>JASDDO010000024.1:191053066-193553066 GCA_030015575.1 Agapanthus africanus | reverse complement strand
TCCTGGGGTGTGCACAAGGATAAGGGTATGAGGACGAGGTCACCGGCGGTGGCTGGAAGTGGGGTGGCCGTGAAGAGTGGGTGCGCAGGTGCTTGGTGCAGATGCAGGGTGATCGGGGAAGGAGGGAAAGGTGGCGGAGGTGATGAGGGTGAGGAGCGGCGACCAACGGCGTTGGGGGCGTCGGCCCTAGGGCAACGGCGAGAGGAGGAACGGCGGGTAGGGTTTTGCAGGGAATGGGTTTTTGGTTTGAGAACGAGGAAGAAAGAAAATATATAAGGGGAGAGAGAGAGATACGCGGGGGGAGAGAGAGAGAGAGGATTCTCTCGCGAGAGGAGTGAGAAGAGGAGAGAGATAGAGAGGAAGAGAGAGATCGAGAGGAGAGAGAAAGCGGAGAGGAGAGATGAAATTGTCATCTAGCGAGGGAGTGAGAGAGAGAGTAAGAGGAGGGGGGAGAGAGAGAGCTGTGGAAAAATGTGGGGTCGGGTAAATAAGAATAGGGTTTTTTTTGATTGGCTCGGGGAGTGAAAATTTAGATTTGGAAAAAAATAGATAAAGATTATCTGGTTGGTTGAGGGGGGTGAGAGAAGAATAGAAAAAATTACAAAAGATTTTCAATAGCTTTAAAACTACTGTGCCGGCTTAAGAATCTTTAGATGAATTTGAATAAATAAAATATAGTTAGAATTTAAATTTGAAATTCAAATAATTGAATTTCGGTGGAATATAAAATATTTCAGAATTGCGCCTGGGTCGGGTCTAAAAATTTGAATTCGAAATATGAAAAATATTAGCAAGTTCCAAAATTTGAAATGAAGGATTTTGTAACAGAATAGCATACTTCCAAGAACGGACGCACGCACGTACGCGTAGCCATCCAAACACGTCCGTTGCACTGAACAGGACGAGAACACGATGCAAGGACGTTACCACAGAGTTAGGGGTATCAAACGGGCCATGACAATTATTTTTAAATTATTTTAAATGACTTAGACTGTTATATGCCAAAAATGTAATGTCGGGGTAAACTATAACTAGTAACAACCAAAGCATGATAAATGAAATAAATACCACAACAACCCATACGGTAACAGAAATTTGTATAACTGGCGCTTCCTCCTTATCAACCTCCATTAATGAAAGAACACTGTTTGTCGGCCGAGCCCTGAACTCGACTGGCCCGATAGAACTGCTGCTTCCAGCAAAAACAAACTCCGGATGTCCAGGAATCTGGAAAATCATATTCTTTGCCCTACAATCAATGTGCGCGTAGAAAGTGCCAAGAAAATCCATTCTCAAGACAACATCATAACTGCCGGTATCGATCACCAAGAAATCTGCAAATAACTCCTGTCCGCAGATAACAACCGAACAATCCTTGCACTCACTACTAGATATGATCTTCCCATTCCCAGTGTGTATGTCGCAGCAACAAGACAGGGCCATGCAAGCAATCAAGTGTGTAGCAATAAACTTGGACGACATAAAACAATGTGATGCATTAGAATCGAATAATACTAATGTCACGCCCCGCTTCCCAGAGTACGCTAAGATGGGCACGTACCATGCTACCTGTGGGTAGGAAGTATCCATCCACAGTCATATTACGGCTGTAGAGATATCAAGAACAAAATATAACTATCTAATGCATGTCCATAAGCAAAGATAAAATGAGTCAAGAATAATAAAAATGCGGAAGTAAGAGATCCAATACAAAATAACTGGAATGTATGTCCCATAATGTGGGCTCACATCAGGAATAAAATGCTGAAAGTAAAAGAACTAACTACTACAGAATCCTCACTGCTCAGCCTGCTGGCTGAAGTACTCCTGCTCAAACTGCAACAAAGGTACGGAATCTGGGCCATGCAAAACCCAGACGTCAGCGCGTCATGTCATCAAGCAGTAAAATATAAACAGGGTAACAGGCAATGCAAATATAATCATGAATGATAAAGCAGGTGTAACGACAATATAAATTAGGGCAGTAAAGGGTAGTGTGCAGTGAGTAAACTAAACTGGTCTATTGGGTTATCTACTCTCAAGTCTTTGAAATCAATTTGATGAATCATCGATATAACTAATAGTATCCCGTGCATGCCCGGGACCACAGTCTAAGACTCTCGAGCTGAAACCGAGATGTGCCGCTATGCACTAAAAGGAAAAGGGTACAGACCAACGATGTCAGCAGCATCGTCACAAGGCGGGCCTAGCCTCACAAACTGATCAGTAAAAGCAAGCAACTGTCGAGTTACAAATCAGGATTTCATCATTGATTTCCCCATACCCCCAAGTTATGTATGTCAAGTCAGGTATTCAGTAATCAAGAACTAATGCCAACACAGGATCAGGTAGGAGCAGGTTTGTCTGGATAGACAACAGGAACGGTCCGTGAGGACTACAAGTCAGGTTTGTTGGCATCAGACACAAGATTAGGTAACAGGTCAAGCCATGGTACATCAGGTCAAGTCAAGTAGTGTACGGTACCATGTCGGGTCAAGTAATATGTGTGTAGCAAGTCATGTCCGGGTGTAAAAGATAATATGTGAGTGCTCATAATCAACTAGCATAATCATGGTTATAAATAAACAAGCATGGGTATCAACAGCACAATAAATTGGCACATGTAATAGCTTAAGCAATAAAACAGATTTAACTAGTTAGCTGTACAGTTATCAGTTTGTGTTTAAGAGATGGTGTCAGCATTATATGAATACAGTATGACAGATGTGAATGCTAAAAACCAGGTTAATAAGTATTGAGTAATCTAGGGATGCGACGACATGTATAATCTATTCAATGGATGTAATTGTAATTAAACCGGTTTAAGATGCACACGGATGTCCGATAGGTTAATACTAGAGAAAAAGGGTATCACGTCTATAAAATATTTGTGATTTTGTGGTCTAACATTTACAGGTGATTACTAGGTATAAACAACTAGATGCAACAATTAAGTTTCAAGTTCGAGATCAGAAAATATGTAAACGGAACGTTATACGGTTAACTTGAAATCCAAGACTTTCGATTCTATTTAGAGATTTAATAGGAAAATAAATAAATTAGTATAAGAATAGTTTGAATAGCATGTAGCAAGTTTTACTTGCTTCGACGGGTCACGATACGGAAAACGGAATGTTACACGTCGGTGGGGAAAAGTCGCGACGCGCGCACGGTACACGGAAAGAGCCCAAACGACGAACAGTGGAGTCACACGGGTCAGAGGTCCTCGCTGGGTCGTCGGGAAACGTCGCCGGTACGGTCGGATTCCGGCGAACCAGAAAAACAGTAAACGTCAAACCTAGAAAAGAGATGTATGAAAGAAAAGAGAAAAGAAGAGAAGGGGGGTTGAGTAGATAAAGCTCACAACGGTCTGTGGAGGGGTCGTGAGGATCGACGACGTCGACGGAGCTCCGGTGCACGACCTGCAGAGAACCACCGGCGGTTTAAAAGACTAACAGAATAAAAGAATGGAAGAAGGGGAAGGAAGGAGTATGGAGGAGAGGAAGGAGGGGCGATGCTCACTGGGGGTGCGCGCGAAGGCCAGGGACACGGGGACGAGGTCACCGGCGGCGACTGGAAGTGGAGGTGGCGGAGACGAGTGTCTGCAGGTTCTCGGTTGCTCGGTTGCGTGCACAGGGAACGGAGAAGGAGGTGAGAATGTGGATGAGGGTGTCGAGCGGCGATGAACGGCGATGGTGGCGTCGGCGGTGACACAGTGGGCGAGGGGGAGAGCTGTGGTTAGGTTTACAGGGGATGGGTTCGTGAAAGGATATGAATACGAAGATATATAGGGGGGGAGAGAGAGAGAGAGAGATTTTCTCGCGAGAGGAGTGAGAGAGAGAGGGTAACAGTAAGGAGAGAGGAAATTGGATTTTAGCGTCTGCGATAGGGAGGAGAGAGAGAGAAAGAGAAAGGTGAGAGAGAGAGAGAGCTGCACGCCATTTAAATATATTAATAATATATTTGTACAGAAATAGAGAGAGAGAAAGAGATTGCTGCATTATCAAATATATTAATATATTCGTATATAAAATGTTAACATAAAAATCTAACTGTTAGATATAAGGGCAATATATATATATATATATATATATATATATATATATTAGTTAAATTTATATAATAGTTTAGAATATATAAAGAATATAATATTAGTCCGGTTTGAGATTTTGACAAAAACAAACTTACTCCAAAACACGCCCGGGTCGGGTCTAAAAATTCGGATTTAAAATATAAAAAATATATGCGACTTCCAAATTTCAAAATGAATGCTCAGTCAAAGAAAATGCATACCCCCAAGAACGGATGCACGTATATGCGCGTAGCCATCTAAACACGTCCGTTTCACTGAACGGGACGAAAACCAGATGCACGGACGCTACCACAGGGTTAGGGGTATCATGCAGGCCATGAAATACAATTTTAAATTATTTTACGTGATTTATATTGTTATATGCAAAAGATGCGATACAAGACAAATACCAGTATATACTAAATTATGAGATGCACTAGTCCATGTAACAAGTCAAGATAACCTATAAATGAGAGTTAAACAGGTTCAAGCAAGCGGGTCGAGTCGAATGCGATGTACCAAGTAACTACCATTCGACCCAAACACGCTAAATCAAGAAAAGACCATGGATAGGTAGTTACGGAAACTGGAATTGGTATAAGTGAACTCGGGTGTTACATTATACCCAACTACAAAAGAATTTCGTCCTCGAAAGAACAAGATAGGATAAACAAAAAAGAAATCTCAAGAATAGATGCAGAAACTTCTGCCGGATTTCATCTTCTCGTTCCCAAGTTGGTTCTCCATGCAAGCGATTACTCCAAGAAACAAGCACAAGAGGGATAACTTTTTCATAAGAACCTTTTCTCTTCGATCCACAATTACATCGGTCGCTCCTCAAAGGTTAAATCTTCTCGTACAGTCTGCTCCGAAAGATCCAATACATGTATTTCATCTCGAGCATATTTACGGGGTTGAGATACAAGAAACACGTCATGAACATTCTCCAAAGATTGCGGTAACACCAAACAATACGCCACTTCTCCAATACGCTCCAAAATCTTAAAAAGGTCCAACGAATCGAGGACTAAACTTTCCTCGATTTCCGTAACGGATCACCCCTCTAGTTTATGACATCTTCAAGAATACTAAATCACCCACAGCGAACTCTAGAGGTCCTCTCGACGTATCAGCCCAACTCTTCTGTCGGTCTTGTGCTGCCTTCACATGATTCCGGATATTGCTAGTCTTCTCAACTGTCTGTGCAACCAAATATGGTCCCACAGTCTTCGTTCACCAACATCGTCCCAACAAACAGGTGAGCGACACTTGCGACCATACAAAGCTTCGAATGGAGCCATCTGAATAGTCGCCTGGAAACTGTTGTTGTAAGAAAACTCCACCAAGTGTAGATGATCCTCCCATGAACCCTTGAAGTCTAACATGCAAGCTCTCAACTTGTCTTCAAGAATTTGGATCGTTCTCTCTGACTGGCCATCTGTTTGAGGATGATAAGCTGTGCTAAACTTAAATCGAGTCCCCAAACTTTCCTGTAAGCTCCGCCAAAAGTGTGATAAGAACCGAGTGTCACGATCGGACACGATGCTCACCGGTACTCCATGCAATCTTACAATCTCCTGCATGTACCATTCTGCCAAAGTTTCCGTGGATTGATCAACCCGAAAAGGAATGAAATGAGCTGCCTTGGTCAAGCGATCAACAATCACCCATACTGCATTGTTGCCTTTTGGACTCCGCGGTAGAGCTGTCACGAAATCTATGGTTATATGTTCCCACTTCCACTGAGGAATCTGAAGTGGTTGCAATAAACCAGCAACCCTTTGGTGTTCAGCCTTAACTTGCTGACACACCAAGCATTTGGCCTCAAAGCGAGCAATCTCCCGTTTCATGCCTTCCCACCAGAAATGCTGTCGTAAGTCTCGGTACATCTTCGTGCCTTCTGAATGTACAAAATAAGCTGAACTGTGTGCCTCCTTCATAAGCTCTTCGCGAATATCTCCCTTTGGCACACACAAACGGCTACCATATCTCAAGGAGCCATCTTCATGAATTGACAAGTCCGTTCGAAGTCCAGCTTCAACCTGTTCTCGAAACTTCTGCAACCTTGGATCCTGTGACTGCGCTGCTTTAATATTCTCGATCAACGACGGCTGTACTTGCAGCTGCATCAACTGTCCCGAAGAATGCGGTAGCACAATCTCCAACTCGAATCTCCGAAAATCCTCGATAAGCTCCTTCTATGCAGTCAACATCCGAATTGCTGGCAACCGACTAAGCGCATCCGGCACTATATTAACTTTTTCCGGATGGTACTTAAGATCAAGATCGTAGTCAGTCATCAGCTCCAACCATTTACACTGCCTCATGTTAAGCTCTTTCTGTATGAACACGTACTTTAGGCTTTTGTGATCGGTGAATACTTCGCCCCTTTCGCCCAATAAGTAGTGTCTCCAAATCTTAAAAGCGAACATCACATTTGCTAGCTCCATATCATGAGTTGGGTAATTCTTCTCTTGGGTCTTCAACTATCTCGATGCATAAGCTATAACCTTCCCATGCTGCATCAAAACACATCCCAATCCTTTCTCGGGTGCGTCGCTGTGAATTACCAATTCTCCGGAACCGTCTGGTACGGTTGAAACAGGTGCGGTTATCAGCCTCTGCTTCAACGCCTCAAAAGTTGACGCACACTGATCCGTCCATACAAACGACACTTCCTTGTGCGTAAGCTTGGTCAAGGCTCAGCCAAACGAGCAAATTCTCCACGAACCTTCCATAATACCCGGCAAGTCCAAGAAGCTTCTTATCTTCACAACATTCTTCGGAATCGACCAATTTTGCACTGCTGCAATCTTCCCTGGATAAATGGCGATTCCATCTCCACCTACGATATGCCCCAAAACTTCACTTCTTCAAGCTAAAACTCGTACTTGCTCATCCTTGCATACAATCTTTCTTGCCTCAACGTCTGCAGTGCGATCTTCAAGTGCTCTACATGCTCTTCCTTGCTCCCTGAGTAGACCAGAATATCATCGATGAACACTACTATAAACTGGTCTAAGAACGGTGAAAGATTTGGTTCATCAAGTCCATACACATCGCCGGTGCATTCGTTACTCCGAAAGGCATCACTAATACTCGTAATGTCCATACCGAGTTTGGAACACAGTCCTGCGAATATCTTCTGATTTAATTCGGACTTGATGATATCCGGATCGCAAATCCAGCTTCGAGAATACTCTCACGCCACCAAGTTTCTCAAAATAATTCGCCAATGCATGGGATCAGATGCTTGTTCTTAATAGTCACCCGGTTTAATTCTTGAAAATCGTTGCACATCCTCCTTGTGACATCTTTCTGTTAGGTCCACGTTATCGCTCCCGGTACTTTCGGGGTTGCGGAAACGGTAAAACAAAAATTTTTCTGGACTTGGCAACATGGACCGTAAAAGCCGGATCTTTACTAAACAACACACTAGCATCCTAACTAGAGATTTATCTACTCGGTTAGGGGTTATACCTCAGCTTGAACTCCTTCTCTTCTTGTTGTTCTTCTCTTTGCTTGCTTCGATGTTTGATCCGGACTTTGGTCACCTCCGCGGCCTCCTTGAGTCGAAGACGATCCACCCGAGAGATATACACCGAGCTCCACCTCGAGCCGAAGCAACTAGGGCAAAGAGATTGCTAGTCTAGAAGCCCTAGGATGTGTAGAGAAGATGTATGGATGTGTTTGTCAAGTGAAATCCTTTTTCTCTTAACACATGAGATCAAAGGAAAAATCAAGAGGAGGAAGAAGGAGGAGCAACCATGGAAATGTTTCTCATTTCTTTTCTATGAGAGAGAATGAGAATGAGCAAATGAAAAACTTAACCAAGAGAAAACACAACCATGGTTGCAATAATGCAAAAACATTATCATTACTAATCCCATCAAGATAAAGGTGATGGCTACAAATGACATGACCATTATCATAACAAAAAGAAAAAGAAAACCAAAGAATACTTTAGATCTTTCAAGAAGATCCTAGTCAACTTTGGTCAAACGGTCAACAAAGTCAAGATGGTCAAATGGTCAATGTAATTAGCCATAACATAATTATCAATGAAAGGATTAGTAAATAATGTTCCCGGCTCATAATGGTTTTAACCAAACGAACTGTCAAAACCCTAATGAGTCCGCCTCAAAATGGTTTTGACCGAATCAACTGTCAAAACCCTAATGAGCCTGCCACATAACGGTTTTGGCCGAACCAACTGCCAAAACCCTAATGAGGCACCTCCTCCTTCATCGCTCCGGAAAACTGTGCATACACACCTGCATCCGCATTCCGTAGAATGCGGATGCGCAGAAGACAAAACAAATCCATCCGTGCAATACTAGGATCCGGCTTAAACCAAAGCCCACTAGTATTGCCTGCCCGAACACCATACGCACACAAGTGTACGTAAGTGATCGCGGCCCTGCCGTAAAACCATACGGCCTCTACACGTTTCGCTCAGTGCAGGGAAACTCTCTGTGTGGGACTCTAAAGACTCGACACTACGCTGGCAGTGGGTTTAACCACAGACCGCAAGCGGCACTAGCTGTACGTAACGGTCCCCAGGTAGATGTCGATAAGAAGGCCGATGAGGTGAACCCATCCGAACTCCTACTGAGCCTGTATGTGACAATCTCCGTACAGTCCGGTTTGTTCGTCTGATACATCGCATGGCGGGCCTAGGGGGCGGTAAACGTCAGTCCCCTAATAGCGGTACAAGTCGTGTCGGAGTGAAGCCCAGTACACCCTGAGACAACACTGGAAACCTACCAGTATATCTCGCTTGCCCTGGCCAGGGACTACTCGTGTAATGGCTCTCCTAGACACAGCGCGATGTCAACCCCAATACCGGGAGAGACGAATCCTGTCTAACCGTCACTGCCTCCAAGTGCTTCGGGACTGCACCCAACTACTACCTGTTTGCACGACTCAGTAGAATCGTGGTAGGGCAGTAATCAAAGAACAGTGGGAACACACTCGAGGCGAAGTGACAGTGTGAAGTCAGCAGACTAAGCTGTACTCATGTCACCTGGGAACTGATAACTGACGATAGGTATAATACCAACCATCAGTTCCCGACGAGTCCTGTCCAGTGCACTCGTAACCTAATGAGCACCCGCATACTATCTCAAGTACGACGTACTGACGGCTGTGGGACAGACCGTCTCCCGTGCTGGGATGAGAAGCGCATACGCTAGTCTACTCCGGAGTATCGATGCCCTATCTCGATACTCCCACGACTAGGGACGTGTATAAGGATGTGCTTGTAGATTACCCAACCCCCACGAGTGTGATTGCCATCACAATGCCGGTAATCAAGGAAAGATTTTAAGGGCTCTACTAATGCGTATAGGTGATATAATAAATAAATACACATGTACACATTAAAGCAGAGACAAACCAAGTAGCATACTACTATATTGAGCAAGATTGTCTGTACAACTGTGAATATCCCAAGCTTCCATCAAGTAATATACATACTGGTATGATACAATAATGGCTTCTAGGGCATATACACTAACAATCTCCCACTTGCACTAAGGCCATGTACTGGCGTATCGAAGACCTATCATCTCGATCAGCCACTCGAACTGAGTCTGGGGTAAGGCCTTTATGAATGGGTCCGCTGTGTTGTCCTTTGTGTCCATTCTCCGCACCTCAATCTTCTGGCGATCAATGATCTCCCTGATCAGGTGATACCGCCTTAAGATGTGCCTGGATTTCTGATGGGACCTTGGTTCCTTCGCTAAAGCTATAGCCCCATTGTTATCGCAATACAAAGGTATTGGGTCAACAATGAACGGAACCACCTGAAGTTCACTAATGAACTTCTTTATCCAGACCGCCTCTTTTGCGGCATCGCTTGCAGCAATGTATTCAGCCTCCATCGTTGAGTCTGCGACGGTATCCTGTTTGGAACTCCTCCAACATACCGCCCCCCCGTTGAGGGTAAACACAAAACCCGAGACAGACTTGCTGTCATCTTTGTCACTCTGGAAGCTTGAATCGGTAAAGGACTCGACCCTGAGGTCTCCATTACCGTAAACCAGGAACATCTCCTTAGTCCTTCTTAGGTACTTGAGAATGTTCTTCACTGCTGTCCAGTGGTCCTCCCCTGGGTCTGACTGATACCGGCTTACCGCGCTCAGCGCGTAAGCTACATCTGGTCTTGTACATAGCATCGCATACATTATAGATCCTACCGCCGAAGCGTAGGGTATAATGCTCATGCGAACCCTCTCCTCGTCAGTCTTAGGAGACATCTTCTTGGAGAGGGTAATTCCGTGCAATGCGGGTATGTTACCGCGCTTGGAATCCTCCATACTAAATCTCTTTAGTACGGTCTCTATGTACCTGAACTGCGAAAGTCCCAGTAGTCTCTTGGATCTATCTCTATAGATCTTGATCCCCAGAATGTACGAGGCATCACCCAGGTCCTTCATGGAGAACCTTTGTGACAAAAATAGCTTGACCGATTGTAGCATAGAAATATCATTTCCTATCAAAAGAATGTCGTCCACGTACAAGACTAGGAATACGACAGTTCGTCCTACAATCTTCTTATAGACACAAGGTTCATCTTCGTTCTTGATGAAATCAAATTCCTTGATTGCCTCATCAAAACAGATGTTCTAGCTCCGCGATGCTTGCTTTAATCCATAAATGGATTTAAGCAACTTGCACACATTCCCGCCGCTCCCACTGTCTATGAAACCTTCTGGCTGATCCATGTAAACGCACTCTTCCAAACAACCGTTTAGGAAAGCCGTTTTAACATCCATCTGCCAGATTTCATAGTCATGGAAAGCAGCAATGGCAAGTAGGATCCGGATGGATTTAAGCATAGCCACCGGAGAAAAAGTTTCGTCATAGTCCAAACCAGGTCTTTGACGAAAACCTTTTGCAACGAGTCTAGCCTTATAGGTTTCCACCTGCCCATCTACACCAAGTTTCCTTTTGTAGATCCATTTGCATCCAACGGGTTTTACCCCAGGTGGAGCAATATCCAAGGTCCACACTTTATTGGCGTACATGGACTCCATTTCGGATTGCATTGCTTCCTGCCACTTATCAGAGTCCTTACTGATAATGGCCTGCCTGAAACTGGTAGGGTCATCTTCTTCCAAGATGCAATCCTCTCGATCCCCGTCAACGAGAAAACCGTAGTATCTCTCGGGCGGATGAGAAATCCTACCAGATCTGCGGAGTGGCTGAGGTTCGTTTGGGGTTATTGAATCTAGCGGTTCCTCCAAATTTTCAGTTATATTTTGTGGTCGCTGAATTTCTTCCAGTTCTACCGAACTCCCACTAGTTTCTTTTTGCAAGAAACTCCCTTTCTAAGAAGGTAGCGTGGCGAGATACAAACACCTTCTGTTCCTCAGTGTGGTAGAACAGATATCCTAGTGAGTCTTTAGGATATCCCACAAATTTACATAGAACTGACCGTGCCTCTAGCTTGTCCGGTTTCTGTGTTTTTACATAGGCCGGACAACCCTATATCTTAATAAACTTAAGACATGGTTTCTTACTACTCCATATTTCATACGGAGTTTTAGGCACAGATTTGGACGGAACTTGATTCAAAAGGTATGCCGCTGTCTGAAGCGCATGTCCCCAGAATGAAAGAGGTAACTCAGCACTACTCATCATGGAGCGAACCATATCCAGTAGGGTACGATTCCTCCGCTCCGATACACCGTTGTGCTGTGGTGTATAAGGAGGAGTAAGCCGAGAGAGAATACCATTCTCTTTTAAGTAATCTAGGAATTCCGTGCTTAAGTACTCCCCTCCTCTATCAGACCGGAGGATCTTGATACTTTTGCCAGTCTGGTTCTCTACTTCGTTTCTGAATTCCTTGAATTTCTCAAAAGCTTCAGATTTGTGTTTCATCAGATACACATATCCGAACCTAGAGAGATCGTCAGTGAATGTGATGAAGTACGAGAACCCACCCCTTGCATGTGTAGACATCGGACCACATACATCACTGTGTATGAGTCCCAAGAGCTCTGCTGCTCTTTCTCCATGTCCGGTGAGCGGAGATTTGGTCATCTTCCCTTTGAGACAGGACTGACAAGTTTCATAAGATGAAAACTCGAACGTATTCAAGAGTCCATCTTTATGCAACTTACTCAGTCTTTTCTCTACGATATGACCAAGTCTACAATGCCGCAAGTAGGATTCATTCGTATATGAATTCTTCCTCTTGCGTGTGTTTTGTATATTGAGAACTGTATTCTGATTTAGAACGTAGATACCATTACACAGTGTACCTTCTGCAACCAGTATCTTATCAAGGTAAATGTTCATGATATTTCTATCAAGAACAAAGTTATATCCATCTTTATCGAGTAAAGAAACTGATATGATGTTGCAAACCATGGAGGGTAC
The DNA here is from genome assembly GCA_030015575.1 of Agapanthus africanus. Taxonomy (NCBI): domain Eukaryota; kingdom Viridiplantae; phylum Streptophyta; class Magnoliopsida; order Asparagales; family Amaryllidaceae; genus Agapanthus; species Agapanthus africanus. The sequence continues at coordinate 193,540,606 of JASDDO010000024.1, read as the reverse complement.
ATAGTAGTAATCGTTCAAAATCATAGTCTTGCCATTTGGCAATACTAGGTGATATTCACCGACGGCTGCCGCATTAACTTGTGCTCCGTTCGCTACTCTGAGCGACATATCACCCAGTGCAACTTTCCTACTTTTTCTCAGTCCCTGCAATAAATTACAGATATGAGATCCTGATCCGGTATCAAGTACCCAGGAGGTAGGGCTGACCGTAAAACAGTTCTCAATTACAAGAACTCCTGAAGTAGATGCAAAACCATGCTTCTTCTTCAACTGGGTATCCTGGGAATCCATGCAATCACCTTTCCCTTGCTCATACTTATGACCGTTGTCACAAGTTAGAGCTGAACCAACGTTCCCCAGCCCCGAATAAGAATTCGGATCGGTCAAGCGATACATTTTATTATCTTGATTATGGCGTGAAATGGCTGCTACCTGGAGAGAGAGAAAAGAAATACTCAGCGTATGCTCTTGCAAGATTAGATTGGTTTATTAATTTATCTAACCAGGATGTCTCCCACTGTTTCCTCAAATTCTTCTTAAAACCTTTTAAAAGAAGAACTAGTCGGGATTTAATTCACGTCACAATACTTGCTTAACCTTTCAGCCAGGCTAGTGTCGGTACTTCGAGGGAGGTTTTCCAACGCTTTCGCGAAGTTCCTTAATTTAAGAACCTCTTTTCCCTGGGGGCGTAACCCCGCTAACACCTTTCTAGACACCTACTAGGTTTATAACATTGATTGTTAAGTGAAATAATCTCCCGAGAGTAATCCAACTCATTAGTGGGATCGGGATCCAACTATCATTGTGTGATGACCTAGATGGAATCCACTCTAGTCACTACACTCCAGAAGGTATGCTAAATCTGCAAGTTTCAGTTCTTTTGAAACTCCCGATGTGGTTTTTGCCTCTAGGACCCAAGTGACCTTGACGAATAATCAACAAATCAAAAGGTCCCAGTCAAGTTCAACCCGTCGTTATCCAGGATTGCTTTAGACCCGCCCGCATGATCCTTGACGAATAATCAACAAAATCATGCGACCGTTCTAACCAATCGCATCTATCAGTGCAACAGAGAATTATTACTCAGCTACCGTTCACTGTGTCTTGACGAATAATCAACAAACGCAGCACGAATACTAAGTATTAATTATCTGAAACGACGGAGGGCTATTGCTGGGTTTTTGGCGAAAACCCGTTAACGTAATGAACTTGATATCGTTGAAGGAACGTGATACACCTTTTTGAAAATATAGTGGCGAAAACTTTTGCTAAAGAGGTCACTCCCTGTGAAGGGATCTCGGCTCTTTCCTCGTCGAATGAGGTGCAGGATATTCCAAACTGAATACCTCGATGCAAAGCAAGAATAATCGACTATAGTGAAGTTATCACCCTGACGCAAACTTTTGTCTAAGGGGTCACTCCCGATGAAGGGATCTCGGCCCTTGCCTCGTCGACTGAGGTGCTGGGCATTCATAACCGAATACCTCGATGCAAAGCAAGAATAATCGACTATAGTGAAGTTATCACCCTGACGCAAACTTTTGTCCAAGGGGTCACTCCCGATGAAGGGATCTCGGCCCTTGCCTCGTCGACTGAGGTGCTGGGCATTCATAACCGAATACCTCGATGCAAAACAAAAGTGAACGTCCTTGCAATAACAGCTTTTTGAAAAATTGTTCCAACAACGTCTTTTAGGTTTATTTTCTTGCATTAGTTCTTTTAATGCGTCCCATCATTTAAATCCTACCATTGTAGAAAACAACCAAAATATGACGTACGCTTATGCCATTCGCATTCGCCACGGGGCCCCGTCATCACCCGTTAGGTTACTTAACTAACGACAGAGCGGGGGCTGGGCTAGCGCGGCTGTAAAACATAAGCAACGCCTAAATAGTTATTATATATTGATATATAGCAATGATAGCCAATCCAGATCACATATGAACACTTTGGATATACTAGGAACCCACGATTCGTTCGATCCTGCAACGGAAAGCGGATTACACGGTCGCGATGAATAGCCAATACCCCACCCAAGACCCCTACGGGTGCGGCAAACTACCCGCCAAGTACCCGAAGCGAAGCAACCCCCCTCAACGCCGTGAGTAGGCCACTCGACACTTCGAGATACCCGGTAGTTTGTGCACCCCTTCCATGGGTCTATCCTAGGAGCAAAAACAGTAAAAAGAATTATACAATGACGGCTACAACCCCGACCCGGTTGTACGGTCATACAAATAATATTACATCAATTTACAAATTTATTACATGAATGAAAGAAAAAGAAACTCTCATCTCACATCCACCCCGGCTATTCATCCGCGACAATCCAACGAGTTCATATACACATACCATCAATAACACAGATCACAGATATGTATAACCCCCACTAATCGACGTATAGCGATTAGTAGACGTTCAATACACATATAACATTACAGATATAACCATTAGCCAAAGTCTACAGAACATCGACCAAAAAATACGGATTTTTAAGCCCCAAAAACAAATTTTGCTTTCTGGAAAATCTGGACAAAAAAGTCATATTGTAAAAATCCCAAAATACCCATCTAAGAAAACTGCAAGAAGCAGATTTCCCAACTGAGCCAAACTGGCCGCGGTTCCGCGGCATAAGCAAGCTTATGCCGCGGAACCGCGGCGCTTTAGTCGAGTTGGGGGGTCAAATTTTTGCAGTTTTTTAACAAAAGCCTGAGCCGATTTTTAGTGCATGATTTTTTAATTTTGGAACAGTTCTAAAAATCGGCAGAAACTTCAAATTTCCGGGGTGTTTTGCAGTTTTTCGTCCGGTCGAAATTCTAGATACTTTGCTAACATGCTAGGGTGTGTTTAGTTAGGCTCTGATACCACTGTTAGGTCCACGTTACCGCTCCCGGTACTTTCGGGGTTGCGGAAACGGTAAAACAAAAATTTTTCTGGACTTGGCAACATGGACCGTAAAAGCCGGATCTTTACTAAACAACACACTAGCATCCTAACTAGAGATTTATCTACTCGGTTAGGGGTTATACCTCAACTTGAACTCCTTCTCTTCTTGTTGTTCTTCTCTTTGCTTGCTTCGATGGTTGATCCGGACTTTGGTCACCTCCGCGGCCTCCTTGAGTCGAAGACGATCCACCCGAGAGATGTACACCGAGCTCCACCTCGAGCCGAGGCAACTAGGGCAAAGAGATTGCTAGTCTAGAAGCCCTAGGATGTGTAGAGAAGATGTATGGATGTGTTTGTCAAGTGAAATCCTTTTTCTCTCAACACATGAGATCAAAGGAAAAATCAAGAGGAGGAAGAAAGAGGAGCAACCATGGAAATGTTTCTCATTTCTTTTCTATGAGAGAGAATGAGAATGAGCAAATGAAAAACTTAACCAAGAGAAAACACAACCATGGTTGCAATAATGCAAAAACATTATCATTACTAATCCCATCAAGATAAAGGTGATGGCTACAAATGACATGACCATTATCATAACAAAAAGAAAAAGAAAACCAAAGAATACTTTAGATCTTTCAAGAAGATCCTAGTCAACTTTGGTCAAACGGTCAACAAAGTCAAGATGGTCAAATGGTCAATGTAATTAGCCATAACATAATTATCAATGAAAGGATTAGTAAATAATGTTCCCGGCTCATAATGGTTTTGACCAAACGAACTGTCAAAACCCTAATGAGTCCGCCTCAAAATGGTTTTGACCGAATCAACTGTCAAAACCCTAATGAGCCTGCCACATAACGGTTTTGGCCGAACCAACTACCAAAACCCTAATGAGGCACCTCCTCCTTCATCGCTCCGGAAAACTGTGCATACACACCTGCATCCGCATTCCGTAGAATGCGGATGTGCAGAAGACAAAAAAAATCCATCCGTGCAATACTAGGATCCGGCTTAAACCAAAGCCCACTAGTATTGCCTGCCCGAACACCATACGCACACAAGTGTACGTAAGTGATCGCAGCCCTGTCGTAAAACCATACGGCCTCTACACGTTTCGCTCAGTGCAGGGAAACTCTCTGTGTGGGACTCTAAAGACTCGACACTACGCTGGCAGTGGGTTTAACCATAGACCGCAAGCGGCACTAGCTGTACGTAACGGTCCCCAGGTAGATGTCGATAAGAAGGCCGATGAGGTGAACCCATCCGAACTCCTACTGAGCCTGTATGTGACAATCTCCGTACAGTCCGGTCTGTTCGTCTGATACATCGCACGGCGGGCCTAGGGGGCGGTAAACGTCAGTCCCCTAATAGCGGTACAAGTCGTGTCGGAGTGAAGCCCAGTACACCCTGAGACAACACTGGAAACCTACCAGTATATCTCGCTTGCCCTGGTCAGGGACTACTCGTGTAATGGCTCTCCTAGACACAGCGCGATGTCAACCCCCAATACCGGGAGAGACGAATCCTGTTTAACCGTCACTGCCTCCAAGTGCTTCGGGACTGCACCCAACTACTACCTATTTGCACGACTCAGTAGAATCGTGGTAGGGCAGTAATCAAAGAACAGTGGGAACACACTCGAGGCGAAGTGACAGTGTGAAGTCAGCAGACTAATCTGTACTCATGTCACCTGGGAACTGATAACTGATGATAGGTATAATACCAACCATCAGTTCCCGACGAGTCCTGTCCAGTGTACTCGTAACCTAACGAGCACCCGCATACTATCTCAAGTACGACGTACTGACGGCTGTGGGACAGACCGTCTCCCGTGCTGGGATGAGAAGCGCATACGCTAGTCTACTCCGGAGTATCGATGCCCTATCTCGATACTCCCACGACTAGGGACGTGTATAAGGATGTGCTTGTAGATTACCCAACCCCCATGAGTGTGATTGCCATCACAACGCCGATAATCAAGCAAAGATCCTAAGGGCTCTACTAATGCGTATAGGTGATATAATAAATAAACACACATGTACACATTAAAGCAGAGACAAACCAAGTAGCATACTACTATATTGAGCAAGATTGTCTGTACAACTGTGAATATCCCAAGCTTCCATCAAGTAATATACATACTAGTATGATACAGTAATGGCTTCTAGGGCATATACACTAACACTTTCTTCTTGACTAGAAGAACTGAAGCTCCCCGAGGTGAGTTACTGCTGCGAATCTAATCATTCTCAAGTAATTCAGCAATCTTCTTCTTGACTTCTTCCAACTTCACTGGTGCCATTGGATAATACGCCTCTGAGATCGGCGCTGCACCAGAAACAAGATCAATCGCGAACTCCATGTCTCGCTTCGGCGGTAAGCCTGGTATGTCTTCAAACACGTCCATGAAACTCTCAAGTATAGCCGGCACTTCCTTCTTATCAACTTCCATCGACGAAAGAACATTGGTTGTCGGCCTAGCCCTAAACTCGACTGGCCCGACAGAACCGCTTCCTCTAGTAAAACAAGCTCCGGATGTCCGGGAATCTGGAGAATCACTTTACTTTCCTTACAATCAATATAAGCGTGGAAAGTGCCGCGAAAATCCATTCCCAAGACAACAACAAACAAGAGAAGCACCAGGATTGAATAATCCTAATGCGGGAAAAAAAATAAGTAAGATACCAAGATGACTTCATCCGAAGTCAAGATACTGAAGAGGATTAAGCATGGTAAACATGATTCACGCTGGCGATGAAACCATAACTGGTGAGCAATGAAACCGAGAGAAGCAAGGTAGTATAACGATCATGGGACAAGCAAGTGGATCAAGACCAGGACTCCAAGTTACTTAAATAGAGTACCGCATTGTAACCATGCTGCAGTTCATGGGTACAATTACATAACTCCACTCAAGTCACCCAAATCCTAGTATCAGAATCAAGGAACATGGAGAAACAATAGAGAATCTAAAAGGTTTCAAGTCGGGATGCAAATTTGTTTGCACAACTTCAAGACGAATGATAAGGAAGGATATGATTCAAGGATCACGATAACAAGGTGGCAGGACATGTTCCTAATCACGAGTATTCTGATTCGTGTATTGGGTCCAATTCCCAAGTATAAAAGAATCAAACCCGATTAACCTATATCCTATGGCTTTGATACCAAAAGAACCATGTCACGCCCCGCTTCCCAGAGTACGCTAAGATGGGCACGTGACATAGCCAACCATGCTACCTGTGGGTAGGAAGTATCCATCCACAATCACATTACGGCTGTAGAGATATCAAGAACAAAATATAACTATCTAATACATGTCCATAAGCCAAGATAAAACGAGTCAAGAATAATAAAAATGCGGAAGCAAGAGATCCAATACAAAATAACTGGAATGTATATCCCATAATGCGGGCTCACATCAGGAATAAAATGCTGAAAGTAAAAGAACTAACTACTATAAAATCCTCACTGCTCAGCCTGCTGGCTGAAGTACTCCTGCTCGGACTGCAACAAAGTACGGAATCTGGGCCATGCAAAACCCAGACGTCAGCGCGTCATGTCATCAAGCAGTAAAATATAAACAGGGTAACGGGCAATGCAAATATAATCATGAATGATAAAGCAGGTGTAACATCAATATAAATCAGGGCAGTAAAGGGTAGTGTGCAGTGAGTAAACTAAACTGGTCTATTGGGTTATCTACTCTCAAGTCTTTGAAATCAATTTGATGAATCATCGATGTAACTCAATAGTATCCCGTGCATGCCCGGGACCACGGTCTAAGACTCTCGGGCTAAAACCAAGACGTGCCGCTAGGCACTAAAAGGAAAATGGTACAGACCAACGATGTCAGCAGCATCGTCACGAGGGGGGCCTAGCCTTAAAAACTGATCAGTAAAAGCAAGCAACTGTCGAGTTACAAGTCAGGATTTCATCATTGATTTTCCCATACCCCCAAGTTATGTATATCAAATCAGGTATTCAGTAATCAAGAACTAATGCCAACACAGGATCAGGTAGGAGCAGGTTTGTCTGGATAGACAACAGGAACGGTCCGTGAGGATTACAAGTCAGGTTTGTTGGCATCAGACACAAGATTAGGTAACAGGTCAAGCCATGGTACATCAGGTCAAGTCAAGTAGTATACGGTACCATATCGGGTCAAGTAATATGTGTGTAGCAAGTCATGTCCGGGTGTAAAAGATAATATGTGAGTGCTCATAATCAACTAGCATAATCATGGTTATAAATAAACAAGCATGGGTATCAACAACACAATAAATTGGCACATGTAATAGCTTAAGCAATAAAGCAGATTTAACTAGTTAGCTGTACAGTTATCAGTTTGTGTTTAAGAGATGGTGTCAGCATTATATGAATACAGTATGACAGATGTGAATGCTAAAAACCAGGTTAATAAGTATTGAGTAATCTAGGGATGCGACGACATGTATAATCTATTCAATGGATGCAATTGTAATTAAATCGGTTTAAGATGCACACGGATGTCCGATAGGTTAATACTAGAGAAAAAGGGTATCACGTCTATAAAATATTTGTGATCATGTGGTCTAACATTTACAGGTGATTACTAGGTATAAACAACTAGATGCAACAATTAAGTTTCAAGTTCGAGATCAGAAAATATGTAAACGGAACATTATACGGTTAACTTGAAATCCAAGACTTTCGATTCTATTTAGAGATTTAATAGGAAAATAAATAAATTAGTATAAGAATAGTTTGAATAGCATGTAGCAAGTTTTACTTGCTTCGACGGGTCGTGATACGGAAAACGGAACGTTACACGTCGGCGGGAAAAAGTCGCGACGCGCGCACGGTACACGGAAAGAGCCCAAACGACGAACAGTGGAGTCACACGGGTCAGAGGTCCTCACTGTGTCGTATGGAAACGTCGCTGGCACGGTCGGATTCCGGCGAACCAGAAAAACAGTAAACGTCAAACCTAGAAAAGAGATGTATGAAAGAAAAGAGAGAAGAAGAGAAGGAGGATTGAGTAGAGAAAGCTCACAACGGTCTGTGGAGGGGTCGTGAGGATCGACGACGTCGATGGAGCTCCGGTGCATGACCTGCAGAAAACCACCGGCAGTTTAAAAGACTAACAGAATAAATGAATGGAAGAAGGGGAAGGAAGGAGTATGGAGGAGAGGAAGGAGGGGCGATGCTCACTGGGGGTGTGCTCGAAGGCCAGGGACACGGGGACGAGGTCACCGGCGGCGACAGGAAGTGGAGGTGGCGGAGACGAGTGGTATGCAGGTTCTCGGCTGCTCGGTTGCGCGCACAGGGAACGGAGAAGGAGGTGAGAATGGGGATGAGGGTGTCGAGCGGTGACGAACGGCGATGGTGGCATCGGCGGTGACACGGTGGGCGAGGGGGAGAGCTGTGGTTAGGTTTACAGGGGATGGGTTCGTGAAAGGATATGAATACGAAGATAAGGGGGGGAGGAAGAGAGATTTTCTCGCGAGAGGAGTGAGAGAGAAGGTAACAGTAAGGAGAGAGGAAATTAGATTTTAGCGCCTGCGATAGGGAGGAAAGAGAGAGAGAAAGAGAAAGGTGAGAGAGAGAGAGCTGTACGCCATTTAAATATATTAATAATATATTTGTACAGAAAGGGAGAGAGAGAGATCGCTGCATTATCAAATATATTAATATATTCGTATATAAAATCTTAACATAGAAATCTAACTGTTAGATATAAGGGTAATATATATATATATATATATATATATATATATATATATATATATATATATATATATATATATATATATTAGTTAAATTTATATAATAGTTTAGAATATATAAAGAATATAATATTAGTCCGGTTTGAGATTTTGGCAAAAACAAACTTACTCCAAAACACGCCCGGGTCGGGTCTAAAAATTCGGATTTAAAATATGAAAAATATATGCGACGTCCAAATTTCAAAATGAATGCTCAGTCAAAGAAAATGCATACCCCCAAGAACGGATGCACGTACATGCGCGTAGCCATCCAAACACGTCCGTTTCACTGAACGGGACGAAAACCAGATGCACGGACGCTACCACAGGGTTAGGGGTATCATGCAGGTCATGAAATGCAATTTTAAATTATTTTACGTGATTTATATTGTTATATGCAAAAGATGCGATATAAGACAAATACCAGTATATACTAAATTATGAGATGCACTAGTCCATGTAACAAGTCAAGATAACCTATAAATGAGAGTTAAACAGGTTCAAGCAAGCGGGTCGGGTCGAATGCGATGTACCAAGTAACTACCATTCGACCCAAACACGCTAAATCAAGAAAAGACCATGGATAGGTAATTACGGAAACTGGAATTGGTATAAGTGAACTCGGGAATTATTTTACGTGATTTATATTGTTATATGCAAAAGATGCGATACAAGACAAATACCAGTATATACTAAATTATGAGATACACTAGTCCATGTAACAAGTCAAGGTAACTTATAAATGAGAGTTAAACCGGTTCAAGCAAGCGGGTCAGGTCGAATGCGATGTACCAAGTAACTACCATTCGACCCAAACACGCTAAATCAAGAAAAGACCATGGATAGGTAATTACGGAAACTGGAATTGGTATAAGTGAACTCGAGTGTTACAGCTAATGCGGGAAAATAATGAACAAGTAGGATACCTGAAACGACTTCCCCTGACGCCTTGGCCTCTTCGGCCGTCAGAGTAAAGGCTCGAGCTTGATTGGGCCCTTGAGTTATTTGCTTCTGCCCCTGAATCTGCTTCTGCGGTGGCCTCTAAGCATCATCCTTCAACCGTAGCTTTGATGGACAAGTATTAATGGTATGATCAGCTGATCCGCAAATAAGACAGAGTCCAAGTCTTCTTCGACAATCTCTCCAGAAGTGACCCGATCGTTGGCAGTAGTCGCAAAACACCCTTCCTTTCTGCTCGGATGCAACGGGACTCTTCATAGGTACAACACCACATCGATTCACCGGAATACCTCTGTGTATAGGCGCTCGGTTCGGCGTAAACGCCGGCTTCCGTACCACAACTGCCTGCTGCTGCGTACCCCTTGTTTTCATTGATAAGCTCTGCTGCTCTCTGGCTGCTTTAAGAACTTGCGAGAAATTGGTCAATACCAGAGATATAACGTGCCTCTGGATTTCCACGTCCAAACTGCGCATGAACCTTCGTGCCCTATCAGCATCGTTGGCAACCAAAGGTCCAGCGAATCGACTGAGCCGTGTTCACTCAGCCGCATGCGCATCCACGAATCCGCCATTCTGCTTCAGACTGATAAATCTTTCTTCCATTTCCTCCCGTGCAGTCTGCGGAAAGAACTTCTCCAAGAAACTCTGCGAGAAAGTTACCCAACCGATCGGCTTGGGCAAATGGGTCTCTTCCACAAGCCACCACTCACGGGCATAGTCCACCAATTGGATGCGTACAACATCCACTCTCTGGTCCTCCGGAATCTGTGCTGCAACGAGCAGATTCTCCGTATTGACTAGCCACTGTTCCGCAGGCAACGACTCCTCCAAACCAGTGAAAGTGGATGGACCAAGTCTCCTGAAATCCGCCACGGTACCCACACGCTGTACAGGTTTGGCCGCAACAGTATTTACAGACTGCTGGACAGTCCGCAAACCTTCCTGAAAAGCTTATTTATCCCGGTTTGCTGCTTCTGGTTCTCCAGCATCCCACGAATTACTCCAAGCAATGCGACGTCATCAACAGGCCTCTGGTACGACCACAGGTTCCTGTCCGCCATGATCCTGAAACCAAGACACCGAAGAGGATCAGTATGGTAAACAAGATTCAAAACTTGCGATAAAACATAAACTGGTAAGTAATGAAACCGAGAGAAACTAGGACTCCAAATTACTTAAATAGAGTACCGCATTGTAACCATGCTGCAGTTCATAGTTAAAATCACATAACTCCGTTCAAGTCACCCAAATCCTAGTATCAGAATAGAAAGAAACAATAGGGAACTAGAAGGTTTCAAGTCGAGATGCAAAGTTGTTTGCATATCGTCAAGACAAGGGTCACGAAAAGATATGATTCAAGAATCACGATAACAATGTGGCATGACATGTTCCTAATCACGGGTTTTCTGATTCGTGTATTGGGTTCAATACCCAACTACAAAAGAATCAAACCCGATTAACCTAAATCTTATGGCTCTGATACCAAACAAATCCTGTCACGCCCCGCTTCCCAGAGTGCGCTAAGATCGGTACGTGACAGAGCCAACCATGCTACCTGTGGCTAGGAAACATCCCTCCACAGTCACATTACGGCTCTCTATAAGATATCAAGAACAGTAGAAAAAAATAAACTATCTAATACATGTCCATATGTCAGAATAAATGAGTCAAGAAATAATATGCGGAAGCAATAAATCCAATAAACAAAAACATCTGGAAAATACGTCCCAAATACGGTCTCACATCAGGAAATGAAAGTATGAAAATAAAACTAAACTAAACTAAATACTAACAGGATCCTCACTGCTCGGCCCGTCGGCTGAAGTACTCCTGTTCAGCCTGCGACAAAGATAGAGGATCTGGGCCATACAAAACCCAGACGTCAGTGCGTCATAATAGCAATAATTATAAGCAACCAGGATGTAACGAGATATGCAGGCATGAATTATAAACAGTAACATGAATATAAAAAGTAAACATGAAATGAAACAGTGAGGTGTATGTACATGTGGTGTGCAGCCATATCTGGATTTTAGGTTATCTAATCTAAAGTCTTCAAAATCAATTAATGTAATCCTCATCGTGACCCATCAGACTATGCCCCGTTCATTCCCCACGGGACCACGGTAACATGATTATTCAGTATATGCTAGACTATCAGTCTATGCCCCATTCATTCCCCACGGGACCACGGTAACAATGTAATAGCCCTTTGAGTTACGTTCGGTTACATTCTTGATTTTCCCTTACCCCCAAGGTTATGTGTTTGAGTCGGGTATTGATAAACTGGAGCTAATGTGTAACAACCCCAAATTTCCAATACACGTTTTTACAAAAAAATTTCAAAATCCATAAAGGGGTATTTATTGCCTGAGCACAAGACATAAGTAATTAATTAGCTATTTAATTACAAGAAGGAGCTTGTAGCTCATTGGTAATACCTTACATTGCTGAACCAAGCCACCAGAGTTTAAATCCCATGCCCCACATTATTTTTAATATTTATTTTGTTTTAAATTTTATAGAAGCCCAACAGTCAACACGTGATAACTCCAGATTTTCCCACTACACCCACAAAACTGAAAGTACCAGTGACTACCTCCGGCGACCCCCCACCTTTCGAGCCCTCGACTCGGGCCGGCGCCGTCGGCCGGACTCGGCCGGTCGGCCGAGTCGTCAACACCAAAAAGTTGTCTCTTGGCATTCTCTACCCCTCTGCACACTTCAATTTCCCAGATCGTTTCCAGAGAGTCCAATAACACCCATTTACTCCATTTTTTAAAATGATTTTCAATACATTTTTACATTTTTTTAAAATTAAAACCTTTCGTCTACCCTAATCCTAGCCTAACCCTATAAATACCACCCATACCCTGTACCCTCTCACCCCAAACTTTGAGCCAACTCTCAAAAATTTCCAAAAAACCTTGTGTACTTTGAAATCGAGCACGAGGCGAAGCTACGGCGAATTTTCTGGCGAACTTCCGACGATCATTCTAGGAGCTCCCGGCGACGAAGCGACGCACCGGCGACTCCTCCCATTCCATCTCCCTCTCTTTGTTATCCTAAACCCCGTAAGTCCCAATTCTATCTTCGCTATTCTTATTCTAAAATACGGAATTACAAAACCCGACGGAATCAGAACAAATCTGATTTCCGATTCGGTTTCTTTATAAAACTTCACTTTTCTTTAAGACAATCATGCTTAAACCAATTCATGTTGACTATTAATCACTAATCAACCATATTGATCAAGTTTCATATCATAAAAATAATTGCTATTTCATTTTACCGTATTTTCATTTAAATACCACATAGTTTCAATTCTACATTTAACATCACAAAACTTGATATACCTTTAAGTAGATCACGAGGTAATGACTTACCTCCTCACACACTCATATGCAACATAGCACAATACCCTTGGGAACATAGAATACGGGAAAACGACACAATTTCATTTTAATACCATTTACTTAATAAAACCGTTTTCTAAAGGTTTAGTATTTATACAAATCTTTGAAAAGCGCTGCTATAACCCATTTGGGGAACCCGTTCGGGATGGTGCGGATTATCGCACATCCTTGGGCTTAGTAGTGTGAGATTCAGACCTCCGCAAGGAGCATTCGGTCTCGAAAGATTTAAAATACGACATCTTAAGAAAATGAGATTTTTAGAATATAAAATATATATTAAAATTATTTTTGTATAAATATATGTATATATATCCTTAAAATATCTATTTTGGAATAATATAAATATTCCAACTCTTTTCAAAAATCACAAGAATCACTTTACATTAAAATACCATGAATTCCATACAAGTTTAATATTACACTTTAATACCATATATTTTGAAAGTTAGGTTATTCTCATTAGAATTGTCACAAGTATAAAATCTACAATTATTACAACTTTAAAGACGATAATAAATACTTGGGGTGTATTTTGAAAACTATACAAATTATTTTTACATAAAACCCCCTCAAGTTCTATAAATTACCCTAAGGACCCTAGTAAACATAGGTTTACCAATCTGTTGAGCCTCAGGGAGCCGGAGAAGTGGGTGCTTGCCTATCTAAGGTAGATAACTTAACAACGGTGTTATCAATACGGTAATCGTCTTTGAAAAAGACATAAATCCTGCCGCCCATATACAACGGTTACCGATAACATCAAAACAATTAGGACTTCAATTTACTTTTCTAATTGTCTGACTCAGTCGGAGTCTTATTAATAATCTGAATTGAATATGATTCAAGTACAATCTACAATCTACAATCTACAATTTACAATATTACAATTCAACATGAATCCATGAATCCATTATTCAATCTATCAACTTGACTGAACTGAACCATGGATATACATTCCATTTACATGATTATACAGTTACATCCATGATTCTACAGTTACATACATGATTCTCCAGTTATATCCATTTACTGATATCATGGTTTCGGTCAGTCATCCAATTATACAATCTATACAGTTTACAACACAAGACAATACAATACAACAATACAATCAAGATAACACGGGGTTTAAGGGGTAAACTGGTACGGAATATGTTAAAGGTGGCACGAGGTGGTCACTTAAGACGTAATTACATCCATGCCGTTGTTCCGTGGTATTATCAACGGAGCCTTGTACTACGGGTTATCAAAGTCTCCGGTGTATGTGGGACTCCTCTCGTATAAGCTGGCATCTTCTGTACCAAGCTACAAACAACAACGTTAACCATATAATACAACTTAAAAAAACTACCTTCTCTTTCTGTCTATTCTATTTTCCCCTTATCTTTGGTACTTACCGAGCGATCTGTTCGCTGACGACATTCTCTTTCTTTCTTCTTTGAATGTCGTCAGGTGATCTGGACACGTCAAAGAGCGAGCCTACTGCTGAAGACTTAGACCAGTTCAGTGAAGACCCCGAGCTCTAGTTTATTGTACACTTTCCATTCAGTACTTTTCATTTCTGTTATGCCATTGTTTATGCATTGTTTTCAATCAGATGTATTTACATTTCTATGCATTGTACAGAAAGAATGTGAATAAATAAAGTTGCCGTTTTATTATAACTTGTCTCTTGTGCATTTACTTTTATATTGCTTAGTTACGCTTAGCGTATTTACTTCAGAGTAGATACGTAGCGGACCAGTCGCGTTCCCTTCGCCGTATACCGGGAAGCGGGGCGTGACATAATGCCAACACAGGATCAAGCAGGTACAAGTTTTGTCTGAATAGACAACAGGATATGTCCATCGGGACAACATATCAGGATTGTCGGCATTAGAAACGGGATCAGGTAACAGGTCAAGTAGTGGTGTATCAGGTCATGACAGGTAGTGTATATGTATTACACGGATGGTCGAAATAAAACTGTACCAAGTACGGATGCACGGTAAAAGCACGGATGCACAAATGTCTATCAGGGATTACATTTACAACTCCATGACTACGCATGATGCACATTATCAAGCATGGGGTGTTAATATAACAATAACATGAAATAATGTGATCTGGCATACAACTAGATATATAATAAATGATACGGATGCGAACGGATATCGGAAAAACGGTAAAACTGTAACATGGATGCACAATACAATAAATATGCAATATTCTTATTAATATAGATGTGAGTATAATAATATAGCCTGTATCAAGCTACTTGCATGCAACCTGATATGTAATTAATGATATGGATGCGTACGGATATCCGAAAACAGTAAAACAATAATATGGATGTACAACGCATTCAACATGTGATATTTTTATTCATATGGATGCAAAATAAGTATCATAGCATGTAGCAAGGTAAACTTGCCTGATCGGATCTCACGACGGATGCGTACGGCACGTCCGATGTCGGGTAAACGTCGCAATATCCACACGCGCGCACGGGATAGGACCAGGCAAAGCAAGAACACGACCACGCTGGCTGGCAGTGGCACGGCTCCAACGGTGACGGGAAACGCGAAATCAAAATACAAAAAGAGAAGAAGAAGAAGAAGAAGAAGAAGAAGAAAGAAAGGCTGGTGTTCTGGGGTTGTCTCGGGGTCAGAGGAGGTGGCAGGGGAGCAACGACGGCGAGTCGAGGGTTTTCCGGCGAGGTTTTCCTGCAAGGGCAGTGGGTGTAGGGTTCTTATGCTCGGGTTCTCTTCGGGTGTGCAGGTGATGGTGCGCTCGGGAAAGGAGAGGTGGTGAGGAAGATGTGATGATGAGGAGGGCGATGAGACAAGGACAAGAGTGGAGGCGGCGACGGCGACGAGCGCGACGCACGGGCATGGACGCGGGCGAGGACGAGGCGGGAGAAAAATGAAAAATGAAAAGAAGAAGGTGAGTGTAGTGAGAGGAGGGGGTGACGGGATTCGCGGGGATTTAAAGAAAAATTTTAGAAGAGAGAAAGAGAGAAACGGTTAAAAAAATCGGATAAAAAAATAAATATAATATAAAAATATATATGCAGAGGAGAGAAAGAGAGAAAGAGAGAAAGAGAGAGAGTGTGTGAACTGTTAGGATTTTTATATAAAATGTTAGGATTTTTATATAAAAAAATATATTTTAGTTTATTTAAACGTTTATAAATATATAAAGAATATTATATTATATATATTTGAGTTTTCAGGCTAATACAAAAGTAGTCCAAAACGCGCCTGGGTCGGGTCTAAAATTATGGTTTGAAAATACGGATAATATACGTATCAACCAAAACCAAAATACGATATCCGGATGTAACACCCGAGCCCAATATTACTATTTCTATTACTAGTTGAGTGTTATACATTGCTCATTTCAGTTATCCTGGTTGTTTGGTGCTTTTGCTAAATTTTAACCGGTTAAGTCATTTTGGCACATAACAAATTTTAACACCTAAAATGAAATTAAAAATATCCTTGTTGGCCTACTCGTCGCCACTAGTCGCGTGGTAGCGTCCGCGCGTCGAGATTTTTATCCCGTTCGGCGAAATGGGCAGGTTTGGACGACTACGCGCGCGTGCAAGTGTCCGACTTGGGGGCATGCATTTTAATCATCAAACACCTCTTTTCAAAATTTGGAACTCGTTTAAAATCCTATAATTTGAATCTGAAACATTTGGGCGCAACCCGGGCGCGATTTGGAAATGTTTCATTTAGCGCCGAAAATGCCCATTTAATTAAATATTATAAAACTAAACTATATACGATATAATATAATTCTGTTTCAAATAACGTTTAAATCCTTACGAAATATTTCCTTAATTCACAAAATCTCCTCTGGCAGCCAATCACGAGGGATTATATCCCTCGTGGGCCCCATCTTTGCCAACCCATCTCTTTCTCTCTCTCCGTCTCTCTCTATCTCTCTCTAATCTCCTTCTCTCTCTCTCTCTCTAACAAACTCTCTCTCTCTATTTTATATTCTTCCTCACGTCCCTCGTTCTCACACAAAACCACCACGAGAAACCCAACGCGAACCTCACCAAACCCTAACCCTAGCTTCGTCGTGCCCTCGCCGCCGACCTCCCCGCGACCTCGCCGTCGCCGTCCTCGCCTCCTCAGCCTCGACTGCACGACGTCCTCCTTTTCTCCCTCCTTCCGCGACAGCAACCCAACCCCCGACGCCACCACCAGCCGCAGATCTCGCCGTTGCCGCCGCTTCTCATCGCCGCCGACGCCAGAATCTTCCTCCCTTCACCCTCGTCCCGACCTCGTCGTCTTCTTCCTCCTCCCCTCGCCGGACCACCACCAACCCGAGCCCAACCCCCATCACCTAACCCTCTGGTTCGCCGGAAAAGGGACACCGTCGACCCCCTCGTCGTCGCCAGCACACCGACGACCACCTCCTCTTCCTCCTGCAGCCCAGACCAGGCCCTTGCCTCTCCCCTACTCGCTGCATCTCGATCCAGCCACCTCAAACCCTTGCCGCGCCACTGTTCCTCGCCGCCGACGCCCCATCGCCGTCGAACCTGTCATGGTTGCCCCCTGGTTCTTCCCTGTAAGCATCTCTTTAACTTTCCATTAATGTTAAACCCCCCCGCTGGTCTTAGTGTACGGGTATCGTATGTTTTGCTAACTTCGTCGCCTTTTTGACATTTCGCCGGATTCCGGCCGTGCCGTCATTTAGACCCGACTTTCCAGCGAAGTATTCTGGTCCGTGTGGTTCCGCTGTTCGCTGTTTGGACTCGATCCGTGGCCCGTGCATCCGTCTTGTGTTTTCCGCCGACGTTGCATTCGTGTTTTCCGGTTTGCGAAACCGTCGAGGCAAGTATCCGAATACTTGCTCTAACATGCTAGCACACAAGATCAAGTCTTGCTATACATTTGATTATCTTATTATTTAGTATAACCACACAGTTGATGTTAATATCGATATTTAGTATAACTTAGAATTGACGGTTGCAAGTATCTTTAACATTGAATCATTATAGTAGTTTCTTGTAATTAATCGGTCTGCTATCAATCCATACTCTAACTAACTAAACCAATTAGATCGTCCTTCCTTTATTTGTTAAATCATCCATGAGACAATTATTTATGCTTTAGTTTTAAATTCATGTAGCTTCATTACTTTATGTTGTTGATATGGTTTCACCTTGTGACTATTGCACCCCAAAGGTGCTTGAACCTGTTAATAAAGATAATACAAAGCACCATTGTGATTAAATGACTATCATTGCCGTTTACTTTAAATTCTTGCTGCTGTTTATTGTTCGATTGTATACCTGTGGTGAGCACGTACTCGATTGCACTACATGTTGACCGGACCTTGCTACATATGACATATTTACATACTGATGCACCGGACATGATACCCTGTACATACCGACTCGACCTGTTGTACCACGACCTGACTTGTTACATGATCTCATTGCCTAATGCCGACAAACCTGACTTGGGGTCCTCATGGACCACTCCTGTTGTCTATCCAGACAAACCTGACCTGTTACCTGATCCTGTGTCGGCATTAGTCCTTGATTATTGAATACCTGACCTGACTTACATAACTTGGGGGTATGGAGAAATCAAAGGTGAAACCGACTTGTAACTCAACAGTTCGATACCTGTTCTGATCAGTCTTACGGGCTTGGCCAGTCCGGGAGTGATGATGCTGACATCATTCGTCCATCCTGCTACCTATTTACTGCCTAGCGGCACGTCTCGGATTCAGCCCCGAGGGTCTTGACCGTGGTCCCGGGCACGCACGGGATACTATTGAGTTACATCGACGAGTCACCAATTGATTTCAAAGACTTTAGAGTAGAAACCTGATAGGACAGTTTAGTTACCACTGCACATTACCCTGCACTTTTATTTCATAGTACTGCTTTATTCATGTTCATCCTTGCATTGCTTATTACCATGTTCATATTATATTATTGGTTGACATGACGCGCTGACGTCTGGGTTTTGCATGGCCCAGATCCCTTACCACTGTCGACGACCGAGCAGAAGTACTTCAGCCAGCAGGCTGATCTGTGAGTTCCATAGTGATTAGTTTATTTATTTCATTTCATTTCCAGATGTGAGCCCGCATTATGGGACGTACTGTTTATTTATTGTATTGGATCATTTGCTTCCGCACTTATTATTTATTGACTCTTGTTATTATGAATTTGGACATGTGTTAGATTAGTTTATTATCTTGTTCTTGATATCTCTACAGCCGTAATGTGACTGTGGATGGATACTTCCTACCCACAGGTAGCATGGTTGGCTATGTCACGTGCCCAATCTTGCGTACTCTGGGAAGCGGGGCGTGACATGGTTCTTTTGGTATCAGAGCCATAGGTTAGTTGGGTTGATTCTTTTGTAGTTGGGTATTGTACCCGATACACGAATCAGAATACCCGTGATTAGGAAACATGTCCTGCCACCTTGACCGTTTTACCATCCTTGAATCATTCTTCCGGATCATGTCGACATGCAAACTTACTTTGCATTTGTCAACTCGAAAACCTAATTCCTTGTTATCTCTAGGACTTAGGCGACTTAGGTGGAGTTAAGTAATTGCGGCTATGATACCGCGGCATAGCTACAATGCAGTACTCTATTTAAGTATCTTGGAGTTCTATCCTTGATTTATATATTGAATCTATCATCATGCTAATGTTGTTTGTTTTGATTTCAGGACCATGGCAGATAAGAATTTCAAGACGTATCAGAGGCGTGTGGATGAAGCCGCCATGTTAGGAGTGATACGTGGGATGTTAGAGAATCAGAAGAGGCAAACTGAGCTGATCCAGCAGCAAGCAGATTCATTTCAGGAGGGTTTGCAGGACATTCGGCAGTCTGTAAACACCGCTGTAGCGAAGCCAGTTGACCGAGTAGGGACCGTGGCAGATTTCAGACGGTTGGGTCCTACTACTTTCACTGGTCTGGAGGAGCCGTTACCAGACACGGAGAATTTACTGATTGCGGCACAGATCCTAGAAGACAAGAGAGTTGATGTGGTGCGCATTCAGCTGGTGGATTACGCCCGAGAGTGGTGGCTTGTGGAGGAGACCCGTTTGCCCAAGCCAATCAGTTGGGCGGATTTCTCTAAAAGTTTCTTGGAGAAGTTCTTTCCGCGGACTGCACGGGAGGAAATGGAAGAGAAATTTATTGGGCTGAGACAAAATGGAGCAGCTGTGGATGTACATGCAGCGGAATGGACGAGACTCAGCCGCTTCGCTGGACCCTTAGTCGCCAAGGAGGCAGACAGGGCGCGATGGTTCTTGCGCAGTTTGGATGTGGACATCCAGAGGCAGATCGTCTCCCTGGGTTTGACCACTTTCTCGCAGGTTTTCACGGCAGCCAGAGAGCAGCAGAGTTTATCGGGATTGAAAGGGAACCTTCAGCAGATAGCAGTTGCGGCCAGGAAGCCTGCATTTGTACCTAATCGAGATCATGGGCGCAGAGGTATTCCAGTGGATCGTCGAGGCGTAGCACCCATGAAGAAACCTGTGATCGTTGACCGAAGGAAGAGCGTGACCTGTGACTACTGCCACTTACCTGGGCACGTGCATAAGGAGTGTAGAAGAAGACTGGGACTTTGTCTGGTGTGTGGAGCGTCCGATCACGCAGTTGGTGCCTGTGCGTCGAAGCTTCGCACGAGAGATGATATACAGAAGCCTCCGCAGAGACCGTTCCAAGGGCAGAAACAGCTGACTCAAGGACCAAATCAGGCTCGAGCGTTCACGTTGACAGCTGAGGAAGCTAAGGCATCAGGAGAAGTGGTTTCAGGTACTTTACTCGTTCATGGTTTTCCCGCATTGGCATTATTTGATTCCGGAGCATCCCACTATTTTATGTTATCCAAATTTATAACTACACACTCGATTACCTGTACGACCCTGTCTAGTTTTTGGGACATACACACTGGGAATGGGAAAATCATAGCTAGTAAGGAATGTAGAGATTGTACAGTTGTTGTATGCGGACGGGAGCTCTTTGCAGATTTCTTGGTGATAGATACGGGCAGCTATGAAGTTGTCTTGGGAATGTATTTTCTTGGCACTTTCCACGCCCACATCGACTGTAGGGCAAGGAAGGTAATTTTCCAGATTCCCGGACACCCTGAGTTTACCTTCACTGGGGGAAGCAGTTCTGTCGGGCCAGTCGAGTTCAGGGCTAGGCCGACACGCAGTGTTCTTACAGCAATGGAAGTTAATAGTAATGAAGAGCCGGCAGTTGTTCGCGACTTTATGGATGTATTTGCAGATATATCGGGCTTACCGCCGAAGCGAGACGTGGAGTTCGCAATTGACCTTATTCCTGGTGCAGCGCCAGTATCGAAATCTTATTATCCGATGGCACCAGTGGAATTGGAAGAAGTTAAGAAACAAGTTGGTGAATTGCTCGAGAAGGGTTGGATTCGAAGCAGCAACTCGCCTTGGGGAGCTCCAGTTCTTTTAGTAAAGAAGAAGGATGGCACGAGAAGGATGTGCATTGATTATCGAGAATTGAACCGGGTGACTATTAAGAACAAGTACCCGATCCCTCGCATTGGAGAACTTTTTGAGCAGCTTAGTGGCGCGAGAGTATTCTCGAAACTGGATTTACGGTCCGGATATCATCAGGTCCGAGTAAAAGCAGAAGACATTTGCAAGACGGCGTTTCGAACTCGATATGGACATTTCGAGTATTTGGTGATGCCCTTCGGAGTGACGAATGCGCCGGCAATATTCATGGATTGGATGAACATGATCTTTTCACTATTCTTGGACCAGTTTATTGTGGTATTCATTGACGATATTCTGGTGTACTCGAAGAGTCCGGAGGAACATGCTGAGCATTTAAAGATCGCACTGCAGACGCCGAGACATGAGAAATTATTCGCGAAGATGAGTAAGTGCGAATTCTGGCTGGAAGAAGTGAAGTTTCTGGGGCATGTCGTATCGGGCGATGGAATCGCCGTCGATCCCGAAAAGATTGCAGCAGTTCGAGATTGGCCTATTCCAAAGAATGTTGCGGAGATAAGAAGTTTTCTTGGACTCGCCGGATACTACAGGAGATTTGTGGAGAACTTCGCTCGTTTGGCTGAGCCGTTAACCAAGCTCACACGCAAGGAGGTACCGTTTGTTTGGATGGATGGATGTGCATTGGCCTTCGAGACGTTGAAGCAGAAGTTGATAACCGCCCCTATCCTAACTGTACCGGATAATTCAGGAGGACTGGTGATTCACAGCGACGCATCTGGAAAAGGATTGGGATGTGTTTTGATGCAGAGTGGGAAAGTCGTCGCTTACGCATCGAGACAACTGAAGACTCATGAGAAGAATTATCCGACTCATGACTTGGAGCTTGCGGCCGTGATCTTCGCCTTGAAGATTTGGAGACACTACCTTTTGGGCGAGAGAGTCGAAGTCATTACAGATCACAAGAGTTTGAAGTATGTGTTCACTCAGAAGGAGTTGAACATGAGGCAACGCAGATGGTTGGAGCTGATGGCCGACTACGACCTTGATCTTAAGTACCATCCGGGAAAAGTTAACGTCGTGCCAGATGCGCTAAGTCGGTTACCAGCAATTCAGGTATTGACCGCACAAAGGGAGATCATTGCGGATTTTCGGAGATTTGATTTGGAGGTTGTGCTCCCACATGCTACGGGACAGTTGATGCAGTTGCAAGTACATTCGTCCTTAGTTGAGAGGATTAAAGCGGCACAATTGCAGGATCCTAGACTACAAAAGTTTCGAGAGCAGGTTGAGGCCGGACTACGAACCGATTTACTGATCCACGAAGATGGTTCGTTGAGGTATGGTAGCCGTGTGTGTGTGCCAAAAGGAGATGTGCGTGAAGAGCTTATGAAGGAGGCACACAGTTCAGCTTACTCTGTACATCCAGGAGGGACAAAGATGTACCGAGATATTCGACAGCACTTCTGGTGGGAAGGTATGAAATGGGAGATTGCTCGCTTCGTGGCTAAGTGCTTGGTGTGTCAGCAAGTCAAGGCTGAACACCAAAGGGTTGCTGGTTTGTTGCAACCACTTCCGATTCCTCAGTGGAAGTGGGAACATATAACCATGGATTTCGTGACGGCTTTACCGCGGAGTCCAAAGGGCAACAATGCAGTATGGGTGATTGTCGATCGGTTGACCAAGGCAGCTCACTTTATTCCTTTTCGGGTCGGTCAATCGACGGAGACTTTGGCAGAGCGGTACATGCAGGAGATTGTAAGATTGCATGGAGTACCGGTGAGCATCGTGTCCGACCGGGACACTCGGTTCTTGTCGCACTTCTGGAGGAGTTTACAAGAAAGTTTAGGGACTCGATTGAAGTTTAGCACAGCTTATCATCCTCAGAATGATGGACAATCGGAGAGAACGATCTAGACCCTTGAAGATATGTTGAGGGCTTGCATGTTGGACTTCAAAGGTTCTTGGGAGGATCATCTTCACCTGGTGGAGTTTTCGTACAACAATAGCTTCCAAGCGACTATTCAGATGGCTCCGTTTGAAGCGTTGTATGGTCGTAAATGCCGTTCACCTGTTTGTTGGGATGATGTTGGTGAACGAAGGTTACTGGACCAGATTTGGTGGTACAGACAGTCGAGAAGGTGAATACAATCAGGAAGCATATGAAGGCAGCTCAAGACAGACAAGAAAAGTTGGGCTGACACGTCAAGAAGACCTCTAGAGTTCGCCGTGGGTGATTTGGTATTCCTGAAGATATCACCGACTAGAGGAGTGATTCGCTTTGGGAGTCGGGGAAAGCTTAGTCCTCGATTCGTTGGACCCTTCGAGATATTGGAGCGTGTTGGAGAGGTAGCGTACCGTTTGGCGTTACCACAGTCATTGGCGGGAGTGCACGAGGTGTTCCATGTATCTCAACTACGGAGGTATGTTCGAGATGAGACCCACGTCTTGGATCATTCGGAGTTGACTGTACGGGAGGACCTAACTTTTGAAGAGCGACCGGTTGAAATCAAGGATCGAAGAGAAAAGGTTCTTAAGAACAAGGTTATCCCTCTTGTGCTAGTTTCTTGGGGTAATCGATCACATGGAGAATCCACTTGGGAGCGAGAAGACGAGATCCGGCAGAAGTTTCCTCACCTTTTTCTGTAGCTATCTATCTTGTATTCTTGGAATTTCGAGGACGAAATTCTTTTTGTAGTTGGGTATGATGTAACACCCGAGCCCAATATTACTATTTCTATTATTAGTTGAGTGTTATACATTGCTCATTTCAGTTATCCTGATTGTTTGGTGCTTTTGCTAAATTTTAACCGGTTAAGTCATTTTGGCACATAACAAATTTTAACACCTAAAATGAAATTAAAAATATCCTTGTTGGCCTACTCGTCGCCACTAGTCGCGTGGTAGCGTCCGCGCGTCGAGATTTTTATCCCGTTCGGCGAAACGGGCAGGTTTGGACGACTACGCGCGCGTGCAAGTGTCCGACTTGGGGGCATGCATTTTAATCATCAAACACCTCTTTTCAAAATTTGGAACTCGTTTAAAATCCTATAATTTGAATTTGAAACATTTGGGCGTAACCCGGGCGCGATTTGGAAATGTTTCATTTAGCGCCGAAAATGCCCATTTAATTAAATATTATAAAACTAAACTATATACGATATAATATAATTCTGTTTCAAATAACGTTTAAATCCTTACGAAATATTTCCTTAATTCACAAAATCTCCTCTGGCAGCCAATCACGAGGGATTATATCACTCGTGGGCCCCATCTCTGCCAACCCATCTCTCTCTCTCTCTCCGTCTCTCTCTATCTCTCTCTAATCTCCTTCTCTCTCTCTCTCTCTAACAAACTCTCTCTCTCTCTATTTTATATTCTTCCTCACGTCCCTCGTTCTCACACAAAACTACCACGAGAAACCCAACGCGAACCTCACCGAACCCTAACCCTAGCTTCGTCGTGCCCTCGCCGCCTACCTCCCCGCGACCTCGCCGTCGCCGTCCTCGCCTCCTTAGCCTCGACTGCACGACGTCCTCCTCTTCTCCCTCCTTCCGCGACAGCAACCCAACCCCCGACGCAACCACCAGCCGCAGATCTCGCCGTCGCCGCCGCCTCTCATTGCCGCCGACACCAGAATCTTCCTCCTTTCACCCTCGTCCCGACCTCGTCGTCTTCTTCCTCCTCCCCTCGCCGGACCACCACCAACCCGAGCCCAACCCCCATCACCTAACCCTCTGGTTCGCCGGAAAAGGGACACCGTCGACCCCCTCGTCGTCGCCAGCACACCGACGAACACCTCCTCTTCCTCCTGCAGCCCAGACCAGGCCCTTGCCTCTCCCCTACTCGCTGCATCTCGATCCAGCCACCTCAAACCCTTGCCGCGCCACTGTTCCTTGCCGCCGGCGCCCCATCGCCGTCGAACCTGTCGTGGTTGCCCCCTGGTTCTTCCCTGTAAGCATCTCTTTAACTTTCCATTAATGTTAAACCCCCCCGCTGGTCTTAGTGTACGGGTATCGTATGTTTTGCTAACTTCGTCGCCTTTTTGACATTTCGCCGGATTCCGGCCGTGCCGTCATTTGGACCCAACTTTCCAGCGAAGTATTCTGGTCCGTGTGGTTCCGCTGTTCGCTGTTTGGACTCGATCCGTGGCCCGTGCATCCGTCTTGTGTTTTCCGCCGACGTTGAATTCGTGTTTTCCGGTTTGCGAAACCGTCGAGGCAAGTATCCGAATACTTGCTCTAACATGCTAGCACACAAGATCAAGTCTTGCTATACATTTGATTATCTTATTATTTAGTATAACCACACAGTTGATGTTAATATCGATATTTAGTATAACTTAGAATTGACGGTTGCAAGTATCTTTAACATTGAATCATTATAGTAGTTTCTTGTAATTAATCGGTCTGCTATCAATCCATACTCTAACTAACTAAACCAATTAGATCGTCCTTCCTTTATTTGTTAAATCATCCATGAGACAATTATTTATGCTTTAGTTTTAAATTCATGTAGCTTCATTACTTTATGTTGTTGATATGGTTTCACCTTGTGACTATTGCACCCCAAAGGTGCTTGAGCCTGTTAATAAAGATAATACAAAGCACCATTGTGATTAAATGACTATCATTGCCGTTTACTTTAAATTCTTGCTGCTGTTTATTGTTCGATTGTATACCTGTGGTGAGCACGTACTCGATTGCACTACATGTTGACCGGACCTTGCTACATATGACATATTTACATACTGATGCACCGGACATGATACCCTGTACATACCGACTCGACCTGTTGTACCACGACCTGACTTGTTACATGATCTCATTGCCTAATGCCGACAAACCTGACTTGGGGTCCTCATGGACCACTCCTGTTGTCTATCCAGACAAACCTGACCTGTTACCTGATCCTGTGTCGGCATTAGTCCTTGATTATTGAATACCTGACCTGACTTACATAACTTGGGGGTATGGGGAAATCAAAGGTGAAACCGACTTATAACTCAACAGTTCGATACCTGTTCTGATCAGTCTTACGGGCTTGGCCAGTCCGGGAGTGATGATGCTGACATCACTCGTCCATCCTGCTACCTATTTACTGCCTAGCGGCACGTCTCGGATTCAGCTCCGAGGGTCTTGACCGTGGTCCCGGGCACGCACGGGATACTATTGAGTTACATCGACGAGTCACCAATTGATTTCAAAGTCTTTAGAGTAGAAACCTGATAGGACAGTTTAGTTACCACTGCACATTACCCTGCACTTTTATTTCATAGTACTGCTTTATTCATGTTCATCCCTGCATTGCTTATTACCATGTTCATATTATATTATTGGTTGACATGACGCGCTGACGTCTGGGTTTTGCATGGCCCAGATCCCTTACCACTGTCGACGACCGAGCAGAAGTACTTCAGCCAGCAGGCTGATCTGTGAGTTCCATAATGATTAGTTTATTTATTTCATTTCATTTCCAGATGTGAGCCCGCATTATGGGACGTACTGTTTATTTATTGTATTGGATCATTTGCTTCCGCACTTATTATTTATTGACTCTTGTTATTATGGATTTGGACATGTGTTAGATTAGTTTATTATCTTGTTCTTGATATCTCTACAGCCGTAATGTGACTGTGGATGGATACTTCCTACCCACATGTAGCATGGTTGGCTATGTCACGTGCCCAATCTTGCGTACTCTGGGAAGCGGGGCGTGACACCGGATAACGAAAATGCATACCCCTAAGAACGGATACATGTAGTGTGCATGTAGCAATCCAAACGGGTCCGTTTCACTGAACGGAACGTGAACAAGATACACGGATGCTACCACAGGGTCAGGGGTATGATGCAGGCTATGCTAGATATTTTTAAAATATTTTATTTGACTTTATTTTTTATATTAAAAAATGCAGATGCCAGATATAATGCCAGTATGCAATATATAAAAAAAATATGAAAGTGCACGGATCCCTATAAATAGCCGGGATAAATCATAAAAAGGAATCAAGACGGGTTTCTAGCGAGCAGGTCGGGTCAGATGCAAATACATATACCAATACACTATTCGCACTCGAAATACAATAAATCAAGACTAGCTACAAATAAAGAAATACTCAAAATAGAACTGGTATAAATGAACTAGGGTGTTACAGGGATTCTCTCTCAGCTTACTCCTCCTTAAATAGGACAACACAACTGTGTATCGGAGCGGAGGAATCGCACCCTATTAGATATGGTGCGCTCTATGATGAGTACCGCCGAGTTGCCTATTTCCTTTTGGGGTTATGCACTGAAGACAACTGCAGACCTATCGAATATGGTTCCCACCAAATCTGTGTTAACCACTCTATATAAGATATGGAAAGGAAAAAGACTATGTCTTAATTATGTTAAGATGTGGGGTTGTCCAGCATATGTGAAAACACAAAATCTGGACAAGCTCGAGGCAAGGTCTTTTCTGTGTAAGTTTATTGGATATCCCAAACATTCACGAGGGTATATCTTCTACCACACCGAGGAACAAAAGATATTTGTTTCTCGACATGCCACCTTTTTAGAAAAGGAATTTCTTGAAAAAGAAATTAGTGGTAAAGAGATAGAACTGGAAGAAGTTCCAGCTACATAAACCACAACAGAAGATTTGGTGGAATCGGAGGATTCGATAGTTCCCGACGAACCTCAGCCTCTCCGCTGATCTAGTAGGGTTCCTCATCCACCTGAGAGATACTACAGTTTTCTCATTGATGGTGGGAGCGAGGATTGCTTCATGGAAGATGATGACCCAACTAGCTTTGAGCAGGCCATCATGAGTGAGGACTCTGTGAAATGGCTGGATGCAATGCGATCTGAGATGAAATCCATGCACACCAACAAAGTATGGACTTTAGAAGATGCTCCTGAAGGGGTAAAACCCATCGGGTGCAAATGGATCTTCAAGAAAAAACTTGATGTAGATGGAAAAGTTGAGACTTTCAAAGCTAGAGTTGTAGCAAAAGGTTTTCGTCAACGACCAGGTATGGATTATGATGAAACCTTTACTCCAGTGGCTATGCTTAATTCCATCCAGATCCTACTTGCCATCGCTGCATACTATGACTGCGAAATCTGGCAGATGGACGTCAAGACCGCTTTTCTAAATGGTGATTTAGAAGAGAGCGTGTATATGACTCGGTCAGAGGGCTTCGTAGATAGTGGGAGCAGCGGAAAGGTGTACAAGCTGCTTAAATCAATCTACGTGTTAAAGCAGGTATCGCGGAGTTGGAACATTTGTTTTGATGTGGCAGTCAAAGAGTTTGACTTCGTCAAAAACGTAGATGAACCTTGTGTATACAAGAAGGTGGCAGAGAGTAAGGTCGTCTTCCTCGTATTGTATGTGGATGACATACTCTTGATAGGAAATGATGTTCCTATGCTGCCCTCGGTCAAGCTCTTCTTATCACAATGATTCTCAATAAAAGATCTAGGTGATGCCTCCTACATCTTGGGGATTAAGATCTATAGAGATAGATCTAAACGGATGTTGGGATTGTCCCAATTCAGGTACATTGACACTATACTAAAAAGGTTTAGTATAGAGGATTCCAAGCATGGGAATTTACCCATGATCTCAGGAATCACTCTCTCCAAAGAGATGTCTTCCAAGACTGATTTGAAGAAGGCTCGCATGTAAGGGATACCCTATGCTTCGGCAGTAGGCTCTATCATGTACGCGATGTTGTGCACCAGACCCGATGTAGCATACTCACTAGGTGTAGTAAGTAGATATCAAGCAGATCCTGGAGAGAATCACTGGACAGCTGTGAAGAACATTCTTAAGTACTTAAGAAGGACTTAAGAAATGTTCTTGGTGTATGGTAATGGTGAACTCCAAATGGAGTCCTTTACCGATTCAAGCTTCCAGAGTGATAAGGACGACTCTAAGTCGGTCTTAGGTTTTGTCTTCACTCTCAATGGAGGGTCGGTTTGTTGGAAGAGTTCCAAACAAGAAACCGTGGCAGACTCAACGATGTTGGCTGAATACATCGCTGCTAACGATACCGCCAAAGAAGCTGTCTGGATGAAGAAGTTCATAACTTACCTTGGAGTGGTTCCATCCATCGAGCATCCAATACCTTTGTATTGTGATAACAATGGAGCTGTGGCTTTGGCCAAGGAACCCAGGTCCTATCAGCGATCCAGGCATATTTTGAGGCGAT
Source organism: Agapanthus africanus (assembly GCA_030015575.1). Taxonomy (NCBI): domain Eukaryota; kingdom Viridiplantae; phylum Streptophyta; class Magnoliopsida; order Asparagales; family Amaryllidaceae; genus Agapanthus; species Agapanthus africanus. The sequence goes on along the minus strand of JASDDO010000024.1, from coordinate 193,510,933 downwards.
ATCACCTGATCCGGGAGATAGTTGATCACCGAGAGATCGAGGTCAGGAGAGTTGACATGAAAAATAACACGGCGGATCCACTCACAAAGGCCATTCCCCAGATACAATTTGAGAGACTCTTCGGGTATGAGATACTACAACAACCAGCCTTAGTGTAAGTGGGAGATTGTTAGTTGTATGTATGCCCTAGAGGCCATTGTTGTACATGATTGTATATTATAATGGATGCTTGGACATATATAGAGAGGACATTCTTGCTCGACATGATTGTATGCTATCCGGTTGTTCTTTATCTTAATATGTAGACTAGTATTGTGATGATGTCTTGCTCTCACATGTTGGTAAAGCCCTTATGATGTATACTTGACTACCAGGATTATGATGCAGATCATACTAATGGGGCCAGGGTAGTCTACAAGTTCATCCTTTAATTGTTCCTAGTCGAGGGTGTATCAAGACAGGGCATCGATATTCCGGAGTAGACTAGCGTATACGCTTCTTGACCTATCTGATAGGCGATGGATGATCCCATATCCATTGGTGTTTGACATCAAAGATGGTATACGGGTGCTTAGTGGAGACTGGGTACACTGAACATGACTCGCCGAGAACTCCTAGATGGTATTATACCTAACGTCAGATAGCAGTTCTCTAGTGACACCGGTACAGGTTAGTATGCAGACTCGAGATCGTCATAGAGTTTTGTGTGGTTCCTATTGTGCTTTGATTTCCACCTTACCACGTTCAAGAGAGCGTGCAAAACGGTGGTTTTTGGGTACAGTCCCGAGTCACATGGAGGCAATGAGCGATAGGAGGGGTTTCGTCTCTCCCGGTATTGGGGGTTGATATTGCGCTGTGTTTGATTGGTTATAACAGGAAGTCCCTGACCAGGGCCGATACAGAGATTTACTGATAAGTGTTATCAGTAGTTTCTCGACCTGTTATGAGCCTCACATCGGCATGACTTATCAAATTACTGGGGTCTGACGTTTACCACCCCTAGACTAGATATGCGACATATCAGACGAAGAGACCGGACTGTACGGTAGTGTTACTTATTGGATTCATAGGAGTATGGACAAACTTGCTTGTTGATCTTCTGATCGCTCAATACCCGGGTAGCCGTTACGTCCAGCTAGTACCTCTGACGGCTTGTGGATGACTGATATGATCATCACCTATTGCCGGCGTATTGACGAGTTATTAGAGTCCTACACAGAGGTTTCCTAGCTCATGCGAAACGAAGTAGGGCACATATGTGATATGTGCGGGATCGAGACTAATACGTGTATGCGATACCGTATTTCAATCTCGCGATATAGGTTATATGTGATATAACCGGATTGTTGAATCAAGTGTTGATTCAATGATATGTTATATGTATATGTGATATGCATATAAACGATATAGTCGGTTGTATGCGATACAGCCGGATTATTAAATCAAGTGTTGATTTAATAATTTAATGTGTATATTTGATATATTAATATACATTAACTAATATTAGCTCACTTAAGAAAATATTTTTTTTCTCATTATACATTTAATATATATATGATATATGTTAATGTATTTATTTTGTGTCATGCTAGATGATACATTGGACTTGGGTGTATGAGACTCATACCATACTTAAGATAATGTGGGGTTTTAATAATTAAGGGAAAATCAAAATTAGGTGGTAATTAGTCATGGCTTGAAGGTTGGAGAAGCTTGTAGAAACCATTGACTTAGTCCACTAATTTTGTTTTACTCTAGATATTTATTAACCTAACCATTATCTTTAGCCATGATTTAGTCTCTACATGAGTTATATATGATGTTTTCTCACCCATGGTTCATACAAGTTGATTCTTGAGTTCATTTTCTTCATCTCCCCCATTGCTCTCTAGCTTTGAATGAAAAGAAAAAGAAAGAGAGAAAAATAACTTGTATGAACCACGGGTGAGAAAATATCATATATAACTCATGTAGAGACTAAACCATGGCTAAAGATATGGTTAGATTAATAAATATCTAGAGTAAAACAAAATTAGTGGACTAAGTCAATGGTTTCTACAAGCTTCTCCAAGCTTCAAGCCATGACTAATTACCACCTAATTTTGATTTTCCCTTAATTATTAAAACCCCACATTATCTTAAGTATGGTATGAGTCTCATACACCCAAGTCCAATGTATCATCTAGAATAACACAAAATAAATACATTAACATATATATTAAATGTATAATGAGAAAAAACATTTTCTTAAGTGATCTAATATTAGTTAAGGTATATTAATATATCAAATATATAATTACACATTAAATTATTAAATCAACACTTGATTTAATAATCCGGCTGTATTGCATACAACTGACTAATATCATTTATATGCATATCACATATACATATAACATATCATTGAATCAACACTTGATTCAACAATCCGGTTATATCACATATAACCTATATCACGAGATTGGAATACGGTATCACATACATGTATTAATTTCGGTCCCGCACATATCACATATGTGTCCTACTTCATTTCACATGAGCTAAGAAACATCTGTGTAGGACTCTAATGACTCGTCAATACGCCGGCAGTAGTTGATGATCATATCAGTCACTCATAAGCCGTCAGCGGTACTAGCTGGACGTAATGGCTACCCGGGTATTGAGCGATCAGAAGATCAATAAGCAAGCTTGTCCATACTACTGTGAATCCAATAAGTAACACTACCGTACAGTCCGGTCTCTTCGTCTGATATGTTGCATATCTAGTTTAGGGGTTGTTGGGGTAAAAATTTACACTCCGGTTGACCAAGTCAAAATCAAAGTCAACCCCAAGCCAAGTGGACCCAAGTCCAGATCCAGTGGGCCCATGCCCGGGTCGAGCCCGAACATGAAGCGGCCGGCCTCCCCCCATGCCAAGATAAAAATCTTGTAATAAATAATTTTGTTGCATTTCTTTTATTTTATTTATGGATAAATGTAAGAAAAATAGGCATAAAGCCAAATTTTTGTAAAGCCCGTGGCTTATGTGCAAAAAGAAATGGCACATGAGCCATGAAATAGGCAAAATGCCATTTTGTGAAGCCCAAGGGGCTATGTGTAAAGTGTATAGCCTATATAGGCAAAGATAATGAAATATCTCACCAACTTTTTCTCTCTCCAAAAAAGTTTCAGAGCTGAGCTCTTTCTTCCTTCTCCAAGGTTCCAAAACCTTCTTCTTTCTTTTTGAATTAAATCAAGAGTTTTACTCTTCCTTTTTCAAAACAAATTAGTTTTTCACCACAAAACCCACATAGGGGAACTTGGATCTGTCATCAGATCTTAAAAAGGAGAGATTTTGAGATTTCACATCTCTTGATCTTCAAGATCCAGCAAGCAACAGGAGGAAGAAGAAGAACATCTTTCACTAAACCCCCAAAAAAAAGAAGAAAAACACATTCAGGAGTCCAACTCCTCTCTGATTTCTCTTCTGAGAAATTTTTTTAGGCTAAAAGCCTGTTGTGCCTCACCTGCGCGCTTGCGCAAGTGCGCAAGGCGCCCGCGTGCCGACACGTGGCGTGCGCGCTTGCGCACCTGCGCAAGGCGCCCGCGTGCCGACACGTGGCGCGCGCGCTTGCGCAAGTGCGCAAGGCGCCCGCGTGCCGACACGTGGCGCGTGCGCTTGCGCAACTGCGCAAGTCGCCTGCGTGCCGACACGTGGCGCGCGCGCTTGCGCACCTGCGCATCCCTTGGATGCCTTTTCCCTCTCTTTTGTGTACATACATACATATATACATATGTATACAAATTTATATACACACATACTCCGCAACATTCTCCCCCTCAAAAAAAATTTCGGGCCGGGGCGCTGGCCCGAACCCCGCAAGGGGGCTGCTAGCCCCCTTGACCCCCAGCCCGCTATCCGGGTAGCGGGACCCCCGTAAAAACTCTGCGTGGCTCCCGATATATCCAAAACCCCCTTTCAAAACACACGCACACTGCACATTGAGTTCGCATGACCAATTTAACCCGTTAATCGGAGGTTCCCTCGCCCCAAAGGCGAGGGGTAATTAACGGCAGCTTAGTCCGCGGCTGCCGGAGATTCGGATCCCCACAATCATTAAACCCCGCCCTACCCTAGGCAGGGGGAATCTGTAGTGCGCCTGACAAGCGCTCGCGTATTCCCATCTCACTGGGGTGACGAAAAACACCCTACAGGGGTGGTAAACGTCAGACCCCGGTAACTTGATAAGTCATGCCGATGTGAGACTCATAACGGGTCGAGAAACTACTGATAACACTTACCAGTAAATATCTGTATCAGCCCTGGCTAGGGACTTCCTGTTATAGCCAATCAAGCACAACGCAACATCAACCCCCAATACCGGGAGAGACGAAACCCCTCCTATCGCTCATTGCCTCCATGCGACTCGGGACTGTATCCAAAAACCACCGTTTTGCATGCTCTCTTGAACGTGGTAAGGTGGAAATCAAAGCACAATGGGAACCACACAAGACTCTATGACGATCTCGGGTCTACGGACTAACCTATACCAGTGTCACCAGAGAACTGCTATCTGACGTTAGGTATAATACCATCTAGGAGTTCTCGGCGAGTCCTGTTCAGTGTACCCAGTCTCCACTGAGCACCCGTATACCATCTTTGATGTCAAACACCAATGGATATGGGATCATCCATCGCCCATCAAATGGGTCAAGAAGCGTATACGCTAGTCTACTCCGGAATATCGATGCCTTGTCTCGATACACCCTTGACTAGGAACAATTAAAGGATGAACTTATGGACTACCCTGGCCCCACTAGTATGATCTGCATCATAATCCTGGTAGTCAAGTATACATCCTAAGGGCTTTACCAACATGTGAGAGCAATACAACATCACAATACTAGTCTACATGTTAAGATAAAAAACAACCAAATATCATACTATCATGCCGAGCAAGAAATTCCTCTCTATATATGCCCAAGCATCCATTATAATATACAATCATGTACAACAATGGTCTCTAGGGCATACATACAACTGTAAACTACATTACACAAGTAAAGCCCAGTGGTCGTGCTGCTCAGTGATCTGCTCCAATTGCTCCTGGTTGGTCTCGAATTCCTCAGAGTCGGGTCCTCCTGACAACATTCCAAAGAAAGAAGAGAAATAGGAATGTCGTCAGCGAAGGATCGCTCGGTAAGTCCCAAAGAAAAGATAGATATGGAATAGACAGATAAGGGGATGTAACTGGTAAAATATTTGATTGTTATGTTCACGCAGTTGTTTATAGCTTGGTACAGAATATGCCAGTGTATACGAGCGGAGTCCAACTTACACCGTGGACTATGCTAACCCGTAGTACAAGGATCCGTCGATAAAACCATGGAACAACGGCAATGGATGTATAGTTACGTCTTTTAATGACCATCTCGTACCACTTTTAACACATTCCATACCCGTCTACCCCTTTAAACCCCGTAATGCATTATTATATTGATTGTATTGTTTTGTAGTAAATTGTAGATGTAAGACTTGTCGAAACCATGATATCAATTGTAGTCAGATAAAGATATAAACGGATAGTCATGTAGACAAGTCACTGTATATCCATGGTTCGGTTAGTTCAAGTCTTGTTGATATAGATTGTCTTATGATATAAAGGTTTCATATTGTATTGGAGTTATAATTAAATTGTATTCAAGTATTGGTTGTATTCAGATTAGACTAGGACTCTGATTGAGTCAGACATTTTATACAGAATTGAAGTCGTGAATTAGTTTTGGAGTTATCGGTAACTGCTGCACATGGACGACAGGATTTGTGTCTTTTTCCAAGACAATTACCATATTGATAACATCGTTTTTAGTTTGTCTACCTTAAATAGGCAAGTACCCACTTTTTCCGGCTCCCTGAGGCTCAAGAGAATTGGTCCCGCTTAAACCTATATTTACTAAGGTCCTTATTATAATTTAATATAACTTGAGGGGGTTTTATGAAAAATAGTTTTTATATATTTTCAAAATGAATCTCAAGTATTTAATTATCGTCTTTAGGGTTTTCATAGATGTAATTTTTATAAAAATGAGGTATTCTAGTTGATATAAACCTAACTTGAATAGTATATGGTATTTTCTTGTAATTTGACTTGTATTGAATGTGATGGTATTTTCATGATATTTTGTGACTCTTTTGATTTAGAAAATATGGAATATATATAATATATTTAAAGTAGATATTTTGATAATACATATATATATATATATATATTTATTAAAAATGGAATTTATTTATTAAATAGAAATCATGTTTTTCTTAAAATTGTAATACAAATTCCATCGAGATCGTATGCTCCGTGAGGAGGTCTGCATCTCGCTCTACTAGTCCGATAGATGTGCGATAACCCGTACCAACCAAATCGGATTCTCCAAAATGGGTTGTAAGGACTTAATCATATGGAATTTAAATAAAACAATTTAAAGAATACAGTTTTGTAATAGTTTAGGGTATTTTATTGTAAACTTGCGATTATCCCACAAACTAATGTCCCAAAAGCCATCGTGCTATATTAAAAATGAGTTTTGTGATGAGATAGGTCATTACCTCGTGAGTTTTCTAAAGGTAATACAAAGGAATATGATGAAATATGCAGAATGTAAAGTTTTTGGTATTTAATCGTAAAAATATGATAAAAGTTGTATAACATGTTATTTTGTGATGAAACTTGTTCTAAAGTGTTTGGTTATGATTTCTAAACAATATATGAAGAATTGGTATGTTTGTTATAAAGAAAATTTGGGTTTTTAAAGAAAAGAGAATCGGAAGTCGGAATAACTCCGCTTCCAACGAGTTTTGAAATGGGATTGTTTTAGATTAGAATGAGAGGAGGGGAGAGGGGACTTACTGATTGAAAGGATAGGGGAGTGGTAGAGAGAACTTTTGAAGGCGTCGGGGAGTCGCGGTGTCCCCGGATTCTTCCCGAAACATCGTCGGAACTTTGACCTTGGTTAACTTCACTTGTACAACTTTTGGACTTAGAAATTTTTGAGAGTTTTGACAATGGATTTCTGAATGAGGAGGGCCAAAGTGCAGGGTTGTATTTATAGGAGAAATTAATGTTTAGGTTAATGAAGAATGGAATTAAAAATGTATTAAAACTTTGATTAAAAGAGGTGAATTAACACTCTCTATTAATGTGCAGGGAAAAAAAACAGACTAGGGGTAATAAGGGTAGGACAAGGGGTGGTAGGACAGAGTTTTGTAGCATTTGCTACGGTTGGGACCAGCGGCACCGGCCCCAAGCTCATCTTCGCCGGCCATCTTGGTGAGGTGGGTGCTTGGATTTCTGCCACGTGTCAGGGTCTATGTGAATAGTTTTTTCCACATGTTTGATTTCTGTGTGACTTTCTATTTTATGTGTAGTACACATGCAAATTGTTGGGCTTCTAAAAGTTTTAAAGAAAAATCAGCAAAAATATTTTGTGGCTGGGGGGATTTGAACACATGGGTTATATCACAGTAGTGCAATACTTTACCAATGAGCTATAAGTGCTTTCTTGCAGTTCTAAAGCAATTTAACTTTATAACTTGTGCTCAGGTTAAGGTACTCCTTTCTGTATTTTGAAAAAATTTTGTACTGAAAATTTAGGGTTGTTACAAGCTTGGTGCTGAGAATTCTCCATATCGAGTTATCTGAGGATGACGCGACGTTTGGCGGCTATGCCTCCCTGAATCCTGGGCTTATGTTGCGGTTCACGAAGCGCCTTGATTCCCGCGTGTATCTTTAGTGACTTAAGCGGATCGGCAAAATGATTGCACCTTAAAGAAGATGCCGCTTTGCTTTCTCAGTCGGTTGGCCTCTGCGCCACGTGTCCGCCGTAGGGTTGCGGAATGCGAGAGGTCGCCAGTTGAATCCGAGTGAAGGGGAAGGGGAAGGGTCCAACGATTGGTTGCCACGTTGTGTCCTCGTGGCCGTCGGGTTTGATGCTTCATTTCGGCGGGAACGTATTTGGGCCGTTGGATTGTTTTTGCCAAGTGTATAAATAGGAGAGGCCATTTCTTAGCAGGCGTTTTGCCCTAATTGTCTCCTGCAAGATTGCCCGATGCACCATTGATTAGGTCGGACCCTCAGCTAAAAACCTTTCTTCAGTTAATTTCCCTTTGAATCAGGTTAGATATCTTCTTCCGAAGTTTCTATTGATTTAGTTGGGGTCGAGTCGGAAGATGAGGCTTCAGGTTCTGAAGCCGAGTTCAGTGGATTTTCTTCTTCCTCCTCGGCTTCCGATAGCCGAGGAGGTTATTCTTCCTCTTTGTTTTCTTCCTGTAGAGTGTTTTTCGTCATCCTATTGAGATAGAAATGTGCGCGCTTGTCAGACACATATAGATTCCCTCTGTCTGGGGCAGGCTAGGGTTTTATTGATCGTGGAGATTCAAATCTTCGGCAGCCGTGGACTAAACTGCCGTAAATTACCCCTCTCTTTTGGAGCAAGGGAACCTCCGATTGACGGGTCAAACTGATCATGCGAAATCAATGTGATGTGTTGGTATTTTTTTTATAAAAAAAGTATAGGGACGTGTTCATTTCATTTTTTTATTTGTGACGAAAGATTTTTTTTCAAAGAAACATATTTTTTTAATTTTATTTCGATCTTTTTTATTTTGTTTTCTTCATTTTTTGTTTTATATTTTATTTTAATAAAAGGGGAAGGAAACCCCTTACATGGGGGAGGCTCCCACTAAGTGGGAGCTCCCCTCCTCACGTGGATGGAGGGAACTCCCTTGTTCACCACCGAAAACGGAGACGAACCGGGATGGACCGTCTTGCCTGAATTTGGGGGCAGATGCTATTTGGGTTTATCCGTCCATCTCTTCGAAGATACCAAATTGATTTATGGCTCCGTATATCGGAGGTTTGGACGGATGCGGCCGTTGTAGCAGACTTCATCAAATTCCCCCTCATTTTATGAGGGGTTTTTGATCGTGGGGACGCTCTTCCCTGAAGGCACAAACCTCTACAGTTAATTACGTTACCGCATCACGATAACCACTTTCTCCTGCTCTGGCAGTTCACTTCGTGTCGTGTATATTTTTTGTTTGTTTTGGTAGCCCGTGAATTGTATACGGAGACTATTTTATGTCGTTGCCCGTAGGGCGTGGATTAATCCAAATCCGTATATTTTTAGATTTGCGTTTATTTTATTCAAAGACCGTTAATCTATTTTGAGATTAAGATCGACTTAAATGTATATGAGCATTTAGGGCTCAATTTGTTTTAGTTTAAGGACGTCACAGTCCATTATCGCCATGTTTGAGGCGAACATTAGTTTAGGGACATTTCAGTCCATTATCGCCATTTTTGAGGCAAATATTAGTTTAGGGACATTTCGGTTCTTTATCGTCGTTTTTGAGGTGAATATTAGTTTTAGGAACATTTCGGTCCTTTGCCGCCATTTTTGAGGTGAATATTAGTTTAGGCACATTTCGTTCCTTTATACATCTTGCGTGCACGTGTATTTGTTACGTGACGTAGTGAACAGTGTTAATATGGAATATGCCCAATTTGGGGCAGACATGCACACCAATTTGGAAGTGTATCAACGAAAGAAGTTGTTGGTCGTCGGAATCCGCCATCTCTCTGAAGACGTTGAGGAATTACAACGATTTGTATCAGAGGTGTGAAGAGAAGTACCCTTAAACCAATCCCGTATTTGAGGGAAAAGAGGTTCTTGTAGACTTAAAAAAATTTAGTCATATTTGAGACCTTGGAAACAAAAAGGTTTGGCCTCAGAAAACTTAGCCAATTCTGGGCTGAGATCGAGTCTCCATAATTACCCAACAGTGCTAAGCACAGGGACATACAACGCTCACGTGTGAAACACGTGGGGTGCTGGATTAGTGCTAAGTGCTAGAGTCCTGTGGCATTCACGTGTGAAACACGTGAGGCGCTCAGATATGAGCGTTGCCTAATCAGTGCTAAGCACTTTTAGTCATTTTGACTAATCATAGAGTGCTGAGCACTCTGCATTATACTCATGTGGGAAGCACGTGAGTGCTGAGCATTGGGCTTTATTTGTTCACTTCCCTCTTTCTTTTACAGAAGTGCTAAGCACTTGGATAGAGCTCACGTGTATTTCACGTGACCGCTTCCTTTTGGGGTGTTGGGGTGCTTTATTTAGTGACTGCCCAATAGACACAAAGAAGTTTTTTTTGCTCTTTAGGCGCCCACGTGAGAAACATGTGAGGCCGTTATAGTTATTCTTTTTTGTTCTTTTTAAGCACTCACGTGGGAAACACGTGAGGCTTCATAATAGTGCTAAGCATTAACGAGTCGCCAAGTTATTCCTTGTTTTTTTTCTTTTTTAGAGATATTGATATCTGTTAATGATATTTTAGTCTTTGATGATCATCAAGATTTCAGTTTTGAAGATCTTGGATCATCATTATCGTTTGTATTGAAGAACTAAGTTCCTTTTTCACTTTTATAAGAACCAAGTTCTTTATGTAAGGTTAAACCCTAATTTTTAGAGGAATTAAATTCCCACATGTTCCTGTTCTTTCTTTTTCTTTTCTTTTAACTTATTTCTTTTCCTCTAAGTTTTGAATCTGCAGAACAAAATCTCCCCAATGAGAATTAAATTCTCAACTTATGGAGCGATTTGTTTATGCAAATCTCAACTAGAGAAAGAACTAAGTTTTTATATGAAGGGTTAAACCCTTAGATAGGCAAAGGAGATACAATATGATCTCTGCGTTTCTTTTACCTAGGGTTTCAACGAAGCAAGTCTTCTTTTTTGAGAATTAAATTCTCTTTCTCACAATAGCTCGCTGTATTCTTTTAGAAGTTTGTGGGAAGTTCTCTCTTCTCTTGGTGTTCTCTCTGTCTTCTCCCCCCTCTCTTTAATCTCATTGCTCCTATTTATAGGAGAAGAGAAAAGATCATCTTGTTAAGAAAATCTCTGATTGAGAGATCATGATTAATTTCATAATCAATCCAAAATGATCTTTTAGATCACTTGGTGAATTTTATTCACCATTGAATTTTTAATCCAAAGGCTCTCTGTTTAACAGAGAAGTTTTCTTGTTTATTTAACAAGATTAAGAAATGTTTTTTCTAAGATAGAATTTTATTCTATCAGATAATCGGTGGGTGATTTTATAATCACCGTTGGATCCTTGATCCAAGGGTCCTCTGTTTAACAGAGAAGATTTTTCTAGTTTGAGAAAGATCAAGGAAATATTTCCCACGTAGAATTTAATTCTATCAGATGGTTCATTTGGTGATATTTTATCATAATTGAATTTTAAATCCAAGATTCTCTGTTAGAGAAAAATCTTTCCATATTAGAAAGATCAGGGAAAACATTTCCCAAATAGAATAAATTCTATCACATAGAATTTAATTTTATCAGATGCGAGTATTTTATGATTGGGGCGCTCACATGATTTGCATGTGAGCGCTATGAAAGAATGCAGCAAGAGAACTCATGTGTTTAATATGTGACCCCTAGCATGGGTTTTAGTCCGTTTATTTTCAGCGTTCATATGCTTTTGCATATGAGCGCTCACGTGTTTAACACGTGAGGCCTGTTTGGCCTATCAATTGTTTGATTACAGCGCCTATATGCTTTGCATATAGGCGCTCACGTGTTTAACACGCGAGGCTCATTTAACCCATTATTTGGTTTGATTGCAATGCCTATATGCTTTTGCATATAGGTGCTCACGTATTTAACACGTGAGGCTTGAATAGTGGGGAATTTTCTTCTCTTTTCTTTCTTTATATGAGAGAACAAATGACCCCCAGCGTTGCTCTCACGTGGCTTACACGTGAGTGCAACATTTTCCATCCTTACAACCGTTGGATTGCCTAGGGGAACAGGAAGCTGAACCGCTCCCCATCACATCTTATAAACGGGATGTTTGGCTTTTTAGATGATCACTGTTTTTTCATTTTCTTCCTTAACCTTTTCTTGAGAATTTAATTTTCATCTCAGAGTTTAGCTCTCTGTCCATAGAACTTTAGAGTTAAACTCTGCAAAAACTCTCTTTAGGGTAAGGATCTTGAACGACATTTACCCCTTAGGGAAGCCCCTTTTCATTTTTTTTCTTATGGATTTTAAATCCATCACTAGAGTTTTGATCTTTTCTGGAACTGATCACTTAGAGATTCAAAAACACTCTCTTTTTATAAGCCGACCCTGGGGTCTTGAGGATTGTTAGTTCTCCTCCTACGGTTTACCCTGTCACTGATCTTTGAGGATCCTTGGAATTTAATTCCGTTTTTTTCCCCACCGTGGGGGTTTCTGGGATATAATTCCCATTATTAAAGGAATTTAATTCCATCTTACAGAACTTAGCTCTGAGAGATATATGGACTTTTAGGAATTTTATTCCCCTTCTGTTCTTGAGCATTTTCTTTTTTAGGGTTTTAATACCCTTTTCACAGATTTGAATCTGTGGTGCATTTTAACATAACTCGCTTTTCGAGGATGTTAGGAGTTGTTTTTTTAAACTCCTCTGCTTATTTAATGATAATTCTTTTGGATTCTCATAATGATTATCTTGCCTCATCATTGGTGAGCCGCCATTTTGATTTTGTGGGGCCCACTAGTTTTGTAGTTAGTAGTCCCATGAAACAAACTCATGCTTTTCATTAATGTTTTTTAGGTACAATGGCATCACTTCCCTACTTCTCTTACACACGCTTGGAGGTCGCTTTCCCGCAATCGCCATCAGACGAGGAAGTTATGGCAATGATTAGGGAACATGATAAGGACAATAAGAGCCATTTCCTATGGGGAGTTTGGTACGATCATATTATCAGGGGCCGCCGTAGTTTTACATGCGAAGTTCCAACAGAATCCATCCGCTCAATGTCATTGACAGAGCGTCCGCGTGCTGCTTATGCGGTGGAAGTGGTTAATTGGACCCTAACGGGCTGGCTTGAGCCGTTAACGACCGGGATACCCAATCAACCCATGATGGCCATCGATATTTTAGGACGCCGAATAAGTCAGGGTGAAGCTCGATCCTAGGGACAGGTTTATAAGGTAGGTTTTCCCCACGCCATCTAGTGGGTTACCTTCCTTGGGCCCGTACATTCTCTCCTCCCAATGCTCACGGTTGCAGAAAGTTGGGTTGTATCAAGTGGTGTATCCGCCACTGTTCTACTACCATGTTCCCAACGTCTGGTGGGATAAGGATTTTTTGAACCAGTGGAATCTTCCCACGAATATGTTTCTGCTACGGGACCGCGAAGTCTCTATCTCTCTGGAGAAGTTCCGAGAAATTTCAGGGCTGCCGATTAGGGGAGAACACATGAAGAATTACTACTCCCTGACGAGTATATATTTGCTACAGTGCCAGCTATGCTTGAGGGCTTGATGACCGAGAATGCTGTTCGGCACAAGCACCCAAGTCTAATCAAGGCCCTGGGTATTTTTGAGAAACTATTCGTGGCATCGGAAGGACAATATGTCACATTTGATGCTTTCATTGCTTGCTTTCTCCGTGAAGATGTTCTACCCAGAAAGCTCTGCAATTTGTGAAGGTCGAGTATCCCTTCGGATTCGGCTTGAAGAAATTGCCGGCCAAAGAAGTAGACCTACCGCAGTTTTATATTCCAAATTCGTCGGCCGTGACCTTTGACACAATCGCTACCCCTGGAATCGACGAAAAAACTTTCTTTGTCGGCTTCATCAGTCTTTGTCTTAGCTGGTTCGCCATGCCGATGCATCGCCGTTTCATGAGATCCTCCGTCTTATTTCCTGCCCATTGCACAGCCGAAGGAGCGCAATTGGCTGTTGGCATTACAGGATTATCACACACATATACCACGGTTTAAGTACTGCTGCCAACACTTCAAATCCAGGTGCGGACGTAAATTTCTCCCTCCACTACTTCATGTCGTGGATCGAGATGCATGTGTTAGGCGTGTTTGCTACGCATCGGCAGCCCGATTTCTATGAATCATACACCTTCCCGTGGGTCATGAGGCTGGTCGATCTTCCGCTCCCAATCCGACTCAGTTAGGGGCTCTCCGCTTATTGCTTAATCCGTATTCAAACGAAGGCGGGATGGTTTTCAGTGATCGAGTCCTTTTTGCTCCAGCGGGGCCTGTCACGCCCCGCTTCCCAGTATACGGTGAAGGGGACGCGACGAGGCCCGCTACGTATATACTCAGAAGTACATACGCTAAGCGTATCTAAGCAATATAAAATAAATACACAAGAGACAAGATATAAAAGGAACAACAATTTTTATTTATTAACATTCTTTTGTACAATGCATGAAAAAGAAATACAACTGAAATAAAATAATACCTAAATAGTGGTATAACAGGAAATGAAAAAAAATACAGAAAGGAAAATTGTACAATGAAACTAAAGTGCAGGGTCTTCGGCAAACTGCTCTAAGTCTTCTTGAGATGGCTCGATCTCCGTCGGGTCCAAATTACCTGACGACATTCAAAGAAGAAAGAAATAGAATGTCGTCAGCGAACAGGTCGCTTGGTAAGTCCCAAAGATAAGGGAGAAATAGACAGAGAGTAAGAGAGAGAGTAGCTTTTAATGTTGTATTATAATATTGTAATGTTGTATTAACGCTGTTGTTTGTAGCCTGGTACAGAAGATGCCAGTGTATACGAGGGGAGTCCCACTTACACCGGGGACCTTGGTAACCTGTAGTACAAGGCTCCGTCGATAATACCACGGAACAACGGCATGGATGTAATTACGTCTTAAGTGACCACCTCGTGCCACCTTTAACATATTCCGTACCAGTCTACCCCTTAAACCCCGTAATGTTTTGTTTGTATTGTTATCTTGTAAATTGTATTGGTGATATGAGTGATTGACTGACTGACCGAAACCATGATATCAGGAAAGAGTTGTAGCCGTAGGGTCATGTAAATGGAATAACTGAGAATCATGTAAAAGGAATAGGTATATCCATGGTTCGGTTCAGTCAAGATATATAGATTGATATTGGATTCATGAATTCATGAGGTCATATTGAAGTGGAAACTTGTAGATTATAGATAGACTTGAATCATATTCAAGTCAGATTAATCAGACTCAAACCCGAGTCAGACAATCAGAAATGTGAATCGAAGTCTTATAATTGCTAGGGTCCTTAGGGTAATTTATAAAACTTGAGGGGGTTTTATGTAAAAATACTTCTATATACTTTTCAAAATACACCCCAAGTATTTATTGTTCGTCTTTGGGATTGTAATGAGGGTGGATTTTATATTGTGACATTTCTAGTGAAAATATCCTAGTTTTTATAAATAAAGGTATTTATCTATAATATTGATTTATTTGAAGTTCATGGTATTTTATTGTAAAATTTATTCTTGTGATTTTTGAAAAAGGGTAGAATATTTATATCATAATAAAATATATATTTAAATGATAAAAATACATCTATTTATACAAAAAATAATTTTAATAAATATTTCATATTCTAAAAATCTCATTTCCTTAAGATGTCGTATTTTAAACGTTTCGAGTCCGTATGCTTCTTACGGAGGTCTGAACCTCGCACTACTAGCCCGAGGGTGAGCGATAAAACCGCACAATCCCGAACGGGTTCCCCAAAAATGGGTTGTAGCGGCGCTTTGCAAAGATTGTAAAATACTAATCCTTTAGAAAACGGTTTTATAAAGTAAAAGGTATTTATTTGCAAAGTCTAATTTTCCGTATTTTAGATTCTAGGGTTTCCTAAGACAACCAGCCTATTTCTAAATATTCTAAACGACAAGTCGTTAGAAGCCTCAAATCGCCTCTTCACCGCCAATTGTGGCCAGGTAAGTACAAATGAGGAAAGGAGGGATCCGCTCACGAATCGTGAGACGGGCCTTTTAAAGTTACCTTTTCTCACTTGCCTAGCCTAGACACCACAAAGTCAGGTTTAGATAAACGATCGATGTGCACAACTTATCGTGTTTTCCTAATAAGAGGTATTTATTTAAAAGTGTATCAAATCTAAAACTTTTAAGAATGATTTTATTAAGAATATGGTATTTAAATGAAAGTTTCGTTTTATCGTATTCTAAGTTTTGATGATATCGTTTTAGGGTTGTATTTGCGTGTGTGTGGAGGTAGGTCATTATCTCGTGCTCTACTTTAAATGTATAGCACAGTTAAGGGGTTAAATATGAAATCGAAACATGATGGTATTAAAGTGAAAAATATGATAAATTGGAAAGATTATCATTTCATGTGAGAAAACTTGTCCAAATTGATTTGTAAAAGTTTAATAGTCAAGATTAAGATGTTTATGCATGAATGTATTGATTAGAAGTGAAATTTTATAGAAAACCGAATCGGAAATCGGATTTTTTCCAATTCCGTCGGGTTTCGTAGTTTCGTATTTTAGAGAAATAGAAAGGGGAATAGAATGGGACTTACGGGTTTCGATCCATACTAAGGAATGTAGGGGAACTAAAGGAGTTGCCGAGGTGTTGCTTCGTCGCCGGTTGTTTCTAAAAACGTCGCCGGAATTCCCGCCGGAATTTCGTCGGAGCTTCGCCGCGAACTTGTTTTCGATGTACACAACTCTTGGAAAATTTTGAGAGAGTGAGCTTAGGATTTTGGGGGTGAGAGGGTAGTGTGTATGGTTGGTATTTATAGGGTTAGGCTTGGGTTAGGGTAGATGAAAAGTTAAAATTAAAAATGTGATAAAATGTAATAAAAATGTATTAAAAGTGGAGTAATTGGGGTTTTTAAAGAGCCCTGGAAGTGCTCTGAGGCTGAAATTTTGCAGGTGCATAGGGAATACGAAAAGACACAACTTTCATGTTGGGGCCGTCGCTGAAATCGGCCGACTCGGGGGTGACTCGGCCGTGACTCGGTCGAGTCGAGGCCGAGTTGGCCGATTCCCGGCCGAGTCCGGCCGCCAGGATCCTCCCCGACGGTTCATCTAACTCATGGAAGTGTTACATCTTTGGGTGTAGTGGGGTTTTTGTGAGATATGCACGTGTAAACTCTTGGTATTCTAAAGGTTTAAAAAAAATCAATATTAAAAATAATGTGGGGTATGAGATTTGAACTCTGGTGGCTTGGTTCAGCAGTGCAAGGTATTACCAATGAGCCACAAGCTCCTTCTTGTAATTATGGTGCTATTTAATTATTTAAAATGATAGCAGCAAGAATAAATACTTCAAGCATACATTAAATTTAAAGTAATTTCTTGTACACTAAAAATGGAGTTATTACATTCTTGTAACTTGTAATTAAAAAACAAAATAATTACTTATATCTTGTGCTCAGGCTAAAATACCCCTTTATGGATTTTGAATTTTTTTTTTAAATTTTTGTGTAGAAAAGTGTATAGGAAAATTAGGGTTGTTACATTCTACCCTCCTTATAAAAATTTCGTCCTCGAAATTTGTAAACGGAAAATATAATAGTTTGGTGACAGAACTAAAAATTGTAAAGAAGTTTTGGTCAAAGTTGTGAGGGAGTTACTTGGGTTACCTTGGTTCACAGTTTCTGGTTCTATGGCTGCTAAGGTGAAAGCCTGTCGCCGTGGAACGCTCTTCCTAGCTGGAGGCATATTCCCCTGTACTCGAGACATGTTTCTCAGTGCCTGATAGAATTGGCGATTTGGCTGAGCAGGAAATCCACGTGGAGGTGGTGCTGGGAGTGTAGGACGAGTTGCAGGAGCCTGGATAGCTGGCTTCTGCGGGTAGTTGATGGGTGGGTGTGCTTGGTGTTAGTGTATATGCCCTAGAGGCCATTACTGTATCATACTAGTTTGTATATTATTTAATGGAAGCTTGGGATATTCACAGTTGTATATACAATCTTGCTCAAAATGGTAGTATGCTACTTGGTTTGTTTCTGCTTTAATGTGTACATGTGTTTATTTTAGTATATCACCTATACACATTAGTGGAGCCCTTAGGATCTTTGCTTGATTACCAGCGTTGTGATGGCAGTCACACTTGTGGGGGCTGGGTAATCCACAAGCACATCCTTATGTAGGTCCCTAGTCGTAGGACTATCGAGACAGGGCATCGATACTCCGGAGTAAACTAGCGTATGCGCTTCGCATCCCAGCAGGGGAGACGGTCTGTCCCACAGCCGTCAGTACGTCGTACTTGAGATAGTATGCGGGTGCTCGTTAGGTTACGAGTACACTGGACAGGACTCGTCGGGAACTGATTGGTTGGTATTATACCTATCGTCAGTTATCAGTTCCCAGGTGACATGAGTACAGCTTAGTCCGCTGACTTGACACTGTCACTTCGCCTCGAGTGTGTTCCCACTGTACTTTGATTACTGCTCCACCACGGCTCAAAGGAGTCGTGCAAACAGGTAGTTTTTGGGTGCAGTCCCGAAGCACTTGGAGGTAGTGACGGTTAGACAGGATTCGTCTCTCCCGTTATTGGGGGTTGACATCGCGCCGTGTCTAGGAGAGCCATTACACAAGTAGTTCCTGGCCAGGGCAAGCGAGATATACTGGTAGGTTTCCAGTGTTATCTCAGTGTGTTCTGGGCTACACTCCGACACGACTTGTACCGCTATTAGGGGACTGACGTTTACCGCCCCCGTAGGCCCGCCATGCGATGTATCAGACGAACAGACCGGACTGTACGGAGACTGTCACATTCAGGCTCAGTAGGAGTTCAGATGGGTTTCACCTCGTCCATCTTCTTATCGGCATCTACCTGGGGGCCGTTACGCACAGCTAGTGCCGCTTACGGTCTGTGGTTAAACCCACTGCCAGCATAGTGTCGAGTCTTTAGAGTCCCACACAGAGAGCTATTCGCCTTTAGGCAAAAGAGTAGAGAGGTCGCATGGTTTTGCGACAAGTCGCATGGTTTTGTGACAGGGTTCGGTCATATCCGCGCACTTGTGCACGTTTAGTGACCGGGCAGTTTTTACTAGCGGGCTTTGGTTTAAGCCAGATCCTAGTATACGTTTTGGGATTGGTTTTATCTCAGTTGTATTCGTGTTCCCCGGAACGCGGATGCGGGTGTGTATGCACAGTTGACAGAGACAGAGGCAGAGGATTCTCATTAGGGTTGTTAACTGTTGACCTTTGCTTAACCCTGATGAGAATTAGAAATATGATTAATGATAATTAAGTATTATTGTGCCATGGTTGGGTTGAAAGGTTGACTTTGTTGACTTGGTTGACTAGGTTGGACTAGTTGACCATCATCATTACAATGGTTGTCATTTTCATGCAAAGACTTTTGCTTGCTTGTTGTGGTTTGCAAAATGAGTGCATGAAATGATATTGCCTTTGAGATGATATGAACCATCACATAATACTTGATTATCATTATGGCTCATGATGCTTTTGGATTATGAGAGGTTGGATGATAAAAGAGTTGCTAATTCTTTTTCATTTGCTTTTCTCTCTCTTGAGCTCTATCATTCTCAAGCTCTCTCCCTCTTCCTCTTGCTCTCTCTAGTTCATGGTTCACTTCTCTCATGTGTTAAGAAGCAAGAACCATTGAGATAAAACCCAACACACTCCTCTACTCATCCTAGTTCACAAGGTTTAGCAAACCAAGTGTTCTAGTTTCTTCAAGTTTGAAGAGAAGCCAAAAGGTAGAAGCTTTCGGGTGGATCCATCTTCGGCGCAAGAAGACGACGAGGGGAGGCCGGTCCATACACCACAAGAGTTGAAGACGAAGGAGTTCAAGAAAGGTATAACCCCTTAATCGAGTAGGTAAAACTCGCAGTTAGGTTTGTTAGATGGTTGTTTAACAAAGATTCGTATTTTGAGTCCATGTTACCACCTCTAGAAAAATCGGTTTTCACCATTTCCGCAAGCCCGTGAGTACCGGGAGAGGTAGCATGGACTTACAGTGGTATCAGAGCCTAGTTAAACACTATCTAACATGTTAGCCATGTACGTAGAAGTTCGATCGGAGAAAAAGTCTTGAAAAACACTTGGAAAATCAAGTTTCTGTCGATTCTGTATTCTGTTCAAAAATTGATAAATCTTACTCCAAAAATCGACTCAGGCTTTTTAAAAGACACTCAAGAAATTTGGTCCAGAGAACCGTTCAAAGCGCCGCGGAATCGCGGCAGGAGCACGCTCATGCCGCGGTTCCGCGGCCGAGTTGAGTCGGTCGTGGCTTAAATTTCTTGCAGTGTGTTTCTGGGGGTATTTTGGGAATTTTACAATATGTTTTTTCTGCCCAGGTTTTCCATAAAGAAAAATTTGTTTTTGGGACTTGAAAATCCGTATTTTTATTGAACTTCTAAAGACTAAGGCTAACGGGTTTATATCTGTGATGTGTTATATGTATTGAACGTCTGCTAATCGCTATACGTCGATTAGTGCGGGTTATACATATCTGTGATCTGTAATGTTGATGGTATGTGTATATGAATTCATTGGATTGTCGCGTGTGAATAGCCGGGGGTTGTAAGATGTGAGTTTTCTTTTCTTTAAATTCATGTAAATTTGTAAATTGATGTAATATTATTTGTATGGCAGCACAACCGGGTCGGGGTTGTAGCCGTCATTGTATAATTTCTTTTTACTGTTTTTGCTCCTAGGATAGGCCCAAGGTGGGGTGCACAAACTACCGGGTATCTCGAAGTGCCGAGTGGCCTACTCACGAGTTGAGGGAGGTTGCTTTGCTTCGGGTACTTGGCGGGTAGTTTGCCGCACCCGTAGGGGTCTAGGGTGGGGTTTGGCTATTCACCGCGACCGTGTAATCCGCTTTTCGTTACAAGCTCGTACGAATTGCGGATTCCTAGTATATCCAATGTGTTCATCTGTGATATGAAATGACTATCATTGCAATATATCTATATATGATATTATTTAGGCGTTGCTTATATTTTTCAGCCGCGCTAGCCCAGCCCCCGCTCTGTCGTTAGTTAAGTAATCTAACGTGTAATGACGGGGCCCCGTGGCGAATGCGAATGGCATAAGCGTACGTCATATTTTGGTTGTTTTCTGCAATGGTAGGATTAAATGATGGGACGCATTAAAAGAACTAATGCAAGAAAATAAACCAAGTAAAAGTCGTTGGAACACTTTCAAAACCACTCGGTTCTTTTAAAAAAACTAACTTTTAAATGCGGAGCTTGAGCCACTCCTTTTAAAAGCTATCTCGTTCCATCGATTATATCAAGTTCACTACGTTCACGGTTTCGCCAAAACCATTCGTAGCCCTCCGTCGTTTCATATGAATATTCAACAGTATTCAAGCTGTGTTTGTTGGCCCTAGTCAAGGCACAGTGTTGTAGGGTTCCTAGGCACTCTCAAGAGGTCTCACAAGGCATCAACCATGCCTATTTCAAAAATTATGGGTGCCGAGAAACCCTAATACGGATCGTTGACTAGAAGTTTAGGCGAAATACGAAACTAGTTAACACTTTAACTAAAGGAAGGAGGCTACAACCTTTGTAGATCCGGTTATCCACTTCCTTGGCTCCACGTAGGCTTCCTCTCTCTGTCCATCTCGAATCCCGAACTCAAACGTCGGCTTCATCGGAGAATTGGGCGGACTAGGTCGTCGGCTTCGTGCCGAAGATGATCTACGTCGAGGCATCACAAGTTCAAGCTCCGACTTCATAAATTTGTGAAACTTGTGAAGAAAACACCCAAAACAACTTGGCAAGAGGTAGAGGGTGAAGAAATAGGAGGTGGGTTCACTTTAGAATTGGATTTCTCACTTTGGAACTCAAGATGCCATTGATGGCATCAAGCTTTCTCTCTTGAAGATGAAGAAGAAGAAGTAGATAGAATATGATAAGTATTATCTAAAAAGAATAATAAAATCAATACTTATCATCTTCTAACCTTGGTTAAGTGTAGAGCATAAACCATGGTCAAATGAGAATGGTTAGGGTTAAGGATGATGACAAAATAGTCACTTTAGTCAAAGCTTCATGAAGCTTCATCAAGCTTCATGAAAGAAACCATTTTGTTATCATTTATTTATTTATCAAAAAAGAATAGATAAATAAATAAGTAAATAAAAACCCTAATTATTATCATAACCATGGTTTAAGTCTTAACACAACACCAATCTACATGCATCATCAAACATGACACATAGTAGTGCACAAAAGTATACCACATATACAACTTGTGAACTACAAGTGAGAAAATCCTATTAAAGTGAACTAATACCAGTTAATGCAAAGTAATATATCAAATATATAATTATACATTAAATCATTAAATCAACACTTGATTCAATGATCCGGTCATGTCGCACATAACCGACTAGTATCAAATATATCGACTTATCGAATCAATGATTCGATAACTAGGTCATATCGCATACAACCAATCGAAACATTCATCGTGAGAATGAAATGCGGTATCACATACATGCATTATTCTCGGTCCTGCACATATCTTATATGCGCTCCTATTTCGTTTCGCTTGAGCCAGGAAACCTCTGTGTAGGACTCTAAAGACTCGTCAATATGCCGGTAGCAGATGATGATCATATCAAGCACCCACAAGCCGCAAGTGGTCTGCTAAACGTAACGGCCATCCGGGTATTGAGCGATCAGAAGATCGATGAGCTAGCCCGCTCACACTCCTGTGAATCCAACCAGTAACACTTACCGTACAGTCTGGTCTGTTCGTCTGATACGTCGCATATCAAGTCTAGGGGTGGTAAACGTCAGACCCCAATAACCGATAAGTCGTGTTGATGTGAGGCTCATAACAGGTCGAGAAACTACTGGTAACACTTACCAGCAAATCTCTGATCAGCCCTGACCAGGGACTTCCCTGTTACTGCCAATCGAGCACAGCGCAACATCAACCCCCAATACCGGGAGAGACGAAACCCCTCCTATCGCTCATTGCCTCCATGTGACTCGGGACTGTACCCAAAGACCACCGTTTTGCACGCCCTCATGGACGTGGTAAGGTGGAGATCAAAGCACAGTGGGAATCACACAAGACTCTATGACGATCTCGGGTCTACAGACTAACCTGCACAAGTGTCACCTGAGAACTGCCATCTGACATGAGGTATAATACCATCTGGGAGTTCTCGGCGAGTCTTTCCAGTGTACCCAGTCTCCACTGAGCACCCGTATACCATCTCTGATGTTAAACACCAATCGATATGGGATCATCCATCGCCCATCCCATGGGTCGAGAAGCGTATACGCTAGTCTACTCTGGTATATCGATGCCCCGTCTCGATACACCCACGACTAGGGACCTTGAAGGATGTACTTATGGACTACCATGTCCCCACTAGTATGATCTGCATCATAGTCCAGGTAGTCAAGTACACATCCTAAGGGATTTACCAACATGTAACCATAAGACAGTTTAAAGAGACTAGTGTACATGTTAAGATAAAGAGTAACCAGATAGCATACTATCATATCGAGCAAGAAAGTCATCTCTATATATGTCCAAGCATCCAATATAATATACATCATGTGTACAATACTGGCCTCTAGGGCATACATACAACTAACAATCTCCTACTTTCACTAGGGCCAGCTGCTGTAGTATCGCATACCGAGCATCCCGAAGAGTCTCTCAAACTGTATCTGGGGAATGGCCTTTGTGAGTGGATCCGCCGTGTTGTTCTTCGTGTCAACCCTCCTGACCTCGATCTCCCGGCGATCAACTATCTCCCGGATCAGGTGATACCGCCTCAGAATATGCCTGGATCGCTGATGGGACCTGGGTTCCTTGGCCAAAGCCACCGCTCCATTGTTATCGCAATACAAAGGTATTGGATGCTCAATGGATGGAACCACTCCAAGTTCAGTAATGAACTTTTTGATCCAGACAGCCTCTTTGGCAGCATCGTTGGCAGCGATGTATTCAACCTCCATCGTCGAGTCTGCCACGGTTTCCTGCTTGGAACTCTTCCAGCTAACCGCCCCTCCGTAAAGGGTAAAGACAAAGCCCGACTGCTACTTAGAGTCATCCTTATCACTCTGGAAGCTCGAATCGGTAAAGGACTCCACTTGGAGCTCTCCGTTACCATACACCAAGAACATATCTCTAGTCCTTCGCAAGTACTTGAGAATGCTCTTCACAGCTGTCCAGTGACTCTTTCCAGGATCAGCTTGATACCTGCTCACTACACTTAGTGAGTATGCTACATCGGGTCTGGTACATAGCATCGCATACATGATAGAGCCTACTGCCGAAGCATAGGGTATCCCTTGCATGCGAGCTCTCTCCAAATCAGTCTTGGGAGACATCTCTTTGGAGAGAGTGACTCCAGAGATCGTGGGCAAGTTCCCACGCTTGGACTCTTCCATACTAAATCTCTTTAGTATGGTGTCAATGTACCTGGATTGGGACAATCCCAAAATCCGTTTGGATCTATCTCTATAGATCCTAATTCCCAATATGCAGGAGGCATCACCAAGATCTTTCATTGAGAATCTTTGTGATAAGAAGAGCTTGACCGATTGCAGCATAGGAATATCATTTCCTATCAAGAGTATGTCGTCCACGTACAATACGAGGAAGACAACCTTACTCTCTGCCACCTTCTTGTAGATACAAGGTTCATCTGGGTTTTTGACGAAATCAAACTCTTTGATAACGACGTCAAAGCAGATGTTCCAACTCCGCGATGCTTGCTTTAATCCATAAATGGATTTAAGCAGCTTGCACACCTTCCCGCTGCTCCCACTGTCTACGAAGCCCTCTGGTCGAGTCATGTACACGCACTCTTCTAAATCACCATTTAGAAAGGCGGTCTTAACATCCATTTGCCAGATTTCGTAATCATGATAAGCAGCGATGGCAAGCATGTACGGATGGATTTAAGCATAGCAACTGGAGAAAAGGTCTCGTCATAGTCCACACCTGGTCTTTGACGAAAACCCTTTGCTACAAGTCTAGCTTTGAAAGTCTCCACTTTCCCATCTACACCAAGTTTCTTCTTGAAGATCCACTTGCTCCCAATGGGTTTTACCCCTTCAGGAGCAACGTCCAAAGTCCATACTTTGTTGGTGTACATGGATTCCATCTCGGACCGCATAGCATCCAGCCATTTCACTGAGTCCCCACTCGTGATGGCCTGCTCGAAGCTAGTTGGGTCATCATCCTCCATGATGCAATCCTCGCTCCCACCATCCATGAGAAAACCGTAGTATCTCTCAGGTTGGCGAGGAACCCTACTAGATCGGCGGAGAGGCTGAGGTTCATCGGGAGCTACCGAATCCTCTGGTTCAACCAAATCTTCTGTTGTACTCTTTATTGCTGGAACCTCTTCCAGTTCTACCTTTTTGCCACTAATCTCTTTTTCAAGAAATTCCTTTTCTAAAAAGGTGGCATGTCGAGAAACAAACACCTTTTGTTCCTCGGTGTGGTAAAAGATATACCCTCGCGAATGTTTGGGATATCCAATAAACTTACACAGAATAGACCTTGCCGCGAGTTTGTCCGGATTTTGAGTTTTTACATAGGCCGGACAACCCCATATCTTAACATAATTAAGACATGGTCTCTTTCCTTTCCATATCTCATATGGAGTGGTCGGCACGGTTTTGGTGGGAACCATATTCAATAGGTCTGCAGCTGTTTCCAGTGCATATCCCCAGAAGGAAATAGGTAACTCAGCTGTGCTCATCATAGAGCGCACCATATCTAATAGGGTGCGGTTCCTTCGTTCTGATACACCGTTGTGCTGTGGTATATATGGAGGAGTTAGCTGAGAGAGAATCCCATTCTCTTTTAGGAAGTTCAGGAATTCATTGCTTAAGTATTCTCCTCCTCGATCAGATCGAAGGATTTTAATACTTTTTCCGGTTTGGTTCTCGACTTCTTGTTTATATTCTCTAAATTTCTCAAAATCTTCTGATTTGTGTTTCATCAGGAACACATATCCGAATCTAGAGAGATCGTCAGTGAATGTAATGAAGTACGAAGAACCATCCCTGGCATGTGTAGACATGGGACCGCATACATCACTATGTATCAGTCCCAAGAGTTCGGTAACTCTTTCTCCGTGTCCCGTAAACGGAGTTTTGGTCATCTTGCCTTTGAGACATGACTGGCAAGTGTCATAAGATGAAAATTCAAACGGATTTAAATATCCATCTTTATGCAACTTAGCTAGTCGTGTCGCATTGATGTGACCCAGTCTACAATGCCACAAGAAGGATTCGTTCAGTTCTGAACTCTTCCTCTTGTGTGTGTTTGTTATGCTCAGAACTGTTGATTGATTTAGAACATAAATGCCATTGCACAACGTGCCTGATCCAACCAACTTTTGGTTACGGAAAATTTTCATAACATTGTCCTGTAATACAAAATTATATCCCTCTTTACTTAATAAAGAAACCGATATAATTTTGCATATCAGGTTTGGCATGTAATAGCATTCGTTCAGAACCAATGTATTACCAGTTGGTAATGTAAGGTGATATTCCCCGACAGTCTTTGCTGCAACAATTGCACCATTTCCAACTCTAATGTCTTTATCACCTTCTCCAAGTTCTCTACCTTTCCTTAGCCCATGTAACTGATTACATATATGGGATCCTGACCCGGTATCTAAGACTCAGGACGTAGAGCAAATAGAGAAACAGTTCTCAGTAACGAACACACCCGAAGAAAATGCATCAACATGTACTTTCTTCATTCGGGTGGCATGGGAATCCTGGTATTCCCCTATATCCTGTTCATTCCTATAACTCTTATAAGAAAGAACGGAACCAATGTTCCCCAGCACAGTTTAACATGCGGGTTCGGTCAATACATCCATATTATTATCTTCATTAGGGCATGAAATGGTCGCTACCTGGAGAGAGAGAGAAGAAAACACTTAAGCGTATGCTCGTGCAAGATCAGATTAGTTATTATCTTATCTAATCAGGATGGCTCCCACTGCTTTTTATCAAATCTTCCTTCAAACCCTAAAAGGAAAGACTAGCCAGGATTAATTACACACTACAAGTTCGCCAATCTTTCAGCCAGGCCAGTGTCGGTACTTTGAGGGAGGTCCCCCGTGCTTTCGCACGAACCTAATTAATGTAAACCTCGTTTTCCCAGAGGCGTAACCTCGTTGACACCTTTCTAGACACCTACTTGATCGGCTAATTGCAATGTGCAAAACTCTCCCAGGAGTAACTCTTACTCGCAGTGGGTATCGGGATCCAACTATCTCATAGAAGGTATGCAATCTCATTGCAAATTTCAACACTTGAAATTCCCGATAATATTTTTCCCCTAGCGTCCTATGACCTTGACGCAGTCCAACAAACCATAGTGCGCTAGTCAAGTTCAACCCGTCATTTCCTGATTGAATTAAACCCACCCGTACGACCCTTGACGCAGGCCAACAAAGTCGCCCGACTACCCTAATCCAATCTGCATCATATGCATAAGCAGATAAATACTAGTCAGCTACCGCACACTACGCCTTGACGCAGGCCAACAAACGTAGCACGAATACTAACTACTACTCATCTGAAATGACGGAGGGCTACGCCAGTTTTTTCTGAAAACCATGAGCGTAATGAACTTGATATCGTTGTAGAATCAAATGAAGTTTTGAAATGGAGTGATTTTGAGGCTTTTCTAGTTTTGCTAAAGGAGTCACTCCCGGTGAAGGGATCTCGGTCCTTTCCTCGTCGAATGAGGTGCGGGATATATCATATATATCGCTGTGCAAAGCAAAAACCCAAAAGCAGTCAAAAGCAAACCGAGTGTGTAGCATCTGCCAGTTATTGCTAAAGGAGTCACTCCCGGTGAAGGGATCTCGGTCCTTTCCTAATCGAATAAGGTGCGGGATATATCATATATATCGCTGTGCAAAGCAAGAACTGTAGCTACCCTTTTTATTTAAAATTTTGATTCCACAACATCTTAGGTTTCTTTCCATTCATTAATCATATTAATGAAGTCCCATCATTTAAGTACCTAAACATCACAGATAAATACGACGTACACTTATGCCATCCGCATTCGCCTCGATGTCCCCTCGTGCACCGTTAGGTTAGGTAACTAACGGCAGAGCGGGGCAGGGCTAGTACGGGTGTAAAACATAAGTAACGTCTATATAATATATCATATATACTATATACAATATCCATCAAAGAACATCACATGATCACATCACAGATATCGCAGCAGAAGAAACATATGAAATATTGGATATACTAGGACGTCCGTGTTTTCAATACGAGCCTGTATAAAACACGGATTCCACGGTCGTGATGAATAGCCAATCCCACACCCCTAGACACCTACGAGAGCGGCAAGCAACCCTACCAATTCTAGGGTTAGGAGACCCGGACTCGACTCCTCGAGATGGTCTCCCACTGGACCCTAGAACCCGGTTACTTATGCTCCCCTCCTTGGGTCTATCCTAATGCGGAAAAGTAAATAATATACAAAAGGTGACAACTTCCGCTACCTGGAAGTGCCCCAAATAAAAGAATATTACATACAAGTTTTTACATGAATTAAAATGAAAAACACTCATCTCACATAAAAACCCCCCCGGCTATTCGAACACGACGATCCAATATAACATATCCAGCAACACATAACATCACATGTCATCAACGTAAGTAAGTATGCATACCCCAATTGTCGTTGACATATAGCAATGAAACCGGCGATATGAACATACTACACTTACGGTCACAGAAAAGAAAGTGTAAAACTACAACAGTCGGAATCTGCAACCTCTTTAGACATGACATGCCTAATCAGATGAAATACTTAGACATCACATGCCTAACAGTTATAAACCCCGCATTTTAGTCTCATTATCGAAAACTCTTTTCAATATCAAGTGAAACTAAACCGCTAGATTTACAACATTCATTCAGTTATCTCATAACTGTTTGTGAATTCCAATTATTGTATCACATTCCAGATAAACAGAAAATGTTAAACTTTCCGATCGAACAATCGAATACCCAAGTTTTCCCGATACAGCTCAACACATGAAATAAGTCTAACAACATTCAGTTCGTGCCTCAGTACCAACGGTCCAGCCGTAGAAGGGTCAAGCCAACGCCTCACATGTGGCACGCCGTACTGCCCCAAACCCGAAGGTTCAAAGGGCAGTTCAAGACGGTCACATAATCGAGTTAAGGTTTGTTGTCTTCTAGAGGGTCCATCGTGTTACTTGCACTACTTAGAACGTCGTTAAACTACGGAAAAATCCAACACTTGGAAATTTCCCGACAGGGGAAAAATTGGGTATTTATATCCGGTCGAACTTTTTAACATATTCTAAAAATTATCCGGAAATACATAAAAGACGAAATTTGATAATCCGATCGAAACAACGAACCTCTAAAACACCCCAGAAAATATAACTCTAGAATAAATATTAAAAATACCCATAAAACTCAGTTGCAGAAATGATAAATTACTGTGCAGAGGAGGAGGGCTGACGTCATCAATCTGCCGCGGAACCGCCGCCTAAGGCAGGCTTCTGCCGCGGTTCCGCCGCAGGTTGCACTGTTCATGGAATAATTTTTGCATCGTAATTCTTAGATTTCCCTGCTGAATTTTTTAAGCATTTTTAATCTGGAAAAATCCCAGTTTTTAGAAAAAGTCCAGAGAGCATGATGTGTTAGGGTTTCGATGCGTATTCGGGTTTCAAACGTCATCTAGACTTCGCCTAAGGCTCTAGCTAGGCTCTGATACCACTGTAGGGTTCCTAGGCACTCTCAAGAGGTCTCACAAGGCATCAACCATGCCTATTTCAAAAATTATGGGTGCCGAGAAACCCTAATACGGATCGTTGACTAGAAGTTTAGGCGAAATACGAAACTAGTTAACACTTTAACTAAAGGAAGGAGGCTACAACCTTTGTAGATCCGGTTATCCACTTCCTTGGCTCCACGTAGGCTTCCTCTCTCTGTCCATCTCGAATCCCGAACTCAAACGTCGGCTTCATCGGAGAATTGGGCGGACTAGGTCGTCGGCTTCGTGCCGAAGATGATCTACGTCGAGGCATCACAAGTTCAAGCTCCGACTTCATAAATTTGTGAAACTTGTGAAGAAAACACCCAAAACAACTTGGCAAGAGGTAGAGGGTGAAGAAATAGGAGGTGGGTTCACTTTAGAATTGGATTTCTCACTTTGGAACTCAAGATGCCATTGATGGCATTAAGCTTTCTCTCTTGAAAATGAAGAAGAAGAAGTAGATAGAATATGATAAGTATTATCTAAAAAGAATAATAAAATCAATACTTATCATCTTCTAATCTTGGTTAAGAGTAGAGAATAAACCATGGTCAAATGAGAATGGTTAGGGTTAAGGATGATGACAAAATAGTCACTTTAGTCAAAGCTTCATGAAGCTTCATCAAGCTTCATGAAAGAAACCATTTTGTTATCATTTATTTATTTATCAAAAAAGAATAGATAAATAAATAAGTAAATAAAAACCCTAATTATTATCATAACCATGGTTTAAGTCTTAACACAACACCAATCTACATGCATCATCAAACATGACACATAGTAGTGCACAAAAGTATATCACATATACAACTTGTGAACTACAAGTGAGAAAATCCTATTAAAGTGAACCAATACCAGTTAATGCAAAGTAATATATCAAATATATAATTATACATTAAATCATTAAATCAACACTTGATTCAATGATCCGGTCATGTCGCACATAACCGACTAGTATCAAATGTATCGACTTATCGAATCAATGATTCGATAACTAGGTCATATCGCATACAACCAATCGAAACATTCATCGTGAGAATGAAATGCGGTATCACATACATGCATTATTCTCGGTCCTGCACATATCTTATATGCGCTCCTATTTCGTTTCGCTTGAGCCAGGAAACCTCTGTGTAGGACTCTAAAGACTCGTCAATACGCCGGTAGCAGATGATGATCATATCAAGCTCCCACATGCCGCAAGCGGTCTGCTAAACGTAACGGCCATCCGGGTATTGAGCGATCAGAAGATCGACGAGCTAGCCCGCTCACACTCCTGTGAATCCAACCAGTAACACTTACCGTACAGTCCGGTCTGTTCGTCTGATACGTCGCATATCAAGTCTAGGGGTAGTAAACGTCAGACCCCAATAACCGATAAGTCGTGCCGATGTGAGGCTCATAACTGGTCGAGAAACTACTGGTAACACTTACCATCAAATCTCTGATCAGCCCTGGCCAGGGACTTCCCTGTTACGGCCAATCGAGCACAGCGCAACATCAACCCCCAATACCGGGAGAGACGAAACCCCTCCTATCGCTCATTGCCTCCATGTGACTCGGGACTGTACCCAAAGACCACCGTTTTGCATGCCCTCATGGACGTGTTAAGGTGGAGATCAAAGCACAGTGGGAATCACACAAGACTCTATGACGATCTCGGGTCTACAGACTAACCTGCACAAGTGTCACCTGAGAACTGCCATCTGACGTGAGGTATAATACCATCTGGGAGTTCTCGGCGAGTCCGTCCAGTGTACCCAGTCTCCACTGAGCACCCGTATACCATCTCTGATGTCAAACACCAATGGATATGGGATCATCCATCGCCCATCCCATGGGTCGAGAAGCGTATACGCTAGTCTACTCTGGTATATCGATGCCCCGTCTCGATACACCCACGACTAGGGACCTTGAAGGATGTACTTATGGACTACCATGTCCCCACTAGTATGATCTGCATCATAGTCCAGGTAGTCAAGTACACATCCTAAGGGCTTTACCAACATGTAACCATAAGACAGTTTAAAGAGACTAGTGTACATGTTAAGATAAAGAGTAACCAGATAGCATACTATCATATCGAGCAAGAAAGTCATCTCTATATATGTCCAAGCATCCAATATAATATACATCATGTGTACAATACTGGCCTCTAAGGCATACATACAACTAACAAGTGTTTGGTAGCTGGTGGGTATTCATATGTTGCATAGATAGATGCGTTGGTTTGGGACAGTCGTTTTACTTTGTTGGCCATAATCAAGGGTATGTACGGGTGGGTTCAAATCAACCTGGACAACGACGGGTAGAACTTGACATGTGACTTATGATTTGTTGGCCTTAGTCAAGGTCATAAGAGCATGGGGCAAAAATCCACATCGGGAGTTTCAAAAGAACTGAAACTTGCTAGCGCTGCATACCATTTGGAGTGTGATGATTCTGGTAGGATTCCTTCAGTTTTGTCACGCGATGATATTTGGATCCCGATCCTACTGTGAGTATATGCTACTCCTCGGGAACTTTCTCACTTAACGATCAATGCCATAAACCAAGTAGGTGTCTAGAAAGGTGTTAGCGGGGCTACGCTCACAGGGAAAAGAGGTTACTTAATTAAGAAACTTCGCGAAAGCGTTGGAAAACCTCCCTCGAAGTACCGACACTGGCCTGGCTGAACAGTTAAGTAAGTATTGTACGGTGAGATTGATGCCGACTAATTCTTCCTTTATAGTTTGAGGAGGGATTCGAGAGACAGTGGGAGCCATCCTGTTTAGATAAATTAAAAACCAATCTAAACTTGCAAAAGCATCATGCTGAGTGTTTTCTTCTCTCTCTCTTAATTGCAGCGACCCAGTGACCACACCTAGGTTACATCTAGATAATAAAATGACTGAATCTGACTGTTATGACTGGCAAAGGTCTGTCCAGATGTCCATTGCCCATGACAAGCTGGGACACCTCTTAACTGATCCAACCCCTGCCGTCTCAGGTCCAGTTTCCCCTGTCACGGATATTCATATTCGTAAGACATCGGAAAAGGACAGTGCGAAAGCCAAGTGCCTCGTGTTAGCCTCAGTTGATGGTGCATACCAGAGGCAGCACGAGAAGATGGACTTAGTTTCTATCTTCCTCCATAACAAAGATTTATATGGAGAGCAATCTCGTATCGCAAGATATGAGACCTCGAACGAATTGCTTCCTGCGAGGTTGGCTATCGGGTCTTCTGTAAGGGGCAACGTCCTTATAGAGACCAGCTCTTTTGAGCTCACGGACCTGAAGACCACGTTGAAGAACGGGTCAGATACCGACTTAGTTCAACAGTCTCTACCTTCTATCCTGAAGGAAACCAGGGAAGTAGAAAGAAAGGGAAGGGCAGATGTTTTGGGGCTGGATGTAGTAAAAGAGGGACGTTCCTATTGTTACGGGAATGAACATTTGCAGAAGGATTGCAGGGCTAGTATAGCCAGTAGCCAGAATTCGAAGCATGTTGTGGTTTCGGCTTTGGGTGTGTTTGTAATAGAGAATCGTATGTCAGTTAACCCTACTTCCTGGGTATTGGATACCGGATCAGGATCTCATATCTGTAATTCGTTACAGGCTCTGAGAAACCATAGGGTTATCAAGAAAGGTGATATGACTCTCAGGGTTGCTAACGGAATGAGCATGTATGCTGAATCCGTAGGGGAATATCATCTTGAACTGACAACTGGGCAGATATTGATTCTGCGTGACTGTTTTTATGTACCAGGTGCGACTTGTAATATCATATCTGTATCCTTACTTTCTAAGGAAGGATATGATTTTACATTTGTAAGCGATGTAGTAAACATCCACCTAAATCAAGTTCTGATTGGGTCAGGTACATTACAAAACGGGATATACGTATTGAATCAAGCTCAGATCTTCAGTGTCCAGAACACACTTAAAAGAAAGTCTCCGGAATTAAATCAGGCTTTCTTATGGCATTGTAGACTGGGTCACATTAATGAGACACGGTTGAAAAAGTTACATAAAGAAGGATACTTGGATCCGTTCGAGTACCAGTCTTATGCCACTTGTGAATCTTGTCTCATGGGAAAGATGACAAAGACTCCGTTCACTGGACACGGAGAAAGAGCAAGCGAGCTCTTGGGACTCATACACAGTGACGTGTGTGGTCCAATGTCTACACATGCGCTAAGTGGTTATTCATACTTCATTACTTTCACAGATGATTTCTCTAGGTATGGACATGTCTTCTTGATGAAGCACAAACCCGAGGCCTTTGAGAAATTTCGGGAATACAAGAACAAAGTTGAAAAACAAACAGGCAAAAGTATCAAGACACTGAGATCTGATCGAGGTGGTGAATACTTGAGTGCCGAGTTTCTGGGCTTCTTAAAAGAGAATGGAATTCTCTCTCAGCTTACTCCTCCATACACACCACAACACAATGGTGTATCGGAAAGGCGGAATCGAACCCTATTGGATATGGTTCGTTCCATGATGAGTAAGGCCGAGTTACCGCGATCCTTATGGGGTGATGCACTAGAAACAGCTGCATATCTTTTGAACCAAGTTCCTACTAAGTCAGTGCCTACCACACCATATCAGATGTGGAGTGGGAAGAAACCCTGTCTTAAACACTTTAAGAAATGGGGGTGTCCAGCCTTTGTAAAAAAGCAGCATGCGGACAAGCTCGAGGCACGTTCAATACAGTGTAAGTTTGTGGGATGCCCAAAGAACTCCAAGGGGTATCTTTTCTATTACGCAGAGGAACAAAAGGTTTTTGTTTCTCGTCATGCCCGCTTCTTGGAAACTGAGTTTTTGGAAAATCAGATAAGTGGGAGCGCAATAGAACTGGAAGAAATTCCAGAACCACGAGCTATTACTGAAAGTTTAGTAGAACCAGAGGGTTCGAAAGAACAGGACATTCCTATGCCACTCCGCAGGAGTAGTAGGCAGTCTCATCCGCCCGAGAGATACTATGGTTTTCTCATAGACAGGGATAGAGAGGATTGCACTATGGATTATGGTGAGCCTACTAGCTTCCAGCAAGCCATTCAGAGCGGTGACTCGGTAAAATGGCTGGATGCAATGCGGGCCGAGATAGAGTTCATATACACCAACAAAGTTTGGACTTTGGACTTTGCTCCAGAAGGGGTAAAACCCGTAGGCTGCAAATGGATCTTCAGAAAGAAGATTGGTGTAGATGGGCAGGTTGAGACCTATAAAGCTAGACTTGTTGCAAAGGGTTTTCGTCAAAGACCTGGTTTGGACTATGACGAGACCTTTTCTCCAGTGGCTATGCTGAAATCCATTCGGATCCTTCTTGCCATTGCTGCCTTCCACGATTATGAAATCTGGCAGATGGACGTAAAGACGGCTTTCCTAAATGGAAATTTGGAAGAGTGCGTCTATATGGATCAGCCGGAGGGATTCATTCAGAGTGGGAGCAGCGGTAAAATGTGCAAGTTGCTCAAGTCCATCTATGGACTGAAGCAGGCATCGCGGAGTTGGAACATCTGCTTTGATGATACTGTCAAGGAATTTGACTTTATCAAAAACCCAGATGAACTATGCATTTACAGTAAGATTTTATGGAGAACTGTGGTATTCCTCGTCTTGTACGTGGATGACATTCTCCTAATAGGAAATGATATTCCTATGCTACAGTCAGTCAAAGGATTCTTGTCGCAGAGGTTCTCCATGAAGGACCTGGGCGATACCAACTACATTCTGGGGATCCAGATCTATCGTGATAGATCTAAGAGGATGTTGGGACTTTCACAGTCCAGGTACATTGACACCATACTGAAAAGATTCAGTATGGAAGATTCCAAGCACGGTAATTTACCGGCTTGTCACGGGATCACCCTCTCCAAAGAGATGTCTCCCAAGACTGATTTGGAAAGGGATCGCATGTCTATTATACCCTACGCTTCTGTAGTAGGCTCTATAATGTATGCGATGTTATATACCAGACCAGATGTAGCATACGCATTGAGCGTTGTAAGCCGGTATCAGTCGGACCCAGGGGAGAAACACTGGATAGCGGTAAAGAACATTCTCAAGTACCTGAGAAGGACTAAGGAGATGTTCTTGGTGTATGGCGGAAAAGACCTCCAGATCGAGGCCTTTGCTGACTCTAGCTTCCAGAGTGACAAGGATGACTCCAAGTCCATGTCGGATTATGTCTTTACCCTCAATGGAGGGGCGGTTTGCTGGAAGAGTTCCAAGCAGGAGACCGTTGCTGACTCAACTATGGAAGCGGAGTACATAGCTGCTTTCGATGCCGCAAAGGAAGCTGTCTGGATGAAGAAGTTCCTCACGGAGCTTCAGGTGATTCCTACCAGTGTTGATCCAATACTGCTGTATTGCGACAACAACGGCGCTATAGCTTTAGCGAAGGAACCCAGGTTCGATCAGAAGTCCACGCACATTTTGAGGCGGTACCACCTGATCAGGGAGATCGTAGATCGCCGGGAGATCGAGGTGAAGAGAGTAAATACGGAAGATAACACTGCTGATCCACTCATGAAGGCCTTACCCCAGACTCAGTTCGAGCGGCTGATCGAGATGATAGGTCTTCGATACGCCAGTACATGGCCTTAGTGCAAGTGGGAGATTGTTAGTGTATATGCCCTAGAAGCCATTACTGTATCATACTAGTTTGTATATTACTTAATAGAAGCTTGGGATATTCACAGTTGTATATACAATCTTGCTCAAAGGTAGTATGCTACTTGGTTGGTTTCTGCTTTAATGTGTACATATGTTTATTTTAGTATATCACCTATACACATTAGTGGAGCCCTTAGGATCTTTGCTTGATTACCAGTGTTGTGATGGCAGTCACACTCGTGGGGGCTGGGTAATCCACAAGCACATCCTTATGCAGGTCCCTAGTCGTAGGACTATCGAGACAGGGCATCGATACTCCGGAGTAGACTAGCGTATGCGCTTCTCATCACAGCAGGGGAGACGGTCTGTCCCACAGCCGTCAGTACGTCGTACTTGAGATAGTATGCGGGTGCTCGTTAGGTTACGAGTACACTGGACAGGACTCGTCGGGAACTGATTGGTTGGTATTATACCTATCGTCAATTATCAGTTCCCAGGTGACATGAGTACAGCTTAGTCCACTGACTTGACACTGTCACTTCGCCTCGAGTGTGTTTCCACTGTACTTTGATTACTACCCTACCACGGCTCAAAGGAGTCATGCAAACAGGTAGTTTTTGGGTGCAGTACCGAAGCACTTGGAGGCAGTGACGGTTAGACAGGATTCGTCTCTCCCGGTATTGGGGGTTGACATCGCGCTGTGTCTAGGAGAGCCATTACACAAGTAGTCCCTGGCCAGGGTAAGCGATATATACTGGTAGGTTTCCAGTGTTATCTCAGTGTGTTCTGGGATACACTCCGACACGACTTGTACCGCTATTAGGGGACTGACGTTTATCGCCCCCTAGGCCCGCCATGCAATGTATCAGATGAAAAGACCGGACTGTATGGAGACTGTCACATTCAGGCTCAGTAGGAGTTCAGATGGGTTTCACCTCGTCCGTCTTCTTATCGGCATCTACCTGGGGGCCGTTACGCACAGATAGTGCCGCTTGCGGTCTGTGGTTAAACCCACTGCCAGCGTAGTGTCGAGTCTTTAGAGTCCCACACAGAGAGCTATTCGCCTTTAGGCAAAAGAGTAGAGGTCGCATGGTTTTGCGACAGGGTTTGGTCATATCCGCGCACTTGTGCACGTTTAGTGACCGGGCAGTTTTTACTAGCGGGCTTTGGTTTAAGCCAGATCCTAGTATACGTTTTGGGATTGGTTTTATCTCAGTTGTATTCGTGTTCCCCGGAACGCGGATGCGGGTGTGTATGCACAGTTGACAGAGACAGAGGCAGAGGATTCTCATTAGGGTTGTTGACTGTTGACCTTTGCTTAACCCTAATGAGAATTAGAAATATGATTAATGATAATTAAGTATTATTGTGCCATGGTTGGGTTGAAAGGTTGACTTTGTTGACTTGGTTGACTTGGTTGACTAGGTTGACTAGGTTGGACTAGTTGACCATCATCATTACAATGGTTGTCATTTTCATGCAAAGACTTTTGCTTGCTTGTTGTGGTTTGCAAAATGAGTGCATGAAATGATATTGCCTTTGAGATGATATGAACCATCACATAATACTTGATTATCATTATGGCTCATGATGTTTTTGGATTATGAGAGGCTGGATGAGAAAAGAGTTGCTCATTCTTTTTCATTTGCTTTTCTCTCTCTTGAGCTCTCTCATTCTCAAGCTCTCTCACTCTTCCTCTTGCTCTCTCTCTAGTTCATGGTTCACTTGTCTCATGTGTTGAGAAGCAAGAACCATTGAGATAAAACCCAACACACTCCTTTACTCATCCTAGTTCACAAGGTTTAGCAAACCAAGTGTTCTAGTTTCTTCAAGTTTGAAGAGAAGCCAAAAGGTAGAAGCTTTCGGGTGGATCCATCTTCGGCGCAAGAAGACGACGGGGGGAAGCCGGTCCGTACACCACAAGAGTTGAAGACGAAGGAGTTCAAGAAAGGTATAACCTCCTAACCGAGTAGGTAAAACTCGTAGTTAGGTTTGTCAGATGGTTGTTTAACAAAGATCCGTATTTTGAGTCCATGTTATCACCTCTAGAAAAATCGTTTTTCACCATTTCCGCAAGCCCGTAAGTACCGGGAGAGGTAGCATGGACTTACACTGGGTTGCGTCTATAAGGAAAGTTTCCAATTCCGTGATTGGACACGCCACAAACCAAGCATTGGCCTTTTGCGCACCTACAGTTCTTCTACAAGTGTCCTTCTCTCTTGCAATAAAAGCAAAACTCAGGTCTTAGCCGATCCTTGGCTTCTTCCAGTCTTCTGAGTTCAACAGCTGGCCTTGAAGAGGCCCCTCCTGCCATTTGAGTGGCAGGGCATTTCACTCTTGCAGAGTGAGGTCTGCCCCTTGCCTTTATCACTGTCTCATATCTGCGGGCAGCTTCCAGAGCATCTTCATGAGTTGGAAATTTCCCTGTGGCTAGTGCAGCCTGGATTTCCGTGTCCAAACCTTATTGAAATCGACGGGCTCTGATCTCATCCGTCGGTATCAGGTGTGCCGCAAATCTGTTATGGTCTTGTGTTAGATGTGATATCAAAAATTTGAAATACCGTGACCTATCTTACCGACTGAGCATGGTGAATTCAGCATCATACTCATTTACTGACTTGTCCCACATCGAACCTTGTTGTAGATGAATGAACTGCTGTTCCATGGCAAACCTGGAAGTCACAGGGAATTACTTCGCGTCGAACTTCTCGCGAAAAGTCTTCCATTCAATAGGCTGTTCAAGACGGCTTTCTTCCGCCTTCCACCAGTTCCGTGCATTGTCCGTGAGTTGCAGCTTTGCAACTTGGACCCAAGCTATATCTGGCACTTGTGCTGCCGCCAGATCATCCTCTATGCTTTATGCCCATTCCTCAGCTTCAAGAGGACTTCCCTTTCCGGAGAACTGCTTGGGATGTAAAGCCCTGAATTGCTTTACCCCAGGTGCGTCAGTCTCGGGACGGTTCAGGAGTTGTTGCTGTCCCTCAAGAAGGTTGCGGATCGCCTCAAGTAGCACCGTTTGCTCGGTGGGTGGAGTAGGAACAGCCGGTGTGAGAGGTAGTGCTGGAGGTGTGTTGTTGACGTTGATGCTGGTGTTGTTCGGGGAATCCATAACCTTGAAGAAAAATTTGGGTTAGGACAGATTCAAGTACATGA
This sequence comes from Agapanthus africanus, assembly GCA_030015575.1. Classification (NCBI taxonomy): domain Eukaryota; kingdom Viridiplantae; phylum Streptophyta; class Magnoliopsida; order Asparagales; family Amaryllidaceae; genus Agapanthus; species Agapanthus africanus. The sequence goes on along the minus strand of JASDDO010000024.1, from coordinate 193,471,554 downwards.
AATGATAAGATTTAAGAAATATGAAATTGTAAGATTCAATGAACATGAATTGTAAAGAATGTTTTAGTTGCTGGTTCTTGTGTTATATTGCTTAGGTTGTTCACGCAGAACAGAACTGCATGATAGGGTTTCATATAGCTCTGACCTGCATGGGCCACCAATAAAACCTGTCACGTCCCGCTTCCCAGTATAAGGCGAAGGGGACACGACGAGGTCCGCTACGTATATACTCAGAAGTACATACGCTAAGCGTATCTAAGCAATATAAAATAATTACATAAGAGACAAGATATAAAAGGAACATCAACTTTTATTTATTAACATTCTTTTGTACAATGCATGAAAAGTAAATACAACTGGAATAAAATACAGTGGCATAACAGGAAATGAAAAAAATACAGAAAGGAAAAGTGTACGATGAAACTAAAGTGCAGGGTCTTCGGCAAACTGCTCCAAATCTTCTTGAGATGGCTCGATTTCCGCCGGGTCCAAACTACCTGACGACATTCAAAGAAAAAAGAAATAGAATGTCGTCAGCGAATAGGTCGCTCGGTAAGTCCCAAAAATAAGGGAGAAATAGACAGAAAGTAAGAGAGAGAGTATCTTTTAATGTTGTATTATAATATTGTAATGTTGTATTAACGCTGTTGTTTGTAGCCTGGTATAGAAGATGCCAGTGTATACGAGGGGAGTCCCACTTACACCGGGGATCTTGGTAACCTGTAATACAAGGCTCCGTCGATAATACCACGGAACAACGGCATGGATGTAATTACGTCTTAAGTGACCACCTCATGCCACCTTTAACATATTCCGTACCAGTCTACCCCTTAAACCCCGTAGTGTTTTGTTTGTACTGTTATCTTGTAAATTGTATTGGTGATATGAGTGATTGCCTGACAAATCGAAACCATGATATCAGGAAACGGTTGTAACCGTAGGGTCATTTAAATGGAATAACCGAGAATCATGTAAAAGGAATAGGTATATCCATGGTTCGGTTCAGTCAAGATGTATAGATTGATATTGGATTCATGAATTCATGAGTTCATTTTGAAGTGGAAACTTGTAGATTATAGATTGACTTGAATCATATTCAAGTCAGATTAATCAGACTCAAACCCGAGTCAGACAATCAGAAATGTGAATCGAAGTCTTATAATTGTTAGGGTCCTTAGGGTAATTTATAAAACTTGAGGGGGTTTTATGTAAAAATACTTCTATATACTTTTCAAAATACACCCCAAGTATTTATTGTTCGTCTTTGGGATTGTAATGAGGGTGGATTTTATATTGTGACATTTCTAGTGAAAATATCCTAGTTTTTATAAATAAATGTATTTATCTATAATATTGATTTATTTGAAGTTCATGGTATTTTATTGTAAAATTTATTCTTGTGATTTTTGAAAAAGGGTGGAATATTTATATCATAATAAAAAATATATTTAAATGATAAAAATACATATATTTATACAAAAAATAATTTTAATAAATATTTCATATTCTAAAAATCTCATTTCCTTAAGATGTCGTATTTTTAACGTTTCGAGTCCGTATGCTCCTTACGGAGGTCTGAATCTCGCACTACTAGCCCGAGGGTACGCGATAAAACCGTACAATCCTGAACGGGTTCCCTAAAAATGGGTTGTAGCGGCGCTTTGCAAAGATTGTAAAATACTAATCCTTTAGAAAACGGTTTTATAAAATAAAAGGTATTTATTTGCAAAGTGTAATTTTCCGTATTTTAGATTCTAGGGTTTCCTAAGCCAACTACCCTATTTTTAAATGGTCTAAACGACAAGTCGTTAGAAGCCTCAAATCGCCTCTTCACCGCCAATTGTGGCCAGGTAAGTACAAATGAGGAAAGGAGGGATCCGCTCACGAATCGTGAGACGGACCTTTTAAAGTTACCTTTTCTCACTTGCCTAGCCTAGACACCACAAAGTCAGGTTTAGATAAACGATCGATGTCCACAACTTATCGTGTTTTCCTAATAAGTGGTATTTATTTAAAAGTGTATCAAATCTAAAACTTTTAAGAATGGTTTTATTAAGAATATGGTATTTAAATGAAAGTTTCGTTTTATCGTATTCTAAGTTTTGATGATATCGTTTTAGGGTTGTATTTGCGTGTGTGTGGAGGTGAGTCATTACCTCGTGCTCTACTTTAAATGTATAGCAAAGTTAAGGGGTTAAATGTGAAATCGAAACATGATGATATTAAAGTGAAAATACGATAAATTAGAAAGGTTATCATTTCATGTGAGAAAACTTGTCCAAATTGATTTGTAAAAGTTTAATAGTCAAGATTAAGATGTTTAGGCATGAATGTATTGATTAGAAGTGAAATTTTATAGAAAACCGAATCGGAAATCAGATTTGTTCCAATTCCGTCGGGTTTCGTAGTTTCGTATTTTAAAGAAATAGAAAGGGGAATAGAATAGGACTTACGGGTTTCGATCTATACTAAGGAATGTAGGAGAACTAAAGGAGTTGCCGAGGCGTTGCTTCGTCGCCGGTTGTTTCTGAAAACGTCGCCGTAATTCCCGCCGGAATTTCGTCGGAGCTTCGCCGCGAACTTGTTTTCGAAGTACACAACTCCTGGAAAATTTTGAGAGAGTGAGCTTAGGATTTTGGGGGTGAGAGGGCAGTGTGTAGGGTTGGTATTTATAGGGTTAGGGTAGATGAAAAGTTAAAAATAAAAATGTGATAAAATGTAATAAAAAATGTATTAAATGTGGAGTAATTGGGGTTTTTAAAGAGCTCTGAAAGTTGTCTGAGGCTGAAATTTTGCAGGTGCATAGGGAATACGAAAAGACACAACTTTCATGTTGGGGCCGTCGCCGGAATCGGTCGACTCTGGGGTGACTCGGCCGTGACTCGGTCGGAGCACTGAGTCGGCCGAGTCGAGGCCGAGTTGGCCGTTTCCCGGCCAAGTCCGGCGGCCAGGATCCCCCCCGACGGTTCATCTAACTCATGGAAGTGTTACATCTTTGGGTGTAATAGGTTTTTTGTGAGATATGCACGTGTAAACTCTTGGTATTCTAAAGGTTTTAAAAAAATCAATATTAAAAATAATGTGGGGTATGGGATTTGAACTCTGGTGGCTTGGTTCAGCAGTGCAAGGTATTACCAATGAGGCATAAGCTCCTTCTTGTAATTATGGTGCTATTTAGTTACTTAAAATGATAGCAGCAAGAATAAATACTCCAAGTATACATTAAATTTAAAGTAATTTCTTGTACACTAAAAATGGAGTTATTACATTCTTGTAACTTGTAATTAAAAAACAAAATAATTACTTATATCTTATGCTCAGGCTACCCCTTTATGGATTTTGATTTTTTTTTTAAATTTTTGTGTAGAAAAGTGTATAGGAAAATTAGGGTTGTTACAGGGCCTGTTCAACAGTTGTTCGATTTGTCGAAGAATGGAGCTCTGGCTTTAAAGCACAAAGAGATCATGCATTTATATTCAATCAGGCCAGGGTACTTAGTGTTCCGCCTAAATGACACGGCTCTCTTCATGCGGTATAATCTGCATCGCTTCACCCAACAATTAGGTTACAACCAGGGCGTCCCTCTCGAAGCCTTTTTAGTTGAGCCTACTCTCTCACTGGAGGTTGCTCGCGACGTCATCCATCATTTCATGCGGTTAAACACTGGTTCTCTTTTCATGATCCCCGAGTCCGACTATCTTCCAAGGCCCGTGGGACCCTTCAAGGGATGGTATCGCCATCGAGTTAGTCCCATCATCACAGAGGAGAGAAGGGTGCTCTTTGAGTGTAAAGCTCCAGCTATAGCTCAAGTCACTAGCGCCCCATTGTGGCCATGGTTGGTTGTTCGCCCTTCTCTGAGGGATAGCGGTTCAGTGCTTATCTCTAAAGCCGCTCAAGAAGAATCAGTCCCCCATACTGCTGGTATGCCGGTACGTACTAGAGCCGAGGCAGTGGCTCTTGATAAAGTACCAGCAGTAGCGTCACCAAAGGTGGATACCGAAGGCGAGGTTGGGCAGTGCCGCGCAAAAGCGCCGAAGGGGAGGCAGCGCCCCTCCACCAGTGTTAGCTCGGGCTCTAAAAGGAGAAAGAAATCGGTCGCCGGTTTACTCGATACTTTGCTTGAGTCTGAGCCTCTTATTCGGGATGAGCCGATATCTACGCATGAACCGGACGACGGTCTTCTCTTTCCGGGTTCATCTGCCGAGGAGGCCATCCAGTTGGCCGAGGCTTTGAAGCGTTCACAGGATGAAGCCGAAAACGTGCATCCCAGGAAGGGGTGCCGTCCTCCTGTTGAATTCCATGATGTCGATCCGGCTCCAGCCATGCCACCGATAATTCCTTTGACGCTGGAAGAAGAATGGCCCTCAAACAGCTGGTATCGGATGCTTCTGAAGACGAGGCTACTTTGAAAGCGGGTAGGGATTCATTTTCGATTGAAGCCCGGCGAGCGCGACTGAACAGAAAAGTGCAGCGGCTCGAACAGACCATCCTTCAGACTCCCTGGCGTATCGGTATGCATTTTTTTTGTCTCTTTCAGCGAATAATTTGTATTACTTTTACATCATATTATCTTTACAAAAATTTTGCAGGGCCTTCTGCAGTGGGCGTAGTTTCGAGCCCGGATAGCGCATTGGAACCTCCGTTGATGGCTTTTATCCCTCCAGCGGAGATTGCTGACCCAGCTATAGATCTTGTGCATATTTCCAGTGATGCACTAGAGGGTGTAGAGGAGATTACAGAAACTGTCATCCGCGCCTTGGAGCCATCGATGATGGCTTCTATTCCTCCAGCGGAGATTGCCAAACGGTGATAGATTCTGTGGATATCTCCAGTGACGTACTGGATGGTGTAGAGGAAATTACCGAAGCTGCCATCCCTCCAGTTCAAAGTGGAAGAAGTATCGAAGATAATCTTATATACATATACATTTTTTGTTTAACGACCCATTTATATATCTGAACCTTTTTTTCTCTCAGAATTGCGGGAGTTGGCGTCTTCTATTGTAGATCTTTCTCCGGAGAAAATCTTCCAGCGTTTACTTGATATGGCGGCCCCGCAAGCGATACCTCTACAGAGCATAATCCTTTCCTCTGGCCAAGATTGGTATTCTTTTGTCTTTCCATTTTATATTTTCATAATGATGCTGATATGCCCTTTATTTTAAACCACAGTCTTAGAGGTTGACGACGAAGTTGAACTTCTCGATGGGCCTGGAGATCTCTCAAATCTGCCTTCTATGGCTGTAAGTAAGTGGCGCTTTAGCATTGACATTCTTTTACTTATTCTATATTCGGAAAAGCGACTAACTATACATATATTTTTACAGTTTTGCCCACCCTTACTCCGTTAGAGTCCTAGATTTCCATGCCGCCAGGCCCTTACGCCCGACACGTGTTTGAGAGGATGGAAAAATAGAGCATTAATTCACTGGCGACTCTTATAGAAGATCTTCGCGCTGGCACTTCCGTCACGGCTGAAGAGTTCGCTGTTGAAGCCAGTGCTTCTTTATCTGTTCTTGCCACCTACCATGATGAGACGCTGGTGCGTACTTGGGTCGAGTCCTGCCGTCAAGTGGAGGCCTCCTTACATGGGGTCGAATGCGTGTGCCTTCTCTCTGATATCCTGTCTGTAAAGGTCAGCTTAGGTGGATGGATCGACCAGTGTGTAGCCAATCTCCAGTCATGTGAGAAAAGGCTCAACCGAAAGTTTTCAGCAAGAGAGTTGGTTTTTAAGGCTTTAGGGGAACTTCAAGTCCAGCTCACCAAGTCTACTCGAGCCTATAAAATTTGGCGGGTCCTTCAGGAGGTTATTACGGTGATGGTGTCTCTTGATAAAGCCGTCATTTTTACACGCGAGATGGTCGAGTCCTACAAGATTGCCGAGAAAGAGCTTGAGAGTCGACTTTCTTTATACCAAAATCAACAGGCATAGGCGGGGACTTAACTCGCGGTGTTGATAGAGCTTGAAGCGGAAGTCCGACGAAAATATGATGATCTTGCTGGCTTATTGAACCGCCCACCAGCTTAGAAATTTTTGTCGATGCATATTTTCTTCTTTTGTTTTTTGTATCTTGTATTCATTTTGATTTATGAATAAAAGTCATATTTCCTTTTATACTTATGCCTATCTATCCTTTGATGTCTTGGCTTGGCGGGAAGTAGTTTATGTACTCATTTCGGAGTTTTTAGTTTATTCACTCGTTTCAGAGTTTCTAGTTTATTTACTCGTTTTGGAGTTTGTAGTTTATTCACTCGTTTCGAAGTCTCTAGTTTATGTACTCATTTTGGAGTTTGTACTTTATTCACTCGTTTCGGAGTCTCTAGTTTATGTTCTCATTTCGGAGTTTTATTGTTTATTTTTTAGTTTACCTCCCTTGGGTTTACAGGAAAACTTGTCCTAATGTTGTATATAGATAACCTCCACTCTTTACAACAGAGGTGCGTTAGGTCTGTGGTACTAGGGTTTTAGTTCGTGGTACCATCGCATTGGCTGATGTATTTCTCGATATACGGTCTTTAAGCTGTTCTTTGAGTAACCCCGTGACTGTCGTGTCTCTGATCCCTTCGGGGACTGGACAAGATGTCTTCAAATAATCTCCTTAGGCTATATTACTTATCGGAAGAGCAAGCATTAGGAATTTTCCATGGCGCTTTTTACTTGAGTTCAGGCTCAGTTTGGAGCCCCGATGAGTCATAACCACTCCGCACTGATGTGGGATGATCCCCAATAGTCTTTTAGGCTTTATATGAGTTGTCATCAAGACCCGAAGCTGGGAATATACGTCACTTCATTTTGTTTTGACGATGCCACGTCGCTTCTTTTGCCGAAATAGAGTTGACATCTGTAGCACCTCTATGCTGTATATATTGCAGTTGAAGTCCGGAGCTAGGAATATGCCATTGCTCTAATTTCATTTGATAGTTGCGTCCGCATCCTGCTAAGATGAGGAGGGAAACGTCGAGACAGTCTCTAGGTTGTATATGTGCTGTCAAGACTTAGAGCTAGGATTTTGCCATAGCTCCATTTTTGAGTTGACCCATGGGTCTTTGTTGACGTTGTGTCTGTATCCTGTTGGAATGAGAAGGTACGCCGGGGTGGTCTTTAGGTTGTATAGGAACCGTCAAGATTTGGAGCTAGGATTTTGCCATGACTCCATTTTGATTTGGCTCTTTGGAGCTTTGTTGACGTTATGTCTGCATCCTGTTGGAATGAGAAGGAACGTCGAGATGATATTCAAGCTGTAGATATTGCCGTCGAGGTCTGGCTCTCCTTTTGACGGGGCTTGGTGGAAAAATATGGTTCCCTCTTTTTTATTTGTGCTCATGGATTGTATACAGGGGTCAGTGTGAACTCACCTGCAGGGCAAAGGAAATTTCCTTTTATTTTATTTTATTTTTTATTTTCGCGATATTCTATCTTTTCAGCTTTTTATATCGCGAAAGTCACGATTGCCTAATCATTTCGGCTATTTCATTTTTTTTATTTTTACTCGCTATTTCTTATTGCGAGTTGTCCACACATTTCGGCTGTTTCATATGCATATTTTTTGCTCGCTGACTTTTTTTTATGAGTTGCCCCATCATTTCGGCTATTGCATATCCATATTTTTTTTGCGACCCGCTAAGTTTTATTACGAGTCAGAACTTGAGATATGGTACCAATCTTGGTATTAGAATCGCTGCAACTGGGATATTTTCAGGAGCGAATCATCATCTGCCGTGAAAGGACTTGGAGTTCGACAACTGTTTAGGCATCAACATCGCTACAACTGGAATGTTGCCAGGAGCGAATCATCATTTGCCTTTTTCGATTTGAACAAAGATGTCTTAGTAAAAAGGGTTAGGATCCTGTCGACTAAGACTTTTTAACTTTATGAGCAGTAAGGGTCTCATAAAGTTATTTCTTTCTATGAGTCGTGAGGATCTCGCAGGTGTATTTTCTCCTTAGGAATCGTGGGGATTTCTAAGTGTGTGTCCTCTTATAAGTCGTAAGGATCTTATAAGAGTATTTTCTCCTTATAAGTCGAGAGGACTTACAAGTGTCGTCCGTCAGATGGGAACATTTCTCGCCATTGGAAGAACTTGGTGGGGAATTGTTTGTTCATGCCCGTGGATTGTATACAAGGGTCAATATTAGACCGCCTGTAGAGAAACTTGAGGAATGTGACGGTTTAAGAACATGTTTAGATCCCTATAGCTTAAGGCTCCTGAATCCTATGAGCCATGAGGGTCTCATAGGGGAAATTCTCCTTACGATTCAAGAGAATCTCATAAGTGTATTGAATTTTTTTTACGAGATTGCGTCCTTCCGGGTTTTCATAAGCTCGCCGGTAATCCTGCTGTTTTTAATTACGGCGCCCTTTCGGGTTTTCATCCGTGCCTATTTTGCTTGTGGACATACCGTTTTTTTTCGAACGATGGAACTCTCGAAAGCAGTTTCGCCGCAGATGACCCATCTGTTTGCCTGTGGGATTTAGGGATGGCTTCATTGCTAGAGTAGCTATGTAGCCGGTAGGACTTGAGTTGCAATCTTTGCCGTTGAGACTTCGATTGCAATATAGATCTCAAGGGAACATATCGCCGTATTTGGGGCGATGCGCTAGTATAGGGACGTTCTGGTCCATTATTGCCATATTTGAGGTGGCACACTAGTTTAGGGACGTTTCGGTCCATTATCACCATGTTTGAGGCAACACGTCGTGTTTTGAGGCGATGCACTAGTTTAGGGACGTTTCGGTCCATTATCACCATTTTTGAGGCGAGTATTAGTTTAAGGACGTTTCGGTCCAACATTCCCATTTTGGGGACGAGTATTAGTTTAGGGACGTCTCAATCGATTGTCTTCATGTTTGTGGCAAAGTTTTCTTGGACACTACTTTCAGAGTTTTAACTCAGTAAGATAGCGAGCGGACACAAGCGTCGTCATCTATCGTTGACCTAAGTCGTGACTCATCAAGCATAGTATTTCTTGAGGAATATGCCGTTTATTGGCCGAAAGGGTCTTTCGCCATGCATATCCATGAGCAGGTAGGCTCCACCTTGGTAGACTTTGTCTATGATGTACGGGCTTTCATAGTCCGGCTTGAATTTCCCCTGTTTTGCACGATTGTGAATCATGGGTCTTTTGACGACTAGCATAAGTTCGCCTTGGCGGAATGTTCTCGGCTTGATCAGTTTTTCGTATCACCGCATCATCCTTACCTTATAAGCTTCCAGGTTTTGCTGCGCTATAAGGCGAGTTTCGTCGAGGGCATCGAGCTCCTTAAGCTGAAGATGAGCGTTTTCTTCATTTGTTAGGTCGTATCGAACCGCTACTCGTAGAGAAGAGATTTCTATTTCTAAGAGAAGCACTTCTTCCGTGCCGAATACCAACGCGTACGGTGTTGTATTCGTGGCCATTTTAAACGTTGTTCGGTACGTCCAAAGAGCTTCATGCAGTCTTTCGTGCCGGTCTTTTCTGTTTCTGGACACGGTTTTCATTATAATCTTTGTCAAGATCTTGTTTAAAGCTTCAGCTAGACCGTTGGCACGATAATTATAGACTGAAGAGTATCTCCAATCTATCTTATGTTGTTGTGCGAAGCGGCTGATTTTATGGCTTCTGTAGGCTGGCCCATTATCCGAGATAATTCATCGCGGAGTACCGAACTGGTAGATGACAAGGGTTTTGAAGAAATGGAAGATATTCTCCGTCTTCACCTCTCTTAGTGGTACTGCTTCTGCCCACTTAGAAAAGTAGTCGGTCGCTGCCAATATGAACCGATCTCCTTTGGACGACGCTGGTTCAATGGAGCCAATTATATCGGTTCCCCACATTTCGAACGGCCAGCTAGCTACCATTGGGTGTAGCGGGTTTGGATGCTGATGGATGAAATCACCGTGAATTTGGCATGAATGACACTGCTTTGCATATTTGAGGCAGTCCTGCATCATCGTGGGCCAATAATAACCCATTCTTTTGATCTTCAGCTTCATCTTCGGCCCAGCTTGATGAGAACCGCAGAGTCCGTCGTGAGTTTCTTGGACGACTCTCTCCGCTTCTTCTGGCCCCAGTCACTTTAGCCACAAATAGTCAAACGATCTCTTGTATAGAGCATCATTGACGAAGGCGAAGAATATAGCTCGTTTCATGAGCTGATGTCTACACGACGCATTTTTGGGTGTTCGTTGGGATTTGATGTAGTATATGAAGACTTCCCTCCAATCCTTGACCTTCTCTTCGTCCTCTATTTGGAGGGCTACTTGTCCGGTCATTTCTTTTCCTTCGGATAGCTCTGTTAAGTCTCCTGAAGATATTTCTGTTGGTACGAGAACCCGGCGGTTTTGCACGACGATCCTTACGTCGTCGAGGTCTTCATCGGCTAATTCCTCGGCCAATTTGGCCAATACATCCGCCTTGCTATTTTCTGCTCGCGGTATACTCTTCAGGATATAGGAGGGGATTTGTGTCAACGGTTGGTGCACTCTTTCACCATACTTTATCAGTTCTGACTTGTATGTCTGATAGTCGCCGTTATTTAATGACATTTTAGTCTTTGATGATCATCAAGATTTTAGCTTTGAAGATCTTGGATCATCATTATCGTTTGTATTGAAGAACTAAGTTCTTTATTCACTTTTATAAGAACCAAGTTCTTTATGTAGGGTTAAACCCTAAATTTTGGAGGAATTAAATTCCTACATGTTCCTGTTCTTTCTCTTTCTTTTCTTTTAACTTAGTTCTTTTCCCCTAAGTTTTGAATCTGCAGAACAAAATCTCCCAGATAAGAATTAAATTCTCAACTTGTGGGGAGATTTGCTTATGAAAATCTCAACCAGAAGAAGAACTAAGTTCTTATATGAAGGGTTAAACCTTTTAATAGGCAAATGAGATACAGTATGATCTCTATGTTTCTTTTACCTAGGGTTTCAACGAAGCAAGTTTTCTTTTTTGAGAATTAAATTCTCTTTCTCACAATAGCTCGCTGCATTCGTTTAGAAGTTTGTGGGAAGTTCTCTCTTCTCTGGGTGTTCTCTTTGTCTTCTCCCCTATCTCTTTAATCTTCTTGCTCCTATTTATAGGAGAAGAGAAAAGATCAAGTTGTTAAGAAAATCTCTGATTGAGAGATCATGGTTGATTTTATAATCAATCCTAAATGATCTTTTAGATCACTTGGTGAATTTTATTCATCATTGGATTTTTAATCCAAAAGTTTTCTGTTTAACAGAGAAGTTTTCTTGTTTATTTAAAAAGATTAGGAAATATTTTTCCTAAGATAGAATTTTATTCTATCACATGATCGGTTGGTGATTTTATAATCACCGTTGGATCCTTGATCCAAGAGTCCTCTGTTTAACAGAGAAGATCTTTCTAATTTGAGAAAGATCAAGAAAATATTTCCCGCATAGAGTTTAATTCTATCAGATGGTTCATTTGGTGATATTTTATCACAATTGGATTTTAAATCAAAGATTCTCTATTAGAGAAAAGTATTTTCATATTAAAAAGTTCAGGAAAAACATTTTCCATATAGAATATAATTCTATCACATAGAATTTAATTCTATCAGATGCGAGTATTTTAAGATTGGGGCGCTCACATGCTTTGTATGTGAGCGCTGCCAAAGAATGCAGCAAGAGAACTCACGTGTTTAACACGTGACCCTTAGCGTGAGTTTTAGTCCGTTTATTTTCAGCGTTCATATGCTTTTGCATATGAGCGCTCACGTGTTTAACATGTGAGGCCTGTTTGGCCTATCACTTGTTTGATTACAGTGTCTATATGCTTTGCATATAGGCGCTCACGTGTTTAACACGTGAGCCTCATTTAGCCCATTATTTGGTTTGATTACAATGTCTATATGCTTTTGCATATAGGTGCTCACGTGTTTAACACATGAGGCTTGAGTAGTGGGGAATTTACTACCCTTTCTTTCTTTTTATGAAAGAACACCCCTCATGTGAGAGGGAGGCTCCCACTTAGTGGGAGCTCCCCTCACGTGGGTGGGAGTCTCCCCTCACGTGAGGGAAATGAAGGGGCACATTCTCGCGGGGCGCAAACCGGAAAGATGGGATAAACATCCGGATTTGGAGTTGAGCTCCTTTAATTTTTATTATGGAGTTAAATTCCAGAAAAAAATTTATTGTGTAGTTAAACGTCAAATTTTTTTAAATAAATTTAAACTCTCAAAAGAATTTTTATTGTGGAGTTAAACTCCCAAAAGAATTTTTATTGTGGAGTTAAACTCCTAAAAGAATTTTTATCGTGGAGTTAAACTCCAAAAGATTTTTTTATTGTGGAGTTAAACTCCAAAAAATTTTAAATGGAGTTAAACTCCTAAAAGAATTTTATTTGGAGTTAAACTCCCAAAATAAATTTTATTGTGGAGTTAAACTCTGAGAGATTTTAAATGGAGTTAAACTCCCAAAAGAATTTTTATTGTGCAGTTAATCTCCAAAATATTTTTTTTATTGTGGAGTTAAACTCCAAAAGATTTTAAATGGAGTTAAACTCCCAAAAGAATTTTTATTGTAGTGCTGGACTCCAAAAAATTTTAAATGGAGTTAAACTTCCAAAAGAATTTTATTTGGGGAGTTAAACTACAAAAGTTTTTTTTTTGTGGAGTTAAACTCCAAAATATTTTAAATGGAGTTAAACTCCTAAAAGAATTTTTATTTTAGAGTTAAACTCTAAAAGATTTTAAATGAAGTTAAACCCCCAAAAGAATTTTATTTGGAGTTAAACTCCCAAAAGAATTTTTATTGTGGAGCTAAACTCCAAAAGATTTTATAGGGAGTTAAACTCCCAAAAGAACTTTTTTTTGGAGTTAAACTCCCAAAAAAAAATTTAAACTCCCAAAACAATTTTTTTTAAATTTTTTTAAGAGGAAGCTCTCTACCCCTCAAGTGAGAGGGGGTAAGGGGCTCCCACTTTGTAGGAGTCTCCCCCTTACGTGATGGGGAGCAAGGAGCTTCCCCTTTGTAGGAGTTTCCTCCTCATGTGATGGGGAGTAGGGAGCTCCCACTTAGTGGGTGCTTCCCTTTCCCTCACGTGAGGAAGGGAACCCTCATCCACGTGGAGGAATGGAGGGTGCCCACGGATTTGAAGTTATACTCTAAAAGATTCTTTTTTTTCTTATAATTATTATGGAGTTAAATTCCAAAAGGTTTTAAAATATGGAGTTGAACTCTTAAAGATTTTATATGGAGTTGAACTCCTAAAATAATTTTATTTGGAGTTAAACTCCAAAAACAATTTTTTATTATGGAGTTAAACTCCAAAATATTTTTTTAAAATATGGAGTTAAACTCCCAAAAATGATTTTTATTTTAGAAAACCCAAAAGAGTTCTCTTGAACCTCTAAGATTTATGTCTTGGATGATGAAAAGGGATCTCTTTTTTCTTTTTTGAGCCTTGAATTCTTTCAAAGTGAGGTTTTTTTAAAGATGGCTCTCTTTCTCCCTCTTCTCTCTTCTTCTTTTTTTTTGGATCTTGAGGGAGAAGGATGGTGGGATTTAAAATTTCCCTTTTTAGAGATTTGATAGGAGATTGAACTCCTCTTCAAAGGTTTTATGGTGAAAAACTATTTCTTTTTGAGAGAATAAGAGTTAAACTTTTGATTTAATGCAACAAGAGAAGAAAGAAGAAGGTTTAAAATCTTGAAGAAGGGGAAGGCTCAAACCCTAGAAATTTTATGGGAAATGGATTTTTTTTATTTCTTCATGATGTTGCCTTATATAGTCTTACAAATTTACATATAACCCCTTGGGCTTTACAAAATGGCATTTTGCCCATCCCATGTCTCATGTGCTTATTTTGTTTTGCACATGAGTCATGGACTTTACAAAAATTTGGCTTTTTCCCTATTTATTTAAATATTACATTTATTCTTTTATATTTTCTTAGCATTGGACCGGTCTGCATGGGCCCGGCTTGAGTTTGGGTATGGGCCCGACATGGGTTTGGGCATAGGCCCGACATGGGTTTGGGCATAGGGCCCGCCTACTTGTCCGCGGTTTGACTTTGACCTTGACCTTTGGTCAATTGAGTGTAAATTTCAATCCCAACAAAGTGCCCCCCATCAATGAATGCACACTATATATATGGGTCGTTTGCATGAAATTGATGGATTTTCTTTCGTATAGTGTGACTTGATTTGGTTTCCGTTTTTGGGAAACGGGCACTGCCTTTTTTACGATATGGACGGTTGATGCTTGATATGTCTCCGAGACGGAGTGCGGTGTATGACGTATCCCTAGCACGAAGTATCGCTGGTTGACGTATCTCCGAGATGGAGTGTCTCCGTTTGACGTATCCCCGAGACGGAGTGTCTGTTTGACGTTTCCCCGAGACGGAGTGTCGGTGTATGACGTATCCCCAAGACGGAGTGTCTGTTTGACGTTTCTTCGGCATGGAGTGTTGCTGGTTGATGTGTTCTTGGCACGGGGTGTCGCTGGTTTACGTATCCCCGAGACATAGTGTTCATTTCACGTTTTCCCTAGACGGAGTGTCTGTTTGACGTTTATCTGGCACGGAGTGTCGTTGGTCGACGTGTCCTAGGAACGGAGTGTCTGGTTGATGTGTCCTCGGCACAGAGTGTTGCTGGTCGACGTATCCCCGGCACAGAGTGTCTGGTTGACGTTTCCCCGGTACGGAGTGTCTGGTCGATGTTTCCCCGGCACGGAGTGTCGCTGGTCGATCTATCCCCGGCATGGAGTGTCGCTGGTCGACGTATCTCCGGCACGGAGTGTCTCTGGTTGACGTTTCCCCGGCACGGAGTGTCTCTGGTTGACGTTTCCCCGGCACGGAGGGTCGGTGTATGACGTATCCCCGGCACGGAGTGTTTGTTGTTCGACGTTTTCCCATCACGGAGTGTCGCTGGTCGATGTATACCCGAGACGAAGTGTATGTTTGTTGATGTGTCCCCGACACAGAGTGTCTGTATGACGTTTCCCCAGCACGAAGTGTCGCTGTCTGACGTTTCCCTGAGACGGAGTGTCTGGTTGACGTGTCCCCGAGACGGAGTGTCACTGTTTTTGACATAGAAGTCGTTGTTAGAATTAGTTGGTTTGATTTGTTTTGGGGATGTTCCAATCTATCTGGCAGGACTTTTGAGCTTGGAAATGCTTCCGGTGGGCTTTAGTTTGATTTGTTCGGTTCCTGCCTTATTTGGCTGGACTTTTGAATTTGAGGCATTGCAGCGTAGGGTTCAGAATTTGGGATTTGGATTTTTGTTTAGCATCAGTATCGCTACACTGGAATATGGTACTAGGAGCGAATCATCATTTGCCGTGAGAGAATTTGGGGATTTTGGTTTAGGTTTGGCATCGGCATCGCTACACTAGAATGTGATACCAGGAGCGAATTATCATTTGCCATTGAAGGATTTGGGGATTTTGGTTGGTATTAGCATCGCTACACCGGAATATGGTACCAGGAGCGAATCATCATTTGCCGTTAGAGGATTTGGGGATTTTGGTTTTGGTTTGGCATCAACATCATTATACTGGAATGTGGTACCAGCAGCGAATCATAATTTGCCGTTAGAGAATTTAGGGATTTTGGTTTTGCTTTGGCATCAGTATCGCTACACTGGAATATCGTATGAGGAGCGAATCATCATTTGCCGTGAGAAGATTTGGGAATTTTGGTTTTGGTTTGGCATTAGCATCGCTACACTAGAATGTGGTACCGGGAGCGAATCATCATTTTCCGTTAGAGCATTTGGTGGAGCGATGACTTAGGAGACAGGTTTAGGTCCCTATCACCTAAGGCTTTTCAATTTTATGAGCCGTAAGGGTCTCATAAAACCATTTTCTTCTTACGAGTCGAGAGGATCTGGCGGGTGTATATTTCCTTAGGAGTCATGAGGATTCCTAAGTGCGTTGCTCTTTTGTGAGTCGTAAGGATCTCACGTGGGAATATTCTCTTCACAAGGTCGAGAGGACTTTGCGAGTGTATTTTTGTCTCTTTTTCATGAGTTTGCGCCCTTTCAGGTTTTCACAAACTCGCTGGAAGTCCTGCTGTTTTTACTCATGGAGCCCTTTTAGGTTTTCTTCCGTGCTCGTTTTGCTTGTGGACATACCGTTTTTTTGTTTTTTTTATTTACATTGTTTTTCTTTTATTTCCCAGTTTAACGACTTAGAGGTCATAGTTGTGCGCTTATTTAAATTCCTTGGACTTTTGATCTCATGGTACTTCAATGCTCTCTTTGTCTTATTGGAGAGACGTGTACGTGTCTTCCGTAGAAATTGCGGTGGATCGGGTCATTTTCTGGAGCGGGCGATTGAGCCGTCTGCCCCCAGAGGGTTTTGGTCTTCGTTCGAATGGAGCGGACGATCGTAACTTGGTTTTCTGCTAATGCGTATTTGGCCAATGAGACCACTCTCTCATCGTATTGTTTTCAACCCAATTATTGAAAACAAAGCAGTTTTCGATGTATGACTCACCATTCTGTGATACGGGCAGTACAAGGGATCAACAGTCATGTTTGCTTTATGTAGACTTTTTGATTTTGGCAATTGCAGGCCGTTTCTCAGGGCGTCCTTGAATATTTTACAGATTCTGTCTCTTCTGAAAGAATAGAGCTTATTCAATTTCTCATCCAGGG
The DNA here is from genome assembly GCA_030015575.1 of Agapanthus africanus. Lineage (NCBI taxonomy): Eukaryota > Viridiplantae > Streptophyta > Magnoliopsida > Asparagales > Amaryllidaceae > Agapanthus > Agapanthus africanus. The sequence continues at coordinate 193,454,966 of JASDDO010000024.1, read as the reverse complement.
GCGTTTCCCTTCTCCTTCCTAACACTGGTTTTCAAGATTAGTTGGCATTAAGCCTACATGTTCCTTGCCTACTTTGGTCGGCAGATGCATTAGAGGATTCAGTGTCCTTGGGAGGCTCATCTTTGCGGTTTTCATTCTCTGGATATCTGAACTTGTTGTTATATTGGAAGTTTGGAAGAGATTCATGACTCGCATGTTCCAAAATCTGAACTCTTTTAAGTAAGTCCTGGAGAGTTTCGGGATCCGACGGCGACTTTTCCTTGATTCTGTCCTATGTCAGCTGGTCGCAGTCATGCGTCAGGACTTTCCTGGAGGATAGCCACTGTCGACTTTCATGAAGGTATTCCACTCTTAGACCGGAGGGAATAGCCATTGGCTGCCTTGGGACATCAATCCCTGATTCATGGACTAAATTTTGATTTTGTTGTGATAGAATTTGAAGGACTCGGGTTGCGAGATTTGCCACAACATTCACCAGATCGTCGACTTTGGAACAGATTTTGGCTAACTCCCTATCACGATCCTGAAATTGATCTTGAAGCCATTGGAATAACGCTTGTTCTGTAGTTTTGGGGACGACTGGGCTATCCTCATCGCCTGAGCTTGCTTCCCCAAGAACCATGGGCTCTTTTTGCTTAGCAGTTTAAGCAGGGTCCTCATCATTATCTGAACCGAGCCAGTATTGGACGCCGTCAACTATATCATCACCATGGCTGTGAACTGTAGGAGGGTTCGTTTCTCCAGGACCGACCATGTAGACCGTATGGATCGCGTATCTGTCCATTGCCCCCTCATTGTTAATGTTACTCGTTGGACCTTTAGATTGTCGCTATGGTTTTCCCTTTTCGTGGAAGAGTGAACAATTGAGAGTGGTCGATTTCTGAAATACCTCGATTTCTGAAATACCTCGATTTCTGAAATACCTTGATTTCTGTTTGTATAAAATTGGCGGTCGTGACTTGATCGTTTGTCAACACACCAGGAGATAACGAGTTTTCTCCCGTCTTGTATTGTTTCTCGACCCAATTCTTGAAAATGCAACAGTCTTCGATAGCGTGTCCCAACACTAGATGGTATGGAAAATAATTGGGATGATCAGCCTTCTTCGCTTCACTTAACCTTTTTGGTTCTGGTAGCCGCATGCCATTCTTCAGAGCATCTTTGAATATTTTGTGAACCTTGTCTCTTCTGAAAGAGTAGACCTTATTTCTCCTTTCCTCCAAAGTTGGCTCTCGGGGTTTGTTAGTCTTCATCCCACCCGCTCTCTGCTTATTGAGAGAATTGGTGCTGTTGGAACTTTCGACTTTCCGGTTGTCATCCTTTCGATGTTTCGGTTTGAATTGGAGAACTTGTCATGCCCCGCTTCCCAGTGTACGGGGAAGTAGACATGACAGACCGCGATGTATTTACTCAGAAGTAAACACGTTAAGTGTAAATAAGCAATATATAAAAGAAATGCATAAGAATAACAAGAGATGTAATATAAACAGCAACTTTTATCAACATTATTTCTTTACATTACAACTGATTTGAAAAGAAAATTTACAATGATGAAAGCAATTCCTAAACAGTGGCATATGAAAAGAAAATAAGTACAAGTAATCTAGAAGTCTGTCTGGCCTCAATCTGCTTCAAGTGCTCCTGGCTGGGCTCGGTCTTCTGAGAGTCGGGTTCTCCTGACGAACATTCCAAAGAGAGAAAGAGACAGGAATGTCGTCAGCGAACTAGCGCTCTGTAAGTCCCAAAAGTAAGAGTAGAATAGAACAAGTAGATAGGGAAGAACTAATAAATTATACATGAATATGTTTGTTAAGCTAACGTAGTTGTTTGTAGCTTGGTACAGAATGTATCAATGTATACGAGAGGAGTCCAACTTGCTCCGTGGACTATGGTAATCGGAAGTACAAGGCCTTATCAAAACCCATGGGACAACGACACGGATGTTCAGGTAGGTGTCTTTTAGTGACCATCTCGTTCCACTTCTAATACATTCCGTACCAGTTTATCCCGTTAAACCTCGTAATGCATTGTATAGATTGTAATTATCAGACTTGCCGAGACCATGGATATAAGTTGTTCATGTAAACAGTTTCAGGATGTATCAAGTAGTCATGTAGTCAAGTCAAGTCATAGCCATGGTTCGATCAAGTCAAGTCATGTTTGCATGTTGATATGGTTCTAGTATTCAGGTTCAGGTTCAAGTATACATGTTAGATTCATATTAGATTTGGATCCATATTTGGATTGGATTCAGAATTGGATTGGATTCAGATTATACTCAGACTCAGACTTGAGTCAGACACTTTAAACAGAATTTTGATCCTGAATTAGGTTTGGGTGTTATTGGTAACTGCTGCATATAGACGCTAGGATTTGTGTCTTTTTCCAAGACAATTACCATTGATAACTCCGTTTTAGTTTTCTACCTTAAATAGGCAAGCACTCACTTTTTCCGTCTCCCTGAGGCTCAAGAGAATTGATCCCGCTTAAATCTATATTTACTAAGGTTCTTAATGTAATTTTATATAATTCGAGGGGGGTTTATGAAAAATATTTTTATATATTTTCAAAATAGACCTCGAGTAATTATTTATGTTCTTTGGGGTTTTCATGAGTGCGAATTTTAAAGAGTGAGGTATATTAGTGAATATTTACATAGCTTGAATAGTTCAAGGTATTTTAGTGTAAGACTTGTCTTGTATTGATACTTGATAGTATTTTGGTGAAACTTGTCTTTCTTTTTATTTATTTTTTTATAGAAAAATATGGAATTTTATTATAACTCGAAAATATGTGGTTTGATAATATTTATATAATATTAAAAATCAATTTTATTATTAATTGGAAAATCTCGTTTCTCTTAAAAATCGTATTAAAAATCTTTCAAGACCGAATGCTCTATGAGAAGGTCTGCATCTCGCTCTACTAGTCCGAGGACGTGCTATAATCCGCACCATCCAATAACGGGTTCTCTAAAATGGGTTGTAGAGGTATAATCGCAAATAATTTTGATAATACCATTCAAAGAAAACCGAGTTTTTATAGTTCATGGAATTTTAATGAAATGTTGTAATCGCCACAAAAATAGATTTCCAAGAGTACCGTGCTATGTCAATATGTGTGTATGTGAGGGGTAGGTCATTACCTCGTGAAGTTTTCTAGAGGTAATAGTAAGCAAAATAATTAAATATGGTCGATACAAAGTTCATGGTACTTTAATGTAAAACTCAATTTTAAGCTATTTAGCATGGTGTTTTAATATGAAAGTTGTTCATAAACGTTAGTTTTATGATGATAACATATGTTAAGAATATGGATGGGTAAAGATTAAGAATAAGGGTGATTTCAAGGTTTTAGAATCAAAAGTCGGTGTTAATTCCACTTACCGACATGATTTAAAAAAAAAGAACTTTTTTTTTGTAAAAAGAGAAGAAGGGGGTGGGACTTACTAGTTACTTGGGTTAAGAATAGAGAGAGAGGAAGAGATTGAGATTGTCGTGGTGTCGCGGAGTTGCCGAAACTTGTGTAGATCCTCTCCGGAAGTTGACCTTGGGCTAACTCCACTTCTACTCCACTTGTACTTAGAAAATTTTGATAGTTTTGACTAGAATTTTCAGAATGAGGAGGGGCTAGGGTATGTGATTGTATTTATAGTGTGAAATTAGGGTTTTGGAATTGAAAGAATGAATTAAAATGCATTAAAAATAGATTAATTGAGGAAATGAGAGGTCTCTGTTTTAATTCAGAGTAATCAAACAGTATGGGGGTATGCCAAGAGTCTTATATGCAAAACACGGGGACTTTTCCCCACGGGTCACCCGCCGCCGCTGGTCTTATTGGCCATCTCGCCGGCCATCTTATGGAGCTAGGCCGGTGGATCTTTGACATGTGTCCCTCTCTGTGTACACAATATTTTACACATGTTTGTTTTCCCTGACTTTTCGTTTCTACGTGCAGTGCACGTGTAAAATTTTGGGCTTCCAAAGAGTTTAAAAGGAAAATCAGGAAAAATAATATATGGCTGATGGGATTCGAACACAGGGGCTACGTCACAGTAGTGCAAGACTTTACCAATGAGCTACATGCTATTTCTTGTCGTTCTTAAACGAAAATAGCTTTTAAATTGTAGTCTGGCTTGCAAACTCCATTCTGTACATTAACTTAAAAATTTTCGTACAGTAAAATCAGAGTCATTATATTCTACCCTCCTTACAAAAATTTCGTCCTCGAAATTTACAATTTCATAAGGACTAATTTACAAACAAGTAAGGGTATCTTGCACGCATGTCATCTTCTCGTTCTCACGTTGATTCTCCTGGCGAATATTTTTTCCACATGACTTGAACCAGGTTTACTTTCTTGTTCCTCGGTGACTTTATCTTTCGGTCCAGAATCTCAACGAGTTGTTACGCACAAGATATATCTGTCTGTACAGTGAGCTCGGAGTGATCAAGGATGTGGCTGGGGTCATTCATATATCTTCGAAGCTGGGATATGTGGAACACGTTGTGCACTCCTTCCAATGAGGATGGTAGTGCCAAACGATATGCCACTTCTCCGACTCGTTCGAGAATGTCGAACGGTCCAATATATCTCGGACTGAGCTTACCCCTCTTTCCAAAACGAATTACTCCTTGGTTTTGAGAGATCTTTAAGAAAACATGATCTCTAGGTTGGAACTCCAAGTGTCGGCGTTTTGCATCTGTTGGCTATAGTGCCATCGAGTCAATTATTGTCATCGCAGGCACGTGATTGAGATGATTGAGGGAGGACCTATACGGGTAGAACAGTCTTATTCAAGATGATAGTATACATCTGGTTTGTCTTTATCATTATGTACATGCTTTATGTGGTATTACAGATAACTTTTTCTGGTGTGATATGTTTAATTGATGGGATCGCGTTGATTTTGATCAATGCAAGGAAAAATAAACCTATATAATGTTGTTGGAACCAAGTTTTTGAAAACGGACATTACAAATGTTTTCTTTTGCTTTGCATCGTAGTATTCGATTGGGAATATCCTGCACCTCATTCGACGAGGCAAGAGCCGAGATCCCTTCACCGGGAGTGACCTCTTAAGCTAAAGTTTGCGTCATTGTAATAACTTCACTACAGTCGATTCTTTTGCTTTGTATCATGGTGTTCAGCTTGGAATATCCTGCACCTCATTCGATAAGAAAAGAGCCGAGATTCCATCACATGGAGTGACCTCTTTAGCGAAAGTTTTCTCCACTATATATTTGTAAAACCACTTAGATTCCTTCAACGATATCAAGTTCGTTACGTTAAAGGTTTTTCGCCAAAAACCAGCTGTAGCCCTCCGTCATTTCTTATAAGTATTACTTAATATTCATGCCGTGTATGTTGATCTCTGTCAAGGCATAGTGTATGGTAGCTGGGTAATACTTGTTTATTGCATGTATACGCGATTATTTAGAACAGTCGCACGGTCATTTTGACCTCTGTCAAGGGCTTGTACGGGTGGGACTAAGTTAATACAGGACAATGACGGGTTGAACTTGACTTGCGACTTATGATATGTTGATCTCTGTCAAGGTCATAAGCCGCTTGGGGTAAAAATCACATCGGGAATTTCAAACATACAGGAAACTTGTCAGGTATGTGCATACCTTCTGGAGTATGGTGACTTGAGTGGCTTCTATCAAGTTATCATGCGATGATAATTGGGCCCCGATTCCCACTGATGAGTAGGTATTACTCCTCGGGTGATTTTAGATGATCCCGACTAATTCTCCTTTTGGGTTTAGAAGTAGAATTCGAGAAAATAGTGGGAGCGATACTAATTAGATAAAGTAATTAACCATTCTGATCTAGATTAGAGTGCACACTGAGTTTTTATTTTCTCTCTCTCTTTGGCAGCTACCATGACCCGACCTTAAACTAGAGCTCATGAATCAAGTTAACCGAACCATCTTAAAACACTTTAGCTTTTGGATTATCATAGTCGCATATATCATTGCCTCTCCTACTCTTCCTCTTTGCATTTCTCCGGAACATTCCGTATCACTACGAAGATCCACATTACTTGGACATGCCATCGTATAGTTACATACGAACTCGAAGGAATTTGTTTCAGGTTGAGGATGGTTTTCGGTTCTGGAGAAATTGAATAGGACTATTGTAACATTTCAGGAAAATAAAATATTATTTTTGGGAATTTTTATAATTAAATAACAATTATATTGAATATTTTAATAAGACGGTAAAATTAAATACCGATAAATTTGGGGAAAATTTGGAAAATTATAGAAATTACTAAAAAGAGGGTGCTTTGTGTAATTTATGCAAATTATGAAGTTTTATGATTTATTATACACCATTTTAGTGCGAATCGCGATTAAATATCGCTAATCGGGCATTAAGCGCGTTTTGTGCACATGACATGCACCATATCATTTTTCACACTTGTCACATTTTTCTATCATAGCTTTTTCCTTATTTTTATCATGCATGGCTTTTTAAATGAAAAGAAAAGAGAAGAAGACAACAACAAAAAAAAGGAAAAGGTATCATGATGACAAGAGAGATGGGCATGAGAGAGAGAGAGAGGGTGAGGGGTTAAACCATAGTCACGGCTCATCTTATCACTTCATCATCTTCATCTTTCTTCTTCTTCTTCCTCACCCAAGGCAGCACCTCATCTCCCCCTCCTCTTCATCCCTCGTTTCACCATAAAAAATTCACCAAAAGCCCAACTCCATTTCATAAAAAGCACGCACAAACTCAAGGGAAGCACATTGGACCAAGAAAAAAATCGAATTTTGAGGACTTTGGGCAACTCAAGAAAATTCTTGAGTTGCCAATTGATGTAATTTCTGCACCTTTAGAATAGTATTTAAATTCTTTAGGCATCCATATATGTTTAGTATCGATATCGAGTGGTTTTATGAATCTAGAAATTTCTAGATGAGGGATTTGAGAAATTTTGAATTGTGAAGTGTAATTGAGATTAGTAGAGACATTATGACCCCTATAGGGATTATATCTTGGACTGAAACCATAGAATAAACCCCGGAATACGAACTTAGAAACCCTGACATCAGAAAACTGTGAAAATATGATGGTAATTGGAAATCTGCTAAGACTCGGGGACCTGAAAAATTAATTAGCAAAGACAGTGATACATGCAGGCAACCTAGGACCCCCACTGAAACCCTAGCCCCTAACCTTCTACCCAGGCCGCAGAAAAATTCCTTCTGTCCGCAATTTGCGGCCAGACCTGGGGCATTTTGCTTCGTGTTTCGTCTGTAGCTCCATCTCCAGTAAACTAGACCCTCCATATGTGCAAAATTGGCTAATTTGGCCTAGGGTAAAATCTGGAGCTGATTTTCAAGATTTCTGATTTCGTTTGCGGCTTTTTAATGAATTTGAATTTAGTATTTGGATTTGTGTTTCCGTCGTATGGCGTTTGAACGCCAACGACTAGGGTTCTTGATTGTGTTTTGCATTGCGAGATGTTAGTTATATGTATGCCCTAGAGGCCATTACTGTACATACGATGTATATTGTAGTGGATGCTAGGACATATATAGGGAGGACTTTCTTGCTCGACATGATAGTATGCTATCTGGTTGTACTTTATCTTAACATGTACTCTGATTGTCTCTATATTACATGTTGATAAAGCCCTTAGGATATGTACTCGACTACTGGGACTGTGATGAGATCATACTAGTGGGGCCACGGTAGTCGACGAGTACATACTATAACTGTTCCTAGTCGTGGGTGTATTGAGACAGGGCATCGATGCACCAGAGTAGACTAGCGTATACGCATCTTGACCCATATGATGGGCGATGGATGATCCCATATCCATCGGTGTCTGACATCAAGGATGGTGTACGGGTGCTCAGTGGAGACTGGGTACACTGGACGGACTCGCCGAGAACTCCCAGATGGTATTATACCATACGTCAGATGGCAGTTCTCCGGTGACACTGGTACAGAGTAGTCTGTTGACCCGAGATCGTCATAGAGTCTTGTGTGGTTCCCACTGTGCTTTGATTTCCATCATACCACATCCAAGAGGGCGTGCAAAAAGGTGGCATTTGGGTACAGTCCCGAATTACATGGAGGCAATGAGCGATAGGAGGGGATTCGTCTCTCCCGGTATAGGGAGTTGATGTTGTGCTGTGATCGATTGGCTATAACCGAAAATCCCTGGCCAGGGTTGCTGAGATTTACTGGTAAGTGTTATCAGTAGTTTCTCGAACTGTTATAGATCTCATATCGACACGACTTATCGAGCTACTGGGGTCTGACGTTTACCACCCCTAGGCGAGATATGCAACATATCAGACGACGAGACCGGACTGTACGGGAGTGTTACTGTTTGGATTCGCAGGAGAAGTTACAGGCTTGCTTGTTGATCTTCTGAGCGCTCAATACCTGGGTAGCTGTTACGTTTAGCTGACCGCTTGCAGCTTGTGGGTGTTTGATATGATCATCACCTACTGCCGGCGTATTGACGATTCTTTAGAGTCCTACACAGAGGTTTCTTGACTCAGGCAAAACGGAGTAGGAGCACATATGTGATATGTGCGGGACCGAGGATAATGCGATATGAGATACCGTATTCTATTCTCACGATATTTGATATCAGCCGGGTCATCGGATCAAGTGTTGATTCGATGAATCGGTATGGATAAATATTAGTCGGTTATATGTGATATAGCCGGATTGTCGGATCAAGTGTTGATTCGATAATTTAATGTATAATAATATATATGATATATTAAATTACATTAACTAATATTAGCTCACTAAAAGATTCTTTTTCTCACTCGGGTAATACATTGATATATATGCGATATATGTTAAATGTATTATTTTATTTTGTTGCAATAAATATTGTATATGTGATATATAATATTGTAACATGATATGATAAATAATGCAACTTGTTTAGTAGAGATTAAACATGGTTAGGGTTTGATTATGGTTAAGGCTTTCTAGATGTTTCTAGAAGTTTTCTTTCTTTGTCTTTGTTAAGATATTATGCTAGATATTTCCTAAACCCTAACCAAACCTTTAACCCTAGTAAAATCTCTACAAGGGTTAGTTAGACCATGGTTACATTATTCTTCATATCATTTGATTTACTATTCATCACAAAAAGGATTCTATCATTGTTCATCATCTTCTTCCTTCTACTTCTTTGCTTGAAATGGTTTCTTGCTTTGATTTTGTGATGGATAAATATGAGAAAAAGATAAATAAAGAGAGAAAAAATCCTACTTCATCATCCTTATCTTCCCTTGCCATTTAGATGAGGGTGTTCACATCATTTCATGAGTGTTAGCTTGTGTTAAAGAAACTTCAAGGTAGATCATCTTAGTATCGAAGATCGGAAGCAAAGGTTGCGTCTTTCTCTTCGTGGAACCTCTCGAGAGTCCGGATCCCGATGATCGCAGCGAAGGGACCACAACACGGAGCATATGAAGTGAAGGACCGGATCTACAAAGGTTGTAATCCCTCTCACTTAGTGTTAAAATGTTTAGCATGCTTGTTTTCGCCTAATCTCTAGTTTAAAGTTCCGTATTCGGGTTGTTCGGCACGGCTAATTTTTTAATCGGGCATGGTTGATGCCTCGTAGACCCTTGTGCGCGTGCCTAGCAACCCTACAGTGGTATCAGAGCCAAGCTAGAGCTTTAGGCGAAGTCTAGACGAAGTTTAAAGTCCGATCGAAACCCGAAACCCCGTTAAAACCCGCTCTCTGGACTTTTTCTAAAAAATGGGATTTTTCCAAATTAAAAATGCTTAAAAAAATTCAGCAGGGAATTCTAAGAATTACGGCGCAAATTTTTTTCCATGAACAGTAAAAAGTGCGGCGGAACCGCGGCAGAAGCATGCCTTCTGCGGCGGTTCCGCGGCACATTGATGACGTCATCGTTCACTGTTTGCACAGTAACTCTTATTTTATTATGCTGGATTTTCTGGGAATTTTTAATATTTATTCAAGAGTTGAATTTTCTGGGGTTGTTTTGGGGATTCGATGTTTCGACCGGGATGTCTAATTTTGTCTATGTGGTTGTCCTGATAATTTTTAGAAACTGTTAAAAAGTTCGAACGGATATCAATAACTCAATTTTTCCCCTGTCGGAAAATTTTTCAAAAGTTGGATTTTTTTCCCGTGTTTAAGAATGTTCTAAGTCATGCAAGTAACTCGGTGGACCCTCTAGAAGACAACAAACCTTAACTCGATTATGTGACCGTCTTGAACTGCCCTTTGAACCTTAGGGTTTGGGGCAGTACGGCGTGTCACATGTGAGGCGTTGGCTTGACCCTTCTACGGCTGGACCATTGGTATTGTGGCATGTGATGGATGTTTTTAAACTGATTTCAAGTGTTGAGATATATTGGGGAAATCTTGGGTGTTTGATGATTCGATCGGAAAGTTTAACTTTATCTATTTATCTGGAATGTGATACAATAATTGGAATCCACATGTAGTTATGAGATAACTGTTTTGAATATTATAGACATAGCAGTTTAGTCTCAGATGATCGGTTGCCACGGAATTTTGATGCGATCAAAAGTCCGTCGCAATCACTTAGCGTACGCGGATACTCGCCGGGTAAACTTAATAGACAGCCTCACTCCATAGCCCCGACCAAGTGACTGTAGGAGAACCCCGTCGCCGAAAGCATCCGTTCGGGTGCTCCCGGTAGCGGTGTTCCGCCTTGGTGCACTTCGTCGACGGTATCGGGGGTGCGGCCGTCTACTAAAGTTTGCGACGAGCATTCGATCAGGACGTCGGGAATCTTGTTGAATTGGCCGACTTGGTATTGAAAAGAGTTTTCGATAAATGAGACTAAAATGCGGGGTTTATAATTGTTAGGCATGCGATGTCTAAAGGTATTCATTTGGTTAGGCATGCGATGTCTAAGGAGATTGCGGATTCCAACTGTTGTAGTTTTACACTTTCTTTTCTGTGACCGTAAGCGTAGTATGTGGTGTATCGCCGGCTTCGTTGCTATACATCAACGACAATTGGGATACGCATACTTGCTTACGTTGATGATATGAGATATTATGTGTTGCTGTGATATGTTGTATTGGATCGTCGCGTTTGAATAGCCGGGGATTTTATGTGAGATGAGAGTTTTTTTCTTTTTCATTCATGTAAAATTCATTTGTATGTAATATTCTTTCATTGGGGCACTTCTAGGTAGCGGAAGATGTCACCGTTGTATATTATTTACTTTTCCGCATTAGGTAGACCCAAGGCGGGGAGCACAAGTAACCGAGTTCTAGGGTCCAGTGGGAGACCATCTCGAGGAGTCGAGACCGGGTCTCCTAACCCTAGAATTGGCAGTGTTGCTTGCCGCTCTCGTAGGGGTCTAGGGATGTGGGTTTGGCTATTCATCGCGACCGTGGAATCCGTGTTTTATACAGGCTCGTATTGAAAACACGGACGTCCTAGTATATCCAATATTTCATAAATGTTCTTCTGCTGCTATGTTCTGTGATGAGATCATATTACTGCCTGAGACGAATGTTTATATTTTATATATATGAGATATATGTTATATTGTAGATTTCGTTTCAAAAAGAGATGCTTGTGAAGCATAATAAAATGAGACTTCATTAATGAGATTAATGAAATAAAAGAAACCTAAGATGTTGTAGAGACTTGTTTAAAAACTGGTAGCTACAGTTCTTGCTTTGCATAGCGGTGTTCCTTGTAGAACATCCAGCACCTTATTCGATAAGGAAAGGACCGAGATCCCTTCACCAGGAGTGACTCCTTTAGCAATAACTGGCAGATGCTACAAACTCGGTTTGTCTTTTGATTACTTCTATAGTTCTTGCTTTGCATAGTGGTATTTGTGAAATATCCTGCACCTTATTCGATGAGGAAAGGGCCGACGATCCCTTCACCGGGAGTGACCCCTTTAGCAAAACTAGAAAAGCCTCAAAAACACTCCATTTAAAATCACTCGATTCTACGACGATATCAAGTTCATTACGCAAAGGGTTTTCTTAAAAACCTGTCGTAGCCCTCCGTCTTTTCAGATAAGTTGTATATAGTATTCATGCTGCATTTGTTGGCTTTCGTCAAGGTGCAGTGTGCGGTAGCTATATGCTACTTATCTGCTAGCATACGATGCGATTGGATTAGGGTAGTCGTGCGGCTTTGTTGGCTTTCGTCAAGGGTCGTGCGGGTGGGTTTAATTCAATCAAGAAATGTACGGGTTGAACTTGACTAGCGGGCTATGGTTTGTTGGCTTTCGTCAAGGTCATAGCACGTTAGGGGCAAAATATTATTGGGAATTTCAAGTGTTGAAATTTGCAATGAGATTGCATACCTTCTATAAGATAGTTGGATCCCGATACCCGCTGCGAGTAAAAGTTACTCCTGGGAGAGTTTTACACATTACAATTAGCCGATCAAGTAGGTGTCTAGAAAGGTGTTAACGGGGTTACGCCTCTGGGAAAACGAGGTTTACTGTAATTAGGTTCGTGCGAAAGCACGGGGGACCTCCCTCAAAGTACCGACACTAGCCTGGCTGAAAGATTGGCGAACTTGTAGCGTGTAATTAATCCCGGCTAGTCTTTTCTTTTAGGGTTTGAAGGAAGATTTGACTAAAACAGTGGGAGACATCCTGATTAGATATATTAGATAACCAATCTAATCTTGCAAGAGCATACGCTGAGTGTTTTCTTCTCTCTCTCTCCAGATAGCGAACATATCACGCCTTAATCAAGATAATAAAACGGATATATTAACCGAACTCGCTTGTTATACTGAGCTGGGGAACGTTGGTCCCGCTCCAACTTATAATTGTTATAAGACAGAGCAAGAAAATTGGGGAATACCAGATTTCCCGTGCCGCCCAAACGAAGAAAGTGCATGTTGATGCATCATCTTCGGGTGTGTTCATTACACAGAATTGTTTCTCAGTATCCTTTACGTCCTGGGTATGTGATACCGGATCAGGATCCCGTATATGTAATCTGTTACATGGGCTACAGATAGGTAAAGAACTGAGAACGGGTGATAAGTTTCATGAGACAGAAAACGGTGCAAGTGTTGCAGCCAAGTCTGTTGGTCACTATCACCCTGTATTACCTGAATACGTTGATTCTGAACGAATTTTATTAGATACCGAACCTGATATACAAAATCATATCAGTCTCTTTATTAGTAAAGAAAGGATATAATTTTGTATTGTTGGATAATGTTTTGAACATTTCCTATATCAAGAGTTGATCGGTTCAGGCACGTTATCTAAAAGCATTGACGTTCTAAATCAAACCACAGTTCTTAGTATAAGGAACATACATAAGAGGAAGAGTTCAGAATTGAATGAATCCTTCTTGAGGTATTGTAGACTAGGTCATATCAATGCGACCCGACTGGCTGAAGTTACATAAAGATGCATATTTAAATTAGTTTGAATTTATATCTTATGAAACTTGCCGATCATGTCACAAAGAGAAGATGACCACAGCTCTGTTTATTGGAAACAGAGAAAGAGTTAGTGAACTCTTGGGATTGATACATGTTGATGTATGAAAGGTCCCCTGTCTACACATGCCAAGATCGGTTTTTTCTACTTCATTACATTCTCTGATAATCTCTCAAGATTCAGACATATGCTTCTGTTGAAACACAGGTCCGAACCGTTTGAGATATTCACAGAATATAAATTAGAAGTAGAGAACCAAAATACGGGTATAAGTATTATGTCCTATGATGTGATCAAGGAGGAGAATACTTAAGCACGGAATTCCTGGACTATTCTAAAGGAGAATGAGATTCTCTCTCAGCATTACTCCTCCGTATACACCACAGCACGTCGGTGTATCGGGGCGGAGCAATAGCACCCTATGTGATATGGTGTGCTCTATGATGAGTACTACTGAGTTGCCTATTTCCTTTTGGGAGTTATGCACTTATGAAGCTGCATACCTATTGAATAGGGTTCAAATCAAATCAGTTTCCTACCACTTCATATGTGATATGGAAAGGGAAGAGCCCATATCTTAAGTTTGTTAAGATTTGGGGTTGTCCGGCCTATGTCTAAAAGCAAAATCCGGACAAGCTCGAGGCAAGGTCTGTTATGTAGAACTGGAAAGGTTCCAGCTATACAAACTGCAGCTGATGATTTGGTAGAACCAAAGGATTCAATAGTTTCCAACGAACCTCAGCCTCTCCGCCGATCTAGTAGGGTTCCTCACCCACCTGAGAGATACTTCGGTTTCTCTATGACAGTGGGAGCGAGGATTACATCATGAGATGATGACCCAACTAGTTTCGAGCTGGCCATCAGGAGTAGGACTCTGTAAGAATGGCTGGGTGCTTATCGATCTGAGATGGAATCCTTATACACCAACAAAGTATGGACTTTGGTTGCTTTATCTGAAGGGTTAAATCCCCATCAGGAGCAAGTATATCTTGAGAAGATTACTTAGTGTACATGGAAAAGTTGAGGCTTTCAAAGCTAGACTTGTTAAAGGTTTGCATCATAGACCAGGTATGGATTATGTTGAAACCTTTTCTAAGGATCTATGCTTAAGTCCATCCAGATCCTACATGCCAAGGCTACATACCATGACTACGATATCTGGTGGTTGAGTGTCATGACTGCTTTTCTAAGTGATGTTTTAGAAGAGAACGTCTATAAGTACACAGCCAGAGGGCTTCGTATGCAGTGGGAGCAGCGGAAACGTGAGCAAGATGTTTTATATGATAAAACAGGCATCGCGGAGTTGGAATATCTGTTTTGATGTGGTAGTCAAGGAGTCTGACTTCATCAAAATGGTAGATGAACCTTGTATATACGAAAAGGTGGTAGAGAGTATGGTGGTGATCCTCGTAGAGTACGTGGATGACATACTCTTGATAGGGAAGGAGTTTCCTATGCTACGCTCGGTCAATCTCCGCTTATCACAAGGATTCTCCATATAGGATCAAAGTGATACCTCCTAAATCCTGGGTTTTGGATCTATGAGATAGATCTAATTGGATGTTAGGATACTCACTAGTTGTAGTGAGATGGTATCAATCGATCCTGGGGAGAATCACTGGAAAGGTTCCAGGGTGATAAGGACGACTGAATGTCAGTCGCAGGCATTGTCTATACCCTCCGTGGAGGGACGGTATGTTGGAAGAGTTCCAAGCTAGATACCGTGACATACTAGACGATTAAAGGCAAGATACATCGTTACCAAGGATGCTACCAAAGAGGCAGTCTGGATATATATAAGTTCATAAGATGAACTTCGTTCCTACCATTGTGTGACAATGGAGTTGTGGCTTCTGCCAAGGAACTACCGTCCCATCAGAAATCCAGATATAATTCTTAGGCAGTATCACCTGATCATGGAGATGGTTGATCTCCAGGGAGATCGAGGTTAGGAGAGTAGACATAGAGGACGCAGCGCGGATCCACTCACGAAAGCCTTTTTCCCAGTAGAGACTTTTATGGGATTGTTGAGTATGAGATACTTCAACCGCAGCTAATTGTTGGGTATGCGATAGCATAACAGATGGCCCTAGTGCAAGTGGGCGATTGTTAGTTATATGTATGCCCTAGAGGCCATTACTGTACATACGATGTATATTGTAGTGGATGCTAGGACATATATAGGGAGGACTTTCTTGCTCGACATGATAGTATGCTATCTGGTTGTACTTTATCTTAACATGTACTCTGATTGTCTCTATATTACATGTTGATAAAGCCCTTAGGATATGTACTCGACTACTGGGACTGTGATGAGATCATACTAGTGGGGCCATGGTAGTCGACGAGTACATCCTATAACTGTTCCTAGTCGTGGGTGTATCGAGATAGGGCATCGATGCACCAGAGTAGACCAGCGTATACGCATCTTGACCCATATGATGGGCGATGGATGATCCCATATCCATCGGTGTTTGACATCAAGGATGGTGTACGGGTGCTCAGTGGAGACTGGGTACACTGGACGGACTCGCCGAGAACTCCCAGATGGTATTATACCATACGTCAGATGGCAGTTCTCCGGTGACACTGGTACAGAGTAGTCTGTTGACCCGAGATTGTCATAGAGTCTTGTGTGGTTCCCACTGTGCTTTGATTTCCATCATACCACATCCAAGAGGGCGTGCAAAAAGGTGGCATTTGGGTACAGTCCCGAATTACATGGAGGCAATGAGCGATAGGAGGGGATTCTTCTCTCCCGGTATAGGGAGTTGATGTTGTGCTGTGATCGATTGGCTATAACCGGAAATCCCTGGCCAGGGTTGCTGAGATTTACTGGTAAGTGTTATCAGTAGTTTCTCGAACTGTTATAGACCTCATATCGACACGACTTATCGAGCTACTGGGGTCTGACGTTTACCACCCCTAGGCGAGATATGCAACATATCAGACGACGAGACCGGACTGTACGGGAGTGTTACTGTTTGGATTCGCAGGAGAAGTTACAGGCTTGCTTGTTGATCTTCTGAGCGCTCAATACCTGGGTAGCTGTTACGTTTAGCTGACCACTTACAGCTTGTGGGTGTTTGATATGATCATCACCTACTGCCGGCGTATTGACGATTCTTTAGAGTCCTACACAGAGGTTTCTTGACTCAGGCAAAACGGAGTAGGAGCACATATGTGATATGTGCGGGACCGAGGATAATGCGATATGAGATACCGTATTCTATTCTCACGATATTTGATATCAGCCGGGTCATCGGATCAAGTGTTGATTCGATGAATCGGTACGGATAAATATTAGTCGGTTATATGTGATATAGCCGGATTGTCGGATCAAGTGTTGATTCGATAATTTAATGTATAATAATATATATGATATATTAAATTACATTAACTAATATTAGCTCACTAAAAGATTCTTTTTCTCACTCGGGTAATACATTGATATATATGCGATATATGTTAAATGTATTATTTTATTTTGTTGCAATAAATATTGTATATGTGATATATAATATTGTAACATGATATGATAAATAATGCAACTTGTTTAGTAGAGATTAAACATGGTTAGGGTTTGATTAGGGTTAAGGCTTTCTAGAAGTTTCTAGAAGTTTTCTTTCTTTGTCTTTGTTAAGATATTATGCTAGATATTTCCTAAACCCTAACCAAACCTTTAACCCTAGTAAAATCTCTACAAGGGTTAGTTAGACCATGGTTACATTATTCTTCATATCATTTGATTTACTATTCATCACAAAAAGGATTCTATCATTGTTCATCATCTTCTTCCTTCTACTTCTTTGCTTGAAATGGTTTCTTGCTTTGATTTTGTGATGGATAAATATGAGAAAAAGATAAATAAAGAGAGAAAAAATCCTACTTCATCATCCTCATCTTCCCTTGCCATTTAGATGAGGGTGTTCACATCATTTCATGAGTGTTAGCTTGTGTTAAAGAAACTTCAAGGTAGATCATCTTAGTATCGAAGATCGGAAGCAAAGGTTGCGTCTTTCTCTTCGTGGAACCTCTCGAGAGTCCGGATCCCGATGATCGCAGCGAAGGGACCACAACACGGAGCATATGAAGTGAAGGACCGGATCTACAAAGGTTGTAATCCCTCTCACTTAGTGTTAAAATGTTTAGCATGCTTGTTTTCGCCTAATCTCTAGTTTAAAGTTCCGTATTCGGGTTGTTCGGCACGGCTAATTTTTTAATCGGGCATGGTTGATGCCTCGTCTAGACTTCGCCTAAAGCTCTAGCTTGGCTCTGATACCACTGTAGGGTTGCTAGGCACGCGCACAAGGGCATTGACGAGGGTTAACATTCTACCATCTGGTAGATCAATTGTTATATTGTTCTTGACTCGCCACCAGTTTTAGTAAAATGGATTCTTTTCAAAAAACATTAGTGGGGGTATGGTAGAACTGGAAGTGATTCCAGAACCACAAATGATTACTGAAAATTTAGTAGAACTTAAATATTCAATTGGATTCGACATTCCATTAACCACTCCGCATATTTGGTGGGTAACCTTAGGCACCCGAGAGATACTTTGGTTCCCTCAAAGACGATGATAGGGAGGTTTTTGATTACCCAAAACCTGCCACTACTGCTGTTCTAGATTATGAGTTCTGGCAGGAGGATGAGTATAACATCGTTCTAAATTAGTTTTAGAAGTGCACGTGTATATGGCTCTGCCAGAGGGTTGTTGTAGTCAGTGGGAGCAGCGGAAGCAAAGTGGGCAAGTAGCTTATGTCTATTTATAGACTAAAAAAGGTATAGCGAAGATTGATCATCTATTTTTTGATGTGACAGTCATAGAGTTTGATTTCATCAGAATAAGATATGGATCTGGTAAGAAGGTAGTAGGGAGTGATGTCCTAGTTTTTGGATAACATGCACTTGATAAGAAGTGATCTTCCTATACTACGATCGGTTATACTGTGGTTGTCACAAGGTGTTTCTCTACATAGGATCTGGATAAAATATTAGGGATTCTGATCACTAGATCTATGGTTTTAGATCTAGATTTGGGAAGTGTCCCAATTCGGATACTTTGACATTATTCTAAAGTGTTTTAGAATGGACTCCTGGCAAGGTGGAGTACCCACAGGTGATGGAGTCACCCTCTCTAAAGAGAAATCTTCTAGACTGATGAGCAGAGAGATTTGCATGATTAGCATATCACTTGCTTAGGCATCGCATGCCTAACAATTGTAAACTCCGCATTTCAGTCTCATTATCGAAAACACTTTTCAATATCTAGTCGGGCAATTCAACCAGATTCCCGATATCCTGATCGAATGCTCGTCGAAAACTTTAGTAGACGGCCGCACCCCTAATGCTGTCGACGAAGTGCACTAAGGCGGAACACCGCTGCCGCGAGCACCCGAACGGATGCTTTTGGCGACGGGGTTCTCCTACAGCCACTTGGTCGGGGCTATGGGGCATGGCTATCTATTAAGTTTACCCGGCGAGTATCCGCGTACGCTACATGATTGCGACGGACTTTTGATCGCATCAAAATCCCGTGGCAACCGATCATCTGAGACTAAACTTCTAGATTTACAACATTCAAATTAGTTATTTCATAACTACATGTGGATTCCAAATATTGTATCACATTCCAGATAAATAGACAATGTTAAACTTTCCGATCGAATAAACAAACACCCAAAATTTCCCAAATAGCTCAACACTTGAGTGGAGTTCAAAAATCCCAGAACATGTCACAGTCCCAATGAACCAGTCGTGGAAGGGTCAAACCAACGCCTCACATGTGGCAACGCTAAACTACCATAAACCCTAAGGTTCAGTGGCAGTTTTGACGGTCACATAATCGAGTTAAGGTTACGTTCTTCTATAGGGTCCATAGATTCGCTTGCATGATTTTCTGAAAATTTTAAACTCAGGAAAAATCCAACACTTGAAAGTTTTCCGTGTCGGGAAAAAGTGAGTTATTGATATCCGTTCGAACTTTTTAACACGTTCTAAATTACCCGAAAAACTAAACGATGTTAAACTTTCCGATCGAATCAATGAATACAAAAGATCTCCAGAAAACTCAACACTTGAGTAATATTAAAAAATTCCCAGAAGCATGTAGTAATACCTACGGATGTTACCTAGAAATACCTGTCCCTAATACCCAAGTACGGCAGCGGAACTGCCGCGCAAAGCCTGGTATGACCGCGGTTCCGCGGCGACTTGAAAGAATTAGGGGTTCGTATTTCACAGTTATCCATAGAATCACCTGCTTAATTTTCTGAGTATTTTTAATACAGAAGAAATCAACATTTTAAAAATTTTCCAGAGAAAGGGTCTAAATCGACGTTTCGGGGTTCGATCAGACTTTTAACTTCGTCTAGTCAACGCCTAAAGCTCTAGCTTGGCTCTGATACCACTGAAGGGTTACAAGGCACTAGAACAACCCGAGCAAGATCTTAAACTAGAGTTTAGGCGAAACAATTAACAAGTAAACAACTTTACTTCTAAGAGTTTGGGATTACAACCTTTGTAGTCCGTTCCTTCGCTTCGTAAGCTCCGTGTTGTGGTCCCTTCACTGCGATCATCAAGTACCCAGACTCTAGAGTGGCTCCATGAAGAAATAGATGCAAGCTTGCTTTCGATCTTTAATAACTAATATGATCTACCTTGAAGAAACTCAAACCCAAGCTCTTGCTTTGCTAATCAAGTATTAGCAAAGCAAACACCCTAATCTAAGTGGCAAGAATAGATGAGGATGATGAAGTAGGAATTTAGCTCTCATTTGTTTTCGATTTCTCACTCATTTTCATCACTTCACAAAAAGCTAGAAAGCTTTTTCAAGAGAGAAGAAGGAAGAAGAAGAAAAAAAAACCATTTGTGATGAATAATGAAATCAAGTGTGAGGTTAGAATTGCATCCATGGGTTAAGAATAATAACTTAACCCTTGTAGAGATTTAACTATGGTAAAGGGTTTGGGTTGGGTTAAGGAAATATCTTCACAAAATATCATAGTCAAAGTCGAAGCTTCAAGAAGCTTCGAGAAAGCTTCATGCAAGCTTAAACCTAATCCAAACCCTAACCATATTTAAACTCCACAAAACAAGTTGCATTTGTAACCCTAACTTGTTACAATATCATATATCACATATATAATATTTATTATAACAAAATAAAATAATATAATTAACATATATCACATATATATCAATGTATTATCCAAGTGAGAAAAAGAATCTTTAAGTGAGCTTATATTAGTTAATGTAATATAATATATCAAATATATAATTATACATTAAATTATCGAATCAACACTTGATCCGATAATCCGGCTATTCCATAAATAACCGACTAATATTATCTGTATCAGTTTATCGAATCAACACTTGATCCGATGACCCGGCTATATCACATATACCCGGCCGATATCACATATCACGAGAATCTAATACGGTATCACATACACGTATTGTTCTCGGTCCCGAATATATCACATATGTTCTCCTACTCCGTTTTACCTGAGCCAGGAAACCTCTGTGTAGGACTCTAAAGAATCGTCAATACGCCGGCAGTAGGTGATGGTCATATCAAACACCCACAAGCTGCAAGTGGTCAGCTAAACGTAACAGCCACCCAGGGATTGAGCGATCAGAAGATCAACAAGCAAGCCTATACATTCTCCTGCGAATCCAATCAGTAACACTCCCATACAGTCCGGTCTCTTTGTCTGATATGTTGCATATCTTGCCTAGGGGTGGTAAACGTCAGACCCCAGTAGCTTGATAAGTCGTGTCGATATGAGGTCCATAACAGTTCGAGAAACTACTGATAACACTTACCAGTAAATCTCAACAACCCTGGCCAGGGATTTCCAGTTATAGCCAATCGAACACAACGCAACATCAACTCCCTATACCGGGAGAGACGAAACCCCTCATATCGTTCATTGGCTCCATGTGATTCGGGACTGTACCCAAAAGCCACCGTTTTGCACGCCCTCTTGGACGTGGTATGATGGAAATCAAAGCACAGTGGGAATCACACAAGACTCTTTGACGATCTCGGGTCTACAGACTAACCTGTACCAGTGTCACCAGACAACTGCCATCTAACGTAAGGTATAATACCATCTGGGAGTTCTCGGTGAGTCCGTCCAGTGTACCCAGTCTCCACTGAGCACCCGTATACCTTCTTTGATGTCAAACACCAATGGATATGGGATCATCCATCGCCCATCATATGGGTCAAGAAGCGCATACGCTAGTCTACTCTGGTATATCGATGCCCTGTCTCGATACACCTACGACTAGGAACATTTGAAGGATGTACTTAGCGACTACTCTGTCCCCACTAGTATGATCTGCATCATAGTCCTGGTAGTCAAGTACTCATCCTAAGGGCTTTATCAACATGTAACATAGAGACAATCAGAGTACATGTTAGGATAAGGAGCAACCAGATAGCATACTATCATGTCGAGCAAGAAAGTCCTACCTATATATGTCCAAGCATCCACTACAATATACATCGTATGTACAGTAATGGCCTCTAGGGCATACATATAACTAACATTTTTTGATGTGACAGTCATAGAGTTTGACTTCATCAGAATAAGAGATGGATCTGGTAAGAAGGTAGTAAGGAGTGATGTCCTAGTTTTTGGATAACATGCACTTGATAAGAAATAATCTTCCTATACTACGATCGGTTATACTGTGGTCGTCACAAGGTGTTTCTCTACATAGGATCTGGATAAAATATCAGGGATTCTGGTCACTAGATCTATGGTTTTAGATCTAGATTTGGGAAGTGTCCCAATTCGGATACTTTGACATTATTCTAAAGTGTTTTAGAATGGACTCCTGGCGAGGTGGAGTACCCACAGGTGATGGAGTCACCCTCTTTAAAGAGAAATCTTCTAGATTGATGAGGAGAGAGATTTGCATGATTAGCATATCACTTGCTTAGGCAATTGAGTTAATCATGAAATGTCAAGTACTACACCACATATTTATTTTGCACTAGCTGCAATAAGTATATATATTAATCCAATCCTGGAGAAACGTTGGGAAGCAGTTATAAACATAAGTGTATGTTCTAGGTATATGGTAATGGCAGCCTCCTTTGGGAGGCGGTTATCATTTCAGGCTTCCAAGATGACCTATATGACAGAGTGGCTGTCAGAGTTATAGTTTTCCCTCTTATAAGGGACAGTATATTGGACAGGTGGTCCAAGCGGATACTGAGGAGGGCATAGCGCATGATACTGATTAAATTCAGTGGATGATATAGTCTAAGAAGTTTATTGGATTTGAAGTTCATTTGTGAACTGGGTCCCATCAGACATCCAAACAAATTCTAAGACAGCTATTGCTCATTTCGGGAGATAGTCTTTTGTCATGCCCCGCTTCCCAGTATACGGAAAGGGGGCACGGCGAGGCCCGCTATGTGTTTACTCCGAAGTAAACTCGCTAAGCGTATCTAAGCAATATAAAGTAAAGTACACATGAGACAGGAATGTAAATGAACAACAACTTTATTTATTAAACATTCTTTTACAGGTACAACTGGAAATGTAAATACATGGATGGAAAGAAATGCCTAAACAATGACATAACTGAAATGAAAATATGTACAAGTAAAGTCACTGCTCAGGATCTTCTGTGAACTGTTCCAAGTGCTCCTGGCTGGTCTCAAGCTCTAATGCGTCCGATCCACCCGACAACATTCTAAAGAAGAAGAGAAATAGGAATGTCGTTACCGAACAATCGCTAGGTAAGTCGAAAAAACTAGTAGAGATAGAATAGACAGAAAGAGAGTATAACTAGTGATGTTTGGATATAATGTTAACGCAGTTGTTTGTAGCTCGGTACAGAATATGCCAGTGTATACGAGAGGAGTCCAACTTACACCGTGGACTTTGGTAACCTGTAGTATAAGGATCTGTCGAAAATACTACGGAACAACGACATGGATGTAATTACGTCTTAAGTGACCATCTCGTGCCACCTTTAACATGTTCCGTACCATTCTACCCCTTTATAAACCCCGTAATGTTTATTGTATTGATTGTAATGATGGTATTGTATTGTCCTGTAGTAAATGGAAGACTTTCCGAAACCATGATATCAGTAAATGGAATGGATGTAATTAGAGAGTCAACGTCTTAAGTATATCAATGGTTCGGTTCAGTCAATATAGATTGGTATAGATTGGATAGATGGATTCATAGATTCATGTTGTATTGTAATTTATACTTAAATCATATTCAAGTCAGGTTGATTAGATTGAGACTCAGTCTGAGTCAGACACTTTGAAAAGAAATTGAAATCCTGAATTAGTTTTGATATTATCGGTAATTGCTGCACATGGACGGCGGGATTTGTGTCTTTTTCCAAGACAATTACCGTGTTGATAACACTGTTTGTTAGATTGTATACCTTAGATAGGAAAGCACCCACATTCTCTGGCTCTCTGAGGCTCAAGAGAATTGGTCCCGCTTAAACCTATATTTACTAGGGTCCTTATTGTAATTTAGTATAACTTGAGGGGGTTTTATGTAAAATAGTTTTGATACATTTTCAAAATACACTTCAAGCATTTAATTATCGTCTTCAGGGTTTTCATAGATATATATTTTATAAAAGTGAAATTTCTAATGAGTAGAACCTAGTTTTCATAGTATATGGTATTTTTATTGAAATATTGGATTTGTTTTGTATTTGGATGGTATTTTCATGTAATGGTGATTCTTTTGATTTAGAAAACTTGGAATATTTATATAATATAATTAAAATAGATATTTTGAAAATAGTTATATATATATTTATTTAATAAAAATAAATTTTATTTATTTTTGTAGAAATCTCATTTTCTAAAGAAAAATGCATTAAAAATTCCATCGAGATTCAATGCTCCTTTCGGAGGTCCGCATCTTGCTCTACTAGGCCCGAGGATGTGCGATAACCTGCACCATCATGAACGGGGTCCCTAAAAGTGGGTTATAGAGACGCAATTGCAAGGAATTGTTTGACACACTTTTTAAAGAAATGGTTTTGCAAGTTAATGGTATTTATTTGTAATGCCGTATTATCCCATGAATATATTCCCAAATTCTCATCGTGCTATGTCATGTGTGTTGTGATGAGATGGGTCATTATCTCGTGATTTATCTAAAGGTAATACAAGTATTATGTTGATTTATGTCGAAACTAAAGTATGTGGTATTTTACCGTAAAATTACGATAAAAGTTGCAATAAATAGTCTTTTGATATGAAACTTGTTTTAATGTGTTTGTTAATGTTTGTTAAATAATATATGAGAGTATGGTATTTTCTTGTTTAAGAAAAATAGAGTTTTTAAAGAACACAGAATCGGAAGTCGGATTAACTCCGCTTCCGTCGGGTTTTAGAAATGAAACTTTTGAAAATAGAAGAAGAGAGGGGGAGAGGGGACTTACTGGTTATAGAACAAGAGAAGAGATAGGTGATGCTAAGGAAGGTGTCGGGGTGTCGTTTCGTCGCCGGAATCTCCTTGGAACTTCGCCGGAACTTCACCCTTTGCTAATTCCACTTGGACACTATACGGACTTGAGAATTTTATATAGGTTTTGTGAGGAAATTCTGAATGAGGAGGGGTGAAATGGAGTGTGGTATTTATAGGTAAAACTAGGGTTTGGTGTATTGAATTGGAGAATTAAAAATTTGCATTTAAAAGGATTAAAGGGGTGATTTTAATCCCTCTGCCAATGTGCAGTAAAATCAAACAATATGGGGGAAGTGGGGTAGGCCAAACGGTTCCGGGGGTAAAAATTTAGACCATTCCCGACGGGGGGAACCGGTGGTACCGGTCGAAATTGAATCTTGGTCGGTCGAGTTGTGGGGTTGGGGTGTAGGATGCTCGCCACGTGTCCATGTCGCTAGGTATAACCTAATGCACATGTTTGTTTATTCTGAGTCTCTTCATTGTACGTGTAGTGCACGTGCAAATCCTTGGGCTTCTAAAAGATTAAAAGAAAATAAAATAAAAATAATATGTGGCTGATGGGATTTTAACTCAGGTGTTATGTCTCAGCAGTGCAAGGTCTTACCAATGAGCTACAAGTGTTTTCTTACTGTTCAAAAGCAAATTTAATTTATAACTTGTGCTCAGGCTTAGGTACTCCTTTCTGTATTTTGGAATTAATTCGTACAGAAAGTTTAGGGTTGTTACATCTTTCTCTGCAAAGTTGAAATATAGAGAGATAAAAAAAGAAACATTGGAGCGGATCCACTCACTGAGGCTATTTCTCGAATGTCACGCCCCGCTTTCCAGTGTACGAGCAGAGGACGCGACGAGACCGCTACGTATTTACTGTGAAGTAAATACGCTAAGTGTATCTAAGAAATATAAATATAAATGCACAAGAGACAAGATATAATAAAACAACAACTTTATTTATTCACATTCTTTTTACAATACATGAAAAAGTAAATACAACTGAATGAAAGCAATGTCTAAACAGTGGCATAACAGAAATGAAAAGTACTGAAATAAAAATGTGTACAATGAAGCTAGAGCTCTGGGTCGTAGGCAAGTTGATCCAAATCCTCACTAGTAGGCTCGATCTCCTAAGTGTCCAGATCACCTGACAATATTCCAAAGAAGAAAGAGAAGGAATGTCGTCAGCGAAAAATTGCTCGGTAAGTCCCAAAGATAAAGGAGAAGGATAATAGACAGAGAGTAAGAGAGAGAGAGAGAGAGTATAACTTTTAAAGTTGTAATTAGTGTTAACGCTGTTGTTTGTAGCTTGGTACAGAAGGATGCCAGTGTATACGAGAGGAGTCTCTATATGCTAGAGACTAATAGAGACTAGGGCAAATGGAAGTACAAGGAACCGTTATGCCACGGTACAACAACAACGGAATGTAGTTTAGGTGTCTTAAATCTTGCAGTCTCGTGCCACTTCTAACACCTTCCGTACCAATCTACCCTTTAAACCCCGCGATGTCTTGTTTATATTGTTTGTGTTGTATTGCAACTTGTATTGTTTTATATAGATGGATGATTTGCCGAAACCATGATATCGGTAAATGGATGTAATTGGAGAATCATGCAAATGGAAGTATATCCATGGTTCGGTTCAGTCAATACGGATTGAATAGATTGAATATATGTATTCAGGGATTCATGTTGAATTGTAGATTGTAGATTGTAGATTGTACTTGAATCATATTCAAGTCAAATTATTTATAATGAGACTCAGTCTGAGTCAGAACAATTAGAAATGAAATTGAAGTCCTGAATTAGGTTTTGATGTTATCGGTAACCGCTGCACATGGACGGCAGGATTTGTGTCATTTTCAAAGACGATTACCGTGTTGATAACACCGTTGTTAAGTTGTCTACCTTAGATAGGCAAGCACCCATATCTCCGGCTCCCTGAGGCTCAAGAGACTGGTCCCGCTTAAACCTATATTTACTAGGGTCCTTAGGGTAATTTATAGAACTTGAGGGGGTTTTATGTAAAAATACTTTTGTATAATTTTCAAAATACACCCCAAGTATCTAATTATCGTCTTTAGAGTTGTCATAGATGTAGATTTTATATTTGTGATATTTCTAGTGAAAATAACATAATTTCATAATATAAGGTATTTAATTGCAAGTATTGGACTTGTATGGAATTTAATGGTATTTTAATGTAAAGCGATTCTTATGATTTTAGAAAAAAGTTGGAATATTTATATTATCACAAAATAGATATTTTAATGATATATATATATATATATATATATATTTATATAAAAATAATTTTAATATATATATTATATTTCTAGAAATCTCATTTTCTTAAGATATTTGTATTTTAAATCTCTCGAGATCGAATGCTCCTTGCGGAGGTCTGCATCTCGCACTACTAAGCCCAGGGATGTGCGATAATCCGCACCATCCCAGTCGGGTTCCCTAAAATGGGTTGTAGCGGCGCTTTGCAAAGATTTATAAAAATACGAATTCTTATAGAAAACGGTTTTAATAGTTAGTGGTATTTATATGTAAAGTTTCGTTTCCGCGTATTCTATGTTCCCGAAAAGTATTGTGCTATGTTGCATATGAGTGTTATGAGGAGGTAGGTCATTACCTCATGATCTACTTAAAGATATAGCAAGATTGCGATGTTTAAACGTCGAAATTAAACTACATGGTATTTTAGTGAAAAAGTACGATAAAAATTGAAATAGAAATCCTTTTGATATGGAACTTGTTCAATATGAATTGTTAATGTTTAGTAGTCAACATGTAAGGGTTTAGTATGATTATATTTAATAAAAAGTGAGATTTTTAGGAAGAACCGAATCGGACATCGGATTAACCCCGATTCCGCCGGGTTTTAGAAATACATGTTTTTAGAAAAGAATAGAGGAGAGGGAGGTAGGACTTATGGGTTTGTAGGTTAGGGATGAGGAAGAGAAAACGGTAGGAGGCGTCGGTGCGTCGTTTCGTCGTCGGGAGCTCCTAGGGTCGTCTTCGGAAAATCACCGAAATTTCTCCCTTTGTTAACTTCAATTGCATACTAAAAATTCTAGAGGAATTTCTTGGGAGTTTGGACAGAATTATGAGTGAGGGGTGTGTGTCTAGGGGTGGTATTCATCGGGTAAAGCTAGGGTTAGGGTTAGGTGAAGGGGTGTATTGAAAATTGTATTAATTTGTAATAAAAATAGGGTTTATCGGGATTTTAAAGAGCTCTGGAACCGATCCAAGGAATTAAAGTATGCAGGAGTGATGGGGAGGCTAAAAGGCATGACTTTTGTGTTGACGACTCGGAGGTCCGGCCGAGTTCTGCCGGCGGCGGCGGCCGAGTCGGCCGGCGATTCGGGCCGTGTCCGGCCGGGGTCGGTCGCCGTGGGTTCGTCGTCTTTTGGTCTTCCTCCTGGTCCAGTTTGTTTTACATGTGTAATGGGGTTTTTACGAGTTATGCACATGTAGACCCTTGGACTTCTAAAAATTCAAAATAAAAAAATATTAAAAAAATAATGTGGGGGATGGGATTTGAACTCTGGTGCTTTGGTCCTGCAGTGCAAGGTATTACCAATGAGCTACAAGCTCTTTCTTGCTATTAAAAAGCAAAACAATTACTTATAGTAATCACAGTAAATGCAAATACCCCAAGTATACATTAATTTTTAAACAAATTTTTGTGCACTAAAATTGGAGTTGTTACAGTCTACCCTCCTTACAAAAATTTCGTCCTCAAAATTTATAACTTTTATTTTAAGGACTAGCTTACAAAGTGGTGAGGATATCTTGCACGCATCTCATCTTCCCTTTCCCATGTTGATTCTCCCGGAGTGTCTTTTCTCCACATCACTCGAGCCAAGTTGACTTCCTTGTTCCGAAGTGACTTCACTTTCCTATCCAGGATCTCCACAGGTTGTTGCTCACAAGATAGGTCGGGCTGTACAGTGAGCTCGGAGTGATCGAGAATGTGGCTGGGGTCACTCACATACCTTCTGAGTTGGGATATGTGGAACACATTATGCACTCATTCCAATGAAGGTGGAAGTGCCAAGCGGTATGCCACTTCACCGGCTCGTTTGAGTATGTCGAACGGTCCAATGTATCTCGGACTTAGCTTTCCCCATCTTTCAAACTGAATCACTCCACGGTTTGGAGATATCTTTAAAAATATGTGATCTCCTGGATGGAACTCCAAGTGACGTCGCTTTGCATTAGCCCAATGCTTCTGTCGATCTTGGGCTATGCGCATTCTTTCTCTGATAGTACGAACCACATCAACAGTTGTTACTATCATCTCAGGTCCAAGAAGTTCTCTATCTCTGATGTCATCCCAACTTAATGGCAATCGATACTTTCTTCCATATAGTGCTGCAAAAGGTGACATTCCTATGCTTTCTTGGTAGCTGTTGTTGTATAAAAACTTCACAAGATGTAGGTGAACTTCCTACGATCCTCTGAAGTCTAACATACATGCTCTGAGCATATTCTCCAAGATCTGAATAGTTCGCTCAGACTGACCATCTATTTGTGGATGATAAGCCATGCTGAAGTTCAGACTTGTTCCCAAGCTTGCTTGCAGACTCTGCCAAAATTGTGATCGGAACCCGGTGTCACGATTGGAGACAATGCAGACCGGTTCTCCATGAAGTCTCATAATTTCCTGTATGAGTTCATGGGTATCAGAGATAGTACATTATGAAGAGTTTTAAATCTTAAGTAGATTCTTACCTCCATGTACTTCTTTGCTAGTGTCTCAGTTGATTGGCCAACTCGAAATGGGATGAAGTGAGCCGACTTTGTGAGTCGATCCACAATGACCCATACCGCATCGTTACCCTTTGTGCTGTGAGGAAGAGCAGTCACAAAATCCATTATGATGTGTTCCATCTTCCATTCTGGGATAGCTAACGGTTGAAGTAATCCAGCAGTCCTGTGATGTTCAGCCTTTACTTGCTGACACACCAAGCATTTAGCGATACTTCTGGCTACTTCACGCTTCATTCCATGCCACCAGTAATTCTGATGTAGATCTTTGTATATCTTTGTACCTCCAGGGTGTACTGAGTAGGGAGAGCTGTGATATTCTTTCATTAACTCTTCCCGAACAGGACCTTTTGGTACACATAATCTGCTGCCGTATCTCAAAGATCCGTCTTCATGGATGATGAAGTCTGTTCTGAGTCCATTCTCCACTTGTTCTCTGATCTTTTGCAACTTAGCATCACTTTCTTGAGCTGCTTTGATCTGATTGACAATTGTTGATTGAACTTGTAAATTCATCAAACTTGAAGCGTTACCTGGCATGACTACTTCAATGTCCATCTGATGCTAGTCCTGTTGTAGCTTCCACTGAGCGGTGAGATGCATTGCTAATAGTTGGCGACTAAGAGCATCTGGAACTACATTCACCTTCCCTGGGTGATATCGCAGGTTGATGTCAAAGTCCGCCATGAGTTCTAACCATCGTCTCTGCCACAAATTCAATTCCTTCTGAGTAAACACATATTTCAGACTCTTGTGATCTGTGTATTTGTTCACTCGTTCACCAAGAAGATAATGGCGCCAAATCTTGATAGCGAAGATGACGGTTGCCAATTCCAAATCACGCATCAGATAATTGCGCTCATGAGTCTTCAGCTGTCTTGAAGCATAAGCCACAACCTTACCATGCTGATATAGAACACATCCTAATCCCTTACCGGATGCATCACAATGCACTTCGAAACCTCCAGACCGGTCCAGTATAACGAGAATAGGCACTGATGTCAACCTTGACTTGAGTTCTACGAAAGCCTGTTCGCATGCTTCTGACCACACAAATTCTTCATCTTTACGTGTGAGCTTGGTAAGGGGTGTTGCTATCTTAGAAAAGCCTTCAATGAACCTTCGGTAATATCCAGCTAAACCCAAGAAATTTTGAACGTCCTTCACTGACTTTGGTGTCGGCCATTCGCTTACTACTGAAACTTTCGCTGGATCCACAGAGATTCCTTCGCCTGATACGATATGTCTAAGAAAACCAACTTGATCTAGCTAAAACTCGCACTTGCTGTACTTGGCGTATAATTGATGTTGTCATAGAGTTTCCAGGAGAATTCGTAGGTGCTCGTCATGTTCTTTCCGACTCTTAGAATACACCAGGATGTCGTCGATGAAGATGACAACAAACCTGTCTAAGTACTCCTAGAAAACTTGATTCATCAGGTTCATGAATATTGCTGGTGCGTTGGTCACTCCAAATGGCATCACTAAAAATTCGTAATGACCATAGCGAGTTCTGAAAGCCGTTTTATGAATATCAGCTTCCTTGACCTTCACACGATGATAACCTGAACGAAGATCTAATTTAGAGAAAACACAAGACCCACTTAGCTAATCGAATAAATCGTCGATACGCGGTAGCGGATACTTGTTCTTTATAGTGACTTCGTTTAAGGCTCTATAATCAATGCACATTCTGTATGAACCTTCTTTCTTCTTCACAAGCAGTACCGGTGATCCCCAACTTGAAATGCTGGGACAAATCCATCCTTTCGCCAATAATTCGTCCAGCTGTGTTCGGACTTCCTTCAAACCTTCCGGACTTAATCGATTAGGTGCTTTGATTACCGGTTGTGCTCCTGGTACTAAATCAATGATGAATTCAAGAGCTCGATCGGGAGGCAAACATGATATATCGTCAGGAAACACGTCGTCGAACTCTCGAACCACTTCTGGCCTTGATTCTTCCTATGCTTGAGTTGCTACAATTACTGCCTTCTTTAGCTTCACTTTGTATGTACTTGGCTCCAGGGTACGGTCTCCACTTTCGAAATAGAAGACCGGATGATCTGGAATCTCAAATACTACCATCCTTTGACGATAGTCGATGGTAGCATAAAAGGTTCCGAGCCAATCCATACTTAGAACCACATCGAATTTCGGTATGTCTAGCACCTTGAAGTCAGCATAGAATTCTTTGCTGCAGACGACTACTGGACACAAGTTGATCCTATCGTTGCCTTTAGAACACCATTTCCTGAACCGACATTCCAGCTGGATACAACGGTATGACTGGAATCGCATGAGTTCGAACGAACCGTTGCGACATAAGGCAGTGATATGCTCCAGTATCGAAGAGTGCTAGTGCAGGGAGTGAGGCTATTAAGATTGTACCTAAGGTATGTGGGATATGATTTAGGTATAGGGAAAAGTATGTAGATAAGTAGCAAAACTGAAAGAAAGGTTGAGAAGAAAAGGGTTACCAGTGATAACTTGGCCAGTGGCCTCAGCTTCTTCCACGGTCATCGTGAAAGCCTGGCGCCGTGGTACATTCTTCCTAGCCTGAGGAGCATTCCTTGGAATGTTCCTTTGAGCTTGATGGAACTGACGAGGAGGAGGTGCAGTTTGTGGTCCTCTAGGTGGTGGAGCAGGTAGTGCAAGTCTTGGAGCAGGTGCTTGAAGGGCTGGTCGCTGCTTGTAATTGATCGCTGGCCTGGGTGCAGCAACTGGGTTTTGTGTTTGGGGACAAGACCCAATATCATGAGCAGCTAAGCCGCAGACTAAGCAAAAACGGCTGGCTCGCCGGCAGTCTTTCATCATATGTCCAGCTCTCTTGCAGTAGGTACAAAAGGCTGGGCTGGGCCTATTGTTTGGTACTCCGGGTCTCCTTGGCACAAAAGGTGGCTTTGACGAGGCTTCGCCTGCCATCTGGTTGACAGGACGCTTAACTCCTGTAGACTAAGGTCTGCCCCTCGCCTTTACCATTGCCTCATAACGGCGAGCAACTTTCAGAGCCGATTCATGAGTCGGAAAATCTCCTGTGGCCTGTGCAGCCTGGATCTCCGAATCCAAACCTTGTTGGAATCGACGGGCTCTGATCTCATCCGTCGGTATCAGGTGTGCCACAAATCTGTTAAAGGATTGTGTTAACTGTGTAGTATGTGATATATTGAACAATTCGAATTATTGAGATATATCTTACCGACTAATCATGGTGAACTCAGCGTCATACTCATCTACTGACTTGGTCCACATCGAACCTTATTGCAGATGGATGAACTGCTGTTCCATATCGAACCTAGCATTCTCAGGGAAGTACTTAGCGTCGAACATGTCGCAGAAAGTCTTCCATTCGATGGGTTGTTCAAGACAGCTTTCTTCCGCCTTCCACCAATTTCGTGCATTATCCGTGAGCTGCAGTTTCGCAACACGGACCCAAGCTTCCTCTAGCACTTGTGCCGCTGCCAGATCATCTTCGATACTCTGAGCCCATTCCTCAGCTTCCGGTGGACTCTCCTTTCCTGAGAACTGTTTTGGGTGCAAAGCCCTGAATTGCTTCACCCCAGGTGCTTCTGCCTCGGGACGGTTCATTAAAAGAGCAGTCTGCTGCTGCTGTCCCTCGAGGAGGCTGCAGATTGCCTTAAGCAGAATCGTCTCCTCGTTGAGCGGAGTAGGGACGGTAGGTGTGATTGGTAGTAGAGGTGGAGTGTTGTTGAAGTTGGTGCTGGTGTTGTTTGGGAAATCCATAACCTTGAAAGAAAATTTAGGTTAGGACAGATTCAAAGTATATGAAATGATAAGATTCAAGGAACATGAGTTGTAAAGAATGTTTTAGTTGCTGGTTCTTATGTTATATTGCTTAGGTTGTTCACGCAGAACATAAATGATAGTATTCCATACACCTCTGACTTGCATGGGCCACCAACAAAACCTATTACGTCCCACTTCCCAGTGTACGGGTAGAGGACGCGACGAGGCCGCTACGTAGGCTACGTTTTTATTGCTTTAGCGTAAAATGCACTGGATTTTCATCCGTATACGTGGGGAGCAGATACGAGTGATTATATTACAGGCGGCGAGGTAGTCCTCTTTTTACCGAGTCCAAGTAAGTTCAGGTCACAAATATGAGTGAAATTCTGGAACGGGAGTCAAGTATGGAAATGGTTTCAGTGGGTAAGCCAGAAAGATAGCAAGCTAGCTACGTTAAATAGTCTCATCAAGCGAAAGCTAAGGTCCCAGTCCTGTTTTCCTTGTTCTAGTTCTCAAGGGGTGAAGGGTCCCCGAGCGGGATTTACAGGCTTTCGTCTTCGTCTTTGCTTGGTTCAGTTCGGAAAGAACTATGAATTACGAAAGGAAGTAGCCTAAGGAGCGGTCTCAAGAATCTCGGTTCAGAATGTATGGTTGCGCCCCTTGACAGGGCTTGAAAGAAGAGATTGAAAAGGAGTGAGACGATCCAGGTGATTCACGAGTGGCTTTCTTGCACCATCCCGTACGTAGATTGAAGTGCCCATTCTTTTCCAAGCCCTATATCTCTTTGTTGCGATACCGGTGATTAAGGAAGGAGTCCTTTCAGTGCGGGTGGAATCCCCTATCTTAGCGGAAGGTATCAAACTACAGATGGGTAGCTATCACACTAAGACAAGCAAAAAGATAGGATGATTAGAGAATGAAACACAAAGACAAAAAAGAAGAAGACCAAAAAAGAAGGCAGAGAGCTAGCCCGACCGACTCTCGGTAAATACGCTAAGCGTATCTAAGCAATATAAATATAAATGCACAAGAGACAAGATATAATAAAACAACAATTTTATTTATTCACATTCTTTTTACAATACATGAAAAAGTAAATACAACTGAATGAAAGCAATACCTAAACAGTGGCATAACAGAAATGAAAAGTACTGAAATAAAAATGTGTAAAATGAAGCTAGAGCTCTAGGTCATAGGCAAGCTGATCCAAATCCTCACTAGTAGGCTCGATCTCCTAAGTATCTAGATCACCTGACAACATTCCAAAGAAGAAAGAGAAGGAATGTCGTCAGTGAACAATCGCTTGGTAATTCCCAGAGATAAAGGAGAAAGATAATAGACAGAGAGTAAGAGAGAGTATAACTTTTAAAGTTGTAATTAGTATTAACGCTGTTGTTTGTAGCTTGGTATAGAAGGATGCCAGTTTATACGAGAGGAGTCTCTATATGCTAGAGACTAGGGCAAATGGAAGTACAAGGAACCGTTATGCCACGATACAACAGCAACGGAATATATGTTAGGTGTCTTAAATCTTGCAGTCTCGTGCCACTTCTAACACCTTCCGTACCAATCTACCCCTTAAACCCCGCGATGTCTTGTTTGTATTGTTTGTGTTGTATTGCAACTTGTATTGTCTTATATAGATGGATGATTTGCCGAAACCATGATATCAGTAAATGGATGTAATTGGAGAATCATGTAAATGGAAGTATATCCATGGTTCGGTTCAGTCAATACGGATTGAATAGATTGAATATATGTATTCAGAGATTCATGTTGAATTGTAGATTGTAAATTGTACTTGAATCATATTCAAGTCAGATTATTTATAATGAGACTCAGTTTGAGTCAGAACAATTAGAAAAGAAATTGAAGTCCTGAATTAGGTTTTGATGTTATCGGTAATCGCTGCACATGGGCTGCAGGATTTGTGTCTTTTTCAAAGACGATTACCGTGTTGATAACACCGTTGTTAAGTTGTCTACCTTAGATAGGCAAGTACCCATATCTCCGGCTCCCTGAGGCTCAAGAGACCGGTCCCGCTTAAACCTATATTTACTAGGGTCCTTAGGGTAATTTATAGAACTTGAGGGGGTTTTATATAAAAATACTTTTGTATAATTTTCAAAATACACCCCAGGTATTTAATTATCGTCTTTAGAGTTTTCATAGATGTAGATTTTATATTTGTGATATTTCTAGTGAAAATAACCTAATTTCATAATATATGATATTTAATTGTAAGTATTGGACTTGTATGGAATTTCATGGTATTTTAATGTAAAGTGATTCTTGTGATTTTAGAAAAAAGTTGGAATATTTATATTATCATAAAATAGATATTTTAATGACATACACACACACACATATATATATATATAAATAATTTTAATATATATATAAATAATTTTAATATATATATTATATTTCTAGAAATCTCATTTTCTTAAGATATTTGTATTTTAAATCTCTTGAGACCGAATGCTCCTTGCGGAGGTCTGCATCTCGCACTACTAAGCCCAGGGATGTGCGATAATCCGCACCATCCCAGTCGAATTCTCTAAAATGGGTTGTAGCGGCGCTTTGCAAAGATTTATAAAAATATGAATTCTTATAGAAAACGGTTTTAATAGTTAGTGGTATTTATATGTAAAGTTTCGTTTTCCCGTATTCTATGTTCCTGAAAGGTATTGTGCTTTGTTGCATATGAGTGTTGTGAGGAGGTAGGTCATTACTTCGTGATCTACTTAAAGGTATAGCAAGATTGCGATGTTTAAACGTCGAAATTATACTACATGGTATTTTAGTGAAAAAGTACGATAAAAATTGAAATAGAAATCCTTTTGATATGGAACTTGTTCAATATGACTTTTTAATGTTTAATATTCAACATGTAGGAGTTTAGTATGATTGTATTTAAGAAAAAGTGAGATTTTTAGGAAGAACCGAATCGGACATCGGATTAACCCCGATTCCGTCGGGTTTTAGAAATACATGTTTTTAGAAAAGAATAGAGAAGGGGGAGGTGGGAATTATGGGTTTGTAGGTTAGGGATGAGGAAGAGGAAACGGTAGGAGGCACCGTTGCGTCGTTTCGTCGCCGGGAGCTCCTAGGGTCGTCGTCGGAAAATCGCCGAAATTTCGCCCTTTGTTAACTTCAATTGCACACTAAAATTTTTAGAGGAATTTCTTGAGAGTTTGGACAGAATTATGAGTGAGGGGTGTGTGCCTAGGGGTGGTATTTATAGGGTAAAGCTAGGGTTAGGGTTAGGTGAAGGGGTGTATTGAAAATTGTATTAATTTGTAATAAAAATAGTGTTTAATGGGATTTTAAAGATCTCTAGAACTGATCCAAGGAATTAAAGTATGCAGGAGTGATGGGGAGGCCAAGAGGCGTGACTTTTGTGTTGACGACTCGGCGGTCCGGCCGGCGGCGGCCGAGTCGGCCGAGTCGCCGGCCGATTCTGGCCGGGGTCGGTCGCCTTGGGTCCGTCATCTTTTGATCTTCCTCCTGGTCCAGTTTGTTTTACGTGTAGTGGGGTTTTTACGATTTATGCACGTGTAGACCCTTGGACTTCTAAAAATTCAAAATAAAATAATATTAAAAAAATAATGTGTGGGATGTGATTTGAACTCTGGTGCTTTGGTTCAGCAGTGCAAGGTATTACCAATGAGCTACAAGCTTCTTCTTGCTATTAAAAAGCAAAACAACTTATAGTAATCACAGTAAATGCAAATACCCCAAATATACATTAATTTTGAAACAAATTTTTTTACACTAAAATTGGAGTTGTTACATCGAACACAATAGTTTCGCAAACGGGTTTTGCGGGACTGATTATTAGAGAAGTTGGGTGCTCGGTATCACATGAGCTTTGAGTATGAGACACCGCAATAATTAGCCTTAAGTGCAAGTGGGAGATTGTTGGC
This sequence comes from Agapanthus africanus, assembly GCA_030015575.1. Classification (NCBI taxonomy): domain Eukaryota; kingdom Viridiplantae; phylum Streptophyta; class Magnoliopsida; order Asparagales; family Amaryllidaceae; genus Agapanthus; species Agapanthus africanus. Next base: position 193,417,595 of record JASDDO010000024.1, on the reverse strand, counting down.
TATAGTGCCCTAAAGTCAATTATTGTTATCGCAGGCACGCGATTGAGATGATTGAGAGAGGACCTATACGGGTAGAACAGTCTTACTCAAGATGATAGTATGCTATTTGGTTTGTCTTTATCATCATGTACATGCTTTATGTGGTATTACAGATTACTATTACATGTTGATAGAATCCATAAGATTCTTGCTTGACTACCAGCATTATGATGGCGATCATATACATGGGAGCTGGGTGGTCTATAAGCACATTCTTAAATGTCCCTAGTCGTGGGAGTATCGAGACTGGGCATCGATACGCCAGAGTAGACTAGTGTATACTTATCGAGACCCCGACGAGGGGCGGTGGCCGGTCTCACAAGCCATTGGTATTAATTTGTTCACCTAAGATAGTATACATGTGCTCATTAGGTTATGAGTACACTGAACGGACTCGCCGGGAACATGCTAGATGGTATTATACCTATTGTCAGATAGTAGTTCCCAGGTGACATGTGTACATGTTAGTCTGTCGACCTGAGATCGTCATTTTTCTCGTGTGATTTCCCACCATGCTTTGATTACTACCCTACTACGGCTCAAAGGAGTCGTGCAAACAGGTTTTAGTTGGGTACAGTCCTGATCCACATGGAGGCAGTGAGCGGATCGTCGGGGATTCGTCTCTCCCGGTATTGGGGGTTGATGTCGCGTTGTGCACCGGTGGGCATCACCAGAAATTCTTAGTCAAGGTAGTCAAGAATTACTGATTTGGATCAGTAGTTTCTCAGTTGGTGATGGGCTTCATATCGATACAAAATATCGCGTTATTAGGGGTATGACTTTATCCACCCCCTAGACCCGATATGCGATACTCTTAGATGAACGGACCAGACTGTATGGATATTGTCACGGACATGCTCAGTAGGGGTTCAGATGAGTTTGCTCGTCGGCCTCCCTTTCGCTCAATACCTGGGTAGCCGTTATGTATAGCTAGTGCCGCTGACGTGCTTGTGGTTAAACCCTCTGCCAGCATATTTATGAGTCTTTAAAGTCCTATACAGAAGGTTTCCCTGCTTTTGGCAAAACGATATAGAGGCCGTATGGTTTTACGGCAGGGTTCGATCAAATACGTGCACTTGTGCACGTATCATGATTCAGACGGATTATACTAGTGGCTTTGGTTTAAGCCGGATTCTAGTATTTGATTGTTAGATTATTTTTGTCTCTTTGTATTCATATTTTTTTTCGGAATACAGATACGTGTATGTATATATGGATGAGGGGTATTCTTGTAATTTATTACAAGGTGCTTCTAGAAGATAACACCTCATTTTAGTTTTAATCATTTTGGTTAAATGATTAAATGAGGTGGATGGATGAGTTGTGCATGCATTTATTCAAGCATGGCCACTTAGTGACTCATGGTGGTGACTCATGGGGTGACTCATAGGTTACTATTGTGGCATGCTTATATTTGTGTTTGGGGTGTGAGATATTTTCTTTACTTGATGATTCTTTATTCTCACAACACTTAGCCATTTTCTTAAGTTGCTATGCTTCACACTCTCATCTCCTCATGCTTCTTCTTCCTCTACCTCCACCCTAAAAGTCTCATGTGTTGAGAAACCTAGGGTGTTTAGAGACAAATCAATCTATTATTAGACTCTACATCTTCTAGGCTATCTAATTTAGTGAACTAGGTACTCTAGTTATCTCGGCTATGAGGTAGGAGCTTAGAATACAAATTCTCAGGTGGATCATCTTCGATGGAGGGATACCGGAGATCAAGCTTGATCATGGAGGCTTTTAGGAGCTTGGGGTGATGGTTAAAGACCGAAGGACATGGATCATTCGGTATAACCTTTCTAAACTCCTATATAGTTTGCTAGATTAGGGTTAATAGTAGATCCGTAGCATCGGGTTGTTCTAGCGTCAGTTTGTAAAATTTTTGTTCCGTAATCGGCCACGGTTTGATGGCCAGGATGCTGGCATAACCCAACAGTATCAGCCCAGTGATTCTGTCGGTCTTGGGCGATGCGTATTCTTTCCCTGATCATGCGAACTATGTCCACAGTTGCCACGATCATCTCTGGTGCTAGGAGTTCCCGATCTCTGATGTCGTCCTAACTTAGTGGTGAACGGAACTTCCTTCCACAGAGAGCTGCAAATGGTGCTATTCCAATACTCTCCTGATAGCTGTTGTTGTATGAAAACTCCACAAGGTGTTGGTGATCTTCCCACGAACCTCCGAAGTCTAACATACAAGCTCTTAGCATGTCTTTTAGAATCTGAATTGTTCGCTCAGACTGTCCATCTGTTTTTGGATGGTAAGCTGTGCTGAAGTTCAAACTCGTTCCCAGACTAGCTTGCAGACTTGCCAAAACTGTGATTGGAATCTGGTGTCACGATCGAAGACGATGCAAACTGGTACTCCGTGTAATCTCACGATCTCCTGCATGAGTTCATGAGTATTAGAAATAGTACATCATGAGGTTAAATCTTACATTAGATTCATTCTTACCTCCATGTACTTTTTTGCTAGTGTTTCGGTAGATTGGCCAACTCGAAATGGGATGAAATGTGTCGACTTGGTGAGTCGATCCACAATAACCCATACAACGTCGTTGCCTTTTGTGCTGCGAGGAAATGCAGTCACGAAGTCCATGGTAATGTGCTGCCATTTCCATTCTGGGATAGGTAGCGGTTGAAGTAAACCATCAGTCCTGTGATGTTCAGCTTTTACTTGCTGACACACCAAACACTTGGCTACGCTTCTGGCTATTTCACGCTTCATTCCATGCCACCAGTAGTATTGCCGTAGATCTTTGTACATCTTTATACCACCGGGGTGTACTGAGTATGGAGAGCTGTGAGTTTCTTTCATCAACTCCTCCTGAATAGGACCGTATGGTACACATAATCTACTTCCATATCTCAAAGATCCATCTTCGTGGATGATAAAGTTTGTTCGAAGTCCACTTTCTACTTGTTCTCGGTTCTTTTGCAACTTGACATCACTTTCTTGAGCTGCTTTGATCTGATTGACAATAGTAGACATGACTTGTATATTCATCAAATACGAAGCGTTACCTGGCATAACCACTTCTATCTCCATCCCGTGCAATTCTTGCTGAAGCTTCCACTGTGCGGTGAGGTTCATTGATAGTGGCTGACGGCTAAATGCATTAGGAACTATATTCACCTTCCCTAGATGATATTATAGATTGATGTCGAAGTCTGCCATAAGTTCTAGCCATATTCTCTACCGCATATTCAACTTCTTCTGAGTAAACACATACTTCAGACTTTTGTGGTCCGTGTATATATCCACTCGTTCTCCCAAAAGATAATGGCGCCAAATCTTAAGTGCAAAGATAACGGTTGCCAACTCCAAGTCATGTGTTGGATAGTTGCGCTCATGAACTTTCAGCTGTCTTGATGCAAAGGCTGTAACTTTTCCATGCTAATATATAACACATCATAATCCCTTACCGGATGCATCGCAGTGCATAATGAAACCTCCAGATTGATCCGGTATTACGAGAATAGGTGCTGATCTCAATATTGACTTGAGTTCTAGAAAAGCTTGTTCACATGCTTCTGACCACACGAATGCTTCATCTTTACGTGTGAGCTTGGTCAGGGGTGCTGCAATCTTCGAGAAACCTTCAATGGATTTTCGGTAGTATCCTGCTAATCTCAAGAAACTTCGAATGTCCTTCACCATCTTTGGTGTCGGCCACTCGCTGACAGCTGACACTTTAGCTGGATCTACTGAAATTCCTTCGCTCAAAACAATATGTCTGAGAAATCCGACTTGATCTAGCAAAAAATCGCACATGCTATACTTGGCGTAGAGTTGATGCTGTTACAATGTCTCCAGGACAATCCGTAAATGCTCGGTGTGTTCTTTCCGGTTCTTTGAATACACCGGGATGTCGTCAATAAAAATAACAACAAACCTGTCTAAGTACTCTCAGAAAACTTGGTTTATCAGATTCATGAAAATAGCAGGTGCATTGGTCACTCCAAATGGCATCATGAGAAACTCATAATTACGGAATATCAGACTCTTTGACCTTCACCTGATGATAACTCGAACGAAGGTCTAACTTTAAGAAAACAAAAGACCTACTTAGTCGATCGAACAAATCGTCGATACGTAGTTGTGGATACTTGTTCTTTATCGTCACTTCGTTCAGAGCTCAGTTGTCTATACACATTATGTATGAACCTTCTTTCTTCTTCACAAGCAAAACTGGAGATCCCAACTTGAGGTACTGGAAAGAATCCAACCTTTCTGCAGAAGTTCGTCCAACTGAGTACGGATCTCCTTCAATCCTTCTGGACTTAACCGATATGGTGCTTTGATCACTGGTTGCGCACCGGGTGCTAAGTCAATGCTGAATTCAAGAGCTCGATCAGGAGACAAACCTGAGATTTCTTCAGGGAATACATCCTTAAACTCTCGAACTAACTCTGGCTTGTCTTCTTCCGCTTGTATTATTGCAACCACTGCCTTCTTTGGTTTAGCCTTATAGGTGCTAGGTTCCACGGTACGGTCTCCACTCTTGAAATAAAAGACCGGATGATCTGGAATCTCGAACAGTACCCTCCTTTGACGACAGTCGATGGTAGCGAAGAAAGTTCCTAGTCAGTCCATTCCCAAGACTACGTCGAAGTTCGGTATGTCCAGCACCTTGAAGTCCGCATAAAATTCTCTGCTGCAGATGACTATTGGACACATATCGTATCCCATAGTTTCCTTTAGAACCCCGTTCCCTGAACTGACATTCCAGCTGAATACGAGTTGTTTAAATGGAATCGCATGAGTTCGGATGAACCGTTGCGACATAAAGCAATGTAATGCTCCAGTATTGAAAAGTGCTAAGGCAGGTAAGGAGCCTACTAAGATTGTACCTAAGTTGTGTGGGATATGTTTTGGTATAGGAAAAGAAACATTGATGTATAAGGATTAAAAATTTTGAAAAAATTGGGAGTTACCAGTGATGACTTAGCCAGTGGCTTCAATTTCTTCCATAGTTATTGTGAAAACCTGACGCCTATGTACATTCCTCCTTACTGGAGGAAAATTCCTCTGTCCGTTTCTTTGTCCTTGAGGTTTATTCCTCTATACCTGATGGAACTGACAAGGAGGCTGTACAGGAGGTCCACGAGGAGGTGGAGCAGGTAGGGCTAAGCGAGGCGCAGGAGCTTGAATAGCAGGCCGTTGCGGAAAGGTGATAGCTGGTATGGGGGCTAGATTTGGATTGAGTCTATAAGGACATGCTACAATGTCGTGAGTGGATGCGCCACAAACTAAGCACAGACCGTTTGCACGCTTGCAGTCCTTTACCAGGTGTCTATTCCTTTTGCAATTGAAGCAAAAATCTGGACTGGGCCGGTTACAAGATACTCCAGGTCTCCTGGGTGCAAAAGGTGGCCTGGAAGAGGCTACTCCTGCCATTTAAGTGGCAGTGCACTCACACCGGCAGTCTGAGGTCTGCCCTTCTTCTTCACCACTGCCTCATAGCGTCGGACAGTCTTTAGAGCAAGATCATGAGTTGGGAAATCCCCTTTAGCTAGCGCAGCTTGGATCTCCGGGTCCAACCCTTACTGAAATCGTCTTGCCCTGATCTCAGCAGCCGGGATCAAGTGTGCCGCGAACCTGTTACGACCTTCTATTAGCAGTGTTGTATGTGATATTAGGGAGTTGAATATTGAGACATATCTTACCTGCTGAGCATGGTAATTTCAGTATCGTATTCATCCACAGATTTGCTCCACATTGAGCCTTATTGTAAGTGGATGAACGCTGTTCCATGTCGAAACAGGCAGTCTCAGGGAAGTATTTCACGTCGAACATGTTGTGAAAAGTCTTCCATTCAATTGGCTGGGCGAGTCGGCTTTCTTCAGCCTTTCACCATACTCTGGCGTTTTTAGTTAGTTGTAGCTTAGCAACTCTCACCCAAGAAATCTCTGGCACTTGTGTTACTGCCATGTCATCTTCTATCGATTGAGCCCATTCTTCTACCTCCAGGAGGCTCTCTTTCCCAGAAAAATGCTTCGGATGCAATGTCCGGAATTGCTTGACTCCGGATACCTCGGTCTTTGGACGGTACAAGAAGATAGCAGTCTGCTGCCGTTGACCCTCCAAGAGGCTCTTTATTGCCTCAAGCAATACTGTCTGCTTGTTGATAGGAGCTATAATGGTAGGTGGTGGTTGTAAAGAAGGTGGTGGGATGTTTCCATTTACGTTGGTGCTGGTGTTGTTTGGTGAATCCATAACCTTGAGAGAAAAGGAAGGGTTATGATAGATTCAAGAGATTAGAAATGTAAGGAATGTTTAGTTGCTGATTCTTATAATTCTTATGATACATATTGCTTAGGATTCCATGTAGAACCGATCTGCATGGGCCACCAACAAAACCTGTCACGCCCCGCTTCCCAGTGTACGGGGAAGTAGTCATGACGGGCCGTGACGTATTTACTCAGAAGTAAATACCTTAAGCGTAAATAAGCAATATATAAAAGAAATGCACAAGAATAACAAGAGATGTAATATAAACAACAACTTTTATTAACATTCTTTCTTTACATTACAACTAATTTGAAAAGGAAATGTACAATGATGAAAGCAATGCTTGAACAGTGGCATATGAAAAGAAAATAAGTACAAGTAAGCTAGAAGTCTATCTGGCCTCAATCTGCTTCAAGTACTCCTGGCTGGGCTCGGTCTCCTGAGAGTCGGGTCCTTCTAACGAACATTCCAAAGATAGAAAGAGACAGGAATGTCGTCAGTGAACTAGCGCTCGGTAAGTCCTAAAAGTAAGAGTAGAATAGAACAAATAAATATGGAAGAACTAATAAATTATACAGGTATATGTTTGTTAATCTAACGCAGCTGTTTGTAGCTTGGTACATAATGTATCAGTGTATATGAAAGGAGTCTAATTTGCTCCGTGGACAATGGTAATCGGAAGTAAAAGTCCCCGTCAAACCTACGGGACAACGACACGGATGTTTAGGTAGGTGTCTTTTCGTGACCATCTCATTCCACTTCTAATACATTCTGTACCAGTCTATCCCCCTGTAATGCATTGTATAGATTGTAGTTATCAGACTTGCCGAGATCATGGATATAAGTTGGTCATGTAAACAGTTTCAAGATGTATCAAGTAGTCATGTAGTCAAGTCAAGTCATAGCCAGGGTTTGGTCACGTCAAGTCATATTTGCATGTTGATATGGTTTTGGTATTTAGGTTCAGGTTCAAGTATACATGTTGAATTCATGTTAGATTTGGATCATATTTGGATTGATTCAGATTTGGATTGGATTCAGATTAGACTTAGACTCAGACTTGAGTCAGACACCTTAAACAGAATTTTGATCTTGAATTAGGTTTGGGTGTTATCGGTAACTGCTGCACATGGACGGTAGGATTTATGTCTTTTTCCAAGACAATTACCATTGATAACTCCGTTTTAGTTTTCTACCTTAAATAGGCAAGCACTCACTTTCTCCGGCTTTCTGAGGCTCAAGAGAATTGATCCCACTTAAACCTATATTTACTAAGGTCCTTAATGTAATTTTATATAACTCGAGGGGGTTTTATGAAAAATATTTTTATATATTTTCAAAATAGACCTCGAGTAATTATTTATGTTCTTTAGGGTTTTCATGGGTGTGAATTTTAAAGAGTGAGGTATATTAGTGAATATTTACATAGCTTGAATAGTTCAAGGTATTTTAGTGTAAGACTTGTCTTGTATTGATACTTGATGGTATTTTGGTGAAAATTATTTTTCTTTCTTTTTGTTTTTAGAAAAACATGGAATTTTATTATAACTTGAAAATATGTGGTTTGATAATATTTATATAATATTAAAAATTAATTTTATTATTAATTGGAAAATCTCGTTTTTTTTAAAAATTTGTATCAAAAATCTTTCGAGACCGAATGCTCCGTGAGAAAGTCTGCATCTCGCTCTATTAGCCCGAGGATGTGCGATAATCCACACCATCCAATAACGGGTTTCCCAAAATGGGTTGTAGAGGTGTAATCGCAAAGAATTTTGAAAATACCATTCAAAGAAAACCGAGTTTTTATAGTTCATGGTATTTAATGAAATATTGTAATCGTCACACAAATAGGTTTCCAAGAGTATCGTGCTATGTCAGTATGTGTGTATGTGAGGGGTGGGTCATTACCCCGTGAAGTTTTCTAGTGGTAATAGTAAGCAAAATAATTAAATATGGTCTATACAAAGTTCATGGTACTTTAATGTAAAACTCAATTTTAAGCTATTTAGCATGGTGTTTTAACATGAAAGTTGTTCCTAAACATTAGTTTTATGATTATAACATATGTTAAGAATATGGATGAGTAAAGATTAAGAACAAGGATGATTTCAAGGTTTTAGAATCAAAAGTCGGTGTTAACTCTACTTACCGACATGATTTAAAAAAATAACCTTTTTATGTAAAAAAAGAAGAAGGGGTGGGACTTACAAGTTACTTGGGTTAAGAATAGAGAGAGGAAGAGGTTGAGGTTGTTGTGGAGTCGCTGGAACTTGCGTAGATCCTCGCCGGAAGTTGACCTTGGCCTAACTCCACTTCTACTCCACTTGTACTTAGAAAAATTTGATAGTTTTGACTAGAATTTTCAGAATGAGGAGGGGCTAGGTTATGGGGTTGTATTTATAGTATGAAATTAGGGTTTTGGAATTGAAAGAATGAATTAAAATGCATTAAAAATGGATTAATTGACGAAATGATAGGTCTTTGTTTTAATTCAGAGTAATTAAACAGTATGGGGGTAACGGGGGTATCCAAGAGTCTTTTGTGCAAAACACGGGGAATTTTCCCCACAGGCCACCCGCCACCGCCGGTCTTATTGGCCATCTCGCCGGCCATCTTGTGGAGCTAGGCCGGTGGATCATTGACACATGTCCCTTTCTGTGTACACAATATTTTACAAATATTTTTTTCCCTTACTTTTCGTTTTTAGCTTTTAAGCTTCCAAATTGTTTAAAAGGAAAATTAGGAAAAATGATATGTGGCTGATAGGATTCGAACACAGGGGCTACGTCACAGTAGTGCAAGACTTTACCAATGTGCCACAAGCTATTTCTTGCTATTCTTAAACCAAAATAACTTTTAAATTATAGTCAGGCTTGCAAACTGCATTCTATATATTAACTTAAAAATTTTCGTACAGTAAAATCAGAGGCGTTACAGATTCTGAGTGGACTCGGGTTTTGAGCGTTCCAACATTTGGACCTTCTTGGTTAGTTCTTGTAATGTTTTGAGGTCTGCGGTGCATAGGAAAAGTTCCATCCAGTTGTTTAGATTTTCTATAAGAAAATTGACGGATTGGTCTTGCTCCATCGACGGTATATATTTTACAGAGAGTTTGCGCCATCGGACTATAAATTCCGTGCTGCTTTCATTGTTCTTTGGCTTGGTCCTTACAAAGTCAACAATGATGATTTTTTCGCTGACACTTATGAACCTTTGCTTGAACAGAAATTCTATTTGAGTGAACGTCACGATCGAGTCATTTAGTATTCTCGCATACCAATCGAAAGCAACATCTGTCAAACTATTGACAAGCTGATGGAGAAGGAGCGCATCAATGCCCCCAGTATTCATGCATGATGCTTTAAATTGGACAATGTGCCGGTTTGTATTTTTCGACCCATCGAACCTTTCGAATTTGTGGACGACATAGCCACTGGGAAATTCCACAAGACCGTATTGTGCAGGGTCTGGTCTCCCACTGCTGCTGACCTCTTTCCGCCTCTCTGCCTTGGCCACCAATATTTTGATTTTGTTGGCGATCAAATCCATGATCCGATCCTGCGTTGGCAGGCGACTGTCATCTGCAATCAAGACATTTCTTGAGGCAGAATGTGGTCGACTTTCATGTGGTTCATCCACCTTTGGATTTGAGAGAATAGATGTCGGTTGCTTCGGGACACCATTTCCTGGTTCTTGAGAAGAGCCCTGCGCTTGATTAGGCTGCTGAAATGCAACTTGGACCGTGATCTGTAATACGACGTTTGTCAAATCGTTAATTTTTTAGTAGAGTTTGGCCATCTCCTTGTCTTTATTTCTGAGCTGTTTCTGGAGCTCTTGAAGAAGTTGCTGCTCTGTGGTCTTGGGATGGAAGATTGGCTCCTCTTCGCTTTTCGAGCCCGGCTCTTCATAAACTGAGGGATCTCTCTGCTTATCAGCCTCACTGGAAGAGTTTTCATTATCTTCCCGATGAGGCTAGTTTTGGGAAGTGGCAACCATATTCAAACCAGATTGGATTTGAGATGTGACGGTCACGTCCTTGCTCTTGATGTGTATGTCTGCCATGTATGTAGAGTGTTTTTCATCATCCCATTGAGATGGAAATACGTGTCGCTTGTCAGGCGTATACAGATTTCCTCTGCCTAGGGTAGGCCGGAGTTTATTGATTGTGGGGATCTGAATCTTCGGCAGCCGCGGACTAATCTGCCGTTAATTACTCCTCGCCTTCGAAGCGAAAGAAGCTCTGATTGACAGGTTAACTAGTCATGCGAAATCAATGTGTAGTGCTTGTGTGTATGTTTTTAGATGTATCGGGTTTCCCGTAGAGTTTACGGGGTCCCGCTACTTGGATAGCGGGCTGGGGTCAAGAGGGCTAGTAGCCCCCTTGGGGGCAGCGCCCCGTTAGATTTGTTTCTAACGAGAAAGGTATTTTTAGTGTGGAGCGTATGGAAAAAGAGGGGTGAGAAGCATCCTAAGGACGCGTGCGTGGCGCGTAGGCGCTGGACGCTCGCGGGCCACAAGAAATGCGCATGGGCGCTGGATACCCGCGGGTCACGTGAAAGGCGCATGGGCGCTGGGCGCCAGCGCCTCACGTGCCCGGCACGTGATTAGGAGTTAAACTCCTGTAGAAAATTGGGCTTAGCCCCGGGATTAATAATGAAACTCCTGAAAGTATCTTGAGGGGAGTTAAACTCCCAAAAGAGTTTTATTTATGGAATTAAACTTCAAAACATTTTGATTTGTGGAGTTAAATTCCAAAAGATTTTGAATGGAGTTAAACTCCTAAAAGAATTTTATTTAGACAAATGGAGTTGAACTCCCAGAAATTTTTGAAGATGATCAAAGGAGACTCTTTTCTTCTCCCCTGATCCCTGGATCCTCTCCTGAGCCTCGGATCTTCCCCAAAGTGGGATTTTTGGAGATGAGTTTCTTTCTTTCTCCTCTCTGTTGGCTGGATCTTAGAGAAGAGGGGGTGAGACTTAAAAATCTCCCATTTTAGAGATTTGATTAGAGATCTAAGCTCTCCTTCATGGGTTTTATGGTGAAAAACTATTTCTTTTTAGTAAAAGAAGAGTTAAACTCTTGGTTTAATTCGGAAAAGAGAAGGAGGTTTAGAATCTTGAGGAAGGAGAAAGAGCCACAAACCCTGGTTTTTTTAGGGGAATCAATTATTGTCCTTTATTTCATCATCATGGTGTCTTATATAGGCTTACAAGTTTACACTTAGCCTATTGGGCTTTACAAAATGGCATTTTTCCCATCCCATGCCTTATGTGTTTATTTTTTTTTGCACATGAGTCATGGGCTTTACAAAAATTTGGCTTTATGCCCATTTTTCTTACATTTATTCATAAAAATTATATCAAAATTATTTATTACATAATTTTCATTTTGGCATGGGGGAGGCCGGCCGCGGGGCTCGACTTGAGCATAGGCCCACTTGACCTAGGCTTGGGCCCACCTGGTTTGGGGTTGACTTTGACTTTGACTTGGTCAACAGGGGTGTAATTTTTGACCCCAACAAAGTGCGCCCTATAAATAAATGCACACCGCGTGTATGGGTTGTGTGCATGAAATTGATGGATCTTGTTCGTGGGGAGTTAAACTTCGAGGTGGCTCATCATTCCGGGGGCGGAGCATAATTCCGGGGATCGAAGCATAATTCTAAGGAGCGGAGCATAATTCCAGATATCAGAGCATAATTCCGACGAGCGGAGCATAATTCCGGGATTGGAGCATCATTCCGAAGAGTGGAGCATCATTCCAGAATGCGGAGCATAATTCCGACGAGCGGAGTATAATTTCGGGATCGAAGCATAATTCCGAAGAGCGGAGCATGATTCCAAGGGGAGGATATATTCTGATACGAAGTATAGTTTCGACGCAGGGTTCCGGGGCGAAGCATAATTTTGACACGGGACAGATGTATCTTGAAAAGAAGCTTAGTTCCAGCACAGGGCAGAAATTCTGAACTAAACATAGCTTTGATGCAGAGGTTGATTCCTATTCGAAGTATAATTCAGACAGGGAAGACAGATACTCCGAGGCAGAGTTTGATTCTGTTGGGGAGGTCGTTAGTTGTCTTGATTCCGAAGCGGAGCATAATTCCAACATGGAGGTCGTTGGTTGACTTGATTCCGAGGTGGAGCATAATTCCGGCGGGGAGGTCATTGGTTGACTTGATTCCGAATTGAAGCATAATTCCAGCGGGGAGGTCATTGGTTGACTTGATTCCGAGTCGAAGTATAATTCTGACGGGGAGGTCATTGGTTGGCTTGATTCCGATTCGAAGCATAATTTTGACAGGGAGGTCGTTGCTACCCTTTTTGCGACTTGGACGGTTGGTTCTGTTATTTTAGCGACGTGGACGGTCGGTACTGGATTTGACTTGCTCCGTTTCTTGCGGTGTCAGGGATTAGATTTGACTTGCTCTGCTTTTTGCAGTGTCAGAGTTGAAGTTGACTTGCTCCGCTTTCTGCGGTGTCGGGATTTGATTTGACTTTCTCCGCTTTCTGCGGTGTCGGGGTTGAATTTGACTTGCTCCGCTTTCTGCGGTGTCGGGATTCGACTTGTTTCCGAGGTGGAGCTTGATTCCGCCAGGGAGGTCGTTGGTTGTCTTACTGATTTGATGTGATTTGGGTTGACATCAGTATCACTACACTAGAATATGGTACCAGGAGCGAATCATCATTTGCTATGAGGGGATTTGGGGATTTTGGTTTTGGTTTGGCATCAGCACCGCTACACCGGAATATGGTACCAGGAGAGAATCATCATTTGTCGTGAGGGGATTTTCCTCGTTCCCAGTTTAACGACTTAGGGGTAATCTATTCCCAGTTTAATGACTTAGAGGTCATCTGTTCCCAGTTTAACGACTTAGAGGTCTATTCGATCGATTTCGAATTTCGGGGTTGGGATCAGCATCAGCATTGCTAACATTGAAGCACAGATGCCAGGAGCAATTTATCATTTTCCTTTTCCTGTTGGGGAGTGATGACTTAGGAGACAGGTTTAGGTCCCTACCATCTAAGGTTTTTCAATTTTAAAAGCCATAAGGGTCCCATAAAATCATTTTCTCCCTACGAGTCGAAAGGATCTCGTAGGTGTACTTTCTCCTTAGGAGTCGTAGGGACTCCCAAGTTTGTTTTTACTTTATGAGTCGCAAGGATACCACAAAGGTGTTTTCTTACGAGTCGTGAGGATCCTGTAAGTTTGTTCTCCTCATGTATCGTAAGGACACATGAGTAGGTCTTTCCAAATGGATCATAATTCTAAGGGCGAAGACCGGCTGCATGACGGGTGATTACGGTGGGGCATAGGTGTGATGAGAATTATTTGAGCCCATAGATTGTATACGGTAGTCAACTTAGGGACCAACCGTAGGGCTGGAAGAATTTTGGGAAATGGGATTTTGGTTAGCGTCTGATTCGCTGCACTAGAATATGATAACAGGAGCGACTCATCATTCGCCGTTTGGAGGTTTGGGGATTTGGAATTTGGTTGGCGTCTGCATCGTTGCACTGGAATACGGTACCAGGAGCGACTCATCATTCTCCATATGGGGATTTGGATTTTGGTTGGCGTCTGCATCGCTGCACTGGAATATGGTACCAGGAGCGACTCATCATTCGCCATATGGGGATTTGGATTTTGGTTGGCGTCTGTATCACTGCACTGGAACGCAGTACCATGAGCGACTCATCATTCGCCATTTTTGGATTTGGATTTTGGTTGGCGTCTGTATTGTTGCACTGGAATATGGTACCAGAAGCAACTCATCATTCGCTAGAGGATTTTTTTACCGCGATTGCTCTTTCATTCCAGCTTTTCTTATCGCAAAGGTCGTGATTGCCCTATCATTTTGGCTATTTATTCGCGGTTGCCCCATCATTTTGTCTTTATTTTCATTTTTATTTTACTCGCTAATTTTTATTACAAGTTGCCCCATCATTTCGGCTTTTTTTAATTTAATTTTATTTATTTATTTACACATTTTTTACATCTCCAGTTTAATGACATAGAGGTCAATTTTTCCCAGTTTAACGATGTGGTGTTCAACTGTTCCCAGTTTAATGACGTGGTGGTCGACTGTTCCCAGTTTAACGATATGGTGGTTAATTCTTGGAGCCTGGGCTCGATTTTGCAGGAACCACGGGCTTCATTAGCTTAATTGCATAAGCGAGCTCTTCATCATCCAGACTGAGCCGGTGTTGGATGGCAACAACTACATCATCGTCATGGCTATAAGGCGTAGGAGGACTTGTTCCTCTGAGCTCCTTCATGTAGCCCGTATGGGTTGTGTACCCGTCTATTGCTTCTTCATTGGAAATATTGCTCGTTTGGATCTTAGCTTGTTGCCTTGGTCCGCTCTTTTCAGAGAAATGCAGATGTCTGAGAGAATCAGGTTCTCGAAGGACTTCGGTCTCTGTTTGTATGGAATTGGCGGTCGCAACTTGACTGTTTGTTAACACGCCTTTAGACGGTTCTATCTCTCCTGCCTTGTATTGCTTTTCGACCTAATCTTTGAAGACGAAAAATTCATCAATAGTATGACTTATCACTCTATGATAGGGGCAATATTTGGGGTTGTTGGTCATATTCGCTTCTTGAGGTCTTTTTGATTCTGGCAATTGTAGACCGTTTCTTATAGCATCCTTGAGTATTTTACGGACTTTATCCCTTCTAAAGGAATATACCTTATCCAGCTTCTCTTTCAGTGGAGTTCTCCTCCCTCTCCGAACATTGGCTTCCGAGGCTGGTTGGCATTAGGCCCGCTCATCCCTCACTTATTTCGGTTGGCCGAAGTGTTAAAAGATTCATCATCGCCGGAATTTCCGCCTTTGTGATTATCGTCCTTTCGGCTTCTCTAGGACCTATTGTTATTTTGGGAATCAGAAGAGGACCCCTGCTTTGAGCGCTTTAACATCTGAACTTTCCTGGTCAGCTCTTAGAATGTTTTGAGACCCGCAGTGCATAGAAACAGGTCCATCCAATTGTTTAGATTTCTGACGAGGAGGCCGACAGATTGGTCTTGCTCTATCGGCGGTTCACATTTGACGGAGAGATTGCGCCATCGGGTTATAAAATCCATGCTGCTTTCGTTGTTCTTTGGCTTGGTCCTTACGAGATCGGCAATGGTGATCTTATCGCAGACACTCATGAACCTTTGTCGAAATACAGATTCCATTTGGACGAAAATAGTAACGGAGCCATCCGGTAAGCCCGCGTACCAGTCGAAAGCGACATCGGTTAAGCTATTAACGAACTGGCGGAGGAGAAGAGCATCATTGCCCCCAGTATTCCCGCATGAGGCTTTAAAGTGGGTGATGTGCTGATTCGCATTTCCCCTCGCATCAAATCTTCCGAATTTAGGGATGACATAGCCGCCGGGAAACTCTACCAGATCATACCGAGCGGGATATGGTCTCCACTACTGCTGATATCTTTTTGCGCTTCGGCTGCCAATGTTTTGACTTTGTTGGCGACTAAATCCATGATTTGATCTTGCGTTAGCGGATTGCTGTCATTGGTAGTCAAGACATTTCCCGAGATAGGATGCGACCGACTTTCATACGGCTCGCCCACCTTTGGATTTGAGGGAATAGGCGTCGTCTGCCTCGGAACACCGTTTCCCGGTTCATGAGCAGAGCCCTGCGCCTGATTGGGCGGTTGATAGGCATCTTAGGCCGTGAGCTGTAAGACAACGTTTGTCAAGTCGTCGATCTTCGAGTAGAGCTTGGCCATCTCCTTATCTTTGTTTCTAAGCTACTTCTAGAGCTCTTGGAGAAGTTGCTGCTCTGCCCTCTTGGGACGAAAAATAGGCTCCTCTTCGCTTTCTGAGCCCGACTCCTCATGAACCGAGGGATCTCTCTACTTATCAGCCTCACTGGAAGGGTCTTCATTACCTTCCAGAGGAGGCTGGTCTTGGAACATGGCAGCCACATTCACATCAGTTTGGATTTGAGATGTGGTGGCCCCACCTTGCTCTTGCTACGAAAGTTGTCGCTGGGACACGTGCCCGCTATGTAGACAGTGTGGACCACATATCCAGCCATTTTTTTTATCTTTGGCGGTTGACTTTTCGAACCGTCGTCATAGCCCTTCCTTTTCTGGAAAGGATAAGCAACTGAAGACGATTGGCCTGACTGGGTCCTTAGGTAGCGCTGTCTGAATCACTGCTTTCTTGATTTTTGTGGTCGTGGCATTCTTCTGAACCAATTTCAGCGGTTCAAAAGAGTTAGCGAACTTTACAGCCGATTCTGCTGTTATTGCGGGGTAACCCTATTCTTGGAACCTCATGAAGTTTAGCCTAGCTGGAGCCCTAGTTCTTTTGTTGGGCTTTTTCAGTCGTAGCTTCTCGATCTTGAGGGTCTGACAGACATGCGTCATCCAGGAATCCATCGTGAGTCGATTGACGGGGATGTTAGAGAAGATACCCGATCGAGCAGTTGTCATGGGCATCGCTGGAGTTTGCCCAAGATGCCTTATTAATTTTCTTGGTGTTGATATCCTTTTCCCCAGCTGGAGCAACGGAAAGTCGTTCGGAAACAGATTTGTGCTTGGGCTGAGGTGTCTTCGCAACCATAACATTTGACCTTTTCCCTTTTGAGGCCGGTTTATCTGTCACCGGAGCTTGAGGAGAAGGGATGGCATTAGCTGGCACGACCAGAATAAAGCCAAATGGTAGCAGTGGCTACTCCTACTATCGCCCAAGTCTGGTCGGGACGACCGTCCCGGCGTCCATCTTCATCGTGTAGGAGACGGGAGTTGTGTCGAGAGTTGAGCTTGTCCTTGGAGACATTTTTACTGCGTCCGAAGAATGCAATTGAAAACTGTTAATCTGCATAAGGAAGCATAATTTCAGTACGGGCAATCAATGTATATGTTGATTGAGTTCGCATGAACATTTAACCCGAAATATGGGAGGAAAGATAGGTCCCACCGGGCGTGCCAGAAGCTGTTGGGTGTTTTTCATCACCCCACTGAGATGGGAATACACATCGCTTTTCACGAATATACAGATTCTCCCTGCCTAGGGTAGGCTGGGGTTTATTAATTGTGGGGATTCGAATCTCCAGCAGCCGCGGACTAATCTGCCGTTAATTATCCTTCGCCTTTGAAGTGAAGGAACCTCCGATTGATGGATCAACTAGAAATGCGAACTCAATGTGCAGTGCTTGTGTGTATATATGTTTGGACATATCGGGGGCCCCGCAGATTTATGGGGGTCCGCTACCTGGGGGTCAATAGGGCTAGCAGCCCCCTTGCGGGGTAGCGTCCCGTTAGAATTTTTTTCTAACGGGGAATGTATTTTTAGTATGGAGCGTGTGGGAAAATGATGTGAGAAGCGTCCTAAGGACGCGTGCGCCCGGCACGTGGGCACCAGCGCTTCACGCGCCCAGCACGTAGGCGTTGAGCACCCGCGGGCCACGTGAAAGGCGAGTAGGCGCCAGCGCCCGGCACGTAGGCACGGGCGCCAGCGCTTCACATGCTCGGCACGTGATTAGGAGTTAAACTCCTGCAGAAACATGGTTTTAGCCCCGTAATTAGGAGTTAAACTCCTGAAAGGATCTTGAGTGGAGTTAAACTCCTAAAAGTGTTTTATTTGTGGAATTAAACTTCAAAAGATTTTGATTTGTGGAGTTAAACTCCAAAAGATTTTGAATAGAGTTAAACTCCTAAATGAATTTTTTTATGGAGTTAAACTCCCAAAAATTTTGACAAATGGAGTTGAACTCCTAGAAATCTTTGAAGATGATCAAAGGGGACTCTTTTCTTTTCCCCTGAGCCCTGGATCCTCTCCTGAGCCTCGGATCATCCCTAAAGTTGGATTTTTGGAGATGGGTCTCCTTCTTCCTCATCTCTGTTGGCTGGATCTTGGAGAAAAAAGGGATGAGACTTAAAAATCTCCCCTTTAGAGATTTGATAGGAGATCTGAGCGCTCATTTATGGGTTTTATGGTAAAAAACTATTTCTTTTTAGAAAAAGAAAAGTTAAACTCTTGGTTTAATTCAGAAAAGAGATGGAGGTTTAGAATCTTGAGGAAGGAGAAGGAGGGAAAAACCCTAGTTTTTTTTAGGGGAATCAATTATTGTCCTTTATTTCATCATCATGTGGCCTTATATAGGCTTACAAGTTTACACTTAGCCCCTTGGGCTTTACAAAATGGCATTTTTCCCATCCCATACCTCATGTGTTTATTTCTTTTGCACATGAGCTATGGGCTTTACAAAAATTTGGCTTTACACCCATTTTTCTTACATTTATTCATAAAAATTATATCAAAATTATTTATTACATAATTTTCATTTTGGCATTGGGGAGGCCGACCGCGGGGCTCGACTTGAGCATAGGCCCACTTAATCTGGGTTTGGGCCCACCTAACTTGGGGTTGATTTTGACTTTGACATGGTCGACAGGGGTGTAATTTTTTACCCCAACAATGTAGACAGTGTGTACCACATATCCAGCCATCTTTTTATTTCTGACGGCTGATCTTTCGGACAGTCGTCATGGCCCTTCCTTTTCGGGAAAGGACGGGCGACTAAGAACGGTTGGCCTGGCTGGGTCCTTGGGTGTTGCTGCCCGGATCGCAGTTTTCTTTACTCTTGCGGCCATGGCTCTTTCCCCAATATTTAGCCTAATAAAGAGCAAAGCACTATTGGAATTTAATGAGGCAGCGCCTCACGTGCTATCCACAAGGGCGCCATTGCCAGAGCCAATCTGATAGGATTAAATCCTATGGTGGCGCCTCACGTGCTCCTCACGCAGGCGCCAATGTGCAAAGCACAGAAGCACTTTCTGAATACAGAGTCAAACTTTTAGAAGGTGCCTCACATGTTATTCACGCGGGCACCAATGTGCAAAGCACAGAAGTGACCATCTTAAAAATTAAATTCTTAAGCGGCGCCTATGTGCACAATACGTGAGCGCCAACGTCCAAGTTGACATCTGTAGAATTAAATTCTAAATTTCTCCAATAAAAATCGAGATATTCTCTAGTAAACATAGTCGTTGGATTAAAATCCCGATGGAGAAAACATCTTCCAAATCTTTCTAAATAAGAAGGATACTCTCGGTTGGATTAATGATCCAACAATAGAATAAAATTCTATTTCTTGGAAATATATTCCCTCAACCTTTCAAAATAAGAAAGATTGCTCTCTGTAAAACAGAAAACCGGTGGATTAAAGAATCCAACGGTGATTAAAAATCACCGTTTTACAGAATAAATTCTGTATAAGGGAAAAATATTTCCCAAATCTTGTTAAAAACAATAGAGACATCTTCTGTAAACAGATACCCTTGGATCAAAGATTCACCGGTGGGTAAAATTCCCCAAATCAATTCTGAGACCGATTAAATCAATTGGGATCTCCCAATGAGAGATTTTCTCAGAATTAAACAAACTTCTCGCCACTATATAAAGGATCCGAGACTTCAAGTCTCACAGAAACAGAACCCCCCACAAGATTTTTAAAAAAAAGCACAGGAGCTCTAATAAAAAAAGAGAAAATGAGAATCTAATTCTCAGAGAAGAAGCTTCTACTTCATTGAAATTCCAGGTAAAAAGAAAACACAGAGATCAGATCGTCTCCTTTTTACCATATTCAAGAACTCAGTTCTTTCTCTGGATCTGAGATCCACAAGACGAATCTTCCATAAGTTGAGAATTTAATTCTCATCGGAAAGATCTTGTCTTGAGAATCAAATATACAAGGAAGAACAAAGAAGAACATAAAAAGAACGGAGTTTGTAATACTCCAGGAATTCAGAGCTTAGCTCCTTAAAGAACCCGATAAAAAAATAGCGCCTCACGTGCTCCCCACGTGGACGCCCTCTTTAAACAGCGCCAGTGCCTCACGTGGCAAGCACGCGAGTGCCTAAAACAGAAGGCCAGCGCCTTACTTGAAACGCACGTGGGCGCTGAAGAAAAAGTGCTTAGCACTCCATACATAGCCAAAATGACTAAGTGCTCAGCGCTAATTGGGCAGTGCCTAGCGCCGCATGTGTACCTCATGTGGACGCCATAGCACTTCATATTTAGTCAATATGACTAAAGTATTCAACACCTGTTGGGCAGCGCCCATGATTGAATGCTTCACATGTCATATATGTGAGCATCCGAGCCCAAACAAGTGCCTAGCATTTTTTTAAAAAAATGAAAAAAAGACTGAGCAGACCGAGCCCAAATTGGCTAAGTTTCCAAAGTCTTCTTTCAACAGAGCCGAAATGCTCTTTTATTGGATCTGAAATAAAAATGATGATCCTAAAAATTGTTAAGTGGATCTTAGTCTCAAATCGGACTAACGTATCCTTAACAAAAACAAACCGAGCCCTAAATGCTCACATACATTTAAGTCGATCTTAATCTCAAACTAGATTAACGATCCTTAAATAAAAACCCAAATCTAAAATATGCGGATTTGGACAAATCCATGCCCTATGGGCGACAACATAAATTAGTCTCTGTATACAATCCACGGGCAACCCAAACAAATAAAAACACACATGATACGAAGTGAACTTCCGGAGCAGGAGAAAGTGGTTATCGCGATGCGGTAACGTAATTAACTGCAGGGGCTTGCGCCTGCAGGAAGAGTGTCCCCACAATCAAAAACCCCTCATGAAAACGAGAGGGAATCTGACGAAGTCTGCTACAATAGCTGCATCCGTCCAAACCTCTGATATACGGTACCAAAAATCAACTTGGCTTCTTTAGAGAGGTGGACGGATAAAACCAAATAGCATCTGCCTCCAGAATTCAGGCCAGACATCCCAACGTCCCGTTCCGTCTTCTGGCGGTTAACAGATTCTGGCACACTCGGTGGGACCATTTTCCTCTTTCCACTCCATGCATCGCGTGTCTGTTCTCCGCCGAAAGACGCGAGACGAGACTGCGTAGGTCCGTCTTGCCTAAATTTTGAGGGTAGATGCTATTTGGTGCTACCTGTCCACCTCTACGAAGATGCCAAGTTAATTTATGACACCGTGTATCGAAGGTTTAGACGGATGCGGCCGATATAGCAGACTTCGTCAGATTCCCCCTTATTGAGGGGTTTTTGATTATGGGGACGGTCTTCCCTGCAGGCGCAAGCCCCTGCAGTTAATTATGCTACCGCATCGCGGTAACCACTTTCTCCTTCTCCAGATGGTCAATAAGTGTCGTGGGTATTTGTTTTGTTTTTGGTTGCCCATGGATTGTATATGGAGACTAATTTATATTGTCGCCCGTAGGACGTGGATTAGTCTAAATCCGTATTTTCTTAGATTTGGGTTTGGGGTTGGGTTTAAGGATGCGTTAGTCTCATTTGAGACTAAGATCAACTTAAACGTTTGTTAAGGATACGTTAGTCTAATTTTAGACTAAGATCAACTTAACGGGATCGTTTAGATCCAACAAAAGAGTATTTGTACTCTATTGTTTTAGTTTAGGGACTTTGCGGTCCATAATTAGTTTAAGGTCATTACGGTCCAAGGTTAAAGACATCATAGTCCATGGGTTTAGGGACCCTACAGTCCAAGGTTAAGGACATCATAGTCCATGAGTTTAGAGGATCCCACAGTCTAAGGTTAAGGACATCATAGTCCATGGGTTTAGGAACCCCACATTCCATGAAATGTTTGGTTGTTGGGACCCGTCACCTCTCTGAAGACGTTGAAGGATTGCAGCGACAAATATCAGAGGAGTGAAGAGATGTACCCTTGAACCAATATTGGTTGTGAAATCTGTACTCCAATTGGGACTAAGATCTATGATTTATGAGCATATGGGCTCAATTAATCCGAATGAGGGGTTTTATGGCCAACTTGGGCTCGGCCCACTCAGTTGAAAATGTTAAACATTTGACAATGCTGAGTATTGATTTGAGTTCTGACAATGTTTTTGTCTTTTACTCAATGCTAAGCATTCCTCATAGCTCTGGGCTTTATTTATAAAACAATTTATGTTCTCTTAGCGCACATGTGAAGAGCACATGGCGCGCTTGGCGCTTTGCGTCAGTCAAAGAGCGCAGAACGCTTCTGCTAGGTAGCGCACACGTGAGGAGCACGTGGCGCACTTGGCGCTAAGCGCCAGATAATGGGGCCATTGCGCCAGTTTATTAGCACAAAGCGCTATTTTATGAGCGCAAAGCGCTGTTTGTTCAGTGGCGCATACGTGAGGAGCACGTGGTGTGCTTGGCGCTGAGCGCCAGTCCATGAGCGCAAAGCGCTAGTCCAAGAGCACAGAGTGCTAACTGTTAAGTGGTGCACACGTGAGGAGCACGTGGTGCGCTTAGTGCTGTGCGCCAGTCTAAGAGCGCAGAGCGCTATTTTATGAGCGAAAAGCGCTAACTGATCAACTTTATGATCCGAGAAATAAATTCTCGTTTATAAGAGACATTGTCTCAAGATTCTAAGAACAAAAGTTCTTACTTTATAGGAGATGCTTCAATCTCTTATATTTGATGAAAGGCTTTGCCTTTATGGATCTGTGATCCTAAGAGAATTATCTTATTCTTTCCCCCTTTATTTTATAATGAGATGTTTATGATCTCTTTGTATAAAAGACCTTAGTCTTATACATCTATGATCTGTGAGAAGAATTATGTTCTTCTTTTTATTTTAAGATGAGATCTTTTGATCTCTTTGTAAAAGACCTTGGTCTTGTAGATCTATGATCTTAGAAAAAGAATTAAAATTTTCTTTTATACGAGACGATTTCGTCTTTCTGTTCTTTTTTACCTTGAAGAAAATCTTCTTCTTCTTAGAGCTTGGCTCTTCTTTCTGAGATTTTTCAAAGTTTAGGGGGGGTTTCTCTGTATGCTTCTGTATCTCTGAGACTTGAAGTCTTGAGGCCTTTATATAGGGTGAGCTGATTTGTTCAATCAGTTAAGGAGATCTTTTCTCCAATTGATTTTGGGATTCCCCACCATTGGATCTAAGGGCTTCTGATTTACAGAAGGAAATCTTCTTGTTTTTAACAAGATTGGGAAATCTTTCCATACAGAATTTATTCTGTATTTTGGTGATTTTTAATCACCTTTGGATCATTGATCCAACGGTGCTCTGAGTTATAGAGCACAATCTTTTTGTTTGGAAAGATTTTGAGGAATCCCTCCTTAACAGAATTTTATTCTGATTAATTGATGATTTATCATCTTTATTAGATCTTTGATCTGACGGTGGGGAGCTTTTAGTTCCAGCGCTAGCGCATCCATGCTTTGCACGTGGTGCGCTGCTTAGAGTGCAGCGCACTTAGCGCTAGCGCACATATGCTTTTCACGTGGTGCGCTGCTTAGAGCAACGCACCTGGCGCTGCTATGAAGCGTTGCTTCATTTCGAAATTTGAACAGAGCTTTGCTCTGATTGGGGGAAACAAATGCCCCCCACCGTTGCGCTTACGTAGCCCACACGTGAGTGCAGCGGTGGCAACATCTCGTCCCTTGGATCAACTCAGAAGTTGAATCGGCATATCAGTGCCTATAAATAGGACCCTTGGCCCTTAGGATGATTTCTGTTCATCTTCCTTCTTTCTGAGAATTTTTATTCTCCTTCAGAGCATAGCTCTTCATTGTAAGAACCTTCAAGAGTCAAAACTCTGCCAAATTTCTGGTAAGATTTGAAATTTATCAATAGAGCTTTGCTCTTCCTCAGATCATGGATCTCAAAATGTTATTAGGGTTTTACCCATTAATAGAGCTTTGCTCTTCATAGATCTTAGATCTAAAAAAATGTTATTAGGGTTTTACCCATTAACAGAGCTTTGCTCTTCATAGATCTTAGATCTAAAGAAAACCTTTTTAGGGTTTCTTAACCCATAAATAGAGCTTTGCTCTCTTGAATAATGGAGATTTGTTAATCTCTTATGAAGAACTCTTAAGAGTTTGTTCATGGATCTTGAAGATCTCAAAATTTTAATTCATTAAAAAAAAATTATTTCTATTTTTCTGATGGGTTATTCCATCATTTTTACAGAGCAAGGCTCTTGAGGAATTTTTATTTCTTCATCATTAGAGTTTGACAGATGTCACTCTGTCACAGAGCACTGCTCTCAAGGGGAGATTTACTCCTTAGCCCGAGGGGTTCTCATTGAATTAGAATCAATTGAGGATTTCCTCATTTTAATGACATTCGCATCAAATGATGAGGTTGTTTTATTAATGATGCAATGTCATCTGGATTATGTGGGTCCCCTTTGGTCCCTTTTTACTGCATTGCAGTGTGGTACAGATTTAAAGTACCTAGTGACAGAACTTTAAACCGTAGCATTGGCGGCTGAAAATTTGTTCTTTTGCGCGCAGGTACTATGTCTTTCAACACTTCCTTCCTGTTCGTCCGCTCAGAAGGCGGATTCCCCGAAGCGCCCGTAGACCGAGAGCTTCTTGCGCTGATCAAAGACCATGACCTGGAGCACAAGAATCTTCATTTGTGGGGAACATGGTATAACCAGATCATCATGGGTCGGTGCAGCTTCTCTTGCGCAACACCTTCAGAGGCCATCTCGGTGATTCATTATGCTGACGTACCCCCGGTGAACTATGTCGTAGAGGTGGTTAATTGGACTTCAGAGGGTTGTCTTCAGCCCTCTATGGCTGCAATACCTGTACAACCGCTGATAGCCTTGGACATTCTAGGGCGGCGTATATGCCAGGGAGAGTTGCGCCCTTAGGGACAACCATACAACATAGGCCTGACTCCCCATCACTCAGCTGGATATCTACAATGGGCCCGATACATCTTATCGGCAAAGAAGTCAGAGTTGCTGAAACTCGGGTTGTACCCCGCGATCTATGCTTCCCTATTTCAATATTCCCCACCTCCAGCCTGGTGCGTCAAAAACTTTTTGGAACAGTGGAATGTTCCAACTCATACCTTTCTTATGCTAGATCGGGAAGTTTCCATCTTTTTGGAAGAGTTTGCGGATATCTCCGGCTTGCCTGTCAAAGGGGAGCATTATGAGGAGATCTTGCCCCCTGATGAGTATATTTTCGCTACCCGACTGGTGATGACGGGTCTGAACCCAGAGAATGCCATTCAGCACCGATTCCCCAGCTTGATCAAGGTGCTAAACATTTACGAGGGCCTATTTCTTGAATCTGGAAGCCATGGGGTTAGCTTTGCGGACTTCATCGCCCGCTTTCTCCACCCAGAAACTTTATCGCAACAAAGTGAAAAGTTTGCCAAACTTGACGATCCTTTCGGCTTTGGCTTGAATAGCCGGCCAATATTGGAAGCCGATCAAAAGAGTTTCTTTCTTCCAAACATCGCGATCGTCCCCTTTTCAGAAATTGCCGCTCCGGGCATCGATGTGGAAGCGTTCTTTTTAGGGTTCCTCGGCTTGTGGTTAAGCTGGTTCGCGCTTCCCATGCACCCTCGCTACATGAGGCCATCTGTCTTTTACCCAGCTCATCGGATGGTTGAAGGAAGACAGGTTGCCGTTGGGATTGCCGGGCTGGCTCATTTGTATCACGGCCTCAGATTGGCGGCCGACTCTACTCAACCGGGGGTGCAGCCCGTGAACTTCCCGATACATTATTTTACTTCATGGCTCGAGCTGCATGTGCTCGGTGCTTTTGGAATGCACAAGCAGCCTCATTTCTATGAAACTTGTAATTTTCCACGGATCATACGGCTGGTCAATGCTTCCATTGTGGAGCCAAGTCAGCGAGAGGCTCGGGGTGTAATTCTTCTCCCACATACCGTCGGGGACGGCATGACCTTTGTTGATAAGGTTATGACCATCGGTAAGGAATCCGCTAAGATGGTGCAGCCGCTGCGGGACACCTTTAAATACGGAGCTTCTACCTTGAAAGCTCGGGAGATTCTCCATTTGTACTCGATCAGGCCGGGATATTTGGTGTTTAGGCAGAACGACTCGGCTTTGTTTATGAGATATAACCCCTACCATTTTTCCCAGCAATCAAGTTATAATCCGGGCGTCCCACTCGAGGCATTCTTGGCAGAACCAGTTTATACTGAAGAGGGTATCCGGAGCGCTTTGCACCATTTCATGCGCCTAAACACAGGGTCCAATTTCTTCATTAGTGAGCCAATTTGTGTTCCGAAAGCCCTGAACGTATACGTGGCATGGTATCAACACGTGATGGGCGCTGTTATCAAGGAGGAGAAGCGACTATTACTTGATCGCAAGGGTGCAGCCCCTGCTGGTAATCCGACCGTTCCCCTAAATCAGCGGACCATCGTTCGTCCTCTTTTGAGAGAGGTTGCCGCGGTCGTGGTCCCGCGTGATAGTCCTGAGCTACCGATACGCCATGCTCCGGTGGAAGCGGTGACTGTAGCGTCTCCCGAGTCTGGCATGGGTTTAGATATCAGGACTCGTCGTCCCAAGGTGCCTACCAAGCGTAAGCTTGTGCTAGCGGCAACCGGTACTCGCTCGCAGAAGAAGAAGAAGAAGAAGAAGTCGATTCTTTCTGCAGACGTTGTATTCGGCCAGGAGACTTATGCTCCTTATAGTGAGGGCCTGAGCGAATATGGGATTAACGAGGGTCTATTCATGGCGCCAGATGATACAGATCTGGAGGCTGCCATCGCAGCTTCCGTGCGTCTAGCTAGCCACAAAGCAGGACCGATCATCCTTGCACAATCGAGTAAACTTCAGCCGTATCTTTTTTCATTGCATTACATTTTTATTATCATGTTTTGACTGACACTTTTCCTTCAACAGGCATTTCCACTGAAGAGGCTCTCGTGGCTTCCCTCAAGACTTTTGAGGAGGAAAAGAGGCTTCGCGCTTCGCTGGGCGTTGGTATATTTCGGCTCATTGTGCCTTTGTATACAACCATATCCCCCAAGTTGTCTTAAGTTACAGGGATCTGGACCTGTTCTTAAGCCGTCATATCCCCCAAGTTGCCCACAGGCGGTCCATATTGACCCTTGTATACAACCAATGGGCACGAATAAATATTTCTTTACTAAGTTCTACAATGGCAAGAAATGTCCCCATATGGTGAATAACACTTGTAGGTCCTTTCGGCTTATAAGGAGAAAACACTCTTGGAAGATCTTTACGACTTATAAGAGAATACATAACTTAGGAGTCCCCATGATTCTTAAAAATAAAATACGCCTACGAGATCCTCACGACTTGTCGGGAGAAAACCCTTTATGAGACCCTTACGGCTCATAAAGTAAAAAATCTTGGTCAACGGGATCCTAACCCTGTCTACTAAGCCACCTTCGTCCAAATTGACAGGGGCAAATGATGATTCACTCCTGGCACTATCCTAGTTGTAGCGATGTTGATGCCTAAATCTGTATCAAATTCTGAGTCCTATCAAGGCAAATGATGTGTCGCTCCTGGCAATATCCCAGTTGTTGCGATACTGATGCCTAATCAGGTGTTAAACTCCAAGTCAACCTCTCCGGCAAATGTCGTCCTTAAAACCATCTAATGAAGAAGGGGACTCCGTTCGTGTGGGATCGTAGATGCCAAAGTGCATTGGATGAAATTAAGCGATATCTGCAGAACTCGCCGGTACTAACCGCTCCCGTTAAGGGAAAGACCTTCGTCCTGTACACGCCAGCCCTTGAAGGTTCTCTAGGCACGCTATGGGCACAGGAGAACAATCAGGAAAAGGAGAGAGCTCTCTACTATTTGAGTCGAGTCCTTCTGGTGGCAGAAAACAACTACTCCCCCATTGAAAAGCACTGCCTGGCACTGATCTTCATGATAACGAAGCTCAGGCACTATGCCCTGGCACATGAGATCCATCTCATTTCAAAGGAGGATCCTCTCAAATATTTGATGTCAAGAGCCATACTAACGGGAAGGCTTGCCAAATGGACCCTCCTCTTGATGGAATTCTCAATAATCTATTGACCTCTCAGGGCAGTGAAAGGGCAGGCCATCGCCGACTTCCTAGCTGAACATCTGATACCTGCCGACTCTCCCTTAAATTGAGAATTATCGGACGAACATGCGTTCGACACAAAGGACGAAGAAAATGACTCTCGATCGGAACTTTACTTCGATGGGGCATCTTCCATGAAGAAGCGAAAGCACAACACCCCCATAATCAAAGTTGGGATATGCCTTATCTTCGTGACCCCACAAGGAGGGATAATGCGTTTCGCCCTTTCATTGACAGAGCCAAGAACAAACAACGAGGCTAAGCACGAAGCTTTGATAGCAGGACATGAGATTGTTGTCGACATGGGAATCGAAAACATCCTCATATATGGAGACTCCCAGCTGGTCATTAGCCAAGTAAATGGTGACTATCAGACGTGCAAGCCAAAACTGATCAGGTATGGTGAAAGAGTGCAGCAACTGCTAATGCAAATCCCTTCCTACATCCTAGAAAGCATACCGCGCGCAAAAAATAGCAAGGCGGATGCGTTAGCCAAACTCGCTAAAGAACTGGCCGACTAAAACCTCGATGACGTAAGGATCATTCTGCAAAGCTGCCGGATTCTCGCGCCAGCAGAAATATCTCCGAAGATGTCTGAAAGAAAGGAAGCAACCAAACAAGCAGCCTGCCAAATCGAAGACGAAAAAAGATTAAGTATTGGAGAGAAGTCTTCATAGACTACTTCAAATCCCATCGAACACCCGAAGACGCGTCGTCAAGACATCATCTCATGAGGCGAGCCCTGTCTTTCGCCTTCGTCAATGATACTCCTTATAAGAGATCATTTGACTGTCTGTGGCTGAGATGCCTGGGACCAAAAGAAGCAAAAAGGATCGTCCAAGAAACTCACGATGGACTCTGCGGTTCTCATCAGGCCATACTGAAAATGAAGTTGAAGATCAAGAGAATGAGTTACTATTGGGCCACGATGATTCAGGACTGCCTCAAATATCCGAAGCAGTGTCACTCATGCCAAATTCACGGGGACTTCATCCACCAGCATCCAAATCCGCTGCACCCGGTATTGGCTAGCTGGCTGTTCGAAATGTGGGGAAACGATATAATCGGGCCCATTGAACCAGCATCGTCCAAGGGACATTGGTTCATATTGGCAACAACTGATTACATCTATAAATGGGCAAAGGCGGTACCACTAAGGGAGGTGAAGACGGAGAACATCTCCATTTCTTCAGGATACATGTCATTTACCGATTCGGCACTCCGCGACGAATCATCTCGGATATTGAACCGGCCTACAGGAGCTATAAGATCAGCCGCTTCACACAACAGCATAATATAGATTGGAGATATTCTTCAGTCTATAATCCCCGAGCTCCAGACTCAAACGGAGGAGGTTTTATGTTAATTCTATGCAAGAATGAAGAAATCACTGAGCTTATTGCTCACCTGGGAACTGATTCGTTTTAGCTGCACAGAGAGGTGTCAACCATACCTTTCTTTGAATTGCTAACGGTCTAGCTGAGGCTTTCAACAAGACCTTGACGAAGATCATAAAGAAAACGGTGTACAGAAATAAAAGGGACTGGCACGAGAGACTGCATGAAGCTCTATGTGAGTGTTCAAAACGGCCATGAATACAACGCCATTCATGTTGGTATTCGGCATGGAAGCGGTACTTCCTTTGGAGATAGAGCTACCCTCTCTACGAGTAGCAGTTCGATATAAGCCGACGGATGAAGAAAATGCCCATCTTCAGCTTGAGGAGCTCGATGCCCTTGATGAAACTCATCTTATGGCGCAGCAAAACCTGAAAGCTTACAAAGCAAGGATGACGCGCTCATACGAAAAACTGACCAGGCCTAGAACATTTCGCCAAGGCGAGCTCGTGCTAGTCGTAAAAAGACATATGATCCCCAACCGTGAAAAGTGAGGGAAATTCAAACCAAACTACGAGGGTCCGTACATCATAGACAAGGTCTACCAAGGTGGGGCCTACTTGCTCATGGATATGCATGGCGAAAGACCCTTCCGGCCAATAAACGGCCGATTCCTTAAGAAATACTATGCTTAACAAGTCACAACTCAGGTTAATGATAGATGACGACGCTTGTGTCCGCTTACTGTCTTCCTAAGTCAAGAATCTATAAGTAGTATCCGGCAAAACTTCACCTCGAAGCTGACACTGGACCGAGATGTCCCTAAACTAACACTGGACCGAGATGTCCCTAAACTAACATCGGGCCGAGATGTCCTTAAACTAACAATGGATCATAATGTCCTTAAACTAAATACGTAGCCTCAAGCACGGTGATAAGGGAATTCAAGTCCATAAGTCCCAGCGGCAAGGACTGCAACTCAAATTCCGCCGACTACACAGCTACCCCGATGGCGAAGTCCCCCTTAAGTGCTATTGGCAAACAGAGGGGTAAAAAAACGATACGTCCACAAGCGAAATGGGCACAGATGAAAACCCGAAAGGGCGCTGTGAGTAGAAACAGCAGGGCTACCGGCGAGTTTGTGAAAACCCGAAAGGGCGCAATCTCATTAAAATAAAAACACCTGCAAGATCCTCTCGAATTTATTAGGAGAAAACACCTACATGAAATCCTTACGACTCACGAGAAAGCACACACTTAGGGATCCCTACAATTCCTAAGGAGAAATTACACATACGAGATCCTCACGACTCATAAGGAGAATTCCCCCCTATGAGACCCTCACGGCTTATAGGATTCAAAAGCCTTAAGATACAGGGACCTGAACTTGTTCTCAAGACAATGTCCAGCGCCCTACAAGCGGTCCAATAGTGACCCTTGTATACAATCCATGGGCATAAATAAACGTTCCCTCACCAAGTCCCACCAATAAGAAAAATGTCCTCATATGGTGAACGACACTTGTAAGTCCTCTAAACTTATAAGGAGAAAATACTCTTAAGAGATCCTTACGACTTATAAGGGATCCCCATGATTCCTAAGGAGAAAATATACCTGCGGGATCCTCACGACTCGTAGGGAGAAAATACCTTTATGAGACTCTTACGGCTCATAAAGTCAAAAAGTCTTAGTCAACAGGATCCTAACCCTGTTTGCTAAGCCACCTTTGTTCAAATCGACAAAGGCAAATGATGATTCGCTCCTGGCAATATCCCAATTGTAGCGATGTTGATGCCTAAATCGGTATCAAATTCTAAGTCCTTTCAAGGCAAATGATGATTCGCTCCTGGCCACATTCCAGTCGCAGCGATGTTGATGCTAAGAATGGTATCAGATTTCAAGTTCCATACTCGCAACAAAAATCAGTGAGCAAAAAATATGCATATGAAATAGCTGAAATATTTGGGCAACTCGCAATAAAAAACAGCGAGTTAAAAAGAAAAAAATAGCCGAAATTATTGGGTACCGCGATAAAAAGCCGAAATGATTGGGCAATCGTGACTCTCGCGATATAAGAAGATGAAATGACTGAGCATCATGGAAACAAAAAAAAAATGAAACTTCTGCCCTGCAGGTGAGTCCACATCGACCCCTTTATACAATCCATGGAAACAAACGAAAAGAGAACCACATTTTCCCAACAGGCTCCATCAGAAGGAGAGCCAGGTCTCGACGGCAACATTTACAGCCTAGAGATCAACAATGACGTTTCTTCTCACTCCAGCAGGGTGCAGACGCAACGTCAACAAAACGGAGCCATGGCAAAGTCCCTAGTTCCAAATCTCGCCGGTTCATAGACAGCCTCGAGATCAACAACGGCGTTTCTCCTCACTCCAGCAGGATGCAGACGCAGTGTCAACAAACGACCCCAGGGTCAAAACAAATGGAGCCATGGCGAAGTCCCTAGTTCCAAGCATCGACGGTTCACCAACAACCTAGAGACTACCTCGGAACCATGGTAAAGTCCCTAGTTCCCAGTCTCGACGCCAACATCTACTGCCTAGAGATCAACAACAACGTTCCTTCTCACTCCAACAGGATGCAGACGCGACGTCAACGACCGACCCCAGGATCAAAATAACGGAGCCATGGCAAATTCCCTAGCTCCGAGTCTCGACGGTTCACAGACAACCTAGAGACAATCTCGACATTCGCCGCAATATAGCAGACACAATGTCAACAAACGAAGCAAAGGAAGATCCCCAGCATCGGGGTCTTGACGGCAACTCAAATAAAACCTGAAAGACTATCGGAGATCATCCCATACCAGCACGGAATGGTCATGACTCATTGGGGCTCCCAATTTGAGCCTGACCTCAAGTAAAAAGCGTCATGGAAAATCCCTAACGCTTGCTCTTCCGACGGTAATATGACCTAGGAGATTACTTGAAGACGTCTTGTCCAGCCCCCGAAGGGATCAGAGACACGACAGTTGCAGGGCTACTCGAACAGCAAGATTGCGTATCGGGGAATGCATCGGCCAATGCGACGGTACGACAGACAAAAACCCTAGTACCACAGACCCCAACGGACTTCTGTCGTAAAGAGCAGAGGTTAGCTGTGACGTTAGGACACTCTTGCAAGAACTTCTCGATTCGTCTCGACTTGTAGGGAAAACAATGTTACTGCGAGAACTTCTCGACCCGTCTCGACTCGTAGGGAAAAAGCCTTAAGCAACGGGGATATCAACCTGTTTCCAAAGCACTGGGGCCCTACAAGTAGGTCCAAGATAGACTATTGTATACTATCCACGGGTCACACTCTCCAAAGTCGAATATCGATAAGGAGGAAAAAACCCACTTATGAGTCCTCTCGACTTGTAAGGGGAAAAATTCTCTTGTGAGATCCTTACGACTCTCAAGAGAAAACGCACTTAGGAGTCCTCACGACTCCTAAGGAGAAAGTACACCTACGGGATCCTCTCGATTCGTAGGAAGGAAAGTCTTTATGAGACCCTCACGGCTCATTAAGTTGAAAAGCCTTAGACGACAGACCCAAAACTGTTTCCTAAGCCATCACTGCCCCACAAGGAGGTCAAGGTGGACTATCTGCGAGCCGCATTCGCTAAAATTACATGCCACTGAAATGAAGAAGTTATTTACGGGTCCTCACGATTCGTAAGGGAAAAATACCCGGGTGAGATCCTTGCATCTCACAGAGGCGATGAACACTTAGAAATCCTCACGATTTCTAGGGAGAATATGCTTTCCCGACGGTAATATGACCTGGGAGATTATTTGAAGACGTCTTGTCCAGCCCCGAAGGGATCAGAGACATGACAGTTGCGGGGATACTCGGACAGCAAGATTGCGTATCGGGGAATGCATCAGCCAACGTGACGGTACGACGGACCAAAACCCTAGTACCACAGACCCTAATAGACCTCTGTCGTAAAGAGCAGAAGTTAACTGTGATGTTAGGACATTCTTGCGAGAACTTCTCGATTCGTTTCAACTTGTAGGGAAAACAATGTTCCTGCTCGACTCATCTCAACTCGTAGGGAAAAACATCTACACGAAACCCTCACGGATAATGAAGGTGGAAAGCCTTAGGCAACGGGGATATCAACTTGTTTCCTAAACACTGTGGCCCTGCAAGTAGGTCCAAGATAGACTATTGTATACTATCCACGGGCCATATTCTCCAAAGTCGAAAATCGACAAGGAGGAAAAAAACCGCTTACGAGTCCTCTCGACTTGTAAGGGGAAAAATTCTCTTGTGATATCCTTACGACACTTAAGAGAAAACGCACTTAGGAGTCCTCACGACTCCTAAGGAGAAAATACACCAACGGAATCCTCTCGGCTAGTAGGAAGAAAACCCTGTTGAGACCCTTACGGCTCATGAAGATGAAAAAAGCCTTAGGCTACAGGGATCCTAAACTTGTCTCCTAAGCCATCAATTCTATGGGCATGCATAACTCTGTACTACTTCACCCATGTACATATTTGCATGGGCAACGTAGTGGGGGGAATTTGTTCCTGCTAATTTTTTGGGCTAAAACCTACTTGTTCCTTTATAAAAAAAAGGGGGAGAGTCCTCAAAATTTGGCCTCATGTATTAAACACGTGAGTGCTCATATGCAAAGCATATGAGCGCTGAAAACAAACAACTAATGGCCAAATAGGCCTCAGGTGTAAAACACGTGAGCGCTCATACGCAAAGCGTATGAGCACTGAAAACAAACAACTAATGGCCAAACAGGCTTCACGTGTAAAACACGTGAGCGCTCATATGCAAAGCATATGAGCGATGAACATAAATAACTAAAGGCTAAACAGGTCTCACGTGCTAAACACGTGAGCGCTCATATGCAAAGCATACGAGCGCTGAAAATAAGCAGGCTAAAACCCATACTAGGGGTCACATGTTAAACACATGAGTTCTCTTGCTACTCACATGCAAAGCATGTGAGCGCCCCAATTTAAAATCCTTCTATCAAATTCTAGAATTAAATTCTATTTGGGAAATATTTTCCTGATCTTCCTCAAACTAGAAAGATCTTCTCTATTAAACAGAGGACCTTTGGATCAAAGATCCAACGGTGATCATCTGGTAGAATAAAACTCTATCATAGGAAAAAATTTTCCTAATCTTGTTAAACTAATAAGATATTCATATGATAAGAATAAAATTCTATGTTAAACTAACGAGATATCCATATGATAGAATTAAATTCTATATTAAGAAAATATATTTCTGATCTTATTATACTAAAAAGATATGATAGAATAAAATTCTAATCTTGTTAAAACTAACAAGATATTCATAATCTTATTAAATAAATAAGAAATCTTCTCTGTTACACAGAGAGCCTTTGGATTAAAAACCCAAAAGTGAATAAAATTCACTGATTGATCTAAAAGATTATGGAATCAATCATGATCTCTCAATGAGGGATTTTCTTAACAAATTGATTCTTTTTCTTCTCATATAAATAGGAGCAAGAAGAGGAGGAAAGAGACACACAGAGAGGGGTAGGGGAAGAAAAATACAGAGAGAATTTAATTCTCTATAAGGAGGAGACCACCCATAAGCTTTACAAAAAGCTCCCACAAAAACAAAAGAGAATTTAACTCTCAAACAAAGGGTTTTAACTCTTCAAAAAAAGAACTTAGTTCTTACTCTAGTTGAGGTCTGCAGAAGCAGATCTCCCCACAAGTTGAGAATTTAATTCTCATCGGGGAGATTCTGTTATGCAGATTCAAAACTTAGGAGAAAAGAACTAATTTCAAAAAATTTAATTCTTACAAAAGTATATAGAAATTTAATTCCTCTAATAAAACTAGGGTTTAACCCTGTAAAGAATTTAATTCTTATAAAATAAGAGACTTTAAACTCTCTAAACTCAGATCCCGGCATCGTTAATATGAGATCAAAATCTTCATGCACATAGAAGGAAATACTGGTGATTCATTAGTGTTCAACACTATAATGAAACCTCACGTATTTCACACGTGAGCACCTCTGATGAACAAAAAAGAATGGCTGAGACCGAGTCACGTGTTTCCCAGGCAAGCGCCTAAAAGAAGAACAAGAAGTGTCTCTTAAGGTAGTCACGTGTTTTCCACGCGATCCCCAATCAAGTGCTTAGCACTTATATGAAGGAGGAAATAGAACCCAGAAAACAGCTCCCACTTTGGAATGCCTTATGTGTCCGCACGTGAGCACCAAAGGGCCCAAGTGCTTAGCTGTCACGCCCTGCTTCCCGGTATACGGCGAAGGGGACGCGACGAGGTCCGCTACGTATATACTCAGAAGTACATACGCTAAGCGTATCTAAGCAATATAAAAGTAATCACAAGAGACAAGAGATATAAAAATAACAGCAACTTTATTTAATAACATTCTTTTGTACAAAGCATGAAAAGGAAATACAACTGAAATAAAAACGATGCCTAAACAATGACATAACAGGAAATGAAAATACTGAATGGAAATGTACAATGTCTAGAGCTCGGGGTCTTCGAGGAACTGATCCAAGTCTTCACTGGTGGGCTCGATCTCTGCTGTGTCCAGATCACCTGACGACATTCAAAGAAGAAAGAAATAGAATGTCGTCAGCGAACAGGTCGCTCGGTAAGTCCCAAAGATAAGGAAGAAATAGAAAAGACAGAATAAGAATGTATCTTTTAAAGTTGTATAATATTTTAGGATATTGTTTTAACGCTGTTGTTTGTAGCTTGGTACAGAAGGATGCCAGTGTATACGAGAAGGGTCTCTATATGCTAGAGACCAGGGCAAACTGAAAGTACAAGGAACCGTTATGCCATGGTACAACAGCAACAGGATTCATGTTAGGTGTCTTAATCTTACTGTCTCGTCCACTTTGAATACCTTCCGTACCAATCTACCCCTTAAACCCCGTAGTGTTTTGATTGTATTGTTATATTGTAATGTATAGGTTGTATAGTTGGATGACTGACCGAAACCATGATATCAGTAACGGATGTAATGGATGTAAACTGGATTCATGTACATGGAAAGTATATCCATGATTTGGTTCAGTCAAGTTGATAACTGGATTCATGGATTCGTGTGTTCATGTTGAATTGTAATATTATAGATTTAGAGATTGACTTGAATCATATTCAAGTCAGATTAATCAGACTCAAAACCGAGTCGGACAGTAGAAATGTAATTCAAAATTCTATAATTACTAGGGTCCTTAGGGTAATTTATAAAACTTGAGGAGGGTTTATGTAAAAATACTTTTGTATAGTTTTCAAGATACACCCTAAGTATTTATTATTCGTCTTTAGAGTTGTAATGAGGGTGGATTTTATATTGTGACATTTCTAGTGAAAATATCCTAGTTTTATATAAATAAAGGTATTTATCTTTAATATTGATTTATTTAAAGTTCATGGTATTTTAATGTAAAATTCATTCTTGTGATTTTTTTAGAAAAAGGTGAAATATTTATATTATAAAAAAATAGATATTTAAATGATAAATATACATATATTTATACAAAAATAATTTTAATAAATATTTTATATTCCAAAAATCTCATTTTCTTAAGATATCGTATTTTAAACCTTTCGAGACCGAATGCTCTTTGCAGAGGTCTGAATCTCGTACTACTAAGCCCGAGGGTACACGATAAACCGTACTATCCCGAACGGGTTCCCGAAAATGGGTTGTAGCGGCGCTTTGCAAAGATTTTATAAATACTAATCCTTTAGAATACGGTTTTATTAAGTAAAAGGTATTTATTTGTAAAATATCAATTTTCCGTATTTTAGATTCTAGGGTTTCCTAAGTCAACTAGCCTATTTCTAAATGGTCTAAACGAAAAGTCGTTAGAAATCTCAAATCGCCTCTTCACCGCCAATTGTGGTCAGGTAAGTACAAATGAGAAAATGAGGGATCCGCTCACGAATCACCGTGAGACGGGCCTTTTAAAGTTACCTTTTCTCACTTGCCTAGCCTAGACACCACAAAATCAGGTTTAGATAAACGACCAATGTCCACAACTTATCATGTTTTCCTAATAAGAAGTATTTGTTTAAAAGTGTATCAAAACTAAAACTTTAAGAAATGGTTTTATTAATATTATGGTATTTAAATGAAAGTTTTGTTTTATTGTATTCTAAGTTTTTATGATGATATCGTTTTAGAGTTGTATTTGTGTGTGTGTGGAGGTTGGTCATTACCTCATGCTCTACTTTAATGTATAGCAAAGTTAAGGGTTAAATGTGAAATCGAAACACGGTGGTATTTAAGTGAAAAATACGATATATTGAAAAAGCTATCATTTCATGTGAGGAAACTTGTTCAAATTATTTGATAAGTGTTTAATAGTCAACAATAAGATATTTAAGCATGATGGAATTGGTGATAAGTGAGATTTTATAGAAAACCGAATCGGATATCGGATTTGTTCCGATTCTGTCGGGTTTTGTAAATTCGTATTTTTCTGAAAGAAAAGAAAGATAGAATGGGAACTTACGGGTTTGGACAACACTAGAGAGTGAGAGGGAAGTAGAGGGTTTGCCGGTGCATCGATTCGTCGCCGAGAGTTCCTAGCACGATCACCGGAAGTTTGCCGTCGATTTCGTCGGGGCTTCGCCTTTCGCTCGTTTTCAAAGTACTAAGGTTTTCTTGAGATTTTGCGAGAGTGGGCTCGGAATTTTGGGATGAGAGGGTAGGAGGTAGGGATATATTTATAGGGTTAGGGTAGATGTAGGGTTTTTAATTAAAAAATGTAAAAAAAAATAGGAAAAATGTATTAAAAATGGATTGAATGAGAGTTATTGTGCTCTTTGGAAACGATTTGAGAAATTAAAGTATACATAGGGGTAGGGGAGACCAAGGGGCGCAACTTTGCAGTTGGAGACTCGGCCGTCCGGCCGAGTCCGGCCGGCGGCGCCGGCCGACTCGGCCGAGTCAGGCCGAGTCGGGGGTGCAGGAGGTGGGGGGTCGCCTAGGGTAGCTACTGGTACTTCTAACTTTTTGGGTGTAGTTGAATTTTCTGGAGTTATGGCTGTTAGATTGTTGGGCTTCTAGAAATTTTAAAACAAAATAATATTAAAAATAATGTGGGGCAGGGGATTTGAACTCTGGTGGCTTGGTTCAGCAGTGCAAGGTATTACCAATGAGCTACAAACTCCTTCTTGTAATTATGGTGTTATTTAATTACTTAAAATGATAGCAGCAAGAGTAAATACTCCAAGTATACATTAAATTTAAAGTAATTTCTTGTACACTAAAAATGGAGTTATTACAATCTTGTAACTTGTAATTAAAAAGCAAAATAATTACATATATCTTGTGTTCAGGCTAAAATACCCCTTTATGGATTTTGAAAAAAAATATTTGAAAAAATTTGTATAGGAAAAATTAGGGTTGTTACATTCTACCCTCCTTATAAAAATTTCGTCCTCGAAATTTGTAAAAGGAAAGTGTAACAGTTTGGTGACAGAACTAAAGATTGTAAAAAGTTTTGGTCAAAGTGAGGGGGTTACCTGGGTTACCTTGGTTCACAGTCTCAGGTTCTATGGCTGCTAAGGTGGAGGCTTGACGTCTCGGCACATTTTTCTGTGTAAGCCGGCATATCGATGCCTGACTAGGTAGAGGTGGTGATGCTGGGAGTGTAGGACGAGTTGCAGGAGCCTGTATAGCTGGCCGCTGTGGGTAGTTGGTGGGTGTGTGAGCTGAGTTGCGTCTATAGGGACAATCTCTAATTCTATGATCGGATGCGCCACAAACTAGGCACATGCCTTTTGCGCGCCTACAGTCATTCCACAAGTGTCCATTCCTACGGCAGTAGTAGCCAAATCCTGAACTTGACTGGTTAATTGTTTTCTTTTGTCTCTTGGGTTTTGCAGGTTGTGTAGTGTAGGTTCTTCCTGCCATCTAGGCGGCAGAACGTTTCTTGACGGTTGCTTCTGCTCTAGTCGGTTCAATAGTATAGCAGTCTGCTGCTGCAGTCCAACCAGAAGGCTTCGGATTTCCTCAAGCAGAACCGTCTGCTCGTTGGATGGAGCAGGAACGGCAGGTGTGATTGGTAGGGCTGGAGGTGTGTTGTTGACATTGGTGCTGGTGTTGTTCGGGGAATCCATAACCTTGGAGAAAAATTTAGGTTAGGACAGATTCAAAGTATATGATTCAAGGAATATGAAATTGATAAGATTCAAGGAACATGAATTGTAAAGAATGTTTTAGTTGTTGGTTCTTGTGTTATATTGCTTAGGTTGTTCACGCAGAACAAAACTGCATAGTATGATTCTATACAGCTCTGACCTGCATGGGCCACCAACAAAACCTGTCACGCCCCGCTTCCCGGTATACGGCGAAGGGGACGCGACGAGGTCCGCTACGTATATACTCAGAAGTACTTACGCTAAGCGTATCTAAGCAATATAAAAGTAATCACAAGAGACAAGAGATATAAAAATAACAGCAACTTTATTTAATAACATTCTTTTGTACAAAACATGAAAAGGAAATACAACTGAAATAAAAGCGATGCCTAAACAATGGAATAACAGGAAATGAAAATACTGAATGGAAATGTACAATGTCTAGAGCTCGGGGTCTTCGAGGAACTGATCCAAGTCTTCACTGGTGGGCTCGATCTCTGCTGTGTCCAGATCACCTAACGACATTCAAAGAAGAAAGAAATAGAATGTCGACAGCGAACAGGTCGCTCGGTAAGTCCAAAAGATAAGGAAGAAATAGAAAAGACAGAATAAGAATGTATCTTTTAAAGTTGTATAATATTGTAGGATATTGTGTTAAGGCTGTTGTTTGTAGCTTGGTACAGAAGGATGCCAGTGTATACGAGAAGGGTCTATATATGCTAAAGATCAGGGCAAACTGAAAGTACACGGAACCGTTATGCCACGGTACAACAACAACAGGATTCATGTTAGGTGTCTTAATCTTACTGTCTCGTGCCACTTTGAACACCTTCCGTACCAATCTACCCCTTAAACCCCGTAGTGTTTTGATTGTATTGTTATATTATAATGTATAAGTTGTATAGTTGGATGACTGGCCGAAACTATGATATCAGTAACGGATGTAATGGATGTAAACTGGATTCATGTACATAGAAAGTATATCCATGGTTTGGTTCAGTCAAGTTGATAACTGGATTCATGGATTCGTGTGTTCATGTTGAATTGTAATATTATATATTTAGAGATTGACTTGAATTATATTCAAGTCAGATTAAGGACATTGCGGTCTATAATTAGTTTAAGGACATTACGATCCAAGGGTAAGGACATCATAGTCCATGGGCTTAAGGACCCCACAGTCCGAGGTTAAGGATATTATAGTCCATGGGTTTAAGGACCCACAGTCCGAGGTTAAGGACATTATAGTCCATGAGTTTAAGGACCCCACAGTCCATAGAATGTTTGGTTGTCGGGACCCGTCACCTCTCTGAAGACGTTGAAGGATTACAACGACAAATATCATAGGATTGAAGAGATGTACCCTTGAACCAATATTGGTTGGAAGGCTCTGTAGTTGAAATAATTTAAGGATCGTTAGTCTCGTTTGAGATTAAGATCAACTTAAATGTTTGTTAAGTATACGTTAGTCTAATTTTTAGACTAAGATCTACTTAACAGGATCATTTAGATCCAACAAAAGAGCATTTGGGCTCTATTGTTTAGTTTAGGGATATTGCGGTCCAAGTTCAGATGAAAACATGGGTTTGGAAATGCACCAGATAGTTATTGGTCATTGGGACCCACCACCTCTCTGAAGACGTTGAAGAATTATAACGACATGTATCAGAGGTGTGAAGAGATGTACCCTTGAACCAAAATTGATTGAAATGGCTCTGTGAATATGGTTGGAGTTCAGTTTCAGGAGATCTTGCCTCAAAAAAACTTAGCTAGTTTAGGCTCAGATTGGTTTGGATATAGTGTTAAACACTAGAGTACACTCGGCTATCACCTGCTCCCATGTGATGCGCTTGGAATAGTGTTAAACACTAAGAATGGAGTGCACAAAATAGTGTTAAACACTAAAAAAGTGGCACTCACGTGGGGTCACATGAGGCGCTTGAATATTGGGCCAGACTTCCCTTATTTTATTCTCAAAATATGCAAGTAAGTGTTAAACGCTTTAGTCTTCAGGGCCATCACGTATGGGCACGTGATGGGTACCCATGTACTGGATATTAAAAGGATTTGCTAGGGGTCACGCGGAGACACGTGAGATGGCCCATGCATTGAATTTTAATCCTTCAGTTCTTTCCATCTTCTCTTTTTAAAGAGTGTTTATCAGGGGTCCCGTGGGGACACGTGAGGCACCCAAAATCTGTTCTGCCCTTCTCAATTTTGAGAAGTTTGTTCAAGGGTCACGTGGGAGCACGTGACCTAGTCTTATTCGCTCTCTTTTGATCATTGAGGGGGAGGGTCACATGTTGCCATGTGATCATGTTGGGTACTTGATTCTTTTACGTGCATGAAAAGTCTAAGTCCTTTGTTTAAGAATTAAATTCTTTTATAGGGTTAAACCCTAATTTTATTTAGAGGAATTAAATTCCTATGTATTTGGAAGAATTAAATCCTTTTATAGGGTTAAACCCTAATTTTGTTGGAGGAATTAAATTCCTATGCGCTTTGTGGGAGAATATAATTCTTTGAACTTAGGTCTTCTCTTAGGTTTTAGATCTGCATGGCAGAATCTCCCCGATGAGAATTAAATTCTCAACTTGTGGGGAGATCTGCTTCTGCAGACCTTCCACTAAAGGAAGAACTAAGTTCTTATTCTAAATTCTTCGTTTGAGAATTAAATTCTCTTTTTTCTTTTATGGGAGCTTATAGGATGATCTCTCACCTAGGATTTCTTTCTTTTCTCAAGAGACCTTCTTTTCTCTCTGGAGAATTAAATTCTCTTTTTTTGTATTCTCTCTCTTGTTGTTGTATCTCTTTATTTCTCTTCTCTTCTTGGCTCCTATTTATAGGAGGAAGAAAAGAATCAGTTTATTTAGTCAATCTTTCATTGAAATATTTTAATTGATTTTGTAACCAACATGATCTTTTAGATCATTCGGTGAATTTTATTCACCATTGGATTTTTAATCCAAAAGATATTTTATTTGTTGTTCCTGGCAGATTTTAGGAAAATATTTCCTTGTATAGAATCTTTCTATAAATTGGTGATTTTTAATCACCATTGGATTTTTAATCCAACAGTGCTCCACTTTACAGAGCGCAATCTTTTTGTTTGGAAAGATCTAGGGGAATATTAGGGTTTTTGATTTTCCTTAATTAGAATTTAAATCTATTAGTTCAGAAGGTTTAAGAGCCTATCATGTGTTAGCACGTGACCCCACTGATTGACCATTTAATTAGAATTTAATTCTATTATTTCAGAGATCTTAGGAACCCATCACGTGTTGGCACGTGACCCCCTGTCACGTGTAGGCACGTGACCCCCTATCACGTGTGGGCACGTGATGCCCCATTGGGGTTTTTTCTTGCTGTTTTATTATACCTTTTAATTCATTTTAGTGGGTTTAAAGGCCCATCACGTGTAGGCACGTGACCCCTTTTGATTAGAATTCAATTCTTATTATTTCAGAGTCTTCAGGAAACCATCACGTGTCGGCACGTGACCCCCGATCACGTGTGGCACGTGATGCCACATTTTTGTATTTTATGAAGGAAAAAATGCCCCCACAGCGTTGTTCTCACGTGTTTGCACGTGAGTGCAACGTTGTAACTTTTGTGGCCGTTGGATCTGCCTAGGGAACAGGGAAGATGAACTTTTTCCCATCTTGTCCTATAAATGCAGGGGTCTCTTCAGCAGTGCCTCCACTCCTTCATCTTCTTCCTTCCTTGTTCTTGTCTTGAGAATTTAGTTCTCCTTTTCAAAGCTTAGTTCTCTGTTCAAAAAATTCCAGAGTTTAGCTCTGTCAACAAAAGATTTCCTTTTTCAAGTAAGGATCTTAAACGGCCGAGGAACTTCTTATAGAAATTTTCTTTGGATTTTAAATCCACACCAAGGGTTTTTCCCTTTAACAAAAGCCATCTTTCCAAGTTCTTTAAGAATGTCCGATCTTTGAATAGCAAACCCCCTTTGCTAGGCATTTCTCTGATCTTAGGGAATTGGTGATGATACTTGTCTACCTCTGGAATTTAATTCCATTCCAAAGAGCTTAGCTCTGAAAATTTTTCTGGGAATTTAATTCCTCTAAAGAACTTAGTTCTTAAAAGAAGACTTCTTGGGATTTTTCATCCTGAGTAGTTCTTGCAAAAATAGTTTAGGAGAGATCCTTCTTGATTTGCACAGAATTTTTGCAATAGGTTTTCTCCTTGGGGGAATGTATAGAGTTGTTTGAATTTATTGAGAATCTTCCTTTTGTTC
Organism: Agapanthus africanus; assembly: GCA_030015575.1. Taxonomy (NCBI): domain Eukaryota; kingdom Viridiplantae; phylum Streptophyta; class Magnoliopsida; order Asparagales; family Amaryllidaceae; genus Agapanthus; species Agapanthus africanus. The sequence goes on along the minus strand of JASDDO010000024.1, from coordinate 193,373,724 downwards.
TCATAATGATTACCCTGCCTCATCATTAGTGGGCCGCCATCTTGATTTTGTGGGGCTCCTGTGTTTTGCAACCAATGGTCCCATGAAATAAGTGGCTTGTCGTTTTCTTCCACCATCTTTATATATATATATATATATATATATATATATATATATACACACACATGTGGGTTTCATTAACAGTTTCCCTTTCTTCTGTTTCAGGAACAATGGCTTCTCTTCCATACTTCCCTTTTACCCGCTCGGACGCTGCCTTTCCTCAGTCATCGTATGACGAAGAGGCGATGGCGATGATTAGAGCCCATGACCTGGATCGCACCAGTCTGCTTTTGGGGGAACCTGGTATGGTCATATCATCCGGGGTCGCCGGAGTTTTATTTGCGGGGAGCCGATGGAACCTCTTCGTCCTATATTGCCGATGGAACGCCCACAGACTGCTTATGCAGTAGAAGTGACCAATTGGACTCTTTCGGGCCGTCTAGAGCCCTCTACTTCTGGGATACCTAACCATCCCCTTCCAGCTATAGATATCTTGGGGCATCGGATTTTCCAAGGTGAAGCTCGACCTTAAGGGCAGGTTTATAAAGTGGGTATCACCCCCCGGCACCCAGTAGGCTACCTTATTTGGGCTCGCTATATTCTTTCTGCCCACCGTGCAAGACTGCAGAGGGTTGGACTATATCAGACGGTGTATGCATCGCTCTTTCATTACCATGCTCCCCACGTTTGGTGGATCAAAGCTTTCTTGAACCAGTGGAATCTGCTAATCGCACGCTTTTGGCGTGTCAGAAGTTCAAAGTTCTAAAGTTTACCGCGATCAGGACGGTGTCGCTATGCAGGTAGCCGGTTGAGCACGGGTCGATCCACAGGGAGATGGTTGTATGTCCGTTCGAGTTTTAGACGAGTCAATAAAGAATGTGTATATGTTTGTTCAATTCTATCCTAAGTGTTTTATATGCAAGTATAAAGTTAAGAAAAAGATACGAAAGTGTAAGCTAAAGAAATCCGCACTCAAAACCTTTGAGCCGAGTCTTGACCAATTGAAGCTAGAGCAATTGGCAACAACGTGGATTAGGGGATTTAAGCACGGTATTCGTGGAATCAGGCTTATTTACCCTTGTCCTTCCGTTCTTGTCTCTTGCTTTCGCCTCCGGCCAAACCGAACGCAACCGGTCGCGGTTAGGAATCACCGTTACCTTGGTAGGGTAGGGTGCCTAACGGAGCACTTGCGTAATGTTTGGGCGGAGTTCAATGGAAAATAACGGGAAAAGGAAATGAGCAAAAAAACATTAACTTACAATATCGTATTTATTCTTAACAACAATAATTACAACCATTCACAAAACGAACCAAAAAGAGAGATCAAAAAGATAAACAAAGAAAAGAAAAGATTACAAGCAAGTAATTAAAGTTCATGGTAATAAATTGCAAGTAATAAAAGACAAGAATGAAAAATGCAAGAAAGAAATAAGCAAGAAAGTAACACTAAGAACCATGGAACAAGTTACACACCATGGGTTTAATAACCCAAACTTAAACTCGCAAGCTCAATTAAGAGGTTGCAAGATCAAGAGAGAACTAAAAACTCAAGGCAAAATGAAGCACAAATTCCATAAGAAAATACAACCCTTGAGATCAATAACCAACCCTAAAAATTTCAAGCTCAATGAAGAGGTTGAAAGATCAAGAGAAAGCAAGGATCTCAAGGGGAAGCTAAACAAAAGAATGATACAAAAACCCTCATCTTCATTTAATATCCACTCAATGCTCTCACTACATTTTCATGGAGGAAAGAATGAAGAAGAAGACTAAAAACTAACAAAAAAGAGGCTTATGAAATGGACCCTTTGGTTTGGCTCAGAACTGGGGTATTTATAGGCAGGGAACTGGAAACCTAGGGCAAGAATTTGGCTCCACATAGAGTTACCAAAATACCCCCAAAAAACGACACAGTGAAGAGCTTATATGGCCGCGGTTCCGCGGCCTAAGCGTGCTAATGCCGCGGAACCGCGGCGCTTTAGAGGAGTTAGGCCATAGAATTTTGTGGGGTTCCCTGGTTTGATGTCTTCTTCAGTATGGTATAGTACTTTTCTCAGAAGCTCTTCACAATATTTCCAGAATTCCATCATAACAAAAAGGTGATGTGATGTGGATCTTTTGCCATGATTTCCTCGAACTCCGCGTAGATTTCTTGGATTTTGTGTTGCCACTGAGCTTTGTGCATGAAAATGACAATCGATTTGCCATTTTGTCCCTTAAACTGGTATGTGGCAACACACGGATAGAGAGCGAAGACCCGTGTTTTATCTGTTGTTGACAGTAATCCGGAATTTGTCGTACTTTTCCATGATATTCACTGTTTAAAGCGGAGACCAGTATCCTGCAATTATGTAGCAAACACTGATTAAAAGCACCTGCTTATAAACAAACGAACGTAGGAATGGGCGGTATAAAATGCAATATTCTGGTATGAACAAATACCCCCAAACTTATCTTTTGCTCGTCCCGAGCAAAACCATTTATTCACAAAAAATAAAAGCCTAACCGCACTTTCGCAGGGAACGCGATTGCACTGAGCGTGTGCAACAAGCCGTTAAACCTCTAGGTGTCCCTAGTAGGAGGAGTGTTGTCTCCTGAGGGTTTTCAGCGGATACTACCCACAAAATCCCGTCAAGCTAGTTTTGCGAAATAACTATGATTCAAACCCTAAAGTTTTGTTTCAGAAAATAACAATTCTATGATCCTAAGTCTAGACTATCGAACCCTTATTTTTCACACCTCGCTTCTTATTTAACTAAAGATTTTATATGTCTTTACGTGCAGTGCAAATAGTGTCGTTAAGTTCCGGAAGGATCGATTAAAGTCATCATGTCACACAATAAAGCCCAAATAAAAATTTTAAAAGGATCACATAAGTTTTATAAAGAGTTAAGTATTTTTCAAGTTTCGTTTTCCAGTAAAGTTTCAACTTCAGAATTTCTATCTTCCCTAACAGGAAACTAGGTCTTATTTTTCACTCCACCTTTTTCTTGTTTTCATTTCATACACACCTCTGTCAACGTGCAATAGTCTTTATCATATAATAAAACCTTCATATCTCCGCTATAAATATTTTTTTATAAAACATGTCTTTTGTCAAGATTATTCTCACACAAAGAACCGTTAGGAATTTTAACTCGGAGAGAACACTTGCTTGACTTTGTTTTAAACTGGACTTTCTAGGCTTCTTAACGAGTTTTGGGCCAATGCACCCAAACCAGTTGGCTTTAGGGCATTAGGTGTAGAAACACCCCACCGGACTTAATTACTCAAGTTACCTAGGTCCAAAAACAAAAGACAATTTGACGTGAAAATCATGATGATTCAATACGAACGGAGATATAACTGGCAGTTCAATTATTATTTTTTTTTGGATAAAAGACGTGTTTAGTGGGTTCGATGTGTAATCATTCCAATCAAGTTCCAGATGGGTTATTTTTTAGAATTAGTTCCAATTAAGGCATCAATAATATCCCTTCATATTCACTTCACTTCATATACTATTCTTGATATTACTTATTTCAGAACAAACCTATTTGATCCTCAGAAAATTATTTATCCATTTATAAGTTTTTAGACATAAAAGACTTGTCATCTAATTTCCAAAATTCACGACACGTGTAGTGTGATGTAAAGACGTATATCAGCTATAGTTAACTTCAAAGGAGAGTTATCTTTCAGGTTTTCAAAATCTAAAAATAAGATTTAGTTATTCTTATCTTATCAAACAAAACCGTCGAAATGTTGAATCTGAGTTCTCCCACTAGCTAACTTGACAAAGTTTTTATATTTTTTTCGAAAATTTTTTATTTTTGTGGGATATTTAATAAGGTATGTAAATGCAAAATATACAAATGAATGCGAAGGAAGAAAGCTTACCGAGCACACCCCCAAACTTAAACTTGACAGTGCCCTCACGGTCAGGCTACACCAAGAGGGTCAAAATTGTCGGCGCTCCCTAGAAACAAATTATATACAAAACAAAAGGAAAACCAAAAAGATATATAAAAAAAAAGGTTTCCCCCCAAATTTAAGTGAAACGGTGTTTCCACTGTTTAAGCGGTGAAGTTCAGGATTAGGGGGAAAGAAACAGTATCAAGCTATACAAGGCCTTACACAGGACAAAAGTTAACACCAACCATTCAAAAATTCTATCTCTGTCAGATGCGGGTTGGTGAAAGAAGGTGAAGAGGAAAGAAATGGAGAATACGCGAGACCGTATGGAGATAGAAGCGGGATACGGTCTCGGTATATGAGAAGAAGAATGGCGGAAGGGAGAAAGAAGTGGAATACGAACTTGAGGGTGGAAATGGAGCGAATAAATTAGCACAATTTGTGATGACCGATGTGTGAAAAGCGATTGTGCTAATATATTAACCCGTCGAGAAATGGGGTCAAATCCCTCAAGATCCGTGAGAAACCATGGGTACGCCGAACTCGGTAAACCAGACATATGAAATGAAAGTGATACGGTTTCTTGCAATGTCGGAACGATGGAAATGATGGAGGGAAGTGATCGAGGAGGGGTATCGGTTAGAGGTTCAGAAGGGTGTACACAGTCAATAACAGGGACAGGATGAATTGGAAAATCCGACTCATCAATTAAAACTGGTTCATCCTCAAACTATCCTCAATGTTCTCCTCAAAATTTATCTCATCCATGCATTTATCCTCAAAATCCAGACGCGTATGGGGTTCGGGAAAAACATTTAATTACTCGGGATGATGAATTGGAGAGGAAAACTCAGCCAAATCTGCGGGTTCATCATCCAAAATATTCCCAGCGTCAATATCCTCAATCAAGTGAAAGTCAATTTTCTCAGACACCTCATCAAAAGCATGGATTTCAATCGATTCTGGTTCTAAGATGGAGGTGTAGAGGTCAAAAGGATTGGGTGTGGTTTCACTTGGCAAGGTCCCTTCACAATCGGGTAAATCAAACACTGCAAAGTCGCACAACTCATCAAACATCCTATCTTCAATTGATAATTCAGTTGGGACACTTGATAGACTTTCAACACAGGAGTTGTGGGATTCAATTTGAAATGGATAGGTTTGATTTGGAAGGGGGTACAACTCACTCTCTCCACTCAAATTCTCAATCTGTCCAACCGCCTCATCATACATTGGAAAATTAGGAGCTAGTTGGGAACTAGCTACCGGGTCAGTAGGTTGTATGAGGGCGGCCATGGACACATTCAAATCCATCATCTGTTGGCATGACGCTACCCTAAAGTGTTCCAACGACTGTTCCAGACTAGACATAGGTTGTGAAGGGGTTTCAGTAAAAGATTCAAAGTTGTTTGGATACTGAAAACTCCTAAATGGCGGTTCAGAATCAATGTCTAGGGAAGGTGCAAGAGTAGGGTAGGACTGGTAGGAATTGAATGGCTGGACAGTAGTAGGATCAACATTCGGATATGAAGATGAATGGAATTGTTGATCCCAAGAATCTGTAGTGGTGAGAGGAGTGAAAGATCGGCTACAGGATTGTTCAATACGTTCAGCGATGGACAAAGGACGACTTGTAAAAGGGGTATCAACATAAGAGGGTGGGGAAGGTTGAAAAGGTTGATACAAAGTGGATTGCGGAATGCAAGTGTTTGTCCTAGACGCTTCTATCCGATCTTTCAAAAAGATTTTGGGCATGGAGGGATCGTTCGACGTTCGGCCAAAGCAAGAACCGTAAGAAGTAATGTCTGGTTGTGGGTACCAAAGTTCGGCAAGAGTTTTGCGAGGTGGTGTACCCATGATATGAAGAGAGAAAGAAAGAAAGGCAGAGAAAAGGAGGGGAAAAAGAATGTGATGTTTTTTTTAGGTAGCTATTAACAAAAGAATGAAATATACACACAAAAAGAATCTGGACAAAAACAATCACGACACAAAAATACCACACACCTAATCGTTCTAGGGTTCACCTAGGTCAACTAGACCTGTTCCAGAACTTGATTGTCGAAGTAAAACTGTGTCGAGAAACGGGCTCAAGATACACTGATCACGAGGCCAGGTAAGTGCAGAGATAAGGGGAGGTTTTCCAACGCTTTCGCGAAGTTCCTTAATTAAATAACCCTTTCTCTTTTGGCGGTTTCGCCGTTAACACTTTCCTAGACACCCCGTAAACAATGTACCGTTAAGCGAGGCTCTAAACACGGTTAACTTCTCCTAATGAGCACGAAGTCCTTAAGGCTTAAAGTCTAATTTCTTTTAAAATTTGTGCGGGTAAACGTTATGCTCAAGTTCGTGATTTGTGGGCCACGGAAAAGGTGATGAAATCATTTACCGTGTATTGTGGGGTTCGCTTGCCCTTAAGTCCGTATTAATGTATGCAATGCACAATTCAATAAAAATTCTATAAAGAATCAAACAATCGTTTTTTAGTTTAAGCACGGCACTGCAACAAATACGGGTTAGTCAATTTTTAGCGTTTGCTAGCGAACTTGCAAAGAATTCTGCAAAGAATATTATATTGGATGCGTCGGATTTGAGAAGAAGGTGTTAGTAAAGTACGTACCGTTAAGTTTTTGGGTTAGGAAACCCCCGTTGAATCAAATCTGGTAAGCTTGAAAAGTTCGCTTGAGCGGGTCAAACTACCCGGATCTTTGGCACTATACTTTGCAATCACCTTAGCCTTGAACGTACACTTTGCTCCCCACAATCGCCGTTTGCAAATCCGCAAAAATCTGCAGACTTGATCACAAAAATTATCAAAAAAAAACAAAAAGATTTTATATTTTATTTATAAATATATACAAAAAGAATATTAACCCGAATAACAAGAAAGAAAATACGCTACCATCTCCCCGGCAACGGTGCCATTTGATCGCACGCTTTTGGCGTGTCGGAAGTTCAAAGTTCTAAAGTTTACCGCGATCAGGACGGTGTCGCTATGTAGGTAGCCGGTTGAGCACGGGTCGATCCACAGGGAGATGGTTGTATATCCGTTCGAGTTTTAGACGAGTCAATAAAGAATGTGTATATGTTTGTTCAATTCTATCCTAAGTGTTTTATATGCAAGTATAAAGTTGTTAAGAAAAAGATACGAAAGTGTAAGCTAAAGAAATCCGCACTCAAAACCTTTGAGCCGAGTCTTGACCAATTGAAGCTAGAGCAATTGGCAACTACGTGGATTAGGGGATTTAAGCACGGTATTCATGGAATCCGGCTTATTTACCCTTGTCCTTCCGTTCTTGTCTCTTGCTTTCGCCTCCGGCCAAACCGAACGCAACCGGTCACGCTTAGGAATCACCGTTACCTTGGTAGGGTAGGGTGCCTAACGGAGCGCTTGCGTAACGTTTGGGCGGAGTTCAATGGAAAATAACGGGAAAAGGAAATGAGCAAAAAAACATTAACTTACAATATCGTATTTATTCTTAACAACAATAATTACAACCATTCACAAAACGAACCAAAAAGAGAAAACAAAAAGATAAACAAAGAAAAGAAAAGATTACAAGCAAGTAATTAAAGTGCATGGTAATAAATTGCAAGTAATAAAAGACAAGAATGAAAAATGCAAGAAAGAGATAAGAAAGAAAGTAACACTAAGAACCATGGAACAAGTTACACACCATGGGTTTAATAACCCAAACTTAAACTTGCAAGCTCAATTAAGAGGTTGCAAGATCAAGAGAGAGCTAAAAACTCAAGGCAAAATGAAGCACAAATTCCATAAGAAAATACAACCCTTGAGATCAATAACCAATCCTTAAAATTTCAAGCTCAATGAAGAGGTTGAAAGATCAAGAGAAAGTAAGGATCTCAAGGGGAAGCTAAACAAAAGAATGATACAAAAACCCTCATCTTCATTTAACATCCACTCAATGCTCTCACTACGTTTTCATGGAGGAAAGAATGAAGAAGAAGAAGAAGAAGAAGACTAAAAAATAACAAAAAAGAGGCTTATGAAATGGACCCTTTGGTTTGGCTCAGAACTGGGGTATTTATAGGCAGGGAACTGGAAAGCTAGGGCAAGAATCTGGCTCCACATAGAGTTACCAAAATACCCCCAAAAAACGACACAGTGAAGAGCTTATATGGTCGCGGTTCCGCGGCCTGAGCGCGCTAATGCCGCGGAACCGCGGCGCTTTAGAGGAGTTAGGCCATAGGATTTTGTGGGGTTCCCTGGTTTGATGTCTTCTTCAGTATGGTATAGTACTTTTCTCAGAAGCTCTTCACAATATTTCCAGAATTCCATCATAACAAAAAGGTGATGTGATGTGGATCTTTTGCCATGATTTCCTCGAGCTCCGCGTAGATTTCTTGGATTTTGTGTTGCCATTGAGCTTTGTGCATGAAAATGACAATCGATTTGCCATTTTGTCCCTTAAACTGGTATGTGGCAACACACGGATAGAGAGCGAAGACCCGTGTTTTATCTGTTGTTGGCAGTAATCCGGAATTTGTCGTACTTTTCCTTGATATTCACTGTTTAGAGCGGAGACCAGTATCCTGCAATTATATAGCAAACACTGATTAAAAGCACCTGCCTATAAACAAACGAACGTAAGAATGGGCGGTATAAAATGCAATATTCTGGTATGAACATCTGCCCACCAACACCTTCCTGCTAGGGGATCGATAGGTGTCTATCTGATTGGATGAATTCCGTGAGATTTCAGGACTGCCCATTAGGGGGAGCATTACGAGGAACTGTTGCCTCCAGATGAATATGTTTTCTCTACCATGCCAGCTATGCTCGATGGTCTGACAGCCAAAACCGCCGTTCGTCAAAGGTATCCCAGTCTGATCAAGGCCCTGGGAATTTTCGATATATTATTTGCGAAGTCAGAAGGGCAAGGTATCACTTTCGAGAGCTTTATCGCCAGTTTTTTTTAGGGGGATATTTTATCCAAGGAGGCCCCGAAGTTTGCGAGCATTGACGACCCTTTTGGGTTCGGATTAAATAAACTGCTGGCCAAAGAAAAAGATCTACCATAGTTCTACATTCCGATCATGTCGGTCGTGTCTTTTGATGCAATTGCGGCCCCTGGCATAGACGAAGAGACCTTCTTCGTCGGCTTTATTAGCCTTTGGCTCAGCTGGTTTGTGATACCGTCACACCGACGCTTCATGAGAGCTTCCGTCTTCTATCCCGCCCATCGTGTAGCTGAAGGAGCAAAGTTGGCTGTCGGTATCGCGGGACTATCGCATCTTTATCACGGGTTAAGTGTTGCGGCCAACACTTCGGCTCCAGGTGTAGATGTTGTGAATCTTCCCCTTCATTACTTCACATCTTGGATTGAAATGCACGTGCTGGGGGAATTCGCGGCATATCAACGGCCGAACTTCTATGATTCCTACACTTTCCCCCGAGTTATGAGATTGGTGGATGCCTCCGCTCCCGATCCGACTCAATTAGGGGCCCTCCTTGTTCTGCTCAATACATATACCCACGAGGGAGGAATGATGTTTATTGATCGCGTTCTTTCTGCTCTGGAAGGGCCTGTCCAGCAGTTGTTCGACTTGTCAAAAAGGGGAGCACCCTCTTTAAAGCCTAGGGAGATCATGCATCTGTACTCAATCAGGCTGGGCTATTTAGTGTTTCGCCAGAATGATACGGCTCTCCTTATGCGGTATAATCCACACCGCTTTGCCCGGCAACTGGGCTATGATCAGGGAGTCCCCTTTGAAGCGTTCTTGGTTGAGCCTACTTCATCGTTAGGAGTTATTCGCGACGTTATTCATCATTTTATGCGGCTGAATACTAGCTCCATGTTCATGATCCCAGAACCTGACTATCTCCCCAAGTCTGTGGGCTCCTTTGTGGGCTGGTATCGCCACTGGGTTGGTCCTATCATTGCCGAGGAAAGGCGGGTGCTCTTTGAATATAAAACTCCCGCCCCAACTCAAGCTTCTCACGTTCCGTTGCGACCGCGGTTAGTCGTTCGCCCTCTTTTGAGGGATGGTGGTGCGGTCGTCATTTCGCAGGCCGCAGATACCGAGTCGATTCCTCCCACTGCAGGGATGCCGATGCGTACTAGAGCTCGGGCAAAGGCTTCCGCCGAGGTGCCAGCGGCAGTTCCATCAGTTGCAGTGTCATCGATGGCAGTGTCATCATCGGTAGCACCGCCAAAAGAGGATACTGGAGGCGAGGTTGGGGAATGTTGCACCAAAGCGCCGAAGGGAAGGAAGCGATCATCTTCCAGTGCTAGTTCCGGGCCGAAGCGGAGGAAGAAGACAGTCACCGGCATACTTGACTTTTTATTGGAATCCGAGCCTATCTTTCAAGATGAACCAATAGCTATGCAAGAGCCAGATGGTGGTCTTCTTTTCCAGGTTCATCTGCCGAAAAAGCCGCACAATTGGCCAAGGCTATAAGACGCTACCAGGATGAGACTGAAAATGTGAGGGTCCCGAAGAGGCCTTATCCTGTCATCATTTTGTATAAAGATCCTCCATCGATACGGCGGATATTTATAGGTCCTTTGGAAGAGGGAGGCGAGATAGCCCTTAAGCGGCCTATCTCAGCCCATGCCGAAGATGCGCTGTCATTATGAACCAGTGGACACGAGTTTACCCTCGAACCCCGGCGAGCACAAATTCTTGAGAAGGAACGCCGGCTTGAAAAAGCCATACTTGAAGCTCCTTGGAGCATTGGTATACTTATATATCTTTTTGTAGTATTTTGCACTGCTTATATATATATATATATATATATATATATATATATATATATATATATCCTTATCTTCGTGAAAACTTTGCAGGGACTTCGGCAATGGCAGAGGATCTGAGTTCGAGTCGCGCCTTGACTATGGACTCTGTAAATATCCTTCATGAGACACCAGTCAGTGTGGAGGGGGTCGATACAGCTGTTCTTCCTACCACGGAGCTCCCATTGGCGGTTTCCGTTCTCCCGGTGCTTGCTCTCCCGGAAAAGGCATCTTCATTGGCCGCAGATTCAATGGATCTTTCTGGGGACGGCCCGAAGACTGTGGGACAGGTAGTCGAGGCCACCATCCTTTCATTAGAGCCTGCAGCGGTGGTCACTGCTCCTCAATTGGAAGCTGTTGTACCGGCCCATATCCCCGATGATGTGCCTGGGGGCATGGAGGAGGCTGCCGAAGCTGCTATTCCTCCAGTTCAGAGCGGGAGGAGCATCGAAGGTATTCTTCTATCTTTTGCTTTAATGATCTCTTCATTATCTGAACCTTTCTGTCTTTTCAGAGCTACGAGGATTGGCGGCGTTCATCGCGGACCTGTCCCCCAGGAAGTCTTTTCAGCGTCTGCTAGAGATGGCCGCTCCGCAGGCAATATCCCCTCAACGCATCGTCCTCTCTTCCGGTCAAGATTAGTGTTATTTGCCTTCTTCTCACGGCATTATTATTATTTCATATAACGATACTGATGTCTTCTGTAGTTCTGGAATCCGACGATGAAGTTGAGATCCTTGACGGGCCTGGAGATTCGTCTAGTCCTCCTTGCATGACCGTGGGTAAGTAAAGTTTCGACGTTGTTCCATCTGCTCTTTGCTTGCAAGTCTCGCTGATTTTTTATAAATCTTAACAGCTTTGCCAGTTCTTACCACGCTGGAATCTCGCATCGTCATGCCACCCGGCCCCTATGCTCTACGTGCCTCTGAACGGATGGCAAAGCTAAGCATTCACTTTTTGTCAGCTCTGATCGAAGACCTTCGTGCTGGTAGTTTGATCACGGCCGAAGAATTTGCCGTCGAAGCAAACAGTTCTCTCCCCTTTCTTGCTGCTTACCATAGTGAAACATTGGTGCAAGTCTGGGTTGAGTTTTGTCGTCGGGTGGAGGCTTTCTTGCATAGTCTTGAATGTACGCGCCTTCCTTCAGAGATTGTGGCTGCAAATGCGAGCCTGCGGGGGTTAATTGAACGGTGCGCCGCAAATATGCTGTCGTGCGAGAAGAGGCTCAGCCGAAAATTTTCAGAGAGGAAGCTGGCTTCAAATGCGCTGGGGGAACTTCAAGCTGAACTTACGGCTAAGACCACTCGTGCGTATGAACTCTGGCGGGTGCTTCAAGAAGATATCAGGGAGGTGGTAGCTATTGATAAAGCCGTCATTTTTACCCGCGAGTTAGTTGAAGCCCACAAGGTCACTGAACAGGAGCTTGAAAGTCATCTTGTCTCGTACCAGGCCCAACAGTCTCAAGCGGAGGCCCGTCTCGCAGTGATAACAAATTATGAAGTCGAGGCCCAGCGGAAAAAGGATGAACTGACAAATCTGTTACATCGTCCGCCGGCTTGAAAAATTGTATATTTTTCCTTTTATTCTTCTTTTGTTCATACTCCTGAATGAGAGTATTTTTTTGATTCTTTCATAGATTGTAATTTGTATTCATTTTAATTCATGAATAAAAGACATATTTTTCTTGTCTTCCTCTGTCATTTGTCCACTTAGCTGTATTGTCGCTATGTTACTCTGGGAAGCGTAGAGAATATTTCGTCCTGGCCTTCTTGTAGGGTATCGATGGCTTAGGAAGCAGGTTCAGGTCTGTTGCCCAAGACTTTCCAACTTTATGAGTCGTGAGGATCTCAAAAAGATTTTTCTCCCTACGAGTCGAGAGGATCTCGTAGGTGTATTTTCTCCTTAGGAATTGTGATGATTCCTAAGTGCGTTTTCTTTTGAGAGTCGTAAGGATCTCACAAGAGAATTTTCCCACCTACAAGTCGAGAGGACTCGTAAGTGGTTGTTTTCCCTCTTTATCGATGTTCGACTTCGAAGAGTTTGACCCGTGAATAATATGCAAGAGTCCATCTTGGACTGACTTGTAGGGCCCCAGTGCTTAGGAAACAGGTTTTGTAATCCACATTGCTTAAGGCTTTGCCTTACGAGACGAAACGAATCAAGAAGTTCTCGCAAGGATGTCTTAACGTCACAGTTAACCTCTGCTCTATACGACAGAGGTCCGTTAGGGTCTGTGGTACTAGGGTTGTGTCCGTCGTACCATCACGTTGGCTGATGTATTCCTCGATAGGCAATTTTGCTGTTCGAGTAGCCTTGCGACTGTCGTATCTCTAATCCCTTCAGGGGCTGGACAAGACGTCTTCAAGCAATCTTTCAGGTAATATTACCGTCGAAAGAACAAGCGTTAGGGATATTCCATGTCGCTTTTTACTTGAGGTTAGGCTCAGTTTGGGAGCCCCGATGAGTCATGACCACTCCGCGCTGGTGTGGGATGATCTCCGATAGTCTTTCAGGTTTTATATGAGTTGCCGTCAAGACCCTGAAGCTAGGAATATTGCCTTGGCTTCGTTTGCTGGCATTGCGTCTGCTGTATCGAGATGAATGTCGCGGTTGTCTCTAGGTTGTTGGTGAACCGTTGAGGTTTGGAACTAGGGACTTTGCTGTGGCTTCGTTGTTTGATTGTCGCTTCTGAATCCTGCTAGAGAAAGAACGCTGCGGTGACATCTCGTCTGCTGTATCGAGACGAACGTCGAGGTGGTGACCACTCCGCGCTGGTATGGGATGATCTCCGATAGTCTTTCAGGTTTTATATGAGTTGCCGTCAAGACCCTAAAGCTAGGAATATTGCCTTTGCTTCGTTCGCTGGCATTGCGTCTGCTGTATCGAGATGAATGTCACGGTGGTGATCACTCCGCGCTGGTGTGGGATGATCTCCGATAGTCTTTCAGGTTTTATATGAGTTGCCGTCAAGACCCTGAAGCTAGGAATATTGCCTTTGCTTCGTTTGCTGGCATCGCGTCTGCTGTATCGAGATGAATGTCACGGTGGTGATCACTCTGCGCTGGTGTGGGATGATCTCTGATAGTCTTTTAGGTTTTATATGAGTTGCCGTCAAGACCCTGAAGCTAGGAATATTGCCTTTGCTTCGTTTGCTGGCATTGCGTCTGCTGTAGAGACGAATGTCACGGTGGTGATCACTCCGCGCTGGTGTGGGATGATCTCCGATAGTCTTTCAGGTTTTATATGAGTTGACATCAAGACCCTGAAGCTAGGAATATTTCCTTTGCTTCGTTTGCTGGCATCGCGTCTGCTGTATCGAGACGAATGTCACGGTGGTGATCACTTCGCGCTGGTGTGGGATGATCTCCGATAGTCTTTCAGGTTTTATATGAGTTACCATCAAGACCCTGAAGCTAGGAATATTGCCTTTACTTCGTTGTTTTGGCGCGTCTGAATCCTGTTGGAGGAAGAACACTGTGATGACATCTCGTCTGCTATGTCGAGACGAATGTCGAGGTGGTCTCTAGATTGCTGATGAACCGTCGAGGCTTGGAACTAGGGACTTCGCCTTGGCTCTGTTGTTTTGATTGTCACGTTTGAGTCTTGCTCGAATGAGGAGGAACGCCGTTGTGAGTCTCCAGGCTGTAGATATTGCTATCGAGACTTGGCTCTCTTTCCGATAGAGCCTGGTGGGATGATATGATCCTCTCTTTGTTTGTGCCCCTGGATTGTATACAGGGATCGATGTGATCTTATCTGTAGGGAAAAAAGTTTCATTTAATTTCATTTTTTTTATTTCTTTCCGCGATGCTCTATCATTTCAGCTTTTTATATCACGAAAGTCGCGATTGCCCAATCATTTCAGCTATTTTTCGCGGTACCCAATCATTTCGGCTATTTTTATATGCATATATATTTTTACTTGCTGACTTTGTTGCAAGTTGCCCCATCATTTCGGCTATTTCATATGCATTTTTGGCTCGCTGACTTTTTGCTGCGAGCGTGGAGCTTGGAATCTGATGCCAATCTCAGCATCAGCATCGCTACGACTGGAATATTGCCAGGAGCGAATCATCATTTGTCGTGAAAAGACTTGGGATTTGATACTGATTCAGGCATCAGCATCGCTACAACTGGGATATTGCCAGGAGCGAATCATCATTTGTCGTTGTTGATTTAAACAAAGATGGCTTATCAAACAGGGTTAGGATCCTGTCGACTAAGGCTTTTGACTTCATGAGCCGTAAGGGTCTCATAAAAGCATTTCTCTCTATGAGTCGTGAGGATCTCGTAGATGCGTTTTCTCTAAGGAATCTTAAGGATTTATAAGTGTGTGTTCTCTTATAAGTCGTAAGGATCTTACAAGAGTGTTTTCTCCTTATAAGTCGAGAAGAATTACAAGGGTCGTTCACCGTGTGAGCGTATCCCTAGTCACTGACGGGACTTTGTTAGGGATATGTTTATTCGTGTTCGTGGATTGTATACAAGGGTCAGCATTGAACCGCTTGCAGGAAAATATTGGAGGTTGTGATGGCTTAAGAACAGGTTCAGATCCCTGTAGCTTAAGGCTTTTGAATCCTATGAGCCGTGAGGGTCTCAAAGGGGAATTCTCCTTATGAGTCATGAGGATCTCGTAAGTGTAATTTCTCCTTAGGAATCATGGGGATCCCTAAGTGTGTTACTCCCTTGTGCATCGTAAGGATCTCACGCAGGTATTTTCTCCTCACCAGGTCAAGAGGACCTTGCAAGTTTTTTTTGGTGTCAGCCTTGGGATGTAGCGGTCCGTAGTAGTTTATAGACGTCTCGGTCAATAGCCAGTTTTAGGACATAGTGGTCCATCGTTAGTATAAGGACATTTCGGTCCATCGTTAGTATAAGGACGTTTCGGTCCGTCGTTAGTTTAAGGACGTTTCGGTCTGTGGTTGCCATATTTGAGGCGAATTTCTTGTTTACAGACTTTTCGGTCCATGGGGCATTCTCTATGAATGAGCACAATGCCCCCGGCATGTCCATCTTTTCTGGAGCATGTGGTTGTGGCGGGTTCATCTTCCAGTTTTCGGACAGCGCGAACTTGCCCTGTTGATACTGGTCTTCAACCCAATTTTTGAAGACATAGAAATCTTCAATCGGATGGCCCAATACTCGGTGGTAGGGGCAGTAATTGAGATCGTTGACATCGTTCAGTTGTAGTGGGTGTTTCGGCTCCGGTAGAGTGATAAGCCCGTTGCGCACTGCTAGCTCGAACAGTCTCCTTGTTTTATCCCAGGGAAACGAGTAGGGACGTCTCAACTTCTCATCAAAGGATTGTCGCTTGTTGCTTTGGAGAACAACCGGTCTTGGGCCACTCGGTTGTTGTTGAGCATTGGCGACGAAGGTCGCTTTCCCCTTCCCCTTATCCTTTTTGTCCGATCCCTTGTCTGCGGGTCCGAGATTCTTTTCAGGTAGCGTGCGATTGCGCAGCTGAATGTTCTTGCAGCTCTTCGTTTCTTCCGTTTCAGAGATGGATTCCTTGAAGAGAGGGCTGAGGGCTATTTCTTCGTCGGAGTCGCTCCCGAAGGTGAGAACTTGCAATCCCCCAAAATCAACCATATGACAGTTGCTGGCAATTCTTCTACGCTCATCTGTCGTGCTTCTTTGTTCTCGATGAGTTTTGCGCTTCATCCACTTGAAATGCTGCCGGTGGAAAACATACCCCTACCACCAATTTTTAAAGGTGTTGCATTCTTCAGTAGGTTGTGCAATCCTCTGATGATATAAGCAGAAGTTAGGATATACGTCCGCTTCATCAAGATGTATACCGCCAGGAGAATTTTCTCTGAAAGAGGGCAGCTTCATTCCCATCGATATGGCTTCGGCGAACCTTTTCCTTGTCTTGGACCAAATTTTATTTGCGGTGGATGTACTTTGATCTGGTGGGAGTGTTTCAACCATTTCGTCCAGTCGCCGGCGTTTGGCCTTTTCAAATATGGTCATTTCGCGCTCTCGATCAGCTTTGCTTTTCAGAAGAGTTTCGTTCAGGAATGCATCAATCATTTTATCTGATGGTCCTAGGAGCTCCGATTCGAGATCCGCCCCTAGTTTCTCTGCGTCAGGAGCTTCTTCACCGTCTATCGACGAGTGAGAGATCACATGGCAGCTTGCCATATAATCCTCAGATTCATCCGTCGAGTCCTTTCTATTGTCATTATCTCCGTCCTCAAGGACGTGGCTGAGAAATTCTTGGAGTGTGACCGGGATCCGCGCTTTCTAGTTATATTCCTCCAGTGCGTCAATATGTTTTTGCAGGTCCGTGCGCTTGTCATCAGGCTTCACGGGCTTTTTGGTCTTTTTCTTCTTCTTCGAAGACTTTGACGGCTGGGTATGGGCGCTTTGACTATCACCACCAATTTCTGGAGTTAGGCGTGGCTTTAGCATTCCCTTGATGACTTCGGGTTCCAGCGGACTTTTCCATTTGATTGCCGAGCATGTCTAGAGTTCCTTCAGCATTTTTTTCATTTTGGTTGAAAGAACGACATCCCATGGAGCTTCTTCTATAAAGGAGCATGATGCCCCCGGTGTGTCCGTCTTTTTGAGAGCGTGCGGCTGGGGCGGGTTTACTTTCCAATTCTCGGACAGTGTGAATTTGCCCTGTTGGTATTGGTTCTCAATCCACCCTTTGAAGACGAAGCAATCTTCGATTGGATGGCCTATCGCTTGGTGATAGGGGCAATAATTGGGATTATTAGCCTCACCGGGTTGCAATGGGCGTTTTGGATCCGGCAAAATGATGAGCATGTTGCGCACCGCCAGCTCAAACAATCTCCTTATTTTGTCCCAGGGAAACGAATAAGGGCGCTTCATTATCTCATTAAAGAATCGTTGTCTCTCGTCTTGGCGATCAGTTAATTTTGGGCCAGTGGACTGCTGTTGAGCATTAGCGACGAAGGTCGCTTTCCCTTTCCCTTTTTCATTTCGAGATTCCAATTTTGAGGAAGATGGCCTATGACCCATCTGATCTATTTGGGCTAACTTGTCAATCAACGCCTGGAAAGTAGTTGGCTTGAAGAACATCATGAATTGGGAAATGGTCGCTTGAGGGTCGAGGGTCCCCACGAACATACCTACCGCAGGCGCTTCTTCAATGCGCTGCTCGCACTTCGACCATTGATTCCACCATCGTATCGCGTACTGCACCCATGTTTCGCCTGGTTTCACTCTGGCGTTAATTAATGCAGTGATCGGGATGTGCTTGCTAGCGCTTGCGAACCTCTGTGTAAAGAGTAACTCCATTTCTGCGAACGTCTCAACGGAGTCATTCGGGATTTTGGAATACCACTCAAATGTTATCTTCGACAAGCTGCCAACGAATTGGCGAAGCAGTAACTTATCGTCACCTATGGTGTTGCCGCTCAGAGCCCTAAATTGAGCAACGTGCTGGTGTGGATTTCCCGTCCCCTTATATACGTGGAATTTGGGGATCGTGTATCCTGGCGGGTACTTTATCTAGTCGTACCAACCCGGATAGGGTCGTCCAGTCTTAACAATTTGCCCAGCCGCTTCATTCGCCAGATAAACTCGTATCTGCTGAGCGATGTAATCATCCAGGGCAGCTTTTGAGATGGTCTCCTCTTTGGCTGCTGAACAAGCTGGAAGAGGGTTTGATGTCTCCGCTCGGTCGTCTTCGAGGATAATCGTTGGATCTTCAGCTGGAGGGTCCGGCTGTAACATCATCCCGACCATATCTTGGAATAAAATAACCATTTGTTTTATGTTGGCCGCTTGTTCCGCAGCCTCTTTGTCCTTCTTCTCAAGCATTCTCCAAAGGAATTCGACATCAGTTTCCTGCTCATGACGCTGCTCCGAAGATGTCTCCGGGCCTGCTTTTGGTCCAGTGAGTGCAGCCATGGCTGTCAGCATTTCTTGGAGCTTTTGTTGTTGTTGCTCCTGAGCCTTAGTCACAGACCGTGTAAGTGGTCAGTGACCCGTAGAGATATGGCTATCCTCTTTTCCCGAAGCCATATAAACAGTATGCACCACTATGCCCCCAGACTTGGGCCGTTTAGATTCAACGTCCTTGTGATTTGCCAAAGACGCAGGGGTTTTCTCTGGCCTCCTTTTTTGTGGGCGGTCGAAGTTGAGGGAGCCGTTGCAGTGGGCACCCAAACATATGACACCTTTTGTGGCTTGACAGGATGGTCCTCTTCTCGCCGAACATTCATCTTTTTTTGTCGGCGGGGGTAATCTTGATCTATCACGGAGTCCTGGACCTGTCGCCAAACTTTGTAAATTTTGGAGGACAGCCGCTGAGGGGGCTGTTCAAGCTTCGCCTTTGTGGCATTCTCCACAGGTGGAGGAGATCTTTTCAGCACAGCAGTCGGAGAGTTCTTGCGGACCCTCCTAAGTGGTTCAAAGCTGTTCCCAGTTGGAACAGCAGCATCGGCTTCCACCGTCGGAGCCGGCGGCGTAAATCCAGAGGGTGAACCGCCCCTAGCTTTCCTCACTCGGTGCCAGTGGCGACGTCGAGCATGTCGTGCGTTCGGAATCACCTCCGCTGTTGGATGAGCTTCCTCATGCCCCCTATTCTGATAAGAGTCTGTTGTTGGCGCCAGCCTGTCAAAGACAGACATCCACTGAGAGGGAATGATTAACCTGTCAAAAGCCGACCTTCGGGTAGGGAGAGCAGCCAGGACGACCTCGACTGTAGCAGGAGTTGGAGTGTCCTTCTCTAGTATTGCGAGCCTCTTTGCGGGCCCACTTGAGCTTTGACCCAGCCTATCGAAGACTGAAGCATTAGAGTTGGACGACCAGCTGAGAGGGGCCGTGGTGGTTGTAAGCCGATCAAAGACCGACTTTTTCGGAGCTTCTTGCGATGGTACAAGAGCACTGAGGCTTGTTGGCGGGATCATGGTCTCGAAGAATAGCCCAGTGGTGGCTTGCGTCACCTGATCCACCGGCATTGTGAAAAGGGAGGCCGCTTGGGGCCCGTAGGTCACTCCTCCGGTGAGGACGGAGTGGGAGTTGTTGCAATTAGTGCAGTTTGAAGCCATTGATCTTCTGTTTTTCTGCATGGAGCAAGATACCAAATCTTAATACCTCGAACCCAAGGGCAACTATATCAAACCGCGACTTGTTCGCGAAATACGACACACGAAGTGTATAGTGGAAAGAGAAAAAGGTCCCACCGGGCGTGCCAAAATCTGTTCTCCTCCGAATACAGAGACGCGGCCGCGTAGGTCCGTCTAGCCAGAATTTTGGGGCAGATGCTATTTGGTTTTATCCGTCCACCTCTCCAAAGATGCCAAGTTGATTTATGGCACCATGTATCGAAGGTTTAGACGGATGCGGCCGTTGTAGAAGATTTCGTCAGATTCCCCCTCATTTGAGGGGGTTTTGATTATGGGGACGCTCTTCCCTGCAGGCGCAATCCCCTGCAGTTAATTATGCTACCGCATCACGGTAACAACTTTCTTCTTCTCCAGATGGTCAGTTCATGTCGTGTGTGTTTGTTTTGTTTTTTGGTTGCCCGTGGATTGTATACGGAGACTAATTTATGTTGTCGCCCGTAGGGCGTAGATTAATCCAAATCCGTATCTTCTTAGATTTGGGTTTGGGGTTGGGTTTAAGGATGCATTAGTCTCATTTGAGACTAAGATTAACTTAAACATTTTTGAAGGATACGTTAGTCAAATTTTAGACTAAGATCAACTTAACATGATCATTTAGATCCAACGAAAAAGCATTTGGGCTCTATTGTTTAGTTTAGGGACATTGCGGTCTATAATTAGCTTAAGGACATTACGGTCCAAGGTTAAGGACATCATAGTCCATGGGCTTAAGGACCCTACAGTCCGAGGTTAAGGATATCATAGTCCATGAGTTTAAGGACCCCACAGTCCGAGGTTAAAGACATCATAGTCCATGGGTTTAAGGACCCCACAGTCCGAGGTTAAGGACATTATAGTCCATGAGTTTAAGGACCCCACAATCCATAGAATGGTTGGTTGTCGGGACCCGTCACCTCTCTGAAGACATTGAAGGATTACAACGATAAATATCAAAGGAGTGAAGAGATGTGCCCTTGAAACAATATTGGTTGGAAGACTCTGTAATTGAAATAATTTAAGGATCGTTAGTCTCGTTTGAGATTAAGATCAACTTAAATATTTGTTAAGGATACGTTAGTCTAATTTTTAGACTAAGATCTACTTAACAGGATCATTTAGATCCAACAAAAGAGCATTTGGACTCTATTGTTTAGTTTAGGGACATTGCGGTCCAAGTTCAGATGCAAACATGGGTTTGGAAATGCACCAGATAGTTATTGGTCATTGGGACCCACCACCTCTCTGAAGACGTTGAAGAATTACAACGACATGTATCAGAGGTGTGAAGAGATGTACCCTTGAACCAAAGTTGATTGAAATGGCTCTAGGAATATGGTTGGAGTTCAATTTCAGGAGATCTTGCCTCAGGAAAACTTAGCTAGTTTAGGCTCAGATTGGCTTGGATATAGTGTTAAACACTAGAGTACACTCGGCTATCACGTGCTCCCACGTGATGCGCTTGGAATAGTGTTAAATACTAAGAATGGAGCGCACAAAATAGTGTTAAACACTAAAAAAGAGACGCTCACGTAGGGTCACGTGAGGCGCTTGAATATTGGGCCAGACTTCCCTTATTTTATTCTCAAAATATGCATGTAAGTGTTAAACACTTTAGTCTTCACGGTCATCACGTGCGGGCAGGTGATGGGTACCCATGTACTGGATATTAAAAGGATTTGCTAGGGGTCACATGGAGACACATGAGAGCGCCCATGCATTGAATTTTAATCCTTCGGTTCTTTCCATCTTCTCTTTTTAAAGAGGTGTTTATCAGGGGTCACGTGGGGATACGTGAGGCACCCAAAATCTGTTCTGCCCTTCTCTATTTTGAGAAGTCTTTTTCGCACTCTTTTGATCATTGAGGGGGAGGGTCACGTGTTGCCACGTGATCATGTTGGGTACTTGATCCTTTTACGTGCATGAAAAGTCTAAGTCTCTTGTTTAAGAATTAAATTCTTTTATAGGGTTAAACCCTAATTTTATTTAGAGGAATTAAATTCCTATGTATTTGGAAGAATTAAATCCTTTTATAGGGTTAAACCCTATTGTTGGAGGAATTAAATTTCTATGCACTTTGTGGGAGAATATAATTCTCTGAACTTAGGTCTTCTCTTAGGTTTTATATCTGCATGGCAGAATCTCACCGATGAGAATTAAATTCTCAACTTGTGGGGAGATCCGCTTCTGCAGACCTTCCACCAAAGAAAGAACTAAGTTCTTATTCAGAAGAGTTAAACTTTTAGTTTGAGAATTAAATTCTCTTTTTTCTTTTGTGGGAGCTTATAGGATAATCTCTCACTTAGGATTTCTTTCTTTTCTCAAGAGACCTTCTTTTCTCTATGGAGAATTAAATTCTCTTTTTTTGTATTCTCTCTCTTGTTGTTGTATCTCTTTTTTTCTCTTCTCTTCTTGGCTCATATTTATAGGAGAAAGAAAAGAATCAGTTTGTTTAGTCAATCTTTCATTGAAAGATTTTAATTGATTTTGTAACCAACATGATCTTTTAGATCATTCGGTGAATTATATTCACCATTGGATTTTTAATGCAAAAGATATTTTATTTGTTGTTCCTGGCAGATTTTAGGAAAATATTTCCTTGTAAAGAATTTTTCTATAAATTGGTGATTTTTAATCACCATTGGATTTTTAATCCAACGGTGCTCCACTTTACAGAGCGCAATCTTTTTGTTTGGAAAGATCTAAGGGAATATTAGGGTTTTTGATTTCACTTAATTACAATTTAAATCTATTAGTTCAGAAGGTTTAAGAGCCTATCTCGTGTTAGCACGCGACCCCACTGATTGACCATTTAATTAGAATTTAATTCTATTATTTCAGAGATCTTAGGAACCCATCACGTGTTGGCACGTGGCCTCCTGTCACGTGTGGGCACATGATACCCCATTGGGGGGTTTTCTTGTTGTTTTATTATACCTTTTAATTCCTTTCAGTGGGTTTAAAGGCCTATCACGTATGGGCTCGTGACCCCTTTTGATCAGAATTCAATTCTTATTATTTCAGAGTCCTCAGGAAACCATCATGTGTCGGCACGTGACCCCCGATCACGTGTGGGCACGTGACGCCCTATTTTTGTATTTTATGAGGGAACAGAGGGCCACAAGAATTAAGTGTTTAACTTATATACAGACGGGGATTTGGACCTAAGTGTACAACGCCAACTTTCAGGCACCTCATGTAAGCGCCCCAAATTTCAGTGTTTAATACTGCTTTAGAGTCTCATGTGGGAGCACGTGAGCACCGAACATATATTATAGTTTAACACTATAAGAAGCCGACTTCAGCCCCAAATTGGCTAAGTCTTCCTGAGATTAAAATATCTTGGATCTCCAAATAGACCGAGCCTCTATGCTCATGACTTCCCAAACTAATTGACCAGAACGATGTCCATCCCACATCTCGTAAGTTAATCTTAGTCTCCCAAAAATGACTAATGATTCTTAGATGGTCCACCATGATCTCTCCCCTCTATCTGGAATTGGGTTCAAGGGTACATCTCTTTACACCTCTGATACATGTCGTTGTAATTCCTCAACATCTTCAGAGAGGTGGTGGGTCCCGACAACCAACTGCTTTTGGATGCACTTCCCAAAATGGCGACAACGGACCGAAACATCCTTAAATCAACAACGGACCGAAACGTCCTTAAACTAACAACGGACCGAAACGCTCTTAAACTAAAGTAAAAGAGCCCAAACGCTTTTTTGTTGGGTCTGAATGATCCCAAAATCCTGTTGAATAGATCTTAGTCTAAAATTAGACTAACGTATCCTCAACAAACATTTAAGTTGATCTTAATCTCAAACGAGATTAACGATCCTTAAATCAAACCAAACCCAAATCTAAGAATATACAGATTTGGACAAATCCACGCCCTATGGGCAGCAACATAAATTAGTCTCCATATACAATTCACAGGAAACCAAAAATAAAACAAACACACACAACACGAAATGACCTTCTGGAGCAGGAGAAAGTGGTTATCGCTATGCAGTAACGTAATTAACTGCAGAATCTTGCGCCTGCAGGAAAGAGCGTCCCCACAATCAAAAACCCTCGCAAACGAGGGGGAATCTGACGACGTCTGCTACAACGGCCGCATCCGTCCAAACCTCTGATACGCGGTGCCATAAATCAACTTGGCATTTTCGGAGAGGTGGACGGATAAATCCAAATAGCATCTGCCCCCAAATTCAGGCAAGACGATCCATCCTGGTTTCGTCTCCGTTTTCGGCGGTATATAGCGAGCGCACCCCGATCACGACTTTAATCAATGCCAGGGTGAAGTCAGGAGAAACCTGGATACAATACGTGATCCGGTGGCGGAACCTATGGTCAAAATGCGAACGGCGTATCGAAGAATCCTCCGCTGTGGGCATGTTCATCGGAGCCCTAGATATGCAAACGACTGTGTCCCAGTTCATGACGTTCTTCAAGCCGACTACCTTCCAGGCTCTGATAGATAAACTGGCTCAAATGGACCAGATAGGCCATGGGCCTTCCTCCTCAAAAATGGACCCTCGAAATGCCAAGGGTAAAGGGAAAGCGGCCTTCATTGCTAATACTCAACAACAACCGGGTGACCCAAAACCGGCCGTTCGCTAAAACAACGCGCAACCGCGCCTATCCCTGGAAAAAAGGCTAGGACGCACCTACTCATATCCCCATGACAAGACGAGAAGACTGTTCGAGCTGGCACTGCGTAACAAACTCATCACATTGCCATACCCATGATGTCCACCGCAATCTGGCGACGTCAACAACCCCAACTACTGCTCCTACCACAGAATGGTGAACCACCCAATTGAGGATTGCTATGTCTTGAAAAACTGGGTCGAGGGTTAGTATCAACAGGAAAAGTTCGGGTTGTCTGAGAACTGGAGGGTGAATCCACCATAGAAGCACGTTCTTAAAAAGGTGGATACGCCGGGGGCATCATGCTCGCTCGTGGAAGAAGCTCTATGGGAAGTCGTCCTTTCAGCTAAAACTAAAAGAATACTGAAGGATCTCCAGACATGTCCGGCAATCGGGTGGAAGATCCCGCTTGAACCAGAAATCATCGAAGGGATGAAAAAACCACGTCCCGTACCGAAAACTGTCGACAAAGGGCAAAATCCTCAAGTCGAACCTTCAAAATCTTCAAAGAAAAAGAAGAAGACCAAGAAGCCTGTGCAACCTGCCGAGTATGACGAAAAACGCACAGACCTACAGAGGTACATCGACGCGCTAAAGGAATATAACCAGAAGGCGCGAACACTAGTCACCCTCGAAGAGTTCCTCAAGCATATTCTTGAGAACGAAGATCATGACAATGATGAGGAAAAAAACTCATCAAAAGAAACCGAAAACAATGTAGCAAGTTGTCACATGGTCTCCCATTCATCGTTAAATGACGAAGAAGCTTCCTCAGCGTTGGAAAGCAACGCAGAGGAAATGGGAGCAGGAGCGCAAAATCCCCGGAACTGCCAAAAAACCGAATCGATAGACTGTTAAATGATGCCTTTCAAAAAAGCAAACTGACCGAGAACGTGAAACAGCCATATACGAAAAAGCGAAACGTCAGCGTCAGGATGAAAAAGTTGCGGCAAGGAGGAGTCGTAAAGTACTCCAACCAGACCAAAGCACACCCGTGGAAAACAAGAGCAGGATCAAGACAGAGAAGTGGTTCGCCAAAGCCCTGTCAGTGGGAATGAAGCTGCCACCTCTCAAAGGAAACACACCCGGGGTCTTAAGTCTCAACGGAGAGGACTCATATCCGAACCACTGCCTATATCATCGGAGGATTACTCATCCTACCGAAGAATGCTGTGCCTTCAAGAAGTGGTGGCAAGAATACGTTGCCCATCAATAACACTTCAAGAGGATGAAGCGCGAAGCTCGTTAACAGCGAAAAAGTGCGACGAATGCGCATGAGAAAATGACTGGCAACTTTCATATGGTTGATACCAGTTCGGAACAGGAAAAAATCCAAGTTCTTACATTCGGGAGCGATTCTGAGGAAGAAATAACCCTCAGCCCTCTCTTCAAGGACTCCACCTCCGAAAAAGAAAAGGAGGAGGAGAACCGCAAGAACATTCAGCCGCGTAGCCGCACGCTTCCTGAAAAGAACCTCAGACCTACAAACAAAGATTCGAGCAAAAGAGACAAAGGGAAAGAGAAAATCCCTGAGGAAATTGCCCTCGATGATCAAGTTGTCAAAGAGCTTACAGCCAAGGGCTGCCTAAGAAAAATAAGGTGGATTACAATGTCGTAGCACATCTGAGGAAAATACCCTCACAGCTGAGCATATTGGATGCTCTCCTCCTATCCAAGAAGGCACGAGATTCTCTGATCAAGGCATTACTAGAGCCTGATCAATTCCAACCTTTCTTAGCTGAAGAAAAGATGAAGGACGAGCTGGAAGAAGTTCACACAGATGACATCACATTCATCGATGAGGATCTTCTTCTCGGAACGTGTGAGCACAACCGTCCGTTATATGTCATCGGGTATTGCCATGACATCAAGATAGGCAAAATCCTTGTCGACAGTGGGTCCTTTGTCAACCTCCTCAACGTGAAGGTGCTGAAGGAGATTTGCATGAACATTCAGCACCTGTCTCGGGACAAAATTACCATCTCCGGGTTCGATTCACAGTCGTCACGGACGCTCGAATCTGTAATACTAATGTTACGCTTTGGGCTGCTCGCCCCCGACATCAAATTTCATGTCATTGACGCCAAGACTTGCTATAATACTCTGCTTGGTAGGCCTTGGCTATATGAGTACAACGTCATCCCTTCTACTTAAAATCAGTGTATGAAGTATTTCAAAGACGGCTTGGAATACACCGTTACAGGCGAACTAAACCTGTTTTCCGTAAATGGGGTTCGAAAATATGAAGACGCAAAGTACTTCCCGCCATACCTCGAAGATATAGAGAGGTGTCATAAGCCGGAGGATAAACGGAAGTCCGCTGTCACCATCCCGATCTTTGGGAGCGACGCCGAGGAAGATGAAGAAATATTCTACTTGGGGCAGTCCCAAGACAACAGGCTCGGACCATCCACTCCTATTTTGGTCTTTGTTAGAGACTTTGAGGACGAGGCTAATGCCATGTTCTCCGTTCGCCCGTCAGCACAAACCTTTAATGAAGCTGATCAGAGTTTACAAATCACCATGGTTCCGCATCAGCATTATAAGGAACTTGATGCGCTCGAAACTTACAGCGTACAAAGACTACAGACTTTCTACGTTCTTCCCAGATGAAGAAGTGAAAAAGCAGTCCTCTTCTACCAATCTACGGAGACTAAAGTAGAGAAAGAAGTCTGGCACGGTGTCGAGCTTGCACTCGACAGGTTTCAGCCAATCCGTCTGCCAAGATACTACACGGATAGTTTGAAAAGGCTATTGAGATGCCAAGGTGTACCCTTCGAACAAATTGTTCGACAAGCCCACTTCTACAAAATTATTTGGGATATCCCTGGGACCCAGCGAAAGATGCCCAACGGGAAGATGGAGAAAACCGGACTCGGGTACGTTCGGTCCGAGAAACGGGAGAAATTCGATAGCTGCCACGTCATAAATAGTTTCGGTGAAGAAGGGAATGCACTTCCAAATAATGGTGACATTGAAACGGAACAAAACCCTACTCTAAAAATGTCAAATTTGTCATTCGAAGAACAAGTTGACAAGATAATACAAGAAGTTTGTCAAAAGATTCGGAAAGACCACAGCTGCGAAATGGCTATTTACGAAAATTCCAGGACGCAATGTCTCAATCGGTAATCTGCAGAGAAAGAAGACTGTAATGTTCGTCATCCCCAACCCGCTGTACGTTCTCGTGACAAAAGAAAATCCCGAAATAGAGGCAAAAAAGGGTGAAGAACATAGATAACGTTCATAAACAGCAAAGCAGATCCAAGAAGCTGTATAGTCGAGGAAAAGTCAGCTGGAACCCGTCTTTTATGAAGAAAATGGGTCGGAAATACTCTTTCCCTCATGATAAGACAAGGAAAATATTCAACTTTGTCATGAAGAATCAAATGGTGACGCTCCCAGAACCTCGGCATCCCAAACAAATAAGCGAGGTCCATCACCCGGATTATTGCTCCAACCACCGAGCAATAGGTCATCCCCTTGAAGATTGCATCACCTTCAAAGACTGGGTTGAAGATCAGTATCAACAACGCATGTTCGCTTTATCCGACAGCTGGAGGGTAACCCCGCCGCAAAACCATAAGCCAAAGAAAACCTATATCACAAGGATAGGACCAGCCTAGCATCAAGAATGGAAGCAGACTCGTACCTGCCATATGATAACACTCTCAGAGGGGGGAGGGCATGAGAATATGGATGACACCTTCATGTACTTCGCGAATGAAGATGAGGGCGAGGTGATCTCAGAGTTTCCACTGGTCCCGAAAGAGCTGGAAGATGGGATACATACTACTGCAGATAACCTAAGGAAAATTGACTTAGGGGCGAAAAATGATCCGAGGCCGACGTTCGTCAGTGAGCTGCTATCTAAAAAGCAGGTGACCACTTTAAAAGATGTACTCATGCAGTATAAAGATTTCTTCACGTGGAACTATTCCGAAATGCCAGGTCTAGATCCAGAAGCAGCAGTACATAAACTGGCAATATCGCCGGATATCAAGCCCGTCAAATAGGCACCGAAGAGGATGCGACTTGAACTCGAGATGAGCATCAATGCTGAAGTTAAGAAACTAATCGACTCCGGCTTCATCTAGGAAATTCAATACCCTGACTGGATCGCTAATATCATTCCGGTGATAAAGAAAAATGGGACAGTGCGCATCTGCGTGGACTTTTGGGACCTTAACAAAGCTTGTCCAAAGGATGAATTCCCAGTACCTGTTACCGAGCTGATGATCGAAAACATGCCTACTCATAAGGTCTACTCTTTTATGAATGAATCTTCAGGATACAACCAAATAAAAATGCATCCTGAAGACCAAAAGCATACTGCCTTCCGGACTCCATTGGGTATATTCTGCTACAAGGTGATGCCCTTCGGTCTGAAGAATGACGGCGCTACCTACCAGAGGGCCATGACAAAGATATTCGATGATCTCATTCATGAGATTGTCGAATGCTATATCGATGACCTTGTGGTGAAGAGAAAATCTCATGAGGAACATTGGGAACATCTAAATATAGTGTTCCAACGTCTTCTGAAGTATAATCTGAAGATGAATCCTCTTAAATGTGCGTTTGGAGTCTCCTCAGAAAAATTCCTAGGATTCATCATACGGCACCGGGTATCGAAATTGACCCTTCAAAGATAAAGGCGATTATGGGAATGCCTACGCCAAGGACCCTCAAGCAGTTGCGATCCCTTCAAGGAAAACTCGCATATATCCGGTGGTTCATAGCCAATCTCTCCGGAAAATAACGTCCCTACAGTCATCTCATGAAGAAGGGGACCCCATTCGTCTGGGATCAAAAGTGCCAAAATGCACTAGACGAGATTAAGCAATATCTGCAAAAACCACCAGTATTGACCGCTCCGGTTAAGGGAAGGCTCCTCATCCTGTACACAACGGCTGTAACATTTCAAAAAAATAAAATATTATATTTAGAATTTAAATAATAAAATAATATATTTCACGAAAAACTATTCGATTTGCGAATAGGGGTTTTCCGTAAAAGGGTATAATTATATACCAATATTTGGAAAAAATTTGGAGATTAATATGGTTTATTTATTTAAAAGATATTTATTGGAATTTAGCATTTTATAAATAATTATGCAATTAATTATATGCAAATTTAAATTAAACTTGATTAGTGCACTACTAATCACGAATAGGCCAAATCCGTATTTTTAAATATCCATGGCTGTGCACCATGACATGTTGCATTTTGTTGCTTGTTTGTTTGATTTGCATTGTTGATATTTGGTTCTTTTATATGAGTGAAGAAAAGAAAAAGAGAAAGAAAAGAAAAGTCAAGGGGAGGAGACATGGAGGCATGGGCATGAGAGTGTGTGAGAGAGGGGGGGATTATCTTCCATGGCATCCCCCACCATTCCTTTCTTCACTTCATTTTTCAACTCCTCCTTCATCTTCTTCACCTCCTCCACCTCCTCCACAAACACCCTAAATCATCACCAAAAACCCACACTCCCTTCACAAAAGTTGATCCCCACCTCATCCTACACCCCATAGTGGAACCAAGTTTGGATTTTGAACATTTTAGGCAACTCAAGAATTTTCTTCAGTTGCAAAGGAGGTATAATCCCACACTTCTAGTTTAGTTCTTAGTTTTCTTTATGTCCTATATTAGTTTAGAGTTAAACCGATATGGTTTGATGATCTTAGAATTTCCTATATGAGGTTTAGAGTTTGAGTAGAGTTGTGATGGTGTATTTGAGGTGTAGTGGATGTTTTACTTGACCATGGTGATGTTTAATGGCCTAGACCAGAGACTAGAACCCGATACACGAACTTAGAATTTTTCCGATATCGGTTTTATGAAGCTTTGAGGACTACAGGGAATCTGGAGCAACTTGGAGTGTTTATAGGAAAATCAAACAAATTTATAAACCTAGTTAGACCACTAGAAAACCACAGCGGAAGAACGAGACACAAATTCCTAGGTTTGTCCGGTGACGCCGGGTAATTTAGCTATCTCGCCGGGCCAGTGTTGGCTATTGGTGTTGGGGTTTTGCCTGTAGCTCATACACCTTATAACCTAGCCCCTGTATTGTTAGTTTTGTCCCTATCTATCTGTGCAAGAATCTGGGAGTGATTTCCTCAGTTGCCGTATTATATTTTCCGATATTTGAAACTTGGTTTTGATATTTGAATTTGGATTTCGTCGTTGGACGTTTGTACGTCAACAACGAGGGTTATTTGGTTGTTTTTGCATGCGTAAGCTATAGGTTCTAATCTATTAGCAATTCGTGTGCCGTATCGATTTTCGGGCTTGGTTTTAATAGCATTTCGATTGTGTGTTGATATGCATGTACCTTCACGTGGACTTCCGAGATGACGAAGCACATCGACTTCGACTAAGCGAGGATTTGGCAAGTGAGTAGATTTATATCTATGGGGGAAATCGGGTGGATGGCGTATAGTACCCCCGCAACCATTGATATGGAAAATCGATATATAAATTATATTTGGAGAAAAGATATGCTACGAACTTACGGATATGATTAAAGGTTTTAGTATGAGATGATACGATAAAAGATGACATTAGTGGATATGTTGGCTTGAGAATGCAAGGCAATGTACATGTTATATTTGTATGTCAATAGATGGTGTAAGATTATACATACATACAACTGAAAATATGATATATTTTGCCAAGACATAATATGAGTTTGATATAGATATGACTTGAGTTATATGTGTCTATATATATATTTATATGAGAATAAAGAGTGATATGTTGTACGTGACCTTAAATCCGTACCCTTGTTTATGATATCATACGACAGATCATACCGTACGAATTATGATATATGATATTTGACCCATACCCTCGATTCTGAGGAGGCCGTACGACGGACTATACCGTACGAGATGTATATATGATGATTCATCCGTACTTTTGACTCGGGATTAGTTTAGTTTTTAGTCTTTTAATTACCTAAGCAGATGTTAGAATAGGGTTTGAGTCATACATATTTTCAAAACTAACGAATCGTGTACATTTCAAAGGATAAATCAAGGGACGCTGCGGATTTCAAAGGTATTGCTTTTCTTTAAAAACACCGTAGTCCTTACTTTTCAAAAAAATAAAGATTCGTGCTATTTTAGATACGAAAATTGTATGGCTCGTATATCGAGGTATATCTTAGCTTGTTGCGTTACTATTTACCTTTCTGCTACGTTCATTTTATCCTCATTGCATTATACACACACACACACATGTGCTTTCATTAGTCGTTATGATATCGTCTGCTAGTACACCTGCACAATTATCGATGATGCGCACGTTACACTTACACAGATTTGCCAGCTCATACATTCATCATCAGTAATTGCTATACCACTTACACAGTAGAATTTCTATATTATGGTATTATTCTTAATTGTAAAGTACATTTATTGTTCAGTATTATCATATGACACGTTTGCACTATATACTTGATATGCTCACATTACTGTTCTATGCTTGTATACATCGTACTTTTATGGTTGCATGCATTGAGATATTGTTTTCATGAGATTTATGGATTTGAGAACCGCGAATATATTTCAAAGGAAATTATAAATTGTTTTAAAACCGCGGTTTCTTATGATGTGATTTTGAGGCATCCACCATGAGTTTTCTCGGTTCTGAGATTGTTTTCGAGACCCGATTCGAGGAGTTGGACGAACCGTCTGCGGGTACATGGTGGACCCGGTAAGGTATCCCGGGGAAAGAAAGGATTGGTGTGCAGTAGATGATGAACCTAGCAGAGGGCGTACTACCTACCAATGATAGTTTGGACCCTGCGGTTATCCGGAGGATACCGACCGGAGTCCTGAGATAGATACGAGGGCCGATCAGAGTTTGCGGCGTCTGAGGGCCGATTAGAGGACGTGGCGCCTGAGATATGAGGATTTACGTGTCGATGATGGACACGGGTTTCATGATGTTTCGAGTGCCGTTGTTTGTAACAACTTCATTTTTTGGTGTACAAAATTTTGCTTTAAAATTAATGTATACTTGGAGTATTTACTTCTGCTGTTATCACTTTAAGTATTTAGTTCACTCCTTAATTACAAGAAGGAGCTTGTAGCTCATTGGTAATATCTTGCATTGTTGAACCAAGCCACCAGAGTTCAAATTCCATACCCCACATTATTTTTAATTTTATTTTGTTTTAAATTTTTTTAGAAGTCCAACAGTCAACACGTGATAACTCCAAATTTTTCCACTACACCTGAAAAACTAAATGTACCAGTGTGTACATCAGGAGACCCCCCCCCCACCTCACTCGGCCCAACTCGACTGAGTCGGCCAGCTGACTGGCCGACTTGGGCCGCGCCGCTGGCCGGACTCGGCCGGACGGCCGAGTCCCCTGAACAAAAAAGTGGGCCTTTTCATCTTCTATACCCCCCTGCATAGTTTAAATTCCCAGATCAGTTCCAGAGACACAATTAAACCCCATTTACTCAATTTTTAATGAATTTTTAATGTATTTTTACATTTTTTAATTTAAACTCTTCACCTACCCTAACCCTAGCCTAACCCTATAAATACCAACCCTACACACTACCCCCTCACCCCAAAACTCTGAGCCAACTCTCAAGAAATCTTAAAAACCCTAGTGTGCAATCGAAGTGAGCGAAAGACGAAGCTCCGGCGAATTCTCCGGCGGAAATTCCGACGACGACACTAGAAGCTCCCGGCGACGAAACGACGCACCGGCGACTCCTCCCGATCCATCTCCCTCTCCTTGTTGTCCTAAACCCGTAAGTACCAATTCTATCTTCGCTATTCTTATTCTAAAATACGGAATTACAAAACCCGACGGAATCGGAACAAATCCGATTTCCGATTCGGTTTCTTTATAAAACTTCACTTTTCTTTAATACAATCATGCTTAAACCAATTCATGTTAACTATTAAACACTAATTAACCATATTGATCAAGTTTCATATAATAAAGTAATTGCTATTTCATTTTATCATATTTTTCATTTAAATACCACATAGTTTCAATTCTACATTTAACATCACAAAACTTGCTATACCTTTAAGTAGATCACGAGGTAATGACCTACCTCCTCACACACTCATATGAAACATAGCACAATACCCTTGAGAATATAGAATAAGAGAAACGACATCATTACAAATAAATACCATTTATTTAATAAAACCGTTTTCTAAAGGATTTAGTATTTATACAAATCTTTGCAAAGCGCCGCTACAACCCATTTGGGGAACCCGTTCGGGAT
The DNA here is from genome assembly GCA_030015575.1 of Agapanthus africanus. Classification (NCBI taxonomy): domain Eukaryota; kingdom Viridiplantae; phylum Streptophyta; class Magnoliopsida; order Asparagales; family Amaryllidaceae; genus Agapanthus; species Agapanthus africanus. The sequence goes on along the minus strand of JASDDO010000024.1, from coordinate 193,340,028 downwards.
AGTACAGATTATCGCACATTTTCGGGCTTAGTAGTACGAGATTCAGACCTCCGCAAGGAGCATTCGGTCTCAAAAGATTTAAAATACGACATCTTAAGAAAATGAGATTTTTAGAATATAAAATATATATTAAAATTATTTTTGTATAAATATATGTATATATATCCTTAAAATATCTATTTTGTAGTAATATAAATATTCCATATTTTTTTGTAAAAATCACAAGATTCATTTTACATTAAAATACCATGAATTCCATACAAGTTTAATATTACACTTTAATACCATATATTATGAAAGTTAGGTTATTCTAATTAGAATTGTTACAAGTATAAAATCTATAATTATTACAACTTTAAAGACGATTAATAAATACTTGGGGTGTATTTTGAAAACTATGCAAAAGTATTTTACATAAAGCCCCCTTCAAGTTCTATAAATTACAATAAGAACCCTAGTAAACATAGGTTTAAGCGGGACCAATCTCTTGAGCCTCAGGGAGCCGGAGAAGTGGGTGCTTGCCTATCTAAGGTAGACAATCAACAAACGGTGTTATCTACATGGTAATCATCTTTGAAAAAGACACAAATCCTGTCGTCCATGTGCAGCGGTTACCGATAACATCAAAACAATCAGGGCTTCAATTTACTTTTCTAATTGTCCGACTCAGATTGAGTCTCATTATAATCTGACTTGAATATGATTCAAGTACAATCTACAATCTACAATCTACATTTTACAATATTACAATTTAACATGAATCCATTATTCCAGATATTCAATCTATCAACTTGACCGAACCGAACCATGGATATACATTCCATTTACATGATTATACAGTTACATCCATGATTCTACAGTTACATACATGATTCTCCAGTTACATCCGTTTACTGATATCATGGTTTCGGTCAGTCATCTAATTATACAATCTATACGGTTTACAATACAATACAACAATACAATCAAGATAACACTACGGGTCTAGACTGGTACGGAATATGTTAAAGGTGGCACGAGGTGGTCACTTAAGACGTAATTACATCCATATCGTTGTTCCGTGGTATTATCGATGGAGCCTTGTACTACGGGTTACCAAAGTCTCCGGTGTAAGTGGGACTCCTCTCGTATACACTGGTATCTTCTGTACCAAGCTATAAACAACAGCGTTAACACAACATTATAACCATATAACACAACTTTAAAAGCTACCTTCTTTTCTGTCTATTCTATTTCTCCTCTTTGGAACTTACCGAGCGATTTGTTCGCTGACGACATTCTCTTTCTTTCTTCTTTGAATGTCGTCAGGTGATCTGGACACGTCAGAGATCGAGCCTACTGCTGAAGACTTGGACCAGTTCAGTGAAGACCCCGAGCTCTAGTCATTGTACACTTTCCATTCAGTACCTTTCATTTCTGTTATGATATTGTTTAGGCATTGCTTTATTTCAGTTATATTTACTTTTCATGCATTGTACAGAAAGAATATGAATAAATAAAGTTGTTATTTTTATTATATCTTGTCTCTTGTGCTTTACTTTTATATTTCTTAGATTCGCTTAGCGTATTTACTTCACAGTGAATACGTAGCGGCCTCGTCCCATCCCCTTCCCCGTACACCGGGAAGCGGAGCGTGACACTGTTGGACACTCAAGTTCCATGATTTGATGTGTCGTTGATGGACACACGTTGGTGATTCTCATATACATACATGCATATGATTCAGATGTTGGTTTTTACATGTGTCATTGGCATTGATTATATTGTAGTTACATATGCATACATGGTCACCCTAGATATCATAGTATTACCTTCATGATATAATATGATCTAGGAATCGTTATTTTATTCGATTTCTACCTGCTGATGTTTCCTACTCACGAGTTGGCAACTCACCCCCGTTGTGCCACAGTTTTCTTGCAGGTCCGACCGTTTGGATCAGTAGCGGTATCGCTGGCACACAGTTCCTTCAGAGTGTTTGCTTAGGTAGATGGGACACATTGGATCATGCACATTCTTGTATTATTATTCATGTTGTATCTAGATAAACTCCATCAGTCAGAAACTAGAATTTGTATATTGGTAGACCTAGTCAGACTTGTATTTGCGAGACTTAGAGCGATGGGTGTATGTTCGCTTCTTTAAGATGATGATGTCTTGCTTTATTTATTCTTTCTGTGTTTGATCTTCGCCGTAGGGCGTCGTATATATGTTTATTTCGTGGCTGTGATTCCGCCAATTGGCGAAGAGCTAGCTCCCGCTTGTGGATGCCTATATATATTGCTTGTATGTGCTTTTGGATCAAAATATACAAGGGAGGTGCTACCTAAATTTTTAAAGACGAAAAAATGTTTTCAACTATAATATAATCCACTTTCATTTATATATATATATATATATATATATATCACATTACCTATGCATTTTAAAGGAAAATTCGATTTCAATATACCTTTAATTTAAAGACTTCACCTTTGTTATTTCCCTAAAAAGGTTTAGATTTCTGGGATTTGGCTTACTTGAATTAGGTGGGGTCCTATAGACTTCACATGATTCAAGTGTCAGTCGCGTGCCTTTTTCCAGGTCGTGACAACGGCCCTTGAAGGTTCTCTGGGTGCGCTATGGGCACAGGAGAATAATCAGGGAAAGGAGAGAGCTCTATACTATTTGATTCAAGTTCTCCTGGGGCAGAGAACAACTACTCCCCCATCGAAAAGCATTGTCTAGCGCTGATCTTTGCGATAACGAAGCTCAGACACTAAGCCTTGGCACATGAGACCCATTTCATATTAAAAGTGGATCCTCTCAAATATTTGATGTCAAGAGCCATACTAATAGGAAGGCTTGCCAAATGGGCCCTCCTCCTTATGGAGTTCTCGATAATGTATCGACCACTCAAAGCAGTGAAGGGCCAGGCCATCACTGACTTTCTCGCCGAGCATCCGATACCTGCCAACTCCCCCTTAAATTGTGAAGCATCTTCCATGAAATGGCGGAAGCAAAACACCTCATAATCAAAACTGGGGTGGGCCTTATCTTCGTGACTCCACAAAAGGGGATACTACTCTACGCCTTCTCCTTAACAGAGCCGAGAACTAATAACGAAGCTGAATATGAAGTTTTGATCGCAGGTCTCGAGATCGCTGTCGACATAGGAATCAAAGACCTCCTCATATATGGAACTCCCAACTGGTCGTTAGCCAAGTAAAGGGCGACTATCAGACATGCAAGCCAGAATTGATAAAGTACGGCGAAAGAGTGCAGTAACCACTGACATAAATCCCCTCTTACATCCTGGAAAGTATACCGCGTGCGGAAATCAGCAAAGCGGATGCACTAACCAGATTGCCTAAAGAACTAGCTGATAAAGACCTTGATGACGTAAAGATCATCGTTCAAAGCCGCAGGGTTCTCGCGCCAGCAGAAATATCTTCGGGAGACTTAACAGAACCATCCGAAGGGAAAGAAACGACCAAACAAGTAGCCCTCCAAATAAAGAACGAAGGAATGGTCAAGGATTGGAGGGAAGTCTTCATAGACTACTTCAAATCCCATCGAACACCCAAAAACGCATCGTTTAGACATCAGCTCATGAAAAGAGCTCTGTCTTTCGCCTTCGTCAACGATACTCTATACAAGAGGTTGCTTGACTATTTGTGGATAAGGTGTTTGGGGCCAGAAGAAGCAAAGAGAGTCGTCCAAGAATCTCACGACGGACTCTACTGTTCTCATCAAGCTAGGCTAAAGATGAAGTTGAAGATCAAAAGAATGGGTTACTATTGGCCCACAATGATTCAGGACTGCCTCGAATATGAAAAGCAGTGTCACTCGTGCCAGATTCACAGGGACTTCATCCACCAACATCCAAATCCGCTACACCCAACGGTAGCTAGCTGGCCATTCGAAATATGGGGAACCGACATAATTGGCCCTATTGAACCAGCGTCATCCAAAGGACATAGCTTCAAACTAGAAATGACCGACTATATTTCTAAGCGGGCAGAAGCCGTACCACTAAGGGAGGTGAATATGGAGAATATCCTTTATTTCTTCCGGACACATGTCATCTATCGATTTGGCACTCCGAGACGAATTATCTCGTATAATGGACCAGCCTACAGGAGCAATAAGATCAGCCGCTTCGCAGAACAGCATCAAATAGACTAGAGATACTCTTCCATTTATAATCCTTGGACCAACGGTCTAGCTGAAGCTTTTAACAAGACCTTGACAAAGATTATAAAGAAAACGGTGTCCAGAAATAAAAAAGACTGGCATGAAAGGCTGCACGAAGCTCTCTAGGCGTACCGAACGACGTTCAAAATGGCTACAAATTCAACACCATACGTGTTGGTATTCGGCATGGAAGCAGTCCTTCCTTTGGAAATAGAACTCCCTTCTCTACGAGTAGTAGTTCGATATGAGCTAACGGACGAAGAAAACGCTCATCTTCGGCTTGAGTAGCTCGATGCCCTTGACGAAATTCGCCTTATGGTGCAGCAAAACCTGGAAGCTTATAAGGTAAGGATGACGCGGTGATACAAAAAACTAACCAGGCCGAGAACATTCCGCCAAGGCGTCGTGCTAGTCGTCAAAAGACCCATGATCCCCAATCGCTCAAAATGAAGGAAATTCGAGCTGAACTATAAAGGTTCGTACATCATAGACAAGTTCTACCAAGATGGAGCCTACCTACTTATGGATATGCAGGGCGAAAGACTCTTCCGGCCAATAAACAGTCGATTCCTCAAAAAAATACTACGTCTAACGGGTTTCGACTTAGGTCAATAATGGATGGCGACGCTTGTGTCCGCTCGCTATCTTCCTGAGTCAGAACCCTGAAAGTAGTACCCAGAAGATCTGTTGCCTCGAAAATAGTAACGATGGACCGAGACATCCTTAAAGTAAAACTTCGCCTCAAACGGCAATGATGGACCGAGACGTCCTTAAACTAAAACTTCGCTTCAAACGGCGACGATGAACCGAGATGTCCCTAAATTAACAATGGACTGAAATGTCCCTAAACTAATAATCGTTCCTAAAATAGGAATGATGGACCGAAAAGTCCTTAAACTAGAAATTCGCCTCAAACATAGCGACTACGGACTGAGATGTCCTTAAACTAAAACCTCGCCTCAAATATGGTGCATCGCCCCAAATACGGCGATATCCACCCTTGAGATCTATGTTGCAATCGAAGTCTCAACAGTTTAGGTTGCAACTCAAGTCCTACCGGCTACACAGCTACTGTAGCGATGAAGCCACCTCCCAAGTTCCACTGGTAAACAGATGGGTCACCTACGGCGAAACTACTTTCAAGAGTTCCATCGTTCAGAAAAAAAGGTACGTGCACAAGAAAAATGGGCACGGATGAAAACCCGAAAGGACGTCGTGAGTACAAAAACCAGGATTGCCGGCAAACTTGTGAAAAACCAAAAGGGCGCAATCTCGTTCAAAAAAAAGGGTATGTCCGCAAGCAAAATGGGTACGGATGAAAACCCGAAAGGGCGCCGTGAGTAAAAACAGCAGGACTGCCGGCGAGCTTGTGAAAATCCGAAACGGCGAAATCTCGTTAAAATTTATACACTTACGAGATCCTCTCGATTCGTAAGGAAAATTCCCTCTATGAAACTCTCACGGCTTGTAGGATTCAAAAGCCTTAAGTTATAGGGATCTGAACCTATTCTTAAGCTGTCACATCCCCTAAGTTGCCCTACAAGCGGTTGAATATTAACCTTTGTATACAATCCACGGGCACAAATAAACGTTTCCTCACCAAGTTCTACCAATGGCAGGAAATGTCCCCATATGGTGAACGACACTTGTAAGTCCTCTCGACTTATAAGGAGAAAACACTCTTGGAAGATCCTTACGACTTACAAGAGAAAATATAACTTAGGAATCCCCATGATTCCTAAGGAGAAAATACACTTACGAGATATTCTCGACTCGTAGGGAGAAAAACCTTTATGGGACCCTTACAGCACGTAAAGTCAAAAAGCCTTAGTCGACAGGATCCTAACCCTTTTTTTTAAGCCACCTTTGTTCGAAGGCAGCTGATGATTCGCTCCTGGCAACATTCCAGTGATAGCGATACTGATGCCTAAACAGTTGTCAAACTCCAAGTCCTCTCAAGGAAGATGATGATTCACTCCTGGCAATATTCCAGTTGCTGCGATGCTGATGCCAAGATTGGAATCAAAGCTCAAGTTCCCGACTCGCAACAAAATCAGCAAGCCCAAAAAATGTATATGGAATAGACGAAATGATGGGGCCACTCGCAATAAAAATCGGCGAGCAAAAAAAATATATACATATAAAAACAGCCGAAATGTTTGGGCAACTCGCAATAAAAAATAGCGAGTAAAAATATAAAAACAGCCGAAATAATTGGGCACCGCGAAAAATAGCCGGAATGGTTAGGCAATCGCGACTTTCGCGACATAAAAGCTGAAAAGATAGAGTATTGAGGAAAGTAATAAAAAAAATGAAAATGAAACTTTTATGCCCTGCAGGTGAGTCCATACTGACCCTTATTTACAATCCATAGGCACAAACGGAAAAGGGAACCATGTTTTCCCACCAGGCTCTGTTAAAGGTAGAGCCAGATTTCGACGGCAACATCTACAGTCTAGAGATCAGCTTGGCGTTCCTTCTCATTCCAGCAGGATGCAGACGTAGCGTCAACAAAAGACCCTAGGGTCAAAACAAAATGGAGTCATGGCAAATTCTTATCTCTAAGTCTTGACGGTTAATATACAACCTAAAGACTACCCCGACGTACCTTCTCATTTCCATCAGGGTACAAACATGACGTCAATAAAGGCTCTAAGAAGCCAAATCAAAAAAGGGGAGTGACGGCAAAATCCCAGCTCCGGCTCGGTGTTTCTTCTCATTCCAGCAGAATGCAGACGCAACGTCAACAAAAGACCCAAAGGTCAAAACAAAACGGAGCCATGGAAAATTCCTTGCTCCAAGTCTTGACGGTTTATATACCACCTAAAGACTACCCCGGCGTACCTTCTCATTCCATCAGGGTGCAGACGTGACGTCAACAAAGCTTTAGCGAGCTAAATCAAAAAAAGGAGTGACGGTAAAATCCCAGCTCCAGCCCGGCGTTCCTTCTCATTCTAACAGGATGCAGACGTAACGTCAACAAAATACCCAAGGGTCAAAACAAAATGGAGCCATGGCAAATTCTTAGCTCCAAGTCTTGACGGTTCATATGCCACCTAAAGATTACCCCAGTGTGCCTTCTCATTCCATCAGGGTGCAGACATGACGTCAACAAGGCTCCAAGAAGCCAAATAAAAAAAAAGGAGTGACGGCAAAATCCTAGCTCCAGCTCGACGTTCCTTCTCATTCCAGCAGGATGCAGATGCTACGTCAACAAAAGACCCAAGGGTCAAAACAAAACAGAGCTATGGCAAATTCCTTGCTCCAAGTCTTGACGGTTTATATACCACCTAAAGGCTATCCTGGCGTACCTTCTCATTTCCATCAGGGTGCAGACGTGACGTCAACAAAGGCCCTAAGAAACCAAATAAAAAAGGGAGTGACGGCAAAATCACAGTTCTAGCTCGGCGTTCCTTCTTATTCCAGCAGGATGCAGACGCAACGTCAACAAAAGACCCAAGGGTCAAAACAAAACGGAGCCATGACAAATTCCTAGCTCCAAGTCTTGACGGATCATATACCACCTAAAGACTACTCCGGCATACCTTCTCATTCCATCAAGGTGCAGACGCGACGTCAACAAAGCTCTAGCGAGCCAAATAAAAAAACGGAGTGACGGCAAAATCCCAGCTCCAGCTCGGCGTTCCTTTTCATTCTAGCAGGATACAGATGCAGCGTCAACAAAAGACCCAATGGTCAAAAAAAGATGGAGTAGTGGTAAAATCCTAACTCCAAGTCTTGATGGTTCATATACAACCTAGAGACAATCCCGGCGTTCTTTCTCATTCCGACAGGATGCAGACGTGGCGTCAACAAAGCTCCAACGAGCCAAATCAAATTGAATCAAAGGCATATTCCTAGCTCCGGACTTCAACTGCAATACATACAGCATGGAGGTTGTTCTCTTATAAAAAAAATAATAATGAACCAAAAAGCGATGAAAGAATTTCCTAAAAGGAGCATCGCGTGCCCACACGTGATGCGCCTTGGAGGAAAAATTATAAGCATTACACTTAACAAATAAGGCTGAAGTTGAGCCTCACGTGCCACACGTGAGCATCTATATACAAAATATATAGGCACCTTCATAAAACAAATAACAGGACAGAAGGCGCATCACGTGCCAACACTTGATGCTCTTCTCTGGGACTGCTGCATATAAGCAAACCGTCCTAGTACCATTGGGTCACGTGCTACACGTGAGAATTCCTAATACCTTCTGAGCCGATAAAATTAAATTCTATATCAAAGGGATCAGAACCCTGTTTTGGAAATATTTCCCCCAAACTTTCTAAACAAGAAAGATTGTGCTCTGTAAATCAGAGCACCGTTGGCTCAAAGTGTAGGGCCGGCCTAGCACCTCGTCAAGGGTTCGGTGGCATCACACATGCCATAATCAAAATTTTGGAGGTGCTAAACTAGCCCGACAAGAATCGAAACTAGAAGTTTTAGGGATTCATACATACAAGCATCACATGCAAATGTAAAACTATCACTAAAAGGAAAGATTACAACCTTTGTAGATCTTCCTCGGTGACTCCTTGGCACTATGAGAGTTTGGAACGGATCGATGGTAGCCTTCCTTGTCCACGATGATCCACCCGAAGTCCCTTTGCCCAAAGCTCCTTACCTTACTTGTTTCGCAAACGAAGTAGAGTAAACACCCTACACAAATCGGCTAGAGGTGTGTAGTATGATGATGTGGTTTATGTTCTTCAATTGACATCCTTTCTTTTATCAACTTTCACTCAAGTAAGAAATCAAGAGAGGAAGAAGAAGATAATGGTGGCTTGAATTGAGCTTTCTATCATATCACATATGATAACTAGTTTTCACACCCTTGTGTTATTGTTTCATTGTGTGTTTCTTCATATCACATATGAAGCTATTTATAGTGATGAGAAAGGAATAAACATCTTTATTCCGCCTCCACTATAATTATGGTTGCAAATTCTTTTCATAAAGAATTAAGCATGGGTGGAAATTCTTTTCATTAAGTTAAGTAAAGCATACCCACTAAAGAATAAAGGAGCATGTGTAGGTTTTCTTTTCATTAACTTAAAATGAAAAGATATAAATAAAAGCTTCAATATAAGTCTTATATTGCCACCATTCTTATATCAACAACCATGATACAATGTATGCATGTATGTGTCCATGCACATCATCATGTGCATACATGCATGCATACAAAAGAATTTACTTAAAGAATTAATCTAAATGTAATTAGTTAAATCAACACTTGATTTAGCAAACCGGTCATATCTCATACGATCGGACAAATAGAAAATGCCCGATTAATATACGTTATCACATAACCGTATTTAAGCGGGTCCCGCGCATATCTCATATGCACACCACATCGTTTTGCCTGAGCCAGGAAACTTCATTGTGGGACTCTAAGACTCGTCAATACGCCGGCAGTAGATGATGATCATATCAAACATCTACAAGCCGCAAGAGGTCAGCTAAACGTAACGGCCACCCGGGTATTGAAGCGATCAGAAGAAAACCAGCGAAGCTGTAAAAACTCCCGTCGAGCCAACTGGCAACACTTACCGTACAGTCCGGTCTCTTCGTCAGATATGCTGCATATCGAGTCTAGGGATGGTATCGTCGACCCCAGTAACTCAATAAGTCATGCTGGTGTATGGCTCATAACAGATCGAGAAACTACTGATAACTCTTATCAGTAAATCTCAGCAGCCCTGGCCAGGGACTTCATGTTATAGCCAATCGAGCATAGCACAACATTAACCCCCAATACCGGGAGAGACGAAACCCCTCCTATCGCTCATTGCCTCCATGCGCCTCGGGACTGTACCCAAAGACCACCTGTTTGCACGACTCAGTAGAGCCGTGGTAGGGTGGAGATCAAAGTATAGTGGGAGGACACACAAGACTCTATGACGATCTCGGGTCTACAGACTAACCTGTACCAGTGTTCCTGAGAACTGCTATCCGACGATAGATATAATACCACGTAGGAGTTCTCGGCGAGTCCGTTCAGTGTACCCAGTCTCCACTGAGCACCCGCATACAATCTTTGGTGTCTCCTCACCAGATGGATATGGGATCATCCATCGCCCATCATATGGGACAAGAATGGTATACGCTAGTCTACTCTGGAATATCGATGCCATGTCTCGATACACCCTCGACTAGGAACAGTTCAAGGATATGCTTATAGACTACATGTGCCCCACTAGTATGATCCGCATCATAATCACATTAGTCAAGCAAATATCCTTTGGGCTTTATCAACATTTGTAAATGATTAAATCTACATGTACAGATAAAGTAAACCAGATAGCGTACTATCATTTTGAGCAAGAAATTCATCTATCTCCATAGATAATATGTTCAAGTTTCCACTATCCATATAATGGCCTTTAGGGCATACATATTACTAACAATCTCCCACTTGCACTAAGGCCAGTTATTGGCGTATCTCATACCCAACATTTCAAACAGTCGCTCATGCTGCGGCTGTGGAAGTGCCTTGGTGAATGGATCCGCTGTGTTATCCTTTGTATCTACTCTCCGAATCTCGATCTCCTGGCGATCCACTATCTCCCGGATCAGATGATATCTCCTTAGGATGTGTCTAGATTTCTGATGGGACCTTGGTTCTTTAGCTAATACTATAGCTCCATTATTATCGCAATACAATGGTATTGGATCAACAATGGTTAGAACTACTCCTAGTTCCGCAATGAACTTCTTCATCCAGACGGCTTCCTTAGCAGCATCACTTGCAGCAATATACTCAGCTTCCATCGTGGAGTCTGCAACGATGTCATGTTTGGAACTCTTCCAACTAACCGCTCCTCCATTTAGGGTAAATACAAACCCTGAGATTGATTTACTGTCATCCTTGTCACTTTGGAAGCTTGAATCGGTAAAGGCCTCCATCTGGAGATCCCCATTACCATACACCAAGAACAATTCTTTAGTCCTTCGCAAGTACTTAAGAATGTTCTTCACTGCTATCCAATGTTTCTCCCCTGGGTTGGATTGATACCTGCTTACTACAGCCAGTGCATAAGCTACATCAGGGCGAGTACACAACATCGCATACATTATAGATCCCACGGCTGAAGCGTAGGGTATAATGCTCATGCGAGCTCTCTCTTCATCAGTCTTTGGAGAGAAGTCCTTGGAGAGAGTGATTCCATGACTAGCAGGCAAGGCACCACGCTTGGAATCTTCCATACTAAACCTCTTTAGAATGGTGTCTATGTACTTTGATTGGGACAATCCCAATAACCTCTTGGATCTATCTCTATAGATCCTAATGCCCAAAATGCGCGAGGCATCACCCAGGTCCTTCATGGAGAACCTTTGTGATAAGAATAGTTTGACCGATTGTAGCATAGGAACATCATTTCCTATCAGGAGAATGTCGTCTACGTACAATACAAGGAATGTGACAGTACTCCCTACAATCTTCTTATAAATACATGGTTCATCTTCATTTCTGACAAAATCAAACTCTTTGATTGTATCATCAAAGCAGATGTTCCAGCTCCTTGAGGCCTGCTTTAATCCATAGATGGATTTAAGCAATCTACATGCTTTCCGGCTGCTCCCACTATCAATGAAGCCCTCTGGCTGATCCATAAAAACACATTCTTCTAAATCACCATTTAGAAATGCAGTTTTCACGTCCATCTGCCAGATTTCATAATCATAGTGAGCAGCAATAGCAAGTAGGATCCTAATGGATTTAAGCATTGCTACCGGAGAGAAAGTTTCATCATAGTCCAAGCCTGGTCTTTGACGAAAACCTTTCGCTACAAGCCTTGCTTTATAGGTCTCCACCTGTCCATCTACACCAATCTTTCTCTTAAAGATCCATTTGCACCCAACGGGTTTTATCCCAGGAGGCGCAACGTCCAAAGTCCATACTTTGTTGGTGTACATTGACTCCATTTCAGATCTCATTGCTTCCAGCCATTTCACTGAGTCACCACTCGTGATAGCTTGCTGAAAACTAGTAGGGTCATCATCATCCATGATGCAATCTTCTCTATCACCATCTATGAGAAACCCATAGTATCTCTCTGGTGGGTGAGAAGTTCTACTAGACCTCCTGAGCGGCTGAGGTTCTTGAAGTTCTACTGCAACATCAGTTTCAACCAATTCCTCCTGAGTAATTTGTGTCTCTAGAACCTCTTCTAGTTCTACCACATTGCCATTAGTATTTTCCGTAAAGAACTCATTTTCCAAAAATGTGGCATGCTGAGCAACAAACACCTTTTGTTCCTCTTTGTGGTAGAATAGATATCCATACGAATGTTTTGGATACCCCACAAATTTACACATGACCGATCGTGTCTCGAGTTTGTCTGGATTCTGCTTTTTAACAAAAGCCGGACAACCCCAAATCCTAAACCTTTTAAGAGATGGTCTCTTTCCATTCCACATCTCATATGGAGTGGTAGACACGGTCTTGGTTGGCACCCTGTTCAATAGATACATTGTTGTCTCCAATGCATGTCCCCAAAAGGAAAGCGGTAACTCAGCATCACACATCATGGATCGTACCATATCCAATAGGGTACGATTCCTCCGTTCTGACACACCATTGTGCTGCGGTGTGTAAGGAGGAGTGAGCTGAGAGAGAATCCCATTCTCTTTTAAGAAGTCTAGAAACTCTGTACTTAAATATTCTCCACCTCGATCCGATCGAAGTTTCTTGATGCTCAAGCCTGTTTGCTTCTCTACTTCAAGTTTATACTCCTTGAATTTTTTAAAGGCTTCAGATTTGTGCTTTATCAAAAACACGTGTCCGAATCTTGAGAAATCATCAGTAAAAGTGATGAAGTATGAAAAACCACCTCTTGCAAGTGTAGACATTGGTCCGCATACATCACTATGTATGAGGCTTAAGAGTTCACCAGCTCTCTCTCCGTGTCCACTAAACGGAGTTTTGGTCATTTTACCTTTGATACAAGACTGGCAAGTCGCATAAGATTTATATTCAAACGGATTCAAATATCCATCTTTATGTAGCTTGTTTAGTCTTGTTTCATTAATATGACCAAGTCTACAATGCCAAAGAAAAGCTTCATTTATATTTGAAAACTTTCTTTTACTAGTATGTTGTATATTGAAAACTGTGTGTTGGTTCAGGATGTAAATACCGTTATTTAGTGTACCAAACCCAATCAACTCTTGATTCAGGTTAATGTTCATAACATTATTTTGCAACATAAAATGATATCCTTCATTGTCCAACAAAGAAACGGATATTATATTACATAACATACTTGGTACAAAATAACACGGGTTCAAAACCAAAATACTTCCTGAAGGCAACCCTAGATGATACTCTCCCACAGATACAGCATGTATATTGGAACCATTTCCAACCCGCAGAGTATGATCTCCTGTTTTTAAAACTCTACTATTTCTCAATCCCTGCATACAATTGCAGATGTGAGAACCAGAACCGGTATCCAATACCCAGGATGCAGAGTTTAAAGAAAAGCAGTTTTCAGTTACAAACACCTGAAGTGGAAGCATCAGCATGCTTCTTCTTCTTGAGATCAGCAAGATATTCAGCACAGTTGCGTTTCCAATGTCCTGACTTTTTACAGTAAAAACATTCTCCTTTTCCACTTCCCATAGCCCCCACTTTGTCTTTCCCCTTCGCCTTTCTAACTCCACCTTTCTGTTTGATGGACTTCTTCTTTTTCTTTCCCTTGGCCTTAGCTTTTGGGAATGAAGAGGAAGATGGCCCAGCAAGCAGAGCAGGAGTCCTCGCCGTTTTCAATGTGTTATCTGCACTTCTCAACATATTGAGAAGTTCAGGCAATGATTTCTCCAAACCATTCATATTGAAATTTACTATGAACGGAGCAAAGGCAGGGGGGAGAGACTGTAGAACAATATCCGTATATTGCTCATTATCCATAGTCCATCCCAGTCCCTCAAGTTCTTCAATAAGACCAATCATTTTCAAAACATGGTCTCCAACTGATGCACCAGCGGCCATTCGCATCTGAAACAGCTTTCTAGATGCCTCGTATCTCAAAGTACGAGATTGCTCTTCATACAACTCCTTTGTGTGAAGAAAGATGGATTGCACATCCATATTCTCGTGTTGCTTCTGATGGACATTGTCCATGGAAGCGAGCGCGAGGCACTTGGCCGTGTTGCAGTCATTTTCCCAAGTTTTTCGGATCTCCCTATCCGCGACAGATGATTCAGGTCCTGGGACGGGTGGGGCTTCGGTATTGAGGACATATGATACCTTATCATATGAGAGTGCAATGTTCAAGTTCCTCAACCATTCTTTATAATTTGGTCCTGTCAGTTTATTTTTCTCAAGTAGAAGCTTAAGTCCTGACATCTGTAACTGCCATTCGGAGAGAGAAAAGGATACACTTAGCGAATTGCTCTTGCAAAGAATTAGATTGGTTATTATTTTATCTAATCAATGTCTCCCACTGCTTTTATCAAATTTTCTTTCAAAACCTGAAAAGAAAACTAGCCAGGAATAAAATTTTCCTAGAAGTAACATTTACTTACAGTGAGATCGAGATCCAACTATCATATAGATGGTATGCAATCTCATTGCAAATTTCAACTCTTGAAATTCCCGATATGGTTTTTACCCCTAGTCACTTATGACCTTGGCTATGGTCAACATATCATAAGTACTAGTCAAATTCTACCCGTCATTTCGTGATTAATTAGACCCACCCATATGACCCTTGACTATGATCAACATAATCACATGAATGTCCTAACTAATCGCATCATATGCTTTGTAGGAAGACATCACTTAGCTACCGTACACTACGCCTTAACTATAATCAACATACGCAGCACGAATACTAAGTACTCTACTTCCTAAAATGACGGAGGGTTGCGGATGGTTTTTAAGAAAACCTTTAACGCTTTGAACTTGATCTCGTTGTAGAATCAAACGGTTAAGAAAAGGAGTGGCTTAAGCTCCGCATCTTTTTGAAACTTGCATTTTTCATAAAAAACCGAGTTTGTTTCAAATCTGATTCTGCAACATCATTAGGTTTCTTTTCTTTACATTAATCTCATTAATGTGATCCCATCATTTAAGTTCCTAAGCCATCACAGAATAGAACGTATACTTATACCATCCGCATTCGCCACAGTGTCCCGTTATGCACCGTTAGGTTACTTAACTAACGGCATAGCGGGGCGGGACTAGCGCGGGTGTAAAATATAAGCAACGTTTATTATATATCATATATATAATAATAATCCATTCATCTTAGATACTAAGTAATCACATTACAGAATATCAACAGCAGAAGCATATAAAAGGATATCTAGGATGTCCGTATTTTGTATCGAGCCAACAATAGAAAATACGGATTCCACGGTCGTGATGAATAGCCAAGCCCACACCCTTAGACCCCTACAAGAGCGGCAAGTGATCCCGCCAATTCTAGAGTTTAGGAGACCCGGTCTCGACTCCTCGAGATGGCCTCCCACTGAACCCTAGAACCCGGTCACTTATGCTCCCCTCCTTGGGTCTATCCTAATGCGGAAAAGTAAATAATATACAATTGATTTATACATGAATGAAAAATAAAACTCTCATCTCACATAAAAAAAACCCCCGGCTATTCAGTCGCGACAATCCTACTCATCATATCTCAGCAACACATAATATCTCATATCATCAACGTAAGTAAGTATGCGTATCCCGATTGTCGTTGACGTATAGCAACGAAAATGGCGATACACCACATACTACACTTACGGTCGCAGAAAATAAAATGAAAAACTACAACATTTGGAATCCACAATCACCTTAGACATCATAAATTCGAAATATCACATACTTCGTATTTCATGCCTAACTATATGAATTCCACATATTGTATCACATTTCAGATAAATAGACTATGTTAAACTTTTCGATCGAATATACAAACACCCTAGATTTCCCAAACTGCACAACACTTGAGCCGAGTTCAAAAATTTCTAGAACATGCCACAGCCCCTTATGGACCAACCGTAGAAGGGCCAAACCAACGCCTCACATGTGGCAACGCTAAACTACCACAAACCCTAAGGTTCGGTGACAGTTTTGACGGTCACATAATCGAGTTAAGGTTATGTTCTTCTAGAGTGTCCACAGATGCGCTTGCATGTTTTTCGAAAGTTTCGAACTAGGGAAAAATCCAACACTTGGAATTTTTCCAATACGGGAAAAAACTGTGTTTCTAATATTCGTTCAAACATTTCAACACGTTCTACAAATCTGAAAATCTGAACGAAATTAAAACTTTTCCAATCGAAACACCAAAACCAATATATCTCCAGAACACTCAACACTTGAGTGAGTTTTTAATATTTCAGAGGCATCTTAAGAATTTATCAGGTCCTCTGCATAAAAAAAATTTCCCTGATCCTTTAGAACTGCCGCGGATCCGCCGCCAAAGCCATGCTTTGGCCGCGGATCCGCGCTTCTTTGGAAGGATCATTAAATAATTTTTTTATGGTAATTCTTAAAAACGCCTGCTGAATTTTTTAAGACCTTTAAATTTGAAAAAATCCAATATTTTAAAAAATTTCCAGAGAGCTGTCAAAAATGGTGTTTCGTGGTTCGATCGGACTTTTAATTTCGCCTACGCATCGCCTAAAGCTCTAGCTTGGCTCTGATACCACTGTAGGGCCGGCCTAGCACCTCGTCAAGGATTCGGTGGCATCACACATGCTATAATCAAAATTTTGGAGGTGCTAAACTAGCCCGACAAGAATCGAAACTAGAAGTTTTAGGGATTCATACATACAAGCATCACATGCAAATGTAAAACTATCACTAAGAGGAAAGATTACAACCTTTGTAGATCTTCCTCGGTGACTCCTTGGCACTATGAGAGTTTGGAACGGATCGATGGTAGCCTTCCTTGTCCACGATGATCCACCCGAAGTCCCTTTGCCCAAAGCTCCTTACCTTACTTGTTTCGCAAACGAAGTAGAGTAAACACCCTACACAAATCGGCTAGAGGTGTGTAGTATGATGATGTGGTTTATGTTCTTCAATTGACATCCTTTCTTTTATCAACTTTCACTCAAGTAAGAAATCAAGAGAGGAAGAAGAAGATAATGGTGGCTTGAATTGAGCTTTCTATCATATCACATATGATAACTAGTTTTCACACCCTTGTGTTATTGTTTCATTGTGTGTTTCTTCATATCACATATGAAGCTATTTATAGTGATGAGAAAGGAATAATCATCTTTATTCCACCTCCACTATAATTATGGTTGCAAATTCTTTTCATAAAGAATTAAGCATGGGTGGAAATTCTTTTCATTAAGTTAAGTAAAGCATACCCACTAAAGAATAAAGGAGCATGTGTAGGTTTTCTTTTCATTAACTTAAAATGAAAAGATATAAATAAAAGCTTCAATATAAGTCTTATATTGCCACCATTCTTGTATCAACAACCATGATACAATGTATGCATGTATGTGTCCATGCACATCATCATGTGCATACATGCATGCATACAAAAGGATTTACTTAAAGAATTAATCTAAATGTAATTAGTTAAATCAACACTTGATTTAGCAAACCGGTCATATCTCATACGATCGGACAAATAGAAAATGCCCGATTAATATACGTTATCACATAACCGTATTTAAGCGGGTCCCGCGCATATCTCATATGCACACCGCATCGTTTTGCCTGAGCCAGGAAACTTCATTGTGGGACTCTAAGACTCGTCAATACGCCGGCAGTAGATGATGATCATATCAAACATCTACAAGCCGCAAGAGGTCAGCTAAACGTAACGGCCACCCGGGTATTGAAGCGATCAGAAGAAAACCAGCGAAGCTGTAAAAACTCCCGTCGATCCAACTGGCAACACTTACCGTACAGTCCGGTCTCTTCGTCAGATATGCTGCATATCGAGTCTAGGGATGGTATCGTCGACCCCAGTAACTCAATAAGTCATGCTGGTGTATGGCTCATAACAGATCGAGAAACTACTGATAACTCTTATCAGTAAATCTCAGCAGCCCTGGCCAGGGACTTCATGTTATAGCCAATCGAGCATAGCACAACATCAACCCCCAATACCGGGAGAGACGAAACCCCTCCTATCGCTCATTGCCTCCATGCGCCTCGGGACTGTACCCAAAGACCACCTGTTTGCACGACTCAGTAGAGCCGTGGTAGGGTGGAGATCAAAGTATAGTGGGAGGACACACAAGACTCTATGACGATCTCGGGTCTACAGACTAACCTGTACCAGTGTTCCTGAGAACTGCTATCCGATGATAGATATAATACCACATAGGAGTTCTCGGCGAGTCCGTTCAGTGTACCTAGTCTCCACTGAGCACCCGCATACAATCTTTGGTGTCTCCTCACCAGATGGATATGGGATCATCCATCGCCCATCATATGGGACAAGAATGGTATACGCTAGTCTACTCTGGAATATCGATGCCCTGTCTCGATACACCCTCGACTAGGAACAGTTCAAGGATATGCTTATAGACTACATGTGCCCCACTAGTATGATCCGCATCATAATCACATTAGTCAAGCAAATATCCTTTGGGCTTTATCAACATTTGTAAATGATTAAATCTACATGTACAGATAAAGTAAACCAGATAGCGTACTATCATTTTGAGCAAGAAATTCATCTATCTCCATAGATAATATGTCCAAGTTTCTACTATCCATATAATGGCCTTTAGGGCATACATATTACTAACACAAAGATCCAATGGTGATTAAAAATCACCAAGATACAGAATAAGCTCTGTGTAGGAAAATATTTTCACAATCTTGTTAAAAACAAGAAAATGTCTTCTATTAAACAAATCCCCGAATTAATCAAAAAACTCTCAATGAGAGATTTCCTTAACAAAAATCAACAATATAAAGGACTCGAGACTGAAGAGAGAGAGATATACAGAGAAAGAGAGGAGACCCCCCCCCCCCATAAAATTTAAGAAAACAAAAAAAGAAGAGGAGTTCCCTTTAGAAAAAAAGAAACCCTAGGTGAGGAAAAGACTTAGAGATCATTTTATCTCCTTTTACAAGAGTATAACTCTTCCAAAAAGAACTTAGTTCTTCCTCTGGTTGAGGTTTGCAGAAGCAGATCTCCCCACAAGTTGAGAATTTAATTCTCATCGGAGAGATTCTGTTATACAGTCCCAAAACTTAGAGGAAAGAACTAGATTTAAAGAATTTAATTCTTCCAAAAACATAGGAATTTAATTTCTCTGATAAAGCTAGGGTATAACCCTACATAAGAATTTAATTATTATAAAACAAAGGACTTGAAATTCTCAAGACTAAGATCAAGAGCCCCATGCATATTGGCATTTAACGCTATAATGACAGATCTCGTGTTTCCACGTGACCGCCTCTGAGGAACAGAAAAGAACAACTGAGATTGAGTCACGTGATCCCTGGTGATCTCCAATAGTGCTTAGCACTTAGAAAAGAATAAGAAGATAAATTCAAAGGAAGCAGTGCCTAACTTAGTGGCACCTCACGTGTCTATACGTGATGGTTGCAAGACTTAAGTGTTTAACACTTACATGTATAGAATGAGGGAATAAGCCCAAAGAAACAGTTCCCAATATTTAGGTGCCTCACGTGCCACACATGAGCGCTCCAAGTTTCATTGTTTAACACTGCTTAAGAGCTTCACGTGGGAGCACATGAGTTCCAAACATTTAGCAGTGCTTAACACTGTGAGAGGCCAATCTTAGCCCAAATCAGCCAAGTCTCGGCCAAAAACCTTTTGACTATCAATCAACCGAGCCTTCCTATAGTCAGGTCCCCCAAATCGATCTTGGTCCCAGAGATGGCCAATGATCCCCTGACACGTGGCATCTAAAACAATGTTCGTTCCACCATGATCTCTCCCTTCCATCTGAAGTTCGGTTCAAAGGTATATCTCTTCATACCTCTGATATATGTCGTTATAATTCTTCAACGATATCAGAGAGGTGGAGGGTCCCGACAACCAACGGTTCTTTGGAGCACTCTCAAATCCATGAGCATATCCCTATGGACCGTAATGTCCTTAAACTAGCCTATGGACCGCAATTTCCTTAAACTAACTATGGACCGTAATGTCCTTAAACTAGCCCATGGACCGTAACGTCCTTAAACTAGCCCATGGACCGTAACGTCCTTAAACTAAAACGATAGAACCCAAATGCTCTTTCGTTGGATAAAAAATGATCCCGAGCCTCCGTTAAGTAGATCTTAGTCCAATATCGGATTAACATATTCTTAACAAACATTTAAGTCGATCTTAATCTTAAATAAGGTTAAAGATTCTTAAATCAACCCAAAACTCAAATCTAAGAATATACGGATTTGGACTAATCCACGCCCTACTGGTAACAATACAAATTAGTGTCCGTATACAATCCACGGGCAACCAAAAATAAAACAAACACACATGACACGAAGTAACCTTCTGGAGCAAGAGAAAGTGGTTACCGCGATGCAGTAATGTAATTAACTGCAGGGGCTTGCGCCTGCAGGGAAGAGCGTCCCCACAATCAAAAACCCCTCGCCAATGAGGGGGAATCTGACAAAGTCTGCTACAATGACCGTATCCGTCCAGACCTCCGATGCACGGTACCATAAATCAGCTTGGCATCTTCGGAAAGGTGGACGGATAAAACCAAATAGCATCTGCCCCCAAAATTCAGGCCAGACATCCTAACATCCCGGTCGCGTCTTTCGGCAGTAAACAGATTCTGGCACGCCCTGTGGGACCTTTTCCTTTTTCCACTCCACACTTCGTGTGTCGTGTTTCGCGAAAAAATCGTGGTCTGCTATGGTTGCCTCTGGAGTTGAGGTACTGAGATTTTGTGTTTTGCTCCTGTGCAGAGAAAAGAAAATCAATGGCTTCCAAATGTACCTGCAACAGAAACTCTTGCTCCGTCCCATCTGGAGGAGTAACTTACGGGCCCCGAGCTGCCTCCGTCTTCGCAATGCCGGTGGAACAGGTGACACGGGCCACCACTGGGTTGTTCTTCGGGACCATGATCCCGCCAACAACCTTCAGCGTCCCGATGCCATCACAGGAAGCTCCGAAGAATTCGGTCTTCGATCGGTTTGCAACTACCACGGCCCTTCTCAACTGGTCGTCCAATTCCAACGCCTCAGTTTTTAACAGATTGGGCCAAAGTTCCAGTGGAACCGCAAAGAGACCCGCAATACCTGAAAGGGTTATCCCGAAGCGGATAGCCATTCCAGCTCCGGTAGACAAAGTCGTCAAAGCGGCTTCTCCCTTTAAAGGATCGGTCTTCATAAGACTGGCCGTTCCAACTCCTACTGCAGGCGGGGTCGTTAAAAATGCTTCCCCTGCCAAAAATTCGGCCTTTCCAAGATTGACCATTTCCTTTCAGCGGACGTCGGTCTTCGACAGGTTGACACCAACAACACCCCATCAGAGTAGGGGGCATGACGAAGCCACTGCCGTAGCTGAACCATTCCCATTTGCATGGCATGCTCAAAGTCACCACTGGCGCCGAGTAAGGAAGGCTGGGGGCAGTTCTCTCTCTGGACTCACTCCACCAGCTCCAACGGTGGAGATTGACGTTGCTGTTCCAACTAGGAACAGCTTTAAGCTGCTCAGGAGGGTGTGCAGAAACTCTCCAACCGCCATCTTGAAGAAGTCTCCTCCGCTTGTCAAAAACACAACCCAGGTGAAGCCGGGGTAGCCTCCTCAGCGGTTGTCCTCCAAAATCCACGGAGTTTAGCGGAAAGTCCAATACTCTGTAATTGACAAAGAATACTCTCGCCGATTGAAGAAGACGAAAGCTCGGCAAGAGAAGGACCATCCAACCTCCACACCACGATAGGTATCATCTGCATGGGGGCCTACAGCAATGGCCCCCTCAACTTCGACCTCCCATAAGAGAAGAAGGCCGGAGAAGATCCCCGTGCTTGCGACAAATTTCAAGGGCACTAAGCCCAAACGCCCCAAGTCTGGGGGCATGATAGTGCACACCGTCTACATGGCTTCCGGAAAAGAGGAAAGCCATGCTTCTGAGGGTCATCGACCAATTACGCGGTCCGTAAAAAAGGCTCAGAAGCAACAACAGAAACTCAAGGAGATGCTGACAAAGATGGCCGCACTTACTGGGCAGAAAGAAAGCCCGGAAGCATTGTCAGAACAACGCCAAGAGCAGGAGACCGACACCTAATTCCTACGGAGGGTGCTCGAGAAGAAAGATAAAGAGGCCGTGGAACAAGCGGCTAATATAAAACAGATGGCGCTTCTGTTCCAAGACATGGTGGGATGATGATCCAGCTGGATCCTCCAGCTGAAGACCCTCCAGTAATCATTGAAGATGACAGAGGGAGACATCAAACCCTCCTCCGACTTTATCAGCAGTCGGGGAGGAGACAATCTCCAAAGCTATCCTTGATGACTATATAGCTCAGCAAATACGAGCTCATCAAGCAAACAAAGCAGCAGGACAAGTCGTCAGAACTGGGTGACCTGACCCATGCTGGTATGACCAAATTAAATACCCGTCAGGATACACGATCCCCAAATTCCATGTGTATAAGGGGACGGGCAATCCGCGCCAACACGTTACTCAATTCAGGGCTTTGTGCGATAATAATGAAGGCGATGACAAACTATTGCTTTGCCAATTTGTCGGCAACTTGTCGGAGACGGCATTTGAATGGTACTCGGAGCTTCCAAATGATTCCATCAAGACATTTGCAGAAATTGAGCTACTGTTTACACAGCGGTTCGCAAGCGCAAGCGAGCGCACCCCAATCACAGAATTAATCAACGCCAGGGTGAAACTGGGAGAAACCTGGGTTCAGTATGCAATTCGGTGGCGGAACCTATGGTCGAAATGTGAACAACGCATAGAAGAAGCTCCTGCCGTGGGCATGTTCGTAGGGACCCTCGACCCTCAGGAAACTATATCCCAATTTATGATGTTCTTCAAGCCGACCACCTTCCAGGCCTTGATTGACAAGCTGGCCCAAATGGATAAGATGGGTCATTGGCCGTCCTCTTCAAAAACGGATCTTCGGAATGAAAAGGGGAAAGGGAAAGCGAGTTTCGTCGCTAACGCTCAACAACAACCGAGTGACCCGAAACCGGCGGCTCGCCAAAACAACAGACCGTGAGCCCCCGAAGAGAAGTTGAGACGTCCTTACTCATTTACCCGGGATAAAACGAGGAGACTATTTGAACTGGCGTTGCGCAACAGGCTCATCACTCTGCCGGATCCGAGACGCCCACTGCAATTGGGCGATGTCAACAATTCCAATTACTGCCCCTACCACCGAATAGTGGGCCACCCGATCGAAGATTGCTACGTTTTTAAAAACTTGGTCAAAGACCAGTACCAGCAGGGCAAGTTCGCGTTGTCCGAAAACTGGAAGGTAAACCCGCCGCAGCAGCACGCTCTTAAAAAGGTGGACACACCGGGGGCATCATGCTCATTTATAGAAGAAGCTCCATGGGAAGTGGTCCTTTCAGCTAAAACTAAATGAATGCTGAAAGATCTTCAAGCATGTCCAGCGATTAGGTGGAAAACCCCACTGGAGCCTGAGATCATTGACGAAATGCGGAAGCCGCGTCCAACGTTGAAAGTTGGTGACGATGGGCAAAACCTCCAGGCCAAGCCTCAGAAACCTTTAATGAAGAAGGCCAAGAAGACCGTGCAGCTCGACGACAATCATACCAGTCTGCAAAAATACATCGACGCGCTGGAAGAATACAACCAAAAAGGGCGAACCCCGGTCACACTGGAAGAATTCTTCAAGCATGTACTTGAGAATGGAGACAGTGACATCGATGAAGGAGATGACTCGTCAGAAGAACCCGAGAAGTATGTGGCGAGCTGCCACATGATCTCTCACTCATCGATAAACGGCAAAGAAGCTCCTGACATAGAGAAACTGGGGGCAGATCCGGAACCAGAACCTATGGAACAGTCAGATGACCTCATCGATAAGCTGCTGAACGAAGCTCTTCAAAAAAGCAAAGCTGATAGAGAACGTGATGCGGCCATTTACGAAAAGGCCAAACGCCGGTATGAGGCCAAAAGAGCTCCGGTGATGAGAAGCCATAAAGTACCTCAACCAGATCAAAGTGCCCTTGCCACCAGTAGGAACAGAATCCAGATAAGGAAGCAGTTCGCCAAAGCTCTATCGGTGGGAATGAAGTTGCCACCTTCCAAAGAAAATACTTCCGGGAATACGTGCCTCGACGAACCAGATGTCCATCCGAAATACTGCTTGTATCATTGGAGGGCCACACACCCTACTGAAGAGTGCAATGCCTTCAAGAAGTGGTGGCAGGGATATGTTGCCCACTGACAACACTTCAAGCGAGTAAAAATCAAAGCCCGTTGGGAACAGAGAAGCACGACAGACGAGCATGAAGGAACAGCCGGTAACTGTCATATGGCTGATGCCATCTCGACAACAGCAAAATCTCAAGTTCTTACCTTCAGGAGCGATTCTGACGAAGAAATATCCCCCGGCCCTCTCTTCAAGGAATCCACCTCTGAAAAAGAAGAGGAGATGAAGAACTGTGAGAACATTCAGCTGCATAACCGTACGTTGCCTGAAAAGAATCTCGGACCTTCAAACAAAGATTCAGGAAAAAGAGACAAGGGGAAGGAAAAAGTTCCTGAGGAGATTGCCCTTGATGATAGAGTCGTTGAAGAGCTCACCGCCAAAGACCCGTCCAAGAAGAACAAGATGGATTACAACGTCCTGGCAAATCTGAGAAAGATACCCTCACAATTGAGTATCTTGGATGCCCTTCTCTTGTCTAAAGAGGCATGAGATTCCCTAATCAGTGCGTTATAAGAGCCCGGCCAGTTTCAAGCTTTCCTTGCCGAAGAAAAGATGAAGGACGAGCTGGAAGAAGTTAATACGGCTGACATCACCTTCAGCGAGGAAGACCTCCTCCTCGGAACGTGCGAACACAACCGTCCGCTGTATGTAACCAGGTATTGTCACGATATCAAGATAGGGAAGATCCTAGTCGACAGCGGGTCCTCCGTCAACCTTCTCAACGTAAGAGTGTCGAAGAAGATTTGCATGAACGTGCAGCACCTAGCTCGGGATAAAATTACCATTTCCGGTTTTGACTCGCAGTCATCACAAATGCTCGGGTCCATAATATTGACATTACGCTTTGGGATGCTCGTCACCTACATCAAGTTCCATGTTATTGATGCCAATACTTGCTACAACGCTTTGCTCGGCAGGTTTTGGTTATATCAGTACAACATCATCCCTTCTACACAACATCAGTTTTTGAAGTACTTCAAGGACGGCCTCGAGTACACAGTTACAGGGGAGCTAAACCCATTCTCTGTAAATGAAGTATGAAAATATGAAGACGCCAAGTACTTCTTACCAGACTTCGAAGACATGGAAAGATGTCGCAAACCAGAGAACAAGCAAAAAGCCATCGCCACTGTTCACCGCCGGAAGCCGGGAAGACTGTACGTCTTGCCTGAATCTGGGGAAAGATGCTAATTGGTGCTATCCGTCGACCTCTCCGAAGATGCCAAGTTGATTTATGGCACCATGTATCGAAGGTTTAAACGGATGAGGATGATGTAGCAGACTTCATCAGATTCCCCTCGTTTGAGGGGGTTTTGATTGTGGGGATGCTCTTCCCTGCAGGCGCAAGCCCCTGCAGTTAATTATGCTACCGCATCGCGATAACAACTTTCTCATTCTCCATATGGTCACTTCGTGTCGTGGGTGTTTGTTTTGTGTTTGGTTACCCGTGGATTGTATACGGAGACTAAGTTATGTTGTCGCCCGTAGGGCGTGGATTAGTCCAAATCCGTATCTTTCTTAGATTTGGGTTTGGGTGGTTGTGTTTAAGGATACGTTAGCCTTATTTGAGGATAAGATCAACTTAAACGTTTGCTAAGGATACGTTAGTCTAATTCTAGACTAAGATCAACTTAACGGGATCGTTTAGATCCAACAAGAGAGTAATTGGGCCCTATTGTTTAGTTTAATGACATTGCGGTCGATAATTAGTTTAAGGACGTTACGGTCCAACGCTAGTTTTAAGACATCGCGGTCGAGGTTAAGGAAATCATAGTCCGTGAGTTTAAGGACCTCACAGTCCGATGTTAGTTTTAAGACATCATGGTCGAGGTTAAGGACATCATAGTCCATGGATTTGAGGACTCCACAGCCCGACGTTAGTTTTAAGACATCACGGTCAAGGTTAAGGACATCATAGTCCATGAGTTTAAGGACCTCACAGTCCAATGTTGTTAGTTTTAAGACATCACGGTCAAGATTAAGGACATCATAGTCCGTGGATTTAAGGACGCCACAGTCCGATATTAGTTTTAAGACATCACGGTCGAGGTTAAGGACATCATAGTCCATGAGTTTAAGGACCCCACAGTCCGTAGCAATGTGTGGTTGTTGGGACCCGTCACCTCTTTGAAGACGTTGAGGAATTACAACGACAAATTACAAAGGAGTGAAGAGATGTACCCTTGAATCGGGGTGATTTGGTTGAAAGAGCAGATGTGCTCGCCTCAAAATAAGTTGAGGACTTATGGCCAGAATTGGGCTAAGTCCAATTAAAATGTTTTAACATTTTATTTTTGTTCTGGATATTAAGCCTTTACTTGGGCTCGGCCCTTTTTAATAATGCTAAGCATTGGGCTCTGTCATTTTGTCTTGTATTAAATGCATAGCATTTATCAGGAACAAAGTGGCATTCTGACAGTGCGCCATGCGGCGCATCAGGCACTTTGCGCCAATTAAAGAGCGCATTGCGCTAGCGCATATGGGGGTGACATGTGTTGCGCTCAGCGCTAAGCGCCGGTTCATTAGTGTACTTGTGCTTTCCATCTATGAGCGCTTTGCGCTAGTCTGTTAGTGCGCCAGCGAGTGACACGTAGCACGCTTGGTGCTAAGCGCCAGTCTATGAGCGCAGTGCTCTATTTCAGGAGCGCAAAGCGCAGATTGTGTCTCTGATTGACACGTGGCAAGTTCTGGCGCTGTGCGCCGGTCCAATGAGCGCAAGGGCGCAGTTCATGAGTGCAAAGAACTTTTCAATAGCGCAAAGCGTATCTGATTGATTTTAAGATCACAGAACAACTTTTATGTTCTTCTGAGGAGGCTTTGCCTCGAGATTCAAGAACAACAGCTCTTGTTTTTGATAAAAGGCTCTGCCTTTATAGATCAAAGATCTGTGGGCGAAGTAAAAATACTTCTTATATATTTTTTTTATATAATTAGATCTTTTGATCTTATTATCAAAGACCTTGGTCTTTTTTTCAGATCTGTGATCTTTTTAGAAGATATTTCTTCTTTTTACGAGATGATTTCATCTCAGTTGTTCAAGAATTAATTCTTTACCTTAAAGATGAAGAATTGATTTTCTCTTTTCTAAAGGCTTTCCTTTCTTTCTCTTTGAGTTTTTTCTCAAAGTTTACAGAGGGTTTTCTCTCTATTCTTCTGTCTCTCTGAGACTTGAAGTCTTGGGGCCTTTATATAGGGCCAATTGATTTGTTAAATCGGTTTAAGCGATCTTTCTCTGATTGATTTGGGAATATTTCCCACCGTCGGATCTTTGATCCTAAGGCTTCTGTTTTACAGAAGATAATCTTCTTGTTTTTCAATAAGATTGAGAAATCTTTCTATGCAGAATTTGTTCTGTTTTGGTAATTCATTATTTACCATTGGATCATTGATCCAGCGTTGCTTAAAGCACAATCTTGTTGTTTGGAAAGATTTTGAGAAATCTTTCCTTAACAAAATTTAATTCTGGTTAATTAATGATTTATCATCATTATTAGATCCTTTGATCCAACGGTGGGAATTTTTAATTCCAGCGCTGGCGCACCTACGCTAAACACGTGGTGCGCAGCGCAGAGCGCAGCGCAACTGCGCTAGCGCACCCGTGCTGGACACGTGGTGCGCAGCGCAACTGCGCTAGCGCACCCATATTAGACACGTGGCACGCCGCGCGGAGCGTAGAGAAACCGCGCTGGCGCACCTGTGTTTGACGCGTGGCGCGCAGCGCAGAGCGCTGGATCTGAAGCGTTGCATCAACTTTTTAATTTTTGAATTTTGAAAACAATGCTTTGCTCTGATTGGGATGCGCTGCCTAGGGCTCAGCGCTCCTGGCGCTGGCGTGTCTGCTTTTGACACGTGGCGCGCAGCACGCAGGATCCGAAGCGTTGCTTCAATTTTTGAATTTTGAAATTCAAAACAGAGCTTTGCTCTGATTGGGGAAACAAATGCCCCCCCACCGTTGCGCTTACATGGCCCAAACGTGAGTGCGGCGGTAGTAGCATCTCAGTCGTTGGATCAACTTTTGGGGAGTTGAAACAGGTCTCAATGCCTATAAATAGAACCTTTGGTCCCCTTAGATGATTTTCATCTTCTTTCTTGAGAATTTTCTCCTATTCAGAGCATTGCTCTTCGGTTTTAAGAACTCCTCAAGAGTAAAACTCTTTCAGAACTTAGGTAAAATTTCTAATAAACCAGGGTTTTATCCATTAACAGAGCTTTTCTCTTTATAGATCTTTGATCTAAAGAGAACCCTTTTAGTGTTCCATTAATAGATCTCTTTAAAAGGATTTTATTTATAATTTCTTACTTCATTAATGAAACTTTGCTCGTTTCAAATCATATAAAAGAACCCTTAAGAGTTTTTCATGGAACTTGAAGATTAAAGATGGAATTTTATTTTTGATGAATTATATCATCTTTTCAGAGCAAAGCTCTCAATGTTCTCGGGGGGTTTCTTTAAATTCCCTTCATAGCTGATTTTGACAGGTGTCACTCCTGTCTGCCGAGCATTACTCTCGAGAAGTTTAACTCCATGTGCCTATTTTGAATAAGAAATTGCTAATCATTTGCTGATTCCCATTTACAGGAGTAATGGATGCTCACATGTATGATCTCGACGAGATTATCTCTTACGGAGATATCCGCTCACTCGGCCGTTCTCAGAATCGAGAATTCACAAATGCCGAGTGTGCCGAAATTATGAGTCGCTTTGACGCATACAATGGTCAACTGTTTCCTCGGCGTTCCCTTCTCCTGAAGCTTATTTTGGGAGCGATCTGGGAAGCGCTCCCTCTATTCTGTACCGGCGTGCCGCTTAGAGCATTGGATGCCACTGAGGATAAGGTGCACTCAGTGTATCTGATGAGCCTAATCTCAAAGAGACGGCGAGACAATCTTGTCGATCTTCTGCACCAGGCTTTTCAACAGTCTGCCATACTTGCTGCCTATCGGGGGTGGAGGACATCCGTGGGGATCCCGACGCTTGCGATCACGAAAGAAAGCATACTAGGATGGTTCGCCAGGCCTGGAAAACTCTGGACAAAGTCACTTTTGAGTTCCTCAATCCATGCCCTGGATTTGAGGTTTTGCCATTATAATTATTTTAATAATGTCTTTGTTTATTGTTTTCATAATTGTAAGAATCTTTTTGCAATATGAATGGCAAATTTCTCATTTTAGCGTGTTTTATTTCATGTTCTAAGTCTTTTGCACATGCATGAATGGGGTATGCCTCGAACGCTTAATTAAATGGAAATCAGATGTTCTCCTTGTTACTTTCTTTTCTTTGTTGTGTTGTTGCCATGTGATTTAAGCAAGTGTGATCTGTAGGTAGCATATAGCTGTCAATCTTGTGCTCTTTGTAAGGTAGTGATGGCTTAGAAAACAGGGTTAGGATCTGTCACCTAAGACTTTTCAACTTTATGAGCCGTGAGGGTCTCATAAAGAATTTTCTCCCTACCGGTCAAGAGGATCCCGTAGGTGTAATTTCTCCTTAAGAATCGTGAGGATTCCTAAATGCGTTTTCTCTTGAAAGTCGTAAGGATCTCACAAGAGAATTTACTTCCTTGCGAGTCATGAGGACCCGCAAGTGATGGGTAAAATTGTCCTTATCCGCATTTCACGGAGTTAGGGGTTGCTCTGGATGCTTCCCACGGGTTTACTGCCGTGTTTGGCGAGGACCAGGCTCCGCTCTGGACGTTTTCCAGGGTATCGTAGTTTAAAGACATCGCGGTCGAGGTTAAGGACATCATAGTCCGTGGATTTAAGGACTCCACAATCCGTCGTTAGTTTTAAGACATCACGGTCGAGGTTAAGGACATCATAGTCCATGAGTTTAAGGACCTCATAGTCCAATGTTAGTTTTAAGACATCACGGTCGAGGTTAAGGACGTCATAGTCCATGAGTTTAAGGACCTCACAGTCCAATGTTAGTTTTAAGACATCACGGTCGAGGTTAAGG
The DNA here is from genome assembly GCA_030015575.1 of Agapanthus africanus. Classification (NCBI taxonomy): domain Eukaryota; kingdom Viridiplantae; phylum Streptophyta; class Magnoliopsida; order Asparagales; family Amaryllidaceae; genus Agapanthus; species Agapanthus africanus. Next base: position 193,309,558 of record JASDDO010000024.1, on the reverse strand, counting down.
ACATCATAGTCCATGAGTTTAAGGACCTCACAGTCCGATATTAGTTTTAATACATCACGGTCGAGGTTAAGGACATCATAGTCTGTGGATTTAAGGACTCCACAATCTAATGTTATGTGTAGTCGTCGGGACCCGTCACCTCTTTGAAGACGTTGAGGAATTACAGCGACAAATATCAAAGGAGTGAAGAGATGTACCCTTGAACCAAGGTAAAATTAGTTTAAGAACATTACGGTCCATTGTTAGTTTTAAGACATCACGGTCGAGGTTAAGGACATCATAGTCCGTGGATTTAAGGACTCCACGGTCCGATGTTAGTTTTAAGACATCACGGTCGAGGTTAAGGACATCATAGTCCGTGAATTTAAGGACTCCACAGTCCGTCGTTAGTTTTAAGACATCACGGTCGAGGTTAAGGACATCATAGTCCGTGAATTTAAGGACTCCACAGTCCGTCGTTAGTTTTAAGACATCACGGTTGAGGTTAAGGACATCATAGTCCGTGATTTTAAGGACCTCACAGTCCAATGTTAGTTTTAAGACATCACGGTCGAGGTTAAGGACGTCATAGTCCATGAGTTTAAAGACCTCACAGTCCGATGTTAGTTTTAAGACATCACGGTCGAGATTAAGGACGTCATAGTCCATGAGTTTAAGGACCTCACAGTCCAATGTTATGTGTGATCATCGGGACCCGTCACCTCTTTGAAGACGTTGAGGAATTACAACGACAAATATCAAAGGAGTGCAGAGATGTACCCTTGAACCAAGGTAAAATTAGTTTAAGGACATTACGGTCCATTGTTAGTTTTAAGACATCACGGTCGAGGTTAAGGACATCATAGTCCGTGGATTTAAGGATTCCACAGTCCGATGTTAGTTTTAAGACATCACGGTCGAGGTTAAGGACATCATAGTCCGTGGATTTAAGGACTCTACGGTCCAATGTTTGCTCTGGATGCTTCCCACGGGTTCACTATCGTGTTTGGCGAGGACCAGGCTCCGCTCTGGGTGCTTCACACGGGTTCACTGCCATGCTCTGCGAGGACCAGGATCCGCTTTGGACGTTTTCCACGGGATCAGAAGTGACATAATCCGCGTTCCACGTAGCCAGGAATTTTGCTCTAGATGCTTCCTACGGGTTCACTACCGTGTTCGGCGAGGACTAGGCTCCGCTCTGGACGTTTTCCACGGGGTCAGAAGTGACATAATCCGCGTTCCACATAGCCAGGAATTTTGCTCTGGATGCTTCCCACGGGTTCACTGCCGTGTTCGGCGAGGACCAGGCTCCGCTCTGGATGCTTCACACGGGTTCACTGCCGTGCTCTGCGAGGACCATGTTGGAGATAGTGCCCTCATAGTCAATTATTGGATCGCAGGTACGTGATTGCAATGATTGCGGAGGACCTATCCCGGTAGGACAGTCTTACTCGAGATGATAGTATGCTATCTGGTTTGCCTTTATCAGTCGTGTTCATGTTCAGGTGACTGATTGCATGTTACACTTTGATAGAGCCCTTAGGATCTTGCTTTACTACCAACAGTATGATGGCGATCATATACGTGAGAGTTGGGTAGTTTATATGCATATCCTTAATTGTGGTCCCTAGTCGTGGGAGTTTCGAGACAGGGCATCGATACTCCGGAGTAGACTAGTGTGTACAGTCGAGACCCCGACGAGGGGCGGTGGCCGGTCTCACAAGCCACTGGTGTCAGTTGGATCACCTAAGATGTATACAGGTGCTCATTGGGTTATGAGTACACCGGACAGGACTCGCCGGAAATCTGCTAGTTAGTACTATACCTATCGTCAGATAGCAGTTCCCTGGTGACATGTGTACAGGTTAGTTCATCGACCTGAGGTCGTCATTTGTCTCGTGTGAGTTCCCACTGTGCTTTGATTTCTACCCTACCACGGCTCAAAGGAGTCGTGCAAACAGGTAGCTTTTGGGTACAGTCCCGAGCCATATGGAGGCACGTGAGCGGATCGGCAGGGGTTTCGTCTCTCCCGGTATTGGGGGCGAGATCGTGCTGTGTCTAGGAGAGCCATTACGCAAAGCCCTCGGCCGAGGCAGGAGATTTACTGGTAGGTATTCCAGTAGTATCTCAGGGCGTTCTGGGCTACACTCCGACACGACTTATACTGCTAATGGGGGTCTGACGTTACTAACCCCCTAGACGGATATGCGATACTCATTGACGAATGGACCGGACTGTATATACATTGTCACTGTTAGGCTCAGTAGGGTTTTCGGAGGAGTTCGCTCATCGGTCTCCCTTGAGTTCGCTCCTCGGCCACCCTTGAGGTCAGTCCATGGGCAGCCGTTACGCATAGCTAGTGCCGCTGACGGTTTGTGGTTAAACCCACTGCCAGGGTGCTGACGAGTCATTAGAGTCCCCCACAGACAGTTTCCCAAGTTCGGGCGAAACGTTGTAGAGGCCGTATGGTTTTATGGAAGGGTTCGGAAAATGCACGTGCGTTTACGCACGTGTCGATTTTCGGACAGATGATACTGGTCGGCTTTGGTTTAAGCCGGATCCGAGTATTATATTGAGTAGGTATAATATCTTTGTCTCAGTTGCATTTGTATTCGGTCGTAATACAAATGCGGGTATATTTATACAGTTTCGGGGTTGTCCTGAAATTCGTTTCAGGATCACTGTTGGAAGTTGCCAGTTTCCAGTTTTCTATCAGCCGTCTTTTAACATTCGGTTAAAGACGGATTTATCTTTTCTTCAGTTGAGGTGAGTCATCATTCTAGAAGCTTCTAGAAGTGATGATGAGGCTAGTGACTCATTAGTGCCATTAATGATTCATTAAATGCAAGAGAGTGTTGTTTTATGTTCATTGGTTTGCATTAATCACTCTTTGTGACTCATGCTTTGTAATCAACCATTTCTTGTTATGCTTAAGATCTTTTTGCAAGATATTTAGTTTGTGTTCATATTATGATAAGGATGTTTGGTTATGGTTACCTCCTTATCTTCTCCTACACTCACCCTCCTCCTTTATATATATATAGCCTCCTCTCTCTCTCTCATTCCTACACTTGATTCATTTGGAAAAGGTTATGATAGATATTTATCGGTGTATGGAATTTCACAGTCCATTTCATTCCATCACCCGATTTCCACGGCAACTTCATTAACCGATCGTCCATGGATTTGGACGAAGTGAGACAAAGTCATCTACTCATTCTCTACATCAATCTTGGTCGTCTCTTTTAGCAAACTTGACGATCGAGTTGCCTCGAGTCAGAGGCGGGAGCCCGTTTAAAGAACCGATCATGTGGTGCCACCTCGACGAGGACATCGGAGATCGACGAGATCGGAGCAGCCGCAACGGAGCGTGGGATGATGGTTGAAGAACGAAGGACTCGGATCGTTCGGTATAACCATTCTACACTCTTTACAGTTTGTTAGTTTAGCAATAATGGCAGATCCGGGTTAAAGTATACGATAGCGCCAAGTTAAAAGTTTTTGTTCCGCATTTGGCGTCTGTAGACTGCCGGGGCGCTAGCGTAGATTTACAGTGGTATCAGAGCCTAACCATTTTGTTATACTAACTTGTGCTAACGCGTTTAAAACATCGATCCGACCGGAAAACTAAAAACTGCAAAATCCATGCCCGACAGTTTCTGTTAATTTTAAACGGTCTCAAAATTTATTTCTGGATGTCTTAAAAATCTGTGCAGGGAATTATAAGAGCCACGACAAAATTTGGGGTCGTGATCCCTCCAAGCTGCCGCGGAAGGGCGGCCAAACCCATGGTTTGGCCGCGCAACCGCGGCCACGTGGGGATCACGTGCTCCCAAATTTTGTCAGTTGGTTCTCTGTGGGATTTTGGGGTTTTTGGTATATAAAGTTTTGGCCCAGATTTTGTTACTGTTCACCAGTAAGCTGTGGGGCCCACTTTTTGATATTTGGTCTTTGGTCGATCGAAATTTAAACACGTTAGTTTACAGTGCTTACATTATATCTCCGACCGGGAATGTCATTTGATCGGTAAACCGCGTCTGATTGCTATAGTTCTTTTAGACGGGTTTGCGAACGTGACATTCGCGTTGATGTTCTGTGTTGTGCTGTGATGTTGCGGATTTGTCGTGGTGGATAGCAGTGTGCAATGGTAGTACAGATTGAGTTTATTTGTACATTTGATATTGCGGGGCGAGCGTCCAACTTGTGGACAGCCGTCACTGCCTGTTGTATAATATTCTTTTGGGGAACGACCAGGATGCGGTCGATGTACCTATTGTACTATTTTTCATTACTGTACTAGGTTTTGCCCCGAGACGGAGTGCACGGATAGCCGGGTTCTGGGGGGCAACGGGTCCGCAGCTCATGGCTTTGAGAGGCAGAGGGGTCCCACTTCAGAATTGGCAGACTATTCGCCGCACTCGTAGGGGGTACAGGTTGACCCAAGGAGGGGTGCCCAAGCTTACCGGATTTCGTGGAGTGCTGGGTGATCCATTCACTATGCTGTAGGGGACTGCCTCGCTTCAGGTCTTGGCGGGTAACTTGCCGCACCCGTAGGGGTCTAGGTTTCATGTCACAGGCTATCCACACGACAGGGGAACGTCGAGTTTCAGCAGCGGCTCTGTGAAACTCGGGGATCCCAGATATCTGTATTGTTCTGTGATGCTTATTACTTTTCTGTAATATTGCATATTATCACGCCTGGAGTGATTATGTATATTGGTTTATATACTATTAGATGTTGTATATGTTTTACACCCGCGCTAGTCCAGTCCCCGCTCTGTCGTTAGTTAAGTAACCTAACGGGTGATGACGGGACCCAGTGACGAATGCGGATGGCATATACGTACATTTTATTTTCGTTCTTTTCTGGTGTGATTGATTGATGGGACTGCGTTGATTCTGATCAATGCAAAGTTAAACAAACCTGTTTGAGTTGTTGGAACAAATTTAAAAAGTGTTGTTGCAAAGACGTTTCCTTTTGTTATGCATAGCGGTATTCAGTGGAATATCCTGCACCTCATTCGACGGGGCAAGGGCTGATATCCCTTCACCGGGACTGACCCCTTGGACAGAAGTTTGCGTCAGAGTAATAACTTTACTATAGTCGATTACATATTGCTTTGCATAGCGGTATTCAGTGGAATATCCTGCACCTCATTCCACGAGGAAAGAGCCGAGATCCCTTTACCGGGAGTGACCTCTTTAGCAAAAGGTTTTCGCCACTATATTTTAAAAAGCTATTAGGTTCCTTCAGCGATATCAAGTTCACTACGCTAAAGGTTTTTTCGCCAAAAACCAGCCGTAGCCCATCCGTCACTTCTTTTGGGTATTCAGTAGTATTCAAGCTATGCATTTTAGCCAAAGTTAAGGAATAGTGTTTGGTAGCTGCTGGGTATTCAATTGTTGCATAGATAGATGAGTTAGTTTAGGACAGTCGTTCTGCCGATTGGCCAAAGTCAGGGGCATGTGCGGGTGGGTTCAAATTGACAAGATAGTGATGGGTAGAACTTGGCATGTGACTTATGACATTTTGACCAAAGCCAAGGTTATAAGAGCATGGGGCAAAAACTATATCAGGAGTTTCTAAAGAAACTGAAACTTGCCGAGTATACGCATACCTTCTGGAGTATGAGTAACGTGGATGCATTCCATTACGTTATCATGCGATGAGAGTTGGATCCTGATTCCCACTGATGAGTTGGTTTACTCTTCGGGTGATCCCGATTGATTCTTCTTTAGGTTTGGAGGAGAATTTGACAGGACAGTGGGAGGTTTCCGGATTAGATAAAATGATGACCATTCTGATCTAGGTTAGAGTGCACGCAGAGTGTTTCTTTTCTCTCTCTCTCTTTGGCAGCGACCTTTGACCGACCCTAGACTATGACTCTATGACCAGGTTGACCGAACCTTCTTAAAATACTGGCTTTTGGATTGTCTGAGTTGCATAAGTCATTGCCACTCCTTCTTTTACCCTTTAAATTTCTCAGAACACCCGTATTACTACGGATATCCACTTCCATTGGATAGATCCATCGTATGGTTATATACGAACTCGAAGGGACTTCTTCGGGGATGGATCCAGGTTCAGGAGAAATAGAATTGGTTTATTCAGTTGTCTTTTATTATCATCTTCTCTCAGGTTGCGAGAGCTCCTTGGTTTAGGAGAGTACACCTATTACGCCTATTGGATAGTCTTATTCCAAACCATAGGCTGGTGCCGAAAGGTAGGGAATGAAGAAAACCAATTAGCCTAAGTAGGGTGTGCAGAAGGTAATATGTAAAGACAAAATAAAGGGATTAGAAAGAGGGCAAAGTAAATTGCGACTGATATCATTCACGACCAAAACCGCGTACTTCATCGCCGCTCCTATTTCATCTTTAAAAGAATAAGGTATTATTCAGTTGTCTTTTATCGTCACCTTCTCTCGAGTTGCGAGTACTCCTTGGTTTAGGAGGGTACACCTATTATGCTTACTGGATAGTCTTCTTCCAAACCATAGGCTGGTGCCGAACGGTAGGGAAGGAAGAAAACCAGTTAGCCTAACGATGGTGTACAGAAGCTAACGACTAAAGACAAATACAGGGATTTGGAGAGATGGCAATAAAATATACGGTTGAAGTCATGAATTGGATTATGGAAGAGGCATTGCTATGAATACCAGGATACCCCTACGAAACATTTTCATGTTTCAGTGCATCGTTAAAGAAAAACTGTTTTCCCGATTAGACACTTACTCCAAGGGTATGTATTTACCAGGTTTCATTCTCATATCTGTATGGTTTTACAGATGATGAGTGGGAGTAAGATATTGGGAATTGGGTGATCATCCTCATTATATCGGAATTCGTTGTAATTGGTGATATTTGAGGAAATCGCCAGGGTACAGTTTTCTACCTACGACGCACAGGTTTTGAGTTGTTTAACTCAGCGGACTTATACAGAGTATTGTATGTTGTCCAAGTGTCCATCAGGACAAAGGGGTAGGTACTCGTACTATGTTCTGTTTACTTATAACTTCTCTAATATTTAGACGAGTGTTTCGTAGAAATACAAGGTCTAAGTTTTGAGAAGTTGTGGGTATAAGAATAAAGTGGAGAACCAGGTATCACAAGTATCGGGATTCTTCAAAGAGATCGAAGATGTAGATTCTTATGATTGGTATTCAGATGATAGTGATGGTTTTGAGAAACGTGTTTCTCTTTCAGGTTACTCATAATTGGATGGATTCCTAAGTTGAGTAATGCTGATTAGCCTCTTTCCATTAAGTTGATATGCACTGGAGACAGCTGCATGGATTGAATCTTGGTTCCAATTAAATAAAGTGCCAAAGTTTCTGTATTGGATATAGAATAGTTCGTACCTTAAAAGAAATTAAGGTACGGGGAGTTGTCCAGCTTATGATTAAAACCAGACACTGGATAACTCAGGGCACGTTTCTGTAATGGCTGTTTGTGGGTTGACCCTGGCTATGACGAGGGTTGATATTCTACCATTTAGAAGATCAATAGTGACATTGTTCTTGACTCGCCACAGTTTTAGTAAAAATGGATCTTTTTCAGAAAACAGTAGTGGGAGTATGGTAGAACTGGAAGTGATTCCAGAACCGCGAACGATTACGGAAAAATTTAATAGGACCTATACATTCAATCAGGTTTGACATTCCAATAGCCACTCCGCAGGTATGGTAGGTAACCTCAGACACCCGAGAGGTACTTCGGTAGCCTCAAGGACGGTGACAGGGAGGTTCTTATCTACCCAGACTTGACACTACTGTTGTTCCAGGATATGAGACCCGGTAGGAGGGTTGTCGTAGTCAGTGGGAGCAACGGAAGCATGGTGGGCAAGTAGCTTATGTCTATTTATAGACTTGAGCAGTTATAGCGGAGATAGATCATCTAATTTTGATATGACAGTCATGGGTTTGACTTCAATCAGAATAGGGGATGGATCAGTTAAGAAGGTAGTAGGGTGTGATGTCATAGTATATGGATGACATACACAGAGTAGGAAGTAAAATTCCTATACTACGATCGGTTGGACTGTGGTCGTCGCACAGTTGTTTCTCCAGACAGGATATGGATATAATATTTGACATTCTGGTTTCTAGATCTATGATTTTAGATCTGGATTTGGGTAGTTTCCCAATATGGGTACTTTGACAGATATTCTAATGGTTTTTAGAATAGTTGACTCCTAGCATGGTAGTGTACCTGCAGGTGATGGAGTCACCCTCTCTAAAGGTGTCGTATAGACTAAAGGGGAGAGGGATGTGCATGATTGGCAGATCACTTGCTTAGGCAATTGAGTCAATCATGTGATGTCAAGTACCACACCAAATGTTGGTTTTGCACTAGATGCAATAAGTTTGTATTAATCCAATCCTGGAGAAACATAAGGAAGCAGTTTTAGAACATAAGTACATGTTCTACGGATTTGATGACGGCAGCCTCCTTCGGGAGACGATTATCATTCCAGGCTTCAAAGGTGACGTGAATGACAGAGTGACTGTCAGAGTTTTAGTTTTTCCCTCTGACGAAGAGGGACAGTATTGTGGACAGGTGGTCCAATAGGATACTGTGGGAAGCAAGGTGCCCGATACTGATTAGGTTCAGTGATCGATTCAGTCTAAGAAGTTTGGATATGGAGTTCATTTATGAACTAAGGTCCCATCAGATATCCAGACATGTTCTAAGACAGGTACTACTCAATTCGGGAGATGGCTTTCTCCGCGAACTTGAGATTAAGAGAGATATAGAAAGATACTTCTAGGCGGATCCACTCACCGAGGCTATTTCTCGAACACAATAGTTTTACAAACGGGCTTTGTGAAACTGATTAGTAGAGGAGTTGGATGTTCGGTTTCACACGGGCTGTGAGTAGTCGACATCGCAATATTAGCCTTGAGTGCAAGTGGGAGATTGTTGGAGATAGTGCCCTCATAGTCAATTATTGGATCGCAGGTACGTGATTGCAATGATTGCGGAGGACCTATCCCGGTAGGACAGTCTTACTCGAGATGATAGTATGCTATCTGGTTTGCCTTTATCAGTCGTGTTCATGTTCAGGTGACTGATTGCATGTTACACTTTGATAGAGCCCTTAGGATCTTGCTTTACTACCAACAGTATGATGGCGATCATATACGTGAGAGTTGGGTAGTTTATATGCATATCCTTAATTGTGGTCCCTAGTCGTGGGAGTTTCGAGACAGGGCATCGATACTCCGGAGTAGACTAGTGTGTACAGTCGAGACCCCGACGAGGGGCGGTGGCCGGTCTCACAAGCCACTGGTGTCAGTTGGATCACCTAAGATGTATACAGGTGCTCATTGGGTTATGAGTACACCGGACAGGACTCGCCGGGAATCTGCTAGTTAGTACTATACCTATCGTCAGATAGCAGTTCCCTGGTGACATGTGTACAGGTTAGTTCATCGACCTGAGGTCGTCATTTGTCTTGTGTGAGTTCCCACTGTGTTTTGATTTCTATCCTACCACGGCTCAAAGGAGTCGTGCAAAAAGGTAGCTTTTGGGTACAGTCCCGAGCCATATGGAGGCACGTGAGCGGATCGGCAGGGGTTTCGTCTCTCCCGGTATTGGGGGCGAGATCGTGCTGTGTCTAGGAGAGCCATTACGCAAAGCCCTCGGCCGAGGCAGGAGATTTACTGGTAGGTATTCCAGTAGTATCTCAGGGCGTTCTGGGCTACACTCCGACACGACTTATACTGCTAATGGGGGTCTGACGTTACTAACCCCCTAGGCGGATATGCGATACTCATTGACGAACGGACCGGACTGTATATACATTGTCACTGTTAGGCTCAGTAAGGTTTTCGGAGGAGTTCGCTCATCGGTCTCCCTTGAGTTCACTCCTCGGCCACCCTTGAGGTCAGTCCATGGGCAGCCGTTACGCATAGCTAGTGCCGCTGACGGTTTGTGGTTAAACCCACTGCCAGGGTGCTGACGAGTCATTAGAGTCCCCCACAGACAGTTTCCCAAGTTCGGGCGAAACGTTGTAGAGGCCGTATGGTTTTATGGCAAGGTTCGGAAAATGCACGTGCGTTTACGCACGTGTCGATTTTCGGACAGATGATACTGGTCGGCTTTGGTTTAAGCCGGATCCGAGTATTATATTGAGTAGGTATAATATCTTTGTCTCAGTTGCATTTGTATTCGGTCGTAATACAAATGCGGGTATATTTATACAGTTTCGGGGTTGTCCTGAAATTCGTTTCAGGATCACTGTTGGAAGTTGCCAGTTTCCAGTTTTCTATCAGTCGTCTTTTAACATTCGTTTAAAGACGGATTTATCTTTTCTTCAGTTGAGGTGAGTCATCATTCTAGAAGCTTCTAGAAGTGATGATGAGGCTAGTGACTCATTAGTGCCATTAATGATTCATTAAATGCAAGAGAGTGTTGTTTTATGTTCATTGGTTTGCATTAATCACTCTTTGTGACTTATGCTTTGTAATCAACCATTTCTTGTTATGCTTAAGATCTTTTTGCAAGATATTTAGTTTGTGTTCATATTATGATAAGGATGTTTGGTTATGGTTACCTCCTTATCTTCTCCTACACTCACCCTCCTCCTTTATATATATATAGCCTCCTCTCTCTCTCTCATTCCTACACTTGATTCATTTGGAAAAGGTTATGATAGATATTTATCGGTGTATGGAATTTCACAGTCCATTTCATTCCATCACCCGATTTCCACGGCAACTTCATTAACCGATCGTCCACGGATTTGGACGAAGTGAGACAAAGTCATCTACTCATTCTCTACATCAATCTTGGTCGTCTCTTTTAGCAAACTTGACGATCGAGTTGCCTCGAGTCAGAGGCGGGAGCCCGTTTAAAGAACCGATCATGTGGTGCCACCTCGACGAGGACATCGGAGATCGACGAGATCGGAGCAGCCGCAACGGAGCGTGGGATGATGGTTGAAGAACGAAGGACTCGGATCGTTCGGTATAACCATTCTACACTCTTTACAGTTTGTTAGTTTAGCAATAATGGCAGATCCGGGTTAAAGTATACGATAGCGCCAAGTTAAAAGTTTTTGTTCCGCATTTGGCGTCTGTAGACTGCCGGGGCGCTAGCGTAGACTTAGAGACCAGGATCCGCTCTGGACATTTTCCACAGGGTCAGAAGTGACATAATCCGCGTTCCACGTACCCAGGAATTTGCTCTGGATGCTTCCTACGGGTTCACTGCCGTGTTCGGTGAGGACCAGGCTCCGCTTCTGATGCTTCATACGGGTTCACTGCCATGCTCTGCGAGGACCAGGATCCGCTCTGGATGCTTCACATGGGGTCGTTTCCGCGTTCCACGTAGCCAGGAATTTTGCTCTGGATGCTTCCTACGGGTTCACTGCCGTGTTCGGCGAGGACCAGGCTCCACTCTGGACGTTTTTCACGGGGTCGGAAGTGACATAATCCGCGTTCCACGTAGCCAGGAATTTTGCTCTGGATGCTTCCCACGGGTTCACTGCCGTGTTCGGTGAGGACCAGGCTCCGCTCTGGATCCTTCACACGGGTTCACTGCCGTGCTCTGCGAGGACCAGGATCCGCTCTGGACGTTTTCCACGGGGTCAGAAGTGACATAATCCGCGTTCCACGTAGCCAGGAATTTGCTCTGGATGCTTCCCACGGGTTCACTGCCATGTTCGGAGAGGACCAGGCTCCGCTCGGGATGCTTCACACGGGTTCACTGCCGTGCTCTGTGAGGACCAGGATCCGCTCTGGACGTTTTCCACGGGGTCAGAAGTGACATAATCCGCATTCCACATAGCCAGGAATTTTGCTCTAGATGCTTCCCACGGGTTCACTGCCGTTTTCGGCGAGGACTAGGCTCCGCTCTGGATGCTTTACACGAGTTCACTGCCGTGCTCTGTGAGGACCAGGATCCGCTCTGGATGTTTTCCACGGGGTCAGAAGTGACATAATCCGCGTTCCACGTAGCTAGGAATTTTGCTCTGGATGCTTCCCACGGGTTCGCTGCCGTGTTCGGCGAGGACCAGGCTCCGCTCTGGATGCTTCACACGGGTTCACTGCCGTTCTTTGTGAGGACCAAGATCCGCTCTGGACGTTTTCCATGGGGTCAGAAGTGACATAATCCGCATTCCACGTAGCCAGGAATTTTGCTCTGGATGCTTCCCACGGGTTCACTGCCGTGTTCGGTGAGGACCAGGCTCCACTCTGGATGCTTCACACGGGTTCACTGCCGTGCTCTGCGAAGACCAGGATCTGCTCTGGACGTTTTCCACGGGGTCAGAAGTGACATAATCCGCGTTCTACGTAGCCAGGAATTTTTTTGATCATATCCGCATTTCACGGAATTGGGGTTTGACTTTCGGTCGTTTGTGCACCGCCGAGTCATGGAACTGGGAGTTGCTGCTGTTCCGCTTTACTTGACGTTGTGTGTGTTGTAATGAGACGAATGCTGAGATGCTCTCCAGGCTACCTGTGAACCGTCGAGGGTTGACTTCTTCTTCTGATGAAACCTGGGGAGGAGGAGTGTGATTCCTTCTTTGTTTGTGCCCCTGGATTGTATACAGGGATTGATGTGATATCACCTGTAGGGAATAAATTTCATTTTTATTTTTCAATTCTTTCCGCGATGCTCTATCATTTCAGTTTTTATATCGCGAAGGTCGCGATTGCCCAATCATTTCGGCTATTTATTTTATTTTTACTCGCTGCTTTTTATTGCGAGTTGCCCAATCATTTCGGCTATTTTGCATGCATATATTTTTTTTTACTTGTTGCTTCTGTTGTAAGTTGTCCCATCATTTCGGCTATTTCGTATGCATGCATGGCTTGATAGCTTTTCACTGCAAGTTTGGGATTAGACACTGATTTCGGCATCAGCACCGCTACAACTGGAATTTTGCCAGGAGCGAATCATCATTTGCCTCTGTCGATATCGAACAAAGGTGGCTTAGCGAATAGGGTTAGGATCCTGTCGACTAAGGCTTTTGACTTCATGAGCCGTGTTCAGTTGATAAAACTGCACATTTGTATTACATTTTCTACCATTTTCATATTAAAAAAAGGACTTTATTATAATATATTATACATATGAGGGTTTATGTGTAAAAACACTATTTTCCATGTGTTAATATATTTTAATTAGCATTTGGTAGAAAAATGTATGCAAATAAATTCATTAACCAAATCCTAGTAGAACTAAGTCTACTAAATATTATTTAAGATTATGTGCAGAATTTTCCAAGTTGTTATGCAGAATATATCAAAGAAATCAAGCTGTTGAAGAAGACTTGCCTAATTAAGAAGCAAAACTTAGAGACCAAGTCTGGAAGCAACCAAGAGAAGATTTCTGAATTCTAAAGGTGCCTAGGATTGCCACATGTCATAAGAAGAAAGCCCAAGAATTTTGATCAAGAGATCCTCACCTTTGAGCGCGGATCCGCGGCCAAACCTCCCCTTGGGCCGCGGATCCGCCGCACTTCTAGCGAATTGGGAAGCAAGATTTTTTGGCATAAATCTATGAATAATTTTACCAACTTTTCAACAATAAGATTCTGGCTTTGCACTATAAAAGAGCACCGAGAGTCTCTTGGAAAAGTTATCAAGCCGAAGAAATCACGAAGTCCAAGATGGCTCACGCATCCAGGCTGATCATCAACGGTTCATCTACCTCCTTAGAAGAGATCGAGAAGCAAACTAGGTTTTTGTAATCATTTTCTTAGAAATAAAAGTGTTTGATTAATAAAGGTAGTTCTTTTTCTTATTCTATTTCTTCATGCATTTTCTCTCCATCTCTTTTTCCCCCAACATGCGCGAGTAATTCTCCGCTTGTTAGGGTTCGTAGGATTAGGGTAGGCTAATGGATGATGAACATCTCCAAACCCTTTTTAAGTCCTATAAAGTTTATGAACTTTATCAAAAGAATCATTAACATCCTAATTGGGCGCGCTAACAATTCTTTGTTAGTTCCGACCGCGATTAGAGATTAGATTAATGATTGTTTGGTAAAGGCTAGATATGAACGGAGTTCCGTGTCGAGATAAGGGTTAAGAGTGGGATTCCTTTTCCCTCCAGAAACCCTAATCTACACGCATCACCGTCGTTCTAGTTATAAATCTATTAATGGATAAAAATGGTAACTTTTAATTAATCGTGCATGACTACTAAATCCTAACGAACCCTACAAGTCTTTTTATTATATTATCTAAATTTCTAAAATAATCTAGATCTATATTTTTGCATTCTTGCTTAACGTAGATCTAGAAACTTTTCACAAAATTCTTATTTCCTCCTCTCTTTTTCAACACATCTAAAGTAAGAGTAAAAGGTTCCACGTTTCCCTGAGGACGACCCGTACTCATCTCGGTCTAGCTACGCGCGACACCGTTATTGATTGCGGTTACACTACACACACTTTTTAGTATCAATCAAGCTGCAAGAGTCTCACAAAGGTATTTCTCCCTGCGAGTCGTGAGGATCTCGTAGGTGTGTTTTCTCCTTAGGAATCGTGAGGACTCCTAAGTGTATGTTCTCTTATAAGTCGTAAGGATCTTACAAGAGAGTTTTCCCGTTATAAGTCGAGAGGATTCACAAGGGTTGCTCACCGTATGGACATATCCCTAGTCACGGATGGGACTTTGTTAGGGAAATGTTTATTCACGCCCGTGGATTGTATACAAGGGTCAGCATTGAGCCGCTTGTGGGGCAGTATCGGAGGTTGTGGGGGTTGCTTAAGAACAGGTTCAGGTCTCTGTAGCTTAAGGCTTTCAAATCTTATGAGCCGTTAGGGTCTCATAAGAGGATTCTCCTTATGAATCATGAGGATCTCGCAACTGTAATTTCTCCTTAGGAATCGTGAGGATTCCTAAGTGTGTTGCTCCCTTGTGAGTCGTAAGGATCTCACGCAGGTGGTTTCTCCTCACAAGGTCAAGAGGACCTTGCAAGTATCTTTTAACGAGATTGCGTCCTTTCGGGTTTTCACAAACACTCGCCGGTAGCCTTGCTGTTTTTACTCACGGGGACCTTTCGGGTTTTCATCCGTACCCATTTGCTTATGGACATACCATCTTTTTTTTAACGAGGTTGCGCCCTTTCGGGTTTTCACAAGACTCGCTGGTAGCCCTGTTGTTTTTACTCACGGAGCCCTTTCGGGTTTTCATCCGTGCCCCTTTTGCTTATGGACATACCATCTTCTTTTTTTTATTCTTTTTCTTGTATCAGCTCTGGGATGCTGCAATCCACCGTAGTTTATCGACATCTCAGTCAACAGCTAGTTTTAGGACATAGTGGTCCGTCGTTAGTTTAAAGACGTTTCGGTCCGTTATTAGTTTAAGGACGTTTCGGTCCGTTGTTAGTTTAAGGACGTTTCGATCCGTTATAAACTAAGCCAGTTACTAATTATAGAGTTTGGGCTTAGGAAGATAGCGAGCGGACATAGTCGTCGTCATCTATCATTGACCTAGGCCGCGACTCGTCAAGCGTAGTACTTCTTCAGGAAGCGACCGTTTATTGGCCTGAAAGGTCTTTCACCATGCATGTCCATGAGTAGATAGACTCCACCCTGGTAGACCTTGTCTATGATATACGAGCCTTCATAGTTCGGCTCGAATTTCTCCCGCTTAGCGCGATTGGGGATCATAGGTCTTTTGACCACTAGCACGAGTTCGCCTTGGTGGAATGTCCTCGGCCTGGTCAATCTTTCATATGAGCGCGTCATCTTTGCTTTATAAGCTTCCAGATTTTGCTGCGCCAGGAGCCGGGTTTCATCAAGGGCATCGAGCTCCTCGAGGTGAAGGTGAGCATTCTCTTCATCCGTTAGCTCATAATGGGCTGCCACTCGTAGAGAGGGTAACTCTATCTCGAGGGGGAGTACTGCTTCTGTACCGAATACTAATGCGTACGGCGTTGTATTCGTGGCCGTTTTGAACGTAGTCCGGTATGCCCAGAGAGCTTCATGCAGTCTCTCGTGCCAGTCCTTCTTATTTCGGGACACCGTCTTTTTCACGATCTTCGTCAAGGTCTTGTTGAAAGTCTTAGCTAGACCATTGGCTCGAGGATTATAAACTGAGAAGTATCTCCAGTCTATGTTGTGCTGTTGTGCGAAGCAGCTAATCTTGTGGCTTCTGTAGGCTGGCCCGTTATCGGAGATGATCCGTCGTGGAGTTCCAAAACGATAAATAACGTGTGTCTTGAAGAAATGGAGGATATTCTCCGTCTTCACTTCCCTTAGCGGTACTGCTTCTGCCCATTTGGAGAAGTAATCAGTCATCGCCAAAATGAATCGATGTCCTCTGGACGATGCTGGTTCGATGGGACCGATTATGTCAGTTCCCCATATTTCGAACGGCCAGCTAGCCACTGTTGAGTGTAGTGGATTTGGATGCCGGTGGATAAAGTCCCCGTGAATCTGGCACGAGTGGCATTGCTTCACGTATTCGAGGCAGTCCTGGATCATTGTGGGCCAATAGTAGCTCATCCTTTTGATCTTCAACTTCATCTTCGGCCCGGCTTGGTGGGAACCGCTGAGTCCGTCGTGAGTTTCTTGGATGACTCTTTTTGCTTCTTCAGGTCCCAGGCATCTTAACCACAGAAAATCAAATGACCTCTTGTACAGAGTATCATTGACGAAGGCAAAAGATAGGGCTCGCTTCATGAGCTGATGTTTCGAGGACGCATCTTCAGGCGTTCGACGGGATTTGAAGTAATCTATAAAAACCTCTCTCCAATCTTCAACCTTGTCCTGGTCTTTTACTTGTAGAGCCAATTGCTCAGTCGCTCCCTTTTCCTCGGACGACTCCGGAGATATTTCTGCCGGTGCAAGAACCCGACGGCTTTGTACCACGATTCTTACGTCATCGAAGTTCTCATCGGCCAATTCTTTAGCAAGCTTGGCTAATGCATCCGCTTTGCTATTTTCCGCACACGGTATGCTTTCCAAGGTGTAGGAAGGTATTTGGGTCAGCAGTTGTTGTACCCTCTCGCCATACTTTACCAGTTCTGGTTTGCACGTTTGGTAGTCGCCATTTACTTGACTAATGACCAGTTGGGAGTCTCCGTATATGAGGAGGTTTTCAATTCCCATGTCGATGGCGATCTCGAGGCCTTCTATCAAAGCTTCATACTCGGCTTCATTGTTTGTCCTCAGCTCAGTTAAGGAGAAAGCAAAGTGCATTATCCCTCCTTGTGGAGTCACGAAGATGAGGCCTACCCCTGATTTGATTATGGGCGTGTTCTGTTTGCGCTTCTTCATGGAGGATGCTCCATCGAAATAAAGTTCCCACCGGATATCACCACCGTCGATCGCATCAAACGCATGTTCGTCTGGCAGTTCGCAATTCAAAGGGGAATCGGCCAGTATCGGATGCTCAGCGAGGAGTCGGCGATGGCCTGGCCTTTCACCGCCTTAAGAGGTTGATAAGTTATTGAGAACTCCATCAAGAGCAAGGCCCATTTAGCGAGCCGACCTGTCAATATGGCCTTTGACATCAAATATTTGAGAGGGTCCACCTTCGATATGAGACGGACTTCATGCGCCAATGCATAGTGCCTGAGTTTCGTTATCGCGAAGAACAACACCAGGCAGTGTTTTTCGATGGGAGAATAATTGCTTTCTGCCCCCAGGAGAACTCGACTCAAGTAGTAGAGAGCTCTTTCTTTCCCTTGGTCTTTCTCTTGTGCCCACAGCACACCTAAAACCCTTTCAAGGGCTGTTGTGTATAGGACGAGAGGTTTTACTTTAACAGGAGCGGCCAGCACTGGAGGATTCTGCAGGTATTGCTTGATTTTGTCCAGTGCGCTTTGGCATTTGCGATCCCAGACGAAAGGGGTTCCTTTCTTCATCAGGTGACTGTAAGGACGGCACTTGCCTGAGAGATTGGCTATAAATCGCCGGATATACGTGAGCTTCCCTTAGAGAGATCGCAATTGCTTGAGTGTCCTTGGCAGGGGCATCTCCATAATTGCTTTGATCTTTGACGGATCTATTTCGATGCATCGGTGTCGGACAATGAATCCTAGGAATTTGCCCGAGGAAACTCCGAACGCGCATTTGAGAGGGTTCATCTTCAAGTTGTATTGCCGAAGGCGTTGAAATACAATCTTCAGATGCTCGAGATGTTCCTCGTATGTTTTTCTTTTAACCACGAGGTCGTCGATATAGCATTCGACGATTTCATGTATGAGATCATCGAAGATCTTCGTCATGGCCCTCTGATAGGTGGCGCCAGCGTTCTTTAGACCGAAGGTCATCACCTTGTAGCAGAATATACCTAAAGGGGTCCGGAAAGCGGTGTGCTTCTGGTCCTCGGGATGCATCTTTATCTGATTGTATCCTGATGAGCCGACAATGAAGGAGAAAACTTTGTGAGTGGACGTATTGTCTATCATCAGCTCGGTGACCGGTACTGGAAAGTCATCTTTCGGACAGGCTTTATTGAGATCCCAAAAATCCACACATATGCGTACTGTCCCATTTTTCTTCATTACTGGGACGATATTGGCGATCCAGTCGGGATACTGAACCTCTTGGATAAAACCAGAGTCGATTAGCTTCTTGACCTCGGCGTTGATGCTCATCTCAAGCAGCCGCATTCTTCTCGGTGCTTGTTTGACTGGCTTGACGTCCGGAGATATTGCCAATTTGTGTACAGCAATCTCTGGATCTAGTCCTGGCATCTCGGAATAATTCCATGCGAAGCAATCCCTATGCTGCATAAGCACGTCTTTTAGTGTAGCCACCCTTTCTTCAGACAACAGCTCACTGACAAATGTCGGTCGCGGGTCATTTGTCGTCCCCAAATCAATTTTCTTGAGGTTATCTGCAGTAATGTGCATTCTATCTTCCAGCTCTTTCGGCGCCGGTGGAAATTCTGAGATCACCTCGTCATCATCGTTTTCGAAGCATCAGGGGAGGTCATCCATACCGTCGGGGTCTTCTTCTGATAGCGTTATCATGTGACAAGTACGAGCTCGCTTCCAAGACAGATGTGGATCTGGGTTTACTCTCGCGACTTTGGGTTCATGCTTCTACGGTGGTGTTACCCTCCAACTGCTGGATAGAGCGAATTTGCCAAGCTGATATTGATCTTCGACCCAGTTCTTGAAGGTGAAGCAATCTTCGAGAGGGTGTCCTATTGCCTTGTGATAGGAGCAGTAGTCCGGGTGAGAGACCTCATTGGCTTGCTCGGGGTGTTTAGACTCCGGAAGCATGATCATTTGATGTCTTATGGCAAGATCAAGTACCTTCTTTGTCTTGTCTTGAGGAAACGAGTATGCTCGACTCATCTTCTTCGTAAGGGACAAATCCCGACCACTCAATTCCCGATCGCGTGACTTATTGGTCCCGCTTTTTCGCTGTCGAACGCCTTTTCCGCTCTTTGACTTGTTTCGGCCTCTGCGTCGGGCCTTTTGCACAACAGGTTGACATGGAGGAACATTTTCATCTTTCGCAGCCTGTTGAAGAAGGCGTTGCGTCCTGGCTTTCTCGTAGATGGCCATTTCGCGATTATGGTCGTCTCGAACTTTTTGACCAGCTTCCCTTATAAGCTTGTCCAGTTGTTCTTCGAATGACGGACTGGGCATTTTCACGTCGGGAGCTCTTTCTGATTCAGGGTTAGCATTCTCCCATTGAGCATCTCCTTCTTCATCAAAGTCATGTACGACATAACAGTCGCGGAGTAGCTCTCGTTTCTTGGACCGAACATATCCAAGCCCGATCGCTTCCATTCTCCCGTTGGGCAACTTGCGCTGAGTTCCGGGACCGTCCCAGATCCTGTCATAGAACTTAGCTCTTCGAGCGGTTTGTTTGAAGAGTATCCATTGGCGCTTCAATAGCCTTTTCAAGCCTTCTGTGTAATATCTAGGCAGACGGATAGGCTGGAGCCTGTCAAGTATAGAATCTGCGTCGTGCCAGATTTCTTTCTCCACTTTGGTTTCCCCGGAGCGGTAGATAGGATCGTCTTTTCGCCTTCTCGCCTGGGAGGAACATAGAACGTCTGCAGCTCTTCCACACTATAGGTATCAAGCGCGTCTAGTTCTTTATGATGTTTGGGCGGAACCATGGCAACTTGCAAACTTTGCTCTTCATCAGTGAATGTTTGTATTGAAGGCCGAGCGGACAATATAGCATGGACCTCATCTTCCGAGTCGCTGCCAAAGATCAACATAGGAGCGGACGGTCCTGGCTTGTTGTATTGGGGTGGGCCTAAATAAACTATCTCTTCCTCTTCCTCGGTATCACTCCCGAAGACAGGAATGGTGGTGATAGCTTTGTTCTCCGGTTTGCGACATCTCTCCATGTCCTCGAAATCTGGCAAAAAGTATCTTGCATCTTCGTACTTGTGGACTTCGTTCACGGAGAATGGATTCAGCTCTCCTGTTACAGTATACTCGAGACCATCCTTAAAGTATTTCATACACTGATGTTGTGTAGAAGGGATGATGTTGTACTCGTGTAACCAAGGCCGGCCGAGCAAAGCGTTATAGCATGTCTTGGCATCAATGACGTGAAATTTAATGTCTGTAACAAGCAGCCCGAAGCGCAGCGTCAGTATCACAGACCCGAGAGTCCATGATGACTGGGAGTCAAAACCAAAGATGGTGATTTTATCACGAGCGAGATGCTGGACGCTCATGCAGATTTCCTTCAATACTCGCACGTTGAGGAGATTAACGGAAGACCCGTTGTCGACCAGGATTTTGCCTACCTTTATATCATGGCAGTACCCTGAGACATAGAGGGGACGGTTGTGCTCGCACGTCCCAAGGAGGAAGTTTTCATCGCCGAAGGTGATATCGGCTGTGTGTACTTCCTCCAGCTCGTCCTTCATATTTTCTTCGGCGAGAAAAACTTGGAATTGCTCTGGCTCTTGTAGCGCTTTGATCAATGAATCTCTCGCTTCTTTGGATAGTAAAAGGGCGTCGAGAATGCTGAGCTGCGAAGGTAACTTCCTCAAGTGTGCCAGAACGTTGTAGTCCACCTTGTTCTTCTTTAGCGGGTCCTTGGCGGTCAGCTCTTTCATGACTTGGTTATCCAGGGCGATATCCTCAGAGACCTTTCCCGTTCCCTTATCTTTTCTACTCGTGGGTCTGAGATTCCTTTCTGAAAGCGTGCAATTGCACAGCTGAATATTTTCACAGGCCTTCGGTTCTTCCCATTTCCCCAAGGTGGATTCTTTAAAGAGATGGCCAAGACCCATCCCTTCGTCAGAGTCGCTTCCGAAAGTGAGAACCCGCGATCCCCCGGTGTTGACCATGCGACAGTTACCGGTAGTTCTTTTATGCTCCTCGGTCGCACTTCTCTGCTCCCGACGAGTTTTGCGTTTCATCCGCTTAAAATGTTGCCGGTGAGCAAAATATCCTTGCCACCATCTTTTAAAAGCGTCGCATTCTTCGGTGGGGTGCGAAATCTTTCGATGATATGAGCAGTAGCTAGGATGCATCTTTGCTTCACCGGGAGTGTTTCCTTCGGAGAGTGGTAGCTTCATTCTCATTGATATGGCTTTAGCAAACCTTTTCCTCGTCTTGAACTTGTTTTTATCCGTGACGGATGTCCCTTGATTCGGCGGGAGTGTCTCGACTCTTTCGTCTAGTCGCCGGCATTTGGCTCTTTCAAATATAGCCATCTCACGCTCCCGATCGGGTTTACTTTTCAGATGAATCTCATTCAGGAAGGCGTCGATCATTTCGTCTGACGGCCACAGAAGTTCCGACTCGGGACCTGCCCCCAGTCTCTCTGTGCAGGGAGCTTCTTCATTATCTAGCGATGAATGAGAGATCACATAGCAACTTGCTACATAATCCTCAGATCCGTCCGACGATTCTTCTCCATCATCTCCGTCTTCAAGAACGTAGAGGAACTCTTGGAGCGTGATTGGAGTCCGCGCCTTCTGATTATACTCTTCCAGCGCGTCGATCTGTTTCTGCAGGTCCGTGCGCTTGTCGCAGGCTTCGCGGCCTTTTTGGATTTCTTCTTCTTTTTCGAAGATTTCGATGGCTGAGCATGAACGCTTTGGCTATCACCACCAATCTTTGGAGTTGGGCGCGGCTTCAGCATCCCCTTGATGATATCAAGTTCCAATGGATTCTTCCATCTGATCGCCGGGCATGTCTGGAGATCATTCAGCATCCTTTTGGTTTTGGCCGAAAGAGCCATATGCCATGGAGCTTCTTCAACAAAGGAGCACGTTGCCCCCGGTGTGTCCGTCTTCTTAAGAGTATGCGGTTGTGGTGGGTTTACTTTCCACTTCTCAGACAGCGCAAACTTACCTTGTAGGTACTGATCCTCAATCCATCCCTTAAAGACGAAGCAATCTTCGATCGGATGGCTTACCGTTTGGTGGTAAGGGCAATAATTGGGATTATTCACTTCGCTGGGTTGCGGCGGTCGTCTTGGATTCGGCAAATTGATAAGCCTGTTGCGCATAGCCAGCTCGAACAGCCTCTTCGTTTTGTCCCGCGGGAATGAGTAAGGGCGTTTTATTTTCTAATTGTAATAGCGTCGTCTCTCTTCCAACTAATCCGTTAGTCTTAGAGCACTGGGCTGTTGTTGGGTGTTAGCAACGAAGGTCGCCTTCCCTTTACCCTTTTCGTTCCGCGGTTCTGGTTTCGGAGGAGACGGTCTATGACCCATCTGATCCATCTGGACCAACTTATTGATTAAAGCCTGGAACGTGGTTGGTTTGAAAAACATCATGAACTGTGAAATAGTTGCATGAGGGTCTAAGGTGCCCACGAACATGCCCACTGCTGGTGCTTCTTCGATGCGCTGTTCGCACTTCGACCACAGATTTCGCCATCGGATTGCATATTGAACCTAAGTTTTGCCCGTCTTTACTCTCGCATTGATCAATGCTGTTATCGGGGTGCGTTCACTTGCGCTCGCGAATCGCTGGGTGAACAATAACTCCATTTCTGCGAAAGTTTTGACGGAGTCATTTGGAAGTTCGGAGTACCACTCAAACGCCGTTTCTGATAAGCTGCCGACGAATTAGCGGAGCAAAAGCTTATCATCGCCCCCGGTGTTGCCGCACAGAGCTCTGAACTGGGCGACGTGCTGGTGGGGATTGCATGTCCCCTTGTACACGTAGAATTTCGGGATCGTATAGCCCGGCGGGTATTTTATCTGATCATACCAGGCTGGATACGGTCGCCCAGTCTTCATGACCTGGCCAGCCGCTTCATTTTCCTGGTGAACTCGTATTTGTTGAGCAATATAATCATCCAGGGCGGCCTTGGAGATAGTTTCGTCTTCGGCTGTTGAAAGAGCCGGAGGTGGATTTGATGTTTCTCCTCTGTCGTCTTCAAGGATAATCGGAGGATCTTCAGCTGGAGGGTCCTGCTGGATCATCATACCCACCATGTCTTGGAACAGATGAGCCATTTGCTTTATATTGGCCACTTGTTCCGCAGCCTCCTTGTCCTTCTTTTCAAGCATTCTCCGAAGGAATTCAGCATCAGTCTCGTGTTCGTGACGTTGTTCCTATGACGCCTCCGGGCTTTCTTTTGGCCCGGTGAGTGCGGCCATGGCAGTCAGCATCTCCTGAAGCTTCTGCTGTTGATGTTCCTGAGCTCTTGTGATGGATCGGGTGAGTGGTCGGTGGCCCGTAGAAGTGTGGCTATCCTCCTTCCCGGATGCCATGTAAATAGTATGCACCACCATGCCCCCAGACTTAGGGCGTTTGGGCTCAGTGCCTTTGACATTTGTCGCAGGCACGGGGATCTTCTCCGGCCTTCTCTTATTATGAGCGGTCGAAGTTGAGGGGACCGTCGCGGTGGGCATCCAGATAGATTTTCGTGGCTTGGCAGGATGGCTTTCTTCTTGTTGAACCTTCGCCCTTTTTTGTCGGCGAGGGTAATCTTAATCAACTACAGAGCTCCGAACCTGCCGCCAGACTTTGTAGATTTTGGAGGACAGCCGCTAAGGGGACTGTTCTAGCTTTGCTTCTGCAACATTCTCTACCGGAGGAGGATATCTTTTCAGTACGGCGGTAGGAGAATTCCTGAGCACCTTATTCAGCAGCTCGAAGCTGTTCCCGGTTGGAACAGCAGCATTAATTTCCGCCGTTGGGGCTGGTGGAGTTAGCCCAGAGGGGGAGTTTCCCCCGGCCTTCCTTACCCGGCGCCAGTGGCGACGTCGAGCGCGTCGAGCTGATGGAATTGGTTCGGTGATGGGGATGGCTTTATCTTGCCCCCTGTTCAGGTGAGGGGCTGCTGCTGGCGTCTGCCTGTTGAAGACTGATGTCCTTTGAGTAGCAGGAGCAGGAGTGGAAGTTGGGGCAGTCAGTCTTGTAAAGATCGACCCCTTGGCAGGAGAAGTTGCCTTGACGACTTCAGGAGCAGGGTTGGTTACTCTCTTCAGAATAACCTTTTCTTGAGGTGCAGGCTTCATCATGGGCCCACCTGAACTTTGGCCCAGTCTAGCGAAGACTGAGGCGCTAGAGCTGGACGACCCGTTGAGAGGAGCCGCAGTAGTAGCAAGCCGATCAAAGACCGACTTCTTAGGAGCTTCGGGCGTTGGCACAGGACCGGTGAAGCTCGTTGGCGGGAGCATGGTCCCGAAAAACAATCCGGTGGTGGCCTGAGTCACCTGGTCCACCGGTATCGTGAACAAAGAGGCTGCTTGAGGCCCGTAAGATATGCCTGCAGACGAGGCGGAGCGTGAGTTGCAGCTGCAGTTGGAGCACTTTACGCAAGTAAATGCCATTGCTGTTTTGCTTTCGGCGCCAAGCAAGAAACTAAATCTTAGTAACTCGAACCCAAGGGCAACCATTAGCAAACCGTGATTTGTTCGCGAACACGACACACGAAGTGTGGAGTGGAAAGAGGAAAAGGTCCCACCGGGCGTGCCAGAATCTGTTCACTGCCGGAAGCCGGGAAGACTGTACGTCTTGCCTGAATCTGGGGGCAGATGCTAATTGGTGCTATCCGTCCACCTCTCCGAAGATACCAAGTTGATTTATGGCACCATGTATCGAAGGTTTAAATGGATGCGGTCGATGTAGCAGACTTCGTCAGATTCCCCCTCGTTTGAGGGGTTTTTGATTGTGGGGACGCTCTTCCCTGCAGGCGCAAGCCCTGCAGTTAATTACGCTACCGCATCGTGATAACAACTTTCTCCTTCTCCATATGGTCACTTCGTGTCATGGGTGTTTGTTTTGAGTTTGGTTGCCCGTGGATTGTATACGGAGACTAAGTTATGTTGTCGCCCATAGGGCGTGGATTAGTCCAAATCCATATCTTTCTTAGATTTGGGTTTGGGGGGTTGTGTTTGAGGATACGTTAGCTTTATTTGAGGCTAAGATCAACTTAAACGTTTGCTAAGGACACGTTAGTCTAATTCTAGACTAAGATCAACTTAACGGGATCATTTAGATCCGACAAGAGAGCAATTGGGCCCTATTGTTTAGTTTAATGACATTGCGGTCGATAATTAGTTTAAGGACATTACGGTCCAACATTAGTTTTAAGACATCATGGTCAAGGTTAAGGACATCATAGTCCGTGAGTTTAAGGACTTCACGGTCTGATGTTAGTTTTAAGACATCACGATCGAGGTTAAGGACATCATAGTCCGTGGATTTAAGGACTCCACAGCCCGACGTTAGTTTTAAGACATCACGGTCAAGGTTAAGGACATCATAGTCCGTGAGTTTAAGGACCTCACAGTCCAATGTTGTTAGTTTTAAGACATCACGGTCAAGGTTAAGGACATCATAGTCCGTGGATTTAAGGACTCCACAGTCCGATATTATTTTTAAGACATCACGGTCGAGGTTAAGGACATCATAGTCCGTGGATTTAAGGACTCCACAGTCCGATATTATTTTTAAGACATCACGGTCGAGATTAAGGACATCATAGTCCATGAGTTTAAGGACTCCACAGTACGTAGCAATGTGTGGTTGTTGGGACCCGTCACCTCTTTGAAGACGTTGAGGAATTACAACGACAAATATCAAAGGAGTGAAGAGATGTACCCTTGAACCGGGGTGATTTGGTTGAAAGAGCAGATGTGCTCGCCTCAAAATAAGTTGAGGACTTATGGCCAGAATTGGGCTAAGTCCAATTAAAATGTTTTAACATTTTATTTTTGTTCTGGCTATTAAGCCTTCACTTGGGCTCGGCCCTTTTTAATGATGCTAAGCATTGGGCTCTGTCATTTTGTCTGGTATTAAATCCATAGCATTTATCAGGAACAAAGTGGCATTCTGACAGTGCGCCATATGGCGCATCAGGCGCTTTGCGCCAATTAAAAAGCGCGTTGCGCTAGCGCATATGGGGGTGACATGTGTTGCGCTCAGCGCTCAGCGCCGGTTCATTAGCGCACTTGCGCTTTCCATCTATGAGTGCTTTGCGCTAGTCTGTTGATGCGCCAGCGAGCGACACGTGGCACGCTTGGCGCTAAGCGCCAGTCTATGAGCGCAGCGCTCTGTTTCATGAGCGCAAAGCGCAGATTGTGTCTCTGATTGACACGTGGCAAGTTCTGGCACTGTGCGCCGGTCCAATGAGCGCAAGGGCGCAGTTCATGAGTGTAAGGCACTTTTCAATAACGCAAAGTGCATCTGATTGATTTTAAGATCACAGAACAACTTTTATGTTCTTCTAAGGAGGCTTTTCCTCGAGATTCAAGAACAACAGCTCTTGTTTTTTATAAAAGGCTCTGCCTTTATAGATCAAAGATCTGTGGGCGAAGTAAAAATACTTCTTATATATTTTTTTTATATAATTAGATCTTTTGATCTTATTATCAAAGACCTTGGTCTTTTTTTTTCAGATCTGTTATCTTTTTAGAAGATGTTTCTTCTTTTTACGAGATGATTTCATCTCTGTTGTTCAAGAATTAATTCTTTACCTTAAAGATGAAGAAATGATCTTCTCTTTTCTAAAGGCTTGCCTTTCTTTCTCTTTAAGTTTTTTCTCAAAGTTTGCAGAGGGTTTTCTCTCTATTCTTCTGTCTCTCTGAGACTGGAAGTCTTGGGGCCTTTATATAGGGCCAATTGATTTGTTAAATCGGTTTAAGCGATCTTTCTCTGATTGATTTGGGAATATTTCCCACCGTCGGATCTTTGATCCTAAGGCTTCTGTTTTACAGAAGATAATCTTCTTGTTTTTCAATAAGATTGAGAAATCTTTTTATGCAGAATTTGTTCTGTTTTGGTAATTCATTATTTACCATTGGAGCATTGATCCAGCGGTGCTTAAAGCACAATCATGTTGTTTGGAAAGATTTTGAGAAATCTTTCCTTAACAGAATTTAATTCTGGTTAATTAATGATTTATCATCATTATTAGATCCTTTGATCCAACGGTGGGAATTTTTAATTCCAGCACTGGCGCACCTACGCTAAACACATGGCGCGCAGCGCAGAGCGCAGCGCAACTGCACTAGCGCACCCGTGCTGGACACGTGGTGCGCAACGCAGAGCGCAGCGCAACTGCGCTAGCGCACCTGTGTTAGACACGTGGCATGTCGCGCGGAGCGCAGAGCAACAATGCTGGCGCACCTGTGTTTGACACGTGGCGCGCAGTGCAGAGCGCTGGATCTGAAGCGTTGCTTCAACTTTTTAATTTTTGAATTTTGAAAACAGAGCTTTGCTCTGATTGGGGTGCGCTGCCTAGGGCTCAGCGCTCCTGGCGCTGGCGTGTCTTCTTTTGACACGTGGCGTGCAGCACGCAGGATCCGAAGCGTTGCTTCAATTTTTGAATTTTGAAATTCAAAACAGAGCTTTGCTCTGATTGGGGAAACAGCCGCCATCCTGATATTCGGGAGCGATACTGATGAGGACGAAGAGATGGCCTACTCGGGACAACCCCAAGGAAATAGGCCAGGACCATCTACTCCTATGCTGGTCTTTAGCAGTGACTCTGAGGATGAGGCCAACGCAGTGTTCTCTGTCCGCCCGTCAGTGCAGACCTTTGCTGGAGCTGATCAGAGTTTACAGATTACTCTGGTCCCGCAGCGGCACTACAAAGAACTTGATGCACTCGATACGTACAACGTGCAAGAGCTGCAGACCTTCTACGTCCCTCCTAGGCAAAGAGGTGAGAAGGCGATCCTTTTCTATCAATCCACGGAGACCAAAGTGGAGAAAGAAGTATGGCACGGTGCTGAGCCTGCGCTCGATAGACTTCAACCAATTCGTCTTCCCAGATACTACGCAGAGAGACTGAAAAGGCTATTAAGATGCCAAGGCATACCCTTCAAACAGACTGCTCGACAAGTCCAGTTCTATAACAAGATTTGGGACGTTCCCGGGACTCAGCAGAAGATGCCCAACGGGAAAATGGTGATGACTGGCCTTGGATACGTTCGATCCAAGAAACGGGAGCGATTCCATGGCTGCCATGTCATAAATATCTCCGGCGGAGAAGCGAATACATTTCCGAACAGCGTTAATGTCGAACCAGAACGAGATCCCGCCGTATGAATATCAAGTCCGTCATTCGAAGAGCAGATTGACAAGCTAATAAGAGAAGCAGGTCAAAGGGTTCGGGATGACCACAGCATCGAAATAGCCATTTACGAAAAAGCCAGGACGCAACGTATCATTCAGCAAGCTACGTAGGATGACGATCCATTTCACCCCCAACCCGTTGTACGCTCTCGTGGCAAAAAGAAAGCCCGACGCAGAAGCCGTGATAAGATCAAGAACGTGGACGGCGTTTAAAAACAGCGAAGCGGATCCAAGAAGCCACGCGAGCGAGGAAAATTTAGCAAGAACCCGTCTTTTATGAAGAAGATGGGTCGGGAGTACTCTTTCCCTCAAGACAAGGCAAGGAAAATATTTAACCTTGTCATGAAGCATCAAATGATGATGCTCCCGGAGTCTCAATACCCCGAACAAATAAACGAGGTCCATCATTCGGATTATTGCCCCTACCACCGAGTAGTGGGATATCTTCTTGAAGACTGCTTCACCTTCAAAGACTGGGTTGAAGATCAGTATCAGCAAGGCAGATTTACTCTATCCGACAGTTGGAGGGAAGCCCCACCATAAAAGCATGAGCCAAGAACAATCTACACTGTGAGGGAAAGCCTAGATCAGCATTGAGCTCGGAAACGAGCTCGCGCCTGCCATATGATAACATTCTCAAAGGAAGGAGAGCACAAGAATATGGACGACCCCTCCCAATGCTTCGCAAATGAAGATGAGAATGAGCTGATTTCAGAATTTCCACCGGCGCCAAAAGAGCTGGAAGATGGAATACACACCACAGCAGACAACCTGAGAAAAATTGACTTGGGGACGGCAAACGAGCCAAGGCCAACGTTCGTCAGTGAGCTGCTGTCTGAGAAACAGGTAGTCATGTTAAAGGATGTGCTTATGCAGTATAAAAACTGTTTTGCATGGTGATTAGTCGAAAATAATGTATTTTTAACACGGCAATTTCCCTATCTTTTGCACTCATTTAGAAGTGTACGATATTCATATTTCACATATTAGCAAAACTGTCGCAAAATATTAGTTTGCATGTGTTAGACTTTAAAACCGGCACTTTAAAGGAAATTGACCGCATTTCATGGCATCGCATCATCCCTATATTACGCAACACTTGTTTTGAGATCTATGCAGGAAAACCCAGAAGCAAAGCCAAAAGAGCTGATCAAACATTACGCCAACTCAATGATTTCAGTCCTGGTATCAATCCAAAGGGACAAATAAAATTCAACATATCAGATAAAGCCCCAAATGGCAACCCAAGACCACACCAGAAGTTTAAAGCCCCAAGCCAATAAAGTGGCCGCGGAACCGCGGCCGGAGCCGGCTTGAGCCGCGGTTCCGCGGCGTCTTGATGACATCACTTCAGCTTTGCACCATAATTCCTAGCTCAAGGCCTACAGCTCAGAATGACATGTCAGTTTCCAGAAGACTCCAGAGACTTCTGCCAGATCAGCAAGCTTTGGGATCAACACTAAACTAGCCTTGTATTCTAGAAACTTCTCCCTAAACCCTAGCTTAAACCCTAAACTAAGCCTAACTAACTACTTCTAGAAGTCTTTCAACAAACTTTTGGAGGGAACTTCTCAAGGCTTAGGGTTTGGGAGATCTATAAATAAGACCTTAGGCTCACTTGTAAAGAGGGACTTGAATCTTCAATTTTAGTATCAATCTAGATCCATTCACTCTCTTTCTTCATCTTCTTCCACAAGTCTAGTGAGAAGGCTTGTGTGAAACCCTAACCCTAATTCCAATCAAAAGCCAAGATCCTGAGTACCCCATCAAGTAAGAAGCCTTGCAACCTTTTATGAGCCGAGCCGATCTTCAACAGAGCAAGTGGTTCAAGCCGATCCGCGACTCACGGAGCCGAGCTGCGCCAATTCGACAATTTAGTTCTTCCTCTTGTAGTTCTTGAGCGACTGTAATCAAATTGTTGATATAAATAAAAGGTGATATTCTTTTATCTTGTTTTCTTTAAATTCTTGCATCATGATTCAATATAAATTTCTAGTTGTAATTCTTGTTGTGATGTTTGAGTAATACTCCGCTCGTCGAGGAGTCGAGACGATCAATAGAATGATGATGTAATATATCTTAAATCGATTCTTGAGTCCTACGAGTTTTGTAAACCCTAGCAAGTTCAAGAATCGACGACCCAATTCGCTGCGATGCTTTCTTGATTGATATCGCTCGAGATTGGGGAGTTACGATCGTTTCTTGAAATTGCTAGAGGCTAGAATGTGAATGATATCGACGAAAGAATAAGGGTTAAACGATGAAACCCTAGTTTCACGAGAAAGCCCTAACTCTCGTCGATCATCATCAATCTAGTATCAATCCTTCGAAGGACAAGAACCCGATATCTTGAGATTACATCACGTCTATTCCAATCGATTCCTACGAGCCTCATTTAGATTCTTGACATTTGGTTGGAAATATCATCGAAACCCGATTCTTGATTTGTTTATCAGTTTCTTGATTCTTGATTAGATTATTGACACCTGAATCAATCGATAAAATCTTGAATCATGTTTTCCTTTCTTTTCGATTAACTTTTCAATTCAAGCAAATCAAATATAAAAACGAATCGCACAATCCCTGTGGACGATTCGCACTCGCTTACGATCTACAATCGACACCGTAATTGATTGCGGTCAAATATAATTCTTTGATTGTGAATTTTATTCAATTTTCTAATTACCGACACATAGAAACTTATTCGCTTTATTCGATTTACACAAACAAGAAATTTTATTACAATCAAATGAAACCGTTATCATGGATCATTTGAGTTGATTTACTTACACAGTCTCGAATTTTACGATCAATCAAATAGCGCCGTTGTCGGGGATTACGCTCTAATTCGTTTCATATTATAGTTTGAATTGAAAGATTTATTCCATTGTTATTTTGAGATGAAAATTCGTGCAAACCCTAAACAATTTGTTGTGTTTCATTGCAAGGAGATCTGGAGCTTGCTGGAAATTGGAAAAAAATTTTGGAATATACCAGAGAGTAGAGGGAGTCTACAGAAGCTCCCTGGTGAAATTTGGTGCAGTGTTCTCTTCAAACGACCGCGGAAGCGCGGTGGGAGCCCCCTATTGCGGCGGAATCGCGGCTTGGTGAAGCGTTCTCTGTGAAATTTTTGTCTCAGGTACTTTCTCACCTTCTTCTCTCTTCTCTTTTTAGCTCTAACTAATAATTTTCTGCAGGATTCTTCGCAAATAATCGCAGCTCGCAAATTGCAAAAAATAAATTTGTGCGTGATTTTGTTTCTTGGTTGTTTGCATTCAAAATACGGATATTAAGGGGCACGGCCAAATCCAAATTAGGTGGGGATTTCATTACCCTTCCTAGGCCCCAAAAATCATAAAACTTGCATCCGCATTTGACCCATATTAACTAAAAAATATCTAGAGATGACTCTAAGGACCGTCGCGCTCACTTAGGATAGAAGAAGGCCGTGGGTAATTCATTGCTTATCCGCGTTTTCTTGTGGTGTTTAGGCAAGTGTGTCGAAGGCTGGTGGTTATTAATTAGGCCCACTACTTACGTAGTGGAGTACCTTCCCACTTACCTGGCACTTACCTGGCCACAGGGAGACAAAGAGGCAGTGGAGGATTCTATCCTGCGACTTGTCTTTTGGCAGTTAGGAGCGGTCTAGAGCCGGACCTAGGTGAGCACTAGATTCTAGGGTTTTTATGCTGCATTTGTTGTGTCACATCATTTTTTTCAAAAATCCGTCCCTTTTTCAAAGTAAGCACCGCATTCATTCATACCCCTAATTATAAGTCAACGCTGCCACTTGTACTAACCCTTTTTAGTACAAGATAGGCTGGACACGGGATTCTAGTGCCCGTTTAGTCCGCGTACCCTTTATCGACTCTGAAGTCGATATTTCTCCATTTACCTTTCCTTTACCCACTACCACACCCACACCGATGGATCCGACTCCATCAAACTTCTTTAACCCTAATCTGCCGCCGTCCGTTGGTGCGCAGAATCTACCCCGCATCTCTCTCCAGGAGAGGTGCTATCCACTTCGAGGTCCTCTTTCGACCTGCTTATCCACACCACCAGCCAATGGGGATAACTTTGAGATTAAGCCCCAGTACATCAACCTTTTACCCAAATTCCACGGACTCAAGACTGAGGACGCTTACGTTTTCATTACCAAATTTGAAAACGTATGCGCAATGATGGGTACGTCACAACTTTCAGTGGATGCTATGCGTCTACGACTTCTTCCATTTATATTGTGCGATATAGCCGAGAAGTGGCTATATAACACTACCGCACGCTCTATTACGAATTGGGAAGAATTTGTAGCGGCATTCCTTAAGAAATTTTACCCAATACAAAAGACAGCTCGAATCCGTAGCGAACTGAATCAATTTGCCCAGCTCCCTACTGAACCATTCTCTAAATGCTTTGAACGTTTAAAGGATCTATTGGTTCAGTGTCCTCATCACGGCATCCCGAGATGGGAGCTTTGCCGAATCATTTATGAGGGCATTAACCCAAACACTAAACAGAGCCTTGAAAACATGTGTCAAGGTACTTTTATGACCAAGGATGATGAGGAAGCTTGGAAGTATTTAGAAGAGTTCGCTGAAAAATCACTACAGTGGGAGAGTGGAACCCAACCATTGAATAGGGGTGGCGTACACCAAATAGATGTGTCCATAGGTGTTCGAGCTGAGATGGAAGCAATGCAAAAGAAGCTCGACGCTATGGAACACAAATTTGCTGCAGCCTCCCTAAACCCAATGTCGCTCCCCAAAACTGTTTGTGGGTGTTGTTCTGATCCGTCTCATTTAACGGAAGAATGTCCATTAAACTCTGTGTTTCAAGGTCACGAGCATTCTAATGCCGCATTTCAAAGACCTCGAAACGATCCATATTCTTCCACGTACAATCAGGGTTGGAGGAATCACCTGAATTTCGCTTGGAACCAAAACCAATCTCAAAACACGGTTCCAAACACGAATAATTTTCAAAGGGCTCTTCCTCCACCACAACAGCAACCCTTCAACTCACTCAGCACCCCTACCAGTCATAAAATTTTCAAAATCAGGTCAACACTCCTGCACAGTCTAATCCTATGACCTGTTCTGACGAATTCTCTCAATTCACTCAAACCATGAAATCACTTTTATCAAATTTCATAGAGGTTTCGACTGAGGTTAGATCTTCCGTCAGTGAGATAAAGAAAAACTTAGCGTCCCAAGCTGAGAGTATCAGATCGATGGAAGCTGAAATCGCACGCCTTAAAGCCGAAATGAGTGCAAGAGAAAAAGGGAAACTTCCCTCTCAACCCCTACAGAATCCTGGGCATTACAATGTAAATGCCGTTACAACGTTGAGATCGGAAAGAGTGCTAAACAATCATGTCGGGGAAGGTATTGATGATATTGAAAATCCTATCATTAACACCTGGCTGAGACCTTTCCATACACACACACTTCTCCTTCTGATCCTTCTTCTTCTACCACACCACCTTCTCGAGAGCCTATTCTCCATTTCCCACTAGGCTCGACACCTGAACCCAACCCTTATAGTTCTCCACAGACGGTCCCCACACCTCTTTTGGGATCTCGTCTACCCCCTCTTCCTTCTCCTATGATGGACCCTGCGCTTATTGCGAAAGCTCCTTACCCGAATCGGTTAAGGGGTAATAGAACGAGTCCTCATATGGAGAAAATTATGGAAATGTTCAAACAGGTTAACATCAATATCCCTCTCCTAAATGCAATTCAACAAGTCCCCGCTTATGCGAAAATTCTTAAGGACTTGTGCACTAGGAAGAGGAAGACCCAAGTGCCGAAGAAGGTCTTCATGGCTAATAATATCAGCACTGCTTTTATTCCCCAGCTACCAAAGAAACGAAAGGACCCAGGATGTCCTACAATATCGATTTCTATTGGGGGTAAAAACATAAATCGTGCTCTTTTAGACCTTGGCGCAAGTGTTGACCTACTTCCATATTCTGTATATGAGCAATTAGGGATTGGAGAGCTGAAACCTGCTCACTGCACTCTCCAAATGGCAGACCGTTCAATCACCAAACCAAGGGGTGAACTAGAGGATGTGTTGATAAAGGTCGGGGAATTTGTTTTCCCTGTAGACTTCATTATGCTCGACACACAGCCTGTAGCAAACCCCCGGGGCCAAATTCCGGTGATTCTGGGTCGTCCTTTCCTTGCCACTTCCAATGCTGTTATAAACTGTAGAAATGGTTCAATGAACTTATCATTTGGAAATATGACCATTGAACTAAATATCTACAAAGTTGGAAGTCATCCATCAGAACCCTCTGCTCATATTTTAGATGTGTGCTCTGTCCATGAGATCGCTCCCGATAATTGTGGAGCTGAGGAACTTTGCTTTACTGATCTCGATGACATTACCACATCTCTGTTTGATTTCACACAAGATCTTAGTGAGGACACTTTTTCTACACTTGAGTCCTGCATTTCTGACTTTTCTCCACCCGAGTCTGTATCTTTCACAGGCTCTGAGCTTCTTTGTAAATCCAAAAATCACTCAATGATCCCTCCTTCTATCATTTCTCCGCCTGAATTAGATCTCAAAATTTTACCGTCTCATCTGAAATATGCTTATTTAGGTGAGAAGGAGTCTTTACCGGTTATAATATCCGCTTCTCTAGCATTAGAGCAAGACAATGCACTTTTATCGGTATTGAGATCTAACAAAGAGGCGTTTGGTTGGAGTATGGCGGACATCAAAGGGATTAGTCCCTTGATAGTTGAACATCATATACATGTGATG
The DNA here is from genome assembly GCA_030015575.1 of Agapanthus africanus. Taxonomy (NCBI): domain Eukaryota; kingdom Viridiplantae; phylum Streptophyta; class Magnoliopsida; order Asparagales; family Amaryllidaceae; genus Agapanthus; species Agapanthus africanus. The sequence continues at coordinate 193,274,358 of JASDDO010000024.1, read as the reverse complement.
GATGATGCCAGACCAACCCGAGAACCACAGAGACGGTTAAATCCCGTCATGAAGGAAGTGGTAATGAAAGAGATCGTCAAATGCTTAGATAATGGTATTATATACCCCATCTCCGATAACCAATAGGTGAGTCCTATACATGTCGTTCCTAAGAAATCCGGCATCACTGTTATAACCAATGAGGCGAATGAGTTGATTCAGACACGCGCCCAAACTGGGTGGCGTGTATGTATCGATTATAGAAAACTCAATGCTGCCACGAGGAAAGACCACTTTCCTCTACCATTCATTGATCAAATGCCGGAACGCTTAGCGGGACGAGAGTATTATTGTTTTATGGATGGATACTCAGGCTATAATCAGGTCCCCATCGCCAAAAAGGATCAAGATAAAACCACTTTTACTTGTCCTTTTGGTACCTTTGCTTACAGTCGCATGCCCTTTGGGTTATGCAATGCTCCCGCTACCTTTCAGCGGTGTATGATGGGGATATTCTCTGATATGGTAGAGAATTTTTTGGAGATCTTTATGGACGATTTCTCGATTTTTGGAGACTCTTTTTCCGATTGCCTATCGAATCTTGACGCTGTTCTTACTCGTTGCAAAGAGAAGAACTTAACTTTGAACTGGGAAAAATGACATTTTATGGTCCAAGAAGGAATTGTACTTGGACATGTCATTTCACAGAAAGGCATTGAGGTTGACAGAGCTAAGATAGATGTCATTCAAAACCTCCCTCATCCCAAAAGCGTCAAAGATATTCGATCTTTCCTTGGCCATGCGGGCTTTTATAGGAGATTCATTAAGGACTTTAGCAAAATTACTAGACCTTTAACTCTTCTCCTGGCCAAGGATACGACCTTCCATTTTGACTCGGACTGCGAGACAGCTTTCGACTCACTTAAACACTCACTCACTTCAGCCCCCGTTTTATCATCACCAAACTGGGACTACCCCTTTGAGCTGATGTGTGACGCATCTGACTTCGCAGTAGGTGCAGTCTTAGGACAGCACATCGAAAAAATGCCACACGTGATATACTATGCAAGTACGACCCTGAATGATGCGCAAATCAATTATACAACCACAGAAAAAGAACTTTTAGCGGTTGTATTTGCATTAGAAAAATTCAGGCCTTACTTAATTGGTTCACCTATAGTTGTGTATACTGACCATTCCGCCTTAAAACATCTTCTGGCGAAGAAAGATGCAAAAGGTCGACTAATACGTTGGATCCTACTGTTACAAGAATTGGATCTTGTTATCAAAGATAAGAAAGGATGTGAAAACGTTGTAGCTGACCATCTTTCACGCATCTCTTCTTCCTCTGTGACCCTGCCGATCAATGATTCGTTCCCTGATGAGCAACTCTTGAGCGTATCCAATGAACCATGGTTCAGGGATATTGTGAACTATCATGCCACGGGACTGATACCCAGCGATTGGTTAAAACAGGACAAATACCGTTTTCTATCCCAAGTAAAACACTTTTACTGGGACGAGCCCTATTTGTTTAAATATTGTCCTGATCAGATCATTCGTCGGTGTGTCCCGAATGAAGAGTTCAAGAGTGTTCTTTCTTTTTGTCATGATCAGGCCTGTGGGGGTCACTTCGGTCCTAAAAAGACGGCGGAGATGGTTCTGCAATGTGGATTTTATTGGCCGACCTTATTTAAGGACGCATTTGAGCATTGCAAAACCTGTACACAATGTCAGTACACGGGTAGAATCTCCCAGAGGAATGAAATGCCTCAGCAACCCATCTTGGTTGTTGAAATATTCGATGTTTGGGGCATTGATTTTATGGGTCCCTTTCCCAACTCCTTTGGGAATTTGTACATACTGCTGGCGGTTGATTATGTCTCAAAGTGGGTAGAAGCCATTCCATGTCGCACTAATGACAGGAAAGTTGTCATTAAGTTCTTGAAAGAGAATATCTTTTCGCGATTTGGACACCCACGCGCTATCATTAGCGATAATGGGACACATTTCTGCAATAGGTCTTTCGAGACTCTGATGCGGAAATACTCAATCAACCACCGACTTTCTACACCCTATCATCCCCAAACAAGCGGGCAGGCTGAAATCTCAAACAGACAAATCAAACTTATCCTGGAGAAAACTGTTGCTAAAAATAGAAAAGACTGGTCGACCAAACTGACGGATGCTCTTTGGGCATTCCGAACTGCATATAAGACCGACCTAGGGATGTCTCCATATAGGATAGTGTTTGGAAAAGCATGTCATTTACCCGTCGAGATAGAGCATAAAGCATTGTGGGCTATTAAGGAAATAAATTTTGATCTAACCTTGCTTGCAACTTTCAGAAGCTGCAACTAAATGAGCTAAGCGAACTCCGCAATGAAGCTTATGATAACACTGTAATCACAAAGAATAGGACCAAGGTTTTTCACGATAAAAACATTTTGAGGAAAACATTTTCACCCGGTCAACAAGTCCTTCTTTATGATTCACGATTACACCTTCACGCGGGTAAGCTCCGATCTCGATGGAAGGGACCTTTTGTTGTGCGGTCTGTATACCCGCACGGGGCAATAGAAGTAGGAAATATGAAAAACGGCATATTTTTTAAAGTGAATGGACATAGACTAAAGCCGTATTTTTCCACTGACCCCACGGAGGAGCTCTTGTTCTTACAAGAGCCAGTTTATTTGGATTAAAATTCCTCCGTCTCACCTTCATATCCTGTATATCATTACATCATCTTTTGAATGAAGGTGAGTGAAAAGAAGAAGTTTGGAGGAAGTTCTTCACTTATATATTTTGCCCCCACTAATAATTCCTCCCAGGCTTACAGGTTTTGTAGATATAGTTGTTGGCAACAGTGAGGACTGTTAGTTATATGTATGCCCTAGAGGCCATTACTGTACACAGGATGTATATTGCAGTGGATGCTGGGACATATATAGGGAGGACTTTCTTGCTCGACATGATAGTATGCTATCTGGTTGATCTTTACCTTAACGTGTACACTGATTGTCTCTCCGATACATGTTGGTAAAGCCCTTAGGATGAGTACTTGACTACCTGGACTATGATGCGGACATACTAGTGGGGACATGGTAGTCCATAAGTACATCCTTGAAAGTCCCTAGTCGTGGGTGTATCGAGATGGGGCATCGATATACCAGAGTAGACTAGCGTGTACCTTCTCGACCCATACAGATGGGCGATGGATGATCCCATATCTATCGGTGTTTGACATCAGAGATGATATACGGGTGCTCAGTAGAGACTGGATACATTGGACGGACTCGCCGAGAACTCCCAGATGGTATTATACCTTACGTCAGATGGCAGTTCTCTGGTGACACTGGTACAGAGTAGTCTGTTGACCCGAGATCGTCATAGAGCCTTGTGTGGTTCCCACTGTGCTTTGATTTCCACCTTACCACGTCCAAGAGGGCGTGCAAAACGGTGGTTTTTGGGTACAGTCCCGAGTCACATGGAGGCAATGAGCGATAGGAGGGGATTCGTCTCTCCCGGTATAGGGGGTTGATGTTGCGCAGTGTTCGATTGGCTATAACAGGAAATCCCTGGCCAGGGTTGCTGAGATTTACTGGTAAGTGTTACCAGTAGTTTCTCAAATTGTTATAGACCTCATATCGACACGACTTATCGAGCTATTGGGGTCTGACGTTTACCACCCCTAGGCAAGATATGCGACATATCAGACGACGAGAACGGACTGTACGGTAGTGTTACTGGTTGGATTCACTGGAGTGTGAGCGGGCTTGCTCGTCGATCTTCTGATCGCTCAATACCCGGGTGGCCGTTACGTTTAGCAGACCGCTTGCGGCTTGTGGGTGCTTGATATGATCATCATCTGCTACCGGCGTATTGACGAGTCTTTAGAGTCCTACATAGAGGTTTCCTGGCTCAAGCGAAACGAAATAGGAGCGCATATGAGATATGTGCGGGACCGAGAATAATACCAGTATGTGATACTGTATTCGATTCTCGCGATTTGTAACATTGATCGGTTATATGCGTTATAGCCGGGTTATCGGATCAAGTGTTGATTCGATAAGTTGTTACTATTGATATTAGTCGGTTATATGCGATATGACCGGGTCGTTAAATCAAGTGTTGATTTAATGATTTAATGTATAATTATATATTTATTATATCACTTTACATTAACTAATATAGGTTCACTTAAAAAGGATTTTCTCACTTGATGTGCACATTGTATATATGATATACTTTTGTGCATTTGATTGTATCATGTTTAATGATACATGATTGTTTGGTGTATAGTTTAAACCATGGTTGGTCAATGGTTAAGGTTTCTTTTGCTTCATTTACTTATTCATTTATTCATTTATTTATCCATTTTGTTTATTTTTGCAAAAGAAAAGAATAAATGAGGAAAATGGTGGCTTTCTTTGTTTGTAGTTGAAACTTCATGAAGCTTTGACTACATGACCATTTTGTCTCATGCTTAACCCTTAACCACTAAACCTTACCATGGTCTATTCTCTACACCTAACCTAGGTTAGGATATGATAAGTATTCATTTTATTATTCATTTTGGATAATACTTATGATATTCTTTCTTCTTCTTCTTCATCTTCAACATTGAAGCAAGCTTGCCTCCATCAATGGCAACTTGTGAAAAAGAGTGAGAAATCCAATTTTAAAGTGAACCCACCTCCTATTTCTTCATCCTCTACCTCTTGCCAAGTAGTATAGGGTGTTTCCTTCACATGTTTTCTTGACTTGGTGAAGTTGGAGCTTGATCTAGCGATGCCTCGACGTAGATCATCTTCGGCATCGTCGTCGATGACCTAGCCCGCTTTTTCTCCGATGAAGCCGACGCTAGAGCCCATGATCCGATTTTTACAGCGAGGAGACTTCATCGCGGAGCCATGGAGGTGGAGAACCGGATCTACAAAGGTTGTATTTTCGTAAACTCATAGTTAAGTTGTTAACTAGTTTCTTTTTCGCCTAAACTTCTAGCCAACGATCCGTATTAGGGTTTCTCGGCACCGTAATTTTTGAAATTGGCATGGTTGATGCCTTGTGAGACCTCTTGAGAGTGCCTAGGAACCTTTCATTGGTATCAGAGCCTAGCTAGAGCCTTAGGCGATGCGTAGACGCAGTTTGAAGTCCGATCGATCGAAATCCCTAACTCCAAATTGCTCTCTGTCCTTTTTTGAAAATTGTAGATTTTTGAGAATTAAAAATATGCAGAAAACTCAGCAGGAATTTCTAAGAGTTACTGTAAAATTCGAGTGTCCAACTCCACTATTGTGCGGCGGAACCGCGGCAATAGCATGGCTATTGCGGCGGTTCCGCGGTCAAAATGGCTCATTGTTCAAAAAGTTTTACACAGTAATTCTTACATAACAGTGCTGGTTTTTCTGGGAATTTTTAATATTTATTAAAGAGTTGAATTTTCTGGGGTTGCTTTGGGAATCGATTATTCGATCGGATTGTCAGACTTTGCCTATGTGGCTTTCCGGATATTTTTGAATATGTTAAAAAGTTCGACCGGATATAAACACCCACCTTTTCCCCTGTCGGGAAATTTCCAAGTGTTGGATTTTTTCGTGGTTTAAAGACGTTCTAAGTAGTGCAAGTAACGCGATGGACCCTCTAGAAGACAACAAACCTTAACTCGATTATGTGACCGTCTTGAACTGCCCTTTGAACCTTCGGGTTTGGGGCAGTACGGCATGCCACATGTGAGGCGTTGGCTTGACCCTTCTACGGCTGGACCGTTGGTACTGAGGCATGAACTGGATGTTTTTAAACTCGTTTCATGTGTTGATCTGTTTCGGGAAAACTTGGGTGTTCGAATGTTCGATCGAAAAGTTTAACATTTTCTAATTATCTGGAATGGGATACAATAATTGGAATTCACAATAAGTTATGAGATAACTGAATGAATGTTATAAACATAGCAGTTTAGTCTCACTTGATCGGTTGCCACGGAATTTTGATGTGATCAAAAGTCCGTCGCAATCACGTAGCGTACGCGGATACTCGCCGGGTAAACTTAATAAACAGCCTAACTCCATAGCCCCGACCAAGTGACTGTAGGAGAACCCCGTCGCTGAAAGCATCCGTCCGGGTGCTCGCGGCAGCGGTGTTCCGCCTTAGTGCACTTCGTCGACGGCATCGGGGGTGCGACCGTCTACTAAAGTTTGCAACGAGTATTCGATCAGAATGTCGGGAATCTTGTTGAATTACCCGACTTAATATTGAAAAGAGTTTTCGATTTTGAGACTAAAATGCGGGGTTTATAATTGTTAGGCATGCGATGTCTAAGTAGTTCACTTGGTCAGGCATGCGATGTCTGAGGTGGTTGCGGATTCCAACTGTTGTAGTTTTACACTTTCTTTTCTGTGACCGTAAGTGTAATATGTGATATCGCCGGTTTCGTTGCTATATGTCAACGACAATTGGGATGCGCATATTTACTTACGTTGATGACATGTGATGTTATGTGTTGCTAGATATGTTATATTGGATCATCGTGTTTGAATAGCCGGGGGTTTTTATGTGAGATGAGTGTTTTTCATTTTCATTCATGTAAAAACTTGTATGTAATATTCTTTTTATTGGGGCGCTTTCAGGTTGCGGAAGTTGTCACCGTTGATGTATATTATTTACTTTTCCGCACTAGGATAGACCCAAGGAGGAGGGCACAAGTAACCGGGTTCTGGAGTCCAGTGGGAGACCAACTCGAGGAGTCGAGTCCTGGTCTCCTAACTCTAGAATTGGTAGGGTTGCTTGCCGCTCTCGTAGGGGTCTAGGGGTGTGGGTTTGGCTATTCATCACGACCGTGGAATCCGTGTTTTATACTGGCTCGTATTGAAAACACGGACGTCCTAGTATATCCAATATTTCATATGTTTCTTCTGCTGCGATATCTGTGATGTGATCATGTGATGTTCTGTGATAGATACAGTATATAGTATATATGATATATTATATAGACGTTACTTATGTTTTACACCCGTGCTAGCCCTGCCCCGCTCTGCCGTTAGTTACCTAACCTAACGGTGCATGAGGGGACATCGAGGCGAATGCGGATGGCATAAGTGTACGTCGTATTTATCTGTGATGTTTAGGTACTTAAATGATGGGACTTCATTAATGAGATTAATGAAATAAAAGAAACCAAAAGATGTTGTAGAATCGAATTTCAAAATAAAACAGGTAGCTACAGTTCTTGCTTTGCACAGTGGTATATATGATATATCCTGCACCTTATTCGATAGGGAAAGGACCGAGATCCCTTCACCAGGAGAACTCTTTTAGCAATAACTGGCTGATGCTACACACTCGGTTTGTCTTTTGATTGCTTTTAAGAGTTTTTGCTTTGCACAGTGATATATATGATATATCCCGCACCTCATTCGACGAGGAAAGGACCGACGATCCCTTCACCGGGAGTGACTCCTTTAGCAAAACTAGAAAAGCCTCAAAAACACTCCATTTCAAAATTCATTCGATTCTACAACGATATCAAGTTCATTACGCAATAGGTTTTCAGAAAAAACATGTCGTAGCCCTCCGTCATTTCAGATAAGTACTAGTTAGTATTCGTGCTGCGGTTGTTTGGCATGCGTCAAGGCGTAGTGTACAGTAGCTAACTAGTGCTTATCTGCTAGCATACGATGCGATTGGATTAGGGTATTCGTACGGTGTTGTTTGGCATGCGTCAAGGGTCGTGCGGGTGGGTTTAATTCAATCAAGAAATGTACGGGTTGAACTTGACTAGCGGACTATGGGTTGTTTGCCATGCGTCAAGGTCATAGCACGCTAGGGGCAAAATATTATCGGGAATTTCAAGTGTTGAAATTTGCAATGAGATTGCATACCTTCTATAAGATAGTTGGATCCCGATACCCGCTGCGAGTAAGAGTTACTCCTGGGAGAATTTTATACATTACAATTAGCCGATCAAGTAGGTGTCTAGAAAGGTGTCAACGGGGTTACGCCTCTGGGAAAACGAGGTTTACATTAATTAGGTTCGTGCTAAAGCACGGGGGACCTCCCTCAAAGTACCGACACTGGCCTGGCTGAAAGATTGGCGAACTTGTAGTGTGTAATTAATCCCGGCTAGTCTTTCATTTTTGGGTTTGAAGGAAGATTTGATAAAAAGCAGTGGGAGCCATCCTGATTAGATAAAATAATAACCAATCTATTCTTGAAAGAGCGCATGCTGAGTGTTTTCTTCTCTCTCTCTCCAGGTAGCGACCATGTCACGCCTTAATCAAGATAATAATACGGATTATTGACCGAACCCGCTTGTTATACTGAGCTGGGGAACGTTGGTCCCGCTCCAACTTGTAATTGTTATAAGACAGAGCAGGAAATTGGGGAATACAAGATTTCCCGTACCGCCCAAACGAAGAGAGTGCATGCTGATGCATCATCTTCGGGTGTGTTCATTATACAGAACTGTTTCTCAGTATCCTCCGCATCCTGGGTATATGATACCGGATCAGGATCCCAGATATGTAATCTGTTACATAGGGCTGCAAAAAGGTAGAAAAACTGAGAACGGGTGATAAGTTTCATGAGACAGAAAACGGGGCAAGTGTTGCAGCCAAATCTGTTGGTCACTGTCACCCTGTATTACCGATGCATTGATTCTGAACGAATGTTATTAGATACCGAACCTGATATACAAAATCATATCTGTCTCTTTATCAGTAAAGAAACGGTAAAATTTTGTATTAGTGGATAATGTTTTGAACATTTCCTATATCAAAAGTTGATCGGTTCAGGCACGTTATCTAAAAGTGTTGATGTTCTAAATCAAACTACAGTTCTTGGTATACAGAACACACACAAGAGGAAGAGTTCAGAAATGAATGAATTCTTCTTGAGGTATTGTAGACTAGGTCAGATCAATGCGACCCGACTGGCTGAAGTTACATTTAGATGTATATTTAAATCAGTTTGAATTTACATCTTCTGAAACTTGCCAGTCATGTCACAAAGATAAGATGACCATAGCTCCGTTTACTGGAAACAGAGAAAGAGTTAGTTGAACTCTTGGGATGATACATGTTGATGTATGAAGGTCCCCAGTCTACACATACCAAGAACAGTTCTTTTTTACTTCATTACATTCTCTGATGATCTTTTGAGATTCAGACCTATGTTCCTGTTGAAACACAAGTCCGAACCTTTTGAGATATTCACAGAATATAAGTTAGAAGTAGAGAACCAATACGGGTATAAGTATTATGTCCTATGATGAGATCAGGGAGGAGAATACTTGTGCATGGAATTCGTGGACTATTCTAAAGGAGAATGAGATTCTCTCTCAGCATTACTCCTCTGTATACACCATAGCACGATGGTATATCGGGGCGGAGCAATCACACCCTATATGATAAGGTGCGCTCTATGATGAGTACTGCTGAGTTACCTATTTCCTTTGGGGTGTTATGCACTTGAGAAGATGCATACCTATTGAATAGGGTTCCAATCAAATCAGTTGCCTACCACTCCATATGAGATATGGAAAGGGAAGAGCCCATTTCTTAAGTTAGTTAAGATTTGGGATTGTCCAGCCTATGTCTAAAAGCAAAATCTGGACAAGCTCGAGGAAAAGTCTGTTATGTAGAACTGGAAAGGTTCCAGCTATACAAAATACAGCAGATGATTTGGTACAACCAAAGGGTTCAGTAGATACCAACGAACCTCAGCCTCTCCGCCGATCTAGTAGGGTTCCTCACCCACCTGAGAGTTACTTCGGTTTCTCTATGACAGTAGGAGTGAGGATTGCATCATGAGATGATGACCCAACTAGCTTCGAGCTGGCCATCAGGAGTAAGATTCTGTAAGAATGGCTGGATGCTTAGTGATCTGAGATGGAATCCATGTACACCAACAAAGTATGGACTTTGGTTGCTGTATCTGAAGGGTTAAATCCCCATCAGGAGCAAGTATATCTTGAGAAGATTACTTGGTGTAGATGGAAAAGTTGAGACTTTCAAAGCTAGACTTGTTAAAAGTTTGCATCATTGACCAGCTGTGGATAATGATGAAACCTTTTCAAGTAGCTATGCTTAAGTCCATCCAGATCCTACTTGCCACGGCTACATACCATGACTACGATATCTGGTGGTTGGGTGTCATGACTGCTTTTCTAAATGATGTTTTAGAAGAGTGCGTCTATAAGTACACAGCCAGAGGGCTTCGTAGACAGTGGGAGCAGCGGAAACGTGTGCAAGATGCTTTATAGGATAAAGCAGGTATCGCGGAGTTGGAACATCTGTTTTGATGTGTTAGTCAAAGAGTTTGACATCATCAAAATGGTAGATGAACCTTGTATAAACAAAAAGGTAGTAGGGAGTATGGTGACGATCCTCGTAGAGTACGTGGATGACATACTCTTGATAGGGAAGGAGTTTCCTATGCTATGCTCGATCAATCTCCGATTATCACAAAGATTCTCCATATAGGATCAAAGTGATACCTACTAAATCCTGGATTTTGGATCTATGAGATAGATCTAATTGGATGTTAGGAATCTCACTAGTAGTAGTGAGATGGTATCAATCGATCCTGGAGAGAATCACTGGAAGGGTTCCAGGGTGATAAAGACGACTGAATGTCAGTCACAGGCATTGTCGTTACCCTCTATCGAGGGACGGTATGTTGGAAGAGTTCTAAGCTAGATACCGTGACATACTAGACGATAAAGGTAGGATACATCGCTACTTAAGATGCTACCAAAGAGGCTGTTTGGGTGTATAATGGTTCATGAGATGAACTACGTTCCTACCATTGTGAGACAATGGAGTTATGGCTTATGCTAAGGAACGCAGGTCCCATCAGTGATCCAGACATATTCTAAGGCAGTATCACCTGATCAAGGAGATGGTTGATCTCGAAGGGATCGAGGTTAGGAGAGTAGACTCAGAGGACAACACGGCGGATCCACTCACGAAGGCCTATTCCCAGAGAGAGACTTTTATGGGATGGTTGGGTATGAGATACTACAACCACTGCTACAGATGGCCCTAGTGCAAGTGGGAGATTGTTAGTTATATGTATGCCCTAGAAGCCATTACTGTACACAGGATGTATATTACAGTGGATGCTGGGACATATATAGGGAGGACTTTCTTGCTCGACATGATAGTATGCTATCTGGTTGATCTTTACCTTAACGTGTACACTGATTGTCTCTCCGATACATGTTGGTAAAGCCTTTAGGATGAGTACTTGACTACCTGGACTATGATGCGGATCATACTAGTGGGGACATGGTAGTCCATAAGTACATCCTTGAAAGTCCCTAGTCGTGGGTGTATCGAGATGGGGCATCGATATACCAAAGTAGACTAGCATGTACCTTCTCGACCCATACAGATGGGCGATGGATGATCTCATATCCATCGGTGTTTGACATAAGAGATGATATACGGGTGCTCAGTAGAGACTGGGTATACTGGACGGACTCGCCGAGAACTCCCAGATGGTATTATACCTTACGTCAGATGGCAGTTCTCTGGTGACACTGGTACAGAGTAGTCTGTTGACCCGAGATCGTCATAGAGTCTTGTGTGGTTCCCACTGTGCTTTGATTTCCACCTTACCACGTCCAAGAGGGCGTGCAAAACGGTGGTTTTTGGGTACAGTCCCGAGTCACATGGAGGCAATGAGCGATAGGAGGGGATTCGTCTCTCCCGGTATAAGGGGTTGATGTTGCGCAGTGTTCGATTGGCTATAACAGGAAATCCCTGGCCAGGGTTGCTGAGATTTACTGGTAAGTGTTACCAGTAGTTTCTCGAATTGTTATAGACCTCATATCGACACGACTTATCGAGCTATTGGGGTCTGACGTTTACCACCCCTAGGCAAGATATGCGACATATCAGACGACGAGACCGGACTGTACGGTAGTGTTACTGGTTGGATTCACTGGAGTGTGAGAGGTCTTGCTCGTCGATCTTCTGATCGCTCAATACCCGGGTGGCCGTTACGTTTAGCAGACCGCTTGCGGCTTGTGGGTGCTTGATATGATCATCATCTGCTACCGGCGTATTGACGAGTCTTTAGAGTCCTACACAGAGGTTTCCTGGCTCAAGCGAAATGAAATAGGAGCGCATATGAGATATGTGCGGGACCGAGAATAATACCAGTATGTGATACTGTATTCGATTCTCGCGATTTGTAACATTGATCGGTTATATGCGTTATAGCCGGGTTATCGGATCAAGTGTTGATTCGATAAGTTGTTACTATTGATATTAGTCAGTTATATGCGATATGACCGGGTCGTTAAATCAAGTGTTGATTTAATGATTTAATGTATAATTATATATTTGTTATATCACTTTACATTAACTAATATAGGTTCACTTAAAAAGGATTTTCTCACTTGATGTGCACATTGTATATATGATATACTTTTGTGCATTTGATTGTATCATGTTTGATGATACATGATTGTTTGGTGTATAGTTTAAACCATAGTTGGTCAATGGTTAAGGTTTCTTTTGCTTCATTTACTTATTCATTTATTCATTTATTTATCCATTTTGTTTATTTTTGCAAAAGAAAAGGATAAATGAGGAAAATGGTGGCTTTCTTTGTTTGTAGTTGAAACTTCATGAAGCTTTGACTACATGACCATTTTGTCTCATGCTTAACCCTTAACCACTAAACCTTACCATGGTCTATTCTCTACACCTAACCTAGGTTAGGATATGATAAGTATTCATTTTATTATTCATTTTGGATAATACTTATGATATTCTTTCTTCTTCTTCTTCATCTTCAACATTGAAGCAAGCTTGCCTCCATCAATGGCAACTTGTGAAAAAGAGTGAGAAATCCAATTTTAAAGTGAACCCACCTCCTATTCCTTCATCCTCTACCTCTTGCCAAGTAGTATAGGGTGTTTCCTTCACATGTTTTCTTGACTTGGTGAAGTTGGAGCTTGATCTAGCGATGCCTCGACGTAGATCATCTTCGGCATCGTCGTCGATGACCTAGCCCGCTTTTTCTCCGATGAAGCCGACGCTAGAGCCCATGATCCGATTTATACAGCGAGGAGACTTCATCGCGGAGCCATAGAGGTGGAGAACCGGATCTACAAAGGTTGTATTTTCGTAAACTCATAGTTAAGTTGTTAACTAGTTTCTTTTTCGCCTAAACTTCTAGCCAACGATCCGTATTAGGGTTTCTCGGCACCGTAATTTTTGAAATTGGCATGGTTGATGCCTTATGAGACCTCTTGAGAGTGCCTAGAAACCTTTCAAGGACACTGTTGAAAACAAGTTTGGGGGAGGTTTGCGCTTATTTTTTGCATCATTTGCATATCATTTGCATAAGCACAAAACATTTCTTTTAAAAAATCTATAAAAATTGAAAATTTTCAAAACCCATAAAAATTTATAAAAAAAATTCAACTATAAAAATAATTTTAATATTTACACTTTTTTGTATATAAATAAGATAATGAAAGTTTAGATAGTGAACAATTACATCCATGAGATTAGAAAAATTTAAGAAAACTGAGAAAATTAGAAGTTTTCTTATACGAACTAGTAATAAGTAGTTATGAGCCGTTGTCCCAAGGGTTAGTAAGATGAAGGACGTCACTAATCTGAGGATAAAAATAAGTCTGAAAATTAATTTCTATTCTGGAAGCCAAACATTTTGAACGTTGCTACCCTGCTATTCGCACTTACACACGTCTTGAAGCCTGGGATAGTAGAGGATACCTTGAAATGCTCTTGTCTTAAAGCCGATGTATGAAGGAAATAAAAGAAAAAGTGAATAAAAAATATATAAAGTGGTGAGAAAAATGAACACTGGTTTTGTTATTACCAAGGGCAATAAAAAAATATATAGCGAGGGTGCCTCTTCACCTAGTGTCCTAAGGCCAACTGGTCTGGGAGTCACTGCTATGCCTGAAGTGGTGCAAGACGAGGAAAATACACCAAGTAAGCAAACACAGGAGTAATCGGTCGGTTAGTACCTGATCAGTCGAAAATATTGCATATTTTAACCGGTAATTTCCCTATCATCTGCATACATTTAGAAGTGTACGGTATTCATAATTCACATATTAGCAAATCGGTCGCAAAATATCAGATTACATGTATTCGACCTTAAAACCGGCATTTCTAGGGAAATTGACTGCATTTGCATGACATGGCATATTTTCTATATATTGCAACCCGTATTTCGAAGTCTATGCAGGAAAAGGAGAAACTCGCTCGACCATTACATCGCTCGTAAACTCACTGAATTCAAATCTGGTATCAACCTAAAGGAGCAATGGAAATTCAACATATCAAAAGAAGCTACAAACTACTGTACAAGACCACACCAAAAATACCATAGCCCAAGCTCTTCAAAGTGCCGCGGATCCGCGGCAGGGGACGGCTTGCGCCGCGGATCCGCGGTGGGCCCAGGGCTTCATCAGCTAAATTTTGGTCTACAATCTTTCCCTCAGTGGCCACATTCCAGAAATGCACTCCTACTTCCAGAAGACTCCAGATACTTCTACCAGATCAGCAAACACCTTGAGTTTCACTAAACTAGCCTAATCATTCTAGAACTTTCCCTAAACCCTAGCTTAAACCCTAAGCTAAAGTCTAACAAACTCTTTCAACAAACTTTAGGAGGGAAACTTCTAATTCAAACCTAAACCTAGGGTTTGGAGCTCTATAAATAAGACCCTAGGCTCATTATCTCAAAAGAATTCAACCTTGGGAATTATTCATCCAATTAGTGAATCTATCCCCAATCTATCTCTTTCTTCATCCCCTCTTCCTCAAGTTTAGTGAGAGAGCTTGTAGGAAACCCTAACCCTAATCCAAGCCAACATCAAGAATCCCGAGTACCCATTAAGCAAGAAGCCCGACAACCTTTACGAGCGAAGCCGATCTTTAACGGAGCAAGCGATCCGAGCCGATCCACGACTCACGAAGCCGAGCGACGCCCTATCAACAATCTAGATTCTTCTTCTTGTAGTTCTTGAAGCAAATGTAATCAAAATTGTTGAGATAAATAAAGGTGATATTTCTTCTATCTTGTTTTCTTTAAATTCTGCATCATGTTATCCTTACAAATCTTTAATATTGTCTGTGTGGTGATGTGTGAATAAAACTCCGCTCGTCGAGAAGTCGAGACGGTTAATAGAATGATGATGTAACATAGCTTTAATCGATTCTTGAGTCCTACGAGTTTTGTAAACCCTAGCAAGATCAAGAAACGACGACCCGTTTTGTTTCGATGCTTTCTTGATTGACATCGTTCGAAATTGGGGAGTTTGGATCGTTTCTTGAATTTGGTAGAGGCTAGAAAAGGAATGATATCGATGAAAGAACAAGGGTTATGAGATGAAACACTAGTTTCACGAGGAAGCCCCAACTCTCATCGATCATCATCAATCTAGTATCAATTCTTCGAAGGACAAGAACACGATATCTTTAGATTACATCACGTCTATCGACCCGATCGATTCCTACGAGCCTCTCTGATATTCTTGATTGTTGATTGGAAATATTATCAAAACACCGATTCTTGATTGTTTATAGTTTCTTGATTCTTGATTAAAGAATAGTGACACTCGAATACAAATCATTCTTGAATCATGTTTTCGTTTATTGTTGCTTAACATTTCATTTCAAACGTATCATAATACAAACGAATCGTGCAATCCCTGTGGACGATCCGCACTCACTACAAACTACATCCGACACCGTAGTTTGATTGCGGTCAATATAATTTTTTGATTGTCGATACTTTTTACATATACACGTCAGAAAAAAATTCAATCAAATGGCGCCGTTGCCGGGGATCGCGCGCTAATTCGTTTACATTTTATAGTTTGAAGTGAAAGAATTATTACATTTTACTTCTTGAAATCAAAATTCGTACAAACTCTTATACGTGTGTTGTGAATTGATTGCAAGGAGATCTGGAGCATTCTGTGCTGTGATAAAAATTTTTGGAAAATACCAGAGAACAGAGGGAAGAAACAGAAGCTCCCTGGTGAAATTGTGTACAGTGATCCCACTATTGGAGCGCGTTTCCGCGGCCTGAACCCAGTACCTGCGGCGGATCCGCGGCTAGGTTGGGGGTTCTCTGCATAATTTTCAGTGCAGGTGATTTCCGTCTCTCTCCCCTCTCCTCTTTTAGCTCCAACTAATCTTTTCTGCAGGATTCTTTGCAAATAATCGCTGCGCCGCAAAAGCAAATTAAAATTGTGCGTGATTTTGTTTTTCTTGGTTATTTTGCATTATAAATACGGAATTTAAGGGGCACGGCCAAATCCAAATTAGGTGGGGATTTCATTACCCTTCCTAGACCCCGAAAACCACCAAACTTGCATCCGCATTGACCCCCATTAACTAAAAGATATCTAGAGATGACTCTAAGGACTGTCACGCTCAATTAGGACAAGAGAGGGCCGTGGGTAATTCATTGCTTATCCACGTTTTCTTGTGGTGCCTAAGGAGAGTGTGTCTAAGGCTAGTGGTTTTTAATTAGGCCCACTACTTACGTAGTGGAGTACCTTCCCACTTACCTGGCACTTATCTGGCCACAGGGGGACAAAGAGGCAGTGGAGGATTTATCCTGCGACTTGTCTTTTGGCAGTTAGGAGCGGTCTAGAGCCGGACCTAGGTGACCATTAGATTTTAGGGTTGTGTTGCTGCATTTGGTTTGTCGCATCATTTTTTTTTAAAATCCGTTCCCTTTTCAAAAGCAAACACCGCATTCATTTTACCCCTAATTATAAGTCAACGCTGCCACTTGTACTAACCCTTTTTAGTACAAGATAGGCTGGACACGGGATTCTAGTGCCCGTTTAGTCCGCGTACCCTTTATCGATTCCGAAGTCGATATTTCTCCATTTACCTTTTCTTTACCTTTTACCACACCCACACCGATGGACCCGAATCCATCAAACTTCTTTAACCCTAATCTGCCGCCGTCCGTTGGTGCGCAGAATCCACCCCGCATTTCTCTCCAGGAAAGATGCTATCCACATAGAGGTCCTCTTTCGACCTGCTTATCCACACCACCAGCCAATGGGGATAACTTTGAAATTAAGCCCCAGTATATCAATCTTTTACCCAAATACCACGGACTCGAGACTGAGGACGCTTACGTTTTCATTACCAAATTTGAAAACGTATGCGCAATGATGGGTACGTCACAACTTTCTGTGGATGCGATGCGTCTACGACTTCTTCCATTTACATTGTGCGATATAGCCGAGAAGTGGCTATATAACACTACCGCACATTCTATTACGAATTGGGAAGAATTCGTCGCTGCATTCCTTAAGAAATTCTACCCACACCAAAAGACAGCTCGAATCCGTAGCGAACTGAACCAATTTGCCCAGCTCCCTGCTGAACCATTCTCTAAATACTTTGAACGTTTCAAGGATCTATTGGTTCAATATCCTCATCACGGCATCCCGAGATGGGAACTTTGCCGAATCATATATGAGGGCAGTAACCCTAGCACTAAACAGAGCCTTAAAAACATGTGTCAAGGTACTTTTATGTCTAAAGATGATGGGGAAGCTTGGCGATACTTAGAAGAGTTCGCTGAAAAATCACTACAGTGGGAGAGTGGAACCCAACCATTGAATAGGGGTGGCGTTCACCAAATAGATGTGTCCATAGGTGTTCGAGCTGAGATGGCAGCAATGCAAAAGAAGCTCGACGCTATGGAACACAAATTTGCTGCAGCCTCCCTAAACCCCGTGTCACTCCCCAAAACTGTATGCGGCTGCTGTTCTGATCCGTCTCACTTGACGGAAGAATGTCCGTTTCAAGGTCATGAGCATACCAATGCCACATTTCAAAGACCAAGAAACGATCCTATTTCTTCCACATATAATCAGGGTTGGAGGAATCACCCTAATTTTGCTTGGAACCAATCACAATCACAAAACACGGTTCCAAACCAAAACAATTTTCAAAGGGCTCTCCCTCCACCACAACAGCAGCCACAACTTCAATTGAGTCAGCACCCCTTTCAAGCACATAATTTTCAAAATCAGGTCAACACACCTGCACTGTCTAGTCCTTTACAGTTGACCGGAACTGATGAATCCTTTTCTTTTACACAATACATGAATTTGATCTTAACAAATATCATGCAAGTTTCGGCTGAAATGAAATCTTCCGTCGATGACATGAAGAGAAACTCTGCGTCCCAAAGCGAGAGTATTAAATCGATGGAAGAACAAATTGCACAACTAAAAGCCGAAATGAGTGCACGAGAAAAAGGAAAACTTCCAGCTCAATCCTTACCCAATCCTGGTTATTCACATCATGTGAATGCAATCACCACGTTGAGATCTGGAAGAGTGCTTGACAATCATGTTGGGGAAGAAGTTGATGATACTGAAAATCATATCAACACCCCGGCTGAGACCTTTCCACACACACACACTCCTAATTCTGACCCCAGTTCTTCTACCCCACCACCCTCTTCCGAGCCTATTCTCCATTTCCCAAAAGGCTCGCCACTACAGCCCACCTCTTTTACCTCTCCACGGACGATTCCCACTTCTATTCTGGGATCGGTTCCACACACACTTCCTTATCCTATGATGGACCCAGCGCTTATTGCTAAAGCACCTTATCCTAATCGGTTAAGGGCTAACACACCAAGTCCACAAATGGAGAAGATCACTGAGATGTTTAAACAGGTTAACATCAATATCCCTCTTCTAGATGCTATCCAACAAATCCCTGCATATGCGAAAGTTCTTAAAGACTTTTGCACTAGAAAGAGGAAGAAACAAATGCCCAAGAAGATATTCATGGCAAAAACTGTAGACACAGCTTTCCCCCAGCAATTACCGAGGAAACGTAAGGATCCTGGCTATCCTACTATTTCCATCTCTATTGGGGAGAAACACATTAACCGTGCTCTACTAGATCTTAGGGCAAGTGTTAACCTGCTTCCTTTCTCAGTTTATGAGCAGTTAGGAATCGGAGAGTTGAAACCATCTCCTTGCACTCTCCAGATGGCTGACCGATCAATCACCAGACCTAGGGGTGAACTAGAGGATGTGTTAATAAAAATCGGGGAATTTATCTTCCCTGTAGATTTTATTGTAATTGATACACAGCCTGTAGCGAACTCACGGAATCAAATTCCGGTGATTTTAGGTCGCCCCTTTTTGGCCACTTCCAATGCTATCATCAATTGTCGTAACGGTTCTATGACCCTATCCTTTGGGAATAGGACAATTGAGATGAACATTTACAAGTTAGGAAGTGTACCCTCTGAACCTACTGCTCAGGTTTGTTCTGTCGACTTAATGGATGTCGACAGCAGCGAATTTGATGATCCTCCTGATACCGATCTTGACTCTTTTCATACGTTGTTGTTTGACCCAACTATGTATCATACACATACGGACTCTTCCACCGAGATGTCCGGGTCAACAACTAACACCGATTATGAACTGCTTTTAGAGTCTGAAGATCACCCCGCACTTTGTGATGACATTATTCTTCGGGGCATAGATGAAACTTTTGAGGAGATCTTCGCTGATGAACTCGCATTTCTAAAAAGCACGGGTGTTGAGACGAATCATGTCCAAATCAATGGAATTGAACCTCCACCCCTTCTTCTGAAATGTAAAAAGAATGCGAGTTATCCATCACAATCACTGCATCGTCTCTCCAAAATGAGACGCACACACATTCCCTCCCACCACTTACGTTTTCCCCACTTCTTCTTCCACCAACCCGAGCACTGCATTGATAAAATTTTCGAATGGTTGGTGTTAACTTTCGGTCTTTGCAAAGCTTGGCATCGACCACTGATTTTTGACCCCCACTTATGATTTTCAAAGTTTAACATTGCATAACTCAAGTTTGGGGGGAGTATTTTTCTTGCTCTTGAAAAGAAAATTTTTTACAAAAAAAAAATGAGCCAAAAATAAGTTTGGGGGAGGATCTTCACTTAAATATTTTGCCCCCACTAATAAATTCCTCCCAAGCTTACAGGTTTTTTTCGAGATTTAGCGGATGGCAACAGTGAGGACACTGTTGAAAACAAGTTTGGGGGAGGTTTGTGCTTATTTTCGCATCATTTGCATCATACATTGCATAAGCACAAAACATTTCTTTAAAAACCATAAAAATTTAAAAAAATTTCAAAATTATAAAAATATTTTTGTACATAAATAAGATAATAAAAGTTTAGATAGTGAACAATTACATCCATGAGATTAGAAAAATTTAAGAAAACTAAGAAAATTAGAAGTTTTCTTATACGAACTAGTAATAAGTAGTTATGAGCCGTTGTCCCAAGGGTTAGTAAGATGAAAGACGTCACTAATCTGAGGATAAAAATAAGTCTGAAAAATAGTTTCTATTCTGGAAGCCAAACATTTTGAACGTTGCCACCCTGCTATTCGCACTTACACACGTCTTAAAGCCTGGGATAGTAGAGGATACCTTGAAATGCTCTTGTCTTAAAGCCGATGTATAAAAAAAAATATGAAGAAAGTGGTGATAAAAATGGACACTGGTTTTGTTATCACCAAGGGCAATAAAAAAATATATAGCAAAGGGTGCTTCTTCACCTAGTGCCCTAAGGCCAACTGGTCTGGGAGACACTGCTATGCCCGAGGTGGTGCAAGACAAGGAAAATACACCAAGCATGCAAGCACAGGAGTAATCGGTCGGTTAGTACCTCAAGAAGTATTAACGGTCGCATGAAAGTGTGTAAGCAATCTCGTTTATCAAAAAGTACTGAGGCTGATGGGCAAGAGTATGATAGCTTGAATTGAATTCTCCGGGTGTAGGGATGTCCTTACACACACGCAGGGTTATATGATCGATGTATTGGAAGAAAGATAGGAATGAAGAATAAGACGATGTTTTATTGAGGGAGGACGTGATTTCTGACATCTTTTCATGACCATTAAGATAGGGCTCATGACAACCGAAAAGCTAGCTTAGTTGGAAACCCTAATTTTCAAGGCTTTCTTTTACGATTCTTTTCTTTAAATGTAATATTCATGATCTTACTTTTATTATTGGATTTTGTGGGTGCAATCCGCTGAAAACCCTCAGGAGACAACACTCCTCCTACTAGGGACACCTAGAGGTTTAAAGGCTTGTTGCACGTGCTCAGTGCAATCGAGTTGCCTACGAAAGTGTGCTGGTTAGTTTTTTTTTCTTTCTTTATTTTCTCCTTCTCTTTTTTTTAATAAGACATTCGCTCGAGACGATCGAAATTAAGTTTGGGGGTATTTGATCAGTTGAAAATATTGCATATTTTAACCGGTAATTTCCCTATCATCTGCATACATTTAGAAGTGTACGGTATTCATAATTCACATATTAGCAAATCGGTCGCAAAATATCAGATTACATGTATTCGACCTTAAAACCGGCATTTCTAGGGAAATTGACTGCATTTGCATGACATGGCATATTTTCTATATATTGCAACCCGTATTTCGAAGTCTATGCAGGAAAAGGAGAAACTCGCTCGACCATTACATCGCTCGTAAACTCACTGAATTCAAATCTGGTATCAACCTAAAGGAGCAATGGAAATTCAACATATCAAAAGAAGCTACAAACTACTGTACAAGACCACACCAAAAAGACCAGAGCCCAAGCTCTTCAAAGTGCCGCGGATCCGCGGCGGGGGATGGCTTGCGCCGCGGATCCGCGGTGGGCCCAGGGCTTCATCAGCTAAATTTTGGTCTACAATCTTTCCCTCAGTGGCCACATTCCATAAATGCACTCCTACTTCCAGAAGACTCCAGATACTTCTACCAGATCAGCAAACACCTTGAGTTTCACTAAACTAGCCTAATCATTCTAGAACTTTCCCTAAACCCTAGCTTAAACCCTAAGCTAAAGTCTAACAAACTCTTTCAACAAACTTTGGGAGGGAAACTTCTAATTCAAACCTAAACCTAGGGTTTGGAGCTCTATAAATAAGACCCTAGGCTCATTATCTCAAAAGAATTCAACCTTGGGAATTATTCATCCAATTAGTGAATCCATCCCCAATCTATCTCTTTCTTCATCCCCTCTTCCTCAAGTTTAGTGAGAGAGCTTGTAGGAAACCCTAACCCTAATCCAAGCCAACATCAAGAATCCCGAGTACCCATTAAGCAAGAAGCCCGACAACCTTTACGAGCGAAGCCGATCTTCAACGGAGCAAGCAATCCGAGCCGATCCACGACTCACGAAGCCGAGCGACGCCCTATCAACAATCTAGATTCTTCTTCTTGTAGTTCTTGAAGCAAATGTAATCAAAATTGTTGAGATAAATAAAGGTGATATTTCTTCTATCTTGTTTTCTTTAAATTCCGCATCATGTTATCTTTACAAATCTTTAATATTGTCTGTGTGGTGATGTGTGAATAAAACTCCGCTCGTCGAGGAGTCGAGACGGTTAATAGAATGATGATGTAACATAGCTTTAATCGATTCTTGAGTCCTACGAGTTTTGTAAACCCTAGCAAGATCAAGAAACGACGACCCATTTTGTTTCGATGCTTTCTTGATTGACATCGTTCGAAATTGGGGAGTTTGGATCGTTTCTTGAATTTGGTAGAGGCTAGAAAAGGAATGATATCGATGAAAGAACAAGGGTTATGAGATGAAACACTAGTTTCACGAGGAAGCCCCAACTCTCATCGATCATCATCAATCTAGTATCAATTCTTCGAAGGACAAGAACACGATATCTTTAGATTACATCACGTCTATCGACCCGATCGATTCCTACGAGCCTCTCTGATATTCTTGATTGTTGATTGGAAATATTATCAAAACACCGATTCTTGATTGTTTATAGTTTCTTGATTCTTGATTAAAGAATAGTGACACTCGAATACAAATCATTCTTGAATCATGTTTTCTTTTATTGTTGCTTAACATTTCATTTCAAACGTATTATAATACAAACGAATCGTGCAATCCCTGTGGACGATCCGCACTCACTACAAACTACATCCGACACCGTAGTTTGATTGCGGTCAATATAATTTTTTGATTGTCGATACTTTTTACATATACACGTCAAAAAAAAAATTCAATCAGTACCTCAAGAAGTATTAACGGTCGCATGAAAGTGTGTGAGCAATCTCATCTAAATATTCATTAATTAAAAAGTACTGAGGCTGATGGGCAAGAGTATGATAGCTTGAATTGAATTCTCCGGGTGTAGGGATGTCTTTACACACACGCAGGGTTATATGATCGGTGTTTAGAATAAAGATAGGAATGAAGAATAAGACGATGTTTTATTGAGGGAGGACGTGATTTCTGACATCTTTTCATGACCATTAAGATAGGGCTCATGACAACCGAAAAGCTAGCTTAGTTGGAAACCCTAATTTTCAAGGCTTTTCTTTTACAATTCTTTTCTTTAAATGTAATATTCATGATCTTTCTTTTATTATTGGATTTTGTGGGTGCAATCCACTGAAAACCCTCAGGAGACAACACTCCTCCTACTAGGGACACCTAGAGGTTTAAAGGCTTGTTGCACGTGCTCAGTGCAATCGTGTTGCCTACGAAAGTGTGCTAGTTAGTTTTTCTCTTTCTTTATTTTCTCCTTCTCTTTTTAATAAAAAAAAAAGTTCGCTCGAGACGATCGAAATTAAGTTTGGGGGAATTTGATTAGTCGAAAATAATGTATTTTTAACACGGCAATTTCCCTATCTTTTGCACTCATTTAGAAGTGTACGGTATTCATATTTCACATATTAGCAAAACTGTCGCAAAATATCAGTTTGCATGTGTTAGACTTTAAAACCGGCACTTTAAAGGAAATTGACCGCATTTCATGGCATCGCATCATCCCTATATTGCGCAACACTTGTTTTGAGATCTATGCAGGAAAACCCAGAAGCAAAGCCAAAAGAGCTGATCAAACATTACGCCAACTCAATGATTTCAGTTCTGGTATCAATCCAAAGGGACAAATAAAATTCAACATATCAGATAAAGCCCCAAATAGCAACCCAAGACCACACCAGAAGTTTAAAGCCCCAAGCCAATAAAGTGGCCGTGGAACCGCGGCCGGAGCTGGCTTGAGCCGCGGTTCCGCGGCGTCTTGATAACATCATCACTTCAGCTTTGCACCATAATTCCCAGCTCAAGGCCTACAGCTCAGAATGACATGTCAGTTTCCAGAAGACTCCAGAGACTTCTGCCAGATCAGCAAGCTTTGGGATCAACACTAAACTAGCCTTGTATTCTAGAAACTTCTCCCTAAACCCTAGCTTAAACCCTAAGCTAAGCCTAACTAACTACTTCTAGAAGTCTTTCAACAAACTTTTGGAGGGAACTTCTCAAGGCTTAGGGTTTGGGAGATCTATAAATAAGACCTTAGGCTCACTTGTAAAGAGGGACTTGAATCTTCAATTTTAGTATCAATCTAGATCCATTCACTCTCTTTCTTCATCTTCTTCCACAAGTCTAGCGATAAGGCTTGTGTGAAACCCTAACCCTAATTCCAATCAAAAGCCAAGATCCCGAGTACCCCATCAAGCAAGAAGCCTTGCAACCTTTTATGAGCCGAGCCGATCTTCAACAGAGCAAGTGGTCCAAGCCGATCCGCGACTCACGGAGCCGAGCGACGCCAATTCGACAATTTAGTTCTTCCTCTTGTAGTTCTTGAGCGACTGTAATCAAATTGTTGATATAAATAAAAGGTGATATTCTTTTATCTTGTTTTCTTTAAATTCTTGCATCATGATTCAATATAAATTTCTAGTTGTAATTCTTGTTGTGATGTTTGAGTAATACTCCGCTCGTCGAGGAGTCGAGACGATCAATAGAATGATGATGTAATATATATTAAATCGATTCTTGAGTCCTACGAGTTTTGTAAACCCTAGCAAGTTCAAGAATCGACGACCCAATTCGCTGCGATGCTTTCTTGATTGATATCGCTCGAGATTGGGGAGTTACGATCGTTTCTTGAAATTGCTAGAGGCTAGAATGTGAATGATATCGACGAAAGAATAAGGGTTAAACGATGAAACCCTAGTTTCACGGGAAAGCCCTAACTCTCGTCGATCATCATCGATCTAGTATCAATCCTTCGAAGGACAAGAACCCGATATCTTGAGATTACATCACGTCTATAGATCCAATCGATTCCTACGAGCCTCATTTAGATTCTTGACATTTGGTTGGAAATATCATCGAAACCCGATTCTTGATTTGTTTATCAGTTTCTTGATTCTTGATTAGATTAGTGACACCTGAATCAATCGATAAAATCTTGAATCATGTTTTCCTTTCTTTTCGATTAACTTTTCAATTCAAGCAAATCAAATATAAAAACGAATCACACAATCCCTGTGGACGATCCGCACTCGCTTACGATCTACAATCGATACCGTAATTGATTGCGGTCAAATATAATTCTTTGATTGTGAATTTTATTCAATTTTCTAATTACCGACACATAGAAACTTATTCGCTTTATTCGATTTACACAAACAAGAAATTTTATTACAATCAAATGAAACCGTTATCAGGGATCATTTGAGTTGATTTACTTACACAGTCTCGAATTTTACAATCAATCACATGGAATTAGATCCAGAGATAGCTGTGCATAAACTGACGATATCACCGGACGTCAAACCAGTCAAACAGGCTCCAAGAAGAATGCGACTCGAGCTTGAGATGAGCATCAATGCCAAAGTCAAGAAGCTAATCGACTCCGGATTCATCCAAGAAGTTCAATATCCTGATTGGATCGCCAATATCGTTCCGATAATGAAGAAAAATAGGACAGTACGCATCTGCGTAGACTTTCGGGACCTCAACAAAGCTTGTCTGAAAGATGACTTCCCAGTGCCTGTCACCGAGTTGATGATCGATAACATATTCACCCATGAAGTCTTCTCCTTTATGGACGGATTTTCAGGGTACAACCAAATCAAGATGCATCCTGAAGACCAAAAGCACACTACTTTCCGGACTCCGCTGGGTATATTCTGCTACAAAGTAATGCCATTCGGTCTGAAGAACGCTGGCGCCAGCTACCAGAGGGCCATGACAAAGATTTTCGATAACCTCATACATGAGATTGTTGAATGTTATATCGACGACCTCATAGTGAAAATCAAATCATACGAGTAACACTGAGAGCATTTGAAAATAGTGTTCTAGCATCTTCGGAAATAAAATCTGAAGATGAACCCTCTGAAATGCGCGTTTGGAGTTTCCTCGGGCAGATTCCTAGGATTCATCGTACGACACCGGGGCATTGAAATAGACCCATCGAAGATCAAGGCGATTATGGAAATGCCTTTGCCAAGAACTCTCAAACAACTGCGGTCTCTTCAAGGAAGCTCGCGTATATCCGGCGGTTCATAGCTAACCTCTCCGGCAAATGCCGCCCCTACAGTCATCTAATGAAGAAAAGGACCCCGTTCGTTTGGGATCGTAAATGCCAAAGCGTACTGGACGAAATCAAGCAATATCTGCAGAACCCAACGGTACTGACCGCTCCGGTCAAGGGAAAGCCCCCCGTCCTGTACACAACAGCCCTTAAAGGTTCTTTAGGCGCGTTATGGGCACAGGAGAACGACCAGAGGAAGGAGAGAGCTCTCTATTATTTGAGTCGAGTTCTCCTGGGGGAAAAAAATAACTACTCCCCCATCGAAAAGCATTGTCTGGCACTGATCTTCGCAATAACGAAACTCCGACATTACGCCTTGGCACATGAGGTCCATTTCATATCAAAAGTGGATCCTCTCAAATATTTAATGTCAAGAGCCATACTAACGGGACGACTTGCTAAATGGGCCCTCCTCTTGATAGAGTTCTCGATAGTATATCGACCCCTCAAAGCAATAAAAGGCCAAGTCATCGCCGATTTTCTCGCTGAGCATCCAATACCTGCCGACTCTCCCTTGAACTGCGAGTTGCCGGACGAACACGCGTTTGACACAATTAACAGGGAGAAAGAAGGGAATGATACCCGATGGGAACTTTATTTTGATGGAGCGTCCTTCTTGAAGAAGCAAAAGCAAAACGCCCCCATGATTAAAGCCGGGATGGGCCTTATCTTCGTGACTCCACAAGGAGGGATTATGCATTTTGCCCTTTCTTTAACGGAGCCAAGAACAAACAATGAAGCTGAATATAAAGCTTTGATAGCAAGTCTTGAGATTGTTGTCGACATGGGCGTTGAAAACCTCCTCATATATAGAGACTCCTAGCTGATCATTAGCCAAGTAAATGGCGACTACCAGACGTGCAAGCCATAACTGATCAGGTACGGTGAAAGAGTGCAGCAATTGCTGACGTGAATCCCCTCCTACACCCTGGAAAGCATACCGCGTGTGGAAAATAGCAAAGCGGATGCGTTGGCCAAGTTCGCTAAAGAACCGGCCGACGAAAACCTCGATGACGTAAAAATCACTGTGCAAAGTCGCCGGATTCTCGCACCAGCAGAAATATCTCCGAAGACGTCTAAAAAAGAGGAAACAACCAAACAAGAGGCCTTCCAATTGGAGGATGAAGAAAAGGTGAGAGATTGCAGAGAAGTTTTCGTAGACTACTTCAAATCCCATCGAATGCCCGAGGACGCGTCGTCAAGACATCAGCTCATGAAAAGAGCCTTATCTTTCGCCTTCGTAAATGGTACTCTTTATAAGAGATCATTCGATTGTTTATGGCTGAGATGCCTGAGATCAGAAGAAGCAAGAAAAGTCGTCCAAGAAACTCATGACGGACTCTGTGGTTCCCATCAAGCTGGGCCAAAGATGAAGCTGAAGATCAAAAGAATGGGCTACTATTGGCCCAAAATGGTTCTGGACTGCCTCGAATATGTGAAGCAGTGTCACTCGTGCCAAATTCATAGGGACTTCATCCATCAGCATCCAAATTCGCTACATCCGACATTGGCTAGTTGTCCATTCGAAATGTGGGGAACCGATATAATCGGGCCCATCTCGTCAGCATCATCCAAGGGACATCGGTCCATATTGGCAACAACCAATTACTTCTCTAAGTGGGCAGAAACAATACCGCTAAGAGAAGTGAAGACAGAGAACATCCTCCATTTCTTCAAGACACACGTCATTTACCGGTTCGGCACTCCACGATGGATCATCTCGGATAATAGGCCGGCCTACAGAAACCATAACATCAGCCGCTTCGCACAGCAGCATAAAATAGATTGGAGATATTCTTCAGTTTATAATCCCCGAGCTAACGGTCTAGCTGAATCTTTCAACAAGACCTTGACAAAAATCATAAAGAAAATGGTGTCCCGAAATAAAAAGGACTGGCACGAGAGATTGCATGAAGCTCTCTTGTTCTATCGGACTACGTTCAAGACAGCCACGAACACATTGCCATTTTCGTATTCAGCACGGAAGCGGTACTTCCCTTGGAGATAGAGCTACCCTCTCTACGAGTGGCAGTTCAGTACGAACTGGCGGATGAAGAAAAGGCCCATCTTCGGCTTGAGGAGATCGATGCCCTTGATGAAACTCGTCTCATGGCACAGCAAAACCTAGAGGCTTACAAAGAGAGGATGACGCGCCCATACAAAAGATTGACTAGGACGAGAATATTCTGCCAAGGCGAACTCATGCTAGTCGTAAAAAGACCTATGATCCCCAATCGTGCTAAGCGGGGAAAATTCGAGCTGAACTATGAAGGACCGTACATCATAAACAAGGTCTACCAAGGTGGAGCCTACTTGCTCATGGACATGCATGGCGAAAGACCATCCCGACCTATAAACGGACGATTCCTGAAAAAATACTACGCCTGACGAGTCATGGCCCAGGTCAATGATAGATGACGACGTCTATGTCCGCTCGCTATCTTCCCAAGTCCAAACTCTATAAGTAGTATCTGGCGAAACCTCGCCTCAAAATCCCAACGGACCGTAACGTCCTTAAACTAGCAATGGACCGAGATGTTCTTAAACTAACATTGGACCGAGATTTCCTTAAACTAACAATGGACTGAGATATCTTTAAACTAACAACAGACCGAGATGTCCCTAACCTAACAACGTCGCCTCAAATACGGCGATAGTGGAATGTAAGTCCATAAGTCCCAACAGTGAGGACTGCAACTCAAATCCCACCGGCAAACGGATGGATCACATGCGACAAAACTATTCTCGATAGTTTCATCGTGCAAAAAAAAAGATACGTCCACAAGCAAAATGGGCACGGATGAAAACCCGAAAGGGCACCGTGAGTAAAAACAGCAGGACTACCGGCGAGTTTGAGAAAACCAGAAAGGGCGCAATCTCGTCAAAATAAAGACACTTGTAAGGTTCTCTCGACCTTGTGAGGAGAAAATACATGTGTGAGATCCTTACGACTCACAAGAGAGGGGATCCCCACGATTCCAAAGGAGAAATTACACTTACGAGAGCCCCACGACTCATAAAGAGAATCCCCCTTATGAGACCCTCACGGCTCATAGGATTCAAAAGTCTTAAGCTACAGAGATTTGAACTTATTCTTAAGCCATCACATCCCTCAGTTTGCCCTACAAGCGGTTCAACATTGACCCTTGTATACAATCCACGGGCACAAATAAACGTTTCCCTCACCGAGTTCCACCAATGGCGCGAAATTTCCCCATTTGGCGAACGACACTTGTAAGTCCTCTCGACTTATAAGGAGAAAACACTCTTGTAAGATCCTTATGACTTATAAGAGAACACACACTTAAGAATCCTCACGATTCCTAAGGAGAAAACGCACTTACGAGATCCTCACGGCTCATAGGCAGAAACACCTTTATGAGACCCTTACGGCTCATGAAGTCAAAAGCCTTAGTCAATAGGATCTTAACCCTATTTGCTAAGCCATCTTTGTTCGAATCGACAAAAGCAAATGATGATTCGCTCCTGGCAATATCCCAGTGGTAG
The DNA here is from genome assembly GCA_030015575.1 of Agapanthus africanus. Taxonomy (NCBI): domain Eukaryota; kingdom Viridiplantae; phylum Streptophyta; class Magnoliopsida; order Asparagales; family Amaryllidaceae; genus Agapanthus; species Agapanthus africanus. The sequence continues at coordinate 193,244,457 of JASDDO010000024.1, read as the reverse complement.
CGATGTTGATGCCTGAATCGGTATAAAATTCCAAGTCCTTTCACGGCAAATGATGATTCACTCCTGGCAATATCCCAGTCCCAGCGATGCTGATGCTAAGATTGGTATCAGATCTCAAGTTCCATACTCGCAGCAAAAAAATCATCGAGCTAAAAATGCATATGAAATAGCCGAAATGATTGGGCAACTCGCAATAAAAAGCAGCGAGTAAAGAAAAAGAAAAATAGCCGAAATGATTGGACACCGCGAAAAAAGAGCCAAAATGATTGGGCAATCGCGACTTTCGCGATATAAAAAGCTGAAATGATAGAGCATCACGGAAAAAAATAAAAAATGAAATGAAATTTTTTCCTTACAAGCAGTTCAATATTGACCATTGTATACAATCTATGGGAAGCCAGATCTCAATGGCTACATCTATGGCCTAGAAATCAACAACGGCGTTCCTTCTCGTTCCAACCAGAAGCAAATGTGACGTCAACAAACGGAGCCACGGCGAAGTCCCCTAGTTCCAAATCTCGATAGTTCTCGGACAGCCTAGAGACTACCTCAGAGCCATGGCAGAGTCCCTAGTTCCAAATCTCGACGGTTCACAGACAGCCTAGAGACTACCTCGGAGCCATGGCAGAGTCCCTAGTTCCAAATCTCAATGGTTCACAGACAGCCTAGAGACCACCCTGTACCATGGCAAAGTCCCCAGTTCCAAGTCTCAACGGTGGCATCCACAGCCTAGAGATCAACCAACAGCGTTCTTCCTCCCTCCAGCAGGATACAGGCACGACGTCAACAAACGGAGCCATGGCAAAGTCCCCTAGTTCCAAATCTCGATGGTTCGCAGACAACCCAGAGACAACCTCGACATTCATCGCAACATCACAGACACAATGCCAACCAACGAAGCAAAGGAAGATCCCTAGCTTCAGGGTCTTGACGGCAACTGAAATGAGACCTAAAAGACTATCGGAGACCATCCCACTCCAGCGCGGAGTGGTCATGACTCATCGGGGCTCCCAAACTGAGCCTAACCTCAAGTAAAAAGCGCCATGGAATATCCCTAACATTTGCTCTTTCGACGGTAATATTACCTGGAAGATTACTTGAAGACGTCTTATCCAGCCCCCGAAAGAATCAGAGACACGACAGTCGTGGGGCTACCCGAACAGCAAGATTGCATATCGGGGAATATATCGGCCAACGCGATGGTGCGACGGGTAAAAAACCCTAGTACCACAGACCCTAACGGACTTCTATTAGCAGGAGTTAACTGTGACATTAGGAAACCCTTGCGAGAACTTCTCGATTCGTCTCGACTCGTGAGGAAATTAGTGTCCTTACGAGAACTTCACGATTCGTCTTGACTCGTAGGGGAAAGACATAGGCAATGGGGATAAGGACCTGTTTCCTAAGTACTGGGGCCCTACAAGTCGGTCCAAGATGGACTATTGCATACTATTCACGGGCCACACTCTCCAAAGTTGAATATCGACTAGGAGGGAAACAACCACTTACGAGTCCTCTCGACTTGTAAATATGAAAATTTCTTTTGTGAGATCCTTACGACTCTCAAGAGAAAACACACACTTAGGAGCCCTCATGACTCCTAAGGCAAAAACACACCTACGAGATCCTCACGGCTCGTAGGGAGGAAAGTCTTTATGAGACCCTCACGGCTCGTAAAGTTAAAAAGTCTTAGGCGGAAGATCTGAACCTGTCATCTAAGCCATCGCTGCCCTGCAAGGAGATCAAGATAGACTATCTACAAGACGCGTTTGCTAAAGGAGACACGCCAGTATGAAATAAAAATATGTCTTTTATTCATGAATCCAAATGAATACAAGGTACATTTTATAAAAGAATCAAAAGATACTCTCATTCAGGAGTAAATACAAAAAGGGGTGAATATAAAAAAAAAGATCCTCAAGCCGGCGGATGGTGCAATAAGCTCGTCAGTTCATCAGTCTTCCGCTAGGCCTCGGCTTCAAGATTTTTTATTGCCACAAGACGGCTCTCCGCCTGAGACTGTTGAGTCTGATATGAGACGAACCGACTCTCAAGCTCCTTTTCAGTAACTTTATGAGCTTCAACCATCTCACTGGTAAAGATAACGATTTTATCAAGAGCTACCACCTCTGTGATAGCTTCTTGAATCACCTGCCAAATTTCGTACGCACGAGTAGTCTTAGTAGTGGATTGAGCCTGGAGTTCCCCCAAAGAATTTGAAGCTATCTCTCTCTTCGAAAATTTCCGGTTAAGCCTCTTCTCGCAAGACTGTAAATTAGCAGCACACCGCTCAATCCACCCGCGCAAACTCACCTTTGCAGTTAAGAGCTCGGAAGGAAGGCGTATACATTCAAGATTATGTAAACAAGCCTCCACTAGGCGCCAATACTTAACCCAAACATGCACCAATGTTTCATCATGATAAGTGGCAAGGAAGGGCAAAGAAGTATTGGCTTCGGCAGCAAATTCATCGGCCGTAACTGAATTACCAGCATGAAGATCTTCAATGAGGGCCGGCAAGGAGTGAATGCTTTGTCTCGTCATCCTTTCAAACGCACGTCGGGTATATAGGCCCGGTGGCATAAAGATTCGGGACTCTAACGAAGCCGGAGCTGGCAAAGCTGTCAAAGTTTATGACTAGTCAGCGAGACTGGCAAACATGGAATAAACAAAACAATACCAAGGGTGAGGTTATACTTACCCACAGCCATGTAAGAGGGATGTTCGCCACCAAAAGATGCGACCGGAACGTTGGGACGTCTGGCCTGAATTTTGGGGGCAGATGCTATTTGGTTTTATCTATCCACCTCTCCGAAAATGCCAAGTTGATTTATGGCATCGTTTATCGAAGGTTTAGACAGATGTGGCCGTTGTAGCAGACTTCGTCAGATTCCCCCTCGTGTACGAGGGGGTTTTGATTGTGGGGACGCACTTCCCTGCAGGCGCAAGCCCCTGCAATTAATTATGCTACCGCATCGCGGAAACCACTTTCTCTTTCTCCAGATGGTCACTTCGTGTAGTGTGTGTTTGTTTTATTTTTGGTTGCCCGTGGATTGTATATGGAGATTAATGTATGTTGTCGCCCGTAGGGCGTGGATTAGTCTAAATCCGTATTTTCTTAGATTTGGGTTTGGGTTGGTTTAAGGATCGTTAATCTTGTTTTAGATTAAGATCAACTTAAACGTTTGTTGAGAATACGTTAGTCTAATCTCAAACTAAGATCTACTCAACATGATTTGAGGATCATTTAGATCCAATGAAAGAGCATTTGAACTCTATCGTTTTAGTTTAGGGACGTTGCGGTCCATTGTTAGTTTTAGGACATTGCGGTCCATCGGATTTAGAGACATCATAGTCTAGTTTAAAGACGCCATAGTCTGTGAGGTTTAAAGATATCATAGTCTGTAAGGTTTTTTCATTTTAAAGACATCATAGTTCATGAAGTTTAGTTTAAGGACATCACGGTCCGTTGTTAGTTTAAGGACGTTACGGTCCAGAGTTAGTTTAAAGAGATTACGGTCCATAGCTAGTTTTAGGACATTACGGTCCATCGTTAGTTTAGGGACGTTTCGGTCCATAGCTAGTTTTAGGACATTACGGTCCATAGGGTTTATTTTTAAGGACATTGCGGTCCAAAGTTTAAGGACATCATACTCTGTGGGATTTAGTTTTCAGGAACGTTGTGGTCCGCAATTTAGTTTTAAGGACGTTGCGGTCCATTGAGTTTAAGGACATCATAGTCCATGAAGATTAGTTTAAGGACATTACGGTCCATAGTTAGTTTAAGGACATTACGGTCCATAGTTAGTTTAAGGAGATTACTGTCCATATAGTTTAGTTTAGGGACGTTACGGTCCATGGGTTTAAGGACATCATGGTCCATGGATTTTGTCTCATCGGTTTGAGGGTGCACCGAGAATTATTGGTCATTGGGACCCTCCACCTCTCTGAAGACGTTAAAAAATTACAACGACATGTATCAAAGGTGTGGAGAGATATACCCTTGAACCAAATTTCAGATTGAGGGGGAGAGATCATGGTAGACCATCTAAGAATCATTAGTCATTTTTGAGAGACTAAGATTAACTTAGGAGATGTGGGATGAATATCCGTTAGATCATTAGTGAAAGATCATAGGGCTAAGATTGGGTTTCTGTAATACCCAGGAGTGCTAAGCACTTAGCTGCATAGAGCGCTTACGTGTATATCACATGAGGCGCTGCAATAGTGCTAAGCACTAACTTTTCCCGGCGCTCATGTGTGTTTCACATGAGGCGCTATATAACTTGGCCTTGAGTGCTCACGTACTTTTCACGTGAAGCGCTGAGTTCTTTTGGAGATTTAATCTCTACTGATGTTTCTCTGTTAATGGTATTTTGATCACCAAGATCATTATTTTGAGGATCTTGAATCGGGTTCTTTAAAGAACTGGGTTCTTGATTTGAACTCCATCTTCTCCGGGAGGTTAAACCTCTTTTAATGGAGTTTTGACCATTAAGGATCACCAAGATCATTATTTTGAGGATCTTGAATCAACTTTGAGTTCCTGATTTGAAGAAACTACGTTCTTGATTTGAACTTCATCTTCTCCAAGAGATTAAATCTCTTTTAATGGTGTTTTGACAATTAAGGATCACCAAAATCATTATTTTGAGGATCTTGAACCAACTTTGAGTTCTTGATTTGAAGAAACTACATTTTTGATTTGAACTCCATCTTCTCCGAGAAGTTAAACTTCTTTCAATAGTGTTTTGACCATTAAGGATTACCAAGGTCATTATTTTGAGGCTCTTGAATCAACTTTGAGTTCTTGATTTGAACTCCATCTTCTCCGGGAGGTTAAACCTCTTTCAATGGTGTTTTGACCATTAAGAATCACCAAGATCAATGTTTTGAGGATCTTGAGTCGGGTTCTTTAAAGAACTAAGTTCTTGATTTGAAGAAACTAAGCTCTTAATTTGAACTCCATCTTCTCCGAGAGGTTAAACCTCTTTCAATGGTGTTTTGACCATTAAGGATCACCAAGATCATTATTTTGAGGATCTTGAGTCGGGTTCTGTTACGCCCCGCTTCCCAGAGTACGCTACGATAGGCACGTGACATAGCAAACCATACTACCTGTGGATAGGAAAAATCCCTCCACAGTCACATTTCGGTTGTAGAGATATCAAGAATAGGAAAGTAAACTAAACTATCTAGTACATGTCCATGAGCCAGAATAAATGAGTCAAGAAATAATAATATGCGGAAGCAAAAGATCCAATAAATAAAACACCTGGAAAGTAAAATGGATACCAACAGGATCCTCACCGCTCGGTCTAACAGCGGCAGTACTCCTGATCAGTCTGCAACAAAGGTAGAGGATCTGGGCCATGCAAAACCCAGACGTCAGTGCGTCATAATATCAAACAATACTATAAGCAGGGGTAACAAGATATGCAGGTATGAGTATAAATGGTAAAACAGGTATAACAGCAATATAAATCAGGGCAGTGAAAGGTAGTGTGCAGTGAGTAATCTAAACTGGTCTATTGGGTTAACTACTCTCAAGTCTTTGAAATCAATTTGATGAATCATCGATGTAACTCAATAGTATCCCGTACGTGCCCGGGATCACGGTCTAAGACTCTCGGGCTGAATCTGAGACGTGCCGCAAGGCAGTAAAGGATAGTAGGTAATGATGAGTGATGTCAGCAGCAGCATCCCGGGGCTGGCCTAGCCCGTAAGACTGATCAGTAAAGGTATCAAACTGTCGAGTTACAAGTCAGGTTTCATCATTGATTTCCCCATACCCCCAAGTTATGTGTGTTCAAGTCAGGTATTGAATAATCTGGAGCCAATGCCAACACAGGATCAGGCAGGTACAAGTTTGTCTGGATAGACAACAGGAAATGTCCGTAGGGACAACAGGTCAGGTTTGTTGGCATTAGTAACAAGATCAGGTAACAGGTAAAGCTATGGTACATCAGGTCAAGTCAGGTAGTATATAGGTATCATGTCATGTCAAGAAGTGCACGGTATCATGTCGTGTCAAGTAATAGGTGTTATCAAGTCATGTCAGGGGTGCGCAACATGTCACATGGATGCTCAAAATCAAAATATACTAAGCATGGGTACACAAAACAAGTATGTAGTACTAATGAAATGAACTAGCATGAATAGTATGCACATAGATAGAAAGTCAAAGACATGGATGCACACTGTCGATTAGGATTACATTTGATAGTTCCAAAACTAATTAGATTACACTTTACTAAACAATATTGGGTTATTAAGGAGATCTGTGAATGCGGCTATATGTATTCTATTCGATATGGATGCGGATGGATATCATATAACCTTTAAATGATAACTAGTTAATGCATGATATTCAATTAAACAATGGGAACGGTTATATGCAATTTGATGCGATATACTATACTATGATATGTGACAAGATAAGTTGCATATGCTAGATATGAAATGATAAGAACGGATGCACATGGTCCTTATAAAACTGTAAAATAAGTATTATGGATGCACGGTTTGAAATTCAATAATTATACTTATTAAAAATAGATGCATAAAATGTAATGTAGCATGTAGCAAGGTAAACTTGCCTCGATCGGATCACGATACGGGATGCGCACGCGGCGTCCAATGTCGGCAAATGTTGCAACATCCACATGCGCACACGGGACAGGTCCAAGCATAGCAAGAAGGTAACCACGCAAGTAGGGGACGTCCACAGGGTTGCTCGGATCGTCGGCAGCGGCACGGCTCCGGCGATCGTCGGGAAAACAAGAATCCAAGAAGTAAAGAGAAGAAAAGAAGAAGAAAGGAAGTGCTCTGGGGTCTGGAGTGGTGGTGTTTAGGATTCAGAGAGGAAAAAGAGGGGACGTCGATGATGGGCCGTCGACGGCGAGGATGCAGGCGGGGTCTTTCCGGCGAGGCAGTGGGGGTTCTTTGTCGAGAATGGGTGTTTAAGGTTGAAGGCTGTGGGTTAGTGATGATGAAGATGGAGATGATGATAAGAGGTCGAGGGAGTGGTGCTGACGATGAGGTCTCCGGCGGTGGGGTGCCGGCGATGGGTAGTGGGCTGCAGTGAGGTGCAAGTTGCAGGGTTGTAGAAGAGCTCGGGGATGGGTCTGGTCAGGGTTTGGAGAGGGGAGGAAGAGAGGGAGTTGAGGAGATGGTAAGGGTGATGACGACATCAAGTCGCCGGCGGTGGAGGAGATGGGTCGTAGTGGGTACTTGGGTTCCTTGGGGTCGGTTTGCAAGGGAGAGGCGTCGGGAAAAAGGGAGGAGATAAGGAGGTCGAAAAGGGGAGATGGTAACGAGATGATGGAGGCGAGGGGTCGGCGGTGATGGCGATGGCGAGGCTGTCACGGGCGTGGGTTCTCACGATGAAGGCGGAAATGAGAACGGGAAGATGAGAGGAGAGAGAGGGAGATGAGGGCAATAGAGAAGAGGCGAGGAGAGGCGGAGGATAGGTGGTCGAAGTGGAGCGGCGACGAGCATGAGCGACGGCATGGGTTCACGCGGAAAAAGAGAAAGAAGAGAACGGGAGGAAGAAGGAGAGAGAGAGAGGTAGGTATACCAATAGGGTTTTTATAAAATTTAATATATATAAAACTTATATTATATATATAGAAAGAGAGAGAGAGGATTGAGAGAGAGACAGAGAAAGAGGGCTGAGAGAGAGAGAATGCGAGAGGAGAGAGAGGGAGGAGAGAGATAGAGAGAATGAGAGAGATCGAGAGGTGGGAGAGAGGAAGAGGTAAATAGGAAGGAAAGATGAAATTGTTTTTATTTGAGAAGAGAGGAAGAGATAGTGGTGAGGGAGAGAGAGAGGAAGAGAGAGAAAAGAAAGAGAAGAGAGAGGGTTGGTGGGACCGGGCACTGAAGGAAGCTGGGATTGTTTTGAGAAAAGATTTTTAAAGAAAAATTTAAAAAGATTTTTCAGTTGTTTGGATAACCCTCATAGTATAAAAAAAATATTCGATTAATAGAAAAGAAATTTTAAATAAATGAATTTTGGCGAGATACAAACGTATTTCAAAATGCGCCCGGGTCGGGTCCAAAAATTCAGATTTTAATTACGAAAAATAAATGCAACTTCCAAATTTTAGAATGAATAATCAGGTAACGAAAATGCATACCCCCAAGAACGGACGCACGTACGTGCGCGTAGCCATCCAAACACGTCAGTTTCACTGAACGGGACGAGAACACGATGCGCGGACGCTACCACGGAGTTAGGGGTATCATGCAGGCTATGAAATGCAATTTTAATTTATTTTACGTGATCTCAAATGTTACATGATAAAAATTTTGATGCCAAATAAAAGTCAATATGCAGTTTATACTAGATGCACATGTCTATGTAACAAGCCAGGGTAGTCTATAAGCATGAATCCACCAGTTCAAGCAAGCGGGTCGGGTCGAATGCAATCTAAAAGTAAACCACCACTCGCACCCAAACAAGATAAATCAATAAAATACCACAGACAAACAAATACAGAAACAGAAATTGGTATAACTGAACTCGGTTGTTACAGGTTCTTTAAAGAACTAAGTTCTTGATTTGAAGGAACTAAGTTCTTGATTTAAACTCCATCTTCTTTCTTTTCAAATTCGTTTTTCCATGAATTTTTTATTCTAAAGAACAAGATCTTTCCGATGAGAATTAAATTCTCAACTTGTGGGAGATTTGTCTTGCGAATCTCAGATCCATAGAAAGAACTAAGTTCTTTGAGAAGAGTTAAACTCTTAGTTTGAGAATTAAATTCTCTTTTGTGGGTGCTTTTTAGAGGCTTCTGTATATTTTTTTAGAAGCTTATGGGGTGGTCTCCTCCTCTTTTTCTTTTTTGGAAAGAAGGATCATTGGTCATTGGGACTCACCATCTCTCCAACGACACTGAGAGATTACAGCGCCATATATCGAAGGTGTGGATGGATGTACCATTTGAACCATATTCCACTCATCAGGGGGGAAGAACAGGTTGGAGCTTAAACTTCTCGCTGCTGAAAAATGCTTCTTTTCGTTGGGCGCACGTGCGTCGCACGTGTTGGGTGTACGTACGTCGCACGTTTTGTACGCACGTGCGTCACACGTGGCGCTTGCACATCATGGGGGGCAGCTAAGGCCCTAACTTGAAGAACTAAGCTCCTTTGAGGATTGAATCCTCGCACATGGTGCGCACGTGGCAGGCGCATATGCATTGCACGTGGTGTGCACGTGGCGGGCGCACGTGCGCTGCATGTGGTGCGCACGTGGCGCTTGTGCATATGCGCATTAGGGGGGCAGCTATGGCCCTAACTTGGAGAACTAAGCTCCTATGGAGAACTAAGCTCCTTTGAGAATTAAATTCTCCCACGTTCGTTGCACATGTTTGGCTCACGTGCGTTGCACGTGGCGCGCATATGGCGGGCGCACGTGCATTGCATGTGACGCCCATGGCGCTTGCGCATATGCGCATTATGGGGGGCAGCTATGGCCCTAACTTGGAGAACTAAGCTCCTTTGAGAATTGAATTCTCCCACGTGTGTTGCACATATTTGGCTCACGTGCGTTGCACGTGGCGTGCATGTGATGGGCGCACGTGCATTGCACGTGGCGTACATGGCGCTTGCGCATATGCGTATTAGGGGGGCAGCTATGGCCCTAACTTGGAGAACTAAGCTCTTTGAGAATTGAATTCTTCCACGTGCGTTGCACATATTTGGCTCATGTGCGTTGCACGTGGCGTGCATGTGGCGGGCGCTCGTGCATTGCACTTGGCGCTTGCGCATATGCGCATTATGGGGGGCAGCTATGACCCAAACTTGGAGAACTAAGCTCCTATGGAGAACAAAGCTCCTTTGAGAATTGAATTCTCATCCTTTTTCTAAGAGGTACCCTTCTTATTTATATAGGAGAGGTAGAGAAGAGATCTCTCTTTTTCCCGATGTGGGACTAAAAATGTAACCCTCATGTAGTAGAGCATTACTTAGATTACACGTGCATTGCACATTTGCTCATAACTTTTGATCGCGGATGAATTATGAGACCCATAATATATCAAATCGAAGGATTTTTTGAGAAACTTTCGATACCATCAGAATTTAGCTGGTTCTCATTTAGGAGTTTATCAAAATATAGCTCGGAAAATACTGGTTTGTATTTTCTTAAGCGTATCGCTGCCATTTGATACCTTGGGCTCTTTTGCGCAAAATTTTTTGGCGGGAACAAATTCCCCTCCACTACTTTGCCCACGTAGGTATGTACGTGGGTTAAGTAGTGCAAAGTAATACATAGCGTATGACCGGTTTCGGGCTGGTATATAAATTTTAGAATCTTGGTCTGAGAAGATAGCGAGCGGACACAAGCGTCGTCATCTATCATTGACTCAAATCTCAACTCTTAAGAGATATAGTTCCAACCATGAGACCCATGAGCTGCACCCTTCTGTTTCTTTATGTATTGATTTGGCGCAAAGTAGTTTATGTACTCATTTCGGAGCTTATAGTTTATTCACTCATCCCGGAGTCTCTAGTTTATGAACTCATTTCGGAGCTTGTGGTTTACCTCACTTGGGCTTATAGGCAAACTTGTCCTAACGTTACAGTTAACCCCTGCTCTTTACGATAGAGGTCCGTTAGGGTCTATGGTACTAGGGTTTTTTGTCCGTCGTACCGTCGCGTTGGCTGATGCATTCCCCGATATGCAGTCTTGCTGTTCGAGTAGCCGCGCGACTGTCGTGTCTCTGATCCCTTCGGGGCTGGACAAGACATCTTCAAATAATCTCCCATGTCATATTACTATCGGGAAAGCATATTCTCCCTAGAAATCATGAGGATTTCTAAGTGTTCATCGCCTCCGTGAGTCGCAAAGATCTCACTCGGATATTTTTTCCTTACGAATCATGAGGATCCGTAAATAGCTTCTTCATTTCAGTGGCATGTAACTTCGGTGAATATGGCCCGTAGATAGTCCATCTTGACCTCCTTGTAGGGCAGCGATGGCTTAAGAAACAGGTTTGGATCTGTCGCTTAAGACTTTTCAACTTTATGAGCCGTGAGGGTCTCATAAGGACTTTTCTCCCTACGAGTCGAGAGGATCTCGTATGTGTAATTTCTCCTTAGGAATCGTGAGGATTCCTAAGTGCGTATTCTCTCTCAAGCATCGTTAGGATCTCACAAGAGAATTTTTCTCCCTTACAAGTAGAGAGGACTCGTAAGTGGCTGTTTCCCTCCTCGTCAATTTTCGACTTGGGGGAGTATGGCCCATAGATAGTCCATCTTGACCTCCTCGCAGAACAGTGATGGCTTAGAAGACAAGGTTAGGATCTGCCACCTAAGACTTTTCAACTTTATGAGCCATGAGGGTCTCGTAAAGACTTTTCTCTCTACGAGTCAAGAGGATCCCGTAGGTGTCTTTTCTCCTTAGGAGTCGTGAGGACTCCTAAGTGCGTTTTCTCTTAAGAATCGTAAGGATCCCACAAGAGAATTTTCTTTATGCGTAGGGACACTAATTTCCCCACAGGTCGAGACGAATCGATAGATTCTCGCTAGGAGTCGTGAGGACTCCTAAGTGCGTTTTCTCTTAAGAATCGTAAAGATCCCACAAGAGAATTTTCTTTATGCGCAAGGACACTAATTTCCCCACAGGTCGAGAAGAATCGATAGATTCTCGCAAAGACACCGATTTCCTTGCGGGTCGAAATGAATCGAGGGGTTCTCTCCAAGGACGCTGATTTCCCTGAATCGAGAGGTTCTACCAAGGACACTGATTTCCCTGGGATTGAGACGAATCGAGAGATTCCTGCAAAGACATTGATTTTCTTGCGGGTCGACGCGAATCAAGATTCTCGCCAAGGACGCTAATTTCCCTGAATCGAGAGGTCTTGCCAAGGACACTGATTTCCCTGGGATCGAGACGAATCGAGAGATTCCTGCAAAGACACCGATTTCCTTGCGGGTCGACGCGAATCGAGAGGTTCTCGCCAAGGACGCTGATTTCCCTGAATCGAGAGGTCTTGCCAAGGACACTGATTTCCCTAGGGTCGAGACGAATCGAGAGATTCCTGCAAAGACACTGATTTCCTTATGGGTCGACGCGAATCGAGAAGTTCTCGCCAAGGACGTTGATTTCCCTGAATCGAGAAGTCTTGCTAAGGACACTGATTTCCCTGGGGTCGAGACGAATCGAGAGATTCATACAGAGACATTGATTTCCTTGCGGGTCGACATGAATCGAGAGGTTCTCGCCAAGGACACTGATTTCCCTGAATTGAGAGGTCTTGCCAAGGATACTGATTTCCCTGGGGTCGAGACGAATCGAGAGATTTCTGCAAAGACACTGATTTCCTTGCGGGTCGACGCGAATCGAGAGATTCTCGCCAAGGATGCTGATTTCCCTGAATCGAGAGGTCTTTCCAAGGACGCTGATTTCCCTGGGGTCGGGACGAATCGAGAGATTCCTGCAAAGACACTGATTTCCTTGCGGTTCGACGCGAATCGAGAGTTTCTTGCCAAGGACGCTGATTTCCCTGAATCGAGAGGTCCTGCCAAGGACACTGATTTCCCTAGGTTCGAGACGAATCGAGAGATTCCTGCAAAGAAATTGATTTCCTTACGGGTCGACGCGAATCGAGAGGTTCTCGCCAAGGATGTTGATTTCCCTGAATCGAGAGGTCTTGCCAAGGATACTGATTTTCCTGGGGTCGAGACAAATCGAGAGATTCCTGCAAAGACACTGATTTCCTTGCGGGTCGACGCGAATCGAGAGTTTCTCGCCAAGGACGCCGATTTCCCTGAATCGAGAGGTCTTGCCAAGGACACTGATTTCCCTGGGGTCGAGACGAATCGAGACATTCCTGCAAAGACGCTGATTTCATTGCGGGTCGACGTGAATCGAGAGGCTCTCGCCAAGGACGCTGATTTCCCTGAATCGAGAGGTCTTGCCAAGGACACTGATTTCCCTGGGGTCGAGACGAATCGAGAGATTCCTGCAAAGACGTTGATTTCCTTGCGGGTCGACGCGAATCGAGAGGTTCTTGCCAAGGACGCTGATTTCCCTGAATCGAGAGGTTCTTGCCAAGAACACTAATTTCCCTAGAGGATGGTTGACTTGTTTCCGAGACGGAGTTATTGGATGACGTATTTTCGAGACGGGGTCATTTGCTGACGTATTTCCGCTTTCTACGGTGTCAGGGTTGACTTGCTCCGCTTTCTACGGTGTCGGGGCCGACTCTAGGTTGTCTGTGAACCGTAGAGTCTTGGAACTGGGGAATTTACCATGGCTCCGATTGGTGGTGTCGCGTCCATGCCCTGCTGGAATGAGGAGGAACGCCGTTGCTGATTTTTAGGCTGTAGATGTTGCCGTTGAGATTTGGAAGTAGGGACTTTGCCATGGCTCCGTTTCATTGTGTCACGTCCGTGCCTTACTGGCATAAGGAGGAACGCCGTTGTTGGTATTCTGGGATGCAGTTGTTGCTGTCGAGATCTGACTTTTCCCTTTGACAGAGTTTGTTGGGACATGTGGTTCCCTTTCGTTTATGCCCATGGATTGTGTACAGGGGTCAGTATGGACTTACCTGCAAAGCAAAAGTTTCATTCTTTCATTCTTTTTTACCACGATGCTCTATCATTTTGGCTTTCTATATCGCGAAAGTAGCGATTGCCCAATCATTTCGGCTATTTTTCTTTTTCTTTACTCGCTGTTTTTATTGCGAGTTGCCCAAACATTTCCGCTATTTTTATATGCATATCTTTTACTTGCTGATTTTGTTGCAAGTTGCCCTATCAGTTCGGCTAGTTCATATGCATTTTTTTTTGCGAGTATGGAACTCAGGATCTAATACCAATCTTACCATCAGCATCGCTGCGACTGGAATATTGCCATGAGCGAATCATCATTTGTTGTGAAAGAACTTAGAATTTGATACTGATTTAGGCATCAGCATTGCTACAACTCGGATATTGCCAGGAGCGAATCATCATCTGCTTTTGTCGATTTAAACAAAGATGACTTAGCAAACAGGGTTAGAATCCTGTCGACTAAGGCTTTTGACTTCATGAGCCGTAAGGGTCTCATAAAGGTGTTTCTCCCTACGGGTCGTGAGGATCTCGTAGGTGCGTTTTCTTCTTAAGAATCGTGAGGATTCCTAAGTGTGTGTTCTCTTATAAGTCGTAAGGATCTTACAAGAGTGTTTTCTCCTTATAAGTCGAGAGGCCTTACAAGTGTCATTCACAACATGAGGAAATTTCGCGCCATTGATGGAACTGGGTGGGGGAAACGTTTATTTATACCCATGGATTGTATACAAGGGTCAACATTGAACCGTTCGTAGGGCAGTCTGGGAAATGTGATGGCTTAAGAACAGATTCAGATCCCTGTAGCTTAAGGTTTTTGAAACTTATGAGCCGTGAGGGTCTCATAAGAGGTTTCTCCTTACGAGTCATGAGGATCTCGTAAGCGTAATTTCTCCTTAGGAATTGTGGGGATCCCTAAGTGTGTTGCTCCTTTGTGAGTCGTAAGGATCTCGCGCAGGTGTTTTTTCCTTACAAGGTCGAGAGGACTTCATAAGTGTGCATGAATTTTTTACGAGCCTGCGCCCTCTCGGGTTTTCACAAACTCGCCGGTAGCCCTGCTGTTTTTGCTCACGGAGCCCTTTCGGATTTTCATCCGTATCCATTTTGCTTATGGACGTACCGCACTTTTTTTTATTATTTTTTTTACGAGTCTGCGCCCTTTCGGGTTTTCACAAAAATCGCCGGTAGTCTTGCTGTTTTTACTCACGGAGCCCTTTCGGGTTTTCATCCGTGCCCATTTTGCTTGTGGACATATCGTTTTTTTTTGGGTTAGCCCTAGGATGCTGCGGTTTGTAGTAGTTTAAGGACGTTTCGGTCCGTCGCTAGTTTTAGGACATTGCGGTCCACAGCTAGTTTTAGGACATTACTGTCCATTGTTAGTTTTAGGACATTACGGTCAATTGCTAGTTTCAGGACATTGTGGTCCATTGTTCATCCTGTATGCACGTGTATTTGTCACACGATGGGATACATAACGATAAAGTGGGATACACCCATTTAGGGTGTGATTTGGTTTGGTTGGGGTGTTTTGTAATCCATCCCTACCGCGACATTTTCCACTTGACGTCGACGCCTGACTTTTTCGAATATGGCCATTTTGCGTTCTCGATCAACTTTGCTCTTCTAACGGGCTTCGTTTAGCAGCACGTCAATCAGCTCTTCGGACGGTTCCAAGGATTTTGGTGCCTATTCTACCCCCAGCTTCTCTGCATCAGGAGCTTTTTTATCATCTATTGATGAGTGAGAGATCATGTGACAACTTGCCACGTAATCTTCGGGTTCTTGACGCGTCGTCTCACTCATCATTGTCATTGCCTCTATTCTCAAGGATATGGTTGAGAAACTCATGGAGTGTGACAGGGGTCCGCGCCTTCTGGTTGTATTCCTTCAGCGTGCCAATATGCTTTTGTAGGTCCGTGCGCTTGTCATCGGGTTTTGCGGGCTTTTTGGTCTTCTTCTTCCTTTTCAAAGATTTTGACGGCTGGGCCTGGGCGTTTTGCCCATCGCTATCAATTCTTGGCGTCGGGCACGGTTTCAGCATTCCCTCAATGATCTCGGGTTCCAGCGGGCTTTTCCACCTAATCGCCGGGCATGTTTGAAGATCCTTCAGCGTTCTTTTTGTTTTGGCTGAAAGAGCGACCTCCCATGGAGCTTCCTCTATGAATGAGAATGATGTCCCCAGCATGTCTACCCTAGTAGGAGTGTGCTGTTGTGGCGGATTTACCTTTCAGTTCTCGGACAGCGCGAACTTGCCTTGTTGGTACTGGTCTTCAACCCAGTTTTTGAAGATGTAGCAGTTTTCGATCGGATGGCCCAATATTCGGTGGTAGGGGCAGTAATTGGGATTGTTGACATCATTCGGTTGCAGTGGGTGTCTCGACTCCGGTAGAGTGATGAGCCCGTTGCGCACTGCCAGTTCGAACAGTCTCCTTGTTTTATCCCAGCGAAATGAGTAAGGACGTCTCAACTTCTCATTGAGGGATCGCCGCTTGTTGCTTTGGCGAACAACCGGTCTCGGGTCACTCGGTTGTTGTTGAGCGTTGGCGACGAAGGTTACTTTCCCTTTGCCCTTTTCATTTCGCAGCTCCATTTTTTAGGAGGATGGTCTATGGCCCATCTGGTCCATTTAGGCCAGCTTGTCGATCAAAACCTAGAAAGTGGTCGTCTTGAAGAACATCATGAATTAGGAAATGGTTGCCTGAGGGTCAAAGGTTCCCACGAACATGCCCACGGAAAGAGCTTCCTTTATGCGTTGTTCACACTTTGACCACAGGTCCCGCCACCGAATGGCGTATTGAACCCAGGTTTCTCCCGGCTTCACTCTAGCGTTAATTAGTGCGGTGATCAGGGTGCACTCGCTAGCGCTCGCGAATCTGTGTGTAAACAGTAGCTCCATTTCTGCAAATGTCTTGACAGAGTCATTCATGAGCTCAGAGTACCATTCGAACGCTGTCTCCGACAAGCTGCCAACAAACTGGCGAAGCAGCAGTTTGTCGTCACCCCCAGTATTACCACACAGAGCCCTGAATTGAGCAACGTGCTAGTGTGGATTACCCGTCCCCTTAAACACTTGGAATTTAGGGATCGTATATCCTGGCGGGTACTTTATTTGATCGTACCAACCCGGATAGGGTCGTCCAGTCTTGACGATTTGGCCGGCCGCTTCGCTCGCCTGATGAGCTCATATTTGTTGAGCTATATAGTCGTCAAGGGCGGCTTTGGAGATGGTCTCTTCCTTGGCTGCTGATAGAGCCAGAAGAGGGTTTGATGTCTCCCCTCTGTCGTCTTCAAGGATTATTGGAAGGTCTTCGGCTGGAGGATCCGGCTGTATAATCATCCCGACCATATCTTGAAACAGAAACGCCATTTGCTTTATGTTGGTCGCTTGTTCCACGGACTCTTTGTCTTTCTTCTCGAGCATTCTTCGGAGGAACTCGGCGTCGGTTTCCTGTTCCTGGCGCTGCTCCGACGACGTCTCCGGGCTTTCTTTCGGCCCAGTGAGCGCGGCCATCTTCGTTATCATTTCCTGGAGCTTTTGTTGTTGCTCCTGGGCTATTGTCACAGATCGGGTGAGTGGTCGATGACCCGTGGAGATGCGGCTATCCTCTTTCCCGGAAGTCATATAGATAGTGTGCACTACCATGCCCCCATACTTGTGGCGTTTGGATTCAGCACCCTTGAGATTTGTTGCAGACACAGGGATTTTCTCCGGCCTTCTCCTTTTATGAGCGGTCGAATTTGAGGGGGCCGTTGCAGCGGGCACCTATATAGACGATACCTTCTGTGGTACGACGGGGTGGTCCTTCTCTTGCCGAACTTTCACTTTCTTCTGTCGGCGGGAGTAGTCTTTGTCGATCACAGAGTCTTGAACTCTTCGCCAGACCCTGTGGATTTTGGAAGACAGCCGTTGAGAGGGTTGTTCCGGCTTTGCTTTAATAACGTTATCCACCGTTAGAGGAGACCTTTTCAGCACGGCAGTTGGAGAGTTCTTGCGCACCCTCCTTAGCGGCTCAAAGCTGTTCCTGGTTGAAACAGCAGTATCAACTTCCACCGTTGGAGCTGGTGGGGTAAGTCCGGAAGGGGAACTGCCCCCAGCTTTCCTCACTCGGTGCCAGTGGCGAAGTCGAGCATGTCTTGTAACCGGGATCACCTCTGTTGTCGGGGTAGCTTCGTCATGCCCTCTGATCTGATGAGAAGTTGTGTCGGTGTCAGTCTATCGAAGACAGACGTCCATTAAGAGGGAACGGTCAATCTTGCAAAGACCGACTTTTTGGTAGGGGAAGCAGCTTTGGTGACTTCGCTTACTGGAGCTGGAATAGCTATCCGTTTCGGGATAACTCCTTCGGGTATTGCAGGCTTCTTCACGGGCTCACTGGAGCTCAGGCTCAGTCTGTCAAAGACTGATGCAGTAGACTTGGAATTGGACGGCCCGTTGAGAGGGGCCGTGGTAGTTGTAAACCGATCGAAGACCGACTTCTTCGGAGCTTCCTATGACGGTATTAGGACGTTGAAGCTTTCCGGTGGGATCATGGTCCCAAAGACCAGTCCAGTGGTGGCCTGAGTCACCTGTTCTACTGGCATGGCGAAGATGAAGGCCGCTTGGGGCCCATAAGTCACTTCTCCAGCGAGGATGGAGTGAGAGTTGCTGTTGCAATTGGTGCAGTTGGAAGCCATTTTCTCTGCACGGGAGCAAGACACCAAATCTTACTACCTCGAATCTAGGGGCACCCACATTAAACCGCGATTCGTTCGTGAACACGACACACGAAGGTCGGAGTGGAAAGAGGAAAAGGTCCCACCGGACGTGCCAGAATCTGTTCGCCGCCGAAAGACGCGACCAGGACGTTGGGACGTCTAGCCTAAATTTTGGTTCTATCCGTCCACCTCTCCGAAGATGCCAAGTTGATTTATGGCATCGTGTATCGGAAGTTTAGACAGATGCGGCCGTTGTAGCAGACTTTGTCAGATTCCCCCTCGTGTACGAGGGGTTTTTGATTGTGGGGATGCTCTTTCCTGCAGGCGCAAGCCCCTGCAGTTAATTACGCTACCGGATAGCGGTAACCACTTTCTCCTTCTCCAGATGGTCACTTCGTGTCTTGTGTGTTTGTTTTATTTTTGGTTGCCCATAGATTGTATATGGATACTAATGTATGTTGTCGCCCGTAGGGTTGGTTTAAGGACCACAAAGTTTAATCTTGTGTGTCGCGTGTGTTTGTCCAAATCCATATTTTCTTAGATTTGGGTTTGGGTTGGTTTAAGGATCGTTAATCTTGTTTTAGATTAAGATCAACTTAAACTTTTGTTGAGGATACGTTAGTTTAATCTCAAACTAAGATCTACTCAACATGATTTGAGGATCATTTAGATCCAACGAAAGAGCATTTGAACTCTATCGTTTTAGTTTAGGGACGTTGCGGTCCATTGTTAGTTTTAGGACATTGCGGTCCATCGGGTTTAGAGACATCATAGTCTGGTTTAAAGACATCATAGTCTGTGAGGTTTAAAGACATCATAGTCTGTAAGCTTTTATCAGTTTAAGGACATCATAGTCCATGAAGTTTAGTTTAAGGACATCACGGTCCGTTGTTAGTTTAAGGACGTTACGGTCCAGAGTTAGTTTAAGGACGTTACGGTCCAGAGTTAGTTTTAGGACATTACGGTCCATCGTTAGTTTAGGGACGTTTCGGTCCATAGCTAGTTTTAGGACATTACGGTCCATAGGGTTTAGTTTTAAGGACATTGCGGTCCAAAGTTTAAGGACATCATAGTCCGTGGGATTTAGTTTTTAGGGACGTTGCGGTCCGCAATTTAGTTTTAAGAATGTTGTGGTCCATGGAGTTTAAGGACATCATAGTCCATGAAGATTAGTTTAAGGACATTACGGTCCATAATTAGTTTAAGGACATTACGGTCCATACTTAGTTTAAGGACATTACGGTCCATATAGTTTAGTTTAGGGACGTTACGGTCCATGGGTTTAAGGACATCATAGTCCAGGGATTTTGGCTCATCGGTTTGAGGGTGCGCTGAGAATTATTGGTCATTGGGACCCTCCACCTCTCTGAAGACGTTGAAAAATTACAACGACATGTATCGAAGGTGTGGAGAGATGTACCCTTGAACAAAATTCCAGATTGATGGGGAGAGATAATGGTAGACCATCTAAGAATCATTAGTCATTTTTGAGAGACTAAGATTAACTTAGGAGATGTGGGATGAATATCCGTTGGAAGATCGTTAATGAAAGATCATCGGGCTAAGATTGGGTTTCTGTAATACCCAGAAGTGCTAAGAACTTAGCTGCATAGAGCGCTCACGTGTATATCACATGAGGCGCTGCAATAGTGCTAAGCACTAACTTTTCTCGGTGCTCACGTGTGTTTCATGTGAGGCGCTATATAACTTGGCCTCGAGTGCTCATGTGCTTTTCACTTGAAGCGCTGAGTTCTTTGGAGATTTAATCTCTACTGATGCTTCTCTGTTAATGGTATTTTGATCACCAAAATCATTATTTTGAGGATCTTGAATCGGGTTCTTTAAAGAACTGAGTTCTTGATTTGAACTCCATCTTCTCCGGGAGGTTAAACCTCTTTTAATGGTGTTTTGACCATTAAGGATCACCAAGATCATTATTTTGAAGATCTTGAATCAACTTTGAGTTCTTGATTTGAAGAAACTACGTTCTTGATTTGAACTCCATCTTCTCCAAGACATTAAATCTCTTTTAATGGTGTTTTGACCATTAAGGATCACCAAGATCATTATTTTGAGGATCTTGAACCAACTTTGAGTTCTTGATTTGAAGAAACTACGTTCTTGATTTGAACTCCATCTTCTCCGAGAGGTTAAACCTCTTTCAATGGTGTTTTGACCATTAAGGATCACCAATGTCATTATTTTGAGGCTCTCGAATCAATTTTGAGTTCTTGATTTGAACTACATCTTCTCCAAGGGGTTAAACCTCTTTCAATGGTGTTTTGACCATTAAGGATCGCCAAGATCATTGTTTTGAGGATCTTGAGTCGGTTTCTTTAGAGAACTAAGTTCTTGATTTGAAGGAACTAGGTTCTTGATTTGAACTCCATCTTCTCCAAGAGGTTAAACCTCTTTCAATGGTGTTTTGACTATTAAGGATCACCAAGATCATTATTTTGAGGATCTTGAGTCGGGTTCTTTAAAGAACTAAGTTCTTGATTTGAAGAAACTAAGTTGTTGATTTGAACTCCATCTTCTTTCTTTTCAAATTCGTTTTTCCATGAATTTTTTATTCTCAAGAACAAGATCTTCCCGATGAAAATTAAATTCTCAACTTGTGGGAGATTTGTCTTGCGGATCTCAGATCTATAGAAAGAACTAAGTTCTTTGAGTAGAGTTAAACTCTTGGTTTGAGAATTAAATTCTCTTTTGTGGGAGCTTTTGGGAGGCTTCTGTATATTTTTTAGAAGCTTATGGGGTGGTCTCCTCCTCTTTTTCTTTTTTGGAAAGAAGGATTATTGGTTGTTTGGACCCACCACCTCTTCGACAACACTGAGAGATTACAACGCTATATTTCGAAGGTGTGGAGGGATGCACCCTTTGAACCATGTCCCACTCATCAGAGGGAAGAACAGGTTGGAGCTTAAACTTCTCGCTGCTGAAAAAGGCTTCTTTTCGCTGGGCGCACGTGCATCGCACATAGCGCTTGCACATCATGAGGAGCAGCTAAGGCCCTAACTTGGAGAACTAAGCTCCTTTGAGGATTGAATCCTCGCACGTGGTGCGCACGTGGCGGGCGCATATGTGTTGCACGTGGCGGGCGCACGTGCGCTGCATGTGGTGCGCACGTGGCGCTTGCGCATATGCGCATTAGGGGGGCAGCTATGGCCCTAACTTGGAGAACTAAGCTCCTTTGAGACTTAAATTCTCCCACGTGCGTTGCACATGTTTGGCTCACATGCGTTGCACGTGGCGTACATGGCGCTTGCGCATATGCGCATTATGGTGGGCGGCTATGACCCTAACTTGGAGAACTAAGCTCCTTTGAGACTTAAATTCTCCCACGTGCGTTGCACAGGTTTGGCTCACGTGTGTTGCACGTGGCGCACATGTGGCGGACGCACGTGTGTTGCACGTGGCGCACATGGCGCTTGCGCATATACGCATTATGGGGGGCAGCTATGGCCGTAACTTGGAGAACTAAGCTCCTATGGAGAACTAAGCTCCTTTGAGAATTGAATTCTCCCACGTGCGTTGCACATGTTTGGCTCACGTGCGTTGCACGTGGCGCGCATGTGGCGGGCGCACGTGCATTGCACGTGGCACACATGGCGCTTGCGCATATGCGCATTAGGGGGCAGCTATGGCCCTAACTTGGAAAACTAAGCTCTTATTGAGAACCAAGCTCCATTGAGAATTAAATTCTCCTACGTGCGTTGCACATGTTTAGCTCATGTGCGTTGTACGTGGCGAGCGCACGTGGCGAGCGCACGTGCATTGCACGTGGCGCTTACGCATATGCGCATTATGGGGGGGCAGCTATGGCCCTAACTTAGAGAACTAAGCTCCTTTGAGAATTGAATTCTCATCCTTTTTCTAACAGGTATCCCCTCTTATTTATATAGGAGTGGTAGAGAAGAGAGCTATCTTTTTCCCGATGTGGGGCTAAAAATGTAACCCCCGTATAGTAGAGCGTTACTTAGATTACGCGTGCATAACACATTTGCTCATAACTTTTGATCGCGGATGAATTATGAGGCCCATAATATATCAAATCGAAGGATTTTTTGAGACGCTTTCGATACCATCAGAATTTAGCTGGTTTTCATTCGGTAGTTTATCAAAATATGGCTCGGAAAATACTGGTTTGCATTTTCTTAAGCGTATCGCTGCCATTTGATATCTTGGGCTCTTTTGTGTAGAAATTTTTGGCGGGAACAGGGGATTTGAAAGATCCCCGGGCCCATCAAGGATCTCCAATTCATCATCAGCTTCCAGAACTGCAGAGGGCATGTTAGCATCATCGTAAAAAAAAGTGATAATAAAGCAAAGGGGTCAAAGTACACAGACCTTGCCCGAAAGAAAGGACGATGTTTTGCTAGGATATTGCTCGTAGGGCAGCCATGTCAAGTAAGCGCCGGAAGGACTTCCTGAGAGATAGGTCCACTATAGAGGCCGCCAATTCCCACAGTTCTGAAAGAATGAAGAGTTCAGATAATGAGGGGATCATTAAAAATAAAATGTAAGAGGTTACCTTCGACGCTCCGCTCGCCTTGAACTAGAGGTATAGCAGCTTCGGCAGCCTCTTCCGCACCATCAGGCACATCACCAGGGATATTTTTCGGTGTAGCGGCGTCTAATTGCAGAGCAAGAACCGCCACTTCAGGCTCCGAAGAAGGAACAATGGCCTTGGCAGTCCTTCCCACAGTCTTCAAGACGCCACTAGAGAGACCCATTGGATCTACAACCGGCAAGGTCGTCTCTGTAGAAAGTATAGACACCGAAGAGACGAAGGTTATCACCGGGAGTTCCAAGATTGAACTAACAGCTTCAACAGTCTCTTCTACACCCTTCGGTGCGTTACAAGAGACATCCATAGAGTCCACGACCAATGGGGCCACCTTCGCTCGAGGAATGGACACCGGAAGTTCCACAACGGGAACGGCGGCCGTTATGATCTCCTTTGCACCTGCCAATGCGTCATGGGAGACATCTATAGAATCCGCGGTCATGGCACGACCCGGGCTCAAATCCTCTTTCGTTGTTGAAGTCCCTGCAAAGTTTTCGCAAAGATAAAGAGATATAAAAAGCGATACAAATTATTTGCCAAAAGGAAAATACGGAAAGCACACATACCGATGCACCAGGATGCCTCTAGTATGGCTTTTTCAAGCCACCATTCCTTCCTGAGGAAATGTGTTCGCCGGGCTTCAAATGCAGATTCATGCCCACCAGTCTTCAGTGCCAGCTCGTCCTTAGAAGCAGCCGAGATAGGTTGCTTGAAGGCTCTTTCATCTTCCCTTCGCAGAGGACCCATATGTACTCTCCGTATTGAAGGGGGATCTTCATAGAAGATAACTGGGGGTAGGGCTTCTTCGGGATGCGCAAATTTTCGGTCTCATCTTGTGAGCGCCTTAAAACTTCAGCTAATTGCGCGGCTTCCTCAGCGGACGAGCCAGGATAAATAAGACCGTCATCCGGCTCTTGCATGGAGAAGCGTTCGTCTTGAACAATAGGCTCAGATTCCAGCAAAAGGTCAAGAAGGCCAGCAACTGTTCTCTTCCTCCTTTTCGAGCTAGAGCTAACACTGGAAGAGGATCGCTTCCTTCCCCTCGGCGCTTTAGTGCGACGTTGGCCAACCTCGCTTCCAGTATCACCTTTTGGCGATACCGTCGCGGATGACACTGCCACTGATGGTACTGTTACTGGCGCTTCATCGGAGGCCTTTGCTTGAGCTCTGGTGCGCACTGGTATCCCAATAGTGCGAGGAATCGATTCTGCTTCTGCGGTTTTCGGGATGAGAACCACGCCGCCATCCCTCAATGGAGGGCGAACCACTGTCCGCGTCCGCAACGGAATGCCAGTATCCTGGGCCGGAGCCGACGATCGACATTCAAAGAGCACCCGCATCTCCTCGACGATGACGGGACCAACTCGATGACAATACTAACCCGTGAAGGACCACACACACCTTGGAATATAGTCAGCCTCGAGGATCATGAAACGAGAGCCGGTGTTCAGCTGCATGAAGTGATGGGTGACATCGCGCGTGACTTCCAGAGACGGAGTAGGTTCAACCAAGAACGCCTCGAAAGGAACACCTTAGTTATAGCCCAACTGCTGGGCAAAGCGATGTTGATTGTACCACATAAAAAGGGCCGCGTTATTCTACCGAAACACCAGGTAGTTCGGCCTAATCGAGTACGGGTGCATGATCTCCTTAGGTTTTAAAGATGACGCTCCACCTTTCGACAAGTCAAACAGCTGCTGAATAGGCCGGGCGGGAGCAGAAAGGACTCGGTCGATGAAAACCATCCCGCCCTTATTGGAGTACAGATTAAGCAGCACGCGGAGGGCTCCTAGCTGGGTAGGGTCGAGAGCAGAAGCATCCACTAGCCTCATGATCCGTGGGAAGGTATAGGAGTCATAAAAATCTAGCCTCCGATGCGCTGCGAACGCTCCCAATACATGCATCTCGATCCACGACGTGAAGTGGTGGAGGGAGGAATTCACGACATCTGTACCTGGGGTTGAAGTGTTGGCCACAACACTTAATCAATGATAAAGATGCGACAGTCCAGCGATGCCAACGGCCAACCGTGCCCCTTCGGCTACGCGATGAGTGGGGGAGAAGACAGAGGCTCTCATATAGTGTCGATGCGTCGGCATGGCGAACCAACTGAGCCAAAGACTGATGAAGCCGACGAAGAAGGTCTCTTCATCCATACCAGGGGCCGCAATTGAATCGAAGGGCACGGCCGACGAAGCCAGAATGTAAAACTGCAGCAGGTCATCTTCTTGGCCGGCAGTTTATTCAGCCCAAACCCAAAAGGGTCGTTAATGTTCGCAAATTTTGAGACCTCTTTCGATAAGACTTCTTCATGAAGAAAACAGGCGATGAAGCTCTTAAAAGGGATGCCCTGTCTTTCTGATTCCGTGAACAGCTTCTCGAAAATACCCAGAGTCTTGATTAGACTGGGGTACTTATGATGGACGGCGTTTTCGGTCGTCAAGCCGTCAAGCATAGTAGGCACGGTCGTGAATACATATTCATCGGGAGGCAGCAACTCTTCATAGTGCTCTCCCCTGATCGGCAATCCAGAGATGTCGCGGAACTCTTCTAGTGAAATCGAGACCTCCTGATCCCCTAGCAAGAAGGTGTTGGTGGGAAGATTCCATTGGTTCAGGAAAGCTTTAACCCAGCAAACATGAGGAGCCGGGTAATGAAAAAGAGATGAGTATACCGCTTGATATAACCCAACTTTCTGCAACCGTGCACGATGGGCGGAGAGGACATATCGAGCCCAAGGAAGATAGCTGATTAGATGGCGAGGGGTAAGCCCTACCTTATAGACTTTTCCCCAGGGTTGGACTTTGCCTTGACAGATACGGCGTCCCAAGATATCTATAGCCGGCAAGGACTGGTTGGGTATCCCGGTCGTTGATGGCTCAAGCCGGCCTATAGGAGTCCAATTAGCCACTTCCACCACATAAGCAGTCGGCGGACGCTCCATCAGCGATATTGGGTGCAAAGGCTCTGTTGGCATCTTACAAGTAAAGCTGCGGCGGCCCCGGATAATATGTTCATACCAAACTCCCCGTAAGAGCAAACTACTGCAATCCCTGTCATGGGCCCGGATCATCGCCATGGCCTCCTCATCTGACGGCGATTGCGGAAAAGCGACGTTTGAGCGAGTAAAAGGAAAGTAAGCAAGAGAAGCCATTGTTCCTGAAAAAGGGGAAAGAAAGGCCGTTAAAGAAACCTATATATGTATATATATATAATAATAATAGAGGGAAACGACAGAAAGTTTGTTCCATGGGACCACTGATTGCAAAACTAAAAGACCCCACAAAATCAATATGGCGGCTCACCAATGATAAGACAGAGCAATTATTATGAGGATCTAAAAAGGTTCTCATTAAATGGACACAGGGTTTAAACAACTCTTGACATCCTCATAAAGAAAGCAAGTTCTGTTAAAATACTCAACAAATTTGAATTTACGTAAGTAAGGAAAAACCCTGTGAAAATGTTCTCGAGACCACCAGGGAATGAAATTCCTGAGGGGCCCTTTTGATCTTCAGAGCAGAGCTCTTTGATGAGGAATTAAATTCCTTTTATGCAATGGAATTAAATTCCAGAAACCTCCATAAAGAGGAAATGAAAAATCAAATGTCATGAATTCTTAAAAGTCAGAGGAGGAATGCCCAAAGCATTGAAGGTTATTACTCAAAGATCACGTCTTTAGATCTCTAAAAGATGGGTTTCAGAGGAGAGCAAAACACTCATGATGGATTTAAAATCCAGAAGTTTTCTTTAAGAAAAGTGTTTCTATAATGTTCGAGATCTTTACCTAGAAATGGTTCCTTTTTCTAACAGAGTTTAACTCTGGAATTGCAATGAACAGAGAACTAAGCTCTGAAAGGGAGAATTAAATTCTCGAAGAAAACAAAGAAGGAAGAAGATGAAAGAACAGTGGCTTCCCAAAGGCCAAACTCTTGCATTTATAAGACGTGACAAGGGCAGTTCACCTCCCCGTTCCCCTAGGCCATCCAACGGTTGTAAAGGTGACAGCGTTGCACTCACGTGCAAGCCACGTGAGAACAACACTGTTGGGGAATTTGTTCTTTTATAAAAAAATAAATAAATAATGAACCAAAAAGCGATGGAAGAATTCCCCAAAAGGAGCATCACGTGCCCACACGTGATGCGCCTTTGAGCAAAAATTATAAGCATTATACTTAACAAATAAGGCTGAAGTTGAGCCTCACGTGCCACACGTGAGCATTTATATACAAAGTATATAGGCACCTTCATAAAAAAAATAACAGGCCAGAAGGCGCATCACGTGCCAACACGTGATGCTCTTCTCTGGGACTGCTGCATATAAGCAAACCGGCCTAGTACCATTGGGTCACGTGCTACACGTGAGGATTCCTAATACCTTCTGAGCCGATAAAATTAAATTCTATACCAAAGGGATCAGAACCCTATTTTGGAAATATTTCCCCCAATCTTTCTAAACAAGAAAGATTGTGCTCTGTAAATCAGAGCACCGTTGGATCAAAGATCCAATGGTGATTAAAAATCACCAAGATACAAAATAAGCTCTGTATGGGAAAATATTTTCCCAATCTTGTTAAAAACAAGAAAATGTCTTCTGTAAAACAGGAGTCCTGGATCAAAGATCCAACGGTGGATAAAATCCCCAAATTAATCAAAAATCTCTCAATGAGAGATTTCCTTAACAAAAATCAACAAACTTGCATCTGCTATATAAAGGACTCGAGACTGAAGAGAGAGATATATATATACAAAGAAAGAGAGGAGACCCCCCATAAAATTTGAGAGAGAAAAGAAGAAGAGGGGTTCCCTTTAGAGAAAAAGAAATCCTAGATGAGAAAAACACTTAGAGATCATTTTATCTCCTTTTACAAGAGTTTAACTCTTCCAAAAAAGAACTTAGTTCTTCCTCTGGTTGAGGTCTGCAGAAGAAGATCTCCCCACAAGTTGAGAATTTAATTCTCATCGGAGAGATTCTGTTATGCGGTCCCAAAACTTAGAGAAAAGAACTAGGTTTGAAGAATTTAATTCTTCCAAAGACATAGGAATTTAATTCCTTTGATAAAGCTAGGGTTTAACCCTACATAAGAATTTAATTCTTATAAAACAAAGGACTTGAAATTCTCAAGACTAAGATCAAGAGCCCCATGCATATTGGTGTTTAACGCTATAACGACAGATCACGTGTTCCCACATGAGCACATCTGAGGAACAGAAAAGAACAACTGAGATTGAGTCACGTGATCCCACGTGACCTCCAATAGTGCTTAGCACATAGAAAATAATAGAAAGATAAATTCAAAGGAGGCAGTTCCTAACTTAGTGGCGCCTCATGTGTCTACACGTGATGGTTGCAAGACTTAAGTGTTTAACACTAACATGTATAAAATGAGTGAATAAGCCCAAAGAAACAATGCCTAATATTTAGGTGCCACACATGAGCGCTCCAAGTTTCAGTGTTTAACACTGCTTAAGAGACTCACGTGGGAGCACGTGAATGCCAAACATTTAGCAGTGCTTAACACTGTGTGAGGCCAACCTTAGCCCAAATCAGCAAAGTCTCTCAAGGCCAAAATCCTTTTGACCATCAATAAACCATGCCTTCCTATACTCAGGTCCCCCTAAATCGATCTTGGTCCCAGAGATGGCCAATGATCTCCTGACACGTGGTATCTAAAATAATGTTCGTTCCACCATGATCTCTCCCTTCCATCTGAAGTTCGGTTCAAGTGTACATCTCTTCACACCTCTGATATATGTCGTTGTAATTCTTCAACGATATCAGAGAGGTGAAGGGTACCAACAACCAACAGTTCTTTGGAGCACTCTCAAATCCATGAGCATATCCCTATGGACCGCAATGTCCTTAAACTAACTATGGACCGTAATGTCCTTAAACTAGCCTATGGACCGCAATATCCTTAAACTAGCTATGGACCGTAACGTCCTTAAACTAAAACGATAGAGCCCAAATGCTTTTTCGTTGGATCAAAAATGATCCTAAACCCCCGTTAAGTAGATCTTAGTCCAATATCGGATTAACGTATCCTTAACAAGCATTTAAGTTGATATTAATCTTAAACAAGGTTAACGATCCTTAAATCAACCCAAAACCCAAATCTAAGAATATACGGATTTGGACTAATCCACGCCCTACGGGAGACAACACAAATTAGTCTCCGTATACAATCCACGGGCAACCAAAAATTAAACAAACACACACGACACGAAGTGACCTTCTGGAGCAGGAGAAAGTGGTTACCGCGATACGGTAACGTAATTAACTGCAGGGGCTTGCGCCTGCAGGGAAGAGCGTCACCATAATCAAAAAACCCTCGCCAACGAGGGGGAATCTGACGAAGTCTGCTACAACGGCCGCATCCGTCCAGACCTCCGATGCATGGTGTCATAAATCAACTTGGCATCTTCGGAGAGGTGGACGGATAAAACCAAATAGTATCTGCCCCCAAAATTCAGGCCAGACGTCCTAACGTCCCGATCGTGTCTTTCAGCGCTAAACAGAGGTCCTACAGATGTCTACCCTACTTCAGCAAAGAAACGACATGGCATCATCAAAACAAAAAAATCGGGGACGGCAACTCATATAAAGCCTAAAAGACTATCGGAGACCATCCCACACCAGCGTGGAGTGGCTATGACTCATCAGGGCTCCAAACTGAGCCTAACCTCAAGTAAAAAAGAGAAATGGCAAATTCCTAACGCTTGCTCTTCCGACGGTCATATAGCCTAAGGATATTACTTGAAGACGTCTTGTTCAGCCCCTGAAGGGATCAGAGACATGACAGTCGTGGGGCTACTCGAACAACAGCTTAAAGACTGCATATCGAGGAATACATTAGCCAACGCGACTGTCATGCCCCACTTCCCAGAGTGCGCTAAGATCGGCACGTGACAGAGCCAACCATGCTACCTGTGGCTAGGAAACATCCCTCCACAGTCACATTATGGCTGTCTATAGATATCAAGAACAATAGAAATAAAATAAACTATCTAGTACATGTCCATATGCCAGAATAAACGAGTCAAGAATTAATATGCGAAAGCAATAAATCCATTAAACAATAACAATCTGGAAAGTACGTCCCAAATATGGGCTCACGTCAGGAAATGAAAATGCTGAAAGAAAACTAAACTAAAATACTAACAGGATCCTCACTGCTCGGCCTGTCGACTGAAGTACTCCTGAACGGCCTGCGAGAGAGATAAAGGATCTGGGCCATGCAAAACCCAGACGTCAGTGCGTCATAATATCAAACAATAAATATAATCAGGAGGTAACAAGATATGCAGGCATGAGCATGAACAGTAATGAGTGTATAACAGTAACATGAATATGGAACAGTAAAGTGTATGTGCATGCGGTGAGTAATCTATGCTACTGGGTTAATTACTCTCAAGTCTTTGAAATCAATTTAATGAATCGTCGATGTAACTCAATAGTATCCCATGCATACCTGGGACCATGGTCCAGACTCTCGGGACTGAATCCGAGACGTGCCACTAAGCACAAAACAGGAAACATGTACAGACGAATGATGTCAGCATCATCATCCCGGGACTGGCCTAGCCCCCAAAACTGATCAGTATAAGCGTCGAACTGTTGAGTTACAGGTCAGGTTTCATTATTGATTTCCCCTTACCCCCAAGGTTATGTGTTCAAATCAGGTATTGATAAATCTGGAGCTAATGCCGACACAGGATCAAGCAGGTACAGGTTTGTCTAGGCAGACAACAGGATATGTCCATCGGGACAACAAGTCAGGAATGTCGGCATTAGGAACAGGATCAGGTAACATGTCAAGTAGTGGTGCATCAGGTCATGTCAAGTAGTGCACAGTGTATCAAATGGATGTCCAACAGTAAAATGTAGCAAGTATCGAATCAGGGTAAAAGTACGGGTGTACAGTAAAAGTATGGATGCATAAATATCTATCAGGGGTTACATCATGACTATGTAGGATGCACATTATCAAGCATGGGGTACTAATGTAACAGTAATATGAATTAATATGACATGGCATGCAACTAGATATATTGAATTAATGGTATGGATACACAATAAAATATGGATGCACAAATATCTATCAGGGGTTACAACTACAGCTCCATGACTATGTAGGATACACATTATCAAGTATGGGGTACTAATGTAACAGTAATATGAATTAATGTGATCTGTAGATGCAGCTACATATATAATAAATGATATGGATGCATACAGGTATCCGAAAATAGTAAAACATTAATATGGATGTACAATGCAATCAACATGTGATATTTTTATTCATATGGATGCAAAATATGTATTATAGCGTGTAGCAAGATAAACTTGCCTGAATGGATCACACGAAGGGGTGCGCACGCTGCGTCCGGCGTCGGGTAAACGTCGCAATGCACACACGGCATACGGGACAGATCCAGGCAAGGCAAGAAGGTAACTATGCTGGCTGGGAACGTCCACAGGGTCTCGCGGATCGGCGGCGGCGAGCACGGCTCTGGCGACGATCGGAAAATGAGGAATCAAGAACCAAGAAGAGAAGAAGAAGAAGAAGAAGAATAGGCTGGTGTTTTGGTTGGTGTTAGGGGATAGCGGTGAGGCAAGGGGGACGTTGACGATGAGTCGTGGGTTTTCCGGCGGGGTTTACGGCGATGGCAGTGGGTTTCACGATCGCCGGGGATTGGGTGTGCGGGTTCTTGCAGGGTCGGGTTCTGGTGTTGGGTAGTCTGGAGTTGGATCGGGGTCAGAGGAGGTGGCAAGGGGAGGCCGACGAGGGTGTTCGGCGGTGAGGGTGCCGGCAACGGTGACGCAGGCCGAATGCAGGGACGAGGGTTGCAGGCGCAGAGACTACATGGGAAGAGAGAGGAGTGGAGGAAGAAGAGGAAGGAGGTGAGGTGGTCGAGAAAAGGTCGATGACGACGAGGGTGGAGGTGGCGACGGCGTCGCGCGGAGGGAAGGGCGGCGACGGGCGTGGGTTCGAAGGTTGTGGGTTTGCTCGGAGTTGGGTCGTTGAGGATGAGGGCGATGAGGAGAGGTAAGGAGATGGATGAGGGTGAGGTTAGGATGAAGGCGAGGGTGGAAGCGAGCTCCGGCGGCGAGCACGAGCGTCGGGCGTGGGTTTCGTGAGGAGGCGGGAAGAAAATTTAAAGAAAAATGAAGAAGAAGAATGTGAGGGAACAGTGAAAACGGTTTTGTGAAAGGAATTAATTATAATATAAATATAAATATATATATATACAGCGGAGAGAGGGGGGGAGAGAGAGAGAATTAACGGTTAGGATTTTAGAGATATATTTTAGCTTAAAATCTATAAACGTTAAATAGTTATAACTAAATGAATAAAATATTGGGAAAATTTGAGTTTTCAGGCTAATACAAAAATAGTCCAAAACACGTCCGGGTCGGGTCTAAAAATCTAGTTTTAAAATACGGATAATATACGTATTAACCAAAACCAAAATAGGATATCCGGGTAATGAAAAAGTATACCCCCAAGAACGGATGCACGCACGTGCACGTAGCCATCCAAACGAGTCCATTTCACTGAACGGGACGGGAACAAGATGCGTGGATGCTACGACAGGGTTAGGGGTATCATGCAGGCCATACAAGATATTTTACTTGACTTTATATGTTATATTGAAAAATGCAGATGCCAAATATAATGCCAGTATGCAGTATAAAAATATGAAAGTGCACGGATCCACATAACAAGCCGGAATAAATCATAAACAGGAATCAAGACGGGTTTCCAGCAAGCGGGTCGGGTCGGATGAAAATACAGATGTCAAATACACTATCCGCACCCAAAACACAGTAAATCAAGAAAATACCATAAATGAAGAAATACTCAAAATAAAACTGGTATAAATGAACTAGGGTGTTACAGCGACGGTACCACGGACTAAAACCCTAGTACCATAAACCTAACGGCCCCCTGTCGTAAAGAATATGGGTTATCTATATTTCACGTTAGGATACACCTGTGAGATTCTCTCGACTCATCTCGACTCGTAGGGAAAAACATCTTTATGAAACCCTTACGGTTCATGAAGGTGAAAGGCCTTAGGCGACGGGGATATCAACCTGTTTCCTAAGTATTGTGGCTCTACAAGTAGGTTTAAAATGACTCTTGTATACTATCCGCGGGCCACATTCTCCGAAGTCGCACACCGACGAGGAGGAGAAATCACTTACGAGTCTTCTCGACTCATAAGTGGGAAATTCTCTTGTGAGATCTTTACGACTCTCAAGAGAAAATGCATTTAGGAGTGCTCACAACTTCTAAGGAGAAAATACACCTACGAGATCCTCTCAACTCGTAGGGAGAAAAGTCTTTATAAGACCCTCACGGCTCATAAAGTTGAAAAGTCTTAGGCGACAGATCTAAACCTGTATCCTAAACCATCGCTGCCCTATAAGGAAGACAAGATGGACTCTTGTATACTATCCACGGGCCACATTCACCAAAGTTACATACCAATGAAATGAAGATGCTACTTACGAGTCCTCACGACTCGTAAGGAAAAAATACCTGAGTGAGATCCTTACGACTCACGGAGGCGATGAACACTTAGGAATCCTCATGATTTCTAGAAAGAATATGCACCTATGAGATCCTCACGACTCATAGGGAGAAAAAACTTTCTTGAGACCCTTACGGCTCAGGAAGATGAAAAAAGCCTTAGGTTACAAGGATCCTAAACTTGTCTCCTAAGCTATCAACTCTATGGCCATGCATAATTTTGCACTACTTCACCCACTTACATACTTATGTGGGCAAAATAGTGGGGGCATTTATTTCCCCAATATTTAGCCCAATAAAGAGCAAAACTCTGTTGGAACTTAATGAGGCAGCGCCTCACATGCTCTCCACGAGGGAGCCAGTGCCAGAGCCAATCCGATAAGATTAAATCCT
This sequence comes from Agapanthus africanus, assembly GCA_030015575.1. Lineage (NCBI taxonomy): Eukaryota > Viridiplantae > Streptophyta > Magnoliopsida > Asparagales > Amaryllidaceae > Agapanthus > Agapanthus africanus. The sequence goes on along the minus strand of JASDDO010000024.1, from coordinate 193,210,701 downwards.
ATAGTGGCGCCTCACGCGGGCACCAATGTGCAAAGCACAGAAGAACTTTCTGAATAAAGAGTCGAACTCTTAGAAGGCGCCTTTCGTGTTATCCACGCGGGCGCCAATGTGCAAAGCACAGAAGTGCCCATCTTAAGAATTAAATTCTTAAGCGACGCCTATGTGCACAACACGTGAGCGCCAGCGTCCAAGTTGACATCTGTAGAATTAAATTCTACATTTCTCTAATAAAGATCGGGATATTCTCTGTTAAACAGAGTCGTCGGATCAAAGATCCGATGGAGAAAACATCTCCCAAAATTTTCTAAATAAGAAGGGTACTCTCGGTTGGATCAATGATCCAACAATAGAATAAAATTCTATTTCTTGGGAATATATTCCCTCAACCTTTCAAAATAAGAAAGATTGCTCTCTGTAAAATAGAGAACCGGTGGATTAAAGAATCCAACGGTGATTAAAAATCACCGTTTTACAGAATAAATTCTGTATAAGGGAAAAATATTTCCCCAATCTTGTTAAAAACAAGAGCAACATCTTCTGTAAACAGAAGTCCTTGAATCAAAGATCCAATGATGGGTAAAATTCCCTAAATCAATTCTGAGACCAATTAAATCAATTGGGACCTCTCAATAAGATATTTTCTCATAATTAAACAAATTTCTCGCCACTATATAAAGGACCCGAGACTTCAAGTCTCACAAAGACAGAACCCCCCCCCCCACAAGCTTTTACAAAAAAAGCACAGGAGCTCTAAAAAAGAGAAGAAGAGAATTTAATTCTCAGAGAAGAAGCTTCTGCTTCATTGAAACTCCAGGTAAAAAGAAAACACAGAGATCATATCGTCTCCTTTTTACCATATCCAAGAACTCGGTTCTTTCTTTAGATCTGAAATCCACAAGTCGAATCTCTCACAAGTTGAGAATTTAATTCTCATCGGGAAGACCTTGTTCTTGAGAATCAAAGATTCAGGGAAGAACAAAAAAGAACATAAAAAGAACAGAGTTCGTAATACTCCAGGAATTCAGAGCTTAGCTCTTCAAAGAACCCGATAAAAAAATAGCTCCTCGTGTGCACCCCACGTGGGTGCCTTCTTTAAACAGCGCCAATGCCTCAAGTGGCAAGCACGCGGGCACCCAAAATAGAAGGCCAGCGCCTCACGTGAAATGCACATAGGCGCTGAAGAAAAAGTGTTTAGCACTCCATACACAGCCAAAATGACTGAGTGTTCAGCACTAATTGGGCAGTGCCCAGTGCCGCACATGTACCTCACGTAGACGCCATAGCACTTCTCATTTAGTCAATATGACTAAAGTCTTCAACACCTATTGGGCAGCGCCCATGAATGAATGCTTCACATGTCATATATGTGAGCATCAGAACCCAAACAAGTGCCTAGCACTTTTTTTAAAAAAAGAAAAGAAAAGACTGAGCAGACCGAGCCCAAATTGGCTGAGTTTCCAAAGTCTTCTTTCAACAAAGCCCAAATGCTCTTTTGTTCGATCTGAAATAAAAATGATGATCCTAAAAATTGTTAAGTGGATTTTAGTCTCAAATCAGACTAACGTATCCTTAACAAAAAATCGACCGAGCCCCAAATGCTCACATACATTTAAGTCGATTTTAATCTCAAACTAGATTAACAATCCTTAAATAAAACCCGAATCTAAAATATGTGGACTTGGACTAATCCACGCCCTACGGGCAACAACATAAATTAGTCTCTGTATACAATCCACGGGCAACCTAAACAAATAAAAACACACACGATACGAAGTTAACTTCCTGAGCAGAAGAAAGTGGTTATCGCGATGCGGTAACGTAATTAACTGCAGGGGCTTGCGCCTGCAGGGAAAAGTGTCCCCATAATCAAAAACCCTCATGAAAATGAGGGGGAATCTGACGAAGTCTGCTACAACGGCTGCATCCGTCCAAATCTCTGATATAAAGTACCATAAATCAACTTAGTTTCTTCAGAGAGGTGGACAGATAAAACCAAATAACATCTGCCCCTAGATTTTAGGCCAGACGTCCCAGTCCGTCTTCCGGCGGTGAACAATGGCGTTCTTCTGAACCAATTTAAGCGGTTCAAAACAGTTAACGAGCCTTACAACCGATTCAGCTATTATTGCGGGGTAACCATGTTCTTGGAACCTCACGAAGTTCAGCCTTGAAAGAGCCCTAACCTTTTTGTTGGCTCTGTATCTGAGCCTTTTCTGTTTCATCTTCTCGATTTTGAGGGCTTGGCGGGTATCCATTTTTCGGGAAGCCACCGTGAGTCGATTGACGGGGAACTTAGAGAAGACACCCGATCGAGCAGTCGTCAAGAGCACCGCCGGAGCTTGCCCGAGACACCTTGTTGCTTTGTTGGTGTTGATGGCTTTGCTTCTAGCAGGAGCAGCGGACAGTCGCTCGAAGACGGATCTGTGCTTGGGCTGAAATGCCTTCGCGACCACGACATTTGGCCTTTTACCTTTTAAGGCCGGTTTATCTATCACCGGGGCTTGAGGAGCAGGAATAGTGTTAGCTGAGACAAATAAAATAGAGCTAAATTGTAGCAGCGGTTCCTCCCACTGTCGCCCGAGACTTGCCGGAAGAATTGTTCGACCGTCCATCTTCATCGTGTAAGAGACGGGAGCTGCATTGAGAGTTGAGTTCATCTTTGGAGATATTGTTGAGAATTGATTGCTTGAAAGCCTGCATGAAAGAGCATTATTTTAGTATAAATATCAATGTATATGTTGATTGAGTTCGCATGAACATTTAACCCAAAACATGGGAGGAAAAAAACGTCCCATCAGGCGTTCCAGAATTTGTAAAGTGTTTTTGTCACCCCCATTAAGATGGGAATGCGCGCGCTTGTCAGGTATATACAGATTCCCCCTGCCTAGGGCAGTCTGGGTTTTATTGATTGTGGGGATCTAAATCTCCGACAGTCGCGGAATAAACTGCCGTTAATTACCCCTCAATTTTGGAGTAAAGGAACCTCCGATTGATGGGTCAAACTGGTCATGCGAAATCAATGTGATGTGTTGGTGTTTTTTTAATAAAAAAAGCATAGGGACATGCACATTTCATTTTTTTATTTGTGAAAAAAGATTTTTTTATTCAAAGAAACATATTTTAAAAATAATTATTTTGATTATTTTAATTTTGTTTTATTAATTTTTTTGTTTTATATTTTTTTTAAATAGGGGGAAGGAAACCCCTCCCACTAAGTGGGAGCTCCCCTCCTCACATGGAAGGAGGAACCCCCTCACGTGAAAGGGAGGCCCCCACTAAGTGGGATCTCCCCTCCTATGGGGGGAGAGAAATCCCCCCTCACATGGGGAAGGCTCTCACTAAGTGGGAGCTCCCCTCACATGGGTGGGAGGCTCCCCTCACGTGAGGGAAATGAAAAGGTACATGTCAATGGGGGCACGTGCACGGCACGTACTCGTGAGACATGGACCGGAAAGGGGGGTTAAGCCCACGGATTCTGTGTTGAACTCCTTTAATTTTTATTATGGAGTTAAACTCCAGAATTTTATTTTATTATGGAGTTAAAAATCAAAAAAAATTAAATGGAGTTAAACTCCCAAAAGAATTTTTACTGTGGAGTTAAACTCCAAAAGATATTTATCGTGGAGTTAAACTCCAAAAGATTTTAAATGGAGTTAAACTCCCAAAAAAAATTATTGTGGAGTTAAACTCCAAAATATTTTTTTTATTGTGGAGTTAAACTCCAAAAGATTTTAAATGGAGTTAAACTTCCAAAAGATTTTTTATTGTGGAGTTAAACTCTAAAAGATTTTAAATGGAGTTAAACTCCCAAAAGAATTTCATTTGGGGAGTTAAACTCCAAAAATTTTATTTTGTGGGGTTAAACTCCAAAATATTTTAAATGGAGTTAAACTCCGAAAAGAAATTTTATTGTAGAGTTAAAATCCAAAAATAATTTTTATTGGAGTTAAACTCCCAAAAGAATTTTATTTGGAGTTAAAATTCTAAAAGAATTTTTATTGTGGAGTTAAACTCTAAAAGATTTTAAATGGAGTTAAACTCTAAAAAAAAATTGTTTGAAGTTAAACCCCAAAAAAAATTTAAACTCCCAAAACAATTTTTTAAATTTTTTTTTAAGAGGTGAGTGGGAACTTTCTTCCCCCTCACGTGAAAGGGAGCAAGGGGCTCCCACTTTATTGGAGTCTCCCCTCACGTGATGGGGAGCAAGGAGCTTCCCTTTTGTGGCAGTCTCCTCCTTATGTGATGGGGAATAGAAAGCTCCCATTTAGTGGGTGCTTCCCCCTCTCTCACGTGAGGAAGGAAACACCCATCCATGTGGGGGAAATGGAGGGTGCCCACGGGTTTGGAGTTAAATTCCAAAACATTCTTTTTTTTCTTATAATTTTTATGGAGTTAAACTAAAAAAGGTTTAAAAATATAGAGTTGAACTATTAAAATTTTTATATGGAGTTGAACTCCCAGTTAATTTTATTTGAAGTTAAACTCCCAAAAGAATTTTTATTATGAAGTTAAACTCCAAAAGACTTTTTGAAAATATGAAGTTAAACTCCCAAAAACGATTTTTATTTTAAAAAACCCAAAAGAGAACTCTTGAAGCTCCAAGATTTATGTCTTGAATGATGAAAGGGGATCTCTTTCTCCCTTTTTAAGCTTTGAATCCTGTAACGAACCTAGTATTACTGTACCTTCGTGTTTTCTTTCTTTAGTAAAATATTGTATTTATTTATTCTTAGTATTTTCTGTGTATTTTGTTTTTTATAAATATATTATTTTATTCTTCTATCTATTTTTCCTAAACACATTTCTTTAAAACTAAATTTTAACCTTTTTTTCAAATTAAACATAAGACCTAACACAGCCCATAACGCAAATCCAATTTAATTTTCATTTTCTTTAATAAATCTATGAGCCCAAAAGCCCACTTTCTTTTTAGGCAATATCATATATTTAATTCTTATTAAATATATATATGAACAATCTTGTATCTCATTGGTTAAGTCTTTGCATCGTTATTCCATAAATCACATGTTCAAATCCCCATTCTTGCAATTAATTTTTTTATCAATTTTTAATTCTACTCATAACTTACAAATGAGACCTTTCATTTTCAAAATGAATGGTGACCTTTCATTTCTCTTTTAATTCTCATGTTGAATGCATATATTATTATACATAATTCACCATTACACTATCTTTATTTGTCCCCCTCTATCTTTTCCTTCCTCACATTTTTTTCTCTCTCACTTCTTTCTCTTCACCTAGAGTCCAAGATGAAGAACATGAAGAAGTCTTCAAGAAGGTCTCGCTAGTAACACGAGGCTATCGGCGGATAGACAAGCCCGGTGACAATACCGGCTTGTGTATGTAAGTCTCTTCTCTCCCCCTTCCATCTCTTTATTCTCCTCTTGTCATATCCCGTGAACCCGCTATTCTTTTCATATCATAATCCATAAGAGAAGATAAACATAAATATATACATATATATAAGATTAGATATATATATATGGTTCTATATGGTTTAATAATACCTTATTATCTCTTGTTCAAATTAAAGTGTTTTTAATTCTTTGTTCATGGCTATGAATATTTATTACAAATTGTGAGAACACAAATTTCATGCCACAATATATCTATAATGTCTCATGAAATCGGTTTTTTTATTAAAAGAAAAATAGAACCCTGCATAAAATACTAGTTAATCTTTTTGCCGATTTTAGTATACACATCAATACCTTTAGCTTTAAAATAATTTTTAGAAATTAATTTTTATTTCTGAAAATTTCAGGAAATTTACATATGATAGATTATATTATTTTGTATATGTTGTAAAACTTTTATATCGAATCACTTAATGGTTTAGGAATTATATCGGTTTTATTCACTGTTCGTAAAATAGAAAACTGTAGTTATTGGTCAACTTCTAGAACACATAACTTGGTATACCGATATCCAAATTGAGCACACTCAGCTGTTTTCGATATCCACATCGAATAATATATATTTTACTAGTTTTAAGTTTTTACTGAAAACCAACGTAAGATAAATAAAACTGCGTTACAATATTAAGCGACGGATCTAGACAGAATATGTCCTGATTCGCACACTGTTTTTAAATAGAACATAACTCGAAATCTTGATATCCGTTCATGCTAAAATTTAGATGTGTAGATGCATAAATGATAAAGCTATAATTTTCTGTATATTAGATTACTTAGAAATGCACGAAACAACCCGATATAGGCTTTGCAATATAACATATAATTGATGTCTAGAAATCTAAATTTCTGTTTTAAACGCTGATGTTAAAATGATCATAACTAGAATTTAAGAAATCCAAATCGTGCGAATCTTGGTGTTTTAGATAAGTACATCGAAATACCTACAATTTTTGAATAATCTTTGTAACCTGAAATCTGATGAAAATTAACTCAAACTGCGTTTTAAAAATAGATGAGGGTGCTGGACAGATTCTGATCTGTTCTGCGCAACAAAACGAAAATGAGTATATCTCCCAAACCGGTAGTCGTATTTAGGCGCGACTGGAGCTCACACGTGCACAACACTTAGATCTATATTTTTTGTTTATATTCAGAAATTGATTGGCCTGATTGATTAGTCGTACATAATATTTCTTTACAGCATTGTTTATGGTAATTACTTGAATAATATACTTGACTCATTTCATGCTATTCGAACATATATACATATTTATCTTGATCATTAAATTGTTGTATGTACATAAAGACGATAATTAAATACTTGAGTTATATTTTGAAAACTATACAAAATTATTTTTACATAAAACCCTCTCAAGTTTTATAAATTACAATAAGGACCCTAGTAATTATAGGTTTAAGCGGGACCAGTCTCTTGAGCCTCAGGGAGTCGGAGATATGGGTGCTTGCCTATTTAAGATAGACAACTTAACAAACTGTGTTATCAACACGGTAATCGTCTTTGTAAAAGACTCAAATCCTGCCGCCCATATGCAGCGGTTACCGATAACATCAAAACCTAATTCATGACTTCAATTTCTTTTCTAATTGTTTTGACTCAGACTGAGTCTCATTAGAATAATCTGAATTGAATATGATTCAAGTACAATCTACAATATTACAATTCAATATGAATCCATGAATCCATATAATCAATCGGATCAAACTATTCAATCTATATTGACCGAACCGAACCATGGATATACTTCCATTTACATAATTCTCCAGTTACATCCATGATTCTCCAGTTGCATCCATTTACTGATATCATGGTTTCGGCAAGTCATCCAATTATACAATCTATATTACAAGACATTACAAGTTGCAATACAATATAAACAATACAACCAAGACATCGCGGGGTTTAAGGGGTAGATTGGTACGGAAGGTATTAGAAGTGGCACGAGACTGCAACCATAAGACACCTAACCTATATTCCTTTGCCGTTGTACCGTGGCATGAACGGTTCCTTGAGTTCCTGATACCTTGGTCTCCGTGGCCGACAGCTTGCTGGTGTAAGTCCATGTCACGCACCCCATGAACTTGCGGGGAGGTGGAATATATGAAAAACGATTATCAAAGCTTCGTAACATGGACTCGAGCGCATGAATCGTATCTAAACCGTTACTAGCAAACTACGAGAGATTTAACTACTCGGATTCGAGGTTATACCTCACGTTACTTGTCCTTCGGGTCTTCATCGCTGTCCTCCACTTCTCGTAGGCTCCTTAGAATATCGGCACCTCAACGGCCTCCTCGAGTCAAAGACGATCCACCCGAGAGCTCCCACGCCAAGCTTGATCTCTAACTTGAGATAACTAGATTGCTCAAAGTGCTAATCTAAGCCACCTAGGGGATATAGAGTGAGGTTATGGATGTATTAGTCTAGCTAATTCTTGATCTCAACACATTAGAGGGAAGGATTAGGGTTTCAAGGGAGAGCTTGAGGAGAGAGAAGGTGAGCATATGAATTACCTTGAATGAATGAAATCATTTGTGTATATATGAAACATATGATATTATTAAGTAAATAATAAATAAAGCATTATCATCATGTTTCATTAATACCCTAAGTGATTCATCATATGAGTCATATAAATCATTAAATGAATCATTAACTCATTGCATGAATCACTACATCACTCACTAATCCAATTAATGCAAATGCCACCTTAGCCTCCAACTCACCATACTTCTAGAAGCTTCCCGAAAAATTACGAGAACGCCCCTCCAATCCGTGAAAACACGGAAAAACTTTAGACTGTATAAATCTAATAACCCGATACTAGAATCTGGCTTAAACCAAAGCCAACTAGTAAAAACTGTCCGGACGTCGCACGTGCGTTTAAACACGTATGCGTCCGAACCCTTGTCGTAAAACCATACGACCTCTATATCGTTTCGCCTGGAGCAGGGAAACTCTCTGTGTGGGACTCTAAAGACTCAACACTACGCTGGTAGTGGGTTTAACCACAGACCGCAAGCGGCACTAGCTGTACGTAACGGTCCCCGGGTAGATGTCGATAAGAAGGCCGATGAGGAAACCATCCGAACTCCTACTGAGCCTGTCCGTGACAATATCCGCGCAGTCCGGTCTGTTCGTCTAAGAGTATCGCATGTATGGTCTAGGGAGGTGGAGAACGTCAGATCCCTAATAACCTACAAGTGGTGCCGGTATGGTTCATGACCATTTGAGAATCTACTGATCAGTCCACCAGTAATTCTCCATCAGCCCTGGCCAGAGACTTATGGTAATGACCAACCAATCACTGTGTGATATCAACTCCCTATACCGGGAGAGACGAATCCCTAATAGCCGCTCACTGGCTCCATGTGGCTCGGGACTGTACCCAACTAAAACCTATTTGCACGACTCCTTTGAGCCATGGTAGGGTAGTAATCAAAGCACAGTGGGAACTCACACGAGACAAATGACGACCCTAAGTCAACAGACTATCTGCACACATGTCACCTGAGAACTGCTATCTGACGTTAGGTATAATACCATCCAGTCAGTTCTCCTGCGAGTCCTGTCCGGTGTACCCGTAACCCAACGAGCATCTGTATACTATCTCCAGTATGACGTACTGATGGTTGTGGGACGGACCATCTCCCCGGCTGGGATGAGAAGTGTATACACTAGTCTACTCCGGAGTATCGATGCCCTGTCTCGATAATCCTACGACTAGGGACAAGTATAGGATGTTGCTTATAGACTACCAGCCCCCACTAGTGTGACTGCCATCACAACGCTGGTAATCAAGCAAAGATCCTATGGGCTCTACTAATATGTATAAGTGATACGTATCAAGAAACATATGCATATATTAAAGTAGACTCAAACCAAGTAGCATACTATCATGTTTAGCAAGATTGTATATACAACTGTGAATATCCCAAGCTTCCTTTAAGTAATATACATGCAAGTATGATACAATAATGGCCCCTAGGGCATATACACTAACAATCTCCCACTTGCACTAGGGCCATGAGCTAGCATATCGCAGACCTATAATCTCGAATAGCCTCTCGAACTGCGTCTGAGGAATGGCCTTTGTGAATGGATCAGCAATGTTATTCTCCGTCTCAACTCTTTTCACCTCGATCTCCCGGCGATCAACGATCTCCTTGATCAGGTGGTACCGCCTTAAGATGTGTCTGGACTTCTGATGGGACCTGGGTTCCTTCGCTAAAGCTATAGCGCCGTTGTTGTCACAATACAAAGGTATTGGATTAACACTGGTAGGAACCACCTGAAGTTCTGTGAGGAACTTCTTCATCCAGACAGCTTCTTTTGCGGCATCGCAAGCAGCTATGTACTCCGCTTCCATTGTTGAGTCAGCAACGGTCTCCTGCTTGGAACTCTTCCAACAGACCGCCCCTCCATTGAGGGTAAATACATAACCCGACATGGATTTGGAGTCATCCTTGTCACTCTGGAAGCCGGAGTCGGCAAAGGCCTCCATCTGGAGGTCTTTTCCGCCATACACCAAGAACATATCCTTAGTCTTCCTCAGGTACTTTAGAATGTTCTTTACTGCTATCCAGTGCTTCTCCCCTGGGTTTGCTTGATACCGGTTTACTACGCTCAATGCGTATGCTACATCTGGTCTGCTACATAACATCGCATACATTATAGAGCCTACCGCAGAAGCGTAGGGTATAATCGACATGCAATCCCTTTCCAAATCAGTCTTGGGAGACATCTCTTTGGAGAGGGTGATTCCGTGACAAGCCGGTAGGTTACCGCGCTTAGAATCTTCCATACTGAATCTTTTCAATATGGTGTCTATGTACCTGGACTGCGAAAGTTCCAACATCCTTTTAGATCTATCACGATAGATCTGGATCCCCAGAATGTAGGTGGTATCTCCCAGGTCTTTCATGGAGAACTTCTGTGACAAGAATCTTTTGACTGACTGTAACATAGGAATATCATTTCCTATTAGGAGAATGTTATCCACGTACAAGACGATGAATACTACAGCTCTCCCTACAATCTTTCTGTATATGCATGGTTCATCTGGATTTTTGATAAAGTCAAATTCTTTGACAGCATCATCAAAACAGATGTTCCAACTCCGAGATGCCTGCTTTAGTCCATAAATGGACTTAAGAAACTTGCATACTTTACCGCTGCTCCCACTCTGAATGAATCCCTCCGGCTGATTCATATAGACGCTCTCTTCCAAATTTCCATTTAGAAAGGCTGTCTTTACGTCCATCTGCCAGATCTCATAATCGTGGAAGGCAGCAATAGCAAGAAGGACCCTAGTGGATTTTAGCATAGCTACTGGAGAAAAGGTTTAGTCCAAACCAGGTCTTTGACGAAAACCCTTTGCAACAAGTCTATCCTTATAGGTTTCAACCTGTTCATCTACACCAATCTTCTTTCTGAAGATCCATTTGCATCCTACGGGTTTTACCCCATCTGGAGCAATGTCCAAAGTCCATACTTTGTTAGTGTGCATGGACTCCATTTCGGTCCGCATTGCATCCAGCCATTTTACTGAGTCACCGCTCTGAATGGCTTGCTGGAAGCTAGTAGGCTCATCATAGTCAATAGTGCAATCCTCTCGATCCCCGTCTATGAGAAAACCGTAGTATCTCTCAGGCGAATGAGACTGCCTACTACTTCTACGGATAGGCGCTGGGATATCCGGTTCTTCTGAACCTTCTTGTTCTACCAAGGTTTCAGTAATAGCTTGTGCTTCTCGAATTTCTTCCAGTTCTATTGCGCTCCCACTCTTCTGATTTTCTAAAAATTCAGTTTCCAAGAAGTGGGTATGTTGAGAAACAAAGACCTTTTGTTCCTCTGCGTAATAGAAACAATATCCCATGGAGTTCTTTGGATATCCCACAAACTTACACTGTACTGAGCGTGTCTCGAGTTTGTCCGCATGCTGCTTCTTTACAAAAGCTGGACATCCCCATGTCTTAAGATACTTAAGACAGGGTTTCTTCCCACTCCACATCTGATATGGTGTGGTAGGCACAGTCTTGGTTGGAACTCGGTTCAAAAGGTATGCAGCTGATTCTAGCGCATATCCCCAGAATGATCGCGGTAACTCAGCGTTACTCATTATGGAACGTACCATATCCAATAGGGTTCGGTTCCGTCTCTCCGATACACCGTTATGTTATGGTGTGTATGGAGGAGTAAGCTGAGAGAGAATTCCATTCTTTTTTAAGTAACCTAGGAACTCGGCACTTAAGTATTCACCACCTCGATCAGATCTCAGTGTCTTGATACTTTTGCCTGTTTGGTTTTCCACTTCATTCTTGTATTCCTGGAATTTTTCAAAGGCCGCGGATTTATGCTTCATCAAGAAGACATATCCATACCTTGAAAAATCATCCGTAAAAGTAATGAAGTAGGAATAACCACCTCTCGCATGTGTAGACATTGGACCACACACGTCACTGTGTACGAGTCTCAAGAGCTCGCTTGCTCTTACTCCGTGTCCAGTGAACGGAGTCTTTGTCATCTTTCCTTTGAGACAAGATTCACAAGTAGCATAATATTGATATTCGAACGGATTCAAATATCCTTCTCTATGTAACTTAGTCAACCTTCTCTCATTGATGTGACCTAGTCTACAATGCCATAAGAAAGCCTGATTTATTTCTGGAGACTTTCTTTTAAGTGTGTTCTGGATATTGAAAACCTGAGCTTGACTTAATACGTATAAACCGTTATCTAATGTACCTGACCCAATCAGAACTTGATTTAGGTGGATGTTAACTATATTGCTTACGAATGTAAAATCATATCCCTCTCTCGAAAGTGAGGACACTGATATGATATTACAAGTCATATTAGGTATATACAAACAGTTACGTAAAATCAATATATGCCCACTTGTCTGTTGGAGATAGTGCCCTCAGAGTCAATTATTGGATCACAGGCACGTGATTGCAATGATTGAGGGAGGACCTATCCCGCTAAGACAGTCTTACTCGAGATGATAGTATGCTATCTGGTTTACCTTTATCTTCGTGTACTGCTTTAGGTGACCTGACAGGTCGCTATTGCACGTTGATAGAGCCCCTAGGATTCTTGCTTGACTGCCGGCAGTATGAGGGCGATCATATAAGTGAGAGCTGGAGTCTATAAGCATATCCTTAAATGGTCCCTAGTCGTGAGAGTTTCGAGACAGGGCATCGATACTCCAGAGTAGACTAGTGTATACAGTCGAGACCCCGACGAGGGGCGGTGGCCGGTCTCACAAGCCACTGGTGTCAGTTGGTTCACCTAAGATGTATACAGGTGCTCATTGGGTTATGAGTACACCGGACAAGACTCGCCGGGAACATGCTAGTTGGTCTTATACCTGACGTCAGATAGCAGTTCCCAGGTGACATGTGTACAGGTTAGTTCATCGACCTGGGGATCGTCATTTGTCTCGTGTGAGTTCCCACTGTGCTTTGATTACTACCCTACCACGGCTCAAAGGAGTCGTGCAAACAGGTTTTAGTTGGGTACAGTCCCGAGCCACATGGAGGCAGTGAGCGGATCTTCGGGGGTTTCGTCTCTCCCGGTATTGGGGGTGAGGTCGCGCTGTGTCTAGGAGAGCCATTACACGAAGACCTTGGCCAAGGCAGGAGATTTACTGGTAGGTATTCCAGTAGTATCTCAGGGTGTTCTGGGCTACACTCCGACACGACTTGTACCGCTTTTGGGGGTCTGACTTTTACCAACCCCCTAGGCCCGACATGCGATGCTCATAGACGAACGGACCGGACTGTACGGATATTGTCACTGACAGGCTCAGTAGGGTGTCAGGATGAGTTCGCTCATCGACGTCCCTTTTAGTCAATAGCTGGTGGCCCGTTACGTATTGGCTTATACCTCTGACGTGCTAGTGGTTAAATCCACAGCCATAGTATTGACGAGTTTTTAGAGTCCACCACACTTTCAGTTACTCAAGCTTTCGGGCGAAACGCTGTAGAGGCCGTATGGAGATATGGCAGGGTTCGATCAGATACGTGCGGTATTGCACGGATCGTAATCGGACGGTTTTTACTAGCCGGCTTTGGCTTAAGCCGGATCCTAGTATTAGACGGTGTAGATTTTGTCTCATTGCATTTGTATCCGGTCGGAATACAGATGCGGGTGTGTATGCACAGTATCGGGGTTTTCCTGTAATTTATTACGGGACCAGTTTTCTGGAGTTGCCAGTTTGCATTCCGTTCCGGCCGGTTTTCCTTTGTTCTTTCCCGGCCGGACTTTTCCGATGGAGGGGGTTATTTGCAATTGTGCAAATAACATTTTGTGGAGGGGTTTATTGCATAAGTTTTGATATGATAAGCATCTTTGCTTTATCATCCATGTTGTGCATTAAATGTGATTAGAAAGGATATGGGTTTGATGTGAAAAAGGGTATGGTTGATGTTTGTTTATGGTCACCTCTTCTCATCTCCTACACTCACTCTCCTTCTTGGTTTTTATATGGTTGATTTCATTTTTCCCTCATTCATTCCCTTGAGTGGCCGGCCATATTTTTGAGAGGGAAAGAAAAATGAGAGAGTTTCATTTTGTGAGCTTGTGGCATATTTCCTTCATCTCATTCTCATGTAATGAAAAATGAAAGCACCATTTTTCATACCTTCATTCCTCCACATCCATGGCAACCAATACCCCAAAGTGAGACATGCACTCTACACTACATTCTACAGCACATCTTGAGCATGTCGAGTTGCCGGCTTCATGCCCGAGTTGCCTCGGTATAGAGGCGGGAGCCCGTAAAAGATGCAGGCGACGTGGTGCCCTTCCGGCGAGGAGGCGACGACCGGAGATCCCGCGAGGAGATCGGATTAGAGATGAAGACCGGAGGACTCGGATCAGTCGGTATATCTCTAACTCATCTTCTAGTTAGCTTAGACTTGTTAATGGTTACGATCCGGGTGTTTAGTGCGCGGTGGTGCCGGTTTGCTAAGTCCGCAAAATTTAAAGTTTATCACCGCTTCCGCGTTTGGCCGTCGGGTTGTCGGTCGGGGCGCCGCCGTGCACTTACAGTGGTATCAGAGCCTCGCCATTAACTTCGTCTAGCTTCGTTTGATGTGTTTTTCAGTTCCGATCGACTAAAATTCCGAAAACCCAATTTGAGCTCACATCAGTTTTCTGTTAAGATTTTTTGGTGTCTAAAAATTTTTCAGGTGGTCTCAGATTGATGTGCAGGGAGTTCTAAGAACTCTGGGAAAATTCGAGACAGTGATCCCTCAACCAGAGCGCGGAACCGCGGCAGAAACCACCTTGTTGCCGCGGTTCCGCCGCAGGTTGGTGGGCTCACTGCTTCGAAGTTTTCCAGTGGGCTTCTGGGCTTATTTTGGGTGTTTTGGAATATTAAAATTGGGCCAATTATTTCTGTGAGTGCTACAGTATTGCTTGGGGGCCCACTTGTTAATTTTTGATTGATCGGATATTTTAAACACATTATTTTTCACAGTATTTACATTATATCTGCGACCGTGAATGTCACTCGATCGGTAAATCCGGTCTAACTGCTATAGCCCGGTTAGACGGATTTGCGAACGTGACTTTCACGTTGATGTTCTATGTATTTGCTGTGATGTTGCGAATCGGTCGTGGGGGATAGCCTGGATGCAATGCTAGTACAGTGTTGGTGTATTATGTACATTTGATATTGCGGGGCGAGCGTCCGACATGTGGACTGCCGTCACTGCCTGATTGTATTATTATTTTGGGGCACGGCCAGGTTGCGGTCGATGTACCCGTTGTATGTATATTTTACTTTCTGTACTAGGATTACCCCGCGGAGGGGTGCACGGATAGCCGGGTTCTGGAAAGCAACAAGCCCGCATCTCATGGCATTGAGACGGAGGGGGCTTCACTCTAGGATTGGCGGGCTATTCGCCGCACTCGTAGGGGGTACAGGTTGACCCAGGAGGGGTGCCCAAGTTACCGGATTCCGTGAAGTGCTGGGTGGTCCATTCACGGTGCTGAAGGGGGCTGCCTCGCTTCAGGTTTTGGCGGGTAACTTGCCGTGCCCGTAGGGGTCTAGGATTTCATTGCACAGGCTATCCACACGACCAGGGGAACGTCGGGTTTCAGTTGTGGCTCTGTGAAACCCGGGGATCCCAAATATCTGTATTGTTCTGTGATACTGTACATTTCTGTGATGTTGCATTTCTTTTCACGCCTTGAGCGAATATAATATATTGGTATATATATTAGTAGATGTTGTATATGTTTTTCATCCGCGCTAGTCCAGTCCCCGCTCTGTCGTTAGTAAGCTAACCTAACGAGTGATGACGGGACCCAGTAGCGAATGCGGATGGCATATACGTACGTCAGTATATTTTCGTTCTTTATTGGTGTGATCATTTGATGGGACTGCGTTGATTCGGATCAATGCAAGTTAAACAAACCTAATCTGATGTTGTTGGAACACTTTTCAAAAAGCTGTTATTGCAAGGACGTTCACTTTTGTTTTGCATCGTGGTATTCATTTGGAATATCCCGCTCCTCAGTCGACGAGGTAAGGGCCGAGATCCCTTCACCGGGAGTGACCCCTTGGACAGAAGTTTGCGTCAGGGCATTAACTTCACTATAGCCGATTGCTTTTGCTTTGCATCGTGGTATTCATTTGGAATATCCTGCTCCTCAGTCGACGAGGCAAGGGCCGAGATCCCTTCACCGGGAGTGACCCCTTGGACAGAAGTTTGCGTCAGGGCATTAACTTCACTATAGCCGATTGCTTTTGCTTTGCATCATGGTATTCATTTGGAATATCCTGCACCCCATTCTACAGGGAAAGAGCCGAGATCCCTTCACCGGGAGTGACCTCTTTAGTAAAGGTTTTCGTCACTATATTTTCTAAAAAGCTATCCGTTCCTTCAACGAGATCAAGTTCATTACGTTAAAGGTTTTCGCCAGAAACCATTCGTAGCCCTCCATCATTTCGGTTAAATATTCGGTAGTATTCAAGCTATGTATTTTGACCTCACGCCAAGGCATAGTGATTGGTAGCTACCGGATATTTATCTGTAGCATAGATAGATGCGTTGGTTTGGGACAGTCGTACTACTATTTTGGCCTACGTCAAGGGTAAGTACGGGTGGGTTCAAATTAACCTGGAAAATGATGGGTAGAACTTGACATGTGACTTATGATATTTTGACCTCACGCCAAGGTCATAAGAGCATGGGGCAGAAATCACATCGGGAGTTTCAAAAGTACTGAAACTTGCCAGATATGCGCATACCTTCTGGAGTGTGATACCGTGAGCGGATTCTGTCACGTTATCATGCGATGAGAGTTGGATCCCGATTCCCACTGATGAGTTGGTTTACTCCTCGGGTGACCCCGACTAATTCTTCTTTCAGGTTTGGAGGAGAATTTGAGGTACAATGGGAGGTTTCCAGATTAGATAAATTGGTAACCATTCTGATCTAGGTTAGAGTGCACGCTGAGTGTTTCTTTTCTCTCTCTCTTTGGCAGCGACCATTGACCCGACCCTAGACTATGACTCAGTGACCAAGTTGACCGAACCTACTTAACACTGGCTTTTGGATTGTCAGAGTTGCAGACCTCATTGCCACTCCTACTTTTACCCTTTTCTCCAGGACACCTCGTATTACTGCGAACGTCCACTTCCATTGGACAAAACCATCGTATGGTCAGATACGAACTCGAAGGAATTCGAGGATGGTTTCCGGTTCTGGAGAAAACGAATAGGATTATTCAGTTGTCTTTTCTTTTCACCTTCTCTCAGGTTGTGAGTACTCCTTGGTTTAGGAGTAGTACACCTATTACGCAAATTGGATAGTCTTCTTCCAAACCATAGGCTGGTGCCGACCGGTAGGGAATGAAGAAAACCAGTTAGCCTAAACGGTGTACAGAAGGTATTAAGTTCAGACAAAGAAAGGGATTAGTAAGAGGGCAAAGTAAATTGCGACTGCTATTCACGACCAAACCAAGTATTTCTTCGCCAATCCTAAATCACCTTTTGTATTTCTCCAGGACACTCCGTATCACTACGAAGATCCCATTTTATTGGATATTCCATCGTATGGTTATATACGAACTCGAAAGGAACTTGTTCCAGTTCGGGGATGGATCCTGGTTCAGGAGAAATAGGAATAAAGTACATTCAGGTGTCTTTTATCTTCACCTTCTCTCGCATTGCGAGTGCTCCTAGGATTAGGACAGTACACCCTTTATGCTTTTTAGATAGTCTTCTTCCAAACCATAGGCTGGTGCCGAACGGTAGGGAAGGAAGAAAACCATTTGGCCTAAAGGGGTGTACAGAAGGTAATGACTAAAGACATATAAAGGGATTTGGAGAGGTGGCAAAGAATTATACGGTTATAGTTGTGAATCTGGATAATGGAAGAGGCATTACTAGGAATACCAGGATACCCCATCGAAACATTTCAATGTTTCAGTTCAGCTGTGTACTGTTAAAAGAAAACTGATTTCCCGATTGGACACTTGCTCCAGGGTATGTATTTACCAGGTTTGATTCTCACATCTATATGGTTTTACAGATGATGAGTGGGAGTAAGTTATTGGGAATTGGGTGATCATCCTCATTATATCGGGATTCGTTGTAATCGGTGATATTTGAGGAGATCACCTGGGTTGTTTGCCGGTCGGCAAATATTTGGTTTTGAATATCCGCTGTTGTGCACCAATTTCAAATTGATATATCTGTACGTCTATTTTTATAGAGTGAGATATACCTTTTGATATTATGTCGATGACATTTACCTATATCAGTGGATGGTTAGGTAAGGAGCATTGAACAGCGGTGTAATTCTTTTTAACCATAAGTACAGTTTTCAACCTACGACACACAGTGAATGAGTCACTAGACTCAAGGGACTTATACAGAGTATTGTATGTTGTCCAGGGTCCATCAGGACAGAGGGGTTGGTCCTCGTACTGTATTCTGTTTACTTATGACTTCTCTAGTTCTTAGACAGGTGTTTCGTAGAAACACAGGGTCGAAGTTTTGAGAAGTTATAGGTATAAGAATAAAGTAGAGAACCAGGTGTTGCAAGTATCGGGATTCTTCAAAGTGATCGAAGATGTAGATACTTGTACATGGTATTCAGTTGATAGTAATGATTAAGAGAACTTGCTTCTCTTTCGGGTTACTCATAATTGGAAGTATTCCTAAGTTGAGTAACGCTGATCGGCCTCTCTCCATTTAGTTGACATGCACTGGAGATAGCTGCATGATTTGAATCTGGTTCAATTAAATCAGTGCCTCTGGTTCTATATTGGATATAGTACATTTCATATCTTAACGTTGTTAAGGTACGGGGAGTTGTCTGGCTTATGATTAAAACCAGACTCTGGATAACTCAAGGCACGTTTCTGTAATGGCTGTTTGTGGGTTGACCCAGGCTATGACGAGGGTTGACTTTCTACCATCTGGAAGATCAATAGTGATATTGTTCTTCACTCGCCACAATTTTAAAAGAAATGGATTTTTTCAAAAACAGTAGTGGGAGTATGGTAGAACTGGAAGTGATTCCAGAACCGCAAACGATTACTGAAGATTTGATAAGGAACCTAAAGATTCAATCTGGCTTGACATTCCATTGGCCACTCCGCAGGTACGGTGGGTAACTTCAGGCACCCGAGAGGTACTCCGGTAGCCTCAAGGACGGTGACAGGGAAGTTCTTGTTTACCCACACTTGCCATTGCTGTTGTTCCAGGCTGCGAGACCCGGCAGGAGGATGAGTATAGCGTCGTTCTGAACTAGCTTCAGAAGTGTACGTGTATATGACTCTGCCAGAGGGTTGTCGTAGTCAGTGGGAGCAGCGGAAGCATTGGTGGACATCAGGCTTATGTCTATTTATAGACTAAAGCAGATGTAGCGGAGATAGATCATCTATTTCTGATGTGACAGTCATAGGTTTGACGTCATCAAAATAGGGGATGGATCTGTTAAGAAGGTAGTAGGAAGTGATATTCCTATACTACGATCGGTTATACTTTGGTCGTCACACAGTGGTTTCTCCACAAAGGACTTGGACATTATATCAAACATACTGGCTACTAGATCTATGGTTTTAGATCTAGATTTGGGTGGTTTCCCAATCAGGATACTTTGACAGCATTCTAAGAGTATTTAGAATGGACGACTCCTGGCACGGTAGTGTACCTGCAGGTGATGGAGTCACCCTCTCTAAAGGTGTCTTATAGACTAAAGTAGAGAGGGATGCGCATGATTGGCAGATCACTTGCTTAGGCAATTGAGTCAATCATGAGATGTCAAGTACCACACCAGATGTTGTTCTTGCACTAGATGCAATAAGTTGACATTGATCCAGTCCTGGAGAAACAGTCGGAAGCAGTTTTAGAACATAAGTGAATGTTCTAGGAATATGATAACGGCTGCCTCCTTTGGGAGACAGTTATCATTCCAGGCTTCCAGGGTGACATGGACGGCAAGGAGGTTGTCAGAGTTATATTTTTCCTTCTGACGAGGGGCAGTATTTTGGACAGGTGGTCCAAGGCAATACTGAGGGAGGCATGGCGCAGGATACTGATTAAGTTCAGTTGACGATACAGTCTAAGAAGTTTGGATTTGGAGTTCATTTATGAGCTAGGTCCCATCAGACATCCAGACACTCTAAGACAGGTATTGCTCATTTCGGGAGATGGTTTTCTCCGCGAACTTGAGATATAGAGAGACATAGAAAGAAACATCAGAGCGGATCCACTCACTAAGGCTATTCCTCGAACGCAATAGTTTCGCAAACGAGCTTTGTGAGACTGACAAGTAGAGGAGTTGGGTGTTCGGTATCACACGGGCTGTGAGTATGCGACATCGCAATAATTAGCCTTGAGTGCAAGTGGGAGATTGTTGGAGATAGTGCCCTCAGAGTCAATTATTGGATCACAGGCACGTGATTGCAATGATTGAGGGAGGACCTATCCCGCTAAGACAGTCTTACTCGAGATGATAGTATGCTATCTGGTTTACCTTTATCTTCGTGTACTGCTTTAGGTGACCTGACAGGTCGCTATTGCACGTTGATAGAGCCCCTAGGATTCTTGCTTGACTGCCGGCAGTATGAGGGCGATCATATAAGTGAGAGCTGGAGTCTATAAGCATATCCTTAAATGGTCCCTAGTCGTGAGAGTTTCGAGACAGGGCATCGATACTCCAGAGTAGACTAGTGTATACAGTCGAGACCCCGACGAGGGGCGGTGGCCGGTCTCACAAGCCACTGGTGTCAGTTGGTTCACCTAAGATGTATACAGGTGCTCATTGGGTTATGAGTACACCGGACAAGACTCGCCGGGAACATGCTAGTTGGTCTTATACCTGACGTCAGATAGCAGTTCCCAGGTGACATGTGTACAGGTTAGTTCATCGACCTGGGGATCGTCATTTGTCTCGTGTGAGTTCCCACTGTGCTTTGATTACTACCCTACCACGGCTCAAAGGAGTCGTGCAAACAGGTTTTAGTTGGGTACAGTCCCGAGCCACATGGAGGCAGTGAGCGGATCTTCGGGGGTTTCGTCTCTCCCGGTATTGGGGGTGAGGTCGCGCTGTGTCTAGGAGAGCCATTACACGAAGACCTTGGCCAAGGCAGGAGATTTACTGGTAGGTATTCCAGTAGTATCTCAGGGTGTTCTGGGCTACACTCCGACACGACTTGTACCGCTTTTGGGGGTCTGACTTTTACCAACCCCCTGGGCCCGACATGCGATGCTCATAGACGAACGGACCGGACTGTACGGATATTGTCACTGACAGGCTCAGTAGGGTGTCAGGATGAGTTCGCTCATCGACGTCCCTTTTAGTCAATAGCTGGTGGCCCGTTACGTATTGGCTTATACCTCTGACGTGCTAGTGGTTAAATCCACAGCCATAGTATTGACGAGTTTTTAGAGTCCACCACACTTTCAGTTACTCAAGCTTTCGGGCGAAACGCTGTAGAGGCCGTATGGAGATATGGCAGGGTTCGATCAGATACGTGCGGTATTGCACGGATCGTAATCGGACGGTTTTTACTAGCCGGCTTTGGCTTAAGCCGGATCCTAGTATTAGACGGTGTAGATTTTGTCTCATTGCATTTGTATCCGGTCGGAATACAGATGCGGGTGTGTATGCACAGTATCGGGGTTTTCCTGTAATTTATTACGGGACCAGTTTTCTGGAGTTGCCAGTTTGCATTCCGTTCCGGCCGGTTTTCCTTTGTTCTTTCCCGGCCGGACTTTTCCGATGGAGGGGGTTATTTGCAATTGTGCAAATAACATTTTGTGGAGGGGTTTATTGCATAAGTTTTGATATGATAAGCATCTTTGCTTTATCATCCATGTTGTGCATTAAATGTGATTAGAAAGGATATGGGTTTGATGTGAAAAAGGGTATGGTTGATGTTTGTTTATGGTCACCTCTTCTCATCTCCTACACTCACTCTCCTTCTTGGTTTTTATATGGTTGATTTCATTTTTCCCTCATTCATTCCCTTGAGTGGCCGGCCATATTTTTGAGAGGGAAAGAAAAATGAGAGAGTTTCATTTTGTGAGCTTGTGGCATATTTCCTTCATCTCATTCTCATGTAATGAAAAATGAAAGCACCATTTTTCATACCTTCATTCCTCCACATCCATGGCAACCAATACCCCAAAGTGAGACATGCACTCTACACTACATTCTACAGCACATCTTGAGCATGTCGAGTTGCCGGCTTCATGCCCGAGTTGCCTCGGTATAGAGGCGGGAGCCCGTAAAAGATGCAGGCGACGTGGTGCCCTTCCGGCGAGGAGGCGACGACCGGAGATCCCGCGAGGAGATCGGATTAGAGATGAAGACCGGAGGACTCGGATCAGTCGGTATATCTCTAACTCATCTTCTAGTTAGCTTAGACTTGTTAATGGTTACGATCCGGGTGTTTAGTGCGCGGTGGTGCCGGTTTGCTAAGTCCGCAAAATTTAAAGTTTATCACCGCTTCCGCGTTTGGCCGTCGGGTTGTCGGCCGGGGCGCCGCCGTGCACTTACATTGTCAAACCTAGGCGATATTCTCCTACGGATTCAGCGTCCACGCTCATTCCGTTTGCAACTCTGAGAGACAAATCACCTACCTTCATAACTCTACGGTTTCTCAAAGCATGTAATGAATTACAGATATAAGATCCTGCTCCGGTATCTAGTACCCAGGAAGTAGAGTTAATTGACAGACAGTTCTCAATTATAAATACACTTGAGGCCGAAGCCACAACATGCTTCGTATCCTGGCTACTGGCTTCTAAAGCCCTGCAATCATTCTGCCAATGCCCAATCCTATAACAATAGGAACGTCCCTCTTTTACTACATTCAGTCCTGAAACTTTTGCCCTTCTCTTTCCTTCTACTTCCCTGGTTTCCTTCAGGGTAGAAGGCAGAGACTGTAGAATCAAGTCAGTATCTGACCTGTTTCCCAACGTGGTCTTCAGGCCCTTGAGCTTATCAATATAGCTAGTCATTGTAAGAACGTTGTCCCCTACAGATGACCCGACAGCCATCCTCGCTTGAATTAATTCGTTCGAGATTTCATATCTTGCGATATGAGATTGCTCTCCATATAAATCTTTGTTATGGAGAAAGATGGAATCTAAGTCCATCTTTTCGCGCTGCTTCTGGTATACACCATCAACTGAAGCTAACACGAGGCACTTGGCTTTCGCTTTATCTTTTTCCTTTGTCTGACGGATATCCATATCCGTGACAGTGGAAACTGGACCTGGGACGGCGGGATCTTGAGTAGTAATAAGATGGTCCAGCTTGTCATAGGCAATGGACATCTGGACAGACCTTTGCCAGTCATATAAGTCAGATTCAGTCAATTTGTTATCTAGATGTAACCTAGTCGTGGTCACAAGGTCGCTGCAATTAAGAGAGAGAAGAAAAACACTTTAGCATGACGCTCTTGCAAGTTTAGAGTGGTTTTTAATTTATCTAAACAGGATAGCTCCCACTGTTTCTCGAATCCTTTCTCAAACCATAAAAGAAGAATTAGCCAGGACTATTCTAACCGTACAATACTTGCTTAACCGTTCAGCCAGGCTAGTGTCGATACTTCGAGGGAGGTTTTCCAACGCTTTCGCGAAGTTCCTTGATTAAAGAACCTTTTTTCTCTGGGGGCGTAGCACCGCTGACACCTTTCTAGGCACCTACTTGGTTTATAGCACTGATCGTTAAGTGACGAATCTCCTGATAAGTAGTATATACTCACAGTAGGATCGGTTTTCCAAAATATCATCGCATGATAATGTTGAAGGAATCCTATCAACATTCATCAACCTCCAAAATGGTATGCTCTCTCTGCAAATTCCAGTTTCTTTAGAAATTCCCGATATAAATTTTTGCCCCATGCTCCTATGACCTTGACTTTAGTCAACAAATCATAAGTCACATGTCAAGTTCTACCCGTCATTATCCAGGTTAATTTGAACCCATCCGTACATACCCTTGACTTTAGTCAACAAGGTAATACGACTATCCCAAACTAACGCATCTATCTATGCTACATATGAATATCCAATAGCTACCAAACACTGTGCCTTGACTTTAGTCAACAAACACAGCTTGAATACTATTGACTGTCTATATGAAATGACGGAGGGCTACGAATGGTTTTGACAAAACCGTGAACGTAGTGAACTTGATATAATCGAAGGAACCTGATACTTTTTAAAAGGAGTAGTTAAAGCTCCGCAATTAAAAATTCTGATCTTTTAAAATAACCGAGTGGTTTCTTTTAAATTTGTTCCAATGATTAAACTTTGGTTTATTTTCTTTTCATTATAATAATGCGTCCCATCATTTATCCTATCATTGCAGAAAACAACGAAAATACCACGTCCTCTTATGCCATCCGCATTCGCCACGGGGTCCCGTCATCACCCGTTAGGTTACTTAACTAACGACAGAGCGGGGGCTGGGCTAGCGCGGGTGTAAAACATAAGTGACGTCTAATAGCTATCATATATAGATATTGTACATTCGTCAGACACAATAATAAGCATTCCAGATCACTAATGAACTTTATTGGATATACTAGCAATCCGCATTTGCTTTGAGCATGCAGTAAAAGACAGATTACACAGTTGTGATGAATAGTCATTACCCCACCCTAGACCCCTACAGGTACGGCAAACTACCCGCCAAGTACCCGAAGTGAAGCGGTCTCCCTCAACAAAGTGAGTAGGCCACTAAACACTTCAAAGTACCCAGCAGTTTGGCACCCCACCTTGGGTCTATTATAGGAGCAAAAACAGTAAAAAAGAAATAATACAACGGTGGCTACAACCGCAACCTGGATGTGCCCCGCAAAAGAATATTACATCATATTACATTTACATCGAATGAATGAATATAAAACACATCTCAAATCCCGGCTAATCATCACAAGATTCCATTCAAGTCCATATACACAAACAGTAAACATTACAGAAATGTGCAACCCCCTGCCAACCGACATACTAGCAGTTAGGGGAGGTTTACGAACACATTAAACATTACAGATAAAAACCCGATTAGCAATTAGTTTAGAACATCGATCGACAACCGTTATCCGTGTTTACCCCAAAAGCAAACCTGTACTGAAGTAATCTGGGTAGAAAACAGAATATACAGGAAAACAAAAAACCAGAAAAGATGAATAACAGAGCAAATCCAAGTCAACTCGGAGTTGACTCGGCGGCGGATCCTTGGCCAAAAGCAGTCTATTGCCGCAGATCTGCGGCCATATAACCGAGTTGGAACATCGTATTTTCCCAGTATTCTTATATTTCCATGCTGTGAATTTTAAGGTATATCAAATATTTTTTTCGACACTTTTAAAATTAACAGAAACTTGGGATTTCCGGGGTTTCGTTTTCGCGTATTCTGACGATCGAATTTCTAATCAGTTGCTAACAAGCTAGTAATGGTTTAGTTGGCTCTGATACCACTGTAAGTCCATGTCACGCACCCCACGAACTTGCGGGAAGGCGGAATATATGAAAAACGATTATCAAAGCTTCGTAACACGGACTCGAGCGCATGAATCGTATCTAAACCGTTACTAGCAAACTACGAGAGGTTTAACTACTCGGATTCGAAATTATACCTCACGTTACTTGTCCTTCGGGTCTTCATCGCTGTCCTCCACTCCTCGTAGGCTCCTTGGAATATCGACACCTCAACGGCCTCCTCGAGTCAAAGACGATCCACTCCTACACCAAGCTTGATCTCTAACTTGAGATAACTAGGTTGCTCAAAGTGCTAATCTAAGCTACCTAGGGGATATAGAATGAGGTTATGGATGTATTAGTCTAGCTAATCCTTGATCTCAACACATGAGAGGGGAGGATTAGGGTTTCAAAAGAGAGCTTGCGGAGAGAGAATGTGAGCATATGAATTACCTTGGATGAATGAAATCATTTGTGTATATATGAAACATATGATATTATTAAGTAAATAATAAATAAAGCTTTATCATCATGTTTCATTAATACCCTAAGTGATTCATCATATGAGTCATATAAACCATTAAATGAATCATTAACTCATTGCATGAATCACTACATGACTCACTAATCCAATTAATGCAAATGCCACTTTAGCCTCCAACTCACCATGCTTCTAGAAGCTTCCCGGAAAATTACGAGAACACCCCTCCAATCCGTGAAAACAAGGAAAAACTTTAGACTGTATAAATCCAATAACCCGATACTAGAATCTGGCTTAAATCAAAGCCGACTAGTAAAAACTGTCCGGACGTCACACGTGCGTTTAAACACGTATGCGTCCGAACCCTTGTCGTAAAACTATACGACCTCTATATCGTTTCGCTTGGAGCAGGGAAACTCTCTGTGTGGGACTCTAAAGACTCGACACTACTCTGGCAGTGGGTTTAACCACAGACCGCAAGCGGCACTAGCTGTACGTAACGGTCCTCAGGTAGATGTCGATAAGAAGGCCGATGAGGAAACCATCCGAACTCCTACTGAGCCTGTCCGTGACAATATCCGCGCAGTCCGGTCTGTTCGTCTAAGAGTATCACATGTATGGTCTAGGGAGGTGGAGAATGTCAGATCCCTAATAACCGTACAAGTCGTGCCGGTATGGCTCATGACCATTTGAAAATCTACTGATCAGTCTACCAGTAATTCTCCATTAGCCCTGGCCAGAGACTTATGGTAATGACCAACCAATCACTGTGCGATATCAACTCCCTATACCGGGAGAGACAATCCCTAACAGTCGCTCACTGGCTCCATGTGGCTCGGAACTGTACCCAACTAAAACCTGTTTGCACGACTCCTTTGAGCCGTGGTAGGGTAGTAATCAAAGCACAGTGGGAACCCACACGAGACAAATGACGACCCTAAGTCAACAGACTATCTGCACACATGTCACCTGAGAACTGCTATCCGACGTTAGGTATAATACCATCCAGTCAGTTCTCCTGTGAGTCCTGTCCGGTGTACCCGTAACCCAACGAGCATCTGTATACTATCTCCAGTACGACGTACTGATGGCTGTGGGACAGACCATCTCCCTGGCTGGGATGAGAAGCGTATACACTAGTCTACTCCGGAGTATCGATGCCCTGTCTCGATAATCCTACGACTGGGTACAAGTATAGGATGTTGCTTATAGACTACCCAGCCCCCACTAGTGTGACTGCCATCACAACGCCGGTAATCAAGCAAAGATCCTATGGACTCTACTAATATGTATAAGTGATACGTATCAAGAAACATATGCACATATTAAAGTAGACTCAAACCAAGTAGCATACTACCATGTTTAGCAAGATTGTATATACAACTGTGAATATCCCAAGCTTCTATTAAGTAATATACATGCAAGTATGATACAATAATGGCCCCTAGGGCATATACATTAACAGCTGGCAGATATGGAGAAGATGGCGGGGAACAAGATTCCCCGGGGCACCATGAAGGCCCAAGTCGCGACAATAGCTCATGAGGCTGTTCAGGTTAGTAATTCCCTAAAAAAATTCTAAGTGTTTTTAACCCGGTTTGGCTTCTGATAAAATTTGCTTGTATTTTTCCCGCAGGTCCTTCAGCATTACGCCCTCCTAGCCGCTATAGAGGCCGAGGAGGTGGCCCCGGAGATGAAAAAGACCAGGGAGTCTTCTTCGCTTGAAGAAGAGCTTTAGGCCAAGCTGAAAGAAGCGGAGGATAAGGCGGCCTCTCTGGACTTGAGGTTGGTAGCGGAGGGTCTGTCGGTCACAAAGCTGAAGGAGTCTCACCGGCTCCTGACTGGATCCAACCGGGCTATTCAGGCCAAGATGTAGGAGGTCTACGGGCTCTATGATGTCATGAAGAGACAGAGAGACTCGCTCAAGAAGGACGTTCGGATGGCCCACGAGGCGGCGTAGCACGCCAAAGACAGGGCAGAAAGGGCTGGGAAGGAGTATAAGGCTTCCAACCAATTTTATATGGACCTTGCCGACTCCGCGGCCGTCGGATGGCACAACGCGCTCGAGGTAGTGCCTCAGGGAGGAAGCGCCGAGCCGGTGGGCAGAAACGTCGAGCCGGGGCGGCAACCGATGATCTTGGCGGAAGCATCGAATAGAGGGAGATGACAACCGAGAAGACAATCTGAGCCTGCCGTGCTACCTGTTTTGCGTCCCCTTTTTGTTATTATATCTTTGCAAGCCTCCGCGTGTAGGGATCCCTTTTTTCTGTGCGTAATTAGCCATGTTCAGTGGAAGCAGCAAAAGCACTGTGGCCACTCCATCATTGGCCCTTCGGGATTGTGTGCGGCCACTTAGACCCACCTAAAATTGGGGAAATTCTTTGGTGAGAAGCACCAAAGAATCTTGTGCAGAGAGAGAGAGTGTGACTGTGTCTGAGAGAGAGAGGGGTGCAAAATATAGGGACACCTCATCATAGAGCAAAACCCCAACAAACTTCTCTCTCTCCTCGCTCTCTTTCTCTCTAGGTTTCTCTCTTCTGCTCCTGCTGCTGCTGCGACCTCTCATCAATGGCGGCCATCGGCGTTTGCCTTGTGCCCTCCTCGTCGAAGCTTGCGGTGACCAGATCCGGCTCCCCTCGGCCCCTCTTCTCCTCTCCTCAACGCCTCGCCCTCAGCCTACGATCGTCGTCGGCGATCTCTCTCAACGCTCTGCGACTCTCTGAGGTCAGTGAACCTAATCCGAAACCCTAATGCGATTGACTTTTTAGTTCGAATGAGTTTGGTGATTGATTCGTTGGTGTGAAAATTTTGAAGAGAATGGTGATGCGAGGGGGGAGTGGAGCGATGTACGCCACGTGTGCGGCGTCGGATGTGGCTCAGCTGAGGAGCGCGAGAGAGGAGATTAAGGAGCTTCTGAAGACGAAGTTTTGTCATCCTATTTTGGTAATGTTTGATTCGATTTTGGGATTTTCTTTTATAGAACTGATGGAGGTCCTTTTCGGGCCTCCTTCAGATGTTGTCTTCCGTCGATCTCCCGGTGGATATTGGAGGTGACCTCCTTTGCGTGTGGGTCTCAATGGGTTTGAGGAGATTGGCAATTTGAGGAGTTTGCGCCGAGTACCCTCCGACGATCAAGTTAGCATGAGATCCGAGCAGAGTAACGGCTAAGTGGAGTAAAAATTGGCTTACTTGACCCTTATGTGATGGAGGTTTATATAGCGGCAGCAGCAGACGCGAGAATCTCGCCGGCAGTTACGCTCCCGACGTCACGCATGCATAAAGAGCGGATCACCCATTAATGGGGATCGTGATGGCGTGGAACGTGGGGCGTTGCTGGCGGAGAATCTGCACGTGGCGAGATTTGCGGTGCGTCAGTTACTCCTGTGAGCGGTGGAGTTGGGCGGAGGGCCGAGGAAGACGGCTTCGACCGGAAGCTCGGGGACGAGCGAGGAGGCCGAGGAGTCTTGGTCTCGTGGCAGCTCGGGGTGAGCTATGGGCCGAGGAGGCCAATTTGCAGGAGGGCTCTAAGGAGGGCTAGCTCGTGCTTTCAGGTCGGGTGCAGAGTTGGCCTGGCAGGCCCCTGTAGGCCCTTCCTTCCGAGTTCTGGGACACGTCATTTGCCACGTGTCCTGATCTTGGAGATCGCCAATATTGAGTATCATCATTAGCCCCCCACTCTTGTCTCGACCAGCTAGCGGGTCGGGTCAGGAGTGGACTGTCGGGCCTCCCAAGGTGAGCTCTTTCCTAAGGTTTCGCCGGGGCGAGTCCCCGGGCTGTCAGTTACCTTTTCTGCTAGCGAATCAGGGTGAGATATCTGCATTTAAGGAGGGTGCGCCGGTTCGTGCATTCTGCCATTGAAGCGACGGTCCACGCGTCAAGCGTCGGTTGGCTGACGCGACGTATGTAGGCCTGCAGCGTCTGATGGGATGTGGCCCAGTGTGGGAATGACATGTGGAGCAATCGGAGCCGTTGGACCTGAGGAGACGTTTTAGCGGGAGATGAAGGGCACTGTTGGATGAGATATTTTACGGCGATAAGTAGGGGCGGGCCCCCCTCCAGGGCCCCTACTCCTTCATATTTCCTTTCTTCCAAGTCTCGGCTGCTCGGCATTCCTCTTCTTTTGAGTACATGGTTCATTCCCACTCTTTGGGTTGCTCACGCCAGACGGAGGCTAGTGGCGCGGTCGAGCCCTTGGTTGGCTCATGCCCCGTGCCAGATGTTCTGCCTGCGATAGGGCCGTCTGCTTCGTTGACGGCTCCTGGTGGTTGTTCCGGCGGCGGTCAGAGACGTCCACGATTATTCGAGCCCCAGACGGGAGACAGAGGGGAGGGCGAGGACGGGCCCCTCTTAAGAGAAAAAGGACAAGTTCTCGCGCGTCGTCGTGGGTCCTGATTGATTCGAAAAAGTGTTTGTAGTGTAACCACAATCAGAACGGTGTCGCGTGTAGCTAGACCGAGATGAGTACGGGTCATCCTCAGGGAAATGTGGAACTTTTTACTCTTACTTTAGATGTGTTGAAAGAGAGGAGAGATAAAGAGTTGTATGAAAAGTTTCTAGATCTACGTTTAAGCAAGAATGCAAAAATATAGATCTAGATTGTTTTAGAGATGTAGATAATATAATAAGAGGGCTTGTAGGGTTCGTTAGGATTTAGTAGTTATGGACGATTAATTAAAAGTTACCTTTTTTTTTATCCATTAATAGATTTAAAACTAGAACGACGGTGATGTGTGTAGATTAGGGTTTCTGGAGGGAAAAGGAATCTCACTCTTAACCCTTATCTCGACACGGAACTCCGTTCATATCTAGCCTTTACCAAAATAATTATTAATCTAATCTCTAATCGCGGTCGGAACTAGCAAAGAATTGCTAGCACGTCCGATTAGGATATTAATGATTCTTTTGATAAAGTTCATAAACTTTATAGGACTTAAAAAGGGTTTAGGGATCTTTATCGTCCATTAGCCTAACCTATTCCTACGAACCCTAACAAGCGGAGAATTACTCGCGCATGTTGGGAGAAGAAGATGAAAAGACAGAGAGGGAAAACATAATGTAAAATGCAAAAGAATTAAATAAAATAACTACCTTTATTAATCAACTTGAACAATCTACACTTTATTCAATAGAAAATGATTACAAACTAGTTGCTTCTCGATCTTTCCTAAAGAGGTAGACGAACAGTTGATGATCAGCCTGTATGCGTGAGCGTTTGGGGTTTCGTGATCTCTTCGGCTTGATGGTTTTTCCAAGAGGCTCTCGATGCCTTTTTATAGTGCCAAAGCCAGAATACAAGCTTCTAAAATATGAATTAAGCAGCAAAGATTTTCCCTAAAAATCCTAAGATCCCAACTCTTCTTAACCGCTGCGGATCCGCGCCATAAAGGGGCTATTGCCGCGGATCCGCGGCTTGATGATCACGGCCGTCCATCAAATTTCTGGGGATGGCTAATTGTGACATTTGGCGATCCTTGGCACCTTCAGAATTTGGAAATCTTTTTGTGGTTGCTTCCAGACTTGGTCTCCAAGTTTTGCTTCTTAATTAGGCAAGTCTTCTTCAACAACTTGATTTGCTTGATTCTAGTCTTTGAAAAATTCTGCACACTTGGAAATCTTTTGCACAACAACTCAAATAATATTTAGTAGATTTTATTCTACTAGGATTTGGTCAATGAATTTATTTGCATACATTTTCCTACCAAATGCTAAATATAATATATCAACACATGGAAAATAGTATTTGTACACATAAACCCTCATATGTATGATATATTATAATAAAGTCCTTTAATATGAAAATGGTAGGAAAAATGTAATACAAATGTGCAGTTTTATCAACTGAAAAAATACCCCCAAACTTATCTTTGATCGTCCCGAGCAAACTAGTTTATTCAAGAGAAGGAGAACAAGAAAGGAGAAAACTAAGCACACTTTCGTAGGCAATCACGATTGCACTGAGCACGTGAAACAAGCCGTTAAACCTCTAGGTGTCCCTAGTAGGAGGAGTGTTGTCTCCTGAGGGTTTTTAGCGGATTACCCCCACAAAATCCTATAACAAAAGAGAGATGGTGAAATTTACATATAAAGATAAGAACCATAAAAGAAAGACTTTGAAAATAAGAGTTTCCAACTACACTAGCTTTTCAGTTGTCATGAGCCCTATCTTAATAGTCATGAAAAAATGTTAGAAATCACATCATCCCTCAATAAAACATCGTCTTTATTCTTCATTCCTACCTTTCATCCAAACATTGATCATATACCCCTACGTGTGTGTAATAAACATCCCTACACTCGGAGAATTCAATTCAAGCTATCATACTCTTGTCCATCTGCCTCAGTAGTACTTTTTAATTTGATGAATATTAAGATTTGCTCACACATTTTCATGTGACCGTTAATACTTCTTGAGGTACTAACCAACCGATTACTCATGTGCTTGCTGATTAGGTAATAATATTTTCCTCGTCTTGCACCACCTAAGGCTTAGCAGTGACTCCCAGACCAGTTGGCCTTAGGGCACTAGGTGAATAGGCATCCTCGCTATATTTTTTTATTGCTGTCTTGGCGATAACAAAACCAGTGTTCATTTTTCTTTTCACCATTTTTTTCTTCATTTTTTTTCATTTCCTTCATACTTTGGCTTTTAGACAAGAGCATTTCAAGGTATCCTCTACTATCCCGAGTTTCAAGACGTGTGTAAGTGCATATAGTAGGGTATCAATATTCAAATGTTTGGCTTCTAGAATAGAAACTATTTTTCAGACTTATTTTTATCCTCAGATCAGTGACTTCCTTCATCTTACTAACCCTTGGGACAACAGCTCATAACTACTTATTACCAGTTCGTTTAAGAAAACTTTTAATTTTCTTGGTTTTCTTAAACTATTCCTATCTTTTGGATGTAATTTTTCACTTTCTAGTCTTTTGTTATAAAAGAAATTTTTTTTAAAATATTTTGTTTTGAAAATGTTGTGCTTATGCAAAATATGATGTAAATTGATGTGTAAATAAGCACAAACCTCCCCAAAACCTGTTTACAGCAGTGTCCTCACTAATGTTATCTGTTAAGCTCAAAAACCTGTAGACTTGGGAGGAAATTATTAATGGGGGCAAGAATATATGAAAGTGAAAATCCTCCCCCAAACTTATTTTAGGCTCACAATTTTTAAAAAAAATCATTTTCTTTCAAGAGCCAAAATATCCCACCCCCAAACTTGAGTTAAACAATTTTAATTTTTAAAAATCACACGAGAGGGTCAAGGTTATAGGTCAATGCCTAGCTTTGCAAAGACCGAAGGTCAACACCAACCATTCAAAAATTTTATCGATGAAGTACCAAGGTTGGTGGAAGAACATGTCACCTTTTGACGTGAAGAAATGGGGAGGTGACAAGAAGTGTAATGGAAAAGGATAGCGTCTCAATTTGGAGAGACGACACAGTGATAGTGATGATGGATTACTCGCATTATCATGATTGTCCAAAAGAAGGGGTGGAGGTCCAATTTCTTTATCTTGGAGTTGATTCATCTCAACACCCGTGTCTTGTAAAAATGCGAGTTCATAAGCGAAAATTTCCTCAAAGCTTTCGTTGATACCCCGAAGAATAATGTCATCAGAAAAAATGGGGTGATCGTTAGACTCTATAAAAAGTTCCTCATCAGCGTTAGATGTTGACCCGGAAGAATACATGGTTGGGTCAAACAACAACATATGAAAAGAGTCAGTATCATGCGTTTGATCATATTCGCTGCTGTCGACACCCATTAATTCGACAGAACACACATGAGCATAGGGTTCGGAGGGTTCACTTCGCAACTTGTAAATGCTAAGCTCAATTGACTTCTTTCCAAAAGATAGGGTCATAGAGCCGTTTTTACAATTGATTACTGCGTTGGAAGTGGCCAAAAAGGGTCGACCGAGTATCACCGGGATTTGATTGCGTGGGTTTGCCACAGGTTGTGTATCTATAACGATAAAGTCCACAGGGAATATAAATTCCCTGACTTTAATTAACACATCCTCTAGCTCACCCCTAGGTTGGGTGATAGATCGATCGGCTATCTGAAGAGTGCAATGCGCAGATTTTAACTCTCCGATCCCTAATTGCTCATAAACAGAATACGGAAGCAAGTTAACACTAGCACCTAAATCGAGTAGAGCACGATTGATATTTTTACCCCCAATAGAAATTGAAATTGTAGGACTTCCGGGGTCCTTTCGTTTTTTGGGAAGTTGTTGTGTAAAAGCTGTGCTCATATTACTCGCAAGGAAAACTTTTTTAGGTACTTGAACTTTTCTCTTCCTAGTGCACAAGTCCTTTAGGATTTTCGCATATGGCGGAACTTGTTGAATAGCATCTAGGAGAGGAATGTTTATGTTAACTTGCTTAAAAATTTCCATAATTTTCTCCATTTGTGGACTTGGTCTGTTGCCCCTTAACCTGTTTGGATAAGGTGCTTTATCAATAAGGGTTTGGTCCAACATTGGAGAGGATTGTGGGGATGGAGTGGATCCCAGAATTGGAGTGGGGACCGTCTTAGATAGATTTGGCGAAATGGCGAAGGGTTCGAGCCTTGGGGAAAACGGAGAATAGGCTCAGGTGAAGGTGAGAGACTAGACGAATTAGGGGAAGAAGAAGAAGCTGGGGTATCATTAGTGTCACTATCATTACATTGCTCACCCACTCGGTTATTCAGCACTTTTCCCGATCTCAACGTGGTAACAGCACTCACATTATAACTTTGTGAGTGGCCAGGATTAGGTATGGGTTGAGATGGGAGTTTCCCTTTTTCTCTCGCACTCATTGCGGCGTTTATCTGTGCGATTTGGTTTTCTATTGATTTAATACTCTCATCATGGGAGGAGGAGTTTTTCGTTAGGGTATCAATAGAAGACTTCATCTCAGCCGAAAATTGCATGGATTGTTTCATGAACATATCCAAAGTTTGTGCAAGTGAGTTGTCAGTACCGGCCACTTGTGGTGTAGAAATGTTGGCCGGATTTTGAAAATTCCGTGACTGAAAGGGGGCTGATTCTGTGGTTGTGGTTGCTGTAGAGGAGGTATTTGATAATTGCTTTGTTGGTTTTGATTCCAAGCAAAGTTAGGATGATTCCTCCATCCTTGATTGTACGTGGAAGAATAAGGGTCGTTTCTAGGTCGCTGCTGAAAAGCAGCATTAGCTTGAAACGATGCATTCATAGGACATTCTTCCGTTAAGTGTGAAGGATCCGAACAGCAACCACAGACGGTCTTAGGAAGCGTGACCTGATTTAGGGAGAATGATGAGAATTTGTTTTCAATAGCATCGAGTTTCTTCTGAATCGCTGCCATTTCGGCTTTTACTGCGATAGAAACATCGAGCTGGTGAATACCTCCCTTAGTTGAAGGTGGTCTTACGCTTTCCCACTGCAACGTGTGCTCTGCAAGGTCTTCCAGATATTTCCACGCTTCATCGTCATCTTTAGACATGAAATTGCATTGACACATTGTTTCAAGCATCTGCTTTGTCGTTGGATTAATGCCCTCATATATAATCCGCATAAATCCCATCTTTGTATTCCGTGATGGGGGCATTGGACAAGCAGATCTTTGAAACGTTCAAAGCACTTCCAAAATGATTCATTGGGAAGC
Organism: Agapanthus africanus; assembly: GCA_030015575.1. NCBI lineage: Eukaryota > Viridiplantae > Streptophyta > Magnoliopsida > Asparagales > Amaryllidaceae > Agapanthus > Agapanthus africanus. Next base: position 193,175,163 of record JASDDO010000024.1, on the reverse strand, counting down.
TGGATGAACTGGTTGATCTCGCTCCTAATATGGGCAGTCTTATGGTTTGGGTAAAACTTCTTAAGAAATGCTATGACGAATTCATCCCAATTAGTGATAGAGTGTGCGGCAGTATTATAAAGCCATTTTTCTGCCAAGTCGCACAGTGTAAATGGGAGAAGACGTAAGCGCATAGCATCTAAAGTCAATTGTGAAGTACCCATCATTGCGCATACGTTTTCGAATTTGGTGATGAAAACGTACGCGTCTTCCGACTCAAGCCTGTGAAATTTAGGCAGCAGATTGATGTAGTGGGGATTAATTTCGAAATTATCCCCGTTAGGTGGTGGAAGAGATAGACAAGTGGGAAGAGGACCACGGATAGGATAGCATCTCTCTTGGAGAGAGATGCATTTTGGATTCTGCGCACCTTCGGGCGGTGGCAGCTTGGTGTTATAATTTGATGGAGTGCCGTCCATCTCGGTCGTGGTGTGTGGTGGTGGAAAAGAAGATGAAGAAGTACCGACTTCGGCGTCGATAGCAGGAACGCGGACAAGACGGGCACTAGGATTCCGTGTCCAGCCGAGCATGCACTAAGCGGGTTTAGTGCAAGTGGCAGCGTGTGTGTGATTTAAAATTGGCTTGTTTTAAAAAAGTGGGACTCAAGACAAATCTCCCTAAGATGCACAAGCAACCCTAGAACTAAGGTTACCTAGGCCCAGTCTTTAGACCGCTCCTAGACTTCCAAAGGACAAGCCGCATGATCAATCCTCTACCGCCTCCGTACTACCCTTGTAGCCAGGTAAGTGCCAGGTAAGTGGGAAGGAACCACAGTAGTGGGCCTAATTAAAAACCACTAGCCTTTGACACACTTGCCTAGACACCACAAAAGTAATGCGGATAAACGATAGATTACCCACGACCTTCCTCTGTCCTTATTGAGCGCGATAGTCCTTAGAGTCTGGTCTAGATATTTTTTAAATTAATGAAGGGTTGATCTATATGCGCGGTTTGTGATTTGTGGGGCTTAGGAAGGGTGATGAAATCCCCACCTAATCTTGATTTGGTCTTTGCCCCTTAAAGTCCGTATTAAAATATGTAAAATAAAACCAATCACAAAATTTTTGCAAAAAGATTTTTGAGCGGCGCTATTTTGCAAAGAATCCTGCAGAAAATAGATTTTATTGGATTTGAGGGGAGAGAGAAGGAGTTGAGAAAGATATCAGAGAAGACTTAAGCCCTAACTCCTCTATTGTACCGCGTTTCCGCCGCACCAAGGGTACTTTTGCCGCAGTTCCGCCGCGTGGCAGAGGGATTGCTTGATGAAATTTTTTGTACATCCTTCGTGCTCCTCTGGATCTCTAAAAATGTCTCTGTTTCCTGTTTTCCTTAATTCTGTGACTCCAGATCTCCTTGCAAAAATTCACGCACAAATCGTTAAATATGCAATTTGCAGTTTTGTTTTAATAATGATATGACTTGTCTAAGAATTCAACATAAATAATAAGATTAAAAAAAATTACGCACGTATCCCCGGCAACGGCGCCATTTGATTGATTCGAAAAAGTGTTTGTAGTGTAACCGCAATCAGAACGGTGTCGCGTGTAGCTAGACCGAGATGAGTACGGGTCGTCCTCAGGAAAACGCGGAACTTTTTACTCTTACTTTAGATGTGTTGAAAGAGAGGAGTGATAAAGAGTTGTATGAAAAGTTTCTAGATCTACGTTTAAGCAAGAATGCAAAAATATAGATCTAGATTGTTTTAGAGATGTAGATAATATAATAAGAGAGCTTGTAGGGTTCGTTAGGATTTAGTAGTTATGGACGATTAATTAAAAGTTACCCTTTTTATCCATTAATAGATTTAAAACTAGAACGACGGTGATGCGTGTAGATTAGGGTTTCTGGAGGGAAAAGGAATCCCACTCTTAACCCTTATCTCGACACGGAACTCCATTCATATCTAGCCTTTACCAAAATAATCATTAATCTAATCTCTAATCGTGGTCGGAACTAGCAAAGAATTGCTAGCACGCCCGATCAGGATGTTAATGATTCTTTTGATAAAGTTTATAAACTTTATAGGACTTAAAAAAGGGTTTAAGGATCTTTATCGTCCATTAGCCTATCCTATTCCTACGAACCCTAACAAGCGGAGAATTACTCACGCATATTGCGAGAAGAAGAAGAAAAGACAGAGAGGGAAAACATAATGTAAAATGCAAAAGAATTAAATAAAATAACTACCTTTATTAATCAACTTGAATAATCTACACTTTATTCCGTAGAAAATGATTACAAACTAGTTGCTTCTTGATCTTTCCTAAGGAGGTAGACGAACAGTTGATGATCAACCTGGATGCGTGAGCGTCTGGGGCTTCGTGATCTCTTCGGCTTGATGATTTTTCCAAGAGGCTCTCGGTGCCTTTTTATAGTGCCAAAGCCAGAATACAAGCTTCTAAAATATGAATTAAGCAGCAAAGATTTTCCCTAAAAATCCTAAGATCCCAACTCTTCTTAACCGCGGCGGATCCGCGGCATAAAGGGGCTATTGCCGCGGATCCGCGGCTTGATATCACGGCTGTCCATCAAATTTCTGGGGATGGCTAATTGTGACATTTGGCGATCCTTGGCACCTTCAGAATTTGGAAATCTTTTTGTGGTTGCTTCCAGACTTGGTCTCCAAGTTTTGCTTCTTAATTAGGCAAGTCTTCTTCAACAACTTGATTTGCTTGATTCTAGTCTTTAAAAAATTCTGCATACTTGGAAATCTTTTGCACAACAACTCAAATAATATTTAGTAGACTTTGTTCTACTAAGATTTGGTAAATGAATTTATTTGCATACATTTTCCTACCAAATGCTAAATATAATATATTTACACATGGAAAATAGTATTTTTACACATAAACCCTCATTGTATGATATATTATAATAAAGTCCTTTAATATGAAAATGGTAGGAAAAATGTAATACAAATGTGCAGTTTTATCAACTGAACAGGTCCCCAAGGGGATTTCCGTGCAGGAGGGCGGCGTCATCTTTACGGTTCCGTTTGGGCTTTTCGTCGCTGCCGGCCTGCTCGCCGGGTGGAGGAGTCGGTTGGGGGAAAGCTTCCGCATGGGCTCCCTGAGGGCCCAACTGGAGGCCATGGCCCAAGGGGCGGTCCAGGTACGAACTCCTCTACACGTAGTTTTTCTGGTATCCCTTTCTTTGGCTTGAGCGCCTCTCGGTTTCTCATCCGCTTTCTGTCAGGTCCTTCAACACTGCACCCTTGCCATTCGTATGGAGGCCGAGGGGGCGTTCCACGCACCGAGGCCAGTAGAAGCGTTTCCCTCGGAGGTCGAGGTTTTGCGGCGTGACCTGCGCCTGGAGAGGGCAAAGGACGACGCCCTAGCAGCCCGTGCGGAGGCTGCGGAACTTGCCAATTCAGCGAATCGGGATGACCGTCGTCGCCTGAGTGCGTCCCTCCGGGTCGCTGATAGGAAGGTGGCAGATCTGGCCGAACGCTTCGCGGCCATGGAGAAGGAGAGGGACGCCGGCAGGGGAGATGCTGAGGTGGCGCTTCTGGAGGCCCAGACTGCCGAGGTTCGGGCTAAGAAAGCTGTGGCCGATTATAAGATGTCAGAGCAGTTCTATGCCGAGCTCGGGGAGTATTCTGCCGTCGTATGGAATAAGGCCCTGGACGTCGTGAAGAAGCAGCTTCCCGAGTTCGCCGACGCGAGCTCCGTGCTCGGGTTCCGCTCCCGGTGGCGAGGCCTTCGGTGGAAGATGGCGAGGGGAGCGGGGCGCGCCCCCGGTGGAGAAATCTCCGGCGGTAAAGCCCCCGGCAGGCCGTGATGCCAGCGATGAGGGGACTGAAGTAAGCCTCCGGGTGGTTTGTAAGGCTGGGGAGCCCTGAATACCCTTTGTAAAAACTTTGCCTTTGGTAATAAAAGAAAATTCTTGTTTCATCGGTTTGCATTTTATCTTCTGTGTGTGAAGAATGTTTGTAAAAATGTCTCTGCTTGTACTGTTGGGTCGGCTATCTGTCTAGCGATCGTTCGTCGAGCTGATTTCGATCACTTGCCAAGCGCTGTTGACCTCGTATCTCCATCACTTGCCAAGCGCTGCCGAGGAGGCATCTCCGTGGCCCCGAAGTCGAGGGGGGATCGCTTAGGCTTCGATAGACTTGTTGCCCCTTTTTGGGGCTCCGGGTCCTCTGCGTTGGTGGGGCTGTAAGAAGCCCACTAAGTATGACCGGGCAGCGAAGCTGCATGGCCACCCCCTGGCAAGGGCTTTGATCTCTGGCGTCGCGGGCAGGCAACTACCATCCTGGGATGACCGAGCGGATGCCTCTTGCGAGGGCTTCGATCCCTGTCAGTTGTGGTAGAAAGCTACCAGCCGGGGATAGCTAAGCGAGGACTCGACTGCCTCCTGGAGGACTTTGGTCCTCAGCGTTGGAGGGCCGTAAGGAGCCCGCTGGGGATGGCCGAGCAGTGAAGCTGCGCGGTTGCCTCTTGGTGAGGGCTTGGATCTCTGGCATCGTGGGTAGGTAACTACCAGCCTGGGATGAAGGAGCGGGGTAGCCGCTCGGGTGCCTCTTGCGAGGGCCTCGATCCCTGGCGTCATGGGTAGGGAGCTACCGACCGGAGATGACCGAGCAGGGTAGCTGCTCGGTTGCCTCTTGCGAGGGCTTTGATCCTTAGTGTTGGAGGGGCTGTAAGAAGCCTACTAAGGATAACCGGGCAGTGAAGCTGCGTGGTTGCCTCTTGGCGAGGGCTTGTATCTTTAGCGTCTTGGGTAGGCAACTACCAGCCTGGGATGAAGGAGCGGGGTAGCCGCTCGGGTGCCTCTTGCGAGGGCCTCGATCCCTGGCGTCATGGGTAGGGAGCTACCGACCGGAGATGACCGAGCAGGGTAGCTGCTCGGTTGCCTCTTGCGAGGGCTTTGATCCTTCAGGACGGAGACCGAGCATGGTTACTGCCCAGTGCCTCTTGGCGAGGACTTTGATCCCTGTTGGTTGTGGTAGGAAGCTACCAGCCAGGGATAGCCGAGCAAGGACTCGACTGCCTCTGGGAGGACTTTGGTCCTTAGCGCGGGAGGGGCTGCAAGAAGCCTACCAAGGACCCTTGGCCGGGCAGGGTTTCTGCCCGGTGCCTCTTGGCGAGGGCTTTTGTCCTGAAGGATAGCCGAGCGAGGGATCCTCGGACTCGACTGCCTCTGGGAGGGTTTCGTGATCCCTGTCGGTTGTGGTAGGAAGCTACCAGCCGGGGATAGCCGAGCAGGGTAGCTGCTGAGCTGCCTCTAAGGAGGGCTTTGGATCACAAAGACAACTTTATTTGCAATGTTTCGACGTTTCTTTATTTGAACGGAAAGGAATTTCGGAAAGCGTTTACATCGTCTTTGTGAAAGGAGGGGTACAAACTTATTGGCCTCGGCTTCATTGGTATAGCTTGAGCTTCTCGGCGTTGTAAGGCCGCGGGAGCTTGTGCCCGTCCGCATCTTGCAGGCGATAGGCCCTGCCGGGGAGTACCTCAGAGACGAGGAAGGGACCGTCCCACCTTGGGGATAACTTGTGTAGCCTGCCTTGATCAACGAACCCGTTTCATCGTAGGACCAGATCCCCGGTCTGGAAGGAGCGGTGCTTGACCTGAGCGCTGTAGTATCGGGCCGTTTGCTGCTTGTAAGCGGTAGCTCTGATCTGGGCCCGGTCTCTCTTCTCCAACAAGATGTCCAGGTGGTTCGTAGTGCCGAGGTATTCGCATCGTCGTCGAAGTGCTCGACCCAATGACTGGGTAGCCCGATCTCCGCTGGGACCATCGTCTCGGTCCCGTAGCAGAGACCGAAGGGGGTTTTCCCGATGGGGGTCTTCTTTGACGTGCGCAGGGCCCATAAGATCCGGGGTATTCTTCGACCCAACTGCCTTGTCGCTCTTCCAGGCGTGTTCGGAGACCCCGGAGGACGTCTCGGTTAGCGACTTCGGCCTGCCCATTGCATTGGGGATGCGCGACCGTGGCGACCTTCATGAGGATATGGTATTCCTTGCAGAAGTCCTTCACTTTCTCGTTCTCGAAGTTCGTCCCGTGGTCGGTGATGATACACCGCGCGATGCCGAACCGGAGTATCAGATTGTTTTACAGGAACTTGATGGTAGTGGTGGCGTCCGGTTTTCTGATGGGGATGGCCTCGATCCACTTGGTGAAGTAGTCTACTGCGAAGAGGATGTATTTGTGCCTGTCTGTACCGGTTGGGAACTTGCTGATCATGTCCAACCCCCACTGGGCGAACGACCATGGGGATGTTAGGGCGGTCAGCTCGGTGGCGGGGAGGCGAGGGATGCTGCCGTGGAGCTGGCAACTCTTGCATCTTCTGACTAGCTTCTGGGCGTCCTCATGAATAGTGGGCCAGTAGTATCCCTGTCGCAACGCCTTTTGGATCAAGGTTCGGGCCCTTTGGTGCGCACCGCCAACCCCTTCATGGATTTCCCGGAGGACGTAGTCGACTTCGTGGGGATCAACGCATCGGAGCAGGGGTTGGGTGAAGAACTTTTTGTAAAGATTTCCATTGCTCCAGAGGAAGTGGCGGGCTTTGGCCCGGAGGCGGCGGACGGCCCCTCGGTCATCCGGGAGCGCACCGTTCTTCAGGAATTCCATGAGAGGCTTCCTCGATTCTTGGTCGCCTTCTTGCGCCGCATACACGTGGAGCGCGGCTGTCCCGTCTTCCACACTGGGCTGAGGCAAGGTTTCGAAGAGGATGGACCGCTTATTGTTGGCCGAGTATGATGAAGCCAGCTTGCTCAAGGCGTCGGCTTGGGTATTCAGCTGCCTGGGTATTTGTTCTACCTGGACTTCTTCGAAGTTTCTCCGGAGTTTCCTCACCTCGTCCAGGTATTTCACCATTAGAGGCTCCCGAGCTTCAAAGCGGCCAGTCACTTGTCCGACAACAAGGGCGGAGTCGCTGCGGATTCGAATCATCTTCAGCCCCAGCCCGGCGGCCATGCGCAGTCCGGCCAGGAGGGCCTCGTACTCCGCCGCGTTGTTCGAGGCCTTGAAACCGAGCTTCAGAGAGTTCCATTTCTGCTTCGTTCGGGCCCCGGATAATGAGGCCGGCACCACACCCTTCTTCGATTGAAGATCAGTCGACGTAGATGATCCACTCAGAAACCGAGCCAGGCCTCCCCGCGACGGGACACTGAGTCGCGGGGGCGGCGTGGACTTCGGTTCCTTGAGGGGGATGGTGCATTCAACGATGAAGTCGGCCAGGGCCTGTGCTTTGATGGCCTGCCTCGTGCGATATTTCACATCAAACTGGGATAGCTCCCACCTCCATTTTTCTAAGCGGCCCGATGATTCTGGTGACGCAAGAATGGCCCCCAACGGGCGTTCGGTAAGGACGATGATGGTGTGTGCTTGGAAGTAGTGCTGCAGCTTCCTTGAGGCCATCACGAGGGCTAAGACAATCTTCTCTATGGCCGGGTACTTCGTTTCCGCGTCCTTAAATACGTGGCTCACATAGTACACCGGCTTCTGTGCTCCCTCGACCTCCCGGACGAGCACCGAGCCTGCTGCTTGATCGGATACCGCTAGATACAGCGACGGCTCGTCTCCTTCGACGGGTCGGGTGAGCAGTGGCGGCGTCGCGAGGTGCTTCTTCAACTGGTCGAAAGCGGCTTGGCACCCTTTCGACCATTCGAACCTCGGGATCTTTCTCATGGCTTTAAAGAACGGGAGGCATTTCTCTCCTGACCTGGACATGAAGCGGCTCAGAGCGGCGACTTGTCCTGTGAGCCGCATGATCTCGATGTTGGTTTTGGACGCGGCCATGTTGAGGATGGCGTCGATTTTCTCTGGGTTGGCTTCGATTCCACGGTGAGTGACCATGAACCCGAGGAACTTCCCCCGGTGACTCCGAATGCGCACTTGGCGAGGTTCAGCTTCATTTTGAACTTGCAGAGCATTTCGAAGGCCTCGCCCAGATCCCTGGCATGGTCTGCCGTCGAGACAGATTTGACGAGCATATCGTCAACGTAGACCTCCATAGTCCTGCCGATCTTTGGCTTGAACATGCGATTGACCAACCGCTGATACGTGGCCCCGGCATTCTTAAGGCCAAAGGGCATCACCTTATAGCAATATACCCCTCGGTCCGTTGTGAATGCGCTGAGATCTTCATCTTCCGGATTCATACGGATCTGGTTGTAGCCGGAGAAAGCATCCATGAAGCTCAACAGCTCGTGGCCGGCTGAGCTATCGACGAGCTGATCTATCTGAGGGAGCGGATAGTTGTCCTTAGGACATGCTTTGTTGAGGTCGGTGAAGTCGACGCACATGCGCCACTTCCCGCACGGCTTCCTGACCAGAACTACGTTCACCAGCCATTCCGAGTATGGTACATTCCGGATGAAGTTGGCGGCTAGAAGTCGATCAATCTCATCTTCGATAGCCTTCTGTTTGACTGGGGCGAAGCTCTGCCTTTTCTGTTTGACGGGTCGGGCCGTAGGATCAACTCCAAGCTTGTGAGAAATGATTTTGGGGTCGATCCCGGGCATGTCGACGGGCGCCCAGGCGAATACGTCGGAGTTATTTCTGAGGAAGCTGACCAGGTCGTCTCGCCGAGCCCCTGTCAGGAGTGAACCGACCTGGACGGTTTTTTCATTGTCTCCTTCGGTGAGGGGCACCTCGATCAGTGGTTCGACCGGCGTTTCCCGGACCTCCTTCTGCTCGTCTCGGGTGTCCAAAGAACCCTTGATGTCATCTTTTCCTTCAGCGTCGTCAGTCGGTTGCTCGGATGAAGATGCTTCGGTAAGGCATACCTTCGCGATCCGCTGGTTTTCGTAGACTCGACCCGTTCCGTCCTGATCGAGTGGGAACTTCATCGCCAGGTGGTAGGTCGATATCTGGGCCCGAAGTGAGTTGAGCGTCGGTTGGCCGAGGAGGACGTTGTAGGCAGATGGGACCTTTGCCACGATGAAGTCCATGGGCAACGTGCGGGTGTGGCCGGGCTCACCGATTTTGAACTGCAGGGTGACCACCCCTTGCGCGGGAATGGAGTGGTTGGTGAACCCTGACAAGACGTGTGGGGTCGGCCTCAGGTCCGTCGGGGTAAGTCCTATGCGCAGGAAGCAGTCGTGGAAGAGGATGTCTGCCGAGCTGCCCGAGTCGACAAGTATCCGGCGGACCTCGTACCGGTGGATCCGGGCTGTGATCACCAGAGGGTCGTTGTGGGGCATGGAGATGCCATGGAGGTCTCCGTCGCCAAAAGTGATAGGCTCGTGGCCTCTGGCCCTTTTTCTCGGGCGGTCAGCGGGGGAGCCGACGACGTTCGGTGAGGGCTCGCCCGCGCCTCCGTTGAGAGGGAGGCGGCAGCGGGTGTTTGGATCTTCAGAGGGATCGACTGCCATGAGGGCGGAGATCGAAAGGTCAACTTTGTGTTTTGTGGAGTTAGTTTCCCACAGACGGCGCCAACTGAAGGAGGTCCTTTTCGGGCCTCCTTTAGATGTTGTCTTCCGTCGATCTCCCGGTGGATATTGGAGGTGACCTACTTTGCGTGTGGGTCTCAATGGGTTTGAGGAGATTGGTGATTTGAGGAGTTTGCGCCGAGTACCTGCAAAGAAGTCCCGGGTGGTTTGGTACCACCGAGGACCCTCCGACGATTAAGTTAGCACGAGATCCGAGCAGAGTAACAGCTAAGTGGAGTAAAAATTGGCTTATTTGACCCCTCTGTGATGGGGGTTTATATACCGGCGGCAGCAGGCGCGAGAATTTCGCCGGCAGGTACGCTCCCGACGTCACGCCTGCATAAAGAGCGGATCACCCATTAATGGGGATCATGATGAAGTGGAACGTGGGGCGTTGCTGGCGGAGAATCTGCGCGTGGCGAGATTTGCGGTGCGGCGGTTACTCCTGTGAGCGGTGGAGTTGGTCGGAGGGCCGAGGAAGACGGCTTCGGCCGGGAGCTCAGGGACGAGCGAGGAGGCCGATGAGTCTTGGTCTCGTGGCAGCTCGGGGTGAACTATAGGCCGAGGAGGCCAATTTGCAGGAGGGCTCTGAGGAGGGCCGGCTAGTGCTTTCAGGTCGGGTGCAAAGTTGGCCTGGCCGGCCCCTGTGGGTCCTTCCTTCTGAGTTCTGGGACACGCCATCTGCCACGTGTCCTGATCTTGGAGATTGCCAATATTGAGTATCATCAAGAACCGTGTTTGTGGTTTATTTGGTAAGTTAGTAGATTTAGGTTTTTAACGGAAGTCTTGAGAGTGGAGGATTTGAGTTTGCTAATTAACGCACCATTTTGGATTTGCTATGACATACCTCTTCCTAAATTAAATTGAATACATTTAATGTGACGTAATAAGTGGAAAGCAAAATTCATTTGAAAGTTAGCACAAGGTATCAACTCTTCAAAATTCTTTTAAGTGACATGATTGCACTACTTAATTTGCATGCGTGATGCATGCAAATTAAATAGCTAGAAATTAAGTTAAATTTCAACCGGCTATAATGAACTATTGATGTTTTTCATGAACCATGTCCCGAACTTTTAAAATGATGGATTGCTACTATGAACTATCAAACTAGCACAACACCTACACCCCTTAAACCCTAATTAACGGAAAATAGGAAATGACTTGTCTACCTATCCTATATGTGGTAGTGTTTAGTATTTCTGGAAAAGCATGTGTTAGTTACATGAATTTGCAGTCTATTTTCACAAAGAAGCTAAATAAGCATGTGTTTTTTGGACCGAAAACGAAGGCAAAAATACCACTGCGTTTCATTAAAAGAAAATTTTAACGAAACCAGTACATTTATTAAAAAAAGAAAAACACAAAAAATCTCCAAATCCTAACTCCATTCCATCCTCCGTCAAGCATCCTTCTCATTTACCGATTGAACTCCTCGTCCAGGATTGGGCATCCTTTCCTTTCGCCGGATTGGACTTTACGTCCACGATCAGGCATCCATTCCCTTTGCCGTAACGGACTGCTAGTCCAACAATCGGGCATCATTTTCCTTCGCTGGATCGGACTCCGTGTCCATGATCGGGCATCCATTCCCTTCACTGTAATGGACTTTGTGCTCACGATTGGGCATCCTTATCCTTCGCCGGATCGTACTCTGCATCCATGATCGAGCATTCTTTTCCTTCACCAGATCGAACTCCACGTTCACAATCGCATCCCGAGTCGCGTAGATGTCACGACCTAAATTGGCACGTGACCGGCATTTAGATCACGCGATGTCTAAAGACGTCGACGTGACCCAAGTAAACCAAAAACTAAGATCTAAACTTTCTTAAAGAATAAAGAAGGTGAAGTTTTTAAAAGGTATTTAATATGAAACACAATTTTCTTTACAAGGGTTGGTTGTTTAAAAGCATAAGTCAAGTGTTTTGAAATAGGGTTGAAAAATGTTTTCGTTATTTGAAATTTTGGCAGCACCTTTTTTATAATTTTTGATAAAAACAAGTACATAAATATATAATATAACGGCACCCCCATTTGGGAGCTATCTCGACGCCAATTGGCGGAATCACAACCACGCAGCTATATACGACGCTTGAAGGCGAAGGATCACAAACAAATATATAAATAAATTGCTTAAGTAAAGCTAACTAGTCGATTCTATCCGAGTTTGATCCAAAATAATATACATAAAGTCATAACTCGATCTAAGTCAAAAAAATATACAGGTGGTTTGATGGAGTGACACTAGATATAAGATACAACATATACAAAAAAGACGGTTACTATGCGTGTAACCCACCTAGACAAAATATGTGATGAATCCCAAGGTATGTGTTCGCGACGCCGCTAAGTTTCCGTATGGTCTGTGCTGCAAGAAACTAAGGCACATTGGCGGTGAGTAGCCAACTCAGTGAATATAAGTATACATTACTAGATATGATATGATATACGTAGTAATGAATGCAAGTGCGATATAAATGAAGTCACATAAGAAGAATATCAATCATCCTCAAAATCCTCATCAAACTCGTGTTCATCATCGACACTAGAAATCTAGATACCGATCGGTCCTCTTCTGATATTAACTCGGCCACGGTCGGAATCCTCTGGATATCCGTCGCTCTCCAATGTTACCTCTGGTATCGATCATCCTCGTTAGGCTCCCCGTATCTCCCTACGGTCTTCCTGCCCCTCAGAGTCGTACTAGGTCCACCATTTATCCGTAATCGGTTAACCCCTCGCTCGATTTGGATATCTCATAATGAAAACCAAACATATGGTGGACGCCAAATCATCATATCATGAGAAAACCGCACTTTTAAAAATATAATTTGTTTTATAAAAGATACTCGCGGTTTCTCAAATGCATAGAAACATCAAATCTATGATATCAAATAGAGAATGATTCATTCATGCAACATTTGGCAACTATAACATGTAATTAAATGGACTATAACATTCGAATAATGGAACATGGTAAATAGCAACAAATACTATCATGAAACATGGTAATATAGTTAAACATACCAATTCTACGTGTCATGACAGTACTAATGATATGTAGTGTAGCATGCGAGTCTGTGAACCGTGCAACATGGAATCATTAATATTGTGCTTGTGTTCTATCCAATGTATCTATTCTACCAACTATGATTATACACCAAGGACGGTATGATACTCAATGTAATGCATATGATATAGAGACGCGGTTACGTATTGCTAATAGTATTTAAAAACCGATACGGAATTTTATAAAGATTCTGGTAGTCGGGGGTGCTATACGCCATCCGCCCAAGTTCCCACTTGTAAATATCCTCCTACTCATCTAATATCAATACGTGCTAGACAAAGCTTGCGAATGCGTTGTCTTTCGCCGCGTCGGACGTCTCCTCGTCCGATTCTGTACATTAAGCCAAGCGCATAAATAAGAATTGAAACGCAAACGTTATTACACTTCTAATGCATATAGACTAGAATGTAAGATCGACATATTTTAACGCGTGCTATCAATATCGAACTACCCTCGACAATAACGAAAAATCAACACATAAGTTTTTAAAACGTAAAACCTTAACTTTCATAGGATATGCGTTCCAGATTTTCATACAAGTAATCTGGAATAAAATTAAGTATACAATAGTCAAATTTAGGATGCCTAGGAGCTACTGTAAAAACTCCAGACCCCAACTCAAAAAGCCAACTGCAAATTGCGGCTAAAACGATTAAGTCCGTGGTGGGTCCAGATAGGTACGAGCTTAGGGTGTGGTCTTTAGTTGTGCTCACCATCTCAGAAAACTCGTAGAAAATTTTTCAGAGTTCACTAGTTATAGCAGATATCAATAGAGAACCACAAACACTAAAAACTTAGTTCAAAACTTAGTTTATCAATACTAAAACACTTCTATTTTTCATAAACTAGAAGAAATTATACCTAAAACCACATAAACTAAGCAAGATAAGAACACAATAAAAATAAAAAATAGGATTTTTACCTCCTTGATACTATTGAGAGGGATCCAAGTTTTAGTGGTATCAAAATGAAAACCTTTGAAGAGATAATGATCTAATTTGGTGTCATGATCATTCTATAAGAAGAAATCCTCAAAAGTCATGATGATTTTAGATGGAGGAGGATAGGTTAGAGAGAGGGTGAAGGAGAGCTTAGAAAATCCCAAGTGTTTGTGAAGAGAGTGAGAATAACCATGGCATATATGATAAATAGGATATTGCTAGATATTTGTATGGCGAGATGTGGGGAGAGTGGGGTATAACATAACTTAACATATCCCCTTCTTACCATTTTCCAAAATAAAGTGACTTAACAAATTCAAATGAGAACAATATAATTTTTCCATGATAAATGAAAATGATAGATTTTGAAAAAAAAATAAATGTTCACATTTAAAAATTCATTTTATTATTAAATAAATGCAAAATAAATACTTTAAATTTTTACTAAATGTTACAATATCCCCTCTTAAGAAAATTCGGTCTCCGAATTTAAAATCTAACAACGCGTACTTTCAAAGAGATGGGGAAATTTCTTCTGCATCTCATTCTCGGCTTCCCGGATGACCTCCTTACTATTCGATTCACGCCACAACACCTTTACAGAAGGGAGTATCCTAAATCACAATTTCTTTACCTGCCAGTCGAGAATGGATATCGGCCGCTCAGTGTAAGATCGTGCTCTAGCCGTACAGTTTAATGCTGAATAGCGTGGGAAGGATCATGAAGGTACTTGCGGAGTATGGACACATGGAACACGGGATGCACATCCGGAAAACTGGACTGGAGCGCTAAACAATACGATATAGTACTCACCCTCTCTAGAATCTCGAAGGGTTCAACATATGTGGGACTGAGATTTCCCTTTTTCTTAAATCGCATTACACTCTTCATCGGAGAAACCCGGAGAAACACATGGTCACCCACAACGAACTTGAGCCTGCAACGACGACGATCAATACAAGACTTCTACGTGCTGTGAGCGGTCCTCATCCTATCACGTATCAACTGGACCTTCTCAGTAGTCTCCTGAACCAACTGAGGTCTTAGAAGGCCACTCCCTATAAGCTCGATCCAACAAATCGGCAACCGACATTTTCTCCCATATAACGCCTCAAAAGGTGCTATTTGAATCGTCTTCTGAAAGCTATTATTGTAAGAGAACTCAATCAAGGGTAAGTGACGATCCCAACCGCCATCCAAATCTAGCGCACGAGCTCGGAGCATATCCTCAATAGTCTGAATAGTACGCTCTGATTGACCATCGGTCTGTAGGTGGAAGGCAATACTGAAACTCAAGCGAGTGCCTAAAGCATCTTAAAGCTTCTGTCAGAGACGACTGGTAAACTGCGTGCCCCTATCAGGAACTATACATGTCGGAACGCTGTGAAACCACACAATCTCATCAATGTAAATCTGGGCATACTGAGTATATCCGAAAGTGGTCTTCACCGGAAGGAAGTGAGCCGCTTTCGTTAACCGATACACAATCACCCAAATGGAGTCATACCTTATACTGGACCTAGGTAGACCCACACCGAAATCCATGGAGATTGCTCCCATTTCCACTCCGAAACAGGTAAGGGCTGCAACTCTCCCGCCGGCCTCTGATTCTCGACCTTGACTTGCTGGCAAGTCAGGCATATCGTTGGACATATTCCGTTTCATCCCTTCTCACCAGTACACGTCTCGCAAATCGTGATACATCTTGGTAGATCCCGGATGAACGCTGTAAATAGACTAATGTGCTTCCTCTAACATCTCGCGTCTCAGCTCATCAGAGTCGGGCACACTCTGCAACATCCCTCGCTGTCGATCACAAATTCAGAGTCTCTCCCCTGCCGAACCTGCTCTAATCTCAGATATGCGGGCATCCTCGGACTGTGCATCCCTGATACGATCGAGCAAAAGCGGACGAGCACGAACATGAGCAAACCGTCCACCACCAGATGTAAACTTGAACCGTATGCCACTATTATACAAAATCTGCTAATCCGCAGTCGATTGTTTCTAAACTGTGCCCAAATGAGACAAGCTACCTCTATGCCTCCGACTCAAAGTATCCGCTACTACATTCGCTTTGTCCGGATGATAAAGAATCTCACAATTATAGCCCTTCACAAGCTCCATCCAGCGACGTTGCCTCAAGTTCAGATCCCGCTGCTGAAATATGTATTTCAAACTTTTGTGGTCCGTAAATATCTGGCACGACTCTCCGTACAAGTAACGTCTCTCACTTTTAAGCGCAAAGACCACCGCGACATCTCTAGATCGTGGGCAGGGTACTTTTGCTCGTGTTTCTTCAACTGCCGAGAAGGATAAGCAATAACTCTGCCGTGCTGCATCAATACGCAACTTAAGCCCATACAAGACGCATCACAATACACAGTGAAACCGTCTGAGCCCGACGGCAAGGATAAAACTGGCGCAGTCGTCAGACGAGTCTTCAACTGTTGGAAACTCTGCTCACACTCATTAGTCCACAGAAATGGAACCCCTTTTCAGGTCAGACCGGTCATAGGTGCAGCAATACGATAGAAATCCTACACGAAGCAACGGTAATAACCCGCCAAGCCTAAAAAGCTACGAATCTCAGTCACTGAAACGGGTCTGGGCCAATGCTGTGCTGCCTCAATCTTATTTGGATCAACCCGCATCCCGTCTCTCGTAACGATATGACCCAAGAATTCCACACCGTCAAGCCACAAAGCGCACTTCGAGAATTTGGTAAAAAGCTGATGCTCTCGCAGAGTCTGCAACGCAATCCTCAAGTGTTGCTTGTGATCCTCTCGACTCCTAGAGTAAACCAAGATGTCGTCTATGAAAACGATAATAAATTGGTCGAGGAACGGCTTAAAGATCCGGTTTCATCAGATCTATGAATGCTGCTGGGGCATTGGTGAGTCCGAACGACATCAGCAAGAACTCGTAATGCCTGTAGCGCGTCCGAAAAGCAGTCTTTGGAATGTCTCATTCCGAACTCAGAACTGATACCTTGATCGCAAATCAATCTTCGAGAAAAAACCTACTCTCTGTAGCTGATCAAATAAATCGTCAGTGCGAGATAATGGATTCCTATTTCGCACCGTAACTTGGTTCAGTTGACGATAATCGATACACAATCTCCTGCTGCCGTCTTTCTTCTTAACGAACAGGATATGAGCTTCCCATGTTGATACACTTGGATGAACAAGTCCTTTATCAAGCAACTTCTGCAATTGATTCTTAAGCTATGTCGGGGCTATCCGATAGGGCGGTATAGAAATAGGCCCCGCGCCGAAATCAGGTTAATGCAGAACTTAATATCGCGTTCTGGCGGCAATCCTGTTAGCTCATCCGGAAACACATCGGAAAGCTCTCGCATGATCAGAATCTGGTCCAACGGGACCTCTGCGGCTCCAATATCCCGAATAAACGCTAAGAACCCACGACATCCCTTTCTCAAAAGCCGACTAGTACGTAGTGCAGAAACCAGATTGGCAGGAACGGCACTGCGATACCCCTGCACAACAAGAACCTGCTCACCAAGAAAACAAAATCTGACCGCCTTTCTGCGACAATCAATGTATGTGTAACAAGCGGCCAGCCAATCCATGCCAAGAAGGACGTCATAATCTAACTTATCAAGAAGAATCAGATCGACCAACGAATCTTTATCACTAATCCGCACAGAAATGACCTGAATACGTGTCGTGCTACGAAAGACTCACCCACTGAAGTAACTACAACTAATGGTAGGTCTAACAACGAAGAATCTTTACCCAGTGTCGGTGCAAAGTGTGAGGATACATACACGTGCGTAGAATCGGGATCGAACAAAATATGCGTATCAAAGGAATATACTGGAAAAGTACCTGTAACTACTGCATTGAATGCCTGGACATCCTTAGGAGTCAAGGCGAAAACCCCAGCCTGACCCCTACCTCCTCCCTGGGGTCCTCTGCCCCTAAGTCCCCTCTGTGCATGACCACCAACACCATGAGCTCTAGGAGCAAATGTCTGACGTGGAGTAGTGATCGGCGGGGGAAGTAAGGCCATCAGAGGATGAGGTAGAGCGGATAAAGCGGTCTGAAAACTCACGGTCCCGCTCTGACGTCTTGTGGGATAGTCCCCGTAGAAATGATCTGTACTCCCGCAGCTAAAACATGTCGATGGTGACCTCTGCATTTTAGGATACGAGCCATACATTCGGCCCTGGGTCCAACCTCTGCCGCTACTACATCTTGGAATGAATCCGCCACGTCCTCTCTGTCTGGAAAATGGAACATTGGAACGAACCCTCTTCGGTTCCGGAACAACCGCCGTACCGTTCAGACGCTCCTCCACTCGTATCGCTGCGTCCATAGCCTCGGCATACATAGCGAAGTGCTGGCGCTAAGAGTAAGGAACAACTGGGTATCAAGACTCCTTATATATCTCTTCACCTTGAGCTCTTCGGTGGGAATCAAGTACGGAGCATAGCGCGACAGCTGGGTGAACTTCAAGTCAAAGTCGGCTACGGATATACTCATTGGTTTGCACAACGCCTCAAAACTACGAGCTCTGGTGTCTCTTACGCTCTGCGGAAGGAATCAGGCTAGAAAGACCTTAGAGAACTCTGCCCATGTCATCGGAGGAAGATCTGCCGCTCGACCTCTCTCGATCAACTTGCACCAAGTCTGGGCAAGTCCCTCTAACCGAAAACTAATCAGCTCTACCGACCTCTCATCTGAGCACCTCAAGGACCTACTGATCCTAGCCATCCTGTCGAGGAATGACTTGGGATCCTTAGCTGCCCTTGTTAACACAGGAGCCTTCAGCCTCATAAACTCCGAAAGCGACACCTCTATAACTCCTGTGACAACGGGTGTGACTGTCTGAACGAGAGGTACAACGAGCTCTAAAATAGACGGTACATCATCCTGTCTCTGAATCCAGTGGCCTCAACCAACTGCCCCATCATCTGCTGTAAGCCCAACATGTCCTCCTCCAGTCTCGACATTCGGTCGGGAAGAGGAGGATCGACATGTCCCTGTGCCGTCGGGATGCCTTGCTGGTCAGTCCCAATCACTGGCAGATCTGCCCTGGCTGCGGCGCTCTCAACCCGCGTGGCTATGGCAACTGGAATAAGAAAACAAGAGTTGGTAAGGTGTAACAACAGAAACAAAGGATGCAAAGAGTCAAGGAAATAGTTAACAAGACATAAATCCTAAAGTCACTTAAGCGGAGTATCGTATCGTAAATATGCCGCGGAGTATACATACGCTACGTTACTCAATTTGAGTTACCTGCTCCATCATACCAAGGTCAACTTATATAACGAAAGTTCGGATCTCTAATACCTTCAAAGTCAAGTCTAAGTTTCGTAAGGTCTAGGTTCTGAAAATATATACCCTAGACCCCGCATAGTCAAATCTAAGATTCGATAAAGGTTAATCTTAGAGCTTTAATACCAACTTTGTCACGACACAAATTAGCACGTGACCGGCACTTAGATCACGTGACGTCTAAAGACGTCGACACGACACAAGTAAGCCAAAAACCAAGATCTAAATCTTTTTAAAGAATAAAGAAGGTGAAGTTTTTAAAAGGTATTTAACATGAAACACAATTTTCTTTATAAGGGTTGGTTGTTTAAAAGCATAAGTCAAGTGTTTTGAAATAGGGTTGAAAAATATTTTCGTTATTTGAAATTTCGCCAGCACCTTCATAATTTTTTATAAAAACAAGTACATAAACATATAATATAACGTCATCCTTACTTGGGAGCTATCTCGACGCCAATCGGCGGAATCACAACCATGCAGTTATATACGACGATCGAAGGCGAAGGATCACAAACAAATATATAAATAAACCGCGTAAGTAAAGCTAACTAGTCGATTCTATCCAAATTCGATCCAAAAGAATATACATAAAGTCACAACTGGATTTAAGTCAAGAATATACATGTGGTATGATGGAGTGACACTAGATATAAGGTACAACATATACAAAAAAGGCGGTTACCATGCGTGTAACCTACCTAGGAAAAATATGCGATGAATCCCAAGGTATGTGTTCGCGACGTCGCTAAGTTTCCATGCGGTCCGTCCTGTAAGAAACTAAGGCATAACGGGGGTGAGTTGTCAACTCAGTGAATAGAAGTATACATTATAGGATATGATATGATATGCGTAATAATGAATGCAAGTGCGATATAAATGAAGTCACATAAGAAGATTATCAATCATCTTCAAAATCCTCATCAAACTCGTGTCCATCATCGACACTAGAAATCTAGATATCATAGGCACCGTCTAACCGATCGGTCCTCTCCTGATATCAACTCGGCCACGGTCAGAATCCTTCGGATATCCGCCGCGCTCCAATATTACCTCCGATATCGATCATCCTTGCTAGGCTCTCTGTGTATCTCTACGGTCATCCTTCCCCTCGGAGTCATACCAGGTACACCATGTATCTGTAATCGGTTAACCCCTCGCTCGATTCGGATATCTCATCATGAAATCAAAACTCATAGTGGACGCCAAATTATATCACGAGAAAACCGTACTTTTGAAAATATAATCCGTTTTATAAAAGATACCCGTGGTTTCTCAAATCCATAGAAATATCAAATCTATGATATCAACAGAGAATGATTCATTCATGCAACATTTGGCAACTATAACATGTAATTAAATGGACCATAACATTCGAATAATGGAACATGGTAAATAACAATTAATACTATCATAAAACATGGTAATACAGTTAAACATAGTAATTCTACGTGTCATGTCAGTACTAATGATGTGTAGTGTAGCATGCAGGTCTGTGAACTGTGCAACATGGAATCATTAATATTATGCTTGTGTTCTATCCAATGTATCTATTTCTAATAAGTATGATTATACACTAAGGATGATACGACACTCAATGTAATGCATATGATATAGAGATGCGGTTACGTATCGCTAATAGTATTTAAAAACCGATACGAAATTTTATTAAGTTTCTGATAGTCGGAGGTGCTATACGCCATCCACCCGAGTTCCTACTTGTAAATGTCCTCCCTACTCATCTAATATCAATAAGTGCTAGACGAAGCCGGTGAATGCCTTGCCCTTCTTCGCCGTGTCGGACGTCTCCGCGATCGATTCTATACATTAAATCAAGTGTATAAATAAGAATCGAAACGCAAACGTTACTACATTTCTAACGCAAATAGACTAGAACGTAAGATCGACGCATTTTAACGCGTTCTATCAATATCGAACTACCCCCGGCAATAACGAAAAATCAGAACTTAAGTTTTTAAAACGTAAAACCTTAACTTTCATAAGATATGTGTTCCAGATTTTCATACAAGTAATCTGGGATAAAATTAAGTATACAATAGTCTAATTTAGGATGCTTAGGAGCTACTTTAAAATCTCCAGACCCCAACTCATAAACCCAACCGCAAATTGCGGCTACAACGATTAAATCTGCGGCCGTAGTGGGTCCAGATGGGTACGGGCTTGGAGTGTGGTCTTTAGTTGTGCTCACCATTTCAGAAAACTCTTAGAAAAATTTTTAGAGTTCACTAGTTATAGCAGATATCAATAAAGAACCACAAACACTAAAATCTTAGTTCAAAACTTTAAAACTTAGTTTACAAGTACTAAAACACTTCTATTTTCCCCAAACTAGAAAAAATTATACCTAAAACCACATAAACTAAGCAAGATAAGTACACAATAAGAATAAAAATTAGGATTTTTACCTTCTTGAGAATATTGAGAGGGATCCATGCTTTAGTGGTATCAAAATGAAAATCTTTGAAGAGATAAGAACCTAATTTGATGTCATGATCATTCTATAAGAAAAAATCCTCAAGAGTCATCATGATTTTGGATGGAGGCTAGATTATAGAGAGAGGGTGAAGAAGAGCTTAGAAAATTCTAAGTGTTTCTGAAGAGAGTGAGAGGATAACCATGACATATATGATAAATAGGATATTGCTAGATATTTGTATTGTGAGATGTGGTGAGAGTGAGGTATAACATATATTAACATATTCCCTTCTTACCATTTTCCAAAATAAAATGACTTAGCAAATTCAAATGAGAACAACATAATTTTTCCATGACAAATAAAAATAATAGATTTTGAAAAAAGATAAATGTTGTCTCACATTTAAAAATTCATTTTATTATTAAATAATCCTGCCTTTTTGCCGAATCCAACTCTGTGTCCTGGATTGGGCATCTAACCCCTTCGCGAGATAAGACTCCATGCCTTCGATGGGGGCATTCTTCCCTTTCTCCGGATTGAACTCTGCATTCTCGATCAAACATCCATTCTCTTTTCCGAGTCGGACATCCCTCCCCTTAGCCAGATCGGAATCCACATCTTCGATCGGGTGTCCATCTACATCCTCCATCAGACATCCTTCCTCTTTGCAGTATTAGACTTTACGCCATTCATGTGACAACCATCTTCATTTCATGAGCCTGATCCAACCCCACAACATCACACATGTTCCTAAATCTCTGAATCCACTCAACGTCTCCAAATCCTTTCTTCCATTGTCAAATACATCCCCATTACCAAATCTAACACTATACCATGAACCCTTTGCTCAATCGCCGAATTCAGCATCTCATCGTCGGATCGGAGATTTACACCTTCATATCCTCTTCCTAATCGCCGGATCCACGACTTTTCTAAGTCGAGACCACTTCCATGTCCGGATCCACGACCACTCTAGTTGATCCGCGGCTCCTTAGTCAGATCTACTCCTTCAATCCTCTAAAATCTCCAACAAACCTTTTAAAATCCAAACAAAATAAAAGAAAAAGGGGGAAAATCCTCAAAGCAGGGCATTTTCCCTTCCCGAATGAGAGAGGTAGCGAGAGCAAGAAGGAAGCCCGAGATGGAGAAGAGCGAGCCTCATCCCCATCCTAAGCAGGAGGCGACGATGATAAGACTTGGAAACGGCGGCGGTTACAAACCTTAGAGAGAGGAATTTGCAGTATATTTTCATAAAGAAGCAAAATTTCTCTTCCCTATTAAGTAAACCCGTCAAATTGATCAAATATTTTCCAGCAATTTTTCAGAAAGGGGCTAAAAATTCATCATGATAATGAAGCAAAGCCATTGAATTGATGAAAAAACATCATTGAATTTGAATATACATCCATTTTATTATATTTTACCAACGAAAAATCCAATAAAAAATCTTTAAAAATATATAAATATAATCTGTTCATCAACATAGATCTTATTCTTTTGTATGGAAAATAGCTAGCTCACTTGTAAATTGATCGATTTTAACCCTCAAAAGCTCTTCATCTTTCTTATCTTCGTCGTTCTCGTTTTTTTCGTCTTTCCACTCTTGAAGTCCTTAGTTTTAAAGCCAAGCTATAACCAATGCTAGCGACATTTAACAGAGGAAGAATTATTTGGGTTAGAAATTTCAAAAAAAGAGAGGAAGGGAAAGATTATGGAAAAATTGGAAGAGGATAAAAAGATGAAGTGGAAAGTGATTGGACAACAAAGTTAACGGATGGTTCACTCATGGTATTTTTTTGAAAAGTTAGTTATCCATTATTTTCAAAGTTCAGGATGTTCGTAGAAAGTGCCAATAGTTCATGTCAGCAGGTTGCAATTTAGCTTAGAAATTATACATTTCTAATCAATCTATGTATATGACAATGTCTTATTAATTAATATATTTTGAAAGAAAGAGAAAGAAAGACGTTTTAGAAAATTCTAGTAAATATTAATTATTTTTTGCTTTATTATTTGAAATTTGAAATAAAATCGCCTTTTGTTTAATTTCATCCATTTTGAATTTGAATTTAATCTAATTCTCTTCTCACTTTTCTTTCTAATAATTACTTGATGATGTAGGCCATGTGGACTGATAAAAAAAGAAATTAATAAAAACATATTTTTACCATTTTGCATCAGTGTTGCGAAACTCGGTGTACTAGGCCGATAAAACGGCCGAGTACCCGTACTCGGCCAACTAACCGTACTCACCACCAAAACGAATAGGAACTTTATTACTCAGTCCAATATGCGGTCATACCTATTATTTGTTTTTTCCGCCATTACTTGAGCAATAACTCAGTTGGTATGGACACTTTCCCTATTGGGGAGAGTGCAGGGTTCGAACCCCAGGAGGGAAAGTGGCCACAAATTAACATTTTCGGGACAAATTCATGGGTCTTCTGGGTGCTTGTGTGTGATGTGTACATGAGTGTTGTAGGCATATGTTAGGGTTTACGGGTCACTGAAAAAAGAACCCCCCTCATATCTCTCGAACGCAAGACCTTCCCAATCTCTGCTCGACTTCGACCTTGAGTTTTCCCGGCCAATCACCATCAATCTATTTCAATTTGAAGTCTTGCACTATTCTCCTCTATTATCCCAAAAGTTAAGTTTTTAAAGATATGATTTACCCCCAATTTTTCACGGTTATTGGTTTTTCAATCTTTTATTGGATGTTTTATTGGCCTTTTTAATTTTCATTGTTATATTTGGTATGTTATATGTTGCTAAGTTGCTATGTACAATGCACTCCCGGTGTTTGTAGAAATGTCTCAATGAACTTGTATGATGTTTTTCATATATATATATATATATTTATGGTTGCATAATCTTCGTAAAACGATTAATTGCACCGAGTAATCCGATTATAGCTATCAGCCAGATGAGGAATAGAGAAATATTTGAATGATTTATTTCCAAAGATATTTACAAATAGCTCGTTTTAATTTAGATACAAATCTTTCGCGGCATCTCTAATTGATTTTAAGAGGTACTACTATTCAGAATATGGTTTGCATTATAAGAGTAGAGATTATCATTTTGCAAATGCTTTTAAAGGGATCTATCAACTCTGAACTAAAGGAAAAAAAGATGCATAATAAAGTCCCCATCTCTTTTTGAAGAGAAGCACAAGGAACACGTTAATACTGGAATTCTAGTCTAAGGAGTTTAATTATTTGGAGTTTGCTATGATATTTCTGTGTCATACGACGACTAAGAGAGGAATAATCGGTGGGAAAAGATATCTATGTGTAAGAGGAGTTAATGAAGCAATGAAAGAGGCCAAGTTCGATATGAATGTTTATTTCTTTTTTCTAGTGTTTTAAAAACGATAAAATAAAATGGAGCGATCTACCAGGCTAATCGCTTAAGCCTGAGCCTTCGTTACCTGAGTCGATGTTAGACGCTTTATCAAGCAAGTGAGGGTAAGGGGCGAATGGAGCAAGTAGAATGCTCTTTAGTAATTAGACTTTGTTTGATGCTCTCACGCTAAGAAAACTATAAATATACTTTTAATGAGAGTTATTATAAGGTATAAAGTCAAGTAGTTAAATGCGATACTAATATGGCTAATATCACAATAATATCTTTTAAACTATACCTCATTAAGAAATAAAAACAAGCAGAGCTGATAAAAGGGTAATTATATCAGACTGCCTAAGAAGGACCAAGTGAAGTGATAAACTCTTTGAAATCGCTTAAGCGAATGCCTAGGCATACACTTGTTAAAACACTGATTTTTTCTAGAGGAGAAACATAAGGTCATAGGGATGCACAAGTAGCTTTAAGTTATTGAATATTGTTATTTATACCCTATCCTGGTAATAATCTAACACAATAGTTATCAAAAAGAAAGAAAGAAAATGGATATATAGTGTACATTAATAAAATTGTGTAATATTGTTAAATAAGCCATTTCCAACTAAGCTAGAGGGACTGTCTCTAGAGGCGGAACCAAGGTTGGTCGAGATTAGGCAAGTGACCCATCCGGATCACCAAATCTCTCTATATCGAAGTATGATACAAACTCAATGTAAGTTTTAAGGCCCTGGTTGGGGCTATAAAGTCAGGAAAACTGAGTTTATTTTTAAATGGAGATAGAGGGTATGCAAACTAGTCCTTGCATGCCCTCCACCTCCATTGGTGGGTGTTTGGTTTTAGAGTTTTCTGTACTCCAAAATATTGTTTGGTGTTGGCTAAACCCCAAATGGTTTTTCTTCACATATCTAGAGTTTATAAAACTTTGGTTTAATTGAAGTTTTGTAAACACCGGTTATCTCAACTTTGGAGTTTAGATAATCGGGTTTTTCTATACTCCAAAATCCATGCCAAACATGGCATAGTTAAGATTTTGGAGTTAAGTTTAAATAACTGGATGAAACTCCGGGTAAGCTCAACTCCATTCCCAAACAGGGCCTAAGCTGTTTGCCTAACCTAAATCCAAGTGGTTGATGCGGTTAGACTAAAAAGCTTGGGCTTTTCTGCACCGGAATACACGGATTCGATTCCTCTCTCATGCATTATCTTTCCATCTCTTTAAAATAGGAGATTTCTTAATAAACACCCCCTCTTTTTCATATTACATATACAATTTATCAAGTAAGTTTTTCTATATATATCATTGCTCGTAATTATTCTGACCCACCTGCCAAAAACCTCTGGCTCTGCAACTGACCGTCTCACTCTCGCCTTCCAATTACCAGCCTAGGGAGAGGCTGGATGTGTCAATCTTTGACATCAGGGGGATACTACTATACTAGCAAGGTCAAGAAGAACTAATATATCTCAAGTGATTAGGTTAGACAATCCATGAATAAATCTAGAACATATGTTAACAATGGAGAAATGTTGGAATAATAATTTGGTGAACATGCTATGTAAATAATGCCAGAGTACTTGGTGCAACAGCCTGATTTTACTGAAACGTTATATTTTGAGCCATGATATCACTGCATGGAACTAAAAATGATATTTTCCGATTCATGTATGCTGACAGGTTCGCCTCGGATGGCACGATGCTGGTACATATGACAAGAACATTGAAGAGTGGCCCCAAAGAGGAGGAGCTAATGGAAGTCTGCGATTTGAGATAGAATTGAAGCATGCAGCCAATGCCGGTATGTTACTCTTTCTACCATCATTAACTTCAATTTCATAAGCTATAATGACTACGGAACTTAACATGGTGACAGGTCTTGTTAATGCTTTAAAACTTATTCAACCTATCAAGGACAAGTATCCGGGTGTTACTTATGCTGATTTGTTTCAGTTAGCAAGTGCTACATCTATAGAGGTCCTATTCTTTTCAGAATCTTCTCCTAACCGACTAGGTCTCTAGCAAGGACTGATATTATTCAATTGCATTCTTATTTATGGTTTGGGCTATCATTATTTCTCTCAGGAGGCTGGTGGCCCAAAGATCCCCATGAAGTATGGAAGAGTGGATGTTTCTGGACCTAAGCAGTGTCCGGAAGAGGGAAAACTCCCTGGTATGGCTACTTTGTGTCAGTGTTGCTAGCGTCTTTGTTTATTGCTTGCAGATGGTTGACTGCTTTATTCTTCAACTCTAGCCTTACTCTTGATGCGGTAAATATACGAAAATAGATTAGGATTTCTACCGTATATGAGAAATTTTTTACATCTTGTAAAGCCTAATGTTAAGTGTCAAATATAGGGCATTTAAAATTTTCATTACCATGCAGTTTTCGCCATGTCTTCTTCAACTCTCCATGTTGACATGATTCTGAAACTTGCAACATTTAACATGACCATAGAGGAAAAAATGTTGTGATATACAGAGGGGAAATATAATGAGATGTCTAGAAACGTTGAACTCATGCAACCTTCTTCCTCTAACCGATGCTTGTATCCCTGACCTTTTTGACCATTCATAGTTGCTATCAGGTAAATAAGGTAAAGATATGAGTCCTGTAAGTACAATGGATGAGAATCCTTGGAGCTTGTCAAAGATACTAGATGGAGGAAAACATGATCTGAGAGTGTAGAAGAATGGCTACAAGGACATGGCTGATGAAGTTCTTCCCTGCAGATAAAGCTCGATGGCTCCGACCAGAGATCCCTTGCTTAATTTTGCTACCAATCTTAGAGAAGTAATGAGAATCAGGTGGCTAGCAATACTAGGAGTTCCTAGGTTTCCCAGTTGGTCTGAATTATTGGATTATTAAACAGTGGTTTGGAAGCAAGAAATGAATTTTAAAGGGATTCAATATTTAGATAAAAGTCAGATTTGATAAACTTTAATGAGATGACCTGATGCATTCTCATATTTCCTGAGAGCTCTAGTCAAATTGTAAAGCCTTTTCTGTTGCACGGCCAAATAGACATGAATTGGCTACAGAAGTCTGGAGATATGTTATACATCAAGATCATTCCTCATGTCTTCTTGGGTTTCTTTCCTACAAAATATTGAGAGATAACAAGAGTTGTTGGATAGTTAAGGTTCTAGCTTTTGGCTAGTTGGTTTGCTTACTTATTTTTAACTCAGTGATGCAAGCCCACACTCAAGACATCTACCAGCCCACTCAATGTGCACCTGTTGATAAATTAAGTTAGCATAAGAATCTTGATTCTTTGGCGAGATCTGTTGTTTTGTAATTTTGACTTCATAAGTCTTCTATGCTCCATTATGCTTAATAATTCTATCGTATACCTCCTATATAGATGCTGGCCCACCTTCGCCTGCTGCACATTTACGAGATGTATTCTACAGAATGGGGCTTAATGACCAGGTTAACCCTTGTACATAACATATGAAGCTCAGGTACATTGTAAATTTGTTTCCTTTCTATGACTCTGATTTAAACTATAGGAAATAGTTGCATTATCTGGTGCGCACACACTGGGAAGGTCTAGACCAGAACGGAGTGGTTGGGGAAAGCCCGAAACAAAGTACACGGTATGTGTTCTAATAAAGCATCCTTTTATCTTAAGTAGCGTTTATCTTTAGTGAATTTTATCCCGAGTTTAGCAATTTTAGGTGTAAACTTATCTTTCACCTCCTCCCATGAATGTAACTTGTAGCTTGAAAACTGAACGGAACAGTTATAAGCACCATACAACTTTTCCATAAGAAAAAAATACTTTCCTTACACACTTTTACTCATGCCTGTTACCCAAGAGATAAACACCATGGGCCCAATGTATGGCATCATTATTTATATAATGTGAGCCCCCTTCATCTCTTGGGTACATGCAGATAAGGAATAAAAGTGGATAGGTAAAGTATTTCACTTCCATAAGTGTATTTGTATTATCACCACTTTTTTTGCAAGGAGGAGAAGCGAATATTAATTGGTCTATGCCACCGCCCCTTATAGACGGAAGGAAAATTCTCTCACTATTTTATTTTATTATTTTTTTTCTGAGCCATGCCTTGATCTGTTGACCTCTTTGTTAAGTCTCTTGAAAACCGACAAACGACCAATTTTGGCTATTAAATCCATAACTTCATCTTTGTTATAGAAGGGAGAAAATTTCCCTCTATATTTCTTTTCCAAGGCATGCATGTATCCTGAGTCTGTGACCTCCTTGTTACAAGACACATGGAAAATGACAGATGACCAGTTTTGGCTATTTAACACAAATTGATAGACTCCCCCCCCCGCCCACACACACACACATCAATAGTGAGTGTATTTAGCTCTAACATACAATGCAATATTTGAATAATCGAATCAACAAAATTTCCAACATTTGTCTGCATATATCAGAAAGATGGACCCGGGGCCCCTGGTGGCCAGTCATGGACTGTGCAATGGCTGAAGTTTGATAATAGCTATTTCAAGGTATACACATCTCGTAGGGTTCGCTTCCTCAAAATTTATCATTTAGTTGAGCAAAGACTCTTGATTCATTTAGGATATCAAAGAAGCAAAAGATGAAGATCTGCTAGTTTTGCCTACTGATGCTGCTTTATTCGATGATCCATCCTTCAAGGTAATCAATATGCATAGATGATAGAATCTATATTCATAAATAACCGAACACTATGAGGTTGATTTGCAATAATATTCATGTTTGTTAGGTCTATGCTGAGAAATATGCCGAGGATCAAGATGTGTTTTTTAAGGATTATCCTGAAGCTCATGCCAAACTTAGCAACCTAGGTGCCAAATTTGATCCTCCAGAGGTACTTCATTGAGTTTTTTTATTTCCATTAAACTTTTGCTCTTTTAAGGAAAGGCTAAATTACACTAAAATATTCGCAGCTCTCCTTGTCTTTCACTAAAATACCTTTACTTTTGTTATTACAGTTAACTCCCTTAAACTTTGGTTTTAAGGGAATTTTCAAAACAGCCCTCAAGTATAGCATTTCAAGGGAGCTTGCTGTCATAGAAAAAAACTAGTAATTTAGTGAAAAAATTATAGTTAAGGATAATTTACTGAAATTTAGACTAAAAAGTATGAATTAACGAAAACACCAATTCAGAGTAGAAATTATCTAATAAGAATTCTTGAACAGGGCCTCTCGATAGATCCAGTTCCGGAGAAATTTGTTGCAGCGAAGTATTCTTCTGGCAAGGTATGAATGCCTATTATATAAATCCTTCTTCTTTTTTTTTGCCTTCACAATTGTTAATATTTTTTATGGTTCTGTAACATTAAGTTCTTAGTTCAGCTTCATATTACATAAAATTTATATGCGCTACTTTCATTACTTGCAGGCTTAAGAAAAATAAAACCAAGGAAACGTCTTTTGTTCTGCTGCGTCCTTAAATAACACAAGACGAAGCTTTTTCCTACCGCGTGAACTCATAAATTTTGGAGTCTTAGATATAATGAAAAGCAAGAAAATAAATATGCATTGTATTTTGAATTTATTTGCAGAGAGAACTATCAGAGGCTATGAAGGAGAAGATTAGGGCAGAGTATCAAGCAGTTGGTGGGAGCCCAGATAAGCCCTTACAATCAAATTACTTCCTCAATATTATAATCTTTGTTGCTGTCTTGGCCATTTTGTCATCTTTGGTTGGAAATTGAGCAGATTTTTAAGTGAACTGATGTTCTTTTGTATATGGGAGATGATATTTGAGTTCATTGACCGAGACATGCTCTGGGTTGTTGAGTTATATTTCCAAGTGTCGCAGAGATGAAAATTCTGATTTCAGTGCTTTGCTCTGGCTTCAAAGAATGAAACTTTACTGCAAGAGCTATGCTCCTCTTGTATATAGCTAAAGGATTTTGCATTGTTGAAGGAAAACGATTATGATCCATCGGCTTTGAGCATTGTGATCATAGGTTTAGCATTGGAGAGAGAAATTTCTTTGCTGAAGCATGCCTTTAAAACAGCAAATTTTATTCGGCAGCAAGAAATTGAACATCAATGGAATGGTTTTTCTGTTTTATGAGGTAAAACGGTCCCTTCGTTGGTTGCATTCCCAAAACAAAAACAAGTAAAGGGAATATTAAGCATCTTCATAAAATCGCAAAATTTTAAGCAACCAATTTTGCAAACGATCAACACTAGGTTCGTTTGTATTTATTATAATTTAAAGTTTGCCAAGTTATTTGGGTTTGCTGCACCTAGGACATGTACGGATACACAAATTCTCATTTACAAGATTAGATTCTTTCCGTTTTAACCGGTTGGAGCGATCTTTAAAAGTTGCTTGTTTGAATAACCTCTTTGTGGATAAATCCCATCCCCACCACCTTCACCCAATGCATCCCTATCCAGATAGAAAGCCAATGTATATATGATGACTTTACCTCATCCTATGATGCCTGTAATTCTATGCATTCTCGCTGAAGAAATAAATATCATTCTCATGAGAAAATGACCTAAAACAGTGATGTGAATACAAGCTTTCTTCAACACAGAGTAGATCGCTTGCCCCTGAAGCCACAAATTAGTTATCAGTCTCTTAGTTTTCCAAGCAGTAAAGCTGTTGCTTTCTAAATCAAAAGATACATCACCAACAGCATGTTACATCTCAAGGATTGGAGAAATTATTCGGTATGCTGGATGTATCACATGCAAGCAAGAGAGAGAAAGAAGTAGGGATTTTCAGGCATCTTTGAGCAGTTTGGTAGGGTCTTTGTACTTATCTCTCTTATGACCAGATATATATTACGGGCCATTTGATTGATCTGCCAGTAGAATCTACCAAATTTTAGAAACAAATCATACAAATTAAAGTCAATATATAGCAATTTCCCCAACAATTGGCTCCCGTGTCCTCTCATTTCAACTAGGTATTATAAAAAAATTAAAGTCACATATAGCAACACAGCAAAATATGACAGATGATTGGTCTGAAACTGTACATATTCTCTGCATTAAGAGTTTCCAACTGTATCTGGATATATTATCAACCTCACATAAAAAAAAAGATTGTATGTGCTCTGTTGCAACATATAAGCTCAAGAATAGTTACAATAATACATACCAATATCTTTATTTTTCTGATTAGGGGAGACGATAGCTCCCGATATATAGAACGTCTACTAAATCTCGACATGAATCAAGCTTTGGGCCAAATTACAGCTAGAATCAAGGCAATGATGTTACCACTGATCAACGCACGCAGAATTCTTTGCTTTTGTGGTGTGTACGGTGGATATCTCGCAGGAGCTTCGCCTGCGAAGCTACGAGACAGAACGGCTTTTTTGTGACTAAATGCATCGAATGAGAACTTGCCATGATATGAGCCCGTTCCACTCTCTCCAACCCCACCGAATGGTAAATTAGGGTTTGAAAGCTGCATTGCATATATAAGATAGAAAAATCATTACAAAATCGACTTATGCGGCCCGATATGTTTATATCGAGGATATCCATGCATTGAGATGGGAAATTAGAGTTCGATAGGTTATATACAATTAAAAGATCATTGCTCTTTTTTAGGGTTAATTGCACAAAACAACTTTATAGTTTATCCTGTACAGCACTTACAGTCCTTTGTTCATCAACCAAAACCCTAAAAAATAACACCCAAATTCGACTCTGAACAACAGAAACATGAGTTCAATAAGTTATATACAATTAAAAGATCATTGCTCTTTTTTAGGGTTAATTGCACAAAACAACATTATAGTTTATCCTGTATAGCACTTACAACCCTCTGTTCATCAACCAAAACCCTAAAAAATTAACACTCAAATTCGACTCTGAACAACAGAAACAAGTTCAATAGTTAAATTAGACAATCGTTTAAGCAATTTAATGCTGAATTTATGTGTTTCTAAGGGTTTTAATAGATACGCAGAGGGGGTGTTTACACTAATGAATCACTAGGGGGTACAAGTGCTACGCAAAGTAAACTAGAGTGGTCTATTGTGCAAATTAATCTTTTAATGATAGACTGTAACATGATGTAAGTATGTTTTATTTTTAGCCTCGGACCTCTTTCTAAAACAAGAAAAGGCTCAACCACTATGTTATAATGTCTCTTGCTTGCAAATCATGACTTTATCTTATACACTGGAAATTAGGCTAATAGCAGAATTATCTCATTTTATTTTATTTTTTGAAAATAGGAAGTTTTTTAATGGCTTCAAAACTAATTATAGACTAAATTTTATCTTAAGCTTCGTTTTTGACTTTCTTCTTGTAAAATTTTGGGAGGTGACACTGCATATTTCCTTTATGTGAATAAACATGCACATAATTATCTCGTAAAGATGCATATAAACTAATATATGAGAAACTTACTTGCAACACCGTATCATTGACACACATTCCTCCAGCAGATACATTTTCCACAAACATCTTTTCTAGTGTCTTATCTTTTGAGAAGAGATATGCAGCAAGAGGCCTTGTTCTCGAGTTTATTACATCAAAACTCTCGTCGATCCTATCAACCTTCACAAATCAAATGTGAAAATCTCTCTCAGTATGGTTAAGATATGTAAAAGTATACACTGCTACTACGGAAATATTTCTGTGTTGCTAAATTTAGAGGATTTTTGTATGACATTCTTACTGTGACAATTGGGAGCAATGGACCAAATATCTCCTCCTTCATAATAAGTGAATCTTCAGGAACATCCAACAAAATTGTTGGAGCCATTCTCCTGTGTCAACAACAAGATGAAGTTAAATATGTATCGGAACTCTTCATCCCCCCCCCCCCCCCCAGGCAACACATACACACAAAAAAATGTGTATCTGAATTAGTACTGTTCAGGTATAAGATTTGGGTAAATTTCAATAAAATCCATTGAGTTTTCCCTTTTTCATCGACACAATCAAACTTTTATATTTAAATTAATTTCCATCAAACACTTAGAAAGCGTATTTAAAATTATGTAAAACACCATCCAGAAGTTGCATCGAACGGCATGTGAGCAGTAATAACTGTATTTTTCAAAGATCAGTGGTGCTCTAAGAATGGGACAATCGATGATGTTTTATGTAGTTTGACCCGTATACGTATTTCCCTCGTCCCTCAACAAAACCTGAGAGTTTCGATGTGGTTGGATTTGGGCAAACAAATGAAGGAGCTAAACCCACAGGCACTAAACCAGTATAGGAGCAACTCAGAATCAAATCCCACAATGAATGTGATTAAAGAGAAGCTTCAGAAAAATGAAGTTAAAAAGCCTGAGTTTCTGCCTTAAAAAATGGTGCTCAACCTAACAAAAGTTTTGCGGTATGATTTTTGGTGAAGTAGCGGAAATGGTAAATTGATATCAGAACAATCCAGGTTCACATAGCACACACACATCACAAGACAAAGTAGAAAATATATCGCTCCCCTCAATTTTTGGCCCACAGAAATAATCTTGCAAGCTTTCATGTAGCGGTAGAGACACTAAGCGGTAAAACGAGTGCGTGGGCGTGCACACACATGCACACACACAAGAAAAAAGATAAGAAAAATGCTTACAGGCGTTTTTCGTCACGTCGGCCGCCATGTACAATTTTGTCAGAAATTGCATCATCGTCCAGGAGCCTCGATAAACGTCCAAAATGATTAGAGTTCACTATGCGAGATAAATCTGGTGACTCCAGTGGATCCTCCCCATAGAATTTCTCCAAAGTAACTTTTAGAGCATCAAGCTGTTAGAAATCAATAATCAAGAGATTAAATTAAGAATTATGCCACACAGATAATTACAAATGAGAATAACTACCAATTTTGGAGCAAATGATTTTGTTGTTATGATATAATCTGGAGCTATGCAAGCCTGTCCATTGTTGCATCCCCATTTTCCAACTGCAATTCTTTTCGTCGCAACCTTGAAAGAAAAAATGACAAACACAAATAAGCTTTTGAAATCGAGCTGTTATCACTGAAATCTAATATATTTGTCCGCTGAAAGAAGAAACTTTTTACTTTTAGATCGACATTTGAATCAACGATGACAGGACATTTTCCTCCAAGCTCCATGATTACTGGAGTTAGGTGCTTTGCAGCTGCAGCCATCACAATGCTGCCTACTTTGCTGTTACCTGTACATTATAATCCAAAGTTTCTAAGAAAGATAAGAACTCTAGGTAACGTTAAATGTAATTCTGGGATTATGTAATGACAATAAACATAAAATAATTTAATAGAGATGAAATTTCTTATAAAGATAATATGAGTTAACTTTGAGTCCTAGTAGTGTAAACATAGAATGCATATCAAAGCCTAATATATTTACATTTTATTTCCCTTCATGAGTCTTGCATACAAATTGCAGGTAAAGTTTAAGCAAGTCCAGGTATCAAGTAATCATGGCAAACGAATGCTAAGGAATCGCCATGGGCATATGTGTGAGGTCGTAATATGCTCAGTATTCACAGAAAAAAAAATGTACTCAATTGAAAGGAAATTTGATATCTACAAGGCCAAGCATATACAGTGAATAATTTATGATCTAATTATACCGAGGCAAAGGCGGTAAGCAAGAACCTGTATAGAGAATTTTGTCCCACTTTTGATCTAAAAGTGCAGTTGTTTCCGCTACTGCGCCCTCGACAACTTTTACGCATGTGTTGTCTACATAAGTAGGTAAAAGTTTCGCAAACAACGATGATGTCGCAGGAGAAATTTCTGACGGCTTTAGCACCACAGTGTTGCCAGCCGCAACAGATCCAATCACCGGATCGATGGATAACACTGGAAAAAGAAAAGGAAATAAAACATCTCTGTTATTCAAATTAGTTTCGGTTAATGAACATAACTGGCAGTTATGATTAAAACTTCTACTTTTATTGCATGCAACCATATCCAAAGACCATAATAGAATGCGCATATCGAAAATATGTTTGAAATATTTGCATGAAAACAGAATGGTGCAAAAGGAATTTATTCTTCAGAATGATTTACCAAAGACCACATCAAATAAATATACTGGCATAAAGATTCATGGCCATTAAATAATTCGCCTTTCGTTCTATCAAAATATTAAATTTCAATTTATGAAAAACCATTTCAATTCATAATTTCAAGTTTATACGAACTATGAAATAATGCCCCAGTTAAAAAATTTCTTTTCCAGACCTATAAGGCACTTATCAAATCACCTCTGGCTTCAAAAAACTACTTTGGGAAAAATTACGTGCAACGATAAATAAGATACATACAAAAGGGATAATTCCATGCCGAAATGATCAACACAACACCAAACGGCTCTGCGACGATACTTGCAGATGATGGGAATGTTGTGATTTGAGATCCCACCTATGCAAAAGCTCAAAAATTACAAGACAATAAATAAAAGAAAAAGGTTAAACATTTGTCATTGTTTGTCGAAAATACCTTCTCTGGTTTCATCCAACCTTTCAACTTCTTCAGGATGAATTTACATGAAGATTTCGCCAGTGAGATCTGCAGTAAAAAGAATTTGTCACATAACAAGAAAACAAATACATGTATGCGGAAATACCAATTACTAAAGTTTTCCAAGCATAAAACTTTTGTAGGCCCTCCATTAAAATTTGATTGAATAGCTTAGTTCAAAGATTTACACAACTAGTAGTATACCAAAACCCCAAAAGAAAATTTTTAAAAAATGTATAAGAGCTAAAATCTAACAATATGAAGTTCATCACAGAGGAAATCATAAATCATAAATAATTTTTTTTCACAAAGTACCACCAATAATCTAATAACTAAATATTTTTTTTAATAAAAACATACAACAGAATAAAATTGAAAGCTTTCAGCATAAAATCAACCAATCCATTAATTGGGCAAATTCAAAATGTCATTCAAACAGTAGAAAACACATAAAAATAATAAATCAAAAAACATAATAGAATAAAATTGCAACCTTTCAGCATAATCAATTGGGCATGTTCAAAATCCCATCTAAACAGTACAAAACACATAAAAAAAAATCAAAAAAATCATAAAAATAACAAAGGGAAAAAAAGGGCTAACCTCATGAAGAAAAGATTCCATCTGGGGCTTCTCGAGATCAGAATACAGAGCATCCATGATCTCATTCTCTCTCTCCTCCATCAATCTCAGCAAGCCCTTCAACTGAGCCGACCTCCATTCAAAGCTCCTCGTTTTCCCCAAATTGAAGCTCTCCCTCAGCTCTCTCACCACAAGAACCGCGCTTTCGCCGTCAAAGGTCGACCTTTGCTCATCCTCCCTCAACCCCACGTCTCCCATGGCTGCTGCTGCTGCTGCTTGCAGATCTCGGGCGAAAACGAAGAAGGATGAGATGAGGATAAGGGTTTGCGAATAAATAGAGCGAAGAGAGGGGCTTAAATGTAAAAAAAGAAGAGATTGAGGAGTGGAGACGAAGGGAAAAGACAAAAAAAAAAGAGGAAGAAGAGTCCAAAGAGAGAAACGCGCCGGCTGTTATCGATGTGGTTGTTGTTCTCGATTTGAAATTCCTAGATATTTGGGTGATTTTACAGTAAAATACCATCAACTTTCATGATTTCGCATAAAGAATGGCAATCCAGGTACAATAAACCAGGATTCCCCCGCCCCAAAATAATACTACTAAAATTAATAATTCCCAAAATGACACGGATCCAAAACTAATTCCCAAAATATATTGAAATCTGATTTTTTTTTTAAAGAAATCTATATTTGATTTGGAAAATATATAGAAAAAAACATAATAGAAATCTATATACTAACTAAATTTATTCTTTTCTCAAAAAACTATGAGATTTTTCATCCTCTTTGTCAATTTTGTTACAATTTCAACAAAATCGGAATCAAAATCTAAAATACTTTTAACAAAATCAAAATCAATATCTCACTAGACATATGGAAAAATCAATATCAACAAAGAAAACGCTATTGGCTATAGCGTTTTCACTTTGAGAAAAACGCTATTGCCAATAGCCTTGTCATAAGAAGGAAAACGCTATTGATAATAGCATTTTCCTTTGGCATCTAACTGCTGTGTCAAGACCATTCCTACGTGGCTGTACGGAGGTCTATTCTGGGAATTAGTTTGGGCTCATTATCATTTTATGAATTATTTATTTTAATAGTATTATTTTAGGGGCTCGCTAAGGCTGGATTTTAAAAATCCAAATCAGAGTCTCAATCCAATAACACAATAAGGTAAAGTCTAAAAATAAGTCAAATCTTGTCAAAAATTCAAAACCAATAACAATCTTAAGTCTCAACCTTCATTGGAACTTTGAGCCCCGTTTGGGAATGGAGTTTAGATAACTCTGGTTTATTTTTTAGTTAAGGTAGAGAGATGCAAAATATGGTTTACAAACTTCAAACTCTAAAAATGGAGTTATTTAAACTTTGATCGTATTGGAATTTAGATAACCGCGGTTTTCACACCGTCAAAGATGAGATAATTGTATTTATCTCAACTTCAAAATATGCCCCAAACAAAACAAAGTTAGGATTTTAGAATTAAGTATTTTCATGAATAAATTTAACTCCATTCCCAAACATGACATAAGGCTTTGGTGCAATTGGGGACGGCCTTGGTGTTAAAAGGTGATTGGTTTAAAATTCTGGGCACATTGAAATCGCATTGATCCACTGTTTAAAGGTCATTAATTCAAGAAAATTCAGCTGCACAAAATCCTGGGTTTTGGCCCACCTCATTGCGACGTTGGGGGCGTTTGTGCAGCATGCCTCTCAGAAAAGAAACGAAAGGCAAAAAAGGAAGAACAAGAGGTTAAACGGGTAGCAATACAAAGATATGCATCTTTAATAGGGAAATAAGATCAGTCATATTGCAAATGCACACAATTGTGTTTGTGTGCAAATACAACATATAAAATGGGTGTTGATATTAGCAAACCTTAAATTAATAAAACCATACCAAAAATCGTGAATGGACAAAATTATCCCAATCACAACACCCTTTAATTATACTGTTGATTTAATTTACTAAAATAGCTTCTCTCTGCCACCCACCGATTAATTAACATTTTAAAAAATACTTTTGACTTCACCAATATTAAGAAACCTTCTCATCTCTCCAAACCCCTCTGCCTGACCCCGCACCCGCCGCGATGTCGCCTTGATCTCTCCTCTCTTGGATATTTTTATAAATAAATAAAATAATGAGAAAAAAACCAAGTTTTTTTCAATATCCCTTTACTAAATTGTAATTTAATTTTCTATTTGAGTCCAAATGCTTTATTAATGCTTTAAAGTTTGTTACGGTTTCTTGGCATTCAAGGCTACTTTCATTACGCAATTTATTTCAATATATTTCAACCTATTAATTCATCCATTGTCATTTAATTGAAAATTGATTGTGTTTTAAACCTCACATTTAGTACTCATGGAATGGAATGAGAATCAACATGGTTTTGGGCTATAAATAAAGGCTTGATTTTTGAGAGAATAGACAAGGAAAATATGAAAAAAACTTTTAACCTCTTTTCCATATTCTATACGAGTTTCTATATATTATATGTATAAAATTGTTGGGCATTTGAAATTGTCGACCGATCTTACTCCTGGCCGTCTATGTGCCATTGGAAACTCCGACAATGAGGGTTTGTACCGCTAGAAAGATTGATATCTTGGTTACTTGCACGGAAGGCGGAGTCTTTATTCCTAGGACAGAGATTAAGTTCTCGCCTAACCCCACATGCTAGAAATCGATTTATTTCATTTATTGCTGCTGAACTAATCCAAATTATCTTTTTATGCTGAGTTTTATACAACAGTCAAGGAATAAAGAGTTCCAAATATGTAAGTTAGCATAGTTTTCATTCATCCGGATTAGTTATCAACAATTTAGGTAAAATTAAGTTTTGTCTTGTTTGTTATATTCCAATACTTGGAGTTATGTAGCTTCACTGGACTATTATCAGTTCTCTAATTTATTTTCATTTAACTCTCATGCATTCATACCATATCTTTTTGCACAAAGTTTAATTTGTTCAAAATTAGTCATTTTAATAGCATTGCTTCCTTTTAGCCTCTAATTGCTCTTTGGGCTTAGTTTACAATCTCGCATTTAACTTACTCTCAGGGGTAAAGAGTTTTTGATTATTGATGGAGCTCCTTTTCGGGACTCCGTCAGATGTTGTCTTCTGTTGATCTCGAGATGAACTGGGTTGATTGTACTTCGTTGCGTGTGGGTCTCAATGGGTTTTGAGAGGACAAGGTGTGATGAGAAGGCTGCCGCCGTATACCTGCAAAGAAGTCCTGGGATGGTTTGGTACCACCAAGGACCCTCCGACGTTCAAGTCAGTGACAAGATCCGAGCAGAGTAACGGCGTAAAGTGTTAAAAAAGGCTTACTTGACCCTTCTGTGATGGGGGTTTATATAGCGGTGGTGGCATGCAGCAGCAGGCGCGAGAATCTCGCCGGCAGTTACGCTCCCGACGTCACGCCCGCGTAAAGAGCGGATCGCCCATTAATGGGGATCGTGATGGCGTGGAATGTGGGGTGCTGCTGGCGGAGAATCCGCGCATGGCGAGATTTGCGGAACGGTGGTTACGCCTGTGAGTGGTGGAGTTGGTCGGAGGACCTAGGAAGACGGCCTCGGCAGGGGGCTCGAGGACGAGCGAGAAGGCCAAGGAGTCTTGGTCTTGTGGCAGCTCGGGGCGAGCTGAGTGACCGAGGAGGCACATTCGCAGAGGGCCTCGAGGTGGGCCAATTTGTGCTCGCAAGTTGGGCACCGGGTGGCCTGGTAGGCCCCTGTGGGCCCTTTCTTCTGAGCCTTGGGACACGTCATCTGCCACGTGTCCCGATCCTGGATGTCGCCAACATCGAGCATTATCATTAGCCC
Source organism: Agapanthus africanus (assembly GCA_030015575.1). NCBI lineage: Eukaryota > Viridiplantae > Streptophyta > Magnoliopsida > Asparagales > Amaryllidaceae > Agapanthus > Agapanthus africanus. The sequence goes on along the minus strand of JASDDO010000024.1, from coordinate 193,134,806 downwards.
CCCACTCTTCTCCCGACCAGATAGTGGTCGGGTAAGGAGTGGACTGCCGGGCCTCCTGAAGCGAGATCCCCTCTACGGTTTCGTCGGGGCGAGCCCTCGGTCCATTGGTCGTATTTTCTGCTAGCGAACCAAGGCGGGGTCTCCGCACCTTAAAGGGGGTGTGCCGGTTCGAGCACTATGTAACTGAAGCAATGGTCCACGTGTTAAAAGGCGACTAGCCGGTGTGACGTACGCGGGCCTACAACGTCCAATTGGGTGCAATCCAGTACAGGGCCGACACGTGGAGCGATCGGAGCCGCTGATCGTGAGGAGTCGCTTTGGCGGGAGTTGACGGGCGCCATTGGATGCGGTGATAAAACAGTGGCGGGGCCCGCCCCAGGGCCCCCAACCTTTCATCTCCCTTCTTCTTCGAGTCGCTATCGCTCGGCGTTCTTCCTTCTTCGTGAGACATGGTTCGTTCCCATTTTTTGGAAGGCTCGCACCGGGGGGAAGCTAGTGGCGTAGCCGAGCCCCCTGCTAACTTGCGTCCTCCGCCTGATTCTCCGTCGACGGCTGGGCCATCCATCTCGTCGGCGGCATCTGGGAGCTTTTCTGGCGGCGGCCGGAGTCGTCAGCCGTCACCCGGGTCCCGGACTGGTGACGGGAGGAAGGGCGAGGGCCGGCCCCTTTCTAAGAGGAAAAGGACGGTTTCTCGTGTGCCGCCGTCGAAGGCCCCCGAAGGGATTCCCGTGAGGTAAAGGGGCTCCGTCTTTACTGTTCCGTCTGGGCTTTTCGTTGCCACTGGTTTGCTCGCCGGGATGGAGGAATCGGCTGGGGGAAAGCTCCCGTGTGGCTCCTTGAGGGACCAATTGGAGGCCATGGCCCAAGGGGCGGTCCAGGTACGAATCCTTCTATGCGCATTTGCCTTGGTATGCCTTTCCTTGGTTTCTCATTGGCTTTCTGTCAGGTTCTTCAGCACTGTGCCCTCGTCGTTCGCATGGAGGCCGAGGGGGCGTTCCACGCCCCGAGGCCGGTGGAGGCGTTTCCTTCGGAGGTCGAGATCTTGCAACGTGACCTGCGCTAGGAGAGGGATAAGGCCGACGTCGTGGCTGGCCGGGCGGAGGCTGCGGAGCTCGCCAACTCGGCGACTCGGGGTGCCCTTTGCCGTCTGAACGCGTCTCTCCGGGTCGCCGATAGGAAGCTGGCGGACCTGGCCGGACGTTTTGCGGCACTGGAGAAGGAGAGGGATGCAAGTAGGGGGATGCTGAGGCGGCGCTGCTGAAGGCCCAGGTTGCCGAGGCTCGGGCTAAGAAAGCTGTGGCCGAGTACAAGGCATCGGAGCAGTTTTACGCCGAGCTCTGGGAATATTCTGCCGTTGCGTGGAATAAGGCTTTGGACGCCATGAAGGAACAGCTTCCCGAGTTCGACGATGGTGAACTCCGCGCTCGGGTCCCGCTTCCGGCGATGAGGTCTCCGGTGAGGGATGACGAGGGGAGCCGGGCGCGCCCTTGGTGGCAAAGTCTTCGGTGGTAAGGCCTTAGGACGTGACGCCGACGATAAAGTGGCCGAAGTAAGCCTCCGGGCAGTTTGTAGGGCTGGGGGGCACCAGAGTACCCTTTGTAAAGGTCTTGATTTTGGCAATAAAAGAAAATAAAGAACCCTTGACTCGTCGGTTTGTGTTTTTTTTTCACTTCTCTTTTTTGTGTGAAGGACGTTCATAGGATGCCCTTGTGTATTGTTGTGTTCCCGTGTAAGATTGGCCATATGTCCAGCGATCTCCTGTCGAGTTTGCCAGCCGGCGAGGGTGCCAAGCGCCGCCGTGGAGGTATCCTCGTGTACCCCCAAGGTCGATGGGAGATCGTTCAGATTTGGATGAACCAGCCATTCTTCCAGGTGTCTCAGATCCTTAAGCGCGGCCACAGGATAGCCGCCGGGCTCGGCCGAGCAGGGTGGTTGCTTGGTTTCCGCTTGGTGAAGGATCTGATCTCTGGCATCGTGGGTAGGCAACTACCAGCCGGAGTTTTGACGAGCAGGGTAGCTGCTCGGTTGCCCCTTGCGAGGGCTCTTGATCCTTCAGGTCGGTGGTAGGAAGCTACCAACCATCGATGGTTAGGCAAGGACCCGACCGCTTCGGGGAGGAATTTTGATCCTCAGCGTGTGGCAGGGAAGCTGCCCGCTGGGGATAGCCGAGCGAGGGAACCTCGGGCTCGACTGCCTCTGGGAGGGCTTTCAGATCCTTCAGGATGGGGACCGAGCAGGGTTACTGCCCGGTGCCTCTTGGCGAGGACTTTGATCCCTGTCGGTTATGGTAGGAAGCTACCAGCCGGGGATAGCCGGGCAAGGACCCGACTGCCTCTGGGAGGACTTTGGCCCTTGGCGCGAGGAAAACTATAAGGCTGTAGGAAGCCTACCAAGGACCCTTGGCCGGGCAGGGTTACTACCCGGTGCCTCTTGGCGAGGGCTTTTGTCCTGAAACATAGCCGAGCGAGGGAACCTCTGGCTCGACTGCCTCTGGGAGGGCTTTTTTGATCCCCGGCGTTATGGCAGGGAAGCTGCCCGCGGGGGATAGCCGAGCGAGGGAACCTCGGGCCTCGACTGCCTCTGGGAGGGCTTTTCGATCCCCGGTGTTGTGGCAGGGAAGCTGCCCCCGGAGGATAGCCGAGCGAGGGAACCTCGGGTCTCGACTGCCTCTGAGAGGGCTTTTCGATCCCCGGCGTTGTGGCAGGGAAGCTGCCCGCGGGGGATAGCCGAGCGAGGGAACCTCGGATTCGGCTGCCTCTGAGAGGGCTTTCGATTCCTGGAGCCGTGGCAGGGAAGCTGCCCGCTGGAGATAGTCGAGCGAGGGAACCTCGGGCCCGACCATCTCTGGGAGACCCTTCTCGTTGTACAGGGGGAACCCTACCGGGAAAGAAGGTTCAAAAAGTTTCTTCATTCGTATGGATAGGAATTTTAGACAACGCAATACACCATCATTTCAAAGGGAGATTTTGAGCGGTAGCCGGGGTGCGGCGCTTTGCTAGTTTTGACTTCATAGGTATAGCTTGAGCTTCTCCCCGTTGTAAGGCCGAGGGAGCTTCCGTCCGTCCACGTCTTGCAGGCGGTAGGCTCCGCCGGGGAGCACTTCGAAGACGAGGAAGGGACTGTCCCACTTTGGGGAGAACTTGTGTAGCCTGCCTTGGTCGATGAACTCGTTCCGTCGCAGGACCAGGTCCCCGGCCTTGAAGGATCGGTGCTTTACCCGAGCGTTGTAGTACCGGGCCGTTTGCTGTTGGTAAGCGGCGGCTCTGATCTGGGCCCGATCCTTTTTTTCCAACAATACGTCGAGGTTGGTTCGTAGTGCCATGGTGTTTGCTTCATCGTCAAAGTGCTCGACTCTGTGGCTGGGTAGCCCGATCTCTGCTGGGACCATTGCTTCGGTCCCGTAGTAGAGGCTGAAGGGGGTCTCCCCGGTAGGAGTCTTTTTTGACGTGCGCAGGGCCCATAAGACCCGGGGTAGTTTCTCGACCCAACTACCTTGCCTCCTTTCCAGGCGGGTCCGGAGGCCCCTGAGGACGTCCCGGTTAGCGACCTCGGCCTGCCCATTACACTGGGGGTGCGCAACCGCGGCAAACTTCATGAGGATGTGGTATTCTTTGCAGAAGTCCCTTACTTTCTCGTTCTCGAAGTTCGTCCCGTGGTCGGTGATGATGCACCTTGGGATCCTGAACCGGTGAATCAGGTTTTTTTGGAGGAACTTGATGGTTGTGGCGGCGTCCGGTTTCCTGATGGGAACGGCCTCGATCCATTTGGTGAAATAGTCCACCGCGACGAGGACGTACTTATATCCGCCAGTCCCTGTGGGAAACTGGCCGATCATATCCAATCCCCATTGGGCGAATGGCCACGGGGACGTCAGGGCCGTTAGCTCGGTAGCCGGGAATCGGGGGATACTGCCATGGAGTTGGCAGATCTTACACCTCCTGACTAGCTTCAGGGCGTCTTCGTGCATGGTGGGCCAATTGTACCCCTGAAGTAATGCCTTTTGGGTCAAGGTTCGAGCCCCCTAATATGCGCCGCCCACCTCTTCGTGGATTTCCCACAGGACGTAGTCGGCCACGTGAGGGTAAACGCACCGGAGCAGGGGCTGAGTGAAGGCCTTCTTGTAGAGGTTCCCGTTGCTCCAGACGAAGTGGGTGGCTCTGGCCCGGAGGCGGCTGGCGGCTGCTCTGTCTTCCGGGAGCGTGCCGTCTTTCAGGAATTCCACGAGGGGTTTCCTCCAATATGGGTCATTCTCCTGCGTTGCGTACACTTGGAGTGTCGCCGCCTCGTCTCTAACGCTGGGTCGGGCCAAGGTTTCGAAGAGTATCGAACGCTTGTTGCTGGCCGAGTATGATGAAGCCAACTTGCTCAGGGCGTCTGCTTGAGTATTCATTTGTCTGGGTATTTGTTCCACCTGGACTTCGTCGAAGTTTTTTCGGAGCTTTCTCACCTTGTCTAGGTATTTCATCATTAGGGGCTCCCGAGCCTCGAAGCGGCCGGTTACTTGGCCGACGACCAGGGCCGAGTCGCTGGAGACCCGGACGACCTTCAGCTCCAGCCCGACGGCCATGCGCAGTCCGACTAGGAGGGCTTCGTACTCCGCCGCGTTGTTTGATGCTCTGAAACCGAGACTCAAGGAATACTCCATCTCGGCTTCGTTCGGGCCCCGGATAATGAGGCCGGCACCGCAGCCTTCCTCTGTGGAAGGCCCGTCGACGTAGATGACCCACTCCGGGGCTGATCTACGGCCTTCCTGGTCGGGATGCCGGGCTGCGAGGGGCGGCGCGGGATCCAGCTTCCTGCTGGGGATAGTGCATTAGACGACGAAATCGGCCAGGGCTTGCGCCTTGATGGCTTGCCTCGGGCGATACCTTATGTCGAATTGAGACAGCTCCCATCTCCATTTCTCTAGGCGGCCAGAGGATTCTAGCGATGCCAGGATAGCCCCCTAGGGGCACTCAGTGAGGACGATGATGGTGTGTGCTTGGAAGTAGTGCCGCAGCTTCCGCGAGGTTACTACGAGGGCCAGGACGATCTTCTCTATGGCGGGGTATCTCGTCTTCGCGTCTTTGAATATATGGCTCACATAGTACACTGGCCTCTGCATCCCCTCAACCTCTCGGACGAGCACCGACCCTGCTGCTTGGTTGGATACCGGCAGGTACAGCGACAGCCCGCCCCCTTCCACCGGCCGGGTGAGTAGGGGCGGCGTTGCGAGGTGCCTCTTCAGTTGGTCGAAGGCGGCTTGGCAATCTTCCGACCACTCGAACCTTGGGATTTTCCTCAGTGCCTTGAAGAACGGGAGGCACTTCTTGTTAGTGTATATGCCCTAGAGGCCATTACTGTATCATACTGGTTTGTATATTACTTAATGGAAGCTTGGGATATTCACCTTGTATAAACAATCTTGCTCAATATAGTAGTATGCTACTTGGTTTGTTTCTACTTCAATGTGTACTTGTGTTTATTTCAGTATATCACTTATACGCATTAGTGGAGCCCTTAGGATCTTTGCTTGATTACCAGCGTTGTGATGGCAGTCACACTAGTGGGGGCTGGGTAATCTATAAGAACATCCTTATACAGGTTCCTAGTCGCAGGACTATCGATACAGGGCATCGATACTCCGGAGTAGACTAGCGTATGCGCTTCTCATCCCAGTGTGGGATATGGTCTGTCCCACAGCCATCAGTACGTCGTACTGGCGATAGTATACGGGTGCTCGTTGGGGTTACGAGTACACTGGACAGGACTCGTCGGGAACTGACAGGTTGGTATTATACCTATCGTCAGTTATCAGTTCCCAGGTGACGTGAGTACAGCTTAGTCCGCTGACTTGACACTGCCACTTCGCCTCGAGTGTGTTCCCACTGCACTTTGATCACTACCCTACCACGGCTCAAAGGAGTCGTGCAAACAGGTGGTGGTTGGGTGCAGTCCCGAAGCACTTGGAGGCAGTGACGGTTAGACAGGATTCGTCTCTCCCGGTATTGGGGGTTGACATCGCGCTGTGTCTAGGAGAGCCATTACACGAGTAGTCCCTGGCCAGGGCAAGCGAGATATACTGGTAGGCTTCCAGTGTTATCTCAGGGTGTTTTGGGCTTCACTCTGACACGACTTGTACTGCTATTAGGGGACTGACGTTTTACCGCCCCCTAGGCCCGACATGCGATGTATTAGACGAACAGACCGGACTGTACGGAGACTGTCACATTCAGACTCAGTAGGAGTTCAGATGGGGTTTCACCTCGTCAGCCTTCTTGACGGCATCTACCTGGGGACCGTTACGCACAGCTAGTGCCGCTTGCGGTCTGTGGTTAAACCCACTGCCAGCGTAGTGTCGAGTCTTTAGAGTCCCACACAGAGGGTATCCGCCTCTGGGCAAAACAGAGTAGAGGTCGCATGGTTTTGTGGCAGGGTTCGTTCTCATCCGCGCACTTGTGCACGTTTGGAGTCCGGACGGATTATACTGGCGGGCTCTGGTTTGAGCCAGATACTGGTATATGTTTTGGGGTTGCTTTTATATCTCGGTATTCTTGTTCCTCGGAACGAGAATACAGGTGTGTATGCACAGTTGCTTGAGGCGGAGGATGAGGTTTTTCTTTAGGGTTTCGGAACGGGTGCGTATGCACAGTTGACAGTCGTCATTTTCAAAACCCTAATAGATTTATGAAATATCAATTAATAATAGTAATTAAATGAAATATTGTTATGGTTGATTTTGTTGACTTGTTGACCATGGTTGAATGTTGACCACCATCATTGCTTTGCAAGGATACTCCTTGATTCTAGCTTACACTCATTTAATGAAGTGATGATAATGGTCATTCCAAATACAACCATCAACTATTTTCATTTTCAATTATTATTATTAATTAGATAATTCCTTTTCTTTTAGTTATGGTTGCAAAAGAAAAGAGCTCATTCTATCATAATCATTCTCTCTCCTCATTTCATCTTCTTCTTCCTCAAGCTCAAGGTGATTCCTTCTCATGTGTTGAGAATCCCTCACCTTGAAAAAGAAAGCACCCCATAGATACTCTCTACTCTCTCTAGGGTTCAAGGTTTAGCAAGCCGGAGATCCTAGTTCACTCAAAGTTCGAGAAAGCGCCCAAAGGTTGAACCCTCAGGTGGATCCATCTTCGACGGAAGAAGGCTACGAGGCAAGAACCATCAACCTCTACAAGGTTTCAAGAAGAAGGAGTTCAAGTTAGGTATAACTCTTCATCCGAGTAGCTAACGCTCCTTTGTATGCTTGCTAGTTTAGTTTAGACACGATCCCGACCTTGTTTAGTCCATGTTGCTCCTCATGACAAAATTTGATTGTTATACCGTTTCCGCCTCCTCGTAAGTACCGGGGATGGCAACGTGGACTTACAGTGGTATCAGAGCCTAACTAAACTTAAACTAGCTTTGTAGCGAAGTGTATGGAAGTTCGAAACGAAAAAATCGCAAAACCGGAAAATCTAAAACCCTAAGTTTCTGTTGAAATTTTTTATGCTCTAAATGAAAAACTTTATACTCCTAAAATCGGCTCAGGGTTTTGTGAGAACACCCACCAAAAACGATCCCATGAATCCTTCAAACCGCCGCGCTTCCGCGGCCCCAGCTATTCTTCTCGCCGCGGATCCGCCGCCGTTTAGGCTCTTCATGTGATCGTGTTTTGTGCAGTGTTCTTCTGGTAGGGTTTTGGGAATTTTCAAATATGTGATATGTGCCCAGATTTTCCAGTACAGAAATTTGCTTTTGGGGTCCTATAAATCCGTATTTTTATCGAACTTCGCTACACTTTGTCTATATTGGTTATATCTGTGATGTTTGAATGTATTGAACGTCGGCTAATCGCTATAAGTCGATTAGTCGGGGTTATACATCTCTCTGATCTGTGTTTGATATTGGAATGTGTATATGAATGTGTTGGACTGTCGCGGGTGAATAGCCGGGGTGGATGTGAGATGAGCTTTTGTTTTTCTTTCATTCATTGTAAATGTAAATTGATGTAATATTATTATTTGTTTGGCCGCACAACCGGGTCGGGGTTGTAGCCGTCATTGTATAATTCTTTTTACTGTTTTTTCTCCTAGGATAGACCCATGGAGGGGTGCACAAACTGCCGAGTACTTGGCGGGTAGTTTGCCGCACCCGTAGGGGTCTTGGGTGGGGTATTTGGCTATTCACCGCGACCGTGTAATCCGTTTTTCGTTGCAGGCTCGAAAGGATTGCGGATTGCTAGTATATCCAATGTATTCATCTGTGATCTGTAATGTCTATCATTGCTTTCTATTTAGGCGTTGCTTATGTTTTACAGCCGCGCTAGCCCAGCCCCCGCTCTGTCGTTAGTTAAGTAACCTAACGGGTGATGACGGGGCCCCGTGGCGAATGCATATGGCATAAGCGTACGTCATATTTTGGTTGTTTTCTGCAATGGTAGGATTAATTGATGGGACGCATTAAAAGAACTAATGCAAGAATATCACGCATTAAAAGAACTAATGCAAGATAATAAACCAAGCTAAAGTCGTTGGAACACTTTCGAAAAACCACTCGGTTCTTTTCAAAACTAACTTTTAAATGCGGAGATTGATCCACTCCTTCTAAAAGCTATCTCGTTCCATCGACTATATCAAGTTCACTACGTTCACGGTTTTGCCAAAACCATTCGTAGACCTCCATCATTTCAGTTAAATGTACGGTAGTATTCAAGCTATGTATTTTGACCTCACGCCAAGGCATAGTGATTGGTAGCTACCGAATATTTATCTGTTGCATAGATAGAATGCGTTGGTTTGAGACAGTCGTACTGCCATTTTGGCCTACGTCAAGGATAGGTGCGGGTGGGTTAAAATTAACCAGGATAATGATGGGAAGAACTTGACATGTGACTTATGACATTTTGACCTCACGCCAAGGTCATAAGAGCATGGGGCAAAAATCCACATCGGGAGTTTCATAAGTACTGAAACTTGCTAGATTTGCATACCATTTGGAGTGTGGTGATTATGGTAGGATTCCTTCAGTTTCGTCACGCGATGATATTTGGATCCCGATCCTACTGTGAGTATATGCTACTCCTCGGGAAATTTCTCACTAAACGATCAATGCTATAAACCTAGTAGGTGCCTAGAAAGGTGTTAGCGGGGCTACGCCCCCAGGGAAAAGAGGTTATTTAATTAAGGAACTTCGCGAAAGCGTTGGAAAACCTCCCTCGAAGTACCGACACTGGCCTGGCTGAACGGTTAAGCAAGTATTGTGCGGTGGGATTGATCCCGACTAATTCTTCCTTTATGGTTTGAGGAGGGATTCGAGAGACAGTGGGAGCCATCCTGTTTAGACAAATTAAAAACCATTCTAAACTTGCAAGAGCATCGTGCTAAAGTGTTCCTTCTCTCCCCCCTGCAGCAACCAAATCGAAATGACTGGACTTAAGTTACTTCTAGATAAAAACATACTGACAGGGCCAAACTACAAAGATTGGCTCAGGAATGTCAAAATGGCAATCACTTACGACAAGCTGGGGTATCTTCTTACCACCAAAGCTCCCCCCGTCCCAGGTCCCACCTCCAGCGTCGCGGATAAGGAAATCCGTAAGACTTGGGAGATTGATTGCGCGAAGGCCAAGTGCCTCGTGCTTGCCTCTATGGACAACGAACACCAGAGGAGGCACGAGAATATGGATTTGGAATCCATATTTCTTCATACAAAAGAACTGTATGGAGAGCAGTCTCGTATCGCAAGATACGAAGTGTCGAAGAAGTTATTTTCGGCAAAGCTGGCCGTCGGATCATCGGTAGCGGACCACGTGCTTAAGATGATTGGCTACATTGAGGAGCTCGCGGAACTTGGGACCACGTTGGAAAGTGAACTCTATACGGATTTAGTTCTCCAGTCCCTTCCATCCACTTACGCCCAGTTTATACTGAACTTCAACTTACAAGAAAAGGAAGTTGAACTTTCAGAACTCCTCAACATGCTGAGGAGCGCAGAGGGCACCCTACAGAAAGGTAGGGAAACACCCGCTTTGTTTGTAGGAAGATCTTCTTCCTCTAGGTCCAAGGCGAAAGCCAAAGGAAAGAGGAAGAAAGCCCCCGCCAAATCAAGAGGCGGTGTTAGTAAAGTGGGTACGAAGGGAAAGGAAAAGGCAACAATTGCGGGGAAGCTTGTGGGAAAGGAGGAATGCTTCTATTGTCATAAGAGTGGACACTGGAAGAAAGATTGCAGGGCTTGGAAGGCCAAGACACAGGAACTGAAGCAGGTTGCGGCTTCAGCTTCAGGTGTGTATGTTATTGAAAACTGTCTTTCTATAAACTCTACTTCCTGGGTATTGGATACCGGATCAGGATCTCATATCTGTAATTCTTTGCAGGCGTTGAGAAACCGTAGGGTTTTGAAGGCAGGTGACATGACTCTCAGAGTTGCAAATGGAGCTAGCATGGATGCTAAAGCCGTGGGGGACTATCACCTGGGAATGTCAGATGGGCATGTTTTGGTTTTGCGTAATTGCTTTTTTGTACCCAACGCAACTTGTAATATCATTTCTGTATCTTTAGTTTCTAAAGAAGGTTATGAATTTGCGTTTGTAAGTAATGTTGTAAACATTCACCTTAATCAAGTTCTGATTGGGTCAGGTACACTGAGCAATGGTATATACGTGTTAAACCAACCACAGATTTTTAATGTCCAGAATACACACAAAAGAAAGTCTCCAGATATCAATCAGGCTTTCTTGTGGCATTGTAGACTGGGTCACATCAATGAGAGAAGGTTGACTAAGTTACATACAGAAGGGTATTTGAATCCATTCGAATATCAATCGTATGCCACTTGTCAATCCTGTCTCAAAGGAAAGATGACAAAGAATCCATTCACTGGACACGGAGTAAGAGCGAGCGAGCTCTTGGGGCTCGTACACAGCGACGTGTGCGGTCCAATGTCTACACTTGCGCGAAGCGGTTTTTCTTACTTCATTTCTTTTACGGATGATTTTTCAAGGTTCGGACATGTCTTCTTGATGAAACATAAATCCGAAGCCTTTGGAAAATTCCAGGAATATAAGAATGAGGTAGAAAAACAAACCGGCAAAAGTATCAAGATTCTAAGATCGGATCGAGGTGGAGAATACTTGAGTGCCGAGTTCCTGAACTACTTAAAAGAAAATGGGATTCTCTCTCAGCTTACTCCTCCATACACTCCGCAACATAACGGTGTATCGGAGAGACGGAACCGCACCTTATTGGATATGGTACGGTCCATGATGAGTAACGCTGAGTTACCGCGATCATTCTGGGGGTATGCACTAGAATCAGCTGCGTACCTTTTGAACCGAGTTCCCACTAAGACTGTGCCTACCACACCATATGAGTTATGGAGTGGGAAGAAACCCTATCTTCAATATCTGAAGATCTGGGGATGTCCGGCTTTTGTCAAAAAGCAGCATGCGGACAAACTCGAGGCACGCTCAGTACTGTGCAAGTTTGTGGGATACCCAAAGAGCACCAGGGGGTATCTTTTCTACTACGCAGAGGAACAAAAAGTCCTTGTTTCTCGTAATGCCCACTTTCTAGAACACCAGTTCTTAGAAAAGGAGATTAGTGGGAGCGCAGTAGAACTGGAAGAAATTCCAGAACCACAAACTATTACTGGAAGCTTAGTAGAACCAGAGGGTTCAAATGAACAGGACATTCCTACGCCGCTCCGCAGGAGTAGTAGGCAGTCTCATCCGCCCGAGAGATACTACGGTTTTCTCATAGACGGGGATAGAGAGGATTGCATCATAGATCATGATGAGCCTACTAGCTTCCAGCAGGCCGTTCAGAGCGTTGACTCGGTAAAATGGCTGGATGCAATGCGGACCGAAATGGAGTCCATGTACACCAACAAAGTATGGACGTTGGACATTGCTCCAACCCGTAGGATGCAAGTGGATCTTCAAAAGGAAGATTGGTGTAGATGGACAGGTTGAGACCTATAAAGCTAGACTTGTAGCAAAGGGTTTCCGTCAAAGACCTGGCTTGGACTATGACGAAACCTTTTCTCCAGTGGCTATGCTGAAATCCATTCGGATCCTTCTTGCCATTGCTGCCTTCCACGATTATGAGATTTGGCAGATGGACGTAAAGACCGCTTTTCTGAATGGAAATTTAGAGGAGTGTGTCTATATGGATCAGCCAGAGGGTTTCATTCAGAGTGGGAGCAGCGGAAAGGTGTGCAAGTTGCTTAAGTCCATCTATGGACTAAAGCAGGCATCGCGGAGTTGGAACATCTGTTTTGATGAGACGGTCAAGGAATTTGGCTTTATCAAAAATCCAGATGAACCATGCATCTATAGTAGATTTGTAGCGAGAACTGTAGTATTCCTCGTTTTATACGTGGATGACATTCTCTTAATAGGAAATGACATTCCTATGCTACAATCTGTCAAGGGGTTCTTGTCACACAGGTTCTCCATGAAAGACCTGGGTGATGCCTCATACATCCTGGGGATCCGGATCCATCGTGATAGATCCAAGAGGATATTAGGACTTTCTCAGTCCAGGTACATCGACACCATAGTGAAGAGATTCAGTATGGAAGATTCCAAGCGCGGTAACCTACCGGCTTGTCACGGGATCACCCTCTCTAAAGAGATGTCTCCCAAGACTGATTTGGAGAGGGATCGCATGTCTATTATACCCTACGCTTCTGTGGTAGGCTCTATAATATATGCGATGTTGTGTACCAGACCGGATGTAGCTTATGCACTGAGTGTAGTAAGCCGGTATCAGTCAAACCCTGGGGAGAAACACTGGATAGCGGTAAAGAACATTCTCAAGTACCTGAGAAGGACTAAGGAGATGTTCTTGATATATGGCGGAAAAGACCTCCAGATCGAGGCCTTTGCTGACTCCAGCTTCCAGAGTGACAAGGATGATTCCAAGTCCATGTCGGGTTTTGTCTTTACCCTCAATGGAGGGGCGGTGTGTTGGAAGAGCTCCAAACAGGAAACCGTTGCAGACTCGACTATGGAAGCGGAATACATTGCTGCATCTGATGCCGCAAAAGAAGCTGTCTGGATGAGGAAATTCTTGAAAGAACTTCAGGTGGTTCCGTCCATTGTTGACCCAATACCTCTGTATTGCGACAACAACGGGGCTATAGCTTTAGCGAAGGAACCCAGGTCCCATCAGAGATCCAGGCACATCTTGAGGCGGTATCACCTGATCAGAGAGATCGTGGATCGCAAGGAGATCGAGGTTCGGAGGGTTGCTTCAGAAGAAAACACTGCAGATCCATTCACCAAGGCCTTACCCCAGACTCAGTTCGAGCGGCTGATCGAGATGATAGGTCTTCGATACGCCAGTACATGGCCTTAGTGCAAGTGGGAGATTGTTAGTGTATATGCCCTAGAGGCCATTACTGTATCATACTGGTTTGTATATTACTTAATGGAAGCTTGGGATATTCACCTTGTATAAACAATCTTGCTCAATATAGTAGTATGCTACTTGGTTTGTTTCTACTTCAATGTGTACTTGTGTTTATTTCAGTATATCACTTATACGCATTAGTGGAGCCCTTAGGATCTTTGCTTGATTACCAGCGTTGTGATGGCAGTCACACTAGTGGGGGCTGGGTAATCTATAAGCACATCCTTATACAGGTCCCTAGTCGCAGGACTATCGATACAGGGCATCGATACTCCGGAGTAGACTAGCGTATGCGCTTCTCATCCCAGTGTGGGAGATGGTCTGTCCCACAGCCATCAGTACGTCGTACTGGCGATAGTATACGGGTGCTCGTTGGGGTTACGAGTACACTGGACAGGACTCGTCGGGAACTGACAGGTTGGTATTATACCTATCGTCAGTTATCAGTTCCCAGGTGACGTGAGTACAGCTTAGTCCGCTGACTTGACACTGCCACTTCGCCTCGAGTGTGTTCCCACTGCACTTTGATCACTACCCTACCACGGCTCAAAGGAGTCGTGCAAACAGGTGGTGGTTGGGTGCAGTCCCGAAGCACTTGGAGGCAGTGACGGTTAGACAGGATTCGTCTCTCCCGGTATTGGGGGTTGACATCGCGCTGTGTCTAGGAGAGCCATTACACGAGTAGTCCCTGGCCAGGGCAAGCGAGATATACCGGTAGGCTTCCAGTGTTATCTCAGGGTGTTTTGGGCTTCACTCCGACACGACTTGTACCGCTATTAGGGGACTGACGTTTTACCGCCCCCTAGGCCCGACATGCGATGTATTAGACGAACAGACCGGACTGTACGGAGACTGTCACATTCAGACTCAGTAGGAGTTCAGATGGGGTTTCACCTCGTCAGCCTTCTTGTCGGCATCTACCTGGGGACCGTTACGCACAGCTAGTGCCGCTTGCGGTCTGTGGTTAAACCCACTGCCAGCGTAGTGTCGAGTCTTTAGAGTCCCACACAGAGGGTATCCGCCTCTGGGCAAAACAGAGTAGAGGTCGCATGGTTTTGCGGCAGGGTTCGTTCTCATCCGCGCACTTGTGCACGTTTGGAGTCCGGACGGATTATACTGGCGGGCTCTGGTTTGAGCCAGATACTGGTATATGTTTTGAGGTTGCTTTTATATCTCGGTATTCTTGTTCCTCGGAACGAGAATACAGGTGTGTATGCACAGTTGCTTGAGGCGGAGGATGAGGTTTTTCTTTAGGGTTTCGGAACGGGTGCGTATGCACAGTTGACAGTCGTCATTTTCAAAACCCTAATAGATTTATGAAATATCAATTAATAATAGTAATTAAATGAAATATTGTTATGGTTGATTTTGTTGACTTGTTGACCATGGTTGAATGTTGACCACCATCATTGCTTTGCAAGGATACTCCTTGATTCTAGCTTACACTCATTTAATGAAGTGATGATAATGGTCATTCCAAATACAACCATCAACTATTTTCATTTTCAATTATTATTATTAATTAGATAATTCCTTTTCTTTTAGTTATGGTTGCAAAAGAAAAGAGCTCATTCTATCATAATCATTCTCTCTCCTCATTTCATCTTCTTCTTCCTCAAGCTCAAGGTGATTCCTTCTCATGTGTTGATAATCCCTCACCTTGAAAAAGAAAGCACCCCATAGATACTCTCTACTCTCTCTAGGGTTCAAGGTTTAGCAAGCCGGAGATCCTAGTTCACTCAAAGTTCGAGGAAGAGCCCAAAGGTTGAACCCTTAGGTGGATCCATCTTCGACGGAAGAAGGCTACGAGGCAAGAACCATCAACCTCTACAAGGTTTCAAGAAGAAGGAGTTCAAGTTAGGTATAACTCTTCATCCGAGTAGCTAACACTCCTTTGTATGCTTGCTAGTTTAGTTTAGACACGATCCCGACCTTGTTTAGTCCATGTTGCTCCTCATGACAAAATTTGATTGTTATACCGTTTCCGCCTCCTCGTAAGTACCGGGGATGGAAACGTGGACTTACAGTTCCCCGACCTGCACATGAAACGGCTCAGAGCGGCGATCCGCCCTGTGAGCCGCATGATTTCGACGTTGGTCCGGGGTGCGGTCATGTTCAGGATGGCGTCGATCTTCTTCGGGTTAGCCTCAATTCCGCGGTGAGTGACCATGAACCCGAGGAATTTCCCTCCGGTAACTCCGAACGCACACTTGGCAGGGTTCAACTTCATATTGAACTTGTGGAGCACCTTGAACGCCTCGCCCAGGTCCTTGACATGGTCGGCCGACGAGACAGGCTTGACAAGCATGTCGTCGACGTAGACCTCCATGTTTCTACCGATCTGCGGCTTGAACATGCGGTTGACCAGTCTCTGGTATGTGGCCCCGACATTCTTGAGGCCGAATGGCATCACCCTAAAACAGTACACCCCCCGGTCCGTCATGAACGCGGTCATGTCCTTGTCGTCAGGGTTCATGCGGATTTGGTTGTAGCCGGAGAAAGCGTCCATGAAGCTCAGGAGCTCGTGCCCGGCCGAGCTGTCGACGAGCTGGTCTATGCGGGGGAGCGGGAAGTTGTCCTTGGGGCAGGCCTTGTTGAGGTCGGTGAAGTCGACGCACATACGCCACTTCCCACTCGATTTCTTGACCAGGACCACGTTGGCCAGCCACTCCGAGTAGAGCACGTTCCTGATGAAGTTGGCGGCGAGGAGTCGGTCAACTTCTTCTTCGATGGCCTTTTGTTTGACCGGGGCGAAGCTTCTCTTCTTCTGCTTGACGGGTCGGGCCGTGGGATCAACCCCGAGATTTTGGGAGATGATTTTGGGGTCGATCCTCGGCATGTCGGCTGGGGCCCAGGCGAAGACGTCGGAATTGCTCCGGAGGAACTTGGTCAGGTCATCCCGCTGGGTTCCCGTTAGGAGTGACCCGACCTGGACGGTCTTTCCTGGGTCCCCTTCCGCTAAGGGCACCTTGGTCAGTGGCTCAACCGGTGCCCCACGGACCTCCTTCCGCTCGTCCCGGGTGTCTAGGGACCCCTCCATGTCGTCGCATGCATCGGCGCTATCAGCGTGCTGCTTGGGGGAAGATGCTTCTGCCAGGCCTACTTTCGCGACCCGTTGGCTCCCGTAGGCTCGGCCCACCCCACCTTGGTCGAGGGGGAATTTTATCGCCAGGTGGTACGTCGAGACCCGGGCCTGGAGGGAGTTCAGAGTCGGCCGGCCGAGGAGGACGTTGTAGGCCGAGGGGACCCTAGCCATAATGAAGTCTACCGGCAGCGTGCGCGTGCGGCCGGGCTCCCCGATCGTGAACTGCAGGGTGACCACCCCTTGCGCCGGGACGGAGTGGTTGGTGAATCCCGAGAGGACGTGGGAGGTCGGCCTCAAGTCCGCTGGGGCCGGCCCCATTTGCAGAAAGCAGTCGTGAAAGATGACGTCCGCCGAGCTGCCTGAATCGATGAGTATTCGGTGGACCTCGTATCGGTGAATCCGCGCTACGATCACCAGCGGGTCGCTATGGGGCATAAATATGCCGTAGAGATCCTCGTCGCCAAAGGTGATAGGCTCCCAGCCCCTAGCTCTTTTGGTCGGGCGGCCGCCAGAGCCCGTGGGGTGGCAGCCTGCGGGGAGACCGACGACCTCGGGCGAGGGTCCGCCTGCGTCCCCATTGCGAGGGAGGCGGTTGCCATGCAGGCGGAGATCAGAAGGCCAACTTTGTATTTTTTGGAATTTAGCATTCCCACAGACGGCGCCAACTGATGGAGCTCTTTTCGGGCCTCCGTCAGATGTTGTCTTCCGTTGATCTCGAGGTGAACTGGGTTGATTGTCCTTCGTTGCGTGTGGGTCTCAATGGGTTTTGAGAGGACAAGGTGTGATGAGAAGGCCGCCGCCGTATACCTATAAAGAAGTCCTGGGGTGGTTTGGTATCACCGAGGACCCTCTGACGCTCAAGTCAATGACAAGATCCGAGCAGAGTAACGGCGTAAAGTGTAAAAAAATGCTTACTTGACCCCTCTGTGATGTGTTATATAGCGGTGGTGGCATGCAGCAGCAGGCGCGAGAATCTCGCCGGCAGTTACGCTCCCGACGTCACGCCCGCGTAAAGAGCGGATCGCCCATTAATGGGGATCGTGATGGCGTGGAACGTGGGGTGCTGCTGGCGGAGAATCCGCGCATGGCGAGATTTGCGGAACGACGGTTACGCCTGTGAGTGGTGGAGTTGGTCGAAGGACCGAGGAAGACGGCCTCGGCAGGGGGCTCGAGGACGAGCGAGGAGGCCAAGGAGTCTTGGTCTTGTAGCAGATCGGGGCGAGCTGAGTGACCGAGGAGGCACATTCGCAGAGGGCCCCTAGGTGGGCCAGTTTGTGCTCGCAAGTTGGGCACCGGGTGGCCTGGTCGGCCCCTGTGGACCCTTTCTTCTGAGTCTTGGGACACGTCATCTGCCACGTGTCCCGATCCTGGAGGTCGCCAACATCGAGCATTATCAATCATGGTGCTTATTGATCTTGCAATGTTACCAACCAAGTCAACTGTCAATTCTTTGAACTTTTCACCAAAGCTCGACAATATATATTTTTTTACTAACCCATTGTACCTAGGTTCTTCCTATGTTGAGTAGATATGTACACATATTCAAACCTTTATATATGATATAGCTAATCATGTCTTGATAACATATCATTGATCACATTGAAATTGTTTGGACACCTTTCATGTGTACTTTACTCATGTTAATATATATATATATATATATATATATATATATATATATATATATATATTACATATTGCTCGGTGATCCCATGGGTTAATCTTTGCTTAAACTTGTTCAGATGGAATTTTTCATAAGCCTATATATGCCATATGACTTCTAGTTTGACTCCTCACCGTTTGATCCATAAATTTCTATTGTTAACGATTGAAGGAGTTTTCAAAAAGAATTAAGAAAAGTTTAAACAAAACTTCTTTAGTAATTAGAGATCTTTTGTTTCTAATGATTAAAAAATTCTAAAACCCTGAAAGATCTCTTCTCTCTAAAAGAGTAGTAAAAACTTAAGAACGAGAGAGTGACATAGTTTTCACGAAAAGATTAAAGAATGAAGAAAAATCGAAAACGTGAAAACGACAAGTCAAAAGTTGTTAAAAACTCTTGGAAAATAGGTCATTTATATAGAAAAATAATGAAGAACAGTTGGGACTGTTAGAATAACCGTCCCTGAAATTTAGAACCGTTATTGGCGGTTTATAGCCGTTGGAAGTTTGAATTTCATATTTTTGAAAAAGGATACAACTGCTATGGACGTTTGGGGGGACGTCCATAGGGACGTCCTAGTGGACGTCTGATGTCTAATATACATTTGCTATGGACGTCTTGAGGGACGTCTGCAGACACAGATGTTTAAAATAATTTTAAAAAGAATTTGGTTTGTTTTTGAAAACTCTAATTAAAAGTTTAGATGTCTTTTAAGTAAAGAGATCTAGTATAAAAGTTTAGAACTTGAAAAGAGATTCTAACCTATGAGATCGACTCTAAACTCAAAGAAAATAAGTCTTGAATACTTCGTTGTGAGACTTCTTCGATATTTTCTTTGAACTTGCAATTTGGTCTTAAAAGTCGCTCGATGTCACTGTTATGATGCCGTTTGAAGTGTTAATTGTTCTCTAATTTGAGTAATTCTATTGTTTGTAGCACTTTAATATATCTGGTATGGTTAGTAACATATAATATTTTTGAAATATGGATTTTATAAAATAATCAAAACTAAAGGGAATGAAACTCATAGGTCAACAATCTCACTTCTTTTTATATTTTACAAAACTTAATTAATAATATTTAAGATATACATAATTTTTAAAAAGATATGTATTCAAATGCTCATCCTAAATATATGCATATTATTTCTCCCTTTTTTTGAAAATATTCAAAAGTTAAAAGCATGGAGGAGAAATTTAGAAAAGTGAGATAGTAAGCGAATAGTGTGTGTAATTAAACAATCATACTAAACTTATTAAATAAATACAATAATTAAAATATACAAATCATACTAAAACAACCTATGACGGACTTCTAGAACTGACGGATTCCTAAAATCTAGGGAGATGCTTCTAGTACTCTGTCGTCTTCGTTTCACTTTTCTTAACGAAAATCCTTTTGACCCGGTCGAATATCTGGGTATGAATACCATTCACTTCATACCGAGTAATGAACATGAAACGCTGAGTATGCGGCGGATGAACATAGAAAAGATTATCAGCCCTGGTTCCATATCTAGTTGGGTCAAAGTGATACCGATTATTATTAGGACTGTTTGGGGGTGGTCCTAGATCAAGTGGATTAGAAGCCGGGAAATTTTCCGTGGGAATTTCTTCCACCTGAGGTGTATGAAATGGACGCTCTTCCAAAAACTCTTTTGACAGGTCTTCCGAAGGATTCTCAGTGGATGAATGTAATACCCCAGAGCAGTGCGGTCTTAAGATATCATGACGATCTGCTCTGTCTACACTCAGTGCGGTCTGTTGCGGATATCTTGGTGATCTGAGTGAGGGAGCCATTTCAGAACAATGGAATCGGGTCCCTAAATCACATTCCGAAAGAGGACTGAACTGCATTATAAATATGATGATAACATCATCAATTACAGAGGTGCCTTTTAAGTGAACCGAAACTACAGGAGCTTGGGAACTCCGTAGTTAAGCGTGCTCGGGCCAGGGAAGTCTTGGGATGGGTGACCTCCTGGAAAGTGGCCCCTGGTCGTGTCCGGTTCGCTCTAAAGGGAAAAACCGTGCGGTTTCGGCCAGAGCGGACAATACCATTTGTAATAGGGCATTGGGGCGTTACATTTATGGTGGCTCATGCAGGTTCTTCAATAGTAGGTTTGTGGTTCGAGAACGAACCATTGTTCTTAGATGGGGGAATGTAATACCCCAGAGCAGTGCGGTCTTAAGATATCATGGTGATCTGCTCTGTCTACACTCAGTGCGGTCTGTTGCGGATATCTTGGTGATCTGAGTGAGGGAGCCATTTCAAAACAATGGAATCGGGTTCCTACAGCACATTCCGAAAGATGACCGAACTGCATTATAAATATGATGATACCATCCTCAATTACAGAGGTGCCTTTTAAGTGAACCAGAACTACAGGAGCTTGAGAACTCCGTAGTTAAGTGTGCTCGGGCCAGGGAAGTCTTGGGATGGGTGACCTCCTGTGAAGTGGCCTCTGGTCGGGTCCGGTTTGCTCTAAAAGGAAAAACCGTGCGGTTTCGGCCACAGCGGACAATACCATCTGTAATGGGGCGTGGGGCGTTACAATGAACATGAAGGGGAGCGAAGAAGGGTAAACAGCAAAATCCGAGATGGATTCGGTGCTAGTTGAATTTGCAGAAATGGGCTCTTTCTTAACCTCAATATCAGGTTTCTTGCAGGAAGGGGACCTTTTCTTGATAATATAAGTGCTTCTAGTTGAAATTGTTTGTTTCGACATAGTTGACACAGTAAAGGTAAGTGTAAGTTTTGTATAGACTTGGGAGGAATAAGAAAAGTGAATTTGATTAAAGGAATTCACTTGAATTTATTGAAGGATGACTTGAAACTGAAGAGAAGTTTTAAAACCAAAATCTCAGTTTTTAAAATGTTCAGGAATTTTTGAAATTTCAAAAACTGATACGGTTGTTCACAAAACCGCTGTGCGGTTTTTTTATGAACAGACACGACTATAGACGTCTGCAGGGATGTCACATCCACAATAGGGTATGGACGTCTATAAACTTATGGAATGTAGGGTGTATTTTATTTTATAATATTTTGGTTAAAACGGTTTATAAGGGTTAAGTATATAGTTCTAGCATGTTGAGTTCACCCCTTATTTGTGCAAAACAAGTTCTATCTAAAGGTTTTGTGAATATATCAGCCAACTGTGATTCGGTCGGTCTTAAGACATCATGGTGATATGCTCTGTCTACACTCAGTGCGGTCTGTTGCGGACATCTTGGTGATCTGAGTGAGAGAGCCATTTCAGAACAATGGAATCGGGTCCCTACAGCACATTCCGAAAGAGGACCGAACTGCATTATAAATATGATGATACCATCCTCAATTACAGAGGTGCCTTTTAAGTGAACCGGAACTACATGAGCTTGAGAACTCCGTAGTTAAGCATGCTCGGGCCAGAGAAGTCTTGGGATGGGTGACCTCCTGGGAAGTGGCCCCTGGTCGGGTCCGGTTCGCTCTAAAGGGAAAAACCGTGCGGTTTCGGCCAGAGCGGACAATGCCATCTGTAATGGGGCGTGGGGCGTTACAATGAACATGAAGGGGAGCGAGGAAGGGTAAACAACAGAATCCGAGTTGGATTCGGTGTTAGTCGAATTTGCAGAAAGGGGCTCTTTCTTAACCTCAATATCAGGTTTCTTGCAGGAAGGGGACCTTTTCTTGATAATATAAGTGCTTCTAGTTGAAATTGTTTATTTCAACATAGTTGACACGGTAAAGGTAAGTGTAAGTTTTGTGTAGACTTGGGAGGAATAAGAAAAGTGAATTTGATTGAAGGAATTCACTTGAATTTATTGAAGGATGACTTGAAACTGAAGAGAAGTTTTAAAACCAAAATCTCAGTTTTTAAAGGAATTTTTGAAATTTCAAAAACTGATACGGTTGTTCACAAAACCGCTGTGCGGTTTTTTTTATGAACAGACACGACTATAGACGTCTGCAGGGATGTCACATCCACAATAGGGTATGGACGTCTATAACCTTATGAAATGTAGGATGTATTTTATTTTATAAGATTTTGGTTAAAACGGTTTATAGGGGTTAAGTATCTAGTTCTAGCATGTTGAGTTCACCCCTTATTTGTGCAAAACGAGTTCTATCTAAAGGTTTTGTGAATATATCAGCCAACTGTGATTTAGTCGGTATATATTCAAGAACTATATCATCTTTATGATAATGATCTCGTAGGAAATACTATTGAACATCTATATGTTTGGTTCTTGAATGTTGGTAAGTGTTCTTGGTCATTTGGACAGTGCTAGTATTGTCACAAAGTATTAGAATTTTAGAGATTATTTCCTTATAGTCTTCTAAAGTATATTTTATCCAAACATTCTGGGTACAATATGCACCAGCGGCAATGTATTCTGCTTCAGCAGTAAACAAAACTACCTATGCTTATTTCTTGGAATTCCAAGAGATAAGGCGGTCACCTAAGAAATGACACGTGCCGATAGTACTCTTTTTGTCAGTTTGACTTCAAGTATAGTCAGCATCCGAATAACTAGGTAAGTGGAACACGTTATTCTTAGTATACAATAATCCTAAATTGATAGTGCCTTTAAGAATCGAAAGTTTCTCTTAACAGCTATTAAATGAGACTCTTTAGGATCTACTTCGAATCTAGCACATAGACACACGCTATACATAATATCAGGTCTACTTGCAGTTAAATGTAACAAACTACCAATCATACATTGGTAGAGTCGTATATCTATGACTTTTCCAGTACAGTCCTTGGTAAGTTTAGTTGTCGTTACTATTGGAGTTTCGCATGTCTCTGCATACTCTAAACCGAATTTCTTGATAAGTTCCCTAGTGTAATTGGCTTGAGTGATGAATAGTGCTTCTTGACTTTGTTTGATTTGAAATTCGAGAATGAAATCCAACTCTCTCATCATACTCATTTCAAACTCATCCTGGATAGATTTTGAGAACTCTTGGCAAAGATGCTCGTTAGTAGAATCAAATATGATATCATCAACATAAATATGAACTACTAAAATATCATTCCATATACTTTTGTAGATAATATTTTATCAACTATGCTTTTTATATATCCTATTTTTTATTAAAAATGTATTTAATCTCTCATACCAAACTCTAGGGGCTTGTTTGAGACCATACAAATCTTTTTCTAGTTGTAGAGTCGTATATCTATGACTTTTCCAGTACAGTCCTTGGTAAGTTTAGTTTTCGTTACTATTGGAGTTTCGCATGTCTCTGCATACTCTAAACGGAACTTCTTGATAAGTTCCCTAGTGTAATTGTCTTGAGTGATGAATAGTGCTTCTTGACTTTGTTTGATTTGAAATCCGAGAATGAAATCAAACTCTCCCATCATACTTATTTCAAACTTATCCTGGATAGATTTTGAGAACTCTTGGCAAAGATGCTCGTTGGTAGAACCAAATATAATATCATCAACATAAATTTGAACCACTATAATATCATTTCCATATACTTTTGTAAATAATATTTTATCAACTATGCCTTTTATATATCCTATTTTTTTATATTAAAAATGTATATAATCTCTCATACCAAACTCTAGGGGCTTGTTTGAGACCATACAAATCTTTTACTAGTTTAAATACATATTCAGGATATTTGTGATTTTCAAAATCTGGTGGTTGTGCTACATATACTTCTTTTATTCTATCGCTCAAGAATGCACTTTTGATATCCATTTGAAAGACTTTAAAGTTTTTGAAATAAGCGAAGTCTTATAATATCTTAATAGCCTTTGTAACACCCTAGGACATCGATACAGTATAATGATGGTATCAGTGTATTTTTGCTCAATGAAATCTATCTTTAATTTGGAGTTTAATATTTCCCAGATATAATATTATGGTTATGATTATCTAGCTTGGTAAATATATGATAATCAGTTTTAAAGATTTGTGTGCTAATTTATTAGTATTTTATTTAAATAATTATGTAATATTTTGTTAGTGCTAAATTTTGTTTATATCTTAATTAATATGCATACAATATATAGTCTAGATTATTTTAACCATAAATTTATTGTAGTTTAATATTCGTTATGATAAGATCTTTAAAACCCCTTTTAAATCTTGTAAACTTATATTAAAGGATTTGTGCAAGTTAACTTTATTTATGTGTGTGTGTGTTGTGTGTGTGCGTGTGATAGTTTGAGAGAAAAGATCTGATAAGATAGTGTAAGATCCTTTTAAAATCTTTTAACCATATATATATACATGATTGATTCGAAAAAGTGTGTTTGTAGAATAACCGCAATCAGAACGGTGTCGCGCGTAGCTAGACCGAGGTGAGTACGGGTCGTCTTCAGGGAAACGTTGAATCTTTTACTCTTAGTTTAGATGTGTTGAGAAAGAGAGGAGGAATAAAGAATTTTGTGAAAAGTTTCTAGATCTACTTGAAGCAAGAGAGCAAATTTATAGATCTAGATTATTTTAGGAATATAGTTAATATAATAAGAGGGCTTGTAGGGTTCGTTAGGATTTAGTAGTCATGGACGATTAATTAAAAGTTACCCTTTTATCCTTTAATAGATTTAAAACTAGAACGACGGTGATGCGTGTAGATTAGGGTTTCTGGAGGAAAAAGGAATCCTACTCTTAACCCTTATCTCGACACGGAACTCCGTTCATATCTAGCCTTTACCAAAACAATCATTAATCTAATCTCTAATCACGATCGGAACTAACAAAGAATTGTTAGCGCGCCCGATTAGGATGTTAATGATTCTTTTGATAAAGTTCATAAACTTTATAGGACTTAAAAAGGCTTTAGGGATGTTCATCATCCATTAGCCTACCCTAATCCTACGAACCCTAACAAGCGGAGAATTACTCGCGCATGTTGGGAGAAAAATAGATGGAGAGAAAATGCATAATTAAACTACGAAGAAATAGAATAAGAAAAAGAACTACCTTTATTAATCAACAATATTCATTACACTTTGATCCTTAGAAAATGATTACAAAGACAAGCTTGCTTCTCGATCTCTTCCAAGGAGGTAGACGAACAGTTGATGATCAGTCTGGATGCGTGAGCCATCTTGGACTTCGTGATCGCGTCGACTTAATGATTTTTCCAAGAAGCTCTCGGTCCTTATTTATAGTCCCAGAGCCAGAACCCTAGCTTCCTAATTTGGAAACTAGTTGTTACGATTCTAACCAAAAAAATCCAGAATCCCAACTCCCTTAAAGTGCGGCGGAACAGCGGCCGTTGGATGGGTTTGACTGCGGATCCGCCCCCTTTTGGTGAGATCATGGCCTCTAATTTTTGTAGCTTCATATCTGTAACACTTGATAATCTTTTGAGTATCTAGACTTTGAAAATCTTTTCTACATTTCTACCAGAATTAGTTTCTTGAATATCTTTAGTAGATTTGATTTACCAACTTTGATTTTCTTGATTTCAGCCCTGAAAATTCTGCACAATAACTCAACAAACAATATTAGTAGAGTTTGTTTTATTGAGATATTAACTTAACCATTAAGAATTGGTCAAAGCTATTAATAAGGTAAGCATATTTAAATGAGCCAAATGTTACATGGATATTATATGCTTACTTTTTCCTACAAAATGTTATTTATAATATATAAACACGTGAAAATAGTATTTTTACAGATAAACCCCCATATGTATCATATATTATAATAAACACCTTTTATTATATAGAAATAGTAGGAAAAATATCATATTAAATATGCAGTTTTATCAACTGAACAAATACCCCTAAACTTATCTTTGATCGTCCCGAGCAAACTAGTTTATTCAAGAGAAGGAGAAAAAGAAAGGAGAAAACTAAGCACACTTTCGTAGGCAAACACGATTGCACTGAGCACGTGCAACAAGCCGTTAAACCTCTAGGTGTCCCTAGTAGGAGGAGTGTTGTCTCCTGAGGGTTTTCAGCGGATTACACCCACAAAATCCTATAATAAAAGAGAGATGGTGAAATTTACATATAAAGATAAGAACCATAAAAGAAAGACTTTGAAAATTTAGAGTTTCCAACTACACTAGCTTTTCAGTTGTTATGAGCCCTATCTTAATAGTCATGAAAAGATGTTAGAAATCACATCATCCCTCAATAAAACATCGTCTTTATTTTTCATTCCTACCTTTCATCCAAACATCGATCATATACCCCTACGTGTGTGAATAGAACATCCCTACACTCGGAGAATTCAATTCAAGCTATCATACTCTTGTCCATCTGCCTCGGTACTTTTTAATTTGATGAATATTTAGATTTGCTCACACATTTTCATGCGACCGTTAATACTTCTTGAGGTACTAACCGACCGATTACTCATGTGCTTGCTGATTAGGTGATAATATTTTCCTCGTCTTGCACCACCTAAGGCTTAGCAGTGACTCCCAGACCAGTTGGCCTTAGGGCACTAGGTGAAGAGGCACCCTCGCTATATTTTTTTATTGCTGCCTTGGCGATAACAAAACCAGTGTTCATTTTTTTTCTTTTCACCATTTTTATATTTTCTTCATTTATTATTTCCTTCATACTTTGGCTTTTAGACAAGAGCATTTCAAGGTATCCTCTACTATCCCGAGTTTCAAGACGTGTGTATGTGCATATAGTAGGGTATCAACATTCAAATGTTTGGCTTCCAGAATAAAAACTATTTTTCAGACTTATTTTTATCCTCAGATTTGTGACTTCCTTCATCTTACTAACCCTTGGGACAACAACTCATAACTACTTATTACTAGTTCGTTTAAGAAAACTTCTAATTTTCTTGGTTTTCTTAAACTATTCCTATCTTTTGGATGTAATTTTTCACTTTCTACTCTTTTGTTATAATTTTTTTTTTAATTTTTGAAAAATGTTGTGCTTATGCAAAATATGATGCAAATTGATGTGTAAAAAAGCACAAACCTCCCCCAAACCTGTTTACAGCAGTGTCCTCACTGATGTCATCCGTTAAGCTCAAAAACCTGTAGACTTGGGAGGAAATTATTAATGGGGGCAAGAATATATGAAAGTGAAAATGCTCCCCCAAACTTATTTTTGGCTCACAAATTTGAGGACAAAAGTTATGTTCAAGAGCCAAAAATATACCCCCCTCAAACATGAGTTAGACAATACGAAGCATTTTAAGAGGGGATGAGTCTTTTGATCAAAATAAAGCTTTACAAAGACCAAAAGTTAACACCAACCATTCAAAGATTTTATCAGTATATCGTATAGGTTGGTGGAAGAATGTGTTGTATCGAGTCAAGAAAAAGTGGGGAAGTGATAAGAGGTGGTCTGGAAAGGGTGTGAAATTAGAGAAAGGAAAGAATGGGGATGAATGTGAATGATTAGGAAGAAGGAATGGTGACGGTTCAACCTCTATAAGTGGAGATTGATCAATCACAAAATCCATATTGTTTAAAAATTCAAGTTCGTCAGCAAAAAGTTCTTCAAAACTTTTGTCAATGGTGTGATTGAACATTTTGCCGTCAAAGAGTTTTGTGCCAGAATTTATCCTACTTGATTCAAAAATTATTGAGGTAGAGGATTCGAAAAACTCATCTACCTCATTTTCAAAAATATCTAAATCAAGTTGAATTTCTGGTATTATTGAACTTGAATTAATGGATTGTGATTCATCAAAACTCACTGAAACTATAGGAACAGAAGAAGAACCGGAGAAAGTAGAAGGTGAAATGGGTAAACAAATTGGTGTGTCGAGTGTTGCTGAACCAGATGTGGAAGATGGAGGCTGTATTTCGGTCTGATCTTCAGGTATACCTTTATCATCAACTTCAAGACATATTTGGGGTTCGGGAAGAATTAAAGGCCAAGATGATGACCACAAGGAAGTGAAAGGATTTGATGAATTGGTGGAACAAAATTATCCAAAATTTTGGGTTCATCAATCAATATATCCCCAACGTCAATCACCTCATTCAAGTGAAGGTTAAAATTCTCAAACACCTCATCAAAAGTATTGTTTTCAATCAGTTTTGGCTCAAGAGTGGAGGTGTAGAGATCACAAGGGTTGGGTATGGTTTCACTTGAAATGGACCCTTCACAGTCGGGTAAATCAAACACTACAAAGTCACACAACTTATCAGACATTGTACTTGATGAATCTATGAAACTGGAGTTGTGGGTTTCAGTTTGGAATGAGGAGGTTTGATTAGGAAGGGTGTACAGTTCTGTCTTACCACGCAAATCCATTGATTCGTCAGTTCCATAAATTTTTCTAATGTCTGCTCCAGACTAGTCTTGGGTTGATAAGGGGTTTCAGTATAAGATTGAAATTCCTGTGGATAGTTAAAACTCCCAAATGACTGATTAGAAGAACTGTCTAGAGTAGGTGGAAAAGTCGGATTGGATTGATAGGAACAGAATGGTTGCTGAACTTGGGTAGGAGTAGGATCAATATTATGATAAGAAGAATATTGATATGGGTTGGTTGGTTGTCTATATACAAACCGCATATCAAACTCTTCTCCGGACAGTGGTGGTGATGGTTGATATTGGTCCGGGTTGAAACTTTGGCCTCTAGACCTAGCTATGTGTTCAGCAATGGACATTCGTCTAGGGGCTTCCTCACTCTGGGTATGAACTGAAACAGGTGTAGGATTATGATACGGTTGATAAGACCTAGACTGAGGTGGCCAGCTGTTTCTTCCTGCTTGTTCTATATGATCTCTTAAGGACATGGAAGAGCCGGACGGTATACCGAAGGGATTATGAAAACAAGATATATCTGGTTGTGGACAGCAAAGCTCGGCAAGAGATCGTCTGTTTGGGTCACCCATTATAAGAAAAGAAGAAGGGGAAGGGGTAAAAAGGAAAGAAAGTAATCGGTTTGTTTTAAAAAAAAAGAGACGGATTTAGACAAATCACAAAAATGCACAACCCTAGAACTATGGTTACCTAGGTCCAGTCTCTAGACCGCTCCTAGACTTCCAAAGGACAAGCCGCAGGATAAATCCTCTACCGCCTCCGTACTACCCTTGTAGCCAGGTAAGTGCCAGGTAAGTGGGAAGGAACCACGTCGTGGGCCTAATTAAAAACCACTTGCCTTTGACACACATGCCTAAGCACTACAAAAATAATGCGGATAAACGATAGATTACCCACGACCTTCCTCTGTCCTTATTGAGCGCGACAGTCCTTAGAGTCTGGTCTAGATATTTTTTAAATTAATGAAGGGTTGATCTATATGCTTGGTTTGTGATTTGTGGGGCTTAGGAAGGGTGATGAAATCCCCACCTAATCTTGATTTGGTCTTTGCCCCTTAAAGTCCATATTAAAATATGCAAAACAAAACCAATCACAAAACTTTTGCAAAAAGATTTTTTGAGCGGCGCGATTTTGCAAAGAATCCTGCAGAAAATAGATTTTATTGGATTTGAGGAGAGAGAGAAGGAGTTAAGAAAGATACCAGAGAATTGTGAAACCCTAGATCTCCTGTTTTCTCAAGTCCGTGACTCCAGATTCCCTCGCAAAATTCACACACAAATCGTTAAATATGCAATTTGCAGTTTTGTTTTAATAATGATATGACTCGTCTAAGAATTCAACACAAATAGTAAAAATAAAAAATTACGCACGTTTCCCCGGCAACGGCGCCATTTGATTGTTACGAAAGATTGTGTTTTTGTAGTTAACCGCAATCAGAACGGTGTCGCGCGTAGCTAGACCGAGGTGAGTACGGGTCGTCCTCAGGGAAACGTTGAATCTTTTACTCTTAGTTTAGATGTGTTGAGAAAGAGAGGAGGAATAAAGAATTTTGTGAAAAGTTTCTAGATCTACTTGAGAGCAAATTTATAGATCTATATTATTTTAGGAATATCGTTAATATAATAAGAGGGCTTGTAGGGTTCGTTAGGATTTAGTAGTCATGGACGATTAATTAAAAGTTACCCTTTTATCCTTTAATAGATTTAAAACTAGAACGACGGTGATGCGTGTAGATTAGGGTTTCTGGAGGAAAAAGGAATCCCACTCTTAACCCTTATCTCGACACGGAACTCCGTTCATATCTAGCCTTTACCAAAACAATCATTAATCTAATCTCTAATCACGGTCGGAACTAACAAAGAATTGTTAGCGCGCCCGATTAGGATGTTAATGATTTTTTTGATAAAGTTCATAAACTTTATAGGACTTAAAAAGGCTTTAGGGATGTTCATCATCCATTAGCCTACCCTAATCCTACGAACCCTAACAAGCGGAGAATTACTCGCGCATGTTGGGAGAAAAATAGATGGAGAGAAAATGCATAATTAAACTACGAAGAAATAGAATAAGAAAAAGAACTACCTTTATTAATCAACAATATTCATTACACTTTGATCCTTAGAAAATGATTACAAAGACAAGCTTGCTTCTCGATCTCTTCCAAGGAGGTAGACGAACAGTTGATGATCAGTCTGGATGCGTGAGCCTTCTTGGACTTCGTGATCGCGTCGACTTGATGATTTTTCCAAGAGGCTCTCGGTCCTTATTTATAGTCCCAGAGCCAGAACCCTAGCTTCCTAATTTGGAAACTAGTTGTTACGATTCTAACCAAAAAAATCCAGAATCCCAACTCCCTTAAAGTGCGGCGGAACCGCGACCGTTGGATGGGTTTGACCGCGGATCCGCCCCCTTTTGGTGAGATCATGGCCTCTAATTTTTGTAGCTTCATATCTGTAACACTTGATAATCTAGACTTTGAAAATCTTTTCTACATTTCTACCAGAATTAGTTTCTTGAATATCTTTAGTAGATTTGATTTACCAACTTTGATTTCCTTGATTTCAGCCCTGAAAATTCTGCACAATAACTCAACAAACAATATTAGTAGAGTTTGTTTTATTGAGATATTAACTTAACCATTAAGAATTGGTCAAAGCTATTAATAAGGTAAGCATATTTAAATGGGCCAAATGTTACATGGATATTATATGCTTACTTTTTCCTACAAAATGTTATTTATAATATATAAACACGTGAAAATAGTATTTTTACAGATAAACCCCCATATGTATCATATATTATAATAAACACCTTTTATTATATAGAAATAGTAGGAAAAATGTCATATTAAATATGCAGTTTTATCAACTGAACAACACACTTTTCCTTAAACCCATATAATTATATATATAAATATTCTTATACTATTATAATCCAAATAATATTCCATCACTAACTTATTTAACTATATATATACATATATATATATATATATATACACAATTTATCTCTCTTTTTCTCTCCACATTTTTCTCTCCCTCCTCTCTCATGTCTCTCTCTCATTCAAACAACCCAACAACCAAGGTTAGAAATCCACACTACATACACACACACATATCATCATCCCCTTCTTCATATCTTTTTCTTAACCTAATCGAGTGTACATTCGAACCGAGCCATGCAGCCGAGCATTAAAGCTTGGATTTTTGCTTCGCGACGTCGTATTGTTCCGTGATCATCATCATTGAGACAAGTATCGAATACTTATTTTACATGCTATACGACAAAGAATTAGGCTTGCCATAATATTTACTATTATTATAGATATATCATACCAAATTATATAAATTATTGTTATGGCATGAGTATTAACATGATAGTTTATTTATATTAACACAGTGACTATAGTATGGATAATATAACATAACAATTTTACATATTTCATTTAGTTATTATAATGATAAAATATATAGATGATAATTATACATTGTTCACAAAAAAGGGTTATATATATATATATATATATATATATATATATCGAATTTGTGAGACCTAGAAGCATAAAATATTCATATTATTCAATATCGGTAAGCTAAACTAATATCGTGTATTAACCATTCACATTGATAGATTAGTGA
Source organism: Agapanthus africanus (assembly GCA_030015575.1). Classification (NCBI taxonomy): domain Eukaryota; kingdom Viridiplantae; phylum Streptophyta; class Magnoliopsida; order Asparagales; family Amaryllidaceae; genus Agapanthus; species Agapanthus africanus. The sequence continues at coordinate 193,102,810 of JASDDO010000024.1, read as the reverse complement.
TAATATTGGAAACTGGTCTTATTTAATCGTTAAGCTAGTTTGAAACATAATATTCAAATTTGACATTGAACTTATAATACTAGTACGCTGCTTTTTTAGCTACACCTATGATAATTCTAATCATACCAGTATATTGATTGTTTCATGAACACATACTTGAACCTGTTATCTCATTACCGTTATCGTCACCATGCCAGTTGTTCTCCGCCGAAAAGACGCGACTGAGACGTTGGGATGTCCGGTCTGAATTTTGGGGGTAGATACTATTTGGATTTATCCGTCCAGCTCTCCGAAATGCCAAGTTGATTTATGGCGCCGTATATCGAAGGTTTGGACGGATGCGGCCGTTGTAGCAGATTTCGTCAGATTCCTCCTCGTTTGCGAGGGATTTTTGATTGTGGGGATGTTCTTTCCTGCAGGCGCAAGCCCCAACAGTTAATTACGTTACCGCATTGCGATAACCACTTTCTCCTGCTCCAGAAGTTCACTTCGTTTCGTGTGTGTTTGTTTTATTTTTTTGGTTGCCCGTAGATTGAATACGGAGATTAATTTATGTTGTCGCCCATAAGGCGTGGATTAGTCCAAATCCGTATTTTTTTAGATTTGGGTTTGGATTGATTTAAGGATCGTTGATCCGTTTTGAGATTAAGATCGACTTAAATGTTTACGAGCAGTTGAGGGCTCGGTTGATTTTTTTTGTTAAGGATACGTTAGTCCAATTTGAGACTAAGATCTACTTAACAGGGTGTTAGGATCATTTTTGTTTCAGATCCAACAAAAGAGCATTTGGGCTCTGTTGTTTTAGTTTTAAGGACGTTTCGGTCCCTTATCGCCATTTTGGAGGCGAAGTTGTAGTTTGAGGACATTTCGGTCTGTAGATCACCACTTTTGAGGTGAGTTTTTTAGTTTAAGGACGTTAAAGTTTGTTGTCGCCATTTTAGCGGCAACGTTGTAGTTTGAGGACTTTTCGGTCAGTTGCAGTTTGAGGACGTTTCGGTCCGTTGATCATCTTGCGTGCACGTGTATTTGTTACATGACGGGATTAGCAATGATGATATGAGATGCATCCAGTTTGGGATGTGGTTTGATTTGGGGTGTACACATCAGTTTGGGTAGTCCACCAAAGAGCTTTTCGGGACCCGCCACCTCTCTGAAGACCTTGAGGAATTACAATGATACGTATCAGAGGTGTAGAGAGATGTACCATTGAACCGGTTCCCGTATTTGAGGGAAAAGGGATTAATGGTAAACCCAGAAATCGTCAGTCGTATTTTGAGACTAAGATTTCCTCGGGGGAACGTGGAACGAATATCGTTTTGGGATATCATCGGTTGGGAGATCTATAGTCGTATTTGGAACTGGGATCAATTTAGGAAATAATGAACCCATGGGCTCGGTTGACTTGGATTAGGGACCTAGCCAACTCGGGCTTGATCCGTTCAGTTTTCTTTTTATTTGAAAAGAAGTGCTAAACACTTGTTTGGGCCCAGTCCTTTTTTTGTGCAAAAAGTGCTGAGCACTTATGTAAGTTCTGATGCTCACACCTTACTCTTTTTGTCTCTATATAGAGTGTTGAGCACTCCTTATGGTGCCAACGTGTGAAGTACGTGAGGCTTTAGGCGCTACCTGGTGAATGTCAAGCACTTTTATGTTCTGTGGCGCCCACGTGAGGCGTTGGGCACTAGGCGCTGCACACTGAGTGCTAAGCACTCCTTTATTTTGTAGCGCCCACGTGAGGGGCACGTGGGACGCTGGGCGCTGAGCGCTAGTCACTGAGTGCTAAGCACTCCTTATTGAGTGGCGCCCACGTGAGGGGCACGTGAGGCGCACGTGAGGCGCTGGGCGGTGATTTTTCCTTGTATATTTTGTTCTGAGGAGTTCAATTTCCTTGTTCTTTTCTGAATCTTTGATCTCCAAGAACAAGTTCTTCCCGATGAGAATTAAATTCTCAATTTGTGGGAGACTTGTCTTGTGGATCTCATATCCAGAGAAAGAACTAAGTTCTTCTTGTAAAAGGGTTAAACCCTTTATTAGGTAAACGAGATGCTTTGATCTCTCTTCTTTTTATTTACCTAGAGATTTTTCTGAGAAGGGAGATCTTCTTCTTTTTTCCTTTTTGAAACTTTTTGCTTTGTTTTTTTTTAAGCTTATGGGGGGTTCCTCTATATTAGACTTGAAGTCTTAGGTCCTTTATATAGTAGAGGCAAGTCTGTTGATTAGTTGAAGAAATCTCTCATTAAGAGATCCTAATTGATTTGAGAATTTTACCCACCGTTGGATCTTTGATCCAAGGACTTCTGTTTTACAGAAGGGATTTTCTTGTTTTCAACAAGATTAGGGAAATATTTTTCCATACAGAATCTATTATGTAGATTGGTGATTCTTTGATCACCATTGTATTTTTAATCCAACGGTACTCTGTTTTACATGGGGCAATCTTTCTTGTTTAGAAAGATTTGAGGAATATTTCCTCTCAACAGAATTTAATTCTGCATCATGATGATTTATCATCTCCGTTGGATCTTTGATCCAACGACTTTGTTTAACAGAGAGTAGAATTTAATTCCACAAGGCGCCTTCGCTCATGTGCTGTGCACGTGGGCGCTTATTAAGGTTTTAATTCTTTCATGTGCTTTGCACATTGACGCTCATGTGAGGAGCACGTGCGGCGCCAATGACTCTGGCACTGGCGCCCTCGTGGAAGGGAAGTAAGGCGCTGCCTCTTGAGTTTTGTGTGCTTTGCACAAAGGCGCTACTCATATAAGAGTTTTTAACTCTGGCGCTGGCGTACTCGGGGAAGGCACGTGAGGCACTGCCTCTTGAGTTTTGAACAGAGCTTTGCTTTTTTATTGGGTGAAACAAATGCCCCCCCACCGTTGCGCTCACATGGATCACATGTGAGTACATCGGTGGCACCTTTTCCACCGCCGGATTCTCTTGGAAGTTGAACCGTTTTCCTGTGCCTACAAGTAGGGCCTTTGGCCCTTGAGATGACTGCTGTTCATCTTCCCTAACCTTCTTCTTTCTGAGAATTGAATTCTCTTTCCAGAGTTTAGATTTTTGCCCAAGGAAACTCTTTTAGAGTCAGAACTCTGTCAAAAAATTTGGTAAGGATTATGACCAAACTCTTCAGGGAATCTCCTTATGTTCTAGGGTTTTAACCCATTAACAGAGCTTTGCTCTTCTTTTGTAGTGATTAGATCGTAGATCTTAAAAAATGTTTTAGGGTTTCTTCACCCGTTATTCAGAGCTTTGCTCTTCCTTTAGAATGATCTCTTAGAGTTCTAAGATTTTTTTTGCGGATCTTGAAGATCTTTGGGGTTTTACCCTGTTAGAAAGCTTTGCTTTTGAGGGTTCTGGGATGTTATCCCATTTTTCTACAGAGTATGGCTCTAAAAAAAATTGGGGGGAATTTTATTCCCCTCTTAATTTTCTTGACAGATGTGAAATCTGTTGAGCTCTCGAGGGAGTTTAACTCTTCAGTCCAATGATGGTTTTCTCATTAAATGAGAATCTTTTTGGATTCTATGAGTGACTGCCCCATCATTGATGGGGAGTTACCTTAATTTTGTGGCCCCCTTTGTCCCTTTCTTTTGAACTGCGGTGTAGTACAATTTTTAAGTACCAAAGAATGTTAGAGTCCTGAACATAGTGTCGATAGCTAATCCTTCTCCTTTTTTGCAGGTACTATGGCTTTCGATTCCTCCTTCCCTTTTGTACATTCAGAGAGCGCTTTTGCCGTCGCGCCCGTGGATCGGGAAGTCTTTGCGCTTATTAAGGACCATGACCCAGAGCAAAAATCTCTTCACCTGTGGGGGTCATGGTATAGTCAGATTACCCGCGATCGGCGCAGTTTTTCTTATGCAGCGCCTTCGGAGCCGATCCCGGCTATTCACTATGCTGATCCGCCTCAAGTGACTTACGTCGTAGAAGAGATTAACTGGACCTCGGAAGGTCGTCTTTAACCTTCCATGGCGTCGATACCCGTACAGCCACCATTGGCCTTGGACATTTTAGGGTGACGCATATGTCAAGGCGAGTCGCGCCCCTGGGGGCAAGTTTATATGAAGGATTTACATATCGTCATTCGGCCGGCTATCTACAGTGGGCCCGGTATATCCTTTCATCCAAGAAGTCGCTGCTGTTAAAGACCGGGTTGTACCCCGCAATCTACGCGTCTATCTTTTATTACCACGCTCCCCATGTGTGGTGGATCAAGTCTTTTCTGGAACAATGGAACATCCCGACCCACACTTTTCTCTTATCAGATCGGGAAGTTTCGATTTCACTGGAAGAGTTCGCGGAGAGCTCCGGCTTACCTGTCAAAGGGGAGCACTATGAGGAGATGCTTCCATCTGATGAGTACATCTTCGCCACTATATCAGTGGTAACGGGCCTTACCCTGTAGAACGCCGTTCAACACCAGTTCCCCAGCTTGATTAAGGTGTTGAATATGTATGAGAATTTATTACTGGAGTCTGCTGGGCATGGGGTTAGCTTCGGAGATTTTATCGCCCGCTTTCTTCGTCCGGAAGTTTTGTCTAAGCAGGCCGCGAAATTCGCTAAACTCGATGACCCGTTTGGGTTTGGTTTAGATAACTTGCCGAGGGCAAAAGCAGATCTAAAAAATTTCTTTATCCCGGACACTCCAGTTGTCCCCTTTGCGGAGATCGCTGCCCTGGGTGTTGACGAAGAGTCGTTCTTTTTGGGGTTCATTGGCCTATGGTTGAGTTAGTTTGCGCACCCCTGCTATATGAGGCCGTCTGTCTTTTATCCGGCCCATCGCATTGTCGCAGGGATGCGTGTGGCTGTTGGGATCGCAGGGTTAGCTCATCTATACCATGGCTTGAGTTTAGTAGCTGATGCTACTCAGCCGGGGGTAAATCCCGTGTATCTCTCATTGTATTACTTTACATCATGGATTGAGATGCACGTGCTGGGTGCCTTTGGCGTTCACAAACGACCCCAGTTCTACGAAAGCTACAACTTCCCTTGGGTCATATACCTAGCTGACGCTTCCGCTCTAGACCCGTTACAGTGAGAGGCTTGGAGATTTCTCCTACGTCCATGCATGGTTGGGGACAGTATGACCTTTGTCGATAAAGTCTTGACTATCGGCAAAGAATACACCAAAGTGGTCCAACTGTTGCGCGATACTTTTAAGGATGGGGCTTCTGTATTGAGGGCCCGGGAGGTTATGCACCTGTACTCTATCAGGCCGGGCTTTCTAGTGTTTAGACAGAACGTCTCGGTGCTGTTCATGAGGTACAACCCGCACTGCTTCACTCAACAGCCGGGTTATAATCAAGTTGTTCCTCTTGAGGCATTCTTAGTCGAGCCGGCTGCTACGGAAGAGGGTATTCACAGCGTGCTGCACCATTTTATGCGATTAAATACGGGATCCCATTTTCTCGTTAGTGAGCCGAGCTATGTGCCGAAAGCTTCGAATGCTTATTTGGCGTGGTACCAGCATGCGACGAGTGCTGTTATCAGGGAGGAGAGGCGGATGATACTCGATCACAAGGATGCCGTCCTAGCCGGTAATCTAGCGGTCCCTTTGAAGCGACGGACCACCGTTCGTCCTTCATTAAGAGAAATTACTACAACTGTGGTCCCATGAGCTTTCCCTGAGAAGCTTCATCCAGATGTTCCCACAACTGCGATAGCCGTGGTGTCTCCAGACTCGGGCATCGGTTCAGAGGTCGAAACCAGCCGTTCGAAGAGGCCTATCAAGCGAAAGCTCTTATCGTCGTCCGTTGGTGTCCATTCGTAGAAGAAGAAGAAGTATCTATTCTCTACCGACGTCATATTCAGCCAGGAGCCCTATGCTCCCTACAGTGGGGGCTTGTGTGAATATGGCACCAATGAGGGTTTGTTTGACACGCCTGCAACCGATACTGATCTACAGGCTGCCTTCGCAGCTTCCGAGCGACTGGTTCGCGAGGAAGCGGCGTTGATCTCTATTGCGGAGTCAGGTATACTTCATTTACATTCTTCTGCACCTATCCCTTCTCCCTTATTATGCTTTTATTAATGCTCTCTTCTTCAACAGGTATTTCTGCCGAAGAGGCTATCGCGGCTTCCCTCAGGAAGGTCGAGGAGGAAAAGAGGCTCCGCGTTTCTTTGGGCCTTGGTATAATTCGTTTCATTATACCTTTACTCTTTTTATTCATGATCTGACCCTTTTCTTCACCTTATTGCAGGGACTACCAAAACCCAAGTTGTTTCAAGTGCAGTGTCAATCCTAAGCGGTGATGCAGCAAAGCTTCCAGAGCCACCGATCACGGCCGCGGCCATCCCAAAGTCATTACAGGAGGCGTTGCTGAAGCAGCTGATGATGGACGCCATAGCAGATCCGGAGGCAGAGCTTGGTTCGGACGACGACGTTCCCATGTCGGAAGTTTTAAAGAGGTCGGTTCTCACGGCTCAGGCTGAGAGGAAATGCTGAAAGCATGCGGCGAGGGAATGTGATTGATCAAAAATATTTAGTAATCGCAATCAAGAACGGCGTCGCTTGGTAGCTAGCCGGTGAGTACGGGTCGGTCCACAGGGATTTTGTGAATTTCCTAATCGCTGTTACGAGTTAATTCCGATGGGAGCCGGATTGATTAAATCTAAAAACTAAATTAATCTAGATCTAAATCTTGTTAGGGTTAGGTTTAGGTTAAGTTTGGAAAGTCAATAAATCTCACCGCTTTCTATACCCATATTAAGATCTTATTAGGAGTTATGGTAATTATTAATAAAGGGGATTAGAACCATTTAGAAAGATGTTTCTTCCTCTAGGTTCTTGTCCTTCCTTTATTAATCCTTACCCTAACCTTCATGGAAAACACGCTCAACCGGGCCTTTATACTACGGTATCACCGCTACCTCGTGAGATAGGGCACCGTAGGGAGCGGTGTGTGCATGTATGCATGGAGTCCTATTAATTATATGTGATGGGCAAGAAAGGGGTGAGAGATCTTCGTCTCTCAAACCTTCCTCAAAGCTAACCCTAACAAGCGAGGAGACTACTCACTCATTAGGGAATTGAAGAACATTTATCTAGGGCAGAGAATAAAAGATCTAACTATCTAACTAGGGCAAGGAATTAAATTTAACTAGGGCAAGAATAGAAATTATCTAGGGCAGAAAATAAATTAAGAACTTACAAATTGATGCTCTCCAAAGAAATCTGAATTTTATTAATGAAGGGAGGCATGAAATAATACAATGATTTGGGCTTCTATTTATAGGACATAGAAATCCCTAGGTTTACAATTGCCGCACGTCTGCATTTACAAAAATACCCCTAGGAAGACTAGTCAGCGCCTCCTCTTCATTTTGGTAAATTTTTACCAACTCCGTGCTCTAGACGGCCGCGGAACCGCGGCCGCAGCCAGGGTTTGGCCACGGTTCCGCGGCCAGATGATGGATTTGAAATCTGTAATTTCCTGGGCTGGCTCTGATTGACTTGTACTTCCTATTTCTGCAGGTCTTTTCTCAGATTGGCTTCTATTTCTTCTCCAGATCTTCACAGTGAGCAGTGCAGTGGACTTTTAACTGTTCGCTTTGTGTCGAAGTCTTGAACCTTGTGTTGCCTTGTTCTTTGTGAACTGTTCTTCATGTAGGCTTGATCAAGATCCTTCTATTTGTTGGTCAAAGTCTCACTTTTGTATCGTCTTTTGTCTTTTTCACTGTTTTAGTTCCGAGAGCCTGTAACCTGTACTATGTAGCAGACATGGGTCAAAAGCACCCGTTTATTTGTAAAATGCATAAGAATGGGGAATATAATAATACAATATTATGGTATGAACAAATACCCCCAAACTTATCTTTTGCTCGTCCTCGAGCAAACTTAGTTTTATTCTCGACAAAAACCTAGTCCCACTTTCGCAGGGAAACACGATTGCACTGAGCTCGTGCAATAAGCCGTTAAACCTCTAGGTGTCCCTAGTAGGAGGAGTGTTGTCTCCTGAGGGTTTTCAGCGGATACTACCCACAAAATCCTATCAATTCGGATTTTCGACTTTAATTCTCCAATTAGGTTTTCTAACAAGGAATTCTATTATCGTAGACTCGTAAATTATCCACCCACGCTTCTCTATCATCTAACTTAAGATTATATATGTTCTGTAGACCTACTTAGCTTTCGGCATCTTTTAAGTTTTCCTTCTAGGGTTTCATCTCCACTTAGGAATTTTTATCAACTCTACTAAAGATACAAGTTCTATTTTTCATTCCTATATCTTATCTAAATTCTAATCACATACCCCTACGTGTGTGTATATATCACCCCTACACTTGGAAATTCAAATCAAGCAATCATACTCTTGTCCGTTGTCCAAAGCACTTCTTAATAGGTGAATTTAAATGAATTTTGCTTACACATCCTTTATGCGACCGTTAATACTTCTTGAGGTACCAACGACCGATTACAAAATGCGTTTGTACTTTAAAGCGTAATTCCTAGTCTTGCAACACCCAAGGCTTTTTAGCAGTGACTCCCAAACCAGTTGGTCTAAGGCACTAGCTGATGAAGCACCTTCGCTAAATATTTTTCTATTTTTGCAGCCTTAAGTAATTACAAAAATCAGTGTTCATTTTTTTCTTTATTCACACTTGTATTTTTTCCCCCATCATACTAAGGACTTTAGACAAGAGCATTTCAAGGTCTCTTCTACTATTCCAAGTTTCAAGTTGCGTGATTGTGCAATTTGTAGGGTATACATTTTCAGAATCTAGACTTAAGTTAGGAATTATTTTTCAAACTTATACTCTAATAAAAATATCAATACTTTTCCTTCGTTTCGACTTAGCCCAAGAAGTGAACTCAAAATTTGCCTATTTCCAAATAAACTACAAAAACATATACTTTCTACCGTTAAACTTTAAGGAAGGTTATTTTTAGGGTTTTTAATTTACTAAGTCTAAGATCTAGTTGTTCCTAGCTAGTTAACCTATTTGTCAAACTTAGGTCAAATACGGCCAAAATTGAATACATTAATTTTTATAATTTTTGAAATTTTCAATTTTTATGGGTTTTAACATAAGTATGCAAATGCAAAAATATACATATGAATGCGAAGGAAGAAGGCTTACCGAGCATACCCCCAAACTTAAACTTGACAGTGTCCTCACTGTCATGCCACACCACGAGGGTCAAAATGTCGGCACTCCCCTGTTTATTTATTTATAAAATATATTTTTTTAATTTTTATTGTTAAAAGAAAAACAAAAAATAAATATACAACAAGGTTCCCCCCAAACTTAAGTAAAATATCGTTAAAGTTCAGAGTTAGGGAGGAGAAAAATCAAACTATACAAGGCCTTACAAAGACCAAAAGTTAGCACCAACCATTCAAAAATCTTATCGTGGTAATGGTGGGGTTGGTGAAAGAATGGAGTGTAAAGAAAAGAAATGAGAAGCACACGAGTCCGGGTGGAGATAGAAATGGTATACGGTCTCGGTGGAGGAGAATGGAAGAGGGGAAAAAGAAATGGTAGTGGTTCTACTTCTTCGAGTGGAGGTTGATTAATCACAAAAACCATATCATTTAAGAATGCGAGTTCGTCGGTGAAAATATCTTCGAAACTTTCGTCGAAGGTCCAATTGAAAATTACCGAACTCAAAGTATCGGATTGTGATTCATCAACACTCGGAATCATGAAAGAAAGATTAGAAGAACCAAAGAAAGTGGGAATACGAACTTGAGGGTGGGGATGGAGCGTATAAATTAGCACAATTTGTAATGACCAATGTGTAGAAAGCGATTGTGCTAATCTATCGACCCGCGGAAAAATGAGATTAACTCCCTCAAGATTCGTGACCAAATATGGGTACGTCGAACTTGGTAAATCCTCCATTGAAACAGGAAACGCGACGGATTCTTGCATGGTCGAAATGATAGGAAGGACGAAAGGGAGTGAATTAGGGATAGTCTCATTCTCACCGTAGTAAACTGTCTCGAACTTGAAAGATTCCATCAATGGTTCGAAACGACCATAAGCAACCGAGTCTGATGGTTCAACTAACTCATATGAAAATTCAAAGGACTCAAACTCGGGCGGTGAGTCATCAACATCGTCCGTAAAAGTGAAACACTTGTAAGTGTTATCGGCTGTGAGAACTGTGTCAGATTCAAAGGGAAATTTTTCAAGCTCACAGTCTTCAAGCGTGATCTTTTACGTGGTCAGAACGATGGAAAGGAGGGAGGGTGATATAACAGTTGAAGGTTCAGGAGGATGAATTGGAAAATCCGACACATCAAACAAAAATGGTTCAACCTCAATATTATCCTCAATACTCTCCTCAATACTATCCTCATAATTCTCCTCAATATTCAGCTCATCCATGCCATTATCATCAAAATCAAGACGCATATGAAGCTCAGGAGAAATAATTAATGACTCGGGATGATGAATTGGACATAAAATTTCAATCAAATCTACGGGTTCATCATCCAAAATATTCCAGGCGTTTAAATCCTCAATCAAGTGAAAATCAATTTTTTATGATACCTCATCAAAAGCATGGATATTTATCAATTTAGGTTCTACAGTGGTGGTGTAAAGTTCAAAAGGGTTAGGTGTGGTTTCACTCGAAAGGGATTCTTCACAATCAGACAAATCAAGCACTACAAAGTCACACAACTCGTTAGATGTTTTATTTGTAACTTGTGAATCATTTGGGATAATCGATGGAAAACCGGAGTTGTGGGCTTCAATTGGGTATGGGTAGGTTTGATTTAGAAATGTGTAGAACTCGCTCGCTCCTCTCAAATTCTCACTCTGTCCAACCGCCTCCTCATACATTGGAAAATTTGGAGCTAGTTGGAAACTAGCTGCCGGTTCACTAGGTTGCATAAGGGCGGTCATGGACGCATCCACATTCCTTATCATTTTGTTTGTTGCTAACATATAAGCTTCCAACGACTGTTCCAAACTAGACATGGGTTGTGAAGGGGTTTCGGTAAAAGATTCGAAATTGTTTGGATACGTGAAACTCCCAAATGGCTGTGTAGAAGCAATATCTAGTGAAGGTAGAAAATTCGGGTAGGACTGATAGGAATTGGATGGTTGGACAGGAGTAGGATCAACATTTGTATAAAAAGGTGAATGGACTTGTTGATCCCTATAATTGGATGTGTGGAGAGGAGTGAAAGATCGGCTACAAGATTGTGCAATGTGGTTAGCAATAGACATCGGCTTAGGAGTTACAATAGGACTCGAAAAAGTGGTATCAACGTACGAAGGTGGTGAAGGTTGACATGGTTGACACAAAATGGATTGCAACGTCGAACCGTTTCTCCTAGACGCTTCTATTTGATCTTTCAAAGAAATTTTGGGCATGGAGGGATCGTCCCTAAATCGACCGAAACAATTGACGTACGAAGCAAAATTAGGTTCAGGATACCAAAGTTCGGCAAGAGATTTATGATGTGGGGTACCCATGATAGAAGAAATGAGAAAAGAAATAAGGTAGGTGGTGCACGGATTTCTTAGCGACAAAAGTTGCAAGTCTTTTTATAAAAATATTTTTTTCCTTTTTCCTTTTTCTCTTTATTTGGAACTCTTTGCAAAAAAGATTAAAGGTATGCAAAACAGAAAAGATCACTTGCAATCAATTTTGTATTTTAAGCGCAGCGCAAAGAATCCTGCACAAGATTTGTTATTTGGAAGGGGAAGATTTTTAAAGTGCAAAGAATCCTGCAGGAGATTTTTCAGAAGATATAATTGAGATCTGCAGTGGAGGAACTGGGGAGACTTACAGTGCAGTTTCAGATGAAGACGTCACCCAATGACCGTGGATGCGCGGTCAAAGTGACCCTTTAGCGGTGGAAACGCGGTGCTACAATAGGTTCAGAGCCCGAGATAAAAATTCAGATGCTGACATCACCATGGCGCCGCCCTTCCGCGGCGGAAATGCACCTATGGCGGCTGAAGCGCGGCCGTCTGAGGGTTTCTGTTCACCACATTTTTTCTGCTCCTCGGTTGTTGTGATCTTCTGTTATTCAGATCTGTTCTTTTCTGGTTTGATTTCTGGATTTTCCCAGATCCGAACTTCTTCGTTGTTCCTGCAAAATTCACACGAAAAATACCCTTCACAAAAATAAAGATGATAAATTTTTATATTTTTTTGATTTTTCAGATTTTTTAATTTTAGATTAACCCGAAATTGCAAAAACGAAATAACACGCCATCCCCGGCAACGACGCCATTTGATTGATCAAAAATATTTAGTAACCGCAATCAAGAACGGTGTCGCTTGGTAGCTAGCCGGTGAGTACGGGTCGGTCCACAGGAATTTTGTGAATTTCCTAATCGCTCTTACGAGTTAATTCCGATGGGAGACGGATTGATTAAATCTAAAAACTAAATTAATCTAGATCTAAATCTTGCTAGGGTTAGGTTTAGGTTAAGTTTGGAAAGTCAATAAATCTCACCGCTTTCTATACCCATATTAAGATCTTATTAGGAGTTATAGTAATTATTAATAAAGGGGATTAGAACCATTTGAAAAGATGTTTCTTCCTCTAGGTTCTTGTCCTTCCTTTATCAATCCTTACCCTAACCTCCATGGAAAACACGCTCAACCGGGCCTTTATACTACGGTATCTTTCACGCCCCGCTCCCCAAAAGAAGGAGAAGGAAGACGTGGCAAGGTCCGCACAGTTACGTTAAGCGTACAGATGGTAACGCCCCATGCCCCAGTACAGATGGTATTGTCCGCTTTGGCCGAAACCGCACGGTTTTGTCCTTCGGGGCGAACCGGACCCAACCAGGGGCCACTTCCCAGGAGGTCACCCATCCCAGAACTTTCCTGGCTCGAGCACGCTTAACTACGGAGTTCTCAAGCTCCTGTAGTGCCGGTTCACTTAAAAGGCGCCTCTGTAATTGAGGGTGGTGTCGTTACATTTATGATGCAGTTCGGTCCTCTTTCGGAATGTGTTCCGAAGATTCTCCATTGTTCTACAGTCGGTCCCACGGATTCAAGAGGTGGACCCCGCCCCTTTGGAATGACAATTGGCGTAGCACTTTGTTCCGTGAACAAGAACCGGGTCCCGACATTCTCCCCACCTTTGAACAATGGTTCGTCCTCGAACCACATACCTACTACTGAGGGACCTGCATGGGCCACCATAAATGTAACGCCCCATGCCCCAGTATAGATGGTATTGTCCGCTTTGGTCGAAACCGCACGGTTTGGTCCTACGGGGCGAACCGGACCCAACCAGGGGCCACTTCCCAGGAGGTCACCCATCCCAGAACTTCCCTGGCTCGAGCACGCTTAACTACGGAGTTCTCAAGCTCCTGTAGTGCCGGTTCACTTAAAAGGCGCCTCTGTAATTGAGGGTGGTGTCATTACATTTATGATGCAGTTCGGTCCTCTTTCGGAATGTGTTCCGAAGATTCTCCATTGTTCTACAGTGGGTCCCACAGATTCAAGAGGTGGCCCCCACGGATTCAAGAGGTGGCCCCCGCCCCTTTGGAATGACAATTGGCGTGGCACTTTGTTCCGTATGGCACTTTGTTCCGTGAACAAGAACCGGGTTGCGACAGTATCACCGCTACCTCGTGGGATAGGGCGCCGTAGGGAGCGGTGTGTGCATGTATGCATGGAGTCCTATTAATTATATGTGATGGGCAAGAAAGGGGTGAGAGATCTTCGTCTCTCAAACCTTCCCCAAAGCTAACCCTAACAAGCGAGGAGACTACTCACTCATTAGGAAATTGAAGAACATTTATCTAGGGCAGAGAATAAAAGATCTAACTATCTAAATAGGGCAAGGAATTAAATTTAACTAGGGCAAGAATAGAAATTACCTAGGGCAGAAAATAAATTAAGAACTTACAAATTGATGCTCTCCAAAGAAATCTGAATTTTATTAATGAAGGGAGGCATGAACTAATATAATGATTTGGGTTTCTATTTATAGGACATAGAAAACCCTAGATTTACAATTGCCGCACGTCTGCATTTACAAAAATACCCCTAGGAAGACTAGTCAGCGCCGCCTCTTCATTTTGGTAAATTTTTACCAACCCGGTGCTCTAGACGGCCGCGGAACCGCGACCGCAGCCAGGGTCTGGCCGCGGTTCCGCGGCCAGATGATGGATTTGAAATCTGTAATTTCCTGGGCTGGCTCTGATTGACTTGTACTTCCTGTTTCTGCAGGTCTTTTCTCAGATTGGCTTCTATTTCTTCTCCAGATCTTCACAGTGAGCAGTGCAGTGGAATTTTAACCGTTCGCTTTGTGTCGAAGTCTTGAACCTTGTGTTGCCTTATTCTTTGTGAACTGTTCTTCGTGTAGGCTTGATCAAGATCCTTCTATTTGTTGGTCAAAGTCTCTCTTTTGTATCGTCTTTTATCTTTTTCACTGTTTTCGTTCCGAGAGCATGTAACCTATACTATGTAGCAAACATGGGTCAAAAGCACCTGTTTATTTGTAAAATGCATAAGAATGGGGAATATAATAATACAATATTATGGTATGAACAGAACGCGATGCTGTCTTGGCCGCAGGTGCCGGCTCAAGCAATGTTCCGCTTGCTGACATTCCCTCGGTAGACGTTTCTTCTGCCCTGTCTACTGCCCATAGACATTTTACGAGTATAGCTCGTGAAGATAATGAACGACTACTTCAAGGTAGAACAACACACAGTCCTTAATAACAGCTCCTCCCCTCCTGTCTATTTATTTAACATACGCATTTTCTTTTAAGAAGGGCCGAGTCCTGATGGTGGCATGGCATGTGAAAGGCCGATGATTACAAAGCCTGAAGTGGCCACTCTTTCTCGAAAATCTGGGACTGTGCAGACTGCTGATCTTTCTCCTTGTGCCTCCTTGGTATCGATGGGTGTCGCAAGCATTACGACGGCCCTTGTCGAGTCAGAGGATGAAGCTATGGGTGCGGAATCTACTCCCCCGAGGGAGAATGAGGAAGCCGTTACACTTGGCGATGCTTCCGGCACGGTTTCGATCTCTGATCTATCAGGTACTCCTTGGGTTGTTATCTTTGAGTTTTTAATCCTGTTAATCCCATCTAATGATTTTTCGTTTGTCTTGAGCACATGTGCGGTAGACCCTGAAGCTGTGTCGGCTGAAGAAGTATCACTGGCCGCCACTTTGATGGTCGTGGTTCCTACGCTTTCTTCTGTGCCTCCTCAAATTTTAGAAGGTATGGGTTTCTCACTTAGTTGCTTTACTGTGGATACAATTCTCTTTGTATTGACTGTATATTGTTTCGACTCTACAGGAGTACTTTTCGACCATTTATACCAGGTGCTAAACCCGTATTTTTTCTTTCAATCGGAAGTCGTTCCACCTTCCGGTATTGGTCAGTATACTCTTCACCTAGTGTTTCTCTTTTTTATGAGTAGACTTCTTGTTGCTAAGCCTTTTTTATATTGACCACAGTATCATGGCTCGGAGGAGGAAGCGAAAGAATGGCCAAGCCTCCGGTGCTCCATGTTTTGCTACCTTCAATAGCCGGTACGGTAGATTCCGTCCCTCGGGTGTTTTCTTTGTCTTTCGAGTTGAAACCTGACCATGATTTATTTTACAGCGATTACACCGGCTTCAGCTCTTTTTGAGTCCCACATTCCTACGCCCACGGGGCCCTTCGCTAAATGTCCATCTTCCAGGAGCGCAGTGAATAGCCGGCGAATGTTAAGCGAGTTTATTGAATATCTTGACGCCGAGGTCCTCACCTCTGCTATGGATTTTGCCGACGAAGTCAATCCAATGCTGGCGACGCTCGTGAACTTCCATAATGAAGATCTCGTCGGTTCTTGGGTTGATTATTGCAGGAAGATCGAGGCTTCCCTGCATGAGATCGAGCTTAAGCATCTCGCACCCGAGGGATTGACTTTGAACTCTCAGCGGGCTGCATAGGTCGAGCAGTGTGTCTATTTCATTCGCTATTTTGAACAAGAGGCAGCCCTGAAGTGAAAGGAGAATGAGGTGGCATTCGGCGAATTCGTCCAATTGCGGGCCCAGGTTGAAGCGAATGCTGCGCAGCTGAAAGCTATTTTTGAAAACCTCCAACGATGTATTTCTGACGGGCTGGCGCTAAGGCAGAAGCTTGACTTCACCAAGCGGGTCACACAAGATTGCGAAATTGCCAAGCAGGAAATCGATGAGAAACTTTCATCCTGCTTGCAACAACGGGCTCAAATCGAAGAGGAGTTGGTCGCCATAGTTGAATGCGAGAAGGAGTTGAGGGGAGCGCGCGAGCGGTTTGTCAGTTTGTTGAAAACGCATCCTCCTTAATATGTGTCATTGTACCCCCTTTCTTGTACTGATTGTAAACTTCTGATTCATGAATAAAAAGTATTCATTTTGATTCCTGAATGAAATGTATCTTGTATTCACTTAAATTCATGAATAAAAGACATATTTTATTTCATACTGGTATTTCTCTTTTTTTCGATGTCTTGATCTGGTGTGAAGTAGTTTATATACTCATTTCGGAGTTTGTAGTTTATTCACTCATCCCGGAGTCTCTAGTTTATGGACTCATTTCGGAGTTTGTAGTTTATTCACTCATTCAGGAGTCTCTAGTTTATGAACTCATTTCGGAGCTTGTTTAGTTTAGCTCACTTGGGCTTGTAGGAAAACTTGCCCTAACGCATGGATAACCCCTACTCTTTGCAACAGAGGTCTGTTAGGTTTTGTGGTACAATGATTTTTGTCCGTTGTACCATCGCGTTGGCTGATGCATTCCCCGATATGCAGTCTTTACGCTGCTGTTCGAGTAGACCCACGATTATCGTGTCTCTGATCCTTTTAGGGGCTGGACAAGACTTCTTCAAGTAATCTCCTTAGGTCATATTACCGTCGAGAGAGAAAGCATTAGGAATTTTTCCATGTCGCTTTTTACTTGAGGTCAGGCTCAGTTTAGGAGCCCCGATGAGTCATAACCACTCCGCACTGGTGTGGGATGATCTCCGATAGTCTTTTGGTTTTATTTGAGTTGCCGTTAAGACCCTGAAATTAGGAATTTGGCCTTCGCTTCCTTTGTCGACACCGCGTCTGCTATAATGAGACGAATGTCGAGGTGATCTCTAGGTTGTTTTGTGAACCATTAAGACTCGAAACTAGGGACTTTTCCATGGCTCCATTTTGTTTTGACCCTGGGGTCTTTGTTGATGTCGCGTCTGCATCCTGCTGGAGTGAGAAGAAACGCCATTGTTGACATTGCGTCTGCTGTAATGAAATGAGTGTCGAGGTGGTCTTTAAGTTGTTTTGTGAACCGTCAAAACTTGGAACTAGGGACTTTGCCATGGCTCCGTTTTGTTTTTGACCCTGGAATCTTTGTTGATGTCGTGTCTGCATCCTGCTGGAGTGAGAAGAAATGCCGTTGTTGACACTATGTCTGCTGTAACGAGACGAGTGTCGAGGTAGTTTTTAGGTTGTTTTGTGAACCGTCGAGACTTTAAACTAGGGACTTTGCTATGGCTCCGCTTTGTTTCGACCCTGGGGTCGCTTGTTGACACCGCGTCTGCATCCTGCTGGAGTGAGAAGAAACACCGTTGTTGACACTGCGTATGCTGTAACGAGACGAGTGTCGAGGTGGTCTCTAGGTTGTTTTTGAACCGTCAAGACTTGGAACTAGGGACTTTGCCATGGCTCGGTTTTGTTTTTGACCCTGGAGTCTTTGTTGACGCCGCGTCTGCATCCTGTTGGAGTGAGAAGAAAAGACATTGTTGAAACTATGTCTGCTGTAACGAGATGAGTGTCGATGTGGTCTTTAGGTTGTTTTGTGAACCATCAAGAATTGGAACTAGGAAATTTGCCATGGCTCCACTTTGTTTTGACCCTGGAGTGCTTTGTTGACGTCACGTCTGCATCCTGCTGGAGTGAGAAAAAACGCCGTTGTTGACACTGCGTTTGCTGTAAAGAGACGAGTGTCGAAATGGTCTCTAGGTTGTTTGTGAACCGTCGAGACTTGGAACTAAGGACTTTGCCATAGCTCCGCTTTGTTTCGACCCTGGGGTCATTTGTTGATGTCGCGTCTGCATTTTGCTGGAGTGAGGAGAAACGCCGTTGTCGACTCTGCGTCTGCTGTAACAAGACGAGTGTCGAGGTGGTCTCTAGGTTGTTTTTGAACCTTAGAGACTTAGAACTAGGGACTTTGCCATGGCTCCGTTTTATTTTTGACCCTGGAGTCTTTGTTGACGTCGCGTCTGCATTCTGCTGGAGTGAGAAGAAACGCCGTTGTTGACACTGCATCTGCTGTAACGAGACGAGTGTCGAGGTGGTCTCTAGGTTGTTTGTGAACCGTCGAGACTTGAAACTAGGGACTTTGCCATGGCTCCGCTTTGTTTCGACCCTGGGGTCGCTTGTTGACGTCGCATCTGCATCCTTCTGGAGTGAGAAGAAACGCCGTTGTTGACACTGCGTCTGCTGTAAAAAGATGAGTGTCGAGGTGGTCTTTAAGCTGTTTGTGAACCGTCGAGACTTGGAACTAGGGACTTTGCCATGGCTCCATTTTGTTTTTGACCCTGGAGTCTTTGTTGATGTCGCGTCTGCATCCTGCTGGAGTGAGACGAAACGCCGTTGTTGACACTATGTCTGCTGTAACGAGACGAGTGTCGAGGTAGTCTTTAAGTTGTTTTGTGAACCATCAAGACTTGGAACTAGGGACTTTTCCATGGCTCCGTTTTGTTTTTGACCCTGGAGTCTTTGTTGACATCGCGTCTGCATCCTGCTGGAGTGAGAAGAAACGCCGTTGTTGACACTATGTCTACTCTAACGGGATGAGTGTCGAGATAGTGTTTAGGTTGTTTTGTGAACTGTCAAGACTTGGCTCTCCCTTTGACGGAGCCTGGTGGGAAAATATGGTTCCCTTTTCATTTATGCCCATGGATTGTATACAGGGGTCGGTATAGACTCACTTGCAGGGTAAAAGTTTCATCATTTTTTTAATTTCTTTCCGTGATGCTCCATCATTTCAGCTTTTTATATCGCGAAAGTCGCGATTGCCCAATCATTTCGGCTTTTTATGGCGGTGCCCAATCATTTCGGCTATTCTTTTCTTTTTACTCGCTTCTTTTTATTGCGATTCGTCCAAACATTTCAGTTGTTTTTATTTGCATAAATTTTACTCACTGATTTTTATTGCGAGTTGCCCCATCATTTCGGCTATTTTATATGCATTTTTTTGCTCGCTGATTTTTGTTGCGAATATGGAACTTGCAATCTGATACCAATCTTGGCATCAACACCGCTGCGACCGGAATATTGCTAGGAGCGAATCATCATTTGCCGCGAAAGGACTTGAAAATTGACACTTGTTCATGCATCAACATTGCTGCGGCTGGAATATTGCCAAGAGCAAATTATCATTTGACTTTGCTGATTTGAACAAAGGTGGCTTAGCAAACAGGGTTAGGATCCTGCCGACTAAGGCTTTTTGACTTTATGAGCCGTAAGGATCTGATAAAGGTATTTCTCCCTATGATTCGTGAGGATCTCATAGGTGTATGTTCTCCTTAGAAGTCGTGAGGACTTCTAAGTGGTGTTTTCTCTTATAAGTCGTAAGGATCTCATAAGAGTATTTTCTCCTTATAAGTCGAGAGGACTTACAAGTGCCGTTCACCATATGAGGACATTCCTCGTGATTGGTGGAATCTGGTGGGGTAAATGTTTATTTGTGCCCGTGGATTATATACAAGGGCCAGCATTGTACCGCCTGTAGGGCAATTTAGGGGATACGACGGCTTAAGAACAGGTCCAGATCCATGTAGCTTAAGAGTTTGAATCCTATGAGCTATGGGGGTCTCATAGGGGGAGTTCTCCTTACGAGTAGAGAGGATCTCCTAAGTGAAAATTTTACGAGATTGCGCCTTTTTGGGTTTTCATAAGCTCGCCGGTAGCCCGTCTGTTTTTACTCACGGTGCCCCTTCGAGTTTTCATCCGTGCCCATTTCGCTTGTTGACATACCTTTTTCTTTCTTTCTTTTTTTTGACTTGGGTTGTAGTCTTTGCCGTTGGAGTTTTGATTGCAACATAGATCCCAAGAGAATATATCGCCGTATTTGGGCCGATGCCCCATGTTTGAGGCGGAGTACTAGTTTAGGGACATTTCGGTCCATTGCCAGTTTAAGAACGTAGTGGTCCATTGCCAGTTTACGGATGTAGTGGTCCATTATCACCATTTTTGAGGTACGGTTTTAGTTTAAGGACATTAAGGTCCGTTGTTAGTTTAGGGACATCTCGGTCCATTATCGCCGTGTTTGAGGCGACGTTTTAGTTTAAGGACATTACGGTCCGTTGTCATCATTTTGGAGGCAACGGTTAGTTTAAGAAAATTTTGGTCCGTTGTCGCCATGTTTGGGGCGGAAATTCTGTTGGATACTATTTTTAGAGTTTTGACTCAGAAAGATAACTAGTGGACACGAGCGTCGTCATCTATCATTAACCTGAGTCATGACTTGTCAAGCGTAGTATTTCTTAAGGAACCGGCCGTTTATTGGCCGGAAGGGTCTTTTGCCATGCATATCAATGAGCAAGTAGGCCCCACTTGGATAGACTTTGTCTATGATATACGGGCCTCATAGTTTGGCTTGAATTTCCCCCGTTTTGCATGGTTGGGGATCATAGGTCTTTTGACGACTAGCATGAGTTCTCCTTGGTGGAATGTTCTCGGCCTAGTCAGTTTTTCGTATGACCGTGTCATCCTTACCTTATAAGCCTCCAGATTTTGCTGTGCTATAAGGCGAGTTTCATTGAGGGCGTCGAGCTCCTCAAGCCGGAGATGGGCATTTTCTTCATCCTTTAGCTCGTATCGAACTGCTACTCGTAGAGAGGGTAGCTCTATCTCCAAGAGATGTACCGCTTCCGTGCCGAATAACAACGCGAATGACGTTGTATTCGTGGCCGTTTTGAACATGGTTCGATACGTCCAGAGAGCTTCATGCAGTCTCTCATGCCAGTCCTTTTTATTTATGGACACCGTTTTCTTTATGATCTTCATCAAGGTCTTGTTGAAAGCTTCAGCTAGATCGTTAGCTCGGGGATTATAGACTGAAGAGTATCACCAGTCTATATTATACTACTGTGCGAAGCGGCTGATTTTATGGCTCCTGTAAGATGGCCTATTATCCGAGATTATCCGTCGTGGAGTGCCGAACCGGTAGATGACATGTGTCCTGAAGAAATGGAGAATGTTCTCCGTCTTCACTTCCTTTAGCGGTACTGCCTCTGCCCACTTAGAGAAGTAATCGGTTGTTGCCAATACGAATGGATGTCCTTTGGATGACGCTGGTTCGATGGGCCCAATTATATCGGTTCCCCATATTTCGAACGGCCAACTAGCCAGTATTGGGTGTAGCGGATTTGGATGTTGGTGGATGAAGTCCCCGTGAACCTGGCACGAGTGACACGGCTTCGCATATTCGAGGCAGTCCTGAATCATTATGGGCCAATAGTAACCCATTCTCTTGATCTTCAACTTCATCTATGGCCCGGCTTGATGAGAACCGCAGAGTCCGTCGTGGATTTCTTAGACGACTCTCCTTGCTTCTTCTGGTCCCGGGCACCTTAGCCACAAACTGTCGAACGATCTCTTATATAGAGTATCATTGACGAAGGCAAAAGACAGAGCTCGTTTCATAAGCTGATGTTTTGAAGATGCGTTTTCGGGTGTTCTATGGGATTTGAAGTAATCTATGAAGACTTCTCTCCAATCCTTAGCCTTTTCTTCATACCGTAATTAGAAGGCTGCATGTTTGGTAGCTTCCTTTCTTTCAGATGACTCCGGAGATATTTCTGCTGGCGCGAGAATCAGGAGGTTTTGTACAATGATCCTTACGTCATTGAGGTTTTTGTCGGCTAGTTCTTTAGCGAGCTTGGCTAACGCATCCGCCTTACTATTTTCTGAGCGCGGTATTCTTTCCAGGATGTAGGAAGGAATTTGAGTGCAGTTGCTGCACTCTTTCGCCAGATTTTACGAACTCCGGTTTACACGTCTGATAGTCGTCATTTACTTGGCTAACGACTAGCTGGGAGTCTCCATATATGAGGAGGTTTTTGATTCCCATATCGACAGCAATCTTAAGACTCGCTATCAAAGCTTCGTACTCAGCCTCATTGTTTGTCCTCAGCTCTATTAAGGAAAGGGCGAAACGCATTATTCCTCATTGTGGAGTCACGAAGATAAGGCCCACCTTAACTTTGATTATGAGGGTGCTTTGCTTTTGCTTCTTCAAGGAAGATGCTCCATTGAAGTATAGTTCCCATTGGACATTATTCCTTCGTTCCCTCCTTCGATTGTATCGAACGCGTGTTCGTCTGGCAATTCGCAATTTAAGGGAGAGTCGGTTGGTATCGGATGCTCTGCGAGAAAGTCGGCGATGGCCTGACCTTTCATTGCCTTGAGGGGTCGATACGTTATCGAGAACTCCATCAAGAGGAGGGCCCATTTGGAAAGCCTTCCTGTTAGTATGGCTCTTGACATCAAATATTTGAGAGGATCCACCTTTGATATGAGATGGACCTCATGTGCCAAGACATAGTGTCTGAGCTTCGTTATTGCAAAGATCAGTGCCATGCAATGCTTTTCAATGAGGGAGTAGTTGTTTTCTGCCCCCAGAAGAACTCGACTCAAATATTAGAGAGCTCTCTCCTTCCCCTGGTCGTTCTCCTGGGCCCATAGCATGCGTAAAGAACCTTTAAGGGCTGTTGTGTACAGGATGCGGGGCTTTCCCTTGACCGGAGCGGTTAGTATCGGCGGGTTCTGCAGATATTGCTTGATTTCGTCCAGTGCACTTTGGCATTTATGATCCCAAATGAACGGGGTCCCCATCCTCATCAGGTGGATGTAGGGACAGTATTTTCTGGAGAGGTTGGCTATGAACCGCCGAATATACGCGGGCTTTTCTTAGAGAGACTGCAGTTGGTTAAGAGTTCTTAGCGTGGGCATTTCTATAATCACCTTGATCTTTGAGGGGTCTATCTCGATGCCTCGGTGTCTTATGATGAATCCTGCGAATTTTCCTGAGGAGACTCCAAACGCACATTTCAGAGGATTCATCTTCAGATTGTACTTCCGAAGACGCTGGAACACTATGTTCAGATGCTCCTAGTGTTCCTCGTACGATTTTATTTTCACCACAAGGTCGACAATATAGCATTCGAAAATCTCATGGATGAGGTCATCGAAGATCTTCGTCATGGCCTGCTGGTAGGTAGCGCCAGCGTTCTTCAAATCGAAAGGCATCACTTTATAGCAGAATATGCCCAGCGGAGACCGGAAGGCGGTGTGCTTTTGGTTTTCGGGATGCATCTTTATTTGATTATACCCCGAAGATCCATCCATGAAGGAGAAGATCTTATGGGTATACGTGTTATCGATCATTATCTCGGTAACGGGTACTGGGAATTCATCTTTCGGGCATGCCTTGTTGAGGCCCCGAAAGTGCACGCAGATGCGCACCGTCTCATTTTTCTTCATCACTGGAATGATATTGGAGATCCAGTCAGGATATTGAACTTCTTGGATGAAGCCGGAGTCAATTAGTTTCTTGACTTTGGCGTTGATACTCATCTCGAGCTCGAGCCGCATTCTTCTTGGTGCCTGTTTGATTGGCTTGATGTCCGGCGATATCGCCAATTTATGCACCGTTATTTCTAGATCTAGTCATGGCATCTCAGAATAATTCCATCCGAAGCAATCTTTATATTGTATAAGCACATCCTTTAGTGTGGCCACCTGCTTTTTAGATAGAAGCTCACTGACGAATGTTGGCCTCAGATCGTTTTCCGTTCCAAAGTTAATTTTCCTTAGATTGTCCGCCGTGGTGTGTATCCCATCTTCCAGCTCTTTTGGTGCCGGTGGAAATTCTGAAATCATCTCGTCCTCATTCTCATTTGCGAAGCACTAAGAGAGGCCGTCCATATTCTCGTGCTCCCCCTCCTTTGAGAATGTTATCACGTGGCAGGTACGAGTTCGTTTCCAAGCTCGATATTGATCTGGGCTTACCCTTGCAATATAGGTTGCTTTTGGCTCATGCTTTCATGGTGGGGTTACCCTCCAACTGTCGGATAAAGCAAACCTGTCTTGCTGATACTGGTCTTCGACTCAATTTTTGAAGGTGAAGCAGTCTTCAAGAGGATGTCCTATTGCTCGGTGGTAGGAGCAATAAGCCGGGTGATGGACCTCATTTATCTGTTCGGGGGTGCCGAGACTCCGGGTGCATCATCATTTGATGCTTAATGACAAGGTTAAATATTTTCCCTGTCTTGTCTTAGGGGAAAGAATATTCCCGACCCATCTTCTTCATCAGCGACGGATTCGAATTGACCTTTTCTCGATCGCGTGGCTTCTTGGATCCCCTTCGCTATTTTAGAACATCGTTCTCGCTCTTCACCTTGTTGTTGCTTTTGCGTCGGGCTTTTTCCTTGCCATGAGAGCGCACAGCGGGTTGAAGGTGAAGGGTATCGTAGTCTTTTCTTCCTGCAGACTGCTGAGTAAGACGCTGCGTCCTACCTTTCTCGTAAATGGCCATTTCGCGGCTATGGTCATCCCGAGCCTTTTGACCGGCTTCTTTCATTAGCTTGTCAATTTGTTCTTCAAATGATGGACTTGGCATTCTTACAGCGAGATCTCGCTCTGGTTCAATATCAGTGCTATCTGGAAAAGCATTCCCTTCTCCATCGGAGTTATTTATGACACGGTAGCCATAGAATTGCTTCCGTTTCTTGGACCGAACATATCCAAACCCAGTCATCTCCATCCTCCTGTTGGGCATCTTTCGCTAAGTCCCGGGAACATTCCAAATCTTGTTTTAGAACAGGGCTTGTCGAGCGGTTTGTGTAAAGGGTACGCCTTAGCATCTTAATAACTTTTCAACCCCTCTGTGTAATATCTGGGTAGACGGATTGGTTGAAGTCTGTCAAGCGCAAGTTCGACACCATGCCAGACTTCTTTTTCCACTCTGGTCTCCGTAGAATGATAGAAGAGGATCACCTTTTCACCTCTTTGCCTGGGAGGGATGTAGAAGGTCTGCAGCTCTTGTACGCCGTATGTATCGAGCGCATCAAATTCCCTATAATGCCGCTACGGAACCATGGTAATTTGTAAACTCTGGTCAGCTCCAGTGAAGGTCTGCATTGACGGGCGGACGGAGAACGCTGCGTTGACTTCGTCTTCAGAGTCACTTCCAAATTGTTAGTGTATCTGCCCTAGAGGCCATTACTGTATCATACTAGTTTTTATATTACTTGATGGAAGCTTGGGATATTCACAGTTGTATAGACAATCTTGCTCAAAATGGTAGTATGCTACTTGGTTTGTATCTACTTCAATATGTGCATGTGTTTCTTTTAGCATATCGCTTATACATATTAGTAGAGCCCTTAGGATCTTTGCTTGATTACTAGCGTTCTAATGGCAGTCACACTTGTGGGGGCTGGGTAATCTATAAGCACATCCTTATACAGGTCCCTAGTCGTAGGACTATCGAGACAGGGCATCGATACTCCGGAGTAGACTAGCGTATGCGTTTCTCATCCCAGCAGGGGAGATGGTCTGTCCCACAGCCATCAGTACGTCGTACTGGAGATAGTATGCGGGTGCTCGTTAGGTTACGAGTACACTGGACAAGACTCGTCGGGAACAGTTGGTTGGTATTATACCTATCGTCAGTTATCAGTTCCCAGGTGACATGAGTACAGCTTAGTCCGCTGACTTGACACTATCACTTCGCCTCGAGTGTGTTCCCACTGTACTTTGATTACTACCCTACCACGGCTCAAAGGAGTCGTGCAAACAGGTAGTAGTTGGGTGCAGTCCCGAAGCACTTGGAGGCAGTGACGGTTATACAGGATTCGTCTCTCCCGGTATTGGGGGTTGATATCGCGCTGTGTCTAGGAGAGCCATTACACAAGTAGTCCGTGGCCAGGAAAAGCGAGATATACTGGTAGGTTTCCAGTGTTATCTCAGGGTGTTCTGGGCTACACTCCGACACGACTTGTACCGCTATTAGGGGACTGACGTTTACCACCCCCTAGGCCCGCCATGCGATATTCTCATACGAACGGACCGGACTGTACGGAGATTGTCACATACAGGCTCAGTAGGAGTTCGGATGGGTTTACCTCATCGGCCTTCTTATCGACATCTACCTGGGGACCGTTACGTACAGCTAGTGCCGCTTGCAGTCTGTGGTTAAACCCACTGCCAGCGTAGTGTCAAGTCTTTAGAGTCCCACACAGAGAGTTTCCCTGCACTGAGCGAAAAGTGTAGAGGCCGTATGGTTTTACGGCAGGGCTATGATCACTTACGTACACTTGTGTGCGTATGCTGTTCGGGCAGGCAATACTAGTGGGCTTTGGTTTAAGCCGGATCCTAGTATTGCACGGATGGATTTGTTTTGTCTTCTGTGCATTCGCATTCTACGGAATACGGATGCGGGTGTGTATGCACAGTTTTGAGGAGCGAAGAAGGAGGAGGTGCCTCATTAGGGTTTTGACAGTTGATTCGGTCAAAACCGTTATGTGGCAGGCTCATTAGGGTTTTGACAGTTGATTCGGTCAAAACCATTTTGAGGCGGACTCATTAGGGTTTTGGCAGTTCGTTCGGTCAAAACCATTATGAGACGGGGACATTATTTACTAATCTTTTTAGTGATAATTATGTGATGGCTAATTGCTTTGACCATTTGACCATACTTGACTTTGTTGACCGTTTGACCAAAGTTGACTTGGACCTTCATGAGAGGTCTAGAGTTTTCTTTGCTTTTCTTTTTATTTTTGGATATGAAAATGGTCAAGTCAATTGTTGCCATCAACTTTATCTTGAAAAGATTAGTCATGATGATGTTGGATTATTATTGAACCATGGTTCATTTTCTTAGTTGATTCTTGATTTCTCATTCTCTCTCTTAAGAAAATGAAATGAGAAAGCTCCATGGTTCTTCTTCATCTTCCTCCTCTTGAAAATTCCTTTGATCTCATGCGTTGAGAGAAAAAGGATCCAAATAGACAAACACATCCATCTACCTTTTCTACACAACCTAGGACATCAAGACTAGCGATCTTGTTGCCCTAGTTACCTCGGCTCGAGGTGGAGCTCGGAGCACAACTCTCGGGTGGATCGTCTTCGACTCAAGAAGGCCGCGGAGGTGACCAAGATCCGGATCGATCCTCAGAGCGTGGATGGACGAGCAGGACAGCGGAATGAAGACCCGAAGAACCGGTATCGTGAGGTATAATCTCTATGGCATAGTAGATAGTACCTCAAGTAGTTTGATAGTTTGTTGTTTAGCAAAGATCCTTCTTTTAGTCCATGTTGCCTTTGCGCCAAAAAATTGTTTTTCGCCGTTTCCGCCTCCCTGTAAGAACCGGGGTAAGCAACGTGGACTTACAGTGGTATCAGGGCCCAGCTAAACACAAACTAGCATGTTAGCAAAGCATTTAGAATTTCGATCGGAAAAAAATCGCGAAACACGTCCGTAAAAAACCAACTTTCTGCCGATTTTTTATACCGCTCTAAAAATAATTTAACATATATGAAAAATCGGCTCAGGGTTTTCTAAAGACACAGAACAAAAACAATCCAGTGAGTCGGTCAAAGCGCCGCGGATCCACGGCAAGAACATGCCTCTTGCCGCGGATCCGCGGCCGAGTTGACTCGGCCGTGGACCATTTTTGCTGCAGTGTACTTAGTTGGAGGTTTTGGGATTTTTAATATAGTTTGTTTCTGCCCAGAATTTCCAGAAAATAAATTTGTGTTTGGGGTGGTTACAAATCCGTATTTTGATCGAAATTCCATAGACTTTGGCTAATGGATATTATCTGTGATGTGATATATGTATTGAACGTCTGCTAATCGCTATACGTCGATTAGTGGGGTTTATACATATCTGTGATCTGTAATATTGATGGTTTGTGTATATGAACTCGTTGGATTGTCGCGGATAAATAGCCGGGGATTGTGAGATAAGAGTTTTCTTTCAATTCATGTAATATTTGTAATTGATGTAATATTATTTTATGGCCGCACATCCGGGATGAGGTTTTAGCCGCCATTGTATAATTTCTTTTACTGTTTTTGCTCCTAGGATAGACCCAAGGTGGGGTGCACAAACTACCGGGTATCTCGAAGTGCCGAGTGGCCTACTCACATTGATGAGGGAGGTTGCTTCGCTTCGGGTACTTGGCGGGTAGTTTGCCGCACCCGTAGGGGTCTAGGGTGGGGTATTGGCTATTCATCGCGACCGTGTAATCCGCTTTTCGTTGCAGGCTCGAACGAATCGCGGATTCCTAGTATATCCAAAGTGTTCATCTGTGATCTGGAATGGCTATGATTGTATCCGACGAATATATATATCTATATATGATATCTATTTAGGCGTTGCTTATGTTTTGCATCCGCGCTAGTCCATCCCCCGCTCTGTCGTTAGTTAAGTAACCTAACGGGTGATGACGGGGCCCCATGGCGAATGCGGATGGCATAAGCGTACGTCATATTTTCGTTGTTTTCTGCAATGGTAGGTTTAAATGATGGGACGCATTAAATTAATGCAAGAAAATAAACCAAGTTAAATTCGTTGGAACAATTTTAAAACCCACTCGGTTCTTTTCAAAACCAACTTTTAAATGCGGAGCTTGAACCACTCTTTTTAAAAGTTATCTCGTTCCATCGATTATATCAAGTTCACTACGTTCACGGTTTTGCCAAAACCATTCGTAGCCCTCCGTCGTTTCATATGAATATCCAACAATATTCAAGCTGTGTTTGTTGGCCTTAGTCAAGGCACAGTGTTTGGTAGCTGGTGGGTATTCATATGTTGCATAGATAGATGCGTTGGTTTGGGACGGTCGTATTACTTTGTTGGCCATAGTCAAGGATATATACGGGTGGGTTCAAATCAACCTGGACAACGACGGGTAGAACTTGACATGTGACTTATGATTTGTTGGCCTTAGTCAAGGTCATAAGAGCATGGGGCAAAAATCCACATCGGGAGTTTCTGAAGAAACTGAAACTTGCTAGTGCTGCATAACATTTAGAGTGTGATGATTCTGGTAGGATTCCTTCAGTTTTATCACACGATGATATTTGGATCCCGATCCTACTGTGAGTATATGCTACTCTTCGGGAACTTTCTCACTTAACGATCAATGCTATAAACCAAGTAGGTGTCTAGAAAGGTGTCAGCGGAGCTACACCCCCAGGGAAAAGAGGTTCTTAAATTAAGGAACTTCGTGAAAGTGTTGGAAAACCTCCCTCGAAGTACCGACACTGGCCTGGCTGAACGGTTAAGCAAGTATTGTACGGTGAGATTGATCCCGACTAATTCTTCCTTTATGATTTGAGGAGGGATTCGAGAGACAGTGGGAGCCATCCTGTTTAGATAAATTAAAAACCAATCTAAACTTGCAAGAGCATCATGCTGAGTGTTTTCTTCTCTCTCTCTAAATTGTAGCGACCCAGTGACCACACCTAGGTTACATCTAGATAATAAAATGACTGAATCTGACTGTTATGAATGGCAAAGGCTGTCCAGATATCCATTGCCCATGATAAGCTGGGACACCTCTTAACTAATCCAACCCCTGCCGTCTCAGGACCAGTTTCCCCTGTCACGGATATTGATATCCGTAAGACATCGGAAAAAGACTGTGCGAAAGCCAAGTGCCTCGTGTTAGCCTCAGTTGATGGTGGATACCAGAGGCAGCACGAGAAGATGGACTTAGTTTCTATCTTCCTCCATAACAAAGATTTATATGGAGAGCAATCTCGTATCGCAAGATATGAGACCTCGAACGAATTGCTTCCAGCGATGTTGGCTATCGGGTCATCTGTAGGGGGCAACGTCCTTATAGAGACCAGCTATTTTGAGCTCACGGACCTGAAGACCACGTTGAAGAACGGGTCAGATGCTGACTTGATTCTACAGTCTCTACCTTCTACCCTGAAAGAAACCAGGGAAGTAGAAGGAAAGGGAAGGGCAGAAGTTTCAGGACTGGATATAGTAAAAGAGAGACGTTCCTATTGTTATGGGAATGAACATTGGCAGAAGGATTGCAGGGCTAACAAAGCCAGTAGCCAAAATTCGAAGCATGTTGTGGCTTCGGCTTTGGGTGTGTTTGTAATTGAGAACTGTATGTCAGTTAGCCCTACTTCCTGGGTATTGGATACCGGATCAAGATCTCATATCTGTTATTCGTTATAGGCTCTGAGAAACCGCAGGGTTATCAAGATAGGTGATATGACTCTCAGGGTTGCTAACGGAATGAGCATGTACGCTGAATCCGTAGGGGAATATCATCTTGAACTGACAACTGGGCAGATATTGATTCTGCGTAACTGTTTTTATGTACCAGGTGCGACTTGTAATATCATATATATATCCTTACTTTCTAAGGAAGGATATGATTTTACCTTTGTAAGCGATGTGGTCAACATCCACCTAAATCAAGTTCTGATTGGGTCAGGTACATTAAAAAACGGGATATACGTATTGAATCAAACTCAGATTTTCAGTGTCCAGAACACACTTAAAAGAAAGTCTCCGGAATTAAATCAGGCCTTCTTATGGCATTGTAGACTGGGTCACATTAATGAGACACGGTTAACAAAGTTATATAAAGAAGGATACTTGGATCCGTTCGAGTACCAGTCTTATGCCACTTGTGAATCTTGTCTCATGGGAAAGATGTCAAAGACTCCGTTCACTGGACACGGAGAAAGAGCAAGCGAGCTCTTGGGACTCATACACAGTGACGTGTGTGGTCCAATGTCTACACATGCGCGAAGTGGTTATTCATACTTCATTACTTTCACAGATGATTTCTCTAGGTATGGACATGTCTTCTTGATGAAGCATAAATCCGAGGCCTTTGAGAAATTTCGGGAATACAAGAATGAAGTTGAAAAACAAACAGGCAAAAGTATCAAGACACTGAGATCTGATCGAGGTGGTGAATACTTGAGTGCCGAGTTTCTGGACTATTTAAAAGAGAATGAAATTCTCTCTCAGCTTACTCCTCCATACACACCACAACACAACGGTGTATCGGAAAGGCGGAATCGAACCCTATTGGATATGGTTCATTCCATGATGAGTAAGGTTGAGTTACCGCGATCTTTCTGGAGTTATGCACTAGAAACAACTGCATATCTTTTAAACCAAGTTCCAACTAAGTCAGTGCTTACCACACCATATCAGATGTGGAGTGGGAAGAAACCCTGTCTTAAACACTTTAAGACATGGGGGTGTCCAGCTTTTGTTAAAAAGCTGCATGCGGACAAGCTCGAGATATGTTCAGTACAGTGTAAGTTTGTGGGATACCCAAAGAACTCCAAGGGGTATCTTTTCTATTACGCAGAGTAACAAAAGGTCTTTGTTTCTCGTCATGCCCGCTTCTTGGAAACTGAGTTTTTGGAAAATCAGATAAGTGGGAGCGCAATAGAACTGGAAGAAATTCCAGAACCACAAGCTATTACTGAAACCTTTGTAGAACCAGAAGGTTCAGGAGAACCGGACATCCCAGCGCCACTCCGCAGGAGTAGTAGGCAGTCTCATCCGCCCTAGAGATACTACGGTTTTCTCATA
This sequence comes from Agapanthus africanus, assembly GCA_030015575.1. Classification (NCBI taxonomy): domain Eukaryota; kingdom Viridiplantae; phylum Streptophyta; class Magnoliopsida; order Asparagales; family Amaryllidaceae; genus Agapanthus; species Agapanthus africanus. The sequence goes on along the minus strand of JASDDO010000024.1, from coordinate 193,071,257 downwards.
GACGGGGATAGAGAGGATTGCACTATTGATTATGGTGAGCCTACTAGCTTCCAGCAAGCCATTCAGAGCGGTGACTCGGTAAAATGGCTGGATGCAATGCGGACCGAGATGGAGTCCATGTACACCAACAAAGTTTGGACTTTGGACTTTGCTCCAGAAGGGGTAAAATCCGTAGGCTGCAAATGGATCTTCAGAAAGAAGATTGGTGTAGATGGGCAGGTTGAAACCTATAAAGCTAGACTCGTTGCGAAGGGTTTTCGTCAAAGACCTGGTTTGGACTATGACGAGACCTTTTCTCCAGTGGCTATGCTCAAATCCATTCGGATCCTTCTTGTTAGTGTTTATGCCCTAGAAGGCCATTACTGTATCATACTAGCTTGTATATTACTTAATGGAAGCTTGGGATATTCACATGTATATAACAGTCTTGCTAAACATGGTAGTATGCTACTTAGTTTTTCTATCTTAATATGTGAGTATACGTATTGATAGAGCTCTTAGGATCTTGCTTGTCTACCAGCGTTGTGATGACAGTCACACTAGTGGGGGCTGGGTAGTCTACAAGCACATCCTTATTCTGGTCCCTGGTCGTTGGATTATCGAGACAGAGCATCGATACTCCGGAGTAGACTAGTGTGTACGCTTCTTATCCCAGTTGGGGAGATGGTCTGTCCCACAGCCATCAGTACGTCGTACTGGAGATAGTATGCAGGTGCTCGTTAGGTTACGGGTACACCGGACAGGACTCACAGGGAACTGTTGGTTGGTTTGATACCAGTCGTCAGTGAACAGTTCCCAGGTGACATGAGTACAGCGTAGTCCGCAGACTTGACACTGCTACTTCGCCTCGAGTGTGTCCCACTGTTCTTAGATTGCTACCCTACCACGGCTCTATGGAGTCGTGCAAACAGGTAGCAGTTGGGTGCAGTCCCGAGCACTTGGAGGCAGTGGCGGTTAGACAGGATTCGTCCCTCCCGGTATTGGGAGTAGATATCGTGCTGTGTCAGAGAGCCATTACGCAAAGTCCCTGGCCAGGGCAAGCGAGATTTGCTGGTGGGTTCCAGCAGTTTCTCAGGGTGTAATGGGCTTCACTCCGACACGACTTATACCGCTATTAGGGGACTGACGCTTGCCGCCCCCCTAGGCCCGATATGCGATAGTCTTGGACGAACGGACCGGACTGTATGGAGATTGTCACATCAGACTCAGTAGGAGTTCGGATGGGTTTACTCATCGGCCTTCTTATCGACAATTACCTGGGGACCGTTACGTACAGCCAGTGCCGCTTGCGGTCTGTGGTTAAACCCACTGCCAGCGTAGTAGTCGAGTCTCTAGAGTCCCACACAGAGAGTTTCCTACTCCAGGCGAAACGATATAGAGGTTGCATGGTTTTGCGACAAAGGGTTCGGACGCATACGTGCGTTTACGCGCGTACGACTTTCGGACAGTTTTTACCAGTCGGCTTTGGTTTAAGCCAGTTACTGGTATCCGGTTATTGGATTTTTACAGTCTAAAGTTTTTCCGTATTTTTACGGATCGGAGGGGCGTTCTCGTAATTACTCGAGAAGCTTCTAGAAGATGTGACTAAGGAGGTTTCTTTTGGATAAGAGAGTGAGTCATGGTGGTGATTCATTCACTTCATTAATGCACATTTATTGCTTAATGACTCATGCTAATGAATCATCACAAGATATTTTATGAAGCATGCTTATTCATTTCCTTTATTGATTATTCTAAAATAAGAATGCTTCATAATATTATGATACACTCTCTCTCTTCTCTCATTATCTTATCACACATTCTCTCTCCTCAAGCTCTCATCTTCAAACCCTAATCCTTAATCCTCATGTGTTGAGATCAAAGGATTAGTTAGACTAAACAATCCATAACCTTCACTCTATATCATCCTCTCATCTTTGATTAGCAATCAAAGTTGATTAGTTACCTCAAGTTAGAGGTTTAGCTTGGTGTTTTGCTCTCGGGTGGATCGTCTACTACCTAGAGAAGGTCGAGGAGAACAAAGGAGGACGTAAAGAAGAAGGACCGGTTTCATTAGGTATAATCCCTAATCACTTGTGAAATGAAACTCATAGAATACGGTTATTTATAGTTTAGCTTCGATTCAAGCGGTTAGTCGATGTTCGTTGTTTAAACTTGATCGTTTTTGTAAAATCCGCCTCCCCACAAGAACTGGGGTGTACTACATCGACTTACAGTGGTATCAGAGCCTCGCTAAACACTAAATAACTTAATCGCAAATTTGTACGAATTTCGAACGGAAAAACGAAACCGGAAAACCCTAAAAAATACTAGTTTCTGTCGAATTCAAAACAAGGTCAGAAAATTTTTCAGGTGTGTTCAGAGAGCTAGAAATGAGTCCAGGAGAACACCCAAGAAATTCGAGCCCATGAATCGGCAACTCGGCCGCGAAAGCGCGGCGGATCGGTGGGATCCGCCGCCCTTCCGCGGCGCTTTGGCCGAGTCATGGACTCGTCTTTCTTGAGTGGGTCCCCTGTGACATTTGGGGTTTTCTGGAATATTTAATTATTGCTCAGGTTATTGTTTAACAGAGCAGATTTTGGAGCAATATTGATGTTGTTTATTCGATCGAAAAGTACAGTATTTGCGTATTGGATTATATCTGTGATTGTTTAATGTGTTCGTAAACCTCCCCTAACTGCTAGTATGTCGGTTGGCAGGGGGTTGCACATTTCTGAAATGGTTATATCTGTTTGTGCATATAAACTGTATTGGACTGTTGTGGTGTATAGCCGGGGTTCGCAATGGGTTATTGGTTAATTCATTTGTTGTAAATGTAATTTGTTGTAATATTATTTTCGCGGGGCACTTCCAGGTTGCGGTTGTAGCCACCGTTGTATTATTTCATTTTACTGTTTTTGCTCCTAGGACTGACCCAAGGTGGGGTACACAGACTGCCGGGTGGGTAGTTTGCCGTACCCGTAGGGGTCGAGGGTGGGGTAAACGGCTATTCATCACAACTGTGTAATCTGTCTTTTCTTGCAGGCTCAAAAGAAATACAGATTGCTTGCAAATCCAATAATGTTTATCTGTGTTCTGGAATGAATATCATTGCGTCAGACGAATGTAAAATATCTATATTTATTATAGCTATTTAGACGTCACTTATGTTTTACACCCGCGCTAGCCCAGCCCCCGCTCTGTCGTTAGTTAAGTAACCTAACGGGTGATGACGGGACCCCGTGGCGAATGCGGATGGCATAAGAGGACGTTATATTTTCGTTGTTTTCTGCAATGATAGGTTAATGATGGGACGCATTATCTATAATGCAAAGTAAAACAAACCAAAGTTTAAATCGTTGGAACAATTTAAAAGAAACCACTCGGTTATTTTTAAAACAGATATTTTTTAAATGCGGAGATTTAACCACTCCTTTTAAAAGCTATCAGGTTCCTTCGGTTATATCAAGTTCACTACGTTCACGGTTTCGCCAAAACCATTCGTAGCCCTCCGTCATTTCATCTGGGTATTCAGTAGTATTCAAGCTATGTATTTTGACCTAACGCCAAGGCATAGTGTTTGGTAGCTGCTGGATATTCATTTGTTGCATAGATAGATGAGTTAGTTTGGGACAGTCGTATTATCATTTTGGCCGAACGTCAAGGATATATACGGATGGGTTCAAATTGACAAGATAATGATGGGTAAAACTTGACATGTGACTTATGACATTTTGACCTAACGCCAAGGTCATAAGAGCATGGGGCAAAAACTTATATCGGGAATTTCTAAAGAAACTGAAATTTGCAAAGAGATGCATACCATTTGGAGTTTGATGAATGTTGGTAGGATTCCTTCAACATTATCATACGATGATATTTGGATCCCGATCCTACTGTGAGTATATGCTACTTATCAGGATATTCGTCGCTTAACGATCAATGCTATAAACCTAGTAGGTGTCCAGAAAAGTGTCAGCGGGGTTACGCCCCCAGAGAAAAGAGGTTATTTAATTAAGGAACTTCGCGAAAGCGTTGGAAAACCTCCCTCGAAGTATCGACACCGGCCTGGCTGAACGGTTAAGCAAGTATTGTACGGTGAGAATAGTCTTGGCTAATTCTTCTTTTATGGTTTGAGGAAGGATTTGAGAAACAGTGGGAGCCATCCAGTTTAGATAAACTAAAAACCACTCTAAACTTGCAAGAGCATCATGCTAAAGAGTTTTCTTCTCTCTCTCCTAATTGCAGCGACCCTGAAAATGACTGGACTTAAGTTACTTTTAGAGAAAAATATACTGACAGGGCCAAACTATAAAGATTGGCTGCGGAATGTCAAGATGGCTTTGACCTATGACAAACTGGGGTACGTCCTCACCGCTACAGCACCTGCTGTCCTTGGTCCCAAATCCAGCAATGCGGATAAGGAAATCCGCAAAACCTGGGATTTAGATTGCGCGAGAGCCAAGTGCATCGTGCTTGCCTCGATGAACAATGAACATCAGAGGAGGCACGAGGATATGTCCCTAGATGGCATATTTCTCCATACAAAGGAACTTTATGGAGAGCAATCTCGTATAGCTAGATACGAGACCTCTAAGAAACTGTTTCGAGCGAGGTTGGCTGTCGGGTCATCGGTAGGTGAACATGTCCTACAGATGATCGGCTATATTGAAGAGCTCGCGGACCTTGGGACGACTTTGGATAATGAGCTCTATACAGACCTTGTTCTCCAGTCCCTTCCTCCCACCTACGCCCAGTTTATCCTCAACTTCAATCTTCAAGGAAAAGAAGAACTTGCGGAACTCCTGAACATGTTAAGGAGTGCAGAGGGCACCTTGCAGAAGGCAAGGGAAACACCCGCTATGTTTGTTGGCGGTTCATCTTCTTCCGGGTCCAAGGCTAGGGCCAAAGGAAGGAAGAAGAAGGCCGCACCCAGACCTAGAGGAGGTGTTAGTAAGATGGGAAAGAAGGGAAAGAAAAAGTTTACAGCACCGGTAGTTGGCCTGGATGAGTGCTTCCATTGTCACAGGAAAGGGCACTGGAAGAAAGATTGCAAGGCATGGAACGCCAAGAACCAGGAACCGAAGCAAGCTGTGGCTTCGACTTCAGGTGTGTTTGTAATTGAGAATTGTCTGTCAATCAACTCTACTTCCTGGGTATTGGATACCGGATCAGGATCTCATATTTGCAATTCTTTGCAGGCACTGAGAAACCGTAGAGTGCTGAAGGAAGGTGATATGATCCTCAGGGTTGCTAACGGAGCTAGCGTGGGAGCTGCGTCCGTCGGGGATTATCACCTAGGATTGACAAGTGGACACATTTTGGTTTTACATAACTGTTATTTTGTACCCAGCTTAACGTGTAATATCATATCAGTTTCCTTGTTATCAAATAAAGGTTATGATTTCACGTTTGTAAGAGATGTTGTCAACATCCACCTTAATCATGGTTTGATTGGGTCTGGTACTCTAAATAACGGCATATATGTGTTAAACCAACTCCAAATTTTCAATGTCCAGAACACACTAAAAAGAAAGTCTCCAGATTTAAATAAAGCTTTCTTATGGCATTGTAGACTGGGTCACATCAATAAGAGAAGGTTGACTAAGTTGCATAGAGAAGGATATTTGGACACGTTCGAATATCAAACCTATGACACTTGTCAATCTTGTCTCAAAGGAAAGATGACAAAGACTCCATTTACTGGACAAGGAGTAAGAGCGAGCGAGCTCTTAGGACTCATACACAGTGATGTATGCGGTCCAATGTCTACACATGCGAGAGGTGGTTTTTCCTATTTCATTACTTTCACGGATGATTACTCAAGATACGGATTCATTTATCTGATGAAACATAAATCCGAGGCTTTTGAGAAATTCCAAGAGTATAAGAATGAAGTAGAAAACCAAACCGGCAAAAGTATTAAGACACTTAGATCTGATCGAGGTGGAGAATACTTGAGTGCCGAGTTCCTAGGTTACCTAAAAGAGAAAGGAATTCTCTCTCAGCTTACTCCTCCATACACTCCACAGCATAACGGTGTATCGGAGAGACGGAATCGAACCCTGTTGGATATGGTACGATCCATGATGAGTAATACTGAGTTACCGCGATCTTTCTGGGGACATGCGCTAGAATCAGCGGCATATCTTTTGAACATGGTACCTACCAAGACTGTGCCTACCACTCCATATCAGATGTGGAGTGGGAAGAAACCCCATCTACAGTATATAAAGATTTGGGGATGTCCAGCTTTTGTTAAAAAGCAGCATGTGGACAAGCTCGAGGCACGATCAGTAAAGTGTTTGTTTGTGGGATATCCAAAGCACTCCAGGGGATATCTATTCTATTACGCAGAGGAACAGAAGGTATTTGTTTCTCGTAATGCCCATTTTCTAGAACATCAGTTTTTAGAAAAGGAATCAAGTGGGAGCGAAATAGAACTGGAAGAAATTCCAGAACCACAAACTGCTACTGAAAGTTTGGTAGAACCAGAGGTTCAAGAAGAACAGAACATTCCCGCACCCCTCCGCAGGAGTAGTAGGCCGTCTCGTCCGCCTGAGAGATACTACGGTTTTCTCATAGATGGGGATAGAGAGGATTGCATCATAGATGATGATGAACCTACTGACTTCCAGCAGGCCATCCAGAGCGGCGACTCGGTACGATGGCTAGATGCAATGCGGACCGAAATGGAGTCCATGTACACCAACAAAGTATGGACTTTGGACTTTGCTCCAGATGGGGTAAAACCCATAGGATGCAAATGGATCTTCAAGAAAAAGATTGGTGTAGATGGACAGGTGGAAACCTATAAGGCTAGACTTGTTGCAAAGGGTTTTCGTCAAAGACCTGGTTTGGACTATGACGAAACTTTTTCTCCAGTGGCTATGCTCAAATCCATTCGGGTCCTTCTTGCTATTGCTTCCTTCCATGATTATGAAATCTGGCAGATGGACGTAAAGACGGCTTTTCTGAATGGAAATTTAGAAGAGAGCGTCTATATGGATCAACCAGAGGGTTTCAATCAGAGTGGGAGCAGCGGGAAAGTATGCAAGCTGCTTAAGTCCATTTATGGACTAAAGCAGGCATCGCGGAGTTGGAACATCTGTTTTGATGAGACAGTCAAAGAATATGACTTTATCAAAAATCCAGATGAACCGTGCATATATAGTAAAGTTGTGGCCAGAAGTGTCGTATTCCTCGTCTTGTACGTGGATGACATTCTATTGATAGGAAATGACATTCCTATGCTACAATCTGTCAAAGGATTCTTGTCACACAGGTTCTCCATGAAAGACCTGGGTGATGCCTCTTACATTCTGGGGATCCGGATCTATCGTGATAGATCCAAGAGGATGTTGGGACTTTCGCAGTCCAGGTATATCGACACTGTACTGAAAAGATTCAGTATGGAAGATTCTAAGTGCGGTAATCTACCGGCTTGTCACGGAATCACCCTCTCCAAAGAGATGTCTCCCAAGACTGATTTGGAAAGGGAACGCATGTCTATTATACCCTACGCTTCTGCGGTAGGCTCTATAATGTATGCGATGTTATGTACCAGACCAGATATAGCTTACGCACTAAGCGTGGTAAGCCGGTATCAGTCAGACCCAGGGGAGAAACACTGGATAGCAGTAAAGAACATTCTCAAGTACCTGAGGAGGACTAAGGAGATGTTCTTGGTTTACGGCGGAAAAGACCTCAGGTTGGAGGCCTTTGCTGATTCCGGCTTCCAGAGTGATAAGGACGATTCCAAGTCCATGTCGGGTTATGTCTTTACCCTCAATGGAGGGGCGGTGTGCTGGAAGAGCTCCAAGCAGGACACCGTTGCTGACTCGACGATGGAAGCGGAGTATATAGCTGCTTGCGATGCCGCAAAAGAAGCAGTCTGGATGAAGAAGTTCCTAACAGAACTTCAGGTGGTTCCTACCATAGTTGATCCAATACCTCTGTATTGCGACAACAACAGAGCTATAGCTTTAGCGAAGGAACCAAGGTCCCATCAGAAGTCCAGACACATCTTGAGGCGGTATCACCTGATCAGGGAGATCATTGATCGTCAAGAGATCGAGGTTCGGAGAGTTGCTTCAGAAGAGAACATTGATGATCCATTCACGAAGGCCCTTCCTCAGATTCAGTTCGAGAGGCTGCTCGAGATCATTGGTCTGCGATATGCCAGTACATGGCCCTAGTGCAAGTGGGAGATTGTTAGTGTTTATGCCCTAGAAGGCCATTACTGTATCATACTAGCTTGTATATTACTTAATGGAAGCTTGGGATATTCACATGTATATAACAGTCTTGCTAAACATGGTAGTATGCTACTTGGTTTTTCTATCTTAATATGTGAGTATACGTATTGATAGAGCTCTTAGGATCTTGCTTGTCTACCAGCGTTGTGATGGCAGTCACACTAGTGGGGGCTGGGTAGTCTACAAGCACATCCTTATTCTGGTCCCTGGTCGTTGGATTATCGAGACAGAGCATCGATACTCCGGAGTAGACTAGTGTGTACGCTTCTTATCCCAGTTGGGGAGATGGTCTGTCCCACAGCCATCAGTACGTCGTACTGGAGATAGTATGCAGGTGCTCGTTAGGTTACGGGTACACCGGACAGGACTCACAGGGAACTGTTGGTTGGTTTGATACCAGTCGTCAGTGAACAGTTCCCAGGTGACATGAGTACAGCGTAGTCCGCAGACTTGACACTGCTACTTCGCCTCGAGTGTGTCCCACTGTTCTTAGATTGCTACCCTACCACGGCTCTATGGAGTCGTGCAAACAGGTAGCAGTTGGGTGCAGTCCCGAGCACTTGGAGGCAGTGGCGGTTAGACAGGATTCGTCCCTCCCGGTATTGGGAGTAGATATCGTGCTGTGTCAGAGAGCCATTACGCAAAGTCCCTGGCCAGGGCAAGCGAGATTTGCTGGTGGGTTCCAGCAGTTTCTCAGGGTGTAATGGGCTTCACTCCGACACGACTTATACCGCTATTAGGGGACTGACGCTTGCCGCCCCCCTAGGCCCGATATGCGATAGTCTTGGACGAACGGACCGGACTGTATGGAGATTGTCACATCAGACTCAGTAGGAGTTCGGATGGGTTTACTCATCGGCCTTCTTATCGACAACTACCTGGGGACCGTTACGTACAGCCAGTGCCGCTTGCGGTCTGTGGTTAAACCCACTGCCAGCGTAGTAGTCGAGTCTCTAGAGTCCTACACAGAGAGTTTCCTACTCCAGGCGAAACGATATAGAGGTTGCATGGTTTTGCGACAAAGGGTTCGGACGCATACGTGCGTTTACGCGCGTACGACTTTCGGACAGTTTTTACCAGTCGGCTTTGGTTTAAGCCAGTTACTGGTATCCGGTTATTGGATTTTTACAGTCTAAAGTTTTTCCGTATTTTTACGGATCGGAGGGGCGTTCTCGTAATTACTCGAGAAGCTTCTAGAAGATGTGACTAAGGAGGTTTCTTTTGGATAAGAGAGTGAGTCATGGTGGTGATTCATTCACTTCATTAATGCACATTTATTGCTTAATGACTCATGCTAATGAATCATCACAAGATATTTTATGAAGCATGCTTATTCATTTCCTTTATTGATTATTCTAAAATAAGAATGCTTCATAATATTATGATACACTCTCTCTCTTCTCTCATTATCTTATCACACATTCTCTCTCCTCAAGCTCTCATCTTCAAACCCTAATCCTTAATCCTCATGTGTTGAGATCAAAGGATTAGTTAGACTAAACAATCCATAACCTTCACTCTATATCATCCTCTCATCTTTGATTAGCAATCAAAGTTGATTAGTTACCTCAAGTTAGAGGTTTAGCTTGGTGTTTTGCTCTCGGGTGGATCGTCTACTACCTAGAGAAGGTCGAGGAGAACAAAGGAGGACGTAAAGAAGAAGGACCGGTTTCATTAGGTATAATCCCTAATCACTTGTGAAATGAAACTCATAGAATACGGTTATTTATAGTTTAGCTTCGATTCAAGCGGTTAGTCGATGTTCGTTGTTTAAACTTGATCGTTTTTGTAAAATCCGCCTCCCCACAAGAACTGGGGTGTACTACATCGACTTACAGTGGTATCAGAGCCTCGCTAAACACTAAATAACTTAATCGCAAATTTGTACGAATTTCGAACGGAAAAACGAAACCGGAAAACCCTAAAAAATACTAGTTTCTGTCGAATTCAAAACAAGGTCAGAAAATTTTTCAGGTGTGTTCAGAGAGCTAGAAATGAGTCCAGGAGAACACCCAAGAAATTCGAGCCCATGAATCGGCAACTCGGCCGCGAAAGCGCGGCGGATCGGTGGGATCCGCCGCCCTTCCGCGGCGCTTTGGCCGAGTCATGGACTCGTCTTTCTTGAGTGGGTCCCCTGTGACATTTGGGGTTTTCTGGAATATTTAATTATTGCTCAGGTTATTGTTTAACAGAGCAGATTTTGGAGCAATATTGATGTTGTTTATTCGATCGAAAAGTACAGTATTTGCGTATTGGATTATATCTGTGATTGTTTAATGTGTTCGTAAACCTCCCCTAACTGCTAGTATGTCGGTTGGCAGGGGGTTGCACATTTCTGAAATGGTTATATCTGTTTGTGCATATAAACTGTATTGGACTGTTGTGGTGTATAGCCGGGGTTCGCAATGGGTTATTGGTTAATTCATTTGTTGTAAATGTAATTTGTTGTAATATTATTTTCGCGGGGCACTTCCAGGTTGCGGTTGTAGCCACCGTTGTATTATTTCATTTTACTGTTTTTGCTCCTAGGACTGACCCAAGGTGGGGTACACAGACTGCCGGGTGGGTAGTTTGCCGTACCCGTAGGGGTCGAGGGTGGGGTAAACGGCTATTCATCACAACTGTGTAATCTGTCTTTTCTTGCAGGCTCAAAAGAAATACAGATTGCTTGCAAATCCAATAATGTTTATCTGTGTTCTGGAATGAATATCATTGCGTCAGACGAATGTAAAATATCTATATTTATTATAGCTATTTAGACGTCACTTATGTTTTACACCCGCGCTAGCCCAGCCCCCGCTCTGTCGTTAGTTAAGTAACCTAACGGGTGATGACGGGACCCCGTGGCGAATGCGGATGGCATAAGAGGACGTTATATTTTCGTTGTTTTCTGCAATGATAGGTTAATGATGGGACGCATTATCTATAATGCAAAGTAAAACAAACCAAAGTTTAAATCGTTGGAACAATTTAAAAGAAACCACTCGGTTATTTTTAAAACAGATATTTTTTAAATGCGGAGATTTAACCACTCCTTTTAAAAGCTATCAGGTTCCTTCGGTTATATCAAGTTCACTACGTTCACGGTTTCGCCAAAACCATTCGTAGCCCTCCGTCATTTCATCTGGGTATTCAGTAGTATTCAAGCTATGTATTTTGACCTAACGCCAAGGCATAGTGTTTGGTAGCTGCTGGATATTCATTTGTTGCATAGATAGATGAGTTAGTTTGGGACAGTCGTATTATCATTTTGGCCGAACGTCAAGGATATATACGGATGGGTTCAAATTGACAAGATAATGATGGGTAAAACTTGACATGTGACTTATGACATTTTGACCTAACGCCAAGGTCATAAGAGCATGGGGCAAAAACTTATATCGGGAATTTCTAAAGAAACTGAAATTTGCAAAGAGATGCATACCATTTGGAGTTTGATGAATGTTGGTAGGATTCCTTCAACATTATCATACGATGATATTTGGATCCCGATCCTACTGTGAGTATATGCTACTTATCAGGATATTCGTCGCTTAACGATCAATGCTATAAACCTAGTAGGTGTCCAGAAAAGTGTCAGCGGGGTTACGCCCCCAGAGAAAAGAGGTTATTTAATTAAGGAACTTCGCGAAAGCGTTGGAAAACCTCCCTCGAAGTATCGACACCGGCCTGGCTGAACGGTTAAGCAAGTATTGTACGGTGAGAATAGTCTTGGCTAATTCTTCTTTTATGGTTTGAGGAAGGATTTGAGAAACAGTGGGAGCCATCCAGTTTAGATAAACTAAAAACCACTCTAAACTTGCAAGAGCATCATGCTAAAGAGTTTTCTTCTCTCTCTCCTAATTGCAGCGACCCTGAAAATGACTGGACTTAAGTTACTTTTAGAGAAAAATATACTGACAGGGCCAAACTATAAAGATTGGCTGCGGAATGTCAAGATGGCTTTGACCTATGACAAACTGGGGTACGTCCTCACCGCTACAGCACCTGCTGTCCTTGGTCCCAAATCCAGCAATGCGGATAAGGAAATCCGCAAAACCTGGGATTTAGACTGCGCGAGAGCCAAGTGCATCGTGCTTGCCTCGATGAACAATGAACATCAGAGGAGGCACGAGGATATGTCCCTAGATGGCATATTTCTCCATACAAAGGAACTTTATGGAGAGCAATCTCGTATAGCTAGATACGAGACCTCTAAGAAACTGTTTCGAGCGAGGTTGGCTGTCGGGTCATCGGTAGGTGAACATGTCCTACAGATGATCGGCTATATTGAAGAGCTCGCGGACCTTGGGACGACTTTGGATAATGAGCTCTATACAGACCTTGTTCTCCAGTCCCTTCCTCCCACCTACGCCCAGTTTATCCTCAACTTCAATCTTCAAGGAAAAGAAGTTGAACTTGCGGAACTCCTGAACATGTTAAGGAGTGCAGAGGGCACCTTGCAGAAGGCAAGGGAAACACCCGCTATGTTTGTTGGCGGTTCATCTTCTTCCGGGTCCAAGGCTAGGGCCAAAGGAAGGAAGAAGAAGGCCGCACCCAGACCTAGAGGAGGTGTTAGTAAGATGGGAAAGAAGGGAAAGAAAAAGTTTACAGCACCGGTAGTTGGCCTGGATGAGTGCTTCCATTGTCACAGGAAAGGGCACTGGAAGAAAGATTGCAAGGCATGGAACGCCAAGAACCAGGAACCGAAGCAAGCTGTGGCTTCGACTTCAGGTGTGTTTGTAATTGAGAATTGTCTGTCAATCAACTCTACTTCCTGGGTATTGGATACCGGATCAGGATCTCATATTTGCAATTCTTTGCAGGCACTGAGAAACCGTAGAGTGCTGAAGGAAGGTGATATGATCCTCAGGGTTGCTAACGGAGCTAGCGTGGGAGCTGCGTCCGTCGGGGATTATCACCTAGGATTGACAAGTGGACACATTTTGGTTTTACATAACTGTTATTTTGTACCCAGCTTAACGTGTAATATCATATCAGTTTCCTTGTTATCAAATAAAGGTTATGATCTCACGAAGGCCCTACCCCAGACTCAGTTCGAGCGGCTGATCGAGATGATAGGTCTTTGATACGCCAATACATGGCCTTAGTGCAAGTGGGAGATTGTTAGTGTATATGCCGTAGAGGCCATTACTGTATCATACTAGTTTGTATATTACTTGATGGATGCTTGGGATATTCACAGTTGTATAGATAATCTTGCTCAAAATAGTAGTATGCCACTTGGTTTGTATCTACTTCAATATGTGCATGTGTTTCTTTTAGCATATCGCTTATACATATTAGTAGAGCCCTTAGGATCTTTGCTTGATTACCAACGTTGTGATGGCAGTCACACTTGTGGGGGCTGGGTAATCTATAAGCACATCCTTATACAAGTCCCTAGTCGTAGGACTATCGAGACAGGGCATCGATACTCTGGAGTAGACTAGCGTATGCGCTTCTCATCCCAGCAGGGGAGATAGTCTGTCCCACAGCCATCAGTACGTCGTACTGGAGATAGTATGCGGGTGCTCGTTAGGTTACGAGTACACTAGACAGGACTCGTCGGGAACTGTTGGTTGGTATTATATCTATCGTCAGTTATTAGTTTCCATGTGACATGAGTACAGCTTAGTCCACTGACTTGATACTATTACTTCACCTCGAGTGTGTTCCCACTTTACTTTGATTACTACCCTACCACGGCTCAAAGGAGTCGTGCAAACAGGTAGCAGTTGGGTGCAGTCCCGAAGCACTTGGAGGCAGTGACGGTTAGACATGATTCATCTCTCCCGGTATTGGGGGTTGATATCGTGCTGTGTCTAGGAGAGCCATTACACAGGTAGTCCCTGGCCAGGGCAAATGAGATATACTGGTAGGTTTCCAGTGTTATCTCAGGGTGTTCTGGGCTACACTCCGACACGACTTGTACCGCTATTAGGGGACTGACGTTTAACACCCCCTAGGCCCGCCATGCGATATTCTCAGACGAACGGACCGGACTGTATGGAGATTGTCACATACAGGCTCAGTAGGAGTTCGGATGGGTTTACCTCATCGGCCTTCTTATCGACATCTACCTGGGGACCGTTACGTACAGCTAGTGCCGCTTGCGGTCTGTGGTTAAACCCACTGCCAGCGTAGTGTCGAGTCTTTAGAGTCCCACACACAGAGTTTCCCTGCACTGAGCGAAAAGTGTAGAGGCCGTATGGTTTTACGGCAGGGCTATGATCACTTACGTACACTTGTGTGCGTATGCTGTTCGGGCAGGCAATACTAGTGGTCTTTGGTTTAAGCTGGATCCTAGTATTGCACGGATAGATTTGTTTTGTCTTCTGTGCATTCACTGTCACGACCCGAGAATTCGACTCGTGACCGGCACTTAACCACGCAACGTCTACAGACGTAACGCGGCTAAGTAAGCCGAACCCAGAAATCAAAACCAATAAATATAGAGTGATTTAAAACATTTTGTAAAAACAATCGTACATGTCTGAAAAACTTCCATTTATTTAGTAGAAATCCTTTTTAAGTTCAAAAGTTATAAGTTTTATAATTTTGGTAACATTTCCTTTTTTAAAACATTTGCCCCGCCAGTCGGATAGAAACCAGGTGTAACAGAAATGACGAGTAAAATGAATGAAGCATCAAAATAAGATATACGACGCCGTAGCGAAGAATACACAGTAAAGCAAGGACAATATCATAAAAGATGAGACTGCAAAAGTAAAGTCGACTCACATGCGAGCTCGACACCAGAATATAAAACCATACATATCGTCCTCTCAACTGTCTCTAAGTCAATACAGAAAGGTAGATGGAGAGTACTAGATACATCAATATACAACTGAAAGATAACAGATACCGTACAAAACCCACCTATCAGCAAGAGGCTATCTCTGCTCAAAAAGAGTATCTGTGCCAAAAGATGCGGAAACAGCCAGCCGTGACTACTCCCAAGGGCAACCTGCAAACACTGTGGCACAACGGGGGTGAGTTGCCAACTCGTGAATAGAGATAACATATAAAGGTGATCGCAAGCATGCACATATAGCGTGGCTCTACTAATGCCAGCAGATGATATCAATGCATGTCACATAGAGGATGCAATAGTAATGCAAATACTCTAACAGGTAAATGCTACAGGATGAGATATATAGTACTCAATGCTGAGTATGGGATAATAACATCTACATGGACTATGTCAACATGGAAAACCATAATCGGTGCCTCAGGCTGCACTCAAATCCCAAATACACTCAGGCACCGGCACACCCATCGGCCCTCAAATCCTGTACATCTCTGAGAAATCACGAGTGCCCAACATCGGCACCCAAAATATCATAAAATACTCGTGTCCAGCATCGACACGCAAATCCTCGTATATCGGGCTCCGTCAGTCCGGATCGGCCCACGGGGTCCGTCTGCGGTGTCGGCCCTCGGCCCCGGCAGCACGGGTCATCCCGCATCCATCACTCGACTCTGGTCAGTATCCACCGGACAACTGCCAGGTCCAACCAATCACCGGTAGGTACTCGCCCGCCTCCAGGCTCAATCGGCAAATCCCATCGATCATCTCGCCGAGGGGAACCATACCGGGCCCACCACGAACCCGCAAACGGAACATCCACTCCTCGAATCGGGTTTCAAGCACACGTCTCAGCACCGAGAAAACGCGTGGTGGACACACCAAAATATCATATCACGAGGTACCGGGTTTTGCAAAATAGTGCTTTTTGTCTTAAATACTTCCACGGTCCTCAAAACAGAAATCACATGAAAATCCAACACCAATAGTAAATCCAAAGCGAGGTACAATGTAAATCAATCCATGGTATGAGCATAAGGGAAAAACCGCTTTTAAAAGTAGTTTCGTTTCCGGTTTTAAAAGATGTCATGCGGCTCCCACTATACATGAAAGTCATATCAAATCACATATGAAGCGAACTATAGCAATATAATCATGGCAGCTCTACAGTGAGTGTGGCATGGCAATTACTAACGGTGTGTGTGTAGCATGCAAATAGTGCCCGTGCAACATAAACCGTTAGTAATAGTGCGGTGTTCTATCAGTTCTAAGCAATATATGTACAAACACAGCAGGGAATGCAATATGCGATAACAGTCTATGGGGTGCATGCAACATATAATAATAAAGTCCTATCAGCCCTGACGCATAACGCCATGCGGACGATATCCCCGTAGATGTGAAATCTACTCACCTAGCTTCGTGCTATGTGTATCCAACAACTTGCTTGCCCTTCTTCGCGGCGTCCGTCTCACTGGCCTGCGAACCTAAAATCACATAACATGGATCACACATAAGCTTAAATCACAAGAACGCGACAATACGGTCCAACTAGATACTCGTGCCGCAAACCAATCGCGCGTGTGCACGATACGTTAAAACATGTGTGTGCTGAACCACGAACTACCCCGACGCGCTGTGGTGCGTAGCACGCACCAGACCACGGAAGCATGCATGCAAGTTGCACCAAACACACACCCCAACCTAAAGGAAACAGCTCCCAGATTCTTATCTGGAAGAAATCCCACAATTTAAATAAGACCAAACACATCAAAACACCCACATAAACTACCCTGCACAAATATGACATTTGCATCGAATCGTGAAATTGGTGGTATTTTAGCGTAATAGGGGTTGGACTAGGTTACAATGGCCTCACTAACTCACTAACAAGCTACTGAAACCACAACTCACTTCGTTGCACAAGATTCTCACAAATTACCCTATATCACACTAAAAGCACTAAAATCCGATAACCGAAGCAAATCTACACTAACTAAGCTAACTAGGGACCAAGTTAGGAAGTATACCTCACTCTCGACCCTAGGGAGCTGCAGGAAGGTGGAGAGGTGAAGGGGAGGGGCTGCACATGGTGCTGGAGCTGCTGCTGCTCACTGTGCTGCTGTTGCTGTTGCTGTGTGCCTGCTGCTGCTGCTGCTTCTTCTCTTGCTGCTGCTGTTGCTTCTTCTCTTGCTGCTGCTGTTGCTTCTTCTCTTGTTGCTGCTGCTGGGGGTTCTGCTGAGGTGAATGCTGTGTGTGTGAGTGTGTGGGTGTGTGAGAGTGTGTGAGAGTGTGAGAGAAAAACCAAAAAGAAATGAGAGGCTACAATCATCACACAAAAGTCACCCCCCCCTCTCTCACTTCATTTAATGCAAGCATGGCCTAAAGCCATGATGCACTCTCTCTCTCACACACAAGTCAACACACAAAAGAAAACTAATTCAAATTAAAGCAACTTTTTAATTAGCTAATTAAAACCCATTTAAGAATCCAAAAGACTTAATCCTATAATTAACCCACCATGGTTAATAATTATGGTATTTACTTCATTTAAAAACCTAGTTTACATGCACATGTGTGTGCAAGCCTAGGAAAATTTTGGAAAAATATTTATTAAACTAGGAAAAATATTTAAAACACAATTTGGTAAACTTTTTATTAAAAACCATTATTTAATTATAATTATTCACTAACCCTTATCCTGAGGTGTTACATTCACATTCTACGGAACGCGGATGCGGGTGTGTATGCACAGTTTTGAGGAGCGAAGAAGGAGGAGGTGCCTCATTAGGGTTTTGATAGTTGATTCGGCCAAAACCGTTATGTGGCAGGCTCATTAGGGGTTTGACAGTTGATTCGGTCAAAACCATTTTGAGGCAGACTCATTAGGGTTTTGGCAGTTCGTTCGGTCAAAACCATTATGAGCCGGGGACATTATTTACTAATATTTTTAGTGATAATTATGTGATGGCTAATTGCTTTGACCATTTGACCATACTTGACCATACTTGACTTTGTTGACCGTTTGACCAAAGTTGACTTGGACCTTCATGAGAGGTCTAGAGTTTTCTTTGCTTTTCTTTTTATTTTTGGATATGAAAATGATCAAGTCAATTGTTGCCATCAACTTTATCTTGAAAAGATTAGTCATGATGATGTTGGATTATTATTGAACCATGGTTCATTTTCTTAGTTGATTCTTGATTTCTCATTCTCTCTCTTAAGAAAATAAAATGAGAAAGCTCTATGGTTCTTCTTCATCTTCCTCCTCTTGAAAATTCCTTTGATCTCATGTGTTGAGAGAAAAAGGATCCAAATAGACAAACACATCCATCTACCTCTTCTACACAACTTAGGACATCAAGACTAGCGATCTTGTTGCCCTAGTTGCCTCGGTTCGAGGTGTAGCTCGGAGCACAACTCTCGGGTGGATCGTCTTCGACTCAAGAAGGCCGCGGAGGTGACCAAGATCCGCATCGATCCTCGGAGCGTGGATGGACGAGCAGGACAGCGGAATGAAGACCCGAATGACCGGTATCGTGAGGTATCATCTCTATGGCATAGTAGATAGTACCTCAAGTAGTTTGCTAGTTTGTTGTTTAGCAAAGATCCTTCTTTTAGTCCATGTTGCCTTTGCGCCAAAAAAATGTTTTTCGCCGTTTACGCCTCCCCGTAAGAACCGGGGTGAGCAACGTGGACTTACACAAAGACCAAAATAAGAGTAGATGGTCCTGGCATGTTGCCTTGGGGTTGCCCCGAGTAGACTAATTCTTCATCTTCCTCGGTATCTGTCACGACCCGAAGATACGGAACGTGACTGACACTTAAATTACGAAACATCTAAAAGCGTAACGTAATCTAAGTAAGCCAAAGGCCAGAAATCTAAACCAAATTAGAAGTAGAGTGAAGGAAAACTTGTTAAAATAAAACGATTTTAACCAAAACAAATCGCATTAAACATTTTATTAAAGCAACAAATTTTCCCGAAAATTTCGGCAGAGTCTCATTTGTAAATACTGGCCCCGAAACGGGTAAAAACAAGAGAATATACAAATAAATCATGAATAAGGCATCCCCAAGCGGGAGCTAGCTCTTCGCCAAAGGCGGACTCACAACCACAATGCAATATATATCATCAATACCAAATAAGCATGTAAAAGCACGAAAATAAGAAAACAACACGTCGGATCAAGTGAGCATCGACACTAAACCACCAATACAAGTCTCAAGTCTTACCGTTTAGTACAATATACAGGGGTAAATGGAGTATACTAGATACAAATAAAATACAAGGTGGGAGCAAAAGAAAATCCTCCAAAACCCACCTGTGAGCAAACTGCAAGCCGATGCACAAGAACGGAAATAGAAAATACACCCGCTGATCCTGCGCTGACATATCAGACCTGCAAAATACCGTGGCACAACGGGGGTGAGTTTCCAACTCGTGAGTAGCAAATAACATTTAAGAAGGCTATCGTAAGCATGCACGCAAATGCGTCACAACCTACGCATATACTAATATGTTGCAATGCACTAACCTGTATGCAACGTGAATGCATAATCAACATGAAACCTGAGTATGTTTGGTATGAGAAAATATTTATTTTTATCTTAGAAATCTTCTGTGAAATAACTGAAGTAACATCAATGAAATCAATAGAAATCCGTGTCAAGCATCGACACAAAATATGTATATCTCAATATCTCATATATCTGTATCTCGAATCTCAATATCTCAATATCGTTGTATTTCAAATCTCAATATCTCTGTATCTCAAATCTCAATATCTCAATATCTCGGGCTCCGGCAGTCCGGATCGGCCCATATCACCAATCTCATGACTACGGTCGGTATCCTCCGGATATCCGCCGCGTCAAAAATACTAATAATAACAACAATCATAACCGGTCGGTAGTGCTCCCCTGCTGGGCTCAACGCCATCTGTGCGATCTTCTTGCCCCAAGATACCACACCGGTTCCACCATGTACCCGCAGATGGTGCATCCCTCTCCTCGAATCGGGTATGTGATACAGTTCAGGAACCGAGAAAACTCATGGTGGACGCCATACACATCATATCACGGGAAAACCGCAACTTGCATTTTAAAATGATAATAAGTTTTTATAAAATTCTTGCGGTTTTCTCCAAAATCCAGAAATCTCATAAATACCGAAATCCTCGAGAAGAATCACAATATATAAATATGCTGGTCATGAATGAAATCTATGATACAGTAGTATACACCATACGAAACACGGCCAGAAGCTATACATAAATCATGATGCAATGAGATATGTATACATGATTAGCAATCCTACGCATCCATTTAATAAGATGAAAATACAGGTGTAAATATACGGATCATATACGATGCAAATGCACAAATATTTATTCTAAGCAAGTTCTATAGTGTTCGTGACATAGCAATTACCAATGGCGTGTGTGTTAGCATGAATAGCGCACGTGCAGCATGGACCAATGGTAATGGTGCAAGTGTCCTATGAGGTGGTATCGCACGGATATATATTTATCTATTTAAGATGATGCAATGCAATGAGGTGCATAACTAGAAACTACGCATATACTACAAATACTACAAGTGATACTAAACCATCGGGAGCCTCACGCCATCTTGACGATCCCCTATAGATGTCTACATCTACTCACCGGGACGCCTCGGCTAAACTGATCCGATATCCGTCCGTCTTTCCGCACCGCGTCCGACACTCTGCACCCGATTCTAGGATCGCACACAAGCAATAAAAAGGATAAATATACGAATAGTCACGGGACAAACGACACAATTTAGTCACGCGCACTAACTAGACGTACACACACTTAGTATACAGAACGCGCCCGCGACAACGCCATAAACTACAGCTAGGGTCACAAAACGTGATAACTACCGGGTCTAAAACTCAAACGTACCAATTGCGCATTCATAACCCATTAAATATCTTAGGGATTTAGTTATAGGTCAACAAAGTCTTAACTTAATTCAAATCGATTAATTTCCAAAAACCTAGTAAGCTTAAATTTCCATTTTAGTTCAAAACTTGATGTTTTAACCAATCTAAATGTTTTAGCAATTCTAGTGGCTATAATACTCATTAAACATCTTAACTAAGTCACACAAACCCTTTCTAAAATCTTCTCTCTTCTATTTATATTAATTATAAAAACCTAGTTTGCAAAAATCATAATTAGAACAATTTAAATGTAACAACTTACAAATTGGCAACTAGATTAAGTTTTCTATATCCTAACATGTTAAACTACATCTTGTAATCATAATTGAGTGATAAAAATTCTAACCTAGCTCAAAACCCCTTCTCTTGATATTTCAAGTTTGAAAATAGAACCAAAATTAAACACTGAAATTAATTAAATTGAAGTAATTAACCTACAATTAAATACTAGGCTTAGGATTATACCTCAAAATCAAGAGATATAGCATGAAATCTTGCCTCCAAAGATGCATCCTTGCACCTCAAACCAAACTAGATTGGCTAAAGAAAATTGGGTAATGCTTAAATTAGGAATTTAGTGATGTTTTATGTGAATTTTGAAGAATTTTTTGAAGAGAATTTGAGATGGAGAATGAAGGGGGCTGTAAAGGGCGGGGGAGGGGGGGGAGGGCTCAGCAGCAGCTTTTGGAGTAGGAGAGAGAGTGTGTGTAATGTTTGGACACTTGTAGAAGCTTATGACCTCTTTTGATCCTTTGCTCTAATTATTAATTCCCTTTTTATTTTTTGTTACAAAACAAGATGTTAAGGGGAGGGGGGCTGTCAAGAGGGGCTCGGCCAAATATGTGGGGGAGAGTGTGTGAGGTTTGTGTAGAAAATTCTAGTGAAGAAAAACCCATCCAAACTCATTAATTGCATATTACATCATTTTCAATTTTCACTTTAATTTATTTTCTAATTAAACTAGAATTTTCTAGAACCATTTAGGTCAAATGTAAAACATTAAGCATGTTATAAACTAGGTTATAAGTGGTCATGGTTTACTAATGAAGGATTAACCCATTCCAATTTGTAATTTACACTGATTTAATGTATAAATGAAAGCTTATAATAATATTTAAATTAATTAATCTAAGAAAAATATTTAAGTAACTTATAAATTATAAATGACTAAATAAATACCAAATACCGGTAATTACATAGTTAAAATAGGTATATTTGAGTCTATGATGAAAAATAATTATAATTAAGTTTTACGAAAAATACGGTTTATTTTACCGATTATCAGAAAATTCACCTAAAGCATTTTATTTATTTTAAAAACGTTACAATCTTTCCCACTTAAAGAAATTCGGTCCCCGAATTTAAATCTAACTATGCGTACCCTCGAAAATATGTGGATATTTCTTTCGCATCTCGACCTCGGCTTCCTACGTGACCTCTTCGCCGCTCAGACCACGCCAAAGAACAATTACGAACGATATGTCTCCGGACCTTGGTTTCCTCATCTGCCGACCTAGAATGACTATCGGCTGCTTTTACGAAAGTGGGATTGGGCTCCAGCTGGATCATCTGATGCCATAACGCGTAAGAGGGGTCATGAAGCTACTTGCGGAGCATCGATACATGAAATATGGGTGTACATCTAGAAAGCTGGGTGGAAGAGCCAAACGATAACAACTGTGCTGATATGCTCGAAAATCTCTAAGGGGCCCACATATCTGGAACTAAGCTTTCCTTCCCTCCCAAATCTCAAAACCCCCTTCATCGGAGAAACTTTTAAGAAAAACATGATCGCCAACAGTAAACTTAAGTCTATGCCGACGTCGGTCTACAGAAAATTTTTGCCCTCTCTGGGCCGCTCTCAGCCTATCCTGAATCACTGAATCCTTTCAGTCGTATCTTACACCATCTGTGGCCCCAACATATGCTCTCACTGAGCTTTGTCCAACAAAATGCTCAACTTACGGGTGATCGACGTTTCCTCCTATATAATTCCTTGAAGGGTGCCATCTGAATCTTCTTCTGGAAGCTGTTATTATTGGAAAACTCTATTAATGGTAAGTGTCGATCCCAACTATCATGAAGTCTAGAATGCAAGCTCGGAGTATGTCCTCAAGAATCTGAATGGTCTTTTCTGATTGACCGTCGGTCTGCGGATAGAAAACTGCACTAAATCTCAATTGGTGTCCAAAATCTCCTGAAGTTTCTACAATAGTCGGCTGGTGAACTGGGTGCCTCTGTCGGACATAAAACAATTCGGAACTCCATATAGTTGCATCATCTTATCAACATATATCTGAGCATACTGAACGAATCCGAAAATGGTCTTGACTGGCTGAAAGTGAACTGCTTTCCGTCAATCAGTCTACAATCTCCAAATAGAGTCATAGTCTTGACTGGTCCTAGATAGGCCTACAATAAGATCCATAGAAGTCTGTTCCCATTTCCACTCCAGAATGGCCAAAGGTTGTAATTCTTCTAATGACCGCTGATGCTCGGCCCTGACCTGTTGATAAGTCAGCATCCTGAAACAAAGTCTGTGACATCCCTCTTCATCCCTTCACATGATATCCGGACGACGTTAATCTTTTCGATCGATTCATCAAAGTTTCACAATTTCCCAAGAGCTCAACACTCGAGCATAGTTTAAAAATACTCAGAACATGCCACAGTACCTACGGACCAGCCGTAGAAGGGCAAATCCAAGCCTCACTAATGGCACCACGGAACTGCCGCAAACCCTAAGGTTCAAAAGCGTTCCATGGTCATTATGTCGAGTTAGGGTTTCATTCTTCTAAAGGGTCCATAGAATTACTTGCATGTTTTTCCGAATACCTTAAACTTGGAAGAATGGGTTTTTGACATTCGTTCGAATTTTTTAACTTCGCCTAGTCAACATGCGAATACCCGAAATAATGTTAAAATACGAATACGAAACACTCCGAATTGCCTATATTGTAAGATCACACCCAATGCAAACTTAGCACAAACAAGCAACACCTGAAACACTAAAACCCAGATCCTGGAACACTGGAAAATAATTTTGAAGCCAGAACTCTCAAACAGGGCCGGCTGTCACGAGAAATCTGCTAATCTGCCGTCGACTGTCTCTGAACCGTGCTTAAACAACAAAAGCTAACTCCGGGACTCCGACTCAAAACATCAGCCACAACCTTCGCTATGCCCGGACGATAAAGAATCTCGCAGTCATAATCTTTCACTTGCTCCATTCAACCGTGCTATCTCAAAATTCAGATCTCGCTTCTGAAGAAAATGTACCTTAAACTCTTGTGGTCCATGAACATCTGGCACGACTCGTCTCCAAATATTAAGTGTAAAAATCACTGCGGCTATCTCTAAATCATGCACGGAATAGTTCTGCTTGCTCTTCTTCAATTGCCGAAAAGCATCACAAAAACCAATAAAACCACCTGATCCTGAAGGCAGAAATAATACTGGCGCCGTAGTCCAACGAGTCTTAAACTACTGAAAGCTCTATTCGCATGCCTCGGTTCAAAGAAAGGAAACTCCTTTTTGGGTCAACCCGGTCAACGTTGCAGCTAGACAAGAAGAACCCTAACCAAGCACCGGTAATATTCGGCCAAATCCAAAAATGCTGGGAACCTTCATCACTGATACAGGTCTGGGAAAGTGCTGAACGACTTCGATCTCCTTCGGTTCCATACTTACCATCTCTCGTACTACGTGATCCCAAAAGGTCAACACCACCCAACCAGAAAACACACTTAGATAATTCAGCGAATAGATGGCGCTCTCTCAAAGTCTGCAATGAAATCCTCAATCACCGCCCAGGCTCCACTCGGTTCCAAAAGTAAACTAAGATGTCCTTAATGGACACAATGATAGACTGATCAAGAACAGCCTAGATAGTCGGTCTATCCAATCCATAAATGCTACTGGGGTATTGGTGAGCTCGAACGACGACACCAAAACTCATAACGCCCGCAACTTGTGTCATGCCCCGCTTCCCAGAGTACGCTAAGATATGCACGTGACAGAGCCAACCATGTTACCTGTGGATAGGAATATCCCTCCACAGTCACATTACGGCTGTAGAGATATCAAGAACAATAATAAAAAACTATCTAATATATGTCCATGAGCCAAAATAACGAATCAAGAATAAAATAGTGCGGAAGCAAAAAGATCCAATACAATAATAACTGGAATGTACGTCCCATAATGCGGGCTCACATCAGGAAATGAAAGTACTGAAAGGAAACTAAACTAAACTAATAACATGTCCTCACTGTTCGGCCTGTTGATCAAAGTACTCTTGGACAACCTGCGATAAGGACAAGGGATCTGGGCCATGCAAAACCCAGACGTCAGTGCGTCATAATATTAAAAATTCTAATCAAGAGGGATATAACGAAATATGCAGGTATGAAGTATAAACGGTAACAAGTTATCAGTAACAAGTAAACAGTAACATGAATATAGATCAGTGAACAGGATACAAACATGTGAAGTGCAGTGAGTAGTCTAAACTGTGCTATAGGGTTATCTACTCTAAAGTTATTCGAAATCAATTAATGTAATCCTCATCGTAACCTATCGGTCTATGCCCCGTTCAACCCCACGGGACCACGATAACAAGATATGGTAGACTGTGAGTCTATGTCCCGTTCAACCCCACGGGACCACGGTAACACGATGTAATAGACTGAGTGTCTGTATCCCGTTCAACCCCACGGGACCACGGTAACAAGATGTAATAGCCCTTTGAGTTACGTTCGGATACATTCTTGATTTTCCCATACCCCCAAGGTTATGTGTGTAAGTCAGGTATTGATAAATCTGAGACTAATGCCAACAGGATCAAGCAGGTACATGTTTGTCTGTATAGACAACAAGAAATGTCCGTAGGGACAACAGGTCAAGATTGTCGGCATTAGTAACAAGAACAGGTAATATGTTACGCTGTGGTACATCAGGTCATGTCAGGTGGTATACAAGTGTCAAGTCATGTCAAGGAGGGCACATGTATCAAGTGGGTGCTCATAATCAAACTGTAATAAGTATGGGTACACAAAAACAAGTATGGGGTACTAATATAACAATAAAATGGAATAATGTGATATGGTATGCAGAAGATATAAATTCAAAGATATGGATGCACAATTATCGATTAGGGTTATATTTATAGTTCCAATACTAATTAGGATGCACTTTATTAAACATGGGGTGTTAATTTCACAGTATTATGTATTAATATGATCTGTGGATGCAGTTATATATATTCTAAATGAGATGGATGCAAACGGGTATCCGAAAAGTTATAAAACTATAAAATGGTAATGTGGGATGTACAACTAAGCAATATGTGATATAAATACTGATATGGATGCAGTATATTGTAATCTACTATGTAACAAGATTAGTTTTCATGACCTAGATCTGAAATGATATGAATGGATGCAAACGGAACATCGAAAAGCTATAATATGAAACATGGGATACTAGGTTTAAAATACAGGTATGATATTTATTCAAATAGGTATATAATGAGTTATATAGCATGTAGCAAGATTAACTTGCCTAGACGGATCAATAAACGGATGTATACGGAACGTTTCACTTCGGTGAAAAGTCGCGACGCGCGCACTGTATACGGAACGGTTCCAAACAATGCACAAGGGTGATCACACAAGTCAGGTACGTTCGCTGGGTCGTCTGGATCGTCGGCGTCGTCATGGCTCCGGCGATCTATAGAAGACAGAAAACAGTTTTTAAGGAAAGAAAGACAGAAAAGAAGAAAGAAAGAAAGAAAAGGGAAAGGAGAAGGAAGGGGCTCACTGGGGTGCACTGTGATCAGGGAACGAGGGGGCAACGATGAGATCGACTGCAGCGATCTCGCCGGCGATGGAGCGGTGTGCAGGGGGTGCTCGGGTTCTAGGGTTTGGAGAAGGAGAGAGGGAGAAGAGGAGTGGGGGGAAGGTGAGGATGAGGAGAGGTCGGTAGGGGCGTCGTCGGAGGCTTGGGAGACGGCTAGCGCGAGGCCGGCGATGGCTGGGGTTTGCTGGGTCTCGCGGTTGAAAAGAAAAATGTGAGAGAGGAAGGAGGGTAATATATATATAGGGAGAGAGAGAGAGGGATAAAGAAAGCGAGCGGAGAGAGAGAGAGAGAATCTGAGAGAGAGGAGAGAGAGAGCGAGATCGAAAGGAGAGAGAGAGAGAGAGAGCGAGATCGAAAGGAGAGAGAGAGAGATGAACAGTTAGGAGAAAGAAATTTGGCTGTTTGTGGGGAGAGAGAAAGAGAGAGATATCGCGGGGAGAGAGAGAGAAAGAAAAAGAAAGAGAGAGGGAGTGGGGGCCACGGGACAGCGAGAGAGAGAGCTGGAGTGTGCTGGGTAATTAGGAATTAGGATTTAAGATTTAAAATTTAAAAAGATTTGTAGTTTGAAAAATATTTTAGTTAGTTACACAAATTTAAGCTGTCGATTAATTAAATTAATTAATTTGAATTTTGGCGGTATAGAAAATATTTCAAAACGCACCCGGGTTGGGTCTAAAAATTCAGATTTAAAATACGAAAAATATATGCGACTTTCAAATTCAAAACGAATGCTCAGATAACGAAAATGTATACCCCCAAGAACAGATACACGTACTTGGGCGTAGCCATTCAAACACGTCCGTTTCACTGAACGGGATGAGAACAAGATGCGCGGATGCTACCACGGGGTTAGGGGTATCATGCAGACCATGCTAAGTAATTTTAAAATATTTTTCGTGACATAAAATGTTATCTGGTAAAAGGTACAATGTTAGATAAAATGCCAGTATGCACTACACATGAAAATGCACAGTCTACGTAACAAGTCTGGGTAATTCATAAATATGAATCAAACAGGTTCAAGCAAGCGGGTCGGGTCGAATGCAAAGTAAAATGTAAAATACTATTCACACCCAAAACACGATAAATCAAGAAAAATACCACATATAAGTAAATACGGGAATTGGAATTGGTATAGATGAACTAGGTTGTTACATTATACCCAACTACAAAAGAATTTCGTCCTCGAAATTCCAAGAACAAGAAAAGATAAACAATCAAGAAACTACAAGAATAGATGTGGAAACTTCTGCCGGATTTCATCTTCTCGTTCCCAAGTTGA
The DNA here is from genome assembly GCA_030015575.1 of Agapanthus africanus. Taxonomy (NCBI): domain Eukaryota; kingdom Viridiplantae; phylum Streptophyta; class Magnoliopsida; order Asparagales; family Amaryllidaceae; genus Agapanthus; species Agapanthus africanus. Next base: position 193,043,118 of record JASDDO010000024.1, on the reverse strand, counting down.
TTCTCCATGTGAGTGATTTCCCCAAGAAACAAGTACAAGAGGGATAACCTTGTTCTTAAGAACATTTTCCCTTCGATCCACGATCAACACTGGTCGTTCCTCAAAGGTTAAATCTTCTCGTACAGTCAGCTCCGAATGATCCAGTACGTGTGTTTCATCTCGAACATATTTACGGAGTTGAGATACATGAAACACGTCATGAACATTCGCCAAGGATTGTGGTAAAGTCAATCGATACGCCACTTCTCCAACACACTCCAAAATCTCGAAAGGCCCAACGAATCGAGGACTAAGCTTTCCTCGACTTTCGAAATGAATCACTCCTCTAGTCGGTGATATATTCAAGAATACCAGATCACCAACAGCGAACTCTAGAGGTCTTCTCGATGTATCGGTCCAACTCTTCTGCCGATCTTGCGCTGCCTTCATATGTTTCCGGATAGTGTTAACTTTCTCTACTGTTTGCACGATCAAATCTGGTCCCAACAATCTTCGTTCTCCAACATCGTCCCAACAAACGGGTGAGCGACACTTGCGACCATACAACGCTTCAAATGGAGCTATCTGAATAGTCGCCTGAAAAATGTTATTGTAAGAAAACTCCACCAAGTGTAGATGATCCTCCCATGAACCCTTGAAGTCTAACATGCAAGCTCTCAACATGTCTTCAAGAGTTTGGATCGTTCTCTCCGACTGGCCATCTGTCTGAGGATGATAAGTTGTGCTAAACTTCAATCGAGTCCCCAAACTTTCCTGTAAGCTCCTCCAAAAGTGTGATAAGAAACGGGTGTCACGGTCGGACACGATGCTCACCGGTACTCCATGCAATCTCACAATCTCCTGCATGTACCGTTCTGCCAATGCTTCCGTTGATTGACCAACTCGAAATGGTATGAAATGAGCTGCCTTGGTCAATCGATCAACAATCGCCCAAACTGCATTATTGCCTTTTGGACTTCGCGGTAAAGCCGTCATGAAATCCATGATTATATGTTCCCACTTCCATTGAGGAATCGGAAGTGGTTGCAATAAACCAGTAACCCTTTAATGTTCAGCCTTAACTTTGTGATACACCAAGCACTTCTCTACAAAGCGGGCAATCTCCCATTTCATGCCTTCCCACCAGAAATGCTGTCGTAGATCTCGGTACATCTTCGTGCCTCCTGGATGTACGGAATATGCGGAACTGTGTTCCTCCTTCATCACTTTTTCGCGAATATCTCCCTTTGGCACACACAAACGACTACCATGTCGCAACAAACCATCTTCATGAATCAACAAGTCCGTTCGAAGTCCAGCTTCAACCTGTTCTCGAAAATTTTGCAATCTAGGATCCTGTAACTGCGCTGCTTTAATATTCTCGATCAACGACGACTGTACTTGCAGCTGCATCAACTGTCCCGAAGAATACGGTAGCACAACTTCCAAATCGAATCTCCAAAAGTCTTCAATAAGCTCCTTCTGTGCAGTTAACATCTGAATTGCTGGCAACTGACTAACGCATCCGGCACAACATTAACTTTCCCCGGATAGTATTTAAGATCAAGATCGTAGTCAGCCATCAGCTCCAACCATCTACGCTGCATCATATTAAGCTCCTTCTGTGTGAACACGTACTTTAGGCTTTTGTGATCGGTGAATACCTCGACCCTTTCACCCAATAAGTAGTGTCTCCAAATCTTCAAAGCTAAAATCACAGCTGCTAGCTCTAAATCATGAGTTGGGTAATTCTTCTCATGGGTCTTCAACTGTCTCGATGCGTAAGCTATAACCTTCCCATGCTGCATCAAAACACATCCCAATCCTTTCCCGGATGCGTCGCTGTAAATCACCAATCCTCTGGAACTGTCTGGCACGGTTAAAATAGGAGTGGTTATCAATCTCTGCTTCAACTCCTCAAAAGCTGACGCACATTTATCCGTCCACACAAATGGTACTTCCTTGTGAGTAAGCTTGGTCAAAGGCTCAGCCAAACAAGCAAAATTCTCCACGAACCTTCTGTAATATCCAGCAAGTCCAAGAAAGCTTCTGATCTCTGCAACGTTCTTCGGAATCGGCCAATCTCGAACTGCTGCAATCTTTTCGGGATCAACGGCGATTTCATCTCCAGACACGACATGCCCCAAAAACTTCACTTCTTCAAGCCAAAACTCGCACTTGCTCATCTTTGCATACAATCTTTCTTGCCTCAATGTCTGCAGTGCTATCTTCAAGTGTTCTGCATGCTCTTCAATACTCTTTAAGTAGACCAGAATATCATAAATGAACACCACTATAAACCGGTCCAAGAATGGTGAAAAGATTTGGTTCATCAAGTCCATAAATATCGCCGGTGCATTCGTTACTCCGAAGGGCATCACTAACTACTCGTAATGTCCATACCGATTCCGGAACGCCGTCTTGCAAATATCTTCTGATTTAACTCGGACCTGATGATATCCAGATCGCAAATCCAGCTTCGAGAATACCCTTGCACCTCTAACCTGCTCGAACAATTCGCCAATGCGAGGTTTCGGGTACTTGTTCTTAATAGTCACCCGGTTTAATTCTCGATAATTGATGCACATCCTCCTTGTGCCATCTTTCTTCTTGACTGGAAGAACTGGAAGTCCCCAAGGTGAGTTACTGCTACGAATCCAACCCTTCTCAAGTAATTCAGCAACATGCTTCTTGACTTCTTCCAACACCACTGGTGCCATTGGATAGTACGCCTCAGAAATTGGCGCCGCACCAGGAATAAGATCGATCGCGAACTCCACATCTCGTTTTGGCTGTAAACCCGAGATGTCTTCGAACACGTCCATGAAATCTTGAACTACCGCTGGCGCTTCTTCCTTATCAACTTCCATAGACGAAAGAACATTATTTGTCGGCCTAGCCCTAAACTCGACTGGCCCGACAGAACTGCTTCCTCCAGTAAAGATAAACTCCGGATATCCGGGAATCTGGAAAATCACTTTCTTTGCCCTACAATCAATGTGAGCGTGGAATGTGCCGAGAAAATCCATTCCCAAGACAACTTCATAACTGCCGGTATCAATCACCAAGAAGTTAGCAAATAACTCCCATCCGCAAACAACAATTGAACAATCCTTACATTCTCTACTAGCTATGATCTTCCCATTCCCAGTGTGTATATCCCAACTACTAGATAAATTCGTGCAAACAATCAAGTGTGTAGCAATAAACTTGGACGACATAAAATAATGGGATGCACCAGAATCGAATAACGCTAATGCGGGAAAACCATGAACAAGTAGGATACCTGAAACAACTTCTTCTGAAGCCTTAGCTTCCTCAGCCGTCAGGGTAAATGCTCAAGCATGATTGGGTCCCTGAGTCAACTGCTTCTGCCCCTGAAACTGCTTCTGCGGTGGCCTTTGAACATCATCCTTCAATCGAAGCTTCGACGGACAAGTATCAACGATATGTTCAGTCGATCCACAAACAAAGCAAAGTCCAAGTCTTCTTCGACAATCCTTCCATAAGTGTCCCGATCGTTGGCAGTAGTCGCACACTGTTCTTCCTTTCTGCACGGTTGCGACGGGCTTTTTCATAGGTACAACACCGCGTCTATTCACCGGAATACCTCTGCGTGTATGTGCTCGGTTTGGTGTAAACGCTGGCTTCCGTACTTCCATTGCTTGCTGCTACGTACCCCCAGTCTTCATAGATAGGCTCTGCTGCTCTCGGGCCGCTGTAAGTACTTGTGAGAAAGTGGTCAAACCCAGGGATATAATTTGCCTCTGGATGTCCACATCCAAACTGCGCATGAACCTTCTTGCCCTATCAGCATCGGTAGCAACCAAAGGTCCAGCGAATCTACTGAGCCGTGTCCACTCAGCTGCATGTACATCCACAGGTACACCGTTCTGCTTCAAACTGATAAAATTTTCTTCCATTTCCTCCCGTGCAGTCTGCGGGAAGAACTTCCTCAAGAAACTCTTTGAAAAATCCGCCCAACTGATCGGCTTGGGTAAGTGGGTCTCTTCCACAAGCCACCATTCACGGGAATAGTCTACCAACTGGATGCATACCACATCCACTCTCTTGTCCTCTGGGATCTGTGCCGCAATGAGCAAATTCTCCGTATAAAGCAGCCACTGCTCCGCTGGCAACAGCTCTTCCAGGCCAGTAAAGAAGGACGGACCAAGTCTCCTGAAATCCGCCACGGTACCCACACGATCAACTGGTCTGGCCACAACATTGTTTACGGACTGCTGGACGGTTCGTAAACCTTCCTGAAAAACTTTTGCTTGTTGCTGGTTCAGCTCGGTCTGCCGTTTCTGGTTCTCCAGCATCCCACGGATTACTCCAAGAAAAGCAGCTTCGTCAACACACCTCTGGTACGTTTTCAGATTTCTGCCTGCCATGTTCCTGAAATCAAAACACCGAAAGGATTAGTATGATAACAGATTCAAAAATATAGATCAAGGATATGAATCAAGACTAGAACTCCAAGTTACTTAAATAGAGTACCGCATTGTAACCATGCCGCGGTACATAACTACAATCACATAACTCCACCCAAGTCGCCTAAATTCTAGAGATAACCAATAGGAAACTAAGTCTTGATTCGAGATGCAAAGAGGTTTGCATATCGTCAGGGTAAGAATCAAGAGGAAGTTAAGATTCAAGAATGGCAAGATAGTAAAGTGGTAGAACATATTCCTAATCATGAGTATTCTGATTCGTGTATTGGGTCCAATACCCAACTACAAAAGAATCAAACCCAATTAACCTAGATTCTATGGCTCTGATACCAAACAAACCCTGTCACGCCCCGCTTTCCAGAGTACGCTAAGATAGGCACGTGACAGAACCAACCATGCTACCTGTGGATAGGAATATCCCTCCACAGTCACATTACGGCTGTAGAGATATCAAGAACAATAATAAATAACTATCTAATACATGTCCATGAGCCAAAATAACGAATCAAGAATAAAATAGCGCGGAAGCAAAAAGATCCAGAACAATAATAACTGGAATGTACATCCCATAATGCGGGCTCACATCAGGAAATGAAAGTACTGAAAGGAAACTAAACTAAACTAATAACAGGTCCTCACTGTTCGGCCTGTTGATCAAAGTACTCCTGGACAGCCTGTGATAAGGACAAGGGATCTGGGCCATGCAAAACCCAAACGTCAGTGCGTCATAATATTAATAATTCTAATCAAACAGGATATAACGAAATATGCAGGCATGAAGTATAAACGGTAACAAGTTATCAGTAACAAGAAAACAGTAACATGAATATAGATCAATGAACATGATACAAACAGCTGAAGTGCAGTGAGTAGTCTAAACTGTGCTATAGGGTTATCTACTCTAAAGTTATTCGAAATCAATTAATGTAATCCTCATCGTAACCCATCGGTCTATGCCCCGTTCAACCCCACGGGACCACGATAACAAGATATGGTAGACTATGAGTCTATGTCCCGTTCAACCCCACGGGACCACGGTAACACGATGTAATAGACTGAGTGTCTATGTCCCGTTCAACCCCACGGGACCACGGTAACAAGATGTAATAGCCCTTTGAATTACGTTCGGATACATTCTTGATTTCCCCATACCCCCAAGGTTATGTGTGTAAGTCAGGTATTGATAAATCTGAGACTAATGCCAACAAGATCAAGCAGGTACAGGTTTGTCTGTATAGACAACAAGAAATGTCCGTATGGACAACAGGTCAAGATTGTCGGCATTAGTAACAAGAACAGGTAATATGTCACGCTGTGGTACATCAGGTCATATCAGGTGGTATACAAGTGTCAAGTCATGTCAAGGAGTGCACAGGTATCAAGTGGGTGCTCATAATCAAACTGTAATAAGTATGGATACACAAAAACAAGTCTGGGGGTACTAATATAACAATAAAATGGAATAATGTGATATGGCATGCAGAAGATATAAATTCAAAGATATGGATGCACAATTATCGATTAGGGTTACATTTATAGTTTCAATACTAATTAGGATGCACTTTATTAAACATGGGATGTTAATTTCACAGTATTATGTATTAATATGATCTGTGGATGCGGTTATATATATTCTAAATGAGATGGATGCAAACGGGTATCCGAAAAGTTATAAAACTATAAAATGGTAATGTGGGATGTACAACTAAGCAATATGTGATATAAATACTGATATGGATGCAGTATATTGTAATCTACTATGTAACAAGATTAGTTTTCATAACCTAGATCTGAAATGATATGAATGGATGCAAACGGAACATCGAAAAGCTATAATATGAAACATGGGATACTAGATTTAAATACAGGTATGATATTTATTCAAATGGGTATATAATGAGTTATATAACATGTTGCAAGATTAACTTGCCTAGACGGATCAATAAACGGATGTATACGGAACGTTTCACTTCGGTGAAAAGTCGCGACGCACGCACTGTATACGGAACGGTTCCAAACAACGCACAAGGGTGATCACACAAGTCAGGTACGTTCGCTGGGTCGTCTGGATCGTCGGCGTCGTCATGGCTCCGGCGATCTATAGAAGACACAAAACAGTTTTTAAGGAAAGAAAGACAGAAAAGAAGAAAGAAAGAAAGAAAAGGGAAAGGAGAAGGAAGGAAGGGGCTCACTGGGGTGCAATGTGATCAGGGAACGAGGGGGCGACGATGAGATCGACTGCAGCGATCTCGCCGGCGATGGAGCGGTGTGCAAGGGGTGCTCGGGTTCTAGGGTTTGGAGAAGGAGAGAGGGAGAAGAGGAGTGGGAGGAAGGTGAGGATGAGGAGAGGTCGGTAGGGGCGTTGTCGGAGGCTTGGGCGACGGCGAGCGCGAGGCCGGCGATGGCTAGGGTTTGCTGGGTCTCGCGGTTGAAAAGAAAAATGAGAGAGAGGAAGGAGGGTAATATATATATATATATATAGGGAGAGAGAGAGGGGGATAAAGAAAGCGAGCGGAGAGAGAGAGAGAGAATCTGAGAGAGAGGAGAGAGAGAGCGAGATCGAAAGGAGAGAGAGAGAGATGACCAGTTAGGAGAAAGAAATTTTGCTGTTTGTGGGGAGAGAGAAAGAGAGAGATATCGCAGGGAGAGAGAGAGAGAAAAAGAAAGAGAGAGGGAGTGGGGGCCACGGGACAGGGAGAGAGAGAGCTGGAGTGTGCTGGGTAATTAGGAATTAGGATTTAAGATTTAAAATTTAAAAAGATTTGTAGTTTTAAAAATATTTTAGTTAGTTACACAAATTTAAGCTGTCGATTAATTAAATTAATTAATTTGAATTTTGGCGGTATAGAAAATATTTCAAAACGCACCCGGGTTGGGTCTAAAAATTCAGATTTAAAATACGAAAAATATATGCGACTTTCAAAATTCAAAACGAATGCTCAGATAACGAAAATGTATACCCCCAAGAACAGATACACGTACTTGCACGTAGCCATTCAAACACGTCCGTTTCACTGAACGGGACGAGAACAAGATGCGCGGATGCTACCACGGGGTTAGGGGTATCATGCAGATCATGCTAAGTAATTTTAAAATATTTTCCGTGACTTAAAATGTTATCTGGGAAAAGATACAATGTTAGATAAAATGCCAGTATGCACTACACATGAAAATGCACAGTCTACGTAACAAGTCAGGGTAATTCATAAATATGAATCAAACAGGTTCAAGCAAGCAGGTCGGGTCGAATGCAAAGTAAAATGTAAAATACCATTCGCACCCAAAATACGATAAATCAAGAAAAATACCACATATAAGTAAATACGGGAACTGGAATTGGTATAGATGAACTAGGTTTTTACAACTTGTGTGAAAAATAATCTTCGGAAAATCATCCCCTCGAACCCACAACTAGTAGTAGCCTGACCGCAAGTCAATCTTCGAGAAACATCCCACACAGTAACCCGATTCAACTAACGATAACCAATACATAGACGCAAATGGACGTCCTTCTAACGAACAGGACATGAGCTCCCCAAGGTGACGCCCTCCGACGAACAAGCCCCTATTCGACAAATCTTGCGACTGTTCCTTCAGCTCTTTACACTTCGCCGGAAATCAATTTAAAGCAGAACACAATATCGCGCTCTCGCGACCAACCAAGCAACTCGTCAGGAAAAACACCTTGAAATTCCCTCACAAACGGAACCTGGTCCAACGGGACTCCTACGGCTCCAACATCACAGACATACGTCCAGAATTCCTGACATCCTTTCCTCAAGAGCTGACTAACGGCAAAAAGAACTCAAACTGGGAAAGGCGACGCTACGGTCTTCCCGAAAACAAGAACTGGCTTACCCGGAAACTAAATCCGACTGCCTCCTCACAATAGTCCATGGATGCATAACACGTGGCTAACCACTCCATGCTCAGAAGGACTTCGAAGTCAAACATATCAGGAAGAATCAAATCGACAAAAGAATCCTTATCTCCGATGTGAACGAATCACGAACGAACAACTTATCGAGCGACCAAAAGATTAGACTATCACAACGACGTCTATCTAACCGCCTCTGAGCTGGCATACTGGTACAAATCCTCTTTGGTCCAGAAACGACCGAAGTCTTAGAAATACGCTCCTCTCGCAGTAAGGTTGCATACATCGCGGCTGCATAAGTGTCAAAATGCTAGGTGCCTATAGCAAGCAATACCTGTATGTAAAATCTCCACACGAACCTCTTTATCCGTTTCTCTTCAGTGTCCTCTAGGTAAGGAGCATATCGAACCACCAAGAAATTTGAATGTCATACTTGGACACTGCCATCCCTGAAGTCTTACGCAAAGGCTCGAAACTACGAGCTCGGGCATTTTGAACCCTCTCCGGAAGGAAATGAGCAAGAATTACTACTGTGAATGTCATCCTAAGTCATAGGAGGTAGACCAGTAGTTCGACTTCTCTCAACTGACTTGCGCCACGTCTGAGCAAGGCCTCCTAGACGGAAACTTGCAAGCTCAACTCATGTCTCGTTAGAACATCTCTGTGAATGACAAATCCTAGCCGTCCCGTCGAGGATTGTCTACGGATCCTTCACTGCATCTGTGCCGGCAGAAATAAACTGGTGGCCTCAACCTCAAAACTCTTATATGGATACAGAAATAAATTTGGTAATAACAGAAACAGCTACCTGTGCAGCAAGTACAAACACATTCCCTAAAATAGGAGGGGCATCTTCGACTCTCGGAGCTCGGCTAACCATCAGTAACAATCCAACCGTCTGTCGCATGTCCTGAATACCCGACTCCAGCCTAGCCATCCGTCCTGGAAAAGGCGGACCACTCTGTCCCTGAGGGGTAAGTGTACCGTCCTGATTGGTCCTCATCTCAAACGAGCCCACTCTAACATCATCTCCGGCGGCAGCCCTCCGGCCCTCGTAGTCTCCGACGACATAGTGGCTGGAACGAGGAACATGATCGATAGGAACATTGCAATCATATCAAAGGATTTCCGGAATCAAGGAGGGAAATACAAGCAAATATATATCCTAAGGTCACTTAGGCGGAGTACCGTATCGTAAGTATGCCGCGGAACATACCCACGCTACGTCACTCTGCTTAAGTCACCTACTCCATCTACCAAGGGTCATCCTACACTCAGAAAGGTAAAACCACGCTCTGATGCCAACTTTGTCACGATCCGAAGGTACGGAACGTGACTGGCACTTAAATTATGAAACGTCTAAATGCGTAACGTAATCTAAGTAAGCCAAAACCTAGAAATCTAAACCAAATTAGAAGTAGAGTGAGGGAAAACTTGTTAAAATAAAATGATTTTAACCAAAACAAATCGCATTGAACATTTTATTAAAGTAACAAATTTTTCCGAAAATTTCGGCAGAGTCTCCTTTGTAAATACTGGCCCCATAACGGGTACAAACAAGAGAATATACAAATAAATCATGAATAAGGCATCCCCAAGGGGGAGCTAGCTCTTCGCCAAAGGCGGACTCACAACCACAATGCAATATATATCATCAATACCAAATAAGCATGTAAAAGCACGAAAATAAGGAAACAACACGTCGGCTCAATTGAGCATCGACACCAAACCACCAATACAAGTCTCAAGTCTTACCGTCTGGTCCAATATACAGGGATAGATGGAGTATACTAGATACAAATAAAATACACGGTGGGAGCAAAAGAAAATCCTCCAAAATCCACCTGTGAGCAAACTGCAAGCCGAAGCACAAGAACGGAAATAGAAAATACACCCGTCGATTCTGCGCTGACAGATCAGACCTGCAAAATACTGTGGCACAACGGGGGTGAGTTTCCAACTCGTGAGTAGCAAGTAACATCTAATAAAGCTATCGTAAGCATGCACGCAAATGCGTCACAACCTACGCATATACTAATATGTTGCAATGCACTAACCTGTATGCAACGTGAATGCATAATCAACATGAAACCTGAGTATGTTTGGTATGAGGAAATCTTTATTTTTATCTTAGAAATCTCCTGTGAAATAACTGAAGTAACATCAATGAAATCAATAGAAATCCGTGACAGGCATCGACAAAAAATATGTATATCTCAATGTCTCAATATCTCATATCTCTGTATCTCGAATCTCAATATCTCAATATCTCTGTATCTCAAATCTCAATATCTCTGTATCTCAAATCTCAATATCTCAATATCTCGGGCTCCGGCAGTCCGGATCGGCCCATATCACCAATCTCATGACTACGGTCGGTATCTTCCGGATATCCGTCGCGTCAAAAATACTAATAATAACAACAATCATAACCGGTCGGTAGTGCTCCCCTGCCGGGCTCAACGCCATCTGTGCGAACTTCTTGCCCCGAGGTACCGCATCGGGTCCACCATGTACCCGCAGACGGTGCATCCCTCTCCTCGAATCGGGTATGTGATACAGCTCAAGGACCGAGAAAGCTCATGGTGGATGCCACACACATCATATCACGGGAAAACCGCAACTTGCATTTTAAAATGATAATAAGTTTTTATAAAATTCTTTCGGTTTTCACCAAAATCCAGAAATCTCATAAATACCGAAATCCTCGAGAAGAATCACAATATATAAATATGCTGGTCATGAATGAAATCTATGATACAGTAGTATACACCATACGAAACACGGCCAGAAGCTATACATAAATCATGATGCAATGAGATATGTATACATGATTAACAATCCTACGCATCCATTTAATAAGATGAAAATACAGGTGTAAATATACGGATCATATACGATGCAAAGGCACAAATATTTATTCTAAGCAAGTTCTATAGTGTTCGTGACATAGCAATTACCAATGGCGTGTGTGTTAGCATGAATAGCGCACGTGCAGCATGGACCAATGGTAATGGTGCAAGTGTCCTATGAGGTGGTATCGCACGGATATATATATTTATCTATTTAAGATGATGCAATGCAATGAGGTGCATAACTAGAAACTACGCATATACTACAAATACTACAAGTGATACTAAACCATCGGGCGCCTCACGCCATCCAGACGATCCCCCCATAGATGTGTACATCTACTTACCGGGACGCCTCGGCTAAACTAATCCGATCTCCGTCTGTCTTTCCGCACCGCGTCCGACACTCTGTACCCGACCCTAGGATCGCAGACAAGCAATAAAAAGGATAAATATACGAATATTCGTGGGACAAACGACACAATTTAGTCACGCGCACTAACTAGACGCACGCACACTTGGTGCACAGAACGCGCTCGCGACAACGCCATAAACTACAACTATGGTCGCAAAACGTGATAACTACCGAGTCTAAAACTCAAACGTACCAATTTCACATTCATAACCCATTAAATATCTTAGGGATTTAGTTATAGGTCAACAAAGTCTTAACTTAATTCAAATCGATTAATTTCAAAAAACCCAGTAAGCTTAAATTTCCATTTTAGTTCAAAACTTGATGTTTTAACCAATCTAAATGTTTTAGCAATTCTAGTGGCTATAATGCTCATTAAACATCTTAACTAAGTCATACAAACCCTTTCTAAAATTTTATCTCTTCTATTTATATTAATTATAAAAACCTAGTTTGCAAAAATCATATTTAGGACAGTTTAAATGTAACAATTTACAAATTAGCAACTAGATTAAGTTTTCCATATCATAACATGTTAAACTATATCTTGTAATCATAATTGAGTGATAAAAATTCTAACCTAGTTCAAAACCCCTTCTCTTGATATTTCAAGTTTGAAAATAGAACCAAAATTAAACACCGAAATTAATTAAATTGAAATAATTAACCTACAATTAAACACTATGGTTAGGATTATACCTCAAAATCAAGAGATCTAGCATGAAATCTTGCCTCCAAAAATGCATCCTTGCACCTCAAACCAAACTAGATTGGCTAAAGAAAATTGGGTAATGCTTAAATTAGGAATTTAGTGATGTTTTATGTGGATTTTGAAGAAATTTTGAAGAATTTTTTGAAGAGAATTTGAGGTGGAGAATGAAGGGGGCTGCAAAGGGGGGGGGAGGCTCGACAGCAGCTTTTGGATTAGGAGAGAGAGAGTGTGTAATGTGTGGACACTTGTAGAAGCTTCCCAAATATGACCTCTTTTGATCCTTTACTTTAATTATTAATTTCCTTTTTATTTTTTGTTACAAAAAAAGATGTTAAAGAGAGGGATAAGGGAAGGGGTGCTGTCAAGAGGGGCTCGACAAAATATGTGGGGGAGAGTGTGTGAGGTTTGTGTAGAAAATTCTAGTGAAGAAAAACCCATCCAAACTCATTAATTGCATTTCACATCATTTTCAATTTTCACTTTAATTTATTTTCTAATTAAACTAGAATTTTCTAGAACCATTTAGGTCAAATGTAAAACATTAAGCATGTTATAAACTAGGATATAAGTGGTCATGGTTTACTAATGAAGGATTAACCCATTCCAATTTGTAATTTACACTAATTTAATGTATAAATGAAAGCTTATAATAATATTTAAATTAATTAATCTAGGAAAAATATTTAAGTAACTAATAAATTATAAATGACTAAATAAATACCAAATACCGGTAATTACATAGTTAAAATAGGTATATTTGAGTCTATGATGAAAAATAATTATAATTAAGTTTTATGGAAAATACGGTTTATTTTACCGATTATCAGAAAATTCACCTAAAGGATTTTATTTATTTATTTATTTATTTTTAAAACGTTACAGTATCGCTCCCAAAGATCGGGATAGTAGCGACGACTTTTTGTTTATTCTCCGATTTATGATATCTTTCCGTCTCTTAGAAGTCTGGTAGGAAGTACTTGGCGTCTTCATATTTGCGGACTTCATTTACGGAGAACGGGTTTAGCTCCTCTGTAACTGTGTACTAGAAGACGTCTTTGAAATACTTCATACACCGATGTTTTGTAGAAGGGATGGCGTTGTACTCGTGTAACCAAGGCCGACCGAGCAGAGCGTTGTAGCAAGTCTTGGCATCGATGACATGAAATTTGATGTCGGTGACGAGCATCCTAAAGCGTAATTTCAATATCACGGACCCAAGCGTCCATGATGACTGCGAGTCAAACCCGAAGATGGTAATTTTGTCCCGAGCCAGATGCTGAACATTCATGCAAATCTCCTTCGGCACCTTCACGTTGAGAAGGTTGACGGAGGACCCGGTATCGACCAGGATCTTCTCTATCTTAATGTCGTGACAGTACCCGGTGATATATAGAGGAAGGTTGTACTCGCACGTTCTAAGGAGAAGATCTTCATTGCCGAATGTGATATCAGCTGTATGAACCTCTGCCAGCTCGTCCTTCATCTTTTCTTCCGCAAAGAAAGCTTGGAACTGATCAGGCTCTTGCAGTGCCTTGATCAGAGAATCTCGTGCCTCTTTGGACAGGAGGAGAGCATCCAGTATGCTCAGTTATGAGGGTATCTTTCTCAGATGTGCCAAGACATTGTAATCCATCTTGTTTTTCTTAGGTGGGTCCTTGGCTGTGAGCTCTTTTACGACTCTATCATCGAGGGAAATTTCCTCAGGGACTTTTTCCTTCTTTTTGTCTTTTTTGCTTGAACCTTTATTTGTAGGCCTGAGGTTCTTTTCAGGCAACGTACGGTTACGCAGCTGAATGTTCTCGCAGTTCTTCTCCTCTTCTTCTCTTCTAGAGGTGGATTCTTTGAAGAGAGGGCTGAGGGTTATTTCTTCCTCAGAATTTCTCTCGAATGTAAGAACTTGAGATTTTCCTTTTTTCGAACTGGTATCAATCATATGCCAGTTGCCAGCCGTTCCTTCATGCTCGTATGTCATGCTTCTTTGTTGTCGACGGGTTTTGCGCATCATTTGCTTGAAGTGTTGCCGGTGAGCAACGTATCCTTGCTACCACTTCTTAAAGGCATTGCACTCTTCGGTGGGGTGTGTGACCCTCCGATGGTATAAGCAGTAGTTCGGATGTACATCCGCTTCGTCGAGACACGTACTTTCGGGAGTGTTTTCCATGATAGGGGGCAGCTTCATTCCCATTAACAAGTCTTTGGCGAATCGCTTCTCTGCTTTGATCCTGCTCTTGTTTGTAGCAGGTGTGCTTTGGCTTGGTTGGAGTACTTTACGACTCATCCTTACCGCAGCTTCTTCAGCCTTACGTCGACGCTTGGCCTTTTCGTATGGCCTTTTCGCGTTCTTGGTCAGCTTTGCTCTTTTGAAGGGCTTCGTTTAGCAGCCTGTCAATTAGGTCTTCTGACAGTTCCAGGGATTCTGGTGCCGGTCCTGCCCCCAGTTCCTCTGCATTGCTTTCCGATGCCGAGGGAGTTTCTTCGTCATTTAACGACGAATGAGAACCATGCGGAAACTTGCTGCATAATCTTCGGTTTCTCCCGACGAGCTATTTCCCTTATCATCGTCACTATCTCCGTTCTCAAGTATATGATTGAGAAACTCTTCGAGTGTGACTGGGGTCTGCGCCTTCTGGTTGTATTGCTCCAGCGCGTCGACATATTTTTGCAGGTCCGTGCACTTGTCGTCAGGCTGCACGGGCTTCTTGGTCTTCTTCTTTTTCTTCAAAGATTTCGAAGGCTTGGCCTGGAGGTCTTGCCCATCACTATTATTTTTTAGTGTTGGGCGCGGCTTAAGCATCCCTCAATGATCTCGGGCTTCAGCAGGCTTTTCCATTTGAACACCAGACATGCTTGAAGATTCTTCAGCATTCTTTTAGTTTTAGCTGAAAAGACAACTTCCTACGGAGCTTCTTCCACAAAGGAACATGATGCCCCCAGCGTATCTACCTTTTTAGGAGCGTGCCTCTGTGGGGGTTCACCCTCCAGTTCTCTGACAGCGCGAATTTCCCTTGGCGGTAATGTTCCTCGGCCCAGTTTTTGAAGACGTAGCAATCCTCAATTGGGTGGCCCACTACTCTGTGGTAGGAGTAGTAGTTGGGGTCGTTGACATCACCGGGCTGTAGTGGACGTCTCGTATCCGGCAGTGTGATGAGTTTGTTGCGCATTTCCAGTTCAAACAATCTCCTCGTTTTATCACGGGGGAACGAGTAAGCACCTCCTAGCTTCTCTTCCAGGGATTGGCGCAGGCGCGCGTTGTTTTGGCGAGCAACTGGTTTTGGGTCAATTGGTTGTTGTTGAGTATTGGAAACGAAGGTCGCTTTCCCTTTACTCTTTGCATTTTGAGGGCCTAATTTTGAAGAGGGAGGCCTGTGGCCCATCTGGTCCATTTGGGCCAGCTTGTCGATCAAAGCCCGGTGTTCCCCTCCGAAAGACGGCAAGACCGCGTAGGTTCGTCTTGCCTGAAATTCGGGGAAGATGCTAATTGGTGCTATCCGTCCACCTCCCCGAAGATGCCAAGTTGATTTATGGCACCATGTATCGAAGGTTTAAACGGATGCGGCCGATGTAGCAGACTTCTTCAGATTCCCCCTTGCTTGAGGGGTTTTTGATTGTGGGGGCGCTCTTCCCTGCAGGCGCAAGCCCCTGCAGTTAATTATGCTACCGCATTGCGGTAACAACTTTCTCCTTTTCCAGATGGTCACTTCGTGTCGTGGGTGTTTGTTTTGTTTGTGGTTGTCCATGGATTGTATACGGAGACTAATTTATGTTGTCGCCCACAGGGCGTGGACTAGTCCAAATCCGTATCTTTCTTAGATTTGGGTTTGGGGGTTTGGGTTTAAGGATACGTTAGCCTCATTTGAGACTAAGATCAACTTAAACGTTTGTTAAGGATACGTTAGTCAAATTTTAGACTAAGATCGACTTAACGGGATCGTTTAGATCCAACAAGAGAGCAATTTGGCTCTATTGTTTAGTTTAATGACATTGCGGTCGATTAGTTTAAGGACATTACGGTCCATTGTTAGTTTAAGAACATCTAGGTCCAATATTAGTTTAAAGACATTACGGTCGAGATTAAGGACATCATAGTCCATGGGTTTAAGGACCCCACAGTCCAATTTTAGTTTAAAGACATCACGGTCGAGGTTAAGGACATCATAGTCCGTGGATTTAAGGACTCCACAGTCCGATGTTAGTTTAAAGACATCACGGTCGAGGTTAAGGACATCGTAGTCCGTGGATTTAAGGACTCCACAGTCCGATATTAGTTTAAAGACATCACGGTCGAGGTTAAGGACATCATAGTCCAAGAGTTTAAGGACCCCACAGTCCGTTTAAAGACGTCATAGTCTGTGAAATGTGTGGTCGTCGGGACCCGTCACTTCTTTGAAGACGTTGAGGAATTACAACGACAAATATGAAAGGAGTGAAGAGATGTACCCTTGAACCAAGGTGGATTAAGTGATCTGTAGCCGATTTGGAGCTAGGATCAATTAATTATATTATGAGCATAATGGCTCAGTTAAGTCTGAATTGAGGACTTATGGCCAACTTGGGCTAAGTCCAATTAGATTCAAAATGTTGGCCCTTTGTTGCACCATTAGACATTTTTCTGGTTTCAGCCCACATTATTTAGCAATGCTAAACAAGAGTTTGAGGGCTTTGGTAATATTTTTATCTTTGATTGACTCAATTTTGAGATTCAGTTAAGAGGGAGTCTTTTGCCTCGGGAAAATTAGCCAATTTGGCTAAAAGTAGTGTTAAACACTAGAGAACAACAGTGTTAAACACTGGAGATAGAACTCTCAAATTAGTGTTAAACACTAAAATACAATCAGTGTTAAACACTGAAAATATAATCTTCAATTTAGTGTTAAACACTAGAAAACAATCAGTGTTAAATACTGGAAATATAATCCCCAAATTAGTATTAAACACTAAAGAAAGAGGGGTCACGCGTGGACACGTGAGGGCGTCCAAAGGTGGGACCGGATCCCTTTACTTCGTTCTGCAATTAAGTGTTAAACACTTTTTATTTTTATTTTAAGCATCACGTGTTGACACGTGATGGGGATTTATGCGCTGACTGTTAAAGCGTTTGCTAAGGGGTCACGTGGTAACACGTGAGAGCACCCAAAGCCTTCATTTCATTCGCTTTGATCTTCTGTGTTTTGGAGGTCACGTGGGAGCGCGTGAGGCGTTGCCTAAGAGCTTTTTCCTTCTCATTTTTGGGGATCTCTTCAGGGGTCACATGGGGCCACGTGACATTGATTCTTTTCATGCACAGAGATCTCTTAAGTCTCTTTATTTTTAAGAATTGAATTCTTTTATAGGGTTAAACCCTAATCATGATTTTGGAGGAATTAAATTCCTATATATGAAGAATTAAATTCTTATGTAGGGTTGAACCCTAATTTCTTTCAGAGGAATTAAATTCCCATAAATTTGAGAGAATTAAATTCTCAATTAGGGTTAAACCCTAGTTCTGTCCATCTTGAAGGAATTAAATTCCTATAATTTTAGGAGAATTAAATTCTCATATAGGGTTAAACCCTAGTTTTGTCATGAATTCCTGTGAGTTTTGAGAGAATTAATTTCTCATATAGGGTTAAACCCTAATTTATCTTGGAGGAATTAAATTCCTATAAATTTGTGAGAATTAAATTCTCTGAACTCAATCCTCCCTCTAAGTCTTGGATCTGCATAGCAAAATCTCAACCCGATGAGAATTAAATTCTTAACCTATGGGGAGATTTGCTTCTGCAGATCTTCAACCAGAGGAAGAACTAAGTTCTTTTTTCTTGCAAAAGAGTTAAACTCTTAGATTTTGAGAATTAAATTCACTTTTATGAAGTTTTTTCTTTTTCCCTTTTCTCACCTAGGGTTTTCTTTGTTGAGAATTGAATTCTCCTTTCTTTTCTCTCTCCTTTTTTTGCCTTTAAGAAATTTCAAGATCCCAAAATTCTCTCTCTTTCTTTTCTCTTGGCTCCTATTTATAGGAGAAAGAAAAGAATCAATTTGTTTAGTAAATCTTTCATTGAAAGATTTGATTTGTTTTCATAATTAATATGATCCTTTAGATCATTCAGTAAATTTTATTCACCGTTGGATTTTCAATCCAAAGATATTATGTTTGTTATTTCGGTGAGATTTGGGGAAATATTTCCTTGTTTAGGATTTTCCCATAAATTGGTGATTTTTTAATCACCCTTGAACTTTTAATCCAACGGTTCCCTCTAACCTTTTCCATTTGGAAAGATTTAGAAGAATTTAGAATTTAATTCTATTCAGTTATAAGGCTTTCAAAGCTTGTCACGTGCTAGCACGTGACCCTTGGTCACGTGTGAGCACGTGACCCCCAATTGGGGTCTTTCTTCAGCCGTTTGTTTTCATTTCTGTTTGATGATATTTTAACCATCACGTGTCATCACGTGACCATTGGTCACGTGTGAGCACGTGATACCTCATTGAGATAATTCCTGATTTTTAGAATTAAATTCTATTAAGCTGTAAGGCTTTCAAAGCCTGTCACGTGCTGGCACGTGATCCTTAGTCACGTGTGAGTACGTGACCCCCAATTGAGTCATCTTTCCGCTGTTTGTTTTCATTTCTGTTTGATGAGATTTTAACCATCGCGTGTCATCACGTGATCATTGGTCACGTGTGAACATGTGATACCTCATTGAGGTAATTCCTGATTTTTAATCAGGAAACAAATTCCCCCACAGCGTTGTTCTCACGTGTCTGCACGTGAGTACAACGCTATCACTTTTATGACCGTTGGATCCATCTAGGTAATCGGAGAGATGAAGCATTTCCATCACATCCTATAAATGTAGGGGTCTCTTCAGAAGCGCCTCTACTCTTTCATCTTCTTCCTTGCAAACTTTTTCTTTTTGAGAATTTAATTCTCCTTTCCAGAGCTTAGTTCTCTGCCTTGAATATTTTCAGAGTTTAACTCTGTTCAAAAGACCCTTTATTCAGGTAATGATCTTTGAACGATCGAAGAACCTTCACAGAAACCTTCACTGGATTTTAAATCCACACCAAGGGCTTTCCCTTTTAACAAGAACCCATATTTTCTTTAAGTTCTTTAACAAGAAACACATTCATTCTTTAATCAACAGGCCCTTTAGGGTTTCTCTGATTTTCAAGGGGTTGATGGTGTTGTTTGTCTTTCCCCTGGAATTTAATTCCATCCTCAAAGAGCTTTGGCTCTGAAAAAAGTCTCTGGGAATTTAATTCCCCTTTTTCAAAAGAAATTTGATTCCTACGAAGAACTTAGTTCTTCCCAGAGAACTCCTTGGGTTTTTCTTGCCCTGGGTTGTCTCTCTGTAACCAAGAGGAAGAGGCCTGCAGTGGTGCTTTTTCTGGTAATTTAATTTCCTTGATTCTGTTTGAGTTGTTAGAGTCCAAGATGGATTTCTCCTAAGGGAATGTGTAGGGTCATTTGAAGTCCACTGCTTATTTAATGAGAATCTTCCTTTTGTCTCATTGTAATTGCTTTGCCTCATCATTAGCCAGCCGCCATCCTGATTTTGTGGGACCCATGTGTTTTGTAACCAATGGTCTCATAAAATGAGTCCTATGTCGCTTCTTCCATTGTCTTTTTATGCATTTATAAACATATATATATTGTTGGCTTCGCTTTAACAGTTTCCCCTTATTTTATTTCAGGTACAATGACGACTGTTCCGTATTTCCCTTTCACCCGCTCGGAAGCCGCTTTTCCCCAATCGCCATCTGACGAGGAGGTGATGGCAATGATTAGGGCTTACGACCCGAATCGCACCAATTTGCTTCTGTGGGCAACCTGGTACAGTCACATCATCCGGGGTCGCCGGAGTTTCCTTTGCGAAGTGCCGACAGAGCCTAGTTATCCGTTCCTGCCGATGGATCCTCCAAGGACAGTCTTTGCCGTGGAAATGCCGAACTGGACCCCGATAGGACGGCTTGGGCCTTCAACGACTGGCATCCCAAACCATCAGATCCCGGCCATAGATATTCTGGGACGCCGCATTTGCCAGAGCGAGGCTCAACCATGGGGGCAGATCTACAAGATAGGGCTCACCCCTCGACATCCCATGGGCTACCTTCTTTGGGCTCGCTACATCCTGTCCGCCCATCGCGCACGACTACAGAGGGTTGGGCTTTATCAGGCGATCTATGCGTCCCTCTTCCATTACCAATCTCCCCATGTCTGGTGGGTTAAGACGTTCTTGAACCAATGGAATCTCCCCACCAACACTTTCCTTCTAGGGGATCGCGAAGTTTCAATTTCTTTGGAAGAATTCCGCGAAATCTCGGGGTTGCCGATCAAGGGGACACTTTATGAAGAGCCGCTGCCTCCCGAAGAGTATGTCTTTGAAGCTGAGCCTGAAATGCTTGACGGCCTGTCTACCGAGAATGCCGTCCGCCACAAGCGTCCAAGTTTGATCAAGACCCTGGGCATTTTTGAAAAAATGTTCACTAGGTCAGAGGAGAAGGGCGTCACTTTCAAAAGTTTCATCGCTTGCTTCCTCCGCGAGGATGTCCTGTCGAAGACGGCTCTGAAGTTTGCGAACATCAATGACCCCTTTGGGTTTGGTTTGGATAGGCAGCCGACTAAGGAAGAGGATTTGCCGCAGTATTACATTCCTATCATGTCGGCGATATCTTTTGAATCGATTGCAGCTCCCAGCATAGATGAGGAGACTTTCATTGTAGGCTTCATCGGTGTCTGGGTTAGCTGGTTCGTCATCCCCATGCATCGCCGCTTCATGATAGTCTCGGTTATCTATCTGGCTCATCGTATCGCAGAGGGGACACGGCTGGCCGTAGGCATCCCGGCGCTAGCGCATCTCTATCATGGGTTAGGCGCCGCGGCCAATACCTCAACTCCCGGTGTGGACGTAGTAAACTTCTTCCTTCATTACTTCATATCCTGGATTAAGATGCACGTGTTGGGGGCCTTTGCTGCACACCAAAGACCTAAGTTTTACGACGCCTACACTTTCCCACGATTGATGCGGCTGGTGGGTGCTTCTGCTCCTGACCCAACTCAGTCCGGGGCCATTCGTGTATTGATCGCTCCTTACGCTAGCTCAGGCGGACTGGTGTTCGTTGACCGAGCCCTATCTTCTCCTTCAGGTCCAATTCAACAACTTTGCGACCAGTCAAAAGATGAGGTGCCTTCTCTAAAGCCCCGGGAGGCTACACACTTGTACACGATCAGACCAGGTTATCTGGTGTTCCGTCAGAACAGTGCGGCTCCCTTTATGCGGTACAATCCGCATCGCTTCGCCCGGCAGCTTGGATATGATCAGGGCGTTTCTTTTGAGGCTTTTACAGTCGCGCCGGTCCCTTCACTCGAAGCTGTTCGTGATGCTGCTCATCATTTCGTGAGGCTGAATACTGGTTCCCGCTTCATGATCCCTGAAGCTGACCATATTCCCCGATGCGTGGGGTCCTTTACGGGCTGGTACCTTCATCGGGTCTGCCCGATTATTGCTGAGGAGAAGAGGGTGCTTCTTGGACATGGCACTCCCGCTCCGGTTCAGGCCAAGGGAGTTCCGCCACGGCCGCGTGCACCGGTCCGCCTTCCCCTGAGGGACACCAGTGCTGCGCTCATTCCGGGGGAGTCGGAGGTGGACCTTACTCCCACAGTTGGTATGTCATTGGATACCCGGGCTCAGTTAATGGGTAAAAAGGCACTAGTAGCAGTACCACCGCCGGCGGCATCGATAATGGCCTTATCGTCCTCGGCAACACCGCCAAGCGAGGGTGCCGGTAACGAAGGTGTTGAAGGTGAGGTGGGTCGGCGTCATGCCAAGGCTCCATGAGGGAGGAAACGGTCGTCCTCGGCGGTCGGTTCTGGATCCAAGCGGCGGAGGAAAACGGCTACCAATCTGCTCGACTCTTTAGTAGAGTCCGAGCCTATCATTCAAGACGAACCAATATCCATAATAGCGCCGGATGATGGTCTTCTTTTCCCAGGTTCATCTGCCGAGGAAGCTGCACAATTGGCTGAGGCTATAAGACGCTCACAACTTAAAACTGAGAAGGTAAGGATTCCAAAGAGGCCTTATCCTGCCGTCATCTTCTACGAGGACCCTCCATGGATACGGCGACGATTCATAGGCCCTTGGAAGAATGGGGCGAAAAGGCCCTTAAACAGGCTGTTTCGGCCGACGCTGAGGATGCGCTTTCACTGTGGACTGGCGGCCACGAGTCTACCCTCGAGCCCCGGCGAGCACGACTTTTTGAGAAGGAGCGTCGGCTCGAACAAGCCATATTGGAGGCTCCCTTGCGCATTGGTATGTTCCTACGTCTCTTTTGTAATATTTTGTATTGCTTGTGTACATATATATGTATCTTGATCTTCGTGCAAAATTTTGCAGGGACTTCGGCGGCGGCGGAGGCTCTAAGTCGTGCTTTGACCGTAGAGTCTGCTGATATCCCTAGTGAAGCACTAATCAGTGTGGAGGGGGTTGATGCAACTGTTGCTCTTGCGATAGAGTCTCCTGCGGTGGTTCCTGCTCCCAAAGCACTTGCTCTCTCGGGGGAGGCATCTTCGTCGGTTGCCGTTTCAATGAATCTCCCTGAGGGTGTCCCAGAGGCTAGGATGGAGGTAGTCGAGGCCACCCTTCTTTCGTTAGAGCTCGCAGCGGCAGCCGCTGCGAGTTCCTCAGAGGCCGTTACACCAGCCCGCGTCCCTGATATTGTGCCCGAGGTCGCGGTGGAGGCCGTTGAAGCTGCTATCCCTCTAGCTCAGAATGGGAGGAGCGTCGAAGGTAACCTTCTACATTTTAAATTAGTATCTTTTCCATTATCTTAACTCTTTTTTCTTTTCAGAATTGCGCGGATTGGCGGCTTTGATTGCCGACTTGTCTCCCAGGCAGTCTTTTCAGCGCTTGTTGGAGATGGCTGCTCCACAAGCAATATCTCCTCAGCGCATCGTCCTTTCTTCTGGGCAAGGTTAGTGTTGTCTGCCTTTTTCACTGAATTGTTACTGTTCCATAAAATGACATTGATGTCTTTTACAGTTCTGGAGGCTGACGACGAGGTTGAGATACTTGAGGGGCCAGGGGAGCCTTCCGCTCCTCCTTGCATGACTGTGGGTAAGTGAAGTCTCAATGTCATCCCATTTGTTCTTTGCTTAGAAGTTTCACTGACCATTTATAAATCTGAAAAGCACTGCCAGTTCTCACAGCGCTGGAGTCGCGCATCGCCATGCCGCCCGGCCCTTATGCCCTGCGTGCCTCGGACCGGATGGCCAAGCTAAGCCTCGCCTCTCTGTCATCTTTGATCGAGGAACTTCGTGCCGGCGGCATGATTATGGCTGAAGCGTTTGCTGTCGAAGCTAACGGCTCTCTCCCCTTTCTTTCCTCCTATCATAGCGAAGCAGTGGTGCAAGTCTGGGTTGAGTTTTGCCGGCAGGTGGAGGCTTGCTTGCACGTCCTTGAATGTACACGCCTTCCTTCGGAGGTTGTGGCCGCGAAGGCGAGCTTACGGGGGTTGATTAAACGATGTGCTACGAACATGCTATCGTGCGAGAAAGGGCTCAGCCGCAAGTTTTCGGAGAGGGAGCTGGCTTCTAAAGTGCTAATAGAGCTCCAGGCCAACCTTACAGCCAAGGCCAACAAAGCGTATGAACTTTGGCGATTGCTTCAAGAGGTCATCAAGGAGGTGGTGGCCATTGACAAAGCTGCCGTGTTCACTCGCGAAAGGGTTGAGGCTCACAAGGCTACTGAGAAAGAGCTCGAAGGCCGGCTTGCCTCATATCAGACCCAGCAGGCTCAGTCGGAGGCCCGTCTTCTGGCGATACTGAATCACGAAAGCGAAGCCCAGCGAAAGAGGGATGAGCTGACCAATCTGCTAAATCGCCCGCCGACCTGAAGACTTGTATATCTATTTCTTTATTCTTCTTTTGTACATACTCCTGAATGACACTTTGTATCCATTTTGGTTCATGAATAAAAGACATATTTTTCTTCTCAATGGTGTGTCCCTTTTTATTGAATGTATCCTGTGGATAGTCTATCTTGATCTCTTTGCAGGACGACGATGGCTTAGGATTCAGGGTTAAGATCTGCCTCCTAAGACTTTTCAACTTTATGAGCCGTGAGGGTCTCATAAAGAATTTTCTCCCTACCGGTCGAGAGGATCCCGTAGGTGTAATTTCTTCTTGAGAATCGTGAGGATTCCTAAGTGTGTTTTTCTCTTGCGAGTCGTAAGGATCTCACAAGCGAATATTCTCCCTTACGAGTCGTGAGGACCCGCAAGTGATGGGTGAGGTTATCATCATCCGCATTTCACGGAATCGGAAATTGCTCTGGATGCTTCCCACGGGTTCACTGCCGTGTTCTGCGAGGACCAGACTCCGCTCTGGACGTTTTCCAGGATATCGTAGTTTAAAGAGCTCACGGTCGTGGTTAAGGACATCATAGTCCGTGGATTTAAGGACTCCACAGTCCGTTGTTTAGTTTTAAGACATCACGGTTGAGGTTAAGGACATCATAGTCCATGAGTTTTAAGGACCTCACAGTCCAATGTTAGTTTTAAGACATCACGGTCGAGGTTAAGGACATCATAGTCCATGGGTGTAAGGACGCCACAGTCCGATGTTAGTTTAAAGACATTACGGTCGAGGTTAAGGACATCATAGTCCATGAGTTTAAGGACATCACAATCCAATGTTAGTTTTAAGACATCACGGTCGAGGTTAAGGACATTATAATCCGTGAGTTTAAGGACCTCACAGTCCAATTTTTGCTCTGGATGCTTCCCACGGGTTCACTGCCGTGTTCGGCGAGGACCAGGCTCCACCCTGGATGCTTCACACGGGGTCATTGCCGTGCTCTGCGAGGACGAGAATCCGCTCTGGACGTTTCCCACGGGGTCATTGCCGCGTTCCACGTAACCAGGAATATTGCTCTAGATGCTTCCCACGGGTTCACTGCCGTGTTCGGCGAGAACTAGGCTCCGCTCTGGATGCTTCACACGGGTTCACTGCCGTGCTCTGCGAGGACCAGGATCCTCTCTGAACATTTCCCACGGGGTCAGGAGTGACATAATTCGCGTTCTACGTATAGGAATTTTGCTCTAGATGCTTCCCACGGGTTCACTGCCGTATTCGGCGAGGACTAGGCTCCGCTCTGGATGCTTCACACGGGTTCACTGCCGTATTCTGCGAGGACCAGGCTCCGCTCTGGATGCTTCACACGGGTTCACTGCCGTGCTCTGCGGGGACCAGGATCCGCTCTGGACGTTTTCCACGGGGTCATTGCCGCGTTCCACGTAACCAGGAATTTTGCTCTGGATGCTTCCCACGGGTTCACTGCCGTGTTCTGTGAGGACCAGGCTCCGCTGTGGATGCTTCACGTGGGTTCACTGTCGTGCTTTGCGAGGACCAGGATCCGCTCTGGACGTTTTCCACGGGGTCATTGCCGCGTTCCACGTAGCCAGGAATTTTTCTCCGGATGCTTCCCACGGGTTCACTGCCGTGTTTGGTGAGGACCAGGCTCCGCTCTGGATGCTTCACGCGGGTTCACTGCCGTGCTCTGCGAGGACCAGGATCTGCTCTGGATGTTTTCCATGGGGTCATTGCCGCGTTCCATGTAACCAGGAATTTTGCTCTGGATTCTTCCCACAGGTTCACTGCCGTGTTCGGCGAGGATCAGGCTCCGCTTTGGATGCTTCACACGGGGTCATTGCCGTGCTCTGCGAGGACCAGGATCCGCTCTGGACGTTTCCCACGGGGTCAGGATTAACATTATCTGCGTTCCACGTAACCAGGAAGGGTTGACTTTATCCGCATTTCACGGAGTCAGGGTTTGACTCTCGGTTATCTGTGTACCGCTGAGTCATGGAACTAGGAGTTGCCGCTGTTCCATTTTGCTTGATGTTATGTCTGTTGTAATGAGACGAATGTTGAGATGATCTCCAGGCCATCTGTGAACCGTTGAGATTTGGCTTCTTCTTCTGATAAAACCTGGGGAGGAAAGGTGTGATTCCTTCTTTGTTTGCGCCCCTGGATTGTATACAGGGATTGACATGATATCACCTGTAGGGCATGAATTTCATCATTTTTTTTGGTTTCATTCCGCGATGCTCTATCATTTCAGCTTTTATATCGCGAAGGTCGCGATTACCCAATCACTTCGGCTATTTTTCGCGGTGCCCAATCATTTCGGCTATTTTATTTTTATTTTTACTCGCTGCTTTTTATTGCGAGTTGCCCAATAATTTCGGCTATTTTGCATGCACATATTTTTACTTGCTGATTTTGTCTGCAAGTTGCCCCATCATTTCGGCTATTTCGTATGCATGTGCGGCTTGCTGGCTTTTCGCTGCAAGCTCGGAATTAGACACCGATTTCGGCATCAGCACCGCTACTACTGGGATATTGCCAGAAGCGAATCATCATTTGCCTCTGTCGATGTCGAAAAAAGGTGGCTTAGTAAACAGGGTTAGGATCTTGTTGACTAAGGCTTTTGACTTCATGAGCCGTAAGGGTCTCATGAAGGTATTTCTCCCTACAAGTCGTGAGGATCTTGTAGGTGCGTTTTCTCCTTAAGAGTCGTGAGGACTCCTAAGTGTATGTTCTCCTGTAAGTCATAAGGATCATACAAGAGGGTTTTCTCCTTATAAATCGAGAGGACTTATAAGGATTGTTCACCATATAGACATATCCCTAGTCACGGATGAGACTTTGTTAGGGAAATGTTTATTCGTGCCCATGGATTGTATATAAGGGTCAGTGTTGAACCGCTTGTAGGGCTGTTACGGAGGTTGGTGGGCGCTTAAGAACAGGTTCAGGTCTCTGTAACTTAAGACTTTTGAATCTTATGAGCCGTGAGGGTCTCATAAGAGGATTCTCCCTACGAGTCGTGAGGATCTCATAAGTGTGATTTCTCCTTAGGGATCATGGGGATCCTTAAGTGTGTTACTCCCTTGTGAGTCGTAAGGATCTCACGCGGGTGGTTTCTCATCACGAGGTCGAGAGGGCCCTGTAAGTGTCTTTTAACGAGGTTGCGCCCTTTCGGGTTTTCACAAACACTCGCCGGTAGCCCTGCTGTTTTTACTCACGGAGCCCTTTCGGGTTTTCATACTTGCCCATTTTGCTTATAGACACACTGTTTTCCATTTTTTGTTTTTTTCTCTTTTTTTTATTCGAACGAGGTTGCGCCCTTTCGGGTTTTCACAAGACTCGCCGGTAGTCCTGCTGTTTTTACTTACGGAACCCTTTCGGGTTTTCATCCATGCCCATTTTGCTTATGGACATACCGTTTCCTTTTTCTTTTTATTCTTTTTTTTTGTATCAGCTTTGGGATGCTGCAATCCACCGTAGTTTATCGATATCTCGGTCAACAGCTAGTTTTAGGACATAGTGGTCCATTGTTAGTTTAAGAACGTTTCGGTCCGTTGTTAGTTTAAGGACGTTTCGGTCCGTTGAGCCGGCTACTACTTATAGAGTTTGGGCTTAGGAAGATAGCGAGCGGACATAGTCGTCGTTATCTATCATTGACCTGGGCCGTGACTCGTTAGGCGTAGTATTTCTTCAGGAAGCGACCATTTATTGGCCTGAAGGGCCTTTTACCATGCATGTCCATGAGTAGGTAGGCCCCACCTTGGTAGACCTTGTCTATGATATATTGGCCTTCATAGTTCGGTTCGAATTTCCCCCGTTTGGAACGATTGGGGGTCATAGGTCTTTTGACCACTAGTATGAGTTCGCCTTGGCAAAATGTTCTTAGCCTAGTCAATCTCTCATATGAACGTGTCATCTTTGCTTTATAAGCTTCCAGATTTTGTTGCGCTATGAGTCGGGTTTCATCAAAGGCGTCGAGCTCTTCAAGCCGAAGGTGAGCATTCTCTTCGTCCGTTAGCTCATAATGAACTGCCACTCGTAGAGAAGGGAGCTCTATCTCGAGGGGGAGCACCGCCTCTGTACCAAATACCAATGCGTACGGCGTTGTGTTCATGGCCGTTTTGAACGTAGTTCGATATGCCCAGAGAGCTTCATGCAGTCTCTCGTGCCAGTCTTTCTTATTTCGTGACACCGTCTTTTTCATGATCTTCGTCAAGGTCTTGTTGAAAGCCTCAGCTAGAACGTTAGCTCGAGGATTATAGACTGAGGAGTATCTCCAGTCTATGTTATGCTGTTGTGTGAAGCGGCTGATCTTGTGGCTTCTATAGGCTGGCCCATTATCAGAGATAATCCGTCGTGGAGTTCCAAACCGATAAATGACGTGTGTCTTGAAGAAATGGAGTATATTCTCCATCTTCACTTCCCTTAGCGGTATTGCTTCCGCCCATTTGGCGAAGTAATCAGTCGTCGCCAAAATGAATCGATGTCCTCTGGACGATGCTGGTTCGATGGGGCCGATTATGTCAGTTCTCCACATCTCGAACGACCAGCTTGCCATCGTTGGATATAGTGGATTTGGATGCTGGTGGATAAAGTCCCCATGAATCTGGCATGAGTGGCATTGCTTCGCATACTCGAGGCAGTCCTGGATCATCGTGGGTCAATAGTAGCCCATCCGTTTGATCTTCAGCTTCATCTTCGGCCCAACTTGGTGAGAACCGCAGAGTCCGTCATGAGTTTCTTGGATGACTCTTCTTGTTTCTTTAGGTCCCAGGCATCTCAGCCATAAAGAATCAAATGACCTCTTGTACAGAGTATCATTGACGAAAGCGAAAGACAGAGCTCGTTTCATAAGCTGATGTCTTGAGGACGCATCTTCAGGTGTTCGACGGGATTTGAAGTAGTCTATAAAGGCTTCTCTCCAATCTTCGACCTTTCCTTGGTCTTTCACTTGTAGAGCCATTTGCTCAGTCGCTCCCTTTTCCTCGGAAGACTCCGGAGATATTTCTGCCGGTGCAAGAACCCAACGGTTTTGTACCACGATTCTTGCGTCATCGAGGTTCTCATCGGCTAATTCTTTAACAAGCTTGGCTAATGCATCCGCTTTGCTATTTTCCGCGCGTGGTATGCTTTCCAAGGTGTAGGAAGGGATTTAAGCCAGCAGTTGCTGTACTTTCCCACCGTACTTCACCAGTTCTGGCTTGCATGTTTGGTAATCGCCATTTACTTGACTAACGACCAGTTGGGAATCTCCGTATATGAGGAGGTTCTCAATCCCCGTGTCGATGGCGATCTCGAGACCTGCTATCAAAGCTTCATACTTGGCTTCATTGTTTGTCCTCGGCTCTTTTAAGGAAAAGGCAAAGTGCATTATCCCTCCTTGGGGAGTTACGAAGATGAGGCCTACCCCTGATTTGATTATGGGGGTGTTTTTTTTGCGCTTCTTCATCGAAGATGCTCCATCGAAGTAAAGTTCCTACCGGGTATCACTTCCGTCGACCGTGTCAAACGCATGTTCGTCTCGCAGTTCGCAATTCAAGAGAGAATCGGCAGGTATTGGATGCTCAGCGAGGAAGTCGGCGATAACCTGGCCTTTCACTGCCTTAAGAAGCTGGGGTTATTGAGAACTCCATCAAGAGCAGGGCCCATTTAGCAAGTCGTCCCGTTAGTATGGCCTTTGACATCAAATATTTGAGGGGATCCACCTTCGATATAGACGGACTTCATGCGCCAACGCATAGTGCCTGAGCTTTGTTATCGCGAAGATCAATGCCAGGCAGTGTTTTTCGATAGGAGAATAATTGCTTTCTGCCCCCAGCAGAACTCGACTCAAATAGTAGAGGGCTCTCTCCTTCCCTTGGTCGTTCTCTTGTGTCCATAATGCGTCTAAGGAACCTTCAAAGGGGGGTTTTCCCTTGACCAGAGCAGCCAGCACTGGCGGATTCTGCAGGTACTGCATGATTTCATCCAGCGCGCTTTGGCATTTGTGACCCCAGACGAACGGGGTCCCCTTTTTCATCAGGTGACTGTAAGGACGGCACTTGCCTGAAAGATTGGCTATAAATCGCCGAACATACGCGAGCTTTCTTTAGAGAGACCGCAATTGTTTTAGAGTCCTTGGCGGGGGCATCTCCATAATTGCCTTGATCTTTGACGGATCTATCTCAATACCTCGGTGTCGAACGATGAATCCTAGGAATTTGCCCGAGGAAGCTCCAAATGCGCATTTGAAAGGGTTCAACTTTAAGTTGTATTGCCGAAGGCGTTGAAATACGATCTTTAGATGCTCGAGATGTTCCTCGTATGATTTGCTTTTAACCACGAGGTCGTCGATGTAGCATTCAACGATTTCATGTATGAGGTCATCGAAGATCTTCGTCATGGCCCTCTGATAGGTGGCACTGGCGTTCTTTAGACCGAAGGGCATCACTTTGTAGCAGAATATACCCAAAGGGGTTCGGAAAGCGGTGTGCCTCTGGTCCTCGGGATGCATCTTTATCTGGTTATATCCCGACGATCCGTCCATGAAGGAGAAAACTTCGTGAGTGGACGTGTTATCTATAATCAGCTCAGTGACTGGTACTGGGAAGTCGTCTTTCGGGCAGGCTTTATTGAACCCCGAAAGTCTACGCATATGCGCACTGTCCCATTTTTCTTCATCACCGGGACGATGTTGGCGATCCAATCAGGATACTGAACTTCTTAGATGAAGCCGGAGTCGATTAACTTCTTGACCTCGGCATTGATACTCATCTCAAGCTCAAGCCGCATTCTCCATGGTGCTTGTTTGATTGGCTTAACGTCCAGGGATATTGCCAGTTTGTGGACAACAATTTCTGGATCTAGTCCTGGCATCTCGGAATAGTTCCATGCGAAGCAATCCCTATGCTGCATAAGCACGTCTTTTAGTATAGTCACCCTTTCTTCAGACAACAACTCACTAACGAATGTCGATCGCGGGTCACTTGCCGTCCCTAAATCGATTTTCTTAAGGTTATCTGCAGTAGTATGTATTACATCCTCCATCTCTTTCGGTGCCGGTGAAAATTCTGAGATTACCTCATCATCATTGTTTTTGAAGCAACAGGGGAGTTCATCCATATTCTCGGGCTCTTCTTTTGATAGCGTTATCATATGACAAGTACGAGCTCGCTTCCAAGACCGATGTTGATCTGGTTCTACTCTCGCTGTATGCGCGTCTTTCTGTTCATGCTTCTGTGGCGGATTAACCCTCCGGCTGTTGGATAAAGAGAACTTGCCGAGCTGATATTGGTGTTCGACCCAGTATTTAAATGTGAAGCAATCTTCAAAAGGATGTCCTATTGATCGGTGATAGGAGCAATAGTCTGGGTGGGAGATCTCATTCGCTTGCTCGGGGTGCTTAGACTCCGGAAGTGTAATCATTTGATATTTTATGGCAAGATCAAGTATCTTCCGCGTCTTATTCTGAGGAAAAGAGTATGCTCGGCCCATCTTCTTTATGAGAGATGAATCCGGATTTCTCGATTCCCGATCACGTGGTTTCTTGGTCCCGCTTTGTCGCTGTCGAACGCCTTTCCCGTTCTTTGATTTATTTTTGCCTCTGCTTCGGGCCTTTTGTATGACGGGTTGATGAGGAAGAGCATTGTCATTCTCCGCAGCCTCTTGAAGGAGGCGTAACCTCCTGGCTTTCTCGTAAATGGCCATCTCACGGTTATGGTCATCCCGGATCTTTTGACCCGCTTCCCTTACTAGTTTGTCCATTCGTTCTTCAAACGACGGACTTGGCATTTTGATGATGGGGCCTTGTTTTGGTTCAGGATCGGCCTCTCTTAACAGAATGTCTCCTTCTTCATCGAAGTCATGTATGACGTAGCAGTCGCGGGATTGCTCCCGTTTCTTGGACCGAACATATCCATGCCCGATCGTTTCCATTCTCCCATTGGCCAACTTGCGCTGAGTTCCGGGAACGTTCCAGATCCTGTCATAGAACTTGGCTTTTCAAACGGTCTGTTTGAAAGGTACGCCTTGGCGCCTTAACAGCCTTTTTAGTCCGCTCGTGTAAAATCTGGGCAAACGGATGGGCTGGAGCCTGTCAAGTGTAGAATCCGCGCTGTGCCAGATTTCTTTCTCCCCTTTGGTTTCCCCGGATCGGTAGAATAGGATCTCCTTTTCACCTTCTCGCCTGGGAGGGATATAGAACGTCTGCAGCTCTTCCACACTATAGGTATCAAGCGCGTCTAGTTCTCTATGATGTTTGGGCGGAACCATGGCAACTTGCAAACTTTGCTCTTCATCAGTGAATGTTTGTATTGAAGGCCGAGCAGAGAATATAGCATGGACCTCATCTTTCGAGTCGCTGCCAAAGATCAACATAGGAGCGGACGGTCCCGGCTTGTTGTACTGGGGTGGACCTGAATAAACTATCTCTTCCTCTTCTTCAATATCACTCCCGAAGACCGGAATGGTGGTGATAGCTTTGTTCTCCGGTTTGTGACATCTTTCTGTGTCCTCAAAATCTGGTAAGAAGTATTTTGCATCTTCGTACTTTCGGACTTCGTTCATAGAGAATGGATTCAACTCTACCGTCACAGTGTACTCGAGGCAATCTTTAAAATACTTCATACACTGGTGCTGTATAGAAGGAATAATGTTGTACTCATGTAACCAAGGCCTACTGAGCAAAGCATTGTAGCATGTCTTAGCGTCAATGACGTGAAATTTAATATCTGTGATAAGCAGCCCGAAGCGCAGCGTCGGTATTACAGACCCGAGAGTCCGTGATGACTGGGAGTCGAACCCGGAGATGGTGATCTTATCACGAGCGAGGTGTTGAACGCTCATGCAGATTTCCTTCAACACTCGCACGTTGAGGAGATTGACGGAAGACCCATTGTCGACCGGGATTTTGCCTATCTTGATATCGTGGCAGTATCCTGAGACATGGAGGGGACGGTTGTGCTCGCACGTCCCAAGGAGGAGGTCTTCATCGTCGAAGGTGATATTGGCTGTGTGTACTTCCTCCAGCTCGACCTTCATCTTTTCTTCGGCGAGAAAAGCTTGGAACCGCTCTGGCTCTTGTAGCGCCTTGATCAATGAATCTCTTTTTTCTTTTGATAGTAAAAGAGCGTCGAGAATGCTGAGCTGCGAGGGTAACTTCCTCAAGTGTGCCAGAACGTTATAGTCCACCTTACTTTTCTTTGGAGGGTATCAACTCTTTGATGGCTTGGTCATCAAGGATGATATCCTCAGGGATCTTTTCTTTTCCCTTGTCTTTTCTATTTGACCCACTGTTCGAGGGCCCAAGGTTCTTTTTCGGGCAGCGTGCGATTGCGCAGCTGAATGTTTTCACAGGCCTTCGGTTCTTCCTCTTTTCCCAAAGTGGACTCTTTAAAGAGAGGGCTAAGAGTCATCTCTTCGTTGGAGTCACTCCCGAAAGTGAGAATCTGCGATTCCCCGGCGTTGACCGTGCGATAATTACCGGTAGTTCTTTTATGCTCCTCTGTCGTACTTCTCTGCTCCCGCCGAGTTTTGCGTTTCATCCGCTTGAAATGTTGCCGGTAAGCAACATATCCCTATCACTATCTTTTAAAAGCGTCGCACTCTTCTGTAGGGTGCGAAATCTTTCGATGATATAAGCAGTAGCTAAGATGTGTTTCTGTTTCACCAAGGGCGTTCGCTTCGGAGGGTGGTAGCTTCATCCCCATTGATATGGCTTTGGCGAACCTTTTCCTCTTCTTGAACTTGTTTTTATTCACGACGGATGTCCCTTGATTCGGCGGGAGTGTCTCGACTCTTTCGTCCAGTCGCCGGCATTTGGCCTTTTCAAATATGGCTATCTCATGCTCCCGATCAGCTTTGCTTTTCAGAAGAGTTTTGTTTAGGAATGCATCGATCATCTCGTCTGATGGCCCTGGAAGTTCCGGTTCAGGCCCTGCCCCCAGTCTCTTGGTGCAAAGGGCTTCTTCATCGTTTATTGATGAGTGAGAGATCACATAGCAACTTGCTACGCAATTCTCAGATTCATCAGACGAGTCTTCACCATCATATCCATCTTCAAGGACGTGGCCGAGAAACTCTTGGAGCTTGATTGGAGTCCGCACCTTTTGGTTATACTCTTCCAGCGCGTCGATTTGTTTCTGCAGGTCCGTGCGCTTGTCGTCAGGCTTCACGGGCTTTTTGTATTTCTTCTTCTTTTTTGAAGATTTTGGCGGCTGGATGCGAGTGCTTTGGCTATCACTACCAATTTTTAGAGTTGGGCGCGGCTTCAGTATCCCTTCGATGATCTGGGGTTCCAGCGGATTCTTCCACCTGATCGTCGGGCATGTTTGGAGATCATTCAGCATTCTTTTGGTTTTCGCTGAAAGAGCGACCACCCATGGAGCTTCTTCAACAAAAGAGCACGTTGTCCCCGGTGTGTCCATCTTCTTAGGAGTATGCGGTTGTGGTGTGCTCACTTTCCACTTCTCAGACAACGCAAACTTGCCTTGTTGGTACTGATCCTCGATCCATCCCTTAAAGACGAAGCAATCTTCGATTGGATGGCTTACCGTTTGGTGGTAAGGGCAATAATTGGGATTATTCGCTTCGCCGGGTTGCAATAGCCGCCTTGGATTCGGCAGATTGATAAACCGGTTGCGCATCGCCAGCTCGAAGAGTCTCTTCGTTTTGTCCCATGGAAATGAGTAAGGGCGCTTCATTTTCTCATTATAATAGCGCCGTCTCTCTTCCAATTGATCCGCTAGTCTCGGAGCACTGGGCTGCTGTTGAGTGTTCGCAATGAAGGTTGCCTTCCCTTTACCCTTTTCGTTCCGCGGCTCCAGCTTCGGAGGAGACGGTCTATGACCCATTTGATCCATATAGGCTAGCTTGTCGATTAAAGCCTGGAATGTGGTCGGTTTGAAGAACATCATGAACTGTGAAATAGTTGCATGAGGGTCTAGGGTACCCACGAACATGCCCACTGCTGGTGCTTCTTCGATGCGCTGTTCGCACTTTGACCACAGATTCTGCCATCGGATTGCGTACTGAACCGACGTCTCGCCCGGCTTCACCCTGGTATTGATCAATGCCGTTATTGGGGTGCGTTCACTAGCGCTCGCGAATCGCTGGGTGAACAATAACTCCATTTCTGCGAACATTTTGACGGAGTCGTTTGGAAGTTCGGAGTACCACTCAAATGCCGTCTCCGACAAGCTACCGACGAATTGACGGAGCAAAATCTTATCATCGCCCCCGGTGTTGCCGCACAGAGCTCTAAACTGGACGACGTGCTGGTGGGGATTGCCTGTCCCCTTGTATACGTGGAATTTGGGGATCGTGTATCCCGGCGGGTACTTTATCTTATCATTCCATCCTGGATACGGTCGCCCAGTTTTGACAATTTGCCCAGCCGCTTCATTCTCCTGGTGAACTCATATTTGCTGAGCAATATAGCCATCCAGGGCAGCTTTGGAGATTGTCTACTCCTTGGCTGTTGACAGAGCCGGCAGAGGATTCGATGTTTCTCCTCTGTTATCTTCAATTATTACTGGAGGATCTTCGGCTGGAGGGTACGGCTGGATCATCATGCCCACCATATCTTGGAATAGAAGGGCCATTTGCTTTATGTTAGCCGCTTGCTCCGCGGCTTCTTTGTCCTTCTTTTCGAGGACTCTGCGAAGGAAGTCAGCATCAGTTTCTTGTTCGTGACGCTGTTCTGATGATGCCTCCGGGCTTTCTTTTGGCCCGGTGAGTGCGGCCATCGCAGTCAGCATCTCCTAAAGTTTCTGTTGCTGCTGTTCCTAAGCTCTTGTCACGGATCGGGTGAGCGGTCGGTGACCCGTCGAAGCGCGGCTTTCCTCTTTTTCGAAGGCCATGTAAACAGTATGGACCGTTATGCCCCTGGACTTGGGGCGTTTGGGCTCGGCACTTTTACGGTTCTCCATGTTCACAGGGGCTTTCTGCGGCCTCCTTTTCTTTTGAGTGGTTGACGTTGAGGGAGTCGTTGCAGTGGGCACCCATACGGATGGCATTTTCTGTGGTTTGACAGGACGGTTCTCTTCCTGGTGGACCTTCAACTTTTTCTGTCGGCGAGGATAGTCTTGATCAATCACCGACTCC
Source organism: Agapanthus africanus (assembly GCA_030015575.1). Classification (NCBI taxonomy): domain Eukaryota; kingdom Viridiplantae; phylum Streptophyta; class Magnoliopsida; order Asparagales; family Amaryllidaceae; genus Agapanthus; species Agapanthus africanus. Next base: position 193,006,900 of record JASDDO010000024.1, on the reverse strand, counting down.
TGGACCCATTGCCAGACTTTGTAAACTTTGGAGGACAGCCGCTGAGGGGGTTGCTCCGGCTTCGCCTTCGGAGCATTTTCTACGAGTGGAGGAGATCTCTTAAGCACGGCGGTAGCTGCGCACCTTGTTTAGAAATTCAAAGCTATTCCCGGTTGGAACAGCAGCATTGACTTCCACCGTTGGGGCTGGTGGAGTTAGCCCAGAAGGGGAATTGCCCCCAGCCTTCCTTACCCGGCGCCAGTGGCGACGTCGAGCATGTCGAGCCGATGGTATTGGTTCGGTGATGGGGATGGCTTTGTCATGCTCCATGTTCTGGTGAGGCGTTGCCGGTACCAGCCTCTTGAAGACCGACGTCCGTTGAGTAGCAGTATCCAATCTGTCAAAGATAGACTTTTGAGCAGGAACGGGAGCCGGAGTGGGAGCCGGAACAGTCAGTCTTGTGAAGACCGGCCCTTTGGCAGGAGAAGCCGTCTTGACGACTTCAGGAGCAGGAATGACTATCCGCTTCGGGATGACCGCTTCAGGTATCACGGGCTTCTTTATGGGCCCACTTGAGCTTTGGCCCAGTTCGTTGAAAATTGAGGCATTGGACTTGGGCGACCCGTTGGGAGGGGCAGCGGTAGTTGTAAGCCGATCAAAGACCAACTTCTTTGGAGCTTCTTGCGATGACATTGGGGCATTGAAGCTCATCGGTGGGAGCATAGTTTCGAAGAATAGCCCAGCGGTAGCCTGAGTCACCCGTTCTACCGGCATAGCGAAGATGGAGGCCGCTTGAGGCCCGTAAGTCACTCCTCCGGACGGAACGGAGCGAGAGTTGCAGTTGCAGTTAGTGCAGTTTGAAGCCATTGATCTTCTGTTTTCTGTACGGAGCAAGACACCAAATCTAAGTACCTCGAATCCACAGGCAACCATAGCAAACCGCGATTAGTTCGCGAACACGACACACGAAGTGTGGAGTGGAAAGAGAAAAACGTCCCACCGGGCATACCAGAATCTGTTCCCCTCCGAAAGACGGCAAGACCGCGTAGGTTCGTCTTGCCTGAAATTCGGGGCAGATGCTAATTGGTGCTATCCGTCCACCTCTCCGAAGATTCCAAGTTGATTTATGGCACCATGTATCGAAGGTTTAAATGGATGCGGCCGATGTAGCAGACTTCGTCAGATTCCCCCTCGCTTGAGGGGTTTTTGATTGTGGGGATGCTCTTCCCTGCAGGCGCAAGCCCCTGCAGTTAATTACGCTACCGCATCGCGGTAACAACTTTCTCCTTCTCCAGATAGTCACTTCGTGTCGTGGGAGTTTGTTTTGTTTGTGGTTGCCCGTGGATTGTATACGGAGACTAATTTATGTTGCCGCCCGTAGGGCGTGGACTAGTCCAAATCCATATCTTTCTTAGATTTAGGTTTGGGGGTTTGGGTTTAAGGATACGTTAGCCTCATTTGAGACTAAGATCAACTTAAACGTTTGTTAAAGATATGTTAGTCTAATTTTAGACTAAGATCGACTTAACGGGATCGTTTAGATCCAACAAGAGAGCAATTGCGCTCTATTGTTTAGTTTAATGATATTGCGGTCGATTAGTTTAAGGACATTACGGTCCATTGTTAGTTTAAGGACATCTCGGTCCAATATTAGTTTAAAGACATTACGGTCGAGGTTAAGGACATCATAGTCCATGGGTTTAAGGACCCCACAGTCCAATGTTAGTTTAAAGACATCACGGTCGAGGTTAAGGACATCATAGTCCATGGATTTAAGGACTCCACAGTCCGATATTAGTTTAAAGACATCACGGTCGAGGTTAAGGACATTATAGTCCGTGGATTTAAGGACTCCACAGTCCGATATTAGTTTAAAGACATCACGGTCGAGGTTAAGGACATCATAGTCCATGAGTTTAAGGACCCCACAGTCCGTTTAAAGACGTCATAGTCTGTGAAATGTGTGGTCGTCGGGACCCGTCACCTCTTTGAAGACGTTGAGGAATTACAACGACAAATATCAAAGGGGTGAAGAGATGTACCCTTGAACCAAGGTGGATTAAGTGATCTGTAGTCCGATTTGGAGCTAGGATCAATTAATTATATTATGAGCATAATGGCTCAGTTAAATCTGAATTGAGGACTTATGGCCAACTTGGGCTAAGTCCAATTAGATTCAAAATGTTGGCCCTTTGTTGCACCATTAGACATTTTTCTGGTTTCAGCCCACATTATTTAGCAATGCTAAACAAGAGTTTGAGGGCTTTGGTAATATTTTTATCTTTGATTGACTCAATTTTGAGATTCAGTTAAGGGGGAGTCTTTTGCCTCTGGAAAATTAGCCAATTTGGCTAAAATTAGTGTTAAACACTAGAGAACAACAGTGTTAAACACTGGAGATAGAACTCTCAAATTAGTGTTAAACACTAAAAGACAATCAGTGTTAAACACTGGAAATATAATCTTCAATTTAGTGTTAAACACTAGAAAACAATCAGCGTTAAACACTGAAAATATAATCCCCAAATTAGTGTTAAACACTAAAGAAAGAGGGGTCACGTGTGGACACGAGAGGGCGCCCAAAGGTGGGACCAGATCCCTTTACTTCGTTCTGCAATTAAGTGTTAAACACTTTTTATTTTTATTTTGAGCATCACGTGTTGACACGTGATGGGGATTTATGCGCTGACTGTTAAAGCGTTTGCTAAGGGGTCACGTGGTAACACGTGAGAGCGCCCAAAGCCTTCATTTCATTCTCTTTGATCTTCTGTGTTTTGGAGGTCACGTGGGAGCACGTGAGGCGTTGCCTCAGAGCTTTTTCCTTCTCATTTTTGGGGATCTCTTCAGGGGTCACGTGGGGCCACGTGACCTTGATTCTTTTCATGCACAGAGATCTCTTAAGTCTCTTTATTTTTAAGAATTGAATTCTTTTATAGAGTTAAGCCCTAATCATGATTTTGGAGGAATTAAATTCCTATATATGAAGAATTAAATTCTTATGTAGGGTTGAACCCTAATTTCTTTCAGAGGAATTAAATTCCCATAAATTTGAGAGAATTAAATTCTCAATTAGGGTTAAATCCTAGTTCTGTCCATCTTGAAGGAATTAAATTCCTATAATTTTAGGAGAATTAAATTCTCATATAGGGTTAAACCCTAGTTTTGTCATGAAGAAATTGAATTCCTGTGAGTTTTGAGAGAATTAAATTCTTATATAGGGTTAAACCCTAATTTATCTTGGAGGAATTAAATTCCTATAAATTTGTGAGAATTAAATTCTCTGAACTCAATCCTCCCTCTAAGTCTTGGATCTGCATGGCAAAATCTCAACCCGATTAGAATTAAATTCCCAACTTATGGGTAGATTTGCTTCTGCAGATCTTCAACCAGAGGAAGAACTAAGTTCTTTTTTCTTGCAGAAGAGTTAAACTATTAGATTTTGAGAATTAAATTCTCTTTTATGAAGTTTTTTCTTTTTCCCTTTTCTCATCTAAGGTTTTCTTTGTTGAGAATTGAATTCTCCTTTCTTTTCTCTCTGCTTTTTTAGCCTTTAGGAAATTTCAAGATCCAAAAATTCTCTCTCTTTCTATTCTCTTGGCTCCTATTTATAGGAGAAGGAAAAGAATCAATTTGTTTAGTAAATCTTTCATTGAAAGATTTGATTTGTTTTCATAATTAATATGATCCTTTAGATCATTCAGTAAATTTTATTCACCGTTGGATTTTCAATCCAAAGATATTCTGTTTGTTATTTCGGTGAGATTTGGGGAGATCTTTCCTTGTTTAGGATTTTTCCATAAATTGGTGATTTTTTAATCACCCTTGGACTTTTAATCCAACGGTTCCCTCTAACCTTTTCCATTTGTAAAGATTTAGAAGAATTTAGAATTTAATTCTATTCAGTTATAAGGCTTTCAAAGCCTGTCACGTGTGAGCACGTGACCCCCAATAGGGGTCTTTCTTCAGCCGTTTGTTTTCATTTCTGTTTGATGAGATTTTAACCATCACGTGTCATCACGTGACCATTGGTCACGTGTGAGCACGTGATACCTCATTGACGTAATTCCTGATTTTTAGAATTAAATTCTATTAAGATGTAAGGCTTTCAAAGCCTGTCACGTGACCCTTGGTCACGTGTGAGCACGTAACCCCCAATTGAGTCATCTTTCAGCCATTTGTTTTCATTTCTGTTTGATGAGATTTTAACCATCACGTGTCATCACGTGACCATTGGTCACGTGTGAACACATGATACCTCATTGAGGTAATTCCTGATTTTTAATCAGGAAACACCTAGAAGGTGGTCGACTTAAAGAACGTCATGAACTGGGACATAGTCGCCTGAGGATCGAGAGTCCCTATGAATATTCCCACGGCAGGAGCCTCTTCGATTCGTTGTTCGAATTTCGACCATAGGTTCCACCACCGAATTGCGTATTGAACCCAGTTCTCTCCTGGCTTCACCCTTGCATTGATTAATACCGTGATCGGAGTGCGCTCGCTTGCGCTGGCGAACCGCTGTGTGAACAGTAGCTCCATTTCTGTGAATGTTTTAACGGAGTCATTTGGGAGCTCCGAGTACCATTCAAATGTCGTCTCCGACAATCTGCCAACGAACTGGCGAAGCAACAATCTGTCATCGCCTCCAGTATTGTCGCACAAAGCTCTGAACCGAGCGACGTGCTGATGTGGATTGCTTGTCCCCTTATACACGTGGAACTTGGGGATGGTATATCCCGACGGGTATTTGATTTGGTCATACCATCCCGGGTACGGTCGCCGAGTTCTGATGACTTGGCCAGCCGCTTCACTTGCCTGATGAGATCGTGTTTGTTGAGATATGTAATTATCAAGGGCATTGTTCCCCTCCGAATGGCGGCCAGGACATGACGTCTCGCCTGAGATTCGGGGCAGATGCTAATAGGTGCTATCCGTCTACCTCTCCGAAGATGCCAAGTTAATTTATAGCACCATATATCGAAGGTTTAAACGGATGCGTCCGATGTAGCAGACTTCGTCAGATTCCACCTCGCTTGAGAGGGTTTTGATTGTGGGGACGCTCTTCCGTGCAGGCGCAAGCCCCTGCAGTTAATTACGCTACCGCATTGCGGTAACAACTTTCTCCTTCTCCATGTGGTTACTTCGTGTCGTGTGTGTTTGTTTTGTGTTTGGTTGCCCGTGGATTGTATACGGAGACTGAGTTATGTCGTCGCCCGTAGGGCGTGGACTAGTCCAAATCCGTATCTTTCTTAGATTTGGGTTTGGGGGTTTGGGTTTAAGGATACGTTAGCCTCGTTTGAGACTAAGATCGACTTAAACGTTAGTTAAGGATACGTCGGTCTAGTTTTTAGACTAAGATCAGCTTAACGGGATCGTTTAGATCCAACAAGAGAGCGATTAAGGGAGCCCTGTTGTTTAGTTTAAGGACATTGCGGTCGATAGGTAGTTTAAGGACATTGCGGTCCATAGGTAGTTTAAGGACATTGCGGTCCAATGTTAGTTTTAAGACGTTGCGGTCAAGGTTAAGGACGTCGTAGTCCGTGGATTTAAGGACTCCACAGTCCAATGTTAGTTTTAAGACATCACGGTCACGGTTAAGGACGTCGTAGTCCTTGGATTTAAGGACTCCACAATCCAATGTTAGTTTTAAGACATCCCGGTCAAGGTTAAGGACGTCGTAGTCCGTGGATTTAAGGACTCCACAATCCAATGTTAGTTTTAAGACATCCCGGTCAAGGTTAAGGACCTCATAGTCCATGAATTTAAGGACCCCACAGTCCGTCGTTAGTTTTAAGACATCCCGGTCAAGGTTAAGGAACTCATAGTCCATGAGTTTAAGGACCCCACAGTCCGTATCAATGTATGGTCATCGGGACCCGCCACCTCTTTGAAGACGTTGGGGAATTACAACGCCAAGTATCAAAGAAGTGAAGAGATGTACCCTTAAACCGAGGTAGATTAAATAATCTTTGGCCCAATTTGGAACCAAGACCAATTAATTATATTATGAGCCCATTGGCTCAGTTAAGTTTGAATTGAGGACTTATGGCCAGCTTGGGCTAAGTCCAATCATGTTTAGAATATTGGCTTTCTGTTGGTCCATTGCAGGAGAGGCTTTGCCTCTAGAAACTTAGCCAATTGGGCTAAAGCTAGTGTTGAACACTAGAGACCGACAATGTTGGACACTGGGAATAAGATCAACAATTTAGTGTTAAACACTAAAAGATAATCAGTGTTGAACACTGGGAACAGAGTTTTCCAAATTAGTGTTTGAACACTAAGAAAATAAGTGTTAAACACTGGAAATGGAGTTTTCAAACTAGTGTTAAACACTATGAAAATCAGTGTTAAACACTGGGAACAGATCATCAGTTTGATGCTAAATATTGTAAGAGCAGAGATCACGTGGGGGCACGTGATGACATCCAAAAGGTGGGGCCAGATCCCCTTTATTTTGTTCTACAGATAAGTGTTTAACACTATTAATTCTGAAGGCCATCACATGTGGGCACGTGATGGGGGCTCACGCTTTGATCTGTTAGGATGTTCATTATGGGTCACGTGGTGACACGTGAGGGTGCCCCAGCGCTTCTTTTCTTTTGCTCTTTCTTTGCGCGCTTTGGGGGTCACGTGGAGCACGTGAGGCATTACCTCAAAGTTCTTCTCTGTTGAAATTTACAGGGGTCACATGGTAGCACGTGACCCTGCCTGTTTGAAGATGTGTTTGTCTTTTTAAGAATTAAATTCTTCATAGGGTTTAACCCTAGCAATAAACTTTAGAGGAATTAAATTCCTGTTTTCTCCTGAAGAATTATATTCTTAGATAGGGTTAAATCCTAATTTCTTCTTTCTTTTAAGGGAATTAAATTCCTGTGATTTTGAGATAATTAAGTTCTTAATTAGGGTTAAACCCCTGGTTCTGTCCATTTTGAAGGAATTAAATTCCCATAACATAGGGTTGAACCATAATTTTATCTCAAAGGAATTGAATTCCTATAGTTCTGTGAGAATTAAATTCTCAAACTTCCATTCCCCTTCTATACTTTGGATCTGCATGGCAGGATCTCAACCCAATGAGAATTAAATTCTCAATTCATGGGGAGATGTGCACTTTGCAGATCCTCTGCTAGAGAAAGAACTAAGTTCTTCTTTTTGTATAAGAGTTAACCTCTTTGAGAATTAAATTCTCCTTTTTAAGCCTCTCCCCTCTTACCTAAGGTTTTTTTTTGCAGAGGATCGAATTCTTCCCAAAATCTCAAGGCTCTCTCCCTTTTTTTTTCTCTTTCTTCCTCGTGTCTCTGTCTCTGTCCTCCCTTTTCTATTCTTCTTGGCTCCTATTTATAGGAGAAGGAAGAAAATCAATTAGTTTTAGTGAATCTTCAATTGAAAGATTTGATTTGTTTATTGAGAGATTTGATTTGTATTTATCATTCATCTGGACCTCTGGATTATTAGGTGAATTTTATTCACCATTGGATTTTAAATCAAAGATATCTCTTTGTTATTTCGGTTAGATTTAAGAGGAAATCTTTCCAAGTCTGATATTTTTCCATAAATTGGTTATATTTAATTACCCTTAGATCTTTAATCCAACGGTTCCAAATAATCATTCTCTTTTAGAAAGATTTGAATGCTTTCGGAATTTAATTCTGTTAAATAAAGAGGCTTTGAAAGCCGGTCACGTGTGGCCACGTGACCCCTGGAACAGGCCTTTCTTCTCCTTTTGCGCTCTGTTCTCTGGCCGCTGCTCAGCCGTCACATGCCAACACGTGACCCCTGGTCATGTGTGAGCACGTGACCTTTTCTGGAGCCTTTTCTCTGATTTAAACATGGAGCGAATCTGCCTTTTGCCGCTGCTTTTAAATGTCACGTGTCAACACGTGACCGCTGGTCACGTGTTAGCACGTGATGCCTCCTCCATAAGTTTTCCTGATTTTAAATCAGGAAACAAATGCCCCCACAGCATTGTTCTCACGTGTCTGCACGTGGGTGCAACGCTGTCACTTTTTATGACCGTTGGATTCCTCTAGGGATTTGGGGAGATGAAGCGTCTCCATCACATCCTATAAATATAGGGGTCATTTCAGAAACGCCTCCACTTTTCCTTATCTTCCTCCTTGCAAACTTTTTCTGAGAATTTAATTCTCTTCTTCCAGAGCTTAGTTCTCTGCCTTGAAACATTTTCAGAGTTTAACTCTGTTTAAAAAAAACTCTTTTCTTCAGGTAATGCTCTTGGATGAACGATGAACTTTCACATTCTTCTGGATTTTAAATCCAAAGCAAGGGTTTTTACCCTTTTTAACAGGAACCCATTCTTTCTTTAAGCTTTTCAATCAAAATATGAAACCATTTAATCTTCAACAGTAGATCTTTTAGGGCTTGTATGATCTTTAGGGAGATGATGATGGCGGTTCAAATCCATGGAATTTAATTCCATCCCAAAAATGTTTCTGGGAATTTAATTCCCTTTTCTCAATAAGGAATTTAATTCCTATAAAGAACTCAGTTTCTTCGCATGGAGGCTTATTAGGGTCTTTTTGCCCTAGGTTGTCCTTCTGTAATTAATGAAGCAGAAGCTTGCAATGATGTATTCTGTAGGAATTTAATTCCCTTGATCCTGTTTGATTCGTTGTAAAGTCCAAGGTAGATTTGTCTTCTAGGGGATGTGCAGGGCCACTTGAAACCCACTTCTTATTTAATGACCCTTTGTCTTATTACAACTACTTGGTCTCATTATTAACGAGCCGTCATCCTGATTCTGTAGGGCCCACGTGTTTTGTAGCCAATGGTCCCATAAAAATAGTCTGCCATCGCTTTCTTCAACTGTCTTCATGTTCATGCATGCATATATATTGCTGCTTTGCTTTTGACAGTTTTTTTATTCGATTTCAGGTGCAATGGCTTCTGTTCTGTGCGTTCCCTTCACTCGCTCGGAGGCCGCTTTTCCTCAATCACCATCTGACGAGGAAGCGATGGTGATGATCCGGGCTCATGACCCGAACTGTACCAACTTGCTTCTATGGGGAACTTGGTACAGCCATATTATCCGGGGTCGCCGGAGTTTCCTCTGCGTAATACCAACAGAGCCTACTTTCCCGTTCTTGCCGATGGACCCTCCGAGGACGGTTTTTGCTGTGGAGATGCCAAACTGGACTCCAACGGGGAGGCTCGAGACTTCGACGACCGGTATCCCGAACCATCCGATCCCGGCTATAGACATTCTGGGGCGGCGTATTTGCCAGGGTGAGGCCCAACCATGGGGACAAATCTACAAGATAGGGCTCACCCCTCGACATCCTACGGGGTACCTTCTTTGGGCTCGCTATATCCTGTCCGCCCATCGCGCGAGGCTGCAGAAGGTCGGGCTTTACCAGACGATACACGCGTCGCTCTTTCACTACCAATCCCCGCATGTTTGGTGGGTTAAGGCGTTCTTGAACCAGTGGAACCTTCCCACCAACACTTTCCTTTTAGGGGATCGCGAGGTCTCGATCTCTCTGGCAGAATTCTATGACATCTTGGGGTTACCAATCAGAGGTACCCTGTATGAGGAGTTGCTGCCTTCTGACGAGTACGTCTTTGAGCCCGAGCCTGCTCCGGTTGACGGCCTGTCTGCCGAGAATGCCGTCCGTCACAAGCGTCCCAGTTTGATCAAGGCGCTAGGTATCTTCGATCGTTTGTTCACCGAATCCGAAGAGCAGGGTGTTACTTTCAAGAGCTTCATTGCTTGTTTCCTTCGCGAGGACGTCTTGTCGAAGACAGCTCCAAAGTTCGCCAACATCGAAGACCCCTTTGGGTTTGGTCCGAAGAAGCTGCCGACCACTGAATCGGATCTACCACAGTACTACATCCCCATTATGTCGCCGATGTCTTTCGAATCCATTGCAGCTCCCGGCATGGATGAGGAGACATTCTTCGTGGGGTTTGTCAGTGTCTGGCTCAGTTGGTTTGTCATCCCCATGCATCGTCGCTTTATGAGGGCTTCGGTTATCTACCCGGCTCATTGTATCGCTGAAGGGACGCGGTTGGCCGTCGGTATCCCGGCGTTGGCACATCTTTATCACGGGTTGGACACCGCAGCTAAAACTTCTACTCCTGGCGTGGATGTAGTAAATTTTTCGCTTCATTACTTCACGTCTTGGATCGAAATGCATGTGTTGGGGGCTTTCTCTATGCATCAGAGACCCGCATTCTACGACGCCTACACTTTCCCTCGGCTTATGCGATTGGTGGATGCTTCTGCCGCTGACCCAACTCAATTCGGGGATATTCGGGCATTGATTTCTCCTTACGCTACTGCCAGCGGATTAATATTTAATGATCGGGTCTTATCTTCTTCCACGGGTTCGGCCCAGTCGCTTTGGGACCGGTCGAAAGATGACGCGCCCACTTTGAAGCCCCGGGAGGCCGCGCGCTTATATGCAATCAGACCGGGTTACCTGGTGTTCCGTCAGGACAGTGCGGCTCTCTTTATGCGGTACAATCCGCATCGCTTTGCCCGGCAGTTTGGCTATGATCAGGGCGTCCCGTTTGAAGCTTTCATAATCGCGCCGGTTCCTTCGCTCGAGGCCGTCCGAGATGCCGCCCACCACTTTGTGAGGCTGAACACCAGTTCTCAGTTCATGATCCCCGATGGTGATTACATTCCCCGATGCGTGGGGTCGTTCACGGGCTGGTATCTCCATCGGGTGAACCCAGTTATTATTGAGGAGAGAAGGGTGCTTCTTGGCCACGACGCCCCTATTCAGGTTCCGGCCCCGGGAGCCATGCTGCGACCACGTGCCCCAGTTCGCTTTCCCCTGAGGGATACCGGCACCTCGCTTATTCCTGGAGAGTCGGGAGTAGATCTTACTCCAATAGTTGGTATGCCCCTGGGTACTCGGTCGCGGGGTAGACGGGCTCCGGTAACAGTACCACCACCCGAGGCAGCACCACCCTCCGTGGCATCGACGATGGCAGTGTCATCTCCAGTTGTGGCCCGGGGTGAGGGTGTTGAGGGCGACGTGGGCCAACGCCGCACTAAGGCTTCGAAGGGAAAGAAACGGTCGTCCTCGGCGACCGGTTCTGGGTCCAAGCGTCGAAGGAAGGTGGCTACTAATTTGCTCGACTCTTTAACGGAGTCTGAGCCCATCCTTGAAGATGAGCCGTTGGCCTTACCGGAATCAAATGCTGAACTACTTTTCCCTAGTTCAGCCGCTGAGGAAGCCGCGCAGTTGGCTGAGGCTATAAGGCGTTCCAAAGACGCGTCTCAGAACGCCAGGGTTCCGAAGAAGCCCTATCCTGCTGTAATCTTTTACGAAGACCCCTCGTGGATTCGGCGGCGGTTTATAGGCCCTTTGGAGGAATGGGGGAAAAGGCCTTGAAGCAGGTTGTTTCAGAGGACACGGCGGACGCGCTTTCTTTATGGACCGGCGGCCACGAGTCCACTCTCGAACCCCGACGAGCACGCCTCCTTGAGAAGGAGCAGCGGCTTGAAGAAGCCATATTGAAGGTTTCGTTACGCATTGGTATGCCTTTATACTTCTTTATAGCATTTCAGATTGTTTACGCCTGCATGTATGTATCCTTATTCTTGTGTGAATTGTGCAGAATCTTCGACGATGGGGGAGGTCCCTACATGCTTATTGAAGCTAAAGCCTGTCGACATTCCCGATGAAGCATTGCTCGATGTGGAGGGGGTTAATGAGGCTGCTCTTCTTACAATAGAGCCTCCAGTGGCAGTTATCGATCACGGAGCGCTTGCTCCTTCGGGGGAGGCTCCTTTGGTGGTCACCGCCCCAACGACTCTCCCTGAAGGCTGCCCAGAGGCTGAGATGGAGGTAGTCGGGACTACCCTCCCTTTGTTGGAGCCCGAGGTCACGGCAGAGGCCGTCGAAGCCGCCATCCCCCCGACTCAGAACGGGAGGAGTGTTGAAGGTAACCTTCTGCATTTTAAATTAGTAATCTTTCCGTGGTCTGAACTCTTTTGTCTTCCCCAGAATTGCGCGGGCTGGCGGTCTCTATTGCTGATTTGTCGCCTCGGCAATCATTTCAGCATTTATTGGAGATGGTAGCTCCGCAGGCGATCTCCCCTCAGCGCATTGTCCTTTCCTCTGGGCAAGGTTAGCGCTGTTCGCTATTTTTTATTATAGCATCGTTGCCATTTTTCGAAATGACGTTGATGTCTTTTACAGTTTTGGAAGCTGATGACGAGGTCGAGGTCGTTGAAGGGCCAGGGGAACCTTCAGCTCCTACTTGCATGACCGTAGGTAAGTGATATTTCGTTACGGTCCCATTTGTTCTTCTTGCTTAAGAGTTTTATTGACTTCTTTCAAATCTGAACAGTCCTGCCAGCCTCCACAGCGTTGGAATCGCGCATCGTTATGCCGCCGGGCCCCTATGCTTTGCGGGCTTCAGAACTCTTGGCTCAACTAAGCCTTATTTCCTTATCATCTTTGATTGAGGAGCTCCGTGCTGGCAGCGCGACCACAGCTGAAGCATTTGCCGCAGAAGCTAACGGTTCTCTTCCTTTTCTTGCCACCTCCCACAGTGAAGAAGTGGTGCGAGTTTGGGTGGAGTTCTGTCGGCAGGTGGAGGCTTGCTTGCATGCCCTTGAATGTTCCCACCTTTCCTCGGAGGCCGTGGCTGCAAAGGCGGAGTTACGGGGGCTGATAGCACGGTGCGCGGCAAATATGACGTCGTGCGAGAAGAGGCTCAGCCGTAAATTCTCAGAGAGGGAGCTGGCTTCCAAGGCATTGAGCGAGCTTCAGACCAGCCTTACAGCCAAAGCCAACAAAACGTACGAGCTCTGGCGGGTGCTTCAAGAGTCTATCAAAGAGGTGGTGGCTCTTGATAAAACTTCCGTGTTCACTCGTGAAAGGGTCGAGGCTCACAAGGCCACCGAGAAAGAGCTTGAAGGCCAGCTCGCTTCGTATGAGGCCCAGCAGGCTCAGGCGGAGGTCCGTCTTTTGGCGATCTTAAATCATGAGACCGTGGCCCAATAAAAGCAGGATGAGCTGACCAAGCTGCTAAATCGCCCACCGGCTTGAAAAATTTGTATCTTTTCCTTTCTTTTTGTACACACTCCTGAACGAGAGTATTTTGGTTTATGAATAAAAGACATATTTTTCTTTTCAATGGAGTGTCCCTTTTTATTGAATGTATTCTGCGGATAGTCTATCTTGATCTCTTTGCAGGGCAGCGATGGCTTAGGATTCAGGGTTAAGATCTGCCTCCTAAGACTTTTGAGCCTTATGAGCCGTGAGGGTCTCATAAAGAGTTTTTTCTCCCTACAGGTCGAGAGGATCCCGTAGGTGTAAGTTCTTCTTAAGAGTCGTGAGGATTCTTTAGTAGGTTCTCCCTTGGGAGTCGTAAGGATCTCACAAGAGAGTTTTCTTTCTTGCAGGTCGTGAGGACCCACAAGTGCTGAGTGCAGTCGTCCTTATCCGTATTTCACGGGGTCAAGGGTCGCTTTGGGATGTTCTCCAGGGTATCGTAGTTTAAAGACATCGCGGTCAAGGTTAAGGACCTCATAGTCCGTGGATTTAGGGACTCCACAGTCCGATGTTAGTTTTAAGACATCGCGGTCAAGGTTAAGGACCTCATAGTCCGTGGATTTAAGGACTCCGCAGTCCGATGTTAGTTTTAAGACATCACGGTCAAGGTTAAGGACCTCATAGTCCGTGGATTTAAGGACTCCACAGTCCGATGTTAGTTTTAAGACATCACGGTCAAGGTTAAGGACCTCATAGTCCGTGGATTTAAGGACTCCACAGTCCGATGTTTGGTTGCAGGGACCCGTCACCTCTTTGAAGACGTTGATGAATTACAACGCCAGGTATCAAAGGAGCGAAGAGATGTACCCTTAAACCAAGGTAGAATCAGTACAGAATCAGGCTGGTTGATCGTTAGTTTTAAGACATTACGGTCGAGGTTAAGGACATCATAGTCCGTGGATTTTAAGGACTCCACAGTCCGATGTTTGCTCTAGATGCTTCACACGGGTTCACAGCCGTGCTTGGCGAGGACCAGGCTCCGCTCTGGGCGTTTTCCGCGGGGTCAAAGAGTGACGTTATCCGCGTTCCACGTAATCAGGAATTTTGCACTAGATGCTTCACACGGGTTCACTGCCGTGTTCGGCGAGGACTAGGCTCCGCTCTGGATGCTTCACACGGGTTCACTACCGTGCTCTGCGAGGACCAGGACGTTTTCTACGGGGTCAAAGAGTGACGTTATCCGCGTTCCACGTAACCAGGAATTTGCACTAGATGCTTCACACAGGTTCACTGCCGTGTTCGGCGAGGACTAGGCTCCGCTCTGGATGCTTCACACGGGTTCACTGCCGTGCTCTGCGAGGACCAGGATCCGATCTGGACGTTTTCCACGGGGTCAAAGAGTGACATTATCCGTGTTCCACGTAACCAGGAATTTGCACTAGATGCTTCACACGGGTTCACTGTCGTGTTCGGCGAGGACTAGGCTCCGCTCTGGATGATTCACACGGGTTCACTGCCATGCTCTGCGAGGACCAGGATCCACTCTGGACGTTTTCCACGGGGTCAAAGAGTGACGTTATCCGCGTTCCACGTAACCAGAAATTTTGTTGATTGTATCCGCATTTCACGGAATGGAGGTTTGACTCTAGGTGATATGTATATCACCGAGCCATGGAACCGGGGGTTGCCGCTGTTCTGTTTCGCTTGATGTTGTGTCTGCTGCGTCGAGATGATCTCCAGGCTATCTGTGAACCGTCGAGATTTGGCTTCTTCTCATGATGAAACCTGGGGGAGGAGTATGATCCCTTCTTTGTTTGCGCCCCTGGATTGTATACAGGGATAGATGTAACATCACTTGTAGGGCGTGGATTTCATTTTTATTTTATTTCTTTTTCCGCGATCCTCTATCATTTCAGCTTTTTTTTTATCGCGAAGATCGCGATTGCCCCATCATTTCGGCTATTTTTCGCGGTGCCCAATCATTTCGGCTATTTGTTTTACTTTTACTCGCTGCTTTTTATTGCGAGTTGCCCAATCATTTCGGCTATATTTTTTTTATGCATACATTTTTACTTGCTTTTTTTTTATTGCAAGTTGCCTCATCATTTCGGCTATTTCGTATGCATGTGTGACTCGCCGGCCTTTTCGCTGCAAGCTTGGATTTTAGACACCGACCTCGGCATCAGTACCGCTACAACTGGGATGTTGCCAGGAGCGAATTATCATTTGCCTCTGTTGATGGTGAACAAAGGTGGCTTAGTAAACAGGGTTAGGGTCCTGCCGACTAAGGCTTTTGACTTCATGAGCCATAAGGGTCTCGCGAAGGAACTTCTCCCTACAAGTCGTGAGGATCTTGCAGGTGTATTTTCTCCTTAGGAATCGTGAGGATTCCTAAGTGTATGTTCCTCTGTAAGTCGTAAGGATCCTACAAGAGGGTTTTCTCCTTATAAGTCGAGAGGACTTATAAGGGTTGTTCACCATATGGACATATCCCTAGTCACGGGTGTGACTTTGCTGGGGAAATGTTTATTCGCGCCCGTGGATTGTATACAAGGGTCAGTATTGAGCCACTTGTAGGGCAATATCGAAGGTTGTGGGGGGTTTGCTTAAGAACGGGTTTAGGTCTCTGTAACTTAAGACTTTCAAATCTTATGAGCCGTGAGGGTCCCATAAGAGAGTTCTCCTTACGAGTCGTGAGGATCTCGCAAGTGTATTTTGTCCTTAGGAATCGTGGGGATTCCTAAGTGTGTCGCTCCCTTTGTGAGTCGTAAGGATCCCACGCGGGTGGTTTCTCCTTACAAGGTCGAGAGGATCCTGTAAGTGTCTTTTAACGAGATTGCGCCCTTTCGGGTTTTCACAAACACTCGCCGGTAGTCCTGCTGTTTTTACTCACGGAGCCCTTTCGGGTTTTCATCCGTGCCCATTTTGCTTATGGACATACCGTTTTTTATTTTTTATTATTTTTTATTATTTTTTTTATCGACTTTGAGACACTGCAATCTACCGTAGTTTATTGACATTTCGGTCAACAGCTAGTTTTAGGACATAGTGGTCCATTGTTAGTTTAAGGACGTTTCGGTCCGTTGTTAGTTTAAGGACATCTCGGTCCGTCATTAGTTTAAGGACGTTTCGGTCCGCCATTAGTTTAAGGACGTTTCGGTCCGCCATTAAGGATGCTGGTTACTACCTAGAGTTCGGGCTTAGGAAGATAGTGAGCGGACATAATCGTCGTCATCTATCATTGACCTAGTCCTTGACCCGTTAAGCGTAATACTTCTTCAGGAAGCAACCGTTCACTGGCCTGAAAGGCCTTTCACCGTGCATATCCATGAGTAGATACGCTCTACCCTGGTAGACCTTGTCTATGATGTACGGGCCTTCAAAGTTTGGCTCGAATTTTCCCCGCTTGGCGCGATTGGGGATCATAGGTCTTTTGACAATTAGTACGAGTTCGCCTTGGCGGAACGTCCTCGGCCTGGTCAATCTTTCGTACGAGCGCGTCATCTTTGCTTTGTAAGCCTCCAGGTTTTGTTGCGCTATGAGCCGGGTTTCATCAAGGGCATCAAGCTCCTCAAGTCGAAGGTGAGCATTGTCTTCGTCCGTCAGCTCGTGGTGGACCGCCACTCGTAGAGAGGGTAACTCTATCTCGAGGGGGAGTACTACTTCTGTACCGAATACCAACGCATATGGCGTTGTGTTCGTGGCTGTCTTGAACGTAGTTCGATACGCCCAGAGAGCTTCTTGCAGTCTTTCGTGCCAGTCCTTCTTATTTCGGGACACCGTTTTCTTCATGATCTTCGTCAAGGTCTTGTTGAAGGCCTCGGCGAGACCGTTAGCTCGCGGATTATAAACCGAGGAATACGTCGGATGGTCTGATCCTGGAATCGTTAGCAATCGTCTTGGCTCGTCAGATGGATTACTCGCTCTTGGACAATTTTGGCTGTCTAGACGATAGAATTAGGAAAACTCGGGCGGGAAGCAGGCCGGGCCCTACGGGCGGGCATCCCCGCTCTCCAGTCTATATTATGTTGTTGCGCAAAGCGGCTGATCTTGTGACTTCTGTAGGCTGGCCCGTTATCAGAAATAATCCGTCGCGGAGTTCCAAACTGATAAATGACATGCGTCTTGAACAAATAGAGAATATTTTCTGTCTTCACTTCCCTTAACGGTACTGCTTCTGCCCATTTAGAGAAGTAATCAGTCGTCGCCAGGATAAAACGATGTCCCCTGGATGATGCTGCTTCGATGGGGCCGATTATGTCAGTTCCCCACATTTCGAATGGCCAGCTAGCCACTGTTGGATGAAGTGGATTTGGATGCTGGTGGATGAAGTCCCCATGAATTTGGCATGAGTAGCATTGCTTCGCATATTCGAGGCAGTCCTGGATCATTGTGGGCCAATAATAACCCATTCGTTTGAGCTTCAACTTCATCTTCGGGCCCGCTTGATGAGAACCGCAGAGTCCGTCGTGAACTTCCTGAACGACTCTTCTCGCTTCGTCGGGTCCCAGGCATCTCAACCATAGAGAGTCAAATGACCTCTTGTACAGAGTATTATTGACGAAGGCAAAAGACAGAGCTCGTTTTATGAGCTGATGTCTTGAGGACGCATCTTCAGGCGTTCGACGGCATTTGAAGTAATCTATGAAGACTTCTCTCCAATCTTCGGCCTTTTCTTGGTCTTTTATTCGCATGGCCTTCTGCTCGGTCGCTTCCTTTTCCTCGGACGATTCCGGAGATATTTTTGCCGGAGCAAGAACCCGACGGCTTTGTACCACGATTCTTACATCATCGAGGTTCTCATCAGCTAGTTCTTTAGCTAGCTTGGCTAATGCATCCGCTTTGCTATTTTCGGCACGCAGTATGCATTCCAAGGTGTAGGAGGGGATTTGGGTCAACAGTTGCTGCACTTTCTCGCCGTACTTCACCAGCTCTAGCTTGCATGAATGGTAGTCGCCGTTTACTTGACTAACGACCAGTTGGGAATCTCCGTATATGAGGAGGTTTTCAATTCCCACGTCGATGGCGATCTCGAGGCCTGCTATCAAAGCTCCGTACTCGTCTTCATTGTTCGTCCTCGGCTCTGTTAAGGAGAAAGCGAAGCGCATTATCCCTCCCTGTGGAGTTACGAAGATAAGACCCACCCCTGATTTGATTATAGGGGTGCTTTGTTTGCGCTTCTTCACGGAAGATGCTCCATCGAAATACAGCTCCCATCGGATATTACCGCCATCGATCGCATTAAACGCGTGTTCGTCTGGAAGTTCGCAATTCAAAGGAGAGTCGGCCAGTACCGGATGCTCAGCGAGGAAGTCGGCGATGGCCTGGCCTTTCACTGCCTTGAGAGGTTGATAAGTTATCGAGAACTCCATCAAGAGCAGGGCCCATTTAGCGAGTCGTCCCGTTAATATAGCCTTTGACATTAAATATTTAAGAGGGTCCACTATCGAAATGAGACGGACCTCATGCGCCAACGCATAGTGCCTGAGCTTTGTTATCGCGAAGATTAACGCCAGGCAATGTTTCTCAATAGGGGAGTAGTTGCTTTCTGCCCCCAATAGGACTCGACTCAGATAGTAGAGCGCTCTCTCCTTCCCTTGATCGTTCTCTTGTGCCCATAATGCGCCCAAGGAACCTTCGAGGGCTGTTGTATAAAGAATAAGGGGCTTTCCCTTAACCGGAGCAGCTAACACCGGTGGGTTCTGCAGGTATTGCTTGATCTCATCCAGCGCGCTCTGGCATTCTTTATTCCAGACGAATGGAGTTTCCTTCTTCATCAGGTGGCTGTAAGGACGACACTTGCCTGACAGGTTGGCGATAAACCGCCGGATGTACGCGAGCTTCCCTTGGAGAGACCGCAACTGTTTGAGATTTCTCGGCGGAGGCATTTCCATGATCGCCTTGATCTTGGATGGATCTATTTCGATACCTCAGTGTCGGATGATGAATCCCAGGAATTTACCCGAGGAAACTCCGAATGCGCATTTGAGGGGATTCATCTTCAAATTGTATTGCCGAAGGCGTTGAAATACGGTCTTCAGATGCTCGAGGTGTTCCTCATATGACTTGCTTTTCACTACGAGGTCATCGATATAACATTCGACGATCTCGTGTATAAGACCATCGAAAATCTTTGTCATGGCCCTCTGATAGGTGGCACCGGCGTTCTTTAAACCAAAAGGCATAACTTTGTAGCCAAATATACCCAAAGGAGTCCGGAAAGCGGTGTGCTTCTGGTCTTCGGGATGCATCTTTATCTGATTGTATCCTGATGAACCGTCCATGAAAGAGAAAACTTCATGAGTGGACGTATTATCTATCATCAGCTCAGTGACCGGCACTGGGAAATCGTCCTTCGGACAGGCTTTATTGAGATCTCGGAAGTCCACGCATATGCGTACTGTCCCATTTTTCTTCATTACCGGGACGATGTTGGCGATCCAGTCAGGATATTGAACTTCTTGGATGAAGGCAGAGTCGATTAACTTCTTGACTTCGGCGTTGATGCTCATCTCAAGCTCGAGCCGCATCCTTCTCGGCGCCTGTTTGACCGGCTTAACGTCCGGGGATATCGCCAGTTTATGCACAGCGAATTCTGGATCTAGTCTTGGCATTTCAGAATAATTCCATACGAAGCAATCTCTATGTTGCACAAGCACGTCTTTTAACTCGGCCACCCTTTCTTCAGATAGCAACTCGCTGACGAACGTCGGTCGTGGGTCGTTCGTCGTTCCCAACTCAATCTTCTTGAGGTTATCTGCAGTAGTGTGTATTCCATCTTCCAGCTCTTTTGGCGCCGGTGGAAACTCTGAGATCACCTCGTCATCATTGTTTTCGAAGCACCAGGGAAAGTCATTCATATTCTCGGGCTCTTCTTTTGATATCGTTATCATATGACAGGTACGAGCTCGCTTCCAAGACCGTTGTGGATCCGGTTCTGCTCTTGTGGCTTTAGGGTCGTGCTTTCGTGGCGGCGTCACTCTCCAGCTGCTGGATAAAGCAAACCTGCCTTGCTGGTACTGGTCTTCCACCTAGTTTTTAAAAGTGAAGCAGTCTTCGATAGGGTGTCCTATGGCTCGGTGATAAGAGCAATAGCCCGGATGAGTGACCTCGTTAACATGCTCAGGGTGTTTAGACTCCGGAAGTGTGATCATTCGATGCTTCATAGCGAGATCGAGTATCTTCTTCGTCTTTTCTTGAGGGAAGGAATATGCTCGACCCATCTTCTTCATGAGGGACAAGTCCGGACCGCGCAATAACCGATCACATGATTCTTTAATCCTGCATCGTTGCTGTAGGCTCCTTTTTCCGCCCCTTGATTTATTTCTACCTCTGCGTCGGGCTTTTTGCGCAATGGATCGACAGGGAGGAGCATCTTCGTCTTTTGCAGCCTGTTGAAACAGACGTTGCTTCCTGGCTTTCTCGTAGATGGCTATTTCGCGACTATGGTCGTCTCGAGCTTTTTGACTCGCCTTCCTGATAAGCTTGTCCATTCGTTCTTCAAATGACGGATTCGGCATTTTGATTGCGGGATCTAGTTTTGATGAGGGGTTGGTATTTCCTGACAGGGCGTCCTCTTCCTCATCGAAGTTATATATGGCGTAGCTACCGCGGACTCGCTCCCGTTTCCCGGATCTCACATATCCAAGCCCGAGCGTTTTCATTCTCCCGTTGGGCAATTTGCGCTGGGTCCCAGGGACATCCCAGATCCTGTTGTAGAATCGAGTTTGTCGAATAGTCTGTTTTAAGGGTATCCCCTGGCGCTTCAATAGCCTTTTTAGTCCGTTTGTGTAGTATCTAGGCAAACGGATGGGTTGAAGCTTGTCAAGTGTAGAATCCGCGCCATGCCAGATCTCTTTCTCCACTCTTGTTTCTGAGGATCGATAGAACAGGATCGCCTTTTCACCCTTTCGCCTGGAGGGGACGTAAAACGTCTGCAGGTCCTGTACATTGTAAGCTTCAAGTGCGTCGAGATCCTTGTAGTGCTCCCGCGGCACCATGGTGACTTACAAACTCTGATCATCGCCAGGGGATGCTTGTATTGACGGCCGATTAGAGAACACGGCATTAACTTCATCTTCCGAGTCACTTCCGAAGATCAACATAGGGGTGGACGGCCCCGGGTTGTTGCGTCGAGACGGACCAGCGTAAACTATCCCTTCTTCTTCTTCGGTATCGCTTCCAAAAATAGGGATGGCGGCGGCGGCTTTGTTCTCCGGCTTGCGACACCTTTCTGTATCCTCGAAATTTGGCAAAAAGTACTTTGCATCTTCGTACTTGTGGACTTCGTTCACGGAGAATGGGTTCAGCTCACCTGTTACGGTATACTCAAAACCATCCTTAAAGTACTTCATACACTGATGCTGTGTAGAAGGGATGATGTTGTACTCGTGTAACCAAGGACGGCCGAGCAAGGCGTTGTAGCAAGTCTTAGCGTCAATGACGTGAAACTTGATGTCCGTAACGAGTAGTCCGAAGCAAAATGTTAATATCACGGATCCGAGAGTCCGTGATGACTGGGAATCGAAACCGGAGATGGTAATTTTATCACGAGCGAGGTGCTGCACGCTCATGCAGATCTCCTTCAACACCCGAACATTAAGGAGATTGACGGAGGATCCATTATCAACCAGGATTTTGCCTATCTTGATATCGTGGCAATATCCGGAGACGTATAGGGGATGGTTGTGGTCGCACGTCCCGAGGAGAAGGTCTTCGTCACCGAAAGTGATGTCGGCCGTGCGCACTTATTCCAGTTCATCCTTCATCCTTTCTGTGACGAGGAAGGCTTGGAATTGCTCGGGTTCTTGTAACGCCTTAATTAATGAATCTCTCGCTTCCTTGGATAGTAGGAGGGCGTCGAGAATGTTGAGCTGAGAAGGTAGCTTCCTTAGGTGCGCTAGGATGTTGTAATCCACCTTACCCTTCCTGGGAGGATCTTTGGCAGCCAACTCTTTCATGACTTGGTCATCTAAGGTGATATCCTCAGTGACCTTCTCCTTTCCCTTATCTTTCCTATTCGCGGGTCCGAGATTCTTTTCCGGGAGCGTGCGATTGCGCAGCTGGATGTTTTCGCAGGCCTCTGGTTCTTCCTCTTTCCCTAAAACAGATTCTTTAAAGAGAGGGCCCAGAGCCATTTCTTCATCAGAGTCGCTCCCAAAGGTGAGAACTTGCGACCCTCCGGCGTTAACCATGTAACAGTTGCCGGCAGTTCTTTTGTGCCTGTCGGTAGTACTTCTTTGTTCTCGGCGAGTTTTGAGTTTCATGCGCTTAAAATGTTGCCGGTGAGCAACATATTCCTGCCACCATATCTTAAAAGCGTTGCACTCCTCAGTGGGGTGCGAAATCTTCCGATGATATGCGCAATAATTAGGGTGCCTCTCCGCCCCATCGAACGTGTTTTCTTCCGAGGGTGGCAGCTTCATTCCCATCAACATGGCTTTGGCAAACCTTTTCCTTGTTTTCAATATGTTTTTATCCTCATCGGGTGTCTTTTGATCTGGAGGGAGTGCTTTGACTCTTTCGTTTAGTCGCTTGCGTTTGGCTCCTTCCGATGCAGCCATCTCACGCTCCTGATCGGCTTTACTTTTCAAACGAATCTCGTCTAGAAAGGCGTCGATCATTTCATCTGTTGGCCATACAAGTTCTGGCTCAGGCTGTGCCCCCAGTTTCTCAGTGCCAGGAATTTTCTCATCGTCCGTAGCCGAGTGGGAAATCACATGACAACTCGCCACATATCCCTCGGATTCATCCGATGAGCTTTCTCCATCATCTTCCTCCTGAAAGACGTGGTTGAGGAACTCTTGTAGTGTGACGGGAGCCCGCGCCTTTTGATTGTACTCCTCCAGCGCGTCAATCTGTTTCTGCAAATCCGTGCGCTGGTCTCCAGGCTTCACGGGCTTCTTGGATTTCTTCTTCTTTTTTTTCGGAGATTTTGACGGTTGGGTGTGAGTACTTGGGCCATCACCACCGCTCTTTGTAGTTGGACGCGGCTTCAGCATCCCTTCGATGATTTGAGGTTCAAGCGGGTTCTTCCATTCGACTGCTGGGCACGCATGAAGATCACTCAGCATCCTTCTGGTTTTAGCTGATAGCACGACTTCCCATGGAGCTTCCTCAATGAAAGAACAGGTTGCCCCTGGTGTATCCGCTTTTTTAGGAGTATGCGGCTGTGGCGGGTTCACCTTCCACTTTTCGGACAGCGCAAACTTTCCCTAGAGGTATTGATCCTCAATCCATCCTTTGAAGACGAAGCAATCCTCAATCGGATGGTTTACCGTTTGATGGTAAGGGCAATAATTGGGGTTATTCACCTCAGTGGATTGTGGCGGTCGCCTCGGATTTGGCAAGTTTATAAGCCTATTGCGTACGGCCAGCTCGAATAACCGTTTCGTTTTGTCCCGCGGGAACGATTAGGGACGCTTCATCTTCTCATTATAATACCGCCGTCTTTCTTCTAGTTGATCCGCCAGCTTTGGGGCACTGAGCTGTTGCTGAGCATTCGCGACGAAGGTTGCCTTCCCTTTACCCTTGTCGCTCCGAGGCTCTGGCTTCGGGGGAGACGGTCTGTGACCCATCTGATCCATCTGGGCCAACTTGTCGATCAAAGCCTGGAACGTGGTTGGCTTAAAGAACATCATGAACTGGGAGATAGTTGCATGAGGGTCCAGGGTTCCCACGAACATGCCCACCGCGGGCGCTTCCTCAATGCGTTGTTCGCATTTCGACCATAAATTTCGCCGGCGTATAGCGTACTGGACCCACGTTTCGCCTGGTTTCACCCTGGCATTAATTAATGCTGTTATCGGAGTGCGTTCGCTGGCGCTTGCGAATCGCTGAGTGAATAGCAATTCCATTTCAGCGAACGTCTTGATGAAATCGTTCGGGAGTTCTGAATACCATTCGAACGCCGTTTCTGATAAGCTCCCCACGAACTGGCGAAGCAACAGTTTATCATCGCCACCAGTGTTGCCACAAAGCGCCCTGAACTGGGCCACATGCTGATGAGGATTGCCTGTCCCCTTATAGACATGGAATTTTGGTATTGTGTAGCCGGCGGGTATTTGATCTGATCATACCAGCCCGGATATGGTCTTCCTGTCCTGACAACTTGACCAGCTGCCTCAGTCGCCTGGTGAACGCGTATCTGTTAGGCTATGTATTCGTCTAGGTCAGCCTTAGAGATTGTCTCCTCCTTAGCCGTTGACAGAACGGGTGGAGGATCTGACGTTTCTCCCCTGTCGTCTTCAAGAACGATTGGAGGATCTTCAGTTGGGGGCTCTTGTTGAATCATCATACCCACCATGTCCTGGAACAGAAGGGCCATTCGTTGTATATTGCTTGTTCAGCAGCCTCTTTATCCTTCTTCTCCAGTATCCTACGAAGGAACTCAGCGTCAGTTTCTTCCTCGTGGCGTTGATCAGATGACGCTTCGGGGCTTTCTTTCGGCCCAGTAAGTGCGGCCATCGCGGTCATCATTTCTTGGAGCTTCTGCTGTTGCTCCTGAGCTTTGGTCACCGACCGTGTGAGCGGTCTATGCCCTGTGGATGCACGGCTATCTTCCTTCCCCGACGCCATGTATACAGTATGGACCATCATGCCCCCAGACTTAGGGTGTCTGGGCTCAGGGCCTTTAGCTTTTGTCGCAGGCCCGGGGATCTTCTCCGGCCTCCTCTTTTTATGAGCAGTGGAAGTTGAGGGGACCGTTGAGGTGGGCACCCAGACAGCTTTTCGTGGCTTAGCGTGATGACTGACCTCCTGTTGAATTTTCAGCTTCTTGTGCTGGCAGGAGAAATTTGGATCGATCACCGAGTCTCGGGTCTGCCGCCAGACTTTATAGATTTTGGAAGACAGCCGTCGAGGAGATTGGGGCTGTTCTGGCTTTATTTCCGCGGCCTTTTTCAACGGAGGGGGAGACCTCTTTAGCGCCGCGATAGGAGAATTCCTACGCACCTTATTCAGCATCTCAAAGCTGTTCTTAGTTGGAACAGCAGCATTAACTTCTGTCGTCGGGGCTGGAGGAGTTAGCCCAGAAGGGGAGTTGCCTCCGGCCTTCCTCACTCGGCGCCAGTAGCGACGTCGAGCGTGTCGTGCTGATGGAGTCGGCTTGGTGATAGCCTCGTCTTGCCCCCTGTGTAGGTGGGGGGTCGCTGCTGGTGTCAGCCTGTTAAAGACTGATGTCCTTTGGGTAGTAGGCGCGGGAGCTGGAACGGTCAATCTTGTAAAGACCGACTTTTGGGAAGGAGAAGCCGCCTTAACAACCTCAGGAGCAGGACTGGTTATTTTCTTAGGAGCAGCCTTCTCTGGGATTGTAGGCCCCATTGCGGGTCCACAGGAGTTCTGGCCCAGTCTGGAGAAGACCGAGGCGCTGGTGTTGGGCGACCCGTTGAGAGGGGCCGCGGTAGGTGTAAGCCGATGAAAGACCGACTTCTTGGGAGCTTCCGGTGTCAGCACAGGAGCGGTGAAGCTCGTTGGCGGGAACATGGTCCCGAAAAACAACCCGGTGGTGGCTTGAGTGACCTGTTCCACGGGCATTGTGAACAGCGAAGCAGCTTGAGGCCCGTAGGCTATACCTCCTGGCAAGGCGGAGCGCCGGTTGCTGTTGCAGTTGGAGCATTTCGCACAAGTGGAAGCCATTGATTCTTTGCTTTCTGCAATAAGCAAAACGCCAAATCTTAGTACCTTGAAACCCAAGGGCAACCATTAGCGAGCCATGTTTGGTTCGCGAACACGACACACGAAGTGTGGAGTGGAAAGAGGAAAAGGTCCCACCGGGCATGCCAGAATCTGTTCCCCTCCGAATGGCGGCCAGGACATGACGTCTCGCCTGAGATTCGGGGCAGATGCTAATAGGTGCTATCCGTCTACCTCTCCGAAGATGCCAAGTTAATTTATGGCACCATATATCGAAGGTTTAAACGGTGCGTCCGATGTAGCAGACTTCGTCAGATTCCCCCTCGCTTGAGGGGTTTTTGATTGTGGGGACGCTCTTCCCTGCAGGCATAAGCCCCTGCAGTTAATTATTCTACCGCATTGCGGTAACAACTTTCTCCTTCTCCATGTGGTTACTTCGTGTCGTGTGTGTTTGTTTTGTGTTTGGTTGCCCGTGGATTGTATACGGAGACTGAGTTATGTCGTCGCCCGTAGGGCGTGGACTAGTCCAAATCCGTATCTTTCTTAGATTTGGGTTTGGAGGTATGGGTTTAAGGATATGTTAGCCTCGTTTGAGACTAAGATCGACTTAAACGTTAGTTAAGGATACGTCAGTCTAGTTTTTAGACTAAGATCAGCTTAACGGGATCGTTTAGATCCAACAACAGAGCGATTAAGGGAGCCCTGTTGTTTAGTTTAATGACATTGCGGTCGATAGGTAGTTTAAGGACATTGCGGTCCATAGGTAGTTTAAGGACATTGCGGTCCAATGTTAGTTTTAAGACGTTGCGGTCAAGGTTAAGGACGTCGTAGTCCGTGGATTTAAGGACTCCACAGTCCAATGTTAGTTTTAAGACATCACGGTCAAGGTTAAGGACGTCATAGTCCGTGGATTTCAGGACTCCATAATCCAATGTTAGTTTTAAGATATCCCGGTCAAGGTTAAGGACGTCGTAGTCCGTGGATTTAAGGACTCCACAATCCAATGTTAGTTTTAAGACATCCCGGTCAAGGTTAAGGACCTCATAGTCCATGAGTTTAAGGACCCCACAGTCCGTCGTTAGTTTTAAGACATCCCGGTCAAGGTTAAGGACCTCATAGTCCATGAGTTTAAGGACCCCACAGTCCGTATCAATGTATGGTCATCGGGACCCGCCACCTCTTTGAAGACGTTGAGGAATTACAACGCCAAGTATCAAAGGAGTGAAGAGATGTACCCTTAAACCGAGGTAGATTAAATAATCTTTGGCCCAATTTAGAACTAAGACCAATTAATTATATTATGAGCCCATTGGCTCAGTTAAGTTTGAATTGAGGACTTATGGCCAGCTTGGGCTAAGTCCAATCATGTTTAGAATATTGGCTTTCTGTTGGTCCATTGCAGGAGAGGCTTTGCCTCTAGAAACTTAGCCAATTGGGCTAAAGCTAGTGTTGAACACTAGAGACCGACAGTGTTGGACACTGGGAATAAGATCAACAATTTAGTATTAAACACTAAAAGATAATCAGTGTTGAACACTGGGAACAGAGTTTTACAAATTAGTGTTTGAACACTAAGAAAATCAGTGTTAAACACTGGAAATGGAGTTTTCAAACTAGTGTTAAACACTATGGAAATCAGTGTTAAACACTGGGAACAGATCATCAGTTTGATGCTAAATATTGTAAGAGCAGAGATCACGTGGGGGCACGTGATGGCATCCAAAAGGTGGGGCCAGATCCCCTTTATTTTGTTCTACAGATAAGTGTTTTACACTTTTAATTCTGAAGGCCATCACATGTGGGCACGTGATGGGGGCTTACGCTTTGATCTGTTAGGATGTTCATTATGGGTCACGTGGTGACACGTGAGGGCGCCCCAGCGCTTCTTTTCTTTTGCTCTTTCTTTGCGCGCTTTGGGGATCACGTGGAGCACGTGAGGCATTACCTCAAAGTTCTTCTCTATGGAACTTTACAGGGGTCACGTGGTAGCACGTGACCCTGCCTGTTTGAAGATGTGTTTGTCTTTTTAAGAATTAAATTTTTCATAGGGTTAAACCCTAGCAATAAACTTTAGAGGAATTAAATTCCTGTTTTCTCCTGAAGAATTATATTCTTATATAGAGTTAAATCCTAATTTCTTCTTTCTTTTAAGGGAATTAAATTCCTATGATTTTGAGAGAATTAAGTTCTTAATTAGGGTTAAACCCCTGGTTCTGTCCATTTGGAAGGAATTAAGTTCTTAATTAGGGTTAAACCCCTGGTTCTGTCCATTTTGAAGGAATTAAATTCCCATAACATAGGGTTGAACCCTAATTTTATCTCAAAGGAATTGAATTCCTATAGTTCTGTGAGAATTAAATTCTCAAACTTCCATTCCCCTTCTATGCTTTGGATCTGCATGGCAGGATCTCAACCCGATGAGAATTAAATTCTCAATTCATGGGGAGATGTGCACTTTGCAGATCCTCTGCTAGAGAAAGAACTAAGTTCTTCTTTTTGTATAAGAGTTAAACTCTTTGAGAATTAAATTCTCCTTTTTAAGCCTCTCTCCTCTTACCTAAGGTTTTCTTTTGCAGAGGATCGAATTCTTCCCAAAATCTCAAGGCTCTCTCCCTTTTTTTTCTCTTTCTTCCTCGTGTCTCTGTCTCTGTCCTCCCTTTTCTATTCTTCTTGTCTCCTATTTATAGGAGAAGGAAGAAAATCAATCAGTTTTAGTGAATCTTCAATTGAAAGATTTGATTTGTTTATTGAGAGATTTGATTTGTATTTATCATTCATCTGGACCTTTGGATTATTAGGTGAATTTTATTCACCATTGGATTTTAAATCCAAAGATATCTCTTTGTTATTTCAGTTAGATTTAAGAGAAAATCTTTCCAAGTCTGATATTTTTCCATAAATTGATGATATTTAATTACCCTTAGATCTTTAATCCAACGGTTCCAAATAAGCATTCTATTTTGGAAAGATTTGAATGCTTTCGGAATTTAATTCTGTTAAATAAAGAGGCTTTGAAAGCCGGTCACGTGTGGCCACGTGAAAGCCGGTCACGTGTAGGCACGTGACCCCTGGTCACGTGTAGGCATGTGACCCCTGGAACGGGCCTTTCTTCTCCTTTTGCGCTCTTTTCTCTGGCCGCTGCTCAGCCGTCACGTGACCCCTGGTCACGTGTGAGTACGTGACCTTTTCTGGAGCCTTTTCTCTGATTTAAACAGGGAGCGAATCTGCCTTTTGCCGCTGCTTTTAAATCTCACGTGTCAACACATGACTGCTGGTCACGTGTTAGCACGTGATGCCTCCTCCATAAGTTTTCCTAATTTTAAATCAGGAAACAGGCATCTTTGTAGATCGTTTCTTCCCTGGCTGTCGATAAAGCTGGGAGAGGGTTTGAGTTTTCCCCTCTGTCGTCCTCGATAATTATTGGCGGGTCTTCAGCTGGAGGTTCTGGTTGGATCATCATTCCAACCATGTCTTGGAACATGAGTGTCATCTGCTTTATATTAGCAGCTTGTTCCGCGGCCTCCTTATCCTTCCTTTCCAGCACCCTTCGCAGGAACTTCATATCGATCTCTTTCTTCTGGCACTGTTCCGATGTAGCTTCCGGGCTTTCTTTTTGTCCGTTGAGTGCTGCCATTTTTGTCAGCATCTCCTGGAGCTTTTGTTGTTGCTCCTGAGCCTTTGTTAATGACCGAGTATGCGGCCGATGACCCATGGAAGCACGGCTTTCCTCTTTTCTGGAAGCCCTGTAAACCGTGTGCACGATCATGCCCCCAGACTTGGGGCGTTTGGATCCATCACCTTTGGGATTTTCCGCCGGTGGTGGGAGATTCTCCGGTCTTCTCTTTTTGTGAGAAGTCAAAGTTGAAGGAGCCATTGTAACAGGCGCCTTCGTGAAAGAAGTCCCTCGTTGTATGCTGGAGGGATGATTTTCCTCTTGTTGAACCTTCATTGTCTTCGATTGACGAGAGTAGTTCTTATTGACCACAGAATCTTGGACTTTACACCAGACCTTATGGATTTGGGAGGACAGCCGCTGAGGGGGTTGCTCCGGCTTCGCCTGCGTTATATTTTCAGCAGGAAGTGGAGATTTCTTCAACATCGCGGTTGGGGAGTTCTTCCGCACCCTCCTTAGCGGTTCAAAGCTGTTCCCGGTTGGAACAGCAACATCAACTTCCACCATTGGAGCTGGCGGAGTAAGTACAGAAGGAGAGTTGCCCTAAGCTTTTCTCACTCGGCGCCAGCGGCGACGTCTAGCGTACCTTTCCGATGGGACCACCTCAGTTTTGGAAGCGGCATCGTCATGCCCCCTTCTTTGGTGAAGGGCTATTGCTGGTGCCAGCCTGTTGAAGACCGACGTCCGTTGAGAGGGGACGACCAATCTTTCAAAGGCCGACTTTCTGGTAGGGGAAGCACTTTTGATGACTTCACCTGCCGGAGCTGGAATGGATATCCGTTTCGGGATAACCCCTTCAGGTATGGCGAGCCTCTTCACGGGCCCACTTGAGCTTTGGCTCAGCCTGTTGAAGACTGAGGTGGCAAACTTGGACGACCCGTTGAGAGGGGCCGTGGTGGTTGCAAGTCGATTGAAGACCGAATTCTTGGGATCGTCCTGTGGTGGCACTGAGGAGATGAAACTCGCTGGCGAGAGCATGGTACCAAAAAATAATGCAGTGGTGGCCTGAGTCACCTTCCCTACCGGCATTGAAAAGATGGAAGCCGCATTGGGCCCGTAAGTCGCTCCTCCAGTCATGACGGAGTGGAAATTGCTGTTGCAGGTACATTTGGAAGCCATTGATCATCTTTTCTCTGCACAGGAGCAAGACACCAAATCTTAGTACCTCGGATCCAGGGGCAACCATAGTAAACCGTGATTTGTTCATGAACACGACACACGAAGTGTGGAGTGTAAAGAGGAAAAGGTCCCACCGGGCGTGCCAGAATCTGTTCTCTGCTGAAAAGACGCGACCGAGACATTTGGGACGTCCGGTCTGAATTTTGGGGGTAGATTCTATTTGGATTTATCCGTCCACCTCTCCGAAGATGACAAGTTGATTTATGGCGCCGTATATCGGAGGTTTGGACGGATGCGGCCATTTTTGCAAACTTCGTCAGATTCCCCCTCGTTTGTGAGGGGGTTTTGATTGTGGGGACGCTCTTCCCTGAAGGCGAAATCGCCTACAATTAATTACGTTACCGCATCGCAATAACCACTTTCTCCTGCTCCAGAAGTTCACTTCGTGTCGTGTGTGTTTGTTTTATTTTTTTGATTGCCTGTGGATTGTATACGAAGACTAATTTATGTTGTAGCCCATAGGGTATGGATTAGTCCAAATCCGTATATTTTTAGATTTGGGTTTGGGTTGATTTAAGGATCGTTGATCCGTTTTGAGATCAAGATCGACTTAAATGTATACGAGCAGTTGGGGGGCTCGGTTGGTTTTTTTTGTTAAGGATACGTTAGTCCAATTTGAGACTAAGATCTACTTAACATGGTGTTAGGATCATTTTTGTTTCAGATCCAACAAGAGAGCATTTGAGCTCTGTTGTTTTAGTTTTAAGGACGTTTCGGTCCCTTATCGCTATTTTGGAGGCGAAATTGTAGTTTGAGGACATTTCTGTCAAGACCCAAAGTTTGGATGTGACCGGCACTTAGATTGTATAATATCTAAAGATATATACACAATCCGAGTAAGCCAAAAACCAAGATCACAACCCTTTATGCGGAATTTTAGGAAAAAATTAGTTTTTTAAAGTAAAAATCGCAGTTTTAAGTATTGAAGATTTTAACAGTAACTTCCTATTGAATTAATAATAAAAGCAATTGTAAAGTGTTTAATTTAGTTGCATCCCTATTTGGGATCAACAATGTTAACAGCAGAAATCAATATACAATTATATATGGCAACAACAAAAATCCCAAACATAAGTAAAAGAAATATTATATAACCCAACTAAACGATCTCATCTGTCAAATAATATACATATAACCACATCTCGTTCTAAGTCATAATACAGGGTCTGCTGGAGATATTCTAGATTTAATATACAATACCAAAAGAGAAGGTTTCTATATATGTAACCCACCTAGCAAAAGATGCGATAAAATCTGATAAGTGGATCTGCACTGCTGCTAACCGCCCACTCGACTCCTGCAAGGAACTGTGGCACAACGGGGGTGAGTTGCCAACTCAGTGAATAGAACTAACATATAACGGCTGATAATGTAAATATGACGAACTATAACTAACTGCAATATGGATAAGTATGATGCATGATAGCATGTGGAAAACATGAATTTATACTAATAATCATATAAATCAATAATAAAATCTCAACACTTATTTTCCAAATCAAGTTCATCTTTCCGTGTCCAACATCGACACAAATCTTCTGTTTCCCTCAGGCATCGTTCCTCGAACGATCATGTAATCAATAACACCGGTCGGTATCATCTAGATATCCGCCGCGTTTCACAACTATCTCCGGTATCGAGTATCCTCGCTGGCTTTCCGCCTCAAATGCGGCTTTCCTGACCCTCGGTCTCGACCGGGTCCACCATGAATCCGACTGTATAGCTCCCCCACTCAGTCCGGATAACGTAAAAATCCGCGACCGTATAGCTCCCCCACTCGGCCCGGAATAAAAACCAAATCATAAAAACAATATCTCATGGTGGACATCTCACATCAAAATGAAAAATCACTGAATTTACACAATAGTATAGGAAAACTCAAAACCATAAATTCTCAATATTATAAATGCCTCTTATATCAACTTATAACACTTGAATACGAAACATGATGTCATTGATGCAATTTACTACTGTTATTGATGTTAAGGTATGATAGGAATCATATTTAACAGTATAATTACTAAGTGTGAAATGACATGTTAATATCGACGAGGTGCAGTGTAACATGTAGATATGTGCATGTGCGGCATAACTCGTTGATAATTGTGCAGTGTTCTAACAACTACTAACATGGCGATGTATATTTATATGTATGTGGATGCATATGATCAATTTAACATACACAAGACTATTTTTATTTTAACTAAACTACGGGCGTATCACGCCATCTATACAGAATCTCCCGGTAGATGTTTCGTCTACTCACCGGAATATGTCGTAAACTACTCAGAAATATCCAATCCTTTTCCTTTCCTTGCGGCCTCCGAAGTTCCCGTATTTTAATCTAATTTCGAAATTAATTTGAATAAGAAACGGCTAACTTCGATAAGGCGAAATATGAAAATACGAGTTGTACGTATTAACTATACCACGTACGACTATTGCAAACTATCTAACACTTATTTTAACTGGAGTTTTAACCAAACGCTGTTTCGTAACAGAAAACAGAACGCGTTATGTATTTCCCGTGTCGTATTTTAAACATTTTAACCCCATTTCAGATATTAACTCTCAGATTTTACATACTGTTAAATTAACTTAAATAAACAATACCAAATTATCCCAACCCCTACACAGAGACCTACCTTAAAACCCAAAACACCAAACTTCCTCAGAAATCCGGCAACGCCGGATATGCCCTTCTTCTCGCCGGCCCAAATCCGACCATAGGGGTTCTTACTCCTACGGTTTGTTCTAGGTCCAACATACAATATTAGGGCATCGTTTGGTCAATTTAGTTATCATTTAAACTACATCAGATTAATACAGAGCTAAGTTTTACCTAGATTACGATATTCGATTTCTAAAATTTTACAATTTCAGAACTAAATCTTCTGAGTTATGAATTTTACCTACTGAGGATGGTTGAAAGGCTTCCACCAAGATACCCAAGTCCTTAGCTCCTATCTTGATGGTGAAATTCTTAGCCTAGTTCTTCTTCTCTTCTCTCTTCTCTTTTATTTTTCTTTTGTGAGTTCTAAGTGTTTTCTTTCTCTTTCTTTTGAATTTTTCTGATTTTTATTTGGCCAAAATGATCTGAACATATGATATATGGTCAGTGGAAAAGGTGAGGTGTAGGAGGAGGTGTCACCAACAAGGGTGTGGTTGTTTCATGCAAGGAGGAGGTGTTGTGTATGAAGTGTGCATGCAAGTAGGTGGTGTCCAAGCTTTATCACTTCAATTTGTTTTATTCTTGTGATAATTCTGAGCTAAACATTATCTATCCCTCTTTTTCACTTACACCCTCAAAATCCCAAGTTTGCACAATTTCCTAAATTTTTACAAAAAAACCCCTCACTACCTATGTTATTATATAACACAATTTTAATTAAAATGAAGCTAAATTTCACACTAAAACCCTTATAATTTATTTATGTTACATACTAAATTTTTTATTTTATTAATTTCACATACTACTTATGAAAATGTCTTATTTGGTTTTAATAACTTTTTTGAATTTTACATTTTTATTATTTAATTAATTAATTTTATTTATTTCTAAATTTTCAAAATGTTATAATATCCCCCCTTAAGAAAATTTGGTCCCCGAATTTAAAACTTAACTAGACGTACCTTCAAAAAGATGTGGAAATTTCTTTCGCATCGCATCCTCGGTCTCCCAAGTAATCTCCTCATGATTCGTTCCTCGCCAAAGAACCTTTACAGATGGAAGTACCCTTGATCTCAGTTTCTTTGCCTGCCGGTCTAGAATAGCTACTAGCTGTACTGTATAGGATAAATCAGCTCAACCTGTAAGGTTTGATGCTGGATCACGTGAGAAGGATCGTGAAGATACTTGCGAAGTATAGACACGTGAAACATAGGGTGCACATCGGGAAAAATCGGTTGAAGTGCTAAACGATAAGCCACAACACCCACTCTCTCTAGAATCTCGTAAGGTCCGACATATCTGGGGCTGAGCTTCCCCTTTTTCCCAAAACGCATCACACCCTTCATCGGAGATACACGAAGGAACACATGATCTCCCACCTCAAATTCGAGTCTCCGACGGCGTCGATCGACATATGATTTCTTTCTGCACTGGGCCGCTCTCATTCTGTCCTGTATCAACTGAATCTTTTCCGTAGTCTCCTGTACTATCTGCGGTCCTAAAATGCTACTCTCGCTCAGTTCCGTCCAGCAAATGGGTGATCGACATTTCCTCCCATTCAAAGTTTCAAAGTGTGCCATCTGGATCGTCTCTTCAAAACTGTTGTTGTACGAGAATTCTATCAAAGGTAAGTGACGATCCCAACTACCACCGAAATCAAGGCTGCAAACTCGAAGCATATCCTCTAGAGTCTGAATGGTCCGCTCTGACTGACCATCTGTCTGTGGGTGAAAAGCTGTACTAAAACTCAATCGTGTACCAAGAGCTTCTTGAAGTTTCTGCCAAAGCCTGCTAGTAAACTGTGTACCCCTATCTGACACTATGCACGTCGGAACCCCATGTAATCGTACAATCTCGTCGATATAAATCTGAGCATACTGTGCAAACCCATATATCGTCTTTACTGGAAGAAAGTGAGCTGCCTTTGTCAATCTATCTACAATCACCCAGATGGAATCATACCCTCTGCTAGTCCTGGGTAGACCCACAACGAAATCCATGGAAATCTGTTCCCATTTCCACTCCGAAATGGGCAAGGACTGCAACTCTCCTGCCAGCCTCTGGTGCTCGGCCTTGACTTTCTGATAAGTCAAGCATCTCGAAACAAACTCCAAAATATCTCTCTTCATTCCTTCCCACCAATAAACATCCTTCAAATCATGATACATCTTGGTAGAACCAGGATGAATACTGTATGCTGATCGATGGGCCTCCTCTAAGATCTCACGTCTCAGTCCATCCGAATCTGGCACACAGAGACGAGTCCCAAAACGTAATACTCCACTGTCATTTATCACGAACTTCGACTCTCTGCCCTGCCTAACCTGATCCACAATCTCCGATATACGAGCATCAGCAGGCTGTGTCTCTCGAATACGATCCAATAACTGAGGACGGGTGCGAACATGTGCTAACTGTCCTCCTGTCGAGGTGAACTCAAACTGTACACGGCTATCACATAGAATCTTCCAGTCTGTAGAAGACTGTCTCTGCAAGGAGCACAATAGAGATAAGCTACCTCCAGGCCTCCGGCTCAAGGCATCCGTTACTCCATTCACTCTGCCCGGATGGTAAAGAATCTCACAATCGTAATCCTTCACGAGTTCCATCCATCACGCTGCCTTAGATTCAGATCCCTTTGCTGAAAAATATACTTCAAGCTCTTATGATCTGTAAATATCTGGCACGACTCTCCGTACAAGTGATGCCTCCAAATCTTCAGTGTGAAAACTACAGCAGCCATCTCTAAATCATGAGTGGGGTAGTTCTGCTCATGCCTCTTTAGCTGTTGAGAAGCATAAGCTACAACCCTGCCGTGCTACATCAATACACAACCTAAACCCACTCTAGAGGCATCACAATACACAACAAAATCACCTGACCCAGAAAGTAAAGATAAGACTGGTGCAGTTGTCAAGCGAGCCTTCAAATGCTGGAAACTCTACTCACATGCATCAGTCCAAAGAAATGGAACTTCCTTCCTAGTCAATCCGGTCAACGGTGCAGCGATCCGAGAAAAATCCTGCACAAAGCGTCGGTAATAACCTGCCAGACCCAAGAAACTACGAACCTCAGTAACTGACACAGGTCTAGGCCAGTGTTGTACCGCTTCGATCTTCTTTGGGTTCACACGTATCCCATCTCTCGTAACAACGTGACCCAAGAAATCAACACTATCCAGCAAGAATGCACATTTGGAGAATTTAGCGAACAACTGATGCTCCTTCAAGGTCTGCAACGTGATGCGCAAATGCTGCTCGTGCTCCTCCCGACTCCGGGAATAAATAAGAATATCATCAATGAATACTATAATAAACTGATCAAGGAAAGGCCTGAAGATATGGTTTATCATATCCATGAAAGCTGCTGGGGCATTGGTGAGTCCGAACGACATCACCAGAAACTCGTAATGCCCATATCGTGTGCGAAAGGCAGTCTTCGGAATGTCATCCTTCCGAACCCTCAACCGGTGATACCCTGACCGCAAATCAATCTTTGAGAAGTAGCCAGCTACCTGCAGCTAATCGAACAAGTCATCGATACGAGGTAATGGATACCTATTTCGCACAGTAACTCGATTCAGCTGCCTATAGTCGATGCAAAGTCTCATACTACCATCTTTCTTCTTAACAAATAAGACAGGAGCTACCCACGGAGATACACTTGGACGAACAAGTCCTCTATCTAACAACTCTTTCAACTGGCTTTTGAGTTCCTTCAACTGCGTCGGGGCCATCCGATAGGGTGGTATATAAGTAGGCCCCACACCCAGAATTAAGTCAATGCAAAATTCGATATCGCGATCGGGCGGTAATCCTGGTAATTCAGCAGGAAACACATTCGGAAATTCTCGTAGGATCGGAGCCTGGTCAAATGGAACTTCAGCGGCTCCTAAGTCCTGAACAAAAGCTAAGAACCCATGACAACCCTTCTTCAAGAGTCATCCCGCACAAAGAGCAGAAATCATGTTGGCAGGAGTTATGCTACAATCTCCCTGCACAACAAAAATCGGTTCACCTGGAAAACAAAATCTGACCGCTTTCCCCCGACAATCTACATAAGCATGACAAGCGGCCAACCAATCCATACCCAGAAGTATATCAAAATCTAACATATCAGGAGAATCAGATCAACTAGCGAATCTCTATCACCAATACGTACTGAACAAGACCTGAATACGTGTCGAGCTACAAAAGAATCCCCCACTGGAGTAATCACAACTAGCGGTAACTATAACAACGACGACTCTCTCCCCAGAGAAAGTGCAAAGCGTGAAGATACATAAGAATGTGTAGAACCGGGATCAAATAAAATATGTGCATCTAAGGAACATACTACAAGAGTACCTGTCACAACTGCATTTGATGCCTGGGCATCCTATGGAGTTAGCGCAAAAACTCATACCTGGCCCCTGCCCGCATCTTGTCGTCCTCTACCTCTGTCTCCTCGACCTCTCTGAGAGCGTCCTGCAAAGCCTCGACCTTGTAGTGCAACTGTCTGACGTATAGTGCCAACTGGGGGAGGAAGTAGGGCCATCGAAATAGAAGGTGGAGGGGGTAAAACGGCCTGTGGAAAAACAGTTCCTCCCTGGGGTATACAATCCCTCGCATAATGTCCTGGAAGTCCGCAAGTAAAACATATAGACGGGGTCCTCTGATCATCGGGATATGAACTGAACATCTGGCTCTGGGTCCAACCTCGTCCGAAACTACGGCCTGGAGTGTACCTGCCTCTACCTATGCCAAACTGCCTAGTCATTGACCCAATAGGTCTAGTCCTCTTTGGCTCCGGAACAATCACTGGCTCGCTCAACCGCTCCTCTACTCGCATCGCTGCATCCATGGCCTGCGTATAAGTATCAAAATGCTGGGAGCCTATAGCCAGAAATAACTGCGTGTCCAGACTCCTTATGAACCTCTTCACCCGAAGCTCCTCCATAGGAACTAAGTATGGAGCATAGCACGACAACTGGGTGAATCGTAAATCATAATCTGCCACCGACATACTCGCAGATTTCCGCAATGCTTCAAAACTACTAGCTCTTGCGTCCCTCACACTCTGTGGAAGAAATCTGGCAAGAAAGACCTCGGAAAACTCGGTCCACGACATCGGAGGAAGACCAGCAGCTCGCCCTCTTTCCATCGACTCACACCACTCCTGTGCAAGCCCCTCCAAACGAAAGCTAGTTAGCTCAATTGACCTCGCATCAGAACATTGTAATGATCTGCCAATCCTCGTCATCCTATCAGGAAAGGACTGAGGATTCTCCGCTACATCGGTCCCTGTAAATACCGGAGGTCTCAACCTCATAAACTCTGGAAGTGATACCTCCATCACCCTCGTGTCTACCAGCGCGACCGTCTGCATGGGCTGTACATCGGACTCTGCCATGGTCGGTGCCGGATCCTGCCTCTGTACTCGAGTGGCCTCAGCCAGCTGTCCTACCAGCTGCTGCAATCCTAACATCCCCTCCTCTATCCTAGTCAGTCGATCTGGAGGAGGAGGATCAACATGCTCATGCACCGCCGGAATGTCCGGTGTATCAGTCGTCGTCACAGGCGGATTCGCCCAAGCTGCATCTCTGGCTGCGGCTCGCCTAGCTCGCGTAGCCATAGCAACTAGAACAAGAAACGAGAGTTGATAAGGCTTACGAATAGGAATAATTAATAATAGAGAGTCAAAGGAAGGATAAATCGAGATAGACATCCTAAGATTAGTTAGGCTGAGTATTATAACGTAAATATGCCGCGGAACATACGTACGGTACTACACTCATCCTAATTCACTTACTCCATCAAACTAAAGGTCATCCTACGTAACGAACTCAATTCG
This sequence comes from Agapanthus africanus, assembly GCA_030015575.1. Lineage (NCBI taxonomy): Eukaryota > Viridiplantae > Streptophyta > Magnoliopsida > Asparagales > Amaryllidaceae > Agapanthus > Agapanthus africanus. Next base: position 192,967,959 of record JASDDO010000024.1, on the reverse strand, counting down.
ACTTACTTTAATTCACTACTCGATCCCGTAAGGTTAATCCTAAGCTCTGATACCAATTTTGTCACGACGCAAAGTATGGATATGACCGGCACTTAGATTGTCTAATATCTAAAGATATATACACAGTTCGAGTAAGCCAAAAACCAAGATCACAACCCTTTTTGCGGAATTTTAGGAAAAATTTAGTTTTATAAGTAAAAATCGCAGTTTTAAGTATTTAAGATTTTACCAGTAAATTCCTATTGAATTAATAATAAAAGCAATTGTAAAGTGTTTAATTTAGTTGCATCCATAGTTGGGATCAACAATGTCAACAGCGGAAATCAATATACAATTATATATGACATCAACAAAAATCCCAAACATAAGTAAAAGAAATATTATATAACCCAACTAAACGATCTCATCTGTCAAATAATATACATATAACCACATCTCATTCTAAGTCATAATACAGGGTCTGATGGAGATATTCTATATTCAATATACAATACCAAAAGAGAAGATTACTATATATGTAACCCACCTAGCAAAAGATGCGATAAAATTTGATAAGAGGATCTGCATTGCTTCTAACCGTCCACTCGACTCCTGCAAGGAACTGTGACACAACGGGGATGAGTTGCCAACTCAGTGAATAGAACTAATATATAACGGCTGATAATGTAAATATGACGAACTATAACTAACTGCAATATGGATAAGTATGATGCATGATAGCATGTGGAAAACATGAATTTATACTAATAATCATATAAATCAATAATGAAATCTCAACACTTATTTTCCAAATCAAGTTCATCTTTCCGTGTCCAACATCGACACAAATCTTCTGTTTCCCTCAGGCATCGTTCCTCGAACGATCATGTAATCAATAACACCGGTCGGTATCATCTAGATATCCGCCGCGTTTCACAACTATCTCCGGTATCGAGTATCCTCGCTGGCTTTCCGCCTCAAATGCGGCTTTCCTGACCCTCGGTCTCGACCGGGTCCACCATGAATCCGACTGTATAGCTCCCCCACTCAGTCCGGATAACGTAAAAATCCACGACCGTATAGCTCCCCCACTCGGCCCGGAATAAAAACCAAATCATAAAAATAACATCTCATGGTGGACATCTCACATCAAAATGAAAAATCACTGAATTTACGCAATAGTATAGGAAAACTCAAAACCATAAATTCTCAATAATACAAATGCCTCTTATATCAACTTATAACACTTGAATACGAAACATGATGTCATTGATGCAATTTACTAATGTTATTGATGTTAAGGTATGATAGGAATCATATTTAACAGGATAATTACTAAGTGTGAAAGTGACATGTTAATATCGACGATGCGTAGTGTAACATGTAGATATATGCATGTGCGGTATAACTCGTCGATAATTGTCCAGTATTCTAACAACTACTAACATGGCGATGTATATTTATATGTATGTGGATGCATATGATCAATTTAACATACAAAAGACTATTTTTATTTAAACTAAACTACGAGCGTATCACCATCTATACAAAATCCCCCGGTAAATATTTAGTCTACTCACCGGAATACGTTGTAAACTACTCAGAAATCGCTAATGCTTTTCCTTTCTTTGCGGCCTCCGAAGTTCCCGTATTTGAATCTAACATCGAAATTAATTTGAATAAGAAACGGCTAACTTCGATACGGCGAAATATGAAAATACGAGTTGTACGTATTAACTATACCACGTACGACTATTGCAAACTATCTAACACTTATTTTAACTGGATTTTTAACCAAACGCTGTTTCGTAACAGAACGCGTTACGTATTTCCCGTGTCGTATTTTAAACGTTTTAACCCCATTTCAGATATTAACCCCCAGATTTTACATACTGTTAAATTAACTTAAATAAACAATACCAAATTATCCCAACCCCTACACAGAGACCTACCCTAAAACCCAAAACACCAAACTTCCTCAGAAATCCGGCGACGCCGGATATGCCCTTCTTCTCGCCGGCCCAAATCCGACCATAGGGGTTCGTACTCCTAGGGTTTGTTTTAGGTCCAACATACAATATTAGGGCATCGTTTGGTAAATTTAGTTATCATTTAAACTACAGCAGATTAACACAGAGCTAAGTTTTACCTAGAATACGATATTCGATTTCTAAAATTTTACAATTTCAGAACTAAATCTACCGAGTTAGGAATTTTACCCACTGAGGATGGTTGAAAGGCTTCCACCAAGATACCCAAGTCCTTAGCTCCTATCTTGATGGTGAAATCCTTAGCCTAGTTCTTCTTCTCTTCTCTCTTCTCTTTTATTTTTCTTTTGTGAGTTCTAAGTGTTTTCTTTCTCTTTTTTTTTGAATTTTTCTGATTTTTATTTGGCCAAAATGATCTGAACATATGATATATGGTCAAGGGAAAAGGTGAGGTGTAGGAGGAGGTGTCACCAACAAGGGTGTGGTTGTTTCATGCAAGGAGGAGGTGTTGTGTATGAAGTGTGCATGCAAGTAGGTAGTGTCCAAACTTTATCACTTCAATTTGTTTTATTCTTGTGATAATTCTGAGCTAAACATTATCTATCCCTCTTTTTCACTTACACCCTTAAAATCCCAAGTTTACACAATTTCCTAAATTTTTACACAAAAACCCCTCACTACCTATGTTATTATATAACACCATTTTAATTAAAATGAAGCTAAATTTCACACTAAAACCCTTATAATTTATTTATGTTACATACTAAATTTTTTATTTTATTAATTTCACATACTACTTATGAAAATGTCTTATTTGGTTTTAATAACTTTTGAATTTAACATTTTTATTATTTAATTAATTGATTTTATTTATTTCTAAATTTTCAAAATGTTACAATTTCGGTCTGTAGATCACCATTTTAGAGGTGGGTTTAGTTTAAGGATGTTAAGGTCTGCTGTCGCCATTTTGGAGGTAACGTTGTAGTTTGAGGACCTTTCAGTCTGTTGTAGTTTAAGAACGTTTCGGTCCGTTGATCATCTTTCGTGCATGTGTATTTGTTACGTGATGGAATGAACAATGATGATATGGGATGCATCCAGTTTGGGACGTGGTTTGATTTGGGGTGTACACGTCAGTTTGGGTAGTGCACCAAAGAGCTGTTGGTTGCGGGACCCGCCACCTCTCTGAAGACGTTGGGAAATTGCTACGACATGTATCGGAGGTGTAGAAATATGTACCCTCGAACCATTTCCCGTATTTGCGGTAAAAGGGATTAATAGTAAACCCAGAAATCATCATTCGTATTTTAAGACTAAAATTTTCTCGGGGGAATGTGGAACGAATATCGTTTTGGGATATCATCAGTTGGGAGATTGAAAGTCGTATTTGGAACTGGGATCAATTTGGAAAATAATGAACCTATGGGCTCAGTTGATCTGGGTTAGGAACCTAGCCAATTTGGGCTTGATCGGTTCAGTTTTCTTTTTAGTTGGAAAGAAGTGCTAAGCACTTGTTTGGGCCCAGTCCCTTTTTTTATGCAAAAAGTGCTGAGCACTTATGTAAGTTCTAACGCTCACACTTTACTCTTTTTTGTCTCTATATGGAGTGTTGAGCACTCCTTATGGCGCCCACGTATGAAGCACGTGAGGCGATAGGCGCTGCCTAATGAGCGTCAAGAACTTTTATGTTCTGTGGCACCCACGTGAGGGACACGTGAGGCGCTGGGCGCCGCACACTGAGTGCTAAGCACTCCTTTATTTTGTAGCGCCCATGTGAGGGACACGTGGGACGCTGGGCGCTGAGTGCCAGTCACCGAGTTCTAAGCACTCCTTATTGAGTGGTGCCCATGTGAGGGGCACGTGAGGCGCTGGGCGGTGATTTTTCTTTGTATATTTTGTTCTGATGAGTTCAATTTTCTTGTTCTTTTTTGAATGTTTGATCTCCAAGAACAAGTTCGTCCTGATGAGAATTAAATTCTCAACTTGTGGGAGACTTGTCTTGTGGATCTTAAATCCAGAGAGAGAACTAAGTTCTTCTTTTAAAAGGGTTAAACCCTTCAATAGGTAAACGATATGCTTTGATCTCTATTCTTTTTTATTTACCTAGAGCTTTTTCTAAGAAGGGAGATCTTCTTCTTTCTTCCTTTTTGAAGCTTTCTGCTTTTTTTTTGAAGCTTACGGGGGGTTCCTCTCTATTAGACTTGAAGACTTGGGTCCTTTATATAGTAGAGGCAAGTCTGTTAATTAGTTGAAGAAATCACTCATTACGAGATCCTAATTGATTTGGGGATTTTACCCACCGTTGGATTTTTTATCCAAGCACTTCTGTTTTTGTTTTACAGAATGTATTTTCTTGTTTTCAATGAGATTAGGGAAATGTTTTCCCATACAAAATTTATTCTGTAGATTGGTGATTCTTTGATCACCATTGGATTTTTAATCCAACGGTACTCTGTTTTACAGAGGGCAATCTTTCTTGTTAGAAAAATTTGAGGAATATTTCCTCTCAGAAGAATTTAATTCTGCATCGTGACGATTTATCATCTCCGTTGGATCTTTGATCTGTTAGTTATATGTATGCTCTAGAGTCCATTACTGTGCATACGATGTATATTGTAGTGGATGCTAGGACATATATATAGGGAGGACTTTCTTGCTCGACATGATAGTATGCTATCTGGTTGTACTTTATCTTAACATATACTCTGATTGTCTCTATGTTACATGTTGATAAAGCCCTTAGGATGTGTACTCGACTACTGGGACTATGATGAGATCATACTAGTGGGGCCACGGTAGTCGACGAGTACATCCTATAACTGTTCCTAGTCGTGGGTGTATCGAGACAGGGCATCGATGCACCAGAGTAGACTAGCGTATACGCATCTTGACCCATATGATGGGCGATGGATGATCCCATATCCATCGGTGTTTGACATCAAGGATGGTGTACGGGTGCTCAGTGGAGACTGGGTACACTGGACGGACTCGCCGAGAACTCCCAGATGGTATTATACCATACGTCAGATGGCAGTTCTCCGGTGACACTGGTACAGAGTAGTCTGTCGACCCGAGATCTTCATAGAGTCTTGTGTGATTCCCACTGTGCTTTGATTTCCATCATACCACGTCCAAGAGGGCGTGCAAAAAGGTGGCTTTTGGGTACAGTCCCGAATCATATGGAGGCAATGAGCGATAGGAGGGGATTCGTCTCTCCCGGTATTGGGAGTTGATGTTGTGCTGTGTTCGATTGGCTATAACTGGAAATCCCTGGCCAGGGTTGCTGAGATTTACTGGTAAGTGTTATCAGTAGTTTCTCGAACTGTTATAGACCTCAAATCGACACGACTTATCAAGCTACTGGGGTCTGACGTTTACCACCCCTAGGCGAGATATGCAACATATCAGACGACGAGACCGGACTGTACGGGAGTGTTACTGTTTGGATTCAAAGGAGAATGTACAGGCTTGCTTTTTGATCTTCTGAGCGCTCAATACCTGGGTAGCTGTTACGTTTAGCTGACCGCTTGCAGCTTGTGGGTGTTTGATATGATCATCACCTACTGCTGGCGTATTGACGATTCTTTAGAGTTCTACACAGAGGTTTCTTGGCTCAGGCAAAACGGAGTAGGGGCACATATGTGATATGTGCGGGACCGAGGATAATGCGATATGAGATACCGTATTCTATTCTCGCGATATTTGATATCAGCCGGGTCATCGGATCAAGTGTTGATTCGATGAATCGGTATGGATAAATATTAGTCGGTTATATGCGATGTAGCCGGATTGTCGGATCAAGTGTTGATTCGATAATTTAATGTATAATAATATATATAATATATTAAATTACATCAACTAATATTTGCTCACTAAAAGATTCTTTTTCTCACTCGGGTAATACATTGATATATATGCGATATATATTAATTGTATTATTTTATTTGGTTACAATAAATATTATATATGTAATATATAATATTGTAACATGATATGATAACTAATGCAACATGTTTAGTAAAGATTAATCAAGATTAGGGTTTGATTTGGGTTAATGACTTCTAGTAGATTCTAGAAGGTTTTCTATTTTGTTTTGTGAAAGATATTTGTAAGTGACTCATTCTTAACTCAACCCAAACCCTAACCCTTGGTCAATTCTCTACAATGGTTAAGTTAACCATGGTTGCATAATTCATCATTATCTCTTTTGCATTATTCATCACAAAAGAAATTCAATTATTGTTCATCTTCTTCCTTCATTCTCTTCATGAAAAAGCTTACTAGTTTTTCTAAAGTGATGAATAAATATGAGAAAAAGATAAATAAAGAGAGCAAAAATCCTACTTCATCATCCTCATCTTCCCTTGCCATTTAGATGAGGGTGTTCACATCATTTTATGAGTGTTAGCTTGTGTTAATAAAACTTCAAGGTAGATCATCTTTGTATCGAAGATTGGAAGCAAGACTGCACCTTTCTCTTCGTGGAGCCTCTCGAGAGTCCGGAACCCGATGATCGCAGCGAAGGGACCACAACACGGAGCTTATGAAGTGAAGGACCGGATCTACAAAGGTTGTAATCCCTCTCACTTAGTGTTAAAGTGTTTAGCATGCTAGTTTTCGCCTAATCTCTAGTTTAAAGATCCGTATTCGGGTTGTTCGGCACGGCTAATTTTTTAATCGGGCATGGTTGATGCCTCGTAGACCCTTGTGCGCGTGCATAGCAACCCTACAGTGGTATCAGAGCCAAGCTAGAGCTTTAGGCGAAGTCTAGACAAAGTTTAAAGTCCGATCGAACGCCGAAACCCCGACACGGAACCCTCTCTGTACATTTTTCAAAAAGTTGATATTTTCTGAATTAAAAATGCTCAGAAAAACAAGCAGGAAAAACTAAGAATTACTGTGAAGTACGGACTTCTAATTCCAAAATTGGAGCACGGAACCGCGGCTAAACCATGGGTTTTGCGGCTGTTCCGCGGCCAAAATTTGGACTTAGTCCCAGAAATTTCATGTAATTATTTTTAGGCCCTTTCTTGTTAAGTTTTTCTGGGAATATTTTAATTCCACTCAAGTGTTGAGTTTTCAAGGGTTGTATTGGGGAATCGTTGATTCGATCGGATGTTTTAACTTTGTTTAGTTGTTCCGGATAATTTTTAGAAACTGTTAAAAAGTTCGAACGGATATCAATAACTCACTTTTTCCCCAGTCGGAAAATTTTTCAAAAGTTGGATTTTTTTCTCGAGTTTAAGAACGTTCTAAGTCGTGCAAGTAACGCGGTGGACCCTCTAGAAGACAACAAACCTTAACTCGATTATGTGACCGTCTTAAACTGCCTTTTGAACCTTAGGGTTTGGGGCAGTACGGCGTGCCACATGTGAGGCGTTGGCTTGACCCTTCTACGGCTGGACCATTGGTACTGTGGAATGTGATGGATGTTTTTAAACTGATTTCAAGTGTTGAGATACATTGGGGAAATCTTGGGTGTTTGATGATTCGATCGGAAAGTTTAACTTTGTCTATTTATCTGGAATGTGATACAATATTTGGAATCCACAAAAAGTTATGTGATAACTAATTTGAATATTATAAATCTAGCAGTTCAGTCTCAAATGATCGGTTGCCACGGAATTTTGATGTGATCAAAAGTCCGTCGCAATCACGTAGTGTACGCGGATACTCGCCGGGTAAACTTAATAGACAGCTACGCCCCATAGCCCCGACCAAGTGACTGTAGGAGAACCCCGTCGCCGAAAGCATCCGTTCGGGTGCTCGCGGCAGCAGTGTTCCGCCTTAGTGCACTTCGTCGACGGCATCTGGGGGTGCGGCCGTCTATTAAAGTTTGCGACGAGCATTCGATCAGGATGTCGGGAATCTTGTTGAATTGCCCGACTTGATATTGAAAAGAGTTTTCGATAATGAGACTAAAATGCGGGGTTTATAATTGTTAGGCATGAGATGTCTAAGGAATTCATCTGGTTAGGCATGCGATGTCTAAGGAGGTTGCGGATTCCAACTGTTGTAGTTTTACACTTTCTTTTCTGTGACCGTAAGCGTAGTATGTGGTGTATCGCCAGCTTCGTTGCTATACATCAACGACAATCGGGATACGCATACTTGCTTACGTTGATGATATGAGATATTATGTGTTGCTGTGATATGTTGTATTAGATCGTCGCGTTTTGAATAGCCGGGGAGGTTTTATGTGAGATGAGAGTTTTTTTCTTTTTCATTCATGTAAAATTCTTTTGTATGTAATATTCTTTTATTGGGGCACTTCCAGGTAGCGGAAGATGTCACCGTTGTATATTATTTACTTTTCCGCATTAGGTAGACCCAAGGCGGGGAGCACAAGTAACCGGGTTCTAGGGTCCAGTGGGAGACCATCTCGAGGAGTCGAGACCGGGTCTCCTAACCCTAGAATTGGCAGTGTTACTTGCCGCTCTCGTAGGGGTCTAGGGATGTGGGTTTGGCTATTCATCGCGACCGTGGAATCCGTGTTTTATACAGGCTCGTATTGAAAACACGGACGTCCTAGTATATCCAATATTTCATATATGTTCTTCTGCTGCAATGTTCTGTGATGAGATCATATTACTGCCTGAGACGAATGTTTATATTATATATATGAGATCTATGTTATATTGCAGATTTCGTTTCAAAATGAGATGCTTGTGAAGCATAATAAAATGAGACTTCATTAATGAGATTAATGAATTAAAAGAAACCTAAGATGTTGTAGAAACTTGTTTATAAAAACTGGTAGCTACAGTTCTTGCTTTGCATAGCGGTGTTCCTTGTAGAACATCCAGCACCTTATTCGATAAGGAAAGGACCGAGATCCCTTCACCGGGAGTGACTCCTTTAGCAATAACTGGCAGATGCTACAAACTCGGTTTGTCTTTTTGATTTCTCCTATAGTTCTTGCTTTGTATAGTGATATATATGATATATCCTGCACCTTATTCGATGAGGAAAGGGCCGACGATCCCTTCACCGGGAATGACCCCTTTAGCAAAACTAGAAAAGCCTCAAAAACACTCCATTTAAAATCACTCGATTCTACAACGATATCAAGTTCTTTACGCAAAGGGTTTTCTGAAAAACCCGTCGTAGCCCTCCGTCATTTCAGATAAGTACTAGTTAGTATTCGTGCTACATTTGTTGACTATGTTAAGGCGTAGTGTGCGGTAGCTGATTAGTGCTTATCTGTATAAGCATATGATGCGATTGGATTAGGGTAGTCGTGCGACTTTGTTGACTATGTTAAGGGTCGTGCGGGTGGGTTTAATTTAATCGGGAAATGACGGGTTGAACTTGACTAGCACTTATGATTTGTTGACTATGTTAAGGTCATATAGCTGCTAGGGGCAAAATATTATTGGGAATTTCAAGTGTTGAAATTTGCAATGAGATTGCATACCTTCTATGAGATAGTTGGATCCCGATACCCGCTGTGAGTAAGAGTTACTCCTGGGAGAGTTTTACACATTACAATTAGCCGATCAAGTAGGTGTCTAGAAAGGTGTTAACGGGGTTACGCCTATGGGAAAACGAGATTTACTTTAATTAGGTTCGTGCGAAAGCACAGGGGACCTCCCTCAAAGTACCGACACTGGCCTGGCTGAAAGATTGGCGAACTTGTAGCGTATAATTAATCCCGGCTAGTCTTTCCTTTTAGGGTTTGAAGGAAGATTTGACAAAAACAGTGGGAGACGTCCTGATTAGATATATTATATAACCAATCTAATCTTGCAAGAGCATACGCTGAGTGTTTTCTTCTCTCTCTCTCCAGGTAGCGACCATATCACGCCTTAATCAAGATAATAAAACGGATATATTGACCGAACCCGCTTGTTATACTGAGCTGGGGAACGTTGGTCCCGCTCCAACTTATAATTGTTATAGGACAGAGCAGGAAATTGGGGATTACCAGAATTCCCGTGCCGCCCAAACGAAGAAAGTGTATGTTGATGCATCATCTTCGGGTGTGTTCATTACACAGAACTGTTTCTCAGTGTCCTTTACGTCCTGGGTATGTGATACCGGATCGGGATCCCGTATATGTAATCTGTTACATGGGCTACAGAAATAGAGAAGTGAGAACGGGTGATAAGTTTCATGAGACAGAAAACGGTGCAAGTGTTGCAGCCAAGTCTGTTGGTCACTATCACCCTGTATTACCAGAATACATTGATTCTGAACAAATGTTATTAGATACCGAACCTGATATACAAAATCATGTCAGTCTCTTTATTAGTAAAGAAATGATATAATTTTGTATTGTTGGATAATATTTTGAACATTTCCTATATCAAGAGTTGATCGGTTCAGGCACGTTATCTAAAAGCATTGACGTTCTAAATCAAACTACAGTTCTTAGTATACAGAACACACACAAGAGGAAGAGTTCAGAAATGAACAAATCCTTCTTGAGGCATTGTAGACTAGGTCATATCAATGCGACCAGACTGGCTGAAGTTACATATAGATGCATATTCAAATTAGTTTGAATTTACATCTTGTGAAACTTTCCTGTCATGTCACAAAGATAAGATGACCACAGCTCTGTTTGTTGGAAACGGAGAAAGAGTTAGTGAACTTTTGGGATTGATACATGCTGATGTATGAAGGTCCCCTGTCTACATATGCCAAGATCGGTTCTTTGTACTTCATTACATTCTCTGATAATCTCTCAAGATTCAGACATATGTTCCTGCTGAAACACAAGTCCGAAGCTTTTGAGATATTCACAGAATATAAGTTAGAAGTAGAGAACCAAAATACGGGTATAAGTATTATGTCCTTTGATGTGATCGAGGAGGAGAATACTTGAGCATGGAAATCCTGGAATATTCTAAAGGAGAATGAGATTCTCTCTCAAAATTACTCCTCCGTATACACCATAGCACGATGGTATATCGGGGCGGAGCAATAGCACCCTATGTGATATGGTGTGCTCTATGATGAGTACTACTGAGTTGCCTATTTCCTTTTGGGAGCTATGCACTAGAGAAGCTGCATACCTATTGAATAGGGTTCAAATCAAATCAGTTGCCTACCACTTCATATGTGATATGGAAAGGGAAGAGCCCATATCTTAAGCTTGTTAAGATTTGGGGTTGTCCGGCCTATGTCTAAAAGCAAAATCCGGACAAGCTCGAGGCAAGGTCTGTTATGTACAACTGGAAAGGTTCCAGCTATACAAAATGCAGCTGATGATTTGGTAGAACCAAAGGATTCAATAGTTTCCAACGAACCTCAGCCTCTCCGCCGATCTAGTAGGGTTCCTCACCCACCTGAGAGATACTTCGGTTGCTCTATGACAGTGGGAGCGAGGATTGCATCATGAGATGATGACCTAACTAGTTTCGAGCTGGCCATCAGGAGTGGGACTCTGTAAGAATGGCTGGGTGCTTATCGATCTGAGATGGAATCCTTATACACCAACAAAGTATGGACTTTGGTTGCTTTATCTGAAGGGTTAAATCCCCATCAGGAGCAAGTATATCTTGAGAAGATTATTTGGTGTACATGGAAAAGTTGAGACTTTCAAAGCTAGACTTGTTAAAGGTTTGCATCATAGACCAGGTATGGATTATGTTGAAACCTTTTCTAAGGATCTATGCTTAAGTCCATCCAGATCCTACTTGCCACAACTACATACCATGACTACGATATCTGGTGGTTGGGTGTCATGACTGCTTTTCTAAGTGATGTTTTAGAAGAGAACGTCTATAAGTACACAGCCAGAGGGCTTCGTAGACAGTGGGAGCAGCGGAAACGTGTGCAAGATGTTTTATATGATAAAATAGGTATCGCGGAGTTGGAACATCTGTTTTGATGTGGTAGTCAAAGAGTTTGACTTCATCAAAATGGTAGATGAACCTTGTATATACGAAAAGGTAGTAGAGAGTATGGTGGTGATCCTCATAGAGTACGTGGATGACATACTCTTGATAGGAAAGGAGTTTCATATGCTACGCTCGGTCAATCTCCGCTTATCACAAGGATTCTCCATATAGGATCAAAGTGATACCTACTAAATCCGAGGTTTTGGATCTATGAGATAGATCTAATTGGATGTTAGGATACTCACTAGTTGTAGTGAGATGGTATCAATCGATCCTGGGGAGAATCACTGGAAAGGTTCCAGGGTGATAAGGACGACTGAATGTCAGTCGCAGGCATTGTCTATACCCTTCGTGGAGGGACGGTATGTTGAAAGAGTTTCAAACTAGATACCGTGACATACTAGACGATTAAAGGCAAGATACATCGTTACCAAGGATACTACCAAAGAGGCAGTCTGGATATTTATAAGTTCATGAGATGAACTTCGTTCCTACTATTGTGTGACAATGGAGTTGTGGCTTTAGCCAAGAAACTACCGTCCCATCAGAAATCCAGATATAATTCTTAGGCAGTATCACCTAATCATGGAGATGGTTGATCTCCAGGGAGATCGAGGTTAGGAGAGTAGACACAGAGGACAACAGTGCGAATCCACTCACAAAGGCCTTTTTCCCAGTAGAGACTTTTATGGGATGGTTGAGTATGAGATACTTCAACCGCAGCTAATTGTTGGGTATGCAATACCATAACAGATGGCCCTAGTGCAAGTAGGAGATTGTTAGTTATATGTATGCCCTAGAGGCCATTACTGTGCATACGATGTATATTGTAGTGGATGCTAGGACATATATAGGGAGGACTTTCTTGCTCGACATGATAGTATGTTATCTGGTTGTACTTTATCTTAACATGTACTCTGATTGTCTCTATGTTACATGTTGATAAAGCCCTTAGGATGTGTACTCGACTACTGGGACTATGATGAGATCATACTAGTGGGGCCACGGTAGTCGACGAGTACATCCTATAACTGTTCCTAGTCGTGGGTGTATCGAGACAGGGCATCGATGCACCAGAGTAGACTAGCGTATACGCATCTTGACCCATATGATGGGCGATGGATGATCCCATATCCATCGGTGTTTGACATCAAGGATGGTGTACGGGTGCTCAGTGGAGACTGGGTACACTGGACGGACTTGCCGAGAACTCCCAGATGGTATTATACCATACGTCAGATGGCAGTTCTCCGGTGTCACTGGTACAGAGTAGTCTGTCGACCCGAGATCTTCATAGAGTCTTGTGTGATTCCCACTGTGCTTTGATTTCCATCATACCACGTCCAAGAGGGCGTGCAAAAAGGTGGCTTTTGGGTACAGTCCCGAATCATATGGAGGCAATGAGCGATAGGAGGAGATTCGTCTCTCCCGGTATAGGGAGTTGATGTTGTGCTGTGTTCGATTGGCTATAACTGGAAATCCCTGGCCAGGGTTGCTGAGATTTACTGGTAAGTGTTATCAGTAGTTTCTCGAACTGTTATAGACCTCAAATCGACACGACTTATCAAGCTACTGGGGTCTGACGTTTACCACCCCTAGGCGAGATATGCAACATATCAGACGACGAGACCGGACTGTACGGGAGTGTTACTGTTTGGATTCACAGGAGAATGTACAGGCTTGCTTGTTGATCTTCTGAGCGCTCAATACCTGGGTAGCTGTTACGTTTAGCTGACCGCTTGCAGCTTGTGGGTGTTTGATATGATCATCACCTACTGCCGGCGTATTGACGATTCTTTAGAGTCCTACACAGAGGTTTCTTGGCTCAGGCAAAACGGAGTAGGGGCACATATGTGATATGTGCGGGACCGAGGATAATGCGATATGAGATACCGTATTCTATTCTCGCGATATTTGATATCAGCCGGGTCATCGGATCAAGTATTGATTCGATGAATCGGTACGGATAAATATTAGTCGGTTATATGCGATGTAGCCGGATTGTCGGATCAAGTGTTGATTCGATAATTTAATGTATAATAATATATATAATATATTAAATTACATTAACTAATATTTGCTCACTAAAAGATTCTTTTTCTCACTCGGGTAATACATTGATATATATGCGATATATGTTAATTGTATTATTTTATTTGGTTACAATAAATATTATATATGTGATATATAATATTGTAACATGATATGATAACTAATGCAACATGTTTAGTAAAGATTAATCAAGATTAGGGTTTGATTTGGGTTAATGACTTCTAGTAGATTCTAGAAGGTTTTCTATTTTGTTTTGTGAAAGATATTTATAAGTGACTCATTCTTAACTCAACCCAAACCCTAACCCTTGGTCAATTCTCTACAATGGTTAAGTCAACCATGGTTGCATAATTCATCATTATCTCTTTTGCATTATTCATCACAAAAGGAATTCAATTATTGTTCATCTTCTTCCTTCATTCTCTTCATGAAAAAGCTTACTAGTTTTTCTAAAGTGATGAATAAATATGAGAAAAAGATAAATAAAGAGAGCAAAAATCCTACTTCATCATCCTCATCTTCCCTTGCCATTTAGATGAGGGTGTTCACATCATTTTATGAGTGTTAGCTTGTGTTAACGAAACTTCAAGGTAGATCATCTTTGTATCGAAGATCGGAAGCAAGACTGCACCTTTCTCTTCGTGGAGCATCTCGAGAGTCCAGAACCCGATGATCGCAGCGAAGGGACCACAACACGGAGCTTATGAAGTGAAGGACCGGATCTACAAAGGTTGTAATCCCTCTCACTTAGTGTTAAAGTGTTTAGCATGCTAGTTTTCGCCTAATCTCTAGTTTAAAGATCCGTATTCGGGTTGTTCGGCACGGCTAATTTTTTAATCGGGCATGGTTGATGCCTCGTAGACCCTTGTGCGCGTGCATAGCAACCCTACATGATCCAACGGCTCTGTTTAACAGAGAGTAGAATTTAATTCCACAAGGTGCCGGTGCTCATGTGTTGTGCACGTGGGCGCTTATTAAGGTTTTAATTCTTTCATGTGCTTTACACATTGGCACCCATGTGAGGAGCACGTGCGGTGCCAATGACTCTGGCGCTGACGCCCTTGTGGAAGGCACGTGAGGCGCTGCCTCTTGAGTTTTGTGTGCTTTGCACACGGGCGCTGCTCATATAAGAGTTTTTAACTCTGGAGCTGGCGCTCTCATGGAAGGCACGTGAGGCGCTGCCTCTTGAGTTTTGAACAGAGCTTTGCTTTTTTATCAAGGGAAACACCTGTACTTATACTTGCTATGTAATATTTACCCATACCAACAACTACTGATATTGACTTGATTGACCGGACCCGTTGTCCTGATGGATGTAACATGTACCTGATTGTTCCTGTGTTGGTATTAGGTAGATATTATATTGATACCTGACTTGAACATGAAACCTGGAGAAAAGGGGAAATCAAGAATGTACCTGAAACGTAACTCAAGATTATTGTTGCCGTGATTCTGGGAGTGAACAGAATAACCATTGTTGATTATACCGTGGTCCTGTGGGGAAACAACGGGATATATTGTACTGTGGTTTCGTGGGGGGATGAACGAGATATATACTGTTGAGTTATGATGAGCATTATATTAATTGATTTTAAATACCATTAGGATAGATAACATAGACATATGAACCCATAGGATACACGTGACATGATTGAATCCATATATCTTGCTTGTTACATTACATGTTATTGCTATTGCTTATCGTTTATATTCATGGCATCTAGTTCTTGCACCCGGTATACCATATTTCACACTGGTTATATTATTATGATATTATTTATGACGCACCAATGTCTGGGTTTTGCATGGCCCAGATCCTTTGACTTTACCAGAGGAGAATCGTGAGTACTTTGAGAAGTTTGTTGATCATTGAGGAGCATCCTACTAAGATAGTTGTTATAGTTTAGGTTTATTTTCAAGTATTACACGTTGTACGTTTATTTTGTGAACCCGTAAGGGGTAGGATTTGGATATTTGTTTCTTTATTTCTTTGGATCATATTGCTTCCGCTATTGTTTCATATTATTATTTTTGCGGCTATTGGATATGTGATAGATAGATTTATTATTATATTATTCTTGATTACTGATTGACAGCTATAATGTGACTATGAGAGAATATTTTCTTACCGTAGGTAGCATGGTTGGTTTTGTCACGTTCCCGTATTTGAGTATATTGGAAAGCGGGGCGTGACATGCTCGAGTCTAGCAACGGGTGCGTAAGTTTCGTCATAATCAATTTCTTCGACTTGATTATAATCTTGAGCAATTAGTCGTACTTTATTTCTTACTATATTCCCCGACTCATCTAATTTGTTTCTAAAAACCCACTTAGTACTAATTATTGGTATATCTTCGGGGTTTGGAACTAGTTTTCAAACTTTATTTCTTTCAAACTGATTTAACTTATCTTGCATTGTTTCTATCCAATACTCATAATTTTCAGCTTTAGTTTTTCGGTTCTATAACCGAAATAAAGGCTGAATTAATGCATAAGTTAAATGTTGATAATCTAGTAATTGCCCCTTTATCAATATCTCCTATTATTAAGTCCTTAGGGCGAGCTTTGTTGAATTGCCAATCTTTTGGAAGAGTAGTATCAATTATTTTCTCTTGTTGTTCTTTTTGATTGGTTTCAATATTGTCACGCCCCGCTTCCAAAAAACGAGAAATAAGAATGACAAGCCCCCGACGTATTCATATCAAGATGCACTCTTTCTCGACATGAATACGCTAAGCGTCTATATAAACAATTTAGGAAATTATAGTACAAGAATTTTAAGCTTGTAAAATATCCAACAATATTTATAACGGTTCCAAAAAAAATAACAGAACACAAATTCAAAAATTCAAGAAATTAGGAATGGAAGATAGCCTTGAACAAAAGAAGGCATACTTACTAAAAAGGAAAACTAGAGGTTGGCTTGATTTGAAAGATATTGACTGTCCTCCTCAGTTGATATCACCTTATACTTAGCCTCGCCGCCTGCCCTAACACCGTCTGACAACATTCCCAAGAAAAGAAAACAAGAAAACAATAATGCCGTCAGCGAAGTAAAGTTTGGTAAGTCCCTATTTTATTAAAAAATAATATATGAAATGAAACATAGTATACAGTATAATTAAACAAGTATATAATGTTTCAATATTGATACGTAAAGCATGTTCTGAACATCAATTTTATGATCTAGGTATTCTATTTTATTTAACATCGAAGGTTATGCAATTTATACATTTATATAAATATTCTAGTTAATGGTTAGTGCTATTCATTAATTTAATATGCATTATTGGATTATGTTATTCAAGATATTAATCATATAATAGATTGATTACTAAATTGGTTACCTAATAGGTAGTATATATCAGTAGTATAGATACAAGACATACGAATAACCGTGAACAGTAAAATGTAGTGTGTAAGTCAAATAAGCATGTATTAATCAGTGCAAGATAACTAGAGTATCATGACATTCGGTATTTCAGTGCTATTTACTATAAGAATAAGAATAAATATAAGTACAAGTATAAATATAAGCATAAACATAGGTACGCATAAATATAAGTATAAATAAAGGTATAAATATAACCTTGATTGTGGGAGTTTTATTATATAACCAAGATATTCTGTAATGCCATGGAACAACAGTAACATGAGGTTCAATATATATATATATATATATATATATATATATATATATATATATATATAATGCAATGTACCGTTTTTCTTTCGGTACCACGAGAAACAAGATATGATCCTTTGTTACACATAAATACCCCATTTTCGAGCTACCCCATTCCCATGATATATATTTATATAGTATATATATATCTAATAAATAATGTACATGCCATGTTCACGAGATTCACGAGATTCAATATGTTCATTAGATTCATGATATTCACGAGATTCATGATATTCAAGTGGTTCATGTCAGATTGAGGTCAAGATAGTATAATCTAACACATGAGTATTCATAAACCCAAGGTTGTCATCCAGAGGTAAGAAAACACTGGCCCATTTATGAGTAATGGGACTCCAACCAAAACACGGGCCCATTCATGAGATCAATAAAATGGGTTATTACTGGCCCATGATGATTTAAGACTGTATCGAGTACTCCAAAAGGTGTCATTCATGCCAAATACACGGAGATTTCATCTATCAGCATCCCAATCTATTACATCCGATAGTATATAGCTGGCCGTTTGAGATGTAGGGGAAAGATATAGTTGGCCCTAATGAATCGCCATCATCTAAAGGACATTGGTTCATCCTGGCCACCACCGACTATTTCTCAAAATGGGCGGAAGCAATACCACTGGGAGAAGTGAAGACAGAGAACATCCTACACTTCTTCAAAACTCATATCATCTATCAGTTCGGATTCCTACGACGAATAGTCTCAGACAACGGACCGGCATACAGAAGCTATAAGATCATCCGCTTTGTACAACAGCACAAGATAGGCTGGAGATACTCCTTCGTCTATAATCCCCGAGCCAACGATCTAGCTGAAGCCTTCAACAAGACCTTGACCAAGATCATCAAAAAGATGGTGTCCAAGAATAAAAAGAGTTGGCATGAAAGGCTGCATGAAGCTCTTAGGGCCTACCGAACAACGTTCAAGACAACCACCAAGACAACACCCTATGCACCGGTGTTCGACGCTGAAGCGGTGCTCCCACTAGAGATCGAACTCCCGTTATTGCGGATGGCGATCCAATATGAGTTCACCGATGAGAAAAACACCCATCTTCGGCTCGAAGAACTCGACGCTCTCGATGAAACCCGTCTTGCAGTGCAACACAGTCTGGAAGCTCATAGGGCAAGAATGACTCAAGCATATGAAAGGCTGACCGGGCTAAGAACATTTTGCAAAAGCGAATTCGTATTGGTCGTCAAAAGACCGATGATCTCTAACCGTGCAAAGCGGGGAAGTTTGAGCCAAAATATGAAGGCACGTATATCATAGACAAGGTCTACCAAAGAGGAGCCTACATGCTAATGAATATGCATGGAGAAAGGCTATTTTGGCCAGTAAATGATCGCTTTCTCAAAAATATTATGCTTAAAATAATTTTGACTTGGGTTAACAATAGACGACGATGTCTATGTCCGCTCCTTATCTTCCTAAGTCAAGACTCTAAAGTCCCACCGGGAAGCTATACTCCCCAAATATTCCTTGCTCTGTGGCCTGTCTCCAAATTGACTACCGTATACAATCTATAGGCTACCCTCAACAAAGGTTGAATCCCCAAATTCCCCCAGGGAGCAATAATCCCTAAATATCCATTGCCTTACGGCCAGTCTCCAAATTGACCACCGTATACAATTCATGGACTACCCAAAGGCTAAGTTGCCCCCCAAATATGTGTAGCCCTATGTCTGGTTTTCAAATTGACTACTGTATACTATCCATGGGCTATTTGCGGTAAAACCACGCTTGAAATGACCTACGTTGGCAAACCAAGCTACAGGGTTGGAAAATACCGATTCGTGCATCCTTACGACATATAAAGGGAAAAGACACTTAGGAGTACTCATGACTCCTAAAGAAAAAATACACCTACGAGATCCTCTTGACTCGTAGAGAGAAAATATTTTTATAAGACCCTCATGACTCATAAAAGTTGAAAAGCCTTAGGTGACATGGATCTAAACCTGTCTCCTAAGCCATCACTGCCCTACAGACAGTCTTCAAATTGATTACCGTATACTATCCATGGGTTACTGGTGATAAAACTCTCGTCCAAAATAACCCACACTGGCAAACCAAGCTACCATTGTGGAAAAGACCCACTCGTGCTTCCTTACGACACTTGAAGGGGAAAAGACACTTAGGAGTCCCCATGACTATTAAGAAGAAAATACACTTACGAGATCCTCTCGACTCATAGGGAGAAAATACTTTTATGAGACCCTCACGACTCATAAAAATCGAAAAGCCTTAGGTGACAGGGATCTAAACCTGTCTCCTAAGTTATTACTGCCCTGCGGCCTGTCATCAAATTGACTACCAAATTCAATCCATGGGCTATCCACAGCAAAGTTGCACCTCCAAGTGAACGATACTCCTATAAAAGTATACTCTGCCCTACGGCTGGTCTCCAAAGTTGACTACCGTATACAATCCACGGGCTACCCGCAATAAAATTGCTTCCTAGACCTCCTCTATTGGTCAACCAGGATACCAACAAGGAGAAGACCCATTCATGTATCCTCACGACCCATGAAAAGAATGGTGCAAAAAAACTGGTACGCCCATAAGCCAAAAAGGCACGGATGAAAACCTGAAAGGGCTCCGTGAGTAAAAACAACAGGATTACCTATGAGCTTGTGAAAACTCGAAAGGGCATAAATTCATGAAAAGAAAGAAACTGCCATACAAGTAGTTTGACCCTATACAATCCACGGGCACAAAATATGTGTTTCAACAAAGTCCCCCTGACGGTGAATGGCACTTGCAAGATCCTCTCGACTTGCAAGGAGAAAACACTCTTACGAGATACTTACGACTCATAAGAGAAAAGACACTTAGGGGTCCCCACGACTCCAAAGGAGAAAATACGTCTACGAGATCCTCTCGACTCATAGGGAGAAAATACCTTTATGATACCCTTACGGCTCATAAAATTGAAAGAAGCCTTAGTTGGCAGGGATATATATATATATATATATATATATATATATATATATATATAGAGAGAGAGAGAGAGGTTAATGGAGGAAATGTGTCATAGGAGGGAATTTCCTCCTATGGCGTCGGAAAAGTACGCCCTCCCTCATTTTTTCCGACGATCGGCACCCATCTTCAACATCGTTATCATCTAAGATGTGGGTACACCAAATTTCATGTGATTCTGCAACTTTTTCACCGTTGATTTAGCAAGAACTTTTTACATTGCTAAATAAACGGTGAAAAAATTGTAGAATCACATGAAATTTGGTATACTCACATCTTAGTTGATAACGATGAAGATGATGGATGCCGATCGTCGGAAAAAATGAGGGAGGGCGTACTTTTTGGACGCCATATGAGGAAATTCCCTCCTATGGCCTTTTCCCTCCATTATTCTCATATATATATATATATATATATATATATATATATATTGTCAGGACCTGGTTCTTGCTCAAGGAACAAAATGTCACTCCAAGTGTCATGCAAAGAGGGCGGGGGCCACCTCTTGAATCCGTGGAGGCCAAATCTTGAGTCCGTGGGACCCATTGTAGAACAATGGGAAATTTTCGGAATACATTCCGAAAGTGGGCAGATCTGTATTAAAAATGGAATTATACCAATTTTCAATACATATACGCCCTTTAAGTGAACCAGCACTACAAGAGCTTGAGAACTCCGTAGTTAAGCGTGCTCGAGCCAGGAAAGTTCTGGGATGGGTGACCTCTTGGGAAGTGGCCCGTGATTGAGTCCGAATCGCTCCAAATGACAAAACCATACGGTTTCGGCCAGAGCGGCGGACAATACCGTCTGTGTTGGGGGTGGGTCATGACAAAATGGTATCAGAGCTGGTCCAGATGTCGGGACTCGGTTCTTACTCACGGAACAAAGTGTCTCGCCAAGTCTCATGCCAAAGAGGCAGGGGCAACCTATTGAGTCCGTGGAACCCACTGTAGAACAATGGAAAGTTCTGGGATGGATGACCTCCTGGGAAGTGGCCCCTGGTCGGATCCGGTTCGCTCCAATGGACAAAACCGTGCGGTTTCGGCGAGAGCAGATAATATCATCTATGTATGGGGTGAGTCATGACAGAATGGTATCAGAGCCGGTCTCTCAATAGTAGTAGGTATATGGTTCGAGGATGAGCCATTGTTTTTTACATATAAATTTTGAATCTCGTGTTACTTTTGTTCCATGTGAATTACGGAATTTCTTAGCTACAGTGAGTTCGTGGGGCCCACTATAGAACAATGGGGAAGTTCCATGCCAAGTCTCATTCCAAGGAGGCGGGGGCCACCTATTGAGTCCGTGGGACCCACTGTAGAACAATGGGGAAGTTCTGGGATGGATGACCTCCTGGGAAGTGGCCCCTGGTCGGGTCCGGTTGGCTCCAAAGGACAAAACCGTGTGGTTTCGGCCAGAGCGGATAATACCATCTGTGTTGGGGGTGAGTCATGACAGAATGGTATCAGGGCTGGTCTCTCAATAGTAATAGGTCTATGGTTCGAGGACGATCCATTGTTTTTTACATATAAAATTTGAATCTCGTGAATCTCGTGTTACTTTTGTTCCATATGAATTACGGAATTTCTTATCTACAGTAAGTCCGTGGGGCCCACTGAAGAACAATGGGGAAGTTCTGAGATGGATAACCTCTTTGGAAGTAGTCCCAGGTCGGGCCCGGTTTGCTCCAAAAGACAAAACCGTGCGGTTTCGGCCAGAGCGGATAATATCATCTGTGTTGCGGGTGAGTCGTGACAGAATGGTATCAGAGTTGGTCTCTCAATAGTAGTAGGTTTTTGGTTCGAGGACGAACCATTGTTTTTACATATAAATTTTGAATCCTGTGAATCTCGTGTTACTTTTGTTCTATGTGAATTATGGAATTTCTTGGTTACATAATAAAACTCCAACAAATCAAGCTTACACTTATAATTAATAATACTGAAATATCGAATATCGATATACTCTAGTTATCTTGTACTGATTAACATATGTTACTTATTTAGAATCCACACAATCGTTTACCGTTCACAGTTATTCTCATACCTAGTATTATGTTTAACATGTTTCGTTTCAAATACCAATTTTTTTTATAAAATGGAGACTTACCGAAGTTTAGTTCACTGACAGTTTTTCTGTTTTCTTTTCTGAGAAATGTCGTCAGACGACATTGAGGTAGGAAAAGAGGTTAGGTATGAGGTGGTACCAACTAAGGAGAATTTTGATCAATTTTCTACTTAAGTATTGCTTTGTTACTTCTTCAGCTTTACATATGCCTTCTGTTCAAGGCAAATAATCATTTACTACTTATTCGCTTGAGACTATATATATTTTAGTGGGACTTTTGCGTTATTGAATTTGTAATGAATGGATGTTGGATTTGAAATTATGTGATTTAGATTTCGTGTATGATTATATGTATATTATGTTTATACAAACGCTTAGTGTATTCATGTCGGGAAGAAATATTTCTTGGTGTGATTACGTTGCAAGTTTCGGCGACCTTCGTTGTCCGTCTTTTGGGAAGCGGGACATGACACTAATTATCGGAAAAAATGGTGGAGGGTGTATTTTTTTGACGCCAAAAGAGAAAATTACCTCTTATGGCACCTATTCTCCATTAATCTTATATATATAAGCCACTTTTTCTATCGTCTTTTTCTAGGCCCTCTTTATGTTTTGGGAAGGATTCCTTTAGCGTCTTGGTTATATATATATTTTTTTAACCTGCCGGACCATATAAGCGCATACGGCACTGTCATGTCCCACTTTCAAAAATACGGAATACAAGGGATGACAAGGCCAGCCATGCTCCTACGGTCAAGGAAATATCCTGCCGTATTCACACTTCGGTTCTATCACTACGTGGTAATCAGTAATCATAGCACACGTAAAGAGAAATGCAGCCACTAATTCTATCAGAATAGATAAAAGATATACCAGATAGAGATCAAGGTAAAGACAATGCTGGCGTGGCTGATCTAGATGTCCGCGATATCCTCAAGCTACGACTGATCCTGATCTGAGCTAAGTCCACTTCTCACTCTGAGCATGCATACACAGGTCGTCAGAGCGACACAATAGCAATATATATATATATAAACATATGTAAACACGTGCAACAATGACGAACATGAAGAAATAAATATAGAACGATGACGTGCATGAAATAATCAGTACAGGTAAACAGTAAAGCAGGTATATCGAATCAGTAATCAATGCATGTTTATGTCACTAAACCTATCCGTCTGTAAGTCTCACTGTCCAGGTCGCTCAACCTATCGTCAATCCAAGTGTGAGCGCTAACCACCACAGGAATATCCCCAACCCAAGGGTAGGCCCCAGGGGCAAGGGAACACGGGCCCGAATCACTATCGCTAATACTCAGTAATATCACCCATATGACTCCCAACATCGCTGTATATGCGGGCAGTGGGACTCCTGAAATTCCATTGATCGAACTCATACTAAAACTACCCCACACCTACGGTCTACATCAAATACCGACCATAAACCCAAATACTAGTCGGTCCATGACAAGTCTACGCGAGAACTGGAGACAGGATCTCCATCAAGCATGTCTCGACCGGTATCCAAGATAAATGGAAAATGTTTGACGCCTTACCTATGACACTAATATATGCTTCCATAACCGTCCCACGCTAGTTATAGTTACACTTATATATGCCCCATAGGCATCGACAATGCAATAATTAACTGGTTCCGCTGATTGTGTACAAGTACGCGTCACATTCACTATTCAATCACGCTTTTACACTAATGTACTTGCCACAATCCAATCACTAATATTTATCATCGGGTAATGCAAGAAAGTCACTAGGTTAGCAGTGTATATGAACACTATTCAAATGAGGGTATAACCGCTACATGATATGATGAGAATGCAAGTAATTATAATACGAATAAAATATAGCAGCCAGTGTCATATCACTTGAATAATTTACTATAAATCACACGCGCAGAATTTAGCGAAACAATGTAAAAGGGGTAAGCAGTATGTTTAATTATCTATCCAAAAAAATTAGTTTAGCGTCAATCGGGTTTCAGGTTCGCTAGTTATGGTCATTTCCTTTTGAGTGTTCACTGCTGGAAATCCAGTTTTAGAACCGGAGGTCCGTTTCATAATACGTTTTACTCCCAGTTGGGGGCATAATTAGGTGACGCTACAGTTGGATAATATTTAGGTTTAACAGTTAGGTTTCCAATGCATCAAACGGATCGATAATATTCTCGATGTTCTGGGATTTATGCAATATTTAATATCGGGACATGTGTTCTATCCCTGCTTGGGATAGCAATACGTACTGATGGTTTAAAATGTAATTAAATTAGAAAACGATGATAAAAACGAATGAAAACACTTTCAATATTTACCTAACAGATTTATCTTCGCCACGGTATAGGGTTCCGCATAATATCATTTTCATACAGAGCTATAACAACATTTTAATTCAGGTGTCAACAAATAGTACTGCTCTGGACTGCAATCCAGAGTCAAATCTTGCTTAAGTTTGCATTATCGTAACAAAACAATATTCAGTAACCATCAATAGAGGGTTAAGGGTCATTTAGTTGGATTCGATATAAGCTCATGATGTTTCATTACGAGTTATATTCAATTAATTATGAAATTTACAATGCAAAGTATATTGCAGTTTTCAGATTTTATGACGTATCTTGGGACGTCCCTTTTTGTATGAAACATCAATAATATCCATTCAAATTTCTATGCGACGTTTAATAACAGCAAAGGAATGTATTGATTATAAATTCCAGCATTTTCAATTGGGTTATAATTATGATAATCGCGGCTATCTTCTAGAACACAAACTTATTTAAATCAAGATTAACATTTATCAAATTGATTAACATAATTATATATAGGTATAGCATGATTTAGCAAGTGAGAGAGTTCACTTGCCTCGGTTGCTGATATAGAAGCGACACTACTTGCGGACTTCGTCTCGCATACGAGATGATGCGATGTGGGACATGATGCGTGGCGCGAGCGCGATGCGTGAAGATCCGTTACTGGGCACGGTGACGATGCGAGTGTGGCACGGTAGTGGGCGCGGTGATGATGTGGACGCGACACGGTACTGGGCATCGTCTTGACTTGGTATGTGGTCCAGGAGTGACACGGTGCGTGCACGAGGACTGGGTACGATGTCGCACGAGGAGTGGGCACGGTGCGCGACACGTCTGTGTATGCGGTGGGACGTATCTTGGGACGTCCCTTTTTGTATGAAACATCAATAATATCCATTCAAATTTCTATGCGACGTTTAATAACAGCAAAGGAATGTATTGATTATAAATTCCAGCATTTTCAATTGGGTTATAATTATGATAATCGCGGCTATCTTCTAGAACACAAACTTATTTAAATCAAGATTAACATTTATCAAATTGATTAACATAATTATATATAGGTATAGCATGATTTAGCAAGTGAGAGAGTTCACTTGCCTCGGTTGCTGATATAGAAGCGACACTACTTGCGGACTTCGTCTCGAATACGAGATGATGCGATGTGGGACATGATGCGTGGCGCGAGCGCGATGCGTGAAGATCCGTTACTGGGCACGGTGACGATGCGAGTGTGGCCCGGTAGTGGGCGCGGTGATGATGTGGACGCGACACGGTACTGGGCATCGTCTTGACTTGGTATGTGGTCCAGGAGTGACACGGTGCGTGCACGAGGACTGGGTACGATGCCGCACGAGGAGTGGGCACGGTGCGCGACACGTCTGTGTATGCGGTGGCACAGAGGCGGGCACGGTGTGGCATGCTGCTAGACCCGGGAGTGATAACAGGCACGGGATGATGCGGTCTGAGCACGATGGTGGGCATGATGCAACAGAAAAGGGGTGGTCCAGGGTTCGTCGGAGATGGTGACTGATCTCGGAGCTCGACAGCGAGGTGTTGAATGGTAGTGATGGTTGCCGCGGTTCGTGAAGATTGTGGGCTCGGGCTTCGAAGATGGCGCAGTGGCGACATGAGGCAGCGATGGTGATGATGGTGGTGGTGCTGTGTCGGTGACGAGGAGGAAGAAGAGGAGGAGGTGAAGGCAGTGCCGGCGATGGTCGGTGAACGATGGAGGCGGTGTCGAGGCTGTGGGTTCGAGTGTGTAGGGATCGGCGTTCTGGGGTGTCGGGTGATGGCGGTCGTGGTGTTGGGAGGAGGAGGAGAGAGGTGATTCGAGGAGGAGATGGGCGAGGGGAGGCCGGCGAAGCCAATGGTGACGACTACGATGAGGCGACGACGACGAGGGATGGGTGTCGTGGTCGTAGGGTTTCTCGGTACAGGGGTTCATCGTCGAGGATAAGAGGCGAGGTGAGGTAGTGGAAGTGAGGACGAGGGCGTCGGCGGTGGTGGCGAAGGCGACACAGGCTTGAGTTGGGGTTTCGAGATGAAGAAGGCGAGAAAAGAACGAAGAAGAAGAAGCAGAGAAGGGAGACGTGGGGTGAGGCAGGTGTGCAGTAATGAGAAACAGAGGTGGGGTAGTAAGAGAGAGAGGAGTTGCTCAAGAGGTCGTGGTTGGGATCTCGAGGGGCAGTGGTGTGGCCGAGCTGTTGTGAGAAAAGGGGGAGGCATTGGCTGGGTCGTGGGCGAGCGCGAGGAGAGGGGAAGTTGCGACGATCTGCTAGGAGCAGTTGAAGGGGGAGGCGAGGAAGTGGTCGCTGGGGTGGAGCGGGTCGCGGAGGAGATCGTGGCTAGAAGGGCAGGAACAGAAGGCAAGGGAGGAGAAGAAGAAAGGAGTGGGGGGTGAGTGTTCGGGTCGGGTCGGGTAAGGTTTGCTCGGGTCGGGTCGGGTTTGGGTGAAAGGATTTGGGCTTAGCTCTAGGAGTTAGGCCGTGGGTAGAAAGATTTAGGGAAAAATTAAATAAAAGGGGTTAGGGTGTGGGTCATGGGCTGGAATAGATTAGGAAAATAATTTAGGAGAAGTTGAAAGAGTTAGGGTCTGGGTAGATTAGGTAAATAATTTGGGAGAAATAGAAAGATTTAATTTAATAAAAGTTAGTAAATTAATATTAGAAAGTGTAGGAAATTATTTATAGGAATTTTCTAATAGAAAAATATTGGGGAAACTTTTATTTATAAATACGGGAAATATGTTCAAAGAAAACTGGGTATTACATCATACCCCATTTATATAAAATTTCGTTCTCGAAATTTAAAATTAACGGTAAGATAAAATGCCATTCATAGTAACAACTGTATATATACAATATATACATTTATGACAAAAGATAATTTAACACTGATAAACAATAGTGGAGGATTTACCAAGAAACCAAAAAAATATTTTATTACAATTACCGATCAAGCAATTTAAAATAACTTGAGAAAGCCCATACGGGGAAATACATGAGGAAATAAAACAGAATAGTATGTGCGACATAAGTTTGCACTATTGAAAATGTAAGGAATAGTAAAGTATTTAGATTAAGTAAAACGGAAGTAGTCAATAATACACCATTTTGAAAAAAAACACAAAATAGAGAAAACTAAATCTTGAGTAACAACCGTTACTGAGTGTAATTACATCAATAAGAAATAGCACTGATAATGTATAAGAGGCTAGTCAGGGTATGGATTATAGTAGAGTATGGCCTATTCAAAAGAAGTCGGAATGCGGTACTTTAATCTGAATGTTGAAGAGACTGGTGTCAGGTCACTACAAGGTACAAGGATGAAGAGTAATGAATCTCGGGAGGGAAAGAAATTATCGGGGAGGGAAAACAGTCAATGCATCATGCGAATCAATACTCAAAAGATTTGGGTACTCAGAAACTTTATTATTATTTTTTTTCCAGAAAATTTTTATACAAAGCATACTCGAAAGATAAAAGTGGCCGATTTATTTGGCTAGAAGAAACAAAGATAAGTTGCGTCATTCGCGATTATGGAAGTTCAATAGGTTACGGTAAGCTCTCGCGCTAAGATAGGGACGTCTATTTCCATAGTGTCTCGCAAGGATTGCCACTGGAGGTTCTTCCTCCTCGAATTCCTCCTCACTCGAGATTTCATCCTCCGACTCTTCCTCGGGTGGGGCCTCATTTTCGAGTTCTTCCCCCATGGGGTTTTCTTCTCCTGTTCCTTCTTCCTCGGCTGGAGTTTCTTCATCGGTGTCTTCTTCCACGTGATTCACTTCTTCTGAATCTTCTTCCACTAGATTCCCTTCTACTGGATTTTCTTCCACTGGGTCATCCTCAGGATCTTCCTCTTCTGGGTCTTCTTCAGGGTCCTTTTCTTTCTCGTCAGAGTCACTGATCATGTCGAATTCTGGGGCTGCGACCGCGACTTCCTCGTCCTCGGAATCGCTATTGACGAAAATAACCTGTGGGCCATCGACCTCGTCATCTGAACTCACCAGCATGCAGTCCAAGGAAACGCAGGACCGAGTGTCCTCATCGAGAGGCGGCGCTGCTCCAGGATTGTCCATGGCCTGAAAATAGAAAGTCATGATCATATAATAGAACACACAAAGAAAATAACTAAAGATGTGGAGCACATGGAAAATATACGGCAGGTAAGGACTGAAAAATCAAAATTTTGAATAATGATGCAGTAAGCAGTATAAGGAATTGAGTGGCAAGGGAACGATACGTAAATCACAACTCACATTTTTTTTTCATTTAAACCAAGGGGTCCAACAAAAACATAAAGTTCAGACGAAAAGAAACAATTACTAAATAAATAAACAAGGTCTTTATTGAAAATAGGAAGGGTGATAATTCTACTTGATATCTAGACCGTTGCGATCTCGTCAAACGAGTTTGAATCCTGTGTTGGGTCCGTACTATCCTCGAAACTCGAACTATGAAACAACCAAGTTACTCAGCAGAAGTGGAGAGCGTGGACGAATCTCCTCCTTGTAGCTCTTTCCTTCGAGGGCAACCATTGATTAGATGCTCGTTGGATCCAAAAATCAGTCACTGCCCTTTAGCCCTGTGACAGTCTCTCTGAAGGTGTCCTGGTCTCTTGCAATAACCACAACATTGGGTTCTCCGCTTCTTCTGTCCCTGAGGAATAAATGGGCGCTTCATTTGCACACCACCCCTTCGTTTAACAGGGATTCCCCTCTGATTGGGGGCCCCACTGGTACTGGAGCCATTTGCCTTCTTAGTCTTTCAGCTAAGAGATCGTTTGTTTGCTCCTAGGCTTCCATCAAGCTTTGCAGTACACCCAAAATCTCGACGGTCTGACTCTGGGGAGTAGAGTTGGAAGAAGATTCGTTGGAAGCCATGGTCCTGAAATAACAAATTTTAGGACGACATAAGGTATAAGGAATAAGAATCAGAATAAGATATAGAATGGACAACGAAACAAGAATATATGGTGAGGTGAAACTCAAACGAGTGGAAATAAAATGTAGAACTTCAAGTCACTCAAACAAAGTACAGTATTGTAACTATGCTGCAGTTCATAGTTACAACCGCATAACTCTACCAAGTTACTCAAAATTCTAGCGAATGGATCAAAATATGTAGCAGGACACACTATATGAATTAGGGTTAAAGATAACAAGTTTACAATCTGGACCGAATGGACGACTTAAACTGTCAAGCCCTACTCGGAAACTGTAATCCCAATCTAAACCTGGCTCTGATACTAACAAAACCATGTCACACCCCGCTTCCAAAAATACGGAATACGAGAGGTGACAAGACCAGCCATGCTCCTACGGTCAAGGAAATATCCTACCGTAGTCACACTTTGGCTTCTAGCACTACGTGGTAATCAGTAATCATAGCACAGGTAAAGAGAAATGCAGCCACTAATTCTATCAGAACAGACAAAAGATATTCCAGATAGAGATCAAGGGAAAGACAGCGCTGGCGTGGCTGATTTAGATGTCCGCGATATCCTCGAAGCACGACCGATCCTGAACTGAGCTAAGTCCACTTCTCACTCTGAGCATGCATACTCAGGTCGTCAGAGCGACACAATAGCAATATATATAAACATATATAAACACGTGCAATAATGACGAACATGAAGCAGTAAATATAGAACGATGAAGCGCATGAAATAATCGGTACAGGTAAACAGTAAAGCATGTATATCGAATCAGTAATCAATGCATGTCTATGTCACTAAACCTATCCGTCACTATGTCTTACTGTCCAAGTCGCTAAACCTATCATCAGTCCAAGTATGAGCGTCAACCACCGCAGGAGTATCCCCAACCCAAGGGTAGGCCCCAGGGGAAAGGGAACACGGGCCCGAATCACTATCGCTAATAATCAGTAATATCACCCATATGACTCCCAAAATCGCTGTATATGCCGGCAGTGGGACTCTCGAGATTACGTTGATCGAACTCACACTCTAACTACCCCACACCCACGGTCTACATCAAATACCGACCATAAACCCAAATACTAGTCGGTCCATGACAAGTCTACGCGAGAACTGGACCATCAAGCATGTCTCGACTGGTATCCAAGATAAATGGACAATATTTGACGCCTTACCTATGACACTAATATATGCTTCCATAACCGTCCCACGCTAGTTATAGTTACACTTACATATTCCCCATAGGCGTCGACAATGCAATAATTAACTGGTTCCGCTGATTGTGTACAAGTACGTGTCACTTTCACTATTCAATCACGCTTTTACACTAACGTACTTGCCACAATCCAATCACTAATATTTATCGCTGGGTAATGTAAGACAGTCATTAGGTTATCAATGTATAAGAACACTATTCAAATAAGGGTATAACCGCTACATGATATAATGAGAATGCAAGTAATTATAATACGAATAAAATATAGCAGCCAGTGTCATACCACTTTCATAATTTACTATAAATCACACGCACAGAATTTAGCAAAACAATGTAAAAGGGGTAAGCAGTATGTTTAATTATCTATCCATCAAAATTGGTTTCGCGTCAATCGGGTTTCAGGTTCACTAGTTATGGTCATTTCCTTTTAAGTGTTCACTGCTGGAAATCCAGTTTCTGAACTGGAGGTCCGTTTCATAACATGTTTTACTCCCAGTTGGGGGCATAATTATGTGACACTATAGTTCGATAATATTTATTTTTAACAGTTAGGTTTCCAACGCATTATACGGATCGATAATATCCACTGTGTGCTGGGAGTTATGCAATGTTTAATATCGGGACATGTGTTCTGTCCCTGCTTGGGACAGCAATACGTACTGATGGTTTAAAATATGATTAAATTAGAAAAAGATGATAAAACGAATGAAACCACTTTAAATATTTAGCTAATATATTTATCTTCGCAACGGTATAGGGTTCCGTATAATATCATTTTCATACAGAGCTATAACAAGATTTTAGTTCAGGTGTCAACAAATAGTACTGCTCTGGACTGCAATCCAGAATCAAATCTTGCTTCAGTTTGCATTATCGTAAAAAAAATATTCAGTAACCATCTATAGCGGGTTAAGGTTCATTTAGTTGGCTT
The DNA here is from genome assembly GCA_030015575.1 of Agapanthus africanus. Lineage (NCBI taxonomy): Eukaryota > Viridiplantae > Streptophyta > Magnoliopsida > Asparagales > Amaryllidaceae > Agapanthus > Agapanthus africanus. The sequence goes on along the minus strand of JASDDO010000024.1, from coordinate 192,935,927 downwards.
CGATATAAGCTCGGGAATGTTTCATTACGAGTTATATTCAATTAATTATGAATTTTACAATACATGGTATATTGCAATTTTCAGATTTTACGACGTATCTTGGAACGTCCATTTTTGTATGAAACATCAATAATATCCATTCAAATTTCTACGCGACGTTTAATAACAGCAAAGGAATGTATTGATTATAAATTCCAGCATTTTCAATTGGGTTTTAATTATGATAATCGCAGCTGTCTTCTAGAACACAAACTTATTTAAATCAAGATTAATATTTATCAAATTGATTAATATATAGGTATATCATGATTTATCAAGTGAGAGAGTTCACTTGCCTCGGTCGCTGAGATAGAAGCGACACCGCTTGCGGATTTCTTCTCGACACACGAGACGATGCGATGCGGGACACGGCACGTGGCACGAGCGCGATGCATGAAGATCCGGTACTGGGCACGGTGATGATGCGAATGTGACACGGTAGTGGGCGTGGTGATGACACGAGCGCGACACTGTACTGGGCACCGTCTTGACTCGGTTCGTGGTCCGGAAACGGCACGACGCGTGCACGAGAACTGGGTACGATGTGGCACGAGGAGTGGGCACGGTGTGCGACACGTCTGGGTATGCGGTGGCACGGAGGCGGGCACAGTGAGGCACGATGCTGGACCTGGGAGTGATAACGGGCACGGGATGATGCGGTCCGAGCACGATGGTGGGCACGATGTAACAGAAAAGGGGTGGTCCAGGGTTCGTCGGCGATGGCGACTGATCTCGGAGCTCGATAGTGAGGTGGTGAACGGTGGTGATGGTTGCCGCGGTTCGTGAAGATTGGGGGCTCGGGCTTTAGCTTTGAAGATGGCTCAGTGGCGACACAAGGCAGCGATGGTGATGATGGTAGTGGTGCTGTGTCGGTGACGAGGAGGAAGAAGAGGAGGAGGTGAAGGCGGTGGTTGGTGAACGATGGAGGCGGTGTCGAGGCTGTAGGTTCGAGTGTGCAGGGATCGGCGTTCTGGGGTGTCAGGTGATGGCGGTCGTAGTGTTGGGAGGAGGAAGAGAGAGGTGATTCGAGGAGGAGAAGGGCGAGGGGAGGCCGACGGTGACGACGACAACGAGGCGACGACGACGAGGGATGGGTGTCGTGGTCGTGGGGTTTCTCGGTGCAGGGGTTCGTTGTCGGGGATGAGAGGCGATGTCAGGTAGTAGAGGTGAGGACGGGGGCATCGGGGATGGTGGCGACGGCGACGCAGGCTTGAGTTAGGGTTTTGAGACGAGGAAGGCGAGAAAAGAGCGAAGAAGAAGAAGCAGAGAAGGGAGACGTGAGGTGAGGCAGGGGTGCAGTAATGTGAAGTCAGAGGTGGGGTAATGAGAGAGAGGAGTTGCTCAAGAGATCGTGGTTGGGATCTCGAGGGGCAGCGGTGTGGCCGAGCTGTTGCGAGAAGAGGGGGAGTCGTTGGCTGGGTCGTGGGCGAGCGCGAGGAGAGGGGAAGTTACGAGGATCTTCTGGGAGCAGTTGAGAAGGGAGGCGAGGAAGTGGTCGCTGGGCTGGAGCGGGTCACGGGGGAGATCGTGGCTAGAAGGGCGGGAGCAGAAGGCAAAGGAGAAAAAGAAGAAAGAAGTGGGGGGTGAGTGTTCGGGTCGGGTCGGGTTTAGGGGAAAGGATTTAGGCTTAGCTCTAGGAGTTGGGTCGAGGGTAGAAAGATTTAGGGAAAAATTAAATAAAAGGGGTTAGGGTGTGGGTCATGGGCTGGAATAGATTAGGAAACTAATTTAGGAGAAATAGAAAGAGTTAGGGTCTGGGTAGATTAGGAAAATAATTTGGAAGAAATAAAAAGATTTAATTTAATAAAAGTTAGTAAATTAATATTAGAAAGTGTAGGAAATTATTTATAGGAATTTTCTAATAAAAATTTTTTGGGGAAACTTGTATTTATAAATACGGGAAATATGTTCATAGAAAACTGGGTATTACAGGCACCCTAGAGGTAAGAGCTTGCGTTTCACCACTACTGTCATACAGTGAGAACACCCCATGGGTCGGCATCTCTTCTAGTTGTCAAGCTCTGATACCAATATTCCTATAAAAATCGATAAGGAACCCTTGTTAATTACAAAAATCCTAACCTTTGAAGATATAATAAGAAAATTTGAATTAACTTGTTCAGAAAACCCACTAGAAAAATAGGAAAAGAATAGAATATATGCAAAAAATAGAACTATTAGACCCTACGAAGACGGTTTCGTGACTGTCCTTGCTTTAATAAAGTAAAGCCAACTTTAATAATTGTAAATTACTTTTTAGATTGAAAGAGTGTGAACTAAATAGGACGTTAATAATAGATGAAAAGAAACATCAAGAGATAAAAAAGAATTACCATGAAGGGTCAGTCAGCGCAGCGGAAACTGGCCGTGGCGTCCATAGGTCTTTTAGCAGCTAATTTTTACGTAGTCCCCTCGTGACGGACTACAACCCGCCGGACTATATAACCGCACAGGGCACCATGGTGATAAGCCTGCGTTTCGCCAATACTGTCACCACAGTGAGAACCCCCATGGATCGACACAATGCCCAATTGCTCTGATACCATGAAGGGTCAGTAAGCGCAGCGGAAACTAGCCATGGCGTCCATAAGTCCCTCTGATGTTGAGAGTTTTAATTATCTCTCTTCTTGAGAGTTTTGATGATGTTTGCCCTTTGATAGTTCTGATGTCTACAAACTTTTCCCAACATCTTATTACATATTTAGTTTCACCTCTAAAGTCTATTAGGGGTATAAAGTAAATTTTACATGAGGTTAAGCTAAAGTTTTTTTTTTATCTCTTGATATTTCTTTTCATCTATTATTAATGTCCTATTTAGTTCTAGTTGATTTTCTGTTATCTCTTCAATTTATGTAGATTCTTCATTAAAGTCTTTGTCTAGGGGAATGGTAAGGATGTTTCCATATTTATGGGTTCATCTTCTATATCTAAACATTTGACAGAACTATTTTCTTCTTCTTCATAAGACGAAGAAGTAGCTTCATTCTCATATTTGTCTTTTGGTTTTATAACTGTGAAGGTTTTATTATTCTTTTTTTTGTTTTAACTTTATATTTATCATGATCGTATACATTTTTCCTTGTTATCTTTTTAAGAGGATTTTTAAATATTATTTCTTCTTTTTCATTCGGAGTTTTAGTATTTATAGTTTCTATTATAACTAAGGTTTCTCTTTCTACTCATATATATATATATATATATATCAGAAAAATTTGATTCTTCACACATGAGGATTCTTCTTCTAAATAACCTGTGATTACTTCATAGTATTCATCTTAGAGATCTGTAAATTTTTCTATTAGTTCACGTATTTTTTTGAATTCTTCATATAGTCAATCCAGCATCTACACTCTTTGGGATCCTATCGATTTTTGGAATGCGTGTCTTTCTTTTTAAAATATGCTTTTCTTGGTTCATATTTTTTACTCTTTATAAACTTATATTATTTTATCTTTTGGATTGTATTTATACTTTCTTTTGTATTTTTTATCTTGCTTTTTGTTTTTGTATTGTTTGTTATTATAAGGCTTACATCTCCATTGAGTTGGTTCGGATATTTTATTGCAGCATAATTCCTTTTTATATATTCTTTTTTATCTAACCATAAGTTGACTTTCTGTACACCATTCATTGATTTTTCTTCTAACAAAGTTTAACTTTTTTCCTAAATTATTGACTTTATCTTTATTGTAAGTTATATAACTATTATGTAAACGAGTTTTCCATGGTTCTGGAAGTTTAAGATAATATGTTGCTAATAACATTCCCTGATTTTCAGATGTTGGTTTATTTTGATAGAAATAATTTTGAAATTCACAAGTATATTCTTCAAAATAGCACGTGTCGCATATAGATAGTCTTTCTAATAATTTTTTGGCATCTAAAGTTTTTTCTTTTTCCGTGTCTAGATCATTATATATTTGTCCTAAAAATTCATTTTTTATTGCTTTTTAAAAGTTTTCTATTAATCTTATGGGTTCTAAAAAAGTTTCACTAGTTGTTGAACCTGTTAATAGATATCTTTTCGAGTTTTCTGATAAGATTTTATACCATATTTCTACTATCCCGGATAATTTTGTTTTTATGATTTTTAACATTTATTCTGATGTAAATATTTTAGTTTGTGCTTAGTAAACTAACGCATGGCTCAACTATCTATAATCTTTTCAGGATTTTTTATGCAATCTATATCTAACATAGATCCATTTGGTCTCATAAACTCTAGGGGTTTTTTTTTCTTCAGGTATAATGTATAAACTCTCCGTTTTCTTTCTTTTATATATATATATATATATATATATATATATATATATATATATTTGAGATTAATGGAGAATAGGTGTCATAGGAGGGAATTTTCTTCTATGACGTCGAAAAAATATACCTTACATGATTTTTTCCGACGATCGCCACTCATATCATTATCTTTATCATCTAAGATATGGATACACTAAATTTTATATGATTCTATCACTTTTTCACCGTTGATTTAGTGGGTACAAAATTAATGGTATACCGACAATAGAACTTTTTACATTGCAAATTCAACGGTGAAAAAATGGTAGAATCATGTGAAATTTGGTGTATCTACATCTTAGATGATAAAAATGATGATGATAGATGCCGATCATCGAAAAAAATCGTAAATACATTTTCAACGCCATAGAAAAAAAATTCCCTCCCAATTTTACACAAGCATGTGTCCTAGATTTCTTATACGTATCAACCATTTATTGGTGTTCTTATTTTAGAGTTTTAGTGCAACATGGGAATTGTGATTTAAAATAATAATAATATTTAAAAAAAAGCCTTTATTCCATTATGCCGTAAGTGTATCATTAAAATTAAAAAGTTTATGACAAATTTTCAGAAGTCAACCCATAATAATTAAAAGAAAAAATGAAGAAGAAAATCCAACAATCAAATGGGTGGGTCTATACGGATTCGAACGGAAGAGATCCGAACCCGGTCCATTTAATAAGCCGCTAGACATCCTGATGGATTTTGGTTCAGGCACATTGTAATTATGGAACATGTGATGCATGTGATTAAATTGATAAGAATATAAAATAAAAAACCATTAATTATATAATCTAAATGTGTCTATGTTTATATTACTTTAACCTTTTACTAATTTTTTATCATAATAAATTTCAGAAATTAGTTATGATTTCTTACATATATTTTGAAGGGCATGAGAATTTTTATTACAAATTATCATCCCTAAAAAAGGAATTTGCTATTATATTTCTTAATTATATACATAGATTCTATATTTTTAATAGCTGTTTGTTTAAGCTACATTTTATAGTTCTATAAGTGGATCTGTTAATTTTTAGCTTCAACTATATCTATGATGAATCAATTTATTTTATTATTAATGTATTAGATATCTTTTAAGAAGCTGTTTGATATTAAAAAAAATTTAACTGTTGAACTTTATGTTAATTAAAACATCTCTTCAAATATTTTTTTTTAAAAACTATTTTTAACTCTTTCATGGTTATTGATTCTAGGGGATTTTCTTCATAAAAAAGTTGATAACATAGACAAACTTAGAGTTACTGATTTTTCTTGTCCTTTTTAATATTCAAATAAATATGAGAGCGACACAAGCCCTCTTCTCTCCTGATTATAATTTTGATTATAGTAATAGAGATTTATAGTAGATTCAGATTTAATCAATGGGACTGGATGGGACCATGAGTTGGCATGCCTAGTTGCCTACCTACCCTCCCTTACTCTAAATAAACACGCAAATTTTACAACTCTCCGTTCCTAAATGGAGAAATAAGAGAAAGAATAACTCAAAAATGGAGAAGTGTAATTACTTTCCTAAAGTCAAAAAAGGACGACGTCCTTGCATTAAACCCAAAGGATCCAAGCATTGCCAATCTTGTCTTTTAAACTCTAAGGAGGAAGAAAAAGGGTTAGGGACCATATCATCATGCTTTATAAATTCATTTGAATCATATGTTTCATTTATTACGGCCAAGTACTCAAAAAAATGAAACTTTATACATAGCATAGTGAGATCCAAATACATATGGGACCCAAACATATGACACCTTTATCTGACACTTTTGATTTATATAAGCACCGGCCGGCCCGCAAAAAAGAAAACTGTTTATTTTTAACATGTCTGGCTAAGCCTTCTTGGACTGCGCTCCGTAGTCAGAATGGAATAATCCCGAGAATCCTTACATTTCGGGAAATGTGACGACCGGTATCTAATTCCAAGAATCTTACATTAATGTGATTGACATTCTTTAATCATTTCCGGTAATATATGTATATGCAACCGTTGACCGGCAGCGAGCCAGTGACGAAAGGCCGATCAGTAGCGGGCCGGCGGACAGTGGCGAAACCTTAGTTTCTATTATAACTAAGGTTTCTCTTTCTACTCATATATATATATATATATATATATATATAATTCAGAAAAATTTGATTCTTCACACATGAGGATTCTTCTTCTAAATAACCTGTGATTACTTCATAGTATTCATCTTAGAAATCTGTTAATTTTTCTATTAGTTCACGTATTTTTTTGAATTCTTCATATAGTCAATCCAGCATCTACACTCTTTAGGATCCTATCGATTTTTGGAATGCGTGTCTTTCTTTTTAAAATATGCTTTTCTTGGTTCAAATTTTTTACTCTTTATAAACTTATATTATTTTATCTTTTGGATTGTATTTATACTTTCTTTTGTATATTTTTATCTTGCTTTTTGTTTTTGTATTGTTTGTTATTATATGGCATACATTCCCATTGAGTTGGTTCAGATATTTTATTGCGGCATAATTCCTTTTTATATATTCTTTTTTAACTAACCATAAGTTGACTTTCTGTACACCATTGATTGATTTTTCTTCTAACAAAGTTTAACCTTTTTCCTAAATTATTGACTTTATCTTTAGTGTAAGTTACATAACTATTACGTAAACGAGTTTTCCATGGTTCTGGAAGTTTAAGATAATATGTTGCTAATAACATTCCCTGATTTTCAAATGTTGGTTTATTTTGATAGAAATAATTTTGAAATTCACAAGTATATTCTTCAAAATAGCATGTGTCGCATATAGATAGTCTTTTTAATAATTTTTTGGCATCTAAAGTTTTTTCTTTTTCCGTGTCTAGATCATTATATATTTGTCCTAAAAATTCATTTTTTATTGCTTTTTAAAAGTTTTCTATTAATCTTATGGGTTCTAAAATAGTTTCACTAGTTGTTGAACCTGTTAATAGATATCTTTTCGAGTTTTCTGATAAGATTTTATACCTTATTTCTACTATCCCGGATAATTTTGTTTTTATGATTTTTAACATTTATTCTGATGTAAATATTTTAGTTTGTGCTTAGTATACTAAACGCATGGCTCTACCTATCTATAATCTTTTCAGGATTTTTTATGCAATCTATATCTAACATAAATCCATTTGGTCTCATAAACTCTAGGTTTTTTTTTCTTTAGGTATATTGTATAAACTCTCCGTTTTCTTTTATATATATATATATATTTGAGATTAATGGAGAATAGGTGTCATAGGAGGGAATTTTCTTCTATGACGTCGAAAAAATATACCTTACATGATTTTTTCCGACGATCGGCACTCATATCATTATCTTTATCATCTAAGATATGGATACACTGAATTTTATATGATTATATCACTTTTTCACCGTTGATTTAGTGGGTACAAAATTAATGGTATACCGACAATAGAACTTTTTACATTACAAATTCAACGGTGAAAAAATGGTAGAATCATGTGAAATTTGGTGTATCTACGTCGTAGATGATAAAAATGATGATGATAGATGCCGATCATCGAAAAAAATCATAAATACATTTTCATCGCCATAGAAAAAAATTCCCTCCCAATTTTACACAAGCATGTGTCCTAGACTTCTTATACGTATCAACCATTTATTGGTGTTCTTATTTTAGAGTTTTAGTGCAACATGGGAATTGTGATTTAAAATAATAATAATAATTTAAAAAAAACCTTTATTCCATTATGCCGTAAGTGTATCATTAAAATTAAAAAGTTTATGACAAATTTTCAGAAGTCAACCCATAATAATTAAAAGAAAAAAGAAAAAAATGAAGAAGAAAAACCAACAATCAAATGGGTGGGTCTATACGGATTCGAACGGAAGAGATCCGAACCCGGTCCATTTAATAAGCCGCTAGACATCCTGATGGATTTTGGTTCAGGCACATTGTAGTTAGGGAACATGTGATGCATGTGATTAAATTGATAAGAATATAAAATAAAAAACCATTAATTATATAATCTAAATGTGTCTATGTTTATATTACTTTAACCTTTTACTAATTTTTTATCATAATAAATTTCAGAAATTAGTTATGATTTCTTACATATATTTTGAAGGGCATGAGAATTTTTATTACAAATTATCATCCCTAAAAAAGGAATTTGCTATTATATTTCTTAATTATATACATAGATTCTATATTTTTAATAGCTGTTTGTTTAAGCTATATTTTATAGTTCTATAAGTGGATCTGTTAATTTTTAGCTTCAACTATATCTATGATGAATCAATTTATTTTATTATTAATGTATTAGATATCTTTTAAATCTTATAAGATGCTGTTTGATATTAAAAAAAATTTAACTGTTGAACTTTTTGTTAATTAAAACATCTCTTCAAATATTTTTTTATTTAAAAACTATTTTTAACTCTTTCATGGTTATTGATTCTATGGGATTTTCTTCATAAAAAAGTTGATAACATAGACAAACTTAGAGTTACGGATTTTTCTTGTCTTTTTTAATATTCAAATAAATATAAGAGCGACACAAGCCGCCTTCTTTTCTGATTATAATTTTGATTATAGTAATAGAGATTTATAGTAGATTCAGATTTAATCAATGGGACTGGATGTGATCATGAGTTGGCATGCCTAGTTGCCTACCTACCCTTCCTTACTCTAAATAAACACGCAAATTTAACGACTCTCCGTTCCTAAATGGAGAAATAAGAGAAAGAACAACTCGAAAAATGGAGAAGTGTAATTACTTAACTAAAGTCAAAAAAGGACTGCGTCCTTGCATTAAACCCAAAGGATCCAAGCATTGCCAATCTTGTCTTTTAAACTCTAATGAGGAAGAAAAAGGGTTAGGGACCATATCATCATGCTTCATAAATTCATTTGAATCATATGTTTCATTTATTAAGGCCAAGTACTTAAAAAATGAAACTTTATACTTAGCTTAGTGAGATCCAAATACATATGGGACCCAAACACATGACAACTTTATCTGACACTTTTGATTTATACAAGCACCGGCCGGTCCACAAAAGAAAGCTGTTTATTTTTAACATGTCTGGCATTGGATTGCGCTTCGCAGGTGGAATGGAAAAATACCGAGAATCCTTACATTTCGGTAAATATGATGACCGGGTATCTAATTTTAAGAAATCTTACATTAATGTGTTTGGCATAATTTAATCATTTCCGGTAATATATGTATATGTAACCGTTGACCAGCAGCGAGCCAGCGGCGAAAGGTCGATCGGTAGCGGGCCGGCGGACGACCGGCAACGAACGGCTATCGGTGGTTTGGCGGGCAGGTCGGCGTCCGGCATGAAACAGACGGCGGGGCCGGCTGGTCGGCGGGTGGCGAGGGAGGCCGGCGGCGGGTGGCGGACGCTCATGGCTCATCTCATGTTAGGTGGGAATATTTCATTGTAATATAGGATAGACGCCTCTTTTGGAGGGAATAGAATTTCCATTAAATGAGATCATTTGATTACCACAGTAATTCTATAATCCCGGAAGTATTTTTTTTTATATCTAAACAACCGTGGCAATGTATCGTGATAACTTAGGATTACAATATAAATTATCTTCAACCAATCACGCTCTTCCTTGTCTCCATCTTATTCTCAAGTTCCCCAGGATTTCACACTGTTTTTTTTGTTCTTTTTAATTTGAATTAAACACCATTGTTGTTGATATTTTATAAATTAGTTGTCATCTTTCTTTTTTTATGGCAGGAAAAAGTCTTTGCTGTTAAAAGTACCTTCCACTTCACCTCAGCTCCGGCGGCAGTACAAAAGTTGAGAGTTCTTTTATATTCTAATGCTGTCTGTAGCATTGTAAGTGGGAGGTCTTTTGTGCTGAGACCCAGACTTTTGTAACGATGGTATATATTTATTAATTATTAGCTTTAAGTATGTGGTATTCAAATCTGATTGCTAAAAAATTATCTTAATTCCCCTCCTACTCCACCAGTTAAATGCCATTGCCACTGCGCAGCCACTATAAGAAAATGTCACTTGTTTCGTTGGGCATCATCCGACGGAATAAATGGTTACCCGACAAAAAGTACTTATTCCGTCGGCTGATGTCCGACGTAATAAAATGCGGCGAAAAAAATTGTTTTTTCGTCGGTAGCGTATTTATTTCATCGAGTATTTATTCTGTCGGACATAAGCCGATGGAATAAGTTCCAAATACCTGGGCATATTTTATTATTTAAGACTTATTCTGTCGGGTTTAAACCGACGTAATGAGTTATTTTGTCGGTTTGTACCCAACGAAATAAGCTTCAGAGAAAAAAAAATAGAGCAGATTTTACATCGTTTTCGAGCATTCGATGCAAATTCAATTCAATTGCACCATTACAGACAATCACAACTCAATTCACTTCAATTCAATTCAAATACCCATATAAAAACAAGCAAAACTCAATTGAATTCAATTCAATTATAAATTCAATTCAATTAAAACGAAAAAACATACGAAATGGAGTGACTCGTCGATGCGCACGCGTTTTGTACTTTCCCACTCCATCTCGTGCTCACTGGATGTTGTTGTTGTCCGAAAAGTATGTGAAATCCATCAGGTACTATAGTGTTATTACTCGACAGGTATTAATACACAATATTGTCGATAATTATATGAAAATTGTATTAAAAAAAGGATTGTCAAACTTACATCCGGTATTCTCTTCCCTTCGGTACTCTCTTCCCTTGACGCTGTAAGCTCTGGACGATCGCTATCCTCGTCACGGGTTCTACATGGACTTCTTGTTCCGACATCCTCCTTTCTGAACCCGAAACAGATGAGGATCCAGATGCAGGAGAAGAGAAGACGAGTGCTCGAAAACCCGCGGGAGTATAGAAAGACGAGCCTTCTGGATGGTATACCGGAGTGGACGAAGATGTGGATGTGCCGCAAGGGGCACGGGTGCTCCAGGGGGCACAGGCTCTTGAACGAATGTCCTTTGGCGTATCTGAGGAGGATGCAACTCTGGACCGTGATGGGCGTGATATACCGTATGCGAAATGCTTTGGCTGCTTAGATGGACTCTCCCATGCCGGTTCGGATTGTGTCGTTGAATGACATTCTCGTTAATCCCATAAAGCTCAACGGGAGTAGGACCTCGGTCGTGCTCGTAAAAAACGCCACCACTTACATCTCAATCTCTCTACTCATCTCTTGCTGTATGAAATTACAGTATGAACCAAATTAATTCAATTTTTGAAAAGGAAATTAAGTTATATAAATAACTATAAGAAACCTTTATAGGAGCATGCTTACATAATGCTCGGTCGTCTTCTATGAGCTGGGGCACATGGAGTCATGCACAAACCTCATACGATAAATGTCCACGCGACTGGGTATTTCTCCCGTCTGTCTCGCCTGCCATTTAGCCAACAATTTATTTAGATTGAGCTAAGAAAGTTAACAAATTCAGAATATTTGATTTGTTCTTACATGAGCATTCCATATTGGGAGGAGTACATCCCTCCGCCCAACAAACGATCAATGCTATGAATCTACACCACTGATCCCTGTTCACTACCGAAAACCAGAAAGAGACGCGGGGAGCGCGTCTAGGCCTGAATCTACGGGCAGATGCTATATGAAACATATTCTTCCACCTTTTCGAAAATACCAAGTTTATTTATGAAACTGTATATCGGAGGTTTGGATGGATGCGACCGTTGTAGCAGGCTTATCAGATTCCTCTTTATATGTGAGAGATTTTTAATTGTGGGGACGTTTTTTCCTACATGCGTAAACCCCTGTAGTTAATTACTTTATCGTCATGCGATAACAATTTTCTCTACTCCAGAATCATCGTGTGTCTTGTTTTATATACTGTTTATTTGGGGTTGCCCTTGAATTGTATACGAAGACTAAAACATGTCATCGTCCGTAAGGCGCGAATTAGTCCAAATCCGTAAATCTCATATTTAGGTTGAACCTAGGTCATATGTTCCATCAGTTTAGGGTATATATCTAAGGACCATTAGTCGTATATGAGACTAATATCAACTTAGGAAATATACTTAAGGGCCGTTAATATTGTTTTAGTTTAAGGTCAACTTAAAATATATGAGCATATGGGCTTAAGAAACATCATGAAAGCTTAAACTACTTAGTCATTTTGGACTAAGAATTAGCTCTGGAACATATGTATTGGCGCCCAAAAGTTCTGACGCATGTCACGTGTCACACTATCAAAAGTATATGGGTTGAATCATTGGCGCATTAGCATTGTGGCGCATGCCGCATATACAATAGGTATTTGCGCATGGGTATGGTTTTTTGGTCCCTGGCGCGTTAAATATTAACGCCCATGGGTTGTGGCGCATGCCATGCAGCGGATCTTTGAAGTGTATGCCTATATTGACGTATATTTTTATTGGAACATATTTTCATTGGCGCATACCCTTCATTTTGGCGCATCTCTATGTGACGTATGCCCATTGGCGAATATGCCTCTAGCGCATGGCCGCTTAGGATTTTTCAAAGAGATTAATCTCTGTCTTTTTGAAACTTAAGTTTCATAGAGCTTAAGCTTTTGTTAATGGATATTTTGGGTATTAACGATATCAAGATCACAACTTTTGTGATCTGGAGTCTCTTTTTATATGGATCATAAGATCTATTCTCTGAAAATTTAAATTTTCTTGTCCATCATCATTATATTTTATGAAAGGGGTATGTTCTTCTTTCAAACCCTAAATCTTAAGATCAAAAAAGTCCCCCTGATGAAAACTTAAGTTTTCTCGAGACGAAATTCGATCTACAGATTTTAAAATCATCGATAAGAACTTAAGTTTTGTATATGAAGGTTAAGCTTCCTATGTATAAAGTTTAAATCTATTATATCATGAGGATTATTCTTCTTTTCTTACCTTGATTGATTATGATGGTGAGGAAGAAAACGAAACTGTGATTGTAGAAAACTTAAGTTCTTGATCATGCTTATGGGGAGTATTCTCTATAATTGCCTGTCTCTGTATGTTCTCTCTGTGTGAAATTTTGACCTCTAGGGTCCTTTATATATGGTGTGAATATTGTTGGGGAAGTAAATACAATCTCTCTTTGATATTTCTCTAATTGATCTTAAAATCAAACCCGGGTGCTTAAGCACTGCTGGATTTTAGATCCAAGGGTCTTTGTTAATAAAGTTTATATTTTTTTTATTTAGGAAAATACAAAAGATTTTATCTCTTGTTAACAACATTATCTTTTTATTTTAGAAAGATAAAGAATATCTTAAAAAGTTTAAGCTATGTATATTTTAAATCTTTTATTTAAAGATTTTCTGGTTAACCAGATTTGGAAAAATATCTTTCCAAACATCAAAAAAGCGAGGGCCTCAAAATATTGGCGTAGAGCTAGGAATTATTGATGCATCTTTCTGGCGCATGGAATTAAGTCCCAATGGTTATGTTATTATTATTATTTTGCAGGGAAAAAATGCCCCCCAACAGAGGCGCCACGTGCATACCATGTGGGGGCTCTGGTATCAAATCTTGACCCTTGGATTCTTTGAGATTTGAGGGGAGTCCAATCGGCTTGATTGCTTTGTTGTACCCTTTTTTAGATTGTATCTTTCCACAATTCTGATTTATGAATAAAAGATATATATCTTTTTTTGCATCTCTTTATTTTCTGATTGTCGTGAGATGGTTTGGCTTAGTTTAGTTACTCGTTTCGGAGCGTTCAGTTCATCTCACCGGTAGGTAAAGACAAACTCGGCCTAATGTCAAATATACATAACCCCTATCGATATAGGAGTCCCTTAGATTTGTAGTGCTGGGTTTAGTCCACCGCACCGTTACGTCAGCCGATTTCTCCTCGATCCACGTCCACTCGGGTCTTTGGCTTCAGTAGCCGCGTACTTACTGTATCACCCAACCCTACCGTTGTAGGATACAATATCTCAAGTAATCTTTCTAGGCCGGTATGTTCGTATTACCGTTAGATAGTTCAGCGTTAGGCGCTATCGTGACACTTTACCTTGGGGTCAGATTCCCTTCTTTGAGGAGTCCCAAGAATGTCAGAGCTGCGTCCGTCCGAGGTGGGATAACATCTAATTGACTCGCAGTCTTTAAAGACTACATGGACATCCGTCCGAGGTGGGATAAAATCCAATGGGTCCTTGATGACACCGTAATCGTACTTCACTGGGGTGATTCGGATGTCCATAGAGTCTTTGTGCTATATAAGTGCCATCAAGAATTAGTTATTCATTTGACGGAGCGTGAGGAAAATGCATCGCTCTCTTTCATTCATGAACTGTCTATAGAAGTCGAGATTCGAACTAAATGCATCGCCCTCGCCACCACGAGCCTAGCCGCACCCTCCTACCTCCTTCCTTCGTCTCGTCCCGCGCCTGCACCCAACCCCGACGCCATCACCCGGCCGCAGCTCTCGCCGTCGACGCCGCCTCCCGTCGCCGACGACGCCTGCGACTCCCTCTCTTCCTCCTCGTCCCTACCTCGTCGTCGCCTTCCTCCTCCCCTCGCCGGACCACCACCAGACCCGAGCCGACCCTCGCACCAATCCCGGGTCGCCGGGAACCGCGCCGTCGACCCTCGTCGACGTCACCCGCGCCACCTCCTTTCCCCCTCGTTCACCAGAGCCGACCACCACCCTCCTCTACTCGTCGCACCACCCTCTCCAGCGAACCAGAGGCTGTTCAGGCCTTCGCAGCCGCCGTCGCTGCCTCGCCGGCGTTCCAGCGCCGTCGAGCCCGCCGGGGTTACCCCTGGTGTCTCCCTGTAAGCTTTCCTTGTCCTTCCTTTTGTACGAAACCCCTCGCTGGTCGATTGCTCATGATTATCGCGTTTGCTAACTTCGTTACTTTTGACTTTTGCCGGTTTCCGACCGTGCCGTCGTTTGAACCCGACGCTCCAGCGAAGTACCCTGGTCCGTGTGATCCCATTGTTCTCTGTTGGGACTCGATCCGAAGTCCGTGCACCCGTCTCGTGTTTTCTGCCGACATTGCATCCGTGCTTTCCGGTTTGCGAAACCGTCGAGGCAAGATTTCTTGCTACATGCTACGTTAACTAATTAAATATTTGACTCATAAAACGTGCTGTTTTAACTAAGTATTGTTACTTGTTCTCATTGGACGAAATATGATGTACATTATAATACTGCCACTTAAATCGTATTTTGCCACCGTAACCTTAATAACAACTACCTGCTAATCATTTTACTATTTAGAGGTTAATAGTCGCACACTTATATATTTATTGCCTGTTGTTATTAATATTGCGCTACACTGTGATTACTGCACCCCAAGGGTGCTTGAACCTGTTAATAAGAGAATACAAAGCATCACTGTGTTTTTATGGTATAATATTGTTAATTGCTGTTCCTGCTGTTGTTCCTTATTCGTTACTATACCTGTTATCAGCATACATTTGATTGCATTACATATTGACCGATCTTGATACACCTGACACTCGTACTGATACACCGGACACGGCATCATACACATACTGACTCAACCTATTGGACTACAAACCTAACTTGGGGTCCTTTTGGACCATTCCTGCTGTCTATCCAGACAGACCTGCTTTTACCGGATTTTGTGTTGACATTAATCCCGGACTACTGAATACCTGACCTGACATACATAACTTGGGGGTATGGGAAAATCAAAGGTGAAACCGACTTGTAACTCAACAGTTCGATATTTGTTCTGATCAGTCTTACGGGCTTGGCCAGTCCGGGAGTGATGATGCTGACATCACTCATCCATCCTACTACCTATTACTGCTTAGCGGCACGTCTCGGATTCAGCCCCGAGGACCTTGACCGTGGTCCCGGGCACGCACGGGATACTATTGAGTTACATCGACGATTCATCAATTGATTTCAAAAACTATAGAGTAGAAACCTGATAGGACAGTTTAGTCACCATTACACATTACCCTGCTCTGTTATCTCTCAGTACTGCTTTATTCATGTTCATACCTGCATTGTTTATTACCATGTTTATATTATATACTTGATGACATGACGCGCTGACGTCTGGGTTTTGCATGGCCCAGATTCCGTACCACTATCGTCAACCGAGCAGGAGTACGTCAGCCAGCAGGCTGAACTGTGAGTTCCTTAGGGTTTAGTTTATTTATTTCATTTCATTTCCAGTTGTGAGCCCGCATTATGGGACGTACTGTTTATTTATTGTATTGGATCATTTGCTTCCGCACTTATTGTTTATTGATTCTTGTTATTATGGATTTGGACATGTATTAGATTAATTTATTATTTTGTTCTTGATATCTCCACAACTGTAATGTGACTGTGGATGGATAATTCCTACCCACAGGTAGCATGGTTGGCTATGTCACGTGCCTCATCTTGCGTACTCTGGGAAGCGGGGCGTGACATGGTTCTTTTGGTATCAGAGCCATAGGTTAATTGGGTTGATTCTTTGTAGTTGGGTATTGCACCCGATACATGAATCAGAATACCCGTGATTAGGAAACATGTCCTGCCACTTTGACCGTTTTACCATCCTTGAATCATTCTTCCGGATCATGTCGGCATGCAAACTTACTTTGCATTGTCAACTCGAAAACCTAACTTCTTGTTATCTCTAGGACTTAGGCGACTTGGGTGGAGTTAAGTAATTGCGGCTATGATACCGCGGCATAGCTACAATGCAGTACTCTATTTAAGTATCTTGGAGTTCTAGCCTTGATCTAAACTCAGAATCTATCATCATGTTAATATTGGATACTTTGATTTCCAGGACTATGGCCGGTCAGAATTTGAAGATGGACCAAAGACGTGCGGTCTTAGCCGCCAGGCATAGAGTGATAAGGGGATTGCTGGAGCATCTGAAGGAACAGACCGAGCTGGAACCGACACTTGTACTGAACCAAACGTCTGTACGAAGAAGTATTCCGGTGAACAGGCGCAGCGTAGCACCAGTGAATAAAACAATTGTGGGTGATCGGAAAGGGAGCGTGATTTGTAACTACTGCCATGTACCCGGACATGTGCGAAAGGAGTGTCGTAAGAGGCTGGGACTCTGTTTTAGATGTGGAGCGGCAGATCACACCGTTAGTGCTTGTCCGTCGAAGCTTAGTACAAGGGATGATACTCAAAAGCCTCCGCAGAGACCGTTCCAAGGGCAGGAACAGCTTACTCAAGGACCAAACCAGGCCCGAGCGTTCACGCTGACAACTGAGGAAGCTAAGGCATCAGGAGAAGTGGTTTCAGGTACCTTACTCGTTCATGGTTTTCCCCGCATTGGAATTATTTGATTCCGTAGCATCCCACTGTTTTATGTCATCCAAATTTATAACTACACACTCGATTACCGCACGACCCTGTCTAGTTTTGGGAACATACACACTGGGAATGGGAAAATCATAGCTAGTAAGGAATGTAGAGATTGTTCAGTTGTTGTTTGCGGACGGGAGCTTTTTGCAGTTTTCTTGGTGATAGATACGGGCAGTTATGAAGTAGTCTTGGGAATGGATTTTCTTGGCACTTTCCACGCCCATATTGACTGTAGGGCAAGGAAGGTAATTTTCCAGATTCCCGGACACCCTGAGTTTACTTTCATTGGAGGAAGCAGCTCCGTCGGGCCAGTCGAGTTTAGGGCTAGGCCGACAACCAGTGTTCTTGCGACAATGGAAGCGGATAATAATGAAGGACCGGCCGTTGTTCGCGACTTTATGGATGTGTTTGAAGATATGTCAGGCTTACCGCCGAAGCGAGATGTGGAGTTTGCAATCGACCTTATTCCTAGTGCAGCGCCAGTATCAAGTCTTACTATCCGATGACACCGGTGGAATTGGAGGAAGTTAAGAAACAAGTTGGTGAACTACTCGAGAAAGGTTGGATTTTAAGCAGCAACTCACCATGGGGAGCTCCAATTCTTTTAGTAAAGAAGAAGGATGGCACGAGAAGGATGTGCATTGATTATCGAGAACTGAACCAGGCGACTATTAAGAACAAGTACCCGATCCCTCGCATTGGAGAACTTTTTGAGCAGCTTAGTGGCGCGAGGGTATTCTCGAAACTGGACTTGCGATCCGGATATCATCAGGTCCGAGTGAAAGCAGAAGACATTTGCAAGACGGCGTTTCGACCTCGATATAGGCATTTCGAGTATCGAGTGATGCCCTTCGGAGTAACGAATGCGCCGGCAATATTCATGGATTTGATGAACCGGGTCTTTTCACCATTCTTGGACCAGTTTATTGTGGTATTCATTGACGATATTCTGGTGTACTCGAAGAGTCCGGAGGAGAACGCTGAGCATTTAAAGATTGCCCTGCAGACGCTGAGACAGGAGAAATTATTCGCGAAAATGAGTAAGTGCGAATTTTGGCTGGAAGAAGTGAAGTTCCTGGGGCATGTTGTGTCGGGCGATGGAATCGCCGTTGATCCCGAGAAGATTGCAGCAGTTTGAGATTGGCCTATTCCAAAGAATGTTGCGGAGATAAGAAGTTTTCTTGGACTCGCCGGATACTACAGGAGATTTGTGGAGAACTTCGCTCGTTTGGCAGAGCCGTTAACCAAGCTTACGCGTAAGGAGGTACCGTTTGTTTGGACGGATGGATGTGCATTGGCCTTCGAGACGTTGAAGCAAAAGTTGATAACCGCCCCTATCCTAACTGTACCGGATAATTCAGGAGGACTGGTCATTCACAGCGACGCATCCGGAAAAGGATTGGGATGTGTTCTGATGCAGAACGGGAAGGTCGTCGCTTACGCATCGAGACAACTGAAGACTCATGAGAAGAACTATCCGACTCATGACCTAGAGCTTGCAGCCGTGATCTTCGCCCTGAAGATTTGGAGACACTACCTTTTGGGCGAGAAAGTTGAAGTCTTTACAGATCACAAGAGTTTAAAGTATGTGTTCACTCAGAAGGAGTTGAACATGAGGCAACGCAGATGGTTGGAGCTGATGGCTGACTACGACCTTGATCTTAAGTACCATCCGGGAAAAGTTAACGTCGTGCCAGATGCGCTAAGTCGGTTACCAGCAATTCAGGTATTGACCGCACAAAGGGAGATCATTGCGGATTTTCAGAGATTTGACTTGGAGGTTGTGCTACCACATGCTACGGGACAGTTGATGCAGTTGCAAGTACAGTCGTCCTTAGTTGAGAAGGTTAAAGCGGCACAATCGCAGGATCCTAGACTACAAAAGTTTCGAGAGCAGGTTGAAGCCGGACTACGAACCGATTTACTGATCCATGAAGACGGTTCGTTGAGATATGGTAGCCGTGTGTGTGTGCCAAAAGGAGATGTGCGTGAAGAACTTATGAGGGAGGCACACAGTTCAGCTTACTCTGTACATCCAGGAGGAACAAAGATGTACCGAGATATTCGACAGCATTTCTGGTGGGAAGGTATGAAACGGGAAATTGCTCGCTTCGTGGCTAAGTGCTTGGTGTGTCAGCAAGTCAAGGCTGAACACCAAAGGGTCGCTGGTTTGTTGCAACCACTTCCGATTCCTCAGTGGAAGTGGGAACATATAACCATGGATTTCGTGACGGCTTTACCGCGGAGTCCAAAGGGCAACAATGCAGTATGGGTGATTGTCGATCGGTTGACCAAGACGGCTCACTTTATTCCTTTTCGGGTTGGTCAATCGACGGAGACTTTGGCAGAGCGATACATGCAGGAGATTGTCAGATTGCATGGAGTGCCGGCAAGCATCGTGTCCGATCGGGACACTCGATTCTTGTCGCACTTTTGGAGGAGTTTACAAGAGAGTTTGGGGACTCGATTGAAGTTTAGCACAGCTTATCATCCTCAGACTGATGGACAATCGGAGAGAACGATCCAGACTCTTGAAGATATGTTGAGAGCTTGCATGTTGGACTTCGAAGGTTCTTGGGAGGATCATCTACACCTGGTGGAGTTTTCGTACAACAATAACTTCCAAGCGACTATTCAGATGGCTCCGTTTGAAGCGTTGTATGGTCGTAAGTGCCGTTCACCTGTTTGTTGGGATGACGTTGGTGAACGAAGGTTACTAGGACCAGATTTGGAGGTACAGACAGTCGAGAAGGTGAATACAATCAGGAAGCATATGAAGGCAGCTCAAGATAGACAGAAAGTTGGGCCGACACGTCAAGAAGACCTCTAGAGTTCGCCGTGGGTGATTTGGTATTCCTGAAGATATCACCGACTAGAGGGATGATTCGCTTTGGAAGTCGGGAAAGCTTAGTCCTCGATTCGTTGGACCCTTCGAGATTTTGGAGCGTGTTGGAGAGGTAGCGTACCGTTTGGCGTTACCACAGTCATTGGCAGGAGTGCACGATGTGTTTCATGTGTCTCAACTACGGAGGTATGTTCGTGATGAGACTCATGTCTTGGATTATTCGGAGTTGACTGTACGGGAGGACCTAACCTTTGAGGAGAGACCAGTTGAAATCAAGGATCGAAGAGAAAAGGTTCTTAAGAACAAGGTTATCCCTCTTGTGCTAGTTTCTTAGGGTAATCGATCGCATGGAGAATCCACTTGGGAGCGAGAAGACGAGATCCGGCAGAAATTCCCTCACCTTTTCCAGTAGTTAGCTATCTTGTATTCTTGGAATTTCGAGGACGAAATTCTTTTGTAGTTGGGTATGATGTAACACCCGAGCCCAATAATACTATTTATATTACTAGTTGAGGGTTATATCTTGCTCATTCCAATTATCCTGATTGTTTGGTGTTTATTGCTAAATTTTAACCGGTTAAGTCATTTTGGCACATAACAAATTTTAACTCCTAAAATGAAATTAAAAATGTCCATGTTGGCCTACTCGTCGCCACTAGTCGCGTGGTAGCGTCCGCACGTCGAGATTCCGTCCCGTTCGGCTAAACGAGCAAGTTTGGACGACTACGTGCACGTACAAGTGTCCGACTTGGGGGCATACATTTTAATCATTAAACACCTCTTTTCAAAATTTGGAACTCGCTTAAAATCCTATAATTTGAATTTGGAACATTTGGGCGCAACCCGGGTGCGATTTGGAAATGTTTCATTTAGCGCCAAAAGGGCCCATTTAATAAAATATTTTGAAGCTGTATATATATATTTCCGTTATTATTTTCAACGTTTAAATCTTTTTAAATTTTTTCTGTGTTAATTTTCCTTCACCTCCAGCCAATCACGAGCTCTTAATTTAACGAGTGGGGCCTCCTTCAACCGCCTCTCTCTATCTCTCTCTATTCTCTATCTCTCTCTCTCTCCTCATCAAATCTCTCTCTCTCTCTTTATCAAATCTCTTTCTCTCTCCTCATATATATTCTGTATGCAGCCCTCGTCTCCTCCTCATCTCACGCGAACCCCGAACCCTAACCCTAGCCACCTCCGGACATCGCCGTCGACCTTCCCGCGACCTCGCCGTCGCCGCCCTCGCCACCACGAGCCTAGCCGTACCCTCCTACCTCCTTCCTTCGTCTCGTCTAGCGCCTGCACCCAACCCCGACGCCATCACCCGGCCGCAGCTCTCGCCGTCGACGCCGCCTCCCGTCGCCGACGACGCCTGCGACTCCCTCTCTTCCTCCTCGTCCCTACCTCGTCGTCGCCTTCCTCCTCCCCTCGCCGGACCACCACCAGACCCGAGCCGACCCTCGCACCAATCCCGGGTCGCCGGGAACCGCGCCATCGACCCTCGTCGACGTCACCCGCGCCACCTCCTTTCCCCCTCGTTCACCAGAGCCGACCACCACCCTCCTCTACTCGTCGCACCACCCTCTCCAGCGAACCAGAGGCTGTTCAGGCCTTCGCAGCCGCCGTCGCTGCCTCGCCGGCGTTCCAGCGCCGTCGAGCCCGCCGGGGTTACCCCTGGTGTCTCCCTATAAGCTTTCCTTGTCCTTCCTTTTGTACGAAACCCCTCGCTGGTCGATTGCTCATGATTATCGCGTTTGCTAACTTCGTTACTTTTGACTTTTGCCGGTTTCCGACCGTGCCGTCGTTTGAACCCGACGCTCCAGCGAAGTACCCTGGTCCGTGTGATCCCATTGTTCTCTGTTGGGACTCGATCCGAAGTCCGTGCACCCGTCTCGTGTTTTCTGCCGACATTGCATCCGTGCTTTCCGGTTTGCGAAACCGTCGAGGCAAGATTTCTTGCTACATGCTACGTTAACTAATTAAATATTTGACTCATAAAACGTGCTGTTTTAACTAAGTATTGTTACTTGTTCTCATTGGACGAAATATGATGTACATTATAATACTGCCACTTAAATCGTATTTTGCCACCGTAACCTTAATAACAACTACCTGCTAATCATTTTACTATTTAGAGGTTAATAGTCGCACACTTATATATTTATTGCCTGCTGTTATTAATATTGCTCTACACTGTGATTACTGCACCCCAAGGGTGCTTGAACCTGTTAATAAGAGAATACAAAGCATCACTGTGTTTACATGGTATAATATTGTTAATTGCTGTTCCTGCTGTTGTTCCTTATTCGTTACTATACCTGTTATCAGCATACATTTGATTGCATTACATATTGACCGATCTTGATACACCTGACACTCGTACTGATACACCGGACACGGCATCATACACATACTGACTCAACCTATTGGACTACGAACCTAACTTGGGGTCCTTTTGGACCATTCCTGCTGTCTATCCAGACAGACCTGCTTTTACCGGATTTTGTGTTGACATTAATCCCGGACTACTGAATACCTGACCTGACATACATAACTTAGGGGTATGGGGAAATCAAAGGTGAAACCGACTTGTAACTCAACAGTTCGATACTTGTTCTGATCAGTCTTACGGGCTTGGCCAGTCCGGGAGTGATGATGCTGACATCACTCATCCATCCTACTACCTATTACTGCTTAGCGGCACGTCTCGGATTCAGCCCCGAGGACCTTGACCGTGGTCCCGGGCACGCACGGGATACTATTGAGTTACATCGATGATTCATCAATTGATTTCAAAGACTATAGAGTAGAAACCTGATAGGACAGTTTAGTCACCATTACACATTTCCCTGCTCTGTTATCTCTTAGTACTGCTTTATTCATGTTCATACCTGCATTGTTTATTACCATGTTTATATTATATACTTGATGACATGACGCGCTGACGTCTGGGTTTTGCATGGCCCAGATTCCGTACCACTATCGTCAACCGAGCAGGAGTACGTCAGCCAGCAGGCTGAACTGTGAGTTCCTTAGGGTTTAGTTTATTTATTTCATTTCATTTCCAGTTATGAGCCCGCATTATGGGACGTACTGTTTATTTATTGTATTGGATCATTTGCTTCCGCACTTATTGTTTATTGATTCTTGTTATTATGGATTTGGACATGTATTAGATTAATTTATTATTTTGTTCTTGATATCTCCACAACCGTAATGTGACTGTGGATGGATAATTCCTACCCACAGGTAGCATGGTTGGCTATGTCACGTGCCTCATCTTGCGTACTCTGGGAAGCGGGGCGTGACACCTTTCTAAGCTCCTCATAGGCCGTCAGGAACAAACTTGAGAGGCGACTTCCCTTACCGAAGATGATCCACCTGTGGGAATCAATTCAAACTCCAGCTTCACCTAGTAAAGCAACCGACGCTCCAAACTTGCTAGAAATAGAGTATGGGGATATAGAATTTTTTCACTATCATTTTCACTCATGTCACTTACTCAAAAGAGCAATGAAGAAGGAGGAGGAGGAGGATGAAGCGCTAAAGCTATTATAATGGAAAATTGGCTGAGTGTGTAAGTGTGTGAGAGAATAGAATGGCTTCATATATTTTTCAACCTTCATAAAAAAATATCATAATAATTTTTCAATAAACAATTGAAACTCATTCCTCTCTACATACCCTCAACCATACTCAAAGTAATCTCACCCTCTACCTCATATCTTTGAATATTCATAAATGAATATTCACAAATGAGGTATTCTCCTTCTAGAAGTATTCCGTATAAATACGGAATACAAACCCAGTATACATATCGAAATATATATATATATATATATATATATATATATATATATATCAGTATTTATATATATATATATATATATATATATAAATTATTAAATCAAAACTTGATTTAATAATCCGGCTTAATTCTAAGCCGGCTAGTATTATCAACCGTCCGATTAAAATCCGTGTAACCAGTACACGCATTTAATTGGACCTCTGTACGTACCAACGTACGGCCTCTACATTATATCGTCCGAACCGAAAAAACCCTATGTGTGGGACTCTAAAAACTCGATAATACGTTAACAGTGATTTACTGGATAAATCCAAAACCACAAGCACGTCAGCAGCACTAGCTATATGTAACGGCTACCTAAGTATATGCCGAAAGAGAAGTCGACAATCAAGTCTGTTCGTACTCTATTGAACCTGAATGTGACAATCTCCGTACAGTCCGGTCTCTTCGTCTAAGAGTATCGCATACCGGGTCTAGGGGGTGGATAACGTCAGACCTCTAATCACCCGATAAGTCGTGCCGGAGTCAAGCTTATTACCAACCGAGAAACTGCCGAATTCCTATCAGTAAATCTTTTCCACCGTGTCCATGGATTTATAGTAATGGCTAACCGAATACAGCGCGATATCAACTCCTAATACCAGGAGAGACGAATCCCTGACAATCACTCACTGTCTCTATGTGGCTCAGGACAGTACCCAACTAAAACCTGTTTGCATCACTCTTTTGAGCCGTGGTAGGGTAGTATCCTAAGTACGGTGGGAACTCACACGAAACAAATGACGATCTCAGGTCAAAGAACTAATCTGTATCCATCCTACTAGAGAACTGCTATATGACAATAGGTATAATACCATCTAGAAGTTCTCGATGAGTCCATCCGGTGTACTGATCTCCAGTGAACACTTGTATACTATTTTAGGTAACACAACACCAATGGCTTGTGAGATCGGCTATTGCCACTCATCGGGGTTTACAAACGTATACACTAGTCTACTCCGAAATATCGATACCAAGTCTTGATACTTTCTCGACTGGGGACATTTAAGGATATGCTTATGGACTACCCAGCTCTCACGTATATGATCGTCATCATAATACTGGTAGTCAAGCAAGAATCATATGGGTTCATCATTATGTATTAGAGACACGTAAAAATAAGTAAAATTTATACACATCAATGATAAAGACAAATCAGATAGTATCCTATTATTTCGAGTAAAACTGTCTACCTGTATAGGTTCTCTCTCAATTATCATAATCGCCTACCTGCAATTTCAATAATTGCCTTAAGGGTACTATATCCAACAGTCATCGCCCAAAGGAAAATCACCAACAATACTCTCTCTATAAATTAATAACAATGCAATAACATCACCAATTCTCACCACAATCCACCACTTTATTGCCAATTCTCACCACAATTTTCTCACCATAACATTAACCAAGCAAATAACCACATCCATAATTAACATCCTAACCACAATCAACTAATTCGGTATCAACCAAAAAAATAACTAAAGAAATATCTAATAGAATTTGAGTTTACCACCATAACGGAATGAAAATTTAAGGATTGTCAAGTACTTGGTTTTATAGTTAATTTATTATGAAGTGTCCGGGTTAGGGTTACGTAGTTTTTCGTTTAAACGGTTAATAAGTGACTAAGATTAAATTTAATAGTTAAGAATTAATAGTTTCTTATTTTAATAGCTAAAATGTATATAGTGGTGTACCGATAATCGATGTATTTCGAGTGCGAAGAAAGTCCGACCAATCACGTCGATGTCAACCCTACAATTGCACAAATTTTTCATTCAAATTTTCTTGTCTTCACATTTCTATTCAAAGATCTCAATATAATGAAAATAAAAACTAAAATAACTTATAAATTGAAATTTTATAAAAATAAACTTACCTAATTTGTCTCCGAACCACCGTCGAGCAATATAGGGCTCAGGTAACCACGTGAAGGAAGAATGGAGGGATTCACCTTGGATGGAGAAAGGGGCTCAAATTTTTCGGTGGAGGACAACTGGAGGTGGGGTCGGCGGAGATCGAGAAGGTGGAAGAGGAGGGCGTTGGTGATGAGGGGATTGGCGGCAGAGGAAGGGCTCGGTGGCTAGGAGGAGGGTGATGGCGGCGAAAAGAAGGAGGGGACGGCGGCTTGAAGGAGGCAAACGAAGAGAAGGAGGAAGAGGAGGGGGTCGGTGAGGAGGGGGAAGAGAAGCTTGAAGGAGGAGGAGGAGGAGGAAGTGGAGGGGGTCGGCTGCTTGAGGGTCGTCGGCTATGGGTGAGGAGGAGAAAATTTGGATTTTTGGGTTTTATTTAGTTTTGAAAAAGAGGGATCTTATCTGAAACCCGAGTTTATATTTAATAGTGTTATTCCGTCGGGCTATAACAGATGGAATAACCCAAAACGATTTTTAAAATATCGTCGTGGCAGAGTTGGTATAATAGGGGTTTATTTCGTCGGATAATAGCTGGCGAAATAAAAACCCCGACGAAATACATATCATTTTCTTATAGTGAGCTCTGAAGTTATAATGATGCTTGAGTGTTACTTTTCATATATTTATTACTTTCTTGATCCTAGACGCTGTTTGGTGATTTGTGAGATTTTCTAAATAATATGAAAACGGAAAATTAAAGAAAAATGATTAATTTTGGGAAAAACAGCTTGACGATGAAAGTAGATAGGTTTTGAGAAATGGCTATGAATTACCCTGGCTTGTCGATTAAATTCTTTTTATAGGCGTAGAATGTCCCCGCCAACCCTTTGTGTCACAACTATTTGGAATGGGGTTTAATGAATTAAATTTGATATCATCAGGCTTCACTGATTTCCATGATCTACGTTTGGGGATGTTATTTATCTTGGATTCGATTGGATCAACGTTTATAATTCAATTGTGAGAATTTCAAATTCATGTCTTTCAGCATTTTTTAAGTACAAAAATTTTGTAATAAATATTTTGGTCCTCTCAATCATGTGAATCATGCGAAGTTCTTGTTCGCCATAAATAAATCAAATGTTGTTGCGAAAAAAAAATAATACTTGAGATGCATACATCATTTATGCCCCGCGTAGATTGAATTTAAGAGTAGGATAGCAACTAGTCTCGACTCCACACTTTATATTATAATATTACAGACATTAATCATAAATTGAATTCGCCCAGAAGGAAAAAATTCCATTACAAAATTCAAATTAGCTAGTCCTATGTTAGTAGAAGAATATTTATGAGGGCAATTAAAAAATAAAAATAAATAAAAATTTTAATTAGATTATACCAAGAGGGTTTGTTTTGGTCATTGATGTTTACATGTATATATATAGCAGTAATGCGAAAGCAACCAAGCAATTTAAAAATGTTCATCAACTAAGAATTTGACCATTCATGTTTGAACCAGCTTTCATATTTTAATGATTCCTTCCAAATTTTTTTGTCAAATAAATCGCTTGAAATGAGAGAACTTGATAAAGCTAAATAAAAATAATAGAAAAATGTATATATTTTGATAAAAGATTTAAACTTAAATTTCTGATCTTTCATGCATGCATGATCTCTTCTTCTTCTTTTTTCCCCTTTCCTTTTTCTTTTTTCACCCTTTCCTTTTTCTTTTTTTTAATATCTTGCACTTAAAAATAGTGATGACTAATTTTCAAGAATTAGTTTAGTATCTTGAGCATTAGCTTTATCAAAGGTTTGGACTTTTCTTGTGAAGAATATTATTCTTATGTTAATTATATGATCCTCACTAGCAATGATGCAAACTAAGAACAATCAAAATGCTTATCAATTCTAATTGAATTAAAACATGAAGTTAGATGATGATGGAACCGTTATGTTTTTGACTATGTATTTGCACTTATTAGGTTATATAGGTTAGGGATTGTTTTGTGTTTGTACTGGATCCATATAATGTAAGGTAAGCCCTAACCTAAGCACACAACACACATAACATACCCACGAACACCACAAACAAGCACGCAACACACACGCACCCAGGGAACTCGCGAATTTGGCCCGAAAGCGTTAATTTGTGGTCACTTCGTCTCTAGGGTTTCTGAATATAATTTAAGAAATATAATTACTTTATCAAGAGGAGGGTTTTTCGGAGAGAAAGGTTAAATTTTTTGTTGTGAGAAGAAATTATTTCTTTTCCGATCTTCATGCCCGTGTCTTCTTTTATCTTCTCTTTGCGAGTGATGTTCAATTCCTCTTCAACCGGTACATCACGGGTTTCATGAGAAGACATCACTAATAATTTATCGGGAGCTAGTTCATTATTTTAAAGACAACCATAAATTAATATCAAAAAAGTGTTGAGATTTTATTGCCTTTTAGAAGCTTATGATATCCAAAAAATATTAGTCGATGTAGCATGCATAGTATAAGTGATTTATACACATAAATAAACACATGAAACAACTAAATTGGAAAAATTAACTTGACCGGAGTAAATCAGCCACAACAATTTAGAGAGAAACAGATCTGCGTGAACAAAAGGCTCGACCCATCAAAACGAAAAATAATCGATAAAAGCTCATGCCATAGTTGTGTATGGCACAAGTCATGATCAGAAATCTCAAAACAAATGTATAAATGTTGTCACTAAGAAAATCAGGAAAATTTAAAGCATGTTTCATTTAATATTCTGATACGCAAAATAAAAGCAATAGTTGTTGCCATAACTTTGGAGAGCATTTAATATATAGCTGGTTGAGCGTCTACCATGCATTTTCTCGATGTCTTTTATTATCCTTTTTCTCAATTTGCATCTCTTCAGATTAATGAGGGGTCTCTTCCTTCATGGATTCGGATGTTTTTGTTTGTTTGTTTTTTGGCTCAACTTGTATGGATATTTCCCCTGTTGAGGAGAAAACGGGTTTGAACCCGGGGGTCTTAAAAAGGGAAGTAGCCATAAATTAACGCTTTCTGAAAAATTTTGTGGGTCCGTGTGTGTTGTATGCTTATGTGTGATGTGATGGGTGTGTAGTATCTCATTACAGAGGGCTCTCTTCCTTCATAGATCTGGATGTTTTATTTTTGGCCCATTGTTCACCCTGGAGCTAGAGGAAATGACCACAAATTAATTCTGTCGGGCAAATTCGTAGGTCCATGAGAGGGTGTGTGTGTTATGTGCTTGTGTGTGAGTGAGTGGATGTTTTTGTGTCTATTATATGTATAGGCTAGGGCTTACGGGCCAGTGTCAGAAAAAAATTCTTTAGACATTTTTTCGCCTTGTGGTTTTGTCGATCTCTTAATAAACTCTTAATAAACGCACAGGGAGAGGGGGAGGTGGGTTCGTACTTTTATTTTCTTTTATTTTAGAAGAAAAATTAAATAAAATAAATTTGGACACATCATTATTCGAACTTTGATAAATATTGATCAGGTATTCAGGTGTCTTTGATTACGACATTAAATCTTAC
This sequence comes from Agapanthus africanus, assembly GCA_030015575.1. NCBI lineage: Eukaryota > Viridiplantae > Streptophyta > Magnoliopsida > Asparagales > Amaryllidaceae > Agapanthus > Agapanthus africanus. The sequence continues at coordinate 192,906,203 of JASDDO010000024.1, read as the reverse complement.
TGAAATTATTCGTACAAAATGATTTCGATGCATTCATATCATTAGCCTCTGCTGTACTTTGTTCATGAATTAATTGCAGCAACAAAATTTAATCTGTAGATATACAACTCACTTCTTCCTCTCCTCTGCTATTTTAGATGGCAACAACCCCCAAACTTACACTAGAAACTCGTGTGCACATATTCCTCTTAAAATTTAAAAATGAAAAAAAGAAAAAGAAAGAAAGAATAAAAAGGCTGGGAAAAAGAAGGAAAAAAGGAAAACTCGTATTCATATGTTAAGGATCTTGGGAAGTTTAATTTAAATTTTTTTTGATGGATTCACGGATTCTATGGGATCTAACATTTTCATATACAAGTAAGTTATCCACCGTTCATAGTATCCTATACGGGTTGACAAGCTTCGCTAAGAGAAAATACATTTTCTTAAAATCATGATTTACATTTACCTTCAATTCATGTCAACCATGCGTCATATCATCGACAATAGATGATCTACATCCATCTTGGGGCAACAAGTAAGGAATGAGCGCTCTAGCACGAAATACCCGTGGCGCAGCAGTCCTTTCGTACCAACTTAGCAGCCCGCAGCTGTTGTGTACCTTAATTAGCTTAGGTTTCAATCCTAACGCATGAAATCTAAGCAAGAGGGACCCACCGCAACCGAGCTGACCAAATGCCATACATATGGGAGAAATCCTGCTCTGTCAACTAGAAATTCTATATATTTCTTACTTAAATTATATAGTAGGTATAAGTTTTCATGTTTCATTTTGAAATAACCAAATTAGGAAATCCAGACCGAAAACAACTCCTGAGCAGTTGATGGCTTGCATATTGATTCTTGTGATGCGCTTACAAATCGATGATGATAATTTCCCGATATATCGTGGAATTTTTAGGATGGAATAGCAAACCTAGATTTTCTTTCATACAAGTTTGTATAGAAGAAAAGATATGTGGAAATAATTAGAAATTTGAATCCATCCAAGGATAATTTCAAAAAGAAAAGAAGTTGAGTAGTTGACAAATTGATTGATTACTTTTTGTCACAAAGTTTATTTATTTGTTGACAAATTAATTGATTGATTGATAATTTTGTCATAATATTTATTTATTTGTTGACAAATTAATTAATTGACTTTGTCATAATAATTGCTTACTTTATTTATGAACAAATTAATTGATTGATTTGTCACAAATATTATTTTCTTTATTTACATCAATTTAGTTTAACTAAGAATCTAAAATAATCTTGTGTATATATAAATAGTATGAAATAAGAATAGAAAAGCACTCTACATTATTACAATATTTTCTATCTTTTGTGGTTTGATGAGGCATCGATGTATACTAATAATAAAATGATTATATTCATGTAGGATGAATATAAGTGGAGTTACAATCTCCACCATCTTGTTTTTTCTTGCACCAGTTTCAGATGGTTTATAGAAGAACATATCTAGCAGGTCATTTCTTAGATACACGGTAACTTATATGGTACATTAAAAAAATCTTCAACTGAAGGGATGAAACTTGTTATAAGAACCTCAAGATAAAAGGGAAAAAGAATTCCAATTATAACATATCTAATTTCATCATCGCCTTTCATCCATATGCTTGTTCTTTGAACCAAAATCCTGAAAAAAAGAGAGAAGATCCACATTCCATCCTATAACAATATTTCAACCAAACAAAATTTGGAAATTTTCTGGTTCTGTTTACAAATGTGACGTGTCATAATCTACAAAACTCATTTCATGTGTGAGAAAATGCCAAAAAAATAGATAAAATAAAAAATGAATAGATGGCTACAAAGAAAAAGGCATAAATTCAATAGGAATGTGAGTTGGGCATGGGCCTTGTGATATTTTGTTCCCCATCTTAGTCCATGACATATTCCATTGTTTTGAGTTCATCTCTTTTAATGACAATTCATTGCCTAGTATTATCTCTGGACCATTTATTCTAGTTGCTATATATTCTCATTTTATTCATTTATGAATCTTGATAATTAGGCTAAATTATATTAAAATGCCATAAGCCTAGCTTTTGTTTTGATTCATAGCAATGTTGTTGAAGTCTTTTATTTTTACTGCAAATTTCAAATAAGAAAACGATTATATATGTTTCAAACTTATTCATAATTATGGGATTCAAACCCAAGAATATCAAGCAATATGTTACCGCATGTTTTATAATTTCAGTTTTCAAGAAAAGGTTGAAGAAGTTGCAAGAAAAAAGAAACAAAATGAACTTATATATGTTATATGGAAAGTAAATCAGAAAATTGAAAATTGGTGCTACCGTTGAAGCCTATCATTACTACCAAACAATTAAAGTTCAGTTTGATTTCATTGACAATCGATCTGAGCTACCACAAAGCTAATGCCCAAAAAGGTTTCTCAATTATAACAATCAGACTTCGACGGGAAAAAAGTTTGATCTCGGTTCCTAGGTTGCTTCAATTATTTTATTAAATAAATAGCGCCCCCTCCCTGACCTTATTTTGCCTTTTGGAAAAGCGGCGTAGATTAATTTCGATTAAAACAAATATACTTGGGTTTTCCTTTTCAATTTCTTTAAAGACATCTTTTATCGATAAGTGAGAAAATCATGTTTAGAAGGCGGAAGGTATAATGCATGATATTATGTTAAGAATCAATTTGCTTTCACAAGCTTACTAGCGAGTGGGTTAATGATGTATATCAAGCTCAAATAAATTTTAACATATCTTATTATTATATATAATTTTTTGTGGTCAAAGTTTCTGTGTACTCGTATAAGTCCCATATTTCACAAAATGCTTTGGATCATTTATTTAGAATAACTTGTAAACATTCAGAAAAGCTTGGAATCAATTTCGGTAGAAACAGGGCCGGGAGCAGCACATTGGTGTGCCTTGAAGAGCCTAAAAGGAGACTCGGGATCGAGTCCGGGTCTCCTATTTATGAGGGGGTGGCTGATTTATCCTCACCTGTTATCTCAAAAGATTTGGTTGAAACAATCCAACAATATTATAAGCAATCAACTCCTATGTCTAAAGTTTCTACTCCCCTTAATAATTAGACTTTTGAATGCTACATATTAAATGTTTCCACCATTTAGTCTCATCATTATCCTATGTATTTGTGCTAATTAAATTGACTTTAACAAATGTGTCTACTAATATTTATTTCCGGTTGTAAGCATTGACTTTTGAACTCAATCGCTTGAAACTTGGAATATATATTAATCAACTGACAATAAAAAACCACTCATGTGATGCTGATGTAATGATTTAATACTGTATTTATACACTCGATAATACATATGATCTTGGCTTAAGCAATAAACACCTTTTTTCTTGACGAAAAGGAGCTGGACCAAAAGGTCCGTCTCAAAATTATATTACAAGAGAAGCGAAAAAACTGTAGCATTACAAAATGTCTGATCACTGCTTACGCGAACATTTTAATAGTCTTATTTATTCAAAATGCCAACAAATGTTGGCTTTGGACGGAATGAATTTTAAACGTATCTCTTTCTTTTGGTCATGAAAGAGGCGGCTTAGAATTCTTTATTGATCAAGTCCAAATCTTTGAGTACAACATGAATGATGCAAGTGGTATCAAAGCATTAGGCTTGTGTTTTGGGGTTGATTGGGAAGATAATGTCTACTAATTACAAGGCCGAAAAGTTCGATGGACACTACAACTTTAGTCTATGGAGAATGATGACGACGGATCTACTTAAACAACAATTGACGCACAAGATTGTTTTTTAAGAAAGGCAAGACCCCGACGGCAACAGTCATGACAATGGAGAGAGAAGAGATGGAGATGAAGCTCATAGTGCGATCTAAATTCTTTGGCCGATGAAGTTCTTTGTGAAGTGGCTGAAAAGGAAACGGCAAAAAAGTTGTGAAACAAATTGAAGTCGCTTATTATGAAGAAATCACTCACCATCGGATCTATCAAAAGCAACATTCATACACATTGAAGATGAAGTTAAGGACATAAGTCAAGGACCATCCAGATGAACATAACCAAATTGTGACGGATGTGCATAACGTGGAGATGAAGATTGATGATAAGGATCAGACTATAATTGTGATGTGTTCTTTGACGTCCGAGGTTGAAACCAGCTTTCATTAGAGGATGTTTATATGTGATTACATAATGAGGTGTTGAGAGGGAATGTTGCAGGAGACGAGTAATTAGAGTAATGTGTTGTCCGTTGGAGACCGTTCAGAAAAGCGATCAAAAAGTAATTCCAAGGGCAGATAGAGATTAAAATCGAGAAAAGGCAATAATGACAAGTGCTATTGCAAGGAGAAAGGACAAAGAAAAAATGATTGTCCGAAGCGCATGAAGAAAGCCAAGAAGGATTCTTCCATTACTGCTGTTGCGGTGGAGGATTGAATTGACGACAGTGAAAGTTCGTTTTATTAGTATGTGAGACAGGAGACACAAGGGATTTGTGGATGTTGGATTTAAGTAGTTCCTTTCCATATGAATCCACACATGCATGAATTGGTTCTCTATGTATTATTCTCTCGATGGAGGCTCACTCTTGATGGGTAATGATACGTCTTGCAAAATAGTTGGGATTGGTACAGTTCAGATTCATCTGTATGATGAGATGGTTTGGATTTTGACTAATTTCTGACACATGATGGATCTGAGAAAAATCTTGGTTTCATTAGGTTTCTTGGATGGATTGGTTGGAGATGGATGGAGGTTACATGAAAATATGCATTGATGCTCAAATCGTCATGAAGGGGAAGTAGGTCAAGAATTTATATTTTCTCCAAGATTAGACAATCTCAGAAGATGTGGCTGCAAATTCTACCAGTTCAAGTGATTCAGATTCTGTAAGATTGTAGCATCTACGTTTAGGCCACATGTCGAGAAGGGTTTGAAGATGTTGCGTAAGAGGCAGTTACTTGGAGATGTAGAGTTCGGCTGCCTAGATTTATTTGAGGATTGTGTTCTAAGAAAGCAGACAAATGTGAAGTTCAAGACGACAGTTTATGACACCAAGGCTATTTAAATTATGCCCACACCGAGGTTAGGGGTATGATACCAGTTCTTTTTCGAGATGAAGCCAGATATTTTGTTTCCTTCATTATTGTAAGGACCATGTTGTTTTAAAAATAATAATAATGAAAAAAATATTTTTTTCAAATTCAAATGTTTTTACCGTTTTGTTATGAGAATATTCAAATAAAACCTTGGTTTAAAAACAATATTAATTTTAAATGAAGAAAACTTTTATTTTCAGAAAATTTTATTATAAATGAGTTCTTTTAGGAAAAGGAATTTTTAAGTGAATAAAATTAGTGATTTATATTTTAAATTATAGAGAAAGTTTATAGAAATTTAGTTGAGAATTTTTGGAGTTAAGTAGGATTTCCTAGAATTATTTTATTTTAGTAGAAAAAGGGAATTTTAAATTCGAACAAAGCCCAACACCCCAAACCCTCGGCCCAAACTCCCCTCACCAAAGGCCCAAATCGACTTCTTCTATTCCCCTTCTTCATTACTTCTTATCCTTCTTCCTTTTCTTTTCCTTCTCCCATTACTCTTCATTTCCTCTCTCGCGTAACGCCGCACGCACGCGCAACAACGGCGGACAATCTCCCCGTGATCTCCTCCTCTTCTTCTCGTGCGTAACCAACCCCCCTCTTTCTGAAACCTCCTCCTCTTTATTCTCTACTTTCTACACCCCACCACCACTATTACAAATAAGGGTTGCCCCTATGGATTTATCCGTAGGAGCAAACCACTGCCCCTACGGATATATCCGTAGGGGCAAGAAAATACTCTGTAGGTGCAAACACCGTAAATGCAAGTCTTAGCCTTGAATATGCTCCTGCGGTCAAAAACTTGCCCCTACGGAGTAATGTGTAGGTCCGGTTGTCCCTACGGAGTAGTCTGTAGGGACAGAAAATTTTATTTAATTTATGTGTTTAAAAATAAATTAGGTCTCCCTACGGACGTATCCGTAGGGCCAAATAGTTGCCCCTACGGATAAGTGCGTAGGTATAAATCTGTAGGGACAAAATATCAGGTATCATGATATTTTGTCCCTACGGATATCTGTGTAGGGGCATTTGTTTGCCCCTACGGATATATCCGTAGGGGCAAGCGTAACCCCTAATACTGAGAACATAGGGGCAAAATATCAGGTGTCCTGATATTTTTCCCCTACGGATAAATCTGTAGGTACATTTTTGGGCCCTACGGATTAATCCGTAGGGGCAATGTTGGGCCTACATATTATCAGGTTTTTTTAAAAAAAAAGGGCTGCCTATTTTTTTCTCGCTCTGTGCACAATAATATATACATCATATATAAAATTAATCATCACGCAGAACATATATCGCAGTATTCATAATCACATCTCACGCATAATATATATACAAAAGAAATCAACAAGCAGAATATGATATCAATATAAACACGCAAACACCATCAATATCAATATCGTCCAAAATATGGTACAATATGTATCATATAAATTAATACATGTTTAAAATATAAGAATCAAAAAGCTACTCTAGCTCGGTCCAGCTCCACCTCTGATAAACACCATAATCTGGCGCGCCTGCTCCTCGGATATATCCTGAGTCAATAAATCATGCAATGCGGAGTGTGCGGGAGTCTGAGCGGGCTGTGGAGCTGTAGGAGTGGTCTGCGCAGCCGCCGCCGAGGTAGTGGCTTGCGGAGCCGCGGCTGCGGGAGTCTGAGCGGGCAGTGGAGCAATAGGAGCTGTCTGCGGAACCGCAGCCGATGTAGTGGCTTGCGGAGCCGCAGCCGAAGGAGATGCATGTGGAGGCTCGGCCGATGTACCCTGTCGCGTCTGGACCTACGTGTGTAATAAACGAGTAAGAACTGTGTATTATTCGAATTCGTATCATTATCAAGTTATTTCGAAACCCCAATCTATGTATACTTAGGGACTTGGGCCTCGTTTGGATATCTAGTTTGAAAAACCGTAGTTTATTTTAATTAGATATGTATGTATGATTAATCAAAACTAAGTCTACAACCAAATAAGCTCAGGCTACGTACTAATATTGGATATGTTGCTATCTATAATATGACATAATATTTTACTATTAAGTAGTATACATACCAACATCTTCTTCAACTCCTGAACGGTGGCCTTCAAGCTCTCCAGTTCTTGCTGGAAACGTCGCTCACTGGAGATGGAGGAAGTAACCGCCGGGGTGGAGTCCAACCTCATATGGGCCCTGCTAGGGCCCAGTCCCCGGCCTCTCTCCCAACCTCCGTGGTGCCCTTCGTGTGCGGCGTCCAGGACTGGGGTCAGCAGCATCGGATCGTTCTGTCCAGTAAAATCGATCCCCGATGCTTCGGCCTGCTCAATCACCCGCTCCTACACCCACATTAACCAGTAAAATATAAGTATATCATTTAAATTTGAACCTTTCAAAACTAAAATTTCAAATAGGGGTTGAGTAAATATTAACACTTACGCAATACTTCTGGATAGCGGCGTCGGGGTATCGAAGCTCGCCCGTGGCGGGATCTGTCGAGGTGCCGTGGACGGCAAGATATGCGGACAGCACGCTCGATATACCACCTTGCGCCAGGATATGAGCTCTCTGCAATATTAGAAAATAACTCTTAATATTAGATATATTAGAAAATAACTCTTAATATTGCATTATATCACAAAGGCCAGTCTATTGTAATTTACCGATAACTCTATGGCACGAGTAATATTCCTCAAGCCACCTGTATAAGTGGGGCTACCCCTCTTCGCCGACTTCCTATTCTCTTTATTTTGATCGGCCTGTTTCTGCACAACACATTCACATTTAGTTTTCTAATTAAGCAACACAAAAAAATAAATTATATACTAAACAATGAATTACATTTAAAATGCATACCTGTTTGCATTGAGAGTCGAAATATTCGCACAATAGAGCCCATGTCTCTACGTCGACTCTCGCAAAGGTCGGAGTAGATAGGAGGGCCGCTCTCTCTGCCTCGGGGGTCGACATCCACAGGGAGTAGCAGTCGGTCTTCAGCTCATTCCTGTTGTATCGGACCTTCGTCTGCATGTACTTCATCAGGCCATTGTACAGAGCGTGAAGATCGAGCACCCTCCCAGGGTGATCAGGGTCGGGTACAGGCTGAAAATCGTAATCCAACTGAAAATACAAAAAAAACATTGTTATTAGATTGCAAGTGTTAATAATAAATATATTGGATAAATCAAATGAAAATATATATTAATACCCGAGCCTGATCCCAGAAGAGGGCGAATGAGCGTCGGTGCTGGTCGCCCCACTCAACGTGAAGTGGATAGTTCTTCATGAGCCGGCTCTCATCCCCCATATACCGGCCGAACCTCTCGGCATGATCACCGGTATAGCGATAATCAGGGGTAAAAAGAGGGGGAATGCTTCCTCCCCCCTAACTCTGTCGGGTCTCAGCCCGTGGGACTGATTCGGGCCTCGAGTCCCCCTCTGGGGATGGGGAGGCCCTGCGTCTGCAAGAAATATCAAGACAATCAATATTAAGACAAAGTTGTATTAAGAAATCAAGGTTTAACGAAAATTGAAGAGTGATATATACCTCCGGTGACTAAAGCACTAGCCTGGGCCCGGGCAGCAGCACGAGCGGGACGATAGTTCCTCCGGTGAGGAACAGCCGGTGACCCGGATGCAGAAGCATCCCCTCCAACTAGAAAATAAACATTGACGCTAAATTTCTATGAAGTTCATATTTATTCTTTAGAGGATATGTAAAATGAATAAATATTTTATATTTATTCATACTAAACTACAGACTGAGCGGAGGGTACGGAAGTGGCAGGAGTGGCCCCTGCGTCAGATGTGGATCACTACCTATAATTAGATAATTAAAAATAGATTATATAAGTAATTGCAAAAAGAATGTGTAGATCAATAATATAACTTTCTAAATCAATATGCATGCACTATAGGATATATAAATATACCCGCAGGTGCGGTGGTGGCCTCTGCTCGAGATGCGGAGGCACCACCTACAGCTAGACAATAAAAAAAATGATTATCTAAGTAAGAGCAAAAGGAATGTGTGTATATTTATGATATAACATTCTAAATCAATATACATGCACTATATGATATATAAACATACCTGGAGGTGCGGGAGTGGCCTCTGTCCCTGATGTGGACGCATCACCAACAGCAAGACGATCAAACATTGACAATATAAGTAATTTTGACATGAACATGCATGAATATCTATAATATTACATTCAAAATAGATATGCGTGCAATATACCTGGAGGTGTGGCAAAGTCCATACGGAAGGAGGCATCTGAAGGGGTCTCCGATCGGGGTGCAAGACCGGCCCTCTGAAGCTCCCTACACAGCTCTCCGGGCGGCAGAACCGCTCTGCCTCTGCCGGTGCCACGGCTGGAGCTCCCGCCGCCCCTCGCTGCTCCCGTCATCGTCATCAAATCTAGATAAACGGTTCGTGGACGCATTAGACAATCATTACAAGTATTGACTATATATGTATAGATCGTAAAATGTGAAGTAATAATATAACATTACTGATAACCTTTTTTGTTTCGTGGGCGCATTAGACATATCTAATTGGATTTCATCATCGATATCTGTTTCCCCGATCAGAGCAAAGCTCTGTTCAAATTCCAAGATTTGAAATGAAGCGATACTTCTGCTTCCCCCAATCAGAGCAAAGCTCTGTTTAAAAAATTCAAAATTTAAAAATTGAAGCAGCGCTTCATATCCAGTGCTAAGCGCGCTGCGCGCCACATGTTAAACACGGGTGCGCTGCGCCCTAGGCAGCGCATCATGAGTGCGCTAGCGCTAGATGCGCTGCGCGCCACGTGTCAAACACGGGTGCGCTAGCGCAGGCTGCGCTGCGCTCTGCGCTGTGCACCCCCAATTAGAGCAAAGCTCTGTTTCCAAGATTGGAAAGCGAAGCAACGCTTCATAAAAAGTGCTAACATCAAATGCGCCTACAATAAAAGTCAAAGACTCTAAAACGGAGCTCACGTGCAAAGCACGAGAGCGCTAAGCGCCAGAAGCACTAACCGCCAGAAGCGCTTCATCCTTGCAAGAATTACTTGCACCTGATTATCGCAAATTATGCAGCGCATAAATGCCTTACAAAGGAATAACAAAGAATTAAAAACAAAGGAACACTTAGCGGATAATAAAATACTTAATTAAAACATCTTTTTATTATTACATTGAAAACAGATCACCAAACATGGAATCAAAAGGACAAGGGTTCGCAAAGCTAAGGAGGAGATTGTCCAGTTCCCTCTCCGTCTTCTCCACCATGTCAAAACGGCGATCCTCTCGAGGAGTAGCCATCCATCGATCAACGTTGCACTCACCAGAAAAAGTGGAGATAACGACCCGATGAGCCCGTATCTGCCTCAGCAAGTGGACAGAGCAATCCCTCAGGACTTCAGTGATCAAATGCGCCTCCGAGAAGCACTTGATCTTGTCTTCAGCAGTATCAAGCATTGCCGAGGACATCTCTGCTGGAGGAGGGGGAATATCAGCGAGCACAGACGCAAGAATCATCCGAAGCCAAATAGAGTATGGGGGGAGAGGAGACTCTACACGAGTCAAGAGCTCGTACAGCGCTGCGTCGCATTGGTCATCTGTAAGAGAAGGATCCACCAAGCGCGCAGCAAAACAAGGAACAATGTCCTGAATGGGCACTTCCCACGGTTGTCGACGAGCATGTGGGTGGTTACAAGCCATAATTGAGAGGGTTCTTTGGGGATAAGAAAAGAAAAAAGGTTTGCTTCGAGTTATAAAGACTAGGCACAGAAAACTTTGTGCACAGTGGAGCTATTTCCAAGACTTGGGAAATGAAAGTTCTGGGGAATACAAGTTTGACTTAAAAAGAGAGGTGAAAAGACATCTCTGTTGAAGCAATGCTTCAGATCCAGCGCTCTGCGCTGCGCGCCACGTGTCGAACGTAGGTGCGCTAGCGCAAGGTGCGCCAGCGCTGGAATTAAGAATTCCCCACCATTAGATCAAAAGATCTAATCATAATAATAAATTATTAATTAATCAGAATTAAAATTCTGTTATGAAAAGATCTTTCCAATCTTGTTAAAAACAAGAAGATTTTCTTCTGCAAAACAGAAACCTTAGGATCAAAGATCCAACGGTGGGGAAACATTCCCAAATCAATCAGAGAAAGATCTCTTTAAGTGATTTATCAAATCAATTTGCCCTTTATAAAGGCCCCAATACTTCAAGTCTGATATAGAAAAAAAAACCTACAAGTTTTGAGAAAACTAAAAGAGAAAGAAAAAGCAAGCTTTTAGAAAAAGAAGATCATTTCTTCAAGGTAAAGAACATGACTCTTGAACATAGAGATGAAATCATCTCATGAAAAGAAGAACTATCTTCTAAAAAAATATCATAGATCTATAAACGACTAAGGTCTTTGATAAAAAGAGATCAAAAGATCTTGTTATAAAAACAAAAAGAAGTATTTACTTCATTCACAAATCATTGATCTACAAAGGCAGCGCCTTTTTATAAATAAGAACTTTTGTTCTTGAGGCAAAGCCTCCTCTAAAAAAGAATATAAACTTGTTCTCTGATCATAAATTTGATCAAATGCGCTTTGCGCTCTTGAAAAGTGCCTTGCACTCATGAACTGCGCTTTTACGCTCATTGGACCGACGCTCAGCGCCAAAACATGCCACGTGTCAACCACAGACACAGCTTGCGATTTGCGCTTCTGAAACAGAGCACTGTGCTCATGGGCTGGCGCTCAGCGCCAAGCGCGCCACGTGTCACTCACTGGTGTGCCATTAAACCAGCGCAAGGCGCTCATAAATTGAAAGCGCAATGCGCTAATATACTGGCGCTTAGCGCTAAACGCGACATGTGTCATCTTCGTGTGCGCTACTTGACAGAAGCGCTATTCGCTCTTTGATTGGCGCAAAGCGCCTGGCGCGCCACCTGGTGCACTGTCAGAACATACATTATTCTGATGAATGATATGCATTCAATATAAGAAAAAAGATGTCAAAACCCAATGCTTAGCATTATTAAAAGGGCCAAGCCCAAATAAAGGCTCAACAGCCAGAGCGATAAAATGTTAAACATTTTAATTGGACTTAGCCCAACATTGGCCGTAAGTCCTTAACTTATATTGAATTGGGCTCATCTGCTCACGAATATTCAACAAATCTTAGTCCCAAATTGGGCTTTGGATTTTCCAATCAATCTACATCCGGTTAGAGGGTACATCTCTTTACTCCTCTGATATCTGTCGTTGTAATCCTTCAACGTCTTCATTCACGCCCCGCTTCCCAAAGTACGCTAAAGTGGGCACGTGACATAGCCAACCATGCTACCTGTGGATAGGAAAAATCCTTCCACAGTCACATTACGGCTATGGAGATATCAAGAACAGGAAATGTAACAACTCCATTTTTAAAGTACAAAGAATTGATTTAAAATTCAATGTATACTTGGAGTATTTATTACAGATGATATCACTTTAAGTATCTATTTTCCCACCATAATTACAAGAAGGAGCTTGTAGCTTATTGGTAATATCTTGCACTGCTGAACCAAGCCACCAGAGTTCGAATCCCATGCCCCACATTATTTTTAGATTATTTTTCTTTTAAAATTCTTGGAAGCCCAACAGTCCACAGGCCATAACTCCCAAAAGATGAACTGAACCCTAAAAACCAAATATACCAAAGTCTACGTCAGAGAACTCCGCACCCGACGATCACCGGACTCGGTCGGACGGCCGAGCTCCCAAAACCAAAAAGTTGTCTTTTCGTATTTCCACCCCCCCTGTTTACTCCATTTTATTAGATCAGTTTCTAAGTGATAATTACAACCAATTTAATACAAATTTTAATGCTTTTTCTTTAATTTTTACAAATTTTTTAAAAAATAAAAAACCTTTCACCTACCCTACCCTAGATACCCTATAAATAGACCCCCTACCCTCTATCCTCTCATCCCAAAACAGTAGGTTTACTCTCTTGAAATTTCTACAAGAAGGGTATACCTTGAAATCGAATTCACGGCGAAGCTCTGACGGAATTCCGGCGACATTTTTTTCTGAAACAACCGGCGACGAAACAAAACCTCGACCACTCACCTAGTTCCTCTATACTCTTTAGTATAGATCGAAACCCGTAAGTCCCGTTCTTTTCTTCTTCCTACTTCTCAAAAATACGGAATTATGAAACCCGACGGAAATCGGAACAAACCGATTTCCGATTCGGTTTTTCTACAAAATCTCACTTGTCACCAATTTCATAATACCTAAACATATTCATGATGACTATTAATCACATAACAATTAATTTGGACAAAGTTTCTCACATGAAATGATAGCTTTTTTTACAATATCGTATTCTTTTCACATTAATACCATAATGTTTATTTTTCTTCTTCTAATCAATTCAATCATTCCTAAACATCTTCATCTTGACCACTAAACTTGTAAAAATCAATTTGAATGAGTTTTCACACATGAAATGATAACTTTTGCAAATACCGTATTCTTTCACTTAAATACCCTCATGTTTAGTTTATCATATTTAACCCATAAACTTCACTATACCTTAAAATAGATCACGAGGTAATGACCTACCTCCACACACACGCAAATACAACTCTAATTGATATCATCAAAACTCAGAATACGAAAATACAAGACTTTACATTAAAATACCATTTTCTTTATAAACCTTTTCTGAAAGTTCTAAGTTGTACACAATTTTAAAACAAAATCTTTTAAAAAGGAAATACGATATGTCATGGACATCGATCGTTTATCTAAACCTGACTTTGTGGTGTCTAGGCAAGTGTGTCTAAGGCAAGTGGTTACTTAATTAGGGCCACTACTTGTAGTGGAGAGCCTCCCACTTACCTGGCACTTACCTGGCCGCAATTGGCGGTGAAGAGGCGATTTGAGGCTTCTAATGACTTGTCGTTTAGACCCTTAGAAATAGGCTTGTTGGCTTAGGAAACCCTAGAAACTAAAATACGGAAATTTACATCCTTTTACAAATAAATACCTTATCTTTATAAAACCGTTTTCTAAATAAATAGTATTTATTAAATCTTTGCAAAGCGCCACTACAACCCACATTTGGGGAACTCGTTAGGGATTGTACGGTTTATCGTGCACCCTCGAGCTTAGTAGTGCGAGATTCAGACCTCCGCAAGGAGCATTCGGTCTCGAAAGGTTTAAAATACAACATTTAAGAAAAATAAGATTTTTGGAAAATAAAATATTTATATAAAATTATTCTTGTATAAACATATGTATATTTATCATTTAAACACCTATTTTATTATAAGATAAAGTTTCCACATTTTCCTAAAAATTACAAGATTAAAAGTTACATTTAAATACCATGAATTTCAAATAAATCAATATTATAAATTAATACTTTTATTAGGATATATTCACTCGAATAACACAAATAAAATGTACACTCATTATAACTATAAAGACGAATAATAAATACTTGAGGTGTATTTTGAAAATTATACAAAAGTACATTCTTACATAAAACCCTCTCAAATTTTATAAATTACAATAAGGACCCTAACAATTAAATAACTACAAATTACTTTCCTTTTAGTCTGACTCGGGTTTGAGTCTGACTATTTCTGACTTGAATATGATTCAAGTCAATTTATATTCTTTAATATTTCAACTCAATATGAACACATGAATCCCTGAATTCAGTTAACAATCTATTCAACTTGACTGAATCAAACCATAGATATACATCCATTATTCCGTTATTCCAATTACCTGATATAATCCATTTACTGATATCATGGTTTTGGTCAGTCATCCAACTTACATAAAACAATACAACAATACTGTTAAAACACTTCGGGGTTTAAGGGGTAGATTGGTACGGAAGGTGTTAAAGGTGGCACGGGGTGGTCAGATTAAGACACCTAACCTATATTCCGTTGCTGTTGTACCATGGCTTAACAGTTCCTTGTACTTTCCGTTTGCCCTGGTCTCTAGCATATAGAGACCCCACTCGTATACACTGGCATCCTTCTGTACCAAGCTACAAACAACAGCGTTGACATAACATTATAACAATAGTTTACACTTTAAAATGTATCTTCTTATTCTGTCTTCTCTACTTCCCTCTTATCTTTGGGACTTACCGAGCGATCTGTTCGGTGACGACGTTCTGTTTCTCTCTTCTTTGAATGTCGTCAGGTGACTTGGACCCGACAGAAGTTGAGCCATCACAAGAAGACTTGGAGCAGTTTACTCAAGACCCTGCAGTATAATTTCATTGTACACTTTTCTTTCCAGTACTTTTCATTTCCTGTTATGCCACTGTTTAGGCATCTTTATTTCAGTTGTATTTCCTTTCCATGTATTGTACAAAGAATGTTAATAAATAAAAGTTGCTGTTCTTTTTTATACTCTTGTCTTTTGTGTATTTATTTCTATATTTCTTAGATACGCTTAGCGTATGTACTTCTGAGTATATACGTAGCGGACCTCGTCGCGTCTCCTTCGCCGTACACTGGGAAGCGGGGCGTGACAGGTTTTGTTGGTGGCCCATGCAGGTCAGAGCTGTATGAATCCCTGTCATGCAGTTCTGGTCTGCGTGAACAACCTAAGCAATATAACACAAGAACCAGCAACTAAAACATTCTTTACAATTCATGTTCCTTGAATCTTGCAAATTTCTATTCCTTAAATCTTATCATTTCATGTATTCGAATATGTCCT
The DNA here is from genome assembly GCA_030015575.1 of Agapanthus africanus. Lineage (NCBI taxonomy): Eukaryota > Viridiplantae > Streptophyta > Magnoliopsida > Asparagales > Amaryllidaceae > Agapanthus > Agapanthus africanus. The sequence continues at coordinate 192,890,443 of JASDDO010000024.1, read as the reverse complement.
AACCCAAATTTTTCTTCAAGGTTATGGATTCCCCGAACAACACCAGCACCAACGTCAACAACACCCTTTCAGCACTACCTCTTACACCAGCTGTTCCTGCACCACCCACCGAGCAAACAATGTTATTTGAGGCGATCCGCAGCCTTCTCGAGGGACAGCACCAACTTCTGAACCGTCCCGAGACTGATGCTCCGGGGGTAAAGCAATTCAGGGCTTTACATCCGAAGCAGTTCTCAGGAAAGGGGAGCCCTCTGGAAGCTGAGGAATGGGCTCAAAGTATCGAGGACGATCTGGCAGCAGCTCAAGTGCCAGACAACGCTTGGGTCCGTGTAGCAAAACTACAGCTCACGGATAATGATCGCAACTGGTGGAAGGCGGAAGAAAGCCGTCTGGTACATCCGATTGAATGGAAGACCTTTCGCGAGAAGTTCGACGCGAAATACTTCCCTGTGACTGCCAGGTTTGCAATGGAGCAGCAGTTTATTCATCTACAACAGGGTTCAATGTGGGATAAATCAGTAGATGAATACGATGCTGAATTCACCATGTTAAGCCGGTAAGATATGTCACAATAGTTCAATTTTTAATTATCACATACTACACAGCTAACACAATCTTTAAACAGATTCGCGGCACACTTGATACCGACGGACGATATCAGAGCCCGTCGCTTTCAACAAGGACTGGACACGGAGATTCAAGCTGCTCTAGCCACATGAAAGTTTTTGACTCATGAGGATGCTCTAGAAGCTGCCCGCAGCTATGAGACAGTAATAAAAGCAAGGGGCAGACCTCAGTCTGCAGGAGTCAAACGCCCTGCCAACCAGATGGCAGGTGGAGCCTCGTCCAGACCGCCTTTCGTGCCAAGGCGACCCGGAGTACCAACCCATCGTCCTAGCCCAGCCTTTTGCACCTACTGCAAGAGGACTGGACATATGATGAAGGACTGCCATCGAGCTAACCGCCTTTGCTTAGTCTGCGGCTCAGCTACTCATGATATTGGGTCTTGTCCCCAAAGACAGAACCCAGTTGCTGCACCCAGGCCAGCAATTACCTATCCGCAGCGACCAGCCCTTCAGGCACCTGCTCCAACACTTGCACTGCCTACACCACCCAGAGGACTACAAGCTGCACCACCTCCTCGTCAGTTCCATCATGCTCAAAGGAATGTTCCGAGGAATGCTCCTCAGGCCAGGAGGAATGTGCCAAAGCGCCAGGCTTTCATGATGTCTGTGGAAGAAGCTGAGGCCACTGGCCAAGTCATTACTGGTAAACTTTCCTTCTCAAACTTATCTTTTAGTCCTGGTTACCTACACACTTTTCCTATACCTAAAATCTATCCCATATACCTTAGGTACAATCCTAGTAGCTTCACTACCTGCACTTGCACTGTTTGATACTGGAGCATCCCACTGCTTTATGTCGCAACGGTTTGTCCGAACCCATGCGATACCAGTTTCACCGCTTGTATCCAACTGGAATGTCAGTTCTGGAAATGGCGTTCTAAAGGCAACTATGGGATACAGCCTGTTTCCAGTCGTCGTCTGCAGTCGAGAGTTTTTTGCTGACTTCAAGGTGCTGGACATACCGAACTTCGATGTGGTTCTAGGATTGGACTGGCTTGGAACCTTTTATGCTACCATCGACTGTCGTCAAAGGAGGGTAGTATTCGAGATTCCAGACAATCCGGTCTTCTATTTCAAGAGTGGAGATCGTACCCTGGAGCCAAGTACCAAAAAAGCGAAGCCAAGGGAAGCAGTAGTTGCGGCAACTCAAGCGGAAGAAGAATTAAGACCAGAGATAGTTCGAGAGTTCGATGATGTATTTCCTGACGATATATCAGGTTTGCCTCCCGATCGAGCTCTTGAATTCAGTATTGACTTAGTACCAGGAGCACAACCGGTGATCAAAGCACCTTATAGACTAAGTCCGGAAGGATTGAAGGAAGTCCGAACACAGTTGGACGAGTTACTGGCGAAAGGATGGATTCGTCCCAGCACTTCAAGTTGGGGAGCACCTGTGCTACTGGTAAAGAAGAAGGAAGGTTCATACAGAATGTGCATCGATTATAGGGCCTTGAACGAAGTCACTATAAAGAACAAGTATCCACTCCCGCGCATCGATGATTTATTCGATCAACTAAGTGGATCTTGTGTTTTCTCTAAATTGGATCTTCGTTCAAGTTATCATCAAGTGAAGGTCAAGGAAGCTGATATTCAGAAAACAACTTTCAGAACTCGCTATGGACATTACGAATTTCTAGTAATGTCATTTGGAGTGACCAATTCACCAGCAATATTCATGAACCTAATGAACCAAGTTTTCCGGGAGTATTTAGACAGGTTTGTTGTCTTCTTCATCGATGACATCCTGATATATTCTAAGAATCGGAAAGAGCATGCAGAGCATCTACGAATTGTCCTAGAAACTCTTCGACAACATAAGCTTTATGCCAAGTACAGCAAGTGCGAGTTTTGGCTAAATCAAGTTGGTTTTCTTGGACATATCGTATCAGGAGAAGGAATCTCTGTGGATCCAACGAAAGTTTCGGCAGTTAGCGAATGGCCTACACCAAAGTCAGGGAAGGATATTCGAAGTTTCTTGGGTTTAGCTGGATATTACAGAAGGTTTATTGAAGGCTTTTCGAAAATAGCAACGCCCCTGACCAAGCTCACACGTAAAGATGAATAATTTGTGTGGTCAGAAGCATGCGAACAAGCTTTCGTAGAACTCAAGTCGAGATTGACATCTGCACCTATTCTCGTAATACCGGATCAATCTGGAGGATTCGAAGTACATTGTGATGCATCCGGTAAGGGATTAGGATGCATTCTACATCAGTACAGTAAGGTTGTGGCTTATGCTTCAAGACAACTGAAGACTCATGAGCGTAATTATCCGACGCATGATCTGGAGTTGGCAGGCGTCATCTTTGCTATCAAGATTTGGCGCCACTACTTACTTGGTGAACGAGTGAACATCTACACAGATCATAAGAGCTTAAAGTATGTATTTACTCAGAAGGAGTTGAATATGCGGCAGAGAAGATGGTTAGAACTCATGGCGGACTTTGACATCAACTTGCAATATCACCCAGGGAAGGTGAACGTAGTACCTGATGCTCTTAGTCGCCAACCCTTATCGATGAATCTCACCGCTCAGTGGAAGTTTCAGCAAGACTTACATCAGATGGAGATTGAAGTAGTCATGCCAGGTAATACTTCAAGTTTGATGAATCTACAAGTTCAATCAACCATTGTCAATCAGATCAAAGCAGCTTAAGCCAGCGATGCTAAGTTGCAAAAGATCAGAGAACAAGTGGAGAATGGACTCAGAACAGACTTCATCATCCATGAAGATGGATCTTTGAGATACGGCAGCAGATTGTGTGTACCAAAAGGTTCTGTTCGGGAAGAGTTAATGAAAGAAGCTCACAGCTCTCCCTATTCAGTACATCCTGGAGGTACCAAAATGTACAAAGATCTACGTCAGAATTATTGGTGGCATGGAATGAAGCGTGAAGTAGCTAGAAGCGTCACAAAATGCTTGGTGTGTCAGCAAGTAAAGGCTGAACATCACAGGACAACTGGACTACTTCAACCGTTACCAATCCCAGAATGGAAGTGGCAGCACATCACGATGGACTTTGTGACTGCTCTTCCTCGCAGCACAAAGGGTAACGATGCGATATGGGTCATTGTGGATCGACTCACAAAGTCGGCTCACTTCATCCCATTTCGAGTTGGCCAATCAACTGAGACACTAGCAAAGAAGTACATGGAGGTAATAATCTAATTTAGATTTAAAACACTTCATAATGTACTATCTCTGATACCCATGAACTCATACAAGAAATTGTGAGACTTCATGGAGTACCGGTCTGCATTGTCTTCGATCGTGACACCAGGTTCCGATCGCAATTTTGGCAGAGTCTGCAAGCTAGCTTGGGAACAAGTCTGAACTTCAGCACGGCTTATCATCCACAAACATATGGTCGGTCGGAACGAACTATTCAGATCTTGGAAGATATGCTCAGAGCGTGTATGCTAGACTTCAAAGGATCGTGGGAAGATCACCTACATCTTGTGGAGTTTTCGTACAACAACAACTACCAAGCAAGCATAGGAATGGCACCTTTTGCAGCATTATATGGAAGGAAGTGTCGATCGCCATTAAGTTGGGACGACATTGGAGATAGGGAACTTCTTGGACCGGAGATGATAGTAGCAACTGTTGATGTGGTTCGTATTATCAGGGAGAGGATGCGCATAGCCCAAGATCGACAGAAGCACTGGGCTGATGCAAAGAGACGCCACTTGGAGTTCCAGCCAGGAGATCATGTATTCCTGAAAATATCTCCGAACCGTGGAGTGATCCGATTTGGAAGACGGGGTAAGCTAAGTCCGAGATACATTGGACCGTTCGACATACTCGAACGAGTCGGTGAAGTGGCATACCGTTTAGCGCTTCCACCCTCATTGGAAGGAGTGCATAATGTGTTCCACATATCCCAACTCAGAAAGTATGTGAGTGACCCCAGCCATGTTCTCGATCATTCCGAGCTCACTATACAGCCCGATTTGTCTTGTGAGCAACAGCCCGTGGAGATCCTGGACAGGAAAGTGAAGACACTTCGGAACAAGGAAGTTAACTTGGTTCGAGTGATGTGGAGGAAAGACACTCCAGGAGAGTCCGCGTGGGAAAGGGAAGATAAAATGCGTGCAGGATATCCGCACCTTTTTTGTAAACTAGTCTTCAAATAAAAGTTGTAAATTTCGAGGACGAAATTTTTGTAAGGAGGGTAGACTGTAACAACTCCATTTTTAAAGTACAAAGAATTGATTTAAAATTCAATGTATACTTGGAGTATTTATTACAGCTGATATCACTTTAAGTATCTATTTTCCCACCATAATTACAAGAAAGAGCTTGTAGCTCATTGGTAATACCTTGCACTGCTGAACCAAGCCACCAGAGCTCGAATCCCATGCCCCACATTATTTTTAGATTATTTTTCTTTTAAAATTCTTGGAAGCCCAACAGTCCACAGGCCATAACTCCCAAAAGATGAACTGAACCCTAAAAACCAAATATACCAAAGTCTACGTCAGAGAACTCCGCACCCGACGGTCGCCGGACTCGGCCGGCGCCGCCGGCCGGACTCGGTCGGATGGCCGAGCTCCCAAAACCAAAAAGTTGTCTTTTCGTATTTCCAACCCCCCTGCTTACTCCATTTTATTAGATCAGTTTCTGAGTGATACTTATAACCAATTTAATACAAATTTTAATGCTTTTTCTTTAATTTTTACAATTTTTTAAAAAAATAAAAAACCTTTCACCTACCCTACCCTAGCTACCCTATAAATAGACCCCCTACCCTCTACCCTCTCATCCCAAAACACTAGGTTTGCTATCTTGAAATTTCTACAAGAAAGGTGTACCTTGAAATCGAACTCACGGCGAAGCTCTGACGGAATTCCGGCGACATTTTTTCTGAAACAACCGGCGACGAAACAAAGCTCGACCACTCACCTAGTTCCTCTATACCCTTTAGTATAGATCGAAACCCGTAAGTCCCGTTCTTTTCTTCTTCCTACTTCTCAAAAATACGGAATTATGAAACCCGACGGAAATCGGAACAAACCGATTTCCGATTCGGTTTTTCTACAAAATCTCACTTGTCACCAATTCTATAATACCTACATATATTCATGATGACTATTAATCATATAACAATTAATTTGGACAAAGTTTCTCACATGAAATGATAGCTTTTTTTACAATATCGTATTCTTTTCACATTAATAACATAATATTTATTTTTCTTCTTCTAATCAATTCAATCATTCCTAAACATCTTCATCTTGACCACTAAACTTGTAAAAATCAATTTGAATGAGTTTTCACACATGAAATGATAACTTTTGCAAATACCGTATTCTTTCACTTAAATACCCTCATGTTTAGTTTATCATATTTAACCCCTAAACTTCACTATACCTTAAAATAGATCACGAGGTAATGACCTACCTCCACACACACGCAAATACAACCCTAATTGATATCATCAAAACTCAGAATATGAAAATACAAGACTTTACATTAAAATACCATTTTCTTTATAAACCTTTTCTGAAAGTTCTAAGTTGTACACAATTTTAAAACAAAATCTTTTAAAAAGAAAATACGATATGTCATGGACATCGATCGTTTATCTAAACCTGATTTTGTGGTGTCTAGGCAAGTGTGTCTAAGGCAAGTGGTTACTTAATTAGGGCCACTACTTGTAGTGGAGAGCTTCCCACTTACCTGGCACTTACCTGGCCGCAATTGGCGGTGAAGAGGCAATTTGAGGCTTCTAATGACTTGTCATTTAGACCCTTAGAAATAGGCTAGTTGGCTTAGGAAACCCTAGAAACTAAAATACGGAAATTTACATCCTTTTACAAATAAATACCTTATCTTTATAAAATCGTTTTCTAAATGAATAGTATTTATTAAATCTTTGCAAAGCGCCACTACAACCTACATTTGGGGAACTCGTTAGGGATTGTACGGTTTATCGTGCACCCTCGAGCTTAGTAGTGCGAGATTCAGACCTCCGCAAGGAGCATTCGGTCTCGAAAGGTTTAAAATATGACATTTAAGAAAAATGAGATTTTTGGAAAATAAAATATTTATATAAAATTATTCTTGTATAAACATAGGTATATTTATCATTTAAACACATATTTTATTATAAGATAAAGTTTCCACATTTTCCTAAAAATTACAAGATTAAAAGTTACATTTAAATACCATGAATTTCAAATAAATCAATATTATAAATTAATACTTTTATTAGGATATATTCACTAGAATAACACAAATAAAATTTACACTCATTATAACTATAAAGACGAATAATAAATACTTGAGGTGTATTTTGAAAACTATACAAAAGTACATTCTTACATAAAACCCCCTCAAGTTTTATAAATTACAATAAGGACCCTAACAATTAAAGAATTACAAATTACTTTCCTTTTAGTCTGACTCGTCTGACTATTTCTGACTTGAATATGATTCAAGTTAATTTATATTCTTTAATATTTCAACTCAATATGAACACATGAATCCCTGAATCCAGTTAACAATCTATTCAACTTGACTGAATCAAACCATAGATATACATCCATTATTCCGTTATTCCAATTACCTGATATAATCCGTTTACTGATATCATGGTTTTGGTCAGTCATCCAACTTACATAAAACAATACAACAATACTGTTAAAACACTACGGGGTTTAAAGGGTAGATTGGTACGGAAGGTGTTAAATGTGGCACGAGGTGGTCAGATTAAGACACCTAACCGATATTCCGTTGCTGTTGTACCGTGGCTTAACGGTTACTTGTACTTCCGTTTGCCCCGGTCTCTAGCATATAGAGACCCCCCTCGTATACACTGGCATCCTTCTGTACCAAGCTACAAACAACAGCGTTGACATAACATTACAATAATAGTTTACACTTTAAAATGTATCTTCTTATTCTGTCTTCTCTACTTCCCTCTTACCTTTGGGACTTACCGAGCGATCTGTTCGCTGACGACATTTTGTTTCTCTCTTCTTTGAATGTCGTTAGATGACTTGGACCTGACAGAAGTTGAGCCATCACACGAAGACTTGGAGTAGTTTACTCAAGACCCTGCAGTATAATTTCATTGTACACTTTTCTTTCCAGTACTTTTCATTTCCTTTTATACCACTGTTTAGGCATCTTTATTTCAATTGTATTTCCTTTCCATGTATTGTACAAAGAATGTTAATAAATAAAAGTTGCTGTTCTTTTTTATACTCTTGTCTCTTGTGTATTTATTTCTATATTGCTTAGATACGCTTAGCGTATGTACTTCTGAGTATATACGTAGCGGACCTCGTCGCGTCTCCTTCGCCGTACACTGGGAAGCGGGGCGTGACAGGAAAGTAAACTAACTATCTAGTACATGTCCATAAGCCAGAGTAAAAGAGTCAAGAGATAACAATATGCGGAAGCCAAAAGATACAATAAATGAAACACCTGGTGTGAAACTACGTACCGACAGGAACCTCACCGCTCGTCTAACAGCGGCAAAACTCCTAATCAGTCTGCAACAAGGTAGGAGAATCTGGGCCATACAAAACCCAGACGTCAGCGCGTCATGTCATCAAGTAATAAAATATAAACAGGGTAGCAGGCAATGCAAGATAACATGAATAAAGCAATGGTAGAAATAATATAAATCAGAGCAGTGCAGGGTAGTGTGCAGTGGGTAAACTAAACTGTTCTATCAGGTTCTAAAGTCTTTGAAACCAAATAATATAATCCTCATCGTAACTCGTCGGTAGTTATTCCGTAACGCCCGGAAAGACGGCAAACAATGGGTATTCCGTAACGCCCGGAAAAACGGCAAACAATGGGTATTCCGTAACGCCCGGAAAAACGGCAAACAATGGGTATTCCGTAACGTCCGGAAAAACGGCAAACAATAGGTATTCCGTAACGCCCGGAAAAACGACAAACAATAGGATGGCCCCTGGAGTTACGTTCGGTTACAATACTGATTGCCCCATACCCCCAAGTTATATGTGTAAGTCAAGTCAGGTATCCCGTAATCAAGAAACTAATGCCAACACAGGATCAGGTAAACAGGTTTGTCTGGATAGACAACAGGAACGGTCCGTGATGACTACATGTCAGGTTTGTTGGCATTAGACACAAGATCAGGTAACGGGTCAGGTCATGGTACATCAGGTCAAGTCAAGCAGTATACGGTACCATGTCGGATCAATCAATATGTATGTAGCAATTCAGGTCAAGATGTAAACAATATCATAGGCGTGCTCATACTCAGTCACATAATCAAGTCTGGTTATCAACAGCATGATCTAAGCAATGAATTAAGCAATAGGCAGATTCATTCAATTAGCAGTACAGTTATCAGTTGTGTCACAGAGATAATTTCAACATTATAAGAATGCAGTAAGACAATTATAGCCATTTAATCATGTTAACAAGTTTAAAACTTCATGGATGCAATGTTATATGTATATATATATATTCCACGGATGAAATCACAATTTAAGCAGGTTAAATGTATACAAGTGTCCGAATGAAGTAAAACGGTAGATAAGGTGCCATAGGCTACATCATCAATGAAAGTGTAGTTAAAACATGTAAATGTGATTATTAGGTTCCAAAACGGTAATTGCAACAGGCAGGTTACAAGTTTGAAAGATAAAATGATATATGACAATATTGACATAAAATGGGAAATTATAATACTAAAGTTAAATAGCAGGTTTAGGGTGTCATTAATGAATATGTAGATATTATTTAGCATGTAGCAAGGGTTACTTGCCTCGACGGGTCGCGAACCGGGAATACGGAACGATAAACGTCGGCGGGGAAAACTCGCGACGGGCGCACGGTTCACGAAATGAACCTAAACGACGAACAGTGGAACCACACGGGCCGGGGTACCTCGCTGGAACGTCGGGACACGTTGCCGGCATCACCGGATTCCGGCCAAGTTCAGAACAGTGAATGTCAAGAGTTGCACAAGGAAAAGGAAGGAAAATAAAGAAGAAAGGGAAGGAGGATGGAGAAGGGAAGGCTTACAGTGGTCTGTGGGACGGGTGGTGACGGTCGACCTCGTCGACGGAGCTCCGGCGGTGGCCTACGACGACAGCGAAGAGTTCACAGATCAAGAAACCAGAACATAGGAGGGAGAAGAAGAAAGGAGAAGGTGAGGGGATGTGAAACTCACCGAGGGGCGTGCGTGAGGACCAGGGACACGGGAACAGGTCGTCGGCAGCGACCTCCAGCGGTGTGACGGTGTGCAGGGGGTGCGCGCTGGCCTGGTCGGGGGTGTGCAGGCGCGTGCAGGGTGCACGGGGTTGATGAAGGAGGAAGTAGATGAGACGAGGTTGAGGAGGCGAGGATGCTGGTGATGTTCGCGTCGGCGTTGGTGCTGCAGCGGCGAGGGGTGAGGCGGCCGGGTTCGCTGGGGTTGGGTTCGCAGGTTACGTGAAAAGAAAGGAAAGGAAGAGGAGGGAAAGGTATATAGAGGAGAGAGAAAGATGGGGAGAGAGGGAGAGGGAGAGGGAGAGAGAGAGAGAGATAGAGAGAGACGGGGGAGAGAGAGAGGAGAGAGATAGAGAGAGGTAAGGGGGCCCACGGGGGGTTAAAGAGTTGGTGATTGGCTGGGGAGAGATTAGAGGTTAGGAAGAAAATTTTAAATAAAGATTTAAAAGATTATAAGGGAACAGTAATATTTATATGGTTAAGAAAAAAATATACGATGGTTTAAATATATTAAAATTTGGGATTTTGGCGCCAAGTAAAACATTTTCAAATCGCGCCCGGGTCGGGTCCAAAAATTTGAAATTGAAATAATAGAATTTTAGGCGGGATCCAAAATTTAAAATGAAGTGTTTTATGATCAAAAAGCATACCCCCAAAACGGACACACGTACGTACGCGTAGCCGTCCAAACTCGCCCGTTTCACTGAACGGGACGAGAACACGATGCACGGACGCTACAACGAGATTAGGGGTGTCAAGTAGACCATGATGAATATTTTTAATTTTATTTTAGATGCCATAAATTGTTATATGCAGAAATGAATTTGCCGGGTAAAATTTACAGTAAGTAACAATCAAGCAAGATAAATGAAATGAGTGCCACACTACGCTCAAACGGTAACTGAATTTAGTAGTATTGGGCTCGGGTGTTACATTATACCCAACTACAAAAAGAATTTCGTCCTCGAAATTCCAAGAATATAAAGATTGATAACTACAAGAAAATGTGAGGAAACTTCTGCCGGATTTCATCTTCTCGTTCCCAAGTGGACTCTCCATGCGAGCGATTACCCCAAGCACAAGAGGGATTACCTTGTTTTTAAGACCCTTTTCCCTTCGATTCACGATTTCAATCGGTCGCTCCTCAAAAGTCAAGTCTTCTCGTACTGTTAGCTCTGAATGATCCAATACGTGCGTTTCATCTCGAACATACCTTCGTAATTAAGATACGTGAAACACATCGTGCACATTCGCCAAGGACTGCGGTAACGCCAAACGATACGCTACCTTACAAACACGCTCCAAGATCTCAAAGGGTCCAACGAATCGAGGACTAAGCTTACCTCGACTTCCAAAACGAATCACCCCTCTAGTCGGTGATATCATCAAGAATACCAATCATCCACGGCGAACTTTAGAGGTCTTCTTGACATGTCTGCCCAACTCTTCTGTCGGTCTTGTGCTGCCTTCAAATGATTTCTGATAGTGTTAACCTTCTCAACTGTCTGCATAACCAAATCTGGTCCCAATAATCTCCGTTCACCGACATCATCCCAACAAACAGGTGAACGGAATTTACGACCATACAAAGCTTCAAACGGAGCCATCTGGATAGTTGCCTGAAAACTGTTGTTGTAAGAAAACTCCACCAAATGTAGATGATCTTCCCAAGAACCCTTGAAGTCCAACGTGCTTGCTCTCAACATATCCTCAAGAGTTTGGATCGTTCTCTCCGACTGACCATCAGTTTGAGGATGATAAGTTGTGCGAAACTTCAATCGAGTCCCCAAACTTTTCTGTAAACTCCGCCAAAAGTGTGATAAGAACCGAGTGTCCCGATCGGACATGATGCTCACCGGTACTCCATGCAATCTTACAATCTCCTGCATGTACCGCTCTGCCAAAGTCTCTGTTGATTGACCAACCCGGAAAAGAATGAAGTGAGCTGCCTTGGTCAATCGATCAACAATCGCCCATACAGCATTGTTGCTTTTTGGACTCCGCGGTAAAGCCGTCACGAAATCCATGGTTATATGTTCCCACTTCCACTGAGGAATCGGAAGTGGTTGCAATAAACCAGCAACCCTTTGATGTTCAGCCTTAACTTGCTGACACACCAAGCACTTTGCCACAAAGCGAGCAATCTCCCGTTTCATGACTTCCCACCAGAAATGCTGTCGAATATCTCGATACATCTTTGTGCCTCCTAGATGTACGGAATAAGCTGAACTGTATGCCTCCTTCATAAGCTCTTTACGAATATCTCCCTTTGGTACACATAAACGGTTACCATACCTCAACGAACCATCTTCGTGGATCAATAAATCTGTTCGTAGTCCGGCTTCAACCTGTTCTCGAAACTTTTGCATTCTAGGGTCCTGCGATTGTACTGCTTTAATATTCTTGATCAACGATGACTGTACTTACAGCTGCATCAACTGTCCCGTAGAATGCGGTAGCACAACCTCCAAGTCAAATCATCGAAAATCTTCAACAAGCTCCTTCTGCGTAGTTAACACCTGGATTGCTGGTAACCGACTAAGCGCTTCCGGCACGACATTAACCTTCCCCGGATGGTATTTAAGATCAAGATCGTAGTCAGCCATCAGCTCCAACCATCTACGCTGCCTCATATTAAGCTCTTTTTGTGTGAACACGTACTTCAAGCTCTTATGATCAGTAAAAACTTCGACCCTTTCGCCCAAAAGGTAGTGTCTCCAAATCTTCAAAGCGAAAATCACAGCCGCAAGTTCCAAGTTATGAGTTGGGTAATTCTTCTCATGGGTCTTTAACTGTCTCGATGCGTACGCTACAACCTTACCATGCTGCATCAGAACACATCCCAGTCCTCTCCCCGATGCGTCGCTGTGAATCACCAATCCTCCGGAATTGTCTGGCACGGTCAGAATAGGGGCGGTTATCAACTTCCGCTTCAACGTCTCAAAAGCTAACGGACATTTGTCCGTCCATACAAAAGGTACTTCCTTGCACGTAAGCTTGGTTAACGGCTCCGCCAGACGAGCAAAGTTCTCCACAAGTCTTCTGTAATACCCTGCGAGTCCAAGAAAACTTCTTATCTCCGCAACATTCTTTGGAATCGGCCAATCTCGTACTGCTGCCATCTTTTCTGGATCGATGGCAATTCCATCGCCAGACACAACATGCCCCAAAACTTTACTTCCTCCAGCCAAAACTCGCACTTACTCATCTTCGCATACAACTTCTCTTGTCTCAACGCTTGCAGTGCGATCTCCAAATGCTCAGCATGTTCTTCAAACTCTTCGAGTAAACCAGAATATCGTCAATGAATACCACAATAAACTGGTCCAAGAATGGTGAAAAGATTCGGTTCATCAAGTCCATGAATACTGTCGGCGCATTCGTTACTCCGAAGGGCATCACTAAGTATTCGTAATGTCCATACCGAGTTCGGAACGCCGTCTTGCAAATATCTTCTGCTTTCACTCGGACCTGATGATATCCGGATCGCAAATCCAGCTTCGAGAATACCCTCGCGCCACTGAGCTGCTCGAAAAGTTCGCCAATGCGAGGGATCGGGTACTTGTTCTTAATAGTCACCCGGTTTAATTCTCGATAGTCGATGCACATCCTTCTTGTGCCATCCTTCTTCTTTACTAGAAGAACTGGAGCTCCCCAAGGCGAGTTACTGCTTCGAATCCAACCCTTCCCAAGCAATTCAGCAACCTGCTCCTTGACTTCTTCCAACTCTACTGGCGCCATTGGATAATACGCTTCGGATGTTGGCGCTGCACCAGGAATAAGATCAATTGCGAACTCCACGTCTCGCTTCGGCGGTAAACCCGATATATCTTCAAAACACGTCCATAAAATCACGAACAAAAGCCGGCTCTTCACTTTCATCACTTCCATTGATGCAAGAATATTGTTTGTCGGCTTAGCCCTAAACTCGACTGGCCCGACAGAACTGCTTCCTTACCGCAACTGCTGTCTGCTGCAAACTCCCCTTCATCCCAGATAAACTCTGTTGCTCTCGGCTGCCGCAAGTACCTGTGAGAAAGTGGTCAAACCCAAGGAGACAATCTGCCTCTGGATGTCCACGTCCAAGCTGCGGATGAACCTCCGTGCCCTGTCTGCATCGTTGGCAACTAAAGGTCCAACGAATCTACTGAGTCTCGTCCATTCTGCTGCATGCACATCTACGGGTGCTCCATTCTGCTTTAGCCCGAGGAACTTCTCTTCCATTTCCTCCCGTGCGGTACGCGAGAAGAACTTCTTCAGGAAACTCTTTGAAAAAAATCCGCCCACTTGATCGGCTTGGGCAAACGGTTCTCCTCCACAAGCCACCATTCTCGGGCGTAGTTCACTAACTGAATGCGTACCACATCAACTCTTTTCTCATCTGGAATCTGTGCCGCAACAAGAAAATTCTCTATGTCAACTAGCCACTGCTCCGCTGGCAACGGCTCCTCCAAACCAGTAAATGTAGACGGACCCAAACGTCTGAAATCTGCTACTGTCCCTACTCGGTCAACTGGCTTAGCTCCAACATTGTTCACAGACTGCTGAACGATCTGCAAACCTTCCTGAAACGAGTCCGCTTGCTGCTGGATCAGCTCGGTCTATTTCTTTTGATTCTCCAGCATTCCCCTTGTTACTCCAAGCATGGCGGTTTCGTCCACACGCCTTTGGTACGTCTTCAAATTCTTACCGGCCATATCAAACACCCAACATTTGCATGATGATAGATTCGAAATATAGATCAAGCCTAGAACTCCAAGATACTTAAATAGAGTGCCACATTGTAACTATGCCGCGGTATCATAGCCACAATTACATAACTCCACCCAAGTCGCATAAGTCCTAGAGATAACAAGGAATCAGGTTTCGAGTTGATATGCAAAGGAAGTTTGCACATCGTAAAAGATATAATCAGGAAGAACGTGATTCAAGAATAGTAAAACGGTAAGGTGGCAGGACATGTTTCCTAAACACGGGTATTCTGATTCGCGTATTGGGTACAATACCCAACTACAAAAGAATCAACCCGACTATCCTATGGCTCTGATACCAAAATAACCATATCACGCCCCGCTTCCCAAAGTACGCTAAAGTGGGCACGTGACATAGCCAACCATGCTACCCGTGGATAGGAAAAATCCTTCCACAGTCACATTACGGCTGTGGAGATATCAAGAACAGGAAAGTAAATTAACTATCTAGTACATGTCCATAAGCCAGAGTAAAAAAGTCAAGAGATAGCAATATGTGGAAGCCAAAAGATACAATAAATGAAACACCTGGAGTGAAACTACGTACCGACAGGAACCTCACCGCTCGTCTAACAGCGGCAAAACTCCTAATCAGTCTGCAACAAGGTAGGAGAATCTGGGTCATGCAAAACCCAGACGTCAGCACGTCATGTCATCAAGTAATAAAATATAAACAGGGTAGCAGGCAATGCAATATAACATGAATAAAGCAATGGTAGCAATAATATAAATCAGAGCAGTGCAGGGTAGTGTGCAGTAGGTAAACTAAACTGTTCTATCAGGTTCTAAAGTCTTTAAAACCAAATAATGTAATCCTCATCGTAACTCGTCGGTAGTTATTCCGTAACGCCCGGAAAGACGGCAAACAATAGGTATTCCGTAACGCCCGGAAAAAACGGCAAATAATGGGTATTCCGTAACGCCCGGAAAAACGGCAAACAATGGGTATTCCGTAACGCCCGGAAAAACGGCAAACAATGGGTATTCCGTAACGCCCGGAAAAACGGCAAACAATGGGTATTCCGTAACGCCCGGAAAAACGGCAAACAATGGGTATTCCGTAACGCCCGGAAAAACGGCAAACAATAGGTATTCCATAACGCCCGGAAAAACGGCAAACAATAGGTATTCCATAACAATAGGATGGCCCCTGGAGTTACGTTCGGTTACAATACTGATTGCCCCATACCCCCAAGTTATATGTGTAAGTCAAGTCAGGTATCCCGTAATCAAGAAACTAATGCCAACACAGGATCAGGTAAACAGGTTTGTCTGGATAGACAACAGGAACGGTCCGTGAGGACTACATGTCAGGTTTGTTGGCATTAGACACAAGATCAGGTAACGGGTCGGTCATGGTACATCAGGTCAAGTCAAGCAGTATACGGTACCATGTCGGGTCAATCAATATGTATGTAGCAATTCAGGTCAAGATGTAAACAATATCATAGGCGTGCTCATACTCAGTCACATAATCAAGTCTGGTTATCAACAGCATGATCTAAGCAATGAATTAAGCAATAGGCAGATTCATTCAATTAGCAGTACAGTTATCAGTTGTGTCACAGAGATAATTTCAACATTATAAGAATGCAGTAAGACAATTATAGCCATTTAATCATGTTAACAAGTTTAAAACTTCATGGATGCAATGTTATATGTATATATATATTCCACGGATGAAATCACAATTTAAGCAGGTTAAATGTATACAAGTGTCCGAATGAAGTAAAACGGTAGATAAGGTGCCATAGGCTACATCATCAATGAAAGTGTAGTTAAAACATGTAAATGTGATTATTAGGTTCCAAAACGGTAATTGCAACAGGCAGGTTACAAGTTTGAAAGATAAAATGATATATGACAATATTGACATAAAATGGGAAATTATAATACTAAAGTTAAATAGCAGGTTTAGGGTGTCATTAATGAATATGTAGATATTATTTAGCATGTAGCAAGGGTTACTTGCCTCGAAGGGTCGCGAACCGGGAATACGGAACGATAAACGTCGGCGGGGAAAACTCGCGATGGGCGCACGGTTCACGAAATAAACCTAAACGACGAACAGTGGAACCACACGGGCCGGGGTACCTCGCTGGAACGTCGGGACACGTCGCCGGCATCACCGGATTCCGGCCAAGTTCAGAACAGTGAATGTCAAGAGTTGCACAAGGAAAAGGAAGGAAAATAAAGAAGAAAGGGAAGGAGGATGGAGAAGGGAAGGCTTACAGTGGTCTGTGGGACGGGTGGTGACGGTCGACCTCGTCGACGGAGCTCCGGCGGTGGCCTACGACGACAGCGAAGAGTTCACAGATCAAGAAACCAGAACATAGGAGGGAGAAGAAGAAAGGAGATGGTGAGGGGATGTGAAACTCACCGAGGGGCGTGCGTGAGGACCAGGGACACGGGAACGGGTCGTCGGAAGCGACCTCCGGCGGTGCGACGGTGTGCAGGAGGTGCGCGCTGGCCTGGTCGGGGGTGTGCAGGCGCGTGCAGGGTGCACGGGGTTGATGAAGGAGGAAGTAGATGAGACGAGGTTGAGGAGGCGAGGATGCTGGTGATGTTCGCGTCGGCATTGGTGCTGCAGCGGCGAAGGGTGAGACGGGCGGGTTCGCTGGGGTTGGGTTTGCAGGTTACGTGAAAAGAAAGGAAGAGGAGGGAAAGGTATATAGAGGAGAGAGAGAGAGAGGAGATAGAGAGAGACGGGGGAGAGAGAGACGGGGGAGAGATAGAGAGAGCTAAGGGGGGCCACGGGGGTTAAAGAGTTAGTGATTGGCTGGGGAGAGATTAGAGGTTAGGAAAAAAAATTTAAATAAAGATTTAAAAGATTATATGGGAACAGTAATATTTATATGGTTAAGAAAAAAATATACGATGGTTTAAATATATTAAAATTTGGGATTTTGGCGCCAAGTAAAATATTTCCAAATCGCGCTCGGGTCGGGTCTAAAAATTTGAAATTGAAATAATAGAATTTTAGACGGGATCCAAAATTTAAAATGAAGTGTTTTATGATCAAAAAGCATACCCCCAAAACGGACACACGTACGTGCGCGTAGCCGTCCAAACTCGTCCGTTTCACTGAACGGGACAAGAACACGATGCACGGACACTACAACGGGGTTAGGGGTGTCAAGTAGGCCATGATGAATATTTTTAATTTTATTTTAGATGCCATAAATTGTTATATGCAGAAATGAATTTGCCGGGTAAAATTTACAGTAAGTAACAATCAAGCAAGATAAATGAAATGAGTGCCACACTACGCTCAAACGGTAACTGAATTTAGTAGCATTGGGCTCGGGTGTTACATCTTCAGAGAGGTGACTGGTCCCGACGACCACACATTTCTACGGACTGTGGGGTCCTTAAACTCATGGACTACGATGTCCTTAAACTTCATAGACTACGATGTCTCTAAATCGGACTGTGGGGTCCTTAAACTCATGGACTACGATGTCCTTAAACTTCATAGACTACGAAATCTCTAAACCGGACCGAAACGTCCTTAACTAACAATGGACCGCAATGTCCTTAAACTAACATTGGACCGAGACGTCTTAAACTAACATTGGACCGTAATGTCCTTAAACTAATTGACCGCAATGTTCCTAAACTAAACAATAGAGCCCAATTGCTCTCTTGTTGGATCTAAAGGATCCCGTTAAGTAGATCTTAGTCTAGAAATTAGACTAACATATCCTTAACAAACGTTTAAGTTGATCTTAGTCTAAAAATTAGACTAACGTATCCTTAAACCAAATCCCCAAATCCAAATCTAAGAAGATATGCATTTGGACTAATCCATGTCCTACGGGCGACAACATAAATTAGTCTACGTATACAATCCACGGGCAACCATAAACAAAACAAACACCCACGACACAAAGTGACCATCTGGAGAAGGAGAAAGTTGTTACCGTGATGTGGTAGCGTAATTAACTGCAGGGGCTTGCGCCTGCAGGGAAAAGCGTCCCCATAATAAAAAACCCCTCAAACGAGGGGGAATATGACGAAGTCTACTATATCGGCCGCATCCATTTAAACCTTCGATACATGGTGCCATAAATCAACTTGGCATTTTCGGAGAGGTGGACAGATAGCACCAATTAGCATCTGCCCCCAGATTCAGGCAAGACGTTTTTCTTCCCGGTTTCCGGCAGTAAACAGATTCTGGCACGCCCGGTGGGACCTTTTCCTCTTTCCACTCCACACTTCGTGTGTCGTGTTCGTGAACGAATCGCGGTTTGATATGGTTGCCCTTGGGTTCGAGGTACTAAGATTTGGGTTTCTTGCTTGGTGCATAGAACGAAAAACATCAATGGAGTCTACTTGCGTGAAGTGTTCTAACTGCAACTGCAACTCATGCTCCGCCTCATCTGGAGGCATAGCTTACGGGCCCCAAGCGGCCTCCCTGTTCACGATGCCGGTCGACCAGGTGACGCAGGCTACCGCTGGATTGTTCTTTGGGACCATGCTCCCACCGATGGGTTTCAGCGCCCCTGTACCAACACCAGAAGCTCCCAAGAAGTCGTTCTTTGATCGTCTTACAACTGCTGCGACCCCTCTCAATAGGTCGTCCAGCTCCAGCGCCTCGGTCTTCGCTAGATTGGGCCAAAGTTCATGCGGGCCCATGATGAAGCCTGCAATTCCAGAACAGGTTATTCCGAAGAGGATAACCATCCCTGCTCCTGAAGTCGTCAAGGCGGCTTCTCCTGCCAAAGGGTCAGTCTTTACAAGACTGACTGTTCCGGCTCCCACTCCGGTTCCCGTTCCCGCTCCAAAGTCTGTCTTTGACAGATCAACTACTGCTACTCTACGGACATCAGTCTTCAAGAGGCTGACGCCAGCAACAACCCTTCTCCAAAGCAGGGAGCAAGACGAAGTCACCCCTCAAGCTGAAACCATCCCAATAGCTCGACGCGCTCGACGTCGCTATTGGCGCCGAGTAAGGAAGGCTGGAGGCAACTCCCCCTCTGGGCTAACTCCACCAGCCCCAACAGTGGAAGTCAATGCTGCTGTTCCAACCGAGAACAGTTTTGAATTGTTGAACAAGGTGCGCAGGAACTCTCCTACCGCCGTACTGAAAAGATCTCCTCCACCCGCGGAGAATGTTACAGAAAAAAGCCGGAGCAGTCCTCTCAGTGGCTTTCTTCCAAAATTTACAAAGTCTGGCGACGGGTCCAGGAGTCAGTGATCGATCATGACTATCCCCGCCGACAGAAGAAGCTGAAGGTTCAGCAGGAAGAGAACCTTCCTAGCAAGCTACAAAGGACGACAACCACCTGGGTGCCCGCTGCAACGGCCCCCTCAACGTCAACTGCTCAAAAGAAAAGGAGGCCAGAGAAAGCCCCTGTAACTACTATAGATCGCAAAGACGCTGAGCCCAAACGCCCCAAGCCTGGGGGCATAACGATGCATACTGTTTACATGGCTTCCGAAAAAGAGGAAATCCGCACTTCGACGGGCTACCGACCGCTCACCCGATCAATACAAGGGCTCAGGAACAATAACAGCAAAAGCTTCAGGAGATGCTGACTGCAATGGCCGCACTCACCAGGCCAAAAGAAATCCTGGAGGCATCATCAGAACAACGTCACGAACAAGAAACCGATACTGACTTCCTACGCAGAGTCCTCGAAAAGAAGGACAGAGAAGCAGCAGAACAAGCTGCCAATATAAAACAAATGCGCGTTCTCTTCCAAGACATGGTAGGGATGATGTTACAGCTGGACCCTACAGCTGAAGACCCTCCGATCATTGTTGAAGACGATAGAGGGGAGACATCGAATCCTCCTCCGGCTCTTTCAGCAACCAAGGAGGAAACCATTTCCAAGGCCGCACTGGATGACTATATAGCTCAGCAAATACGAGCTCACCAGGCGAATGAAGCAGCCGATCAAGTCGTTAAAACTGGGCGACTGTATCCAAGCTGGTATGACCAAATAAAATACCCGCCGGGATACACAATCCCTAAATTCTATGTGTGCAAGGGGACAGGCAATCCTCACCAGCACGTCGCCCAGTTCAGAGCTCTTTGCGGCAACACAGGGGGCGATGATAAGCTTTTGTTTCGTCAATTCGTCGGCAGCTTGTCGGAAACGGCTTTCGAATGGTACTCCGAACTTCCAAACGACTCTGTCAAGACTTTCGCAGAAATGGAGTTGTTATTCACCCGGCGATTTGCGAGTGCTGGTGAACGCACCCCAATAACGGCATTGATCAATGCCAGGGTGAAGCCGGGCGAGACATGGGTTCAATACGCAATCCGATGGCAGAATCTGTGGTCGAAGTGCGAACAGCGTATCGAAGAAGCACCGGCGGTGGGTATGTTCGTGGGCAGTTAGACCCTCATGCAACTATCTTCCAGTTCATGATATTCTTCAAGCTGACTACTTTCCAGGCCTTGATCGACAAACTGGCCCAAATGGACCAGATGGGTCATAGACCGTCTCCTCCAAAGCCGAACTCTCGAAATGAGAAGGGAAAAGGGAAAGCGATCGTCGTAGCCAATGCTCAACAGCAGCCTGGTGGCCCGAGACCAGTTGATCGCCAAAATAACAGAACTCGATCTCTCGAAGATAAAATGAGTCGCCCTTACTCGTTTCCTAGAGACAAGACGAAGAGGTTATTCGAGCTTGCACTCTACAACAGGCTCATTACTCTGCCAGAGCCAAGACGCCCAGCGCAACCAGGTGACATTAGCAATCCTAACTACTGCCCCTATCACCGAACGTTGGGCCATCCGATCGAGAATTGTTACATTTTCAAAAGCTGGATAGAAGATCAGTACCAGCAGGGAAAATTCATATTATCTGAGAATTGGAAGGTGAATCCGCCTCGGCCACACACTCCCAAGAAGACGAATACGCCGGGGGAATCATGCTCTTTCGTAGAAGAAGCTTCATGGGAGGTCGATCTTTCGGCTAAGACGAAAAGAATGCTAAAGGATCTCCATACATGCTCGGCAATCAGGTGGAAGAATCCACTCGAACCAGAGATTATTGAAGGGATGCTAAAGCCGCGCCCAACTCCAAAGATCGGTGGTGATAGCCAAAGCGTTCACATCCAGCCGTCAAAGTCTTCGAAAAAGAAGAAGAAGACCAAAAAGCCCGTGAAGCCTGGTGACAAGCGCATAGACCTGCAAAAACAGATTGACGCACTGGAAGAGTATAACCAGAAGGCGCGGACTCCAGCCACACTCCAAGAGTTTCTCGGCCACGTCCTTGAGGACGGAGATGACAATAATGGAGAAGACTCGTCAGATGAATCTGAGGATTATATGGCAAGTTGCTATGTGATCTCTCATTCGTTGATAGACGATAAAAAGGCTCCTTGCACAAAGAAACTGGGGGCAGGTCCTAAGCCAGAACTCCTGGGGCCATTAGATGAAATAATTGATGCATTCCTGAACACAGCTCTTCTTAAAAGCAAAGCTGATCGCGAGCGTGAGATGACTATATTTGAAAAGGCCAAACACCGGCGACTAGATGAAAGGGTTGAAACACTCCCGCCAGATCAAAATACATCCGTCGCGAATAAAAACAAGTTTAAGGCGAGGAAGAGGTTCGCCAAAGCCAT
Organism: Agapanthus africanus; assembly: GCA_030015575.1. Taxonomy (NCBI): domain Eukaryota; kingdom Viridiplantae; phylum Streptophyta; class Magnoliopsida; order Asparagales; family Amaryllidaceae; genus Agapanthus; species Agapanthus africanus. The sequence continues at coordinate 192,868,280 of JASDDO010000024.1, read as the reverse complement.
ATCAATGGGAATGAAGCCGCCACCCTCCGAAGGAGACATTCTTGGTGAAGCGGAAATATATCCTAGCTACTGCTTATATCATCGAAAGATTGCGTACCCAACTGAAGAGTGCAACGCTTTTAAAAGATGGTGGCAGGGATATGTTGCTCACCGGCAAAATTTTAAGCGGATAAAACGCAAAACTCGTCGGGAGCAGAGAAGTATGACCGAGGAGCATAAAAGAACTACCGGCAACTGTCGCATGGTCAACGCCGGGGGATCGCAAGTTCTTACCTTCAGGAGCGACTCTGATGAAGAAATGGCTCTTGGCCCTCTCTTTAAAGAATCCACCTTGGGAAAAGAGGATGAACCGAAGGCCTGTGAAAATATTCAGCTGCGCAGCCGTACTCTGCCCGAAAAGATTCTTGGGCCCTCGAACAGTGGGTCAAATAGAAAAGATAAAGGGAAAGAAAAGGTTTCTGAGGATATCATCCTTGATGACCAAGCCGTCGAAAAGCTGACAGCCAAGGACCCGCTGAAGAAAAGTAGGGTGGACTACAACGTTCTCGCATACTTGAGGAAGATACCCTCGCAGCTCAGCGTTCTCGATGCCCTCCTGTTATCCAAAGAGGCGAGAGATTCTTTAATCAAGGCACCGCGGGAACCCGAGCAATTCTAAGCTTTTCTCGCCAAAGAAAAGATGAAGGACGAGCTGGAAGAAGTACACACAGCCGATATCACCTTCGGCGATGAAGATCTCCTTCTTGGGACATGTGAGCACAACCGACCCCTATATGTCTTCGGATACTGCCATGACATCAAGATAGGAAAAATCCTGGTCGACAATGGGTCTTCCGTCAATCTCCTTAACGTAAGGGTGTTAAAGGAAATCTGCATGAGTGTTCAACACCTCGCTCGAGATAAAATCACCATCTCCGGGTTCGACTCTCAGTCATCACGGATGCTTGGGTCCGTGATACTAACGTTACGCTTTGGGCTGCTTGTCACGGAAATTAAGTTCCACGTCATTGATGCCAAGACATGCTATAACGCTTTGCTCGGCCGGCCCTGGTTACACGAGTACAATGTCATCCCCTCTACACAATATCATTATATGAAATATTTCAAGGATGGTCTCGAGTATACTGTTACAGGAGAGCTAAACCCATTCTCCATGAACGAAGTCCGCAAGTACGAAGATGCAAAATATTTCTTACCAGACTTTAAGGACACAGAAAGATGTCGCAAACCGAAGAACAAAGCTATCCCTACCATTCCGGTCTTCGGGAGTGATACCGAGGAGGAACAAGAGATAGTTTACTTGGGTCCACCCCAGTGCAACAAGCCAGGACCGTCCGCTCCTATGTTGATCTTCGGCAGTGACTCGGAAGATGAGGCCCATACCATATTCTCTGCTCGGCTTTCAATACAAACCTTCGCTGATGAAGAGCAAAGTTTGCAAGTTGCCATGGTTCCGCCCAAGCATCATAAAGAACTAGACGCGCTTGATACCTACAATGTGGAAGAGCTGCAGACATTCTATGTCCCTCCCAGGCAAGAAGATGAGAAGGCGATCATATTCTACCGATCCGGGAAAACCAAAGTGGAGAAAGAAGTCTGGCACGGCATAGATTCTACACTCGACAGGCTCCAGCCCATCCGCTTGCCCAGATATTATACGAACGGACTAAAAAGGATGTTAAGACGCCAAGGTGTACCCCTTAAGCAAACCGCGTGGCAAGCACGGTTCTATAACAGGATCTGGAACGTTCCCAGAACTCAAAGAAAGTTGCCCAATGGGAGAATGGAAACAACCAGTCTTGGGTATATTCAATCCAAGAAATGGGAGCTACTCCGCGACTGCTACGTCGTACATGACTTTGATAAAGAGGGAGATGCTCTATAGGAAGATGTTAACCTTGAACCAGAAAGAGATCCAGCCGTGAAAATGCCCAGTCCGTCGTTCGAAGAACAAATGGACAAGCTTATAAGGGAAGCAGGTCAAAAGGTTCGAGATGACCATAGTCGCGAAATGGCCATCTACGAGAAAGCCAGGAGCCAGGACGCAATGCCTCCTTCAACAGACTGCGAGAAACGAAGATGCTCCTCCTTATCAACCCGTTGTACAAAAGGCCCGACGCAGAGGCAGAAAACAAACCAAAGAACGGGAAAGGCGTTCGACAACGACAAAGCGGGTCCAAGAAGCCACGCGATCAAGAATCGAGCGGCCAGGATTCATCTCTTATAAAGAAGATGGGTCGAGCATACTCTTTTGCCCAAGACAAGACAAAGAAGATACTTGATCTTGTCATAAAACATCAAATGATTACCCTCCCAGAGTCCAAGCACCCCGAGCAAGCAGGCGAAGTCTCTCACCTGGACTATTGCTCCTATCACAAAGCAATAGGACATCCTCTTGAAGACTGCTTCACATTCAAGGATTGGGTCGAAGACCAGTATCGACAAGGCAGGTTCTCTCTATCCAGCAATTGGAGGGTAACCCCACCGCAAAAGCATGAACCTAAGGCTACGAGAGTATAACCAGATCAATATCGGTCTTGGAAGCGAGCTCGTACCTGTCACGTGATAACGTTGTCAAAAGAAGAGCCCGAGAACATGGATGAACTCCCTGGTGCTTCGAAAACGATGATGACGATGTAATCTCAGAATTTCCACCGGCACCGAAAGAGCCGGAGGATGGAATACATACTACCGCAGATAACCTCAAGAAAATTGATTTGGGGACGGCAAGTGACCCGCGACCGACATTCGTTAGTGAGCTATTGTCTGAAGAAAGGGTGGCTGCACTAAAAAATGTGCTTATGCAGCATAGAGATTGCTTCGCATAGAATTATTCTGAGATGCCAGGACTAGATCCAGAGATTGTTGTCCACAAATTGGCAATATCCCCGGACGTTAAGCCAATAAAGCAAGCACCAAGGAGAATGCGGCTCTAGCTTAAGATGAGCATCAACGCCGAGGTAAAAAAGTTAATCGACTCCGGCTTCATCCAGGAGGTTCAATATCCTAACTGGATCGCTAACATTGTCCCAGTGATGAAGAAAAATGGGACGGTGCGCATCTGCGTAGACTTTCGGGATCTCAATAAAGCCTGCCCGAAGGACGACTTCCCAGTACCGGTCACCGAACTGATGATAGACAATACGTCCACTCATGACGTTTTCTCCTTCATAGACGGCTCATCAGGATACAATCAGATAAAGATGCATCCTGAGGACCAGAAGCACACTGCTTTCCTGACTCCTTTAGGCATATTTTGCTACAAGGTGATGCCTTTCGGTCTAAAGAACGCCGGTGCCACCTATCAGAGGGCCATGACGAAAATCTTCGACGACCTCATACATGAAATCATCGAATGCTATATCGACGACCTCTTAGTAAAAAGCAAATCATACGAGGAATATTTAGAGCATCTGAAGGTCGTATTCCAACGCCTTCGGCAATACAACTTGAAGATGAATTCTCTCAAATGCGCGTTCGGAGTCTCCTCGGGCAAATTCCTGGGATTTATCATCCGACACCGAGGTATCGAGATAGACCCGTCGAAGATCAAGGCGATCATAGAAATGCCTCCGCCAAGGACTCTCAAGCAATTGCGGTCTCTCCAAGGAAAGCTCGCGTACATCCGGTGATTTATAGCCAATCTCTCAGGCAAGTGCCGTCCTTACAGTCACCTGATGAAGAAGGGAACCCCGTTCATCTGGGATCACAAATTCCAAGGCGCACTGGACGAAATCAAGCAATACCTGCAGAATCCGCCAGTACTGACCGCTCCCGTTAAGGAAAAACCTCTCGTCCTGTACACAACAGCCCTTGAAGGTTCTTTAGGCGCGTTGTGGGCACAAAAGAATGACCAAGGGAAAGAGAGAGCTCTCTACTACTTGAGTTGAGTTCTACTGGGGGCAGAAAGTAATTACTCTCCCATTGAAAAACACTGCCTGGCGTTGATCTTCGCAATAACGAAGCCCAGACACTACGCGTTGGCACATGAGGTCCATCTCATATCGAAGGTGGATCCTCTTAAATATTTGATGTCCAAGGCCATATTAACAGGACGACTCGCTAAGTAGGCCCTGCTCTTGATGGAATTATCGATAACTTATCAGCCTCTTAAGGCAGTGAAAGGCCAGGCCATCGCCGACTTCCTCGCCGAGCATCCGATACCTGCCGATTCTCCTTTGAATTGCGAACTGCCAGACGAATATGCGTTTGACACGATCGACGGGGGTGATACCCGGTGGGAACTTTATTTTGATGGAGCGTCTTCCATGAAGAAGCGCAGACAAAGCACCCCCATAATCAAATCAGGGGTAGGCCTCATCTTCGTAACTCCATAAGGAGGGATAATGTGTTTCGCCTTCTCCTTAACAGAGCCGAGGACGAACAATGAAGTCGAGTATGAAGCTTTGATAGCAGGCCTCGAGATCGCCATTGACATGGGAATTGAAAACCTCCTCATATATGGAGACTCCCAACTGATCGTCAGTCAAGTAAACGGTGACTATCAAACGTGCAAACCGGAGCTGGTAAAGTACGGCGAAAGAGTACAGCGACTACTACCTCAAATTCCCTCCTATGCCCTGGAAAGCATACCGAGCGCGGAAAATAGCAAGGCAGATGCATTAGCCAAGCTCACTAAAGAACTGGCCGACGAGAACCTCGATGACGTGAGGATCGTTGTGCAAAGCCGTCGGGTTCTCACACAGGCAGAAATATCTCCGGAGTCGTTCGAAGAAAAAGGAGCGATCGAGCAAATGACTCTGCACATAAAAGACCAGGAAAAGGTTGCGGATTGGAGAGAAGTCTTTATAGACTATTTCAAATCCCGTCGAATGCCTGAAGATGCGTCCTCAAGACATCAGCTTATGAAACGAGCTCTGTTTTTTGCTTTCGTCAATGATACTCTGTATAAAAGGTCATTTGACTCTCTGTGGCTAAGATGCCTGGGACCTGAAGAAGCGAAGAAAGTCGTTCAGGAAACTCATGACGGACTTTGCGGTTCTCACCAAGCCAGGCCGAAGATGAAGCTGAAGATTAAACGGATGAGTTATTATTAGCCCACGATGATCCAAGGCTGCTTAGAATACGCAAAGCAGTGCCACTCGTGCCAGATTCACGGAGACTTCATCCATCAGCATCCAAATCTACTACACCCAACGGTGGCTAGCTGGCCGTTCGAAATGTAGGGAACTGACATAATCGGCCCCATCGAACCAGCATCGTCCAGAGGACATCGATTCATTTTGGCGACAACTGATTACTTCTCCAAATGGGCAAAAGCAGTACCGCTGAGGGAAGTGAAGACAGAGAATATCCTCCATTTCTTCAAGACACACGTCATCTATCGATTCGGCACTCCGCGACGGATTATCTCCGATAACGGGTCGGCCTATAGAAGCCACAAGATTAGCCGCTTCGCACAACAACATAACATAGACTAGAGATACTCCTCAGTCTATAATCCCCGAGCTAACGGTCTAGCTGAGGCTTTTAATAAGACCTTGACGAAGATCGTTAAAAAGACAGTGTCTCGAAATAAGAAGGACTGGCACGAGAGACTGCATGAAGCTCTCTGGGCATATCGAACTACGTTCAAAACGGCCACGAACACAACTCCGTACGCATTGGTATTCGGTACAGAGGCGGTACCCCCCTCGAGATAGAGTTACCCTCTCTACGAGTGGCAGTTCACTACGAGCAAACAGACGAAGAGAATGCTCACCTTCGGCTTGAGGAGCTTGATGCCCTTGATGAAACCCAGCTCATAGCGCAACAAAATCTGGAGGCTTATAAAGCAAAGATGACGCGCTCATACGAGAGATTGACTAGACCGAGGACATTCCGCCAAGGCGAACTCGTGCTAGTGGTCAAAAGACCTATGATCCCCAAACGCGACAAGAGGGGGAAATTTGAGCCGAACTATGAAGGCCTGTATATCATAGACAAGATCTACCAGGGTGGGGCCTATCTACTCATGGACATGCACGGCGAAAGGCCCTTCATGCCAATAAATGGTCGCATCCTAAAAAAGTACCGCGCCTGACGAGTCATGGCCTAGGTCAATGATAGATGACGACGATTATGTCCGCTCGCTATCTTCCTAAGCCCAAATTCTATAAGTAGTAACCGGCTAACAGTGGACCGAAACGTCCTTAAACTAACAGCGGACCGAAACGTCCTTAAACTAACAATGGACCACTACGTCCTAAAACTAGCTGTTGACCGAGACGTCGATACACTACTGTGGGTTGCAACATCCCAATGCTGATATAAAAAAAAGAATAAAAAAATATAGAAAAAGAGAGGAAAAAAACGGTATGTCCATAAGCAAAAAGGGCACGGATGAAAACCCGAAAGGGCTCCGTGAGTAAAAACAGCAGGGCTACCGGCGAGTTTTGTGAAAACCCGAAAGGGCGCAATCTCGTTAAAAGACACTTGCAAGGTCCTCTCGACTTTGTAAGGAGAAACCACCTATGTGAGATCCTTACGACTCACAAGAGAACAACACACTTAGGGATCCCCACGATTTCTAAGGAGAAATTACACTTGCGAGATCCTCACGACTCGTAAGGAGAACCCTCTTATGGGACCCTCACGGCTCATAAGATTTGAAAGTTTTAAGTTACAGGGATCTAAACCTGTTCTTAAGCAACCACCACAATCTCCAACGCTGCCCTACAAGTGGCTCAATGCTGACCCTTGTATACAATCCACGGGCGCGAATAAACATTTCCCTAGCAAAGTCCCATCCGTGACTAGGGATATGTTTGCACAGTGAACAGCCCTTATAAATCCTCTCGACTTATAAGGAGAAAATACTCTTGTAAGATCATTACGACTTACTTTGGTATAATCTTTCAAGAAGAATCTTGAGACACTTAGGAGTCTTCACGATTCCTAAGGAGAAACGCACCTTCGAGATCCTCACGACTCGTAGGGAGAAAACCTTTATGAGACCCTTACGGCTCATGATGTCAAAAGCCTTAGTCGACAGGATCCTAACCCTGTCTACTAAGCCACCTTTGTTCGATATCGACATAGGAAAATGATGATTCTCTCCTGGCAATATCCCAGTTGTAGCGATGCTGATACCGAAATCGGTGTCTAATTCCAGGCTTGCAGCGAGAAACTAGAAAGCCACACATGCATACGAAATAGCCGAAATGATGGGGCAACTTGCAACAAAATCAGCAAGTAAAAAATGTATGCATGCAAAATAGCCGAAATGATTGGGCAACTCATAATAAAAACCAGCGAGTAAAAATAAAATAAATAGCCGAAATGATTGAGCACCGCGAAAAATAGCCGAAATGATTAGGCAATCACGACCTACGCGATATAAAAGCTGAAATGATAGAGCATCGCGGAAATAAAAAATATATAAATAAAATTTATGCCCTACAGGTGATATCACATCAATCTCTGTATACAATCCAGGGGCACAAACAAAGAAGGAGTCACACCTTCCCTCCCTAGGCGCCCATCAGAAAACGAAGCCAAATCTCGACGGTTCAGGGATAGCCCAGAAATCGTCAACAGCGTTCCTCCCCATTCCAGTAGGATTCGGATGCTACAACCAACCCTGGAGCTACGGCAAACCCTATACTCCAAATCTCGATGGTTCCCAGACAACCTAGAGACCACTTCGATATTCGTCTCATTTCAACAGACGCAACATCATCAACATGACCCCGTTCGGAAATACGTCATCCACATGACCCCGCTCGGAAATACGTCATCAACATGACCCCGTTCGGAAATACGTCATCGACATGACCCCGCTCGGAAATACGTCATCGACATGACCCCGCTCGGAAATACGTCATCCACATGACCCCGTTCGGAAATACGTCATCCACACGACCCCGCTCGGAAATACGTCATCCACACGACCCCGCTCGGAAATACGTCATCCACACGACCCCGCTCGGAAATACGTCATCCACACGACCCCGCTCGGAAATACGTCATCCATATGACCCCGCTCGGAAATACGTCATCCACATGACCCCGCTCGGAAATACGTCATCAACATGACCCCGCTCAGAAATACGTCATCCACATGACCCTGTTCGGAATACGTCATCCACATGACCCCGCTCGGAAATACGTCATCCACATGACCCCGTTCGGAAATACGTCATCCACATGACCCCATTCGGAAATACGTCATCAACATGACCCCGTTCGGAAATACGTCATCCACATGATCCCGCTCGGAAATACGTCATCAACATGACCCCGTTCGGAAATACGTCATCTACATGACCCCATTCGGAAATACGTCATCCATATGACCCCGTCACGGAAATACATCATCCATATGACCCCGTTTCGGAAAAACGTCACCTACATGTCAATCCCACTAAACACTTACGGATCCTCTCGATTCATAAGGAAGAAAACTCTCTTATAAGATCCTTATGACTTATAAGGGAAAACGCACTTAGGAATCCTCACGATTCCTAAGGAGAAAATACACCTACGAGATCCTCATGACTTGTAGGGAAAAAAAACTTTATGAGACCCTCACGGCTCATAAAATTGAAAAGTCTTAGGTGACAAATCCTAACCCTGTTTCCTAAGCCATCACCACCCTACAAAGAGTCCAAGATGGACAACTATATGCTATCTACAGGCCACACTTGCTAAAATGACATGGCAACAACACAGCAAGGAGCAGAAAGCGACAAGGAGAACATTTGATTCGCATTTAATTAAGCGTTCGAGGCATACTCGTTCATGCATGTGCAAAAGATTTAGTACATAAAATAAAACAAGCTGAAATGAAGAATTTGCCATTCATACTTTGAAAAAGTTCTTACAATTATGAAAGCAGTAAACAAAAACATTATCAAAATGATTAAAATGGCAAAACCTCAGATCCAGGGCATGGATTGAGGAATTCAAAAGTGACGTTGTCCAGAATCTTCTAGGCCTTCCAATCCATCCTAGTATGCTTTCTTTCGCGATCACAAGCGTCGGGATCCTCACGGATGTCCTCCACCCTCCGATAGGCAGCAAGTATTGCCGCTTGTTGACAAGCCTAATGCAGAAGATCGACAAGATTGTCTCGCCTTCTCTTTGAAATTAGGCCTATCAGATACACCGAGTGCACCTTATCCTCGGCAGCATCAAATGCCTTAAGCGACATGCCGGTACAGAATAAAGTAAGCGCTTCCCAGATCGCTCCCACGATAAGCTTCAGGAGAGAGGAACGTCGAGGAAGCAGTCGACCATTGTATGCGCCAAAGCGACTCATGATTTTGGCACTCTGGGTGTTTGTGAATTCTCGATTTTAAGAACAGCCGAGTGAGCGGATGTCTCCGTAAGAGATAATCTTATCAATGTCATACATATGAGCGTCCATAACTCCAGAGAAAGAAAATCAACAAGAATTAGCGGACAGACTGATTAAGCAAATTCTTATTAAAAACATGCACAGGGATTTAAATGGCTCTTGATATCCCCATGGAGAAAACGAATTCTAATTATGACACCTAATAAATTCGAATTCGTGAGAAATCTTAAAAAGGGAGTCTCATTTAATAAGCGACCCTTTGGGTCAAAGAGTTAAACTTCTCGAGAGCAATGCTCTAAAAATAAGAATGACACCTGTCAAAATCAATTATGAAAGGAATTTAAAGAGATTCCCCGAGAAGGTCAAGAGCCTGGCTCTATAATGATGATGGAAAAACCCATCAGAAAAGAAAATTAAAATCAATTAATTTTTATGAATTAAAAAATTCTGGGATCTTCAAAATCCATGAAAAAACACTTAAGAGTTCTTCATCAAGGATTAAAAAAATCAACATGTGGGCAAAAGAGCAGAGCTTTGATTCATAGACTATGAAACCCAAGAAAAGATCTCTTTAAATCTATGGGTTCATGAGAGCAAAGCTCTGCTGATGAAACCCTAAATGGGTTTTCTTTAGATCAAAGATCTATGAAGAGCAAGGCTCTGTTAAATGGGTAAAACCCTAATTTATTAAAAACTCTTAACTTTACCTAAGTTTTGACAGAGTTTTACTCTTAAAAAAGTTGGTAAACAAAAGAGCGATGCTCTGTAGGAGAATGAAATTCTCAGAAAACAAGAAGGAGATGAACAATGGTCATCGCAGAGGGCCAAAGGCTCTATTTATAGGCATCGGGAGCCGTTTCAACTTCCAAAAGTTGATTCAACAGCTAAGATGCTAACCCCGCCGCACTCACGTATGGGCTACATAAGCGCAACGGTGGGGAGGGGCATTTGTTTCCCCAATCAGAGCAAAGCTCTGTTTAAATTTCAAGATTTGAAATGAATCGACGGTTCTGCTTCTCCCAATCAGAGCAAAGCTCTGTTTAAAAAATTCAAAATTTAAAAATTGAAGTAACGCTTCAGATCCAGCGTTAGGCGCGCTGCGCACCACGTGTTAAACATGGGTGCGCTAGTGCCAGGTGCGCTGCGCCCTAGGCAGCGCATCATGAGTGCGCTAGCGCTAGGCGCGCTGCGCGCCACGTGTCAAACACAGGCACGCTAGCGCAGGCTGTGCTGCGCTCTGCACTGTGCACTGCGCTGTGCACCCCCAGTTAGAGCAAAGCTCTGTTTCCAAGATTGGAAAGCGAAACAACGCTGCATAAAAAGTGCTAACATCAAATGCGCCTACAATAAAAGTCAAAGACTCTAAAACGGCGCTCATGTGCAAAGCACGAGAGCGCTAAGCGCCAGGAGCACTAAGCGCCAGGAGCGCTTCATCCTTGCAAGAATTACTTACACCTGATTATAGCAAATTATGCAGCGCATAAATGCCTTACAAAGGAATAACAAAGAATTAAAAACAAAGGAACACTTAGCAGATAATAAAATACTTAATTAAAAAATGTTTTTATTATTACATTGAAAACAGATCACCAAACATGGGATCAAAAGGACAGGGGTTCGCAAAGCTAAGGAGGAGATTGTCCAGTTCCCTCTCCGTTTTCTCCACCTTGTCAAAACGACAATTCTCTCGAGGAGTAGCCATCCATCGATCAACGCCGCACTCACCAGAAAAAGTGGAGATAACGACCCGACGAGCCCACATCTGGCTCAGCAAGTGGACAGAGCAATCCCTTAGGGCTTCAGTGATCAAATGCGCCTCGAAGAAGCATTCGATCTTGTCTTCAGCAGCATCAAGCATTGCCGAGGACATCTCTGCTGGAGGATGGGGAATACCAGCGAGCATAGACTCAAGGATCATCCGAAGCCAAATAGAGTGTGGGGGGAGAGGAGACCCTACACGAGTCAAGAGCTTGTACAATGCTGCGTCGCATTGGTCATCCGTAAGAGAAGGATCCACCAAGCGCGCAGCAAAACGAGGAACAATGTCATGAATGGGCACTTCCCACGGTTGTCGACGAGCATGTGGGCGGTTACAAGCCATAATTGAGAGGGTTCTTTGGAGATGAGAAAAGAAAGAAGCTTTGCTTCGAGTTATAAAGACTAGGCACGGAAAAATTTGTGCACAGTGGAGCTATTTCCAAGACTTGGGAAATGAATGTTCTGGGGAATACAAGTTTGACTTAAAAAGAGAGGTGAAAAGACATCTCTGTTGAAGCAACGCTTCAGATCCAGCGCTCTGCGCTGTGCGCCACATGTCAGACACGGGTGCGCTAGCGCAGTTGCGCTGCGCTCGGCGTGTCGAACGTAAGTGCGCCAGCGCTGGAATTAAGAATTCTCCACCATTAGATCAAAAGATCTAATAATAATAAATTATTAATTAATCAGAATTAAAATTCTGTTATGGAAAGATCTTTCCAATCTTTTTAAAAACAAGAAGATTTTCTTCTGCAAAACAGAAGCCTTAGGATCAAAGATCCAACGGTGGGGAAACATTCCCAAATCAATCAGAGAAAGATCTCTTTAACCGATTTATCAAATCAATTTGCCCTATATAAAGGCTCCAAGACTTCAAGTCTGATATAGAAAAAAAACCCTACAAGCTTTGAGAAAACTAAAAGAGGAAGAAAAAGCAAGCTTTTAGAAAAAGAAGATCATTTCTTCAAGGTAAAGAACATGACTCTTGAACATAGAGATGAAATCATCTCATGAAAAGAAGAACTATCTTCTAAAAAAATATCATAGATCTACAAACGACCAAGGTCTTTGATAAAAAGAGATCAAAATATCTTGTTATAAAAACAAAAAGAAGTATTTACTTCATTCACAGATCATTGATCTACAAAGGCAGCGCCTTTTTATAAATAAGAACTTTTGTTCTTGAGGCAAAGCCTCCTCTAAAAAAGAACATAAACTTGTTCTCTGATCATAAATTTGATCAAATGCGCTTTGCGCTCCTGAAAAGTGCCTTGCACTCATGAACTGCGTTTTTGCGCTCATTGGACCGGCGCTCAGTGCCAAAACATGCCGCGTGTCAACCACAGACACAGCTTGCGCTTTGTGCTTCTGAAACAAAGCACTACGCTCATGGGCTGGCGCTCAGCGCCAAGCGCGCCACGCGTCACTCACTGGTGCGCCATTAAACCAGCGCAAGGCGCTCATAAATTGAAAGCGCAATGCGCTAATAAACTGGCGCATAGCGCTAAACGCGACACGTGTCATCTTCGTGTGCGCTACTTGACAGAAGCGTTATGCGCTCTTTGATTGGCGCAAAGCGCCTGGCACGCCACCTGGCGCACTGTCAGAACATATATTGTTCTGATGAATACTATGCATTCAATACAAGACAAAAGATGTCAGAACCCAATACTTAGCATTATTAAAAGGGCCAAGCCCAAATAAAGGCTCAACAGCCAGAGCGATAAAATGTTAAATATTTTAATTGGACTTAGCCCAACATTGGCCGTAAGTCCTCAACTTATATTGAATTGAGCCCATCTGCTCATGAATATTCAACAAATCTTAGTCCCAAACTGGGCTATAGATTTTCCAATCAATCTACATCCGGTTCGAGGGTACATCTCTTTACTCCTCTGATATTTGTCGTTGTAATCCTTCAACGTCTTCAGAGAGGTGACGGATCCCGACGACCACACATTTCTACGGACTGTGGGGTCCTTAAACTCATGGACTACGATGTCCTTAAACTTCATAGACTACGATGTCTCTAAACCGGACTGTGGGGTCCTTAAACTCATGGACTACGATGTCCTTAAACTTCATAGACTACGATATCTCTAAACCGGACCGAAACGTCCTTAAACTAACAATGGACCGCAATGTCCTTAAACTAACATTGGACCGAGACGTCCTTAAACTAACATTGGACTGTAATGTCCTTAAACTAATTGATCGCAATGTCCTTAAACTAAACAATAGAGCCTAATTGCTCTCTTGTTGGATCTAAAGGATCCCGTTAAGTAGATCTTAGTCTAGAAATTAGACTAACGTATCGTTAACAAAAGTTTAGGTTGATCTTAGTCTAAAAATTAGACTAATGTATCCTTAAACCAAACCCACAAACCCAAATCTAAGAAGATACGGATTTGGACTAATCCACGTCCTACGGGCGACAACATAAATTAGTCTCCGTATACAATCCACGGGCAGCCACAAACAAAACAAACAGCCACTACACGAAGTGACCATCTGGAGAAGGAGAAAATTGTTACCGCGATGCGGTAGCGTAATTAACTACAGGGGATTGCGCCTGCAGGGAAGAGCGTCCCCACAATCAAAAACCCCTCAAACGAGGGGGAATCTGACGAAGTCTGCTACATCGGCCGCATCCGTTTAAACCTTCAATAAATGGTGCCATAAATCAACTTGGCATTTTGGAGAGGTGGACGGATAGCACCAATTAGCATCTGCCTACAGATTCAGGCAAGACGTTCGTCTTCCCGGTTTCTGGCGGTAAACAATATCATTTCTAACCCACGTAATTTCATGATCGGCCGAAGACAACCCGTCTTTCAAAACAGACGATCGGAGCACTCTAAGTCTTCTCTCTTCTTCATCCTCATCGTTGTCCTCGAATTCTGGGACATCGTAGACATCCCTGGGTTTCCAACAGCATACGACACTCCATCCCGAATGCTTCAAACACTGTGAGAAGTATACTTGGAACGCTTGGTTCGGAAAGATAAACGGATCTTCTTGACCATAAAATCGAAGTGTGTTTATACTGGTCAATCCATATTCATCTTTTCAAGTCCCAAGATTGCTTCTCCACTTATCCGTATCGGTTCGCGTATCGTACCAAGTACACTGGAATATATAAAAGGGTTCTGATCGTCCGGGATAGTGGATACCGAGTATACAATTTAAGTATCCATAATAAATCACACCGTCCGATCCTACCGTCGCAATCCTACTATTCTGAGTGATTCTAGATGTTTCTGTGTCCTTAATTTCGAATTTGTATCCAAGGACACCGAATCCTTTATAATATGCAACCTCCATACTAGGAAATTGAGCTAAACATCTTGAATCACTCTCAAATGATGGAGACAAGTTCGGATCATGAATCTAACAAAACAAATTTTACGACAAATACATAAAGATATAAGTTTAGATTAAAACTGATAGCAATAACATGTTATTCGAATAAGTTACATGATCTGTGACCCAATCGCAAAAATTATCCTGATAATATTTTTCCGATCGTTCATCGTTCCAATCAGGATGCCCCTCATGTACCTCGTTAAAATGAATTCTGTTTTCGACAATAAATTATGATATTAATATTATATCATTTCATACACACACAAACACAAATATAACAATTAATCCAAAAAAATTACTCTCTAATTTGTTCAAGACATGCGCAATTAAGCAAGATAAACTGGTATATCTTATTGATAAACATAGTGTCTACCCTTTTATAATCGGCTTTACCATATGGCCCGTCTTGAATTCTTCGAGGCCGGTTAAGTCTCGTCTCAATGTTCTCGTCCAGATAGCGGGAACAAAATGTGGTTGCTTCATCAAGAAGATAACCTTGCATGATAGAACCCTCTGGTCGATTTCTATTGCGTATATACTTTTTAAGAGTGTAGAGGTACCTAAAGAAAATATGTTGAATAAATAAATACGGGTATACATGACAACAATAATTTTAAAAATTGCGCGAAACAAAAAATTCCAGGTACCTCTCGACGGGATACATCTATCGATATTGTACTGGTCCGGCTAACTTAGCCTCAGTTGCAAGATGAACCGTCAGGTGTATTATGATATCGAAGAATGACGGTGGGAAAATACGCTCAAACTTGCAAAGTATCAACGCAATAGAATTTTCTAGTTTATCCAACGTCACAACCTCCAGTGTTTTAGCACACAACTCTCTGAAAAAACAACATAGGTCGTTGATTACGAGACCAACCGATTCGGGGAGAGAAGTCCTGAGGGCTAATGGAAGAAGGTGCTCCACGATAACATGGTGATCATGACTTTTCAGCCCATCGATATTGCCTTTCACAATTTTTATCTTCTTGCTGAATGATCCTGAGAAACCTGTGGGAACTTTCAAATCATGCAACACCTACATGAATCTTTTCTTCTCCGGTTGTAACAAATGATAAGCGGTATTGGGAAGTACAAACTTGCCTGGTTCACCCGCTACCGGTCTAGGGTGCAATTTACTTCTTATTCCCCACTCCTGTAGATCCATCCGAGTATTCAGGTTGTCTTTCAATTTCACGTCTTTACAAAGAAGCAAGTTAAGTATGTGCTCTGATACTCCCTTCTCTATATGCATGACGTCCAGACAATGACGCACTAAATTTGTTGACCAGTACGGAAGCTCGAAGAAAATGCTTAACTTGTTCCAAAATGGTGGTTTGACCTGTTTTGTCGGATCCATCCCGAAGGTCACATTATTGTAACCATCCCACTGAGCAGTCACGTCCTCTCCGGACAATGGGACTGGAGGTCCAAGAAGCTCCTGATGACCATCAAAGTGAACAGTGTCTAACCTGTAGGGATGGTCTAGAGGCAGGAAACGTCGATGGCCGCAATAACAAACCTTCCTGCTAAAATTCAAGAATTTCGATGTTGTGTGTCGATGGCAATGAGGACATACTTTATGACCATGTACAGACCAACCTGATAGCATTCTATACGCAGGAAAGTCATTAATTGTCCACATTAAAGCCGCACGCAGTATGAAGGTTGTATTTGTGTTTGCATCGTAAGTCTCTACACCATCAATGAACAAAGATTTTAACTCCTCAATCAGAGGTCGGAGATAGATGTCGATATTGTTTCCCGGTGAGTTTGGTCCGTCGATAAGAAGAGGCATCATAAAGTATGATTGGTCCATAGCCAACCAAGGCGACAGATTATAAATTATCATTACAACGGGCCATGTGCTGTGACTTCCAGCCATATAGTTGAATGGGCAGAAGCCACCACTAGCTAGTCCGAGCCGGACATTGCGAGGATCGCTACTGAATATTGCGTGCCTCCTATCGAAATCCTTCCATGCCGGTAAATCTCTTGGATGGCTCATTTTTCCATCTTCACTTGGATGAGCACGGTGATGCCAAATCATTGCCTCAGCTGTTTTCTTGCACCTGAATAGCCTCTGTAGCCTCTGTGTTATGGGAAAGTATCGTGCTATCTTGACAGGTATATCAGGCTTCTTATCAGAATCTTTCGGCTTATATCTGGCATCTCCGCATGTTGGACACTCTTTCAAATCTGAATTCTCTTTCCGGTACAACACTCAATTTTTAGGACATGCTTGAATCTTCTCACACTTCAGACCCAAATCAAACATCATCTTCTGGGCTCCGTACCAGCTGTCGGGCACGTTATTTCCCTGGGGCATAGAATCTTTCAAGAATGAAAGAAGCATTGTGAATGACTTGTTGCTCCATCCATTTAAGCAATTAATCTGGAAAAGTTGGACGAACCATGAGAGGGTGGAATACTTTGCATTCTCATAAATTGGTTTTCTTGTTTCATTCATGAAATTTTCATATTTATCCGCACGCGGTCCTTGACCGGAAGGAATGTCATCTTCGGTACGAATAGATTCATCTAGGGCAGCCTCTACCATATCCTCCATTTCTTCTGATGGAAATAAATTATCGTCTTCTCCTTCTTCTCCTGCCGCATTATCGTGTTCTCCTTCTTCTTCTGCCGCATTACTGCATTCTTCTCCTTCCCCGTGATATTTCTAAGTTGTATAAAGTCTAGTAAAACCATATTTTATGATATGAAGCTCTGCCAATTCTACCTTCTGTCAGTACTTATTCCCACATCTATCGCACGGACAGAGAATCTTCTCTATCACGATCTTATTATGTGCGCGTGGAAATTTAATAAAAGCAGCAACCCCTGCGACAAACTTAGGTTGCATACGTTGTTGCCAATCTACATACATCCAGTCCTTAACTCTGACGTACTCATGGACCATGTTAGACTGTATAACATATAAATTGTTGGTTATGGTGACTATATTGAGAAATCTAAGAACGGGATGGTTACTAACAAAGGAGAAAATCCGTGTATATGCTTTGTGTGTGCGTTTATCGTTGAAAAGAATAAATTATCGAACGTATGTTAACCGATAAACGGGGACTAAGTGGCGCTTTGAGTTTCATATATGAATATCGATGAGAATATGAAAGTTTCATATTATCATCGAGTATCATATATTAGTTTTAACTTGAACATCTTGAATCACTCTCTAAATATGCGTTTGTTGTGTATTCTTATTGTATGTGTGTGTTTCGGCTGTCGGGGGTAAGGCTTCTATCCCATTAAGAATGTATAGAGAGAACACCCATTCGCTTGTGCTTTCAACCGTTTCGAGTAAATTTCGGCAGCACCTCCTCGCTGTTCTCCGAGTACACTGTAATAGAATAGATAATCATTTCAAAGCTGTAAAATAACGTTGAAATGAACATCTAATCTATCTTTGTACACGGAGAACCAGCGGAAAGGTACCGACGAAATATCTCGAAATGGATGAAAACATAAGTGAATGAAGGTGTTTGCTTTATACATTCCTAACTTGGCCATACGGGACAAATCTATCGGTTATCATACGATTGAATCTTCTTGTCACATAGACTATACGACTGTTGTTAGTATCGAGCTATACCGTCCGATATTTAACAACCTTCGTATAGTTCTATGTCACGACGAACATCGCACGTATGTTAACCGATAGACGGGGACTAAGTGGCGCTTTTAGTTTCATATATGAGTATCGATGAGAATATGAAGGTTTCATATTATCATCGAGTATCATATGTTGGTTTTAACTTGAACATCTTGAATCACTCTCTAATTATGCGTTTGTTGTGTATTCTTGTTGTATGTGTGTGTTCCGGCTGTCGAGGGTAAGGCTTCTATCCCATTAAGAATGTATAGAGCGAACACCCATTCGCTTGTGCTTTCAACCGTTTCGAGTAAATTACGACAGCACCTCCCCGCTGTTGTCCGAGTACACTGTAATAGAATAAATAATCAATTCAAAGCTGTGAAACAACGTTGAAATGAACATCTAATCTATCTTTGTACATAGAGAACCAGTGGAAAGGTACCGACGAAATATCTCGAAACGGATGAAAACACAAGTGAATGAAGGTGTTTGTTTTATACATTCCTAACTTGTCCACACGGGACAAATCTATCGGTTATCATACGATTGAATCTTCTAGTCACATAGACTATACGACGGTTGTTAGTATTGAGCTATATAGTCCAATATTTAACAACCTTCGTATAGTTCTATGTCACGACGAATATCGAACGTATGTTAACCGATAGACGGGGACTAAGTGGCGCTTTGAGTTTCATATATGAGTATCGATGAGAATATGAAAGTTTCATATTATCATCGAGCATCATATATTGGTTTTAACTTGAACATCTTGAATCACTCTCTAATGATGCGTTTGCTGTGTATTCTTGTTGTATGTATGTGTTTAGGCTGTCGAGGGTAAGGCTTCTATCCCATTAAGAATGTATAGAGCGAACACCCATTCTCTTGTGCTTTCAACCGTTTTGAGTAAATTTCGGCAGCACCTCCCCGCTGTTCTCTGAGTACACTGTAATAGAATAGATAATCATTTCAAAGCTGTGAAACAACTTTGAAATGAACATCTAATCTATCTTTGTACACGGAGAACCAGCGGAAAGGTACCGACGAAATATCTCGAAACGGATGAAAACACAAGTGAATGAAGGTGTTTGCTTTATACATTCCTAACTTGTCCACACGGGACAAATCTATCGGTTATCATACGATTGAATCTTCTCGTCATATAGACTATACGACGGTTGTTAGTATCGAGTTATACCATCCGATATTTAACAACTTTCGTATAGTTCTATGTCACGACGAACATCGAACGTATGTTAACCGATAGACGGGGACTAAGTGGCGCTTTAAGTTTCATATATGAGTATCGATGAGAATATGAAAGTTTCATATTATCATCGAGTATCATATATTGGTTTTAACTTGAATATCTTGAATCACTCTCTAATGATGCGTTTGTTGTGTATTCTTGTTGTATGTGTGTTTCGGCTGTCGGGGGTAAGGCTTCTATCGGTTATCATACGATTGAATCTTCTCGTCACATAGACTATACGATGTATTTAAATAAAATATAAAGTAACTGATATAACATGATTTTAAACTTATGAAATAATACTTGCTTCGTTACTTGCAAGTTGCAACTTGAGAATAAGATATATGAAGAATTGAGCATTAAAGAACTAAGATGCATTAGACTTGAGATTGAGATACATACCCTCAACATAGAAAAGAAATCAATAAACAAGATGAATATAATATAAATTCAAGTTGAAAGAATATATATCAAATAAACTAACGAAGATCAAACAGAATTGGAAAAATATAAATATGAAGTATCACGATTCACAACAAACATTGGTAAAAGAAAATAAGTTAACTAAATAATGCATGCCTAGATGCATTCAAAGTTAAAACATAAAGATATAAACATAATGTCACAACAAACATTGGTAAAAGAAAATAAATTAACTAAATATCACGATTCATAAACATTTTCCTTGGGTATTTTTAGATTAAAAATTTGATTCTTATGCTTAACGATAAAAACCGCTCGAAAAGTAGTATGTTTAGCTATATTTATCTATATATTTATTTGAGGCAATTCATATCAAAGTTTATTTTTGATAGACATCACTACATCTATGAATCACTTAATCATTCATAATTTAGCTAGGCCATATAATCATCTTATTGTTTAGAAGCTTAATGCCCATATATGCAACAAAACAAGTGAATTAGTAACACAAAAAACTTTTTTCAATACTATATAAAAAAAAACTTTCATTACATTTAAGTACCTCACATAACTCCACATAATTTCATACAAAAGAATCATGAATCCCTCACACTCAAATCACCAAATCTAAACACTTATTCCCATTTGACCCTTACTTTGTTTGTGTGCTTAAACTCATAAGCGAACACAATGCTACCATTCATTCTCTTGACCAAAAATCTCTCTACCAACACATAACAACCAAATTTTTTCCACCAAATTTCTCCTTTATAAATCTCTTCAATCCTCTCCAGTCTCTCTTCACCAACAAAACCCCCTCTTTTTTGCTCCCATCTCATCCTCTCCCATAAAAGTAAGCTCAATCCAAATCCATTTTCTGAAGAATCAACATCCTTAAACGAAATCAAACCATCTTTAATCTCATAATAACCCTCACTTGTTGTTCCTCTCACGGTCAAAAATGGCATCTCTCTTATAACATCGACACTGACGCCAACCTTCAGACCTTTTCCTTCCCCGTCGCTATTCCGTTCCGTATCTGATACCAAAAATGGTAATTTTGGTTTTATCGAGTTAAATTTTCCTAAAAATCACAACCCAACCCTAACCTTAGCCCCAGCCGAACCCCAACCCCAACCCTAACCCCAGCCCCAGCCCCAGCCGAACCCTCACCCTAACCCTAACCCCAACCCCAACCGCAACCCCAGCCGAACCCCAACCCTAACCGCAACCCCAACCCCAGCCCCAACCGCAACCCCAACCCTAACCCTAACGCTAACCCCAATCGATGCCTAACCCTAACCCTCATCGGTACACAAACCCTGAACCCTAGCCCTAAAATAATCAAAAATTTGTTTAATTGAAAATTTACTAACCTGTGCGGTGGAGGAGACGATCGATCGGTGGTCGACAATCGATGCAATCAGTGACGAGGAAGAATGGGAACGAGATCGGCGACGAAAGAGAGAGAGAACGGCGACGAGAACGTCGACGGGAACGAGTGATTTGGGGATTTTGGGAGTTTCGCGCGCGAGAGGAGATAATCAGCGTAGGGCATTTCTGTGCCATTTTTATTAAATCCCCATTTAGATGCCCCTATGGATTAGTCCGTAGGTCATTGGTTTGCAGCTCCGTAGGGGCAAACAACAAATTACGATTTAATATTTTTAAATCAAAACGCCTGGGACCGTAGGGGCATCCGTAGGGCCAAAATAAATCTGCCCCTACGGATTTCATTATCCGTAGGGGTAACCCCCTATTTTAGTAGTGACCACATCATCATCCCTTGAAAAAGATCTTAGATGGGGGCTTGAATAGGACTAAGCAACCAATATACCCAAATTAAAAATTCTAAATACTTGTTAGTCGAAATGACACTTTTAAAGCTAGGCAAAAGATAAACTAATAAAGATGAGTAGCTAAGCAAAACTACAATTGTGAAACATAAGCATCAAGCAAGCACAATAAGCATATAGGGCATAAAGAGATAAATATGCGATTTTTAAGCTATCAATGTAAAGCAAGAGAAATAGAAATTGCAAACGTAAACACAAGCGATTTATAGTAGTTTGGCGCTCCGATAACATTTCGGTCCCTAGTCCACTTTCTTTATGCCTTCAAGCCCGTTCCACTTAATCTTTACGTCTCCTACGAGACTATACGTTGCTCGACACACGAACAATACTTCTCTTTATAAGCTCCCTTCTCTTACAAAGGCACCCTTGCATTCAAGAGTTCTCACACAGGAAATGAAAAAACCATCCCTCACTCTTCTCTCTTACAAAGACACTCTTGCACTCAAGAGTTCCCATACAAAGAAAAGAAGAGTAAACAATTTAAGCACAAGATTACTCTCAATAGAGTTTTACAATTGAAACTTGCTAATACTCAAGAAAATGGAATATCAAATTATAGTTCTTGAGTGATTTTTTGTGTTGTGAGAGATGATAGAAATGCAAATAGAGATTTTGCTCTCACAAGAGATGAGATGATCATTTGAGATATTCAAGTTTCAGTTTTGTAAGTGATAACCATCAAAAATCCCATAAAAACATATTTATAGCATGGGATAAAACACTAGCCATTTTAAATGATATCAGCGGAATTTAACAATGGCAGACGTTTGAAGAAAGAATCGGCAGACATCTAAAGCTTTAAAATAAAAATCCTAACAGCTATAAATGGTAAAAAAAATCGAAATATTTGACGTCTGCCCATAAAGCCCAGACGTCTGACTCTTATTTCTGAAGAAATGCAAGTAAGAGCACAGAGAGTACACAGACGTCTTAAAAACAAAAACCGTTTTCCCAAAAACAAAATCAGACGCCTGTGTTGGGGTCAAACATTACACCCCAGCTGACCAAGTCAAAGTCAAAGTCAAAATCAACCCCAATTCAAGTGGGCCCGAGCCTAAGCAAGCGGGCCCAAACCCAAGCCAAGTGGGCCCAAGCCCAAGTTAAGACCGAGCATGGAAAGGGCCGGCTCTATACCAAAAAGGAGGCAATAAATTAGTTTAATGCAATTTTTTTAGAAATAAATATATGAAAAATAGGCAAAAGGCCAAAATTTTGTAAGCCCCATGGCCTATGTGCAAAAAGAAATAAGTACATAAGACATGGAGAGGCACAAGTGCCATTTGGAAAAGCTCAAAAGGCTATATGTAAAGTGTATAGCCTATGAAAGGTAAATATGATGAGAAAATCAATGACAACTTTCATTCTCTAAAAAACTCTAGGGTTTGTACCTCCATCTTCTCTTTC
This sequence comes from Agapanthus africanus, assembly GCA_030015575.1. Classification (NCBI taxonomy): domain Eukaryota; kingdom Viridiplantae; phylum Streptophyta; class Magnoliopsida; order Asparagales; family Amaryllidaceae; genus Agapanthus; species Agapanthus africanus. Next base: position 192,845,307 of record JASDDO010000024.1, on the reverse strand, counting down.
TCAAGTTTTTTTTCTCTTCTTCTTCATTTCCAATCAAATCAAGAGCTTAGCTTTCTTTTTCTCAAAACTAAATAAAGTATCACCATAAAACTCTTGAAGGGGGGTTCAGATCTCCCATCAAATTCCTAAAAGGGAGTTTTTTTTAAACCCACCTTCCTTTTTCCCCAAGATCCAGCAAAAAGATAGGAGGAGGAAGAAGAAGACCCACCTCCAAAATTCCTACTTTGGGAGAATCCAAGGCTCAAGGGAGAAAAAAGGAGTCTCTTTTGATTATCTCCGAAGATCTTTGAGGAGTTCAACTCCAAGATCCAAATTCTTAAAAGAGTTTAACTCCAAATTCAGATCTTTTAGGAGCTTCATTCCAAATCCAAATATTTTGGGAGTTCAACTCCAAATCTACACTCAATTCCTATTCCGGGGTTCAACTCCAAACCCAAGAGCTTAGCCCCTTCTTCCGCTGGTGTTCCCAGCGGCCGCGTGCCGTGCACGTGGCCCGCTGGCGCCCAGCGGCCAAGTGTGGTGCATGTGGTCTGCTGGCGTCCAGCGGTCACGTCATGTCTCACGCGTCCTTAGGACGTTCCTCATTCCTCTTTTTCTCACACTCTCCACACTCAAAACACTTCCCCCGTTAGAAAAAATTTCTAACGGGGCGTTGCCCCGCACCCCGCAAGGGGCTGCTCGCCCCTTTGACCCCCAGCCTACTATCCGGGTAAAGGGATCCCAGTAAACTATGCAAGGCCTCCAATACATCCAAAACACAATGTATGCGCACCGCACACTGAGTTCACATAACTAGTTTTACCCATCAATCGGAGGTTCTCTCGCGTCAAAAGCGAGCGGTAATTAACAACAACTTAGTCCGCGACTGCCAGAGATTCAGAACCCCACAACCAATAAACCCTGGCCTACCTCAGATAGAGGGAATCTGTAATACGCCTGACAAGCGACGCGTATTTCCTATCTCAATAGGGTGACGAAAAACACTTTTCAGATTCTGGCACGTCCGGTAGGACCTTTCTCTCCTCCCATATTTCGGGTCAAGTGTTCATGCAAACTCATTTAACATACATACCGATATTTGTACTGAAATAATGCTTTTCCATGCAGCAATCAACTTTCAACGACGATGTCTTTTAAGATAAATTCAGCTTCCGAGGCGACTCCGATCCCGTACGTGGTCAAGATCAATGATCGCGTGATTCTCCCCGCAAGCCTTAGTCGGTAGTGGGAGAAATTGCCCCGCCAATTTGGTTCCGTCATCATCTATCCTACCGGAAGCACTCATCTGGCAGAAATCCCGGCAAACCAGGTGGCCAAGCCGGTCTCAAGGGGTAAGAGGCCGAATGTTGTGATTGCTAAGGCACCACAACCCAAACTTAAGATAGTGTCCGAATGACTCTCTGCTGCTCCAGCTGGGGGCAAGACTGCCGGAACAAAGGGCATCATTAAATGTCGTGGACGAGCTCAGGCGACGACTCCAATAAGTGCACAATCAGGCGTATCTCCAAAGCTCTCCATCGCTCAGTCTACGGTAGCTACCTGAAGAGCCGAAGCCTGCCAAATCCTCAAAACAGAAAGGTTGAGACAGAAACGGCTCAGGTATCGAGCCAACAAGAGGGCCGGGACTCTGGCCAAATGGAATCTAGTGAGATTCTAAGAGCAGGGTTATCTTGGGACGACGGCTGAGTCGGCCGTAAAAGTCAGCAATTCCTTCGAACCTCTGAAATGGGTTCAGAAAAACGCCATGACCTCCATAATCAAGAAGACAACAGTCTGAACGATGCTATAAAGAGACGTGTCCCAGCCCCAACAAAGAAAGCATGACACCGTCTCTTCAAGAGTCTATCAGGCACTCTGGGCTGTGCGAAAGCATCGGGGAAAATCCAACAAAAGAAGCACCAGCACCACTCAAGAACCCGGTCAAACCATCCATTTTCAATCGATTGTCCGTTACCGAAACAGAAGGGCCACGACATCAGTCCACGAAATCAACTGCCAATAATGAAAGGACGTCCGAATATGTTATCCACACAGTCTATATGGCGGGCACACGTTCCAGCGACAACCTTCGCGGCAAAGTAAGGATGGGGCCACCACATCCCAAGCCAGATCTGGCTTGAATGTGGTTGCCACTTCCCAAGATCAACCTCCGCATGACGATGAAAACCCTCTTGATGAGGTCAACAGGCAGAAAGACCCCTCTGTCCATATAGAGTCAAGCTCGGATATTGGGGAAGAGCCGAGTTCCAGCCCCAGGACCGCAGAGTAGAAGCTGGTTCAAGAGCTCCGAAAACAACTTAGGAGAAAAGATAAATAGATGGCCAAGCTTTACTCAAAAATCGATGACCTGACAAACGTCGTAATGCAGCTCACGGCTCAAGTTGCTCAAGCACCTTCCAATCAAGCATAGGTCTCTCTTCATGTGCCGGGCAATAATGACCCGAAGAAACCGATGCCTGTACCCTTGGGTCCAAGTTTAGGCGAGCCGCACGAAAGACGACCACATTCCACTTCTGGGGATGCCTTGGCCCTAGATGGCACTATCCCGCTAACACAAGATCGAATAATGGATTTGATCACCAGCAAGGTTAAAACATTGGTGGACAAAACCGAAGTTCAGAATGAAATTGGCAGCAGTGGGCGGCTATATCCCGCATTGTACGATCTGATCGAGCTCCCCAGCAGTTATGTCATTCCTAAGTTAGGAAGATTTGAAGGGACGAGAAATGCAAATCAGCATGTCACCTACTTTAAAGCGTCGTGCGGAAATACAGGGGGCAATGATGCACTCCTTCTTCGTCAGTTTGTCTACAGCCTGACGATGTCACTTTCGACTGGTACGCGAGCATACCAGACGGGTCCGTCACTACTTTTACCTAAATGGAGTTTCTATTTCGGTAAAGGTTCATGAGTGTCAGTGATAAGATCTCCATTGCTGACCTTGTAAGGACCAAGATAGGGAAAAACGAAAGAAACACGAACTTTATCGCCCGATGGCGTAATCTCACGGTTAAGTGTGAACCGCTACTGGAGCAGGACCAGTCCATCAGCCTTCTTATTGGGAACCTCAGCAATTGGATGGTCACATTCTTATATACAGCAGGCCTCAAGACATTTTAAGAGCTGACCAAAAGAGTTTAAATGTTGGAACGCTCGAAATAAGAGTCTACCTCGGACTCTCAAAGTTACAAGCCTTGGAAGAACTGAAAGAACGACAACCGTAAAATCGGAAATTTCAATAATACCAATGCCTTCAACGCGTCTGATCAGTCGAAAATAATGTATTTTTAACACGTCAATTTCCCTATCATTTGCACTCATCTAGTAGTGTTCGGTTTGCATATTACACATATTAGCAAAACAGCTGTAAAATACCAGATTACTTATGTTGTATACTAAAACCGGCATTTCGAGAGAAATTGTGTGTTTATCATGGCATCGCATCATTCTTGTATAGTGCAACACTTGTTTCGAAGTCTGTGCAGGAAATTTCAGGAATGAGCCAAAATTGTCAAAGTGCTAATAAAAGATACGCCAACTCAAAGATTTGAGATCTGGCAGTGATACAGAAAGCCAAATGAGATTTCACATATTTTAGAAAGGCCCAAATGTCAGCCCAAGAGATACCAGAGACTTTCATAGCCTAAGGCTTCAAAAGAGCCGCGGATCCGCGGCCAGAACCCCCTTGGCGCCGCGGATCCGCGGCGCTTTGATGACGTCAGCGGTTCAATTTTCTACACGTGCCTTCCAATAACGTTATAAGCTTCCAGAAGACTCCAGAATGCCACGTGGCACCCCTTCCAAGCACAAAACTTCCAAAATCCGGTCAACACACCTGCACCGTCTAATCCTTTGCAGTTGACCGGTACTGATGAATCCTCTTCATTCATGAACTTGCTTTTGACAATAAAGACTTCCGTCGATAAAATTGAGAAAAACTCTGCGTCCCAAAGCGAGACTATTAAATCGATGGAAGAAGAAATTGCACGATTAAAAACTGAAATGAGTGCAAGAGAGAAAGTGAAACTTCCTGCTCAACCTTTACCCAATCCTGGCTATTCACATCATGTGAATGCAATCACGTTGAGATCTGGAAGAGTGCTTGACAATCACGTTGAGGAAGAGATTGATGACACTGAAAAATCTATCAATGATACCCCGGCTGAGACCTTTCCTTCCACTTCTACTTCTAATTCTGACCCCAGTTCGTCTACCCCACCATTTTCTTCCGAGCCTATTCTCCGTTTTCCCCAAGGCTCGACACCTCAGCCCAGCTCTTCTAGTCCACAGAAAACAATCCCCACTCCTATTCTTAGATCGTTTCCACCCATACGATATTCTCCAATGTTGGACCCTGATCTTATTGCTCAAGCTCCTTACCCGAATTGGTTAAGGGGAAACACACTGAGTCCAAAAATGGAGAAAATCACTGAAATCCTGAAACAGGTTAACATCAACATCCCTCTTCTAGATGCTATCCAACAAGTCCCCGCTTATGCGAAAACTCTTAAGGACTTGTGCACTAGAAAGAGGAAGACTCAAGTGCCCAAGAAGATATTTATGGCAAAAACAGTAGACACAGCCTTTCCCCAACAATTACCGAGGAAACGTAAGGATCCTGGCTATCCTACGATTTCCATTTCTATCGGGGAAAAACACATCAACCGTGCTCTACTTGATCTTGGCGCAAGTGTTAACCTGCTTCCTTTCTCAGTCTACGAGCAGTTAGGGATCGGAGAGTTGAAACCAGCTCCTTGCACTCTCCAGATGGATGACCGATCTAGCACCAAACCTAGGGGTGAACTGGAGGATGTGTTAATAAAAATCGGGGAATTTGTATTCCCTGTGGACTTTATTGTAATTGATACACAGCCTGTAGCGAACCCACGGAATCAAATTCCAGTGATTTTAGGTCGCCCCTTTTTGGCCACTTCCAATGCTATCATCAACTGTCGTAATGGTTCTATGACCCTATCCTTCGGGAATAGGTCAATAGAGCTGAACATTTACAAGTTGGGAAGTGTACCCTCCGAACCTACTGCTCAGGTCTATTCTGTCGACTTAATGGATGTCGACAGCAGCGAATTTGATGATCCTCATGATACCGATCTAGACTCTTTTCATACGTTGTTGTTTGACCCAACTATGTATCATACACATACAGACTCTTCCACCAAGTTGTCCGAGTCAACAACTAACACTGATTATGAAATGCTTTTAGAGTCTGAAGATCATCCCGCACTTTGTGATGACATTATTCTTCGGGGTATTGATGAGACTTTTGAGGAGATCTTCGCTGAAGAACTCGCATTTTTGAATGACACGGGTGTTGAGATGAATCATCTCCCAATCAATGAAATTGAACCTCCACCCCTTCTTCTGAACTGTAAAAAGAATGTGAGTAATCTATCACAATCACTGCATCGTCTCTTTAAAATGAGACGCACACATATTCTATTCCACCACTTACCCTTTCCCCACTTCTTCTTCCACCAACATAAGCACTACATTGATAAAATTTTCGAATGGTTGGTGTTGACCTTCGGTCTTTGCAAAGCTTGGCATCGACCGATGATTTTTGACCCCCTCATGTGATTTTTAAAGATTAACATGGCTTAACTCAAGTTTGGGGGGGGGTGTAATCTGGCTCTTGAAAAGAAATTTTTTTACACAAAATGATGAGCCAAAAATAAGTTTGGGAGAGGATCTTCACTTAAATATTTTGCCCCCACTAATAATTCCTCCCAGGCTTACAAGTTTTTTTGTAGATATAGTGGTTGGCAACAGTGAGAACACTGTTGAAAACAAGTTTGGGGGAAGTTTGTGCTTATTTTTGCATCATTTGCATATCACTTTGCATAAGCACAAAACATTTTGAAAAACCTATAAAAATTTAAAAAATTTCAAAAAAAATAAATAATTTTGTACATAAATAAGATAATAAAAGATTAGATAGTGAAAAATTACATCCAAAAGATTAGAAAAAATTAAGAAAACCAAGAAAATTAGAAGTTTTCTTATACAAACTAGTAATAAAGTAGTTATGAGCCGTTGTCCCAAGGGTTAGTAAGATGAAAGAAGTCACTAATCTGAGAATAAAAATAAGTCTGAAAAATAGTTCCTATTCTGAAAGCCAAACATTTTGAACGTTGACACCCTACTATTCGCACTTACACACGTCATGAAACTCGGGATAGTAGAGGATACCTTGAAATGCTCTTGTCTAAAAGCCAAAGTATGAAGGAAATAAAAAAAATATGAATAAAATATAAAATGGTGAGAAAAATGAACACTGGTTTTGTTATCGCCAAGGCAGCAATAAAAAAATATAGCGAGGGTGCCTCTTCACCTAATGCCCTAAGGCCAACTGGTCTGGGAGTCACTGCTAAGCCTTAGGTGGTGCAAGACGAGGAAATACACCTAATAAGCAAGCATATGAGTAATCGGTCGGTTAGTACCTCAAGAAATATTAACGGTCGCATGAAAGTGTGTGAGCAAATTCATCTAAATATTCATTAATTAAAAAGTACTGAGACAGATGGACAAGAGTATGATAGCTTGAATTGATATCTCCGGGTGTAGGGATGTATATTATACACACGTAGGGTTATATAATCGATGTTTGGAAGAAAGATAGGAATGAAGAATAAAGACGATATTTTATTGAGGGATGATGTGATTTCTAACATCTTTTCATGACTATTAAGATAGGGCTCATGACAACCGAAAAGCTAGCATAGTTGGAAACTCTAATTTTCAAAGTCTTTCTTTTACATTTCTTATCTTTATATGTAAATTTCATGATCTTCCTTTTATTATTGGATTTTGTGGGTGCAATCCGCTGAAAACCCTCAGGAGACAACACTCCTCCTACTAGGGACACCTAGAGATTTAAAGGCTTGTTGCACGTGCTCAGTGCAATCGTGTTGCCTACGAAAGTGTGCTAGTTAGTTTTTCTCTTTCTTTATTTTCTCCTTCTCTTTTTAATAAAACAATTCGCTCAAGACGACCGAAAATAACTTTGGGGAAATTTGATCGGTCGAAAATAATGTATTTTTAACACGTCAATTTCCCTATCATTTGCACTCATCTAGTAGTGTTCGGTTTGCATATTACACATATTAGCAAAACAGCTGTAAAATACCAGATTACCTGTGTTGTATACTAAAACCGGCATTTCGAGAGAAATTGTGTGTTTATCATGGCATCGCATCATTCTTGTTTAGCGCAACAATTGTTTCGAAGTCTATGCGGGAAATTTAAGGAACCGAGCCAAAATTCTCAAAGTGCTGATAAAAGATACGCCAACTCAAAGATTTGAGATCTGGCAATGATACAGAAAGCCAAATGAGATTTCACATATTTTAGAAAGGCCCAAATTTCAGCCCAAGAGATACCAGAGACTTTCATAGCCCAAGGCTTCAAAAGAGCCGCGGATCCGTGGCCAGAACCCCCTTGGCGCCGCGGATCCGCGGCGCTTTAATGACATCAGCGGCTCAATTTTCTGCACGTGCCTTCCAATAACGGTATAAGCTTCCAGAAGACTCCAGAATGCCACGTGGCTTCATCAAGAAGGCTCGGCCTAACAAACTCAACCTAGAATATTCCCTCCAACTAACTTCTTCTAGAAGCCTCTCTCTAACAAACTTTTGGAGGAAAATTTGAAATTTGAATTCTAGATCTAGGGTTTTGATGGATTATAAAAGGAAACCTAGATCTAAGGTTAAGGGTCTTCTTCTTCTCTCTCTCCACTCTTCAAACAAGTTGAGTGACACAACTTGTAAACCCTAATTCAAATTCCAAAGCCAAATTCAAGATCTCGAGTTCCAAATCAAGCGAGAAGCCTTCAACCTTTTAGGAGCGGAGCCGATCTTCAATCCAACAAGTGATCCAAGCCGATCCGTGACTTTAGGAGACGAGCAAAGCCAAATCGATGATCGAGTTCATTCCTCATTGTAGTTCATGAGCGAATTGTAACGGAATTGTTGATAAATAAAATGTGAAATTCTTTAATCTTGCTTTCTTTAAATTCTTGCATCATGATTCGATCTCAATTTGTGATTGTGGTTCTTGTTGTAATGTTTGAGTAAAACTCCGCTCGTAAAGGAGTCGAGATGATCAATAGATGATGATGTGACAAATCTTGAAACGATTCTTAAGTCCTATGAGTTTTGTAAACTCTTGTAAATTGAAGAATCGACGACCTAGTTTCGATGCGATGCTTTCTTGATTGTGTTCGCTCGAAATTGGGGATCCACGATCGATTCTTGAATTTACTAGAGGCTAGAATGTGAATGATATCGACGAAAGAACAAGGGATAGAAGATGAAACCCTAGTTTCACAAGAAATCCCTAATTCTCATTGATCATCATCGATCTAGTATCAATTCATCGATGGATAAGAATACGTAATCGCTAGATTTCATCACATCTATAGATCTGATCGATTCCTACGAGCCTCACTTCGATTCTTGATATTTGGTTTGGAAATCATAAATTCTCAATTCTTGATTTTAATGTTTTCTAGTTATTAGATCTAAATTTTACTAGTTCTTGAACTTCAATTCTATAAATCATGAATTGTTTCTTTTCTTTTCTTTAAATTTTCGACTCATCTAATTCGAAATACGAACGATTACACTTTCCCTGTGGACGATCCGCACTCGCTAACGCGCTATAATTGACACCATTATTGATTGCGGTCAAAATATTTTTGGTTGTGATTTCTATTCATTTTCTACCTACACACAGGAAAATCAAATCAATCAGCGTCTGACAATGAAGACAAGAGAAAGGCGGGCGGATCAAAAATAAACCGGGCTCGAAAGCAAGTGCAAGGAGGAGAAAGGCCTTCATTAGAGGAGAGAAAGAATAAAGTCTACTCTTTTAGAAAGGAAAAGATCCGCAAGATATTCAAAGAAGCCTTGAACAACGGTTTACAATTGCCAGAATCGAAAAGACCCCACAAAGCAAAAATGACCGACAATTCTCTATATTGCCCGTACCACCGAGTAGTGAGTCATGCAATCGAGGATTGCTATATTTTCAAAGACTGGGTCGAAAATCCGTACAATACTAGGGAGATCGAGTTGTCCAAGGGTGTCTTGGTGAACAATCAAGCTGCAACTACCAACTTTATACAGACACAAGTTGAACCTTTCTGAGAGCAGACAGCTGAACCCGCTACCTTGAGAAATGAAACTAACTTATCGCAGCCTCCATGGAGCATGCACATGTCTAAAAAGATGAAGAAGATGCTAAAGCTACTTCAGAAAGAGCCCAGAACAGAATGTGATAACCTTTTTCATTTCATAGACGCATTAGACATATCTACTTAGATTTCATTATCGATATCATTTCTAACCCACGTAACCGAAAACAACCCGTCTTTTGAAACAGACGGTCGGAGCACTCTAAGTCTTCTCTTTTCTTCATCCTCATCGCTGTCCTCCATACGATCCTCAAATTCTGGAATATCGTAAACATCTCTGGGTTTCCAACGGCATACGATACTCCATCCCAGATACTTCAAGCACTGTGAGTAGTATACTTGGAATACTTGGTTCGGAAATATAAATAGATCGTCCTGATCGTAAAATCGAAGTGTGTTCACGTTAGTCAATCCATATTTATCTTTCCAAGTTCCGAGATTATTTCTCCACTTATCCGTATCGGTTCGTGTATCATATTAAGTACACTGAAATATATAAAACGGTTCTGATCGTTCGTGATATTGGATGCCAAGTATGCAATTTAAGTATCTATAATAAATCACATCATCCGATCCTACCGTCGCAATCCCACTATTCTGAGTGGTTCGAGATGTTTCTATGTCCTTAACTTCAAATTTGTATCCAAGGACACCGAATCCTTTATAATATACAACCTCCATACTAAGAAACTAGGCTAAACATCTTGAATCTCTCTCTAATGATGCAAATAAGTTCGGATCGTGGATCTGACAAAACAAATTTTACGGCAAATACATAATGATATAAATTTAGATTAAGACTGATAGCAATAATATATTATTCGAATAACTTATATGATCTGCAACCCAATCGCAAAAATCATCCTGATGATATTTTTCCAATCGTTCATCATTCCAATCAGGATGCCCCTCACGTATCTCATTAATATAAATTCTGTTCTCAACAATAAATTATGATAATAATATTATATCATTTCATACATACACAAACACAAATATAACAATTAATACAAAAAAAATTTACTCTCTAATTTTTTCAAGACATTCACTACTGAGGAGGATAAACCGATATATCTTGTTGATAAATATAGTGTCTACTCTCTTATAATCAGCTTTACCATATGACCCATCCTGAATTCTCCGAGACCGGTTAGGCTTCGTCTCAATGTTCTCGTCCAGATAGCAGGAACAAAATGTGGTTAATTCATCTAGAAGATAACCTTGCATGATAGAACCCTCTGGTCGATTTCTATTGCGTATATACTTTTTTAGAGTGCAGAGATACCTAAAGAAAAATATGTTAAATAAATAAATATGGGCACAACAATAATTTTACAAATTGCGTGAAACGAAAAATTCCACGTACCTTTCGACGGGATACATCTATCGATATTGTACCAGTCCGGCAAACTTAGCGTCGGTTGTAAGATGAACCGTCAGGTGTATTATGATATCGAAGAATGATGGTAAGAAAATACTCTCAAGCTTGCAAAGTATCAATAAAATAGAATTTTTAGATTTTCCAGCGTCACAACATCCAAGGTTTTAGCGCACAATTTTCAAAAAAAGCAAGAAAGATCATTGATTACTAGACCAACCAATTCGGGAAGGAAAGTCCTTAGGGCTAATAGGAGAAGGTGCTCCATAATAACATGGTGATCATGACTTTTCAGCCTATCGATTTTGCCTTTCACAATTTTTATTTTCTTGCTAAATGATCCTGAGAAAGCCGTGGGAACTTTCAAATTATGCAACACCTGCAGGAAACTTTTTTTCTCCGGTTGTGATATATGATACGCGATATTGGGAAGTACAAACTTGCCCGGTTTACCTGCTACCGGTTTAGAATGCAATTCACTTCTAATTTCCTAGTCCTGAAGATCCATACGAACACGGATGTTGTCTTTCGATTTTCCGTCTTTACAAAGAAGCAAGTTGAGTACGTGCTCGGATACTCCCTTCTCTATGTGCATGACGTCCAGACAATGACGCACTAAATTTGTTGCCCAGTACGGAAGCTCGTAGAAAATACTTAACTTGTTACAGTAAGGTGGTTTGACCTGTTTTGTCGGATCTATCCCGAAAGTCACATTATTGTAACCATCCCACTGAGCAATCACGTCCTCTCCGGACAATGATGCTGAAGGCCCAAGAAACTCCTGATGACCATTAAAGTGAGTAGCATCTAACCTGTAGGGATAATCTAGTGGCAGGAAACGCCAATGACCGCAATAACAAACCTTCCTGCTAAAATTCAACCATTTCGATGTTGTATATTGATGGCAATAAGGGAATGCTTTGTGACCATGTACGGACCAACCTGATAGCATTCCATATACAGAAAAGTCATTAATTGTCCATATTAAAGCCGCACGCATTGTGAAGGTTGTATCTGTGTTTGCATCGTAAGTATCTATACCATCAATGATTAAAAATTTTAACTCATTGATCAGAGGTCGGAGATAGACGTCGATATTGTTTCCTGGTGAGTTTGGTCCGTCAATAAGAAGAGGCATCATAAAATAAGATTGATCCATAACAAACCAAGGCGACAGATTATAAACTATCATTATAACTGGCCATGTGCTGTGGCTTCCAGCCATATAGTTGAATGGACAGAAGCCATCATTAGCGAGTCCGAGCCTGACATTGCGATGATCACTACTGAATATTTTGTGCCTCCTATCGAAATCCTTCAGTGCCGATGAATCTCTTGGATGACTCATTTTTCCATCTTCACTTGGAGCAGCACAATAATGTCAAATCATTGTCTCGGCTGTTTTCTTGCACCTGAATAGCCTCTGCAGTCTCTGTATTATAGAAAATTATCGTGTTATCTTGACAGGTATATCGGGCTTCTTATCAAATTCTTTCGGCTTATACATAGGCTCTCCGCATGTTGGACACACTTTCAAATTTGAATTCTCTTTCCGATACAACACGCAATCTTTAGGACATGCACGAATCTTCTCACACTTCAGACCCAAATCAGACATCATCTTCTGGGCTTCGTACCAGCTGTCGGACACGTTATTTTCCGGGGGCATTGAATCTTTCAGGAACTTCAGAAGTATCGTGAATGACTTATTGCTCTATCCATTTAAGCACTTAATCTGGAAAAGTTGGATGACCCCATGATAGGGTGGAATACTTTGCAGTATCATAAATTGGACTTCTGGTATCATTCATGAACTTTTCATACTTATCCGCATGTGGTCCTTGACCGGAATGAATGTCATTTTCGGTAGTGTTTCCCCCAATCAGAGCAAAGCTCTGTTTGAAATTCGAATTTCAAAAAATTGAAGTAACGCTTCAGATGCAGCGCCAAGTGCATTGCGCCCTAGGCAGCGCACCTTGTGTGCGCTAGCGCTAAGCGCGCTGCGTGCCACGTGTCAAACACGGGTGCGCTAGCGCAAGGCACGCTGTGCTCTGAGCAGAGTACCACGTGTCAAACACGGGTGCACTAACGCAAGGTGCGTTGCGCTCTGAGCAGCGCACCACGTGCAAAGCACGGATGCGCTAGCGCTGAAATTAAAAAACTCCCCACCGTTAGATCAAAAGATCTAATAATAATGATAAATCATTAATTAATCAGAATTAAATTCTGTTATAGAAAGGTTTTCCAATCTTGTTAAAAACAAGAAGATTGCCTTTTGTAAAACAGAAGCCCTGGGATCAAAGATCCAATGATGGGGAAACATCCCCAAATCAATCAGAGAAAGATCTCTTTAACTGATTCAACAAATCAGCTTGCCCTATAAAAAGGCCCCAAGACTTCAAATCTGATATAGAAGAACCCCCCCTCCCATAAGCTTGGAGATTTCAGGAAGAGAAGCATAACTCTCAGCAAAAGAAGATTTTTTCTTCAAGGTAAAAAGAATGGTGATGAACAAAGAGATGAAATCATCTCATAATTAAAAAGAAGAATTATCTTCTTAAAAGATCTACAAAGACCAAGGTCTTTTATAAAAAGATCAAAAGATCTCATCATAAAAAAAAAGAAGACTTACTTCTTTCACAGATCATAGATCTATAAGACAAATTGTCTTTCTGAGATCATGAACATCTCATTATAAAGGGGGAGCGAATTATTAAATTCTCTCAAGGATCATGGATCTATAAAGGCAAAACCTTTCATTAATACACGAGATTGAAGTATCTCCTGAATAATAAGAACTGTTGTTCTTAAATCCTGAGACAAAGTCTTTTTTAAAAGAACATAAACTTGTTTTCCAGATAATAAAAATGATAAGATGCGCCTTACGCTCTTGAAATGCGCCTTACGCTCTTGAACTGCACTTCTGCGCTCCCTAGACCGGCGCTCAGCGCCAAACGCGCCACGTGTCAATCACGTATGCGCCAATTGACAACTTGCGCTTTACGCTTCTGAAATAGCACACTGCGCTCATGGGCTGGCGCTCAGCGCCAAGCGCACCACGTGTCACTCATGTGTGCGCCACTAAACTGAAAGCGCAATGCGCTCATGGATTAGCGTTCAGCGCTCATAAACTGGCATCATGCGCTCATCATCTGGCGCCTAGCGCTGAGTACGACACGTGTCCCTTACATGTGCGCTACTTGGCAGAAGCGCAATGCGCTATTTGATTGGTGCAAAGTGCCTAGCGCACCACGTGTTGCGCTGACAGGATTAAATTCTGTTTTTTAATAAGCCCAGAGCTTTGATCAATGCTCACCATTGTTAAAAGGGCCAAGCCCAAATAAAAGCTCAACAACCCTAACTAAAATGTTAAACATTTTAATCTGATTGGACTTAGCCCAAGATTGGTCATAAGTCCTCAATTTATATTAATTGAGCCCATCTGCTCATAAATATTTTAACAGATCTTAGCCCTAAATTGGACTACAGATCTCTCAACCAACTCACACCGGTTCGAAGGTACATCTCTTTACTCCTCTGATATTTGTCGTTGTAATCCTTCAACGTCTTCAGAGAGGTGACGGGTCCCGACAACCATACATTCTATGGACTGTGGGGTCCTTAAGCCCATGGACTATGATGTCCTTAACCTGGACTGTGGGATCCGTAAGCCCATGGACTATGATGTCCTTAACCTTGACTGTGAGGTCTTTAAACTCACGGACTATGATGTCCTTAACCTGGACCGAGACGTCCTTAAACTAACAATGGACTGAGATGTCCTTAAACTAACGCTGGACCGTAATGTCCTTAAACTAATCGACTGCAATGTCCCTAAACTAAACAATAGAGTCCAAATGCTCTTTTGTTGGATCTAAATAATCTCGTTAAGTTGATCTTAGTCTAAAATGAGACTAACGTATCCTTAACATACGTTTAAGTTGATCTTAGTCCCAAATAAGGTTAACGTATCCTTAAACCCCACCCCCAAACCCAAATCTAAGAAGATACGGATTTGGACTAATCCACGCCTACGGGCGACAACATAAATTAGTCTCCGTATACAATCCACGGGCAACCAAAAACAAAAAAAAAACACGACACGAAGTGACTATCTGGAGAAGGAGAAAGTGGTTACCGTGATGCGGTAGCGTAATTAACTGCAGGGGCTTGCGCCTGCAAGGAAGAGCGTCCCCACAATAAAAAAAACCCTCAAATGAGGGGGAATCTGACAAAGTCTGCTACATCGGCCGCATCCATTTAAACCTTCGATACATGGTGCCATAAATCAACTTGGCATCTTCGGAGAGGTGGACGGATAGCACCAATTAGCATATGCTCCGAAATTCAGGCGAGTTGTCGACCGCGTCTTCCCGCGTTTTTCGGCGGGGAACAGATTCTGGCACGCCCGGTGGGACCTTTTCCTCTTTCCACTACACACTTCGTGTGTCGTGTTCGCGAACGAATCGCGGTTTGATATGGTTGCCCTTGGATTTGAGGTACTAATATTTGGTGTCTTGCTTGGTGCAGAAAACGAAAGAGCAATAGCGTCTATTTGCACGAAATGTTCCAGCTGCAACTGCAACTTCTGTTCCACCTCATCTGGAGCTATAACTTACGGGCCCCAGGCAGCCTCCCTGTTCACAATGCTGGTAGAGCAGGTGACGCCGGCTAATACCGGGTTGTTCTTCGGGACCATGCTCCCACTAGTGAGCGTTAACATCCCGCTGCCGTAAGAAGCGCAGAAGAAGTCGGTCTTTGATCGTCTCACTACCACCACGGCCCCTCTCAACGGGTCATCCAATGCCAAGCCAACAACATCAGTCTTCGATAGGCTAAGCCTAAACTCCAATGGGCCCGTCAAGAAGCCCACGATACCTGAAGCGGCCATCCCAAAACGGATAGCCATTCCTGCTCTCGAGGTCACTAAAGAAGCTTTTCCCGTCAAAGGATCAATCTTTACGAGGCTGGCCACTCCGGCTCCCGTTCCTGCTTAAAGGTCTGTCTTTCACAGATTGGATACTGCTGCTCAACGGATGTCGGTCTTCAAGAGGCTGGTACCAGCAGCGCCTCACCAGAACGGGGGGCATGACGAAGCTATCCCCATAGCTGAACCAACACCATCTGCGCGACATGCTCGCCGTCGTCACTGGCACCGAGTAAGGAAGGCTGGGGGCAGCTCTCCGTCTGGATTTACTCCACCAGCTCCAACGGTGGAGATCGATGCTGCTATTCCAACCGGGAACAGCTTTGAATTGCTTAACAAGGTGCGCAGGAACTTTCCTACTGCAGTGCTGAAGAGATCTCCTCCACCTGTGGAGATGCACCGAAGGCGAAGCCAGAACAACCCCCTCAGCGGCTTTCTTCCAAAATTTACAAAGTCTGGCAACAGGTTCAGGACTCAGTAATTGATCAAGATTACTTTCGCCAACAGAAAAAGATAAAAGTTCGGCAAGAAAAGGACCATCCTTTCAATCCACAAAAGACGACAGCTACCTGGGTGCCCGCTGCAACGGCCCCCTCGACTTCAACTGCTCAAAAGAGAAGGAAGCCAGAGAAAGCCTCTGTGAACATAGCAAACCGTAAAAGCGCTGAATCTAAACGCCCCAAGTCCGGGGGCATAATGGTACATACCGTTTATATGGCTTCCGGAAAAGAGGAAAGCCGTGCTTCTACGGGTCATCGACCGCTTACCCGGTCAATAATGAAGGCTCAAGAACAACAACATCAACAGAAGCTTCAGGAGATGCTGACTGCAATGGCCGCACTCACTGGGCCAAAAGAAAATCCAGAGACCTCGGAGCAGCGTCGGGAACAAGAAACTGACACCGAGTTCCTCCGAAGAATACTCGAGAGGAAAGAAAAGAGGTCGCGGAACAAGCAACCAATATAAAACGAATAGCTCTCTTATTCCAAGACATGGCTGGGATGATGTTACAGCCAGAACCTCCGATCATCATTGAAGACGACATAGGGGAGACATCGAACCCTCTTCCGGCTCTTTCAGTAGCCAAAGAGAAAACCATTTTCAAGGACGCTCTGGATGACTACATTGCTCAGCAAATACGAGCTCACCAGGCGAATGAAGTGGCCGGCCAAGTTGTTAAAACTGGGCGACCATATCCAGGCTGGTATGACCAAATAAAGTACCCGCCGGGATATACGATCCCTAAATTTCATGTATACAAAGGGACGGGCAATCCCCACCAGCATGTCGCCCATTTCAGGGCTCTATGTGGCAACACCGGAAGTGATGATAAATTGCTACTTCGCCAATTCGTCGGCAGCTTGTCGGAAACGGCATTCGAGTGGTACTCTGAACTCCCGAACGACTTTGTCAAGACATTTGCGGAGATGGACCTGTTATTTACGCAAAGATTCGCAGGCGCTAGCGAGCGCACCCCAATCACAGCATTGATTAATGCTAGGGTAAAGCCAGGCGAGACATGGGTTCAATACGCAATACGATGGAGGAATCTGTGGTTGAAATGCGAACAGCGCATCGAAGAAGCGCCGGCGGTGGGCATGTTCGTGGGCACTCTTGATCCGCATGCGACCATCTCCCAGTTCATGATGTTTTTTAAGCCGACTATTTTCCAGGGCTTGATTGACAAGCTGGCCCAAATGGACCAGATGGATCATAGACCATCTTCCTCGAAAGCAGAGCCGCGGAACGAGAAGGGAAATGGGAAAGCGACCGTCGTCGCCAATGCTCAACAGCAGCCTAGTGGTCTGAGACCAGTTGATCGCCAAAATGATAGAACTCGATCTCTTGGAGATAAAATGAGACGCCCTTACTCGTTCCCTCGAGACAAGACGAAGAGGTTATTCGAGCTAGCACTGCGCAACAGGCTCATCACTCTGCCGGAGCCAAGACGCCCAGCACAACCAGGCGACATTAGCAATCCTAACTATTGCCCTTATCACCGAATGTTGGGCCATCCGATCGAAGATTGTTACATATTCAAAAGCTGGATAGAAGATCAGTACCAACAAGGAAAATTCGTATTATCCGAGAATTGGAAGGTGAACCCGCCTCAGCCACACGCTCCCAAGAAGATGGATACACCGGGGGCATCGTGTTCTTTCGTAGAAGAAGCTCCATGGAAGATCGCTCTTTCAGCCAAAACTAAAAGAATGCTGAACGATCTCCACACGTGTCCGGCAATTAGATGGAAGAATCCACTGGAACCTGAGATCATCGAGGGGATGCTGAAGCCACACCCAACTCCAAAAATTGGTGGTGATAGCCAAAGCATGCACACCCAGCCGTCAAAGTCTTCAAAGAAGAAGAAGAAGACCAAAAAGCTCGTGAAGCCTGGTGACAAGCGCACGGACCTGCAAAAACAGATTGACGTGTTGGAAGAATATAATCAAAAAGCGCGGACTCCAGTCACACTCCAAGAATTTCTCAGCCACGTCCTTGAGGACGGAGATGATGACAATTGAGAAAACTCGTCGGATGAATCTGAGGATTATGTGGCAAGTTGCCATATGATCTCTTACTCGTTGATAAACGATGAAGAAGCTCCTTACGCAGAGAAACCGGGGGCAGATCCTGAGCCGGAACTTCTAGGACCATCAGACGAAATGATTGATGCATTCCTGAACGAAGCCCTTCTTAAAAGCAAAGCTAATCGAGACCGTGAGATGGCCATATTTGAAAAGGGCAAACGCCAGCGACTGGATGAAAGGGTCGAAACACTCTCACCAGATCGAACTACGTCCACCTTAAGTAAAAGCAGGTTCAAGACGAGGAAGAGGTTCGCCAAAGCCATATCAATGGGGATGAAGCTACCACCCTCTGAAGGAAACACTCTTGGTGAAGGGGAAATACATCCTAGCTACTGCTTATAGCATCGAAAGATTGCGCACCCCACCGAGGAGTGCAACGCTTTTAAAAGATGGTGGCAGGGATATGTTGCTCACCGACAACATTTCAAGAGAATGAAACGCCAAACTCGTCGGGAGCAAAGAAATACGACCGAGGAACACAAAAGAGCTGCCGGCAACTACCACATGGTTGACTATGGGGGATCACAAGTTCTCACCTTTGGAAGTGATTCTGATGAAGAAATAGCTCTTGGCCCTCTCTTCAAAGAATCCACCTCGGGAAAAGAGGAAGAACCGAAGAACTGCAAGAACATTCAGCTGCACAATCGTACGCTGCCCGAAAAGAACCTTGGGCCCTCGAACAGTGGGTCAAATAGAAAAGACAAGGGGAAAGAAAAGGTCCCTGAGGATATCATCCTTGATGACCAAGCCGTCGAAAAGCTGACAGCCAAGGACCCGCCAAAGAAAAGTAAGATGGACTACAATGTTCTGGCACACTTGAGAAAGCTACCTTCGCAGTTAAGCATTCTCGATACCCTTCTGCTATCCAAAGAGGCGAGAGATTCATTGATCAAGTCACTACAAGAGCCAGAGCAATTCCAAGCTTTCCTCGCCGAAGAAAAGGTGAAGGACGAGCTGGAAGAAGTGCACACAGCCGATACCACCTTCGGCGATGAAGATCTCCTCCTAGGGACATGCGAGCACAACCGTCCCCTATATGTCTCCGGATACTGTCATGACATCAAGATAGGTAAAATCCTGGTAGACAACGGGTCCTCAGTCAATCTCCTTAACGTAAGGGTGTTAAAGGAAATCTGTATGAGCGTTCAACACCTCGCTTGCGATAAAATCACCATCTCCGGATTCGACTCCCAGTCATCACGGACGCTCGGGTTTGTGATATTGACATTACACTTTGGGCTGCTCGTCACGGACATCAAGTTACATGTCATTGACGCCAAGACCTGCTACAATACTTTGCTCGACCGACCCTGGTTACATGAGTACAACATCATCCTTTCTACACAACATCAGTGTATGAAGTATTTCAAAGATAGTCTCGAGTACACTGTGACAGGGGAACTAAACCCATTCTCCGTGAACGAAGTCCGAAAGTACGAAGATGCAAAATACTTCCTGCCAGATTTCGAGGATACAGAAAGATGTCGCAAACCGGAGGATAAGAACAACGCTATCACCATTATTCCGGTCTTCGGGAGTGATACCGAGGAGGAAGAAGAAATAGTTTATTCAGGTCTGCCCCAGTGCAACAAGCCGGGACGGTCCACTCCTATGTTGATCTTCGGCAGCGACTCGGAAGATGAGGTCAATGCCGTATTCTCTGCTCGGCCATCAATACAAGCTTTCGCTGATGAAGATCAAAGTTTGCAAGTTGCTATGGTTCCGCCAAAACATCATAAAGAGCTAGACGCGCTTGATACCTACAGTGTGGAAGAACTGCAGACATTCTACGTCCCTCCCAGGCGAAAAGGTGAAAAGGCGATCCTATTCTACCGGTCCGGGGAAATCAAAGTGGAGAAAAAAATCTGGCATGGTGCGGGTTCTACACTTGACAGGCTCCAGCCCATCCGTTTGTCCAGATATTACACGGACGGACTAAAGAGACTCTTGAGACGCCAAGGTGTACCCCTTAAGCAAACTGCTCGACAAGCGCGGTTCTATAACAGGATCTGAAATGTTCCCGGAACTCAAAGAAAGTTGCCCAATGGGAGAATGGAAACGATCAGGCTTGGATGTGTACGATCCAAGAAACGGGAGCTGTCCCGCGACTGCTACGTCAAACATGACTTTGATGAAGAAGGAGATGCTTTATGGGAAGATGCTAACCCTGAAACAGAACGAGCTCCCGCCGTAAAAATGCCCAGTCCATCGTTCGAAGAACAAATGGACAAGCTTATAAGGGAAGCAGGTCAAAAGGTTCGAGACGACCATAATCGCGAAATGGCCATCTACGAGAAAGCCAGGACGCAACGCCTCCTTCAACAGGCTGTGAAAAATGAAAATCCTCCTCCTTGCCAATCCGTTGTACAAAAAGCCCGACGCAGAGGTAAAAATAAATCAAAGAGTGGGAAAGGCGTTGGACAGCGATAAAGCGGGACCAAGAAGCCACGCGATCGGGAGTCGAGCAATTCAGATTCGTCTCTAATAAAGAAAATAGGTCGAGCATATTTTTTTCCCCGGGATAAAACAAAGAAGATATTCGATCTCTGTTTCCCCCAATCAGAGCAAAGCTCTGTTGGAATTCAAAATTCAAATTTTAAAGCAACGCTTCAAATCTTGGGCGCGACGCGCCACGTGTCAAGCGCTGATACTTCAGCGCAGCGCCCAAGAAGGCGCGCCCAATCAGAGCAAAGCTCTATTAAAAAACAAAAGGAAGCAACACTTCAGTTGCGCTGCGCTGTGCGCTGCTTGACACGTGTCAGCGCAGTTGCGCTGTGTTTTGCGCTGCGCGATGTGTGTCAGCGCAGATGCGCTAGCGCAGTTGCGCTGCGCTGTGTGCTGCTTGACACGTGTCACGCGCTGGGGCATTTGCGTCAAACAG
This sequence comes from Agapanthus africanus, assembly GCA_030015575.1. Classification (NCBI taxonomy): domain Eukaryota; kingdom Viridiplantae; phylum Streptophyta; class Magnoliopsida; order Asparagales; family Amaryllidaceae; genus Agapanthus; species Agapanthus africanus. Next base: position 192,824,322 of record JASDDO010000024.1, on the reverse strand, counting down.
AATTAAGATTTTAAAGAAATCTTTCTGTTCTTGTTAAAACAAGAAGATTTTCTTCTGTAAAACAGAAGCCCTTGGATCAAAGATCCAACTGTGGGGAAAATTCCCCAAATCACTCAGAGAAAGATCTCTTTAACAAATTTAACTAATTTATGAGCACTATAAAAAGGACCCTAAACCTCAAGTCAAAGGGAGGAACATTTTGTGAGAAATCAAGAACTTCAAACAGAGAAAACTCCGAAGAAATTTCAAGAAGAAGAAAAAGGTAAAAGACCTTTTAGATAGAAGAATTTGTTCTAATAGATCGATGATCTTTGATAAAAAACAAAATAAAAATAGTGCTTTGCACTTATGAACCATTGGTTCTTTGGGATCAAGAAAAAACAAGAGAAACTAAATTAGATCAAAGAAAACAAACAGTGCTTTGCACTTCTTTTATGAACCTTTGGTTCTAGAATCTAAAAGATTCTCAAATTATAATGCCTTGCACTTGCAAACTGCACTGTTGCGCTCCTGGATTGGCGCAAGCCACCAGAGAGCTCCACGTGTCAGCATCTGAACCATCTGCGCTATGCGCTTTTGAAATAGAGCCTTGCTCTCTGGAATTGGCGCAACTCACCAGAGCGCGACACGTGTCAGCAGCGCAAGCGCAGCGCATTGGCGCAGCACACTACGCCTGCGTGATACGTGTCAACACCCCAAGCGTTTGCGCTCTCTGATTGGCGCAAGGCGCCTGACAAATGCAATGCATTTCCTAAAGGACCAGGCCCAAATCAAAAAACCTAGTAGGCCTAATTAAATTGCAAAGCAATAAATGGGCAGAGCCCAAGTAAAATTGATGCTCTGCATCTTTCATAAATGAGCAGAACCCAAAATAAATTGATGCTCTGCATCCTTTATGGGCAGAGCCCAACCAAAAATAGAAAATAATGCAATGCATTATTTAAAAATGGGCCAAGCCTTAGTACAAAATAAAAATAAATAAAAACGTTGAATATTTTTCAACTGGACTTAGCCCAATCATGGCCGTAAGTCCTCAAATTAAATTGACTGAGCAAGATTGCTCTCCTAAATCAATTTACAACCGGTTCGAGGGTACATCTCCGAACTCCTTTGACACCTATCGTTGTAATCCTTCAACGACGTCAGAGAGGTGACGGGTCCCGACGAACACACATCGATATGGACTGCGGGGTCCTTAAACTCGTGGACCGAAACGTCCTTAAACTAATATTGGACCGAAATGTCCTTAAACTAATGATGGACCGAAACGTCCTTAAACTAATGATGGACCACCACGTCCCTAAACTGGCGATGGACCGAGACGTCCTAAAACTAATGTTGGACCGAAACGTCCTTAAACTAATGATGGACCGAAACGTCCTTAAACTAATGATGGACCACCACGTCCCTAAACTGGCGATGGAACGAAACGTACTTAAACTAATGATGGACCACCATGTCCCTAAACTGGAATATGGACCGAAATGTCCTTAAACTAATGATGGACCGAAATGTCCTTAAACTAATGATGGACCACCACGTCCCTAAACTGGCGATGGACCGAAATGTCCTTAAACTAATGATGGACCGAAACGTCCTTAAACTAATGATGGACCACCACGTCCCTAAACTGGCGCTGGACCGAAACGACCTTAAACTAATGATGGACCGAAACGTTCTTAAACTAATGATGGACCACCACGTCCCTAAACTGGCGATGGACCGAAATGTCCTTAAACTAATGATGGACCGAAACGTCCTTAAACTAATGATGGACCACCACGTCCTTAAACAGGCGATGGACCGAGACGTCCTTAAACTAATGTTGGACCGAAAGGTCCTTAAACTAATGATGGACCGAAACGTCCTTAAACTAATGATGGACCACCACGTCCCTAAACTGGCGATGGACCGAAACGTCCTTAAACTAATGATGGACCACCATGTCCCTAAACTGGAATATGGACCGAAATGTCCTTAAACTAATAATGGACCGAAATGTCCTTAAACTAATGATGGACCACCACGTCCCTAAACTGGCGATGGACCGAAATGTCCTTAAACTAATGATGGACCGAAATGTCCTTAAACTAATGATGGACCACCACGTCCCTAAACTGGCGATGGACCGAAACGTCCTTAAACTAATGATGGACCACCACGTCCCTAAACTGGAACAATAGAGCCTCCAAATGCTCTTTTGCCGGATCTAAACGGTCCCGTTTAAGTTGATCTTAGCCCTAAACACGGCTAACGTATCCTTAAACATTCAAATGGGCTATAAAACTCCAAATCAACTTTGGTTCAAGGGTACATATTTGAACTCTCTGACACCTATAGTTGTAATCCTTCAACGACGTCAGAGAGGTGACGAGTCCTGACGGCCATATAATAAATGGATCACCACGCTAAGTTGATCTTAGTCTCAAACAGGACTGACGTATCCTTAACGAACGTTTAAGTTGATCTTAGCCTCAACACGGCTAACGTATCCTTAAACTAAAACACTAAACCCAAATCTAAGTAAATACGGATTTGGACTAATCCACGTCCTACGGGCGATGACATAACTCAGTCTCCGTATACAATCCACGGGCAACCACAAACAAAACAAACACACACGACACGAAGTGAAATTCTGGAGAAGGAGAAAGTGGCTACCACGATGCGGTAGCGTAATTAACTGCAGGGGCTTGCGCCTGCAGGGAAGAGCGTCCCCACAATCAAAAACCTCTCTAGCGAGGGGGAATCTGACGAAGTCTGCTACATCGGCCACATCCGTCTAAACCTCCGATACACGGTGTCATAAATCAACTTGGCATCTTCGGAGAGGTAGACGGATAAAACCATATAGCATCTGCCCCGAATCTCAGGCTAGACGTCCTCACGTCGTCGGCCGCCATTCGGAGGGGAACAGATTCTGGCACGTCCGGTGGGACCTTTTCCTCTTTCCACTCCACACTTCGTGTGTCGTGTATTTCCCGCGATAAAATAATCGCGGTGTGTATGTTTTTGGTTGCCCTTAGGGGAGTGGATATTGAATCCGGCATTTCTTCTCTATGAAGAATGGCATTTACTCCCACCCTAGCAACTCAGGCTTTGTCATACTCGGCGGAGTCAAGTATGGGTCACTTGCAGCCTCAAATCTCTGCAATCCGGCTTTTCAAGGAATTAACGGGCTTCTTTTTGGGTCGATGCTCCCACCTCCCACCCTCGGTGCCTCAACGCCGATGGAGGAAGCCTAGAGGATGTCTGTCATCCACAGGCAGGCTCCCCAAGCAGCAGCCTTGCCGACGGAATCGGTCCTCAAACAGCTGGCACATGCCAAAGACTACGGTCGACGCAGGGGGTAGAATATTCAAGCTCTTCAAGAAATCAATAGCTTCAAACTGCACTAACTGCAATAGCAACTCTCGCTCTGTCCCATCTGGAGGAGTAACCTACGGGCCCCAAGTGGCCTCCCTTTTCACTATGCCAGTGGAGTAGGTAACTCAACCCACCACTGGGCTATTCTTCGGGACCTTGCTCCCGCCAACGAGCTTCAGCGCTCCTGTACCATCACAAGAAGCTCCCAAGAAGTCGTTTTTCAGCGCTCCTGTGCTTATTTACGTCCTACTTTGCATTATACTATATATAAGCACAAAAAAAAATTGTGATAATAAAAGAGTAGAAAGTGAAAAATTATATTTAAAAGATAGGAATAGTTTAAGAAAAACAAGAAAGTTAGATGTTTTCTTAAATGAAACTAGTAATAAGTAGTTATGAGCTGTTGTCCCAAGGGTTAGTAAGATGAAGGAAATTACTAATCTGAGGATAGAAATAAGCCTGAAAAATAGTTCCTATTCTGGAAGCCAAACATTTGAACATTGATACCCTACTATACGCACTTACACACATCTTGAAACTCGGGATAGTAGAGGATACCTTGAAATGCTCTTGTCAAGAAGCCAAAGTATGAAGAAAATAAAAGTGGAGAATAAAAGATAAAGTGGTGAAAAGAAAAATGAACACTGGTTTTGTTATCACCGAGGCAGCAATAAAAAAAATATAGCGAGGGTGCTTTATCACCTAGTGCCTTAGACCAACTGGTTTGGGAGCCACTGCTAAGCCTTAGGTGTTGCAAGACGAGGAAAAACACCTAATTAGCAAGCACATGAGTAATCGATCGGTTAGTACCTCAAGAAGTATTAACGGTCGCATGAAGATTGTCTGAGCAAATTCCATCTAAATATCTATTAAAAAGTACTGAGGTAGATGGACAAGCGTATGATTGCTTGAATTGAATTCTCTGAGTGTAAGGATGTCCAGTTCATACACGTAGGGGTATATGATCAATGTTTGGAAGAAAGGTAGGAATGAAAACTAAAGGCGATGTTTTATTGAGGGATGATGTGATTTCTAACATCTTTTCATGACTATTAAGATAGGACTCATAGCAACTGAAAAGCTGGTAGAGTTGAAAACTCTTATTTTCAAGTTCTTTCTTTTATAGTTCTTATCTTTATATAACTTTCACCATCTCTCTTTTATTATACGATTTTGTGGGTGTAATCCGCTGAAAACCCTCAGGAGACAACACCCCTCCTACTAGGGATATACCACTTGCGCCGAGTAAGGAAGACCGGGAGCAACTCTCCTTCTGGACTGACTCCGCCGACTCCAACGGCAGAAATTGATATTGCTGTTCCAACTGGAAACAGCTTTGAACCACTTAGGAAGGTCCACAAGAACTCTCCGACCGCTGTGCTGAAAAGATCTCCTCCACCTATGGAGAGCGCGAAAAAGGTGAAAGTTCAGCGGGAAGAGGACCGTCCTATCAATCCACAAAAGGCGATAGCTACTTGGGTGCCCATGGCAAGTGACCCACGGCTGACGTTCGTTAGTGAGCTGCTATCTGAAGAAAGGATGGCTGCGTTAAAAGACGTGCTTGTGCAGCATAGAGATTGCTTCGCATGGAACTATTCCGAAATGCCAAGATTAGATCTAGAGATTGCTGTCCATAAATTGGCGATATCCCCGGAAGTTAAACCAATCAAACAAGCACCGAGAAGAATGCGGATCGAGCTTGAGATGAGCATCAACGCCGAGGTCAAGAAGCTGATCGACTCCGGCTTTATCCAGGAGGTTCGATATCCTGAATGGATCGCCAACAGCGTCCCGGTGATGAAGAAAAATGGGACGGTGCGCATATGCGTGGATTTTCGGGATCTCAATAAAGCCTGCCCGAAGGATGATTTCCCGGTGCCAGTCACCGAACTGATGATAGACAATACATCCACTCATGAGATTTTCTCCTTTATGGATGGCTCGTCAGGGTGTAATCAGATAAAAATGCATCCCGAAGACCAGAAGCACACTGCCTTCAGGACTCTTTTGGGTATATTCTGCTACAAGGTGATGCCCTTCGGTTTAAAGAACGCCGGTGCCACCTATCAAAGGGCCATGACGAAGATCTTCGATAACCTTATACACGAAATCGTCGAATGCTATATCGATGATCTCGTGGTTAAAAGAAAAACATACGAGGAACATCTCGAGCACCTAAAAACTGTATTTCGACGCCTTCGACAATACAACTTGAAGATGAACCCTCTCAAGTGCGCATTCGGAGTTTCCTCGGGTAAATTCCTGGTATTCATTGTCCGACACCGAGGCATAGAAATAGATCCATCTAAGATCAAGGCGATCATGGAAATGCCTCCGCCGAGAACTCTCAAACAGTTGCGGTCTCTCCAAGGAAAGCTCGCATATATTCGGCGATTTATAGCTAACCTTTCAGGCAAGTGTCGTCCTTACAGCCACCTGATGAAGAAGGGAACCCCGTTCGTCTGGGACCAAAAATGCCAGGGCGCGCTGGACGAGATTAAACAGTACCTGCAGAACCCGCCAGTATTGGCTGCTCCGGTTAAGGGAAAGCTTCTCATTCTTTACACGACCACCCTCGAAGATTCTTTAGGCGTATTATGGGCGCAAGAGAATGACCAGGGGAAAGAAAGAGCACTCTACTAATTAAGTCGAGTTCTTCTGGGAGCAGAAAGCAACTACTCTCCCATTGAAAAACACTGCCTGGCGTTGATCTTTGCGATAACAAAGCTCAGACACTACGCATTGGCACATGAAGTCCGTCTCATTTCGAAGGTGGACCCTCTTAAATATTTAATGTCAAAGGCCAGATTGACAGGTCGACTCGCTAAATGGGCTCTGCTCTTGATGGAGTTCTCGATAACGTATCAACCTCTCAAGGCAGTGAAAGGCCAGGCCATCGCCGACTTCCTCGTTGAGCACCCGATACCTGGCGATTCTCCTCTGAATTGCGATTTACCAGACGAACATGCGTTTGACGCGATCGACGGTGGTGATACCCAATGGGAGCTTTATTTCGATGGAGCATCTTCCATGAAAAAGCGCAAACAAAGTCCCCCTATAATCAAATCGGGGGTAGGCCTCATCTTTGTAACTCCACAAGGAGGGATAATGTGCTTTGCTTTCTCCTTAACAGAGCCGAGGACAAACAATGAAGCCGAGTATGAAGCCTTGATAGCAGGTCTCGAGATCGCCATCGACATGGAAATTGAAAACCTCCTCATATACGGAGATTCCCAACTGGTCGTTAGTCAAGTAAACGGCGACTACCAAACGTGCAAACCGGAGTTGGTGAAGTACAGTGAAAAGGTGCAACAACTGTTGACCCAAATTCCCTCCTATACTTTGGAAAGCATACCGCGCGCGGAAAACAGCAAAGCAGACGCGTTGGCCAAGCTTGCTAAAGAGCTGGCTGACGAGAACCTCGATGACGTAAGAATCGTGGTATAAAGCCGTCGGGTGCTTGCCCCAGCAGAAATATCTCCGGAATCATCCGAAGAGAAGGGAGCGACTGAGAAGACGACCTTACAAATAAAAGAACGAGAAAAGGCTGAGGACTGGAGGGAAGTCTTCATAGACTACTTTAAGTCCCATCGAATGCCCGAAGATGCGTCCACAAGACATCAGTTCATGAAACGAGCTCTGTCTTTCGCCTTCGTCAATGATACTTTGTACAAGAGGTCGTGTGATTCTCTGTGGCTGAGATGCTTAGGACCGGATGAAGCAGAAAGAGTCGTTCAGGAAGTCCATGACGGAATCTGTGGTTCTCACCAAGCAGGCCCGAAGATGAAGTTGAAGATCAAACGGATGGGCTACTACTGGCCCACGATGATTCAGGATTGCCTCGAATATGCGAAGCAATGCCACTCATGCCAAATCCATGGGGACTTCATCCACCAGCATCCAAATCCACTACATCCAACGGTGGCTAGCTGGCCGTTCGAAATGTGGGGAACTGACATAGTCGGCCCTATCGAACCAGCGTCGTCCAGAGGACATCGTTTCATCCTGGCGACGACCGATTACTTCTCCAAATGGGCAGAGGCAGTACCGCTGAGAGAAGTGAAGACGGAGAATATCCTCCATTTCTTCAGGACGCACGTCATATATCGGTTTGGAACTCCGCGACGGATCATCTCTGATAACGGGCCAGCTTACAGAAGCCACACGATCTGTCGCTTCGCGCAACAACACAATATAGACTGGAGATATTCCTCAGTTTATAATCCGCGAGCTAATGGTCTAGCCGAGGCCTTCAACAAGACCCTAACGAAGATCATGAAAAAGACGGTCTCCCGAAATAAGAAGGACTGGCATGAGAGGCTGCAAGAAGCTCTTTGGGCGTATCGAACTACCTTCAAGACGGCCACGAACACAACGCCATACGCGTTGGTATTCGGTACGGAAGCAGTACTCCCCCTCGAGATAGAGCTACCCTCTCTGCGAGTGGCAGTCCACTACGAGCTGACAAACGAAGAAAACGCTCACCTTCGGCTTGAGAAGCTTGATGCCCTTGAAGAAACACGGCTCATAGCGCAACAAAATCTGGAAGCTTATAAAGCAAAGATGACGCGCTCATATGAAAAATTGACCCGACCGAGGACATTCCGCCAAGGCGAACTCGTGCTAGTGGTCAAAAGGCCTATGATCCCCAATCACTCCAAGCGGGGAAAATTCGAGCTAAACTATGAAGGCCCGTACATCATAGATAAGGTCTACCAAGGTGGGGCCTATCTGCTCATGGACATGTACGGTGAAAGGCCTTTCAGGCCAATAAACGGTCGCTTCCTAAAGAAATACTACGCTTAATGAGCCACGGCCTAGGTCAATGATAGATGGCGACGACTATGTCCTCTCGCTATCTTCCTAAGCTCAAACTTTATAAGCAGTAGCCAGCCTTCTCCATGATGGACCGAAACGTCCTTAAACTAATACCGCAGCATCCTTAGGCTGACGAGATGAATAAAAAAAAATAAAGAAAAATATAATAAATAAAAACGGTATTTCCATAAGCAAAAAGGGTACGGATGAAAACCCGAAAGGGCTCCGTGAGTAAAAACAGCAGGGCTACCGGCAAGTGTTCGTGAAAACCCGAAAGGGCGCGACCTCGTAAAGAAAAGAGAAGAAGAAAATAAAAAGAATAAAAAAAAAGGTATGTCCATAAGCAAAATGGGCACGGATGAAAACCCGAAAGGGCTCCGTGAGTAAAAACAGCAGGACTACCGGCGAGTGTTTGTGAAAACCCGAAAGGGCGCAACCTCGTTAAAAGACACTTATAGGGTCCTCTCGACCTTGTAAGGAGAAACCACCCGCGTGAGATCCTTACGACTCACAAGGGAGCAACATACTTGGGGATCCCCACGATTCCTAAGGAGAAAATACACTTGCGAGATCCTACGACTCGTAAGGAGAACTCTCTTATGAGACCCTCACGGCTCATAAGATTTGAAAGTCTTAAGTTACAGAGACCTAAACATGTGCTTAAGAAACCCCCACAACTTCCGATATTGCCCTACAAGTGGTCCAATATTGGCCCTTGTATACAATCCACAGGCGCGAATAAACATTTCCCTAATTAAGTCTCATCCGAGACTAGGGATATGTTCGCATGGTGAACAACCCTTGTAAATCCTCTCGACTTACAAGGAGAAAATCCTCTTGTAGGATCCTTACGACTTACAGAGGAACAAACTCTTAGGAATCCTCACGATTCCTAAGGAGAAAATACACCTACAAGATCCTCACGACTTGTAGGGAAAAATAGCTTTGTGAGACCCTTACGGCTCATAAAGTCAAAAGCCTTAGTCGACAGGACCTTAACCCTGTTCGCTAAGCCACCTTTGGTCGACATCGACAGAGGCAAATGATGATTCGCTCCTGGTAATATCCCAGTTGTAGCGGTGCTAATGCCGAAATCGGTGTCTAATTTCATATTTACGGCAAAAAGCCAGTAGGCCGCACATGCATACGAAATAGCCGAAATGATGGGGCAACTTGCAATAAAAAGCAGCAAGTAAAAACGTATGCACGTAAAATAGCCGAAATGATTGGGCAACTCGCAATAAAAAGCAGCGAGTAAAAATAAAATAAATAGCCGAAATGATGGGGCAACTTGCAATAAAAAGCAACAAGTAAAAACGTATGCACGTAAATTAGCCGAAATGATTGGGCAACTCGCAATAAAAAGCAGTGAGTAAAAATAAAATAAATAGCCGAAATGATGGGGCAACTTGCAATAAAAAGCAGCAAGTAAAAACATATGCACATGAAATAGCCGAAATGATTGGGCAACTCGCAATAAAAAGCAGCGAATAAAAATAAAATAAACAGCCGAAATGATTGGGCACCGCGAAAAATAGCCGAAATGATCGGGCAATCGCGACCTTCGCGATATAAAGGCTGAAATGATAGAGCATCGCGGAAATAAAACAAAAAAAATGATGATAAAACTTTTGCCCTACAGTTAAGATCACATCGATCCCTGTATACAATCCAAGGGCGCAAACAAAGAGGGAATCATACTTTCCCAACAGGCTCCGCCAGAAAACGAAGCCAAACCTCGACGGTTCATCTCAACTCCGAAGAAACCAATGTCTTCGGCAAAATACCTCAACTCAGGGAGACAAACATCCTTGACGAGAGCCTCCTGATCCGCGTCGACTCGCAGAGCAACCAGTGCCTCCATGGAAAATTCTCGATTCGTTTCAACACCAGGGAAACAAATAATCCTTGGCAAATACCTCAACTCAGGGAAACAAACAATCCTTGATGAGAGCCTCCTGATCCGCGTCGACTCGCAGAGCAACCAGTGCCTCCGTGGGAAATTCTCGGTTCGTTTCAACACCAGGGAAACAAATAATCCTTGGCAAATACCTCAACTCAGGGAAACAAACAATCCTTGATGAGAGCCTCCTGATCCGCGTCGACTCGCAAAGCAACCAGTGCCTCCGTGGGAAATTCTCGATTCGTTTCAACACCAGGGAAACAAATAATCCTTGGCAAATACCTCAACTCAGGGAAACAAACAATCCTTGATGAGAGCCTCCTAATCCGCGTCGACTCGCAGAGCAACCAGTGCCTCCGTAGGAAATTCTCGATTCGTTTCAACACCAGGGAAACAAATAATCCTTGGCAAATACCTCAACTCAGGGAAACAAACAATCCTTGATGAGAGCCTCCTGATCCGCGTCGACTCGCAGAGAAACCAGTGCCTCCGTGGGAAATTCTCGATTCGTTTCAACACCAGGAAAACAAATAATCCTTGGCAAATACCTCAACTCAGGGAAAGAAACAATCCTTGATGAGAGCCTCCTGATCCGCGTCGACTCGCAGAGCAACCAGTGCCTCCGTGGGAAATTCTCGATTCGTTTCAACACCAGGGAAACAAATAATCCTTGGAAAATACCTCAACTCAGGGAAACAAACAATCCTTGATGAGAGCCTCCTGATTCGCGTCGACTCGCAGAGCAACCAGTGCCTCCGTGGGAAATTCTCGACTCGTTTCAACACCAGGGAAACAAATAATCCTTGGCACCAGGGAAACAAATAATCCTTGGCAAATACCTCAACTCAGGGAAACAAACAATCCTTGACGAGAGCCTCCTGATTCGCATCGACTCGCAGAGAAACCAGTGTCTCCGTGGGAAATTCTCGATTCGTTTCAACACCGGGGAAACAAATAATCCTTGGCAAATATCTCAACTCAGGGAAACAAACAATCCTTGACGAGAGCCTCCTGATTCGCATCGACTTGCAGAGCAACCAGTGTCTCCGTGGGAAATTCTCGATTCGTTTCAACACCAGGGAAACAAATAATCCTTGGCAAATACCTCAACTCAGGGAAACAAACATCCTTGACGAGAGCCTCCTGATTCGCGTCGGCTCGCAGAGAAACCAGTGTCTACGCGGGAAATTCCCGATTCGTCTCAACTTGCAAGATGAAGCCTCAGGCAGCAGGGATTAAAAAACTTGCTTCCTGAACAATGGGACCCTGCAAGTCGGTCTAAAACGGTCTCTTGCATACTATTCACGGGTCTCACTCTCCAAAGTCGAGTTTCGACAAGGAGGGAAACAACCGCTTACGGGTCCTCTCGACTCGTAAGAGGGAAAAATTCTCTTATAGGATCCTTACGACTTATAAGAGAAAGCACACTTAGGAATCCTCACGATTCCTAAGGAGAAAACCCACCTACGAGATCCTCTCGATCCGTAGGGAGAAAAGTCTCTATGAGACCCTCACGGCTCATAGAGTTGAAAAGTCTTAGGCGGCAGATCTGAACCTGCGGCCTAAGCCATCGCTATCTCATGAAGAAATCAAGATGCTTACTCTATTATCTGCTAATTATGACAGCTTGCTGATAATAAGAGAAGACAGAAAGCAAAAGAGTATACAAGACATTGCAAAGAAAAATGTGTATCTTTATTGAATGTAATCAAATACAGGATGAAGCGCACAAAATAATGAAGAATGGATACATATTATTTAAAAAGAAAATTTTTACAAGTATCTAGATACAAAGGCAGCTATTGGGAAGGAAGCGTCTTGCATAGCTTTAGTAATTGTTCATGCACTTCCTTCCACGCCTTTTGCTGATCTGCTACCACCGCCAGCTCCGCCTCCACTTTGGCCCATTGCTGCAAGACAGATGCAAGCTGCTCCCTGACGGCCTGATGAGCAGCTTCACGGCCTGGGGTATCACGCTCGGCTACATCAAGATTTCGCTTCAAGTTTAGCCCATGGGAGATGCGCTCTAGGAGACCCTCAATGATAGCCTTCACTTGGGCAGCATTCGTCTCAATCTCAGCACGCAGACGGGCCGTCTCGCTCGAGGTCTCTTGGCATTCCCTTAGCCTTAAAGCTGCTTCTTGTTCTAAGTGGTGGACGTAAGAAGCGCTTTCCTTGATCCATGCTGCTCTTTCATTGCTCGCGGCTAAAGTCTTGGGGGCGAGACGCATCGACTCCAGTTAATGCAGGCGAGCCTCGATCTCCATACAATGGTTAACCCAAGATGCGACGATGCCCTCGTCATGGAAATTGGCAAATATCACCAGCATCGGGTTAACCGTCGTAGCGAAGTCCGCAGCAGACGTAGGAGCCTCGACGTCGAGTTCCTCGATGTAGTCGCTCAACATACGCAGACTATTCGCCGCACCTTTCGAGGACGGACGTCTCTGGGAAGGGCCTGCCGGTATTATAATCTGAGACTCAAAGGGCACCAAGACCGGAACGATAGCTGGAAAGACAAAATGCGATTAGATGATGATTCGATAAATATGGAAAAAGTCATTGGTAAGATAGTTTACTATACCAGTCGAAACAGGTGGCAAGGCCGGAAGGGCCGGTGGTGTGACCGATCTTTCTTCTCCCCCTTCGATTTGTAGCACTGCAGTCAGGACGAGAAAAAGTTAGAAATAATTTTATCATCGAAAGACAAAGACATCAGTCGGGAACTATACTCACCAGCGCCACCAGAGGGAGAGGCGAGTTCAGATGGGAAGGAGAAGTGTGGGAGCAACACTTGATACAGATGATCAAAGAGCACTCCTGAAAAGACATAGCAGTACAACTTTAGTACACAAATTATACGTCTGAAAGATAAGATTAATAAATTGCAAACCCATACCTTCCAACATCTTCGATGGTATGAGAAAGGGTTGAGAGGTAACCACCGCCAAGGCAGTCGTTGGAGGCGCTCCCTCGAGTAGTGGGCCATCGGCGCTGGCTGCACCTGCGTTACAAAGAGATGAATCTATCAGAAAGGATTGTAAGGTAAAGTAAGACAGCAACTTGGGATTTACCTGATGAGCTGCCAGCTGAAACGAAGGTGACGCCCTCCTCCAGCGACACGAGTCCGCCACCCGTGGCCTCATCCCCATACTCCACGGGGGCCGTCGTCGTACTTGCACGGCCAGGAGACGGCGGAAGACCGTAGACGGGGAGGGCAATGATCGGAGCATTGCCGGACTCTTGGGAAAGAACGGCTAACTCTTTCCCAAGAGTCGTACCCATCTCACCCGCTACTTCTTCAGGCTCCACGATCTCCATCGGCTCATCCACCGTCACCACGAGGTCGCCGGCCTCAAGCGCCTCGTCCGCCACCACCACGGGCTCAGTTGTAATGATCATTTCATCTGCCGCCACTTCACGCCCGGCATCAATAACCTTCTCGGCTGCAGATCCCTCAGCCTCCATCTCAGGCTCCACAGCCCCAGCGACGTTGCCGACCGTCAGCTCGGGTTTGGCAGATGCCGCCTCCTCTGTTTCCTTGGGATCAAAGGTCTCCGCCTCCCCATCGGTCGGACTAGGCCCTACAGGATAGAATATATAAGAACTGATGGCTTTCTAATTCGTACAACAAGATTCTGAAAGAAATGCTACCTGAGTGGATTTATCATTTGCGCTCCGAACCGCGCGCGCCACTTGTCTACGAGCGGTGGATAGGGCGACGGGGGCCTCTTCGGAAGGAGTATCAGCACGAGGGACGATGCTGGGGCCCGCTCCCATAGCCAAAGCAGCCTTGCGCGCCTTCGCCTCCCGCCTCAGCCGCTTCCTTTCCTCCCGGGCCGTTGAAACGGACCTCACCAGAGCCTCTTTCATTGAGGCGTCCTCGTCCGTATATAGGGATGTCTCCAAATTCTTTAAGGCATCCCTCGTCGACTTGTCGAGTCGAGGCTCTTGCTGCAGCCCCGACGAGACTGGGACTTCGGCAGTTGGCAGAACATCTGCGTCACTTGGCGGGAATGGCATTGAGGTTCCTGCGATAAAAAGGAAGAGGTTAGATCGACCATAACACAAGGGAAATGAAAACTTGATGAATTGAAACTTACTAAGACCCATGGACGCTCTAAGACGCTCCTCCTCTTGGAAAGTCTTCAGGGAAGCGGCGATGGCTTCTTCAGTGGTGATGCCTGTTGGAAGAAAAGATGGAAGAATGTTAGTCAAAGGCAATAATGAAAATATGATGCAGTAAAAAAAATGTGACTGGTGATTACCTGATGCCGCAAGCTTAGCCAGCCATGCATCGTGCTTCGCTAACCGCTCTGAAGCTTCGAGGGCGGCCTCCAAGTCCGTGTCATCCGGTGGCATGACTAATCCCTCGTTAGTCCCATATTCACTCAGGCCCTCACCATAAGGAGCGTAGGGTTCCTGACTGAACGCGACGTCTGCGGCGAAGAGCGACTTCTTTTTCTTCTGCCCGCCAACCCTAGGTGCACGCGGGATCGACTTACGCTTAGCAACCACCTTGGGACGGCGAGTCCCGATGTCCGCACCCATGCCAGACTTTGGCGAGGCTACAGCCACTGTCTCCACTGGAGCACAGGGTGCTGGAGGTGCATCCGCAATATCGGGGAGCGGCGATCCGTGTGAAGGGCTTTGCGCACGCGATGGTCCGGCCCTGGCATCTTTTAGAGGGGGGACCACCGGGGTCCTTGGCACTAAGTGAGCGTTACAGTCGGTACCTGGAGGCGCACCCTTACGGTCGACCAGCAATCGCCTTTCCTCCTCTATAACGGCTCCCGTCGCATGATTATACCATTCTTTATATACGTTGAGGAGTCGTGGGGCGCAGGCCGGCGCACTGATAAAAAAATGAGAACCCGTGTTCAGGCGCATGAAGTGATGCATCGTGTTCTCCATCCCTTCTTAAGTGGCGGCGGGTTCCAGTAGGAAAGCTTCCAAGGGTACCCCTTGATCGTAGCCCAGTTGTTGGGGGAAACGATGCGGGTTATATCTCATGAAAATTGCTGCGCCATTCTGCCTGAAGACTAGAAAGCCCGGTCTAATAGAATACAAGTGGAGGGTCTCCCGGGCCGTCAAAACTAAGGCTCCATCCTTAAAGGAGTCTTGTAATGGTCGCATCGCAGTGGTGGATGCCTTTCCAATAGTCAACACCTTGTCAATAAAGGACATCCCGGCTCCAACGGTGTGAGGGCGAAGGAGTAAACCCCTGGCGTTCCGTGGTGATGGGGTCACGATTGATGCGCCGATCAGCTGTATAATGCGAGGGAAACCGCACTTGTCGAAGAACGAGGGCCTTTTGTGCATGCCGAAGACACCCGTCGTGTGTAGCTCGAGCCACGATATAAAGTAGTGCATCGGAAAGACCACGTGCAGTACCCCAGGCTCATTAGCATCCGCTGCTCGACTGAGGCCATGATATAAGTGTGCCATGCCGGCGATCCCAACGGCCACTTTTACCCCGATGGTCATCCGGTGGGCTGGGTAAAAGACAGAAGGCCGCATACGGTGAGAGTGCATTGGGATCGCAAACCAAGTTAGCCATAACCCAAGAAATCCTAAGAAAAAGGCCTCCTTGTCCATCCCGGGGGCCGCAATTTCTGCAAAAGATATGATCGGGAAGTCCGGAAGGAAAAAACCCTTTTGGTCTATTTCCCTCGCCGGTAGGTTATCCAAACCTAGACCAAAAGGGTCATCCAGGGCAGTAAACTTGGCAGCTTCTGATGAGAGGACGCTTGGGCGAAGGAACCGAGCGATGAAATCCTCAAAGCTAACTCCGCGACTCCCATGTTCGACGAAAAGGGCCTCATAGATGTTCAATAATTTAATTAAGCTTGGGAATTGGTGTTGAACAGCATTCTCCGGCGTGACCCCCCTTACTACCGGCTTAGCACCGAAGACATACTCGTCTGTCGGGAGCAACTCCTCATAGTGTTCCCCTATAACCGGTAAGCCGGATACCTCCGTGAACTCCTCTAGAGAGATTGACACTTCCCGATCCATGGCGAGGAAAGTGTGGGTAGGAATGTTCCACTGCTCCAAGCAAGCCTTAAACCACCAGGTGGGGAGCGTGGGATACTGGAAGAGGGAGACGTAGACCACGGTATACAACCCTAACCTTATCAACTGCGACTTCCTCGTCGACAGGATATACCGAGCCCATGGCAGGTAGCCGATCGGGTGGCGGGGGATCAGGCCTATGTTGTATGATTGCCCCCAAGGTCTCGCTTCGCCTTGACAGATACAGCGTCCTAGGATATCCAAAACCATAGGACGCTGGACCGGGATTGCATCTATGGCGGGATGTAGAAAGCCCTTCGATGTCCAATCAACCATCTCCACGGCATACTGCACCGGGGGTGGGCTGGCGTAATGAATCGCTGTGATGGGTTCTGATGGCACTGAGCATGTGAAGCTGCGTCGACCCATAATGATCTGATTGTACCACGACCCCCAAAGGTAGAGACTCTTGCATTTCGGGTCGTAGTCCTTAATCATGGCTAGAACTTCACGGTCCAAGGGCGCTTCAGGAAACCCTTCCTCCGAGCGGGCGAACGGGAACGAGGTATCGAGAGACATGGTCACTGCAAAGGAACAAGAAATAGCCGTTAGTGCTGCAATTCCAACGCTTGGCGTTTAAAAAATTTCAATTAACTGAATTTAAAAATTAATTAAATTAAAATTAATCACACCTCACTGCAGTGCAGTGGGTAGGGGACCAAATGGGGACCCACAAAATCTGGATGAAAATGCCTCATTTAATAAGACAGCCTCATCATTGGGTGAGACTGTCAGTTAAAGAAAAGATCCCCAAGAGAATATTCTCATCAATGGGGAATCCCTAGAGATAAGGAGAAAACCTCCTCTTTCAGAGCAAAGCTCTGTCACAGAATGACACTTGTCAAATCCCGGTCTCAAAGGAATAAAATTCCTTAAAAGAGCATAGCTCTGTGGTAATAATGGAAAGATCCATCACAAAAATTTTAACACTTACAAGAATTAAAATTTTTGGAATCTTGAAAAAATCCACGAAAACTTATAATAACTTCTTCATTTTTCAGATCTAAAAGATCTACATTTGATTCAAGAGCAAAGCTCTGTTCATGGGTTAGAACCCATGAACAAGATCTCTGTAGATCTATAAGATTTTAAGAGCAAAGCTCTGTTTATGAAACACCAATGGGGATTTCTTTAGATCAAAAGATCTGTGAGAGCAAAGCTCTTTGGTTTAAGATTGGTTTGAATTAATTTAGTTTAATTTAGATTAATTTTACCTAAAGTTTCTAACTTTGGAAATGAGCAAAGCTCTGAAGTTCTTAAGCAAAAGCAAAGCTCTGTTGAAATCAAAATCTTAAGATGGTGAAGATTTTTAAGGGCCATAGGCCCTATTTATAGGGCGCTTGTGCCCCTTCAGCTCACCTGTTGATCCAACGGTCAGAAGCTTGCCATCGCTGCATTCACGTGCGTGCCACGTGAGCGCAACGGTGGGGGGGCATTTGTTTCCCCCAATCAGAGCAAAGCTCTGTTGGAATTCAAAATTCAAATTTTGAAGCAACGCTTCAAATCTTGGGCGCAACGCACCTCGTCTCAAGTGCTGATACTTCAGCGCAGCGCCCAAGAAGGCGCGCCCAATCAGAGCAAAGCTCTATTAAAAAACAAAAGGAAGCAACGCTTCAGTTGCGCAAGCACTGCGCTGCGCGACACATGTCAGCGCAGTTGCGCTGCGCTGTGCGCTGCTTGACACGTGTCAGCGCAGATGCGCTAGCGCAGTTGCGCTGCGCTTTGCGCTGCGCGACGCGTGTCAGCGCAGATGCGCTAGCGCAGTTGCGCTGCTTGACACGTGTCACGCGCTGGGGCATTTGCGCCAAATAGAATTAAGATTTTAAAGAAATCTTTCTGTTCTTGTTAAAACAAGAAGATTTTCTTCTGTAAAACAGAAGCCCTTGGATCAAAGATCCAACGGTGGGGAAAATTCCCCAAGTCACTCAGAGAAAGATCTCTTTAACAAATTTAACTAATTTATGGGCACTATAAAAAGGACCCTAGACCTCAAGTCAAAGGGAGGAACATTTTGTGAGAAATCAAGAACTTCAAACAGAGAAAACTCTGAAGAAATTTCAAGAAGAAGAAAAAGGTAAAAGACCTTTTAGATAGAAGAATTTCTTCTAATAGATCGATGATCTTTGATAAAAAAACAAAATAAAAATAGTGCTTTGCACTTATGAACCATTGGTTCTTTGGGATCAAGAAAAAACAAGAGAAACTAAATTAGATCAAAGAAAACAAACATTGCTTTGTACTTCTTTTATGAACCTTTGGTTCTAGAATCTAAAAGATTCTCAAATTATAGTGCCTTGCACTTGCAAACTGAGCTGTTGCGCTCCAGGATTGGCGCAAGCCACCAGAGAGCGCCACATGTCAGCATCTGAACTATCTGCGCTATGCGCTTTTGAAATAGAGCCTTGCTCTCTGGAATTGACGCAACTCACCAGAGCGCGACACGTGTCAGCAGCGCAAGCGCAGCGCATTGGCGCAACGCACTGCGCCTGCGTGACACGTGTCAACACCCCAAGCGCTTGCGCTCTCTGATTGGCGCAAGGCGCCTGACAAATGCAATGCATTTTCTAAAGGGCCAGGCCCAAATCAAAAAGACCTAATAGGCCTAATTAAATTGCAAAGCAATAAATGGGCAGAGCCCAAGTAAAATTGATGCTCTGCATCATTCATAAATGAGCAGAGCCCAAAATAAATTGATGCTCTGCATCCTTTATGGGCAGAGCCCAACCAAAAATAGAAAATAATGCAATGCATTATTTAAAAATGGGCCAAGCCCTAGTACAAAATAAAAATAAATAAAAATGTTAAATATTTTTCAACTGGACTTAGCCCAATCATGGTCGTAAGTCCTCAAATTAAATTGACTGAGCAAGATTGCTCTCCTAAATCAATTTACAACCGGTTCGAGGGTACATCTCCAAACTCCTCTGACACCTATCGTTGTAATCCTTCAACTGTTAGTGTTTATGTCCTAGAAGGCCATTACTGTATCATACTAGTTTGTATATTACTTAATGGAAGCTTGGGATATTCACATTTATATAACAGTCTTGCTAAACATGGTAGTATGCTACTTGGTTTTTTCTATCTTAATATGTGAGTATACGTATTGATAGAGCTCTTAGGATCTTGCTTGACTACCAGCGTTGTGATGGCAGTCACACTAGTGGGGGCTGGGTAGTCTACAAGCACATCCTTATTCAGGTCCCTAGTCGTTGGATTATCGAGACAGGGCATCGATACTCCGGAGTAGACTAGTGTGTACGCTTCTCATCCCAGTTGGGGAGATGGTCTGTCCCACAGCCGTCAGTACGTCGTACTGGAGATAGTATACAGGTGCTCGTTAGGTTACGGGTACACCGGACAGGACTCACAGGGAACTGTTGGTTGGTTTTATACCAGTCGTCAGTGAACAGTTCCCAGGTGACATGAGTATAGCATAGTCCGCAGACTTGACACTGCTACTTCGCCTCGAGTGTGTCCCATTGTTCTTAGATTGCTACCCTACCACGGCTCAAAGGAGTCGTGCAAACAGGTAGCAGTTGGGTGCAGTCCCGAGCACTTGGAGGCAGTGGCGGTTAGACAGGATTCGTCTCTCCCGGTATTGGGAGTTGATATCGCGCTGTGTCAGAGAGCCATTACGCAAAGTCCCTGGCCAGGGCAAGCGAGATTTGCTGGTAGGTTCCAGTAGTTTCTCAGGGTGTAATGGGCTTCCCTCCGACACGACTTATACCGCTATTAGGGGACTGACGCTTGCCGCCCCCTAGGCCCGATATGCGATAGTCTTGGACGAACGGACCGGATTGTATGGAGATTGTCACATCAGACTCAGTAGGAGTTCGGATGGGTTCCCTCATCGGCCTTCTTATCGACATCTACCTGGGGACCGTTACGTACAGCTAATGCCGCTTGCGGTCTGTGGTTAAACCCACTGCCAGCGTAGTAGTCGAGTCTCTAGAGTCCCACACAGAGAGTTTCCCTACTCCGGGCGAAACGATATAGAGGTCGTATGGTTTTACGACAAGGGTTCGGACGCATACGTGTGTTTACGCACGTACGACTTTCGGACAGTTTTTACCAGTCGGCTTTGGTTTAAGCCAGTTACTGGTATCCGGTTATTGGATTTATACAGTCTAAAGTTTTTCCGTATTTTTGCGGAAAGGAGGGGCGTTCTCGTAATTGCGCGAGAAGCTTCTAGAAGGTAGTGACTAAGGAGGTTTAGGTGGCATATACAATGAATGTGATTAGTGAGTCATATGGATGATTCATCCATGTCATTAATGCATGATAAATGCTTAATGACTCATGGAGTGAATCATCACTAGATATTATCAAGCATGGTTGTTAAATTCATTTATATTCTTTTCTTGATAAAAAGAAATGCTTGATATATATTATCATAACTCATTATTCTCACTTCAATTATTATTCTCACCTTCTCTCTCCTCAAGCTCTCCCTCTTCAAACCCTAATCCTCCCCTCTCATGTGTTGAGTACAAGGATTAGTTAGACTAATTAAACCATAACCCTCACTCTATATCACCTAGCTTCTTTGATTAGCACTTAAAGAAGGTTAATTGCCTCAAGTTTAGAGGCTAAGCTTGGAGTAAAGCTCTCGGGTGGATCATTTACTACTTCAAGAAGGCCGAGGAGGAGGAGGAGTTCGCAAAGACGAAGGACACGATTCGTTAGGTATAATCCCTAAACATAGTAGTATAGAACTTCTATGTTTCATGTTAGTTATTGTTTAGCTTCGATTCAAGCGGTTAGTCGATGTTTGTGCTTTAAACAAGTTTGTTTTTAAAATTTCCGTCTCCCCACAAGTATTGGGGTGTAGTACATCGACTTACATCAACGACGTCAGAGAGGTGACGGGTCCCGACGACCACACATCGATATGGACCGAAACGTCCTTAAACTCGTGGACCGAAACGTCCTTAAACTAATATTGGACCGAAACGTCCTTAAACTAATGATGGACCGAAACGTCCCTAAACTAATGATGGACCACCACGTCCCTAAACTGGCGATGGACCGAAATGTCCTTAAACTAATGATGGACCGAAACGTCCTTAAACTAATGACGGACCACCACGTCCCTAAACTGGCGATGGACCGAGACGTCCTTAAACTAATATTGGACCGAAACGTCCTTAAACTAATGTTGGACCGAAACGTCCTTAAACTAATGTTGGACCGAAACGTCCTTAAACTAATGATGGACCACCACGTCCCTAAACTGGCGATGGACCGAAACGTCCTTAAACTAATGATGGACCACCATGTCCCTAAACTGGAATATGGACCGAAACGTCCTTAAACTAATGATGGACCGAAACGTCCTTAAACTAATGATGGACCGAAATGTCCTTAAACTAATGATGGACCACCACGTCCCTAAACTGGTGATGGACCGAAATGTCCTTAAACTAATGATGGACCGAAACGTCCTTAAAATAATGATGGACCGAAACGTCTTTAAACTAATGATGGACCACCACGTCCCTAAACTGGCGGTGGACCAAAACGTCCTTAAACTAATATTGGACCGAAACGTCCTTAAACTAATACTGGACCGAAACGTTCTTAAACTAATGATGGACCACCATGTCCCTAAACTGGCGATGGACCGAAATGTCCTTAAACTAATGATGGACCGAAACGTCTTTAAACTAATGATGGACCACCACGTCCCTAAACTGGCGATGGACCGAGACGTCCTTAAACTAATGTTGGACCGAAATGTCCTTAAACTAATGATGGACCACCACGTCCCTAAACTGGCGATGGACCGAAACGTCCTTAAACTAATGATGGACCACCATGTCCCTAAACTGGAATATGGACCGAAATGTCCTTAAACTAATGATGGACCGAAATGTCCTTAAACTAATGATAGACCACCACGTCCCTAAACTGGCGATGGACCGAAATGTCCTTAAACTAATGATGGACCGAAATGTCCTTAAACTAATGATGGACCACCACGTCCCTAAACTGGCGATGGACCGAAACGTCCTTAAACTAACGATGGACCACCACGTCCCTAAACTGGAACATGAACCA
Source organism: Agapanthus africanus (assembly GCA_030015575.1). Lineage (NCBI taxonomy): Eukaryota > Viridiplantae > Streptophyta > Magnoliopsida > Asparagales > Amaryllidaceae > Agapanthus > Agapanthus africanus. The sequence continues at coordinate 192,802,097 of JASDDO010000024.1, read as the reverse complement.
TCACGTCCCTAAACTGGAACAATAGTGCCTCCAAATGCTCTTTTGCCGGATCTAAACGGTCCCGTTTAAGTTGATCTTAGCCCTAAACACGGCTAACGTATCCTTAAACATTCAAATAGACTATAAAACTCCAAATCAACTTTGGTTCAAGGGTACATCTTTGAACTCCTCTGACACCTATCGTTGTAATCCTTCAACGACGTCAGAGAGGTGACGAGTCCCGACGGCCATATAATAAATGGATCACCACGTTAAGTTGATCTTAGTCTCAAACAGGACTGACGTATCCTTAACGAACGTTTAAGTTGATCTTAGCTTCAACACGGCTAACGTATCCTTAAACTAAAACACCAAACCCAAATCTAAGTAAATACGGATTTGGACTAATCCACGTCTTACGGGCGACGGCATAACTCAGTCTCCGTATACAATCCACGGGCAACCACAAACAAAACAAACACACACGACACGAAGTGAAATTCTGGAGAAGGAGAAAGTGGCTACCGCGATGCGGTAGCGTAATTAACAGCAGGGGCTTGCGCCTGCAGGGAAGAGCGCCCCTGCAATCAAAAACCTCTCTAGCGAGGGGGAATCTGACGAAGTCTGCTACATCGGCCGCATCCGTCTAAACCTCCGATACACGGTGTCATAAATCAACTTGGCATTTTCGGAGAGGTAGACGGATAAAACCATATAGCATCTGCCCGGAATCTCAGGCTAGACATCCTCACGTCGTCGGCCGCCATTCGGAGGGGAACAATCTCGTCGTAAAGTATCAGATGATGACACTTCCGGAGTCCAAACACCCTGAGCAAGCGAACAAGCTCTCTCACCCAGACTATTGCTCTTATCACAGGGTAATAGGACATCCTCTCGAAGACTGCTTCACATTCAAAGACTGGGTAAAAGACCAATATCAGCTCGGCAGGTTCGCTCTATCCAGCAGTTGGAGGGTAACCCCGCCGCAAAAGCATGAACCAAAATCCGCGCATACAGCGAGAGCAGAACCAGATCAACATTGGTCTTGGAAGCGATCTCGTACTTGTCATATGATAACGCTGTCAGAAGAAGATCCCGAGAATATAGATGACCTCCCCTGATGCTTCGAAAATGATGATGACGAGGTAATCTTAGAGTTTCCACCGGCGCCAAAAGAGCTGGAAGATGGAATACATACTACTGCAGATAACCTCAAGAGAATTGATTTGGGGACAGCAAGTGACCCGCGGCCGACGTTCGTCAGTGAGCTGTTGTCTGAAGAAAGGGTGGCTACGCTAAAGGATGTGCTCATGCAGTATAAAGATTTCTTCACATGGAACTATTCCGAGATGCCAGGATTAGATCCAGAGATTGCTCTGCACAAATTGGCGATATCTCCGGACGTCAAGCCGATCAAACAAGCACCGAGAAGAATGGGGTTAGAGCTTGAGATGAGCATCAACGCCGAGGTCAAGAAGCTAATCGACTCCGGCTTCATCTAAGAGGTTCAATATCCTGACTGGATCGCCAACATCGTCCCAGTGATGATGAAGAATGGGACGGTGCGCATATGTGTGGACTTTCGGGATCTCAATAAAGCCTGCCCGAAGGACGACTTCCCAGTACCGGTCACCGAGCTGATGATAGACAATACGTCCACTCATGAAGTTTTCTCCTTCATGGACGGCTCTTCAGGATACAATCATATAAAGATGTATCCCGAAGACCAGAAGCACACCGCTTTCCGGACCCCTTTGGGCATATTCTGCTACAAGGTGATGCCCTTCGGTCTAAAGAACGCCGGCGCCATCTATCAGAGGGCCATGCCGAAGATTTTCGACGACCTCATACATGAAATCGTCGAATGCTATATCGACGACCTCGTAGTTAAAAGCAAATCATACGAGGAACATTTAGAGCATCCGAAGATCGTATTTCAACGCCTTCGGTAATACAACTTGAAGATGAACCCTCTCAAATGCGCGTTCGGAGTTTCCTCGGGTAAATTTCTGGGATTCATCGTCTAACACCGAGGTATCGAGATAGACCCGTCGAAGATCAAGGCGATCATGGAAATGCCCCCACCAAAGACTCTCAAGCAGCTGCGGTCTCTCTAAGGAAAGCTCGCATATATCCGGCGATTCATAGCCAATCTTTCGGGAAAGTGTCGCCCCTACAGTCACCTGGTGAAGAAAGGAACCTCTTTCGTCTGGGATCGCAAATGCCAATGCGCATTGGACGAAATCAAGCAATACCTGCAGAATCCTCCAGTGCTGACTGCTCCAATCAAAGGAAAACCTCTCATTCTGTATACAACGGCCCTCGAAGGTTCACTAGGCGCATTATGGGCACAAGAGAACGACCAAGGGAAGGAGAGAGCCGTCTACTATTTGAGTCGAGTTCTCCTGGGGGCAGAAAGCAATTATTCTCCCATCGAAAAACACTGCCTAGCGTTGATCTTCGCGGTAACGAAGCTCAGACACTACGCGTTGGCGCATGATGCCCATCTCATATCAAAAGTGGATCCTCTCAAGTATTTAATATCAAAAGCCATATTAACGGGGCGTCTCACTAAATAGGCCCTGCTCTTGATGGAGTTCTCGATAACTTATCGTCCCCTCAAGGCAGTGAAGGGCCAGGCCATCGCCGACTTCCTCGCTGAGCATCCGATACCTGTCGATTCTCCTTTGAACTACGAATTGCCAGACGAACATGCGTTTGACACGATCGACGGGCATGAAACCCGGTGGGAACTCTATTTTTATGGAGCATTTTCCATGAAGAAGCGCAAACAAAGCACCCCTATAATCAAATCAGGGGTAGGCCTCATCTTCGTGACTCCACAAAGAGGGATAATGCGCTTTGCCTTCTCCTTAACAGAGCCGATGACGAACAACGAAGCTGAATATGAAGCTTTGATAGCAAGTCTCGAGATCGCTATCGACATGGGAATTGAAAACCTTCTCATATACGGAGACTCCCAACTGGTCGTTAGTCAAGTAAACGGCGACTATCAAACGTGCAAGCCAGAGCTGGTAAAGTACGGCGAGAGAGTGCAGCAATTACTGACTCAAATCCCCTCCTACACGCTGGAAAGTATACCACATGCGGAAAATAGCAAGGCGGATGCACTAGCCAAGCTCGCTAAAGAACTGGCCGACGAGAACCTCGATGACGTGAGGATCGTTGTGCAAAGCCGTCGGGTTCTTGCACCGGCAGAAATATCTCCGGAGTTGTCCGAAGAAAAGGGAGCGACCGAGCAAATGACTCTGCAAATAAAAGACCAAGAAAAGGTTACAGATTGGTGAGAAGTCTTTATAGACTACTTCAAATCCCATCGAACACCTGAAGATGCATCCTCATGACATCAGCTTATGAAACGAGCTCTGTCTTTTGCTTTTGTCAATGATACTCTGTATAAGAGATCATTTGATTCTTTGTGGTTAAGATGCCTGGGACCTGAAGAGGCAAAAAGAGTCGTCCAAGAAACTCATGACGGACTCTGCGGTTCTCACCAAGCCAGGCCGAAGATGAAGCTAAAAATTAAAAAGATAGGCTACTATTGGCCCACGATGATCCAAGACTGCCTCGAATACGCGAATCAGTGCCACGCATGCCAGATTCATGGAGACTTTATCCATCAGCATCCAAATCCACTATATCCAACAGTGGCTAGCTGGCCGTTCGAAATGTGGGGGACTGACATAATCGGCCCTATCGAACCAGTATCGTCCAAAGGACATCGATTCATTTTGGCGACAACTGATTACTTCTCCAAATGGGCAGAAGCAGTACCGCTGAGAGAAGTGAAGACGGAGAGTATCCTCCATTTCTTCAAGACGCATGTCATTTATCGGTTTGGAACTCCACGACGGATTATCTCCGATAACGGGCCAGCTTATAGAAGCCACAAGATCAGCCGCTTCGCACAACAGCATAACATAGACTGGAGATATTCTTCAGTCTATAATCCCTGAGCTAACGGTCCAGATGAGGTTTTTAACAAGACCTTGACGAAGATCGTAAAAAAGACGGTGTCGCGAAATAAGAAGGACTGGCTTGAACGACTGCATGAAGCTTTCTGGGCATATCGATCTACGTTCAAAACGGCCACTAACACAACGCCGTATGCATTGGTATTTGGGACGGAGGCGGTACTCCCCCTCGAGATAGAGCTACCTTCTCTATAAGTGGCAGTTCACTATGAGCTAACAGACGAAGAGAATGCTCACCTTCGGCTTGAAGAGCTCGACGCCCTTGATGAAACCCGATTCATGGCGCAAAAAAACCTGGAGGCTTACAAAGTAAAGATGACGCGCTCATACGAAAGATTGACTAGGCCGAGGACATTCCGCCAAGGCGAACTCGTGCTAGTGGTCAAAAGGCCTATGATCCCCAATCGTGCCAAACAGGGGAAATTCGAGCCGAACTATGAAGGCCCGTATATCATAGACAAGGTCTACCAAGGTGGAGCCTATCTACTTATGGACGTGCATGGCGAAAGGCTCTTCAGGCCAATAAATGGTCGCTTCCTAAAAAAGTACTACGCCTGACGAGTCACGGCCTAGGTCAATGATAGATGACGACGACTATGTCCGCTCGCTATCTTCCTAAGCCCAAACTCTATAAGTAGTAGCCGGCTAACGGACCGAAACGTCCTTAAACTAACAACGGACCGAAACGTCCTTAAACTAACAACGGACTGAAACGTCCTTAAACTAACGATGGACCATTATGTCCTAAAACTAGCTGTTGACCGAGACGTCGATAAACTTCTGTGGACTGCAGCATCCCAAGGCTGACAAAAAATATTATAATAGAAAGAATAAAAAAAAGAAAGAAAAAGAAAACGGTATGTCCATAAGCAAAATGGGCACGAATGAAAACCCGAGAGGGCTCCGTGAGAGTAAAAACAGCAGGGCTACCGGCGAGTTTTTATGAAAACTCGAAAGGGCGCAATCTCGTTAAAAGACACTTGCAAGGTCCTCTCGACCTTGTGAGGAGAAACCATCTGCGTGAAATCCTTACGACTCACAAGGGAGCAACACACTTAGGGATCCCCACGATTCCTAAGCAGAAATTACACCTACGAGATCCTCACGACTCGTAAGGAGAACCCTCTTATGAGACCTTCACGACTCATAAGATTCAAAAGTCTTAAGCTACAGGGATCTGAACCTGTTCTTAAGCGGCCACCACAACCTCCAACCTTGCCTTATAAGTGGCTCAATGCTGACCCTTGTATACAATCCACGGGTGCGAATAAACATTTCCCTAACAAAGTCCCATCCGTGACTAGGGATATGTTTACACAGTGAACAACCCTTGTAAGTCCTCTCGACTTATAAGAAGAAAATACTCTTATAAGATCCTTACGACTTACGAGAAGCCATACACTTAGGAGTCCTCACGACTCCTAAGGAGAAAACGCACCTACGAGATCCTCACGACTCACAGGGAGAAATACCTTTATGAGACCCTTACGGCTCATGAAGTCAAAAGCCTTAGTCGACAGGATCTTAACCCTGTTTGCTAAGCCACCTTTGTTCGACATTGACTAAGGCAAATGATGATTCGCTCCTGGCAATATCCCAGTTGTAGCGGTGCTGATGCCGAAATCGGTGTCTAATTCCAAGCTTGCAGCGAAAAGCCAGCAAGCCACAATGCATACGAAATAGCCGAAATGATGGAGCAACTTGCAAATAAAGAACAGCAAGTAAAAAAATATATACATGCATGCAAAATAGCCGAAATGATTGGGCAACTCGCAATAAAAAGCAGGGAGTAAAAATAAAACAAACAGCCGAAATGATTGGGCACCGCGAAAAATAGCCGAAATGATGGGGCAATCGCAACTTTCGCGATATAAAAGCTGAAATGATAGAGTATCGCGGAAAGAAAAATATATAAAATGAAATTTTCTGCCCTACAGATGAGATCACGTCGATCCCTGTATACAATCCAGGGGCACAAACAAAGAGGGAATCACACTTTCCCTCCCAAGGCTCCATCAGAAGAAGAAGCCAAATCTCAACGGTTCACAGACAACCTGGAGACCACTTCGACATTCGTCTCTTTACAACAAACGCTACGTCATCCAAATGACCCCGTCGCAGAAATACGTCATCTACACAACCCCATCACGGAAATACGTCATCTACATGACCCCGTCTCGAAAATACGTCATTCACATGACCCCGTAGCGGAAATACGTCATCCACATGACCCCGTCACGGAAACACGTCATCCACATAACCCCGTCTCAGAAATACGTCATCCACATGACCCCGTCGCGGAAATACGTCATCCACATGACCCCGTCGCGGAAATACGTCATCCAAACGACCCCGTCGAGGAAATACATCATCCACACGACCCCATCGCGGAAATACGTCATCCACATGACCCCGTCTCGGAAATACGTCATTCACATGACCCCGTCGCGGAAATACGTCATCTAAATGACCCCGTCGCGGAAATACGTCATCCACATGGCCCCGTCTCGGAAATACGTCGGAAATATGTCATCCACATGACCCCGTCGCGGAAATACGTCATCAAAATGACCCCGTCGTGGAAACACGTCATCCACATGACTCCGTCGCGGAAATACGTCATCCATATGACCCTGTCTCGGAAATACGTCATCCAAATGACCCCGTCGCGGAAATACGTCATCCACGTGACCCCGTCGCGGAAACACGTCATCTACATGACCCCGCCTTGGAAATACATTATCCAACGACCCCGCGGAACACGGCCAAAGTTATCCCTAACCCCGTGGAAAACGCCCGGAGCAACTTCTGACGCCGTGAAATGCGGATAACGTCAATCTCATTAAACACTTACGGGTCCTCTCAACCGGTAAGGAAGAAAACTCTCTTGTAAGATCTTTACGACTTATAAGGAGAAAACGCGCTTAGGAACCTCACGATTCCTAAGGAGAAAATACACCTACGAGATCCTCTCGACTCGTAGGAAGAAAAGTCTTTATGAGACCCTCACGGCTCATGAAGTTGAAAAGTCTTAAGCAGCAGATCTAAACCTGCTTTCTAAGCTATCACTACCTCTCGAAGAATTCAAAACGGAATGCTCACTCTATCATCTGCAGACTATGCTTACTAAAGTGACATGCTGATAATAAAAGAAAGAAGAAAGCAAAGAGATGACACAAGACATTACGAAAGAAATGTATCTTTTATTCATGAATTCAATTGGGTGCAAAATACATCATATGAAAGAATAAAAAATGGATACATTTTATTCAAAATTACAAATGGTATAAAAAACAATTATTGAGAGGGGAGCGCTTTCAATAGCCCGATCAACCGCTCGCGCACTTCCCTCAGCCCCTTTTCCTGATCAGCTGCCGCGGCCAACTCTGCTTTGACTTGGGCTCGTTGCTGCAAGTAAGACGAAAGTCACTCATCAACGACCCGCCGAGCTGCCTCACGACTCTGTGCATCCTGCTCGGTGAGGTCGAGCTTCTGCCTCAGCATTAGCCCATCGGAAATACATTGTAGAAGGCTCTCAAAGATGGTTTTCAACTGCACAGCATTGGCGTCAACCTGAGCACGTAGTCGGGCAGATTCGCTTGAGGTCTCTTCACATTCCTTATGCTTTAAGACCGCTTCTTGTTTAAGATGGCGGAAGTAAGGAGTGCTCTGCTCGACCCACGCAGCCCGTTGAGAGTTCACAGCCAAGACCTCGGGAGCAGGACGTCCGACCCCGAGCTCATACAGACAAGCCTCAATTTTCCTACAGTGACTAACCCAAGACTCAACGACGCCCTCACTATGAAAGTTCACGAGCGTCGCCAGCATAGGATTAACCTCCGCGGCAAATCCGCAGCGAATGTGGGAGTCTCCACGTCAAGCTCCTCTATGTAGTCGCTCAACATGTGCAGACTATTCGCGGCGCCTTTCGAAGATGCATGTTGAGAAAACGGGCCTGCTGGCATTATGACTCGAGATTCGAATGGAGCTGAAGTTGATATCATCGCTGCAAAACAAATCACAGTCAAATGACGGTTCAAGAAGTAGAAGAGGTTCATGAACAATGGAGTTTACTATACCGGCTGCAGCAGGTGGCAAGGCCGGGAGTACCAGTGGCGCAACTGTTCTTTCGTCTCCTCCTTCGATCTGTAGTACTGCAATCAAAACAAAGAAGAATTAGAAATGATTTGACTGCCGGTAAAAGAAGAGACATTAGCTGAAGCTTGTACTCACTAGTGCCACTAGATGAGGCAATCTCGGACTGGAAAGAGAAGTGTTGGTGTAACACCTGATACATGTGATCAAAAAGGACTCCTGCAAAGATGCGGTAATGCAATGTCAGTACATAAAATATACTGCCTACAATGAAACCGATGGGTCACAAATCCGCACCTTCCAGCATTTGAGAGGGTATGAGAGAAGGCAAAGGGGCGGTCACCGTCAAAGCGGCAACTGGTAGCGCTTCCTCGGGTGGCGCAACCTCAACACCCACCGCAGCTGCACTCGAAACAAAAGTACTATCAAAAAAGGTCGAAAAGGGATTGCAGAATAAAATAGAAAGCAATAACCTGGAATCTATCTGGTGAGTCGCCGGTCGAGACCGCGACAAGGACGTCACTGGAAGCAGCAAATGCTTCACCCGCCTCCATCGGAATGGTCTCGCCGCCCATAGCCTCATCCCCCGATTCCACAAGAATCGTCTTGACACTCGCAGCGCCCGGCAACGGTAAGGAGCCGCAAGGGGAAAGAGCCTCTTTCGGCAGTGCCCGACTCTTGAGAAAGAGTGGCTACCTCGGGCTCGGCAATGGTAGCCATCTCACCTACCGCTACCTCAGGCTCGACGATCGTGGCTGTCTCGCCTGCCGCTACCTCAGGCTTGGTGGTTGCCGCCACGACACTCACCACCTCCTCGGCAAGACTCGGCCCTGCAAGATAGGATATATGAGAACCTGAAAGTTAAAACTTTGACAGAACAACCCAATGTCACGATACCTTGAGTCGATTTTCCGATTGCTTCCCGAGAGGCACGCGCTGCCTGTCTGTGGGCGATTGACAAGGCAGCCGGAGTATCCTCTGAAGGAGTAGGGGCTAGGATAGCGGTGCTCGAACTTGCACCCGCGGCCAAGGCAGCACTACGCTCCCTTGCCGCGCGCATTCTACGCTTTCTTTCCGCTCGGGCCGTGAGAGTGGATCTTCTAGAAGCCTCCATCAATAGGACGTCATCGTCCACGCCAAGGGTTACCTCAGGAGCCGTTATGGCTTCCATCATCGGTCGTTTGAGTAAGGCCTCTTTCGGCAGTCCTGAGGAGGCCGGGACTTCGATGACTGCCCCGGGAAGCATCTCCGCATCACCTTGCGGGATTGGCATTGTAGTCCCTACGATAAGATAAAGAGGGGGTCAGATTGTCCATAAGAAAGAAGAATGAAGATGCAATGAGCCGAAATATACCAACTCCCAACGAAGCGCGAATCCTCTCCTCCTCCTTGAAAGTCTTCAGGGAAACCGCTAGAGCCTCTTCAGTGGAAAAGCCTGTTAAAGAAGGAAAAGTGTCAGTCAAAACGTGATAATAAAAATATAATGCAATGACGAAAGTTACGGCTTATATTTACTTGATTGCACGAGGATGGACATTCCCGCTTTGTAGCTTGCTGATCGCACAGAAGCTGCAATGGCGGCCTCGAGATCAGTATCGTCCGGCGCTATGAATAGACCTTTGTTGGTCCCATATTCGCTCAGGCCCTCGCTATAAGGAGCATGAGGCTCCTGGCAGAGTACAACGTCTACAGAGAGGATTGACTTCTTCTTCCTTTTCTGCGAGCGAGCTCCAGTCGCAGCTAGCACAAGCTTACGCTTGGTGGGCACTTTGGGATGACGGGTCCCGATATCTGAACCCACGCCGGACTCGGGGGAAGCTACACTCGCCGTCTCTACGGGAGCACGGGGTATCGGTAGCTCGGGCCTGTCACGCGGGACTTCAATCACGGCAGCTTCTCTTAAGGGAGGACGGACAATGGCCCGTCGCTTCAAAAGGACGTTTCGATCACCAGCAGGGGGTGCACCCTTGCGATCGAGCAGCAATCGCTTCTCCTCTTTGATGACGGCGCCCATTGAATGCTGATACCATGCCGCGTACACATTAAGGGCCTTCGGGACACAGCTTGGTTCGCTGATAAAGAAGTTGGAGCCCGTGTTCAAGCGCATAAAATGATGTAGCGCGTTTCGCATTCCCTCTTCGGTGTCAGCAGGTTCTATCAGGAAAGCCTCCAGCGGGACTCCCTGATTGTAGCTCAGCTGCTGGGCGAAACGGTGTGGGTTGTATCTCATAAATAACGCCGCATCATTTTGCCTAAACACTAGAAAGCTCAGTCTGATGGAATATAAATGAAGGACCTCCCGAGCTTTCAAAACAGAGGTTCCATCCTTGAAAATGTCCCGAAATGGCTGCACCGCGGTTGCGGACTCTTTGCCGATGGTTAGAATCTTGTCAGTAAAATTCATGCCATCTCCAACCATGCGAGGGCGAAGGAGCAAACCTCTAACTTCCCGCGGTGACGGGTTTACAATAGATGCGCCGACTAATCGCATAATCCGGGGGAAGCCGCACCTGTCATAGAATGAAGGCCTTTTATGGATACCAAAAATGCCAAGCATATGTAGCTCGAGCCACGACATGAAATAATGCATCGAGAAGTGCACATGCTGCACTCCGGGTTCAGTAGTATCCGCCGCTTGACCGAGGCCGTAGTACAAATGAGCTAAACCGGCGACCCCGACAGCCACTTTCACCCCAATAATCATTCGGTGAGCCGGATAGAAGACAGACGGCCTCATACGGCGAGGGTGCATCGGGAGTGCAAACCAGCTCAGCCATAACCCAAGAAACCCCAGAAAGAACGTTTCCTCATCAATCCCAGGGATTGCGACCTCCGCGAAAGAAGCAACATGAGTGTTGGGAAGGAAGAAACTCTTCTGATCTGCCTCCGCCGTTGGCAGGTTATTTTAACCTAAACCAAAAGGGTCGTCAAGCGTGGCGAATTTAGCAGCCTCCTTTGAGAGGATCTCCGGATGAAGGAAACGAGCGATGAAATCCTCGAAATTAACCCCGCGGCTCCCAGATTTGAGGAAAAGGCTCTCATAAATGTTCAGCACTTTGATCAGACTAGGAAATTGGTGTTGAACGGCGTTCTCCAAGGTAAGGCCTGTCATCACTGGCTTGGCACCAAAAACGTATTCATCCGTAGGAAGCAGTTCCTCATAATGCTCCCCCATGACCGGTAAGCCAGAAACTTCTGCAAATTCCTCTAAGGAGATTGATACTTCTCGGTCCAACCTAAGGAAGGTGTGGGTAGGAATATTCCACTGCTCCAGAAAGGCCTTAACCCACCAGGTGGGAAGCGTAGGATACTGGAAGAGAGAAGCAAAAATGGCGGGATACAACCCAAGTCTCAACAACTGCGACTTCTTCGCTGACAGAATGTAGCAGGCCCATTGCAGATAGCCAGCTGGATGACGAGGAATTGGCCCAATCATATATGGTTGTCCCCACGATCGCGCCTCGCCTTAGCAAATACGTCGCCCCAGGGTGTCCAAACCCATTGGAGGACGAACGGCTATCGAAGCCATAGCAGGCTGAAGAAGACCTTCTGAAGTCCAATTAACCATCTCCACGGCATAGTTCACCGGGGGTGGGTTGGCGTAATGGATCTCCATGATGGGCTCTGAGGGTACAGCGCACGAAAAGCTCTGCCGGCCCTTAATAATGTGGTTGTACCATGTCCCCCAGAGGTGAAAATTCTCATGTTCCGGGTCATGATCTTTGATCAGCGCTAAGACTTCCCGGTCCACAGACGCTCCAGGGAATCCTCCCTCTGAACGGAAAAACGGAAAAGAAGTGTCGAAAGACATGTCGCCTGCGCGAAAAGGGACAAAAGTCAACTGTCAGTACTATAATTTAATTTAAATTCTGACACTTGGTACTTTAGAATTTGTACCACACTGCAATGCAGTGGAAGGGGGACTAAAGGGGGGCCCACAAAATCTAGATGACAATTCATCAATTAATAAAACAGCCTCATCATTTGATGAGACTGTTAATCAAGTGAGGAAATCTTCAAAAGAAATTCTCATTAAATGAGAGATCTCTCGGTCAGAGGAGTAAATCTCCCTTTGAGAGCAATGCTCTGTGACAAAGTGACACTTTTCAAACTCTGATCATGTGGGAATAAAAATTCCTCAAGAGCCTTGCTCTGGAAAAAAATGATGGAATAATCCATCAGAAAGGAATTTTTTTTTTTGAAATTAATTTTTATGAATTAAAAATTCTAGGATCTTCAAGATCCATGAACAAACTCTTAAGAGTTCTTCATAAGAGATTAAAAAAATCTACATGTTATCAAAAGAGCAAAGCTCTGTTCATGGGCTAAGAAACCCCAAGAAAAGATCTCTTTGATCTATGGGTTCAAGAGAGGAAAGCTCTGTTAATGAAACCCTAAAAGGGTTTTCTTTAGATCAAAGATCTATGAAGAGTAAGGCTCTGTTAATGGGTAAACCTCTAGATTATCTAAAAAATATTTACCTAAAATTTTGGCAGAGTTTTGACTCTTGAAATTTCTTAAAATAAAGAGCTATGCTCTGTGGGAGAATAAAATTCTCAGAAAACAAGAAGAAGATGAACAGAATCATCTAAATGACCAAAACTCCTATTTATAGGCATTGAAATGCCTCTTCAACTTCTGAGTTAATCCAAGGGCGTAGATGCTACCACCACTGCACTCATATGTGGGCCGCGTGAGTGCAACGGTGGCGGGGGGGCATTTGTTTCCCCCAATCAGAGCAGAGCTCTGTTTGAAATTCGAATTTCAAAAAATTGAAACAACGCTTCAGATGCAGCGCCAAGTGCGCTGCGCCCTAGGCAGCGCACCATGTGTGCGCTAGCGCTAGGCGCGCTGTGCGCCATGTGTCAAACACGGGTGCGCTAGCGCAGAGCGCGCTGCGCTTTGAGCAGCGCACCACGTGTCAAACACAGGTGCGCTAACGCAAGGTGCGCTGCGCTCTGAGCAGCGCACCACGTGCAAAGCACGGATGCGCTAGCGCTGGAATTAAAAAACTCCCCGTTAGATCAAAAGATCTAATAATAATGATAAATCATTAATTAATCAGAATTAAATTATGTTATGGAAAGATTTTCCAATCTTGTTAAAAACAAGAAGATTGCCTTCTGTAAAACAGAAGCCCTAGGATCAAAGATCCAATGGTGGGGAAACATCCCCAAATCAATCAGAGAAAGATCTCTTTAACTGATTCAACAAATCAGCATGCCCTATAAAAAGGCCTCAAGACTTCAAGTCTGATATAGAAGAACCCCCCCCCCCCCATAAGCTTGGAGATTTCAGGAAGAGAAGCATAGCTCTCAGCAAAAGAATTTTTTTTCTTCAAGGTAAAAAGAATGGTGATGAACAAAGAGATGAAATCATCTCATAATTAGAAAGAAGAATTATCTTCTTAAAAGATCTACAAAGACCAAGGTCTTTTATAAAAAGATCAAAAGTTCTCATCATAAAAACAAAGAAGTACTTACTTCTTTCACAGATCATAGATCTATAAGACAAATTGTCTTTCTGAGATCATGAACATCTCATTATAATGGGGGAGAGAATTATTAAATTCTCTTAAGGATCATGGATCTATAAAGGCAAAGCCTTTCATTAATACAAGAGATTGAAGTATCTTCTGCAAAATAAGAACTGCTGTTCTTAAATCTTGAGACAGAGTCTCTTTTAAAAGAACATAAACTTGTTTTCCAGATCATAAAAATGCGCCTTACGCTCTTGAACTGCGCCTTATGCTCTTGAACTGCGCTTCTGCGCTCCCTGGACCGGCACTCAGCGCCAAACGTGCCACGTGTCAATCACGTATGCGCCAATTGACAACTTGTGCTTTGCGCATCTGAAATAGCGCACTGCGCTTATGGGCTGGCGCTCAGCGCCAAGAGAACTACGTGTGCGCCACTGAACTGAAAGCGTAATGCGCTCATGAATTAGCGCTCAGCGCTCATAAACTGGCATCATGCGCTCATCATCTGGCGCCTAGCGCTGAGTACGACACGTGTCCCTTACATGTGCGCTACTTGGCAGAAGCGCAATGCGCTCTTTGATCGGCGCAAAGCGCCTAGCACACCACGTGTTGCGCTGACAGGATTAAATTCTGTCTTTTAATAAGCCCAGAGCTTTGATTAATGCTCACCATTGTTAAAAGGGCCAAGCCCAAATAAAAGCTCAACAGCCCTAAATAAAATGTTAAACATTTTAATCTGATTGGACTTAGCCCAAGATTGGCCATAAGTCCTCTATTTATATTAATTGAGCCCATCTGCTCATAAATATTTTAACAGATCTTAGCCCTAAATTGGACTACAAATCTCTCAACCAACTCACACTGGTTCGAGGGTACATCTCTTTACTCCTCTGATATTTATCGTTGTAATCCTTCAACGTCTTCAGAGAGGTGACGGGTCCCGACAACCACACATTCTATGGACTGTGGGGTCCTTAAGCCTATGTACTATGATGTCTTTAACCTGGACTGTGGGGTCCTTAAGCCCATGGACTATGATGTCCTTAACCTTGACTGTGAGGTCTTTAAACTCACGGACTATGATGTCCTTAACCTGGACCGAGACGTCCTTAAACTAACAATGGACCGAGATGTTCTTAAACTAACGCTGGACCGAGATATCTTTAAACTAACGCTGGACCGTAATGTCCTTAAACTAATCGACCGCAATGTCCCTAAACTAAGCAATAGAGTCTAAATGCTCTATTGTTGGATCTAAACGATCCCGTTAAGTTGATCTTAGTCTAAAATAAGACTAATGTATCCTTAACATACGTTTAAGTTGATCTTAGTCCCAAATGAGGCTAACGTATCCTTAAACCCAACCCCCAAACCCAAATCTAAGAAGATACGGATTAGGACTAATCCACGCCCTACGGGCGACAACATAAATTAGTCTCCGTATACAATCCACGAGCAACCAAAAACAAAACAAACACACACGACACGAAGTGACCATCTGGAGAAGGAGAAAGTGGTTACCGTGATGCTGTAGCGAAATTTACTGCAGGGGCTTACACCTGCAGGGAAGAGCGTCCCCACAATCAAAAACCCCTCAAATGAGGGGGAATCTGACGAAGTCTGCTACATCCGCCGCATCCGTTTAAACCTTCGATACATGGTGCCATAAATCAACTTGGTATCTTCGGAGAGGTGGACGGATAGCACCAATTAGCATCTGCCCCGAAATTCAGGCGAGATGTCGACCGCGTCTTCCCGCGTCTTTCGGCTGGGAACAAGTAGGAATACTATCACCTACGACGGCCTCTACCATATCCTCCGTTTCTTCTCTTGGAAAGAAGTTATTGTCTGCCGCATTACTGTCTTTTCCTTCTTCTTCTGCCGCATTACCGTCTTCTTCTTGTCCTTCACCATGATATAGTCAAGTTGTATAAAGTCTACTAAAACCATGTTTAACGATGTGAAGCTCTACGATTTCTACCTTCTGCCAGAACTTATTCCCACATCTATCGCACAGGAAGAAAATCTTCTCTAACACGATCTTATTATGTGCGCGCACAAATTCAATGAAAGTAGCAACTCCTGCGACAAACTTAGATTGCATGCGTTGTTACCAATTCACGTGCATCTAGTCCTTAACTCTGATGTACTCATGTGCCATGCTAAATTGTATAACATATAAATTGTAGGTTATGCTAACTATATTGAGAAATCTAAGAACATGATGGTTACTAACAAAGAAGAAAATCCGTAGAGGCAAGTTTGTCGTTAAAAAGAATAAATTATCGATTAACAAAGTTAGATTTGAAGATACCTAAGTACGAGTTGTATTCTGTGTATGTGCATTTCAATTTATGATTTCGCTTAAATATAGGGTCGTTAGTGTGTGTGTGTGTTTATTGTGTATTCGTGTTATATGTGTGTGTTTCGGCTGTCGTAGGTAAGGCTTCTATTCTATTATGAATGTATGGAGCAGACACCCATTCGCTTGTGTTTTCATCCGTTTCGAGTAAATTTCGTCAGCACCTCCCTACTGTTCTCCGAGTACACTGTAATAGAATACAAAATCATTTCAATACTGTGAAACAACGTTGAAATGAATATCTAATCTATCTTTGTACACGGAGAATCAACGGAAAAGTACCGACGAAATAACTCGAAACGAATGAAAACATAAGTGAATGCAGGTGTTTGCTTTATACATTCCTAACTTGTCCACACTGGATAAATCAATCGGTTATCATACGATTGAATCTTCTCATCACATAGAATACATGACTGTTGTTAGCACCGAAGTATACCGTCCGATATTTAACAACCTTCATATAGTTCTATGTCACGACGAACATCAAACGTATGTTAACCGATAGACGGAGACTAAGTCGCGCTTTAATTTTCACATATGAATATCGATGAGAATATGAAAGTTTCATATTATCATCGAGTATCATATATTGGTTTTAATTTAAACATTTAACTTGAATAGGTTTTACGTTTACGTTTCGTTTTTAAGGGTTTGAAGTTTTTAATTTAGGATAAAGTTTTCTATGTTTACGGTAAAGTTTTACGTTTACGTTATTATCGAGTATCCTACTAAAAGAACTAGTGCACCTTAAACCCTAACCCTAATTAATCCAAATTAACCCAAATCAACCCTAATCATCACCCGAACTCAAATTATCCCTAATTAACCCAAAATTAAGCTAATTAAACCAAATTAACCATAATCAGCACCCTAACCCAAATTAACCCTATTTTATCTAATTAACCCAAATTAACCCTAACCCTAATCATCACCCAAACCCAAATTAACCCTATTTTGCCTAATTAACCCAAATTAAACCTAACTCTAATCATCATCCAAACCTTAACCCAAATTAACCCTAGCCCAAACCAAAATTAACCCTAATCAATCTACTTAACACTAACTCTAATCATCACCAACTCTATTTTACCTAATTAACCCAAATTAACTCTAACCCTAACCCTAATCAT
The DNA here is from genome assembly GCA_030015575.1 of Agapanthus africanus. Lineage (NCBI taxonomy): Eukaryota > Viridiplantae > Streptophyta > Magnoliopsida > Asparagales > Amaryllidaceae > Agapanthus > Agapanthus africanus. The sequence continues at coordinate 192,785,054 of JASDDO010000024.1, read as the reverse complement.
CACCCAAACCCTAACCCTATTTTACCTAATTAACCCTAACGCTAACCCTAACCTTAATCATCACCCAAAGCCTAACCCTAACCCAAACTAACCCCTAATTAACCGGCCCTATAACCCTAACCCTAATCATCACCCAAAACCCAACCCTAACCAAAATTAACCCTCAATTATCCCGGCCTGGTGACCCTAATCCTAACCCTAAAATCAACAATAATAACACCAATTTAAAACAACAAAATTATAAATTAAAATCAAAATTAACTCATCTTTGCCGACGAGTAAAGTTCTTCGAGGAGGTGGAGAATAAGGCTTCGATGAGGTGGAGGAGGACGGGAAGATAGAGCTTGAAGTGGTGGAAGAGGCGACGAGGTCGATTGGCGGCGACGAGGAACTCCACGACGAGCTCGATTGACGGCGATGGAGGAGGAACTCGGCGACGAGGAAGGCGGCGACGATGGGCGAGGATGGGCGACGATGCCTGTGACACGGGTTGTGGGAAATTTTGGGGGATAGTGGGAAAATTCTTAGCTTTATTGTTTTTAAATAACCCTATTTTGCTCCTACGGATTAATCTGTAGGGCTCTCTTTTGCGGCACCGTAGGGCTAAATAAAGATATTGCATTTTAATATTTTTTAATTTATTGATGCCTCTACGGAATAAACCGTAGGGGCAATAAAAAGTCGCCCCTATGAATTCTTCTATCCGTAGGGGCAGCCCCGCATTGTAGCAGTGTTAGTCTTATTCATGCAAGTTTTTTTATCTATAGCAAAAGGGATTCAGGATGTTTATTTTCGGAAAATTGTTGATGGTTTAAGCCTTTTAAGGTATTTTCATGAAATTTATGCTTGACATTCTTTGCCCTGCCTACATTAAATGCAGGCTCCTCTATTGGGCCTTATATATCATTGAGACAAGGGTTTACCATTTTCAAAAACCACTCTAAACTTTCAACCATTTTCAACAAACCATCCAAGGGTTTTAAATATGAGAATAACTATCCTTTTTGACGGCACCACATCATCAAAATCGCAATCTCATCAGAAAAAAATTAAAAAATTCCTAAACTACCCATAAACTTCATCTTGTTTAAAGTCATGATCCTAACCCTAACCTTAGCCGCCACTCCTCACAATCGACCTCCTCCCCACCTCCATGCCGCCGACCTCCTCCCACGTCTTCCCATGACCTTCCCTCTTCTCTCTAACCTCGCCGTGCCGCCGCCGCTCTTCTTCACCATTGTCATCATCCTCCCCATTCCCCCCCCCCCCGCCTTCCCTCTCCTCCTCAACCTTTCCTGTTGCCACCACCTCCATCATCATCATCACCATCTTCTTCTTCGTCTTTCCACGGCCACCTCCCCCATGATTACCATCACCGCCTCCTCCTCTTTGCCGCCTCCTCCACTCCGTCGCCGTCATCGCCACCTCAACGACACCGCCGGCTGCCCCGACACTTATAACCCTAACCATGGCCCTAATTAATACTTAAGAAAATTAACTAAATTTAGTATGAGGATAAAATAGTCATAACTTATATGTTTGGACGTATATTGTCATTGACCATTAAAAATGATAATTATCCTCACATTTAAAACTTTAGGATAGTTTGTTGAGAATGGTGAAAACTTTAGGTAAGCTTTCTCTACACACACATATGATATCTAAAAATTTTCTTGTTAACATAATATGTTGAAGGCCTGCAACATTCACTTACGTAAAAATTTGTAAAAATTTGCAAGACTTCAAAAAAAGGATTTGAAGAGGATTATATATAAATTCATGATGCATGCTTGGCCTTTTCCTCTTATCTTTTGGTAAGTAAGAAATTAGAGGGGTGCGGACATCTTTGAAAATAAGGCAAAAAAACTAATTATAATTTTTTTGGCTTTCCTTTAGAAAATGGCAAGGGCACCGTATGTTCTTATCGTGTTCCAGTTATAATAGTAAACACAACATATATTATTAAATTCAACAATTACTTGAAACTGATACTATCTCATATAGATTCGTCACTCGTTAAAAGGTAAAATTAATGTTTAAAATGGCTCCTTATTTTGCGCTATATAACGTATCTTAGTTTATTCGTTACGTAGCATTGAAAAATATCTTTAATACAAGGTAACTTACGTTTATTTTTCAAATAGTTTACGCATTTTAACAAGTAATATGTGCTACGCTATATATATGCTATTTTCACTTAAGATTTTTTATTGAAGTTTTTAAGATTTCAGTATCTAATCCTAAAATACACGAAGATGATCTCATTGAAGTTCAAAGCCCTCAATTTGAAATCATATTTAGCAGACATGTTTCTTAAATAGAGATTATTTAATTAATTTTCGATACATTTAATACTATTATGAAGGATTTAAAATTTAGAAAATATTGTTATATTGCTTATTGTTCTATGTTCCCATACTAATTTTATATCTTTATGATAATATAATTTATTGTAAATGAGGTGATAATAGTAATTAGTAATAATTAATAATTCATGTAGAGCGTACACTGTGCGCAACACTATTTGCGTTTTTTCCTATTCAGTAGCGGAACGCTATGCTACACGTTATCATTATTTTGAATATTGCGTAAAATAAAGAAACGGATTCAATTATTGAATTTAGAATGAGCTCGGTAGGATTGCATTCTTAATAATAACAAGGAAAGATTCTTCGTTGGCCGGCTCTTGGACCATACTGGCATACATACTCAGGCGTTGATGTCGCTTGACATTAATTACAGGGTAAATTGTCAAAAAGACTCCGGCCTACTCAGAACCGTGTAAGAACTCCTGATATTGTCGAAATTGTGGGAAAGAGGGCCTACAATTTCAAAACCTTGTGAGAAAATCCTTAGGCTGTATTTGATTCATGCATGCTATTATATTGTAGGCGAGGTTACAAAATTATCCTTCTCCTCAACAAATCCCTCCCCTTTCTTATCTCCTCCAGGGTCGACCGTGTTGGCTCGTCCATTAGCCACAATTGCAAAGATCAAGGGTACTGATAACATGTCTCCCTGCCTCAACCCTCACTTGGAATGGAATTCTTCAGTATCCTTATCATTCACGTTTATAAGATGCTTTAAGCTTTTAACCAAAATTCTTGTCTCCTCTGATAACATGTACTTTTCCTTTATATTGCATAGTTGTGATTAAATAATATTATTATGGACCAGGGGAGACAAGAATTTTGGTTAAAAGGCTTAAAGTATCTTATATCACAACTATGCAATATTATAAAGGAAAAGTACCTTAATCATAGAACGAACACAATAATGTTCTATTGATAAGTGACAACACCAGCTAAAAGATATATAAAAACCATCTTTCGTTAGCGGGTGAACAAAGAATGGGTGCGCGGGTGAGAAGTGTTGAAAAAAAATTGAAAGTAGGATATTTTTGACGAAGGCATTGTCTGAATAAAAGTTTCAATTGCTAAAAGAAAAAATGGATACTGAAAAACAGTTAAGGGGCAAGTCTTAATCTGTAATGCACTCTAATAGTTTGACTCTTAGATTATTTAGCTTGCATATGCTTGTGTCTTTTATTTAGTTAAGATGTAGGGTTGTAATCTTTCCTTTTTCTGTTTTAGTGAATTTGATGCAGTGGTTATGATGAGCAGAAATCAAAGGCCATGATAAATACTGAAAACCCTAGAATTCATCCAACTGTAGTGTCGCTAAAATCTGATCCCAACTGGGATCAAAATGCGTTGCGAAACGGACTTCTGATTCTGAAATTGGATTTCCAGCCGCGAGCGCTTAAAATGAAATGGTTATAATTAGTGATCCTGGAACCCGATTGGCTTGAAACAAAATTCTATGGATGGATAACTGAACATACAAATTACTACCTGTTTATAATTTCGCTAAACTTTACACGTATTTTTCATGATAAATCGTGCAAGTGATAGACTACTGTTTTTATGACATCTTGATCGTGCTTCATATACTGTTTACGTGTCACATCATACTCATATCATTGTAGTGATAACCTAGTGATATCGTGCATTCACCCAGTGTTAGATTTTAGTGATGATTGTGGCAAGTACGTCAGTGTTCGTGTATCCGTGATTAAGTGAAAGTGATACGTACTTGTACACAATCAGTGACCCTATTATTCTATTGCATTGTCGACGTCTGTAGGATGCGTGTACGTGTGACTATAAGTGGTATGGGACACTTATGGAAGCGCTTGAACTACGTGTGCGCCACTGAACTGAAAGCGCAATGCGCTCATGAATTAGCGCTCAGCGCTCATAAACTGGCATCATGCGCTCATCATCTGGCGCCTAGCGCTGAGTACGACACGTGTCCCTTACATGTGCGCTACTTGGCAGAAGCGCAATGCGCTCTTTGATCGGCGCAAAGCGCCTAGCACACCATGTGTTGCGCTGACAGGATTAAATTCTGTCTTTTAATAAGCCCAGAGCTTTGATTAATGCTCACCATTGTTAAAAGGGCCAAGCCCAAATAAAAGCTCAACAGCCCTAAATAAAATGTTAAACATTTTAATCTGATTGGACTTAGCTCAAGATTGGCCATAAGTCCTCTATTTATATTAATTGAGCCCATCTGCTCATAAATATTTTAACAGATCTTAGCCCTAAATTGGACTACAAATCTCTCAACCAACTCACACTGGTTCGAGGGTACATCTCTTTACTCCTCTGATATTTATCGTTGTAATCCTTCAACGTCTTCAGAGAGGTGACGGGTCCCGACAACCACACATTCTATGGACTGTGGGGTCCTTAAGCCTATGTACTATGATGTCTTTAACCTGGACTGTGGGGTCCTTAAGCTCATGGACTATGATGTCCTTAACCTTAACTGTGAGGTCTTTAAACTCACGGACTATGATGTCCTTAACCTGGACCGAGACGTCCTTAAACTAACAATGGACCGAGATGTTCTTAAACGAACGCTGGACCGAGATATCTTTAAACTAACGCTGGACCGTAATGTCCTTAAACTAATCGACCGCAATGTCCCTAAACTAAGCAATAGAGTCTAAATGCTCTATTGTTGGATCTAAACGATCCCGTTAAGTTGATCTTAGTCTAAAATAAGACTAATGTATCCTTAACATACGTTTAAGTTGATCTTAGTCCCAAATGAGGCTAACGTATCCTTAAACCCAACCCCCAAACCCAAATCTAAGAAGATACGGATTAGGACTAGTCCACGCCCTACGGGCGACAACATAAATTAGTCTCCGTATACAATCCACGGGCAACCAAAAACAAAACAAACACACACGACACGAAGTGACCATCTGGAGAAGGAGAAAGTGGTTACCGTGATGCTGTAGCGAAATTTACTGCAGGGGCTTACACCTGCAGGGAAGAGCGTCCCTACAATCAAAAACCCCTCAAATGAGGGGGAATCTGACGAAGTCTGCTACATCCGCCGCATCCGTTTAAACCTTCGATACATGGTGCCATAAATCAACTTGGTATCTTCGGAGAGGTGGACGGATAGCACCAATTAGAATCTGCCCCGAAATTCAGGCGAGACGTCGACCGCGTCTTCCCGCGTCATTCGGCTGGGAACAAGTAGGAATACTATCACCTACGACGGCCTCTACCATATCCTCCGTTTCTTCTCTTGGAAAGAAGTTATTGTCTGCCGCATTACTGTCTTTTCCTTCTTCTTCTGCCGCATTACCGTCTTCTTCTTGTCCTTCACCATGATATAGCCAAGTTGTATAAAGTCTACTAAAACCATGTTTAACGATGTGAAGCTCTACGATTTCTACCTTCTGCCAGAACTTATTCCCACATCTATCGCACAGGAAGAAAATCTTCTCTAACACGATCTTATTATGTGCGCGCACAAATTCAATGAAAGTAGCAACTCCTGCGACAAACTTAGATTGCATGCGTTGTTACCAATTCACGTGCATCTAGTCCTTAACTCTGATGTACTCATGTGCCATGCTAAATTGTATAACATATAAATTGTAGGTTATGCTAACTATATTGAGAAATCTAAGAACATGATGGTTACTAACAAAGAAGAAAATCCGTAGAGGCAAGTTTGTCGTTAAAAAGAATAAATTATCGATTAACAAAGTTAGATTTGAAGATACCTAAGTACGAGTTGTATTCTGTGTATGTGCGTTTCAATTTATGATTTCGCTTAAATATAGGGTCGTTAGTGTGTGTGTGTGTTTATTGTGTATTCGTGTTATATGTGTGTGTTTCGGCTGTCGTGGGTAAGGCTTCTATTCTATTATGAATGTATGGAGCAGACACCCATTCGCTTGTGTTTTCATCCGTTTCGAGTAAATTTCGTCAGCACCTCCCTACTGTTCTCCGAGTACACTGTAATAGAATACAAAATCATTTCAATACTGTGAAACAACGTTGAAATGAATATCTAATCTATCTTTGTACACGGAGAATCAACGGAAAAGTACCGACGAAATAACTCGAAACGAATGAAAACATAAGTGAATGCAGGTGTTTGCTTTATACATTCCTAACTTGTCCACACTGGATAAATCAATCGGTTATCATACGATTGAATCTTCTCATCACATAGAATACATGACTGTTGTTAGCACCGAGGTATACCGTCCGATATTTAACAACCTTCATATAGTTCTATGTCACGACGAACATCAAACGTATGTTAACCGATAGACGGAGACTAAATCGCGCTTTAATTTTCACATATGAATATCGATGAGAATATGAAAGTTTCATATTATCATCGAGTATCATATATTGGTTTTAATTTAAACATTTAACTTGAATAGGTTTTACGTTTACGTTTCGTTTTTAAGGGTTTGAAGTTTTTAATTTAGGATAAAGTTTTCTATGTTTACGGTAAAGTTTTACGTTTACGTTATTATCGAGTATCCTACTAAAAGAACTAGTGCACCTTAAACCCTAACGCTAATTAATCCAAATTAACCTTAATTAACCCAAATCAACCCTAATCATCATCCGAACTCAAATTATCCCTAATTAACCCAAAATTAAGCTAATTAAACCAAATTAACCATAATCAGCACCCTAACCCAAATTAACCCTATTTTATCTAATTAACCCAAATTAACCCTAACCGTAATCATCACCCAAACCCAAATTAACCCTATTTTGCCTAATTAACCCAAATTAAACCTAACTCTAATCATCATCCAAACCTTAACCCAAATTAACCCTAGCCCAAACCAAAATTAACCCTAATCAATCTACTTAACACTAACTCTAATCATCACCAACTCTATTTTACCTAATTAACCCAAATTAACTCTAACCCTAACCCTAATCATCACCCAAACCCTAACCCTATTTTACCTAATTAACCCTAACGCTAACCCTAACCTTAATCATCACCCAAAGCCTAACCCTAACCCAAATTAACCCCTAATTAACCGGCCCTATAACCCTAACCCTAATCATCACCCAAAACCCAACCCTAACCAAAATTAACCCTCAATTATCCCGGCCTGGTAACCCTAATCCTAACCCTAAAATCAACAATAATAACACCAATTTAAAACAACAAAATTATAAATTAAAATCAAAATTAACTCATCTTTGCCGACGAGTAAAGTTCTTCGAGGAGGTGGAGAATAAGGCTTCGATGAGGTGGAGGAGGACGGGAAGATAGAGCTTGAAGTGGTGGAGGAGGCGACGAGGTCGATTGGCGGCGACGAGGAACTCCACGACGAGCTCGATTGACGGCGATGGAGGAGGAACTCGGCGACGAGGAAGGCGGCGACGATGGGCGAGGATGGGCGACGATGCCTGTGACACGGGTTGTGGGAAATTTTGGGGGATAGTGGGAAAATTCTTAGCTTTATTGTTTTTAAATAACCCTATTTTGCTCCTACGGATTAATCTGTAGGGCTCTCTTTTGCGGCACCGTAGGGCTAAATAAAGATATTGCATTTTAATATTTTTTAATTTATTGATGCCTCTACGGAATAAACCGTAGGGGCAATAAAAAGTCGCCCCTATGAATTCTTCTATCCGTAGGGGCAGCCCCGCATTGTAGCAGTGTTAGTCTTATTCATGCAAGTTTTTTTATCTATAGCAAAAAGGATTCAGGATGTTTATTTTCGGAAAATTGTTGATGGTTTAAGCCTTTTAAGGTATTTTCATGAAATTTATGCTTGACATTCTTTGCCCTGCCTACATTAAATGCAGGCTCCTCTATTGGGCCTTATATATCATTGAGACAAGGGTTTACCATTTTCAAAAACCACTCTAAACTTTCTACCATTTTCAACAAACCATCCAAGGGTTTTAAATATGAGAATAACTATCCTTTTTGACGGCACCACATCATCAAAATCGCAATCTCATCAGAAAAAAATTAAAAAAATTCCTAAACTACCCATAAACTTCATCTTGTTTAAAGTCATGATCCTAACCCTAACCTTAGCCGCCACTCCTCACAATCGACCTCCTCCCCACCTCCATGCCGCCGACCTCCTCCCACGTCTTCCCATGACCTTCCCTCTTCTCTCTAACCTCGCCGTGCCGCCGCCGCTCTTCTTCACCATTGTCATCATCCTCCCCATGCCCCCCCCCCCCCGCCTTCCCTCTCCTCCTCAACCTTTCCCGTTGCCACCACCTCCATCATCATCATCACCATCTTCTTCTTCGTCTTTCCACGGCCACCTCCCCCATGATTACCATCACCGCCTCCTCCTCTTTGCCGCCTCCTCCACTCCGTCGCCGTCATCGCCACCTCAACGACACCGCCGGCTGCCCCGACACTTATAACCCTAACCATGGCCCTAATTAATACTTAAGAAAATTAACTAAATTTAGTATGAGGATAAAATAGTCATAACTTATATGTTTGGACGTATATTGTCATTGACCATTAAAAATGATAATTATCCTCACATTTAAAACTTTAGGATAGTTTGTTGAGAATGGTGAAAACTTTAGGTAAGCTTTCTCTACACACACATATGATTTCTAAAAATTTTCTCGTTAACATAATATATTGAAGGCCTGCAACATTCACTTACGTAAAAATTTACAAGACTTCAAAAAAAGGATTTGAAGAGGATTATATATAAATTCATGATGCATGCTTTTGCCTTTTCCTCTTATCTTTTGGTAAGTAAGAAATTAGAGGGGTGCGGACATCTTTGAAAATAAGGCAAAAAAACTAATTATAATTTTTTTGGCTTTCCTTTAGAAAATGGCAAGGCACCGTATGTTCTTATCGTGTTCCAGTTATAATAGTAAACACAACATATATTATTAAATTCAACAATTACTTGAAACTGATACTATCTCATATAGATTCGTCACTCGTTAAAAGGTAAAATTAATGTTTAAAATGGCTCCTTATTTTGCGCTATATAACGTATCTTAGTTTATTCGTTACGTAGCATTGAAAAATATCTTTAATACAAGGTAACTTACGTTTATTCTTCAAATAGTTTACGCATTTTAACAAATAATATGTGCTACGCTATATATATGCTATTTTCACTTAAGATTTTTCTATTGAAGTTTTTAAGATTTCAGTATCTAATCCTAAAATACACGAAGATGATCTCATTGAAGTTCAAAGCCCTCAATTTGAAATCATATTTAGCAGACATGTTTCTTAAATAGAGATTATTTGATTGATTTTCGATACATTTAATACTATTATGAAGGATTTAAAATTTAGAAAATATTGTTATATTGCTTATTGTTCTATGTTCCCATACTAATTTTATCTCTTTATAATAATATAATTTATTGTAAATGAGGTGATAATAGTAATTAGTAATAATTAATAATTCATGTAGAGCGTACACTATGCGCAACACTATTTGCGTGTTTTCCTATTCAGTAGCGGAACGCTATGCTACACGTTATCACTATTTTGAATATTGCGTAAAATAAAGAAACGGATTCAATTATTGAATTTAGAATGAGCTCGGCAGGATTGCATTCTTAATAATAACAAGGAAAGATTCTTCGTTGGCCGACTCTTGGACCATACTGGCATACATACTCAGGCGTTGATGTCGCTTGACATTAATTACAGGGTAAATTGTCAAAAGGACTCCGGCCTACTCAGAACCGTGTAAGAACTCTTGATATTGTCGAAATGGTGGGAAAGAGGGCCTACAATTTCAAAACCTTGTGAGAAAATCCTTAGGCTGTATTTGATTCATGCATGCTATTATATTGTAGGCGAGGTTACAAAATTATCCTTCTCCTCAACAATTCCCTCCCCTTTCTTATCTCCTCCAGGGTCGACCGTGTTGGCTCGTCCATTAGCCACAATTGCAAAGATCAAGGGTACTGATAACATGTCTCCCTGCCTCAACCCTCACTTGGAATGGAATTCTTCAGTATCCTTATCATTCACGTTTATAAGATGCTTTAAGCTTTTAACCAAAATTCTTGTCTCCTCTGATAACATGTACTTTTCCTTTATATTGCATAGTTGTGATTAAATAATATTATTATGGACCAGGGGAGACAAGAATTTTGGTTAAAAGGCTTAAAGTATCTTATATCACAACTATGCAATATTATAAAGGAAAAGTACCTTAATCATAGAACGAACACAATAATGTAGGATATTTTTGACGAAGGCATTGTCTGAATAAAAGTTTCAATTGCTAAAAGAAAAAATGGATACTGAAAAACAGTTAAGGGGCAAGTCTTAATCTGTAATGCACTCTAATAGTTTGACTCTTTGATTATTTAGCTTGCATATGCTTGTGTCTTTTATTTAGTTAAGATGTAGGGTTGTAATCTTTCCTTTTTCTGTTTTAGTGAATTTGATGCAGTGGTTATGATGAGCAGAAATCAAAGGCCATGATATAATGAGACAAAATCGCTGGCTGTAAAAATTTTGAGAAAATAAAAAAGGAGGAGATGTAAGCCACCATAGCCATCATCTGCCTTCTTCTTTCTTGAGTTTATCCATCCCTCTAACAAATCCATCAAAATCTCATCCCAAAATCAATATTTTCCACTTAAATTGAGGTTGTTCTTGTAGTCTACGTAAACAAGCCCAAACCTTTCTGCGTATCCCTTCTGCCATTCGAAGTTGTCTGTGATGGACCACGTTATGTACCCTTTCACGTTACAATTCTCACTGCCCAACCATAAAGCAAGTACAGATCCACACCCATGTCAATTTTTTCACGAGGTTTTTCGACATTCCTTTTATCAAAAGTAAGTAATATATCCGTAAAAGATTATCGACAATGATACGGTATAGTTTATATGGCTACGTACCTCACGGCGTCCTTAAGCTCATTTATATGTTTTCTTAAATAATTGATTCTAAATTCATCATTAGTTACAGCTTCCATTGGCAAATCAGGATCGTCCTGGCATGTTGAAGTAATTACCTGAGGTCCAACTAACCCGCCATCAGGACGATCCTCTGCAAGGGGGGAAAAAAACAAATGAAGATGGGACGAGTGTAGTTATTATTAGATATAAAACGCTAATTAGTTGCAAATATACAGTTTTGTAAGAGATTTAGACATCCCTGGTCAAGTTGTTTAATAATATATGTATGTAAGAACTATACTCGCTACAAATAGAATAAGAAATAGTGAGTTGCACATGTGCATCATTTTGAAATCTCTTTCGTTATATCCTTGACAACTGTTTAGATTATATAAATTTTAAATGATGAAATTACAGATGAAATTACAGATGAAATAACATGATAAAAGGGATGAAAGGGCAAGTTTGGATACTTTACCTACCGCCTTAATTAAGATAATAAAAGTAAATTTTCCTTTTAAGTTTGACAGTTTGCATTACAACAATAGACAGATTTGATTTGAACTTTTATGAATAGATATCTACAAAAATATATGAAGGGGAATTACGGATGGGTTAAGCTTGAAGAAAGGTATATACATTTTTATTCTTTATCTATTTCCCTCATTAAGAAAAAAAAAGTTCGCTGTCGTATTTATTTCATGATTTATTTAAATCATATTAATTTGTTAGAATCTTTAATAAAAAAAATTACAAAATGCATTTTGCTTTAAGCATTGACAAAAAACAAAAAAAAAATCCTTTAGATGTTTAACATAACTTACATACATTAAATTGGACAAAATAGAATGGAATACATTAGCAGAAACATAAAAACAATGAAGAAAACATGTTTATTTTTTATTAACGAACATGCCTTTTCTAAATTTGATCTACATCTGCTTTTATTCCATTAGGTGAGAACGGAGAGAAGTTTTCTTTATTTTTTTTTGTCTTAAAATGATGGCTTGACCTTCACCTATCCATTATAAATGACAAACTTTTTATCTAGAAAAGATTGGCGTGCATGTGAGTGAGCTACAAAATCAAATTTAATAGATAAATGCATGCATGCATGCGTGTTCATGTTTGTAGCCATAAAACATCACATACTTGCATTTAAATTCTTAAATTAAGTGATAGATATCTAGATCTATGTATTTGTCTATATTTATTCAAATAACGGCACTGTATTTATTAAGAAATATTTTAGTTAATTTAAGCTTAAAGTAAGAAAATAAATTTAAATTAAGAGAGTGCATATATAAGGATTCACCTCTTAGCCGTGCACAATAATCATCGAAGTAAGTGTAGTCGCCTGGTTTGTCGTCCAAACTAATAATCGGCAAATTCATCACATTTTTAGTAGAATAATAATTTAGTCCAATAAAATCAAAAGATTTTCGAATCAGTTTCTTTTTATCATCGGTAAAGGTTGGAAGTCTGTTTCCGACAATAGATCTCATAACAAATGGATAGTCTCCATACACCAGTGGTTCCATATACCTGTGTGAAACGAATTAAGTAAATCAAATATTTAGAGAAGAATAAATTATGTATAACCGCTGGTCCATCCATCCATCCATAAAAATTTAACTCCACTAGTTTGTGCTAGCTTCTTAGTTAGTTAATTATCTCAAATTTTTATCATACCGAAGTTACCTTCAACGTGTCATAAAAGACTCCCTTGGAACCATAGTTTATGAAAGTTTGCTGTTATAATTTACTTTTCAAAATAGTTAGGGACCTAACATAAAAAGCTCACCATCCAAGCATAAAGTCCATAGCTCTGTCCGTGGCTTGTATATCATAAAATGTATTTGTATATGGTTTAAGCCACAAGCTGTTAACTGTGATTCCGATCTCTTCTTTTTATGAGGGCTGAAATGTAACAAATGACGAAAAGATAATGTTGCTTACAGCATCAAAGAAATCTAAGGTTCTAAAGCTAAAAAATATTTTCTTAATTATCATTACTATTTTTCTCAAAACTATGAATATCTATTTTAACCAAGTGTCATGACCGCGATCGACTTATCCCATAGCTTGTTATCAAAAAAAACTAAACCCATCACTTGAACTACCCAGGCTCTGCTATGGTTTTTAATGAAAATTAAAAAAAGATAAGAATCAAAATTGAGAAATGACAATATCGATAACCATGTTGCCAATAACCGATGAGTGTGTAGCTATAAAATTACATACATACATTATTAATTTCCTTTTTTCGTTTTTTGGAACAACACTTGTGATAAAAAAAAAATTGTCTTCCCATCAAACGCATTGCACTCCAAATAAACTTGGTGATTCTAAAAGGTATTAGTTATAATTTTTGTTAGAGCTATTATATACCTGATACTGTGTTCTGTAAAGTGTGGCTGCTGCTGCATGGGATAGGATAAGATTGTGAGTGACAATGTATGGTTCCGTTGCGGAGTCACCCGCAAGACCACCCACCTTTGGGCTGCCTCTTCCAGGTGCATGCCATCCCAAACAATATCCCGTTACAGCAAAGGTCCACGGCTCATTTAGCGTGATCCAATGTCTAACTCGATCTCCAAAATTATCAAAACATACTTTGGCATACTTTTCGAAGTAAGGACTGTATACATAAAAACCTGTTAGGGAAGTGATAACAAAACTTACAAATATACAAAATGGTAACAGCAGTTATACACACACACACACACACACGATCAGTACTCTGCAATGATCAAAGCTATGTTTGTTCGTTCTTGGCACCATATTTGTTTCATTACATGTGAGAGGTCAAGTTCGATCACTGAATGGGGAGGATTTAAAATTTAAAAAATTAAATTAAATTATGCAAAGCAAGCTATTAGTTGTAAGAAATGATCATACAGTAGCCAGCATTTATCCTAATAATTTAAGTTTATAAATTCTTTTTCAAAGAAATAACAGCTAGCCAAGAAAATCTTGATTCCATGAACCAAGTGGTAGAAATGCAGTAAAGACATCATCTCATTTTCCCCACCACTAAATAAGACCATCCAACAAAAAACTTAATTGACTTTAATATCCTAAGAACATTGACGGATCTTTTTAGGTGGAATATTAGAAATGGTCCACATATTAAGTTGTTCCTCATCTAAATGATACTCTATTAAATTAGAGTTTTTAATATGTTTACTTTTATTACGAGCTAATTTGGTAGAAATAGCAGATGATGATAATGTCATAATAAATTCTACCCACAATTCTAAATAAATTAATTAAAAAGGAATGATTTTTCTCTACTATATGTAACCTTAAAGATTTTCAGATGATTTTAAATTAAAAAAATTAAATTAAACTATGCAAACCAAGCTATTAACCGTAAGAAATGATCATACCGTAGCCAGCATTTCTCCTAATAATTTACGTTTATAAATTCTTTTTCAAAGAAATAACAACTAGCCTAGAAAATCTTGATTCCATGAGCCAAGTGGTAGAAATGCAATTCTCTCAAACAGATGGTTACTGAAAACTCCCCTATCATCTCATTTTTCCCACCAATAAATAAGAGGATCCAACAAAAACCTTAATGGACTTTAATATCCTAAGATCAATGGCGGCATCATACACCACTAGTTCTACTGTACGAATTAGCGACCGTTTATTAGGGACTGTGTATATATGTACGGTCCTTAATAAATTATCAGCGACCATATACGGTCTCTAATGAACGGTCACCAATGTATTGACAGCTGTTCGTATAATATTAGCGACCGTTCAAAACGGCCGCTAATAGGTCGATCAAATAAGAGCCACGAAAGCCTTTCTTCCTCCTCATTCCTTAATTTCAACCCGCGGCCAAGGCAATCCCCATTGCCTTTGGCTCCAAATTTTCGAAAAAATTATAAGACCCTAAATATTTTTGTAGGTGTTATTGTTGCAGTTGGTGGTGTAGGAGCTTGCAATCCCACTTTTCCTTTACAAATCCGGGCCAAGTTTAGTATTTTCTCCTTCTAGTCCTCATTTTGTCAATTAGAATATTAAATTTTGAAATTAGGTGATTATTGTGATTTGTGTTGGGTTTGACATATTAAATATGGATAATGAGGAATTGAATCAGTTGTAGAATGATGGGTTTAAAATTTATTATAATTTTGGAGTTGTTG
This sequence comes from Agapanthus africanus, assembly GCA_030015575.1. Classification (NCBI taxonomy): domain Eukaryota; kingdom Viridiplantae; phylum Streptophyta; class Magnoliopsida; order Asparagales; family Amaryllidaceae; genus Agapanthus; species Agapanthus africanus. The sequence goes on along the minus strand of JASDDO010000024.1, from coordinate 192,769,666 downwards.
GGTTTTAGCATTAAAATATGATTGAAGAAAATTGCTTTAGATGGGTTTTATAATTGAAAATAGATGAAAAATTGAAATATAAATTTGATAATATAAGGATTATAGGTAATCGATGAATTTACATGTTAGATTAATTTAGGGTAAGATGGATTATAGAATTATGTTAGATGAATTTAGGGTAAAACGTATTATACTTAATTGAGGGGGTGTGAACGAGTGCGCGCGCGTATGTGTAAGTGCGTCTCCGGACGTACGTATGTGAGCGAGTGTGCGTGAGTGTGTGAGCGAGTGTATGTATGAGTGTTTGAGTGCGCGTGCGTATGTGTGAGTGTGTGAGAGAGTGTGTCTGCGCGTGCGCCAGCATATAAAATATTTCAAAAATATATTCATCCTAATTTCTAACTAATATTTTGTAAATTTAATAATTCTATATCCTTTATTTTGTAAATTTAATAATTTGATATTTTGTTGCTTATAATTTATTGCTTAGATTTTTAAATTGAAGCATAATTTATAAACCAAATCAAAATAAAAATTAAATCCTTTAATACCAATTAAATTATAGTAGATGCATAAATCATAAATAAAGTCAAACTGATTAAGAAAAATTAACACTAATCAATTTATAATGTTAATTACATTAATTAAGAAATCTTAATTAAAGACCAAATAATAGTGAACCGAGATCCTGATTAAAAAACAATTAAATAGAAAATTAAGGGATACTCTAAAATTTTGATTAAAAACTTAAATAGGATTTTATATTTTTGTTTTCATTTAAATAGTAAATTTAAGATCGAAAAATCTTAAACTTGTTTAGGATCGACCTATAGTTTCCTGTCTGACAATTAGTGTATGTCAAATATTTTTTCCATCGAATTGATAGAATCACATTATATGTGCGTGAGAGTTGATCGTCATGTTCAATTTTTTCAAACGTATATGTAGTATTTGACGAGAGGATTTGACATACAGTAAATATCGGATTTGTCCAGTTTGGACATGTCATGAATGCAACAAGACTCAAATCTCACATTCTCCTGTATTTTGGTCCATTTCAAGAAGTTTCGACGGTGCTTTCCACTTGTTTCCAGTGTACATATTTATGTACAAACACAGAAACAGGGGAAAAGTGCTGCCAAAATTTTCTCGAAATTGACGAAAAACAGGAGGATGTGAAATGTGAGTATTGCATTTGTAATGGGAATTAGGACCTTTATCCTTGACAACCGTGAATCTAATTATTTGTCCCGACCTTTTGCCCTGAGTATTTATGCCAATCTTAAATGACTTTAGATCCTTTGATGCGTCCACATCATGAAATTTTATTTAAAATTTGAAAATTTATTTAATGATGAGCTTGTAATAAACTCATAAGATATGTTAAATTCATAATATTATTTGTATGATAACAGATGAGAATTCTTCCGGATAAATCGTTTATGCACATGGGAAAAAAAATATGTATAGTTTGAGAGACACCGGATTTTAAAATGGGCTTAAACCCTTTTAAGATTACGCAGATAAAAGCCCAAAACGTAGTCAAGACGGACTCTTGTTCTATCCTTGTAAGAAATGTAAGAATAAAGCCCATTTTCGACATGAAGTGATGGGAAAAAATGTGTTTGCAGAAAGTTTTGAACCGAACTACATACATTGAAATTACCATGGCGAGAGAATACGTGACGAAAAAACAAGGATGGATAATGAGACCGCAGTTTCGTAAGCTAAATTGCCGACGGGTGGCAGAATAGATGGCACACATGAGATACTGGAAGATTTATTTGCTAGAGAGGAAATGAATGATGTTGAACCGTTTGAAGGCACCAGTGAAGTAGAGGAATTATAGAAATTTCTAGAGAAAAACGAACAAAATCGGTATGGAGGCTATACGAAATTTAGTAGGCTGTCATTTATAACAAGGCTTCTCCATCTGAAGATAATCAGCGGGAAGACTAACGAGCACTTTGACGTGCTTCTTGGTCTCTCACGCAATGTAATTCCTGAAGGAAAGGAAAATATTCCAGAGAATCATTACCAGACAAAAAATATTGTTAAGACACTTGGTTTCTCGTATGAGAACATCGATGCATGTCCCAACGGCTGTGTGCTGTATCGCAAGAATTACGTGTCTCTCGATGAGTGTCTCACTTGCAACTTGTGTAGGTGGAAAAATATTAAGCGAAATTTAATCGCAGATATGTCTGATGTCAGCAAAAGGAGTAAAAAAAACTTCAGCCAAAGTCCTTCGTTATTTCGCCTGGCTAAGAGCTTGCAAAATTTATATATTTCAAAGGACATGAAGAATAGAATGCGATGACATTCCGATCGTCGGATCAGAGACGGGAAGCTGAGGCATCCGGCTGATACAGAAGCACGGAAGCAATTAGACAATGTTGATCATTTTGGGATGGGCCGAGAAATTTACGTCTAGATTTGGCAACCAACTGTTTCATGTCTTACGGAATCATGAGCTCTAGTTGATCTACGTGGCCGGTAATGCTTATGCCTTACAATCTGTCTTCTTAGATGTGTATGAAACAACCGTATATGATTCTTTCCTTATTAATTCCTGAAAAATACTCACCTGGCCAGAACATTGATGTTTATATGGAATCTTTAATTGAAGAGCCGATAGAACTCTGGAAACATATAGTAGAGACATATGATGCGTACGCCGAGAAGAAGTTTAGAATGCAAGCGGTTATTATTTGGACAATCAACGATTTTCCAGCATATGACATGTTATCTAGATGGTCTACCTACGCGAAGCATGCATGTCCATCATGTGGTCTTGATTACAGTGCCCTACAGGTTAAGACACGTGATAAGTTTTGCTACTGGTTTCATCATGGGTTGCTATCGGCGAATTATCCATACAGAAAGATGGCAAATAAGTTTGATGGAATATTGAAAAAGGGTGAAGCACCAAAACAATTGTTAGGAATAGAAATTTTTGAGTAGATTTCATCATGTCAATTTCAGTAATGTTCTAATCGTTTTAACTCCGATGGTTCTTTCAATAAACAAAATAAAAACAAAAAACGGAAACGATCCGAAAATAACGAATTGTTGAGTGTCTGGAAGAAGAAAAGTATATTATGGAATCTTTCTTACTGAAAACATATGTTGATTCGACACAATATTGCTACTATATATGTAGAGAAGAATGTGTTTGATAATATTGCTGGCACATTGTTACAGGACGATTCTAAATCCAAGAATAAGTCGAGTGCTTGTAAGTGCTTGGAGGAGCTTAGAATTCAACATAAATTGCATCCGGTATTTCGTGATGAGGGTGTCTATGAATTACTAGATTCGAACCATGGAATATCGAAATTGGCTATGAAAAGATTTTGTAAGGTGATAAAGATTATCAAAACCCCAGATGTGTACTCCTCTAATATAGTAAAGAATGTGCAGGTCGAGCCACCAAAACTCTTGAATCTTAAAACTCACGATTGTCATATACTTCTGCTTCAATTGCTTCCAATAGCTCTTCGACATAATTTGCCATCCAGTGTCACCAAAGTTTTGATAGAATATTACCAGTTTTTCAATAACTTTGTTCTAAAGTGATAGATGTGGCCAAATTAGAGGATTTGTAAAAGAGTATTGTTGAAACATTCTGTAAGTTGGAGATGATATTTCCACCATCTTTCTTCATCGTCATGGTCCATCTTTATGTGTATTTAGCTACAGAGGCAATGCTTGTTGGACATGTCTCATATTGGTGGATATATCCAGTAGAAAGTAATATAGTCAATTGTGTTATTTAATTCATTATAATATTCATATTTATGTAAAGTATTCATTAACGTTTTAGATACTTTGGATTCTTGAAACGGCAAGTGCGCAATAGAGCTCGACCGGAAGGATCAATAGCTAAGAGTTATTGCACCAACGAATACCTCAACTTCACTTCTCGTTATTTACATGAAATTGAAACAAGATTAAACCATTATTCTCTAATTAACGATGACCAGCTATCGCATCCATAAGGGGAGGATCGATCCTACCGGAGCGAGTAGCTCGATCAAGCGTATTCATATATCCTTAATAATCTTGAAATTACTACCGATCACAGAAGGTATATAAATTAAAATTTTTAATCGTGTCAATATCTAGATATGCTTAAATAATTAATACTGTTATTCTTTCAGCCGACATATTGAAGAACTTACGAATGCAATTTCCGAAAAGGGTGCTAATTGGAATATTAATCAAGAACATAAGAAACACTTTCCATGGTGGTTCCGTAAACACGTATATATGTCTTGTATATTTCACGTTTCACATGCATATATCACATATAGCTTATACATTTTATGTGTAAATGCGTTGTAGATTGAAAATGACATAGCAAAAGAGATCGAATTTCCAGATGTAATAGTGCGACTTTCTAAAAGTCCTAGTATAAAAGTGAATCGATACGGTTCATATTGTATTAATATCCTAAAATTTCTTACGACTGAGAAATTGACTACCAAAAACAATGAGATTTATTGTCCGTTTGAATAAATGTATTTCTCAAGTTCCCATGATCAAAGACCGCATAGAGGAAAAAAAAATAATACGGTCAGCTGAAGGATATAATAGAGCTATTTTATGGGAGTAATGAGCAAGAAAGATTTGTTAAGTTCAAAATTTGTTGATGCACTTGCATCCAGATAGATGAGTACGGTTTTCAGTTTGTCAATCTCAATAAAAAAAATTTATCGAGATGATAAGTACATATTAGCTTTACAGGCTGAGCAGTGTTTCTATGTCAAAAATCATAATCGTGAAGAAATTTGGATTGCATTGCTGGCACCTTCCAAATCCTTGTTCGATAGTTTTACCGACGAGCTTGATCTTGATGAAGCAGATCCACTTGATATATGAAAAACTTTGTGGTTGTAATAATTTATATGTGTGTTTGTTATAAACTTTGCAGTTATAAACAATTGTAATCAATTGATATATGTTATAAAGTTTACAGTTGTAAAAACTTATAATCACTTGCATGTAAATGATATATGAAAAACGTTGCAGTTCTAATCACTTGTAATGTATTGATTTGTTAGTTTAATAATTTATGCATATTATATATTTTTTATCGTCATTACTTTTTCATGAAATAGAAGGGACGAAAAGGCATATTCAAAAAATTTGACAAAACATTTTCTTCAAAGTAAAGAGATCGAGATACTTCTCCATCGACACAGCCTGATCCCGAGAGTATAGAAATATATTATGAGTTTTAAATAATCGTTGACCGCATTATTTTATTCAAATAACTATTGCATTGATTATAATAAATTAAAATGTATAGGTAAATCCGGTCAGGAGGATGCAGGTCCATCAGTACAGTATGATTCATATACATACCTAGACGAACAGTGCATGAACTTGAGTAGAGAACCTTGGGCATTCTTGGATTCTATCACCGATGAGTGAATTCATGCATTTTCTTTTTCTCACGATTTACAAAATGAAAAACCATATCGAGATAAGAACAATACGAAAGCACTGACACGATGGGCTGCTGCTCGAGCTTAAATCGATATGATGATAAATGCAGCAGACACAAGTATTGATGAGGCACGGGCTGCGGGGATAATCTGATCCGGTTTGAACACCACGGAAGAGCTGTTGCAAACGAAATTACGAAATACGATATGCGTGGAAAAAGGACAATTCCGCAATGGGTAGGTGGGAAGCCCGTAAGTCCGGGTATGTGGGTATACATTTCCACGATTATATTGGTATTCTCGTCCGCAACACCGACTTTTGGAACGTGGGCTTCACGTTTGCAGATAACCCATGAGAAGCATACGTATGGACTTGGCGCTCACTCTTGCTAATACACAACTCAATTATATTTCAATATTACATGCATACATGTTATATGTTATAAATTTATTAAATAATATATTTATTAATCTGTATTACAGAAACATTTCGTCTTAGAAAACGATATAGACGGACATTGGACGTATGTCCGGTATGAGATGTCACAAATATTCAAGAGATGGTGTCAAAAATTGAAGAAAAAATTCAAACAGTCGGAGAAATTTACCGATGAATAAAAACGTTTTACTGCTCTTCCCTCCATCATCTCTAGAAATCAGTTTGTGTTTCTCCTATTGCATTGGGATATAATCGAAATAAAGGTAATTAAAAATATACTTAAATAATTTGAATACCAAATTTAGATTAAATTACATTTATAGATACTATCTTCAGAATAAGAAGTATGAGAAATGGATAAACAGAACCGAGAGAAAACCACATATTACTATATGGTGGATCGGGTCCTGCTGATCAGTATAGGGCTAATTTTGTTAGCTTATTTTTAATTATATAAATGTTCAATTTTTCAATTTCATCGTTACATATTTTCATATATAAATAAATCAAATATCCGTTACAGGAGAAGGATGGTAAAAAGCCAAGCTTTCCTGAGACTTGGGAAACATTGCATATGAGAGAGGGTTTGTCAGAAGAAAGGATGGATATAGGCACTCAATATGTGGGAAGCTTGCATTTTTCAATTATTTTAAGTAAATTAATTACACTTGTTAATTTCGTAAAGAAAATTAATTATTGTTTTATTTATCGTAGGAGGATTTTGCAGAGGCGGGGAGGAGCTATCGGGAATCAAATCCCGAATATCCGGCCGACAATTCTCTTCCTACGGAGGTCGAGATATCTATTATAGAGCAGATTCTCTCAGTTGAGGGGACACGGTCGTATTCTCCTATACGGTAACCCCGTTAGTTTTTCACGGTCTGGTTCCAGAAGAACTATTTCAAGTTCATCGACCGCTCGTTCCAACCAACAATCGGCTGAGATACAATGGATCAATGAGCTAGAGGAGCAGCCCAGGAGTAGGGATGAAGCAGATAAGAAGAGGGTGGAAGATGAAGCATTTTGGAGAGCTCAAATGGAAGCGCGGTGGGAACAATTCTCGCAACAATACGTTCCGTCTCCGCAATCGTGGTCCGTACATGGTCCATTGCTGTCGTAGCTGGTATATTATCCTCCATCGACGCAGCGACCGTATTACCATACCCGATCACAGGAAACGCCGTGCTATTCTTATCCTCCGCCTCTGCAATCACAAGGAGTGTACTACGCTCGGCCTCCGCCTCCGCCACAAGATCCTTATTATCCTAACCCTCCACCATAGGAACCATATAATCCTGATCAGCCGGCCCCACAGGAAGGGTTATTAGGTAACTTTTTCGTAGGAGGGCTTCGATGATGTGAATCGATATTATTCAAGGTGAGTTTCTAGTGGCGATGGTAGCGATGGGAGTTAGTGAGATATGTATAGTTATTATTTAAAGAAATTTAAGTATACAATTAAACTTTGTTGAGTTTTGATATTTAAAATTCATGTTGTGTATTTGTAGGGTTCTTATAAGTTAACGGCGAAAGGATTATGTTTTGACGATGGAAATGGCGGGAGTTAGTGAGATACGCATATATATGTGTTAGTATAGCTAACATTGTTTCGAAGATTATAATTTGAGTTCATATATTTATTTATTTGTTTCAATTCACAGGTTTGAGTGAGCTGCGATTGCGCGTAATTTGGAGATTTTTTCGTATTGTTGGACATATATATAGCGTATGTATTGTGTTGTTCTTATTCAAAACAATTTAGTTTATGTATGCTTGTTTATTAAAAATTTAGTTCATATGTGTTTGATTGAGTTGTTTATATTGGTGGATATATCGTGGATAATGTTTATATGTTGGTTTGTATGCATGTGTGTTCGTATTTGTTGTTGATCCTTGTTGGATATGTGTGGATTGTGTATATATATTAATTTGTATACGAAACGCTATTGTGGTGTAATATATTGTGATTTTGTGTATTATTATATTGAATATAGTATTTTTCTGTAATTTTTTCAGGAAAAATAGATAGTAGCGACCGAATTAGCTATAAGAACGGTCGCTCATACCTTATCAGCGACCGTTCGCTGATATTAGGAAACAGTTAAATTCGTTCGGATATCCACTGTCTCCTTATTAGCGACCTGAGCAAACGGTCTCTGATACATATATTCACGACCGTTCTTATTAGAGACCGTTTATGAACATTCACTATTATATGTATCAGCGACCACCCAATCAGCGACCGTGTTTTAGCGACAATTTAAAATATAAACGGTTCATGATATTTTGGAGACAGTTCTATACGGTCTCTAATAGTGATAATTTGTGCACTGTTTAACAATACCACTAAAATCTTTGAAACTAATTAAATATGTTCATATGTTATTTACAAGCAGAAAAAAATATGATAGACTTTAATATGATCCAAATTGACATATCTCAGTAGTAAATCAATAGAACAAAATAGTGAAGAGATGATATCTTTTGAAGACTTCTCATCGAAAAAATTCAATTTAAACATATTTAGTGAACCAAGAAGTACAAATTAACACTTACATAATGTCTTTACTCAGGAACCCTCCGAACTTATCTTGAAGAACCAATGGAACATCCCAGTGAAATATGGTCACAAAGGGTATTATGCCTACATACAGATAGTGATTAATTTTCAAAATTCATCACTGATGAAATTAATTGGATGATAAAATGGAACATTAATTCAATTTTTGATGATTACCTTGATTTTCACATTCATTAATGACATTATTGTAGTAGGCCACTCCCAGATGGTTTACATTTTCTCCATCTGTAAATTAATTAACGTCCAAACAAAAAATCATTAAAGTGTATACAATCGAATCTGAGTTAATTAGTGAATAAATTTGAGGGCCAAACTTTTAATCACTCCTCTTGCTGGATGTAAACCAGCTGCGTTCTTTATAAATCATTGTAATGTTAATTTGTAAATTCCACTGCATCACAACTTGTTATGAAAAAAAACTGAGGTTTACCAATTTATATTTTTATAGTGGGTACCATTTCAAGTAATCATAAGTAACCTTTTTATGGTTTTACCTGGCAATATCCTCGACCAAGAGATGGAGAAGCGATAGATGTCCGCATTCATTTCCTTCAGTAACCTGATATCTTCCTGCAATTAAAAATTAATAGACATGTACGTTAAAAAATTACATAATAAGACAAACAAAATTATTATAGAAAAGTTAATCAAGCCGGCCCTCTTTTAAAATATATAATTTATACTCACCTTGTATTTATGGTACCCGTCTGTTGCAACATTTCCGTTGCTCCCGCCGTGGATTCTATCTGATAATTTAAGGAAACAAAAAGGTTCAGGCGGCAGCACAAAATGCAAATAAGAAATTGCTATGAGCTATTTCTTCAAAAACTGTAACCCCACTGGAAAGTTAATAAATTAATGAAACAATACAGATTAAAATGGACAGATACTTACTTGGATAAGTCTGGCTGTACCAATCCCATATGCTTGGCGTTCTTCCATCTTCATTCCAAGCTCCTTCTGTCTATATATTTACACACATATATATAGACCGCGTGTACCGAAATACCAACATTATTTATTGTATTATCGGTATTAAATAAAATGTTATAGAATAAAATTACGGTCTGGCATGCATGGTTCACCTGATAAGCAGCAGAGGCAGCACCAAAGATGAAGTTGGGAGGGAAGTCGGACCTCTTGGGATCCGGTTCGTGTTGATCAAGAGACTTATTAATCTCAGTACTGATACCACTGGGGTTTGATGCATCTCCTCCAACTGAGCAAACTATGGGGCTACTGGAAGCAGTCCTGCTCCTATTAATATTAATGCCTTGAATATTTGGGACGAAGAATTTGGATGCCTTGAATAATTTGAGAGAATTATTAGGCAACAATTCCTTTTTCAAGTTTCTAGCTTGATCAGTAGGAGAACTACTACTGAGAGAATAAAGCCGAAGCGTTTGTGCCATTATATATCGATCACTGCGCAGATCAATGTTACTGCAGTGCAAGTCTTTTTTTTGCTTTGCTTTGCTTTGCTTTGCAGCTGAAGTGGTACAATTTTGAGTCCCTTTATATAGAAGATATAAAGGGAGGTGAAAACACGAGGATCGCGAGGCGTGTTATTTAAAACGATGAAGGAGGCTATTTAATAACTTTAGTTGGATAATTAAATGTGAAGGCAATAAATATCAATGAGACAGGTCAGGTCTGCAAATGGGAACACTGAGAATTTAAGATGATTTAACACTCTTAGTTGACTTCATTATTGAATAGACTCTTTTGGCCTAATAGATGCAAGATTTATTTTTACGGCATGTCTCTTACTAATTGAGCCCGCGTTTCATTAAAAGACTTTTAAGGGGAGTGCAGAAGGAAACAAAGCAACACATAACGAGTGCAGGGGGGAGCGGGGAACAAAAAACCCTAACAAAAACTGAGGGAAAAACAAACAAAAAGACTACCGACAGCACTGCAATATCATGCCCGTAATAAAGATAAGGCCTCTCCTCAAATCCATCCACTAATAATAGCGCTGACCGTCAAGGTATACAAATATACCCATCCCGTGTGCCTAGTTTGCTTGTCCTTCCCATCCTAATCCATCAGAGGTGCAGTAACGCTCTCTGCGATCTCCTCCAAAATACGAGCTCTTGCTCTCTTCCGCGCCTGCTCCGAAATTGTCACCGTCTAGAATTAAATTGTTGTGTCAATCCTACCGCCAAACCCAAGTATAAATATTATTGTTATTGAAAATTCTGTCGACATTTTGCTTTTTTCAAATCAACCAACATGTGGCTGACGCCGATCGAGAAGATAAATCTACTCAAGGAATAAATTCTTAAATATGAACGCAATAAATATCAATGAGAGACGTCTACAATAAAATTTAAGCTAGGTTTGAAAGATTTGCCTACAATAAAATTTAGTTAAGATCCAATCATTTATGCGATAACAAATTTTTTGGACGACTTCTCGGGCCCGTGCATGGCACCAAGGCACTTGCTAGTTGTTATTATATATACATATAAAAGCCATACTTCAAGCGTTTTGTTTCCTGAATTACCCCTTCGATTTCCATTAATGCCACTTACGTCCTCATGTGCTGTACCCGGTGATTTTTTAATCGTTATTCGTGGAAACTTAGCTTCGGCTTCAATGAAATTTGCATTTAGCCTCTTTCTCCTAATGAATGCTCATTGTATGGGCTAAAAAATTAGACTCTGCATCTTATTATTTTATGAAATCGAAAGAAGACTAGCAAATTAAAATAATTAATGAAATTGCTGTTTCTTCGCTGGCATTAGATATTTTTGGACAGATCTGCATGTGGGTGAAAAGGTCAATGAGCATGATTTTAGATTTACCAAGATATTAAAACATAAAATTTTTGATTATGTGCCAATTATTTTCCATGGTTTTTTTTTTTAATTTTCTCTTTGCCCTAATTCTTTACTGACTCTTCTTCAATTTTACTTCCCATCTTTATTGTTTGTTGCTTGTACCAATTTCAGACTTCTTTCTCTCTTTATTATTGACTTCCCCGATTTTAACTAATCTGAGAGTGAAGATACACTAGTAAAATAAGGGGTTGCCCCTACGGATAACAACATCCGTAGGGGCAGTTAAAGTTTGGCCCTACGGATTAATCCGTCGGTCCAAACGGTTGCCCCTACGGTCATTCAATATTTATTTAAAATATATTAAATTTTAAAGTGTTGTTTGCCCCTACGGAGCCGCAAACCAAGCACCTACGGGTATATCCGTAGGGACATATAAATAGGGATTTAAGTGATCGATCCCTACGCCGATTATTTCTTATTCTCTTTCTTTCGCGCGAAACCAAATTCCCAAATCGAGATCGTCGTCGCCGCCGCGCTGCAGTGATCTCGTCGTCGCCGAATCCAAGCCGAATCGTCGTCGCCACGCCTGCAGTGATCTCGTGGTCGCCACCGTGCTCCGTTCTCGTTGTCGCCACCGCCCTCGTCGTCGCCGATTACCTCTCCGTCGTCGCCTACAGGTAATTAGTTAAACATTATTATAATGATGTTAGGGTAGCGATCGATGAGGGTTAGGATTAGGTATCGGTTGTGGTTAGGGTTAGGATTAGGGTTAGGGTATGGGTTCGATCGGCGGTTGTGGTTCGACTGGTGTTGGGGTTAGGGTTAGGTTGGGGTTTGGTGTTGGGGTTAGGGTTCGGCTGGGGCTGGGTTGGGGTTAGGGTTAGGCCGGGTTAGGGTTAGGCCGGGTTAGGGTTTGGTGTTGGGTTGGGGTTCGGCTGGGGCTGGATTGGGGTTAGGGTTAGGCTGGGTTAGGGTTTGGTGTTGGGTTGGGGTTCGGCTGGGGCTGGGTTGGGGTTAGGGTTAGGGGTGATATTGGAATCGAGAATATGGAATTTGAACACCCAAACTAGAATGAACAAATGTAACAAATCTCCTCAATTTTGTGATCTTTGCAATACCTAGCTATAGTTTGATCCTCATGACTGCATATAACTGAAAAGGTTTGTGGTTTTGCAGGATGCTTCTATTATCAAGAATTTACATTGTATAATTATCCTCATATATGATTTACAACTCTGTATGTGTCTGTGTGCATGTGCATGCGTGTGTGTGGAAGGGTTATTTGCCAGTGCATTTCAACTTGGCTCCTAGGCTTATGACGTACCTCAGGAATGGGACGCAATTCCCTATTGCAAAACTCTTTTTATCTCCCCCCTCATCAAGATGCTTTCCTGAGCTATGAGAGTATTTGGGGGACTGTACCTTTCTTTGCACTAGCTTAAACTGCATTATCCTTTCCTCTTTGTTGATTGGTTTGCTGGGGGTTCATCCCTTTTGTCCATAGTTTCCTTCATCAGGATGTGGGTAGGCTGGATACAGGTTCACTGTTAGTGATAAAATTTTGACAAAATTTCTAGCGATCCTTAATTTTTCTGTATGTAGTTTGATGTCGTTCCCAATAGACGGCTCTATTTTGACTACAAAATTTTTAATCCGTAGGGGCAGATTTAACTTGGCCCTACGGATTAATCCGTAGGGCTAAAGGGTTACCCCTACGGGCACAGACGTTCAAGAATTAAAATATTAATTCTTAATTTGGTGTTTGCCTTAGGGTTAGGGTTGGGGTTCGGCTGCTGCTGGGGTGGGGCTGGGGCTAGGGTTTGCCTTAGGGTTGGTGTTGGGGTTTAGCTGGCCACGCTGGGGTTAGGGTTGGGCTGAAGCTGGGGGCTGGGGCTGGGGCTGGGGGATGGGGCTGGGGCTGGGGGCTGGGCCACGCGGGGTTTTGGGATCTTTGTAATTTGCTTGCTCTGTTTGGGGTTTCAGTTGATCCTCATTAAAAAATTGGTGATTGATCTCTTCAATCATATTATTATCTGTATTTAAAATTTTTGTGAAGCCTTCAGAGTTTGGGAAAATCTAGAATTACCGTTGAAATTCTGCCAACATTCAAAAACTGTGTATATGATGTGTGTGTGTGTATGCATGTATATACATTTGAAATTTATCTTTCTTCTATGATATAAAACGGTTAAACCGAAGAAAATTACTGGGGGAATTTTTCCTAAAATGTCTTGAGAGGGGGTTCAAGAGATGGGATAATTTCATTTGGTAATCTTTTACTTATTTTACATCTCTTATTTTTTCATGCAAAAATCTGAATAGGTTTCTTGCAATTTTGCCTATCGATCAATTATTATATTTATTTCTATTTTTTGTGGATGATTTGGCTTCAATTGAATGGAGGCGATGATGGCTTGCCCTCAAGCTTCCACTTTTATGAGCTTTATAGTTATGAGATTGGCGAGGCAAGCTGGTTTGTAGCCATCTTATTTCTTTTCCTAAATTCAAATCCAAATATAAACTGTCTGATTGAGAGAGAGAGAGTATGGGAGATTATGTATTATTCAATGTGTTTGGAAGCTGGCATGTTCTGAGCGTCATCTCTGCATGAAAGCCATGGTTTTGCAAAGGGTTTGCCCTAACTATTTTCTGTGGGGAAGCTGAAGGCCTGAAGCTTCATCAAACTCAGGATTGGATTCTGGTCGGGTATTGTAAATTCTTGTGAAAGTTCCGTTCAAGATTTGTTCAGAGCTTGCATAACATCCAATATATGATACTCGATGATAATATGAAACCTTCATATTCCCATCGATACTCATATATGAAACTAAAAGCGCCACTTTGTCCCTACGGTGCCCGACATTTTAATTTAAAAATATTATATCTTAATTTGTTGTTTGGCCCTACGGGCACCTAAATGGGAATTTAATTAAAAAAGGCACAGAAATGCCATACGCCTCGATATCTTTCCCTCTCGTTCCCGCGTCTCCAATTTTCTCTTCGTCACCACCGCCCTCGTTCTTCCTCGTCGAGTTCCTCGTCGCCGATATTTGTGCCTACATTGATGCCTCAAGCAACGAATCAAATGATGTGGATCACAAACTAATTAAATAAATTTTGAATACCAATCTGGACTGGGATTTGAATACCAATCCTAGTTTGCTATATTTTTTTATATATAGTAGATGGTGATACTTCTTTAAGTAAAAACAACCCTACACTTAAGCGAAATCATAAATCGAAACACACATATATAGAATACAACTCATACATGGGTATCCTCAAATCTAACTCATGCTATACTCTTTTAATGATTCACAGCCGGTTCCGAATAAATTTACCAAGCAGATTAGAAAGATGGTCAATAGAAGAGAAAATGCTAACCTAGTGAGCCACAATGGATAATTTGTCATTATTAATCCATCTTCCTGAAAACGGTTTATACGGAGCAAGTATATTTCATGGTACTTGAGAAAAATATATGTTGAAGTCAAAAGCTAACAAGATTTAAATGCTCGCTTATAGTCTTCCAAGATATTTTATATTCCAAGGCAAGGTGACAATAAGTGCATGCTTTTGCATGATTTGGTATGTAGATTCAAGGTTATGCATGGCTACGACCCTTTCTTATGATTTCTTATCATAATTTTCTGCACACTTATAGTTGATAGATGCAGTTAGATCATATCTCTATAAGGGAAAACTTAAAATAACAACCTTTATACTAAAAAAATTATGTATGTCATTACTTAGTAGTTTATGGTTTTAAGACGCAAAAGCCATTTGAGAAATACTTTTCCTACCCACTATTAATCCATATTCTCAATATAGTCATTGAATTTGCACGCGCACATAATAAGAAGGAGAAGACAGTAATGTGGCAGAAGGAGAAGGCAGTAATGTGGCGGAAGAAGAAAAAAATGACATTCCTCGTTCTCTGTTTCAGCATCAATCCTCTGATATGAACTAATGATGGCTTTCACATAGGCTTTTCCCTTTAGAGACTTCTTAGTGTCCAATGGAAAGCATACATCAGATTTGTGCAGGTCGGGTTCTTCTATGACTTTTAAGAGTCTCAACTGATTCTGTAAATTACACCCTAGTTGGGTGATACTTTTACCACTTCTCACTGCAGGTGCGCTCTCTAATATCCATTTTGAATGTAATATTATAGATATCCATGCCTGTTTATGTCAAAATTACTTATATTTTCAATGTTTGATTGTCTAGTTGTTGGTGATGCGTCCATATCAGGGACAGAGGCCACTCCCGTTCCTCCAGGTATGTTTATATATTATATAGGGCATGTATATTGATTTAGAATGCTATATCATAAATATACACACATTTCTTTTGCTCTTAGTCGTCCAACTCATTATCATGGGCTGCTTGATGAGATTAGATTTGCGCCTGATGATCTACAAGAGCTTGTTCACTCCCTGTCATATGTGTAAGCAGCGCTATATGCGAGTTTACCTTGTTAGTATGTATGTACTGAAATTAATTAATATTATTCAAATTTTGATACATGCAGATACCAGAGGAGCACATCTTCTATCTCTGTAGGTAAGGCTTTGAATTTGTTGATTTTGGTGTTTCTTGTCAATTTTATAGACCAGTATGTGCTAAATATAATGTTCTGACAGTTGCTAGGGAGAAGGCAACATTCGAGGCTGCTGACCCCAGTCCTGGACGCCGCACACGGACGGCACCACGGAGGTTGGGAGAGAGGCCGAGGACTAGGCTCTAGCAGGGCCCATATGAGGTTGGACTCCACCCCGGTGGTTACTTCCTCCGTCTCCAGTGAGCGACGTATCCATCATGAACTGGATAGCTTGAGGGCCAGCGTTCAAGAGTTGAAGGAGATGCTGGTATGTATACTACTTTATAGTAAAATATCATTTTATATTATATACATATCAACATATCCATAATTAGTACGTAGCTTGAGCTTATTTGGTTTTAGACTTAAGTTTGATTAATCATACATACATATGTAATTGAAATAAACAACGCTTTTCCAAACTAGATATCCAAACAGGGTTTCGAAATAACTTAATAATGATACGAATTCGAATAATAAACAGTTCTTACACGCTTCTTACACACGTTATATCCAGACGCGACAGGGTAAATCGGCCGAGCCTCCACACGCAACTCCTTCGGCTGCGGCTCCGCAAGCCACTACATCGGCTGCGGTTCCGCAGACAGCTCATGTAGCTCCACCGCCCACTCAGACTCCCGCAGCCGCGGCTCCGCAAGCGACTACCTCGACGGCGGCTGCGCAGACCACATGCCGCTCAGACTCCCGCTCGCGACAAATTGCATAGTTTATTGACCGAGGAGCAGGCGCGCGTTATTCTATCGTTATTCAGAGGTGGAGCTGGACCGAGCTAGGGTAGATTTTTGGTTCTTTTTTTTTGAAACATGTATTTATTTATATCATACACATTGTACTACATTTTGAAACGATATTGATATTGGTTTGTATTTATATCATATTCAGTTTTTGTGTTTCTTTTGTATATTATATATATGCGTGAGATGTGATTATGAATACTGCAATATATGATTTGATTGATGTATATATTATTGTGCACAGGGCGGGAAAAATCAAACAGCCCATTTTTTAAAAAAAAATTCAGATAATATGTACCTACGGATTAATCCGTAGGCAAACATGTTACCCCTACGGATATCGCCGTAGGGGCAAAATATCAGCAGTAACTGATATTTCCCCCAGATCTCAGTACCAGGGGGTTGGGAAAGCCCCTACGGATATATCCGTAGGTGCCACTGACTCTCCCCTACGGCGTTATCCGTAGGGGCTAAATATCAGGAATCCTGAATTTATGCCCCTACGGAAAGGTACCTACGCATATATCCGTAGGGGGTAGTACATGCCCCGACGGGTATATCCGTAGGGCAAAGTAATTTATTAAAATAAACCGTAAATAATATAAAATCTTATACCCTACGGCTTAATCCGTAGGGGCAACAGGACCTACACAGATATCCGTAGGGGCAAGAATTTGCCCGTAGGGGCAAGTTCAGGGCCTCAACTTGCACCTGCGACCTTTGCACCTACGGGGTATTTTTTCGCCCCTACGTATATATCCGTAGGGGCAGTAGGTTGCCCCAACGGATAAATCCGTAGGGGCAACCCCTATTTGTAGTAGTGATACCGGAAACATGAGATGAGAGGTGATTGACGGATTGAGAGCGGAGATTGGAGAATCAAATGACTTGGATCGAGATTAGGGATTTAGAAGGAGAAATGTAGAAATTGAAAACAGAGATGGAGGATCGAAGGGATTGGATTGGAGACGAGAGATTTAAAGACATAGATTCAAGTTTTGGCGGAGGAGACAGGGGAAAAAAAAGGGAAATTGGAAGGGATTGGATTGGACAGTGAGCCCTTTCTTGTACGGTGTCTTGACTGTCGAAGTCGGCACGTCGATATTCCGCAATTTTAAGGTTGATCGGGACACCGGTCGGGGCATGTACCACGAGTTGTGTGTGATGGGCCGCCACCATCTCCTGTCCGCCATCATTCTGAAGTGCAGGAGTGACGGTTTGAAGGCCAGCGTCCTGGACGCGAGCAATCGCATCCATCACCGCTGCTAATTGGTCGATTCGAACTGCTAGGGCTTCGACAGCGTCGGCAATAGATGGAGTGGAACCACTTCCGTCCTTGTTGCGGGGTGCGCGATGGGGGAATCGTCTGCCTGTCGTCGGAGTCGATCGATGGTGGCTCGTGCTGGGATCTTCGTTGCGGTGCTCGCTCGTCATTGTGTTGAAAACGGAAAACAAATTTTTGGCGGAAAAGTTTTTCACATCCCATAGACGGCGCCAACTGATGGAGATCGGAATCTCCTTCAGATGTTGTTTTCCGACGATCTTGTTACGAGCGAGATGAAGGGCTGAGATTCGGAGAGAGTGTGTGGATATCAATAGGTTGTTGGCCGTGTTGTCGCCGAGCTACTTGCAAAAGAAGTCCCGAGATAAAAAAAAAACCACCTTAGGACCTTCCGACGATCAAGTTAGAACCGAGAAATATTTGGGCAAAGTAGCGGCGTATTGGATTGTGTTTAGTAACCTGAATCGTTTGAAAGGGGGTTTATATAGGGGTTGCTTGGAGTGAGCCGTTGCGAGATCATGACCGTCAGTTCCGTCCACGTTTCATGTTCGCATTAATGGCGAGATACGCTCGCGTGAAATGCGGGATGCGGGGTGGTTGACTCCATCGTAGCAGGAGATGCGGAGTCATTACGAGGAAGCTCGGTAAAGGGAAGTTGAGGAAGTTCTATTCGAGAAGCTCGGGTTTTGAGCTACAGGACCCGTGCTGGTCGGGGCGATAAGGAGGCTGAGAATGCTCGGCTCTAGAATAGCTCGAAGACGAGCTATTGAACGGTGGTCGGTCGGAGAAGGAATGCATCCAGGGGAGGCCACGAGAGGTCGGAGCCTATTCCTCGGACGGAGTCTCGGAGGCGAGATACCGAGAAATGTTCCCTTATTCTAGTTTAGTAGTCCCTAAGAATCTAGTTGACGTACATGGGTAACACGTCATCTGCTACGTTCCGTGATAGGGGGAATTCCCACTTACGAGTATCATCAAAGCTTATACAAAAAATGAATTTGAAATGCAAATGTTACATATTTTGTTCATATGTGTCGTCATCATCTGTCTACAGTAACTTTTATCTTAATTCAAATACGTGCAACATATTTTCAGACGAATTATCTATATTTATTTTTGCATGAGTTATTAGTATTTAATATAAATTGTTGCAAAATATTTATGGAAAGCATTTTTTTTCCTACACAACCACCACCTGTGCATGGCGCGGGGGCCACTGGTGGTTGAATTCAGACTGAGCTCAGCAGGATATCATGCAAATGCAATCTTAAAAATAATGAAAGAAGACTAGCAAATTAAAATAATTAATGAAATTGCAGTTTCTTTGCAGGCTCATGGCGCAAGCCTGGGCACCGATGTCGCTTGGCATTAGATATTTTTGGACAGATCTGCATGTGGGTGAAAAGGTCAATGAGCATGATTTTGGATTTACCAACATATTAAAACATAAATTTTTTGATTATGCATCTATTATTTTCCATGTTTTTTTTTAATTTCCTCTTTACCCTGATCCTAATTCTTTACTGACTCTTCTTCAATTTTACTTGCCATCTTTATTGTTGCTTGTACCAATTTCAGACTTCTTTCTCTCTTTATTATTGACTTCCCCGGTTTTAACTAATCTGAGAGTGAAGATACCGGAAACATGAGAGGTGATTGACGGATTGAGAGCGGAGATTGGAGAATCAGATGACTTGGATCGAGATTAGGGATTTAGAAGGAGAAATGTAGAAATTGAAAACAGAGATGGAGGATCGAAGGGATTGGATTGGAGACGAGAGATTTAAAGACATAGATTCAAGTTTTGGCGGAGGAGACAGGGGAAAAAAAGGGGGGAAATTGGAAGGGATTCGATTGGACACGTGAGCCCTTTCTTGTACGGTGTCTCGACTGTCGAAGTCGGCACGTCGATATTCCGCAATTTTAAGGTTGATCGGGACACCGGTCGGGGCATGTACCACGAGTTGTGTGTGATGGGCTGCCGCCGTCTCCTGTCCGCCATCATTCTGAAGTGCAGGAGTGACGGTTTGAAGGCCATCGTCCTGGACGCGAGCAATCGCATCCATCACCGCTGCTAATTGGTCGATTCGAACTGCTAGGGCTTCGACAACGTCGGGAATTGATGGAGTGGAACCGCGTCCGTCCTTGTTGCGAGGTGCGCGATGGGGGAATCGTTTGCCTGTCGTCGGAGTCGATCGATGGTGGCCCGTGCTGGGATCTTCGTTGCGGTGCTCGCTCGTCATTGTGTTGAAGATGGAGAGCAAATTTTTGGTGGAAAAGTTTTTCACATCCCATAAACGGCGCCAACTGATGGAGATCGGAATCTCCTTCAATGTTGTTTTCCGACGATCTTGTTACAAGCGAGGTGAAGGGCTGAGATTCGGAGAGAGTGTGGATCTCAATAGGTTGTTGGCCGTGTTGTCGCCGAGCTACTTGCAAAAGAAGTCCCGAGATAAAAAAAAACCACCGTAGGACCCTCCGACGATCAAGTTAGAACCGAGAAATATTTGGGCAATGTAGCGGCGTATTGGATTGTGTTTAGTAACCTGAATCGTTTGAAGGGGGGTTTATATAGGGGTCGCTTGGAGTGAGCCGTTGCGAGATCATGACCGTCAGTTCCGTCCACGTTTCATGTCGCATTAATGGCGAGATACGCTCGCGTGAAATGCGGGATGTGGGGCGGTTGACTCCGTCGTAGCAGGAGATGCGGAGTCATTACGAGGAAGCTCGGTAAAGGGAAGTTGAGGAAGTTCTATTCGAGAAGCTCGGGTTTTGTGCTACAGGACCCGAGCTGGTCGGGGCGATAAGGAGGCTGAGAAAGCTCGGCTCTAGAATAGCTCGGAGACGAGCTATTGACCGGTGGTTGGTCGGAGAAGGAATGCATCCAGGGGAGGCCACGAGAGGTCGGAGCCTATTCCTCGGACGGAGTCTCGGAGGCGAGATATCGAGAAATGTTCCCTTATTCTAGTTTAGTAGTCCCTAGGAATCTAGTTGACGTACATGGGTAACACGTCATCTGCTTCCATGCTAGGCGGAATTCCCACTTACGAGTATCATCAAAGCTTATACAAAAAATGAATTTGAAATGAAATTTAATTCGGGAAAATGTAACATATTTTGTTCATGTGTGTCGTCCTCATCTGTTTACAGTAACTTTTATCTTAATTCAAATACGCGCAACATATTTTACGAGTATCATTATCTTCTTCTTCACCATTGTCATCATACTCCCCACGCCTTCCCCCTCCTCTCCGGCCTCCCCCTCCCACCCGTGCCTTCCCTCTCCTTCCCGACCTTTCCCGTTGCCACCACCTCCATCATCATCATCACCATCTTCTTCTTCGCCTTTCCACGGCCACCTCCCCCATGATTACCATCACCACCTCCTCCTCTCTGCCGCCTCCTCCACTCCGTCGCCGTCATCGCCACCACAACGACACCGCCGGCTGCCCCGACACTTATAACCCTAACCATGGCCCTAATTAATACTTAAGAAAATTAACTAAATTTAGTATGAGGATAAAATAGTCATAACTTATATGTTTGGACGTATATTGTCATTGACCATTAAAAATGATAATTATCCTCACATTTAAAACTTTAGGATAGTTTGTTGAGAATGGTGAAAACTTTAGGTAAGCTTTCTCTGCACACACATATGATTTCTAAAAATTTTCTCGTTAACATAATATGTTGAAGGCCTGCAACATTCACTTACGTAAAAATTTGTAAAAATTTACAAGACTTCAAAAAAAGGATTTGAAGAGGATTATATATAAATTCATGATGCATGCTTTTGCCTTTTCCTCTTATCTTTTGGTAAGTAAGAAATTAGAGGGGTGCGGACATCTTTGAAAATAAGGCAAAAAAACTAATTATAATTTTTTTGGCTTTCCTTTAGAAAATGGCAAGGCACCGTAAGTTCTTATCGTGTTCCAGTTATAATAGTAAACACAACATATATTATTAAATTCAACAATTACTTGAAACTGATACTATCTCATATAGATTCGTCACTCGTTAAAAGGTAAAATTAATGTTTAAAATGGCTCCTTATTTTGCGCTATATAACGTATCTTAGTTTATTCGTTACGTAGCATTGAAAAATATCTTTAATACAAGGTAACTTACGTTTATTCTTCAAATAGTTTACGCATTTTAATAAGTAATATGTGCTACGCTATATATATGCTATTTTCACTTAAGATTTTTCTATTGAAGTTTTTAAGATTTCAGTATCTAATCCTAAAATACACGAAGATGATCTCATTGAAGTTCAAAGCCCTCAATTTGAAATCATATTTAGCAGACATGTTTCTTAAATAGAGATTATTTGATTGATTTTCGATACATTTAATACTATTATGAAGGATTTAAAATTTAGAAAATATTGTTATATTGCTTATTGTTCTATGTTCCCATACTAATTTTATCTCTTTATAATAATATAATTTATTGTAAATGAGGTGATAATAGTAATTAGTAATAATTAATAATTCACGTAGAGCGTACACTATGCGCAACACTATTTGCGTTTTTTCCTATTCAGTAGCGGAACGCTATGCTACACGTTATCACTATTTTGAATATTGCGTAAAATAAAGAAACGGATTCAATTATTGAATTTAGAATGAGCTCGGCAGGATTGCATTCTTAATAATAACAAGGAAAGATTCTTCATTGGCCGGCTCTTGGACCATACTGGCATACATACTCAAGCGTTGATGTCGCTTGACATTAATTACAGGGTAAATTGTCGAAAAGACTCCGGCCTACTCAGAACCATGTAAGAACTCTTGATATTGTCGAAATGGTGGGAAAGAGGGCCTACAATTTCAAAACCTTGTGAGAAAATCCTTAGGCGGTATTTGATTCATGCATGCTATTATATTGTAGGCGAGGTTACAAAATTATCCTTCTCCTCAACAAATCCCTCCCCTTTCTTATCTCCTCCAGGGTCGACCGTGTTGGCTCGTCCATTAGCCACAATTGCAAAGATCAAGGGTACTGATAACATGTCTCCCTGCCTCAACCCTCACTTGGAATGGAATTCTTCAGTATCCTTATCATTCACGTTTATCGAGACCGATGTTGTGATTAACCAGGTTGTCACCCAATCTTTCCATGTGTTCCCAAATTCGTTAAGCGGTTCCATAATACTTCTCCAGTCCACAATGTCATAAGCCTTCTCAAAATCTAACTTCAATAAGTACGATCACTCCTTTTAACTCTCCTTTTCGCATCACCGAATTGCATACCTCTTGAGATAAGACGGCGCCATCCGTTATTTTTCAACCGACCACAACCCACCCTTGTCTGTGCTTCATCAATTACTCACCTTGAAATAACAAGAGGTATTCAATTGTCTACTATTTTAACACGAAAGGTTCTTCTAATTACAATTGCTAGCTAATTTAGTGTTAGGGTCTCCGGTGGCAAAAGACAAAATTGTAATAAGACCAAAAAATATTTTTTAAAAACCAAAACTAACTTTTCAAATTTTCTTAAATTTTTAAAATTCCTCTCAAAAATCTATCTCAATGTAAACATATACATGAAAGGCAATGTAGCTCATGGATTGAACATATTGGGTAAGGAGGACATGGAGCCAATAGACATATCTTTTGATGAATAACTCCTAATAATAACAAGGAATAAAAAATAAGAAATCAAAGACTAAAGTAAATTGCTCATTAAGATATTTTTATGCTTCAAAAAATAGAGAGAATTTAATTCGTACAGTGTCCCGAAAGTACTTAAAGCATGCGAAATATATTGTTCTTATTTGTTAAATAAAAATATATTTTGTCCTTAAATATATTTCTGAAGATTATATTTCTCAGCTACGTATTTGCTCTATTACATGTACACATTATTATAGGCTTGGACAAAGGCAGGAATTTTGGTAGGAGGGCTCATAGCACCTATATCGCAGCTATGAAGTAAAAGGGAAGGTGCATAACTCGTTGAATTAAGACACCAATATTCTACCAATGAGCAATAGCTCAGTTGGTACGGGCACTTTCCTCCTTATAGAGAGTGCGGGTTCAAACCCAGGGAAGAGGGAGGAAGTGGTTGTAACTTCTTTATATATGGTATGCCTTTTCAATTGTAAAATATAATCATATTTTAACTAAGTTACTATGTCTCGTACAAAGATCATGCAGTTAGATAAGATAGAGTTGTTGTAACTTCTTTATATATGGTATGCCTTTTCAATTGTATATAAGTAATCTCAATCACTCTATGGCGGTTTCTTAATAACAACATAGGCAATGCCGTCTTGCCAACAAAGATTAGAGTGACAAGAAGAATTGGGTGGTTCTTATGGCGGTTTCTTAATAACAACCTTCCGACAGCAATGTGATTATGTTTAATAGGCATTCATGTCGATGATATGAGCTGTCATATGTGCAGTATGAGAATCCTGGAGGATGTTGTTTGCTTATTCGGACATTGCATCAAGTGGAAGAAACTTTTGGCATTACTTTCTTTTCAAAGTACTGGTTTGAATTTGAGCTCCATGGATTTTTGCACACATTATTATAGGGTTGGATCACTTGTGGCTAGGGGTGAAAGGCCAACCAAGATCGGATATAGCTGGTTTTCGAAAGTCGATTTGGCTTTGAAAAGTCAAAGTCGACGTTTTAAGAAGGGCGGTGATTGGTCCCATTCAGCCTTCCGATGCAGAGATTGAGTTTGGGATCGTCGGGGCAACAATTAGGATAAGCACGAAAATGAAAGCTTCTATAAATACAGATACACCCAATACAACGAAACGAAAACTGATTATATGCAAGGTTTTGAAATACAGCACGCGAAATTCAAACCAATTGAGCGCTAGCGCAAGTTTCTAATGTTTATTACTGGTAAATAAATGAAATTGACCAGTGGTGAACACGGGCACGGAAAAGACGAAGAGGTATGATTATCAATGTGAACTTGTAATACCCAGCACTTTTTATACCCAATCTGTATTTTGTTGCTTTATAATTTTATTCATTTTATTTTATAATCTTATTTATAAATTTACTTATCGCATTTATAATTTTACCTATCCTAAAACCTAACTAAATTTTCCCGAGCCCATCTATTTTCCATCCTATATTTTTCCTCAGCCGCAGTTTAAAAGCCGTTTCCATTTCAATTTACTTCCTCAGTTTTTCCAGCAGCCCAGTGCCTCAGCTCACTTTCTTTTCGTTTAGCAATTAATCGAATTTTAACTCAAATCCCAAGCCCACTCCCTTTATTTCTCCTATGTGATTTTTCCCCTAAATTCCTCAGCCCATACCCTATTTCATCTAACCTATTTTCTCTTAGCCCACCACCTATTTTTCTTCCTTAATATTAATATTATGCAGCCCAGCCCAGCCTCTCTAATACTTAACCCTTTTATTTAATTGTTCCCGGCCCATCCCCTTAACTCCTCCATTAAATTTTTCCTTATTTTAATCGGCCCGGCCCACTCCTTTTATTCCCTATTATTTTCCAAAACTCGCTTGGCCCGGCCCGCTTCCTTAAATCCCCTCAACTAAATTATTTTCCTCATTCCTTGGCCCGGCCTTTCTTCTTCAGCCCCGCTCGCGCAAACCCGACCCGACCCCTGTACATCTCCTCCCTTTTAAATTCCCAACGGTTACATCCCAAACGTACGCGCGCGACCCGCCTCCTCCGCCGCTTCCCACGCCCACGCTCGCCTGGCCGTTACCCCACGACGCACGCCTTGACCCCTCCTCGTCGTCTCCCCTCCTTACTCCCATCACTTCTCTCTCCCTCCTCCCCTTCCGGTTCTCTCTCGAACTCGCGCCGCCACCATTTCCCGAGCTGCACCCCTCACCTGAAACCGTCACCTCACACCGCCGACCACCGTCACTACCCGCCATCCTCCACTCCCGCTCACTCCTCCTCTCCTCTTCCTCCACTGCCCGAGCGCCTTCGCCTACACCCACTCCCCTGCACCCACTCTCCTACACCCGAGCTCGACCTCCCCTGCGCCGACGACCGGTGAGCTTCACGTCTCGTCGTCGGCCCTCTCGCACCATCATCGACCGCCTCATTATCATCATCATCATCGTCGTCGTCGTCGTCGTCGTCGTCGTCGTCTTTCTCACTCTCGAGCCCACACCCACGCCCCCGCCGACCATCTCGTCGGGCCCTCGTCACCGACCCCATCTTCTCATCACTCCTCTACTCTCGTCACTCGTCTCTCTCAACTCCCTCTCCTTCTCAGGCTCTCTCTCCTTCTCACTACACACTCTCCCAGCTCTCTCTTTCTCTGTCTACTCTAGCTCTCTCTCTCTCTCTGTACACCTCCCTCTCTCTGCCTTCTCTCTCTCAGTCTCTCTCTCTCTCTCTCTCCAACCTCTCTCACTGTCACTCTCTCTCTCCCTCTGCTTACACTCTCTCTCTCTCTCTACCTAACATCTCTGTTTCTCTCTACCTGCACTCTCTATCTCTCTGTCTCTCACCCTCTATCTCTCTCTTTCTGCCTGCACACTCTCTCTCTGATCCCTGCACTCTCTCAGCTCTCTCCCACTTTCCCTCTGTGCCCCCTCTCTCACTCCAATTCCTCTCTCTAACTCCTTCTCCTCTAATTAATTTCCTCACTCTTCAAAACCATACAAAACCATTTACTTTACAAACACTCACTGCGGCCATTACCGGAGCGACACCGTCGACCGTCGTCGACCCCAGTATACTCGCAAAGGACCATCAAGCACCCCTCAATCTCCAGTAACTGTGCAACGGCTCCGGACAACTCCGATGCAAAATCCTCATCTCGATCCAAGCTCGTGCAAATCCGTTTCACGGCGTACATCACGCGCTCGTGACGCCGCTGCTACCGTGCGATCCCGAGACATTCCCAGGCAAGTTTTTATTTGCTTACATACTATTTACTTATGGTACAATTACTAATTACATAGATTATAAAGTTGCAAAGTTAAACTGATTATGTGCCATGACCTGCTCGATGTGTGTTCTCAATGGGAAACCTTTCCCAATTTGGCGGAACTAAATAGTTTTGTTTGGCTCGTAGGGCTTTGAAATTAGTGTATGAATTTCGTTGAATAATACGACTGTTAGAGATTAAACGACTGCCCCCAAGTTTAACCGTAAATCTGGAATTCTATTGTATCTGAAAACCGTTAAATTCACCATAAATCATATACATACTAAAATGGTGCGTTCGACGGCTCAAATCGAAGCCAACTCGACGAACTTTAACCCTATACCATTTTCCTGATATTCCTGAACTTAAATTGTGATGATATTCGTATCGGAGTGCGACTCTGGACTGCAGTCCAGAGCTACTCCAATTGTTGGGTGATGTACTGTATTGGACACCACAGGATTTCCTTAACTCGTAGGTTGCGGAACTCCGCTGTTTACTATAGATAAATCTGTTATCTAGACAACACAATTGATTTCATTCTGTTTAGTTACCGTTTGATATTTAATCTGTGATTTAATAGATCGGGACGCATAACAGTCCCAACAGAATCAGAATTTACATGTTAGGGTTAAACATTGTATATCTCCTGTCGTACAGATGCGATTGAAGATCCGTCTGATGCGTTGAAAACCTTACTGAAAACCCTAGAATTCATCCAACTGTAGTGTCGCTAAAATCTGATCCCAACTGGGATCAAAATGCGTTGCGAAACGGACTTCTGATTCTGAAATTGGATTTCCAGCCGCGAGCGCTTAAAATGAAATGGTTATAATTAGTGATCCTGGAACCCGATTAGCTTGAAACAAAATTCTATGGATGGATAACTGAACATACAAATTACTACCTGTTTATAATTTCGCTAAACTTTACACGTATTTTTCATGATAAATCGTGCAAGTGATAGACTACTGTTTTTATGACATCTTGATCGTGCTTCATATACTGTTTACGTGTCACATCATACTCATATCATTGTAGTGATAACCTAGTGATATCGTGGATTCACCCAGTGTTAGATTTTAGTGATGATTGTGGCAAGTACGTCAGTGTTCGTGTATCCGTGATTAAGTGAAAGTGATACGTACTTGTACACAATCAGTGACCCTATTGTTCTATTGCATTGTCAACGTCTGTGGGATGCGTGTACGTGTGACTATAAGTGGTATGGGACACTTATGGAAGCGCTTGCACGGGTGTCACAGATAAGGCATCCGACACTGCCATTTATCTTAGGTATTAATCGGGACGTGCTTGATGGAGGTTCTGCCTCCAGTTCTCGCGCAGACTTGTCACGGATCGATTAGTATTTAGGGTGATGGTTAGCGTTTGATGTAGACCACGGGGTGTGGGGTAGTTTAAGTGTGAGTTCAACAGAATCTCGGGAGTCCCATGCCGGCTTATATATTTAGGGAGTTATATGGAGATTTACAGGGTACGTGATATATATACCGTGATATTCTTGTTACATGTTGGGCCCGTGGTCCCTTGCCCTTGGGTTCTACCCTTGGGTGGAGGACACTTGCGAGTGGTTGACTCTCACACTTGGACTGACGATAGGCTTAGTGACCTGTACAGTGAGACTTAGAGACTGATAGGGATACTGGCATTTATATTACTTTTATACTGTGTTGACATTCGTGACATATCGTTATACTACTTTACCATTTCCGCTGCATTGATTACTGCACATTCATATTCATGCTGTCGTTAATTTACTGTTAATCATATCCATTATCACTGCTAGAACTGTCGCTTGATTATATATATATTATATTGCTATTGGGTCGCTCTGACGACCTGAGTTTGCATGCTCAGTGTGAGGAGAAGATTTAGCCTGGATCAGAACTAGACGTGCATCACAGACTTCTTGACTTGCTATTCCGAGATTCATTCGTTTGTTCCACTTCAGGTCAGTTTATATTATTGTATCTTTCAGTTACTGCATTTCTCATTACCTGCGCATCATTTACTGTTTACCATGATAAACTAGAAGCCGAAGTGTGACTACGGCAGGACATTTCCTTGACCGTAGGAGCATGGCTGGCCTTGTCTACCTCTCGTATTCCGTATTTTGGGAAGCGGGGCGTGACATGGTTTAGTTGGTATCAAAGCCAGGTTTTTCATCGATTGGGATTGCAGTTTTCCGTGTATAGTTTGGCAATCTAAGACATCACTCGGTCTAGATTGTAAACTTGTCACTCTTGATCCATATTCACATCGTGTGTCCAGCCATCCATTCGCTATGGTTTATTTAAAATCATACAGTTGAATATTCACTTGTAATAAATTCATCACCTCTAATATTCTTGAATCTTTGTCCTATCCATATTACGTTTTGACTCGTATATCTTGCGACTTATATCATCCTTAAAATCATTGTTTCAGGATCATGTCTTACAACGACTCTTCCTCTATCTCCACTCCTCAGAATCAGAATGTTGAGATCCTTAGTGTACTACAAGGTCTAAACGAAGCCCAGGAGCGGACAAACGACTTATTAGCTGAAGGGCTGAGAAGACAGGTGAGTCAGACCCCAGCGGGAGTCTCCTATCATAAAGAGATCCCTATTGGACGAGGAAAGGAGAAGAAGATGAAGTGTCAACAGAAGCATCAGAAGAACCTGTGCTGTGGATATTGTAAGAGGCCAGGACACCTTCAGAGGGATTGTCGCCGTGCCCAAGGGAAATGTCTGATATGCGGTTCCAACAAGCACCTCATCGACGGCTGCCCAGAAAGGAAAGAACTGCAAGGAGGAAACTCGTCCACACTCCCCACTTCTGCCAAGTGAGGATTGCCGCGTAGTTTGGACTTCGACGATAAGGCGGATCAGACGCAGGATTCAACTCACGCGACGAGAATGCAATGTTATAGTAGTCGAAGAATGATTTTTCATGTTATCTACTTTCAATAATAATATTATCGTTTTTATGAATGTTTCCTTCCGTTTAAAATCTTGTATCCGTTGAACTTTTAGTTGAATGCAATAAAATTTGAATCATAATATATGTATCATTCTCATGCTTTCTCTATGTCAGATTCTATTCATTATCACAGTATTTTCATTCTGATCTTTCAGTTCCTGCAACCGCACATTTTTCCTATATTTTGTACCTTGAGTTTTCCTTGATGTATTCCACTGTCTAATCATGACTTCTCTTTTCAGGCCATGGCCCACCCTGGAGCAGCGCCGCATCTAGACGAGGATGCACAGTCATGTGTTTCCTTAGATCACACACTGACGAGTTCCGATGATGAGGCCAATGGTCCACAGGTCAACTTCGAAAACAATGATTCAGAGGACGAAGGAGCAGCCGCCCCAGAGTTTGACATGATAGCTGATCCTGACGAAGAAGAAGGAGATTCTGAAGAGAATCTATAGAGGAAGACCCGATAGAGGAAGACCCCGAGGAAGAACCGATAGAAGAAAATCCAGCGAAAGAAAACCCCGTGGAAGAAAATCCAGAAGAAGAAAATCA
This sequence comes from Agapanthus africanus, assembly GCA_030015575.1. Lineage (NCBI taxonomy): Eukaryota > Viridiplantae > Streptophyta > Magnoliopsida > Asparagales > Amaryllidaceae > Agapanthus > Agapanthus africanus. The sequence continues at coordinate 192,739,338 of JASDDO010000024.1, read as the reverse complement.
CATGGAATCGGATCTCGATGAAGAAGCTCTATCCGAGAAAGAAGGACCAGAAGATCAAGACCCTGTGGTGGAAGGACTTCCAATAGAGGTACCTGCGGGGCGCTATGGAAATGGACGCCCCTACCTGAGTGCGCGAGCCTACCGCAACCTGCTGAATCTCCACAACCGCGATTGACGGAATTCCTTTTTGATGTTGTTTTTCTGGCCAAATAAGATGTGTATAGTTTAGGGCCACTTTTAGTCTTGGAGAATGCCTTGTTTCAAATTTTCTTGAATGAAATAAATCTTTTGAATTCGTAAACCTTTTTGGATTGTTGGTTCGCTTGATACTTGTTTATTGCCCATATCTATTTATTTTTCTGCCGAGTTCTCTGACTGTCCACCTCTACTCATTGTGTAGTTTTCACTCTCATTTCGACTAGAAAGTACCGCACCCTGATCCTTGGAATGAGTCACCCTTCATCCCTCGCCTGTGTCCGTTTGGGATCCTTCTGGGAGGAGAACATTTCTTGTGAAACTTCCGAGTTCCCTAACTCATCAAATTTTGATTCGTGTGGTGTACCGACTGTTGTATTTCCCCATACTGTTTCCCTTGTAGTCCTTTTTGGCTCACCCTCACTTCTTGTGCTGACCCAATCCCAATTTTCTTGATCTTCAGTCTAAAGCCGTCACCCTTCGACCTTTTAGCCACATCGCATTGTAATCCCTACCCTACCTAGGCCTAGACATACTTGTGCTTTTCTCTATTACCCCAAATATGTTTAGAGACATTAATATTCGAGATTTAGTTTTCATTATTTTAAATTTATCAAAGAGTGTGTGTTATTGATTATTCTGTTTTACGTAATTTAAGTACACTATTAGTATTTTCATTTTCAGTAGCGCAACCTTACACCGCGCATATTTTGTTCCATGTTTCTTAAATTCACTATACAAGTTATCTAAATCATTTTAAACCTATTTTCGATACGTTATCCTAAAATGCTTTAATCTACCGTCTAAGCTTTCACTACCTCACTGTCGTTATTATATTTTCGGGTGTTGTGCCTATGTTTACTATTATATATGATTGTGCCTTATACTTATTTTTCTGCTTATTTTTGTTAAAATTTGATGTCCACATAGTTGGGTTTCGATTTTTATCGAACACACTTTGATTATTATTCGTTACTGTTACCTATATTCTCGTATATTCGTACTTGCCCTTATAGTTTTCCTGCATCATACCTTGTAAGCCTATCTTTTGTTTGAGGTTCTTATATATATGTATGAACCCTCAAAACTTTGTCTATCCATTTTTTTAGTAAATCAGCATGTATTAGTGTTCGATATGATGATTCTTCGCTTATTATTTATAGCTCGTTGTTCTTTTAAAATTTCGAGGAAGAAATTTTTGTAAGGGTGGTATGATATAATACCCAGCTCTTTTTATACCCAATCTGTATTTTGTTGCTTTATAATTTTATTCATTTTATTTTATAATCTTATTTATAAATTTACTTATCACATTTATAATTTTACCTATCCTAAAACCTAACTAAATTTTCCCGAGCCCATCTATTTGCCATCCTATATTTTTCCTCAGCCGCAGTTTAAAAGTCGTTCCCATTTCAATTTACTTCCTCAGTTTTTCCAGCAGCCCAGTGCCTCAGCTCACTTTCTTTTCGTTTATCAATTAATCGAATTTTAACTCAAATCCCAAGCCCACTCACTTTATTTCTCCTATGTGATTTTCCCCTAAATTCCTCAGCCCATACCCTATTTCATCTAACCTATTTTCTCTCAGCCCACTGCCTATTTCTCTTCCTTAATATTAATATTATGCAGCTCAGCCCAGCCTCTCTAATACTTAACCCTTTTATTTAATTGTTCCCGGCCCATCCCCTTAACTCCTCCATTAAATTTTTCCTTATTTTAATCGGCCCGGCCCATTCCTTTTATTCCCTATTATTTTCCAAAACTCGCTTGGCCCGGCCCGCTTCCTTAAATCCCCTCAACTAAATTCTTTTCCTCATTCCTTGGCCCGGCCTTTCTTCTTCAGCCCCGCTCGCGCAAACCCGACCCGACCCCTGTACATCTCCTCCCTTTTAAATTCCCAACGGCTACATCCCAAACGTACGCGCGCGACCCGCCTCCTCCGCCGCTTCCCACGCCCACGCTCGCCTGGCCGTTGCCCCCACGACGCACGCCTTGACCCCTCCTCGTCGTCTCCCCTCCTTACTCCCATCACTTCTCTCTCCCTCCTCCCCTTCCGGTTCTCTCTTGAACTCGCGCCGCCACCATTTCCCGAGCTGCACCCCTCACCTGAAACCGTCACCTCACACCGCCGACCACCGTCACTACCCGCCATCCTCCACTCCCGCTCACTCCTCCTCTCCTCTTCCCCCACTGCCCGAGCGCCTTCACCTACACCCACTCTCCTACACCCGAGCTCGACCTCCCCTGCGCCGACGACCGGTGAGCTTCACGTCTCGTCGTCGGCCCTCTCGCACCATCGTCGACCGCCTCATCATCATCATCATCATCATCATCAACATCGTCTTTCCCACTCTCGAGCCCACACCCACTCCCCCGCCGACCATCTCGTCGGGCCCTCGTCACCGACCCCATCTTCTCATCACTCCTCTACTCTCGTCACTCGTCTCTCTCAACTCCCTCTCCTTCTCAGGCTCTCTCTCCTTCTCACTACACACTCTCCCAGCTCTCTCTTTCTCTGTCTACTCTAGCTCTCTCCCTCTCTGTACACCTCCCTCTCTCTGCCTTCTCTCTCTCAGTGTCCAACCTCTCTCACTGTCACTCTCTCTCTCTCCCTCTGCTTACACACACTCTCTCTCTCTCTACCTAACATCTCTGTTTCTCTCTGCCTGCACTCTCTATCTCTCTGTCTCTCACCCTCTATCTCTCTCTTTCTGCCTGCACACTCTCTCTCTGATCCCTGCACTCTCTCAGCTCTCTCCCACTTTCCCTCTGTGCCCCCTCTCTCACTCCAATTCCTCTCTCTAACTCCTTCTCCTCTAATTAATTTCCTCACTCTTCAAAACCATACAAAACCATTTACTTTACAAACACTCACTGCGGCCATTACCGGAGCGACACCGTCGACCGTCGTCGACCCCAGTATACTCGCAGAGGACCATCAAGCACCCCTCAATCTCCAGTAACCGTGCAACGGCTCCGGACAACTCCGACGCAAAATCCTCATCTCGATCCAAGCTCGTGCAAATCCGTTTCACGGCGTACATCACGCGCTCGTGACGCCGCTGCTACCGTGCGATCCCGAGGCATTCCCAGGCAAGTTTTTACTTGCTTACATGCTATTTACTTATGGTACAATTACTAATTTATAAAGTTGCAAAGTTAAACTGATTATGTGCCATGACCTGCTCGATGTGTGTTCTCAATGGGAAACCTTTCCCAATTTTGCGGAACTAAATAGTTTTGTTTGGCTCGTAGGGCTTTGAACTTAGTGTATGATTTTCGTTGAATAATACGACTGTTAGAGATTAAAACGACTGCCCCCAAGTTTAACCGTAAATCTGGAATTCTATTGTATCTGAAAACCGTTAAATTTACCATAAATCATATACATACTAAAATGGTGCGTTCGACGGCTCAAATCGAAGCCAACTCGACGAACTTTAACCCTATACCAGTTTCCTGATATTCCTGAACTTAAATTGTGATGATATTCGTAACGGAGTGCAACTCTGGACTGCAGTCCAGAGCTACTCCAATTGTTGGGTGCTGTACTGTATTGGACACCACAGGATTTCCTTAACTCGTAGGTTGCAGAACTCCGCTGTTTACTATAGATAAATCTGTTAGCTAGACAACATAATTGATTTCATTCTTTTTAGTTACCGCTTGATATTTAATCTGTGATTTAATAGATCGGGACGCATAACAGTCCCAACAGAATCAGAATTTACATGTTAGGGTTAAACATTGTATATCTCCTGTCGTACAGATGCGATTGAAGATCCGTCTGATGCGTTGAAAACCTTACTGAAAACCCTAGAATTCATCCAACTGTAGTGTCGCTAAAATCTGATCCCAACTGGGATCAAAATGCGTTGCGAAACGGACTTCTGATTCTGAAATTGGATTTCCAGCCGCGAGCGCTTAAAATGAAATGGTTATAATTAGTGATCCTGGAACCCGATTGGATTGAAACAAAATTCTATGGATGGATAACTGAATATACAAATTACTACCTGTTTATAATTTCGCTAAACTTTACACGTATTTTTCATGATAAATCGTGCAAGTGATAGACTACTGTTTTTATGACATCTTGATCGTGCTTCATATACTGTTTACGTGTCACATCATACTCATATCATTGTAGTGATAACCTAGTGATATCGTGCATTCACCCAGTGTTAGATTTTAGTGATGATTGTGGCAAATACGTCAGTGTTCGTGTATCCGTGATTAAGTGAAAGTGATACGTACTTGTACACAATCAGTGACCCTATTGTTCTATTGCATTGTCGACGTCTGTGGGATGCGTGTACGTGTGACTATAAGTGGTATGTGACACTTATGGAAGCGCTTGCACGGGTGTCACAGATAAGGCATCCGACACTGCCATTTTGAATATTGTGTAAAATAAAGAAACGCATTCAATTATTGAATTTAGAATGAGCTCGGTAGGATTGCATTCTTAATAATAACAAGGAAAGATTCTTATTTGGCTGGCTCTTGAACCATAATGGCATACATACTTAGGTGTTGATGTCGCTTGACAATAATTATAGGGTAAATTGTCAAAAAGCCTCAAGCATACTCAGAACTGTGCAAGAACTCCTGATATTGTCGAAATTGTGGGAAAGAGGGCCAACAATTTCAAAACCTTGTGAGAAAATCCTTGGGCTGTATTTGATTCATGCATGCTATTATATTGTAGGCGAGGTTACAAAATTATATTCCTCCCCTTTCTTATCTCCTCCGGGGTCTAATCCTCTAGATTGCCTCTTCCCTTCGCATCTTGGACCGTGTTGGCTCGTCCATTAGCCACAATTGCAAAGATCAAGGGTACTGATAACATGTCTCCCTGCCTCAACCCTCACTTGGAATGGAATTCTTCAGTATCCTTATCATTCACGTTTATAAGATGCTTTAAGCCTTTTAACCAAAATTCTTGTCTCCTCTGATAACATGTACTTTTCCTTTATATTGCATAGTTGTGATTAAATAATATTATTATGGACCAGGGGAGACAAGAATTTTGGTTAAAAGGCTTAAAGTATCTTATATCACAACTATGCAATATTATAAAGGAAAAGTACCTTAATCATAGAACGAACACAATAATGTAGGATATTTTTGACGAAGGCATTGTCTGAATAAAAGTTTCAATTGCTAAAAGAAAAAATGGATACTGAAAAACAGTTAAGGGGCAAGTCTTAATCTGTAATGCACTCTAATAGTTTGACTCTTTGATTATTTAGCTTGCATATGCTTGTGTCTTTTATTTAGTTAAGATGTAGGGTTGTAATCTTTCCTTTTTCTGTTTTAGTGAATTTGATGCAGTGGTTATGATGAGCAGAAATCAAAGGCCATGATATAATGAGACAAAATCGCTGGCTGTAAAAATTTTGAGAAAATAAAAAAGGAGGAGATGTAAGCCACCATAGCCATCATCTGCCTTCTTCTTTCTTGAGTTTATCCATCCCTCTAACAAATCCATCAAAATCTCATCCCAAAATCAATATTTTCCACTTAAATTGAGGTTGTTCTTGTAGTCTACGTAAACAAGCCCAAACCTTTCTGCGTATCCCTTCTGCCATTCGAAGTTGTCTGTGATGGACCACGTTATGTACCCTTTCACGTTACAATTCTCACTGCCCAACCATAAAGCAAGTACAGATCCACACCCATGTCAATTTTTTCACGAGGTTTTTCGACATTCCTTTTATCAAAAGTAAGTAATATATCCGTAAAAGATTATCGACAATGATACGGTATAGTTTATATGGCTACGTACCTCACGGCGTCCTTAAGCTCATTTATATGTTTTCTTAAATAATTGATTCTAAATTCATCATTAGTTACAGCTTCCATTGGCAAATCAGGATCGTCCTGGCATGTTGAAGTAATTACCTGAGGTCCAACTAACCCGCCATCAGGACGATCCTCTGCAAGGGGGGAAAAAAACAAATGAAGATGGGACGAGTGTAGTTATTATTAGATATAAAACGCTAATTAGTTGCAAATATACAGTTTTGTAAGAGATTTAGACATCCCTGGTCAAGTTGTTTAATAATATATGTATGTAAGAACTATACTGGCTACAAATAGAAAAAGAAATAGTGAGTTGCACATGTGCATCATTTTGAAATCTCTTTCGTTATATCCTTGACAACTGTTTAGATTATATAAATTTTAAATGATGAAATTACAGATGAAATAACATGATAAAAGGGATGAAAGGGCAAGTTTGGATACTTTACCTACCGCCTTAATTAAGATAATAAAAGTAAATTTTCCTTTTAAGTTTGACAGTTTGCATTACAACAATAGACAGATTTGATTTGAACTTTTATGAATAGATATCTACAAAAATATATGAAGGGGAATTACGGATGGGTTAAGCTTGAAGAAAGGTATATACATTTTTATTCTTTATCTATTTCCCTCATTAAGAAAAAAAAAGTTCGCTATCGTATTTATTTCATGATTTATTTAAATTATATTAATTTGTTAGAATCTTTAATAAAAAAAATTACAAAATGCATTTTGCTTTAAGCATTGACAAAAAACAAAAAAAAAATCCTTTAGATGTTTAACATAACTTACATACATTAAATTGGACAAAATAGAATGGAATACATTAGCAGAAACATAAAAACAATGAAGAAAACATGTTTATTTTTTATTAACGAACATGCCTTTTCTAAATTTGATCTACATCTGCTTTTATTCCATTAGGTGAGAACGGAGAGAAGTTTTCTTTATTTTTTTTGTCTTAAAATGATGGCTTGACCTTCACCTATCCATTATAAATGACAAACTTTTTATCTAGAAAAGATTGGCGTGCATGTGAGTGAGCTACAAAATCAAATTTAATAGATAAATGCATGCATGCGTGTTCATGTTTGTAGCCATAAAACATCACATACTTGCATTTAAATTCTTAAATTAAGTGATAGATATCTAGATCTATGTATTTGTCTATATTTATTCAAATAACGGCACTGTATTTATTAAGAAATATTTTAGTTAATTTAAGCTTAAAGTAAGAAAATAAATTTAAATTAAGAGAGTGCATATATAAGGATTCACCTCTTAGCTGTGCACAATAATCATCGAAGTAAGTGTAGTAGCCTGGTTTGTCGTCCAAACTAATAATCGGCAAATTCATCACATTTTTAGTAGAATAATAATTTAGTCCAATAAAATCAAAAGATTTTCGAATCAGTTTCTTTTCATCATCGGTAAAGGTTGGAAGTCTGTTTCCGACAATAGATCTCATAACAAATGGATAGTCTCCATACACCAGTGGTTCCATATACCTGTGTGAAACGAATTAAGTAAATCAAATATTTAGAGAAGAATAAATTATGTATAACCGCTGGTCCATCCATCCATCCATAAAAATTTAACTCCACTAGTTTGTGCTAGCTTCTTAGTTAGTTAATTATCTCAAATTTTTATCATACCGAAGTTACCTTCAACGTGTCATAAAAGACTCCCTTGGAACCATAATTTATGAAAGTTTACTGTTATAATTTACTTTTCAAAATAGTTAGGGACCTAACATAAAAAGCTCACCATCCAAGCATAAAGTCCATAGCTCTGTCCGTGGCTTGTTTATCCTGAAATGTATTTCTATATGGTTTAAGCCACAAGCTGTTAACTGTGATTCCGATCTCTCCTTCTTGTGAGGGCTGAAATGTAACAAATGACGAAAAGATAATATGTTACTTACAGCATCAAAGAAATCTAAGGTTCTAAAGCTAAAAAATATTTTCTTAATTATCATTACTATTTTTCTCAAAACTATGAATATCTATTTTAACCAAGTGTCATGACCGCGATCGACTTATCCCATAACTTGTTATCAAAAAAAACTAAACCCATCACTTGAACTACCCAGGCTCTGCTATGGTTTTTAATGAAAATTGAAAAAAGATAAGAATCAAAAATGAGAAATGACAATATCGATAACCATGTTGCCAATAACCGATGAGTGTGTAGCTATAAAATTACATACATACATTATTAATTTCCTTTTTTCGTTTTTGGAACAACACTTGTGATAAAAAAAAAAATTTGTCTTCCCATCAAATGCATTGCACTCCAAATAAACTTGGTGATTCTAAAAGGTATTAGTTATAATTTTTGTTAGAGCTATTATATACCTGATACTGTGTTCTGTAAAGTGTGGCTGCTGCTGCATGGGATAGGATAAGATTGTGAGTGACAATGTATGGTTCCGTTGCGGAGTCACCCGCAAGACCACCCACCTTTGGGCTGCCTCTTCCAGGTGCATGCCATCCCAAACAATATCCCGTTACAGCAAAGGTCCACGGCTCATTTAGCGTGATCCAATGTCTAACTCGATCTCCAAAATTATCAAAACATACTTTGGCATACTTTTCGAAGTAAGGACTGTATACATAAAAACCTGTTAGGGAAGTGATAACAAAACTTACAAATATACAAAATGGTAACAGCAGTTATACACACACACACACACACACGATCAGTACTCTGCAATGATCAAAGCTATGTTTGTTCGTTCTTGGCACCATATTTGTTTCATTACATGTGAGAGGTCAAGTTCGATCACTGAATGGGGAGGATTTAAAATTTAAAAAATTAAATTAAATTATGCAAAGCAAGCTATTAGTTGTAAGAAATGATCATACAGTAGCCAGCATTTATCCTAATAATTTAAGTTTATAAATTCTTTTTCAAAGAAATAACAGCTAGCCAAGAAAATCTTGATTCCATGAACCAAGTGGTAGAAATGCAATAAAGACATCATCTCATTTTCCCCACCACTAAATAAGACCATCCAACAAAAAACTTAATAGACTTTAATATCCTAAGAACATTGACGGATCTTTTTAGGTGGAATATTAGAAATGGTCCACATATTAAGTTGTTCCTCATCTAAATGATACTCTATTAAATTAGAGTTTTTAATATGTTTACTTTTATTACGAGCTAATTTGGTAGAAATAGCAGATGATGATAATGTCATAATAAATTCTACCCACAATTCTAAATAAATTAATTAAAAAGGAATGATTTTTCTCTACTATATGTAACCTTACAGATTTTCAGATGATTTTAAATTAAAAAAATTGAATTAAACTATGCAAACCAAGCTATTAACCGTAAGAAATGATCATACCGTAGCCAGCATTTCTCCTAATAATTTACGTTTATAAATTCTTTTTCAAAGAAATAACAACTAGCCTAGAAAATCTTGATTCCATGAGCCAAGTGGTAGAAATGCAATTCTCTCAAACAGATGGTTACTGAAAACTCCCCTATCATCTCATTTTTCCCACCAATAAATAAGAGGATCCAACAAAAACCTTAATGGACTTTAATATCCTAAGATGATCAATGGCGGCATCATACACCACTAGTTCTACTGTACGAATTAGCGACCGTTTATTAGGGACTGTGTATATATGTACGGTCCTTAATAAATTATCAGCGACCATATACGGTCTCTAATGAACGGTCACCAATGTATTGACAGCTGTTCGTATAATATTAGCGACCGTTCAAAACGGCCGCTAATAGGTCGATCAAATAAGAGCCGCGAAAGCCTTTCTTCCTCCTCATTCCTTAATTTCAACCCGCGGCCAAGGCAATCCCCATTGCCTTTGGCTCCAAATTTTCGAAAAAATTATAAGACCCTAAATATTTTTGTAGGTGTTATTGTTGCAGTTGGTGGTGTAGGAGCTTGCAATCCCACTTTTCCTTTACAAATCCGGGCCAAGATTAGTATTTTCTCCTTCTAGACCTCATTTTGTCAATTAGAATATTAAATTTTGAAATTAGGTGATTATTGTGATTTGTGTTGGTTTTGACATATTAAATATGGATAATGAGGAATTGAATCAGTTGTAGAATGATGGGTTTAAAATTTATTATAATTTTGGAGTTGTTGGGTTTTAGCATTAAAATATGATTGAAGAAAATTGCTTTAGATGGGTTTTATAATTGAAAATAGATGAAAAATTGAAATATAAATTTGATAATATAAGGATTATAGGTAATCGATGAATTTACATGTTAGATTAATTTAGGGTAAGATAGATTATAGAATTATGTTAGATGAATTTAGGGTAAAACGTATTATACTTAATTGAGGGGGTGTGAACGAGTGCGCGCGCGTATGTGTAAGTGCGTCTCCGGACGTACGTATGTGAGCGAGTATGCGTGAGTGTGTGAGCGAGTGTATGTATGAGTGTTTGAGTGCGCGTGCGTATGTGTGAGTGTGTGAGAGAGGGTGTCTGCGCGTGCGCCAGCATATAAAATATTTCAAAAATATATTCATCCTAATTTCTAACTAATATTTTGTAAATTTAATAATTCTATATCCTTTATTTTGTAAATTTAATAATTTGATATTTTGTTGCTTATAATTTATTGCTTAGATTTTTAAATTGAAGCATAATTTATAAACCAAATAAAATAAAAATTAAATCCTTTAATACCAATTAAATTATAGTAGATGCATAAATCATAAATAAAGTCAAACTGATTAAGAAAAATTAACACTAATCAATTTATAATGTTAATTACATTAATTAAGAAATCTTAATTAAAGACCAAATAATAGTGAACCGAGATCTTGATTAAAAAACAATTAAATAGAAAATTAAGGGATACTCTAAAATTTTGATTAAAAACTTAAATAGGATTTTATATTTTTGTTTTCATTTAATTAGTAAATTTAAGATCGAAAAATCTTAAACTTGTTTAGGATCGACCTATAGTTTCTTGTCTAACAATTAGTGTATGTCAAATATTTTTTCCATCGAATTGATAGAATCACATTATATGTGCGTGAGAGTTGATCGTCATGTTCAATTTTTTCAAACGTATATGTAGTATTTGACGAGAGGATTTGACATACAGTAAATATCGGATTTGTCCAGTTTGGACATGTCATGAATGCAACAAGACTCAAATCTCACATTCTCCTGTATTTTGGTCCATTCTAAGAAGTTTCGACGGTGCTTTCCACTTGTTTCCAGTGTACATATTTATGTACAAACACAGAAACAGGGGAAAAGTGCTGCCAAAATTTTCTCGAAATTGACGAAAAACAGGAGGATGTGAAATATGAGTATTGCATTTGTAATGGGAATTAGGACCTTTATCCTTGACAACCGTGAATCTAATTATTTGTCCCGACCTTTTGCCCTTAGTATTTATGCCAATCTTAAATAACTTTAGATCCTTTGATGCGTCCACATCATGAAATTTTATTTAAAATTTGAAAATTTATTTAATGATGAGCTTGTAATAAACTCATAAGATATGTTAAATTCATAATATTATTTGTATGATAACAGATGAGAATTCTTCCGGATAAATCGTTTATGCACATGGGGAAAAAAAATATGTATAGTTTGAGAGACACCGGATTTAAAAATGGGCTTAAAACCTTTTTAGATTACGCAGATAAAAGCCCAAAACGTAGTCAAAATGGACTCTTGTTCTATCCTTGTAAGAAATGTAAGAATAAAGCCCATTTTCGACATGAAGTGATGGGAAAAAATGTGTTTGCAGAAAGTTTTGAACCGAACTACATACATTGAAATTACCATGGCGAGAGAATACGTGACGAAAAAACAAGGATGGATAATGAGACCGCAGTTTCGTAAGCTAAATTGCCGACGGGTGGCAGAATAGATGACACACATGAGATATTGGAAGATTTATTTGCTAGAGAGGAAATGAATAATGTTGAACCGTTTGAAGGCACCAGTGAAGTAGAGGAATTATAGAAATTTCTAGAGAAAAACGAACAAAATCGGTATGGAGGCTATACGAAATTTAGTAGGCTGTCATTTATAATAAGGCATCTCCATCTGAAGATAATCAGCGGGATGACTAACGAGCACTTTGACGTGCTTCTTGGTCTCCCACGCAAGGTAATTCCTGAAGGAAAGGAAAATATTCCAGAGAATCATTACCAGACAAAAAATATTGTTAAGACACTTGGTTTCTCGTATGAGAACATCGATGCATGTCCCAACGGCTGTGTGCTGTATCGCAAGAATTACGTGTCTCTCGATGAGTGTCTCACTTGCAACTTGTCAAGGTGGAAAAATATTAAGCGAAATTTAATCGCAGATATGTCTGATGTCAGCAAAAGGAGTAAAAAAAACTTCAGCCAAAGTCCTTCGTTATTTCGCCTGGCTAAGAGCTTGCAAAATTTATATATTTCAAAGGACATGAAGAATAGAATGCGATGACATTCCGATCGTCGGATCAGAGACGGGAAGCTGAGGCATCCGGCTGATACAGAAGCACGGAAGCAATTAGACAATGTTGATCATTTTGGGATGGGCCGAGAAATTTACGTCTAGATTTGGCAACCAACTGTTTCATGTCTTACGGAATCATGAGCTCTAATTGATCTACGTGGCCGGTAGTGCTTATGCCTTACAATCTGTCTTCTTAGATGTGTATGAAACAACCGTATATGATTTTTTCCTTATTAATTCCTGAAAAATACTCACCTGGCCAGAACATTGATGTTTATATGGAATCTTTAATTGAAGAGCCGATAGAACTCTGGAAACATATAGTAGAGACATATGATGCATACGCCGAGAAGAAGTTTAGAATGCAAGCGGCTATTATTTGGACAATCAACGATTTTCCAGCATATGACATGTTATCTAGATGGTCTACCTACGCGAAGCATGCATGTCCATCATGTGGTCTTGATTACAGTGCCCTACAGGTTAAGACACGTGATAAGTTTTGCTACTGGTTTCATCATAGGTTGCTATCGGCGAATTATCCATACAGAAAGATGGCAAATAAGTTTGATGGAATATTGAAAAAGGGTGAAGCACCAAAACAATTGTTAGGGATAGAAATTTTTGAGTAGATTTCATCGTGTCAATTTCAGTAATGTTCTAATCGTTTTAACTCCGATGGTTCTTTCAATAAACAAAATAAAAACAAAAAACGGAAACGATCCGAAAATAACGAATTGTTGAGTGTCTGGAAGAAGAATAGTATATTATGAAATCTTTCTTACTGAAAACATCTGTTGATTCGACACAATATTGCTACTATATATGTAGAGAAGAATGTGTTTGATAATATTGCTGGCACATTGGTACAGGACGATTCTAAATCCAAGAATAAGTCGAGTGCTTGTAAGTGCTTGGAGGAGCTTAGAATTCAACATAAATTGCATCCGGTACTTCGTGATGAGGGTGTCTATGAATTACTAGATTCGAACCATGGATTATCGAAATTGGCTATGAAAAGATTTTGTAAGGTGATAAAGAGTATCAAAACCCCAGATGTGTACTCCTCTAATATAGTAAAGAATGTGCAGGTCGAGCCACCAAAACTCTTGAATCTTAAAACTCACGATTGTCATATACTTCTGCTTCAATTGCTTCCAATAGCTCTTCGACATAATTTGCCATCCAGTGTCACCAAAGTTTTGATAGAATATTACCAGTTTTTCAATAAACTTTGTTCTAAAGTGATGGATGTAGCCAAATTAGAGGATTTGTAAAAGAGTATTGTTGAAACATTCTGTAAGTTGGAGATGATATTTCCACCATCTTTCTTCATCGTCATGGTCCATCTTTATGTGTATTTAGCTACAGAGGCAATGCTTGTTGGACATGTCTCATATTGGTGGATATATCCAGTAGAAAGTAATATAGTCAATTGTGTTATTTAATTCATTATAATATTCATATTTATGTAAAGTATTCATTAACGTTTTAGATACTTTGGATTCTTGAAACGGCAAGTGCGCAATAGAGCTCGACCGGAAGGATCAATAGCTAAGAGTTATTGCGCCAACGAATACCTCAACTTCACTTCTCGTTATTTACATGAAATTGAAACAAGATTAAACCATTATTCTCTAATTAACGATGACCAGCTATCTCATTCATAAGGGGAGGATCGATCCTACCGGAGCGAGTAGCTCGATCAAGCGTATTCATATATCCTTAATAATCTTGAAATTACTACCGATCACAGAAGGTATATAAATTAAAAATTTTAATCGTGTCAATATTTTGAATGTCTATATCTAGATATGCTTAAATAATTAATACTGTTATTCTTTCAGCCGACATATTGAAGAACTTACGAATGCAATTTCCGAAAAAGGTGCTAATTGGAATATTAAACAAGAACATAAGAAACACTTTCCATGGTGGTTCCGTAAACATGTATATATGTCTTGTATATTTCACATTTCACATGCATATATCACATATAGCTTATACATTTTATGTGTAGATGCGTTGTAGATTGAAAATGACATAGCAAAAGAGATCGAATTTCCAGATGTAATAGTGCGACTTTCTAAAAGTCCTAGTATAAAAGTGAATCGATACGGTTCATATTGCATTAATATCCTAAAATTTCTTACGACTGAGAAATTGACTACCAAAAACAATGAGATTTATTGTCCGTTTGAATAAATGTATTTCTCAAGTTCCCATGATCAAAGACCGCATAGAGGAAAAAAAAATAATACGGTCAGCTGAAGAATATAATAGAGCTATTTTATGTGAGTAATGAGAAAGAAAGATTTGTTAAGTTCAAAATTTGTTGATGCACTTGCATCCAGATAGATGAGTACGGTTTTCAGTTTGTCAATCTCAATAAAAAAAAATTTATCGAGATGATAAGTACATATTAGCTTTACAGGCTGAGCAGTGTTTCTATGTCAAAAATCATAATCGTGAAGAAATTTGGATTGCATTGCTGGCACCTTCCAAATCCTTGTTCGATTGTTTTACCGACAAGCTTGATCTTGATGAAGCAGATCCACTTGATATATGAAAAACTTTGTGGTTGTAATAATTTATATGTGTGTTTGTTATAAACTTTGCAGTTATAAACAATTGTAATCAATTGATATATGTTATAAAGTTTACAGTTGTAAAAACTTATAATCACTTGCATGTAAATGATATATGAAAAACGTTGCAGTTCTAATCACTTGTAATGTATTGATTTGTTAGTTTAATAATTTATGCATATTATATATTTTTTATCGTCATTACTTTTGCATGAAATAGAAGGGACGAAAAGGCATATTCAGAAAATTTGACAAAACATTTTCTTCAAAGTAAAGAGATCGAGATACTTCTCCATCGACACAGCCTGATCCCGAGAGTAGAGAAATATATTACGAGTTTTAAATAATCGTTGACCGCATTATTTTATTCAAATAACTATTGCATTGATTATAATAAATTAAAATGTTTAGGTAAATCTGGTCAGGAGGATGCAGGTCCATCAGTACAGTATGATTCATATGCATACCTAGACGAACAGTGCATGAACTTGAGTAGAGAACCTTGGGCATTCTTGGATTCTATCACCGATGAGTGAATTCATGCATTTTCTTTTTCTCACGATTTACAAAATGAAAAACCATATCGAGATAAGGACAATACGAAGGCACTGACGCGATGGGCTGCTGCTCGAGCTTAAATCGATATGATGATAAATGCAGCAGACACAAGTATTGATGAGGCACGGGCTACGGGGATAATCTGATCCGGTTTGAACACCACGGAAGAGTTGTTGCAAACGAAATTACGAAATACGATATGCGTGGAAAAAGGACAATTCCGCAATGGGTAGGTGGGAAGCCCGTAAGTCCGGGTATGTGGGTATACATTTCCACGATTATATTGGTATTCTCGTCCGCAACACCGACTTTTGGAACGTGGGCTTCACGTTTGCAGATAACCCATGAGAAGCATACGTATGGACTTGGCGCTCACTCTTGCTAATACACAACTCAATTATATTTCAATATTACATGCACACATGTTATATGTTATAAATTTATTAAATAATATATTTATTAATCTGTATTACAGAAACATTTCGTCTTAGAAAACGATATAGACGGACATTGGACGTATGTCCGGTATGAGATGTCACAAATATTCAAGAGATGGTGTCAAAAATTGAACAAAAAATTCAAACATTCGGAGAAATTTATGGATGAATAGAAACGTTTTACTGCTCTTCCCTCCATCATCTCTAGAGATCAGTTTGCGTTTCTCCTATTGCATTGGGATATAATCGAAATAAAGGTAATTAAAAATATACTTAAATAATTTGAATACCAAATTTAGATTAAATTACATTTATAGATACTATCTTCAGAATAAGAAGTATGAGAAATAGATAAACAGAACCGAGAGAAAACCACATATTACTATATGGTGGATCGGGTCCTGCTGATCAGTATAGGGCTAATTTGGTTAGCTTATTTTTAATTATATAAATGTTCAATTTTTCAATTTCATCGTTACATATTTTCACATATAAATAAATCAAATATCCGTTACAGGAGAAGGATGGTAAAAAGCCAAGCCTTCCTGAGACTTGGGAAACATTGCATATGAGAGAGGGTATGTCAGAAGAAAGGATGGATATAGGCACTCAATATGTGGTAAGCTTGCATTTTTCAATTATTTTAAGTAAATTAATTACACTTGTTAATTTCGTAAAGAAAATTAATTATTGTTTTATTTATCGTAGGAGGATTTTGCAGAGGCGGCGAGGAGCTATCGGGAATCAAATCCCGAATATCCGGCCGACAATTCTCTTCCTACGGAGGTCGAGATATCTATTATAGAGCAGATTCTCTCAGTTGAGGGGACACGGTCGTATTCTCCTATACGGTAACCCCGTTAGTTTTTCACGGTCTGGTTCCAGAAGAACTATTTCAAGTTCATCGACCACTCGTTCTAACCAACAATCGGCTGAGATACAATGGATCAATGAGCTAGAGGAGCAGCCCAGGAGTAGGGATGAAGCAGATAAGAAGAGGGCGGAAGATGAAGCATTTTGGAGAGCTCAAATGAAAGCGCGGTGGGAACAATTCTCGCAACAATACGTTCTGTCTCCGCAATCGTGGTCCGTACATGGTCCATTGCTGCCGTAGCTGGTATATTATCCTCCATCGACGCAGCGACCGTATTACCCTACCCGATCACAGGAAACGTCGTGCTATTCTTATCCTCCGCCTCTGCAATCACAAGGAGTGTACTACGCTCGGCCTCCGCCTCCGCCACAAGATCCTTATTATCCTAACCCTCCACCATAGGAACCATATAATCCTGATCAGCCGGCCCCACAGGGAGGGTTATTAGGTAACTTTTTCGTAGGAGGGCTTCGATGATGTGAATCGATATTATTCAAGGTGAGTTTCTAGTGGCGATGGTAGCGGTGGGAGTTAGTGAGATATGTATAGTTATTATTTAAAGAAATTTAAGTATACAATTAAACTTTGTTGAGTTTTGATATTTAAAATTCATGTTGTGTATTTGTAGGGTTCTTATAAGTTAACGGCGAAAGGATTATGTTTTGACGATGGAAATGGCGGGAGTTAGTGAGATACGCATATATATGTGTTAGTATAGCTAACATTGTTTCGAAGATTATAATTTGAGTTCATATATTTATTTATTTGTTTCAATTCACAGGTTTGAGTGAGCTGCGATTGCGCGTAATTTGGAGATTTTTTCGTATTGTTGGACATATATATAGCGTATGTATTGTGTTGTTCTTATTCAAAACAATTTAGTTTATGTATGCTTGTTTATTAAAAATTTAGTTCATATGTGTTTGATTGAGTTGTTTATATTGGTGGATATATCGTGGATAATGTTTATATGTTGTTTTGTATGCATGTGTGTTCGTATTTGTTGTTGATCCTTGTTGGATATATGTGGATTGTGTATATATATTAATTTGTATACGAAACGCTATTGTGGTGTAATATATTGTGATTTTGTGTATTATTATATTGAATATAGTATTTTTCTGTAATTTTTTCAGGAAAAATAGATAGTAGCGACCGTATTAGCTATAAGAACGGTCGCTCATACCTTATCAGCGACCGTTCGCTGATATTAGGAAACAGTTAAATTCGTTCGGATATCCACTGTCTCCTTATTAGCGACCTGAGCAAACGGTCTCTGATACATATATTCACGACCGTTCTTATTAGAGACCGTTTATGAACATTCACTATTATATGTATCAGCGACCACCCAATCAGCGACCGTGTTTTAGCGACAATTTAAAATATAAACGGTTCATGATATTTTGGAGACAGTTCTATACGGTCTCTAATAGTGATAATTTGTGCACTGTTTAACAATACCACTAAAATCTTTGAAACTAATTAAATATGTTCATATGTTATTTACAAGCAGAAAAAAATATGATAGACTTTAATATGATCCAAATTGACATATCTCAGTAGTAAATCAATAGAACAAAATAGTGAAGAGATGATATCTTTTGAAGACTTCTCATCGAAAAAATTCAATTTAAACATATTTAGTGAACCAAGAAGTACAAATTAACACTTACATAATGTCTTTACTCAGGAACCCTCCGAACTTATCTTGAAGAACCAATGGAACATCCCAGTGAAATATGGTCACAAAGGGTATTATGCCTACATACAGATAGTGATTAATTTTCAAAATTCATCACTGATGAAATTAATTGGATGATAAAATGGAACATTAATTCAATTTTTGATGATTACCTTGATTTTCACATTCATTAATGACATTATTGTAGTAGGCCACTCCCAGATGGTTTACATTTTCTCCATCTGTAAATTAATTAACGTCCAAACAAAAAATCATTAAAGTGTATACAATCGAATCTGAGTTAATTAGTGAATAAATTTGAGGGCCAAACTTTTAATCACTCCTCTTGCTGGATGTAAACCAGCTGCGTTCTTTATAAATCATTGTAATGTTAATTTGTAAATTCCACTGCATCACAACTTGTTATGAAAAAAAACTGAGGTTTACCAATTTATATTTTTATAGTGGGTACCATTTCAAGTAATCATAAGTAACCTTTTTATGGTTTTACCTGGCAATATCCTCGACCAAGAGATGGAGAAGCGATAGATGTCCGCATTCATTTCCTTCAGTAACCTGATATCTTCCTGCAATTAAAAATTAATAGACATGTACGTTAAAAAATTACATAATAAGACAAACAAAATTATTATAGAAAAGTTAATCAAGCCGGCCCTCTTTTAAAATATATAATTTATACTCACCTTGTATTTATGGTACCCGTCTGTTGCAACATTTCCGTTGCTCCCGCCGTGGATTCTATCTGATAATTTAAGGAAACAAAAAGGTTCAGGCGGCAGCACAAAATGCAAATAAGAAATTGCTATGAGCTATTTCTTCAAAAACTGTAACCCCACTGGAAAGTTAATAAATTAATGAAACAATACAGATTAAAATGGACAGATACTTACTTGGATAAGTCTGGCTGTACCAATCCCATATGCTTGGCGTTCTTCCATCTTCATTCCAAGCTCCTTCTGTCTATATATTTACACACATATATATAGACCGCGTGTACCGAAATACCAACATTATTTATTGTATTATCGGTATTAAATAAAATGTTATAGAATAAAATTACGGTCTGGCATGCATGGTTCACCTGATAAGCAGCAGAGGCAGCACCAAAGATGAAGTTGGGAGGGAAGTCGGACCTCTTGGGATCCGGTTCGTGTTGATCAAGAGACTTATTAATCTCAGTACTGATACCACTGGGGTTTGATGCATCTCCTCCAACTGAGCAAACTATGGGGCTACTGGAAGCAGTCCTGCTCCTATTAATATTAATGCCTTGAATATTTGGGACGAAGAATTTGGATGCCTTGAATAATTTGAGAGAATTATTAGGCAACAATTCCTTTTTCAAGTTTCTAGCTTGATCAGTAGGAGAACTACTACTGAGAGAATAAAGCCGAAGCGTTTGTGCCATTATATATCGATCACTGCGCAGATCAATGTTACTGCAGTGCAAGTCTTTTTTTTGCTTTGCTTTGCTTTGCTTTGCAGCTGAAGTGGTACAATTTTGAGTCCCTTTATATAGAAGATATAAAGGGAGGTGAAAACACGAGGATCGCGAGGCGTGTTATTTAAAACGATGAAGGAGGCTATTTAATAACTTTAGTTGGATAATTAAATGTGAAGGCAATAAATATCAATGAGACAGGTCAGGTCTGCAAATGGGAACACTGAGAATTTAAGATGATTTAACACTCTTAGTTGACTTCATTATTGAATAGACTCTTTTGGCCTAATAGATGCAAGATTTATTTTTACGGCATGTCTCTTACTAATTGAGCCCGCGTTTCATTAAAAGACTTTTAAGGGGAGTGCAGAAGGAAACAAAGCAACACATAACGAGTGCAGGGGGGAGCGGGGAACAAAAAACCCTAACAAAAACTGAGGGAAAAACAAACAAAAAGACTACCGACAGCACTGCAATATCATGCCCGTAATAAAGATAAGGCCTCTCCTCAAATCCATCCACTAATAATAGCGCTGACCGTCAAGGTATACAAATATACCCATCCCGTGTGCCTAGTTTGCTTGTCCTTCCCATCCTAATCCATCAGAGGTGCAGTAACGCTCTCTGCGATCTCCTCCAAAATACGAGCTCTTGCTCTCTTCCGCGCCTGCTCCGAAATTGTCACCGTCTAGAATTAAATTGTTGTGTCAATCCTACCGCCAAACCCAAGTATAAATATTATTGTTATTGAAAATTCTGTCGACATTTTGCTTTTTTCAAATCAACCAACATGTGGCTGACGCCGATCGAGAAGATAAATCTACTCAAGGAATAAATTCTTAAATATGAACGCAATAAATATCAATGAGAGACGTCTACAATAAAATTTAAGCTAGGTTTGAAAGATTTGCCTACAATAAAATTTAGTTAAGATCCAATCATTTATGCGATAACAAATTTTTTGGACGACTTCTCGGGCCCGTGCATGGCACCAAGGCACTTGCTAGTTGTTATTATATATACATATAAAAGCCATACTTCAAGCGTTTTGTTTCCTGAATTACCCCTTCGATTTCCATTAATGCCACTTACGTCCTCATGTGCTGTACCCGGTGATTTTTTAATCGTTATTCGTGGAAACTTAGCTTCGGCTTCAATGAAATTTGCATTTAGCCTCTTTCTCCTAATGAATGCTCATTGTATGGGCTAAAAAATTAGACTCTGCATCTTATTATTTTATGAAATCGAAAGAAGACTAGCAAATTAAAATAATTAATGAAATTGCTGTTTCTTCGCTGGCATTAGATATTTTTGGACAGATCTGCATGTGGGTGAAAAGGTCAATGAGCATGATTTTGGATTTACCAACATATTAAAACATAAATTTTTTGATTATGCATCTATTATTTTCCATGTTTTTTTTTTAATTTTCTCTTTACCCTGATCCTAATTCTTTACTGACTCTTCTTCAATTTTACTTGCCATCTTTATTGTTGCTTGTACCAATTTCAGACTTCTTTCTCTCTTTATTATTGACTTCCCCGGTTTTAACTAATCTGAGAGTGAAGATACCGGAAACATGAGAGGTGATTGACGGATTGAGAGCGGAGATTGGAGAATCAGATGACTTGGATCGAGATTAGGGATTTAGAAGGAGAAATGTAGAAATTGAAAACATAGATGGAGGATCGAAGGGATTGGATTGGAGACGAGAGATTTAAAGACATAGATTCAAGTTTTGGCGGAGGAGACAGGGGAAAAAAAGGGGGGAAATTGGAAGGGATTCGATTGGACACGTGAGCCCTTTCTTGTACGGTGTCTCGACTGTCGAAGTCGGCACGTCGATATTCCGCAATTTTAAGGTTGATCGGGACACAGGTCGGGGCATGTACCACGAGTTGTGTGTGATGGGTTGCCGCCGTCTCCTGTCCGCCATCATTCTGAAGTGCAGGAGTGACGGTTTGAAGGCCATCGTCCTGGACGCGAGCAATCGCATCCATCACCGCTGCTAATTGGTCGATTCGAACTGCTAGGGCTTCGACAACGTCGGGAATTGATGGAGTGGAACCGCTTCCGTCCTTGTTGCGAGGTGCGCGATGGGGGAATCGTCTGCCTGTCGTCGGAGTCGATCGATGGTGGCTCGTGCTGGGATCTTCGTTGCGGTGCTCGCTCATCATTGTGTTGAAGACGGAGAGCAAATTTTTGGTGGAAAAGTTTTTCACATCCCATAAACGGCGCCAACTGATGGAGATCGGAATCTCCTTCAGATGTTGTTTTCCGACGATCTTGTTACAAGCGAGATGAAGGGCTGAGATTCGGAGAGAGTGTGGATCTCAATAGGTTGTTGGCCGTGTTGTCGCCGAGCTACTTGCAAAAGAAGTCCCGAGATAAAAAAAAACCACCGTAGGACCCTCCGACGATCAAGTTAGAACCGAGAAATATTTGGGCAATGTAGCGGCGTATTGGATTGTGTTTAGTAACCTGAATCGTTTGAAGGGGGGTTTATATAGGGGTCGCTTGGAGTGAGCCGTTGCGAGATCATGACTGTCAGTTCCGTCCACGTTTCATGTCGCATTAATGGCGAGATACGCTCGCGTGAAATGCGGGATGTGGGGTGGTTGACTCCGTCGTAGCAGGAGATGCGGAGTCATTACGAGGAAGCTCGGTAAAGGGAAGTTGAGGAAGTTCTATTCGAGAAGCTCGGGTTTTGTGCTACAGGACCCGAGCTGGTCGGGCCGATAAGGAGGCTGAGAAAGCTCGGCTCTAGAATAGCTCGGAGACGAGCTATTGACCGGTGGTTGGTCGGAGAAGGAATGCATCCAGGGGAGGCCACGAGAGGTCGGAGCCTATTCCTCGGACGGAGTCTCGGAGGCGAGATACCGAGAAATGTTCCCTTATTCTAGTTTAGTAGTCCCTAGGAATCTAGTTGACGTACATGGGTAACACGTCATCTGCTACGTTCCATGATAGGCGGAATTCCCACTTACGAGTATCATCAAAGCTTATACAATAAATGAATTTGAAATGAAATTTAATTCGGGAAAATGTAACATATTTTGTTCATGTGTGTTGTCCTCATCTGTTTACAGTAACTTTTATCTTAATTCAAATACGCGCAACATATTTTACGAGTATCATTATCTTCTTCTTCACCATTGTCATCATACTCCCAACGCCTTCCCCCTCCTCTCCGGCCTCCCCCTCCCACCCGTGCCTTCCCTCTCCTTCCCGACCTTTCCCGTTGCCACCACCTCCATCATCATCATCACAATCTTCTTCTTCGCCTTTCCACGGCCACCTCCCCCATGATTACCATCACCACCTCCTCCTCTCTGCCGCCTCCTCCACTCCGTCGCCGTCATCGCCACCTCAACGACACCGCCGGCTGCCCCGACACTTATAACCCTAACCATGGCCCTAATTAATACTTAAGAAAATTAACTAAATTTAGTATGAGGATAAAATAGTCATAACTTATATGTTTGGACGTATATTGTCATTGACCATTAAAAATGATAATTATCCTCACATTTAAAACTTTAGGATAGTTTGTTGAGAATGGTGAAAACTTTAGGTAAGCTTTCTCTGCACACACATATGATTTCTAAAAATTTTCTCGTTAACATAATATGTTGAAGGCCTGCAACATTCACTTAAGTAAAAATTTGTAAAAATTTACAAGACTTCAAAAAAAGGATTTGAAGAGGATTATATATAAATTCATGATGCATGCTTTTGCCTTTTCCTCTTATCTTTTGGTAAGTAAGAAATTAGAGGGGTGCGGACATCTTTGAAAATAAGGCAAAAAAACTAATTATAATTTTTTTGGCTTTCCTTTAGAAAATGGCAAGGCACCGTATGTTCTTATCGTGTTCCAGTTATAATAGTAAACACAACATATATTATTAAATTCAACAATTACTTGAAACTGATACTATCTCATATAGATTCGTCACTAGTTAAAAGGTAAAATTAATGTTTAAAATGGCTCCTTATTTTGCGCTATATAACGTATCATAGTTTATTCGTTACGTAGCATTGAAAAATATCTTTAATACAAGGTAACTTACGTTTATTCTTCAAATAGTTTACGCATTTTAACAAGTAATATGTGCTACGCTATATATATGCTATTTTCACTTAAGATTTTTCTATTGAAGTTTTTAAGATTTCAGTATCTAATCCTAAAATACACGAAGATGATCTCATTGAAGTTCAAAGCCCTCAATTTGAAATCATATTTAGTAGACATGTTTCTTAAATAGAGATTATTTGATTGATTTTCGATACATTTAATACTATTATGAAGGATTTAAAATTTAGAAAATATTGTTATATTGCTTATTGTTCTATGTTCCCATACTAATTTTATCTCTTTATAATAATATAATTTATTGTAAATGAGGTGATAATAGTAATTAGTAATAATTAATAATTCATGTAGAGCGTACACTATGCGCAACACTATTTGCGTTTTTTCCTATTCAGTAGCGGAACGTTATGCTACACGTTATCACTATTTTGAATATTGCGTAAAATAAAGAAACGGATTCAATTATTGAATTTAGAATGAGCTCGGCAGGATTGCATTCTTAATAATAACAAGGAAAGATTCTTCGTTGGCCGGCTCTTGGACCATACTGGCATACATACTTAGGCGTTGATGTCGCTTGACATTAATTACAGGGTAAATTGTCAAAAAGACTCCGGCCTACTCAGAACCGTGTAAGAACTCTAGATATTGTCGAAATGGTGGGAAAGAGGGCCTACAATTTCAAAACATTGTGAGAAAATCCTTAGGCTGTATTTGATTCATGCATGCTATTATATTGTAGGCGAGGTTACAAAATTATCCTTCTCCTCAACGAATCCCTCCCCTTTCTTATCTCCTCCAGGGTCGACCGTGTTGGCTCGTCCATTAGCCACAATTGCAAAGATCAAGAGTACTGATAACATGTCTCCCTGCCTCAACCCTCACTTGGAATGGAATTCTTCAGTATCCTTATCATTCACGTTTATCGAGACCGATGTTGTGATTAACCAGGTTGTCACCCAATCTTTCCATGTGTTCCCAAATTCGTTAAGCGGTTCCATAATACTTCTCCAGTCCACAATGTCATAAGCCTTCTCAAAATCTAACTTCAATAAGTACTATCACTCCTTTTAACTCTCCTTTTCGCATCACCGAATTGCATACCTCTTGAGATAAGACGGCGCCATCCATTATTTTTCAACCGACCACAACCCACCCTTGTCTGTACTTCATCAATTACTCACCTTGAAATAACAAGAGGTATTCAATTGTCTACTATTTTAACACGAAAGGTTCTTCTAATTACAATTGCTAGCTAATTTAGTGTTAGGGTCTCCGGTGGCAAAAGACAAAATTGTAATAAGACCAAAAAATATTTTTTAAAAACCAAAACTAACTTTTCAAATTTTATTAAATTTTTAAAATTCCTCTCAAAAATCTATCTCAATGTAAACATATACATGAAAGGCAATGTAGCTCATGGATTGAACATATTGGGTAAGGAGGACATGGAGCCAATAGATATATCTTTTGATGAATAACTCCTAATAATAACAAGGAATAAAAAATAAGAAATCAAAGACTAAAGTAAATTGCTCATTAAGATATTTTTATGCTTCAAAAAATAGAGAGAATTTAATTCGTACAGTGTCCCGAAAATACTTAAAGCATGCGAAATATATTGTTCTTATTTGTTAAATAAAAATATATTTTGTCCTTAAATATATTTCTGAAGATTATATTTCTCAGCTACGTATTTGCTCTATTACATGTACACATTATTATAGGCTTGGACAAAGGCAGGAATTTTGGTAGGAGGGCTCATAGCACCTATATCGCAGCTATGAAGTAAAAGGGAAGGTGCATAACTCGTTGAATTAAGACACCAATATTCTACCAATGAGCAATAGCTCAGTTGGTACGGGCACTTTCCTCCTTATGGAGAGTGTGGGTTCAAACCCAGGGAAGAGGGAGGAAGTGGTTGTAACTTCTTTATATATGGTATGCCTTTTCAATTGTAAAATATAATCATATTTTAACTAAGTTACTATGTCTCGTACAAAGATCATGCAGTTAGATAAGATAGAGTTGTTGTAACTTCTTTATATATGGTATGCCTTTTCAATTGTATATAAGTAATCTCAATCACTTTATGGCGGTTTCTTAATAACAACATAGGCAATGCCGTCTTGCCAACAAAGATTAGAGTGACAAGAAGAATTGGGTGGTTCTTATGGCGGTTTCTTAATAACAACCTTCCGACAGCAATGTGATTATATTTAATAGGCATTCATGTCGATGATATGAGCTGTCATATGTGCAGTATGAGAATCCTGGAGGATGTTGTTCGCTTATTCGGACATTGCATCAAGTGGAAGAAACTTTTGGCATTACTTTCTTTTCAAAGTACTGGTTTGAATTTGAGCTCCATGGATTTTTGCACACATTATTATAGGGTTGGATCACTTGTGGCTAGGGGTGAAAGGCCAACCAAGATCGGATATAGCTGGTTTCGAAAGTCGATTTGGCTTTGAAAAGTCAAAGTCGACGTTTTAAGAAGGGCGGTGATTGGTCCCATTCAGCCTTCCGATGCAGAGATTGAGTTTGGGATCGTCGGGGCAACAATTAGGATAAGCACGAAAATGAAAGCTTCTATAAATACAGATACACCCAATACAACGAAACGGAAACTGATTATATGCAAGGTTTTGAAATACAGCACGCGAAATTCAAACCAATTGAGCGCTAGCGCAAGTTTCTAAGGTTTCTTGCTGGTAAATAAATGAAATTGACCAGTGGTGAACACGGGCACGGAAAAGACGAAGAGGTATGATTATCAAAGTGAACTTGTAATACCCAGCTCTTTTTATACCCAATCTGTATTTTGTTGCTTTATAATTTTATTCATTTTATTTTATAATCTTATTTATAAATTTACTTATCGCATTTATAATTTTACCTATCCTAAAACCTAACTAAATTTTCCCGAGCCCATCTATTTTCCATCCTATATTTTTCCTCAGCCGCAGTTTAAAAGGCGTTCCCATTTCAATTTACTTCCTCAGTTTTTCCAGCAGCCCAGTGCCTCAGCTCACTTTCTTTTCGTTTAGCAATTAATCAAATTTTAACTCAAATCCCAAGCCCACTCCCTTTATTTCTCCTATGTGATTTTTCCCCTAAATTCCTCAGCCCATACCCTATTTCATCTAACCTATTTTCTCTCAGCCCACTGCCTATTTTTCTTCCTTAATATTAATATTATGCAGCCCGCCCAGCCTCTCTAATACTTAACCCTTTTATTTAATTGTTCCCGGCCCATCCCCTTAACTCCTCCATTAAATTTTTCCTTATTTTAATCGGCCCGGCCCACTCCTTTTATTCCCTGTTATTTTCCAAAACTCGCTTGGCCCGGCCCGCTTCCTTAAATCCCCTCAACTAAATTCTTTTCCTCATTCCTTGGCCCGGCCTTTCTTCTTCAGCCCCGCTCGCGCAAACCCGACCAGACCCCTGTACATCTCCTCCCTTTTAAATTCCCAACGGCTACATCCCAAACGTACGCGCGCGACCCGCCTCCTCCGCCGCTTCCCACGCCCACGCTCGTCTGGCCGTTACCCCACGACGCACGCCTTGACCCCTCCTCGTCGTCTCCCCTCCTTACTCCCATAACTTCTCTCTCCCTCCTCCCCTTCCGGTTCTCTCTCGAACTCGCGTCACCACCATTTCCCGAGCTGCACCCCTCACCTGAAACCGTCACCTCACACCGCCGACCACCGTCACTACCCGCCATCCTCCACTCCCGCTCACTCCTCCTCTCCTCTTCCTCCACTGCCCGAGCGCCTTCGCCTACACCCACTCCCCTGCACCCATTCTCCTGCACCCGAGCTCGACCTCCCCTGCACCGACGACCGGTGAGCTTCACGTCTCGTCGTCGGCCCTCTCGCACCATCGTCGACCGCCTCATCATCATCATCATCATCATCATCAACAACAACATCGTCGTCGTCATCTTTCCCACTCTCGAGCCCACACCCCCGCCCCCGCCGACCATCTCGTCGGGCCCTCGTCACCGACCCCATCTTCTCATCACTCCTCTACTCTCGTCACTCGTCTCTCTCAACTCCCTCTCCTTCTCAGGCTCTCTCTCCTTCTCACTACACACTCTCCCAGCTCTCTCTTTCTCTGTCTACTCTAGCTCTCTCTCTCTCTCTCTGTACACCTCCCTCTCTCTGCCTTCTCTCTCTCAGTCTCTCTCTCTCTCTCTCTCTCTCTCCAACCTCTCTCACTGTCACTCTCTCTCTCCCTCTGCTTACACACTCTCTCTCTCTCTACCTAACATCTCTGTTTCTCTCTGCCTGCACTCTCTATCTCTCTGTCTCTCACCCTCTATCTCTCTCTTTCTGCCTGCACACTCTCTCTCTGATCCCTGCACTCTCTCAGCTCTCTCCCACTTTCCCTCTGTGCCCCCTCTCTCACTCCAATTCCTCTCTCTAACTCCTTCTCCTCTAATTAATTTCCTCACTCTTCAAAACCATACAAAACCATTTACTTTACAAACACTCACTGCGGCCATTACCGGAGCGACACCGTCGACCGTCGTCGACCCCAGTATACTCGCAGAGGACCATCAAGCACCCCTCAATCTCCAGTAACCGTGCAACGGCTCCGGACAACTCCGACGTAAAATCCTCATCTCGATCCAAGCTCGTGCAAATCCGTTTCACGGCGTACATCACGCGCTCGTGACGCCGCTGCTACCGTGCGATCCCGAGGCATTCCCAGGCAAGTTTTTACTTGCTTACATGCTATTTACTTATGGTACAATTACTAATTACATAGATTATAAAGTTGCAAAGTTAAACTGATTATGTGCCATGACCTGCTCGATGTGTGTTCTCAATGGGAAACCTTTCCCAATTTGGCGGAACTAAATAGTTTTGTTTGGCTCGTAGGGCTTTGAACTTAGTGTATGAATTTCGTTGAATAATACGACTGTTAGAGATTAAAACGACTGCCCCCAAGTTTAACCGTAAATCTGGAATTCTATTGTATCTGAAAACCGTTAAATTCACCATAAATCATATACATACTAAAATGGTGCGTTCGACGGCTCAAATCGAAGCCAACTCGACGAACTTTAACCCTATACCAGTTTCCTGATATTCCTGAACTTAAATTGTGATGATATTCGTATCGGAGTGCGACTCTGGACTGCAGTCCAGAGCTACTCCAATTGTTGGGTGCTGTACTGTATTGGACACCACAGGATTTCCTTAACTCGTAGGTTGAGGAAATCCGCTGTTTACTATATATAAATCTGTTAGCTAGACAACACAATTGATTTCATTCTGTTTAGTTACCGTTTGATATTTAATCTGTGATTTAATAGATTCGGACGCATAACAGTCCCAACAGAATCAGAATTTACATGTTAGGGTTAAACATTGTATATCTCCTGTCGTACAGATGCGATTGAAGATCCATCTGTTGCGTTGAAAACCTTACTGAAAACCCTAGAATTCATCCAACTGTAGTGTCGCTAAAATCTGATCCCAACTGGGATCAAAATGCGTTGCGAAACGGACTTCTGATTCTGAAATTGGATTTCCAGCCGCGAACGCTTAAAATGAAATGGTTATAATTAGTGATCCTGGAACCCGATTGGCTTGAAACAAAATTCTATGGATGGATAACTGAACATACAAATTACTACCTGTTTATAATTTCGCTAAACTTTACACGTATTTTTCATGATAAATCGTGCAAGTGATAGACTACTGTTTTTATGACATCTTGATCGTGTTTCATATACTGTTTACGTGTCACATCATACTCATATCATTGTAGTGATAACCTAGTGATATCGTACATTCACCCAGTGTTAGATTTTAGTGATGATTGTGTCAAGTACGTCAGTGTTCGTGTATCCGTGATTAAGTGAAAGTGATACGTACTTGTACACAATCAGTGACCCTATTGTTCTATTGCATTGTCGACGTCTGTGGGATGCGTGTACGTGTGACTATAAGTGGTATGGGACACTTATGGAAGCGCTTGCACGGGTGTCACAGATAAGGCATCCGACACTGCCATTTATCTTAGGTATTAATCGGGACGTGCTTGATGGAGGTTCTGCCTCCAGTTCTCGCGCAGACTTATCACGGATCGATTAGTATTTAGGGTGATGGTTAGCGTTTGATGTAGACCACGGGGTGTGGGGTAGTTTAAGTGTGAGTTCAACAGAATCTCGGGAGTCCCATACCGGCTTATATATTTAGGGATTTATATGGAGATTTACAGGGTACGTGATATATACACCGTGATATTCTTGTTACATGTTGGGCCCGTGGTCCCTTGCCCTTGGGTTCTACCCTTGGGTGGAGGACACTCGCGAGTGGTTGACTCTCACACTTGGACTGACGATAGGCTTAGTGACATGTACAGTGAGACTTAGAGACTGATAGGGATACTGGCATTTATATTACTTTTATACTGTGTTGACATTCGTGACATATCGTTATACTACTTTACCGTTTCCGCTGTATTGATTACTGCACATTCATATTCATGCTGTCGTTAATTTACTGTTAATCATATCCATTATCACTGCTAGAACTGTAGCTTGATTATATATATATTATATTGCTATTGAGTCGCTCTGACGACCTGAGTTTGCATGCTCAGTGTGGGGAGAAGATTTAGCCTGGATCAGAACTAGACGTGCATCACAGACTTCTTGACTTGCTATTCCGAGATTCATTCGTTTGTTCCACTTCAGATCAGTTTATATTATTGTATCTTTCAGTTACTGCATTTCTCATTACCTGCGCATCATTTACTGTTTACCATGATAAACTAGAAGCCGAAGTGTGACTACGGCAGGACATTTCCTTGACCGTAGGAGCATGACTGGCCTTGTCTACCTCTCGTATTCCGTATTTTGGGAAGCGGGGCGTGACAGAACTAGTCTTATCCCTTCGTGATGAGATTCAACCTGTTAAGGAGTAATAAAAGTAATAGGCCGATCGATATTGTTTAAAACATCATATGCTTCACGACCTTCATGGCTCGCTTGCCTGCTTCCCGGCCTGCCTCGCCCCATTGCCCATCAGTTCAAAATGGAACTCCTTCCCTTTGTCCATCCCTTTCTTAGATAAAGGAGGGGCAGCCTTCATTCATTTTGTCGTCTTGATCTGACGTGCATTCATCAAGCGGCTCAAAGACCGGCTCACCGAAGACTAACCAAGTCGGTCGATACGCACAACGCCTAGTATCCATCGTTTACGGCTAGGACTACTGGGGTATCTAATCCCATTTGCTCCCCTAGCTTTCATCTCTCTGTGTCAGTGTCGGCCCAGCAGAGTGCTTTCTCCGTGCGCAGCGGAAGGTCCCGAATTTGAGACTTTCTACACCAAAAATATTCTATTAAATGAAGGTATTCGTGCTTGGATGGAGGCTCAGGATCAGCCTCATGAAAACCTTATATTCCCTGAGCCGTGGAAACACTCTTTAATGGAACTTTAGATTTAGTTGGTCGTGACCAAGAAACCACCGATTTCGCTTGGTCGGCCGGGAATGCCAGACTTATCAATTTGAAATCTTGATCACATGGTGCTTTATATCACAGCTATATGCAATTAAAGGGATGGAGCCAAAATCCTAAAAATTTCTATTGATAAAATCTCTCTCTCTCTCTCTCTCTCTATACATATATATATATATATATATATATATATGAAATTTCCTCCTATGGCGTGGAAGAGGCCTTCCTCCTATGGCGTGGAAAAAATACAAGCTCCACCAATTTTTTCGATGATCGGCCCCCATCATATTCATCGTTATCATCTAAGATGTGGGTATACCAAATTTCATGCGATTCTACAACATTTTCACCGTTGATTTAGCAATGTAAAAAGTTCTATTGTCGGTAAACCGTTAATTTTGAACCCACTAAACCAGCGGTGAAAAAGTTGTGGAATCACATGAAATTTGGTGTACGCACATCTTAGATAATAACGATGATGATGATGGATGCCGATCGTCGGAATAAATGGCGGAGGTTGTATTTTTTCCACGCCATAGGAGGAAATCCCCTCCTATGGCCTATTTCCTTCATTAATTTCATGTTAATTTTACAGTTTACCGACAATAGAACATTTTACATTGCTAAATCAACGGTGAAAAAGGTGTAAAATCACATGAAATTTGGTGTACCCACATCTTAGATGATAACGATGAAGATGATGAGGGCCGATCGTCGAAAAAATTGGTGGAGGTTGTATTTTTTCCATGCCATAGGAGGAAATTTCCTCCTATGGTCTCTTTTCTCCATTATTCTCTCTCTATATATATATATCATACAATTTCGACGACAGTTAACAACTCTAAAAGACATCGGAATTTTAATATATTATAAATTGTCGAAAAAGCTATACTCAGCCCGCATGTGACACTTGACAATCTTGTGATGATTCATGAAAAACATACTTGGTTAGCGGGTGAACAAAGAATGGGTGCGCGGGTGAGAAGTGTTGGAAAAAAAATTGAAAGTAGGATATTTTTGACCAAGGCATTGTCTGAATAAAAGTTTCAATTGCTAAAAGAAAAAATGGATACTGAAAAACAGTTAAGGGGCAAGTCTTAATCTGTAATGCACTCTAATAGTTTGACTCTTTGATTATTTAGCTTGCATATGCTTGTGTCTTTTATTTAGTTAAGATGTAGGGTTGTAATCTTTCCTTTTTCTGTTTTAGTGAATTTGATGCAGTGGTTATGATGAGCAGAAATGAAAGGCCATGATATAATGAGACAAAATCGCTGGCTGTAAAAATTTTGAGAAAATAAAAAAAGGAGGAGATGTAAGCCACCATAGCCATCATCTGCCTTCTTCTTTCTTGAGTTTATCCATCCCTCTAACAAATCCATCAAAATCTCATCCCAAAATCAATATTTTCCACTTAAATTATCACAAAAAAATCGATCCTAGCTCTATCAATTCTGCCTGTAGAAAATATAAACCATAACATCCCAAGATTGGCCATTATTTATTCAATAATAAACCTCAATATTCATTATTACATGGTGCCATATTATTCCAATGGCCAAAGCAAGAGCAACCACACAATTGAAATGAAGCAAAAGGAAACACAAACTGGAGGATGAAGCCAACACAAGAGTTGGGCTTAATAGGGGACAAACGTTTCAATGGGCTTCGTAGGCGGAGCAATGGGAGCAATGGGCTTAATGGGCTCAATGGGCTCTGGACGTTTAAGCACATTCTGGTACCAGCCATAAGATTTCTTTGGGACTCGATTGCGGTTGTTGTTGTAGTCTATGTAAACAAGCCCAAACCTTTCTGCGTATCCCTTCTGCCATTCGAAGTTGTCTGTGATGGACCACGTTATGTACCCTTTCACGTTACAATTCTCACTGCCCAACCATAAAACAAGTACAGATCCACACCCATGTCAATTTTTTCACGAGGTTTTTCGACATTCCTTTTATCAAAAGTAAGTAATATACCGGTAAAAGATTATCGACAATGATACGGTATAGTTTATATGGCTACGTACCTCACGGCGTCCTTAAGCTCATTTATATGTTTTCTTAAATAATTGATTCTATATTCATCATTAGTTACAGCTTCCATTGGCAAACCAGGATCGTCCTCGCATGTACCTACAAAAGGGATGCTTATGTTAATTTTCACCATTTTCATGGAGCCCGGCCCTTGCTTAATTATGTGGTTTGCTCACCATTTTCGGTGATGTAGATAGCAGGATTTTCGTATCTTGTATTTACGTATTTCAGCAGGTCTTTGAGCCCCGTAGGATACACATAAATCCATGAACCATCCTGCAGCAATGCCGATTATATTATGTGGATATTTTAAAACTTACAGAAAAATAATAGTAATAACATATTGAAGTAATTACCAGAGGTCCAACTAACCCGCCATCAGGACGATCCGCTGCAAGGGGGGAAAAAAACAAATGAAGATGGGACGAGTGTAGTTATTATTAGATATAAAACGCTAATTAGTTGCAAATATACAGTTTTGTAAGAAATTTAGGCATCCATGTGTCGGGGGCGGAGCCCGCAAGCGACGTGTACACAACACAACTTGGATGCCCATTCTAACCCAAAAGCCCGAGCTTTTAGGTAGAGGTCCAAGTTACATTATATACACATCAACTTCCCCTTAAACTCCCGATGTGGGACTATACGAGTCACACAAACTCAACAATCCCGAGCTTGACTCGTATCGTACATACCCGCCTGCACCGTTGTAGGTGGCATACAACATCGGCGGTATACATACCAGGCTTACAGGCGCTTCAACTACCAGTGGGAAGCCGTTGCACTCACAACCTTTCTTAAGTGATGTCAACCTTTCTTAAGTGATGTACAACACTGGTGTTCAACACAAGCACTCAACCCATACCCGACATCAATATTTTTTTTTCTTCGCTCCACCCCTCCTCCCGAACCAAACCAGGCTCTGATACCATTTGTCGGGGGCGGAGCCCGCAAGCGACGCGTACACAACTCAACTTGGGTGCCCATTCTAACCCAAAAGCCCGAGCTGTTAGGTAGAGGTCCAAGTTACATTATATACACAACACAACTTGGATGCCCATTCTAACCCAAAAGCCCGAGCTTTTAGGTAGAGGTCCAAGTTACATTATATACACATCAACTTCCCCTTAAACTCCCGATGTGGGACTATACGAGTCACACAAACTCAACAATCCCGAGCTTGACTCGTATCGTACATACCCGCCTGCACCGTTGTAGGTGGCATACAACATCGACGGTATACATACCAGGCTTACAGGCGCTTGAACTACCAGTGGGAAGCCGTTGCACTCACAACCTTTCTTAAGTGATGTCAACCTTTTTTAAGTGATGTACAACACTGGTGTTCAACACAAGCACTCAACCCATACCCGACATCAATATTTTTTTTTCTTCGCTCCACCCCTCCTCCCGAACCAAACCAGGCTCTGATACCATTTGTCGGGGGCGGAGCCCGCAAGCGACGCGTACACAACACAACTTGGGTGCCCATTCTAACCCAAAAGCCCGAGCTGTTAGGTAGAGGTCCAAGTTACATTATATACACATCAACTTCATTCAAATTCCCGATGTGGGACTAATATACAAGTCACACAAACTCAACATTCCCGAGCTTGACTTGTATCGTACATACCCGCCTGCACCGTTGTAGGTGGCATACAACATCGGCGGTATACATACCAGGCTTACAGGCGCTTCAACTCCCAGTGGGAAGCCGTTGTACTCACAACCTCTCTTCAGTGATATAGGTGGCATACAACATCGACGGTATACATACCAGGCTTACAGGCGCTTGAACTACCAGTGGGAAGCCGTTGCACTCACAACCTTTCTTAAGTGATGTCAACCTTTTTTAAGTGATGTACAACACTGGTGTTCAACACAAGCACTCAACCCATACCCGACATCAATATTTTTTTTTCTTCGCTCCACCCCTCCTCCCGAACCAAACCAGGCTCTGATACCATTTGTCGGGGGCGGAGCCCGCAAGCGACGCGTACACAACACAACTTGGGTGCCCATTCTAACCCAAAAGCCCGAGCTGTTAGGTAGAGGTCCAAGTTACATTATATACACATCAACTTCATTCAAATTCCCGATGTGGGACTAATATACAAGTCACACAAACTCAACATTCCCGAGCTTGACTTGTATCGTACATACCCGCCTGCACCGTTGTAGGTGGCATACAACATCGGCGGTATACATACCAGGCTTACAGGCGCTTCAACTCCCAGTGGGAAGCCGTTGTACTCACAACCTCTCTTCAGTGATATACAACACTGGTGTTCAACACAAGCACTCAACCCATTTTCCCCCACATCACGCTCCACCCCTCTCCCGAACAAACCAGGCTCTGATACCATTTGTCGGGGGCGGAGCCCGCAAGCGACGTATACACAACACAACTTGGATGCCCATTCTTACCCAAAAGCCCGAGCTTTTAGGTAGAGGTCCAAGTTACATTATATACACATCAACTTCCCCTTAAACTCCCGATGTGGGACTATACGAGTCACACAAACTCAACACCATGGTCAAGTTGTTTAATAATATATGTATGTAAGAACTATACTGGCTACAAATAGAAAAAGAAATAGTGAGTTGCACATGTGCATCATTTTGAAATCTCTTTCGTTATATCCTTGACAACTGTTTAGATTATATAAATTTTAAATGATGAAATTACAGATGAAATAACATGATAAAAGGGATGAAAAGGCAAGTTTGGATACTTTACCTACCGCCTTAATTAAGATAATAAAAGTAAATTTTCCTTTTAAGTTTGACAGTTTGCATTACAACAATAGACAGATTTGATTTGAACTTTTATGAATAGATATCTACAAAAATATATGAAGGGGAATTACGGATGGGTTAAGCTTGAAGAAAGGTATATACATTTTTATTCTTTATCTATTTCCCTCATTAAGAAAAAAAAAGTTCGCTATCGTATTTATTTCACGATTTATTTAAATTATATTAATTTGTTAGAATCTTTAATAAAAAAAATTACAAAATGCATTTTGCTTTAAGCATTGACAAAAAACAAAAAAAAAATCCTTTAGATGTTTAACATAACTTACATACATTAAATTGGACAAAATAGAATGGAATACATTAGCAGAAACATAAAAACAATGAAGAAAACATGTTTATTTTTTATTAACGAACATGCCTTTTCTAAATTTGATCTACATCTGCTTTTATTCCATTAGGTGAGAACGGAGAGAAGTTTTCTTTATTTTTTTTGTCTTAAAATGATGGCTTGACCTTCACCTATCCATTATAAATGACAAACTTTTTATCTAGAAAAGATTGGCGTGCATGTGAGTGAGCTACAAAATCAAATTTAATAGATAAATGCATGCATGCGTGTTCATGTTTGTAGCCATAAAACATCACATACTTGCATTTAAATTCTTAAATTAAGTGATAGATATCTAGATCTATGTATTTGTCTATATTTATTCAAATAACGGCACTGTATTTATTAAGAAATATTTTAGTTAATTTAAGCTTAAAGTAAGAAAATAAATTTAAATTAAGAGAGTGCATATATAAGGATTCACCTCTTAGCTGTGCACAATAATCATCGAAGTAAGTGTAGTAGCCTGGTTTGTCGTCCAAACTAATAATCGGCAAATTCATCACATTTTTAGTAGAATAATAATTTAGTCCAATAAAATCAAAAGATTTTCGAATCAGTTTCTTTTCATCATCGGTAAAGGTTGGAAGTCTGTTTCCGACAATAGATCTCATAACAAATGGATAGTCTCCATACACCAGTGGTTCCATATACCTGTGTGAAACGAATTAAGTAAATCAAATATTTAGAGAAGAATAAATTATGTATAACCGCTGGTCCATCCATCCATCCATAAAAATTTAACTCCACTAGTTTGTGCTAGCTTCTTAGTTAGTTAATTATCTCAAATTTTTATCATACCGAAGTTACCTTCAACGTGTCATAAAAGACTCCCTTGGAACCATAATTTATGAAAGTTTACTGTTATAATTTACTTTTCAAAATAGTTAGGGACCTAACATAAAAAGCTCACCATCCAAGCATAAAGTCCATAGCTCTGTCCGTGGCTTGTTTATCCTGAAATGTATTTCTATATGGTTTAAGCCACAAGCTGTTAACTGTGATTCCGATCTCTCCTTCTTGTGAGGGCTGAAATGTAACAAATGACGAAAAGATAATGTTACTTACAGCATCAAAGAAATCTAAGGTTCTAAAGCTAAAAAATATTTTCTTAATTATCATTACTATTTTTCTCAAAACTAAGAATATCTATTTTAACCAAGTGTCATGACCGCGACTTATCCCATAGCTTGTTATCAAAAAAAACTAAACCCATCACTTGAACTACCCAGGCTCTGCTATGGTTTTTAATGAAAATTGAAAAAAGATAAGAATCAAAAATGAGAAATGACAATATCGATAACCATGTTGCCAATAACCGATGAGTGTGTAGCTATAAAATTACATACATACATTATTAATTTCCTTTTTTCGTTTTTGGAACAACACTTGTGATAAAAAAAAAATTTGTCTTCCCATCAAATGCATTGCACTCCAAATAAACTTGGTGATTCTAAAAGGTATTAGTTATAATTTTTGTTAGAGCTATTATATACCTGATACTGTGTTCTGTAAAGTGTGGCTGCTGCTGCATGGGATAGGATAAGATTGTGAGTGACAATGTATGGTTCCGTTGCGGAGTCACCCGCAAGACCACCCACCTTTGGGCTGCCTCTTCCAGGTGCATGCCATCCCAAACAATATCCCGTTACAGCAAAGGTCCACGGCTCATTTAGCGTGATCCAATGTCTAACTCGATCTCCAAAATTATCAAAACATACTTTGGCATACTTTTCGAAGTAAGGACTGTATACATAAAAACCTGTTAGGGAAGTGATAACAAAACTTACAAATATACAAAATGGTAACAGCAGTTATACACACACACACACACACACGATCAGTACTCTGCAATGATCAAAGCTATGTTTGTTCGTTCTTGGCACCATATTTGTTTCATTACATGTGAGAGGTCAAGTTCGATCACTGAATGGGGAGGATTTAAAATTTAAAAAATTAAATTAAATTATGCAAAGCAAGCTATTAGTTGTAAGAAATGATCATACAGTAGCCAGCATTTATCCTAATAATTTAAGTTTATAAATTCTTTTTCAAAGAAATAACAGCTAGCCAAGAAAATCTTGATTCCATGAACCAAGTGGTAGAAATGCAATAAAGACATCATCTCATTTTCCCCACCACTAAATAAGACCATCCAACAAAAAACTTAATAGACTTTAATATCCTAAGAACATTGACGGATCTTTTTAGGTGGAATATTAGAAATGGTCCACATATTAAGTTGTTCCTCATCTAAATGATACTCTATTAAATTAGAGTTTTTAATATGTTTACTTTTATTACGAGCTAATTTGGTAGAAATAGCAGATGATGATAATGTCATAATAAATTCTACCCACAATTCTAAATAAATTAATTAAAAAGGAATGATTTTTCTCTACTATATGTAACCTTAAAGATTTTCAGATGATTTTAAATTAAAAAAATTGAATTAAACTATGCAAACCAAGCTATTAACCGTAAGAAATGATCATACCGTAGCCAGCATTTCTCCTAATAATTTACGTTTATAAATTCTTTTTCAAAGAAATAACAACTAGCCTAGAAAATCTTGATTCCATGAGCCAAGTGGTAGAAATGCAATTCTCTCAAACAGATGGTTACTGAAAACTCCCCTATCATCTCATTTTTCCCACCAATAAATAAGAGGATCCAACAAAAACCTTAATGGACTTTAATATCCTAAGATGATCAATGGCGGCATCATACACCACTAGTTCTACTGTACGAATTAGCGACCGTTTATTAGGGACTGTGTATATATGTACGGTCCTTAATAAATTATCAGCGACCATATACGGTCTCTAATGAACGGTCACCAATGTATTGACAGCTGTTCGTATAATATTAGCGACCGTTCAAAACGGCCGCTAATAGGTCGATCAAATAAGAGCCGCGAAAGCCTTTCTTCCTCCTCATTCCTTAATTTCAACCCGCGGCCAAGGCAATCCCCATTGCCTTTGGCTCCAAATTTTCGAAAAAATTATAAGACCCTAAATATTTTTGTAGGTGTTATTGTTGCAGTTGGTGGTGTAGGAGCTTGCAATCCCACTTTTCCTTTACAAATCCGGGCCAAGATTAGTATTTTCTCCTTCTAGCCCTCATTTTGTCAATTAGAATATTAAATTTTGAAATTAGGTGATTATTGTGATTTGTGTTGGTTTTGACATATTAAATATGGATAATGAGGAATTGAATCAGTTGTAGAATGATGGGTTTAAAATTTATTATAATTTTGGAGTTGTTGGGTTTTAGCATTAAAATATGATTGAAGAAAATTGCTTTAGATGGGTTTTATAATTGAAAATAGATGAAAAATTGAAATATAAATTTGATAATATAAGGATTATAGGTAATCGATGAATTTACATGTTAGATTAATTTAGGGTAAGATAGATTATAGAATTATGTTAGATGAATTTAGGGTAAAACGTATTATACTTAATTGAGGGGGTGTGAACGAGTGCGCGCGCGTATGTGTAAGTGCGTCTCCGGACGTACGTATGTGAGCGAGTGTGCGTGAGTGTGTGAGCGAGTGTATGTATGAGTGTTTGAGTGCGCGTGCGTATGTGTGAGTGTGTGAGAGAGCGTGTCTGCGCGTGCGCCAGCATATAAAATATTTCAAAAATATATTCATCCTAATTTCTAACTAATATTTTGTAAATTTAATAATTCTATATCCTTTATTTTGTAAATTTAATAATTTGATATTTTGTTGCTTATAATTTATTGCTTAGATTTTTAAATTGAAGCATAATTTATAAACCAAATCAAAATAAAAATTAAATCCTTTAATACCAATTAAATTATAGTAGATGCATAAATCATAAATAAAGTCAAACTGATTAAGAAAAATTAACTCTAATCAATTTATAATGTTAATTACATTAATTAAGAAATCTTAATTAAAGACCAAATAATAGTGAACCGAGATCCTGATTAAAAAACAATTAAATAGAAAATTAAGGGATACTCTAAAATTTTGATTAAAAACTTAAATAGGATTTTATATTTTTGTTTTCATTTAATTAGTAAATTTAAGATCG
Organism: Agapanthus africanus; assembly: GCA_030015575.1. Taxonomy (NCBI): domain Eukaryota; kingdom Viridiplantae; phylum Streptophyta; class Magnoliopsida; order Asparagales; family Amaryllidaceae; genus Agapanthus; species Agapanthus africanus. The sequence goes on along the minus strand of JASDDO010000024.1, from coordinate 192,698,441 downwards.
AAAAATCTTAAACTTGTTTAGGATCGACCTATAGTTTCCTGTCTGACAATTAGTGTAAGTCAAATATTTTTTCCATCGAATTGATAGAATCACATTATATGTGCGTGAGAGTTGATCGTCATGTTCAATTTTTTCAAACGTATATGTAGTATTTGACGAGAGGATTTGACATACAGTAAATATCGGATTTGTCCAGTTTGGACATGTCATGAATGCAACAAGACTCAAATCTCACATTCTCCTGTATTTTGGTCCATTCCAAGAAGTTTCGACGGTGCTTTCCACTTGTTTCCAGTGTACATATTTATGTACAAACACAGAAACAGGGGAAAAGTGCTGCCAAAATTTTCTCGAAATTGACGAAAAACAGGAGGATGTGAAATGTGAGTATTGCATTTGTAATGGGAATTAGGACCTTTATCCTTGACAACCGTGAATCTAATTATTTGTCCCGACCTTTTGCCCTGAGTATTTATGCCAATCTTAAATGACTTTAGATCCTTTGATGCGTCCACATCATGAAATTTTATTTAAAATTTGAAAATTTATTTAATGATGAGCTTGTAATAAACTCATAAGATATGTTAAATTCATAATATTATTTGTATGATAACAGATGAGAATTCTTTCGGATAAATCGTTTATGCACATGGGAAAAAAAATATGTATAGTTTGAGAGACACCGGATTTAGAAATGGGCTTAAACCCTTTTAAGATTACGCAGATAAAAGCCCAAAACGTAGTCAAGACGGACTCTTGTTCTATCCTTGTAAGAAATGTAAGAATAAAGCCCATTTTCGACATGAAGTGATGGGAAAAAATGTGTTTGCAGAAAGTTTTGAACCGAACTACATACATTGAAATTACCATGGCGAGAGAATACGTGACGAAAAAACAAGGATGGATAATGAGACCGCAGTTTCGTAAGCTAAATTGCCGACGGGTGGCAGAATAGATGGCACACATGAGATATTGGAAGATTTATTTGCTAGAGAGGAAATGAATGATGTTGAACCGTTTGAAGGCACCAGTGAAGTAGAGGAATTATAGAAATTTCTAGAGAAAAACGAACAAAATCGGTATGGAGGCTATACGAAATTTAGTAGGCTGTCATTTATAACAAGGCTTCTCCATCTGAAGATAATCAGCGGGAAGACTAACGAGCACTTTGACGTGCTTCTTGGTCTCCCACGCAATGTAATTCCTGAAGGAAAGGAAAATATTCCAGAGAATCATTACCAGACAAAAAATATTGTTAAGACACTTGGTTTCTCGTATGAGAACATCGATGCATGTCCCAACGGCTGTGTGCTGTATCGCAAGAATTACGTGTCTCTCGATGAGTGTCTCACTTGCAACTTGTGTAGGTGGAAAAATATTAAGCGAAATTTAATCACAGATATGTCTGATGTCAGCAAAAGGAGTAAAAAAAACTTCAGCCAAAGTCCTTCGTTATTTCGCCTGGCTAAGAGCTTGCAAAATTTATATATTTCAAAGGACATGAAGAATAGAATGCGATGACATTCCGATCGTCGGATCAGAGACGGGAAGCTGAGGCATCCGGCTGATACAGAAGCACGGAAGCAATTAGACAATGTTGATCATTTTGGGATGGGCCGAGAAATTTACGTCTAGATTTGGCAACCAACTGTTTCATGTCTTACGGAATCATGAGCTCTAGTTGATCTACGTGGCCGGTAGTGCTTATGCCTTACAATCTGTCTTCTTAGATGTGTATGAAACAACCGTATATGATTCTTTCCTTATTAATTCCTGAAAAATACTCACCTGGCCAGAACATTGATGTTTATATGGAATCTTTAATTGAAGAGCCAATAGAACTCTGGAAACATATAGTAGAGACATATGATGCGTACGCCGAGAAGAAGTTTAGAATGCAAGCGGTTATTATTTGGACAATCAACGATTTTCCAGCATATGACATGTTATCTAGATGGTCTACCTACGCGAAGCATGCATGTCCATCATGTGGTCTTGATTACAGTGCCCTACAGGTTAAGACACGTGATAAGTTTTGCTACTGGTTTCATCATAGGTTGCTATCGGCGAATTATCCATACAGAAAGATGGCAAATAAGTTTGATGGAATATTGAAAAAGGGTGAAGCACCAAAACAATTGTTAGGGATAGAAATTTTTGAGTAGATTTCATCGTGTCAATTTCAGTAATGTTCTAATCGTTTTAACTCCGATGGTTCTTTCAATAAACAAAATAAAAACAAAAAACGGAAACGATCCGAAAATAACGAATTGTTGAGTGTCTGGAAGAAGAAAAGTATATTATGGAATCTTTCTTACTGAAAACATATGTTGATTCGACACAATATTACTACTATATATGTAGAGAAGAATGTGTTTGATAATATTGCTGGCACATTGTTACAGGACGATTCTAAATCCAAGAATAAGTCGAGTGCTTGTAAGTGCTTGGAGGAGCTTAGAATTCAACATAAATTGCATCCGGTATTTCGTGATGAGGATGTCTATGAATTACTAGATTCGAACCATGGAATATCGAAATTGGCTATGAAAAGATTTTGTAAGGTGATAAAGATTATCAAAACCCCAGATGTGTACTCCTCTAATATAGTAAAGAATGTGCAGGTCGAGCCACCAAAACTCTTGAATCTTAAAACTCACGATTGTCATATACTTCTGCTTCAATTGCTTCCAATAGCTCTTCGACATAATTTGCCATCCAGTGTCACCAAAGTTTTGATAGAATATTACCAGTTTTTCAATAAACTTTGTTCTAAAGTGATGGATGTGGCCAAATTAGAGGATTTGTAAAAGAGTATTGTTGAAACATTCTGTAAGTTGGAGATGATATTTCCACCATCTTTCTTCATCGTCATGGTCCATCTTTATGTGTATTTAGCTACAGAGGCAATGCTTGTTGGACATGTCTCATATTGGTGGATATATCCAGTAGAAAGTAATATAGTCAATTGTGTTATTTAATTCATTATAATATTCATATTTATGTAAAGTATTCATTAACGTTTTAGATACTTTGGATTCTTGAAACGGCAAGTGCGCAATAGAGCTCGACCGGAAGGATCAATAGCTAAGAGTTATTGCGCCAACGAATACCTCAACTTCACTTCTCGTTATTTACATGAAATTGAAACAAGATTAAACCATTATTCTCTAATTAACGATGACCAGCTATCGCATCCATAAGGGGAGGATCGATCCTACCGGAGCGAGTAGCTCGATCAAGCGTATTCATATATCCTTAATAATCTTGAAATTACTACCGATCACAGAAGGTATATAAATTAAAATTTTTAATCGTGTCAATATCTAGATATGCTTAAATAATTAATACTGTTATTCTTTCAGCCGACATATTGAAGAACTTACGAATGCAATTTCCGAAAAGGGTGCTAATTGGAATATTAATCAAGAACATAAGAAACACTTTCCATGGTGGTTCCGTAAACACGTATATATGTCTTGTATATTTCACGTTTCACATGCATATATCACATATAGCTTATACATTTTATGTGTAAATGCGTTGTAGATTGAAAATGACATAGCAAAAGAGATCGAATTTCCAGATGTAATAGTGCGACTTTCTAAAAGTCCTAGTATAAAAGTGAATCGATACGGTTCATATTGCATTAATATCCTAAAATTTCTTACGACTGAGAAATTGACTACCAAAAACAATGAGATTTATTGTCCGTTTGAATAAATGTATTTCTCAAGTTCCCATGATCAAAGACCGCATAGAGGAAAAAAAAATAATACGGTCAGCTGAAGGATATAATAGAGCTATTTTATGGGAGTAATGAGCAAGAAAGATTTGTTAAGTTCAAAATTTGTTGATGCACTTGCATCCAGATAGATGAGTACGGTTTTCAGTTTGTCAATCTCAATAAAAAAAATTTATCGAGATGATAAGTACATATTAGCTTTACAGGCTGAGCAGTGTTTCTATGTCAAAAATCATAATCGTGAAGAAATTTGGATTGCATTGCTGGCACCTTCCAAATCCTTGTTCGATAGTTTTACCGACGAGCTTGATCTTGATGAAGCAGATCCACTTGATATATGAAAAACTTTGTGGTTGTAATAATTTATATGTGTGTTTGTTATAAACTTTGCAGTTATAAACAATTGTAATCAATTGATATATGTTATAAAGTTTACAGTTGTAAAAACTTATAATCACGTGCATGTAAATGATATATGAAAAACGTTGCAGTTCTAATCACTTGTAATGTATTGATTTGTTAGTTTAATAATTTATGCATATTATATATTTTTTATCGTCATTACTTTTTCATGAAATAGAAGGGACGAAAAGGCATATTCAAAAAATTTGACAAAACATTTTCTTCAAAGTAAAGAGATCGAGATACTTCTCCATCGACACAGCCTGATCCCGAGAGTATAGAAATATATTATGAGTTTTAAATAATCGTTGACCGCATTATTTTATTCAAATAACTATTGCATTGATTATAATAAATTTGTAACACCCGAGCCCAATGCTACTATTTTCTGTTATTGGTTGAGCATTAGATATTACTCATTTCATTTATCTTGCTTATTTGGGTCTTACTGTAAAATTTTATCGGATGTAGTCATTCTGCATATAACAAATTTTAGCATCTAAAATAAAATTAAAAAATATTCATCTTGGCCTACTTGACATCCTTAGCCTCGTGGTAGCGTCCGTGCATTGTGTTCTCGTCCCGTTCAGTGAAACGGGCGAGTTTGGATGGCTACGTGCACGTGCGTGTGTCCGTTTTGAGAGTATGCTTTTTAATCATAAAACATTTCATTTTAAAATCTGGAACCCGCTTAAAATCCTATTATTTGAATTTCGAATTTTTGGACCCAACCCGGACGCAATTTGGAAATGTTTCATTTGGCGCCAAAATCCCAAATTTTAATATTATTAAAACCATCACATATATTTTTCTAACTAACCTGATATCTTACTGTTCATTACCTATCTTTTAAATCTTTAAGTTAACCATATAATATTTTTACAATCTTTTATATCCTTCTCAATTTATTCTCTCAGCCAATCACAACCTCCCCTTTAACCCCGTGGGCCCCACTTTCTCTCTCTCCTTCTTCTCTCTCTTTCCACTTTCTCTCTCTCTCTACCCCTTATATATTCTCTCGTACTTCTCTTTATCATTTTTCTCTTCTTGCTTCATGTCTCATTTCTCATTTCTTTTAACTATTCTTTTGTTGCCGGAATTCCGTCGTGCCGATGACGTTTCTCGACGTTCCAGCGAGATACCCCGACCCGTGTGGTTCCTTTGTTCGTCGTTTGGGTTCATTCCGTGAACCGTGCGCCGTCGCGAGTTTTCCCTGCCGACGGTTAACGTTCCGTTTTCCCGATTCGCGACCCATCGAGACAAGTTAATCTTGCTACATACTATATACTTTTATAATCTTCATTTTATAATGTTATACATTTGAAAATCTTATAGTTTACATATGAAATGTCGTTGAAAAATCGGATATGACAAATCTGAAATTTACTGTACACCTTATCTTATAAAATTCATTATAAATCATAGAAAAATCATTAGTATACGTTCTTTAGTTCGTTACGAAGCTAATTCAGAATACTATAACTCTATGAAATATTTACTTGCAAAATAAATTGTTTAATTAACGTAAAATGCAAATAAACACGTCTCTAAACTGCTGTCCAGGGAAATTCCAGCAGCAAATTTTCAACTTTGAATATTCATAACTTTTTGTAGGGATAACCTGAGATGCTTATACTTATAAAACTGAAAACCTTATTGAATTATCTTTGTTTTGGTATAAGATACGTCTCTTTTGGAGAACATTTGTTATTTTTAAGCTATTTTACAAATTAGGGTGACGCTAAATTTCTGAACGGAACCTTCTTATGCATGGTTAATCAATACATCTTTTATAGTTACTAATCGCTTCGAATATGCTATCCATATTAATATTATTATATCAATATTTATATCACATATTGTTTAGTTGTACATCCCACATTACCATTTTACAGTTTTATAACTTTTCGGATACCCGTTTGCATCTATCGCATTTAAGATACATATAATTGCAAGCATAGATCACACTACTACATAATAATGTGATTTTAACACTCCATGTTTAATAAATTGCATCCTAATTAATATTGGAACTATAAATGTAACCCTAATCGATAACTGTGCATCCATATCCTTGAAATTATATTTATTTACATATCATATTACATGTTCCAGTTTATTGTTCTGATAGTACTCATGCTTGTTTATTTATACATATACTTATGATAGTTTGATTATGAGCACCCACATGACATCTTGTGCTTCCTGACATGACCTGTTACACTTCCTACTTGACATGACATGGTACCGTGCACTCTTGACATGACATGACATGACACCTTTATACATTACCTGACCTGTTACCTGATCTCATGCCTAATGCCGACAAACCCGACCATCCCTGCTGTCTATCCAGACAGACCTACTCTTACCGGATTTTGTGTTGGCATTAGTCCTTGACTACTGAATACCTGACCTGACATACATAGCTTGGGGGTATGGGGAAATCAAAGATGAACCTGACTTGTAACTCGACAGTTCACTACCGTTCGAGTGTACACATTCCTATTCTGTGCCCAGCGGCATGTCTCGGTTTCAGCCGAGAATATTGTGGCCGTGATCCCGGGTATGTACGGGGTAATACCGAGTGTACACTTTCCTATTCTGTGCCTAACGGCATGTCTCGGTTTCAGCCGAGAATATTGTGGCCGTGATCCCGGGTATGTACGGGGTAATACCGAGTGTACACTTTCCTATTCTGTGCCTAACGGCATGTCTCGGCTGCAGCCGAGAATATTGTGGCCGTGGTCCCGGGTATGTACGGAATACTATTGGGTTACATCGACGATTCATCAATTTGATTTCAAAGACTATAGAGTAGAAACCTGATAGGACAGTTTAGTTACCACTGCACATTACCCTGCACTGTTATTTCTTAGTACTGCTTTATTCATGTTCATACCTGCATTGCTTATTACCATGTTCATATTATATTATTGGTTGACATGACGCGCTGACGTCTGGGTTTTGCATGGCCCAGATTCTTTACCACTGTCGACGACTGAGCATGAGTACTTCAGCCAGCAGGCTGATTTGTGAGTTCTGTAGTGGTTAGTTCATTTATTGCATTTTATTTCCAGGTGTGATCCCGCATTACGGGACGTACCTTTCTATTATTGCATTGGATCATTTGCTTCCGCACTTATTTATCATTGACTCTGGTTATTATGGATTTGGACATGTGTTAGATAGTTTGTTTATTTTGTTCTTGATATCTCTACAACCGTAATGTGACTGTGGATGGATATTTCCTACCCACAGATAGCATGGTTGGCTATGTCACGTGCCCAATCTTGCGTACTCTGGGAAGCGGGGCGTGACAAAATTAAAATGTATAGGTAAATCTGGTCAGGAGGATGCAGGTCCATCAGTACAGTATGATTCATATACATACCTAGACGAACAGTGCATGAACTTGAGTAGCGAACCTTGGGCATTCTTGGATTCTATCACCGATGAGTGAATTCATGCATTTTCTTTTTCTCACGATTTACAAAATGAAAAACCATATCGAGATAAGAACAATACGAAAGCACTGACGCGATGGGCTGCTGCTCGAGCTTAAATCGATATGATGATAAATGCAGCAGACACAAGTATTGATGAGGCACGGGCTGCGGGGATAATCTGATCCGGTTTGAACACCACGGAAGAGCTGTTGCAAACGAAATTACGAAATACGATATGCGTGGAAAAAGGACAATTCCGCAATGGGTAGGTGGGAAGCCCGTAAGTCCGGGTATGTGGGTATACATTTCCACGATTATATTGGTATTCTCGTCCGCAACACCGACTTTTGGAACGTGGGCTTCACGTTTGCAGATAACCCATGTGAAGCATACGTATGGACTTGGCGCTCACTCTTGCTAATACACAACTCAATTATATTTCAATATTACATGCATACATGTTATATGTTATAAATTTATTAAATAATATATTTATTAATCTGTATTACAGAAACATTTCGTCTTAGAAAACGATATAGACGGACATTGGACGTATGTCCGGTATGAGATGTCACAAATATTCAAGAGATGGTGTCAAAAATTGAAGAAAAAATTCAAACAGTCGGAGAAATTTACCGATGAATAAAAACGTTTTACTGCTCTTCCCTCCATCATCTCTAGAGATCAGTTTGCGTTTCTCCTATTACATTGGGATATAATCGAAATAAAGGTAATTAAAAATATACTTAAATAATTTGAATACCAAATTTAGATTAAATTACATTTATAGATACTATCTTCAGAATAAGAAGTATGAGAAATGGATAAACAGAACCGAGAGAAAACCACATATTACTATATGGTGGATCGGGTCCTGCTGATCAGTATAGGGCTAATTTTGTTAGCTTATTTTTAATTATATAAATGTTCAATTTTTCAATTTCATCGTTACATATTTTCATATATAAATAAATCAAATATCCGTTACAGGAGAAGGATGGTAAAAAGCCAAGCTTTCCTGAGACTTGGGAAACATTGCATATGAGAGAGGGTATGTCAGAAGAAAGGATGGATATAGGCACTCAATATGTGGGAAGCTTGCATTTTTCAATTATTTTAAGTAAATTAATTACACTTGTTAATTTCGTAAAGAAAATTAATTATTGTTTTATTTATCGTAGAAGGATTTTGCAGAGGCGGGGAGGAGCTATCGGGAATCAAATCCCGAATATCCGGCCGACAATTCTCTTCCTACGGAGGTCGAGATATCTATTATAGAGCAGATTCTCTCAGTTGAGGGGACACGGTCGTATTCTCCTATACGGTAACCCCGTTAGTTTTTCACGGTCTGGTTCCAGAAGAACTATTTCAAGTTCATCGACCGCTCGTTCCAACCAACAATCGGCTGAGATACAATGGATCAATGAGCTAGAGGAGCAGCCCAGGAGTAGGGATGAAGCAGATAAGAAGAGGGTGGAAGATGAAGCATTTTGGAGAGCTCAAATGGAAGCGCGGTGGGAACAATTCTCGCAACAATACGTTCCGTCTCCGCAATCGTGGTCCGTACATGGTCCATTGCTGTCGTAGCTGGTATATTATCCTCCATCGACGCAGCGACCGTATTACCCTACCCGATCACAGGAAACGCCGTGCTATTCTTATCCTCCGCCTCTGCAATCACAAGGAGTGTACTACGCTCGGCCTCCGCCTCCGCCACAAGATCCTTATTATCCTAACCCTCCACCATAGGAACCATATAATCCTGATCAGCCGGCCCCACAGGAAGGGTTATTAGGTAACTTTTTCGTAGGAGGGCTTCGATGATGTGAATCGATATTATTCAAGGTGAGTTTCTAGTGGCGATGGTAGCGATGGGAGTTAGTGAGATATGTATAGTTATTATTTAAAGAAATTTAAGTATACAATTAAACTTTGTTGAGTTTTGATATTTAAAATTCATGTTGTGTATTTGTAGGGTTCTTATAAGTTAACGGCGAAAGGATTATGTTTTGACGATGGAAATGGCGGGAGTTAGTGAGATACGCATATATATGTGTTAGTATAGCTAACATTGTTTCGAAGATTATAATTTGAGTTCATATATTTATTTATTTGTTTCAATTCACAGGTTTGAGTGAGCTGCGATTGCGCGTAATTTGGAGATTTTTTCGTATTGTTGGACATATATATAGCGTATGTATTGTGTTGTTCTTATTCAAAACAATTTAGTTTATGTATGCTTGTTTATTAAAAATTTAGTTCATATGTGTTTGATTGAGTTGTTTATATTGGTGGATATATCGTGGATAATGTTTATATGTTGGTTTGTATGCATGTGTGTTCGTATTTGTTGTTGATCCTTGTTGGATATGTGTGGATTGTGTATATATATTAATTTGTATACGAAACGCTATTGTGGTGTAATATATTGTGATTTTGTGTATTATTATATTGAATATAGTATTTTTCTGTAATTTTTTCAGGAAAAATAGATAGTAGCGACCGTATTAGCTATAAGAACGGTCGCTCATACCTTATCAGCGACCGTTCGCTGATATTAGGAAACAGTTAAATTCGTTCGGATATCCACTGTCTCCTTATTAGCGACCTGAGCAAACGGTCTCTGATACATATATTCACGACCGTTCTTATTAGAGACCGTTTATGAACATTCACTATTATATGTATCAGCGACCACCCAATCTGCGACCGTGTTTTAGCGACAATTTAAAATATAAACGGTTCATGATATTTTGGAGACCGTTCTATACGGTCTCTAATAGTGATAATTTGTGCACTGTTTAACAATACCACTAAAATCTTTGAAACTAATTAAATATGTTCATATGTTATTTACAAGCAGAAAAAAACATGATAGACTTTAATATGATCCAAATTGACATATCTCAGTAGTAAATCAATAGAACAAAATAGTGAAGAGATGATATCTTTTGAAGACTTCTCATCGAAAAAATTCAATTTAAACATATTTAGTGAACCAAGAAGTACAAATTAACACTTACATAATGTCTTTACTCAGGAACCCTCCGAACTTATCTTGAAGAACCAATGGAACATCCCAGTGAAATATGGTCACAAAGGGTATTATGCCTACATACAGATAGTGATTAATTTTCAAAATTCATCACTGATGAAATTAATTGGATGATAAAATGGAACATTAATTCAATTTTTGATGATTACCTTGATTTTCACATTCATTAATGACATTATTGTAGTAGGCCACTCCCAGATGGTTTACATTTTCTCCATCTGTAAATTAATTAACGTCCAAACAAAAAATCATTAAAGTGTATACAATCGAATCTGAGTTAATTAGTGAATAAATTTGAGGGCCAAACTTTTAATCACTCCTCTTGCTGGATGTAAACCAGCTGGGTTCTTTATAAATCATCGTAATGTTAATTTGTAAATTCCACTGCAACACAACTCTAAAGTTATGAAAAAGAACCGAGGTTTTCGATTTATATTTTTATAGTAGGCACCATTTCAAGTAATTAAGTAACCTTTTTATGGTTTTACCTGGCAATATCCTGGACCAAGAGATGGAGAAGCGATATATGTCCGCATTCATTTCCTTCAGTAACCTGATATCTTCCTGCAATTAAAAAATTAAGACTTATTATAGAAAAGTTAATTAAGCCGGCCCTCTTTTAAAATATATAATTTATACTCACCTTGTATTTATGGTACCCGTCTGTTGCAACATTTCCGTTGCTCCCGCCGTGGATTCTCTCTGATAATTTAAGGAAACAAAAAGGTTCAAGCAGTCCGGTGAGTTTGTGTAAGTTCTTTTATGTTTTTTTATCAACATCTATTGCTTACATTTTTTTTTTCACACGTTACAGACGAACAATAATTTTTCTTTCGTTGGATATATATGTCAAGAAATTTTCTCCAATCTGTGAAAGGCAGCACAAAATGCAAATAAGAAATTGCTATGAGCTATTTCTTCAAAAACTGTAACCCCACTGGAAAGTTAATAAATTAATGAAACAATACAGATTAAAATGGACAGATACTTACTTGGATAAGTCTGGCTGTACCAATCCCATATGCTTGGCGTTCTTCCATCTTCATTCCAAGCTCCTTCTGTCTATATATTTACACACATATATATAGACCGCGTGTACCGAAATACCAACATTATTTATTGTATTATCGGTATTAAATAAAATGTTATAGAATAAAATTACGGTCTGGCATGCATGGTTCACCTGATAAGCAGCAGAGGCAGCACCAAAGATGAAGTTGGGAGGGAAGTCGGACCTCTTGGGATCCGGTTCGTGTTGATCAAGAGACTTATTAATCTCAGTACTGATACCACTGGGGTTTGATGCATCTCCTCCAACTGAGCAAACTATGGGGCTACTGGAAGCAGTCCTGCTCCTATTAATATTAATGCCTTGAATATTTGGGACGAAGAATTTGGATGCCTTGAATAATTTGAGAGAATTATTAGGCAACAATTCCTTTTTCAAGTTTCTAGCTTGATCAGTAGGAGAACTACTACTGAGAGAATAAAGCCGAAGCGTTTGTGCCATTATATATCGATCACTGCGCAGATCAATGTTACTGCAGTGCAAGTCTTTTTTTTGCTTTGCTTTGCAGCTGAAGTACTGCAATTTTTAGTCCCTTTATATAGAAGATATAAAGGGAGGTGAAACCACGAGGATCGCGAGGCGTGTTATTTAAAACGATGAAGGAGGCTATTTAGTCACTTTAGCTGGATAATTAAATGTGAAGGCAATAAATATCAATGAGACAGGCCAAGTTTGCAAATGGGAACACTGAGAATTTAAGATGATTTAACACTCTTAGTTGACTTCATTATTGAATAGACTCTTTTGGCCTAATAGATGCAAGATTTATTTTTACGGCATGTCTCTTACTAATTGAGCCCGCGTTTCATTAAAAGACTTTTAAGGGGAGTGCAGAAGGAAACAAAGCAACACATAACGAGTGCAGGGGGGAGCGGGGAACAAAAAACCCTAACAAAAACTGAGGGAAAAACAAACAAAAAGACTACCGACAGCACTGCAATATCATGCCCGTAATAAAGATGAGGCCTCTCCTCAAATCCATCCACTAATAATAGCGCTGACCGTCAAGGTATACAAATATACCCATCCCGTGTGCCTAGTTTGCTTGTCCTTCCCATCCTAATCCATCAGAGGTGCAGTACCGCTCTCTGCGATCTCCTCCAAAATACGAGCTCTTGCTCTCTTCCGCGCCTGCTCCGAAATTGTCACCGTCTAGAATTAAATTGTTGTGTCAATCCTACCGCCAAACCCAAGTATAAATATTATTGTTATTGAAAATTCTGTCGACATTTTGCTTTTTTCAAATCAACCAACATGTGGCTGACGCCGAGAAGATAAATCTACTCAAGGAATAAATTCTTAAATATGAACGCAATAAATATCAATGAGAGACGTCTACAATAAAATTTAAGTTAGGTTTGAAAGATTTGCCTACAATAAAATTTAGTTAAGATCCAATCATTTATGCGATAACAAATTTTTTGGACGACTTCTCGGGCCCGTGCATGGCACCAAGGCACTTGCTAGTTGTTATTATATATACATATAAAAGCCATACTTCAAGCGTTTTGTTTCCTGAATTACCCCTTCGATTTCCATTAATGCCACTTACGTCCTCATGTGCTGTACCCGGTGATTTTTTAATCGTTATTCGTGGAAACTTAGCTTCGGCTTCAATGAAATTTGCATTTAGCCTCTTTCTCCTAATGAATGCTCATTGTATGGGCTAAAAAATTAGACTCTGCATCTTATTATTTTATGAAATCGAAAGAAGACTAGCAAATTAAAATAATTAATGAAATTGCTGTTTCTTCGCTGGCATTAGATATTTTTGGACAGATCTGCATGTGGGTGAAAAGGTCAATGAGCATGATTTTAGATTTACCAAGATATTAAAACATAAAATTTTTGATTATGTGCCAATTATTTTCCATGGTTTTTTTTTTTTAATTTTCTCTTTGCCCTAATTCTTTACTGACTCTTCTTCAATTTTACTTCCCATCTTTATTGTTTGTTGCTTGTACCAATTTCAGACTTCTTTCTCTCTTTATTATTGACTTCCCCGATTTTAACTAATCTGAGAGTGAAGATACACTAGTAAAATAAGGGGTTGCCCCTACGGATAACAACATCCGTAGGGGCAGTTAAAGTTTGGCCCTACGGATTAATCCGTCGGTCCAAACGGTTGCCCCTACGGTCATTCAATATTTATTTAAAATATATTAAATTTTAAAGTGTTGTTTGCCCCTACGGAGCCGCAAACCAAGCACCTACGGGTATATCCGTAGGGACATATAAATAGGGATTTAAGTGATCGATCCCTACGCCGATTATTTCTTATTCTCTTTCTTTCGCGCGAAACCAAATTCCCAAATCGAGATCGTCGTCGCCGCCGCGCTGCAGTGATCTCGTCGTCGCCGAATCCAAGCCGAATCGTCGTCGCCACGCCTGCAGTGATCTCGTGGTCGCCACCGTGCTCCGTTCTCGTTGTCGCCACCGCCCTCGTCGTCGCCGATTACCTCTCCGTCGTCGCCTACAGGTAATTAGTTAAACATTATTATAATGATGTTAGGATAGCGATCGATGAGGGTTAGGATTAGGTATCGGTTGTGGTTAGGGTTAGGATTAGGGTTAGGGTATGGGTTCGATCGGCGGTTGTGGTTCGACTGGTGTTGGGGTTAGGGTTAGGGTTAGGGTTAGGGTTCGGTTGGGGTTTGGTGTTGGGGTTAGGGTTCGGCTGGGGCTGGGTTGGGGTTAGGGTTAGGCCGGGTTAGGGTTTGGTGTTGGGTTGGGGTTCGGCTGGGGCTGGGTTGGGGTTAGGGTTAGGCCGGGTTAGGGTTTGGTGTTGGGTTGGGGTTCGGCTGGGGCTGGGTTGGGGTTAGGGTTAGGGGTGATATTGGAATCGAGAATATGGAATTTGAACACCCAAACTAGAATGAACAAATGTAACAAATCTCCTCAATTTTGTGATCTTTGCAATACCTAGCTATAGTTTGATCCTCATGACTGCATATAACTGAAAAGGTTTGTGGTTTTGCAGGATGCTTCTATTATCAAGAATTTACATTGTGTAATTATCCTCATATATGATTTACAACTCTGTATGTGTCTGTGTGCATGTGCATGCGTGTGTGTGGAAGGGTTATTTGCCAGTGCATTTCAACTTGGCTCCTAGGCTTATGCCGTACCTCAGGAATGGGACGCAATTCCCTATTGCAAAACTCTTTTTATCTCCCCCCTCATCAAGATGCTTTCCTGAGCTATGAGAGTATTTGGGGGACTGTACCTTTCTTTGCACTAGCTTAAACTGCATTATCCTTTCCTCTTTGTTGACTGGTTTGCTGGGGGTTCATCCCTTTTGTCCATAGTTTCCTTCATCAGGATGTGGGTAGGCTGGATACAGGTTCACTGTTAGTGATAAAATTTTGACAAAATTTCTAGCGATCCTTAATTTTTCTGTATGTAGTTTGATGTCGTTCCCAATAGACGGCTCTATTTTGACTACAAAATTTTTAATCCGTAGGGACAGATTTAACTTGGCCCTACGGATTAATCCGTAGGGCTAAAGGGTTACCCCTACGGGCACAGACGTTCAAGAATTAAAATATTAATTCTTAATTTGGTGTTTGCCTTAGGGTTAGGGTTGGGGTTCGGCTGCTGCTGGGGTGGGGCTGGGGTTAGGGTTTGCCTTAGGGTTGGTGTTGGGGTTTAGCTGGCCACGCTGGGGTTAGGGTTGGGCTGGGGCTGGGGGCTGGGGCTGGGGCTGGGGGCTGGGCCACGCGGGGTTTTGGGATCTTTGTAATTTGCTTGCTCTGTTTGGGGTTTCAGTTGATCCTCATTAAAAAATTGGTGATTGATCTCTTCAATCATATTATTATCTGTATTTAAAATTTTTGTGAAGCCTTCAGAGTTTGGGAAAATCTAGAATTACCGTTGAAATTCTGCCAACATTCAAAAACTGTGTATATGATGTGTGTGTGTGTATGCATGTATATACATTTGAAATTTATCTTTCTTCTATGATATAAAACGGTTAAACCGAAGAAAATTACTGGGGGAATTTTTCCTAAAATGTCTTGAGAGGGGGTTCAAGTGATGGGATAATTTCATTTGGTAATCTTTTACTTATTTTACATCTCTTATTTTTTCATGCAAAAATCTGAATAGGTTTCTTGCAATTTTGCCTATCGATCAATTATTATATTTATTTCTATTTTTTGTGGATGATTTGGCTTCAATTGAATGGAGGCGATGATGGCTTGCCCTCAAGCTTCCACTTTTATAAGCTTTATAGTTATGAGATTGGCGAGGCAAGCTGGTTTGTAGCCATCTTATTTCTTTTCCTAAATTCAAATCCAAATATAAACTGTCTGATCGAGAGAGAGAGAGTATGGGAGATTATGTATTATTCAATGTGTTTGGAAGCTGGCATGTTCTGAGCGTCATCTCTGCATGAAAGCCATGGTTTTGCAAAGGGTTTGCCCTAACTATTTTCTGTGGGGAAGCTGAAGGCCTGAAGGTTCATCAAACTCAGGATTGGATTCTGGTCGGGTATTGTAAATTCTTGTGAAAGTTCCGTTCAAGATTTGTTCAGAGCTTGCATAACATCCAATATATGATACTCGATGATAATATGAAACCTTCATATTCCCATCGATACTCATATATGAAACTAAAAGCGCCACTTTGTCCCTACGGTGCCCGACATTTTAATTTAAAAATATTATATCTTAATTTGTTGTTTGGCCCTACGGGCACCTAAATGGGAATTTAATTAAAAAAGGCACAGAAATGCCCTACGCCTCGATATCTTTCCCTCTCGTTCCCAAAATTTTCTCTCGTTCCCGCGTCTCCAATTTTCTCTTCGTCACCACCGCCCTCGTTCTTCCTCGTCGAGTTCCTCGTCGCCGATATTTGTGCCTACATTGATGCCTCAAGCAACGAATCAAATGATGTGGATCACAAACTAATTAAATAAATTTTGAATACCAATCTGGACTGGGATTTGAATACCAATCCTAGTTTGCTATATTTTTTTATATATAGTAGATGGTGATACTTCTTTAAGTAAAAACAACCCTACACTTAAGCGAAATCATAAATCGAAACACACATATATAGAATACAACTCATACATGGGTATCCTCAAATCTAACTCATGCTATACTCTTTTAATGATTCACAGCCGGTTCCGAATAAATTTACCAAGCAGATTAGAAAGATGGTCAATAGAAGAGAAAATGCTAACCTAGTGAGCCACAATGGATAATTTGTCATTATTAATCCATCTTCCTGAAAACGGTTTATACGGAGCAAGTATATTTCATGGTACTTGAGAAAAATATATGTTGAAGTCAAAAGCTAACAAGATTTAAATGCTCGCTTATAGTCTTCCAAGATATTTTATATTCCAAGGCAAGGTGACAATAAGTGCATGCTTTTGCATGATTTGGTATGTAGATTCAAGGTTATGCATGGCTACGACCCTTTCTTATGATTTCTTATCATAATTTTCTGCACACTTATAGTTGATAGATGCAGTTAGATCATATCTCTATAAGGGAAAACTTAAAATAACAACCTTTATACTAAAAAAATTATGTATGTCATTACTTAGTAGTTTATGGTTTTAAGACGCAAAAGCCATTTGAGAAATACTTTTCCTACCCACTATTAATCCATATTCTCAATATAGTCATTGAATTTGCACGCGCACATAATAAGAAGGAGAAGACAGTAATGTGGCAGAAGGAGAAGGCAGTAATGTGGCGGAAGAAGAAAAAAATGACATTCCTCGTTCTCTGTTTCAGCATCAATCCTCTGATATGAACTAATGATGGCTTTCACATAGGCTTTTCCCTTTAGAGACTTCTTAGTGTCCAATGGAAAGCATACATCAGATTTGTGCAGGTCGGGTTCTTCTATGACTTTTAAGAGTCTCAACTGATTCTGTAAATTACACCCTAGTTGGGTGATACTTTTACCACTTCTCACTGCAGGTGCGCTCTCTAATATCCATTTTGAATGTAATATTATAGATATCCATGCCTGTTTATGTCAAAATTACTTATATTGTCAATGTTTGATTGTCTAGTTGTTGGTGATGCGTCCATATCAGGGACAGAGGCCACTCCCGTTCCTCCAGGTATGTTTATATATTATATAGGGCATGCATATTGATTTAGAATGCTATATCATAAATATACACACATTTCTTTTGCTCTTAGTCGTCCAACTCATTATCATGGGCTGCTTGATGAGATTAGATTTGCGCCTGATGATCTACAAGAGCTTGTTCACTCCC
Organism: Agapanthus africanus; assembly: GCA_030015575.1. Lineage (NCBI taxonomy): Eukaryota > Viridiplantae > Streptophyta > Magnoliopsida > Asparagales > Amaryllidaceae > Agapanthus > Agapanthus africanus. The sequence goes on along the minus strand of JASDDO010000024.1, from coordinate 192,680,477 downwards.
TGTCATATGTGTAAGCAGCGCTATATGCGAGTTTACCTTGTTAGTATGTATGTACTGAAATTAATTAATATTATTCAAATTTTGATACATGCAGATACCAGAGGAGCACATCTTCTATCTCTGTAGGTAAGGCTTTGAATTTGTTGATTTTGGTGTTTCTTGTCAATTTTATAGACCAGTATGTGCTAAATATAATGTTCTGACAGTTGCTAGGGGGAAGGCAACATTCGAGGCTGCTGACCCCAGTCCTGGACGCCGCACACGGACGGCACCACGGAGGTTGGGAGAGAGGCCGAGGACTAGGCTCTAGCAGGGCCCATATGAGGTTGGACTCCACCCCGGTGGTTACTTCCTCCGTCTCCAGTGAGCGACGTATCCATCATGAACTGGATAGCTTGAGGGCCAGCGTTCAGGAGTTGAAGGAGATGCTGGTATGTATACTACTTTATAGTAAAATATCATTTCATATTATATACATATCAACATATCCATAATTAGTACGTAGCTTGAGCTTATTTGGTTTTAGACTTAAGTTTGATTAATCATACATACATATGTAATTGAAATAAACAACGCTTTTCCAAACTAGATATCCAAACAGGGTTTCGAAATAACTTAATAATGATACGAATTCGAATAATAAACAGTTCTTACACGCTTCTTACACACGTTATATCCAGACGCGACAGGGTAGATCGGCCGAGCCTCCACACGCAACTCCTTCGGCTGCGGCTCCGCAAGCCACTACATCGGCTGCGGTTCCGCAGACAGCTCATGTAGCTCCACCGCCCACTCAGACTCCCGCAGCCGCGGCTCCGCAAGCGACTACCTCGACGGCGGCTGCGCAGACCACATGCCGCTCAGACTCCCGCTCGCGACAAATTGCATAGTTTATTGACCGAGGAGCAGGCGCGCGTTATTCTATCGTTATTCAGAGGTGGAGCTGGACCGAGCTAGGGTAGATTTTTGGTTCTTTTTTTTTGAAACATGTATTTATTTATATCATACACATTGTACTACATTTTGAAACGATATTGATATTGGTTTGTATTTATATCATATTCAGTTTTTGTGTTTCTTTTGTATATTATATATATGCGTGAGATGTGATTATGAATACTGCAATATATGATTTGATTGATGTATATATTATTGTGCACAGGGCGGGAAAAATCAAACAGCCCATTTTTAAAAAAAAATTTCAGATAATATGTACCTACGGATTAATCCGTAGGCAAACATGTTACCCCTACGGATATCGCCGTAGGGGCAAAATATCAGCAGTAACTGATATTTCCCCCAGATCTCAGTACCAGGGGGTTGGGAAAGCCCCTACGGATATATCCGTAGGTGCCACTGACTCTCCCCTACGGCGTTATCCGTAGGGGCTAAATATCAGGAATCCTGAATTTATGCCCCTACGGAAAGGTACCTACGCATATATCCGTAGGGGGTAGTACATGCCCCGACGGGTATATCCGTAGGGCAAAGTAATTTATTAAAATAAACCGTAAATAATATAAAATCTTATACCCTACGGCTTAATCCGTAGGGGCAACAGGACCTACACAGATATCCGTAGGGGCAAGAATTTGCCCGTAGGGGCAAGTTCAGGGCCTCAACTTGCACCTGCGACCTTTGCACCTACGGGGTATTTTTTCGCCCCTACGTATATATCCGTAGGGGCAGTGGGTTGCCCCAACGGATAAATCCGTAGGGGCAACCCCTATTTGTAGTAGTGATACCGGAAACATGAGATGAGAGGTGATTGACGGATTGAGAGCGGAGATTGGAGAATCAAATGACTTGGATCGAGATTAGGGATTTAGAAGGAGAAATGTAGAAATTGAAAACAGAGATGGAGGATCGAAGGGATTGGATTGGAGACGAGAGATTTAAAGACATAGATTCAAGTTTTGGGGAGGAGACAGGGGAAAAAAAAGGGAAATTGGAAGGGATTGGATTGGACAGTGAGCCCTTTCTTGTACGGTGTCTTGACTGTCGAAGTCGGCACGTCGATATTCCGCAATTTTAAGGTTGATCGGGACACCGGTCGGGGCATGTACCACGAGTTGTGTGTGATGGGCCGCCACCGTCTCCTGTCCGCCATCATTCTGAAGTGCAGGAATGACGGTTTGAAGGCCAGCGTCCTGGACGCGAGCAATCGCATCCATCACCGCTGCTAATTGGTCGATTCGAACTGCTAGGGCTTCGACAGCGTCGGGAATTGATGGAGTGGAACCACTTCCGTCCTTGTTGCGGGGGTGCGCGATGGGGGAATCGTCTGCCTGTCGTCGGAGTCGATCGATGGTGGCTCGTGCTGGGATCTTCGTTGCGGTGCTCGCTCGTCATTGTGTTGAAAACGGAAAACAAATTTTTGGCGGAAAAGTTTTTCACATCCCATAGACGGCGCCAACTGATGGAGATCGGAATCTCCTTCAGATGTTGTTTTCCGACGATCTTGTTACGAGCGAGATGAAGGGCTGAGATTCGGAGAGAGTGTGTGGATATCAATAGGTTGTTGGCCGTGTTGTCGCCGAGCTACTTGCAAAAGAAGTCCCGAGATAAAAAAAAAACCACCGTAGGACCTTCCGACGATCAAGTTAGAACCGAGAAATATTTGGGCAAAGTAGCGGCGTATTGGATTGTGTTTAGTAACCTGAATCGTTTGAAGGGGGGTTTATATAGGGGTTGCTTGGAGTGAGCCGTTGCGAGATCATGACCGTCAGTTCCGTCCACGTTTCATGTTCGCATTAATGGCGAGATACGCTCGCGTGAAATGCGGGATGCGGGGTGGTTGACTCCATCGTAGCAGGAGATGCGGAGTCATTACGAGGAAGCTCGGTAAAGGGAAGTTGAGGAAGTTCTATTCGAGAAGCTCGGGTTTTGAGCTACAGGACCCGTGCTGGTCGGGGCGATAAGGAGGCTGAGAATGCTCGGCTCTAGAATAGCTCGAAGACGAGCTATTGACCGGTGGTCGGTCGGAGAAGGAATGCATCCAGGGGAGGCCACGAGAGGTCGGAGCCTATTCCTCGGACGGAGTCTCGGAGGCGAGATACCGAGAAATGTTCCCTTATTCTAGTTTAGTAGTCCCTAAGAATCTAGTTGACGTACATGGGTAACACGTCATCTGCTACGTTCCGTGATAGGGGGAATTCCCACTTACGAGTATCATCAAAGCTTATACAAAAAATGAATTTGAAATGCAAATGTTACATATTTTGTTCATATGTGTCGTCATCATCTGTTTACAGTAACTTTTATCTTAATTCAAATACGTGCAACATATTTTCAGACGAATTATCTATATTTATTTTTGCATGAGTTATTAGTATTTAATATAAATTGTTGCAAAATATTTATGGAAAGCATTTTTTTTCCTACACAACCACCACCTGTGCATGGCGCGGGGGCCACTGGTGGTTGAATTCAGACTGAGCTCAGCAGGATATCATGCAAATGCAATCTTAAAAATAATGAAAGAAGACTAGCAAATTAAAATAATTAATGAAATTGCAGTTTCTTTGCAGGCTCATGGCGCAAGCTTGGGCACCGATGTCGCTTGGCATTAGATATTTTTGGACAGATCTGCATGTGGGTGAAAAGGTCAATGAGCATGATTTTGGATTTACCAACATATTAAAACATAAATTTTTTGATTATGCATCAATTATTTTCCATGTTTTTTTTTTAATTTTCTCTTTACCCTGATCCTAATTCTTTACTGACTCTTCTTCAATTTTACTTGCCATCTTTATTGTTGCTTGTACCAATTTCAGACTTCTTTCTCTCTTTATTATTGACTTCCTCGGTTTTAACTAATCTGAGAGTGAAGATACCGGAAACATGAGAGGTGATTGACGGATTGAGAGCGGAGATTGGAGAATCAGATGACTTGGATCGAGATTAGGGATTTAAAAGGAGAAATGTAGAAATTGAAAACAGAGATGGAGGATCGAAGGGATTGGATTGGAGACGAGAGATTTAAAGACATAGATTCAAGTTTTGGCGGAGGAGACAGGGGAAAAAAAGGGGGGAAATTGGAAGGGATTCGATTGGACACGTGAGCCCTTTCTTGTACGGTGTCTCGACTGTCGAAGTCGGCACGTCGATATTCCGCAATTTTAAGGTTGATCGGGACACCGGTCGGGGCATGTACCACGAGTTGTGTGTGATGGGCTGCCGCCGTCTCCTGTCCGCCATCATTCTGAAGTGCAGGAGTGACGGTTTGAAGGCCATCGTCCTGGACGCGAGCAATCGCATCCATCACCGCTGCTAATTGGTCGATTCGAACTGCTAGGGCTTCGACAACGTCGGGAATTGATGGAGTGGAACCGCTTCCGTCCTTGTTGCGAGGTGCGCGATGGGGGAATCGTCTGCCTGTCGTCGGAGTCGATCGATGGTGGCTCGTGCTGGGATCTTCGTTGCGGTGCTCGCTCGTCATTGTGTTGAAGATGGAGAGCAAATTTTTGGTGGAAAAGTTTTTCACATCCCATAAACGGCGCCAACTGATGGAGATCGGAATCTCCTTCAGATGTTGTTTTCCGACGATCTTGTTACAAGCGAGGTGAAGGGCTGAGATTCGGAGAGAGTGTGGATCTCAATAGGTTGTTGGCCGTGTTGTCGCCGAGCTACTTGCAAAAGAAGTCCCGAGATAAAAAAAAAACCACCGTAGGACCCTCCGACGATCAAGTTAGAACCGAGAAATATTTGGGCAATGTAGCGGCGTATTGGATTGTGTTTAGTAACCTGAATCGTTTGAAGGGGGGTTTATATAGGGGTCGCTTGGAGTGAGCCGTTGCGAGATCATGACCGTCAGTTCCGTCCACGTTTCATGTCGCATTAATGGCGAGATACGCTCGCGTGAAATGCGGGATGTGGGGCGGTTGACTCCGTCGTAGCAGGAGATGCGGAGTCATTACGAGGAAGCTCGGTAAAGGGAAGTTGAGGAAGTTCTATTCGAGAAGCTCGGGTTTTGTGCTACAGGACCCGAGCTGGTCGGGGCGATAAGGAGGCTGAGAAAGCTCGGCTCTAGAATAGCTCGGAGAAGAGCTATTGACCGGTGGTTGGTCGGAGAAGGAATGCATCCAGGGGAGGCCACGAGAGGTCGGAGCCTATTCCTCGGACGGAGTCTCGGAGGCGAGATATCGAGAAATGTTCCCTTATTCTAGTTTAGTAGTCCCTAGGAATCTAGTTGACGTACATGGGTAACACGTCATCTGCTTCCATGCTAGGCGGAATTCCCACTTACGAGTATCATCAAAGCTTATACAAAAAATGAATTTGAAATGAAATTTAATTCGGGAAAATGTAACATATTTTGTTCATGTGTGTCGTCCTCATCTGTTTACAGTAACTTTTATCTTAATTCAAATACGCGCAACATATTTTACGAGTATCATTATCTTCTTCTTCACCATTGTCATCATACTCCCCACGCCTTCCCCCTCCTCTCCGGCCTCCCCCTCCCACCCGTGCCTTCCCTCTCCTTCCCGACCTTTCCCGTTGCCACCACCTCCATCATCATCATCACCATCTTCTTCTTCGCCTTTCCACGGCCACCTCCCCCATGATTACCATCACCATCTCCTCCTCTCTGCCGCCTCCTCCACTCCGTCGCCGTCATCGCCACCACAACGACACCGCCGGCTGCCCCGACACTTATAACCCTAACCATGGCCCTAATTAATACTTAAGAAAATTAACTAAATTTAGTATGAGGATAAAATAGTCATAACTTATATGTTTGGACGTATATTGTCATTGACCATTAAAAATGATAATTATCCTCACATTTAAAACTTTAGGATAGTTTGTTGAGAATGGTGAAAACTTTAGGTAAGCTTTCTCTGCACACACATATGATTTCTAAAAATTTTCTCGTTAACATAATATGTTGAAGGCCTGCAACATTCACTTACGTAAAAATTTGTAAAAATTTACAAGACTTCAAAAAAAGGATTTGAAGAGGATTATATATAAATTCATGATGCATGCTTTTGCCTTTTCCTCTTATCTTTTGGTAAGTAAGAAATTAGAGGGGTGCGGACATCTTTGAAAATAAGGCAAAAAAACTAATTATAATTTTTTTGGCTTTCCTTTAGAAAATGGCAAGGCACCGTAAGTTCTTATCGTGTTCCAGTTATAATAGTAAACACAACATATATTATTAAATTCAACAATTACTTGAAACTGATACTATCTCATATAGATTCGTCACTCGTTAAAAGGTAAAATTAATGTTTAAAATGGCTCCTTATTTTGCGCTATATAACGTATCTTAGTTTATTCGTTACGTAGCATTGAAAAATATCTTTAATACAAGGTAACTTACGTTTATTCTTCAAATAGTTTACGCATTTTAATAAGTAATATGTGCTACGCTATATATATGCTATTTTCACTTAAGATTTTTCTATTGAAGTTTTTAAGATTTCAGTATCTAATCCTAAAATACACGAAGATGATCTCATTGAAGTTCAAAGCCCTCAATTTGAAATCATATTTAGCAGACATGTTTCTTAAATAGAGATTATTTGATTGATTTTCGATACATTTAATACGATTATGAAGGATTTAAAATTTAGAAAATATTGTTATATTGCTTATTGTTCTATGTTCCCATACTAATTTTATCTCTTTATAATAATATAATTTATTGTAAATGAGGTGATAATAGTAATTAGTAATAATTAATAATTCATGTAGAGCGTACACTATGCGCAACACTATTTGCGTTTTTTCCTATTCAGTAACGGAACGCTATGCTACACGTTATCACTATTTTGAATATTGCGTAAAATAAAGAAACGGATTCAATTATTGAATTTAGAATGAGCTCGGCAGGATTGCATTCTTAATAATAACAAGGAAAGATTCTTCATTGGCCGGCTCTTGGACCATACTGGCATACATACTCAAGCGTTGATGTCGCTTGACATTAATTACAGGGCAAATTGTCGAAAAGACTCCGGCCTACTCAGAACCATGTAAGAACTCTTGATATTGTCGAAATGGTGGGAAAGAGGGCCTACAATTTCAAAACCTTGTGAGAAAATCCTTAGGCGGTATTTGATTCATGCATGCTATTATATTGTAGGCGAGGTTACAAAATTATCCTTCTCCTCAACAAATCCCTCCCCTTTCTTATCTCCTCCAGGGTCGACCGTGTTGGCTCGTCCATTAGCCACAATTGCAAAGATCAAGGGTACTGATAACATGTCTCCCTGCCTCAACCCTCACTTGGAATGGAATTCTTCAGTATCCTTATCATTCACGTTTATCGAGACCGATGTTGTGATTAACCAGGTTGTCACCCAATCTTTCCATGTGTTCCCAAATTCGTTAAGCGGTTCCATAATACTTCTCCAGTCCACAATGTCATAAGCCTTCTCAAAATCTAACTTCAATAAGTACGATCACTCCTTTTAACTCTCCTTTTCGCATCACCGAATTGCATACCTCTTGAGATAAGACGGCGCCATCCATTATTTTTCAACCGACCACAACCCACCCTTGTCTGTGCTTCATCAATTACTCACCTTGAAATAACAAGAGGTATTCAATTGTCCACTATTTTAACACGAAAGGTTCTTCTAATTACAATTGCTAGCTAATTTAGTGTTAGGGTCTCCGGTGGCAAAAGACAAAATTGTAATAAGACCAAAAAATATTTTTTAAAAACCAAAACTAACTTTTCAAATTTTCTTAAATTTTTAAAATTCCTCTCAAAAATCTATCTCAATGTAAACATATACATGAAAGGCAATGTAGCTCATGGATTGAACATATTGGGTAAGGAGGACATGGAGCCAATAGACATATCTTTTGATGAATAACTCCTAATAATAACAAGGAATAAAAAATAAGAAATCAAAGACTAAAGTAAATTGCTCATTAAGATATTTTTATGCTTCAAAAAATAGAGAGAATTTAATTCGTACAGTGTCCCGAAAGTACTTAAAGCATGCGAAATATATTGTTCTTATTTGTTAAATAAAAATATATTTTGTCCTTAAATATATTTCTGAAGATTATATTTCTCAGCTACGTATTTGCTCTATTACATGTACACATTATTATAGGCTTGGACAAAGGCAGGAATTTTGGTAGGAGGGCTCATAGCACCTATATCGCAGCTATGAAGTAAAAGGGAAGGTGCATAACTCGTTGAATTAAGACACCAATATTCTACCAATGAGCAATAGCTCAGTTGGTACGGGCACTTTCCTCCTTATGGAGAGTGCGGGTTCAAACCCAGGGAAGAGGGAGGAAGTGGTTGTAACTTCTTTATATATGGTATGCCTTTTCAATTGTAAAATATAATCATATTTTAACTAAGTTACTATGTCTCGTACAAAGATCATGCAGTTAGATAAGATAGAGTTGTTGTAACTTCTTTATATATGGTATGCCTTTTCAATTGTATATAAGTAATCTCAATCACTCTATGGCGGTTTCTTAATAACAACATAGGCAATGCCGTCTTGCCAACAAAGATTAGAGTGACAAGAAGAATTGGGTGGTTCTTATGGCGGTTTCTTAATAACAACCTTCCGACAGCAATGTGATTATGTTTAATAGGCATTCATGTCGATGATATGAGCTGTCATATGTGCAGTATGAGAATCCTGGAGGATGTTGTTTGCTTATTCGGACATTGCATCAAGTGGAAGAAACTTTTGGCATTACTTTCTTTTCAAAGTACTGGTTTGAATTTGAGCTCCATGGATTTTTGCACACATTATTATAGGGTTGGATCACTTGTGGCTAGGGGTGAAAGGCCAACCAAGATCGGATATAGCTGGTTTTCGAAAGTCGATTTGGCTTTGAAAAGTCAAAGTCGACGTTTTAAGAAGGGCGGTGATTGGTCCCATTCAGCCTTCCGATGCAGAGATTGAGTTTGGGATCGTCGGGGCAACAATTAGGATAAGCACGAAAATGAAAGCTTCTATAAATACAGATACACCCAATACAACGAAACGAAAACTGATTATATGCAAGGTTTTGAAATACAGCACGCGAAATTCAAACCAATTGAGCGCTAGCGCAAGTTTCTAATGTTTATTACTGGTAAATAAATGAAATTGACCAGTGGTGAACACGGGCACGGAAAAGACGAAGAGGTATGATTATCAAAGTGAACTTGTAATACCCAGCACTTTTTATACCCAATCTGTATTTTGTTGCTTTATAATTTTATTCATTTTATTTTATAATCTTATTTATAAATTTACTTATCGCATTTATAATTTTACCTATCCTAAAACCTAACTAAATTTTCCCGAGCCCATCTATTTTCCATCCTATATTTTTCCTCAGCCGCAGTTTAAAAGCCGTTCCCATTTCAATTTACTTCCTCAGTTTTTCCAGCAGCCCAGTGCCTCAGCTCACTTTCTTTTCGTTTAGCAATTAATCGAATTTTAACTCAAATCCCAAGCCCACTCCCTTTATTTCTCCTATGTGATTTTTCCCCTAAATTCCTCAGCCCATACCCTATTTCATCTAACCTATTTTCTCTTAGCCCACCACCTATTTTTCTTCCTTAATATTAATATTATGCAGCCCAGTCCAGCCTCTCTAATACTTAACCCTTTTATTTAATTGTTCCCGGCCCATCCCCTTAACTCCTCCATTAAATTTTTCCTTATTTTAATCGGCCCGGCCCACTCCTTTTATTCCCTATTATTTTCCAAAACTCGCTTGGCCCGGCCCGCTTCCTTTAATCCCCTCAACTAAATTATTTTCCTCATTCCTTGGCCCGGCCTTTCTTCTTCAGCCCCGCTCGCGCAAACCCGACCCGACCCCTGTACATCTCCTCCCTTTTAAATTCCCAACGGCTACATCCCAAACGTACGCGCGCGACCCGCCTCCTCCGCCGCTTCCCACGCCCACGCTCGCCTGGCCGTTACCCCACGACGCACGCCTTGACCCCTCCTCGTCGTCTCCCCTCCTTACTCCCATCACTTCTCTCTCCCTCCTCCCCTTCCGGTTCTCTCTCGAACTCGCGCCGCCACTATTTCCCGAGCTGCACCCCTCACCTGAAACCGTCACCTCACACCGCCGACCACCGTCACTACCCGCCATCCTCCACTCCCGCTCACTCCTCCTCTCCTCTTCCTCCACTGCCCGAGCGCCTTCGCCTACACCCACTCCCCTGCACCCACTCTCCTACACCCGAGCTCGACCTTCCCTGCGCCGACGACCGGTGAGCTTCACGTCTCGTCGTTGGCCCTCTCGCACCATCGTCGACCGCCTCATCATCATCATCATTATCGTCGTCGTCGTCGTCGTCGTCGTCTTTCCCACTCTCGAGCCCACACCCACGCCCCCGCCGACCATCTCGTCGGGCCCTCGTCACCGACCCCATCTTCTCATCACTCCTCTACTCTCGTCACCCGTCTCTCTCAACTCCCTCTCCTTCTCAGGCTCTCTCTCCTTCTCTCTACACACTCTCCCAGCTCTCTCTTTCTCTGTCTACTCTAGCTCTCTCTCTCTCTCTGTACACCTCCCTCTCTCTGCCTTCTCTCTCTCAGTGTCTCTCTCTCTCTCTCTCCAACCTCTCTCACTGTCACTCTCTCTCTCCCTCCGCTTACACTCTCTCTCTCTCTCTCTACCTAACATCTCTGTTTCTCTCTACCTGCACTCTCTATCTCTCTGTCTCTCACCCTCTATCTCTCTCTTTCTGCCTGCACACTCTCTCTCTGATCCCTGCACTCTCTCAGCTCTCTCCCACTTTCCCTCTGTGCCCCCTCTCTCACTCTAATTCCTCTCTCTAACTCCTTTTCCTCTAATTAATTTCCTCACTCTTCAAAACCATACAAAACCATTTACTTTACAAACACTCACTGCGGCCATTACCGAAGCGACACCGTCGACCGTCGTCGACCCCAGTATACTCGCAAAGGACCATCAAGCACCCCTCAATCTCCAGTAACTGTGCAACGGCTCCGGACAACTCCGATGCAAAATCCTCATCTCGATCCAAGCTCGTGCAAATCCGTTTCACGGCGTACATCACGCGCTCGTGACGCCGCTGCTACCGTGCGATCCCGAGACGTTCCCAGGCAAGTTTTTATTTGCTTACATACTATTTACTTATGGTACAATTACTAATTACATAGATTATAAAGTTGCAAAGTTAAACTGATTATGTGCCATGACCTGCTCGATGTGTGTTCTCAATGGGAAACCTTTCCCAATTTGGCGGAACTAAATAGTTTTGTTTGGCTCGTAGGGCTTTGAAATTAGTGTATGAATTTCGTTGAATAATACGACTGTTAGAGATTAAAACGACTGCCCCCAAGTTTAACCGTAAATCTGGAATTCTATTGTATCTGAAAACCGTTAAATTCACCATAAATCATATACATACTAAAATGGTGCGTTCGACGGCTCAAATCAAAGCCAACTCGACGAACTTTAACCCTATACCAGTTTCCTGATATTCCTGAACTTAAATTGTGATGATATTCGTATCGGAGTGCGACTCTGGACTGCAGTCCAGAGCTACTCCAATTGTTGGGTGCTGTACTGTATTGGACACCACAGGATTTCCTTAACTCGTAGGTTGCGGAACTCCGCTGTTTACTATAGATAAATCTGTTATCTAGACAACACAATTGATTTCATTCTGTTTAGTTACCGTTTGATATTTAATCTGTGATTTAATAGATCGGGACGCATAACAGTCCCAACAGAATCAGAATTTACATGTTAGGGTTAAACATTGTATATCTCCTGTCGTACAGATGCGATTGAAGATCCGTATGATGCGTTGAAAACCTTACTGAAAACCCTAGAATTCATCCACTGTAGTGTCGCTAAAATCTGATCCCAACTGGGATCAAAATGCGTTGCGAAACGGACTTCTGATTCTGAAATTGGATTTCCAGCCGCGAGCGCTTAAAATGAAATGGTTATAATTAGTGATCCTGGAACCCGATTGGCTTGAAACAAAATTCTATGGATGGATAACTGAACATACAAATTACTACCTGTTTATAATTTCGCTAAACTTTACACGTATTTTTCATGATAAATCGTGCAAGTGATAGACTACTGTTTTTATGACATCTTGATCGTGCTTCATATACTGTTTACGTGTCACATCATACTCATATCATTGTAGTGATAACCTAGTGATATCGTGCATTCATCCAGTGTTAGATTTTAGTGATGATTGTGGCAAGTACGTCAGTGTTCGTGTATCCGTGATTAAGTGAAAGTGATACGTACTTGTACACAATCAGTGACCCTATTGTTCTATTGCATTGTCAACGTCTGTGGGATGCGTGTACGTGTGACTATAAGTGGTATGGGACACTTATGGAAGCGCTTGCACGGGTGTCACAGATAAGGCATCCGACACTGCCATTTATCTTAGGTATTAATCGGGACGTGCTTGATGGAGGTTCTGCCTCCAGTTCTCGCGCAGACTTGTCACGGATCGATTAGTATTTAGGGTGATGGTTAGCGTTTGATGTAGACCACGGGGTGTGGGGTAGTTTAAGTGTGAGTTCAACAGAATCTCGGGAGTCCCATGCCGGCTTATATATTTAGGGAGTTATATGGAGATTTACAGGGTACGTGATATATATACCGTGATATTCTTGTTACATGTTGGGCCCGTGGTCCCTTGCCCTTGGGTTCTACCCTTGGGTGGAGGACACTTGCGAGTGGTTGACTCTCACACTTGGACTGACGATAGGCTTAGTGACCTGTACAGTGAGACTTAGAGACTGATAGGGATACTGGCATTTATATTACTTTTATACTGTGTTGACATTCGTGACATATCGTTATACTACTTTACCGTTTCCGCTGCATTGATTACTGCACATTCATATTCATGCTGTCGTTAATTTACTGTTAATCATATCCATTATCACTGCTAGAACTGTCGCTTGATTATATATATATTATATTGCTATTGGGTCGCTCTGACGACCTGAGTTTGCATGCTCAGTGTGAGGAGAAGATTTTGCCTGGATCAGAACTAGACGTGCATCACAGACTTCTTGACTTGCTATTCCGAGATTCATTCGTTTGTTCCACTTCAGGTCAGTTTATATTATTGTATCTTTCAGTTACTGCATTTCTCATTACCTGCGCATCATTTACTGTTTACCATGATAAACTAGAAGCCGAAGTGTGACTACGGCAGGACATTTCCTTGACCGTAGGAGCATGGCTGGCCTTGTCTACCTCTCGTATTCCGTATTTTGGGAAGCGGGGCGTGAAATGGTTTAGTTGGTATCAAAGCCAGGTTTTGCATCGATTGGGATTGCAGTTTTCCGTGTATAGTTTGGCAATCTAAGACATCACTCGGTCTAGATTGTAAACTTGTCACTCTTGATCCATATTCACATCGTGTGTCCAGCCATCCATTCGCTATGGTTTATTTAAAATCATACAGTTGAATATTCACTTGTAATAAATTCATCACCTCTAATATTCTTGAATCTTTGTCCTATCCATATTACGTTTTGACTCGTATATCTTGCGACTTATATCATCCTTAAAATCATTGTTTCAGGATCATGTCTTACAACGACTCTTCCTCTATCTCCACTCCTCAGAATCAGAATGTTGAGATCCTTAGTGTACTACAAGGTCTAAACGAAGCCCAGGAGCGGACAAACGACTTATTAGCTGAAGGGCTGAGAAGACAGGTGAGTCAGACCCCAGCGGGAGTCTCCTATCATAAAGAGATCCCTATTGGACGAGGAAAGGAGAAGAAGATGAAGCGTCAACAGAAGCATCAGAAGAACCTGTGCTGTGGATATTGTAAGAGGCCAGGACACCTTCAGAGGGATTGTCGCCGTGCCCAAGGGAAATGTCTGATATGCGGTTCCAACAAGCACCTCATCGACGGCTGCCCAGAAAGGAAAGAACTGCAAGGAGGAAACTCGTCCACACTCCCCACTTCTGCCAAGTGAGGATTGCCGCGTAGTTTGGACTTCGACGATAAGGCGGATCAGACGCAGGATTCAACTCACGCGACGAGAATGCAATGTTATAGTAGTCGAAGAATGATTTTTCATGTTATCTACTTTCAATAATAATATTGTCGTTTTTATGAATGTTTCCTTCCGTTTAAAATCTTGTATCCGTTGAACTTTTAGTTGAATGCAATAAAATTTGAATCATAATATATGTATCATTCTCATGCTTTCTCTATGTCAGATTCTATTCATTATCACAGTATTTTCATTCTGATCTTTCAGTTCCTGCAACCGCACATTTTTCCTATATTTTGTACCTTGAGTTTTCCTTGATGTATTCCACTGTCTAATCATGACTTCTCTTTTCAGGCCATGGCCCACCCTGGAGCAGCGCCGCATCTAGACGAGGATGCACAGTCATGTGTTTCCTTAGATCACACACTGACGAGTTCCGATGATGAGGCCAATGGTCCACAGGTCAACTTCGAAAACAATGATTCAGAGGACGAAGGAGCAGCCGCCCCAGAGTTTGACATGATAGCTGATCCTGACGAAGAAGAAGGAGATTCTGAAGAGAATCTATAGAGGAAGACCCGATAGAGGAAGACCCCGAGGAAGAACCGATAGAAGAAAATCCAGCGGAAGAAAACCCCGTGGAAGAAAATCCAGAAGAAGAAAATCACATGGAATCGGATCTCGATGAAGAAGCTCTATCCGAGAAAGAAGGACCAGAAGATCAAGACCCTGTGGTGGAAGGACTTCCAATAGAGGTACCTGCGGGGCGCTATGGAAATGGACGCCCCTACCTGAGTGCGCGAGCCTACCGCAACCTGCTGAATCTCCACAACCGCGATTGACGGAATTCCTTTTTGATGTTGTTTTTCTGGCCAAATAAGATGTGTATAGTTTAGGGCCACTTTTAGTCTTGGAGAATGCCTTGTTTCAAATTTTCTTGAATGAAATAAATCTTTTGAATTCGTAAACCTTTTTGGATTGTTGGTTCGCTTGATACTTGTTTATTGCCCATATCTATTTATTTTTCTGCCGAGTTCTCTGACTGTCCACCTCTACTCATTGTGTAGTTTTCACTCTCATTTCGACTAGAAAGTACCGCACCCTGATCCTTGGAATGAGTCACCCTTCATCCCTCGCCTGTGTCCGTTTGGGATCCTTCTGGGAGGAGAACATTTCTTGTGAAACTTCCGAGTTCCCTAACTCATCAAATTTTGATTCGTGTGGTGTACCGACTGTTGTTTTTCCCCATACTGTTTCCCTTGTAGTCCTTTTTGGCTCACCCTCACTTCTTGTGCTGACCCAATCCCAATTTTCTTGATCTTCAGTCTAAAGCCGTCACCCTTCGACCTTTTAGCCACATCGCATTGTAATCCCTACCCTACCTAGGCCTAGACATACTTGTGCTTTTCTCTATTACCCCAAATATGTTTAGAGACATTAATATTCGAGATTTAGTTTTCATTATTTTAAATTTATCAAAAAGTGTGTGTTATTGATTATTCTGTTTTACGTAATTTAAGTACACTATTAGTATTTTCATTTTCAGTAGCGCAACCTTACACCGCGCATATTTTGTTCCATGTTTCTTAAATTCACTATACAAGTTTTCTAAATCATTTTAAACCTATTTTCGATACGTTATCCTAAAATGCTTTAATCTACCGTCTAAGCTTTCACTACCTCACTGTCGTTATTATATTTTCGGGTGTTGTGCCTATGTTTACTATTATATATGATTGTGCCTTATACTTATTTTTCTGCTTATTTTTGTTAAAATTTGATGTCCACATAGTTGGGTTTCGATTTTTATCGAACACACTTTGATTATTATTCATTACTGTTACCTATATTCTCGTATATTCGTACTTGCCCTTATAGTTTTCCTGCATCATACCTTGTAAGCCTATCTTTTGTTTGAGGTTCTTATATATATGTATGAACCCTCAAAACTTTGTCTATCCGTTTTTTTAGTAAATCAGCATGTATTAGTGTTCGATATGATGATTCTTCGCTTATTATTTATAGCTCGTTGTTCTTTTAAAATTTCGAGGAAGAAATTTTTGTAAGGGTGGTATGATATAATACCCAGCTCTTTTTATACCCAATCTGTATTTTGTTGCTTTATAATTTTATTCATTTTATTTTATAATCTTATTTATAAATTTACTTATCGCATTTATAATTTTACCTATCCTAAAACCTAACTAAATTTTCCCGAGCCCATCTATTTGCCATCCTATATTTTTCCTCAGCCGCAGTTTAAAAGCCGTTCCCATTTCAATTTACTTCCTCAGTTTTTCCAGCAGCCCAGTGCCTCAGCTCACTTTCTTTTCGTTTATCAATTAATCGAATTTTAACTCAAATCCCAAGCCCACTCACTTTATTTCTCCTATGTGATTTTTCCCCTAAATTCCTCAGCCCATACCCTATTTCATCTAACCTATTTTCTCTCAGCCCGCTGCCTATTTCTCTTCCTTAATATTAATATTACGCAGCTCAGCCCAGCCTCTCTAATACTTAACCCTTTTATTTAATTGTTCCCGGCCCATCCCCTTAACTCCTCCATTAAATTTTTCCTTATTTTAATCGGCCCGGCCCATTCCTTTTATTCCCTATTATTTTCCAAAACTCGCTTGGCCCGGCCCGCTTCCTTAAATCCCCTCAACTAAATTCTTTTCCTCATTCCTTGGCCCGGCCTTTCTTCTTCAGCCCCGCTCGCGCAAACCCGACCCGACCCCTGTACATCTCCTCCCTTTTAAATTCCCAACGGCTACATCCCAAACGTACGCGCGCGACCCGCCTCCTCCGCCGCTTCCCACGCCCACGCTCGCCTGGCCGTTGCCCCCACGACGCACGCCTTGACCCCTCCTCGTCGTCTCCCCTCCTTACTCCCATCACTTCTCTCTCCCTCCTCCCCTTCCGGTTCTCTCTTGAACTCGCGCCGCCACCATTTCCCGAGCTGCACCCCTCACCTGAAACCGTCACCTCACACCGCTGACCACCGTCACTACCCGCCATCCTCCACTCCCACTCACTCCTCCTCTCCTCTTCCCCCACTGCCCGAGCGCCTTCACCTACACCCACTCCCCTGCACCCACTCTCCTGCACCCGAGCTCGACCTCCCCTGCGCCGACGACCGGTGAGCTTCACGTCTCGTCGTCGGCCCTCTCGCACCATCGTCGACCGCCTCATCATCATCATCATCATCATCATCAACATCGTCGTCGTCGTCTTTCCCACTCTCGAGCCCACACCCACTCCCCCGCCGACCATCTCGTCGGGCCCTCGTCACCGACCCCATCTTCTCATCACTCCTCTACTCTCGTCACTCGTCTCTCTCAACTCCCTCTCCTTCTCAGGCTCTCTCCCCTTCTCACTACACACTCTCCCAGCTCTCTCTTTCTCTGTCTACTCTAGCTCTCTCCCTCTCTGTACACCTCCCTCTCTCTGCCTTCTCTCTCTCAGTGTCCAACCTCTCTCACTGTCACTCTCTCTCTCTCCCTCTGCTTACACACACACTCTCTCTCTCTACCTAACATCTCTGTTTCTCTCTGCCTGCACTCTCTATCTCTCTGTCTCTCACCCTCTATCTCTCTCTTTCTGCCTGCACACTCTCTCTCTGATCCCTGCACTCTCTCAGCTCTCTCCCACTTTCCCTCTGTGCCCCCTCTCTCACTCCAATTCCTCTCTCAAACTCCTTCTCCTCTAATTAATTTCCTCACTCTTCAAAACCATACAAAACCATTTACTTTACAAACACTCACTGCGGCCATTACCGGAGCGACACCGTCGACCGTCGTCGACCCCAGTATACTCGCAGAGGACCATCAAGCACCCCTCAATCTCCAGTAACCGTGCAACGGCTCCGGACAACTCCGACGCAAAATCCTCATCTCGATCCAAGCTCGTGCAAATCCGTTTCACGGCGTACATCACGCGCTCGTGACGCCGCTGCTACCGTGCGATCCCGAGGCGTTCCCAGGCAAGTTTTTACTTGCTTACATGCTATTTACTTATGGTACAATTACTAATTTATAAAGTTGCAAAGTTAAACTGATTATGTGCCATGACCTGCTCGATGTGTGTTCTCAATGGGAAACCTTTCCCAATTTGGCGGAACTAAATAGTTTTGTTTGGCTCGTAGGGCTTTGAACTTAGTGTATGATTTTCGTTGAATAATACGACTGTTAGAGATTAAAACGACTGCCCCCAAGTTTAACCGTAAATCTGGAATTCTATTGTATCTGAAAACCGTTAAATTTACCATAAATCATATACATACTAAAATGGTGCGTTCGATGGCTCAAATCGAAGCCAACTCGACGAACTTTAACCCTATACCAGTTTCCTGATATTCCTGAACTTAAATTGTGATGATATTCGTAACGGAGTGCAACTCTGGACTGCAGTCCAGAGCTACTCCAATTGTTGGGTGCTGTACTGTATTGGACACCACAGGATTTCCTTAACTCGTAGGTTGCGGAACTCCGCTGTTTACTATAGATAAATCTGTTAGCTAGACAACATAATTGATTTCATTCTTTTTAGTTACCGTTTGATATTTAATCTGTGATTTAATAGATCGGGACGCATAACAGTCCCAACAGAATCAGAATTTACATGTTAGGGTTAAACATTGTATATCTCCTGTCGTACAGATGCGATTGAAGATCCGTCTGATGCGTTGAAAACCTTACTGAAAACCCTAGAATTCATCCAACTGTAGTGTCGCTAAAATCTGATCCCAACTGGGATCAAAATGCGTTGCGAAACGGACTTCTGATTCTGAAATTGGATTTCCAGCCGCGAGCGCTTAAAATGAAATGGTTATAATTAGTGATCCTGGAACCCGATTGGATTGAAACAAAATTCTATGGATGGATAACTGAATATACAAATTACTACCTGTTTATAATTTCGCTAAACTTTACACGTATTTTTCATGATAAATCGTGCAAGTGATAGACTACTGTTTTTATGACATCTTGATCGTGCTTCATATACTGTTTACGTGTCACATCATACTCATATCATTGTAGTGATAACCTAGTGATATCGTGCATTCACCCAGTGTTAGATTTTAGTGATGATTGTGGCAAATACGTCAGTGTTCGTGTATCCGTGATTAAGTGAAAGTGATACGTACTTGTACACAATCAGTGACCCTATTGTTCTATTGCATTGTCGACGTCTGTGGGATGCGTGTACGTGTGACTATAAGTGGTATGTGACACTTATGGAAGCGCTTGCACGGGTGTCACAGATAAGGCATCCGACACTGCCATTTTGAATATTGTGTAAAATAAAGAAACGCATTCAATTATTGAATTTAGAATGAGCTCGGTAGGATTGCATTCTTAATAATAACAAGGAAAGATTCTTATTTGGCTGGCTCTTGAACCATAATGGCATACATACTTAGGTGTTGATGTCGCTTGACAATAATTATAGGGTAAATTGTCAAAAAGCCTCAAGCATACTCAGAACTGTGCAAGAACTCCTGATATTGTCGAAATTGTGGGAAAGAGGGCCAACAATTTCAAAACCTTGTGAGAAAATCCTTGGGCTGTATTTGATTCATGCATGCTATTATATTGTAGGCGAGGTTACAAAATTATATTCCTCCCCTTTCTTATCTCCTCCGGGGTCTAATCCTCTAGATTGCCTCTTCCCTTCGCATCTTGGACCGTGTTGGCTCGTCCATTAGCCACAATTGCAAAGATCAAGGGTACTGATAACATGTCTCCCTGCCTCAACCCTCACTTGGAATGGAATTCTTCAGTATCCTTATCATTCACGTTTATAAGATGCTTTAAGCCTTTTAACCAAAATTCTTGTCTCCTCTGATAACATGTACTTTTCCTTTATATTGCATAGTTGTGATTAAATAATATTATTATGGACCAGGGGAGACAAGAATTTTGGTTAAAAGGCTTAAAGTATCTTATATCACAACTATGCAATATTATAAAGGAAAAGTACCTTAATCATAGAACGAACACAATAATGTAGGATATTTTTGACGAAGGCATTGTCTGAATAAAAGTTTCAATTGCTAAAAGAAAAAATGGATACTGAAAAACAGTTAAGGGGCAAGTCTTAATCTGTAATGCACTCTAATAGTTTGACTCTTTGATTATTTAGCTTGCATATGCTTGTGTCTTTTATTTAGCTAAGATGTAGGGTTGTAATCTTTCCTTTTTCTGTTTTAGTGAATTTGATGCAGTGGTTATGATGAGCAGAAATGAAAGGCCATGATATAATGAGACAAAATCGCTGGCTGTAAAAATTTTGAGAAAATAAAAAAAGGAGGAGATGTAAGCCACCATAGCCATCATCTGCCTTCTACTTTCTTGAGTTTATCCATCCCTCTAACAAATCCATCAAAATCTCATCCCAAAATCAATATTTTCCACTTAAATTATCACAAAAAAATCGATCCTAGCTCTATCAATTCTGCCTGTAGAAAATATAAACCATAACATCGCAAGATTGGCCATTATTTATTCAATAATAAACCTCAATATTCATTATTACATGGTGCCATATTATTCCAATGGCCAAAGCAAGAGCAACCACACAATTGAAATGAAGCAAAAGGAAACACAAACTGGAGGATGAAGCCAACACAAGAGTTGGGCTTAATAGGGGACAAACGTTTCAATGGGCTTCGTAGGCGGAGCAATGGGATCAATGGGCTTAATGGGCTCAATGGGCTCTGGACGTTTAAGCACATTCTGGTACCAGCCATAAGATTTCTTTGGGACTCGATTGCGGTTGTTGTTGTAGTCTATGTAAACAAGCCCAAACCTTTCTGCGTATCCCTTCTGCCATTCGAAGTTGTCTGTGATGGACCACGTTATGTACCCTTTCACGTTACAATTCTCACTGCCCAACCATAAAACAAGTACAGATCCACACCCATGTCAATTTTTTCACGAGGTTTTTCGACATTCCTTTTATCAAAAGTAAGTAATATACCGGTAAAAGATTATCGACAATGATACGGTATAGTTTATATGGCTACGTACCTCACGGCGTCCTTAAGCTCATTTATATGTTTTCTTAAATAATTGATTCTATATTCATCATTAGTTACAGCTTCCATTGGCAAACCAGGATCGTCCTCGCATGTACCTACAAAAGGGATGCTTATGTTAATTTTCACCATTTTCATGGAGCCCGGCCCTTGCTTAATTATGTGGTTTGCTCACCATTTTCGGTGATGTAGATAGCAGGACTTTCGTATCTTGTATTTACGTATTTCAGCAGGTCTTTGAGCCCCGTAGGATACACATAAATCCATGAACCATCCTGCAGCAATGCCGATTATATTATGTGGATATTTTAAAACTTACAGAAAAATAATAGTAATAACATATTGAAGTAATTACCAGAGGTCCAACTAACCCGCCATCAGGACGATCCGCTGCAACGGGGGGAAAAAACAAATGAAGATGGGACGAGTGCAGTTATTATTAGATATAAAACGCTAATTAGTTGCAAATATACAGTTTTGTAAGAAATTTAGGCATCCATGTGTCGGGGGCGGAGCCCGCAAGCGACGTGTACACAACACAACTTGGATGCCCATTCTAACCCAAAAGCCCGAGCTTTTAGGTAGAGGTCCAAGTTACATTATATACACATCAACTTCCCCTTAAACTCCCGATGTGGGACTATACGAGTCACACAAACTCAACAATCCCGAGCTTGACTCGTATCGTACATACCCGCCTGCACCGTTGTAGGTGGCATACAACATCGGCGGTATACATACCAGGCTTACAGGCGCTTCAACTACCAGTGGGAAGCCGTTGCACTCACAACCTTTCTTAAGTGATGTACAACACTGGTGTTCAACACAAGCACTCAACCCATACCCGACATCAATATTTTTTTTTCTTCGCTCCACCCCTCCTCCCGAACCAAACCAGGCTCTGATACCATTTGTCGGGGGCGGAGCCCGCAAGCGACGCGTACACAACACAACTTGGGTGCCCATTCTAACCCAAAAGCCCGAGCTGTTAGGTAGAGGTCCAAGTTACATTATATACACATCAACTTCATTCAAATTCCCGATGTGGGACTAATATACAAGTCACACAAACTCAACATTCCCGAGCTTGACTTGTATCGTACATACCCGCCTGCACCGTTGTAGGTGGCATACAATATCGGCGGTATACATACCAGGCTTACAGGCGCTTCAACTCCCAGTGGGAAGCCGTTGTACTCACAACCTTTCTTCAGTGATGTACAACACTGGTGTTCAACACAAGCACTCAACCCATACCCGACATCAATATTTTTTTTTCTTCGCTCCACCCCTCCTCCCGAACCAAACCAGGCTCTGATACCATTTGTCGGGGGCGGAGCCCGCAAGCGACGCGTACACAACACAACTTGGGTGCCCATTCTAACCCAAAAGCCCGAGCTGTTAGGTAGAGGTCCAAGTTACATTATATACACATCAACTTCATTCAAATTCCCGATGTGGGACTAATATACAAGTCACACAAACTCAACATTCCCGAGCTTGACTTGTATCGTACATACCCGCCTGCACCGTTGTAGGTGGCATACAATATCGGCGGTATACATACCAGGCTTACAGGCGCTTCAACTCCCAGTGGGAAGCCGTTGTACTCACAACCTTTCTTCAGTGATGTACAACACTGGTGTTCAACACTGGTGTTCAACACAAGCACTCAACCCATACCCGACATCAATATTTTTTTTTCTTTGCTCCACCCCTCCTCCCGAACCAAACCAGGCTCTGATACCATTTGTCGGGGGCGGAGCCCGCAAGCGACGCGTACACAACACAACTTGGGTGCCCATTCTAACCCAAAAGCCCGAGCTGTTAGGTAGAGGTCCAAGTTACATTATATACACATCAACTTCATTCAAATTCCCGATGTGGGACTAATATACAAGTCACACAAACTCAACATTCCCGAGCTTGACTTGTATCGTACATACCCGCCTGCACCGTTGTAGGTGGCATACAACATCGGCGGTATACATACCAGGCTTACAGGCGCTTCAACTCCCAGTGGGAAGCCGTTGTACTCACAACCTCTCTTCAGTGATGTACAACACTGGTGTTCAACACAAGCACTCCACCCATTTTCCCCCACATCACGCTCCACCCCTCTCCCGAACAAACCAGGCTCTGATACCATTTGTCGGGGGCGGAGCCCGCAAGCGACGTATACACAACACAACTTGGATGCCCATTCTAACCCAAAAGCCCGAGCTTTTAGGTAGAGGTCCAAGTTACATTATATACACATCAACTTCCCCTTAAACTCCCGATGTGGGACTATACGAGTCACACAAACTCAACACCATGGTCAAGTTGTTTAATAATATATGTATGTAAGAACTATACTGGCTACAAATAGAAAAAGAAATAGTGAGTTGCACATGTGCATCATTTTGAAATCTCTTTCGTTATATCCTTGACAACTGTTTAGATTATATAAATTTTAAATGATGAAATTACAGATGAAATAACATGATAAAAGGGATGAAAGGGCAAGTTTGGATACTTTACCTACCGCCTTAATTAAGATAATAAAAGTAAATTTTCCTTTTAAGTTTGACAGTTTGCATTACAACAATAGACAGATTTGATTTGAACTTTTATGAATAGATATCTACAAAAATATATGAAGGGGAATTACGGATGGGTTAAGCTTGAAGAAAGGTATATACATTTTTATTCTTTATCTATTTCCCTCATTAAGAAAAAAAAAGTTCGCTATCGTATTTATTTCACGATTTATTTAAATTATATTAATTTGTTAGAATCTTTAATAAAAAAAATTACAAAATGCATTTTGCTTTAAGCATTGACAAAAAACAAAAAAAAAATCCTTTAGATGTTTAACATAACTTACATACATTAAATTGGACAAAATAGAATGGAATACATTAGCAGAAACATAAAAACAATGAAGAAAACATGTTTATTTTTTATTAACGAACATGCCTTTTCTAAATTTGATCTACATCTGCTTTTATTCCATTAGGTGAGAACGGAGAGAAGTTTTCTTTATTTTTTTTGTCTTAAAATGATGGCTTGACCTTCACCTATCCATTATAAATGACAAACTTTTTATCTAGAAAAGATTGGCGTGCATGTGAGTGAGCTACAAAATCAAATTTAATAGATAAATGCATGCATGCGTGTTCATGTTTGTAGCCATAAAACATCACATACTTGCATTTAAATTCTTAAATTAAGTGATAGATATCTAGATCTATGTATTTGTCTATATTTATTCAAATAACGGCACTGTATTTATTAAGAAATATTTTAGTTAATTTAAGCTTAAAGTAAGAAAATAAATTTAAATTAAGAGAGTGCATATATAAGGATTCACCTCTTAGCTGTGCACAATAATCATCGAAGTAAGTGTAGTAGCCTGGTTTGTCGTCCAAACTAATAATCGGCAAATTCATCACATTTTTAGTAGAATAATAATTTAGTCCAATAAAATCAAAAGATTTTCGAATCAGTTTCTTTTCATCATCGGTAAAGGTTGGAAGTCTGTTTCCGACAATAGATCTCATAACAAATGGATAGTCTCCATACACCAGTGGTTCCATATACCTGTGTGAAACGAATTAAGTAAATCAAATATTTAGAGAAGAATAAATTATGTATAACCGCTGGTCCATCCATCCATCCATAAAAATTTAACTCCACTAGTTTGTGCTAGCTTCTTAGTTAGTTAATTATCTCAAATTTTTATCATACCGAAGTTACCTTCAACGTGTCATAAAAGACTCCCTTGGAACCATAATTTATGAAAGTTTACTGTTATAATTTACTTTTCAAAATAGTTAGGGACCTAACATAAAAAGCTCACCATCCAAGCATAAAGTCCATAGCTCTGTCCGTGGCTTGTTTATCCTGAAATGTATTTCTATATGGTTTAAGCCACAAGCTGTTAACTGTGATTCCGATCTCTCCTTCTTGTGAGGGCTGAAATGTAACAAATGACGAAAAGATAATGTTACTTACAGCATCAAAGAAATCTAAGGTTCTAAAGCTAAAAAATATTTTCTTAATTATCATTACTATTTTTCTCAAAACTAAGAATATCTATTTTAACCAAGTGTCATGACCGCGACTTATCCCATAGCTTGTTATCAAAAAAAACTAAACCCATCACTTGAACTACCCAGGCTCTGCTATGGTTTTTAATGAAAATTGAAAAAAGATAAGAATCAAAAATGAGAAATGACAATATCGATAACCATGTTGCCAATAACCGATGAGTGTGTAGCTATAAAATTACATACATACATTATTAATTTCCTTTTTTCGTTTTTGGAACAACACTTGTGATAAAAAAAAAAATTTGTCTTCCCATCAAATGCATTGCACTCCAAATAAACTTGGTGATTCTAAAAGGTATTAGTTATAATTTTTGTTAGAGCTATTATATACCTGATACTGTGTTCTGTAAAGTGTGGCTGCTGCTGCATGGGATAGGATAAGATTGTGAGTGACAATGTATGGTTCCGTTGCGGAGTCACCCGCAAGACCACCCACCTTTGGGCTGCCTCTTCCAGGTGCATGCCATCCCAAACAATATCCCGTTACAGCAAAGGTCCACGGCTCATTTAGCGTGATCCAATGTCTAACTCGATCTCCAAAATTATCAAAACATACTTTGGCATACTTTTCGAAGTAAGGACTGTATACATAAAAACCTGTTAGGGAAGTGATAACAAAACTTACAAATATACAAAATGGTAACAGCAGTTATACACACACACACACACACACGATCAGTACTCTGCAATGATCAAAGCTATGTTTGTTCGTTCTTGGCACCATATTTGTTTCATTACATGTGAGAGGTCAAGTTCGATCACTGAATGGGGAGGATTTAAAATTTAAAAAATTAAATTAAATTATGCAAAGCAAGCTATTAGTTGTAAGAAATGATCATACAGTAGCCAGCATTTATCCTAATAATTTAAGTTTATAAATTCTTTTTCAAAGAAATAACAGCTAGCCAAGAAAATCTTGATTCCATGAACCAAGTGGTAGAAATGCAATAAAGACATCATCTCATTTTCCCCACCACTAAATAAGACCATCCAACAAAAAACTTAATAGACTTTAATATCCTAAGAACATTGACGGATCTTTTTAGGTGGAATATTAGAAATGGTCCACATATTAAGTTGTTCCTCATCTAAATGATACTCTATTAAATTAGAGTTTTTAATATGTTTACTTTTATTACGAGCTAATTTGGTAGAAATAGCAGATGATGATAATGTCATAATAAATTCTACCCACAATTCTAAATAAATTAATTAAAAAGGAATGATTTTTCTCTACTATATGTAACCTTAAAGATTTTCAGATGATTTTAAATTAAAAAAATTGAATTAAACTATGCAAACCAAGCTATTAACCGTAAGAAATGATCATACCGTAGCCAGCATTTCTCCTAATAATTTACGTTTATAAATTCTTTGTCAAAGAAATAACAACTAGCCTAGAAAATCTTGATTCCATGAGCCAAGTGGTAGAAATGCAATTCTCTCAAACAGATGGTTACTGAAAACTCCCCTATCATCTCATTTTTCCCACCAATAAATAAGAGGATCCAACAAAAACCTTAATGGACTTTAATATCCTAAGATGATCAATGGCGGCATCATACACCACTAGTTCTATTGTACGAATTAGCGACCGTTTATTAGGGACTGTGTATATATGTACGGTCCTTAATAAATTATCAGCGACCATATACGGTCTCTAATGAACGGTCACCAATGTATTGACAGCTGTTCGTATAATATTAGCGACCGTTCAAAACGGCCGCTAATAGGTCGATCAAATAAGAGCCGCGAAAGCCTTTCTTCCTCCTCATTCCTTAATTTCAACCCGCGGCCAAGGCAATCCCCATTGCCTTTGGCTCCAAATTTTCGAAAAAATTATAAGACCCTAAATATTTTTGTAGGTGTTATTGTTGCAGTTGGTGGTGTAGGAGCTTGCAATCCCACTTTTCCTTTACAAATCCGGGCCAAGATTAGTATTTTCTCCTTCTAGCCCTCATTTTGTCAATTAGAATATTAAATTTTGAAATTAGGTGATTATAGTGATTTGTGTTGGTTTTGACATATTAAATATGGATAATGAGGAATTGAATCAGTTGTAGAATGATGGGTTTAAAATTTATTATAATTTTGGAGTTGTTGGGTTTTAGCATTAAAATATGATTGAAGAAAATTGCTTTAGATGGGTTTTATAATTGAAAATAGATGAAAAATTGAAATATAAATTTGATAATATAAGGATTATAGGTAATCGATGAATTTACATGTTAGATTAATTTAGGGTAAGATAGATTATAGAATTATGTTAGATGAATTTAGGGTAAAACGTATTATACTTAATTGAGGGGGTGTGAACGAGTGCGCGCGCGTATGTGTAAGTGCGTCTCCGGACATACGTATGTGAGCGAGTGTGCGTGAGTGTGTGAGCGAGTGTATGTATGAGTGTTTGAGTGCGCGTGCGTATGTGTGAGTGTGTGAGAGAGCGTGTCTGCGCGTGCGCCAGCATATAAAATATTTCAAAAATATATTCATCCTAATTTCTAACTAATATTTTGTAAATTTAATAATTCTATATCCTTTATTTTGTAAATTTAATAATTTGATATTTTGTTGCTTATAATTTATTGCTTAGATTTTTAAATTGAAGCATAATTTATAAACCAAATCAAAATAAAAATTAAATCCTTTAATACCAATTAAATTATAGTAGATGCATAAATCATAAATAAAGTCAAACTGATTAAGAAAAATTAACACTAATCAATTTATAATGTTAATTACATTAATTAAGAAATCTTAATTAAAGACCAAATAATAGTGAACCGAGATCCTGATTAAAAAACAATTAAATAGAAAATTAAGGGATACTCTAAAATTTTGATTAAAAACTTAAATAGGATTTTATATTTTTGTTTTCATTTAATTAGTAAATTTAAGATCGAAAAATCTTAAACTTGTTTAGGATCGACCTATAGTTTCTTGTCTAACAATTAGTGTATGTCAAATATTTTTTCCATCGAATTGATAGAATCACATTATATGTGCGTGAGAGTTGATCGTCATGTTCAATTTTTTCAAACGTATATGTAGTATTTGACGAGAGGATTTGACATACAGTAAATATCGGATTTGTCCAGTTTGGACATGTCATGAATGCAACAAGACTCAAATCTCACATTCTCCTGTATTTTGGTCCATTCCAAGAAGTTTCGACGGTGCTTTCCACTTGTTTCCAGTGTACATATTTATGTACAAACACAGAAACAGGGGAAAAGTGCTGCCAAAATTTTCTCGAAATTGACGAAAAACAGGAGGATGTGAAATGTGAGTATTGCATTTGTAATGGGAATTAGGACCTTTATCCTTGACAACCGTGAATCTAATTATTTGTCCCGACCTTTTGCCCTTAGTATTTATGCCAATCTTAAATAACTTTAGATCCTTTGATGCGTCCACATCATGAAATTTTATTTAAAATTTGAAAATTTATTTAATGATGAGCTTGTAATAAACTCATAAGATATGTTAAATTCATAATATTATTTGTATGATAACAGATGAGAATTCTTCCGGATAAATCGTTTATGCACATGGGGAAAAAAAATATGTATAGTTTGAGAGACACCGGATTTAAAAATGGGCTTAAAACCTTTTTAGATTACGCAGATAAAAGCCCAAAACGTAGTCAAGATGGACTCTTGTTCTATCCTTGTAAGAAATGTAAGAATAAAGCCCATTTTCGACATGAAGTGATGGGAAAAAATGTGTTTGCAGAAAGTTTTGAACCGAACTACATACATTGAAATTACCATGGCGAGAGAATACGTGACGAAAAAACAAGGATGGATAATGAGACCGCAGTTTCGTAAGCTAAATTGCCGACGGGTGGCAGAATAGATGACACACATGAGATATTGGAAGATTTATTTGCTAGAGAGGAAATGAATAATGTTGAACCGTTTGAAGGCACCAGTGAAGTAGAGGAATTATAGAAATTTCTAGAGAAAAACGAACAAAATCGGTATGGAGGCTATACGAAATTTAGTAGGCTGTCATTTATAATAAGGCTTCTCCATCTGAAGATAATCAGCGGGATGACTAACGAGCACTTTGACGTGCTTCTTGGTCTCCCACGCAAGGTAATTCCTGAAGGAAAGGAAAATATTCCAGAGAATCATTACCAGACAAAAAATATTGTTAAGACACTTGGTTTCTCGTATGAGAACATCGATGCATGTCCCAACGGCTGTGTGCTGTATCGCAAGAATTACGTGTCTCTCGATGAGTGTCTCACTTGCAACTTGTCAAGGTGGAAAAATATTAAGCGAAATTTAATCGCAGATATGTCTGATGTCAGCAAAAAGAGTAAAAAAAACTTCAGCCAAAGTCCTTCGTTATTTCGCCTGGCTAAGAGCTTGCAAAATTTATATATTTCAAAGGACATGAAGAATAGAATGCGATGACATTTCGATCGTCGGATCAGAGACGGGAAGCTGAGGCATCCGGCTGATACAGAAGCACGGAAGCAATTAGACAATGTTGATCATTTTGGGATGGGCCGAGAAATTTACGTCTAGATTTGGCAACCAACTGTTTCATGTCTTACGGAATCATGAGCTCTAATTGATCTACGTGGCCGGTAGTGCTTATGCCTTACAATCTGTCTTCTTAGATGTGTATGAAACAACCGTATATGATTCTTTCCTTATTAATTCCTGAAAAATACTCACCTGGCCAGAACATTGATGTTTATATGGAATCTTTAATTGAAGAGCCGATAGAACTCTGGAAACATATAGTAGAGACACATGATGCATACGCCGAGAAGAAGTTTAGAATGCAAGCGGCTATTATTTGGACAATCAACGATTTTCCAGCATATGACATGTTATCTAGATGGTCTACCTACGCGAAGCATGCATGTCCATCATGTGGTCTTGATTACAGTGCCCTACAGGTTAAGACACGTGATAAGTTTTGCTACTGGTTTCATCATAGGTTGCTATCGGCGAATTATCCATACAGAAAGATGGCAAATAAGTTTGATGGAATATTGAAAAAGGGTGAAGCACCAAAACAATTGTTAGGGATAGAAATTTTTGAGTAGATTTCATCGTGTCAATTTCAGTAATGTTCTAATCGTTTTAACTCCGATGGTTCTTTCAATAAACAAAATAAAAACAAAAAACGGAAACGATCCGAAAATAACGAATTGTTGAGTGTCTGGAAGAAGAAAAGTATATTATGGAATCTTTCTTACTGAAAACATCTGTTGATTCGACACAATATTGCTACTATATATGTAGAGAAGAATGTGTTTGATAATATTGCTGGCACATTGGTACAGGACGATTCTAAATCCAAGAATAAGTCGAGTGCTTGTAAGTGCTTGGAGGAGCTTAGAATTCAACATAAATTGCATCCGGTACTTCGTGATGAGGGTGTCTATGAATTACTAGATTCGAACCATGGAATATCGAAATTGGCTATGAAAAGATTTTGTAAGGTGATAAAGAGTATCAAAACCCCAGATGTGTACTCCTCTAATATAGTAAAGAATGTGCAGGTCGAGCCACCAAAACTCTTGAATCTTAAAACTCACGATTGTCATATACTTCTGCTTCAATTGCTTCCAATAGCTCTTCGACATAATTTGCCATCCAGTGTCACCAAAGTTTTGATAGAATATTACCAGTTTTTCAATAAACTTTGTTCTAAAGTGATGGATGTGGCCAAATTAGAGGATTTGTAAAAGAGTATTGTTGAAACATTCTGCAAGTTGGAGATGATATTTCCACCATCTTTCTTCATCGTCATGGTCCATCTTTATGTGTATTTAGCTACAGAGGCAATGCTTGTTGGACATGTCTCATATTGGTGGATATATCCAGTAGAAAGTAATATAGTCAATTGTGTTATTTAATTCATTATAATATTCATATTTATGTAAAGTATTCATTAACGTTTTAGATACTTTGGATTCTTGAAACGGCAAGTGCGCAATAGAGCTCGATCGGAAGGATCAATAGCTAAGAGTTATTGCGCCAACGAATACCTCAACTTCACTTCTCGTTATTTACATGAAATTGAAACAAGATTAAACCATTATTCTCTAATTAACGATGACCAGCTATCTCATCCATAAGGGGAGGATCGATCCTACCGGAGCGAGTAGCTCGATCAAGCGTATTCATATATCCTTAATAATGTTGAAATTACTACCGATCACAGAAGGTATATAAATTAAAAATTTTAATCGTGTCAATATTTTGAATGTCTATATCTAGATATGCTTAAATAATTAATACTGTTATTCTTTCAGCCGACATATTGAAGAACTTACGAATGCAATTTCCGAAAAAGGTGCTAATTGGAATATTAAACAAGAACATAAGAAACACTTTCCATGGTGGTTCCGTAAACACGTATATATGTCTTGTATATTTCACATTTCACATGCATATATCACATATAGCTTATACATTTTATGTGTAGATGCGTTGTAGATTGAAAATGACATAGCAAAAGAGATCGAATTTCCGATGTAATAGTGCGACTTTCTAAAAGTCCTAGTATAAAAGTGAATCGATACGGTTCATATTGCATTAATATCCTAAAATTTCTTACGACTGAGAAATTGACTACCAAAAACAATGAGATTTATTGTCCGTTTGAATAAATGTATTTCTCAAGTTCCCATGATCAAAGACCGCATAGAGGAAAAAATAATAATACGGTCAGCTGAAGAATATAATAGAGCTATTTTATGGGAGTAATGAGAAAGAAAGATTTGTTAAGTTCAAAATTTGTTGATGCACTTGCATCCAGATAGATGAGTACGGTTTTCAGTTTGTCAATCTCAATAAAAAAAATTTATCGAGATGATAAGTACATATTAGCTTTACAGGCTGAGCAGTGTTTCTATGTCAAAAATCATAATCGTGAAGAAATTTGGATTGCATTGCTGGCACCTTCCAAATCCTTGTTCGATTGTTTTACCGACAAGCTTGATCTTGATGAAGCAGATCCACTTGATATATGAAAAACTTTGTGGTTGTAATAATTTATATGTGTGTTTGTTATAAACTTTGCAGTTATAAACAATTGTAATCAATTGATATATGTTATAAAGTTTACAGTTGTAAAAACTTATAATCACTTGCATGTAAATGATATATGAAAAACGTTGCAGTTCTAATCACTTGTAATGTATTGATTTGTTAGTTTAATAATTTATGCATATTATATATTTTTTATCGTCATTACTTTTGCATGAAATAGAAGGGACGAAAAGGCATATTCAGAAAATTTGACAAAACATTTTCTTCAAAGTAAAGAGATCGAGATACTTCTCCATCGACACAGCCTGATCCCGAGAGTAGAGAAATATATTACGAGTTTTAAATAATCGTTGACCGCATTATTTTATTCAAATAACTATTGCATTGATTATAATAAATTAAAATGTTTAGGTAAATCTGGTCAGGAGGATGCAGGTCCATCAGTACAGTATGATTCATATGCATACCTAGACGAACAGTGCATGAACTTGAGTAGAGAACCTTGGGCATTCTTGGATTCTATCACCGATGAGTGAATTCATGCATTTTCTTTTTCTCACGATTTACAAAATGAAAAACCATATCGAGATAAGGACAATACGAAGGCACTGACGCGATGGGCTGCTGCTCGAGCTTAAATCGATATGATGATAAATGCAGCAGACACAAGTATTGATGAGGCACGGGCTGCGGGGATAATCTGATCCGGTTTGAACACCACAGAAGAGTTGTTGCAAACGAAATTACGAAATACGATATGCATGGAAAAAGGACAATTCCGCAATGGGTAGGTGGGAAGCCCGTAAGTCCGGGTATGTGGGTATACATTTCCACGATTATATTGGTATTCTCGTCCGCAACACCGACTTTTGGAACGTGGGCTTCACGTTTGCAGATAACCCATGAGAAGCATACGTATGGACTTGGCGCTCACTCTTGCTAATACACAACTCAATTATATTTCAATATTACATGCACACATGTTATATGTTATAAATTTATTAAATAATATATTTATTAATCTGTATTACAGAAACATTTCGTCTTAGAAAACGATATAGACGGACATTGGACGTATGTCCGGTATGAGATGTCACAAATATTCAAGAGATGGTGTCAAAAATTGAACAAAAAATTCAAACATTCGGAGAAATTTATGGATGAATAGAAACGTTTTACTGCTCTTCCCTCCATCATCTCTAGAGATCAGTTTGCGTTTCTCCTATTGCATTGGGATATAATCGAAATAAAGGTAATTAAAAATATACTTAAATAATTTGAATACCAAATTTAGATTAAATTACATTTATAGATACTATCTTCAGAATAAGAAGTATGAGAAATAGATAAACAGAACCGAGAGAAAACCACATATTACTATATGGTGGATCGGGTCCTGCTGATCAGTATAGGGCTAATTTGGTTAGCTTATTTTTAATTATATAAATGTTCAATTTTTCAATTTCATCGTTACATATTTTCACATATAAATAAATCAAATATCCGTTACAGGAGAAGGATGGTAAAAAGCCAAGCCTTCCTGAGACTTGGGAAACATTGCATATGAGAGAGGGTATGTCAGAAGAAAGGATGGATATAGGCACTCAATATGTGGTAAGCTTGCATTTTTCAATTATTTTAAGTAAATTAATTACACTTGTTAATTTCGTAAAGAAAATTAATTATTGTTTTATTTATCGTAGGAGGATTTTGCAGAGGCGGGGAGGGGCTATCGGGAATCAAATCCCGAATATCCGGCCGACAATTCTCTTCCTACGGAGGTCGAGATATCTATTATAGAGCAGATTCTCTCAGTTGAGGGGACACGGTCGTATTCTCCTATACGGTAACCCCGTTAGTTTTTCACGGTCTGGTTCCAGAAGAACTATTTCAAGTTCATCGACCACTCGTTCTAACCAACAATCGGCTGAGATACAATGGATCAATGAGCTAGAGGAGCAGCCCAGGAGTAGGGATGAAGCAGATAAGAAGAGGGCGGAAGATGAAGCATTTTGGAGAGCTCAAATGAAAGCGCGGTGGGAACAATTCTCGCAACAATACGTTCTGTCTCCGCAATCGTGGTCCGTACATGGTCCATTGCTGCCGTAGCTGGTATATTATCCTCCATCGACGCAGCGACCGTATTACCCTACCCGATCACAGGAAACGTCGTGCTATTCTTATCCTCCGTCTCTGCAATCACAAGGAGTGTACTACGCTCGGCCTCCGCCTCCGCCACAAGATCCTTATTATCCTAACCCTCCACCATAGGAACCATATAATCCTGATCAGCCGGCCCCACAGGGAGGGTTATTAGGTAACTTTTTCGTAGGAGGGCTTCGATGATGTGAATCGATATTATTCAAGGTGAGTTTCTAGTGGCGATGGTAGCGGTGGGAGTTAGTGAGATATGTATAGTTATTATTTAAAGAAATTTAAGTATACAATTAAACTTTGTTGAGTTTTGATATTTAAAATTCATGTTGTGTATTTGTAGGGTTCTTATAAGTTAACGGCGAAAGGATTATGTTTTGACGATGGAAATGGCGGGAGTTAGTGAGATACGCATATATATGTGTTAGTATAGCTAACATTGTTTCGAAGATTATAATTTGAGTTCATATATTTATTTATTTGTTTCAATTCACAGGTTTGAGTGAGCTGCGATTGCGCGTAATTTGGAGATTTTTTCGTATTGTTGGACATATATATAGCGTATGTATTGTGTTGTTCTTATTCAAAACAATTTAGTTTATGTATGCTTGTTTATTAAAAATTTAGTTCATATGTGTTTGATTGAGTTGTTTATATTGGTGGATATATCGTGGATAATGTTTATATGTTGGTTTGTATGCATGTGTGTTCGTATTTGTTGTTGATCCTTGTTGGATATGTGTGGATTGTGTATATATATTAATTTGTATACGAAACGCTATTGTGGTGTAATATATTGTGATTTTGTGTATTATTATATTGAATATAGTATTTTTCTGTAATTTTTTCAGGAAAAATAGATAGTAGCGACCGAATTAGCTATAAGAACGGTCGCTCATACCTTATCAGCGACCGTTCGCTGATATTAGGAAACAGTTAAATTCGTTCGGATATCCACTGTCTCCTTATTAGCGACCTGAGCAAACGGTCTCTGATACATATATTCACGACCGTTCTTGTTAGAGACCGTTTATGAACATTCACTATTATATGTATCAGCGACCACCCAATCAGCGACCGTGTTTTAGCGACAATTTAAAATATAAACGGTTCATGATATTTTGGAGACAGTTCTATACGGTCTCTAATAGTGATAATTTGTGCACTGTTTAACAATACCACTAAAATCTTTGAAACTAATTAAATATGTTCATATGTTATTTACAAGCAGAAAAAAACATGATAGACTTTAATATGATCCAAATTGACATATCTCAGTAGTAAATCAATAGAACAAAATAGTGAAGAGATGATATCTTTTGAAGACTTCTCATCGAAAAAATTCAATTTAAACATATTTAGTGAACCAAGAAGTACAAATTAACACTTACATAATGTCTTTACTCAGGAACCCTCCGAACTTATCTTGAAGAACCAATGGAACATCCCAGTGAAATATGGTCACAAAGGGTATTATGCCTACATACAGATAGTGATTAATTTTCAAAATTCATTTCTGATGAAATTAATTCAATTTTTGATGATTACCTTGATTTTTACATTCATTAATGACATTATTGTAGTAGGCCACTCCCAGATGGTTTACATTTTCTCCATCTGTAAATTAATTAACGTCCAAACAAAAAATCATTAAAGTGTATACAATCGAATCTGAGTTAATCAGTGAATAAATTTGAGGGCCAAACTTTTAATCACTCCTCTTGCTGGATGTAAACCAGCTGGGTTCTTTATAAATCATTGTAATGTTAATTTGTAAATTCCACTGCATCACAACTTGTTATGAAAAAAAACTGAGGTTTACCAATTTATATTTTTATAGTGGGTACCATTTCAAGTAATTAAGTAACCTTTTTATGGTTTTACCTGGCAATATCCTCGACCAAGAGATGGAGAAGCGATAGATGTCCGCATTCATTTCCTTCAGTAACCTGATATCTTCCTGCAATTAAAAATTAATAGACATGTACGTTAAAAAATTACATAATAAGACAAGCAAAATTATTATAGAAAAGTTAATTAAGCCAGCCCTCTTTTAAAATATATAATTTATACTCACCTTGTATTTATGGTACCCGTCTGTTGCAACATTTCCGTTGCTCCCGCCGTGGATTCTATCTGATAATTTAAGGAAACAAAAAGGTTCAAGCAGTCCGGTGAGTTTGTGTAAGTTCTTTTATGTTTTTTTTATCAACATCTATTGCTTACATTTTTTTTTTCACACGATACAGACAAACATTAATTTTTCTTTCGTTGGAAATATGTCTAGAAATTTTCTCCAATGTGTGAAAGGCAGCACAAAATGCAAATAAGAAATTGCTATGAGCTATTTCTTCAAAAACTGTAACCCCACTGGAAAGTTAATAAATTAATGAAACAATACAGATTAAAATGGACAGATACTTACTTGGATAAGTCTGGCTGTACCAATCCCATATGCTTGGCGTTCTTCCATCTTCATTCCAAGCTCCTTCTGTCTATATATTTACACACATATATATAGACCGCGTGTACCGAAATACCAACATTATTTATTGTATTATCGGTATTAAATAAAATGTTATAGAATAAAATTACGGTCTGGCATGCATGGTTCACCTGATAAGCAGCAGAGGCAGCACCAAAGATGAAGTTGGGAGGGAAGTCGGACCTCTTGGGATCCGGTTCGTGTTGATCAAGAGACTTATTAATCTCAGTACTGATACCACTGGGGTTTGATGCATCTCCTCCAACTGAGCAAACTATGGGGCTACTGGAAGCAGTCCTGCTCCTATTAATATTAATGCCTTGAATATTTGGGACGAAGACTTTGGATGCCTTGAATAATTTGAGAGAATTATTAGGCAACAATTCCTTTTTCAAGTTTCTAGCTTGATCAGTAGGAGAACTACTACTGAGAGAATAAAGCCGAAGCGTTTGTGCCATTATATATCGATCACTGCGCAGATCAATGTTACTGCAGTGCAAGTCTTTTTTTTGCTTTGCTTTGCTTTGCTTTGCAGCTGAAGTGGTACAATTTTGAGTCCCTTTATATAGAAGATATAAAGGGAGGTGAAAACACGAGGATCGCGAGGCGTGTTATTTAAAACGATGAAGGAGGCTATTTAATAACTTTAGTTGGATAATTAAATGTGAAGGCAATAAATATCAATGAGACAGGTCAGGTCTGCAAATGGGAACACTGAGAATTTAAGATGATTTAACACTCTTAGTTGACTTCATTATTGAATAGACTCTTTTGGCCTAATAGATGCAAGATTTATTTTTACGGCATGTCTCTTACTAATTGAGCCCGCGTTTCATTAAAAGACTTTTAAGGGGAGTGCAGAAGGAAACAAAGCAACACATAACGAGTGCAGGGGGGAGCGGGGAACAAAAAACCCTAACAAAAACTGAGGGAAAAACAAACAAAAAGACTACCGACAGCACTGCAATATCATGCCCGTAATAAAGATAAGGCCTCTCCTCAAATCCATCCACTAATAATAGCGCTGACCGTCAAGGTATACAAATATACCCATCCCGTGTGCCTAGTTTGCTTGTCCTTCCCATCCTAATCCATCAGAGGTGCAGTAACGCTCTCTGCGATCTCCTCCAAAATACGAGCTCTTGCTCTCTTCCGCGCCTGCTCCGAAATTGTCACCGTCTAGAATTAAATTGTTGTGTCAATCCTACCGCCAAACCCAAGTATAAATATTATTGTTATTGAAAATTCTGTCGACATTTTGCTTTTTTCAAATCAACCAACATGTGGCTGACGCCGAGAAGATAAATCTACTCAAGGAATAAATTCTTAAATATGAACGCAATAAATATCAATGAGAGACGTCTACAATAAAATTTAAGTTAGGTTTGAAAGATTTGCCTATAATAAAATTTAGTTAAGATCCAATCATTTATGCGATAACAAATTTTTTGGACGACTTCTCGGGCCCGTGCATGGCACCAAGGCGCTTGCTAGTTGTTATTATATATACATATAAAAGCCATACTTCAAGCGTTTTGTTTCCTGAATTACCCCTTCGATTTCCATTAATGCCACTTACGTCCTCATGTGCTGTACCCGGTGATTTTTTAATCGTTATTCGTGGAAACATAGCTTCGGCTTCAATGAAATTTGCATTTAGCCTCTTTCTCCTAATGAATGCTCATTGTATGGGCTAAAAAATTAGACTCTGCATCTTATTATTTTATGAAATCTTAAAAATAATGAAAGAAGACTAGCAAATTAAAATAATTAATGAAATTGCTGTTTCTTCGCTGGCATTAGATATTTTTGGACAGATCTGCATGTGGGTGAAAAGGTCAATGAGCATGATTTTAGATTTACCAAGATATTAAAACATAAAATTTTTGATTATGTGCCTATTATTTTCCATGGTTTTTTTTAAATTTTCTCTTTGCCCTAATTCTTTACCGACTCTTCTTCAATTTTACTTCCCATCTTTATTGTTTGTTGCTTGTACCAATTTCAGACTTCTTTCTCTCTTTATTATTGACTTCCCCGATTTTAACTAATCTGAGAGTGAAGATACCGGAAACATGAGATGAGAGGTGATTGATGGATTGAGAGCAAAGATTGGAGAATCAGATGACTTGGATCGAGATTAGGGATTTAGAAGGAGAAATGTAGAAATTGAAAACAGAGATGGAGGATCGAAGGGATTGGATTGGAGACGAGAGATTTAAAGCCATAGATTCAAGTTTTGGCGGAGGAGACAGGGAAAAAAAAAGGGGGAAATTGGAAGGGATTCGATTGGACACGTGAGCCCTTTCTTGTACGGTGTCTCGACTGTCGAAGTCGGCACGTCGATATTCCGCAATTTTAAGGTTGATCGGGACACCGGTCGGGGCATGTACCACGAGTTGTGTGTGATGGGCTGCCGCCGTCTCCTGTCCGCCATCATTCTGAAGTGCAGGAGTGACGGTTTGAAGGCCAGCGTCCTGGACGCGAGCAATCACATCCATCACCGCTGCTAATTGGTCGATTCGAACTGCTAGGGCTTCGACAACGTCGGGAATTGATGGAGTGGAACCGCTTCCGTCCTTGTTGCGAGGTGCGCGATGGGGGAATCGTCTGCCTGTCGTCGGAGTCGATCGATGGTGGCTCGTGCTGGGATCTTCGTTGCGGTGCTCGCTCGTCATTGTGTTGAAGACGGAGAGCAAATTTTTGGTGGAAAAGTTTTTCACATCCCATAAACGGCGCCAACAGATGGAGATCGGAATCTCCTTCAGATGTTGTTTTCCGACGATCTTGTTACAAGCGAGATGAAGGGCTGAGATTCGGAGAGAGTGTGGATCTCAATAGGTTGTTGGCCGTGTTGTTGCCGAGCTACTTGCAAAAGAAGTCCTGAGATAAAAAAAAAAACCACCGTAGGACCCTCCGACGATCAAGTTAGAACCGAGAAATATTTGGGCAATGTAGCAGCGTATTGGATTGTGTTTAGTAACCTGAATCGTTTGAAGGGGGGTTTATATAGGGGTCGCTTGGAGTGAGCCGTTGCGAGATCATGACTGTCAGTTCCGTCCACGTTTCATGTCGCATTAATGGCGAGATACGCTCGCGTGAAATGCGGGATGTGGGGTGGTTGACTCCGTCGTAGCAAGAGATGCGGAGTCATTACGAGGAAGCTTGGTAAAGGGAAGTTGAGGAAGTTCTATTCGAGAAGCTCGGGTTTTGTGCTACAGGCCCGAGCTGGTCGGGGCGATAAGGAGGCTGAGAAAGCTCGGCTCTAGAATAGCTCGGAGACGAGCTATTGACCGGTGGTTGGTCGGAGAAGGAATGCATCCAGGGGAGGCCACGAGAGGTCGGAGCCTATTCCTCGGACGGAGTCTCGGAGGCGAGATACCGAGAAATGTTCCCTTATTCTAGTTTAGTAGTCCCTAGGAATCTAGTTGACGTACATGGGTAACACGTCATCTGCTACGTTCCATGATAGACGGAATTCCCACTTACGAGTATCATCAAAGCTTATACAAAAAATGAATTTGAAATGCAATTTAATTCGGGAAAATGTAACATATTTTGTTCATGTGTGTCGTCCTCATCTGTTTACAGTAACTTTTATCTTAATTCAAATACGCGCAACATATTTTACGAGTATCATTATCTTCTTCTTCACCATTGTCATCATACTCCCCACGCCTTCCCCCTCCTCTCCGGCCTCCCCTTCCCACCCGTGCCTTCCCTCTCCTCCCCGACCTTTCCCGTTGCCACCACCTCCATCATCATCATCACCATCTTCTTCTTTGCCTTTCCACGGCCACCTCCCCCATGATTACCATCACCACCTCCTCCTCTCTGCCGCCTCCTCCACTCCGTCGCCATCATCGCCACCTCAACGACACTGCCGGCTGCCCCGACACCTATAACCCTAACCATGGCCCTAATTAATACTTAAGAAAATTAACTAAATTTAGTATGAGGATAAAATAGTCATAACTAACATGTTTGGACATTGATTAATATTCCTCACATTAAAAATGGTAATTATCCTCACATTAAAACTTTAAGAGTTTGTTGAGAATGGTGAAAACTTTAGACAAGCTTTTTATACACACACATATGATTTCTAAAATTTTCTCCTTAACATAATATGTTGAAGGCCTGCAACAATCACTTACGTAAAAATTTACAAGACGTAAAAAAAGAAGAAAGGATTTGAAGAGGATTATATATAAATTCTTTAAATTCATGATTCATGCTTTTGCCTTTTCCTCTTATCTTTTGGTAAGTAATAAATTAGAGGGGTGCGGACATCTTTGAAAATAAGGCAAAAAAACTAATTATAATTTTTTTGGCTTTTTTTAGAAAATGGCAAGGCACCGTATGTTCTTATCGAGTTCCAGTTATAATAGTAAACACAACATATATTATTAAATACAACAATTACTTGAAACTGATACTATCTCATATAGATTCGTCACTCGTTAAAAGGTAAAATTAATATTTAAAATAGCTCCTTATTTTGCGCTGTGTAGCTTATCTTAGTTTATTCGTTACGTAGTATTGAAAAATATCTTAAATACAAATTAACTTACGTTTTTTCTTCAAATAGTTTACGCTTTTTAACAAGTAATATACGCTACGCTATGTGTATGCTATTTTCACTTAAGATTTTTCTATTGAAGTTTTTAAGATTTCAGTATCTAATCCTAAAATACATGAAGATGATCTCATTGAAGTTCAAAGCTTTCAATTTGAAATCATATTTAGTAGACATGTTTCTTAAATAGAGATTATTTGATTGATTTTCGATACATTTAATACTATTATGAAGGATTGAAAATTTAGAAAATATTGTTATATTGCTTATTGTTCTATGTTCTCATACTAATTTTATATCTTTATAATAATATAATTTATTGTAAATGAGATGATCATAGTAATTAGTAATAATTAATAATTCATCTAAAGCGTACACTATGCGCAACAGTATTTGCGTTTTTTCCTATTCAGTAGCGGAACGTTATGCTACACGTTATCGCTATTTTGAATATTGCGTAAAATAAAGAAACGCATTCAATTATTGAATTTAGAATGAGCTCGGTAGGATTGCATTCTTAATAATAACAAGGAAAGATTCTTATTTGGCTGGCTCTTGAACCATAATGGCATACATACTTAGGTGTTGATGTCGCTTGACAATAATTATAGGGTAAATTGTCAAAAAGCCTCAAGCATACTCAGAACTGTGCAAGAACTCTTGATATTGTCGAAATTGTGGGAAAGAGGGCCAACAATTTCAAAACCTTGTGAGAAAATCCTTGGCTGTATTTGATTCATGCATGCTATTATATTGTAGGCGAGGTTACAAAATTATCCTTCTCCTCAACAAATCCCTCCCCTTTCTTATCTCCTCCAGGGTCGACCGTGTTGGCTCGTCCATTAGCCACAATTGCAAAGATCAAGGGTACTGATAACATGTCTCCCTGCCTCAACCCTCACTTGGAATGGAATTCTTCAGTATCCTTATCATTCAC
Source organism: Agapanthus africanus (assembly GCA_030015575.1). Taxonomy (NCBI): domain Eukaryota; kingdom Viridiplantae; phylum Streptophyta; class Magnoliopsida; order Asparagales; family Amaryllidaceae; genus Agapanthus; species Agapanthus africanus. The sequence continues at coordinate 192,638,203 of JASDDO010000024.1, read as the reverse complement.
GTTTATCGAGACCGATGTTGTGATTAACCAGGTTGTCACCCAATCTTTCCATGTGTTCCCAAATTCGTTAAGCGGTTCCATAATACTTCTCCAGTCCACAATGTCATAAGCCTTCTCAAAATCTAACTTCAATAAGTATCACTCCTTTTAACTCTCCTTTTCGCATCACCGAATTGCATACCTCTTGAGATAAGACGGTGCCATCCATTATTTTTCAACCGACCACAACCCACCCTTGTCTGTGCTTCATCAATTACTCACCTTGAAATAACAAGAGGTATTCAATTGTCTACTATTTTAACACGAAAGGTTCTTCTAATTACAATTGCTAGCTAATTTAGTGTTAGGGTCTCCGATGGCAAAAGACAAAATTGTAATAAGACCAAAAAATATTTTTTAAAAACCAAAACTAACTTTTCAAATTTTCTTAAATTTTTAAAATTCCTCTAAAAAATCTATCTCAATGTAAACATATACATGAAAGGCAATGTAGCTCATGGATTGAACATATTGGGTATGGAGGACATGGAGCCAATAGACATATCTTTTGATGAATAACTCCTAATAATAACAAGGAATAAAAAATAAGAAATCAAAGACTAAAGTAAATTGCTCATTAAGATATTTTTATGCTTCAAAAAATAGAGAGAATTTAATTCGTACAGTGTCCCGAAAGTACTTAAAGCATGCGAAATATATTGTTCTTATTTGTTAAATAAAAATATATTTTGTCCTTAAATATATTTCTGAAGATTATATTTCTCAGCTACGTATTTGCTCTATTACATGTACACATTATTATAGGCTTGGACAAAGGCAGGAATTTTGGTAGGAGGGCTCATAGCACCTATATCGCAGCTATGAAGTAAAAGGGAAGGTGCATAACTCGTTGAATTAAGACACCAATATTCTACCAATGAGCAATAGCTCAGTTGGTACGGGCACTTTCCTCCTTATGGAGAGTGCGGGTTCAAACCCAGGGAAGAGGGAGGAAGTGATTGTAACTTCTTTATATATGGTATGCCCTTTTCAATTGTAAAATATAATCATATTTTAACTAAGTTACTATGTCTCGTACAAAGATCATGCAGTTAGATAAGATAAAGTTGTTGTAACTTCTTTATATATGGTATGCCTTTTCAATTGTATATAAGTAATCTCAATCACTCTATGGCGGTTTCTTAATAACAACATAGGCAATGCCGTCTTGCCAACAAAGATTAGAGTGACAAGAAGAATTGGGTGGTTCTTATGGCGGTTTCTTAATAACAACCTTCCGACAACAATGTGATTATGTTTAATAGGCATTCATGTCGATGATATGAGCTGTCATATGTGCAGTATGAGAATCCTGGAGGATGTTGTTCGCTTATGTAACGTTTTGAAAATCGTTTCGGTGGAATTTCGAAAAAAACGGTAAAATAAGGGGGTTTTCTGTAAAAAGTCAAAAATACAAATATCTTATTATAAAAATTAAATATACATATTCTAACTATGTAATTGCTATTATTTGGTGTTTATTGAGCCGCTGGTGAAATTTCAAATTTTCTGAAAAAAAAATATTATTTTATTATTATTTAAGCCGTCACTAATACATTTAATTAGGGAAAATTACAAATTGGAATGAGTTGAAACAAATTTTGTGCATCATAAAACATTAAATAAAAATTTATCATGTGGTTTTTGGAACGAAATCATTTGCCAAAACGGTTTAGAAATTATTGAAGAAAAAAAGGCTTTTTTTAGCGTAAATGGATGTTTGGGGTATTGTATTTATCATTTTTCACCACCCCACACCCGTACCCACATCCACACACACCCATTTCCTCTACCCCTTTGCTGAATTCAGCAGCCCCCCCACTCATCTCCCCACTTAAAAGTCAAAACAAACAAAGAAAAGAAAAGGAAAAATAAAGGAAAAGATGTTAAGTGTTGACTTGAAGTATGGCTTTCTTTGACCCTTTCATTCAACACCTCTCTCTCTCTCCTCATTCCCCCCCATTCTGGCCGAAACTTACCTCCCCCCCACTGCAGCAGCTTTCCCCCCTCTTCTCCCTCTCATATCATCACAAAAAAATCCACAAAATGCTTCAAATTAACACAAAATCAAAGCTAAATTCAAATCCAACACTTACCCATTATTCTTTAGCCCATCTAGAATGGATTTTGGGGCATAGAAGCTAATTTGGGAGGCTATGATGCATGTTAATCTACAAGTCTTGGAGGTATAATCTTATCTAGTGGTTAATTTGTTGGTATTGTTTTCATAAGCTAAGTAGTTAAATGTTAACTTGGGTTCTAATTTCAAGTGGAAATTATTAAGTGAGGGTTTGGAAAATTCTAGATTAGGGTTGTGAAATTAAGTTGGGGTTCTTGTAATTGATCATGGGATAATTGAATAGTTTAACATGTTGTTGTTATGCCAAAACTAATCTAGTTGGTAGTTTATACTTTTGTTGAATTCAAATTTGTATTAATTATGTAATTTGCAAACTAGGTTTTAGTGAAATACATATAAAATTGAGATTTAAAATGTAATTTAGATTTTGATGACTTTATTAGCATTTTAATTTGTTGTTTAGCGACTTTGATCGTGCAAAACCATGCTTAATTGATAAATTGTGAATTTTACCTTGAAAAGTGTTAAAATCGATATTTGTTGCAAACTTGAAATTTGAGTTAATGCTAATTCGTGAGATTAAAAATATGGAGGCGATTTGTATGACCTAATTATGATATTAAGTGAGCATTTTGGTCATTAGAATCGTCAAAATATTTAGTTTGGGTAAAACATCAAGTTTTGAACCGAAATGGGAATTTATGCTAACTAGGTTTTTGGAAAATAAAACGAATTGTTTAATTTTATGGTTTTGATGAACTAAACCCTATTTCTTATATAATTAGTGAGTTTTGAAATCACGATTGATGTGTTTGGATTTTTCTCGATGGTTTGGCGTTTGTACGCCGACATCGAGGGTTTTTGGGGTTGATTTATAAAGGCAACCATAGGTTTTGACCTATATGGGATTCGTGAGTCGTTTTAGTCATGAGTCGAATTTTAATGCAATACGGTGAATTATGATATGTAGGTACCCCATGCGGACTTTGAGACGACAAGCAAGCGCGTGGCGACGTCGGCACCGGTGAGCGAGGACCAGGTGAGTAGATTTATATCTACGGGGAGAAGTCGGGTGGATGGCGTATAGCACCCCCGCAATTCGTGGTGATGTATACGAATACGTATACACACATATATATATTGTTTATATATTGTTTGAGTATATTGATGATAATATGGATATTTGGTGTTCTTGGATGATTTAGTGTCATAAAACCCTAGAGTAGTGGTCGCACTACACATGCACACACCAACCCATACTTGCATACTTTCTTCCTTCTTTTGTGCTTTACGGAAAATATAGTTATGTGTTCACATGGGTATGGGACTATGTGTTCACATACGGACTTGAGGATGATATTTGGGTTTGAGATGAGTCGATGGGATTTGTATTGAAGTTGTGAATTCGGTGACCTAGCAGGGTTCGTATTTGAGATACGACATGCCGTTGTAGCGGGTCCTGGACGTAGTGTTTCACACACGTCCATGCATACTTAGGCGGTATCAGTATTGTGCAAGACATGGGTCAGTATCCTAGACTATGATCTTGGATAAAGAGGATACTAGGTGAATAGTAGGATGAATGTGATATTGACCCGTACCCAGATTGGGGTGCCGTACGACGGATTTACGTACGAGCTATATTGATGATTGATCCGCACTCTCGACTTGGGATGCCTGATTATAGATATGGTATCGGATATGATATTATTGAGGCGGGATCACCGACTATACATATACAGGTATGTATATGTATCGACTCAGATGATAGGCGGTTTCCTTACATGTAGTTCAGCTTGTTAGTTCAGCCGTATAGTTTAGTGTAGTTGTTAGATTAGATTAGACTTCTGACCTATTTCAAAAACTAACGAATCGTGGGCATTTTTAAAGACAGCTTAAGAGAATCTACGGATATTTCAAAAACGACGTATCTTTTCATAAAAACACCGTAGCCCCTATTTTCAAAACCCCACGATTCGTGTTATTTCAAAAGGCACCATTTATAGGACTTATATTTAGATTATTGCAGATTAGTTATCGTTGTGTCTAGTATTCAGCTCCCGCACATTATTGTTGTTCGCTCTGCCTCGCATATTTATTTTGCTGCATATTCCATTATTGATATCATGCTGTTAGGACACCAGCACCATTACCGATGATGCGTATGTACCACGTACACCTACTTGCCGGCTCACACACATCTTCATCGGTAATTGCCATGTCACGTACACTTTAGAGAATATAATTGCTTGACTTAGATTGTTAGCTAGTAGTGTTGACATGATATTAGTGTACTTCCCTTATATGCCATATTAGACATTGTAGTTATTACCTACCACTTCATGCATACTGTTAATCAGTTGTTCATGCCTAGTTCATTATCATTGACATATGCACTTGTGATGATTTCTTGAGATTTATGATATTTCTGGATTTCGGGGAAAGCCGCAAAATTTACAACTTATGATCTTTTAAAATATAAAATGTTGCGGTTTTCTAGTGATGTAAAGTGTCGTCCACCATGAGTTTGCTGTGGTTTTGGAGATCCGTGTCGAGGAGTGGAGGAACCGTCACGGGTACATGGTGGGCCCGGTATGGTACCCCGGGGCAAGAGGAATGTGGTGTTGACGTTGAGCCTGGCTGGGGAGCACTACCTACCGGTGATATTACCCGACGCGTCGGATATCCGGAGGATACCGTCGTGGTCTTGAGATGGATGGTAGGGGCCGGTCCGGACTGACGGCGCCCTAGATATTGAGCTTGAGACATTGATATTTCGAGACAGTGAGATTTATGTTTTGTGTCGATGCTAGACACTGTTGATACTGATTTCATTATGATACCTCAGTTTAAAAATACGAAGGAAATCTCACTAATTTATGAGAACAGTTTCTTCATTTACATGTATTCTGTTTCATGCATTCATACCTCATTCATATGATATATTGCTACTTGAGGCACTGACACGGGCACATGAGATTACACTCGGGTTAGATATTTACCCTAGCCTTGTTATAGGCTGCATGTTATATACTTATTTGAGGATATTATGATCATTGACCTAGGTTGCGTTATTTATGCGATTTCTGTGCGTAGATGTTTTTCTATTCACGAGTTGGCAACTCACCCCCGTTGTGCCCCAGTTTCTTGCAGATTTGCCGTACAGGTTTCATTACGGCTTGCGGGCTCAGTTCCATTCGGGTGATTTGCTAGTAGGTGGGTTTACTTGTATCATACCCCCATTATTTATCTTGTATATCATTATTCTGTTGTATCTAGAATTCCATCAACCAAACATGTATTTATTGAGTTAGAGACCAGTGTTGTTTATTCTTTCGACCTTAGAGTCGCTCGTTATATTTCTGGTGGTTTTGAGTTTCCTTTTGAGTTTTGATCCTCGCCGTTGGCGTTGTATATTATATTGCTTGTGTGGTTGTGACCGTCGATTGACGAAGAGCTAGCTCCCGCTTGGGGATGCCTTTTATTGATTTCGTATACTATTCATGTTGTATCCCGTTTGGGAGCCAGTATTTACAAAGGAGACTCTGCCGAAATTTTCAGTAAATTTTTGATGTTTTTAGAAACCCGCATACTTCGGCTTATGCTATTAAAACTACTTGATTTAAATTGGTTTTTCCTACTCTCTACTACTTTTCTTGGTTTGGATTTCTGGGTTTTCGGTTTACTTAGATTACGTACGCCTCGAGACGTTCGTAGTTTAAGTGCCGGTCATGTTCCGTACTTTCGGGTCGTGACAAAGTTGGTATCAGAGCGTTAGGTTTTACCTTCGGAGCGTAGGATGACCCTTGGTTGATGGAATAGGTGACTAAAGTAGAGTGACGTACCGTTGGTATGTTCCGCGGCATATTTACGACACGCCACTCCACTTATAAAGCCTTAGGATGTACATTTCCTTGTTCTGTATTATATTCCTTCCTGATCTAGCCTCGTCGGTACCAGTTTGGTTTTGCTGCTACGGTTACCGGCAGGGAGAGCTACGGCTAGAGTTGCGGTCAGCACAAGCTCGTCACGAACGAGGACTGACCAGGGCGAAATTCCGGCGACACACGATTGCAGAGATGTGTCTTTTTACTGTGTTTCCGCGCCATGAGCGTTTGGCGGATCGCCTTTATGAGGTTACTCGGAGGTGCTGATCGACACTAGAGGATTGAGCCACTGACAGAGGCTAGCCAGATTTTGATGACCGTTGGTGTGTTGCTTATTCATGATGGTCGAGGCACTGTTCAGCGTGCAGGTGAGCGAGCTAGTTATTGCTGCGAACGACGAGATATTGCCCCAGATGATGGCGTTAGTGCAGAACGAGTTGTACTAAGAGATGATAGAAGGTCGCTAGTCATCGAGGATGAATGACTAGGACTTGTGGATCGTTCGTCTACCCCGATGCGAGGTCATCAGATAGATTGATTCCAGCTGGAAACGATTTCACGCGGAGACGTTGAGAGTCGACAGAGACGATCGAATGTCAGCAACCTATTATTCCAAGTTTTAAGTAGTCGGAAAGACATGCAGGCAATTCTATGGTCCCTCTAGAAGAATGAAACCCTAACTCGACTTAATGACCGTGTGAAAGCCTTTGAACCTTCGGGTTTGCGGCAGTTCTACGGCGCCATTAGTGAGGCTTGGGTTTGCCCTTCTACGGCTGGACCACCGATGCTGTGGTATGTACTCGATACTATTAAACTGTGCCCAAGATGTTGAGCTCTTGGGGGATTATGAGGTTTTGACGACTCGATCGGATGGCTCGACTTAATTCGGATGCTAGGTGGTGAGATGCATTCTTGGGAGACTCCAGATACGAGGATAGTCGTTGGAGCACAATCCATGCAGCCGCAACGAGACGAGTCCAAAGCAGACGACATTAGAGAAAAGTGAAGTAAGAGGTTCATACCAGATCTAGATGAGATGACGTTCCACTCCGCCGACATCAGAGATGCGATGCGCATGCCGAGGCAGAGTACTGGGTATACTTTCCAGAAGGAGTCGCGATGGGTATGCAGCCGTTACAGAGCAAGATGCAGATATAGGAAAGGACAATGACTAACGGACAGTTGGCAGAGACAAGACATGGAAGAGACCGTGAGCAGGATTCCTTCCAGGACACTGCTGCAATGATACTCGCACCCAGGATCAGATGTGTCACGTACATTCAGAGAGCCAGAGGCCGACGCCAGTGATATGCTGTCATACGAGTGGTCGCGATGATTGACCAAGAGATGACCAGAGGAGTGCCAGAACGGAATCATCCCCGTTAGCACACCTGACAGGGCCGATGAGCCGATGGACCGAAAGATTGGTAATTCACAGTGAAGACCTTGACCCAGGAGTGGTCATGGTTACGCACACCAGCAGGACAGAGTTCATGATCATCGACGAGACGTCCCACTAGTGACCGCGACAGTTGGCCGAGATTCTTAGAGAATGCACTTGAGCGGTACTGTTCCGCCATTATTGATTTCGATGTTTTAGGTGATTTATTCACATGGTTGATTTTGATGATTGAGTTTCATGATATTTGTCTTCATGGACCATGGTTGCACCTGCTGAGTATTTACGATTTTTGCACGGTTGCTGCACTTGATATCGTTTTCGTGCCTTGGTTCTCATGTTTATGGTTATATGGATCTCATACAGTTGAGCTGATTTGTGCGTATATACGCACACGATTTGGTTTTTGCACTCGGTATAGTTCATATATGTTTGCAGTGCAGTGTTGCATATATTGTGCATTTAGATGCCCTGGACTTCGATTTCGATGGTGATGTTCGATAATTGTTTTGTGCACCTTGTGCACCTGATTGGATTTTTGCGTATATTCGGCACTTGATATTGGATTTCATGATTTCGTGCTCGATGGATGCACCTGATTTGGATTTTCGCGCATGTTGGGCGCATGTTTTGAAGTGTGATTTTGGTGCACACCAGATGCACTAAATCGAGATTTTTCGTGCATGTTAGATGCACCTGATTTTGCTGTCAGGCACACATGCTGCCTACGACAGATGTTTCGTGCACACCCGATGCACTTAGATGTTATTTCTGTGCGCATGGATGGCACATTCATGGATCTTGATTTCCGTGCGCACCAGACGCACGCAGCATTCATGTGCATATTTTGGGATTGATTTCGTATAGAGCAGTGCGTTTTTATGATATTGCTATGTATTTTTGTACTGAGCAGGACTAGTCAGAGGACAGTACCTGAATATATTTTTGCATGCATTGATAGTTATTGAAGGGATTTCCAAAAAGCGAGCTATAGCCTCCGTATTTACCTTCGTGTCTGATATGACACGAAATGTTTAGAACAAGGAGACCCTTCTAAATTGTTTCCAAAACGGCGGAACGTACATTTCAAACAAAGGTATATATGTATATAGTTATTTTCTTATGATAGACGTCCACCACTGTGCAGTGTTATACGCGTTGCACAGCGACTTAAAGGGATTAGGCATGCATTTCCTTCAGATACTTACAGATATAGATTCGATATTTACATTTATAGTTTCGAGTTATATCATATTGGTTTTGATTTGGATTTGGCATTGATGTCCTCTCCACGACTCCGATGATCGCGGGATGCTTGGAGGAGTTTTGATTTGAGTTATATACTCATTTTTCAAGCGCATGCGCTGCGCTACGATTTGTTTTATGTATTTACAATTTCGGAGCCCCGACGACTTGATGGGTTTTCTTAGATGTTTTAGTATTTGGGGGAGTTTGAATTTAAATTCGGGGACCGAATTTCTTTAAGGGGGGAAGATTGTAACGTTTTGAAAATCGTTTCGGTGGAATTTCGAAAAAAACGGTAAAATAAGGGGGTTTTCTGTAAAAAGTCAAAAATACAAATATCTTATTATAAAAATTAAATATACATATTCTAACTATGTAATTGCTATTATTTGGTGTTTATTGAGCCGCTGGTGAAATTTCAAATTTTCTGAAAAAAAAATATTATTTTATTATTATTTAAGCCGTCACTAATACATTTAATTAGGGAAAATTACAAATTGGAATGAGTTGAAACAAATTTTGTGCATCATAAAACATTAAATAAAAATTTATCATGTGGTTTTTGGAACGAAATCATTTGCCAAAACGGTTTAGAAATTATTGAAGAAAAAAAGGCTTTTTTTAGCGTAAATGGATGTTTGGGGTATTGTATTTATCATTTTTCACCACCCCACACCCGTACCCACATCCACACACACCCATTTCCTCTACCCCTTTGCTGAATTCAGCAGCCCCCCCACTCATCTCCCCACTTAAAAGTCAAAACAAACAAAGAAAAGAAAAGGAAAAATAAAGGAAAAGATGTTAAGTGTTGACTTGAAGTATGGCTTTCTTTGACCCTTTCATTCAACACCTCTCTCTCTCTCCTCATTCCCCCCCATTCTGGCCGAAACTTACCTCCCCCCCACTGCAGCAGCTTTCCCCCCTCTTCTCCCTCTCATATCATCACAAAAAAATCCACAAAATGCTTCAAATTAACACAAAATCAAAGCTAAATTCAAATCCAACACTTACCCATTATTCTTTAGCCCATCTAGCATGGATTTTGGGGCATAGAAGCTAATTTGGGAGGCTATGATGCATGTTAATCTACAAGTCTTGGAGGTATAATCTTATCTAGTGGTTAATTTGTTGGTATTGTTTTCATAAGCTAAGTAGTTAAATGTTAACTTGGGTTCTAATTTCAAGTGGAAATTATTAAGTGAGGGTTTGGAAAATTCTAGATTAGGGTTGTGAAATTAAGTTGGGGTTCTTGTAATTGATCATGGGATAATTGAATAGTTTAACATGTTGTTGTTATGCCAAAACTAATCTAGTTGGTAGTTTATACTTTTGTTGAATTCAAATTTGTATTAATTATGTAATTTGCAAACTAGGTTTTAGTGAAATACATATAAAATTGAGATTTAAAATGTAATTTAGATTTTGATGACTTTATTAGCATTTTAATTTGTTGTTTAGCGACTTTGATCGTGCAAAACCATGCTTAATTGATAAATTGTGAATTTTACCTTGAAAAGTGTTAAAATCGATATTTGTTGCAAACTTGAAATTTGAGTTAATGCTAATTCGTGAGATTAAAAATATGGAGGCGATTTGTATGACCTAATTATGATATTAAGTGAGCATTTTGGTCATTAGAATCGTCAAAATATTTAGTTTGGGTAAAACATCAAGTTTTGAACCGAAATGGGAATTTATGCTAACTAGGTTTTTGGAAAATAAAACGAATTGTTTAATTTTATGGTTTTGATGAACTAAACCCTATTTCTTATATAATTAGTGAGTTTTGAAATCACGATTGATGTGTTTGGATTTTTCTCGATGGTTTGGCGTTTGTACGCCGACATCGAGGGTTTTTGGGGTTGATTTATAAAGGCAACCATAGGTTTTGACCTATATGGGATTCGTGAGTCGTTTTAGTCATGAGTCGAATTTTAATGCAATACGGTGAATTATGATATGTAGGTACCCCATGCGGACTTTGAGACGACAAGCAAGCGCGTGGCGACGTCGGCACCGGTGAGCGAGGACCAGGTGAGTAGATTTATATCTACGGGGAGAAGTCGGGTGGATGGCGTATAGCACCCCCGCAATTCGTGGTGATGTATACGAATACGTATACACACATATATATATTGTTTATATATTGTTTGAGTATATTGATGATAATATGGATATTTGGTGTTCTTGGATGATTTAGTGTCATAAAACCCTAGAGTAGTGGTCGCACTACACATGCACACACCAACCCATACTTGCATACTTTCTTCCTTCTTTTGTGCTTTACGGAAAATATAGTTATGTGTTCACATGGGTATGGGACTATGTGTTCACATACGGACTTGAGGATGATATTTGGGTTTGAGATGAGTCGATGGGATTTGTATTGAAGTTGTGAATTCGGTGACCTAGCAGGGTTCGTATTTGAGATACGACATGCCGTTGTAGCGGGTCCTGGACGTAGTGTTTCACACACGTCCATGCATACTTAGGCGGTATCAGTATTGTGCAAGACATGGGTCAGTATCCTAGACTATGATCTTGGATAAAGAGGATACTAGGTGAATAGTAGGATGAATGTGATATTGACCCGTACCCAGATTGGGGTGCCGTACGACGGATTTACGTACGAGCTATATTGATGATTGATCCGCACTCTCGACTTGGGATGCCTGATTATAGATATGGTATCGGATATGATATTATTGAGGCGGGATCACCGACTATACATATACAGGTATGTATATGTATCGACTCAGATGATAGGCGGTTTCCTTACATGTAGTTCAGCTTGTTAGTTCAGCCGTATAGTTTAGTGTAGTTGTTAGATTAGATTAGACTTCTGACCTATTTCAAAAACTAACGAATCGTGGGCATTTTTAAAGACAGCTTAAGAGAATCTACGGATATTTCAAAAACGACGTATCTTTTCATAAAAACACCGTAGCCCCTATTTTCAAAACCCCACGATTCGTGTTATTTCAAAAGGCACCATTTATAGGACTTATATTTAGATTATTGCAGATTAGTTATCGTTGTGTCTAGTATTCAGCTCCCGCACATTATTGTTGTTCGCTCTGCCTCGCATATTTATTTTGCTGCATATTCCATTATTGATATCATGCTGTTAGGACACCAGCACCATTACCGATGATGCGTATGTACCACGTACACCTACTTGCCGGCTCACACACATCTTCATCGGTAATTGCCATGTCACGTACACTTTAGAGAATATAATTGCTTGACTTAGATTGTTAGCTAGTAGTGTTGACATGATATTAGTGTACTTCCCTTATATGCCATATTAGACATTGTAGTTATTACCTACCACTTCATGCATACTGTTAATCAGTTGTTCATGCCTAGTTCATTATCATTGACATATGCACTTGTGATGATTTCTTGAGATTTATGATATTTCTGGATTTCGGGGAAAGCCGCAAAATTTACAACTTATGATCTTTTAAAATATAAAATGTTGCGGTTTTCTAGTGATGTAAAGTGTCGTCCACCATGAGTTTGCTGTGGTTTTGGAGATCCGTGTCGAGGAGTGGAGGAACCGTCACGGGTACATGGTGGGCCCGGTATGGTACCCCGGGGCAAGAGGAATGTGGTGTTGACGTTGAGCCTGGCTGGGGAGCACTACCTACCGGTGATATTACCCGACGCGTCGGATATCCGGAGGATACCGTCGTGGTCTTGAGATGGATGGTAGGGGCCGGTCCGGACTGACGGCGCCCTAGATATTGAGCTTGAGACATTGATATTTCGAGACAGTGAGATTTATGTTTTGTGTCGATGCTAGACACTGTTGATACTGATTTCATTATGATACCTCAGTTTAAAAATACGAAGGAAATCTCACTAATTTATGAGAACAGTTTCTTCATTTACATGTATTCTGTTTCATGCATTCATACCTCATTCATATGATATATTGCTACTTGAGGCACTGACACGGGCACATGAGATTACACTCGGGTTAGATATTTACCCTAGCCTTGTTATAGGCTGCATGTTATATACTTATTTGAGGATATTATGATCATTGACCTAGGTTGCGTTATTTATGCGATTTCTGTGCGTAGATGTTTTTCTATTCACGAGTTGGCAACTCACCCCCGTTGTGCCCCAGTTTCTTGCAGATTTGCCGTACAGGTTTCATTACGGCTTGCGGGCTCAGTTCCATTCGGGTGATTTGCTAGTAGGTGGGTTTACTTGTATCATACCCCCATTATTTATCTTGTATATCATTATTCTGTTGTATCTAGAATTCCATCAACCAAACATGTATTTATTGAGTTAGAGACCAGTGTTGTTTATTCTTTCGACCTTAGAGTCGCTCGTTATATTTCTGGTGGTTTTGAGTTTCCTTTTGAGTTTTGATCCTCGCCGTTGGCGTTGTATATTATATTGCTTGTGTGGTTGTGACCGTCGATTGACGAAGAGCTAGCTCCCGCTTGGGGATGCCTTTTATTGATTTCGTATACTATTCATGTTGTATCCCGTTTGGGAGCCAGTATTTACAAAGGAGACTCTGCCGAAATTTTCAGTAAATTTTTGATGTTTTTAGAAACCCGCATACTTCGGCTTATGCTATTAAAACTACTTGATTTAAATTGGTTTTTCCTACTCTCTACTACTTTTCTTGGTTTGGATTTCTGGGTTTTCGGTTTACTTAGATTACGTACGCCTCGAGACGTTCGTAGTTTAAGTGCCGGTCATGTTCCGTACTTTCGGGTCGTGACAAAGTTGGTATCAGAGCGTTAGGTTTTACCTTCGGAGCGTAGGATGACCCTTGGTTGATGGAATAGGTGACTAAAGTAGAGTGACGTACCGTTGGTATGTTCCGCGGCATATTTACGACACGCCACTCCACTTATAAAGCCTTAGGATGTACATTTCCTTGTTCTGTATTATATTCCTTCCTGATCTAGCCTCGTCGGTACCAGTTTGGTTTTGCTGCTACGGTTACCGGCAGGGAGAGCTACGGCTAGAGTTGCGGTCAGCACAAGCTCGTCACGAACGAGGACTGACCAGGGCGAAATTCCGGCGACACACGATTGCAGAGATGTGTCTTTTTACTGTGTTTCCGCGCCATGAGCGTTTGGCGGATCGCCTTTATGAGGTTACTCGGAGGTGCTGATCGACACTAGAGGATTGAGCCACTGACAGAGGCTAGCCAGATTTTGATGACCGTTGGTGTGTTGCTTATTCATGATGGTCGAGGCACTGTTCAGCGTGCAGGTGAGCGAGCTAGTTATTGCTGCGAACGACGAGATATTGCCCCAGATGATGGCGTTAGTGCAGAACGAGTTGTACTAAGAGATGATAGAAGGTCGCTAGTCATCGAGGATGAATGACTAGGACTTGTGGATCGTTCGTCTACCCCGATGCGAGGTCATCAGATAGATTGATTCCAGCTGGAAACGATTTCACGCGGAGACGTTGAGAGTCGACAGAGACGATCGAATGTCAGCAACCTATTATTCCAAGTTTTAAGTAGTCGGAAAGACATGCAGGCAATTCTATGGTCCCTCTAGAAGAATGAAACCCTAACTCGACTTAATGACCGTGTGAAAGCCTTTGAACCTTCGGGTTTGCGGCAGTTCTACGGCGCCATTAGTGAGGCTTGGGTTTGCCCTTCTACGGCTGGACCACCGATGCTGTGGTATGTACTCGATACTATTAAACTGTGCCCAAGATGTTGAGCTCTTGGGGGATTATGAGGTTTTGACGACTCGATCGGATGGCTCGACTTAATTCGGATGCTAGGTGGTGAGATGCATTCTTGGGAGACTCCAGATACGAGGATAGTCGTTGGAGCACAATCCATGCAGCCGCAACGAGACGAGTCCAAAGCAGACGACATTAGAGAAAAGTGAAGTAAGAGGTTCATACCAGATCTAGATGAGATGACGTTCCACTCCGCCGACATCAGAGATGCGATGCGCATGCCGAGGCAGAGTACTGGGTATACTTTCCAGAAGGAGTCGCGATGGGTATGCAGCCGTTACAGAGCAAGATGCAGATATAGGAAAGGACAATGACTAACGGACAGTTGGCAGAGACAAGACATGGAAGAGACCGTGAGCAGGATTCCTTCCAGGACACTGCTGCAATGATACTCGCACCCAGGATCAGATGTGTCACGTACATTCAGAGAGCCAGAGGCCGACGCCAGTGATATGCTGTCATACGAGTGGTCGCGATGATTGACCAAGAGATGACCAGAGGAGTGCCAGAACGGAATCATCCCCGTTAGCACACCTGACAGGGCCGATGAGCCGATGGACCGAAAGATTGGTAATTCACAGTGAAGACCTTGACCCAGGAGTGGTCATGGTTACGCACACCAGCAGGACAGAGTTCATGATCATCGACGAGACGTCCCACTAGTGACCGCGACAGTTGGCCGAGATTCTTAGAGAATGCACTTGAGCGGTACTGTTCCGCCATTATTGATTTCGATGTTTTAGGTGATTTATTCACATGGTTGATTTTGATGATTGAGTTTCATGATATTTGTCTTCATGGACCATGGTTGCACCTGCTGAGTATTTACGATTTTTGCACGGTTGCTGCACTTGATATCGTTTTCGTGCCTTGGTTCTCATGTTTATGGTTATATGGATCTCATACAGTTGAGCTGATTTGTGCGTATATACGCACACGATTTGGTTTTTGCACTCGGTATAGTTCATATATGTTTGCAGTGCAGTGTTGCATATATTGTGCATTTAGATGCCCTGGACTTCGATTTCGATGGTGATGTTCGATAATTGTTTTGTGCACCTTGTGCACCTGATTGGATTTTTGCGTATATTCGGCACTTGATATTGGATTTCATGATTTCGTGCTCGATGGATGCACCTGATTTGGATTTTCGCGCATGTTGGGCGCATGTTTTGAAGTGTGATTTTGGTGCACACCAGATGCACTAAATCGAGATTTTTCGTGCATGTTAGATGCACCTGATTTTGCTGTCAGGCACACATGCTGCCTACGACAGATGTTTCGTGCACACCCGATGCACTTAGATGTTATTTCTGTGCGCATGGATGGCACATTCATGGATCTTGATTTCCGTGCGCACCAGACGCACGCAGCATTCATGTGCATATTTTGGGATTGATTTCGTATAGAGCAGTGCGTTTTTATGATATTGCTATGTATTTTTGTACTGAGCAGGACTAGTCAGAGGACAGTACCTGAATATATTTTTGCATGCATTGATAGTTATTGAAGGGATTTCCAAAAAGCGAGCTATAGCCTCCGTATTTACCTTCGTGTCTGATATGACACGAAATGTTTAGAACAAGGAGACCCTTCTAAATTGTTTCCAAAACGGCGGAACGTACATTTCAAACAAAGGTATATATGTATATAGTTATTTTCTTATGATAGACGTCCACCACTGTGCAGTGTTATACGCGTTGCACAGCGACTTAAAGGGATTAGGCATGCATTTCCTTCAGATACTTACAGATATAGATTCGATATTTACATTTATAGTTTCGAGTTATATCATATTGGTTTTGATTTGGATTTGGCATTGATGTCCTCTCCACGACTCACCATAATTTACCATAATTTATTTAATAATAAACTCAATATTTGATTATTACACATTGCCATATTATTCCAGTGGCCAAAGCAAGAGCAACCACACAATTGAAATGAAGCAAGAAAACACAACTCAAGGATGAAGCAAACAAAAAGGGCACCTAAGATTTAAGGAAAGTCTGGTACCAGCCGAAAGATTTCTTTGGGACTCGATTGAGGTTGTTGTTGTAGTCTACGTAAACAAGCCCAAACCTTTCTACGTATCCCTTCTGCCATTCGTAGTTGTCTGTGATGGACCACGTTATGTACCCTTTCACGTTACAATTCTCACTGTAAAAGAAACAGATCCACAGCCATGTCAATTTTTCACGGGGTTTTTCGACATTCCTTTTATCAAAAGTAAGTAATACATCCGTAAAAGATTATCGACAATGATACGTATAGTTTATATGGCTACATACCTCACGGCATCCTTAAGCTCATTTATATGTTTTCTTAAATAATTGATTCTAAATTCATCATTAATTACAGCTTCCATTGGCAAACCATGATCCTCCTCGCATGTACCTACAAAAGGATGCTTATGTTAATTTTCACCATTTTCTTGGAGCCCGGCCCTTGCTTAATTGTATGGTTTACTCACCATTTTCGGTGATGTAGATAGCAGGACTTTCGTATCTTGTATTTACGTATTTCAGCAGGTCTTTGAGCCCCACAGGATACACATAAATCCATGAACCATCCTGCAGAAATGCCGATTATATTATGTGAATATTTTAAAAATTACAGAAAAATAGTGGTAATAACATATTGAAGTAATTACCAGAGGTCCAACTAACCCGCCATCAGGACGATCCACTGCAAGGGGGAAAAAAAACAAATGAAGATGCGACTGAGTGTAGTTATTATTAGATATGAAACGCTAATTAGTTGCAAATATACAGTTTTGTAAGAGATTTAGACATCCATGGTCAAGTTGTTTAATATATATATGTAAGAACTATACTGGCTACGAATAGAATAAGAAATAGTGAGTTGCACATGTGCATCATTTTGAAATCTCTTTCGCTATATCCTTGACAACCGTTTAGATTATATAAATTTTAAATGATGAAATTACAGATGAAATATCATGAGTGTACGTAACAGGATAAAAGGGATGAAAGGGCAAGTTTGGATACTTTACCTACCGCCTTAATTAAGATAATAAAAGTAAATTTTCCCTCATTAAGAAAAAAAATTTACGGATGGGTTAAGCTTGAAGAAAGGTATATACATTTTTATTCTTTATCTATTTCCCTCATTAAGAAAAAAAAAGTTTGCTATCCTATTTATTTCACGATTTATTTAAATTATATTAATTTGTTAGAATCTTTAATAAAAAAAATTACAAAATGCATTTTGCTTTAAGCATTGACAAAAAGAAGAAGAAAAATCCTTTAGATGTTTAACATAACATACATACATTAAATTGGACAAAATAGAATGGAATACATTAGCAGAAACATAAAAACAATGAAGAAAACATGTTTATTTTTTATTAACGAACATACCTTTTCTAAATTTGATCTAGATCTGCTTTTATTCCATTAGGTGAGAAAGGAGAGAAGTTTTCTTTATTTTTTTGTCTTAAAATGATGACATGACCTTCACTCATCCATTATAAATGACAAACTTTTTATCTAGAAAAGATTGGCGTGCATATGAGTGAGCGACAAAATCAAATTTAATAGATAAATGCATGCATGTGTGTTCATGTGTTAGCCATAAAACATCACATAGCCAACATTTATATTCTTAAATTATGTGATAGATATCTAGATATATGTATTTGTCTATATTTATTCAAATAAGGGCATTGTATTTATTAAGAAATATTTTAGGTAATTTAAGCTTAAAGTAAGAAATAAATATAAATTAAGAGAGTGCATATATAAGGATTCACCTCTTAGCTGTGCACAATAATCATCGAAGTAAGTGTAGTAGCCTGGTTTGTCGTCCAAACTAATAATCGGCAAATTCATCACATTTTTAGTAGAATAATAGTTAAGACCAATGAAGTCAAAAGATTTTCGAATCAATTTCTTTTCATCATCGGTGAAGGATGGAAGTCTGTCTCGGACAATAGACCTCATAACAAATGGATAGTCTCCATACACCAGTGGTTCCATATACCTGTGTGTAACAAATTAAGTAAATCAAATATTTAGAGAAGAATAAATTATGTATAACCCCTGGTTTGTGCTAGCTTCTTAGTTAATTATCTCAAATTTTTATCATACCGAAGTTTCCTTTAACGCGTCATAAAAGACTCCCTTGGAATCATAATTTATGAAAGTTTACTGTTATAATTTACTTTTCAAAATAGTTAGGGACCTAACATAAAAAGCTCACCATCCAAGCATAAAGTCCATAGCTCTGTCTGTGGCTTGTTTATCCTGAAATGTATGTGTGTATGGCTTTAACCACAAGCTGACAAGTGTGATTCCGATCTCTCCATTTTGTAATGTCTGAAATGCAACAAACGACGAAAAGATAATGATACTTACAGCATCAAAGAAATCTAAGGTTCTAAAGCTAAAAAATATTTTCTTAATTATTATTACTATTTTTCTCAAAACTATGAATATCTATTTTAACCAAGTGTCATGACCGCGACTTATCCCATAGCTTGTTATCAAAAAAAAACTAAACCCATCACTTGAACTACCCAGGCTCTGCTATGGTTTTTAATGAAAATTAAAAAAAGATAAGAATCAAAATTGATAAATGACAATATCGATAACTATGTTGCCAATAACCGATGAGTGTGTAGCTATAAAATTACATACATACATTATTAATTTTCTTTTTTCGTTTTTGGAACAACACTTGTGATAAATATTTTTTTGTCTTCCCATCAAACGCATTGCACTCTAAATAAACTTGGTGATTCTAAAAGGTATTAGTTATAATTTTTGTTAGAGCTATTATATACCTGATACTGTGTTCTGTAAAGTGTGGCTGCCGCTGCATGAGCTAGGATAAGATTGTGAGTGACAATGTATGGTTCCGTTGCAGAGTCACCCGCAAGACCACCCACCTTTGGGCTGCCTCTTCCAGGCGCATGCCATCCCAAACAATATCCCGATACAGCAAAGGTCCACGGCTCATTTAGCGTGATCCAATGTTTAACTCGATCTCCAAAATTATCAAAACATACTTTGGCATACTTTTCGAAGTAAGGACTGTATACATAAAAACCTGTTAGGGAAGTGATAACAAAACTTACAAATATACAAAATGGTAACAACAGTTACACACGCGCGCGCGCGCTCGGTGCTCTGCTTCATGTGCTTGGCACCATATTTGTTTCATTACATGTGAGAGGTCAAGTTTGATCACTGAATGGGGAGGATTTAAAATTAAAAAAATTAAATTAAATTATGCAAAGCAAGCTATTAGTTATAAGAAATGATCGTACGGTAGCCAGCATTTATCCTAATAATTTACATTTATAAATTCTTTTTAGCCAAGAAAATCTTGATTCCATGAACCAAGTGGTAGAAATGCAGTTCTCTCCAACTAAGACGATCCAACCAAAAACTTAATAGACTTTAATATCCTAAGAACATTGGCAGATCTCTTTAGGTGGAATATTATGAATGATCCACTTATTAAGTTGTTCCTCATCAAAAGGATACTCTATTAAATTAAAGTTTTTAATATGTTTGTCCTTATTACGAGCTAATTTGGTAGAAATAGCAGATGATGATAATGTCATAATAAATTCTACCCACAATTCTAAATAAATTAATTAAAAAGGAATGATTTTTCTCTACTATATCTAAGCTTAAAGATTTTCAGATGATTTAAAATTAAAAAATTAAATTAAATTATGCAAACCAAGCTATTAATCGTAAGAAATGATCATACCGTAGCCAGCATTTCTCCTAATAATTTACATTTATAAATTCTTTTTCAAAGAAATAACAACTAAGTGGTAGAAATGCAATTCTCTCAAACAGATGGTTACTGAAAAACTCCCCTAAAAGTGATGACATCATCTCATTTTTCCCACCAATAAATAAGAGGATCCAACAAAAAACTTAATAGACTTTAATATCCTAAGATCAATGGCGGCGTCATACACCAGTAGAAACTGTACGCATTACCGACCGTTCATTTAGGACCGTGTATATATGTACGGTCCTTAATAAATTATTAGCGACCATATACGGTCTCTAATGAACGGTCACCAATGTATTGACGGCTGTTCATACAATATTAGCGACCGTTCAAAACGGTCGCTAATAGGTCGATCAAATAAGAGCTGCGAAAGCCTTTCTTCCTCCTCATTCCCTAATTTCAACCCGCGACCAAGGTAATCCCCATTGCCTTTGGCTCCAAATTTTCGAAAAAATTATAAGACCCTAAATATTTTTGTAGGTGTTATTGTTGCAGTTGGTGGTGTAGGAGCTTGCAATCCCACTTTTCCTTTACAAATCCGGGCCAAGATTAGTATTTTCTCCTCCTAGCCCTCATTTTTTCAATTAGAATATTAAATTTTGAAATTAGGTGATTATTGTGATTTGTGTTGGTTTTGACATATTAAATATGGATAATGAGGAATTGAATCAGTTGTAGAATGATGGGTTTAAAATTTATTATAATTTTGGAATTGTTGGGTTTTAGCATTAAAATATGATTGAAGAAAATTGCTTTAGATGGGTTTTATAATTGAAAATAGATGAAAAATTGAAATATAAATTTGATAATATAAGGATTATAGGTAATCGATGAATTAAATGTTAGATTAATTTAGGGTAAGATGGGTTATAGAATTATGTTAGATGAATTTAGGGTAAAACGTATTATAGTTAATTGAGGGGGGGTGAACGAGTGTGTACGCGTATGTGTAAATGTGTCTCCAGAAGTACGTATGTGAGCGAGTGTGCATGAGTGTGTGAGCGAGTGTATGTATGAGTGTTTGAGTGCGCTCGCGTATGTGTGAGTGTGTGAGAGTGTGTCTGCGTGCGCACCAGCATATAAAATATTTCAAAAATATATTCATCCTAATTTTTAACTAATATTTTGTAAATTTAATAATTCTATATCCTTTATTTTGTAAATTTAATAATTTGATGTTTTGTTGCTTATAATTTATTGCTTAGATTTTTTAATTGCAGCATAATTTATAAACCAAATCAAAATAAAAATTAAATCCTTTAATACCAATTAAATTATAGTAGATGCATAAATCATAAATAAAGTCATACTGATTAAGATAAATTAACACTAATCAACTTATAATATTAATTACATTAATTAAGAAATCTTAATTAAGACCAAATAATAGTGAACCGAGATCCTGATTAAAAAAAAATTAAAAAGAAAATTAAGAGATATCCTAAAATTTTAATTAGAAACTTAACTAGGATTTTATAATTTTGTTTCATTTAATTAGTAAATTTAAGATCGAAAATCTTAAACTTATTTAGGATCGACCTAAAGTTTCCTGTCTGACAATTAGTGTATGTCAAATATTTTTTCCATCGAATTGATAAAATTACATTATATGTGTGTGAGAGTTGATCGTCATATTCAATTTTTTCAAACGTATATGTAGTATTTGACAAGAGAATTTGACATACAGTAATTGTTGGATTTGTCCAGTTTGAACATGTCATGAATGCAACAAGACTCACATCTCACATCCTCCTGTATTTTAGTCCATTTCGAGAAGTTTCGAAGGTGCTTTTCACTTGTTTCCAGTGTACAGATTTATGTACAAACACGAGAAAGAGAAAGTGCTACCAAAATTTTCTCGAAATTGATGAAAAACAGGAGGATGTGAAATGTGAGTGTTGCATTTGTAATGGAAATTAGGACCTTTATCCTTGACAGCCGTGAATTTAATTATTTGTTCCGACCTTTTGCCCTGAGTATTTATGCCAATCTTAAATGACTTTAGATCCTTTGATGCGTCCACATCATGAAATTTTATTTAAAACTTGAAAAATTATTTAATGATGAGCTTGTAATAAACTCATAAGATGTGTTAAACTCATATTATTATTTGTGTGATAACAGATGAGAATTCTTCCGGATAAATCGTTTATGCACATGGGGAAAAAAGATATGTATAGTTTGAAAGACACCAGATTTAAAAATGGGCTTAAAGCTTTTTTAGATTACGCAGATAAAAGCCCAAAACATAGTCATGATGGACTCTTGTTCTATCCTTGTAAGAAATGTAAGAATAAAGCACACTTTCGACGTGAAGTGATAGAAAAAAATGTGTTTGCAAAAAGTTTTGAACCGAACTACAGACATTGAAATTACCATTGCGAGAGAATACATGATGAGAAAACGAGGATAGATAGTAAGATCGCAGTTTCGTAAGCTGAATTGCCGACGGGTGGCAGAATAGATGACACACATGAGATATTGGAAGATTCGTTTGCTAGAGAGGAAATGAATGATTTTGAACCGTTTGAAGGCCCCAATAAAGTAGAGGAATTATAGAAATTTCTAGAGAAAAACGAACAAAATCTCTACGGAGACTATACGAAATTTAGTATGCTGTCATTTATAATAAGGCTTCTACATCTGAAGATGATCAGCGGGATGACTAATGAGCACTTTGACGTGCTTCTTGATCTTTGACGCAAGGTAATTCCTGAAGGAAAGGAAAGTATTCCAGAGAATCATTACCAGACAAAAAATATTGTTAAGACACTTGGTTTTTCGTATGAGAACATCGATGCATGTCCTAACGGCTGTGTGCTGTATCGCAAGAATTACGCGTCTCACGATGAGTGTCCCACTTGCAACTTGTCTAGGTGGAAAAATATTAAGCGAAATTCAATCGCAGAAACGTCTGATGTCAACAAAAAGAGTAAAAAAACTTCAGCCAAAGTCCTTCGTTATTTCGCCTGGCTAAAAGCTTGCAAAATTTATATATTTCAAAGGACATGAAGAAGAGCATGTGATGGCATTTCGATCGTCGGATCAAAGACGGGAAGCCGAAGCATCCAGCCAATACAGAAGCACGGAAGCAATTAGACAATGTTGATCATTTGGGGATGGGCCGAGAAATGTACGTCTAGATTTGTCACCCGACGGTTTCATGTCTTACGGACTCATGAGCTCTAGTTGATCCACATGGCCGGTATTGCTTATGCCTTACAATCTGCCTTCCTGAATGTATATGAAATAACCGAATATGATTCTTTCCTTATTAATTCCTGAAAAATACTCACCTGGCCAGAACATCGATGTTTATATGGAATTTTTAATTGAAGAGCTGATAGAACTTTGGAAACATATAGTAAAGACATATGATGCGTACGCCGAGAAGAAGTTTAGAATGACATGTTATCTGGATGGTCTACCTACGCGAAGCATGCATGTCCATCATGTGGTCTTGATTATAGTGCCTTACAGCTTAAGACACGTGATAAGTTTTGCTACTGGCTTCATCATAGGTAGCTATCGGCGAATCATCCATACAGAAAGATGGCAAATAAGTTTGATGGAATATTGGAAAAGGGTGAAACACCAAAACAATTGTCAGGAATATAAATTTTTGAGCAGATTTCATCGTGTCAATTCCAGTAAGGTTCTAATCGTTTTAACTCAGATGGTTCTTTCAATAAACCAAAAACAAAACGGAAGCGATCCGAAAATAACGAATTGTTGAGTGTGTGGAAGAAGAAAAGTATATTATGGAATCTTTCTTACTGAAAACATTTGTTGATTCGACACAATATTGCTACTATACATGTAGAGAAAAATGTGTTTGATAATATTACTGACATATTGTTACAGGACGATTCTAAGTCCAAAAATAAGTTGAGTGTTGCAAGTGCTTGGAGGAGCTTAGAAATCGACATAAATTGCATCCGGTGCTTCATGATGATGGTGTCTATGAATTACCAGATTCGAACAATGGAATATCGAAATTGGCTATGAAAAGATTTTGTGAGGTGATAAAGATTATCAAAACCCCAGATGTGTACTCCTCTAATATAGCAAAGAATGTACAGGTCGAGCCATCAAAACTCTTGAATCTTAAAACTCACGATTGTCATATCCTTCTGTGTCAATTGCTTCCAATAGCTCTTCGACATAATTTGCCATCCAGTGTCACCAAAGTTTTGATAGAATATTGCCACTTTTTCAATAAACTTTGTTCTAAAGTGATAGATGTGGCCAAATTAGAGGAGTTGTAAAAGAGTATTGTTGAAATATTCTGTAAGTTGGAGATGATATTTCCACCATCTTTCTTCATCGTCATGGTCCATCTTTATGTGTATCTAGCTACAGAGGCAATGCTTGTTGGACCTGTCTTATATAGGTGGATATATCCAGTAGAAAGTAATATATTTTTCAGTCAATTGTGTTATTTAATTCATTATAATATTCATATTTATGTAAAGTATTCATTGACGTTTTAGATACTTTGGATTCTTGAAACGGCAAGTGCGCAATAGAGCTCGACCGGAAGGGTCAATAGCCAAGAGTTATTGTGCCAACGAATGCCTCAACTTCACTTCTCGTTATTTACATGAAGTTGAAACAAGATTAAACCATTCTTCTCTAATTAACGATGACCAGCTATCTCATCCATAAGGGGAGGATCGATCCTACCGGAGCGAGTAGCTCGATCAAGCGCATTCATATATCCTTAATAATCTTGAAATTACTACCGATCACAAAAGGTATATAAATTATAAATTTTAATCGTGTCAATATTTTGAATGTCTATATCTAGATATGCTTAAATAATTAATACTGTTATTCTTTCAGCCGACATATTGAAGAACTTACGAATGCAATTTCCGAAAAGGGTGCTAATTGGAATATTAATCAAGAACATAAGAAACACTTTCCACGGTGGTTCCGTAAACACGTATATATGTCTTGTATATTTCACGTTTCACATGCATATATCACATATAGCTTATATATTTTATGTATAAATGCGTTGTAGATTGAAAATGACATAGCAAAAGAGATCGAATTTCCGGATGTAATCGTGCGATTTTCTAAAAGTCCTAGTACAAAAGTGAATTGATACGGTTCATATTGTATTAATAACCTAAAATTTCTTACGACCGAGAAATTGACTACCCAAAACAATGAGATTTATTGCCCGTTTGAATAAACGTATTTCTCAAGTTCCCATGATCAAAGACCGCATGGAGGAAAAAAAATAATACGGTCAGCTGAAGGATATAATAGAGCTATTTTATGGGAGTAATGAGTAAGAAAGATTTGTTAAGCTCAAAATTCGTTGATGCGCTTGCATCCAGATAGATGAGTACGGTTTTCAGTTTGTCAATCTCAATAAAAAAAATTTATCGAGATGATAAGTTCATGTTAGCTTTACAGGCCGAGCAGTGTTTCTATGTCAAAAATCATAATCGTGAAGAAATTTGGATTGCATTGCTGGCACCTTCCAAATCCTTGTTCGATAGTTTTACCGACGAGCTTGATCTTGATGAAGCAGATCCACTTGATATATCAAAAAATTTGCGCTTGTAATAATTTATATGTGTGTTTGTTATAAACTTTGCAGATATAAACAATTGTACTCAATTGATATATGTTATAAAGTTTACAGTTGTAAAAACTTATAATCACTTGCATGTAAATGATATATGAAAAACGTTGCAGTTCTAATCACTTGTAATGTATTGATTTGTTAGTTTAATGATTTATGCATATTATATATTTTTTATCGTCATTACTTTTGCATGAAATAGAAGGGACGAAAAGGTATATTCAGAAAATTTGACAAAGCATTTTCTTCAAAGTAAAGAGATCGAGATACTTCTCCATCGACACAGCCTGATCCCGAGAGTAGAGAAATATATTATGAGTTTTAAATAATCGTTGACCGCATTATTTTATTCAAATAACTATTGCATTGATTATAATAAATTAAAATGTGTAGGTAAATCTGATCAGGAGGATGCAGGTCCATCAGTACAGTATGATTCATATGCATACCTAAACGAACAGTGCATGAACTTGAGTAGAGAACCTTGGGCATTCTTGGATTCTATCACCGATGAGTGAATTCATACATTGTCTTTTTCTCACGATTTACAAAATGAAAAACTGTATCGAGATAAGGACAATACGAAGGCACTGACGCGATGGGCTGCTGCTCGAGCTTAAATCGATATGATGATAAATGTAGCATACATAAGTATTGATGAGGCACAGGCTGCGGGGATAATCTGATCCGGTTTGAACACCACAGAAGAGCTGTTGCAAACGAAATTACGAAATACAATATGCGTGGAAAAAGGACAATTCCGCAATGGGTAGGCGGGAAGCCCGTAAGTCCGGGTATGTGGGTATACATTTCCACGATTATATTGGTATTCTCGTCCGCAACACCGACTTTTGGAACGTGGGCTTCACGTTTACAGATAACCCATGAGAAGCATACGTATGGACTTGGCGCTCACTCTTGCTAATACATAACTCAATTATATTTCAATATTACATGCATACATGTTATATGTTATAAATTTATTAAATAATATATTTATTAATCTGTATTATAGAAACATTTCATCTTAGAAGACGATATAGACGGACATTGGACGTATGTCCGGTATGAGATGTCACAAATATTCAAGAGATGGTGTCAAAAATTGACGAAAAAATTCAAACAGTCGGAGAAATTTACGGATGAATAGGAACGTTTTGCTGCTCTTCCCTCCATCATCTCTAGAGATCAGTTTGCGTTTCTCCTATTGTGTTGGGATATAACCGAAATAAAGGTAATTAAAAATATACTTAAATAATTTGAATATCAAATTTAGATTAAATTACATTTATAGATACTATCTTCAGAATAAGAAGTATGAGAAATGAATAAACAGAACCGAGAGAAAACCACATATTACTATATGGTGGATCGGTTCCTGCTGATCAGTATAGGGCTAATTTGGTTAGCTTATTTTTAATTATATAAATGTTCAATTTTTCAATTTCATCGTTATATATCTTCACGTATAAATAAATCAAATATCCGTTACAGGAGAAGGATGGTAAAAGGCCAAGCCTCCCTGAGACTTGGGAGACATTGCATATGAGAGAGGGCATGTTAGAAGAAAAGATGGATATAGGCACTCAATATGTGGTAAGCTTGCATTTTTCAATTATTTTAAGTAAATTAATTACACTTGTTAATTTCGTAAAGAAAATTAATTATTGTTTTATTTATCGAAGGAGGATTTTGCAGAGGCGAGGAAGAGTTATCGGGAATCAAATCCCGAATATCCGGCCGACAATTTTCTTCCTACGGAGGTCGAGATATCTATTATAGAGCAGATTCTCTCAGTTGAAGGGACACGGTCGTATTCTCCTATATGGTAACCCCGTTAGTCTTTTGCGGTCTGGTTCCAGAAGAACTATTTCAAGTTCATCAACCGCTCGCTCCAACCAACAATCGGCTGAGATATAATGGATCAATGAGCTAGAGGAGCAGCCCAGGAGTAGGGATGAAGCAAATAAGAAGAGGGCGGAAGATAAAGCGTCTTGGAGAGTGGGAACAATTCTCGCAACAATACGTTCCGTCTCCGCAATCGTGGTCCGTACATGGTCCATTGCTGCCGTAGCTGGTATATTATCCTCCATCGACGCAGCGACCGTATTACCCTCCCCGATCACAGAGAACGCCGTGCTATTCTTTTCCTCCGCCTCCGCAATCACAAGGAGTGTACTACGCTCGGCCTCGGCCTCTGCCTCCGCCACAAGATCCTTATTATCCTAACCCTCCACCACAGGAACCATATAATCATGATCAGCCGACCCCACAAGAAGGGTTATTAGGTAACTTTTTCGTAGGAGGTCTTCGATGATGTGAATCGATATTATTCAAGGTGAGTTTCTAGTGGAGATGGTAGCGGTGGGAGTTAGTGAGATATGTATAGTTATTATTTAAAGAAATTTAAGTATACAATTAAACTTTGTTGAGTTTTGATATTTAAAATTCATGTTGTGTATTCGTAGAGTTCTTATAAGCTAACGGCGAAAGGATTATGTTTTGACGATGGAAATGGCGGGAATTAGTGAGATACGTATATATATGTGTTAGTATAGCTAACATTGTTTCGAAGATTATAATTTGAGTTCATATATTTATTTATTTGTTTCAATTCACAGTTTTGAGTGAGCTGCGATTGCGCGTAATTTGGAGATTTTTCGTATTGTTGGACATATATATAGCGTATGTATTGTGTTGTTCTTATTCAAAACAATTTAGTTTATGTATGCTTGTTTATTAAAAATTTAGTTCATATGTGTTTGATTGAGTTGTTTATATTGGTGGATATATCGTGGATAATGTTTATATGTTGGTTTGTATGCATGTGTATGTTCGTATTTGTTGTTGATCCTTGTTGGATATGTTGTGGATTGTGTATATATATTAATTTGTATACGAAACGCTATTGCGGCGTAATATATTGTGATTTTGTGTATTATTATATTGAATATAGTATTTTTCTGTAATTTTTTTCGAGAAAAAATAGGAAGTAGCGACCTTATTAGCTACAAGAACGGTCGCTCATACCTTATCAGCAAAGAACGGTCGCTCATACCTTATCAGCGACTGTTCGCTGATATTAGGAAACAATTAAATTCGTTCGGATATCCACATGTCTCCTTATTAGCGACCTGAGCAAACGGTCTCTGATACATATATTAACGACCGTTCTTATTACAGACCATTCATGAACAATCACTATTATATGTATCAGCGACCACTCAATCAGCGACCGTGTTTTAGCGACAATTTAAAATATAAACGGTTCATGATATTTTGGAGACCGTTTTATACGGTCACTAATAGCGGTTGCATGTAATAGTGATAATTTGTGCACTGGTTAACCATACCGCCGCTAAAATCTTTGAAACTAATTAAATATGTTCATATGTTATTTACAAACAGAAAAAAACTTGATAGACTTTAATATGATCCAAATTGACATATCTCAGTAGTAAATCAATAGAACAAAATAGTGAAGAGATGATATCTTTTGAAGACTTCTCATCGAAGAAATTCAATTTAAACATATTTAGTGAACCATGAAGTACAAATTAACACTTACATAATGTCTTTACTCAGGAACCCTCCGAACTTATCTTGAAGAACCAATGGAACATCCCAGTGAAATATGGTCACAAAGGGTATTATGCCTGCATACAGATAGTGATTAATTTTCAAAATTCATTACTGATGAAATTAATTGGATGATAAAATGGAACATTAATTCAATTTTTGATGATTACCTTGATCTTTACATTCATTAATGACATTATTGTAGTAAGCCACTCCCAGATGGTTTACATTTTCTCCATCTGTAAATTAATTAACGTCCAAACAAAAAATCATTAAAGTGTATACAATCGAATCTGAGTTAATTAGTGAATAAATTTGAGGGCCAAACTTTTAATCACTCCTCTTGCTGGATGTAAACCAGCTGGGTTCTTTATAAATCATCGTAATGTTAATTTGTAAATTCCACTGCATCACAACTCTAAAGTAATGAAAAAAAACCGAGGTCTACCAATTTATATTTTTATAGTAGGCACCATTTCAAGTAATTAAGTAACCTTTTTATGGTTTTACCTGGCAATATCCTGGACCAAGAGATGGAGAAGCGATATATGTCCGCATTCATTTCCTTCAGTAACCTGATATCTTCCTGCAATTAAAAATTAATAGACATGTACGTTAAAAAATTTACATAATAAGACAAACAAAATTATTATAGAAAAGTTAATCAAGACGGCCCTCTTTTAAAACATATAATTTATACTCACCTTGTATTTATGGTACCCGTCTGTCGCAACATTTCCGTTGCTCCCGTCGTCGATTCTATCTGATAATTTAAGGAAACAAAAAGGTTCAACCATTCCGGTGAGTTTGTGTAAGTTCTATTATGTTTTTTTATCAACATCTATTGCTTACATTTTTTTTTTGCACATTACAGACGAACATTAATTTTTATTTCGTTGGATATATATCGAGAAATTTTCTCCAATGTGTGAAAGGTAGAACAAAATGCAAATAAGAATTCGCTATGAGCTATTTCTTCAAAAACTGTAACCCCACTGGAAAGTTAATAAATTAATGAAACAATACAGATTAAAATGGACAGATACTTACTTGGATAAGTCTGGCTGTACCAATCCCATATGCTTGGCGTTCTTCCATCTTCATTCCAAGCTCCTTCTGTCTATATATTTACACATATATATAGACCGCGTGTACCGAAATACCAAATTAGGAGGGGGGCCGGCGGCGGAGAACGGTATTAAATAAAATGTTATGGAATAAAATTACAGTCTGGCATGCATGGTTCACCTGATAAGCAGCAGAGGCAGCACCAAAGATGAAGTCGGGAGGGAAGTCGGACCTCTTGGGATCCGGTTCGTGTTGATCAAGAGAAAAAGGGATCGGAGCAGACGCAATTAGAGACTTATTAATCTCAGTACTGATACCACTGGGGTTTGATGCATCTCCTCCAACTGAGCAAACTATGGAGCTACTGGAAGCAGTCCTGCTCCTATTAATACTAATGCCTTGAATATTTGGGACGAAGACTTTGGATGCCTTGAATAATTTGAGAGAATTATTAGGCAACCATTCCTTCTTCAAGTTTCTAGTTTGAGTAGGAGAACTACTACTGGGAGAATAAAGCTGAAGTGTTTGTGCCATTATCGATCACTGCGCAGATCAATGTTACTGCAGTGCAAGTCTTTTTTTTTTGCTTTGCTTTGCTTTGCTTTGCAGCTGAAGTGGTACAATTTTGAGTCCCTTTATATAGAAGATATAAAGGGAGGTGATCGAAACCACCAGGATCGCGAGGCGTGTTATTTAAAACGATGAAGGAGGCTATTTAATAACTTTAGTTGGATAATTAAATGTGAACGCAATAAATATCAATGAGACAGGTCAAGTCTGCAAATGGGAACACTGAGAATTTAAGACGATTTAACACTCTTAGTTGACTTCATTATTGAATAGACTCTTTTGGACTAATAGATGCAAGATTTATTTTCACGGCATGTCTCTTACTAATTGAGCCTGCGTTTCATTAAAAGACTTTAACGGGACCGCAAAAGGAAACAAAGCAACACATAACGAGTAGGGGGGAGCAGGGAACAAAAAAACCCTAACAAAAACTGCCGCAAAAACGAACAAAAAGACTACCAACAGAACTGAAATATCATGCCCGTAATAAAGATGAGGTCTCTCCTCAAATCCATCCTCTAATAATAGCGCCGATCGCCAAGGTATACAAATATACTCATCCCGTGTGCCTAGTCTGCTTGTCTTTCCCATCCTAACCCATCAAAGGTGCAGTAACGCTCTCTGCGATCTCCTCCAAAATACGAGCTCTTGCTCTCTTTCGCACCTGCTCCGAAATCGTCACCGTCTAGAATTAAATTGTTGTGTCAATCCTACCGCCAAACCCAAGTATAAATATTATTGTTATCGAAAATTCTGTCGAAATTTCGCTTTTTTCAAATCAACCAACATGTGGCTGACGCCCGAGATATCCCAAAAAGATAAATCTGCTCAAGGAATAAATTCTTAAATATGAACGCAATAAATATCAATGAGAGACGTCTACAAAGCAAATGGGAACAGTGAGAATTTCAGACTTTTCAGTCCACTGTAAGTCTTTATAAAATCTCTTCTACACTATAAAATCCTATTAGCCCAGCCGTAGTTATTGGTATTTTATAACATACATATGTACGTGAATTTTTGCACACATTATTATATTGGGGTGGGGTGCGGGGATCACATGGCACATAGTGGGGGGATCACATGGCACATAGTGCCTTGTATCACAGCAATCCAATCAAAGTGAAGATGCCAAAATCCTAGAATGAGGACAATAATGTGCTATTGATAAAATCTATAAAAGAATATAAAATACAATTTCAACTACTCTTAACAAATTTAGAAGACATTAAAATTTTAATATATTATAGGGTAAATTGTATATTAAAAAAAAACAAAAAACTTGGCCCCCTCTTGGAATGTCGAAAAAGCCCGGAACCTTTTCCTTGGTTAAACAACCCCTTGACCCACTCTAAATTCATGTTGTGCCTTTTCAATTTGGTAAATTCGTATATTTCAAAATTGTCCATATTCATATGCGTTAATCAGCTTGTTCCAATACTAAAATCTTAAATATATAATATTGTAATATCTAAAGTGTTGCATATATATATATATATATATATATATATATATATATATATATACTGTTTTTAGTCCATTTTTTATGTCTAAGCATTCCATGATCTTACTAACTTCTTGACCGACGGTTTCCTATAATATTTAATCAGTGTCTATAATATCTAAGCGTTTACCTAGAGTATATTTATGTCTATCCAATTTTATTTAAAATCTAAACAATTTCTAGTAATATCTACGTAGTTGCTTCTAATATCTGATTACTTTGCAGTAGTATCTAAGAACCCCCGCTTTCCCCTCTGCTGAAACCCTCTCCAAGTGACAGGAAAGAAAAGAGAAGGAAGGAGGAACGGCGAAGGAGTAAGAGGAGGGAAGAGGAATGACGGAGAAAGGAGATGAGGGAGCGATGAAGGACGGAGAAGCGGTGAAGAGGAAAAAGAGGGAGGGGTAAAGGAGGACGGAGAGGAGGGAGGAGCAAAGGAGAGGAGGATGGAGAAGGAGTGGAAGAGGAGCGACCGAGGAGTGGAGGTTTTGGATCGAGAGATCGAGGAAGAAGGTGAATAGCAGAAGTCAATTTTGAAATTCCGACATAAAACAAATGAGTCTATTGCTGGGGATATGGCCAAGGGTTTCTTGCCTAAAATGTTTTTGTATTGAGAAAACGGGCCTCGCAGAGACCTTGCAGGCCCAAAATTGTTGGTTAGTTGTGCTCACTCTGCATCAAAAGTAAAGAGACGGAATGCACAAAAATTAAATTTTGAGCAAGCACAACCAACTAAACCCTTAGTGATCAAACCATAAGTCTAAACAAACAACTATAAGGAGTTAACCTACTAAGAGGAAGGGTTATACCTAAGGATACGTGTCCTTCGGGTTTTCAAAATCCTTCCTCTCGTGCTTCTAGGGATCCTTGATCAACCTTACTTGAGAGCCTTCTTGATCATAGATGATCCACCCGAGAGTTTGTAGTCTAAACTTGGCTTCACCAATGAAACAACTTAATAATTTAGTTTGCTAATATAAATTACTAAGATGATATAGTGAGTTGTTCTAGTGTATTTCTATCTCTCTTCTACCCATGATTCTCAACTCAAGAGATGGCAGGGAGGAAGATAAAGAAGATGAAGGAGGAGCTCAAGAAAGACTAGTGATGAGAGAGAAGCAAAATGGTGAGAATGAGAAAAAAACTCATGAGAGAAAAATATCAACCATGGTTTTGTATAAACCAATTTTCAAATATAATATAGCAGTCATACTTGAATAGTTAGCACAAATGAATATACAATTCATTTGTCAATACTATTTAAGCATGGTTGTCACAATTCTCACCTCACTACCTTTACACCTCATTTTCCATTTAAAAGAATAATGGATAAATCAAAAATAAGATGTCTACATTCTAGAATGTTTTCCGTATAAATACGGAATACACTCTACCGTATATATAAACCTATATTCGTATCAAAATACGAATACCCAAAGAGATAGAATAACACAAAAAATATAATACTAGGATACATATCAAAATATGTATATATAAATTATTAAATCAATACCTGA
This sequence comes from Agapanthus africanus, assembly GCA_030015575.1. Lineage (NCBI taxonomy): Eukaryota > Viridiplantae > Streptophyta > Magnoliopsida > Asparagales > Amaryllidaceae > Agapanthus > Agapanthus africanus. The sequence continues at coordinate 192,604,196 of JASDDO010000024.1, read as the reverse complement.
TTTAACAATCCGGCTTAATCTTAAGCCGGCTAGTATTATCAACCGTCCGATCAAAAGTCCGGGTATTTAGTACAATCATTTGATCGGAATCCTGCACATATTAAAATACGGCTACTACATCATTTCGCCTGAACCAGGAAAACCCTCGGTGTGGGACTCTAAAGACTCGACAGTACGCTGGCAGTAGGTTTAACCACAAGCACGTCAGCGGCACTAGCTGTATGTAACAGCTACCCAGATACCTGTCGAAAAGAAGGCAAATAAGCAAGCTCATCCAAATCCTACTGAGTATATCCGTAACAATCTCCGTACAGTCTGATCTCTTCGTCTAAGATTATCGCATACCGGGTCTAGGGTATTGTAAACTTTAGACCCCTACTGACCCGATAAGTATCGATATGGCTCAGAACCGATCTGAGAAACTACTGATCTAACCATCATTAAATCTCAACTGCCTTGTCCAAGATCTTATGGTTCTGGCTAACCTAATACAGTGTTGTTGGATATATGTATGCCCTAGAGGCCATTATATAATAGTGGATGCATCGGTATGTGTGTGTGTATTCATATTCAGGGGACATAGTTGCTCGACATGATAGTATGCTATCTGGTTGTATTTTATCTTGACATGTTCATTTGATCATGCATCTTACTCATGGTACATGTTGATAAAACCCTTAGGATATTTGCTTGACTACTGAGATTATGATGCGGACGATACTAGTGGGACATGTGTAGTTTATAAGCATATCCTTGAAATGTTCCTAGTCGTGGGTGTATCGAGATGGGGCATCGATATTCCAGAGTAGACTAGTGTATACGTTACTTGACCCATATGATGGGCAGTGGATGATCCCATATCCATTGGTGTGGTGACACCAAAGACCGTATACGGGTGCTCAGTGAGACTGGGTACACTGAACGGACTCGCCGAGAACTCCTATGTGGTATTATATCTATCGTCAGATAGCAGTTCTCAGGTGACACTGGTACAGGTTAGTCTGTAGACCCGAGATCGTCATAGTGTCTTGTGTGTCCTCCCATTGTATTTTGATCTCCACCCTACCACGGCTCTACTGAGTCTTGCAAACAGGTGGATTTTGGTTACAGTCCCGAGGCACATGGAGGCAATGAGCGATAAGAGGGGTTTCGTCTCTCCCGGTATTAGGGGTTGATGTTGCGCCATGTACGATTGGCTATAATAGGAAGTCCCTGACCAGGGCTGATGAGATTTACTGATAAGTGTTATCAGTAGTTTCTCGATCTGTTATGAGCCATATACCGGCATGACTTATTGAGTTATTGGGGTCGACGATGCCATCCCTAGACTTTATATACAGCATATTTGACGAAGAGACCGGACTGTACAGTAAGTGTTGCCAGTTGGCTCGACGGGAGTTTTGACAGGTTCGCTTGTGTTTCTTCTGATCGTTCAATACCTGGGAGCCGTTACGTACATCTTGTGCCACTGACGGTTTATGGGTATATGATATGATCACTGCCTATTGCTAGCGTATTGACGAGTCTTAGAGTCCCACTAAGGGGACTCCTAGCTCAGGCGAAAAGATGTGGGGTGCATATGAGATATGCGCGGGAGCTCGATTAAATGCGTGTCTTGGATACCGTATTTTAATCGGGAGTTTACTATTGGGCGAGTCGTATGTGATATGACCGGGTTATTAAATCAAGTATTGATTTAATATTAAGTCCATTAGCTCATTTATTAAAACCTATTTCTTTATGTTGCATGCATGAGTGTATGTATATATTGATATGGATGCACACATGCAAACATACATGTGTCATGGTTGATGATGCATTGGTGGCGGCAATGCAAGACTCACATGGTAACATATTTATATATTTTGATTATTTAAGCAAAACAAAATGGAAATAAAATCATGGTTGACTAGTCAACTCTCTTCTCTTGTGTTGACCAAAGTTAATACCATGGTTTCATTGCCCATGGTTTTGCTTAACCTCAAGTCTCAAAATATCTAGATATTTTGTAACCATAGTTAGGCATGACATAATTCTAACTCATTTTGGATTATGTTGCATTATTCTCACTTGAGTCAAGTTTAGCCACTCATCTTCTTCTTTCTCCTTCAAGCTCTCTAGGGTTTCAAACGTGAGAGAAGAAAATAAAAGAAAAGGTTTTGAAGTGAGATCCAAACCCACATCACCAATCTATGTTAGCCTAGCCCATTAGTGTAGGTTGTTTGCTCCACTTCTTCAAAGATCAAGTGAAGTAAGGAGCTTGAGCAAATGGACTTCGTGGTGGATCATCGTGGACTTGGAAGGATTTAAGCGAACCGGTTCAAACCCTACTAAATCCAAGGAGTCACAAGAGGAGGTTTACATAGGTTGTATTACTTACCTCTTCGTGTTAGACACTTGCAGTATGTGATACTAGTTGTTGTTACCATATTTTTCTAGTTAGATTCATGGTTGGTAATGTTTAGCACCCCCTAAAATTTTAATATAGCATGTGTGATGCAACCCAAAACCTAGGATGGTGCTAGAGAATCCCTACAGTGGTATCAGAGCGAGGCTAGAAACTTAGACGATGTTAGATAAATTATGAAACTGAAACAACTCCGAAATCATGATATTCTGAAACCCTAGAATGTGCTCCCTGTCGTTTTTAAAATGGGCTCGAAAAATTATTTTAGCAACTGCAGAAGTTTGTATGTGATGCACTGAGAACACTAGACAAAAACGAGGCCCACCCATCGGTTTTTGACCGAGCACATGGCTCATATTTCCGGCCCGGCAGGCCCCCCTGTCTCTAAACTGCCTCGTTTTCCTCTGGTCCTCTGGTCTATAGATTTTGGGGTTTCAGGTGTTGTTAGTTTAGCCCAAAATTTCATGTGATGTTAATTTTGCTTAGGGGCTAATTCGGAGTATTTCGTAGTCGTAACTTTAACATTGTTTTGGTAACTTAGACGACGTTTAACAGTTCGAACGAATATCAAATACCACCTCATTACTCTCGCTGAAAATTTTCAAGTGCTGGAATTTTCCAAGTTAGATATATTCGAAAGTTCATGCAAGTAACCCTATGAACCCTCTAGAGGAACGTAACCCTAACTCGATACTATGACCATCGAACCGCGGCTAAACCTTAGGGTTTGCCATAGTCCCGTGGCGCCATAGGTGAGGCAAGGGTTGACCCTTTTACGGTTGGTCCATTGGTACTATGCCGTGTTTTGGGTATTTTAGCTTTGCGTAAGTGTTGAGTTCTCGAGGTAATTTGTGTGTGTTTGTTGATTCGATCGAAACGTTTAAGCATCGTCTAGATATTTATGAATGTGATACAATAATTGGAATCTACACTAATTAGTTTTGTGAAAAGTAATTAGTTGCGTGTAAATATAATATTTTGGCCTCGGTAGAATCGGGAATCTTGTCGAATTACCCGACTTCTTTTGAAAAGGTGTTTTCATAGTTGAGACCCAAATGTAAGATTTGCATCGTTAGGCATGGAATCCAGAATATGTGATATTCCGGGTTTATGATGTCTAAAGGCAGTGTTGATTCCAATTGTTATAGTTTTTCACTTTCTTTTCTGCGACCGTAAGTGTAGTATGTGGTGTATCGCCGGTTTCGTTGCTATACATCAACGACAATTGGGGTACGCATACTTACTTACGTTGATGATATGTGATATTATGTGTTGCTGAGATATGATGTACATGATCGTCATGAATGAATGGCCGGGGGTTTGATGTGAGATGATAGTTTTTCTTTTCATTCATATAAAATTAATTGTATGTAATATTCTTTTATTGGGCACTTCCGGATTGAGGATGATGTCACCATTGTTGTATATTATTTACTTTTCCGCATTAGAATAGACCCAAGGAGGGGAGAACAAGTGACCGGGTTCTAGGGTTCAGTGGGAGGCCATCTCGAGGAGTCGAGACCGGGTCTCCTAAACTATAGAATTGGTAAGGTCACTTGCCGCTCTCGTAGGGGTCTAGGGATGTGGGCTTGGCTATTCATCGCGACCATGGAATCCGTATTTTCTATTGTTGGCTAAATACAAAATACGGACCTCCTAGTATATCATGTATTTTCATATATGTGCTTCTGCTGTTGATATTATGTAATATGATCACTTTATATGTTGAGACGAATGATGTATTATATATATGATATATAATAAACGTTGCTTATGTTTTGCATCCGCGCTAGTCCTGCCCCGCTATGCTGTTAGTTAACTATCCTAATGGTACATAACAGGACATTGTGGTGAATGCGAATGGCATAAGCGTACGTTCTATTTTCGTTTCTTTTCTGTAATGGCTTAAAAACTTAAATGATGGGACTATATTAATGAGATTAATGTAAACAAAAAGGAACCTAAAAAGATGTTGTAGTATCAGATTTGAAACCTACTCGGCTTTTTATGAAAAAACAAGTTTTCAAATTGCGGAGCTTAAGCCACTCCTTTTAAAACCATTGGATTCTACAATGATATCAAGTTCAAAGCGTTAAAGGTTTTCTTAAAAACTATTCGCAGCCCTCCGTCATTTTAGGAAGTAGAGTACTTAGTATTCGTGCTGCGTATTTTGACTATAGTTAAGGCGCAGTGTACGGTAGCTAAGTGATGTCTTCCTACACAGCATATGATGCGATTAGTTAGGACATTCATATGATTATGTTGACTATAATTAAGGGTCATATGGGTGGGTCTAGCTAATCACGAAATGACGGGAAGAACTTGACTAGTACTTATGATATGTTGACTATAGTTAAGGTTATGAGTGCTAGTGGTAAAAACCATATCGGGTGTTTCAAGAGTTGAAATTTGCAATGAGATTGCATACCTTCTATGTGATAGTAGGATCCCGATCCCACTGTGAGCAATAGTTGCTCCCGGGAGAGTATTGCACTTTACAATTAGCTAATCCATTAGGTGTCTAGAAAGGTGTCAACGGGGCTACGCCTTCCGGGAGAGTTTTGCACTTGATATCCATTCTCTAATTTGTCGATACACCTAATTCTATATGATTACAATTTCATTTCACCGTGATTTAGTAATGTAAAAAGTTCTATTGACGGTAAACCGTTAATTTTGCACCCACTAAATCTACGGTGAAATGGTGTTATAATCATATGAAATTTAGTGTATCGACAAATTAGAGAATGTATATCAAGTTGAAAGATACCGATCGTCGAATAAAATGGTGGAGAGCGTAATTTTACCGCCATCTAAGGCAAAAAGCCTCCTGGGTCTACCCCTTCCACTCTCTCTCTCTATATATATATCTATATATATGTATGACAATTATTATCAAATTTTTACTAACAACTTAATTAAGAAGAGTACATGATAGTTTTCCGTCTCACCTTCAAATTTCTTTTTCCCACAATAAAAAAGTTAAAAAACACTCATTCTTTTCCTGTAAAAAATTCATTCAACCAAAAAACCCTAATTGAAGTGCATTAATTGCAAGGAAATTCTTATTTTACTGATTCTTACAAAATAATTTTTTTCCTAAATAAAAAATTAATATTTTGATTGTAAGCTATGTTTTGATAAGGGAAATCAAGAACATTGAAAATCTCTTGACAGATATATGCTTTTCTTTTAACGTTTTTGCTAAACTATTATTTAAAACATTAAGTTATCTTTATTTATTTAGTTTTGGTTTGAAATATCTATTTGAGACGACTTTCAAATTGGTTAAATTGAAACAAAGTCATGCTTAGAGATATGTATTAACTTATATATATTTAATCAAAACATGATAGAATTGGTTTAGTTTAGAACTTTGTTTTGCTAAAAAACGAACTCTAAAATACATCCACATAAATAAGTATGCGCCTTATTTCAAAATTACCACGGAACCTTATATAGAAAATGAATTTGAAATGCGATTTAATTCGGGAAAATGTAACATATTTTGTTCATATGTGTCGTCCCTATCTGTCTACAGTAACTTTTATTTTAATTCAAATACGCGCAACATATTTTCAGACGAATTGTCTATATTTATTTTTGTATGAGTTATTAGTATTTAATGTAGATTGTTGAAAAATATTTATGGAAAGTATTTTTTTCCTAGACAACCACCACACGTGCATGGTGCGGGGGCCACCTGGTGGTTGAATTTAGAGTGAGCTCAGCAGGATATCTTGCAAATGCAATCTTAAAAATAATGGAAAAAAGACTAGCAAATTAAAATAATTAATGAAATTGCTTTTTCTTCGCAGGCTTATGGCGCATACTTGGACACCGATGTCGTGGAAAGGTCAATGAGCATGATTGCTATGAAAACATAGTGCTCCACGACATTAATGTCTCTGTGTTCCTTTGGCCATGCATATCATGACCAATTGAGTGGCGGACCCAGAGTTTTCAATCAGCCAAATAGATGTGCAATAATTACGATTTTTACTGTCTTCATGTTTTTTTGGCATTTGCCCACTTGGTTATAATCATCATGCATGTATGTATTAAAACATATGATAGCATAGATTAAATTTAATAAACTTATTCAATCTATTATTTTTTTGAATGGCTGTATATGAAAGAATACTAATTCATAAATATACTAACAAAAATTAATAAGAAGAACATTTTTAAAGTAAAATATGTTATCGGCATCTATTCATGTTTTTTTAATCCATGTTTTTTTAATCTTCTCTATACCATAATTCTTTACTAACTCATCTTCTATCTAAACTCATCTTCTTCAATTTTACTTGCCATCTTTATTGTTGCTTATCCTAATTTCCGACTTCTTTCCCACTTTATTATTGACTTCCCTAGTTTTAACCGTCATGAGAGTGGAGATGCCGGAAATATGAGAGAAGATTGGTGGATTGAAAGCGGAGATAGGAGAATTAGATGACTTGGATCGAGATTAGGGATTTAGAAAGAGAGATGTTAGAAATTGAAAATGGAGATTGGGGATCGGAAGGATTGGATTGGGATGAGAGATTTGAAAACATAGATTCAAATTTTGGCAGTGGAGATTGGGGAAAAAATTGGGAAATTGGGAGAGAAAGCACATACTAAGAAAGAGCAAACCATAGCCGCTAATAATTTTTTTGAGAGAATAATCATGTGCATTTGATTATAAAGAATGAGGATAAACTTGGAATTTTTGCAAAAAAATTCTAAATATAACACAATCTATTTTGGATCTGAAACATCCATATTTTGTAAGTATTGGGTTTTTCCGTAATTTAGTAAATGGGTTTTCAATCAATTATCCACAATTTGGAAAATGCTAAATGGAAAACGACCTTACTTTCCTTCCACGTAAAATTGAATCATTGCTCAAGCTTGATTCAAACCGGCACTTGTTGGCTCGAAAGCCGGAACAACCCTTCCTCACTCATCATTTTTTTCTCACCATCCAAAGAGGTGGAAAGTCAATAGAAAGTTAAAAATAAAATCATTTTGATATCCAAACTAATTTTTTTTAATCTTTTGATCAATTTTTATTATTAATTAAAAAATATGTGTCAGGTCTTTATTCATCTCGGCTTCTTTTGTACTATCTTATTCTCAAATAAATACATTTTTTATATGGAAAGTGAAAAGAAAGTACTTGCCTGTAACATTTTGAAATATTTTAGATAATTAATTATTTTATTTATTTAATTAAAAATGTTATTTTAATTTTATTGTAATAAAAAGACCTTTTAATATGTGGTAGAATAATTTAGTAAAGAAAGTAGTTTGTTTATATAATAATAAGTGTCATGAGGGGTTTTGTGGAAAGTTTAATTCTTTGTGGAAATTGGAGATTGTGTGAGGGTTTTTATGTGAAAGGGTTAGGTCATGGTTAAGGCTAATTCAACCTCATAGATATCATACCCTAGGTTAAACATCAAACCCACACCTCCTACTTGCATGAATGAACTACTCTACTTCATGGTGACACTTCCACCTAAATTAACACTTCGTATCCTTATCTATTCCATAATTGTTCAGTTGGACATTAGGTTTAGAAAGAAAAATACTTAGTAATAATTCTCTACCTCAATTTGAATGAAAAAAGAAAAGAGAAGCTAAGTACTAGGGAATCCTTACCTCAACCTTCAAGCTAGGATTACATGTGCTTGTGCATCTTTGAAGGAGCCTTTCAGTTGATCATTCAATTGGTATAAGTTTTAACCCTGTAGATTTTAGTTCAATACTGTTTTAGTACAGAAGTATGATATTGGTATATATCGTATTTGGATGAATTATAGCTTTGTTTTGAATCTGCTATAGGTTAGTTAATTTTTAGCAAAATCAAGTAATACAGTAATCTTGTAAATTGGACCTAGAGTATACACTAGAAACACAAACCCATTATTTGAACTCTCGACCGGCGACAATCCCTATTTTTCCGAGCTCGCCGGTTTTTCTAAGGAGTTGGCTATTGAGTTTTCTAGGATAGCTCTCTGTATATATTTTAGGGTATCTGGTATAGTTAGATTATGTTATATGTTCCGTATATAAAATCTGGAAACAAATTCTTGTTTTGGGTTATAGTTCTAAGTACGATACGGATATTTCGTATCATGATTCTGTTTTTTCCTGTTACGAACAGCGAAGGGTTAGCTCAGGTTAGCATAAGTTTTAGATAGTTCACAATATTCTCACGTAGCATGTTTAGTATGTAAGTCTTGTAGTTTCACGTTTTCGCCGTATCGGAGTTTAACCGTTTCTTATACGAAAGTTAATTTCGATGTTAGGTTCGACCGCGGAGACTTCGGAGGCCGTAAGAAAAGGAAAGGGGTTGATGACATCCGAGTAGATTCGACGTATTCCGGTGAGTAGACTAAACATCTACCGGGTGATTTTGTATGGATGGCGTAATACGTCCGTGATTTTAAGTTTAGTTATAATTGTTTCCATTTACATTGTGTATAAAATTAGAATTAAGAAACTTCATCGTATGCATTCATATCTATAAATCGCCATGTTTAACAATTGTTAGGACACCGCACTAATTATCGACGAGTCATATTGCACGTGCATATACCTACATGTTACACTACACCTCATCGGTATTGACATATCACGTAACCACTTAGAACCTGCTATGTCACATATGATTCACTTCATACCATAAGCATCGTTAATAGTAGTTATTTTGCATCGCGGTTATTATTGACACTTATCATGTTTCCCTTTCAATTGTTATTAATTGTAGCACAAGATGTATTGGATTTTGAGAATTTTTGGTTTTGAGTTTTATACACTATTAAGTTATATTCAGTGGTTTTTCATGATTGATGTGATATGTCCACCATGAGATATCGTTTTTATGATTCGGTTTTATTCCGGACCGAGTAGGGGAGTTATACGGTTGCGGATTCTTACATTATCCGGACTCAGTGGGAGAGTATACAGTCAGATTCATGGTGAACCCGGTCGAAAACGAGGGGTAGGAAAGCCGTATTTGAGGCGGGGAGCCTAGCGAGAATACTCGATACCGGAGATAGTTGTAAAATACGGCGGATATCTGGTGGATACGGACCGATGTTACTTATTGACAGGATCGTTCGGGGAACGATGTCTGCTAAAACAGAAGATTTGTGTCGATGTTTGTCACTCCCCGCTTCCCAGTATACGGTGAAGGGGACGCGACCGGTCCGCTACGTATATACTCAGAAGTACATACGCTAAGCGTATCTAAGCAATATAAAATAAATACATAAGAGACAAGATATAATAAAAACAACAACTTTTATTTATAACATTCTTTTGTACAATGCATGAAAAGGAATTACAACTGAAATAAAACAATGCCTAAACAATGGTATAACAGGAAATGAAAAGTACTGAATGGAAAATGTACAATGAAACTAGAGCTTTGGTTCTTCAGCAAACTGGTCCAAGTCCTCTGCAGATGGCTCGATCTCTGCCGAGTCCAAACCATCTGACGACATTCAAAGAAGAAAGAAATAGAATGTCGTCAGCGAAAGGTATAAAGAATTTGGGGTCATTACAATGTTGGACACGGAAAATGAATCTTAAATTGGAAATGACCAATATTCAGAGATATTTGATGAGATTTCAGTATTGTGTTATACATTTATTTAGTACATATTCATGCATTAATATGATACTATACATCATGCTTATCTTGTCGCTTTTACCATTATTCCGGCATGCTTACAATATCAACTGTTAGATATTAGTTTTTCTCACTGAGTTGGCAACTCACCCCCGTTGTGCCTTAGTTCCTTACAGGAGACGCGTGGACGCATAGCAGCAGTGCGGATCCACTTGTCAACTTATATCGCTTATTTTGCTATGTGGGTTACATATACAGTGACCGCCTATTTTTGATATATGTATTTTGGATCTAGTATCACTCCATCAGACCCTATATATTTGACTTAGAACAAAATATGTTTGTATATATTTTGTTTTGATTGAGTGAGATCGTGTAGTGGTGTTAATTTATGGTTTCTTTACTTATGCATGAAATTCTTCGCTTGAGCGTCGTATTGTTGTTGCGTATTGATTTCCGCCGTTTGGCGTTATTTTTGCTCCTAACTAGGGATGAAACTTATTTAAATATTTTATAACCGATTTTATTAACAATTAAAAAGGAGGTGCTGTCGAAATTTTAAATGCTAAAAAATCAGTTGTTTAGATTTCATTTCTTAAAAATCATTCGACATGCTACCTCATTCTTCTTACTTAAAAATTGAAATTTTCTTAATTCCGCAAATGGGGTTTTGATCTTGGTTTCTGGCTTACTCAGATTGTGTCGGCATGTTTAGATGTCATACAATCTAAGTGCCGGTCACGCACCAAATTTTGGGTCGTGATAAAGTTGGTATCGAAGCTTAGGATTAACCTTACGGAACCGAGTAGTGATTTGAAGTTAGTAGGCTTTAAATTTCGTTATGTAGGTTGACCCTTGGTTTGATGGTGTAGGAGATTTAGGATGAGTAGAGTACCGTACATATGTTCCGCGGCATATTTACGCTACGATACTCAGCCTAAGTAACCTTAGGACGTATGTCTTGATTTATCCTTCCTTTGACTCTCTATTATTGCTGCTCCTATTCGTACACCTTATCAACTCTCGTTTCTTGTTCCAGTTGTTTTGGCTATGTGAGTTAGGCGAGCCGCAGCCAGGGATGCAGCTAGGACAAATCCGCCTGTGACGGCGACTGACGCACAGGACATTCCGGCGGTACCAGAGCATGTTGATCCTCCTCTTCCAGATAGACTGACTAGGATAGAGGAGGGCATGTTGGGTTTACAGCAGATGGTGGGGCAGTTGACTGAGGCCACCCGTGTTCAGAGACAGGATCAGGCATCTACGATGGTAGAGCCCGTTGTATAGCCCATGCAGACTGTCGCACTTGTAGACTCGAGGGTTATGGAGGTATCACTTCCGGAGTTTATGAGGTTGAGACCTCCGGTGTTTACGGGGACAGACGTAGCAGAGGATCCTCAGTCATTTCATAATAGGATGGCTAGGATCGGTAGGTCATTGAGATGTTCAGATGCGAGGTCGGTGAAGCTGACCAGCTTTCGATTAGAGGGACTTGCACAGACATGGTGTGAGTCGATGGAGAGAGGGAGAGCCACAGGTCTTCCTCCGGTGTCATGGACAGAGTTTTCTGAGGTTTTCCTTACCAGATTCCTTCTACAGAGCGTGAGAGATGCCAGAGCCAGCAGTTTTGAGACGTTTCGAAAATCTGCAGATATGCCGGTGGCAAAGTATGACTTGCAGTTCACCTAGTTATCACGCTATACTCCATACTTAGTTCCTACGGAGGAGCTCCAGGTGAAGAGGTTTGTGAGGAGCCTAGATACACAGCTATTCATTGCTATAGGCTCCCAGCATTTCGATACTTATACATAGGCCATGGACGCAGTGATGCGAGTGGAGGAGCGTCTGAATGAGACAACGATTGTTCCGGAGCCGAAGAGGACCAGATCTATTGGGTCAGTTACCAGGAAGTTTTGCAGAGGTCGAGGCAGACACCTTCCAGGCCGCAGTTTTGGTCGATGTTGGGCTCAGGGCCAGATGTTCAGCTCGTACCCCGATGAGCAGAGGCTGCAACCGACATGTTTTAGTTGTGGACGTTCAGGACATTACGCTAGGGATTGTAGACACCACGGAGGGACTGTATTTCGACAGGCTGTTTTACCCCCTCTACCTTCTACTTCGATGGCATTACTTCCTCCACCAGTTGGTACTATGCGCTAGGCCGTTGCACCGTGAGGTCGAGGTTTTGCAGGACGTTTTCAGAGAGGACGGGGAGACTGAGGGAGAGGACGTCAGGATGCTGGTAGGGGTCAGGCTCGGGTTTTTGCTTTGACTCTACAGGAGGCCTAGGCATCCAATGCAGTTGTGACAGGTACTCTTTCCGTATGTTCCTTAGATGCACATATTTTATTTGATCCCGGTTCTACGCACTCTTACGTGTCTGAACACTTTGCACTTTCTTTGGGGAGAGAGTCGTCGTTGTTAGAATTACCGCTTGTTGTGATTACTCTTGTGGGTGATTCTTTTGTAGCCCGACACGTATTCAGGTCCTGTTCAGTACGTATTGGCGATAGGGATTCGTTAGTCGATTTGATTTTCCTGAATATGCTAGATTTTGATGTACTTCTCGGTATGGATTGGATGGCCACTTGTCATGCTTACGTTGATTGTCGGGGGAAAGCGGTCAGGTTCTGTTTTCCAGGCGAACCGATTTTTGTTGTGTAGGGAGATTACAGTATAACTCTTGCCAACCTGATTTCTGCTCTTTGTGCGGGACGGCTTTTGAAGAAGGGTTATCATGGGTTCTTAGCGTTTATTCAGGACGTGGGAGCCTCTGAGGCCCCGTTGGACCAGGTTCCGATCGTACGAGAATTTCCTGATGTGTTCCCTGCTGAGTTACCAGGATTGCCGCCTGATCGCGATATCGAATTTTGCATTGACTTGATTCCGGGTGCGGGGCTTATTTCTATACCGCCTTATCGGATGGCCCCGACAGAGCTGAAGGAGCTCAAGGGTCAATTGCAAGAATTGCTTGACAGGGGGCTCGTTCGTCCGAGTGTATCGTCGTGGGGAGCTCCTGTCTTATTCGTTAAAAAGAATGACAGCAGCATGAGATTGTGCATCGACTACAGGTAGCTGAATCGAGTTACGGTGCGAAATAGGTATCCATTACCTCGTATTAATGACTTATTCGATCAGTTGCAGGGAGCTGGCTATTTCTCAAAGATCGATTTGCGGTCAGGGTATCACCAATTGAGAGTTCGGAAGGATGACATTCTGAAGACTGCTTTTCGCACACGATACGGGCATTATGAGTTTTTGGTGACGTCGTTCGGGCTCACCAATGCCCCAGCTGCTTTTATGGATATGATGAACCGCATTTTTAGGCCATTTCTTGATCAGTTCATTACTGTATTTATTGATGATATTCTTGTATACTCCCGTAGTCAAGAGGAGCATGAGCAGCACTTGCGAATTACATTGCAGATTTTGAGGGAACACCAGTTGTTCGCTAAATTCTCTAAGTGTGCTTTCTGGATGGATAGTGTGGATTTCTTGGGTCATGTAGTTACGAGAGATGGTATACGTATGGACCCAAAGAAGATCGAGGTAGTACAGCACTGGCCCAGACCTGTATCAGTTACGAAGATTCGCAGCTTCTTGGGTCTGGCCAGTTACTACCGACGTTTTGTGCAGGATTTTTCTCATATCGCTGTACCGCTGACCGGGTTGACTAGGAAGGAAGTTCCATTTCTTTGGACAGAGGCATGCGAGCAGAGTTTTCAGCAGTTAAAGTCTCGCTTGACGACTGCACCAGTCTTATCTTTACCTTCTGGGTCAAGTGGTTTTGTTGTATATTGTGACGCCTCTCGAGTGTGTTTAGGCTGTGTGTTGATGCAGCACGGCAGGGTCATCGCTTATGCTTCTCAGCAGTTGAAGAATCACGAGCAGAACTATCCCACTCATGACTTAGAGATGGCCGCAGTGGTCTTCGCACTCAAGATTTGGAGGCATTACTTATACGGTGAGTCGTGCCAGATATTCACAGACCATAAGAGCTTAAAGTATATCTTTCAGCAGCGGGATCTGAATTTGAGGCAACGTCGTTAAATAGAGCTTGTGAAGGACTATGACTGTGAGATTCTTTATCATCCGGGCAAGACGAATGTTATGGCAGATGCTTTGAGTCGGAGGCCTAGAGGTAACTTATCTTATTTGAGCTCAGTGTAGAGGCAGTCTTCCGCAGATTGGCAGATTCTATGTGACAGCCGAATACAGTTTGAGTTTCCGTCGACAGTGGGACAGCTCGCTCATATCCGCACCCGTCCACAGTTACTTGATTGCATCCGAGAGGCACAGCCCGCCAATGCTCGCTTGTCGGAGATCATAGAGCAGGTTAGACACGGTAGAGATTCTGAGTTCATGACCGATGACCATGGAGTGTTACGGTTTGGGACTCATCTTTGTGTGCCAGATTCTGAAGGACTGAGACACGAGATCTTAGAGGAGGCGCATCGGTCAGCATATAGTATTCATCCAGGTTCCACCAAGATGTATCATGACTCGAGAGATGTCTACTGGTGGGAAGGGATGAAGAGAGATGCCACGGAGTTTGTTTCGAGATGCTTGACCTGCCAGCAAGTCAAGGCCGAGCACCAGAGGCCGGCAGGAGAGTTACATCCCTTGCCCATTCCAGAGTGGAAATGGGAGCAGATCTCCATGGATTTTATTGTGGGTCTGCCCAGGACTAGCAGAGGGTATGATTCCATCTGGGTGATTGTGGATCGATTGACGAAGACGTCTCACTTTCTTCCGGTGAAGATGGCATATGGATATGCGCAATATGCCCACATCTACATTGACGAGATTGTGCGATTGCATGGAGTTCCGACTTGCATTGTATCCGATAGAGGCACACAGTTCACCAGCTGATTATGGCAGAAACTTGATGAGGCTCTAGGCAACCGATTGAGTTTCAGTACAGCTTTCCACCCGCAGACCGACGGTCAGTCATAGCGGACCATACAGACTCTTGAGGATATGCTCCGAGCCTGCAGTCTAGATTTCGGTGGCAGTTGGGATCGTCACTTGCCCTTGATAGAGTTCTCCTACAATAACAGCTTTCAGGAGACGATTCAGATGGCCCCTTTGAAGCTTTTTATGGGAGAAAGTGTTGATCGGCCGTTTGTTGGACAGAACTCAGCGAGAGCAGCATTTTGGGACCGCGGCTAGTGCAGGAGACTAAAGAAAAGATCCGGTTGATTTGTGACAAGATGAGAGCCGCCCAGAGAAGACAGAAATATTATACTGATCGACGTCTTCACAGACTTGAGTTCGATGTGGGAGACCATGTGTTCCTCCGTGTCTTTCCGATGAAGAGTGTGATGCGTTTCGGGAAAAAGGGGAAGCTCAGTCCCAGATATGTCGGACCCTATGAGATTCTGGAGAAAGTGGGTGATGTAGCTTATCGTTTAGCACTTCCACCAAGTTTTCCCGATGTACATCCAGTGTTCCACATGTCTATGCTTCGCAAGTACCTTCATGATCCCTCTCACGCGATCCAGCATCAGACTATACAGCTTGAGCAGGATTTATCCTATACTGAGCAGCCGGTAGCTATTCTAGACCGGCAGGTAAAGAAACTAAGATCAAGGGTACTTCCATCTGTAAAGGTTCTTTGGCGAGGACCAAATAGCGAGGAGGTCACTTATGAGGCTGAGGATGACATACGGAAGAAATTCCCGCATCTTTTTGAAGGTACGTTTACTTAAGTTTTAAATTCGGGGACCGTATTTTCTTAAGGGGGGAATATTGTAACATTTTGAAATATTTTAGATAATTAATTATTTTATTTATTTAATTAAAAAATTTATTTTAATTTTATTGTAATAAAAAGACCTTTTAATATGTGGTAGAATAATTTAGTAAAGAAAGTAGTTTGTTTATATAATAATAAGTGTCATGAGGAGTTTTGTGGAAAGTTTAATTCTTTGTGGAAATTGGAGTTTGTGTGAGGGTTTTTATGTGAAAGGGTTAGGTCATGGTTAAGGCTAATCAACCTCATAGATATCATACCCTAGGTTAAAGATCAAGCTCACACCTCCTACTTGCATGAATGCACCACTCTACTTCATGGTGACACCTCCACCTAAATTAACACTTCATATCCTTATCTATTCCATAATTGTTCAGTTGGACATTAGGTTTAGAAAGAAAAATACTTAGTAATAATCCTCTACCTCAATTGGAATGAAAGAAGAGAAGAGAAGCTAAGTACTAGGGAATCCTTACCTCAACCTTCAAGCTAGGATTACATGTGCTTGTGCATCTTTGAAGGAGCCTTTCAGTTGATCATTCAATTGGCATAAGTTTCAACCCTGTAGATTTTAGTTCAATACTGTTTTAGTATAGAAGTATGATATCGGTATATATCGTATTTGGATGAATTATAGCTCTGTTTTGAATCTGCTATAGGTTAGTTAATCTTTAGCAAAATCAAGTAATAGAGTAACCTTGTAAATTAGACCTAGAGTATACACTAGAAACACGGACCCATTATTTGAACTCTCGACCGGCGACAATCCCCATTTTTCCGAGCTCGTCGGTTTTTCTATGGAGTTGGCTGTTGAGTTTTCTATGGTAGCTCTCTGTATATATTTTAGGGTCTCTGGTATAGTTAGATTATGTTATATGTTATGTATATAAAATCTGGGAACAAATTCTTGTTTTGGGTTATAGTTCTAAGCATGATACGGATATTTCGTATCACGATTCTGTTTTTTCCTGTTACGAACAGCGAAGGGTTAGCTCAGATTAGTATAAGTTTTAGATAGTTCACAATATCCGTACGTAGCATGTTTAGTATGTAAGTCTTGTAGTTTCACATTTTCGCCGTATCGAAGTTTAGTCGCTTCTTATACGAAAGTTAATTTCGATGTTAGGTTCGACCGCAGGGACTTCGGAGGCCACAAGAAAAGGAAAGAGGTTGATGACATTCGAGTAGATTCGACGTATTCCGGTGAGTAGACTAAATATCTACCGAGGGATTTTGTATGGATGGCGTAATACGCCTGTGATTTTAAGTTTAGTTATAATTGTTTCCATTTACATTGTGTATAAAATTAGAATTAAGAAACTTTATCGTATGCATTCATATCTATAAAATATGTTATCGGCATCTATTCATGTTTTTTTAATCCATGTTTTTTTAATCTTCTCTATACCATAATTCTTTACTAACTCATCTTCTATCTAAACTCATCTTCTTCAATTTTACTTGCCATCTTTATTGTTGCTTATCCTAATTTCCGACTTCTTTCCCACTTTATTATTGACTTCCCTAGTTTTAACCGTCATGAGAGTGGAGATGCCGGAAATATGAGTGAAGATTGGTGGATTGAGAGCGGAGATAGGAGAATTAGATGACTTGGATCGAGATTAGGGATTTAGAAAGAGAGATGTAGAAATTGAAAATGGAGATTGGGGATCGGAAGGATTGGATTGGGATGAGAGATTTGAAAACATAGATTCAAATTTTGGCAGTGGAGATTGGGGAAAAAATTTGGGAAATTGGGAGAGAAAGCACAGAGTAAGAAAGAGAAAACCATAGCCGCTAATAATTTTTTTGAGAGAATAATCATGTGCATTTGATTATAAAGAATGAGGATAAACTTGAAATTTTTGCAAAAAAATTCTAAATATAACACAATCTATTTTGGATCTGAAACATCCATATTTTGTAAGTATTGGGTTTTTCCGTAATTTAGTAAATGGGTTTTCAATCAATTATCCACAATTTGGAAAATGCTAAATGGAAAACGACCTTACTTTCCTTCCACGTAAAATTGAATCATTGCTCAAGCTTGATTCAAACCGGCACTTGTTGGCTCGAAAGCCGGAACAACCCTTCCTCACTCATCATTTTTTTCTCACCATCCAAAGAGGTGGAAAGTCAATAGAAAGTTAAAAATAAAATCATTTTGATATCCAAACTAATTTTTTTTTAATCTTTTGATCAATTTTTATTATTAATTAAAAAATATGTGTCAGGTCTTTATTCATCTCGGCTTCTTTTGTACTATCTTATTCTCAAATAAATACATTTTTTATATGGAAAGTGAAAAGAAAGTACTTACCATAGAAAGTACTTTCTTTTGGGTTGCTTATTATCCTTACATTCCATCACTTTCATTTTGCTAAACAAAAAAAGGTTGCGTCCCATCTAATGATAAATATTCTCTGGACAAAACATCTAACTAACCTTTTATGTACTTCAGGCATGTAAAAGATAACATGTTGGATTAGAGAAGTGAATCTTTCTACTTATCTCTATCATTATTATGCAAACTTCAAGGGCTTGGATCGTAAAATGATTGTCAACATTCTTTATGCAAACTTCAAGCATTGAGCCATTTTGACTGCATATAAAGTGCTAACACTTTAACTCAATGCTCACGTGTATTTCGTGCGAGGTGCCGACCTTCTGTCTTTGGCGCCTTAAAGGTTACGCTAATGCCCCGGCCAACTACCGTGGCCAAATGCGGAACAAAATTTTTTCTAACGATTAGAACATAGCACAAGAATAACCTTTAACCTGGATCTTTCCATAAACCTATCTAGCAAAAGTAGTAGTGCTATCTACTATGAAAGAAGTCTCACCAAGCGATCCAAGTTCTTCGGTCTTCTTTCCTCTTCGTTAGCTCCAAGTGGCCACCTTGAATATACTTGATCTTCTTTGTTGGCTCCTTTGGTTCTCCGCGATCGATCTTTCTCTCCGGTTCTCCTTTGTCATAGATAATCCACCCGAGAGATATGATCCATGGCTTTAGCTCCACACAATATGTCAAGTGGAGCAACTAGAGAGCTTGGGTTGCTAAACCAAGTAGCCCAGAATGTAGTGTGATGATCTAAATGTTTTGCTATCTCTTTCTTACATCTTCACTTGTTTCTCAACTCATGAGAAGGGTAGTGAAGAGGAAGACGATGGAAATGGAGGAAACTCAAGAGGAGAGAGGAGGTGAAAAAAATGGGAGCTCAAGAATAATGAATCATGCATGTGAGAGAAAATCAACACAAACGTTTTGTGTATGAATTTCTTTCAATAAACAAGTGTAGCCATGCTTCAATAGTAACCATAAATGAATAAAGAATTCATTTATGAACTATTGAAGCCATGCCACTCACTATGCCTCCCTCTCCTTAATTTCCATCTCATTTCCATTTATCAATAAATGGAAAAGTCCATAATGAGGTGTCCACCTTCTAGAAGGTAATCTGTAATAAAATACGGATTACAGTCTGCTGTATATACATACGTGCATTCGGATAAAAACACGAATGCCTAAAGAGATAGAATAACACGAAGAACGTAATATTAGAATATACATATCCAAATACATATATGTAAACTATTAAATCAATACCTGATATAATAATCCGACTCAAACCCGAGCCGGCTAGTATTACCAACTGCCCGATCGAAAGTCCGAGTACAAAGTACATCAATCGATCGAGATCCTGCACGTACCCAATACGGCTACTACATCATTTCGCCTGAATCAGGGAAACTCTCTGTGTGGGACTCCAAAGACTCGACGGTACGCCGGCAGTGAGTTACTGGATAAATCCATAACCACAAGCACGTCAGCGGCACTAGCTGTACGTAACGGCTACCCGGGTACCTGTCGAAAAGGAAGGCCGACGAGCAAACTCATCCGGATCCCTGCTGAGCATATCTGTGACAATCTCCGTACAGTCCGGTCTCTTCGTCTGAGAGTATCACATACCAGGTTTAGGGGGACGTCAGACCCTAATAACCTGGTAATTCGTGCTGATGCGGCTCAGGACCAATCCGGGAAACTATCGATCAGCCTATCAGTAAATCCCAACTGCCTTGGCCAAGGTCTTATGGTCCTGACCAATCAAACACAGTGCGATATCGACTTCCAATACCGGGAGAGACGAATCCCCGACAATCGCTCACTGCCTCCATGTGGCTCGGGACTGAACCCAACCAAAACCTGTTAGCACGACTCGGTGGAATCGTGGTAGGGTAGTGATCAAAGCACAGTGGGAACTCACACGAGACAAATGCCGATCTCAGGTCTAAAGACTAACATGTACTCATGTCACCTGAGAACTTCCACCTGACGATAGGTACAGTACCATCTGAAAGTTCTCGGCGAGTCCGTCCGGTGTACTCACCCCCAGTGAGCACCTGTATACGATCTTAGGTGCGAAAGACCAATGGTAGCGGGACTATACCATCGCCCCTCGTCGGGGTCTAGAAACGTATACACTAGTCTACTCCGGAATATCGATGCCCAATCTAGATACTCCCACGACTAGGGATCATTTAAAGATGTGCGTATCGACTACCCAGCTCCCACAAGTATGATCTCTTATTGAGAGATTCCAACTGACTTAATTGGTCCCAAAATTTATTCAGGGAATTTCACCCATCGTTGGATTTTTATCCAAGAACTTCTGTTTTACGTAATATGTTTTCTTGTTTTTAACAAGACTGGAGAAATATTTTCCCATATACAGAATTTATTCTGTCGGGTGGTGATTGTTTTTAAATCACCATTGAACTTTTGATTTAAGAGTTCTCTGTTTTACAGAGCACATATTTCTTTTATTTAGAAAAATATAGGAAAATATTTTCCCATTTCATTGGATCCTTGATCCAACAATTTTTTGTTCATTCAGAAAGATTAGGGAAATATTTTCCCTTAATAGAATTTTATTCTATAATCTGATGATTTATCATCACCGTTGGATCTTTTATCCAACGGCTCTGTTAAACAGAGAGTATCTCGGTTTTTAGGAAAATATCCCCTGCAGAATTTAATTCCGCTTGGCTTTAATTTGAGCGCCGACGCTCACGTATTATACACGTGGACGCCACTTAAGAATTTAATTCTAGGCGCTCCTGTGCTTTACACATTGGCGCACACATGAGGAGCACGTGTGGCGCCATATAAGAATCTAATTCTTATAATAAACACTCATGTGTTTTGCACATTGGCGTCACGTGAGCTTCACGTGCGGCGCCACCATAAGATTTAATCCTAAGCGGTTGGCGCTGGCACTGGCATCCTCGTGAGGGGTATGTGAGGCACTGCCTTAAAATTTAATAGAGCTTAGCTCTTTTTATATTGTTAAATTTTGGGGGAACAATGGAGATTTTTCGTGATTTGCGTTATTTTGGATTGAAAACCTATAATATGTAATCATATAGCAAACACTGATCAAAAGCACCTACCAATATACAAACGAGCAGAAGAATGTGCGGTATTAAATACAATATTATGGAGTGAACAGTTATCAATATGTTTACAAACTGAGTCAGATGTGGATTTAACTATATATGATTTTGATATTTTAACCTGGTAGAAAAGCTACAGACATTTGTATCTGGTGCTTTCTACTATGGCCCGTGATTTACTAGCCGTTTCGGTGTCCACAGTAGCGTCAGAAATTGCTTTTAATATAGGTGGCAGGATATTAAGTAAGAAAAGATGCAGCTTGGTGTACACAATGGAATGCGTAATTTGCTCACAAAATTGGGAAGCAGCAAACGTCAGGAAACAAAATGCAATCACTTTGGACTCGGATTATCTACCTGAGAAACTTGTAGGATCGGACGAGATCAACACCGAAGGAGGTGGAACATAACTGGCACCAACGAGTAGTGAGTAAGATTTGTAATAATAGAAAAAGATCTATGTAGACCTGATTTCTTCTCATTGAGATCAATATTTGGGAGGGATGCATAGGCAGCTCGAGTGGGTTCGGTCTTTAATATAAAAAAAATAACAAATTGTATTATGAAATTTTAATTTGATTAAGATTTTTTTAAATATAAAAACTTGTTTAAATTTCAAATTTTTAAGCCTAATTTTACCTTTAAATTTTTTTAAAATATAGCAACTGAGCCAAGCAAAAAATTCGCCTGACCCAGCGAATTTGCCTCGTCTCGCCTCGCGAACAAGCAAGGCGAAACGGCGAAACGGCGAAACGAGCGGGTTCTGGTTTCGTTACTATTGCCCTCGTCTTGCCTAGCCGGCGAAACGAGAAAAATTCGCTTCGCCGAGTAAGCGAAGCAAACGAATTCCGAAGCGAATTGCTTTGCCTTGCTGCATTGGCCACGCATATTATCCAGTCACATTCTAAGTCATATAAATTTAAGAAAGTAAAAAAATTAATTTCGAAAAGTTGTGGGAATTAAACGCAACATTTTATTCTAAGGAATAAACTATCTTCACAAATTTAGCTCAGACTCCACTATATGTACATGAAATTTGCAGGGGAGTTGCACATGTATATATGATAAATAACATAGAAATAGAGTATAACTATGCTACAATCCTAATTTGAAAACACATGCTATCAAGTTTATAAACATTAGATTTGTTTTGGAATTTGTTCAATCAAAGAAAAAGCTCTCATTTATTTGAATCATGAAATCATTATTTGCACAAATCTTAAAACAAATCTAATTGCTATGAACTTGATAAGATTTGTATCCAAATCCAATAAGCCGGGGCATAGTTGTATTCCAAATATTCCAAAACTTTTATAGTTAAAGTAATAAGTTGAAAGCTTGTAACAATTATTTCACTAATTTTACATAGATTTGAGGAAATATCAATAAAATTTATAACATGTAAAAAGAAAAGAGGATTTTAAGAGGTACATGTATAAATTCTCCAAATTCATGATCTTGCCTTTTCCTCCTGTCTTTTGATGAGCAATAAATAAAGACCTAGGGGATATCTGAAAATAAGAAAAAAGCCTAATTTAAAAATGTTTGGCTTTCTTCTCAGAAAATGATAGAATGCCACATGGTTAGCATGATTTCCAGTTATAATATTAAATCAAGGATATATAACATATATTTTAAAATACAAGGCTTACCATTATTATCCCTTACAGTGCCATCACTCATAAAAGAGAAAAAAAAAGCACGGATTCAACTATTGTTGTTATATATAATATAAATCCCTACATCAAGCTTTTAGGCTTGAA
Organism: Agapanthus africanus; assembly: GCA_030015575.1. NCBI lineage: Eukaryota > Viridiplantae > Streptophyta > Magnoliopsida > Asparagales > Amaryllidaceae > Agapanthus > Agapanthus africanus. The sequence continues at coordinate 192,581,190 of JASDDO010000024.1, read as the reverse complement.
TCAAGTTTTCGATTTTCCCATTACGCCCCTTGCATCCAATTTAATTACTATTTTGTCCTCAACTTAAATGTCATCAAGCTTTTCTTTTGTTTACGTGCATGGAAAATTAGATTCCACCCCTTCAAGTTTAAAAAAAATCTTCTTTTAACCTTTTATTGCAAGAAATTAATACTCCCTATCCTATAATTTAAGTTAATATGCATTTTACTCGTTCTAAACTCATTTTCAGATTCACGCAATATATTTTCTGAGGAATTGACTGTATTTAATTTCATACAAGTTATCACTATTCAAACTAAATTTTACCGTAACATGTATGGAAAATATTTTCTCTCTGAACACATGTCGATAGAAAATTAGATGAGATCTTTGATATCTTTTGAAAATTGAAATCAACCAGCCTATTTTTAATTTGTATTTGTACATGCATGCATGGAAAATTACATGAGGCTCAGATGTAGTTTGAAAAATTATTGTCAACACTTTCATTATTATTTTGTATACGTTCTCATCGATCGGATACGTCCGACCACTATTATTTTGTATAAGTATATGCATGGAAAATTATATGAGGTTCATATATCTTTTAAAAAATTGGAATCAATACCTTCACTATTAGTTTTATATACGTTCATCGATCGGATACGGATCGGATATAGATATTACCATAGTCGTATCATGCAGTCATTGACGGATGCACATATAGACATGAATAGTTATAAAAAATGAATATCTCTATATTATAAATTGAATATTAATAAGATTATCAATTATATATTAAAATTATATACACTTCTTAAATATATATTAAAAGCAGTGAGTTGAATTATACATTATGAAAATTAACAAGAGAAGAGTATATGATGAATGAAGATAATCGTCGTCTGAAAAAGGACCGATGCCGAGAGCAATAAGTGAGGATGACAGGAAAATTTCAGAGAAAACCTTTTAAAATTTCAAATGTGGTCAATGATGATGGCATGCATTTTTAAATGCAATTTGTCATCGTTGAATACATGTAATAAGTGGAAATGTGTAAAGATAAATACTTTTCTGGAATTATTTTGAATGAAAACGAAAAAAAATTCTAAATTGTTTCGAAAGGGACTCGATTTAAGTTAGGTTTGAAAGATTTGCCTATAATAAAATTTAGTTAAGATCCAATCATTTATGCCCGTGCATGGCATCAAGGCACTTGCTAGTTGTTATTATATATACATATAAAATCCATACTTCAAGCGTTTTGTTTCCTGAATTACCCCTTCGATTTCCATTAATGCCACTTACGTCCTGATGTGCTGTACCCGGTGATTTTTTAATCGTTATTCGTGGAAACTTAGCTTCGGCTTCAATGAAATTTGCATTTAGCCTCTTTCTCCTAATGAATGCTCATTGTATGGGCTAAAAAATTAGATTCTACACCTTATTATTTTATGAAATATTAAAAATAATGAAAGAAGACTAGCAAATTAAAATAATTAATGAAATTGCTGTTTCTTCGCAGGCTTATGGCGCAAGCTTGGGCACCGATGTCGCTTGGCATTAGATATTTTTGGACAGATCTGCGTGTGGGTGAAAAGGTCAATGAGCATGATTTTGGATTTACCAACATATTAAAACGTAAATTTTTTGATTATGCATCTATTATTTTCCATGTTTTTTTTTAATTTTCTCTTTACCCTAATTCTTTACCGACTCTTCTTCAATTTTACTTGCCATTTTTATTGTTGCTTGTACCAATTTCTGACTTCTTTCTCTCTTTATTATTGACTTCCTCCGTTTTAACTATCCTGACAGTGAAGATACCGGAAACATGAGAGGTGATTGACGGATTGAGAGCAGAGATTGGAGAATCAGATGACTTGGATCGAGATTAGGGATTTAGAAGGAGAAATGTAAAAATTGAAAACAGAGATGGAGGATCGAAGGGATTGGATTGGAAACGAGAGATTTAAAAACATAGATTCAAGTTTTGGCGGAGGAGACAGGGGAAAAAAAGGGAAATTAGAAGGGATTGGATTGGACACGTGAGCCTTTTCTTGTACGGTGTCTCGACTGTCGAAGCCGGCACGTCGATATTCCGCAATTTTAAGGTTGATCGGGACACCGGCCGGGACATGTATCACGAGTTGTGTGTGATGGGCCGCCGCTGTCTCCTATTCGCCATCATTCTGAAGTGCAGGAGTGGCGGTTTGAAGGCCAGCGTCCTGGACGCGAACAATCGCATCCATCACCGCTGCTAATTGGTTGATTCGAACTGCTAGGGCTTCGACAACGTCGGGAATTGATGGAGCGGAACCGCTTCCGTCCTTGTTGCGAGGTGCGCGATGGGGGAATCGTCTGCCTGTCGTCGGAGTCGCTCGATGGTGGCTCGTGCTGCGATCTTCGTCGCGGTGCTCGCTCGTCATTGTGTTGAAGACGGAGAGCAAATTTTTGGTGGAAAAGTTTTTCACATCCCATAGACGACGCCAACTGATGGAGATCGGAATCTCTTTCAGATGTTGTTTTCCGACGATCTTGTTACGAGCGAGATGAAGGGCTGAGATTCGGAGAGAGTGTGGATCTCAATACGTTGTTGGTCGCGTTGTCGCCGAGCTACTTGCAAAAGAAGTCCCGAGATAAAAAAAAAACCACCGTAGGACCCTCCGACGATCAAGTTAGAACCGAGAAATATTTGGGCAAAGTAGCGGCGTATTGGACCGTGTTTAGTAACCTGAATCGTTTGAAGGGGGGTTTATATAGGGGTCGCTTGGAGTGAGCCGTTGCGAGATCATGACCGTCAGTTCCGTCCACGTTTCATGTTCGCATTAATGGCGAGATACGCTCGTGTGAAATGTGGGATGTGGGGTGGTTGACTCCGTCGTAGCAGGAGATGCGGAGTCATTACGAGGAAGCTCGGTAAAGGGAAGTTGAGGAAGTTCTATTCGAGAAGCTTATGTTTTGTGCTACAGGACCCGAGCTGGTCGGGGCGACAAGGAGGCTGAGAAAGCTCGGCTCTAGAATAGCTCTGAGATGAGCTATTGACCGGTGGTTGGTCGGAGAAGGAATGCATCCAGGGGAGGCCGCGAGAGGTCGGAGCCTATTTTTCGGACGGAGTCTCGGAGGCGAGATACCGAGTAACGTTCCCTTATTCTAGTTTAGTAGTCCCTAGGAATCTAGTTGACGTACATGGGTAGCACGTCATCTGCTGCGTTCCGTGATAGGGGGAATTTCCACTTACGAGTATCATCAAAGCTTATACAAAAATTGAATTTGAAATGCAATTTAATTCGGGAAAATGCAACATATTTTGTTCATATGGGTCGTCCTCATATGTTTACAGTAACTTTTATTTTAATTCAGATACACGCAACATATTTTCAGACGAATTATCTATATTTATTTTTTATGAGTTATCAGTATTTAATATAGATTGTTGCAAAACATTTATGGAAAGTATTTTTTTTCCAGCACGCCGGGGCCACCTGGTGGTTGAATTCAGAGTGCGCTCAGCAGGATATCTTGCAAATGCAATCTTAAAAATAATGGAAAAAAGACTAGCAAATTAAAATAATTAATGAAATTGCTTTTTCTTCGCAGGCTTATGGCGCATACTTGGACACCGATGTCGTGGAAAGGTCAATGAGCATGATTGCTATGAAAACATAGTGCTCCACGACATTAATGTCTCTGTGTTCCTTTGGCCATGCATATCATGACCAATTGAGTGGCGGACCCAGAGTTTTCAATCAGCCAAATAGATGTGCAATAATTACGATTTTTACTGTCTTCATGTTTTTTTGGCATTTGCCCACTTGGTTATAATCATCATGCATGTATGTATTAAAACATATGATAGCATAGATTAAATTTAATAAACTTATTCAATCTATTATTTTTTTGAATGGCTGTATATGAAAGAATACTAATTCATAAATATACTAACAAAAATTAATAAGAAGAACATTTTTAAAGTAAAATATGTTATCGGCATCTATTCATGTTTTTTTAATCCATGTTTTTTTAATCTTCTCTATACCATAATTCTTTACTAACTCATCTTCTATCTAAACTCATCTTCTTCAATTTTACTTGCCATCTTTATTGTTGCTTATCCTAATTTCCGACTTCTTTCCCACTTTATTATTGACTTCCCTAGTTTTAACCGTCATGAGAGTGGAGATGCCGGAAATATGAGAGAAGATTGGTGGATTGAAAGCGGAGATAGGAGAATTAGATGACTTGGATCGAGATTAGGGATTTAGAAAGAGAGATGTTAGAAATTGAAAATGGAGATTGGGGATCGGAAGGATTGGATTGGGATGAGAGATTTGAAAACATAGATTCAAATTTTGGCAGTGGAGATTGGGGAAAAAATTGGGAAATTGGGAGAGAAAGCACATACTAAGAAAGAGCAAACCATAGCCGCTAATAATTTTTTTGAGAGAATAATCATGTGCATTTGATTATAAAGAATGAGGATAAACTTGGAATTTTTGCAAAAAAATTCTAAATATAACACAATCTATTTTGGATCTGAAACATCCATATTTTGTAAGTATTGGGTTTTTCCGTAATTTAGTAAATGGGTTTTCAATCAATTATCCACAATTTGGAAAATGCTAAATGGAAAACGACCTTACTTTCCTTCCACGTAAAATTGAATCATTGCTCAAGCTTGATTCAAACCGGCACTTGTTGGCTCGAAAGCCGGAACAACCCTTCCTCACTCATCATTTTTTTCTCACCATCCAAAGAGGTGGAAAGTCAATAGAAAGTTAAAAATAAAATCATTTTGATATCCAAACTAATTTTTTTTAATCTTTTGATCAATTTTTATTATTAATTAAAAAATATGTGTCAGGTCTTTATTCATCTCGGCTTCTTTTGTACTATCTTATTCTCAAATAAATACATTTTTTATATGGAAAGTGAAAAGAAAGTACTTGCCTGTAACATTTTGAAATATTTTAGATAATTAATTATTTTATTTATTTAATTAAAAATGTTATTTTAATTTTATTGTAATAAAAAGACCTTTTAATATGTGGTAGAATAATTTAGTAAAGAAAATAGTTTGTTTATATAATAATAAGTGTCATGAGGGGTTTTGTGGAAAGTTTAATTCTTTGTGGAAATTGGAGATTGTGTGAGGGTTTTTATGTGAAAGGGTTAGGTCATGGTTAAGGCTAATTCAACCTCATAGATATCATACCCTAGGTTAAACATCAAACCCACACCTCCTACTTGCATGAATGAACTACTCTACTTCATGGTGACACTTCCACCTAAATTAACACTTCGTATCCTTATCTATTCCATAATTGTTCAGTTGGACATTAGGTTTAGAAAGAAAAATACTTAGTAATAATTCTCTACCTCAATTTGAATGAAAAAAGAAAAGAGAAGCTAAGTACTAGGGAATCCTTACCTCAACCTTCAAGCTAGGATTACATGTGCTTGTGCATCTTTGAAGGAGCCTTTCAGTTGATCATTCAATTGGTATAAGTTTTAACCCTGTAGATTTTAGTTCAATACTGTTTTAGTACAGAAGTATGATATTGGTATATATCGTATTTGGATGAATTATAGCTTTGTTTTGAATCTGCTATAGGTTAGTTAATTTTTAGCAAAATCAAGTAATACAGTAATCTTGTAAATTGGACCTAGAGTATACACTAGAAACACAAACCCATTATTTGAACTCTCGACCGGCGACAATCCCTATTTTTCCGAGCTCGCCGGTTTTTCTAAGGAGTTGGCTATTGAGTTTTCTAGGATAGCTCTCTGTATATATTTTAGGGTATCTGGTATAGTTAGATTATGTTATATGTTCCGTATATAAAATCTGGAAACAAATTCTTGTTTTGGGTTATAGTTCTAAGTACGATACGGATATTTCGTATCATGATTCTGTTTTTTCCTGTTACGAACAGCGAAGGGTTAGCTCAGGTTAGCATAAGTTTTAGATAGTTCACAATATTCTCACGTAGCATGTTTAGTATGTAAGTCTTGTAGTTTCACGTTTTCGCCGTATCGGAGTTTAACCGTTTCTTATACGAAAGTTAATTTCGATGTTAGGTTCGACCGCGGAGACTTCGGAGGCCGTAAGAAAAGGAAAGGGGTTGATGACATCCGAGTAGATTCGACGTATTCCGGTGAGTAGACTAAACATCTACCGGGTGATTTTGTATGGATGGCGTAATACGTCCGTGATTTTAAGTTTAGTTATAATTGTTTCCATTTACATTGTGTATAAAATTAGAATTAAGAAACTTCATCGTATGCATTCATATCTATAAATCGCCATGTTTAACAATTGTTAGGACACCGCACTAATTATCGACGAGTCATATTGCACGTGCATATACCTACATGTTACACTACACCTCATCGGTATTGACATATCACGTAACCACTTAGAACCTGCTATGTCACATATGATTCACTTCATACCATAAGCATCGTTAATAGTAGTTATTTTGCATCGCGGTTATTATTGACACTTATCATGTTTCCCTTTCAATTGTTATTAATTGTAGCACAAGATGTATTGGATTTTGAGAATTTTTGGTTTTGAGTTTTATACACTATTAAGTTATATTCAGTGGTTTTTCATGATTGATGTGATATGTCCACCATGAGATATCGTTTTTATGATTCGGTTTTATTCCGGACCGAGTAGGGGAGTTATACGGTTGCGGATTCTTACATTATCCGGACTCAGTGGGAGAGTATACAGTCAGATTCATGGTGAACCCGGTCGAAAACGAGGGGTAGGAAAGCCGTATTTGAGGCGGGGAGCCTAGCGAGAATACTCGATACCGGAGATAGTTGTAAAATACGGCGGATATCTGGTGGATACGGACCGATGTTACTTATTGACAGGATCGTTCGGGGAACGATGTCTGCTAAAACAGAAGATTTGTGTCGATGTTTGTCACTCCCCGCTTCCCAGTATACGGTGAAGGGGACGCGACCGGTCCGCTACGTATATACTCAGAAGTACATACGCTAAGCGTATCTAAGCAATATAAAATAAATACATAAGAGACAAGATATAATAAAAACAACAACTTTTATTTATAACATTCTTTTGTACAATGCATGAAAAGGAATTACAACTGAAATAAAACAATGCCTAAACAATGGTATAACAGGAAATGAAAAGTACTGAATGGAAAATGTACAATGAAACTAGAGCTTTGGTTCTTCAGCAAACTGGTCCAAGTCCTCTGCAGATGGCTCGATCTCTGCCGAGTCCAAACCATCTGACGACATTCAAAGAAGAAAGAAATAGAATGTCGTCAGCGAAAGGTATAAAGAATTTGGGGTCATTACAATGTTGGACACGGAAAATGAATCTTAAATTGGAAATGACCAATATTCAGAGATATTTGATGAGATTTCAGTATTGTGTTATACATTTATTTAGTACATATTCATGCATTAATATGATACTATACATCATGCTTATCTTGTCGCTTTTACCATTATTCCGGCATGCTTACAATATCAACTGTTAGATATTAGTTTTTCTCACTGAGTTGGCAACTCACCCCCGTTGTGCCTTAGTTCCTTACAGGAGACGCGTGGACGCATAGCAGCAGTGCGGATCCACTTGTCAACTTATATCGCTTATTTTGCTATGTGGGTTACATATACAGTGACCGCCTATTTTTGATATATGTATTTTGGATCTAGTATCACTCCATCAGACCCTATATATTTGACTTAGAACAAAATATGTTTGTATATATTTTGTTTTGATTGAGTGAGATCGTGTAGTGGTGTTAATTTATGGTTTCTTTACTTATGCATGAAATTCTTCGCTTGAGCGTCGTATTGTTGTTGCGTATTGATTTCCGCCGTTTGGCGTTATTTTTGCTCCTAACTAGGGATGAAACTTATTTAAATATTTTATAACCGATTTTATTAACAATTAAAAAGGAGGTGCTGTCGAAATTTTAAATGCTAAAAAATCAGTTGTTTAGATTTCATTTCTTAAAAATCATTCGACATGCTACCTCATTCTTCTTACTTAAAAATTGAAATTTTCTTAATTCCGCAAATGGGGTTTTGATCTTGGTTTCTGGCTTACTCAGATTGTGTCGGCATGTTTAGATGTCATACAATCTAAGTGCCGGTCACGCACCAAATTTTGGGTCGTGATAAAGTTGGTATCGAAGCTTAGGATTAACCTTACGGAACCGAGTAGTGATTTGAAGTTAGTAGGCTTTAAATTTCGTTATGTAGGTTGACCCTTGGTTTGATGGTGTAGGAGATTTAGGATGAGTAGAGTACCGTACATATGTTCCGCGGCATATTTACGCTACGATACTCAGCCTAAGTAACCTTAGGACGTATGTCTTGATTTATCCTTCCTTTGACTCTCTATTATTGCTGCTCCTATTCGTACACCTTATCAACTCTCGTTTCTTGTTCCAGTTGTTTTGGCTATGTGAGTTAGGCGAGCCGCAGCCAGGGATGCAGCTAGGACAAATCCGCCTGTGACGGCGACTGACGCACAGGACATTCCGGCGGTACCAGAGCATGTTGATCCTCCTCTTCCAGATAGACTGACTAGGATAGAGGAGGGCATGTTGGGTTTACAGCAGATGGTGGGGCAGTTGACTGAGGCCGCCCGTGTTCAGAGACAGGATCAGGCATCTACGATGGTAGAGCCCGTTGTATAGCCCATGCAGACTGTCGCACTTGTAGACTCGAGGGTTATGGAGGTATCACTTCCGGAGTTTATGAGGTTGAGACCTCCGGTGTTTACGGGGACAGACGTAGCAGAGGATCCTCAGTCATTTCATAATAGGATGGCTAGGATCGGTAGGTCATTGAGATGTTCAGATGCGAGGTCGGTGAAGCTGACCAGCTTTCGATTAGAGGGACTTGCACAGACATGGTGTGAGTCGATGGAGAGAGGGAGAGCCACAGGTCTTCCTCCGGTGTCATGGACAGAGTTTTCTGAGGTTTTCCTTACCAGATTCCTTCTACAGAGCGTGAGAGATGCCAGAGCCAGCAGTTTTGAGACGTTTCGAAAATCTGCAGATATGCCGGTGGCAAAGTATGACTTGCAGTTCACCTAGTTATCACGCTATACTCCATACTTAGTTCCTACGGAGGAGCTCCAGGTGAAGAGGTTTGTGAGGAGCCTAGATACACAGCTATTCATTGCTATAGGCTCCCAGCATTTCGATACTTATACATAGGCCATGGACGCAGTGATGCGAGTGGAGGAGCGTCTGAATGAGACAACGATTGTTCCGGAGCCGAAGAGGACCAGATCTATTGGGTCAGTTACCAGGAAGTTTTGCAGAGGTCGAGGCAGACACCTTCCAGGCCGCAGTTTTGGTCGATGTTGGGCTCAGGGCCAGATGTTCAGCTCGTACCCCGATGAGCAGAGGCTGCAACCGACATGTTTTAGTTGTGGACGTTCAGGACATTACGCTAGGGATTGTAGACACCACGGAGGGACTGTATTTCGACAGGCTGTTTTACCCCCTCTACCTTCTACTTCGATGGCATTACTTCCTCCACCAGTTGGTACTATGCGCTAGGCCGTTGCACCGTGAGGTCGAGGTTTTGCAGGACGTTTTCAGAGAGGACGGGGAGACTGAGGGAGAGGACGTCAGGATGCTGGTAGGGGTCAGGCTCGGGTTTTTGCTTTGACTCTACAGGAGGCCTAGGCATCCAATGCAGTTGTGACAGGTACTCTTTCCGTATGTTCCTTAGATGCACATATTTTATTTGATCCCGGTTCTACGCACTCTTACGTGTCTGAACACTTTGCACTTTCTTTGGGGAGAGAGTCGTCGTTGTTAGAATTACCGCTTGTTGTGATTACTCTTGTGGGTGATTCTTTTGTAGCCCGACACGTATTCAGGTCCTGTTCAGTACGTATTGGCGATAGGGATTCGTTAGTCGATTTGATTTTCCTGAATATGCTAGATTTTGATGTACTTCTCGGTATGGATTGGATGGCCACTTGTCATGCTTACGTTGATTGTCGGGGGAAAGCGGTCAGGTTCTGTTTTCCAGGCGAACCGATTTTTGTTGTGTAGGGAGATTACAGTATAACTCTTGCCAACCTGATTTCTGCTCTTTGTGCGGGACGGCTTTTGAAGAAGGGTTATCATGGGTTCTTAGCGTTTATTCAGGACGTGGGAGCCTCTGAGGCCCCGTTGGACCAGGTTCCGATCGTACGAGAATTTCCTGATGTGTTCCCTGCTGAGTTACCAGGATTGCCGCCTGATCGCGATATCGAATTTTGCATTGACTTGATTCCGGGTGCGGGGCTTATTTCTATACCGCCTTATCGGATGGCCCCGACAGAGCTGAAGGAGCTCAAGGGTCAATTGCAAGAATTGCTTGACAGGGGGCTCGTTCGTCCGAGTGTATCGTCGTGGGGAGCTCCTGTCTTATTCGTTAAAAAGAATGACAGCAGCATGAGATTGTGCATCGACTACAGGTAGCTGAATCGAGTTACGGTGCGAAATAGGTATCCATTACCTCGTATTAATGACTTATTCGATCAGTTGCAGGGAGCTGGCTATTTCTCAAAGATCGATTTGCGGTCAGGGTATCACCAATTGAGAGTTCGGAAGGATGACATTCTGAAGACTGCTTTTCGCACACGATACGGGCATTATGAGTTTTTGGTGACGTCGTTCGGGCTCACCAATGCCCCAGCTGCTTTTATGGATATGATGAACCGCATTTTTAGGCCATTTCTTGATCAGTTCATTACTGTATTTATTGATGATATTCTTGTATACTCCCGTAGTCAAGAGGAGCATGAGCAGCACTTGCGAATTACATTGCAGATTTTGAGGGAACACCAGTTGTTCGCTAAATTCTCTAAGTGTGCTTTCTGGATGGATAGTGTGGATTTCTTGGGTCATGTAGTTACGAGAGATGGTATACGTATGGACCCAAAGAAGATCGAGGTAGTACAGCACTGGCCCAGACCTGTATCAGTTACGAAGATTCGCAGCTTCTTGGGTCTGGCCAGTTACTACCGACGTTTTGTGCAGGATTTTTCTCATATCGCTGTACCGCTGACCGGGTTGACTAGGAAGGAAGTTCCATTTCTTTGGACAGAGGCATGCGAGCAGAGTTTTCAGCAGTTAAAGTCTCGCTTGACGACTGCACCAGTCTTATCTTTACCTTCTGGGTCAAGTGGTTTTGTTGTATATTGTGACGCCTCTCGAGTGTGTTTAGGCTGTGTGTTGATGCAGCACGGCAGGGTCATCGCTTATGCTTCTCAGCAGTTGAAGAATCACGAGCAGAACTATCCCACTCATGACTTAGAGATGGCCGCAGTGGTCTTCGCACTCAAGATTTGGAGGCATTACTTATACGGTGAGTCGTGCCAGATATTCACAGACCATAAGAGCTTAAAGTATATCTTTCAGCAGCGGGATCTGAATTTGAGGCAACGTCGTTAAATAGAGCTTGTGAAGGACTATGACTGTGAGATTCTTTATCATCCGGGCAAGACGAATGTTATGGCAGATGCTTTGAGTCGGAGGCCTAGAGGTAACTTATCTTATTTGAGCTCAGTGTAGAGGCAGTCTTCCGCAGATTGGCAGATTCTATGTGACAGCCGAATACAGTTTGAGTTTCCGTCGACAGTGGGACAGCTCGCTCATATCCGCACCCGTCCACAGTTACTTGATTGCATCCGAGAGGCACAGCCCGCCAATGCTCGCTTGTCGGAGATCATAGAGCAGGTTAGACACGGTAGAGATTCTGAGTTCATGACCGATGACCATGGAGTGTTACGGTTTGGGACTCATCTTTGTGTGCCAGATTCTGAAGGACTGAGACACGAGATCTTAGAGGAGGCGCATCGGTCAGCATATAGTATTCATCCAGGTTCCACCAAGATGTATCATGACTCGAGAGATGTCTACTGGTGGGAAGGGATGAAGAGAGATGCCACGGAGTTTGTTTCGAGATGCTTGACCTGCCAGCAAGTCAAGGCCGAGCACCAGAGGCCGGCAGGAGAGTTACATCCCTTGCCCATTCCAGAGTGGAAATGGGAGCAGATCTCCATGGATTTTATTGTGGGTCTGCCCAGGACTAGCAGAGGGTATGATTCCATCTGGGTGATTGTGGATCGATTGACGAAGACGTCTCACTTTCTTCCGGTGAAGATGGCATATGGATATGCGCAATATGCCCACATCTACATTGACGAGATTGTGCGATTGCATGGAGTTCCGACTTGCATTGTATCCGATAGAGGCACACAGTTCACCAGCTGATTATGGCAGAAACTTGATGAGGCTCTAGGCAACCGATTGAGTTTCAGTACAGCTTTCCACCCGCAGACCGACGGTCAGTCATAGCGGACCATACAGACTCTTGAGGATATGCTCCGAGCCTGCAGTCTAGATTTCGGTGGCAGTTGGGATCGTCACTTGCCCTTGATAGAGTTCTCCTACAATAACAGCTTTCAGGAGACGATTCAGATGGCCCCTTTGAAGCTTTTTATGGGAGAAAGTGTTGATCGGCCGTTTGTTGGACAGAACTCAGCGAGAGCAGCATTTTGGGACCGCGGCTAGTGCAGGAGACTAAAGAAAAGATCCGGTTGATTTGTGACAAGATGAGAGCCGCCCAGAGAAGACAGAAATATTATACTGATCGACGTCTTCACAGACTTGAGTTCGATGTGGGAGACCATGTGTTCCTCCGTGTCTTTCCGATGAAGAGTGTGATGCGTTTCGGGAAAAAGGGGAAGCTCAGTCCCAGATATGTCGGACCCTATGAGATTCTGGAGAAAGTGGGTGATGTAGCTTATCGTTTAGCACTTCCACCAAGTTTTCCCGATGTACATCCAGTGTTCCACATGTCTATGCTTCGCAAGTACCTTCATGATCCCTCTCACGCGATCCAGCATCAGACTATACAGCTTGAGCAGGATTTATCCTATACTGAGCAGCCGGTAGCTATTCTAGACCGGCAGGTAAAGAAACTAAGATCAAGGGTACTTCCATCTGTAAAGGTTCTTTGGCGAGGACCAAATAGCGAGGAGGTCACTTATGAGGCTGAGGATGACATACGGAAGAAATTCCCGCATCTTTTTGAAGGTACGTTTACTTAAGTTTTAAATTCGGGGACCGGATTTTCTTAAGGGGGGAATATTGTAACATTTTGAAATATTTTAGATAATTAATTATTTTATTTATTTAATTAAAAAATTTATTTTAATTTTATTGTAATAAAAAGACCTTTTAATATGTGGTAGAATAATTTAGTAAAGAAAGTAGTTTGTTTATATAATAATAAGTGTCATGAGGAGTTTTGTGGAAAGTTTAATTCTTTGTGGAAATTGGAGTTTGTGTGAGGGTTTTTATGTGAAAGGGTTAGGTCATGGTTAAGGCTAATCAACCTCATAGATATCATACCCTAGGTTAAAGATCAAGCTCACACCTCCTACTTGCATGAATGCACCACTCTACTTCATGGTGACACCTCCACCTAAATTAACACTTCATATCCTTATCTATTCCATAATTGTTCAGTTGGACATTAGGTTTAGAAAGAAAAATACTTAGTAATAATCCTCTACCTCAATTGGAATGAAAGAAGAGAAGAGAAGCTAAGTACTAGGGAATCCTTACCTCAACCTTCAAGCTAGGATTACATGTGCTTGTGCATCTTTGAAGGAGCCTTTCAGTTGATCATTCAATTGGCATAAGTTTCAACCCTGTAGATTTTAGTTCAATACTGTTTTAGTATAGAAGTATGATATCGGTATATATCGTATTTGGATGAATTATAGCTCTGTTTTGAATCTGCTATAGGTTAGTTAATCTTTAGCAAAATCAAGTAATAGAGTAACCTTGTAAATTAGACCTAGAGTATACACTAGAAACACGGACCCATTATTTGAACTCTCGACCGGCGACAATCCCCATTTTTCCGAGCTCGTCGGTTTTTCTATGGAGTTGGCTGTTGAGTTTTCTATGGTAGCTCTCTGTATATATTTTAGGGTCTCTGGTATAGTTAGATTATGTTATATGTTATGTATATAAAATCTGGGAACAAATTCTTGTTTTGGGTTATAGTTCTAAGCATGATACGGATATTTCGTATCACGATTCTGTTTTTTCCTGTTACGAACAGCGAAGGGTTAGCTCAGATTAGTATAAGTTTTAGATAGTTCACAATATCCGTACGTAGCATGTTTAGTATGTAAGTCTTGTAGTTTCACATTTTCGCCGTATCGAAGTTTAGTCGCTTCTTATACGAAAGTTAATTTCGATGTTAGGTTCGACCGCAGGGACTTCGGAGGCCACAAGAAAAGGAAAGAGGTTGATGACATTCGAGTAGATTCGACGTATTCCGGTGAGTAGACTAAATATCTACCGAGGGATTTTGTATGGATGGCGTAATACGCCTGTGATTTTAAGTTTAGTTATAATTGTTTCCATTTACATTGTGTATAAAATTAGAATTAAGAAACTTTATCGTATGCATTCATATCTATAAATCGCCATGTTTAACAATTGCTAAGACACTGCACTAATTATCGTTGAGTCATGTTGCACGTGTACATACCTACATATTACATTACACCTCATCGGTATTGACATGTCACGTAACCACTTAGAACCTGCTATGTCACATACGATTCACTTCATACTATAAGTATCGTTAATAGTAGTTGTTTTGCATTGCGGTTATTATTGACACTTATCATGTTTCCCTTTCAATTGTTATTAATTGTAGCACAAGATGTATTGGATTTTGAGAATTTCTGGTTTTGAGTTTTATACACTATTAAGTTATATTCAGTGGTTCTTCATGATTGATTGATATGTCCATCATGAGATGTCGTTTTTATGATTTGGTTTTATTCCGGACCGAGTGGGGGAGTTATACGGTTGCGGATTTTTACGTTATCCGGACTGAGTGGGGGAGTATACAGTCGGATTTATGGTGAACCCGGTCGAGACCGAGGGGCAGGAAAGCCGTATCTGAGGTGGGAAGCCTAGCGAGGATACTCGATACCGGAGATAGTTGTAAAATACGGCGGATATCTGGTGGATGCCGATCGATATTACTGATAGACATAATCGTTCGGGGAACGATGTCTGCTTTGTGTCAATGTTGGACACGGAAAATGAATCTTACAATGGAAATGACCAATATTCAGAGATATTTGATGAGATTTCAGTATTGTGTTATCCATTTATTTAGTACATATTCTTGCATCAATGTGATACTATACATCATGCTTATCTTGTCGCTTTTACCATTATTCTGGCATGCTTACAATATCAACTGTTAGATATTAGTTTTGCTCACTGAGTTGGCAACTTACCCCCGTTGTGCCTTAGTTCCTTACAGGAGACGCGCGGACGCATAGCAGCAGCGCGGATCCACTTGTCAGCTTATATCGCTTATTTTGCTATGTGGGTTACATATACAATGACCGTCTATTTTTGATATATGTATTTTGGATCTAGTATCACTCTATCAGACCCTGTATATTTGACTTAGAACAAAATATATTTGTTAGTTATATGTATACCCTAGAGGCCATTACTGTACATACAATGTATATTGTAGTGGATGCTTGGACATATATAGAGAGGACTTCTTGCTCGATATGATAGTATGCTATCTGGTTGCACTTTATCTTAACATGTACTCTAATTGTCTCTATGTTACATGTTGATAAAGCCCTTAGGATGAGTATTTGACTACCAGGACTATGATGCAAATCATACTAGTGGGGACAGTGTAGTCGCTAAGTACATCCTTCAAATGTTCCTAGTCGTAGGTATATCGAGACAGGGCATCGATATACCAGAGTAGACTAGCGTATAACTTCTCGACCCATGTAGATGGGCGATGGATGATCCCATATCCATTGGTGTTTGACATCAGAGACAGTATACGGGTGCTCAGTGGAGACTGGGTACACTGGACGGACTCGCCGAGAACTCCCAGATGGTATTACACCTCACGTCACATGGCAGTTCTCTGGTGACACTGGTACAGGTTAGTCTGTAGACCTGAGATTGTCATAGAGACTTGTGTGATTCCCACTGTGCTTTGATTTCCACCTTACCACGAGAACGTGCAAAACGGTGGCTTTTGGGTACAGTCCCGAGTCATATGGAGGCAATGAGCGATAGGAGGGGTTTCGTCTCTCCCGGTATAGGGAGTTGATGTTGCGCAGTGATCGATTGGCTATAACAGGAAGTCCTTGTCCAAGGCAGCTTCAGAGATATACTGTTAAGTGTTATCAGTAGTTTCTCGACCCGTTGTGAGCCTCATATCGACACGATTTATCGAGTTACTGGGGTCTGACGTTTACCACCCCTAAACGGGATATGCGACATATCAGACGAAGAGACCGGACTGTACGATAGTGTTACTGATTGGATTCGCAGGAGTGTGAGAAGGCTTGCTTGTTGATGTTCTGATCGCTCAATACCCGGGTGGCCGTTACGTTTAGCAGACCGCTTGCGGCTTGTGGGTGTTTGATATGATTATCAGCTACTGCCGGCGTATTGACGAGTCTTTAGAGTCCTACATAGGGGTTTCCTGGCTCAAGCGAAATGGAGTAGGAGCACATATGTGATATGTGCGGAACCGAGATTGATACGATATGAGATATCGTATTCTATTCTCGGGATTTATGACATTGATCGGTTGTATGCGATATAGCCGGGTTATCGGATCAAGTGTTGACTCGATAAGTTGTTACACATGATATTAGTCGGTTATAGCCGGATTATTAAATCAAGAGTTGATTTAATAATTTAATGTATAATTATATATTTGATATATTAAATTACATTAACTAGTATTAGCTCACTTATGATTTGTTTTCTCACTTTGTGTGCACATTGTACATATGTGATATGTATGTTTGTGTACATGTATTGTGTCATGGTTGATGATACATACAAGATGGGTGTATGAGACTTAAACCATGGTTATGAAAAATTAAGGTTTTGTTTATGTCTTAATATTTAAAAAAAGAGAATGACTTAGTCAAATTTGTCAAGCTTAGAAGAAGCTTGTAGAAATATTGACAAAGTCTTCTCTTTTGTCATTTCTTTAGATATTTCTTAACCCAACCCTTAACCTTACATCTTGGTTAATTCTCTACATGAGTTAAGCATGATAGCTTAACTCACCCATGGTTACATTATTGAGGGAATTAATTCATATGATGAATTATTCTTTCTTCTTCTTCATCATCAAGCTTCATGAAAAAGCTTTCTAGCTCTAATGGTGTTATGAGAAAAAGTGTGAGAAAATCAATTCTAAAGTGAGCCCACTTCCTACTTCATTATTCTATACTACTTCCCATATAGTATAGGGTGTTCTCTTCACAAAGTTCTTGACCTAGTGAAGGAATAGCTTGAGTTAGTGTCTCCCCGACGTAGATCATCTTCGGCCTTGAAGTTTTCGAAACAAGCACGTTCGTATCTTCAACGGAGCCTCTCCAGAGTCCGGGTTTTGAGATCGCAGCGGAGGGGACTACTACACCGAGCTATTTGAAGTGAAGGACCGGTCTACAAAGGTTGTATTCCTTGCTCACTAAATATCGCAAAGTGTTTGCATTAGTTTTTCGTATTGTTTCTAGTTAACGATTCTAGTTAGGGTTAGCTAAAACGGCAAAATTTAAATTTGGCATGGACAATGCCACCCGAAACCTTGCTGCCGTCTTGGGTAACCCTGTAGTGGTAAACCCTGCAGTGGTATCAGAGCCATGCTAGAAATTTTTACGGATTTTGTTAAGACCATGAAACCGAAACAACTCTGAAACTTGAAACGGAAAACCCTAGTTTCTGTCGATTTTAAATTGTTGTCAAAAAATTATTTAAACAGGTGCAGAATGTAGTATGGGATACCACATGAACACACAAGAAAACCCAACCCCTGTGCTCGGACGAGGGCCGGCGACCAAGCTATGTTTTCCGGCGTCGCCGGATTTCTCATGGTGAATGGGGTTGAGTTTTGTGGTGTGTTCCAGTGACTTGGGTTTGGGGTTTGTTCCCCGCCGAAAGAAGCGCGAAGTCGCGGCGAACGTCTCCCTGAATTTCGAGGGCAGATGCTAATTGGTGCTAACCCTCCACCTCTCCGAAGATGCCAAGTTGATTTATGGCACCATATATCGAAGGTTTAAACTGATACGGCCGATATAGCAGACTTCGTCTGAGTCCCCCTCATTTGAGGGGTTTTTGATTGTGGGGACGCTCTTCCCTGCAGGCGCAAGCCCCTGCAGTTAATTACGCTACCGCATCGCGGTAACAACTTTCTTCTTCTACAGATGGTCACTTCATGTCGTGGGTGTTTATTTTGTTTGTGGTTGCCCGTGGATTGTATACGGAGACTAATTTATGTTGTCGCCCGTAGGGCGTGGATTAGTCCAAATCCGTATCTTCTTAGATTTGGGTTTAGGAGTTGGGTTTAAGGATACGTTAGCCTCATTTGAGACTAAGATCAACTTAAACGTTTGTTAAGGATACGTTAGTCTAATTTCTAGACTAAAATCAACTTAACAGGATCATTTAGATCCAACGAGAGAGCATTTGGCCTCTGTTGTTTAGTTTAGGGACACTGCGGTCGATTAGTTTAAGGACATTACGGTCCAATATTAGTTTAAGGACATTTCGGTCCAGTGTTAGTTTAAGGACATCTCGGTCCAGGTTAAGGATATCGTAGTCCGTGGATTTAAAGGGACCCCACCGTCCGAGGTTAAGGACATAGTAGTCTGTGGGTTTAAAGGGACCCCACAGTCCGTGGTTTAAATACATCGTAGTCTATGAAGTTTAAGGAAATCATAGTCCATGAGTTTAAGGACCCCACAGTCCGTGGTTTAAAGACATCGTAGTCTATGAAGTTTAAGGACATCATAATCCATGAGTTTAAGGACCCCACAGTCCGTGGAATGTGTGATTGTCGAGACCCGTCACCTCTCTGAAGACGTTGAAGGATTACAACGACAAATATCAGAGGAGTAAAGAGATGTACCCTTGAACCGGTGCGAGTTGGTTGAAGGATCTGTAGTCCAGTTTGGGACTGAGATCTGTTAAATATTCGTGAGCGGATGGGCTCAGTTCAATATAAGTTGAGGACTTATGGCCAATATTGGGCTAAGTCCAATAAGATTAAAATGTTTAACATTTTATTGTTCTGGGCTGTTGAGTCTTTATTTGGGCTTGGCCCTTTTAATAATGCTGTGCATTAGATCCTGACACATTCTTTTTGTCTTGTATTGAATGCATAGCATTCATCAGAACAATGTGTGTTCTGACAGCGCGCCACGTGGCGCGCCAGGTGCTTTGCGCCAATTAAAGAGTGCATCGCGCTTCTGCCAAGTAGCGCACATGAAAAGGACACTGTCGCACTTAGCGCTAAACTCCAGTTTATGAGCGCATTGCGCTTATAATTTATAAGCGCGTTGCGCTAGCTTAGTGGCGCACCGGTGAGTGACACCTGGCGCGCTTGGCGTTGAGCGCCAGCCCATGAGCGCAGTGCGCTGTTTCAAAAGCGCAAAGCGCAAGTTGTATCCGTGGTTTACACGTGGCACGTTTTGGTGCTGAGCGCCGGTCCAAGGAGCGCAAAAGCGCAGTTCATGAGTGCAAGGCACTTTTCAGTAGCGCAAAGCGCACTTGATCAAATTTATGATCAGAGAACAAGTTTATGTTCTTTTTAAAGGAGGCTTTGCCTCAAGATTCAAGAACAATAGTTCTTACTTTTGAAAAGGGGTTTGCCTTTGTAGATCAATGATCTGTGAATGAAGTAAATACTTCTTTTGTTTCTATGATGAGATCTTTTGATCTCTTTTTATAAGAAACCTTGGTTTTTTGTAGATCTATGATCTTTTAAGAAGATAATTCTTCTGTTCTAATGAGATGATTTCATCTCTTTCTTCAAGAATCATTCTTTTTACCTTGAAGAAATGATCTTCTTTCAAGAGCTTGCTCTCTTTTTTTTGAATTTCCCAAAGTTTTTAGGGGGGTTTCTCTATATCAGACTTAAAGTCTTGGGGTCTTTATATAGGGCAAATTGATTTGTTAAATCAGTTAAAGAGATCTTTCTCTGATTGATTTGGGGATGTTTCCCCACCGTTGGATTTTTGATCCTAGGGTTTCTGTTTTACAGAAGGTAATCTTCTTGTTTTTAAAAAGATTGGAAAGATCTTTCCACAACAGAATTTTAATTCTGATTAATTAATGATTTATCATTATTAGATCTTTTGATCTAACGGTGGGGAATTTTTAATTCCAGCGCTAGCGCACTTACGTTTGACACGTGGTGCGCAGCACAGCCTACGCTAGCGCACCCGTGTTTGACACGTGGCGCGCAGCGCGCCTAGCGCTGGATCTGAAGCGTTGCTTCAAATTTCAAACTTTGAATTTTAAAAGAGAGCTTTGCTCTGATTAGGGGTGCGCTGCTTAGGGCGCAGTGCACCTGGCGCTAGCGTATCCGTATTTGACACGTGGCGCGCAACGCGCCTAGCTCTGGATCTGAAGCGTTGCTTCAAATTTTGAATTTTGAATTTTAAAACAGAGCCTTGCTCTGATTGGGGGTGCGCTGCCTAGGGCGCAGTGCACCTGACGCTAGCGCATCTGTATTTGACACGTGGCGCGCAACGCGCCCATCGCTGAATCTGAAGCGTTGCTTCAACTTTTAAATTTTGAATTTTAAAACAGAGCTTTGCTCTGATTGGGGGAAACAAATGGCCCCCACCATTGCGCTCACGCGGCGCACACATGAGTGCAGTGGTGGCAGCATCTGAGCCCTTGGATCAACTCAGAAGTTGAAGAGGCGGTTCAATGCCTATAAATAGGACCTTTGGTCCCTTAGATGATTATCATCTTCTTTCTTTTAGAATTTTTGTTCAGAGCACAGCTCTTTTAAGAACTTCTCAAGAGTAAAAACTCTTTCCAAACTTAGGTAAAGTTTTTAAAAAATTTTAATAAATTTTAATAAATTAGGGTTTTACCCATTAATAGAGCCTTGCTCTTTATAGATCTTTGATCTACAAAAAACCCATTTAGGGTTTCATTAGCAGAGCTTTGCTCTCATGAACCCATAGATATAAAGAGATCTTTTGGGGTTTCTTAGCCCATAAACAGAACCTTGCTCTTTTGAATCATGTGTAGATTTCTTAATCCTAGATGAAGAACTCTTAAGAGTTTTTTTTCATGGACCTTGAAGATCCCAGGATTAATTGATTTTAATTTTCTTTTCTGATGGGTTTTTCCATCATCATTACAGAGCCACGCTCTTTAAGGAATTTTATTCCTTCATGATTAGAGTTTGACAGGTGTTGCTCTGTCATAGAGCTTTGCTCTCAAAGGGAGATTTTCTCCTTTTTCCGAGGGATCTCTCATTCAATGAGAATTTTCTTGAGGATTTCCTCATTAATTAACATTCTCATCCAATGATGAGACTGTTTTATTAATTATTAATTGATGAATTGTCATCTAAATTTTGTGGGTCCCCTTTCTACTGCATTGCAATGTGGTATAACTTTTAAAGTACCGAGTGTCAGAAATTTAAAATTAAATTATAGCACCGACAGTTGATTTCTGTCCCTCTTTTTTGCAGGCAACATGTCTTTCGATGCCTCATTTCTGTTCGTTCGTTCAGAGGGAGGATTCCCTGAGGCACCTGTGGATCGAGAGGTTCTCGCGCTTATCCGAGACCATGACCCGGAGCACAAAAAACTTCACTTGTGGGGTAGGTGGTACGACCAGATTATCAGAGGTCGTCGAAGCTTCTCTTGCGCGACGCCGTCGGAACCTATCTCGGCGATCCCGTATGCAGATGCACCCCCGGTGAACTATGCCGTGGAGGTTGTCAATTGGACTTCGGAGGGTCTTCTTCAACCTTCGATTGCCGCCGTACCCATGCAGTCGCCAGCAGCTTTGGATACCCTGGGGCGGCGCATATGCCAGGATGAGTCGCGCCCTTGGGGACAGCCCTACAACATCGGGCTAACTCCCCGTCATCCGGCCGGGTACTTGCAGTGGGCCCGGTACATCTTGTCGGCAAAGAAATCGCAGCTGTTAAAGCTCGGTTTATACCCTGCGGTCTACGCTTCGCTGTTCCGGTATTCTGCACCTCCCACATGGTGGATTAAGGCTTTCTTGGAGCAGTGGAACATCCCTACCCATACCTTCCATCTTCTGGACAGAGAGGTCTCTATTTCCTTAGAAGAATTCGCCGAGGTTTCCGATCTACCGGTAAGGGGGAACACTATGAGGAGCTGCTTCCTCCGGATGAGTATGTTTTTGCCCCCAAGCCGGTGGTGATGGGCCTCATGCTAGAGAACGCCATTCAGCACCAGTTCCCTAGTCTGATAAAGGTGCTGAACATGTACGAGAGCCTCATCCTGGAATCCGGAGGTCGGGGGTCAGTTTTGCGGACTTCATTGCTCGGTTTCTTCGCCCAGAGATTTCGTCGCAATGGGGAGAAAATTTTTCTAAGCTTGATGATCCCTTCGGCTTTGGCTTGGACCGACAGCCGGTACTGGAAACTGATCAGAAGGGCTTTTTTCTTCCTGATGCTGCGATCATCCCTCTGTCAGAAATCGCCGCTCCGGGCATTGACGAGGAGGCTTTCTTTCTTGGGTTTCTTGGGCTATGGTTGAGCTGGTTCGCGCTCCCTATGCATCCTCGTTACATGAGGCCCTTCGTCTTCTACCCCGCGCATCGCATGGTGGCCGGAATATAAGTGGCCATCAGGATCGCCGGGTTAGCTCATTTATACCATGGTCCTAGCGTGGCGGTGGATACCACTGAGCCAGGGGTGCATCCTGCCAACTTCCCGATGCATTACTTCACTTCATGGATGGAGATGCACGTGCTCGGGGTCTTTGGCATTCACAAGAGACCTTCGTTTTACGAGAGATGCAAGTTCCCGCGAATTATGCGGCTGGTTGACGTCTCCATCGTGAGTCCGTCACAGCGGGAAGCTAGGATCTTGCTCCTTCGTCCGCGCATGGTCGGAGATGGTATGTCTTTTACGGACAAAGCCCTGACGATCGGCCAGGAAAATTCCAAGACGGTGATGGTATTGTGCGACGTTTTTAAGGACGGGGCCTCCGTGTTGAAAGCCCGGGAGATTCTCCATTTATATTCCATCAGGCCAAGCTTCCTTATATTCAGGCAAAATGATGCGGCGCTATTCATGAGATACAACCCCCATCATTTTGCCCAGCAGCTGAGTTATAATTAGGGGGTCCTGCTGGAGGCTTTCTTGGTAGAACCTGATTGAATGATTTAGCGTGCTTGCGCTTTCTAAAAGATAGATAAAAAATATGTGTAACCGCAATCAAGAACGGCGTCGCTTTGCAGCTAGTCGGTGAGTACGGGTCGGTCCACAGGGATGTTGTGAATTTCCGATTCGTTCTTACGAGTTAATTCCGAAGGGTGTTCGGTTGATTATTAAATCTAAAAATTGATTCTATCTAAAAACTAAATTAATCTAGATCTAAATCTTGCTAGGGTTAGGTTTAGGAATGGTTTGGAAATGTAAATAAATCTCAACGCTTTCTATACCCAGATTAGGATCTAAGAGGAGTTATGGTAATTATCAATAAAGGGGATTGGATCCATTCGGGAAGGTGTTCCTTCCTTTAGGTTCTTGTCCTTCTTTTAGAGATCCTTACCCTAACCTCTATGGAAAACATCACACCCGGGCCTTTATACTACGGTATCACCGCTACCTCGAGGGATAAGGTGCCGTAGGGAGCGGTATGTGCATGTATGCATGGAGTCCTATAGATTCTATGTGATGAGTAAGAAAGGGATGAGAGATCTCATCTCTCAAAAGCCTTTCCCAAAGCTAACATCTAAGGCAAGGAATTAAAATCTAAACTAGGGCAATTAAATAAAACTACTTACTGATGCAACTCTCCAATCATCCATGCAGGGTTGTCAGATCTGAATTTCTGAATGGAGAAGAAACACCGATGCTCTCCAAAAGATTTCTAAATTTTATTCATTAAAGGGAGGCATAAGAAATTACAATGAGTAGAGTTCCTATTTATAGAGAATAGGAAACCCTAGGTTACATTTTGATCCGCATGTCTACAATTACAAAAATAGCCCTAGGTCAACTAGTCAAAGCCGCAAATGAATTTTGGTAAAATAAAATCTTCCTTTTGTCTTCTTAAAAAGGAAGTATTGGGCCTTTCCTTTGTGGGCTCTTCTGTCTTTGGGCTTCCTGGACTACTTAATTCTTTAATTCTTTCTTTAAAATAGCTTCTGTTCTCTTTCAGATTTTCCAGTGAATAATTGTGGTGGACTTTTAACCGTGACTTCGAAATCTTGGACCTTGCATTGCTTTGTACTTTGTGAATTTTATCTTTGATGTAGGCTTGATCAAGAGTCTTCTGTTTGTTTGTTAAAAGTCCCTTTTTGTATCAACTTTTGTCTTTTTCACTGTTTTCGCTCCAAGAACCTGTAACCTGTAATATGTAGCAGACATGCATCAAAAGCACCTCTTTATTTATAAAACGAATAAGAATGGGGAATATAAAATGCAATATTATGATATGAACAAATACCCCCAAACTTATTTTTTGCTCGTCCTCGAGCAAACTTATTTTTATTCACTAAAATCCTAACCGCACTTTCGCAGGAAAACGCGATTGCACTGAGCACGTGCAACAAGCCTTTAAAACTCTAGGTGTCCCTAGTAGGAGGAGTGTTGTCTCCTGAGGGTTTTCAGAGGATTACACCCACAAAATCCTATCAACTCGGCCCATTGACTTTTGTTCTCTAATTAGGTTTTCTAACTAAGAATTCTATTATCTTTTACTTGTAAATTATCCACCCATATTCTTCACACTTCCTCATCATTTAACTTAAGATTATATATATCCTATAGACTTACTTAGCTTTCGGCATCTCTTAAGTTTTCCTTCTAGGATTCCATCTCGACTTAGGAATTTCTATCAACTCTATTAAAGATATTAGTTCTATTTTTCATTCCTCTCTCTTATCTAAATTCCAATCACATATCCCTGCGTGTGTGTATAGATCACCCCTACACTTGGAAATTCAAATCAAGCAATCATACTCTCGTCCATTGTCCAAAGCACTTATTAATTAGTGAATTTTTAAATGAAATTTGCTTACACATCCTTCATGCGACCGTTAATACTTCTTGAGGTACCAACAACCGATTACAAGATGCGTTAGCACTTTAAAGCGTACTTCCTAGTTTTGCAACACCCAAGGCTTTAGCAGTGACTCCCAAACCAGTTGGTCTAAGGCACTAGGTGATGAAGCACCCTCGCTAAATATTTTTCTATTTTTTACAGCCTTAATTAATCACAAAAACCAGTGTCCATTTTTTATTCTTTATTCACTTTTTTTTATTTATTTTCATTGTACTAAGGACTTTAGACAAGAGCACTTCAAGGTCTCTTCTACTATTCCAAGTTTCAAGGTGCGTGATTGTGCAAATTTTAGGGTATACATTTTCAGAATCTAGACTTAAGCTAGGAACTATTTTTCAAACTTATACTCTAATAAGAATATCAATACTCTTCCCTTGTTTCGACTTAGCCCAAGAAGTGAACCCAAAATTTGCCTATTTCTAAATAAACTACAAAGACATATACTTTCTACCGTTAAACTTTAAGGAAGGTTACTTTTAGGGTTTTTAATTTACTAAGTCTAAGATCTAGTTGTTCTTATCCAGTTAACCTATTTGTCAAACTTAAGTCAAATATGGCCAAAATTGAATACAATTATTTTTATAATTTTTTAAATTTTCCAAATTTTTATGGGTTTTCAAATAAATATGCAAATGCAAAAATATGTACAAATGAATGCGAAGGAAGAAGACGTACCGAGTATACCCCCAAACTTGAACTTGACAGTGTCCTCACTGTCATGCTAAACCAAGAGGGTCAAAAATGCCGGTACTCCCCTATTTATTTATTTATAATTTTTTAAATATTTTTTTAATGTTTTGAATTTTTTTTTTATTTTTTATAGAAAAAGAAAAAAAAAAATGTACATATATACAACAAGGTTCCCCCCCAAATTTAAGCTTGGCCTTACACAAGCCAAAGGTTAGAGCCAACCATTCAAAAATCTTATCGTGGTAATGGTATAGTTGGTGCAAGAATGGGGTGTGGAGGAAAGAAATGAGAAACACGCGAGACCGTGTGTAAAGAAGAATGGTAGAGTATGGTCTCGGTGGGGGCGAAGAAGGGCGGAAAGGAGAAAGAAGGGTCGCGCGATCTTGAGGGTGTAAATCGAGTGAATAAATTAGCGCAATATGTGATGACCGATATGTTAAAAGCGATTGCGCTAACCTATCAACCCGTCGGGAAATGGGGTCAAATCCCTCAAGATTCGCAAGAAAACATGGGTTCGTCGAACTTGGTATAGGAGATGAAAGCGTAACGGTCATTTGTACGGTCGGGACAATATGAGAGACGAAAGGGAGTGAATTAGGGATAGTATCTTTCTCACCGTAGTAAACTATTCCGAACTTGAAAGATTCCATTAATGGTTCAAAACTACTATAATCAACCGAGTCTGATGGCTCATCTGAAAATGTAAAGGACTCAAACTCGGGCGGTGAGTCATCAGCATCGTCTGAAAAAGTGAAACACTCGTAGGTGTCATCGTCTGTGAGAATTGTGTCAGATTCAAAGGAAAAGGTTTCAAGCTCACAGCCTTCAAGCGGGGTCGGAACGATGGAATGGAGGGAGGGTGATTTAGTTAAACGTTCAAGAGGATGAATTGGAAAATCAGACACATCAAACAAAAATGATTCAACCTCAATATTATCCTCAAGACTCTCCTCAATACTATCCTCAATATTCAACTCATCCATGCCTTTATCATCAAAATCAAGACGCATATGAGATTCGGGAGAAACATTTAATAACTCAGGATGATGATTTGAACATAAAATTTCAAGCAAATCGACAGGTTCATCATCCGAAATATTCCCGGCGTCTATATCCTCAATCAAGTGAAAATCAATTTCTTTAGACACCTCATCAAAAGCATGGATATCTATCGATTTAGGTTCTAGAGTGGAGGTGTAAAGATCGACAGGATTAGGTGCGGTTTCACTCGAAAGGGGTTCCTCACAATTTGGAAAATCAAACACTACAAAATCACACAACTCGTTTTTATTTTCAACTGGTGAATCATTTGGAACAATCGATGGAAAACTGGAGTTGTGGGCTTCAATTGGGTAAGGGTAGGTTTGATTTGAAAATCCTCTCTCATTCTCACTCTGTCCAACTGCCGCCTCATACATTGAAAAATTCGGAGCTAGCGGGACACTAGCTACCGGTTCACTAGGTTGCATAAGGGAGGCCATGGACGCTTCCACATTCCTCATCATTTTATTTGTTGCAGCAATATATGCTTCCAACGACTCTTCCAAACTAGACTTAGGTGGTGAGGGGGTTTCAGTAAAAGATTCAAAATTGGTTGGATATGTGAAACTCCCTAATGGCTGTGTCGAAACAGTGTCTAGTGAAGGTGGGAAAGTCGGGTATGATTGGTAGGAAGTGGGTGGTAAGACAGGGGTAGGGTCAACATATGGATAAGAAGGTGAATAATCATGCGGATCTCTAGAACTAGATGAGTGGAGAGGGGTGAAAGATCTACTGCGAGATTGAGCAATATGCTCAGCAATGGACATCGGCCTAGGAGTGACAGAAGGACTTGAAGAAGTGGTATCAACATATGTAGATGGTAAAGGTTGACTCGGTTGACACAAAATAGGTTGAAAAGTCAAACTATTTCTCCTAGACGCCTCTATGTGAACTTTCAAAGATTTTTTAGGCATGGAGGGATCGTTTTTAAATTGACCGAACAAATTAACATATGACGCAAAATTAGGTTCAGGATACCAAAGTTCGGCTAATGATTTATTATGTGGGGTACCCATGTTAAAAGAAGGGGAAAAGGAAAGAAAGTTTGTTGTGCAAGGATTTATTTGCGGCTAAAAAATTTTGCAAGTTTCTATAAAATATTTGTACTTTTTATTTTCATTTTTCATTAATTTTTTTTTCTCTTTATTTGGATTTTTTTTTTTATTTTTTGCAAAAAGATTTTAGAGAAAAGATGTGCGACAGCAAAATATTTTATAGACAGGATATGCAACAGCAAAATATTACTTGCAATCAATTATTATTTTAAGCATATCACAAGAATCTTTATTTGGAAAGAATTGTTGCAAAAAGATATTCGAGAAAAGATATGCAACAACAAAATATTTCTTGCAATCAATTTAGTTCAAGCGGGGCCCAAAAATCCTGCACAAGATCGTTATTTGGAAGGGAATATATTTTTAAAGTGCACAAAATCCTGCAGGTATTTTTCAGAAAATATATTTCAAAAATTACAGATGATAAACAGAAGATCTTACAGAAAAATTTTCAGAAGAAGATGCCGTTGTACCGCCGCCTTTCCGCGGTAAAAACGCGTTTGTGCCGCGTTTTCGCGCCGAGATCGTCGGATCGAGTCCCCAAAAAATTTCTGCCGCACTGATTCCACTAGAAGGCCGCGGTTCCGCGGCCTAAGGTAGGTTTTGGCCGCGGAATCACGGCGGGATGAGGGAATTAGGTCTCCAAAAAAATTTCACTATTCTGAATTTTAATTTCCCTTCTGTTTCAATATTTGGTTTTCTGTTTCACCTTCTGGGATTTTCCAGATCCGATTTTGTATATCCTGCAAAAATTTAAACAAAAAAGTATCCCTTCCAAAAATAACAGATTATATATATATTTTTTATATATTTTGGATTTTTTTAGATTTTTATGAATTTTTTTTTTAAATTTTGATTAACCCGAAATTGCGAAAAGGAAAGTTCTACGCCATCTCCGGCAACGGCGCCATTTGATTGAATGATTTAGCGTGCTTGCGCTTTCTAAAAGATAGATCAAAAATATTTGTAACCGCAATCAAGAACGGCGTTGCTTTGCAGCTAGCCGGTGAGTACGGGTCGGTCCACAGGGATGTTGTGAATTTCCGATTCGTTCTTACGAGTTAATTCCGAAGGGTGTTCGGTTGATTATTAAATCTAAAAATTGATTCTATCTAAAAACTAAATTAATCTAGATCTAAATCTTGCCAGGGTTAGGTTTAGGAATGGTTTGGAAATGTAAATAAATCTCAACGCTTTCTATACCCAGATTAGGATCTAAGAGGAGTTATGGTAATTATCAATAAAGGGGATTGGATCCATTCGGGAAGGTGCTCATTCCTTTAGGTTCTTGTCCTTTTTTTAGAGATCCTTACCCTAACCTCCATGGAAAACATAACACCCGGGCCTTTATACTACGGTATCACCGCTACCTCGAGGGATAAGGTGCCGTAGGGAGCGGTATGTGCATGTATGCATGGAGTCCTATAGATTCTATGTGATGAGTAAGAAAGGGATGAGAGATCTCATCTCTTAAAAGCCTTTCACAAAGCTAACATCTAAGGCAAGGAATTAAAATCTAAACTAGGGCAATTAAATAAAACTACTTACCGATGCATCTCTCCAATCATCCATGCAGGGTTGTCAGATCTGAATTTCTGAATGGAGAAGAAACACCGATGCTCTCCAAAAGATTTCTAAATTTTATTCATTAAAGGGAGGCATAAGAAATTACAATGAGTAGAGTTCCTATTTATAGAGAATAGGAAACCCTAGGTTACATTTTGATCCGCATGTCTACAATTACAAAAATAGCCCTAGGTCAATTAGTCAAACCCGCAAATGAATTTTGGTAAAATAAAATCTTCCTTTTGTCTTCTTAAAAAGGAAGTATTGGGCCTTTCCTTTGTGGGCTCTTCTGTCTTTGGGCTTCCTGGGCTACTTAATTCTTTAATTCTTTCTTTAAAATAGCTTCTGTTCTCTTTCAGATTTTCCAGTGAATAATTGTGGTGGACTTTTAACCGTGGCTTCGAAATCTTGGACCTTGCATTGCCTTGTACTTTGTGAATTTTATCTTTGATGTAGGCTTGATCAAGAGTCTTTTGTTTGTTTGTTAAAAGTCCCTTTTTGTATCAACTTTTGTTTTTTTCACTGTTTTTGCTCCAAGAACCTGTAACCTGTAATATGTAGCAGACATGCATCAAAAGCACCTGTTTATTTATAAAACGAATAAGAATGAGGAATATAAAATGCAATATTATGATATGAACAGAACCCACTGCCACCGAAGAGGGAATGCGGGGTGCGCTGCATCACTTCTTGTGCTTGAATACGGGCTCTCACTTCTTTATCAGCGAGCCGAGTTGCGTCCTGAAGGCCCTTAACGTACACATGGCCTGGCATCAACACGCAATGGGTGCTGTTATCAGGGAAGAGAGGCGGCTGCTGCTCGATCGCAAGAGTGCGCCCCCTGCCGGCGATCGCAACGTCCCGTTGAAGCAACGGACCACTGTCCCCCCTCCGCTAAGAGAGGTCGCTGCAGTTGAGCCTCCACGTGTGCTAAGCCCTACGCGCGGGTTGCCCCGTGCTCCTGTGGAGACGGTGGATGTACCATTGGTGCCCCGTGCTCCCGCGGAGATGGTAAATATAGCTTCCCCCGAATCTGGCGTGGGCTCAGATATCGGGACTCGTCGCCCCAAGGTGCCCACCAAGCGTAAGCTTGTGCTTGCTGCGACTGGAGCTCGCGCGCAAAAGAGGAAGAAGAATTCCGTCCTCTCCTTAGATGCTGTACTCAGCCTGGAGCCTCAGGCTCCTTATAACGAGGGCCTGAGCGAATATGGGACCAACGAAGGTCTCTTCATAGCGCTGGAAGATACTAATCTCGAGGCCGCTATTGCAGCTTCTGTGCGATCTGCAAGCCACCAAGCGGAGATGGCCACCCTCGTGCAATCAAGTAAACATCAGTCGCACCTTGTTATTGCATTATATCTTTATTTTTATTATCATGTCTTGACTGACATTTTTCTTTTTGTAACAGGCTTTACCACTGAAGAGGCTCTGGCGGCTTCCCTCAGGACCTTCGAGGAGGAGGAGAGGAATCGTGCTTTGTTGGGCATTGGTATGTCTCGGCTCATTTTATCTTCATTCTCCTTTCTCATGGACAATCTGACCCATTCTTTATCTTATCGCAGGGACCACAATGCCGATCCCGCAAGGTGATGCGGATATGCTTCCAGGGCCAGCCATCGAAGTCCAGGCCTCCTCAGGGTTTCCAAAAGAGGCTTTACTCAAGCAACCGATGACGGACGTCGTAACGGCTCCAGAGGTAGCTCCTGGCATGGATGATGATGTCCCATTGACGAAGGTCTTGAGAAGATCGGCTCTCACGGCCCGGGTGGAAAAGAAGCGCAGAATGCGTGCAGCAAGGGAGCGTGGTGCTGCCTTAGCCACGGGTGCGGGTTCAAGCACCGCTATCCCTGCCCCTACTCCCTCAGAGGAATCTCCGGCTACCTTGTCCACTGCCTACAGACGGGCAGCACGTGCGGCTCGGGAAGCAAACGGAAGATCAACTCAAGGTAACGTGATATTGGGTTCTTTTGTCAAGGTTTTTGATTTTCAGGTTCTCATATATCCTATCTTGCAGTGCCGAGTCTTACCGAAGAAATGGCGGTGACCGCTGATCTTTGGGTAGCGGTAGATGAGGTAGCCGTGATTGCCGAACCCGAGGCGGCGGTAGGCGAGATGGCTTCGATCGCTGAGCTCGAGGTAGCGGCAGGTGAGACAGTCACGATCGTCGAGCCTGAGTTGGCGGTCGGTGAGATGACCACCACTGCCGAGCCCGAGGTGGCGATGGATGAGATAGCTAGAATTACTGAGCCCGAGGTGGCCGCTCCCTCTCAAGAGTCGGGCATCGCCCCGATTGTCGCTCTTTCCGCCTGCGACTCTTTGCCATCTCCTGGCGTCGCAAGCGTTACGACGGCTCTCGTAGAGTCAGGGGATGAGGCAACGGGAGGTGAGACCATCCCGATGGAAGAGGGAGAAGCCGTCGTTGTATCAAGTGACACCCTCGTCGCGGTTCCGACTGGCGACTCATCAGGTAGATTTTGGGTCATTGCTTTTCTTTTTATTCTGCAATCCTTTTCAATCTTTCTTGACAGTATTTATCATGTTTCTAATGCTGGTGTGGGGAGCGTTGAGGTTGCGCTACCCGAGACAGCGCCATCAGCTACCGCTTTGACGGTGACACCTCCTCTACTCTCTCTCGTACCATCTCAGATGTTGGAAGGTGCGGATTCGTGATCTATCAGTCTTACTTCTAGGCTGTATGACTTATGTACTGACGTTGCATTACCGCGTCATTGCAGGAGTCCTTTTTGACCACCTGTATCAGGTGTTGCACCCACACTTCTCCTTCCTGTCAGAGATTAGTCTGCCTGCTGGTATCGATGAGTATCTTTTATAAACGATGTCCTCTCTTTAACGGGCAGTCACATTATTGCTAATCCCTCTTTGTATTGCTTGTAGCCTTACAAATTGAAGGCAAGGACGCGACTATCGTTGCGCCACCAGAACTCCCAGCTCTGCCCCCTGTTGCAGCCGGTATAGTAGACTCTATTTTTCGTGTATTTTCTTTATTTCCTGAGCCGACATCTGATTGTGATTTGTTTTGCAGCAATCACATCGACTCCAGCCCCGTTCGGGTCTCGCATTGTAATGCCAGCCGGCCCTTTTTCTCGGCGTGCATCCTCGAAAGGCGCCGTGAATAGTCTGCGCATGCTGAGCGACTATATTAAGGAGCTTGACGTGGAGACTCCCATATCCGCTGCGGATTTTGCCATAGAGGTTAACCCTATGCTGGCAACGCTCGTAAACTTTCATAGTGAGGGCGTCGTTGAGTCTTGGGTTGATCACTGCAGGAAGATTGAGGCCTGCCTGCGTGAGCTTGAGCTTAGGCGTCCTGCTCCGGAGGTGTTGGCATCGAACTCCCGGCGGGCTGCATGGGTTGAGCGAAGTGCCATTTTCCTTTGCTGTTTTGAACAAGAGGAAACCCTCAAGCGAAAAGAACATGAGGCGCCTTCCGCTGAGTCTGTCCGACTGCGTGCCCAGGTTGAAGAAAATGCTGCGCAGCTGAACTCCATCTTTGAAAAACTTCAACGATGTATTTCCGACGGGTTGGTGCTGAGGAAAAAGCTTGACTTTACTGAATAGGTCGTGCAGAGTCAGGAGGTTGTTCAACAAGAAATCGATGAGAAACTTTCATCCTGTCTGCAGCAACGGGCCCGAGTTGAAGCGGAGCTGGCTGCGGCGGCTGACCTTGAAAAGGAGTTGAGAGGAGTGCGCGAGCAACTGGCTGACTTATTGAAAACTCCTCCTTCTCAGTAGCTGCCTTCGCATCAATTAAACACTTGTAATCTTCTGAATAACATGTATCCATTTTTTTATTCTTTTATATGATGTATCTTGTATTCAATTGAGTTCATGAATAAAGACACATTTTTCTTATCTCCCACTGTCGTTTTCTTCTCTTTGCTGTGTTGTTGGTATGTTACTCTGGCAAGTGTAACCTGTAGATAATAAAGAACGTTTCATCTTGAACTCTCCGAGAGGTAGTGATGGCTTAGAAAGCAGGTTCAGATCTGCTACCTAAGACTTTTTAACTTTATGAGCCGTGAGGGTCTCATAAAGACTTTTCTCCCTACGAGTCATGAGGATCTCGTAGGTGTCTTTTCTCCTTAGGAGTCGTGAGGATTCCTAAGTGTGGTTTCTCTCGAGAGTCGTAAGGATCTCACAAGAGAATTTTTCCCTCTTACAAGTCGAGGGGACTCGTAAGTGGTTGTTTCCCTCCTTGTCGAGATTCAACTTTGGAGAGTGCGGTCCGTGAGTCCATTGTTTCCCTCTTACAACTCAAGAGTCCATTTTGGACCGACTTGCAGGACCCCAGTGCTTAGGAAACAGGTCCTCATCCCCATTGCCTAAGGCTTTTCCCTACGAGTCGAGACGAATCGAGAAATTTTTGCAAGGACACTAATTTCCTCACGAGTTGAGACGAATCGAGCAGTTCTCGCAGGAATTTCCTAACGTCACAGTTAACTCCTGCTAATAGAAGTTCGTTAGGGCCTGTGGTACTAGGGTTTTTTACCCGTCGCACCGTCGCGTTGGCTGGTGTATTCCTCAACGCATAATCTTGCTGTTCGAGTAGCCCCGCGACTGTCGTGTCTCTGATCCTTTCGGGGGCTGGACAAGACGTCTTCAAGTAATCTTCCAGGTGATATTACCGTCGAAAGAGCAAGCATTAGGGATATTCCATGTCGCTTTTTACTTGAGGGTAGGCTCAGTTTGGGAGCCCCGATGAGTCATAACCACTCCGCGCTGGTGTGGGATGATCTCTGATAGTCTTTCAGGTTTTATATGAGTTGCCGTCAAGACCCTGAAGCTAGGAATATTGCCTTCGATTCGTTTGCTGGCATTGCGTCAGCTATATCGAGATGAATGTCGCGGTTTGTCTCTAGGTTGTTGGTGAACCGTCGAGGCTTGGAACTAGGGACTTTGCCATGGCTCCATTGTTGTGTCACGTCTTCATCCTGTTGGGGGAAGAACGCTGGGGTGACATCGCGTCTGCCGTATCGAGACGAACGTCGAGGTGGTCTCTAGGTTGTTGGTGAACCGTCGGGACTTGGAACTAGGGACTTTGCCATGGTTCCGTTTTGCGGACGTCGTATATTCCTGCAGAGACACTGATTTCTTTGCGGGTCGACGCGAATTGAGATGCTCTCGTCAAGGACGCTGATTTCCCTGAATCGAGATTTTTGTCAAGGACACTGATTTCCCTGGGGTTGAGACGAATCGAGATATTCCTGCAAAGACGCTAATTTCTTTACGGGTCGACGCGAATCGAGGTGCTCTCGTCAAGGACGCTGATTTCCCTGAATCGAGATTTTTTTTTGCCAAGAATACTGATTTCCCTAGGGGTTGGTTGACTTGTTTCCGAGACAGAACGTTAATCCGGCGGGGAAGTCATTGGTTGACTATAGATTGTCTGTGGACCGTAGAGTCTTGGAACTAGGGCCTTTGCCGTAGCTCCGTTTGGTGATGCTGTGTCCGAATCCTGTTGGAATGAGGAGGATTACTGTTGCTGATTTTTAGGCTGTAGATGTTGTCGTTAAGGTTTGGAACTAGGGACTTTGTCATGGCTCCGATTTGTTGTGACTCTGGGGTCGGTTGTTGACGTCACGTCTGCATTTTGTTGGAATGAGGAGAAACGTCATTGGTGATCTCTAAGTTGTCGATGTTGACGTCGAGACCCTGAAGCTAGGGATCTTTCTTTGCTTCATTTGTTAACATTGTGTCTGCAATATTGCAACAAGTGTCGAGATTGTCTCTTGGTTGTCTATGAACCGTCGAGATTTGGCTTCGCTTTCTGATGGAGCCTGGTGGGAAGGTGTTCCCCTCCTTTTTTGTTTGTGCCCCTGGATTGTATACAGGGATCGATGTGATTTCACCTGTAGGGCAAAAAGTTTCATTTTATATATTTTTCTTTCCGCGATACTATATCATTTCAGATTTTATATCGCGAAGGTCGCGATTGCCCAATCATTTCGGCTATTTGTTTTATTTTTACTCGCTGCTTTTTATTGCGAGTTGCCCAATCATTTCGGCTATTTTGCGTGCATATATTTTTACTTGCTGATTTTGTTGTAAGTTGCCCCATCATTTCGGCTATTTTTATGCATGTGTGGCTCGCTAGCTTCTTACTGCAAGTTTGGAATTAGACACCGATTTCGGCATCAGCACCGCTACAACTGGAATATTGCCAGAAGTGAATCATCATTTGCCTCCGTCGATGTCGAACAAAGGTGGCTTAGCGAACAGGGTTAGGATCCTGTCGACTAAGGCTTTTGACTTCATGAGCCGTAAGGGTCTCATGAAGGTATTTCTCCCTACGAGTCGTGTGGATCACGTAGGTGCGTTTTCTCCTTAGGAATCGTGAGGATTCCTAAGTGTATGTTCTCTTATAAGTCATAAAGATCTTACAAGAGTGTTTTCTCCTTATAAGTCGAGAGGACTTACATGGGCTATTCACCGGGTAGACATATCCCTAGTCACGGATGGGACTCTGTTAGGGAAATGTCTATTCGCGCCCGTGGATTGTATACAAGGGTCAGCATTGAGCCGCTTGTAGGGCAAAATTGGAGGTTGTGGTGGTTGCTTAAGAACAGGTTCAGATCCCTGAAGCTTAAGACTTTTAAATCTTATGAGCCGTGAGGGTCTCATAAGAGAGTTCTCCTTACGAGTCGTGAGGATCTCGCAAGTGTAATTTCTCCTTAGGAATCGCGGGGATCCCTAAGTGTGTTGCTCCTTTGTGAGTCGTAAGGATCTCACACAGGTGGTTTCTCCTCATAAGGTCGAGAGGACCTTGCAAGTGTCTTTTAATGAGGTTGCGCCCTTTCGGGTTTTCACAAAACTCGCCGGTAGCCTGCAGTTTTTACTCACGGAGCCCTTTCGGGTTTTCATCCGTGCCCTTTTGCTTATGGACATACCATTTTTTTTGTATCAGCTTTGGGATGCTGTAATCCACCGTAGTTTATCGACATCTCGGTCAACAGCTAGTTTTAGGATATAGTGGTCCGTTGCCAGTTTTAGGACATAGTGATCCGTTGCCAGTTTTAGGACATAGTGGTCCGGTGTTAGTTTAAGGATGTTTCGATCTCTTTGTTCATAGGTCGGACATGTTTGAAGATCTTTTAGCACTCTTTTAGTTTTTTCCGAAAGAACAATTTCTCATGGAGCTTCCCCTATAAAAGAGCATGATGCCCCTGGCGTGTCCATCCTTTTCTGAGCATGTGGTTGTGGCGGGTTCACCTTCCAGTTGTCAGACAACTCGAATTTGCCCTTTTGGTATTCATCCTCAATCCAGTCTTTGAAGACGTAGCAATCTTCGAGTGGGTGGCCCATTACTCTGTGGTAGAGACAATAGTTAGTATGGTTAACGTCACCCGGTTGCGATGGATGTTTTGGATCTGGCAGAGTGATGAGTCCCTTGCGCACTGCCAGTTCGAATAGTCTCCTTGTTTTATCCCTGGGAAATGAGTAAGGACGTTTCAACTTCTCATCGAGGGATCGCGGCTTGCTGCTCTGATGAACAGACGATCTTGGGTTACTCGGCTGTCGCTGAATGTTGGCGACAACGGTCGTTTTCCCGTTACCTTTTTCATTTCGGAAACCCATTTTTGAAGGGAAAGGCCTATGGCCCATCTGATCCATTTGGGCCAGCTTGTCGATCAAGGCCTGGAAGGTGGTCGGCTTGAAGAACATCATGAATTGGGAGATAGTCGACTGAGGGTCAAGGGTCCACATGAACATGCCCACGGCAGGAGCTTCTTCTATGCATTGTTCGCATTTCGACCATAGGTTCCGCCACCGGATTGCATACTGCACCCACGTCTCTCCCGGCTTTACTCTGGCGTTGATCAATGCCGTTATTGGGGTGCGTTCACTAGCACCCACGAATCACTGGGTGAATAATTGCTCCATTGCCGCAAAAGTCTTGACGGAATCGTTCGAGGGTTCGGAGTACCATTCGTACGCTGTTTTGGACAAGCCGCCAACAAACTGACGGAGCAAAAGTTTATCATCACCCCCGGTGTTGCCGCAAAGAGCCCTGAACTGAGCGACATGTTGATGGGGGTTGCCTGTCCCTTTGTACACATGGAATTTGGGGATCGTATATCCCGGCGGGTAACTTATTTGGTCATACCAGCCTGGATATGGTCGTCCAGTTTTAACAATTTGGCCGGCCGCTTCATTCGCCTGGTGAGCTCGTATTTGCTGAGTAATGTAGTCATCCAGAGCGGTCTTGGAAATAGTTTCCTCTTTGGATGCTGATGAGCCGGAGGAGGGTTTGATGTCTCCCCTCTGTCGTCTTCAATGATGATCGGAGGGTCTTCAGCTGGAGGATCCGGCAGTAACATCATCCCGACCATATCTTGGAAGAGAAGTGCCATTCGTTTTATGTTGGCAGCTTGTTCTGCTGATTCTCTGTCCTTCTTTTCGAGGACTCTGCGGAGGAAGTCAGCATCGGTTTCTTGTTCATGACGCTGCTCTGATGACGCCTCCGGGCTTTCTTTTGGCCCGGTGAGTGCGGCCATTTGCGTCAGTATTTCCTGAAGCTTCTATTGCTGAACCTGGGGTTTTGTCAAGGATCGGGTGAGCGGTCGGTGACCTGTAGAAGTGCGGCTTTCCTCTTTTCCGGAAGCCATATAAACAGTATGCACGGTTATGCCCCCAGACTTGGGGCATTTGGGCTCAGCGTCTTTGTGATCTGCCGTAGTCACAGGGGCTTTCTCTGGCCTCCTTCTCTTTTGAGCAGTTGACGTTGAGGGGGCCGTTGCAGCGGGCACCCAGGTAGTTGTCGTCCATTGTGGCTTGACAGGACGGTTCTCTTCCTGTTGAACCTTCACCTTTTTCTGTCGGCGAGGGTAATCTTAATCAATCACCGACTCCTGGACCTGTCGCCAGACTTTGTAAATTATGGAGGACAGCCGCTGAGGTGACTGCTCTGGCTTCGTTTCTGTAACATTCCCCACGGGTGGAGGAGATCTCTTCAATACGGCGGTGGGTGAATTCCTGCGCACCCTATTAAGCAGCTCGAAGTTGTTTCCAATTGGAACAGTAGCATTGACTTCCACCGTTGGAGCTGGTGGAGTAAATCCTGACGGAGAGCTTCCCCCAGCCTTCCGTACTCGGCGCCAGTGACGACGGCGAGCATGTCACGCAGATGGTGTTGGTTCGGCTATGCGG
This sequence comes from Agapanthus africanus, assembly GCA_030015575.1. Classification (NCBI taxonomy): domain Eukaryota; kingdom Viridiplantae; phylum Streptophyta; class Magnoliopsida; order Asparagales; family Amaryllidaceae; genus Agapanthus; species Agapanthus africanus. Next base: position 192,542,502 of record JASDDO010000024.1, on the reverse strand, counting down.
ATGGCTTTGTCATGCCCCTTGTTTTGAGGAGAAGCTGTTATTGGCGCTAGCCGGTCAAAGACCGACGTCCGTTGAGAGGGGATAGTCAGTTTTACGAAGGCCGACTTTCGAACAGGGGAAGCAGCCTTCGTGACTTCACATGGAATAGGAGCTAAAACGGACAGTCTTGTGAAGACTGACCCTTTAGCAGGGGAAGCTGCCTTGACGAATTTAGGAGCAGGAATGGCTATCCGCTTCGGGATGGCCGCTTCAGGTATCGCGGGCTTCTTCAGGGGCTCGCTTGAGCTTTGGCCCAGTTTGGTGAAAACTGAGGTATTGGACTTGCGCGACCCGTTGAGAGGGGCCGCGGTAGTTGTAAGCCGATCAAAGACCGAGCTCTTCGAAGCTTCTTGCAATGGCAGAGGGGCATTGAAGCTCATTGGTGGGAGCATGGTCCCAAAGAACAGCCCAGTGATGGCCTGAGTTACCTGTTCCACTGGCATCTTGAAAAGGGAAGCCGCTTGAGGCCCGTAGGTCACTCTTCCGGCGAGGATGGAGTGGGACTTGTTGCAATGAGTGAAGTTTGAAGCCATTGTTCTTTTGTTTTCTGCACGGAGCAAGACACCAAATCTAAGTACCTCGAATCCACAGGCAACCATAGCAAACCGCGATTCGTTCGTGAACACGACGCACGAAGTGTGGAGTGGAAAGAGGAAAAGGTCCCACCGGGCGTGCCAGAATCTGTTCCTCGCCGAAAGATGCACGAAGACGCGGCGAACGTCTCTCTGAATTTCGAGGGCAGATGCTAATTGGTGCTATCCGTCCACCTCTCTGAAGATGCCAAGTTGATTTATGGCGCCATGTATCGAAGTTTTAAACGGATGCGGCCGATGTAGCAGGCTTCGTCAGATTCCCCCTCATTTGAGGGGTTTTTGATTGTGGGGACGCTCTTCCCTGCAGGTGCAAGCCCCTGCAGTTAATTACGCTACCGCATCGCGGTAACAACTTTCTCCTTCTCCAGATGGTCACTTCGTGTCGTGGGTGTTTATTTTGTTTGTGGTTGCCCGTGGATTGTATACGGAGACTAATTTATGTTGTCGCCCGTAGGGCGTGGATTAGTCCAAATCCGTATCTTCTTAGATTTGGGTTTGGGAGTTGGGTTTAAGGATACGTTAGCCTCATTTGAGACTAAGATCAACTTAAACGTTTGTTAAGAATACGTTAGTCTAATTTCTAGACTAAGATCAACTTAACAGGATCATTTAGATCCAACGAGAGAGCATTTGGCCTCTGTTGTTTAGTTTAGGGACATTGCGGTCTATTAGTTTAAGGACATTACGGTCCAATGTTAGTTTAAGGACATCTCGGTCCAGTGTTAGTTTAAGGACATCTCAGTCCAGGTTAAGGACATCGTAGTCCGTGGGTTTAAAGGGACCCCACCGTCCGAGCTTAAGGACATCGTAGTCCGTGGGTTTAAAGGGACCCCACAGTCCGTGGTTTAAAGATATCATAGTCTATGAAGTTTAAGGACATCATAGTCCATGAGTTTAAGGACCCCACAGTCCGTGGAATGTGTGGTTGTTGGGACCCGTCACCTTTCTGAAGACGTTGAAGGATTACAACGATAGATATCAGAGGAGTAAAGAGATGTACCCTTGAACCGGTGCGAGTTGGTTGAAAGATCTGTAGTCCAGTTTGGAACCGAGATCTGTTAAATATTCATGAGCGGATGGGCTCAGTTCAATATAAGTTAAGGACTTATGGCCAATATTGGGCTAAGTCCAATAAGATTAAAATGTTTAACATTTTATTGTTCTGGGCTGTTGAGCCTTTATTTGGGCTTGGCCCTTTTAATAATGCTGAGCATTAGATCCTGACACATTCTTTTTGTCTTGTATTGAATGCATAGCATTCATCAGAACAATGTGTGTTCTGACAGCGCGCCACGTGGCGCGCCAGGCGCTTTGCGCCAATTAAAGAGCGCATTGTGCTTCTGCCAAGTAGCGCACATGAAAAGGACACTGTCGCGCTTAGCGCTAAACTCCAGTTTATGAGCGCATTGCACTTATAATTTATGAGCGCGTTGCGCTAGCTTAGTGGCGCACCGGTGAGTGACACGTGGCGCGCTTGGCGCTGAGCGCCAGCGCATGAGCGCAGTGCGCTATTTCAAAAGCGCAAAGCACAAGTTGTATCTGTGGTTGACACATGGCACGTTTTGGCGCTGAGCGCCGGTCCAAGGAGCGCAAAAGCGCAGTTCATGAGTGCAAGGCACTTTTCAGTAGCGCAAAGCGCATTTGATCAAATTTATGATCAGAGAACAAGTTTATGTTCTTTTTAAAGAAGGCTTTGCCTCAAGATTCAAGAACAATAGTTCTTACTTTTGAAAAGGGGTTTGCCTTTGTAGATCAATGATCTGTGAATGAAATAAATACTTCTTTTATTTCTATCATGAGATCTTTTGATCTTTTCTTATAAGAGACCTTGGTCTTTTGTATATCTATAATCTTTTAAGAAGATAATTCTTCTATTCTAATGAGATGATTTCATCTCTTTGTTCAAGAATCATTGTTTTTACCTTGAAGAAATGATCTTCTTTCAAGAGCTTGCTCTCTTTCTTTTGAATTTTTCAAAGTTTGTAGGGGGGTTTCTCTATATCAGACTTGAAGTCTTGGGGCCTTTATATAGGGCAAATTGATTTGTTAAATCAGTTAAAGAGATCTTTCTCTGATTGATTTGGGGATATTTCCCCACCGTTGGATCTTTGATCCTAGGGCTTCTGTTTTACAAAAGGTAATCTTCTTGTTTTTAACAAGATTGGAAAGATCTTTCCATAACTGAATTTTAATTCTGATTAATTAATGATTTATCATTATTAGATGTTTTGATCTAACGGTGGGGAATTTTTAATTCCAGCGCTAGCGCACCTACGTTTGACACGTGGCGCGCAGCGCAGCGTAGCCTGCGCTAGCACACCCGTGTTTGACACGTGGCACACAGCGCGCCTAGCGCTGGATCTGAAGCGTTGCTTCAAATTTTGAATTTTGAATTTTAAAACAGAGCTTTGCTCTGATTGGGGGTGCGTTGCCTAGGGCGCAGTGCACCTGGCGCTAGCGCATCTATATTTGACACGTGACGTACAGCGCGCCTAGCGCTGGATCTGAAGCGTTGCTTCAAATTTTGAATTTAAAACAGAGCTTTGCTCTGATTGGGGGTGCGCTGCCTAGGGCGCAGTGCACTTAGCGCTAGCGCATATGTATTTGATACGTGGCGCGCAGCACGCCTAGCGCTGAATCTTAAGCGTTGCCTCAACTTTTAAATTTTGAATTTTAAAACAGAGCTTTGCTCTGATGGGGGGAAACAGGGTTTCAGGTGTTGTTTATTTTGGCTAGTTTTGCATGTGATGTAATCGTACACTATAAGTAAGTCGGAGTGTTTCGTATTCGTAATTTTAACAATGTTTCGGGTGTTTCACGTATTGTCTAGACAATGTTAAAAAGTTCGATCGAATATTAAAAACCCATTTTTCCAAGTTTAACATACTCGGAAAAACATGCAAGTGATTCTTTGGACCCTCTAGAAGAACGCAAACCTTAACTCGATTATGTGGTCGTCAAAACCATCACTTAAACCCTAGGGTTTGTGATAGTTTAGCGTTTCACATGTGAGGCGTTGGTTTGACCCTTCTACAGCCGGTTCATAGGTACTGTGGCATCTTCTGGGTATTACTAAAACTGTGCTCAAGTGTTGAGCTGTCGGAAATTGTGAGACTTTGATGAATCGATCGAAAAGGTTAACCCCGTCCGGATATTATGTGATGGGATACAATATTTGGAATCCACATGTAGTTATGAGATAACTAAATTGAATGTTATAAATCTAGCGGTTTAGTCTCAGTTGATTGGTTGCCACGGGATTTTGATATGATCAAAAGTCCGTCGCAATCACGTAGCGTACGCGGATACTCGCCAGGTAAACTTAATAGATAGCCATGCCCCATAGCCCCAACCAAGTGACTGTAGGAGAACCCCATCGCCAAAAGCATCCGTTCGGGTGCTCGCGGCAGCGGTGTTCCGCCTTAGTGCACTTCATCGACGACATCGGGGGTGCGGCCGTCAACTAAAGTTTCCGACGAGCATTCGATCAGGATGTCGGGAATCTTGTTGAATTACCCGACTAGATATTGAAAAGTGTTTTCGAGATCGAGACTAAAATGCGGGGTTTATAATTGTTAGGCATGCGATGTCTAAGGAATTCATTTGGTTAGGCATGCGATGTCTAAGGAGGTTGCGGATTCCAACTGTTGTAGTTTTTCATTTTCTTTTCTGCGACCGTAAGTGTAATATGTAGTGTATTGCCGGTTTCGTTGCTATATGTCACCGACAATTGGGATACGCATATTTACTTACGTTGATGACATGTGATGTTATGTGTTGCTGTGATATGTTATATTGGATCGTCGTGTTTTGAATAGCCGGGGATTTTATGTGAGATGAGAGTTTTTCATTTTCATTCATGTAAAATTCATTGTATGTAATATTCTTTTATTGGGGCACTTCCGGGTTGAGGATGATGTCACCATTGTATATTATTTACTTTTCCGCATTAGGATAGACCCAAGGCGGGGAGCATAAGTAACAGGGTTCTGGATTCCAGTGGGAGACCATCTCGAGGAGTCGAGACCGGGTCTCCTAACTCTAGAATTGGTAGAGTTGCTTGCCACTCTCGTAGGGGTCTAGGGGTGTGGGATTGGCTATTCATCACGACCGTGGAATCCGTGTTTTATACAGGCTTAAAATAAAACACGGAAATCCTAGTATATCCAATATTTCATATGTTGTTCTTCTGCTGCGATATCTGTGATGTGATCATTTGATATGTTTAGATGGATACAAGATATAGTATATGTGATATATTATATAGACGTTGCTTATGTTTACACCCGCGCTAGCACTGCCCCGATCTGCCGTTAGTTACCTAACCTAATGATGCACAAGGGGACATCGAGGCGAATGCGGATGGCATAAGCGTACGTTGTATTTATCTGTGATGTTTAGGTGACTTAATATGATGGGACTTCATTAATGAGATTAATGAAATAAAAGAAACCTAAAAATGTTGTGGAATCGAATTTTGAAAAATAGGTAGCTCTAGTTCTTTCTTTGCATAGCGGTGTTCCTTATAGAACATCTAGCACCTTATTCGATAAGGAAAGAGCCGAGATCCCTTCACCGAGAGTGACCTCTTTAGCAATAACTGGCAGATACTACAACCCTCGGTTTGTCTTTTGATTGCTTTTATAGTTTTTGCTTTGCATAGTGGTATTTATGAAATATCCTGCACCTTATTCGATAAGGAAAGAGCCGAGATCTCTTCACTGGGAGTGACCTCTTTAGCAAAACTAGTAAAAGCCTAAAAAACACTCCATTTTAAATCATTTGATTCTACAACGAGATCAAGTTCATTACGAAAAAGGTTTTCTTAAAAACCTGCTTAGCCCTCCGTCATTTCAGATGAGTACTACTTAGTATTCGTGCTGCGGTAGTTTGGCATGCGTCAAGGCGTAGTGTACGGTAGCTAACTAGTGCTTATCTGCTAGCATACGATGCGATTGGATTAGGGTATTTGTACGGCATTGTTTGGCATGCGTTAAGGGTCGTGCGAGTGGGTTTAATTCAATCAGGAAATGCACGGGTTGAACTTGACTAGCGGACTATAGGTTGTTTGGCATGTGTCAAGGTCATAGGATGCTAGGGGTAAAATATTATTGGGAATTTCAAGTGTTGAAATTTGCAATGAGATTACATACCTTCTATGAGATAGTTGGATCCCGATACCCACTGCGAGTAAGAGTTACTCCTGAGAGAGTTTTACACATTACAATTAGCCGATCAAGTAGGTGTCTAGAAAGGTGTCAACGGGGTTACGCCCATGGGAAAACGAGGTTTATTTTAATTAGGTCCGTGTGAAAGCACGGGGAACCTCCCTAAAAGTACCGGCACTGGCCTAGCTGAAAGATTGGCGAACTTGTAGGGTGTAATTAATCCCGGCTAGTCTTTCCTTTTAGGGTTTGAAGGAAGATTTGACTAAAACAGTGGGAGCCATCCTGATTAGATAAATTAATAACCAATTTAATCTTGCAAGAGCATACGCTGAGTGTTTTCTTCTCTCTCTCCAGGTAGCGACCATGTCACGCCTTAATCAAGATAATAATATGGATGTATTGACCGAACCCACTTTTTATACTGCGCTAGGGAACGTTGGTCCCGCTCTAACTTATAATTGTTATAAGACCGAGCAGGAAATAGGGGATTACCAGAATTCCCGTGCCGCCTAAACGAAGAAAGTGCATGATGATGCATTGTCTTCGGGCGTGTTTATTACAGAGAACTGTTTCTCAGTATCCTTTACGTCCTTGGTATGTGATACCAGATCAGGATCCTACATATGTAATCTGTTACATGGGCTACAGATAGGTAGAGAACTGGGAAAGGGTGATAAGTTTCAAGAGTTGGAAATGGTGCAAGTGATGCAACCAAGCAAGTTGGCAGTTATCACCCTGTATTACCAAAATACGTTGATTCGGAATGAATGTTATTAGATACCGAACCTGATATACAATATCATATCATTCTCTTTATTTAGTAAAGAAGGATATAATTTTGTATTATTGGATAATGTTTTGAACATTTCCTATATCAAGAGTTGATCGGTTCAGGCACGATATCTAAAAGCATAAATGTTCTAAATCAAACTATAGTTTTTAACGTAAAAAATACACACAAGAAGAAGAGTTCAGAAATGAACGAATCCTTCTTGAGACATTATAGACTAGGTCATATCAATGCGACCCGACTAGATAAGTTACATTTAGATGCATTTTTAAATCTGTTTGAATTTATATCTTGTGAAACTTGCCAGTTATGTCACAAAGATAAGATGACCATAACTCCGTTTATTGGAAACAGAGAAAGTTGGAAACAGAAAAAGAGTTAGTAAACTCTTGGGATTGATACATGATGATGTAAGTCCCCTGTCTATACATGCCAGGACAGGTTCTTTGTACTTCATTACATTCACTGATGATCTCTCAAGATTCACACATGTGTTCCTGTTGAAACACAAGTCTGAACCTTTTGAGATATTCAAAGAATATAGGTTAGAAGTAAAGAACAAAAACGGGTATAAGTATGATGTCCTTTGATGTGATCAAGGAGGAAAATACTTGAGCACGGAATTCCTGGACTATTCTACAGGAGAATAAGATTCTCTCTCAGCATTACTCCTTCGTATACACCACAGCACGTTGGTATATCGGGGCGGAGCAATCGCACCCTATGTGATATGGTGTGCTCTATGATGAGTACTACTGAGTTACCTATTTCCTTTTTGGGGTTATGCACTTGTGAAGCTGCATATCTATTGAATAAGGTTTCAATCAAATCAGGTGCCTAACACTCCATATGAGATATGGTATGGGAAGATCCCATCTCTTACGGATGTTAAGATTTGGGGTTGTCCGGCCTATGTCTAAAAGCAAAATCCGGACAAGCTCGAGGCAAGGTCAATTCTTTGGAATTTTGTTGGATATCCCAAGCATTCGCAAGGGAATATCTTCTACCGAACCGAGGAACAAAACTGTTTTATTTCTCGGCATGCCACCTTTTTGAGAAAAAGGATTTCTTGTGAAGAAATTTGTGGTAATAAGGTAGAACTGGAAGTAGTTCCAGTTATACAAACCGCAGCTGATGATTTGGTAGAACCGGAGGATTCAATAGCTTTCCAACGAACCTCAGCCTCTCTGCCGATCTAGTAGGGTTCCTCATCCGCCTGAGAGATACTTCGGTTTCTCTATGACAGTGGGAGCGAGGATTGTATCATGAGATGATGACCTAACTAGATTCGAGCAGGCCATCAAGAGTGGGGACTCTGTAAGAATGGTTGGATGCTAAGCGATCTGAGATTGAATCCATATACACCAACAAAGTATGGATTTTGGTTGCTTTATCTGAAGGGTTAAATACCCATCAGGAGCAAGTATATCTTGAGAAGATTACTTGGTGTATATGGAAAAGTTGAGACTTTCAAAGCTAAGACTAGTTGTAAATGGATCTTGTCGTTGACCAGATATGGATAATGATGAAACCTTTTCTAGTTCCTATGCTTAAGTCCATCTGGATCCTACTTTCCATTGCTACATACCATGACTACGATATCTGGCGGTTGGGTGTCATGACTGCTATTCTAAAGGATGATTTAGAAGAGAGCGTCTATAAGTACACAGCCAGAGGGATTCGTAGACAGTGGGAGCAGCGGAAACGTGTGCAAGTTGCTTTATGAGTTAAAGCAGGCATCGTGGAGTTGGAACATCTGTTTTGATATGGTAGTCAAAGCGTTTGACTTTATCAAAATGGTAGATGAACCTTATATATACAAAAAGGTAGTAGGGGGTATGGTGGTGATCCTCGTATTGTACGTGGAAGACATACTCTTGATAGCAAAGGAGTTTACTATGCTACGCTCGGACAATCTCCTATTATCACAAAGATTCTCCATATAGGATCAAGGTGATACCTCCTAAATCCTGGGTGTTGGATCTGTGAGATAGATCTAAGTGGATGTTAGGATTCTCACTAGGTGTAGTTAGATCGTATCAATCGATCCTGGGGAGAATCACTGGATAGGATTCATGGTGGTAAGAACGACTGAATGTCAGTCACATGCATTGTTTTTACCCTCGGTAGAGAGACGGTATGTTGGAAGCGTTCCAAGCTAGATACCGTGGCATACTAGACGATAAAGGATGGATACATTGCTACCTATGATACTACCGAAGAGGCAGTCTGGATGTATATAAGTTCATGAGATGAACTTCGTTCCTACCATTGTGTGACAATGGAGTTATGGCTTTAGCCTAGGAACCCCCGTCTCATCAGTGATCCAGACATATTCTTAGGCAGTATCACCCGATCATGGAGATGGTTGATCTCCAGGGAGATCGAGGTTAGGAGAGTGAACACAGAGGAGAACAGGGCGGATCCACTCACAAAGGCCTATATCCCAAGAGATACTTTTATGGGATGGTTGAGTATGAGATACTTCAACCACTGCTGATTGTTGGGTATGAGATACTACAACAGATGGTCCTAGTGCAAGTGGGAGATTGTTAGTTATATATATGCCATAGAGGCCATTACTGTACATACGATGTATATTGTAGTGGATGCTTGGACATATATAGGGAGGACTTTCTTGCTTGATATGATAGTATGCTATCTGGTTGCACTTTATCTTAACATGTACTCTGATTGTCTCTATGTTACATATTGATAAAGCCCTTAGGATGAGTACTTGACTACCAGGACTATGATGCAGATCATACTAGTGGGGACAGTGTAGTCGCTAAGTACATCCTTCAAATGTTCCTAGTCGTAGGTATATCGAGACAGGGCATCGATATACCAGAGTAGACTAGCGTATAGCTTCTCGACCCATGTAGATGGGCGATGGATGATCCTATATCCATTGGTGTTTGACATCAGAGACAGTATACGGGTGCTCAGTGGAGACTGGGTACACTGGACGGACTCGCCGAGAACTCCCAGATGGTATTATACCTCACGTCAGATGGCAGTTCTCTGGTGACACTGGTACAGGTTAGTCTGTAGACCCGAGATCGTCATAGAGTCTTATATGATTCCCACTGTGCTTTGATTTCCATCTTACCACGTTCAAGAGAATGTGCAAAACGGTGGCTTTTGGGTACAGTCCCGAGTCACATGGAGGCAATGAGCGATAGGAGGGGTTTTGTCTCTCCCGGTATAGGGAGTTGATGTTGCGCAGTGATCGATTGGTTATAACAGGAAGTCCTTGGCCAAGGCAGCTTCAGAGATATACTGGTAAGTGTTATCAGTAGTTTCTCAATCCGTTATGAGCCTCATATCGACACGACTTATCGAGTTACTGAGATCTGACGTTTACCACCCCTAGACGAGATATGCGACATATCAGACAAAGAGACCGGACTGTACGGTAGTGTTACTGATTAGATTCACAGGAGTGTGAGAAGGCTTGCTTGTTGATCTTCTGATCGCTCAATACCGGGGTTGCCGTTACGTTTAGCAGACCGCTTGCGGCTTGTGGGTGTTTGATATGATCATCACCTACTGCCGGCGTATTGACGAGTCTTTAGAGTCCTACACAGGGGTTTCCTGGCTCAAGTGAAATAGAGTAGGAGCACATATTTGATATGTGAGGAACCGAGATTGATACGATATGAGATACTGCATTCTATTCTCGCGATTTGTGACATTGATCGGTTGTATGCGTTATAGCCGGGTTATCGGATCAAGTGTTGATTCGATAAGTTGTTACATATGATATTAGTCGGTTATAGCCGGATTATTAAATCAAGAGTTGATTTAATAATTTAATGTATAATTATATATTTGATATATTACATTACATTAACTAGTATTTGCTCACTTATGATATGTTTTCTCACTTTGTGTGCACATTGTACATATGTGATATGTATGTTTGTGTACATGTATTGTGTCATGATTGATGATACATACAAGATGGGTGTATGAGACTTAAACCATGGTTAGGTTAAATTAGGGTTTTGTTATGTCTTAAGATTTAACAAAAGAGAATGACTTAGTCAAAGTTGTCAAGCTTAGAAGAAGCTTGTAGAAACATTGACAAAGTCTTCTTTTTTGTCATTTCTTTAGATATTTCTTAACCTTACACCTTGGTTAATTCTCTACATGAGTTAAGCATGATAGCTTAACTCACCCATGGTTACATTATTGAGGGAATTAATTCATATGATGAATTATTCTTTCTTCTTCTTCTTCATCAAACTCCATGAAAATGCTTTCTAGCTCTAATGGTGTTATGAGAAAAAGTGTGAGAAAATCAATTCTAAAGTGAGCCCACTTCCTACTTCATCATCCTCTACTACTTGCCATGTAGTATAGGGTGTTCTCTTCACAAAGTTCTTGATCTAGTGAAGGAATAGCTTGAGTTAGTGTCTTCCCGACGTAGATCATCTTCGGTCTCGAAGTCTTCGAAGCAAGCACGTTCGTTCTTCAACGGAACCTTTCTAGAGTCCGGGTTTTGAGAATGCAGCGGAGGGGACTACTACACGGAGCTATTTGAAGTGAAGGACATGTCTACAAAGGTTGTATTCCTTACTTACTAAATATTGCAAAATGTTTGCATTAGTTTTCCGTATTGTTTCTAGTTAACGATTCTAGTTAGGGTTAGCTAAAACGGCAAAATTTAAATTTGGAATGGACGATACCTCCCGAAACCTTGCTGCCGTCTTGGGTAACCCTGCAATATTTGTATATGTTTTGTTTTGATTGAGTGAGATCGTCTAGTGGTGTTAATGTATGGTTTCTTTACTTATGCATGAAATTCATCGCTTGAGCGTCGTATTGTTGTTGCGTATTGATTTCCGACGTTTGGCATTATTTTTGCTCCCAAGTAGGGGTGCAACTTATTTAAATATTTTATAACTGCTTTTATTAACAATTAAAAAGGAGGTGCTGTCGAAATTTTAAATGCTAGAAAATCAGTTGTTTAGATTTCATTTCTTAAAAATAATTCGACATGCTACTTCATTCTTCTTACTTAAAAACTGAAATTTTCTTAATTCCGCAAATGGGGTTTTGATCTTGGTTTCCGGCTTACTCAGATTGTGTCGGCATATTTAGATGTCATACAATCTAAGTGCCGGTCACGCACCAAATTTCGGGTCGTGACATTGCCATAGAAAGTACTTTCTTTTGGGTTGCTTATTATCCTTACTTTCCATCACTTTCTTTTTGCCAAACAAAAAAAAGTTCTGTGCGCTCTAATGATAAATATTCTCTGGACAAAACATCTAACTAACCATTTATGCACTTCAGGCATGTAAAAGATAACATGTTGGATTAAGGCCTGTTTGGTTGCAAGATTATGAAATTTGGATTCCAAAGTAGTACGGTTGAAAATTTCTGGATTTGGTAATTTGTTGTTTGGTTGGTTTTGGATTTCTAGTATTGGATTTGTAGATTCTTGTAATCTTTTTTTGGTTGGTGAAAATAAAGTGGGATTTGGATTTGAGGATTTTAGAGAGAGAGAGATAGAGAGAGGATTATTAAATAAATAAAGTACACGGGTCCCATCTAAAAGTACAATGAATAGTGCGAAATTCTTGAAAATCCTTAAAAAAATTTAGGATTTAGGAATCCATGTTTTGTGGTGGGTCTTCCATAAAAATCAAAGGAATCCTAGAAATCCAAATCCCCCGAGGGCATGTTTAGTTGAAGGATTTTGTAGGATTCTTGAGTTTTGGATTTGAGGATCCTACGATTCACAAATTTTGTGTTTGGTTGGTTTGGATTACAAATATGGATTTGTATAAATTGTGTGATGGGGCACACAAAAAAGTTGGATCTCAAAATCCTTCAAAAATGAAAGGATTTTTGAGGATTTCTACCTATTTGGTGGCCCCCGCGTGTACTTTAGTTATTAAAAAATTCCTCCTCTTTCTATCTCTCTTTTTAATCTTCAAATCCAAATTCCATTTACTTTTTTCCAACCAAACAAGGATTATAAGGATTTACAAATCCAATACAAGGAATACAATACTAACCAAACACAAAATTAGCCAATCCAGATTTTTGCAATTGTACTATTTAGGAATCCAAATTTCACAATCCAGCAACCAAACACCCCAAGGGGCTGTTTGGTTGCAGGATTATGGAATTTGGATTCCAAAAATAGTACGATTGAAATTTCTGGATTTGGTAATTTGTTGTTTGGTTGGTTTTGGATTTCTAGTATTGGATTTGTAGATCCTTGTAATCTTTGTTTGGTTGGTGGAAAAAAAATGGGATTTGGATTTGAGGATTTTAGAGAGAGATAGAGAGAGAGAGGATTGTTAAATAAATAAAGTACATGGGCCCCGTCTAAATGTACAATGAATAGTGCCAAATCCTTGAGAATTCTTGAAAATTTTTAGGATTCATGAATCCTTCTTTTGTGGTGGGCCCCTCATACAAAACAAAGGAATCCTAGAAATCCTAATCTTGCAACCAAACACAAAATTGTGGAATTTTAGGATTCCACAATCCAAAATCCAAATCCAAACTAATAATCCTGCAACCAAACAGGCCCTAACCAAACACAAAATTATGGAATCTTAGGATTCCACAATCCAAATCCAAAGAAATCCTGCAACCAAACAGGCCCTCAGAGAAGTGAATATTTCTACTTATCTCTATCATTATTATGCAAACTTCAAGGGCTTGGATTCGTCAAATGATTGTCAACATTCTTTAGTAAAATAATTCAAAAGATAAGAAAATTCTACCATTCTATTCTATTAAGAAATCCACATCTTCATCACAATTATTTTCTTTTCAAATGCCACTTTATTTCAAAATTCAAAACCTCCATCCTTCCCTCTTCCTCTCCATTCCATTCATTTAGTCAACGTAATCCAAGTCATCTTGTTTTAATTAATAGAAGTATGTATAATACTATATTCTAAAACCTAAATATCCACTAGCATCCCACGCTGGAAGAGAACCACTTTCATTAATGAAAAATATCCCAAATCCATTCTTCAAAGCTTATTAGATGAATGCCATTTAATTACTGCAACAATTCATATATGTGTCAAAAAGGCTTCGCTAAAGCGGCAATGGCACTTTCCAACTTTTGGTGGGGGATTTTTGGTTCGAAACTCGTCACTTGCCGTGGTAAGGAGGGATTTTCAACGAATTATCCGGATAAAGTCATTCGTTTTTGCCCAAAAAAAAGGTTCATGTATGTGCCATGCACATAATATATAAAAGTGATTATAATAATAAGAGTGAATATGTAAGAATTAATAAATCATGAGGGTTATATATATTTTTCCCTTTTACGATCGATTTGAGATATATAGAGAGAGTGTGCCCTTAAAAACAAAACTGTAGAATTTTTTTTTTTGGAATTTTCTTTTAAAATGATAAAATGTCACACAGCAACATATGAGTTTTATTTATAACTAGCGACGAGTTCCGCGCGATTGGACGGATTTTTGGAATAATCTATGAAAATAAACATAACGACCATATCGTTTTAGAAATAATAGATATATATTTTTGTAGACATCCTAAAAAAGCAGCGATCTGCGAATTTATTTTTTTACCCTATGCATTTTAACGCCATAACCTTATATCCTCATCACGCCAGTGCAGCTGCATCATGTCATTCATCTTATTTTTGCATAAAAATAATTATTTGGTATATATGGAGGCAACTGAAATGCATGGTTCAAAATTCGTTCAAATAACTGAAATACCCCTTTCGAGAAGCTCAAAAATCCACATTTCTTGAAATTTTACACGACTCATCACGAGAGTTTTTTGTAGAGGTTTTTAATAATTTATCATGAATTACTGAAGCATAAAATTCGAATAGACTTATCAAATTTCTTGAAATTTGCATTAAACCCTCTCAAACTTTCAAGAATTGCACAAAAACCAATTCCAACCAATTGATGAGTATTTTCATGACGTAATTGTCACATTTGACCATATTATATCAATTGGGACCATTTCTGATGGGCAATTTCAGTTGGAACACGTTAATCACCTTTTAATCGCCATTAACGGTTCCGATTTTTTTTATCCCGTAATTCTTTGAGCCAAATGATGTCAAACTTTTCAGATCATCTTAGTATATTTATGAGGACATGTAATAAAAAATTCAACTAAAATCGATAACGTTTACCCGATGAGACAAAACCTTCTTATTTTTACCATTAACATAATAGAGTGGGGCAATAAGGGTAAAATTGCCAATTTTTCTTAATGGATTCTCATAACCTGCTTAGATAACTCTCCACACAAAATTTCAGGTCATTTGAATATCGTTTTCTATTTGGTTTGAATATGAGTAGTTGGGGTTAAAATTTACACCTCGTTGCCGGAATTAAAAATCAAAATTAAAGGTCAAAAAATCAAAGTCAAAGTCAACAAGTCAAAATCAATGCCCAAATGGAACTAGGTCCGATAATTCCGGTCTGACAAAAAACAACTAGGCTCCCACCCAAACCATTTTGAGCTCAAACGAAACCGACCACCGAAGAAAAGAATTATGTTGCAAATAATTTAAATGTAAATTTTAGCCATAAATGGACAAAAAGCCAAACAATTGTAAAATTCATGGCTTATGTGCAAAAATAAATAAGCACATGAACATCGGAGGGACAAAAAACCAATATTTTAAAGTCCAAGGGGCCACGTGTAAAGTGCAAAGATTATAAAAGCCACCCTCCTAATGAAATAAAAAATAATTCTCTGTGCTAAAAAATTAAGATCCAATAAATAATGTAGAACTAAAGAAGGGAAGGGTCATACCCAAAGACAAAATAAATTTATTTATTTTTTGTTTGTGGCAAAGATCTCAACGAGTTTGAGAAGGAAACAAAGGAGGGGATGCAGATCCCATCATATCAAGAATTGAAAAAAAAAGGAATAAAGATAAAACCAAAAAGAAGTATACTTTTCACAAATTGAAAACAAACGCTTTCTGAAAGTGCAAATTTTTATTTATAGGGTGCGCCCTATGTAAACGCATAAGCGCCAAGGACGCTTGCTGCAAAATTGGGCTTGTGTGCTGCGTGTAATGTACGTGCGCAAACGGCATGTGCGTTTTCTGTAAAATTGCGCATGTGCACCATGTGCAATGCACGTGCGCTAGCGCCAAGGACGCTTTTAGCAAATTTGCGCATGTGCGCTACGTGCAATGCACGTGCATCAGCACCAAGGACGCTTTCTGCAAAATTGCACGTGCATTAGTGCCAAGGGCGCTTTTCTGCAAAATCGTGCATGAGCGCCACTTGCAATGCACGTGTGCCAATACCAACGATTGGACCAAATGCACCAGCGCCAATATTGCTTTATGAAAAACCGCAGAAGCCTAACCAAAATAGTCATAAAGAGGGGGTGAATAGGACTATGCTATAAATATGCTCAAATAAAAAATTCTATCAACACTTGCTAATGTGGATTTTATTAGTCTCTAAATTTAACGGTAAGTATACAGCTTATCGCAGTTGTACTTGAGAATCGTTCTCACAGAGAGGTGTGTTAACTATTTTTAAACTAAATTAAAGTTGAGTTCTTTTTAAAATCTAACAATTTATTGCGAAATAAAATAAAAGTTGGTTTTCAAGAGAGATAAAAATTTAGGGTTTTTATTTGTTTTATTTCTATGATTGGTTTAAAAAATGCATCTTCTTTTCTAATCTAATTCTAATATATTTCCATTAATTATAACTAAGTATATGTTATATTTAAATTATAAATATAGCCTATCAAAATTAGAACATTTTCTAGATCATATTAAAACTCTAGTTCAAGTTAATTAGAAATAACCTAGTTTTAATCTTCCACAAAAATATGTAAGTCATGAGTCTACAATTAATGTTTTATCGATTAATTTAGATCTCTTTTAACTATCTAAATTGAATATCTTGTGATTAATTTATTTTATTATATTCCATAATTAAATTTCTACTTTGTCCAACTTTGCTTAACCCAATTAGATTATTGGTGTTATCATCCTTTCCAAATTTTATTATAGGCGTCGACTTTCATTATGAGATTAGTTTATTAGATGAAAAACTATAAAGACGATAATTAAATCATAAGACATTCATTATAAAAGTATAGAAAATAATATATAAAGATTACCCAACTACAAAATAAATACAAATAAAACCCTAGAAATGAATTAGTTACTCATGTTTATAAAATAAAAATAAATTTTATTCATAATCAAGAGTACTTACAACAGACTCGATCTCTTCTCCTTGAAAACCCTAACTTGAATGTATGATAGAGATGAGAGATATTGTAACAACTCTGAAATCCCTGTACAAAAATTTCTTGTTTATTGTACAGAAAAAGGGTATTTCAGCCTGCTGTGAAGTTATAAGTTATTTTTGTTCAATAAAAATAAGAAATAACTTATAGCTCACTGGTAAAGCCATACACTGTTGTTACATAGCCTGTGTGTTCGAATCCTATCAGACCCAATTAATTTTAAGATTTTTCTTTTTAACTTTTTGGAACCTTAAGAGTTGCCCCTTCGACTCCCCTTAACTTCTCTGCACTGTTTGATTTTCCTGTAATCAAACAGAAACTCTTCAATTCACCATTTAACACCTTTTTAATACATTTTAATCTAAAATTTTAATTCCCAAATCCTAATTCTTCACTATAAATATTACACCATGCCCTAGCTCTCTTCTATTCTGAAAATTTCTAGCAAAAATGCCTCAAAAGTTTCTAAGTGCAAGAGAAGTCAAGTGGAGTTAGCAACCAAGCTCCTTCCGTCGGAAATCGAAGCCATTTCCGGAGCTCCCGCAACGCCACAAAATCCCCTCCCTTCTTCCTTACCTTTTCTCGATATTACCAAACCGTAAGTCCCTTCATCTCTATTCTTTTCCATCTCAAAACAACTTCTTAAAACAAACTGACAAAAGAGGAGTTATCTTCGATATAGTTTTCTTTTTAATATTTGTAAGCCATGTGATGAGCAAATGAGATCAAACTAACATTCTATAATAATCTTAACCTTATTTCCCATCATTTAGTTTTTAATTTAACCAAAATTTTCATATGAAACAAATATAAACGAATTTGTCATTAAAATACCTTGAACTTTATTATCACTTCTTTTCGATATTAGTTAAAACAATACCTGTCACACCCCGCTTTCTAAAGTACGGAATACGAGGGGTGACTAGGCCAGCCATACTCCTACGGTCAGGAAATAATCCCGCCATAGTCACATTTCGGTTTTTAGCATTACATGGTAGTCAGTAAACAGTACTAGAATAAAGGAAATCACCGCTCACAACTTTATTACATTAAAATAAAAGAGTTTGAGATACATTTATTTACATGGAAGAAATAACTAAACAACGAAATAACAATACTTTTATAGCAAGAAAAGGACGGCGCTGATGTCGCGGTCTAAACTTTCGCGATCTCGAATGGCAGATTCTGCTCCTGGGCTGGGTCCACTTGGTCCTCTGAGCATGCACACTCAGGTCATCAGGACGACATATATATATATATATATATATATATATATATATATATATATATATATATATTGTACAATGTCATTAAACATGAAAGGTGCGATGAAATACAGAAACATGAGAATAATGAATATCATTTCAATATGCACAGCGTGATATATGTATCATATTAGTAAACCAAGCAATATGTATGCCACTACTTATTAGTCACTAAGTCAATGAAATCAATTGGTGGAAAAAATGCTCATGTTTAACAAGGGTCTCGTGCATGTCCGAGACTACGGTCCACTGTTGCCCGTGACATAACTCTACAGCCGTGCCGCTAGGCCCATGACCTAATGTATGTATGTATGTATGTATGTATGTATGTATGTATATATATATATATATATATATATATATATATATATATATATCACTAATATTGAATGATCATCCTCTAAGTCACTGTACCTCGCTAAATACGAGTTCAATTCTACCTTGATTACCCCATTCCTCAGGTTATAGTATGTGTTCAGGTATTAGATGGGTTGTGAACAAATACGTATCATTTTCACTTTCAACCACGCTTCCACTTATCAATATCATTTTCGATCACTGGTTCACTATCGTACTTGCCACAAGCCAATCACTAACACTTATATATCGACAATGCAAATTAGTCGCTAGGTCTCAATGTAAACGATCACTATGCAGAAGGCATAAAAGCAAACACAAAATAAGGTAGAAATGCATTGAACAGATATTCACTAAGTTATGACAGCCAACGCCATATGACTTGTAAAATTCACCATAAATCACATGTATAGAATCGACCAAAATAATATAAAATGCGTACGAAGTATACTTGATTGTCTAAGCGGTAAAATTAGTTTCATGTCAATAGAAATTCAGGTTAGGTACTTATCATCATTTTAAATCAGCGATCAGTTGCTGAAATTCCAGTTTTAGAACTGGAAGTTCTACTTCACATGCGGTTTACTAGAGATTGTATTTAGATTCAGATGTTTCCCCAGTTGAATAAAACCTAGTTCTATCTGTTAGGTTTCTGACGCATCAAACGGATCTATGATATCCTTTCTGTACTAGGAGATATGTA
Source organism: Agapanthus africanus (assembly GCA_030015575.1). NCBI lineage: Eukaryota > Viridiplantae > Streptophyta > Magnoliopsida > Asparagales > Amaryllidaceae > Agapanthus > Agapanthus africanus. The sequence goes on along the minus strand of JASDDO010000024.1, from coordinate 192,523,327 downwards.
CTGTTTAGTGTGAAGGTAAAATAAAATGTCACTGTAGAAACTGCAAAACACATCGACAATCTAAAATAAAAAAAAATACCAAACGATAGTGTAACTGAATGAGACCAGATCCATATGTTAGATAACTAAATTATCTACGTGACTATATTGGACTCCATGCATTTTCTGTTTTATGTAGGGACGTGCAGGCGCTTAAGTTCAGGTATCCCCGTGGAATGCTGCCCAGGACTGCAGTCTAGAGCCGCATTCCCAGTAAATTCTCGTTACGGTGGTTTATCAGCATCGAATGATAAACTATAGTCGGTTATATATTATCGAGTCATCTTCGATATGAGTCATATAACATTACATTCCGACATGTAACTAATTTAATATCAATTTAACACTACTACGTGTACAGTAAAACCAGATTTGACGTCGCGTCTATGGGACGTCGTTTCCTTACACGATGCTTTGTTATTTGAGTTCAGTTTTCTACATATAATTCGTAAGTAGCAAAAGAAGTTATTAGAACATTTTCGACAGGGTTTTGGATCAATTCACCATATCAAACTCTTAGCGTACAATATCTTGAATTATCGAATTAATGTCGGTTTTGTCCAACTCATGAAAATGGTATACAATACCTACAATTCCACACGATACTAATATGATGTTTTAGATCTGATTATGCTCAAAACTACCATCTTAGAATTACTATGGTTTTCCATAAAGTCACGATGACGACTTACAATATATACGTGTCAATAAACTACTAAACATACGTTCGTAATAATCTATCAAATGTAATTTTTAACAAGAAATCATATAGCATGTTACAAGCAAGTGAGGATTTCGTTTGCCTTCGGTCGCTGATATAAAAGCGATACCACTTGCGGACTTCATCTTGACACACTAGACGATGCGACGCTGGACACGGTGCGTGGCGTGTGCGCGATGTGCGGAGATCCGATACCGGGCACGGTGACAACGCGGGCGTAGTATTGGCTTGGTGCATGGTGCGGGAGTGGCATGGAGCGACACGGTACTGGACGTGATGCTGGTGTGGAGGGAGTGGGCACGGTGCATGCACTGGATCGGGGTATGGTGTGGCACGAAGGCTGGTACGGAATGGCATGGGGACTGGCATGGCGTGGCATGGAGGCTGGCACGACATGAGGATACGGTGTGGCACGGGGAGTGGATACGTAGCTGGACATGTCTGGGAACGCGGTGGTGCAGCCGTGGCACGGTGGTGGTGCGGAGGCGGGTTCGATGTGAGCACGGTGGTGGTGCTGTGGGGTCAAGGATGAATGCTTGAGAGAGGAGAAGTCTACGAGAGGGGAAGTGGGTGCTCCGCTGTGGTATTGTCGACGTCGGGGAGGCGGTCGGCGATGGCTCAACGGCGGTGATGTGCAGTGGCCTTGACAACGACTGGTTGCAGTGTTGATGGGGAAAGGAGATGATGGAGGTGGAGTGGTGGTGTGGTTTCAGGCGGTGGCGGTGGCGATGGGAGGAAGTCGACGGTGTCAACGGAGGTTGCACGGGAGCTTGAAGTCAGCGATGGTGGAGAAGGTTATAGTGGGGTTCGAGTGTAATGATGAAGTTGGGTTGTTGAGAGTAGGAAAGAGCTGAGGCTCAGTGTGGTGGTGGAGTTGGTTTCTGAAGGAGGTCGTGGTGGCTCGTCGGGGATTGGAGTTTGTTGTGGGGCTGGGTTAGTGAGAGAGAGTGAGAGAGTTGGTGAGAGGAAGAGAGTTATTGAGTGTCAGGGAGAGGTACGGGGAGATCGCAGGGGAGGGGCCGCAAAATCTCGGAGGTGGTTTAGACGTGGGCGAGGACGAGGTCATGGGGTAGCGGGTCTCACAGAGACGTCGATGAGGGGCGAGAGAGGGGAGCAAGTGAGGATTTAGGGGAGGGGATCTCGGGGAGATCGTTGGCGAGGGCATCGCGGAGGTGGGCGCCGGTCATGAGGTGGCGGTCGCGAGGAAGGAGCAGAGGGATGTTGGGGAACGGGTCTTGTGGAGGCAAGTGGAGAGGGAGTGGGGATTCGGAGGAGGTGATCTCAAAGAGGTCGTTGGCATGGTGAGCGCGGCGTCGACGAGTGCCGGTCGAGGTCGAGTGCGAGATAGGAGTCGTTGGGAAAAAGGGCGGGAAAAGAAGGGAAAAAGGGCGGGAAAGAAGAAGGAGAGAAGAATGGGGGTTCGGGTTGGGTTGGGTAAGGTCGTGTCGGGTCGGGTAGTTTTAGGATTTAGATTAGGAAATTAAAATAAAATAAATAAAAATATTGAAAAAAATGTGAAAAAATTTAATAGGAAAATTCTGGAAAAATACGAAAAGTATATACATGGAATTGGGGATTTACAATACCTTTAGGAAAACTTCACGGGATAACGACCTACCCCCCCACACACACTTTGGTTTCATAGCACAATATCTAAATATATGTATGGTTGGTTCAAAGAAATGCTTTTCATTAAAATACCATATCTTTTAAAACCCGGGTTTCTTTTTAAGCGGTATTTTGTAATTCTTGGCAAATATGCCTCTACAACCCTCGTTAGGGGACCCGCTAATGGATGGTGCGTATTATCGCACATCCTTGGGATAGTAGAGCGAGATGCAGAACTCCTCACGGAGTATTCGGTCTCGAAAGGAAAAAAAATACGGTTTTTAAGAAACGTGGCTTTTCTAAACAAAACTAATTTTTGAAAAATTATATAAAAATCATAAATCCGTATTTTCAATAAAAACATATTAAAAAACTATATTTTTAAAAAGAAAGATTAAAATTGTTAATAAAATACCACTAAGTTTCCAAAAATGCTAGTTTTCACAAAAATACCATAAGCTTTCAAAAAGTCTAGATTTTATCACCAAAACATGACAACAAATAAAATACATGTTCATGAAAACCCTAAACATTATAAATCACCCTCGAGCTTATTTTTAAAAAATATTAAAATATTTTTCATAAAACCCTCTCGAGGAATAAAACAATGTAAACAAACAATATATTAAGGACTTTTGTTTAATATAGGCTTAAGCGGTATCATTTCTCTTAAGTCTTAGAGAGACGGAGAAAGTGAATGCTTGACTATTCAGGTTAGAAAACTTAACAGAGTTATCAAATGGCAATTGTCTTGGAAAAAGACACAAATCCCGCAGTCCATGTGCAACAGTTGCCAATTTCTTCCGAACATAAGATTTTTAACAATCCACATGAAAAGATATGAACTCAAATCTAAACTCGAATCTAAACTTGAACTTGAACTCGAACACAAACTCAAACTATAACCCAACTCGAATCTAAATCTGAACATAAACTTGAATTCTTGATCATGAAGCAGAACACTTGAATTTGAATATCCCAAAAACTTAAATATTAGAATACTATGACTTGACATGAACTTAACATGAATACCAGAGCACAATGGCTGCTATTGAAACCGACTTGACTCGAATTATGAATACAACTTGACATGAATACATGAACACTTGACACGAATACTTGATATTGACATGAACTCAATCTTGCAACTTGATGTATTCATGGATTCGAGCAAGTCTAGTAATTTTAAACTGTAACATAGAATACTCGGGGTATTGGGGTAGTTCATGTGTGAATCCAACGAAATCTCAGGAGTCCTCCAAGATCATGAATCCATGTCTACTAACACAAGCAAGCTGTCATGACGGCCCGCGTTTCCTTACTCCTGGATTATAGCCTGTTGAGTTTGGAATATTTTAACACTAGGTTGAAGTCCCGTTACTAACACTTGATTCGGGCCGTGGTTTCTTACCCCTGAATTACAGCCTGTTGGGTTCGAGAACACTCTTGAGATTGGTTGACATTCACCTTTAAATTTACGTTAAATTAGTTTACCCATGTAGAGACTTTTTAGGACACTAACATGCACTTCATGTTTACTATACCTATACTACACGGCCAGATTATACCATGCTCATATTATTTTGCCATCATATATATAGAACTGCATGTTAAATAGAATTGCCATGCTCATTAAATGACATATTTAAACACCATATTTCATAGTCCATTGCTTCATGATTCTTTGTCATTATATTTTCATACTTCACCCATTTGTTTGGGGGACTTACCGAGCGAAAGTTCGCTGACGGGTATTCCACCCATTTTTATTTTTTGGAATATTCTTCAGATACTGTAGAGGCTGAGGATGTGGACACCATCAAGGAGGAGCACGATCAGATCAAGACTAGTTATCCTCTTTTTCAGTTTATATATGCCACCTGTTTAGGCATTCTTTTCTTGTATATTTTTCAGTTGAACTCATGTATCGTAAATATATCAAGTTGAATGTAAATAAAGTTGTTGAAATTTAAATCCCATACTAATTTCTTGTCATTTTTATATTGCCCATTTACGCTGAGCGTATTTATTCCTGAAAATGACCTTCTCGAAATAAATATGTCGCGAGCCTCGTCACGTGCATGTTTCCGTCTTTTGGAAAGCAAGGCGTGACAAGTTTTGTTGGTCGCCCATGCAGGTCCGTTCTGCATGAAGTCGTAAGAAATATGAAATTCAACAACTTTACATTCCTTGCAATTCAATTTCCGTTGAATCTATCATAATCTTTCTTCTCTATCTAATATGATGGATTCTCCCAACAACCCTAGCACGAACGTCAATGGAAGTACACCACCACAACCTGCCCTTGTCGTTCTACCACCTCCATCTACCGTAGTCGCTCCACTCACAGAACATACAATACTTCTGGAGGCTATCAAAAGCTTACTTAAAGGTCAGCAGGCTCAAAGCACGAGGAGCAGACTGCTTTCCTTCAACAGAGTTTCACCCGCTCTGAAGCAGAAGCACCGGGAGTGAAACAATTTCGAGCACTACACCGAAAAAAATTCTCAGGGAAAGAGAAACCGCTTGAAGCCGAGTAATGGGCTCAAAGCATAGAAGATGACCCAGCAGCAGCCCAAGTTCCAGAAGCGGCGTGGGTCAGAAAAGACTTAGCTATTTTTGTGATGGATATACTTCTTCACCTCCTCCATCTTCTTGGTAGCTTACTTGAGCTTAGAAAAAGAGAGAAAAGATAGTGAAAATATTCCTATATCCTCACTCTCTATTCGTAGCGAGCTTAGAGCGTCGGTTGCTTCATTTGGTGAAGCCGGAGCTTAGATAGGTTCTTTCAGGTGGATCATCTTCGAAAAGGGTGGTCACCACTCGAGCTTGAACTCGATCCGGATGGCATACACGGAGCTTAGAGGGGTATTCCATAATTTGGTGGACAAGTGTTGAAGGTAGTATTCCAAATCTTTGCATGCTTGCTTGCTAGCTTTAGGTGTTTGGTTCGATTCTATGGTTCGGGGTTCCTTCGTATTAGCTAGAAATTTTTGTTCGTCATCCGCTTCTGCTGCACCGCGAGCATAAGGTAACCCAACAATAACAATGGAGCCATGGTTTTGGCAAAGGAACCACGGTCCTATAAGAAATCTATACATATCTTGAGGCGGTATCACCTAATCAGGGAGATCGTAGATCGCTGAAAGATCAAGGTGTGGAGAGTAGATACCGGTTGTTGGCGAGGAGGGATTCGAACCCCCGACGAGATGGAAAGTGCAATCGCCAAAATCGGCTATTCGGAAAGCAAGGAGGTCTTTCTCTGATCCTAAGGACAACATGGCAGATCCATTCACCAAGGCTATACCTCAAGTATAATTCGAGAGACTATTCGAGATATTGGGTATGCGATACGCCAACAACTGGCCCTAGTGCAGACGTTGGGTACTCGATACGTCAATAACAGGCCTCAGTGCAAGCGGGAAATTGTTGGATATGTATGCCCTAGAGGCCTTTATTGTATAGAATGCTAGAGGTATGTATGTACAGGACAATCTTGCTCAATATGATAGTATGCTATTTGGTTTGACTTTATCTTAATATGTGTATATGTTTTACTTATTATTTCATATCGCTAATACATGTTGATAAAGCCCGTAGGATCCTTGCTTGACTACCAGCATTGTGATGGTAATCATACTTTTGTGAGCTGGGTAGTTAATAAGCGCATCCTTAAATGTCCCTAGTCATGGGAGTATCGAGACCGGGTATCGATATTCCAGAATAAACTAGTGTATAAGTTTCTAGACCCTAACGAGGCGCAGTGGTTGGTCCCTCAGCCATTGGTATGTTTCACCTATGATTGTATGCAGGTTCTCACTGGAAGTGAGTACACTAGACAGACTCGCCGAGAACTGGCTAGATGGTATTATACATATCCTTAGGTAGCTGTTCTCTAGTGACATGAGTACAGATAGTCTATCGATCTGAGATCGTCATATGTATTGTGTGAGTTCCCACTATTCTTTGATTACTACCCTACCATGGCTCTATTGAGTCGTGCAAACATGTTTTAGTTGGGTACAGTCCTGACCCACATGGAGGCAGTGAGCGATCGTTGGGGATTCGTCTCTTCTGATATAGGGAGTCGATGTCGCGCTGTGTTCGGTTGGCCAACACCTTAAGTCTCTGGCCAGGGCGGTTGAGAATTACTGATAGTTAGATTAGTAAATTCTCGGATGGTCTTGAGCCACATCGGCATGACTTGTCAGGTTATTAAGGGTTAGATATTTTTCACTCTCTAGACCCGGCATACGGTACTCTTAGACGAATAGACCGGACTGTACGCAGATTTGTCACGAAAAAGCTCAATAGGGGTTCGGATGAGTTTGCTCATCTTCCTTGTTTTCGACAGGTACCTGGGTAGCCGTTATGTATAGCTAGTGCGACCGACGTGCTTGTGGTTAAACCCACTGCCAGTGTACTATCGAGTCTTCAGAGTCCTACATAGAGGGTTTCTCTGATTCAGGAGAAACGATTTAAAGGTTGGATGGTTATATTGCAGGGTTCTGGTCATATACATGTACTACTTACACGAATTTATGTTCGGACGGTTAATGCTAGCGGGCTTAGGATTAAGCCGCATTATTGAATCAAGTATTGATTTAACAATGATCTAGTATTATATTATTGGATTATTCTATCTCTTGGTATTTGTATTTTTTTTAGTACGAATATGGGTATGTATATACGATTTACGTATTCTTGTATTATACAAGAATACTTCTAGATGAGGACACCTCATTATATTTGTTTCTATTTATTAGAAATGGAAAATGAGGTGGAGGGGTGAGGTGGCTTTAAGCATGGTGAGAGGCATGGCTAATGTTTTTATTTATTCATTTGTGAAACTATTCAACCATGGCTTGATTTTTAATTTGGAAAAATATTATGATACATATTACGTTTCTAGCCATTCTTCTCTCATTCTTACTTTGCCATTCTCTCTCCTCTCTTGAGTTTCTCTTCTCCCTCAAACCCTAATCCCTCTCATGAGTTGAGAATCATATGATTTATGTGATAAAAAAATCCAATTAACACTCTCTACATCATCTAAGTATTCTAGATTAGCATAATAGAGTCTTTAGTTACTTCTTTTAGAAGTTCAAGCTTGAAACACAAACTCTCGGGTAGATCATTTTTGACGAAAGGAGACCGGCCTCAAGCTCGATCTAGGACCATGAGGAGCTTAAGAAGAGAATTAAGAAGACCAGAAGAACACGATTTCATAGGTATAACCTCTATCATAGTAGAATAGAACCTATGAAATTTTTGCCAGTTAGGACTTATGGTAGTTCTTGGGTTAATGGTCGATGTTGCATGCTTAAAATCCATTTTTTTGAAAATTCCACCTATCTACAAATCCCGTAGAGTGTGCAATATCGACTTACAACAAGGACTTCCTCATCATCAGGCGATTGTGGGAAAGCGACTTCCGAACGAGTGTAAGGGAAGAAAGGGACCGAAGCCATGGTACTTAAAAAAGAATCAAGAAAAGACAAAAGAATGTGTGTCGGCAAAAATTGATAGAAGAACAAGATTATGAAGTCACTAACTCCAAAACTAGCGGACCCCACAAAATCAAAATGGCGGCTCATTAATAATGATGCATGTGCCCATTGAGAGAATCAAAAAGGATTCTCATTAAAGAATGAGCAGCTGGAGTTAAACTCCCAAGGTCCCAAAAAACGGGTCCTTTAATAACAAAAATTTCAACTTCGTAAAATAGGGATCAAACCCCTAAACCCCCCACCCCCAAAGAATATTCAAGAACAACATTTTGGTGAAGCCCTTTAAAAAGAAATTTAAAAGAAGAAATAAAATTCCCAAAATTCCTAAAAGAGGAAACTGTTCAAAAATCAAATCAAAGCTAAGCTCTGTAAATAAGAAGATGATAATGTGATTAAATCCCAGAATTCCCACTTCGGAACCTTATGGGTCAAGCATCAAAACAATGGAATTAAATTCCCAAAAAAACAAGAAATGCTAAGATTGACAGCGGGATAAAATCCCTAAAAAAGAAATCCAGAGTTAAACTCCAAAAATGTCCATCGATTAGGATTTTGGATCAAAATATCAAGATCTGTGATCTATGGATTTTTTTTAAAGATCTCCAAAAGGGAGATGATCGGTCCAAAATCAAGAGCTAAGCTCTGATGAATATGTTAATGGATTTAAAATCCGAAATCCCAAAAAAAGGGATAATGTTCAAAATATGTTTAGAACTAAGCTGTGTTAATGATCCTTAACAAAAATTTGGCAGAATCGACCTTGTTCGAAAGAATTTTGGGGGCAGAGAACCAAGCTCTGAAAGAGAATTAAATTCTCAAAAGAAAAGGAAAATAAACGAAGAAGATGAAGGAAACACTGGTCACTTCAGAGCTAAAGGCTCTATTTATAAGGGATGAGGGATCGGTTCAACTCCCCTCTTTCCCTAGGTGATCTGACGGCTATAAAGCCGACACCGTTGCACTCACGTGTAAGGCACGTGAGAGGAACGATGAGGGGAATTTGTTCCCTTATAAAAAAGAGAGAAAAATAGAAGGAAGCCCCCTCGTGTTAAACACATGAACACTCACATGCAAAGCATGTGAATACCGGGATTAAATCTTATAAAATACCCCACGTGTTAAATACATGTGCACTCATGTGCAAGGCATGTGAGTACCTTTTCCATAATTCTTTGGTAGCGCCTACGTGATAGGAATGTGAGCACCGTTGCCATATATGTATATGGCAGCTGTCACGTGAAAAGCACGTGAGCGCCTCAGCTTGAAGCACTGGTTTCTAGTAGAATTAAATTCTATATAATAGAATTAAATTCTATTTGGGAAATATTGTCCCTAATCTTTCTAATATAGAAAGATTTTCTCTGTTAAATAGAGAGCCTTTGGATTTAAAATCCAACGGTGATTATAATATCACCGATCAGATAGAATAAAATTCTATATTAGAAAAATATTTTCCTAATCGTATTAAAATGAGCAAGAAAATATTTTCCAATAAACTGAAAGTCACTGAGTCAAAGATCCAACGGTGAATAAATTCCCTAAGTGATATTTAAGATTAATTAAATTTGATATCTCTCAATGAGAGATTTTCTCAAACTAATTGATAGATTTCCTCTTTTATATAAAGAACCTAAGATTTCAAGTCTCAAATACACAATACCATCCATAATCTTCTACAACCGAGAATTTAATTCTCTTTTGAAATAAGATCATCCTCTTTCTTCCAAGAAAAACCCTAAGTAAAAATAGAGATAAAATATCTCCCTTCTGCCTATCTTTATATATGATATAAGGGTTTAATCTTTTAAAAGAACTTAGTTCTTCCTTTGGATCAGAGATTTACAAGACAAATCTCCCGTATAAAAAGAGAATTTAATTCTCATCGGGAATATCTTGTTCTTCAAACTCAAGATCCAAGGGAAAACTATGATATTTTTACTACCCATATGAACAAAAAGAAAAGAGCATGGAAGAAAGAAAGAAAAAGATGGAATTTATATTTCAGAAACTTAGTTCCTTCAAGATATGATTTTACCTAAAGATAGGGGTTTTATCCTATTTAGAACTTAGTTCTCACATAAAAAGAAAGAACTTAGTTCTTGTATAAACAAGATCTGCACAAGAATATTTGAGATTTTAGAGTTTAACTCTAATTTTCAGAGTTAATCTCTGCATGAACATAGAAAGGCTCATGTGAAAACCCAAGAAACAACAACTCATATGATAGCACATGAGCATCCAAGAAACAACGTCTCACTTGAAGGGAACATGAGCGCTCAAAAGAAAACATGAATAAGCGCCTCACATAATATCCACATGAGCACTCAAAAGAATCCATGAATATAGCGTCTCATATGATATCCACGTGAGCACTCAAAAAGAAGCCATCTGAGACTTAAAATCTCATGTGAAAGGCATGTGAGTGCTAAGACTTAAAGTCTCACGTATAAAGCACGTGAGTGCCCATGGATAAAATGGCTCACATGATATCCACGTGGATGCTAGGAAGAAAAGTAAATAGAAGTGCTTCGCGTGATATCCACATGAGCGCTATATGAATAAGTGCTTAGCACTACTCACGTGAAAGACACATGAATACCAAGAGACATAGCTATTCACGTGAAAGGCACGTGAGCGCCAAAAAACCCAGTGTACTCACGTAATATCACGTGAACACTAAAGCAGCAGGATATTATATCCTATGATAAAGCTTAAGTTTTGGGGCCTGGTGTTTAGCTGTTGGGTTATGTAAAATCCAAAACAAAATATATGACCAAGTGCATAGCACTGTTGGGTAACACAAAACCCAATGTTTAGTCTAAAATAGACAAAGTCCCTGAACTTTTAAACTTCTTTGATTTTTAAAAAAATCAATCAAGCTCATATGATCATATATTTTAAGTCGACCTTAATCTAAAACATGATTAACGGTCCTTAACCATATTTTTGAGTCGATCTTAATCTAAAATAAGATTAACGATCCTTAAAACCTCTGAATTGAATGCAGAAAATACTTAAGTGCATACCAAATCTAAGATTTATGGATTTGGACTAATCCACGCCCTACGAGCGACCATATTAATCTTCATATACAATCCAAGGGCAACACAAAATAAACAATATACAACACAACACGAAGTGATGCACATAGAGAAGGAGAAAGTTGTTATCGCTTAGCGATATCGTAATTAACTGCAGGGGCTTGCGCCTATAGAAAAAAGTGTCCCCAAAATAAATTAAAAAAACCCTCGCATATGAAGGGAAATCTGATAACTCTGCTAATACGGTCGCATCCATCCAAACACTGATAGACGGTGATGTAAATTAACTTGGTATCTTCGGAGAGGTGGATGGATATGTTCCATATAACATCTGCCCCCAAATTCAGGTAAGACGTTCAAACGCGGCTCGTCTCTGTTTTCGGCGGTAAACAACTTCTCTCCTCAATACAAACTCACGTGCTCCACACTTAAGCACTTTTCTTCTCTACAAGCTCTTCTCTTTACAATGACACTCTTCTCTCTCATAAAGACAAGAAGAGGGTACAAATGAAGTACAATTACTCTTTAATAGAGTTTCTTTCAAGCTCACATCTAATACTCTATAAAGTATGGATAATTAATTTGAGCTCTTGATTGTGTATGAGAGTGAAAAAGGATAAGCAAATGAAAACTCAATTAAACTCTCATAAGAGATGAGATTTTTCTTTCTAAAATCAATCAAGAATTTGCAAGTGAAAATTTATGAGTGAATGATGCCAAAAATCCAAAACAAAAGTCTATTATAGCACCAAAGAAAAACAAGCCGTTTCAAGTCAAAATCAATATTCAACAGCATCAACGGACGTCTGAAGCAGGTTTGGGTAGACGTCCGTCGCTAAAGACAAAAGATCCCAATGACTATATGACAACAATATTTTGAAAACTTTTCTAAAGAAGACGTTTGTCAAATATATTTACATACGTCCGAAATTCTTGCCGACAGACGTCTGTAGTACATTTTGAGAGACGTCTGAAGCACAAAACAACTTCCAACCCGAGACTTTTGATTTTGGAAAAAAAAAACTTTTAAGAAGACGTCTGGAGTTCAAGTAGGCAGACGTTTGAAGTTCAAAAATGCCATTTAGAAAACCTTCATCAGTTGTCTGTTCAAATGAACATCAGACGTCTGTCTCTCATAAAAAATAGGCCATATGAAAACACAGAGGGAAGACAGACGTCTGAAGAAGCATTGGGTAGATGTCGGAAGCAAAAAATGCATGAAAATTGATATTTCTGACATTTTGGGGTTTTGTAAACACACAAAAATACAACATACGTCTGAGGCACATGGGGACAGAAGTCTGAAGTGTAAAAACTCATAAACTTGTGTTTTATGATGAAAATCAATTTTAAATCCAAAACCCCAAAGTTCTTGCAATGTAAAACATTTGTGCAAGCGTGTGTGAGTGTTTAAGAGCTCTAATTGATATAAACCATATTCTATAAAGTACTTCCATAGAATTCTCTGTCGATGTCGCATTTCTTTGAAATCTTGAATCTTCGACATAAGCTCTTGAACTTTGGCGAGTCACTTGATTTTCAATTGATCTTCAACTTGACTTCCATTGATCTTCGCCACTCAACTCACGAGCGTTTTGAAATTGATATTTGATCTTCAAATGAACTTTGCTTCGACTTCGATCTTTGACGTTTCAAAACTCGGACTTCGGCTTCTTGGCTCATAGCTTAAACTCTTGATTTCCTTAACCCTTGGCTACTTAGCATCATGAAGTTTGAATATGCAAATTGTGAAGCTCTCGTCCATATCTTCAAACCTCCATTAGATATGATATTTAAGCTCAATATCCTCCATTCTCCTTTGTATACTTGTGCTGTGAGATATCCTGAATATCCTGAAAAGCAATCTCAAAACGACAAAGCACATCATATATGTAACAACCGAGTTCTGTCATACAATTTCTGTTGCCGTATGTGTTGTGTGTGGTGTTTATTTCATTTACCGTGCTTGGTTGCGAATGGGTGTCTACTTTTTATTTGATCCGCTTACTTGAGCTTGTTGTTTTATAAGTTATGGAATACCCTAACATTACACATTTTGCATGTAACAATTTAGGTCACTTCAAATAATTTAAAAATACATGTCATGGCCTGCTTGATACCCCTAACCCTGTGGTAGCGTCCTTGCATCGTGTTCTCGTTCCGTTCAGTGAAACGGACGTGTTTGGACGGCTACGCGCACGTACGTGCGTCCGTTCTTGGGGGTATGCTTTTCTGTTACATAATCCTTCATTTCAATTTTTGGAAATTGCTAATAATTTTCATATTTTAAATTCAAAATTTTGGACCCGACCCGGGCGCAATTCTGAAATATTTTGCATCCCGCCAAATCCTATTTATTTGAAATCTTTTTAAATCATCTTAAAATATTTTTGCAGCCTACCATAAATTTTTCTAAGCCAGCGAAATTATATTTGTTTAAACCAGAAAATCTTTTCTAAATTTTTCCTAAACAAATTCCTAAGCCACAGCCAATCACCGTTCTTCTTTAGTGCCGGGCCCCACACCTTTCTCGCCCCTTCTCTTTCTCCTTCTCTCTCTCTCTCTTCTCTCTTTATCTTTCCCCCGCTAAAAACAACTTTATATCTCCTCCCCCCTCTCTCTCTCCTCTCGCTCTCTCTCATCTCTCTCTCATCTCGATCTCTCTCTCTCTTCTCTCTCTCTCTCAGAATCCCTCTCTCTCTCCTCCCACACGATTTCCTCTTTCCCTTTCTCTATATATTTCCTCGCCTCCTTCTTTAAAAAAAAAGAAAACCAACGAACCCATAACTTTAACCTAGCCGCCGCTTCCTTATCGCCGTCGCCCTCAACCCGACGCCGCCACCCCGACCTCGTCACCATCCTCACCATCCTCACCTCTGTTTTCACTCTTCTCCCCGAGCACCCTGCACGCTCAGCCGAGCACCCTGCACACATCTGCAACGCCGGGGTGTTCGCCGCCGGTGACTCGTCCCCGTGTTCCTTGGCCTCGTGCGCCCGTAAGCGATGCTCCCTCTCCTCTCCTTCTTTCTCCTTCTTTCCTTCCTTCTTCTTTTCCTTTATTCTCTTTTCCTGTTCTGTGGGTTGGCCGCTGTCCCCTGCAGGTGGTCCGCCAGAGCTCCATCGACGCCGTCGACCATCACGACCTCTCCACAATCCACAGTGAGTATCCTTCCCTCCTCTCCATCCTCCTTCCCCTCTTCCCTTCTTCTTCCTTTTATGTATTTCTTTTTAGTTGCTTACTGTTTTCTGGTTCGCCGGAATCCGATCGTGCCGGCGACGATCCCGACGACCCAGCGAGGACCTCTGACCCGTGTGATTCCACTGTTCGTCGTTTGGACTCATTCCGTGTACCGTGCGCGCGTCGCGACTTTTCCCGCCGACGCGAGACGTTCCGTTTTCCGTATCGCAATCTGTCGAGGCAAGTGAAACTTGCTACATGCTATTCATACTATTCAAATATTAATTTATCTATTTTCTTATTAAAGCTATAGATAGAATCTAAAGCCATGAGTTCCAAGTTAACAGTACGATGTTCCGTTTACATATTTCAGATCTAGAACTTGAAGCCCAACTGTTGCATTTAGTTTACTAAACCTAGTAACCACATTTATATGTTAGATCACATAATCATAATTGTTTGTATAGCTATAATACCTTTTTGTAGTTTATACCCTATCGGACGACCGGTTGCATACATCTAGTCTAATTCATATTCAATTGCATCTCTAGATTGTTTTGGTACATATTAACATGATTTTAACATTCATATTTATTATACTGTATTTAAGTAATGTTAAAACCACCCCTTAAACCCAAACTGATAACCGTTCATCCAAGTAGTTTAATCTGTACCTATTTGCATATCATATTACATGTGCCAGTATATTGTTCTGATGATACTCATGCTTGTTTATTTATAACCATGATTATGCTAGTTGATTATGAGCACCCACATGATATCTCGTACACCCTGACATGACTTGCTACACATATTACTTGACCCGACATGGTATCGTACAACTCTTGACATAACGTGACACCTTTATATATTACCTAGCTTGACCTGATGTACCATGGTCTTACCTGTTACCTGATCTTGTGTCTAATGCCAACAAACCTGACCTGTTGTCCTTACGGACCGTTCCTGTTGTCTATCCAGACAAACCTGTACTTGCCTGATCCTGTGTTGGCATTAGCTCTAGATTATTTAATACATGACTTGACCACATATAACTTGGGGGTATGGGGAAATCAATGATGAAACCTGACTTGTAACTCGACAGTTGCTTGCTTTTACTGATCAGTTTTAGAGGCTAGGCCAGCCTTGGGATGATGCTGCTGACATCGTTCGTCTTACATATTTCCTGTTTTAGTGCCTAGCGGCATGTCTCGGTTTCAGCCCGAGAGTCTTAGACCGTGGTCCCGGACATGCACGGGATACTATTGAGTTACATCGATGATTCATCAAATTGATTTCAACGACTTGAGACTATTTAACCCAATATACCAGTTTAGATTACTCACTGTACACTGCCTTTCACTGCTCTGATTTATATTGCTGTTACACCTGCTTTACCATTTATGATTATATTTGCATGTCTTGCTACATTATTATTGCTTGATGTTATGACGCGCTGACGTCTGGGTTTTGCATGGCCCAGATTCCGTACCTTTGCTGCGGTCCGAGCAGGAGTACTTCAGCCAGCAGGCTGAGCAGTGAGGACTCAGCTGTAGTTAGTTCTTTTACTTTTTAGCATTTTTATTCCTGATGTGAGCCCGCATTATGGGACATACATTCCAGTTATTCTTGTATTGGATCTCTTGCTTCCGCATTATTTATTCTTGACTCGTTTTATTTTGGCATATGGACATGTGTTAGGTAGTTTTATTTTGTTCTTGATATCTCTACAGCCGTAATGTCACTGTGGAAGGATAATTCCTATCCACAGGTAGCATGGTTGGCTATGTCACGTGCCTACCTTAGCGTACTCTGAGAAGCGGGGCGTGACATGGTTCTTTTGGTATCAGAGCCATAGGTTAATCGGGTTGATTCTTTTGTAGTTGGGTATTGTACCCAATACACGAATCAGAATACTCGTGATTAGGAAACATGTCCTGCCACATTGCCGTTTTACCATTCTTGAATCTTAACTTCCTCCTGATTATACCTTTACGATATGCAGACCTCCTTTGCATATCGACTCGAAACCTAATCCCTTGTTTATCTCTAGAACTTAGGCGACTTGGGTGGAGTTATGTAATTGTAGCTATGATACCGCGGCATTGTTATAATGCGGTACTCTATTTAAGTAACTCGGAGTTCTAGCCTTGATCTACATTTTGAATCTGTTATCATGCTAACCCTTGAGTGTTTTGATTTCAGGAACATGGCAGACAAGAATCTGAAGACGTACCAAAGGCGTGTTGACGAAGCCGCTATGCTTGGAGTAATACGTGGGATGTTGGAGAATCAAAAGAGACAGACCGAGCTGATCCAGCAGCAAGCTGAATCTTTTCAGGAAGGCTTGCGGGCCGTTCAGCAGTCCGTAAACAATGTTGGAGTCAAACCAGTAGATCGTGTGGGAACCGTAGCAGATTTCAGAAGACTGGGTCCGTCTGTCTTTACTGGTTTAGAGGAGCCGTTGCCAGTGGAGCAGTGGCTAGTTGACACGGAGAACTTACTCATTGCGGCACAGATCCCAGATGATAAAAGGGTGGATATAGTACGCATCCAGTTAGTGGATTACGCTCGTGAATGGTGGCTTGTGGAGGAGACCCGCTTGCCCAAGCCGATCAAGTGGGCGGATTTTTCAAAGAGTTTCTTGGAGAAGTTCTTCCCGCGGACTGCACGGGAGGAAATGGAAGAGAAGTTCATCAGTCTAAGGCAGAACGATGCACCTGTAGATGTACATGCAGCTGAGTGGACGCGGCTCAGTAGATTCGCTGGACCGTTGGTTGCCGATGATGCTGATAGGGCAAGGAGATTCATGCGCAGTTTGGATATGGACATCCAGAGGCAGATTGTCTCCCTGGGTTTGACCACTTTCTCACAGGTACTTACGGCAGCCCGAGAACAGCAGAGCTTATCTGGGAAGACTGGGAGTTCACAACAGACAGCGATTACTGTACGGAAGCCGGCTTTTGCACCAAACCGAGCTCATGGACGCAGAGGTATTCCAGTGGACCGTCGTGGTGTAATACCGATGAAGAAGCCTGCTGTCGTTGATCAGAGAAAGACCTTGATTTGTAATTATTGCCATTTACCCAGACATTTGCAAAGGGAATGTCGCAGGATGCGGGGACTCTGTTTGGTTTGTGGATCGGCGGATCATACTATTAACTCTTGTCCGTCGAAGCTTCGCACAAAGGATGATGTTCAGAAGCCACCGCAGAAACCGTTTCAGGAACAAAAGCAGCAGACTCAGGGACCTAATCAAGCTCGAGCTTTTACCCTGACGGCTGAGGAAGCCAAGGCTTCAGGAGAAGTTGTTTTAGGTATTCTACTTGTTCATGGTTTTCCCGCATTAGCGTTATTTGATTCTGGTGCATCCCATTGTTTTATGTCATCCAAGTTTATAGCTACACACTTGATTACCTGCACGACCCTGTCTAGTTTCTGGGACATACACACTGGGAATGAGAAAATCATATCTAGTAGAGAGTATAAAGATTGCGCAGTTGTTGTTTGCGGACGGGAGCTTTTTGCAGATTTCTTGGTGATTGATACAGGCAGCTATGAAGTCGTCTTGGGAATGAATTTTCTCGGCACTTTCCATGCTCACATTGATTGTAGGGCAAAGAAAGTAATTTTCCAGATTCCCGGACATCCCGAGTTTATCTTTACTGGAGGAAGCAGTTCTGTCGGGCCAGTCGAGTTTAGGGCTAGGCCGACGGCTAATATTCTTGCATCAATGGAGGTTGCTCAAGATGAAACTCCAGCTGTTGTTCGAGATTTAATGGACGTGTTTGAAGACATATCAGGTTTACCGCCGAGGCGAGACGTGGAGTTCGCGATTGATCTTGTTCCTGGTGCAGCGCCAGTTTCTAAAGCGTATTATCCAATGGCACCAGTGGAGTTGGAAGAAGACAAGAAGCAGGTTACTGAATTACTTGAGAAGGGTTGGATTCGCAGCAGTAACTCTCCTTGGGGAGCTCCAGTTCTTCTAGTTAAGAAGAAAGATGGAACGAGGAGGATGTGCATCGATTATCGAGAATTAAACCGGGTGACTATTAAGAACAAGTACCTGATCCCTCGCATTGGCGAACTATTTGAGCAGCTTAGTGGCGCGAGGGTATTCTCGAAGCTGGATTTGCGATCCGGATATCATCAGGTCCAAGTGAAAACAGAAGATATTTGCAAGACGGCGTTCTGAACTCGGTATGGACATTACGAGTACTTAGTGATGCCCTTCGGAGTAACGAATGCACCGGCGATATTCATGGACTTGATGAACCGAATCTTTTCGCCATTTTTGGACCAGTTTATTGTGGTGTTCATTGATGATATACTGGTCTACTCGAAGAGTATTGAGGAGCATGTAGAACATTTGAAGATCGCACTGCAGACGCTGAGACAAGAAAAGCTATATGCAAAGATGAGTAAGTGCGAGTTTTGGCTAGAAGAAGTAAAGTTTTTGGGGCATGTCGTGTCTGGCGATGGGATCGCCGTTGATCCGGAAAAGATTGTAGCAGTTCGTGATTGGCCGATTCCGAAGAATGTTGCAGAGATAAGGAGCTTTCTTGGACTTGCTGGGTATTACAGAAGGTTCGTGGAGAATTTTGCTCGTTTGGCTGAGCCTTTGACTAAGCTTATGTGCAAGGAGGTACCTTTTGTGTGGACGGATAGGTGTGCGTCAGCTTTTGAGGTGTTGAAGCAAAGATTGATAACCGCTCCTATTCTGACCATGCCAGATAGTTCCGGAGGATTGGTGATTCACAGCGACGCATCTGGGAAAGGATTGGGATGTGTTTTGATGCAGCATGGGAAGGTTGTAGCATACGCATCGAGACAATTGAAGACCCACGAGAAGAACTACTCAACTCATGACTTGGAGCTTGCGGCTGTGATCTTCGCTTTGAAGATTTGGAGACACTACCTTTTGGGCGAAAGGGTCGAAGTTTTTACCGATCATAAAAGCTTGAAGTATGTGTTCACGCAGAAGGAGCTTAATATGAGGCAACGTAGATGGTTGGAGCTGATGGCCGATTACGATCTTGATCTTAAGTACCATCCGGGGAAAGTTAATGTCGTGCCGGATGCGCTCAGTCGGTTACCAGCAATTCAGACGTTGACTGCACAGAAGGAACTCATTGAAGACTTCCGGAGGTTTGATTTGGAGGTTGTACTACCGCATTCTTCGGGCAGTTGATGCAGCTTCTGGTACATTCGTCGTTGATCGAGAATATTAAAGCAGCGCAATCGCAGGACCCTAGATTGCAAAAGTTTTGAGAATAGGTTGAAGCCGGACTTCGAACAGATTTACTGATCCATGAAGATGGTTCGTTGAGATATGGTAGCCGTTTGTGTGTGCCAAAGGGAGATATTCGCGAAGAACTTATGAAGGAGGCACACAGTTCAGCATATTTCGTACATCCAGGAGGCACGAAGATGTACCGAGATATACGACAGCATTTCTGGTGGGAAGGCATGAAACAGGAGATTGCCCGCTTTGTAGCCAAGTGCTTGGTGTGTCAGCAAGTTAAGGCTGAACATCAAAGGGTTGCTGGTTTATTGCAACCACTTCTGATTCCTCAGTGGAAGTGGGAACATATAACCATGGATTTCGTGACAGCTCTACCGCGGAGTCCAAAAGGCAACAATGCAGTTTGGGTGATTGTTGATCGTTTGACCAAGGCAGCTCATTTCATTCCTTTTCGGGTTGGTCAATCAACAGAAACTTTGGCAGAGCGGTACATGCGGGAGATTGTAAGGTTGCATGGAGTACCGATGAGTATCGTGTCCGATCGAGACACTCGGTTCTTATCACACTTTTGGAGGAGCTTACAGGAAAGTTTGAGGACTCGATTGAAGTTTAGCACCGCTTATCATCCTCAAACAGATGGCCAGTCAGAGAGAACGATCCAAGCTCTTGAAGATATGTTGAGAGCTTGCATGTTGGACTTCAAGGGTTCATGGGAGGATCATCTACATTTGGTGGAGTTTTCTTACAACAACAGTTTCCAGGAAACTATTCAGATGGCTCCATTCGAAGCTCTGTATGGTCGCAAGTGTCGTTCACCGGTTTGTTGGGACGATGTCGGTGAACAAAGATTGTTGGGACCAGATTTAGTTATGCAGACAGTTGAGAAAGTTAACGCTATCAGGAATCATATGAAAACAGCACAAGACAGACAGAAGAGTTGGGAGGATACGTCGAAAAGACCACTAGAGTTCGCCGTGGGTGATTTGGTATTCTTGAAGATATCACCGACTAGAGGGGTGATTCGTTTCGGAGGTCGAGGAAAACTCAGTCCTCGATTCGTCGGACCCTTTGAGATTTTGGAACGTGTTGGTGAGGTAGCGTATCGTTTGGCGTTACCGCAGTCCTTGGCGAATGTGCATGATGTGTTTCACGTATCTCAACTCCGTAAGTATGTTCGAGATGAAACACATGTGTTGGATCATTCGGAGCTGACTGTATGAGAAGAGTTGACTTTTGAGGAGCGACCGATTGCGATTGTGGATCGGAGGGAAAAGGTTCTTAAGAATAAGGTTATCCCTCTTGTACTTGTTTCTTGGGGTAGTCACTCACATGGAGAGTCAACTTGGGAACGAGAAGATGAGATCCGGCAGAAGATTCCCCATCTTTTCTTATAGTTGATTGATTGTTTATCCTTCCTTGTTTTGGAATTTCGAGGACGAAATTCTTTTTGTAGTTGGGTATAATGTAACAACCGAGTTCTGTTATACAATTTCTGTTGCCGTATGTGTTGTGTGTGATGTTTATTTCATTTACCGTGCTTGGTTGCGAATGAGAGTCTACTTTTTATTCGACCCGCTTACTTGAGCTTATTGTTTTATAAGTTATGGAATACCCTAACATTACACATTTTGCATTTCTAGATTGTTTTGGTACATATTAACATGATTTTAATATCTATATTTGTTATACTGTATTTAAGTAATGTTAAAACTATCCCTTAAACCCAAACTGATAACCGTGCATCCAAGTAGTTTAATCTGTACCTATTTGCATATCATATTACATGTGCCAGTGTATTGTTCTGATGATACTCATGCTTGTTTATTTATAACCATGATTATGCTAGTTGATTATGAGCACCCACATGATATCTCGTACACCCTGACATGACTTGCTACACATAATACTTGACCCGACATGGTACCGTACAACTCTTGACATAACGTGACACCTTTATATATTACCTGGCTTGACCTGATGTACCATGGTCTTACCTGTTACCTGATCTTGTGTCTAATGCCAACAAACCTGACCGGTTGTCCTTACGGACCGTTTCTGTTGTCTATCCAGACAAACCTGTACCTGCCTGATCCTGTGTTGGCATTAGCTCTAGATTATTTAATACATGACTTGACCACATATAACTTGGGGGTATGGAGAAATCAATGATGAAACCTGACTTGTAACTCGACAGTTGCTTGCTTTTACTGATCAGTTTTAGAGGCTAGGCCAGCCTCGGGATGCTGCTGCTGACATCGTTCGTCTTCACATATTTCCTGTTTTAGTGCCTAGCGACATGTCTCGGTTTCAGCCCGAGAGTCTTAGACCGTGGTCCCGGGCATGCACGGGATACTATTGAGTTACATCGATGATTCATCAAATTGATTTCAAAGACTTGAGACTATTCAACCCAATAGACCAGTTTAGATTACTCACTGTACACTGCCTTTCACTGCTCTGATTTATATTGCTGTTACACCTGCTTTACCATTTATGATTATATTTGCATGTCTTGCTACATTATTATTGCTTGATGTTATGACGCGCTGACGTCTGGGTTTTGCATGGCCCAGATTCCGTACCTTTGCTGCGGTCCGAGCAGGAGTACTTCAGCCAGCAGGCTGAGCAGTGAGGACTCAGCTGTAGTTAGTTCTTTTACTTTTTAGCATTTTTATTCCTGATGTGAGCCCGCATTATAGGACATACATTCCAGTTATTCTTGTATTGGATCTCTTGCTTCCGCATTATTTATTCTTGACTCATTTTATTTTGGCTTATGGACATGTGTTAGGTAGTTTTATTTTGTTTTTGATATCTCTACAGCCGTAATGTGACTGTGGAAGGATAATTCCTATCCACAGGTAGCATGGTTGGCTATGTCACGTGCCTACCTTAGCGTACTCTGAGAAGCGGGGCGTGACAATATACAATGTTATGAAATAAACAAGTTTTGAATAAACACAAGTATATGAACATTCATTATTTGATATCACAATCATGAATAGTATATCAATATCAAGATATAAATCAAACTCAAAGCATGAGATATTGATATGCCACACACACACACACGATATATGAAAACCAAGATAGTTAAGCATACGTGTGTGTGTGTGTATTGTGAATTACCAAAACAATGAATGATAGTAATATATTGATATCAAAGAATATAACACAAGTAAAGTATGTTGATATAGATATATTATTCGGTATACACAAGATATAGAAAATACAAGCTAAACCACTAATGTATACAAGTTTAGTGTCGATAAAATAAACAAGATAAGCATGTGACACTAAACGACTATTCATGTTTTGAAACACATCATCAAAACTAACAAAATTATAAGTCATCAATCTCCCCCTTTTTGATGATGTCAAAACATGAATAGCACACCCTATTAATCTCCCCCCTTTTGACATAATTAAAATGAGAGTTTAAGGAGTTTGGAGCATTTGAACTACTCCCCCTAAACAAATGCGTACACTTAGAGCGAATCAAATGTTTGAATCACTCGCTCTAAATGTATGCATAGGAAACTAAAAGAAAATGGATATGAGCACTAGTAAAAATGCAAAGTTTTGAAAATGAAACTCATATCCAAAAGCATGTATATAAGATATGCAAAACAAAGTAAGCATACATGCAATGAGACCGCATGATGAAGATATGCAAATTCTAATGCATGTAGAGGCAAATATGAGTTGATACCAATTGAAACTGAATACTTGGAAAAATGGAGCTCAATGTTAGGAATATGTATGCCATAGAGGCCATTATTGTATGATATAGTGGATGCTTGGACATATATATATAGGACTTTCTTGCTCGACATGATAGTATGCTATCTGGTTACTCTTTATCTTAACATGTAGACTGATATTCTTATACTTTCTATCTCTTACATGTTGATAAAGCCCTTAGAGTATTTGCTTGACTACCAGGACTATGATGGAGATCATACTGCTTGGACTTGTGTAGTCTAAAAGCACATCCTTCAATTGTTCCTAGTCGAGGGTATATCGAGACAGGGTATCGATATTACAAGAGTAGACTAGTGTGTACGTTTCTTGATCTTGTATGGGGGCGATGGTTGGTTCCATAGCCATTGGTGTTTGACATCAAAGATTGTACACATGTGCTCATTTGAGAATGGGTACACCGAATCGGACTCGCCGAGGACTCCTAGTTGGTAGTATACCTATCGTCAGATAGCAGTCCTCTGGTGACACTGGTACACGTTAGTCTGTAGACCCAAGATCGTCATAGAGTCTTGTGTGGCTCCTACTGTGCTTTGATTTCCTCCCTACCACGGCTCAAAGGAGTCGTGGAAACAGGTGGATTTTGGGCACAGTCCCGAGTCACATGAAGGCAATGAGCGATAGGAGGGGTTTCGTCTCTCCCGGTATTAGGGGTTGATGTTGCGCTATGCTCGATTGGCTATAACTGGAAGTCCCTAGCCAGGGCTGCTGCTGAGAATTACTGATAAGATTTATCAGTAGTTTCTCGAACCGTTATAGGACAGACATCATCATGACTTATCAAGTTACTAGGGTCTGAAGTTTACCACCCCTAGACTCGATATGCGACATATCAGACGAAGAGACCGGACTGTATGGTAAGTGTTACTGATAAGCTTCATGGAGAGTATGGACAAGCTTGCTTGTTGATCTTCATATCGCTCAATACCTGGGTAGCCGTTACGTCCAGCTAGTACCGCTGACGGCTTGTGGATGACTGATCTGATAATCACCTACTGCTGGCGTATTGATGAGTCTTTAGAGTCCCACACAGAAGTTTCCTGATTCAAGCGAAATGAAGTAGGGCACATATGTGATATGTGCGGGGGCCTGATTAAATACATATATGTAATACCGTATTGTAATCCGGCAGTTATCTGTTATTGGTCAGGTTATATGTGATATAACCGGATTATCGAATAAAGTGTTGATTTGATAATGTGATATACAGACAAATGATATTAGTCGGTTATATGTGATATAACCGGATTATTAAATCAAGTGTTGTTTTAATAATGTGATATATATTATATTTGATATAATTATATCTTAACTAATATTATTAGCTCACTAAATATTTTCTTATATATATTAATATATATATATGATATATATATAAATATATATCAAGCATGGCATGCATTTTCTATTTTTGTAAAATAGAATAAAAGGTGGAAAATGGGGAGATTTTTTGAGCATGGTGTGAAGCGTGGGCTTTATCATTTTTTATTTGTCTTGACTCACTATTCAAGCATGGTTGCAATTTATTATTGCAAAGAATTCCATGCTTGAATAAGTGAGCTCAAGGGATAGCCATTACTTCACTTGATCATTTTTTTTCATTCTTACTCTCTTGAGTTGAGCTCACACACTCTCTAGCTTCCATCTTCTTCTTCCTCATGCCTCAAAACTCCAACCTCTCACATGTGATGTGAACCATGGAGTTTTGAACAAACTAGCGAGCAAACCAAAATCCCTACTTCATCATCCTACACTATTAGCGATCAAGTGTAGTGTGCTGCCTTCACTAAAGAGTTTAGTGAAAAGGTAGCTTGGATTGGCGGACTTCGGGTGGATGATCTTCGGCACGAAGATCATCGGAGGAAGCTCGTTCAAACTCGAAGTGTAGCCTAGTGGAGTCGCATGGACTACAGCCCGGAGCTTTAGAAGAGAAGGACACTGTCATCAAAAGTTGTATGCTCTTTTCTTCTCTTTAGTTCTTGATATCATCATAGATAAAACCCTAATATTCTAGTTAGATCTTGGTTAGTCTAACTCAGCACCTATAAAATTTTAAATTTGGCATGGTTGATACTACTAGAACCTCTTGGTAGTGTTAGGGTATACTTTCTTGGTATCACAGCCAAGCTAGACAATTATGGCATGTCTTTACGGTGTTAAAGAGTTTGATCAATTTTTCAAAACCGAAACATATGATGTTTCTATCGATTTTTTCAAAAGTTGGAATTTTCGTAATTAAAAATATGCAGAAAATCGTGCAGGGTTTTTAATGGAGCCACAAGAAATTTGATGACCCAACTCCCTCAAACGGCCGCAGAACCGCGGACAAACCCCATGTTTGGCCATGGTTCCGCCGCATTTTTATGTAGTTGTGGTGTCATTTCTCTTGTGGTGCTCCATTTGGCCATCATGCACTCTCTGGGTATTTTTATTGATTCTTAAGTTGTTGAGGTCTCTGGATTTTGTGGGTGTTCGGCAAATCGATCGAAATGTTTAGCGTCGTATAGATTATGATGATATGTGATACAATTGTTAGGATCCGGAATAATTAGTTTTGTGAAAACTAGTTAGTATATTGTAAATATAGCCGTTTAGTCTCATTTGATCGATTGCCACGGAGTTTTGATTTGGATCAAAACTCCGTCGCAATTGCGTATTGTACGCGATCACTTAGTCAGGAATCTTGTTGAATTATCCGACAGTTTATTGAAAAGAGTTTTCAATCTGAGACTAAAATGCAAGGTTTATAAGTTAGGCATGAAATCCGGAATATGAGATATTCCGGGTTTATGATGTCTAAGAATATTACGGATTCTAATTGTTGTAGTTTTTCATTTCTTTTCTGCGACCGTAAGTGTAATATGTGGGGTATCCTGAATCTCGTTGCTATATGTCAACAAAATTCGGGATACGCATATTTACTTACGTTGTTGACATGAGATGTTATGTATTGCTAGTGATAGTTTTATTGGATCGTCATGATTGAATAGCCGGGGGGTTTTGCGTGAGATGAGAGTTTTTCATTTTCATTCATGTAAAATCTGTATGAAATATTCTTTTATTGGGGAACTTCCGGGTTGAGGATGATGTCACCATTGATGTATATTATTTACTTTTCCGCATTAGGATAGACCCAAGGCGGGGAGCACAAGTAGCCGGGTTCTAGAGTCCAGTGGGAGACCATCTCAAGGAGTTGAGACCGGGTCTCCTAACTCTAGAATTTGTAGGGTTACTTGCCGCTCTCGTAGGGGTCTAGGGATGTAGGTTTGTCCATTCATCACGACCGTGGAATCCGTGTTTTACATTACTGGCTAAATTTAAAACACGGACATCCTAGTATATCCAATATTTCATATGTTGTTTCTGCTACTTGGTTATGTGATGTGATTATATAACTGTGTGGGACGAATGTTATATTATATATATGATATATAATAAACGTTGCTTATATTTTGCACCCGTGCTAGTCCAGCCCCTGCTCTGCTATTAGTTAAGTAACCTAACGGTGCATGACGGGGCCCATGGCGAATGCAAATGGCATAAGCGTACGTTCTATTTTCGTTTCATTTTTCTGTAATGTTTAGGAAATATTAAATGATGGGATTTCGTTAATGAGATTAATGAAAGAAAAGAAACCTAAATATGTTGTAGAATCAAGATTTTAAAACAGGTAGCTATAGTTCTTGTTTTGCATAGTGGTATTCCTTGATGAATATCCAGCACCTCATTTGATGAGGAAAGAGCCGAGATCCTTTCACCGGGAGTGACCTCTTTAGCGAAACTAGCAAATGCTACAACTTACTCGTTTAATTTTGATAGCTGCTCTAGTTCTTGTTTTGCATAGTGGTATTCCTTGTAGAATATCCAGCACCTCATTCGATGAGGAAAGAGCCGAGATCTCTTCACCGGGAGTGACATCTTTAGCAAAACCGGCAAACGCTACAAAACTATTCGATTTTTAAACGGAGCTTAAAACACTCCAAATAACTAGACTCTACAACGATATCAAGTTTATTACGCTCATGGTTTTTTAAAAACCTGCGTAGCCCTCCGTCATTTCAAATAAGTACTATTTAGTATTCGTGCTACGTTTGTTGGCCTTCGTCAAGGCGTAGTGTGCGGTAGCTGATTAGTGCTTATCTGCTAGCATGTGATGCGAATTGATTAGGGTAGTCATGCGGCTTTGTTGGCCTTCGTCAAGGGTCGTGCGGGTGGGTTTAATTCAATCAAGAAATGAACGGGTTGAACTTGACTAGCGGCCTATGGTTTGTTGGCCTTCGTCAAGGTCATAGGAAGCTGGGGGTAAAAACAGATATTGGGAATTTCAAGTGTTGAAATTTGCAATGAGATTGCATACCTTCTATATGATAGTTAGATCCCGATACCCACTGCGAGTAAGACTTACTCCTAAGAGAGTTTTGCACTTTACAATTAGCTAATCCAGTAGGTGTCTAGAAAGGTGTCAACGGGGTTATGCCTTTAGAGAAACGAGGTTTATTTTAATTAGGTCCGTGCGAAAGCACGGGGAACCTCCCACGGAGTACCGACATTGGCCTGGCTGACTGGTTAGCGAACTTGTAGAATGTAATTAATCCCGATTAATCTTACCTTTTAGGGTTTCAAGAAAGATTTGATAAAAACAGTGAGAGACATCCTGATTAGAAAAGATAATAACCAATCTAATCTTGCAAAGAGTGCACGCAAAAGTGATTATCCTTCTCTCTTTCCTGGTAGCAACCAATGACACGCCTTAATCAAGATAATAATATTTGTATTGACTGAACTTACTTATTATACTGGGCTAGGTTCCGCTCTATCTTATGACTGTCATAAGTCTAAGCAAGGAATAGGGGAATATCAGGATTCCCATGCAACCCAATCGAAAAAAGCATGTTGATGTATCGTCTTCGAGTGTGTTCGTAACCGAGAACTGTTTCTCAGTTTACTCCACATCCTGGGTATTAGATACCGGATCAGGATCCCGCGTATGTAATTTGTTACATGGGCTAAAGAAAAGTAGAGAACTGGAAAATGGTGATATTTCTCTAGTAGTAGCGAATGGTGCAATTGTTACAGCCAAAGCAGTTGGCAAATATCACCTTGTATTAAGTAGTAATACATTGATTTTAAAAACGACTGTTATTACGTACCCTCGATGATATGCAATATCATATTCATCTCTTTATTTGGATAAAGAAAAATATAACTTTGCATTAGAGAAAAATGTTATGAACATTTTCCTAAATCAAGTGTTGATTGGGTTTGGTACGTTGTGTAACGGTATATACGTTATGAATCAAACCACAGTTCTAAGCATATAGAGCACACACAAGAGGAAAAGTTCAGAAATGAACGAAGCCTTCTTGTGGCACTGTAGACTAGGTCATATCAATGTGACAAGGCTAGGTAAGTTGCATAAAATTGCATATTTGAATCCGTTCGAATTTACATCTTATGAAACTTGCGAGTCATGTCTCAAAAGCAAGATGACCAAAACTCCGTTTACTAGACACGGAGAAAGAGCTACTGAACTCTTGGGACTGATACATGGTGATGTATGTGGTCCTATGTCTACACAAGCCAGGAATGGTTCATCGTACTTTATTACATTCACCGATGATCTCTCAAGGTTCAGACATGTGTTCTTGTTGAAACACAAGCCTAAAGCTTTTGAGAAATTCAAGGAATATAAGTACGAAGTAGAGAACCAGAAGGGTAAAAGTATTAAAGTCCTTCGATCTGATCGGGAAGGAGAATACTTAAGCACGGAGTTCCGAAACTATTTTAAAAAGAATGAGATTCTCTCTCAGCTTACTCCTCCGTGTATACTACAGCACAACGGTATATCGGGGTGGAGGAATCGCACCATATTAGATATGGTGCGCTATATGATGAGTACTGCCGAGTTGTCTGTTCCTTTTTGGAGTTATGCACTTGAGACAGCTGCATATCTATTGAATAGAGTTCCGACCAAATCCGTTTCCCACCACTCCATATGAGATATGGAATGAGAAGAGACCATCTCTTAAACGAGTTAAGATTTGGGGTTGTCCGGCTTATGTTAAAAAGCAAAATCCAAACAAGCTCGAGGCAATGTCAGTTCTGTGCAAGTTTGTTGGATATCCCAAACATTCGCGAGGGTATATCTTCTACCATACCGAGGAACAAAAGGTGTTTGTTTCTCGGAATTGCCACCATTTTAGAAAAGGAATTTCTTGTAAAAGAAATTGGTGGCAATGAGGTAGAACTGGAAGAGTTCCAGCTGAACAAACTAGAACTGATAATTTGGTGGAACCGGATGATCCAATAGTACCCAACAGACCCCAGTCACTCCGCGGATCTAGTAGGGTTCCTCATCCACCTAAGAGATATTACGGTTTTCTCATAGACGGCGGGAGCGCGGATTGCATCATGGAAGACAATGACCCATCTAGTTTCAAGTAGGCCATCACGAGTGGTGACTCTGTGAAATGGCTGGATGCTATGCGATCTGAGATGGAATCCATGTACACCAACAAAATATGGACTTTAGATGTTGCTCCTGAATGGGTAAAACCCATCGGGAACAAGTGGATCTTTGAGAAAGATAATTGGTGTAAATGGAAAAGTTGAGACTTTCAAAGCTAGATTTTTTGCAAAAGGTTTTCGTCAACGACCAGGCGTGGACTAGGACGAAAACTTTTCTCCAGTGGCTATACTTAAGTTCATCAGGATCCTACTTGCCATTGCTGCATACCATGACTACGAAATCTGGTAGTTGGATGTCAATACCGCTTTTCTAAATGGTGATTTAGAAAAGAGCGTGTACATGACACAGCCAGAGGGCTTCATAGACGGTCGGAGCAGCGGAAGCATGTGCAAGCTGCTTAAATCAATTTACGGATTAAAGCAGGCATCGCGGAGCTGGAACATCTGTTTTGATGAAGTGATTAAAGAGTTTGATTTCATCAAAAATGTAGATGAACCTTGTATATACAAGAAGTTTGTAGAGAGTAAGGTTGTCTTCCTCGTATTGTACGTGGATGACATACTCTTGATAGAAAAGGGTGTTCCTATGCTACACTCGGTCAAGCTCTTCTTATTACACGAGTTCTCCATGAAAGATCTTAATTATTCCTCCTACATCCTGAGGATTAAGATCTATAGAGATAGATCTAAGAGGATGTAGGGATTGTCCCAATCCGGGTACATAGACACCATACTAAAGAGGTTTAGTATGGAAGATTCTAAGCGTGGTAATGTACCCGCTTGTTCAGGAATCACTCTCTCAAAAAAGATGTCTTCCAAAACTGATTTGTTGAGGGCTCGCATACAAGGGATACCCTATGCTTCGGCAGTCGGGTCAATCATGTATGCGATGTTATGTACGAGACCGGATGTAGCATACTCACTAGGTGCAGTGAGTAAGAATCAATAAGATCCTGGGGAAAAGCACTGGACAGCTATGAAGAACATTCTTAAGTACTTGAGAAGGACTAAAGATATGTTCTTAGTGTATGGTAACGATGAACTCCATATGGAGTCCTTTACCGATTCGAGCTTCCAGAGTGATAAGGACGACTATGAGTCGGTCTCGGGTATTGTCTTGACCCTCAGTGGAGGGACGGTATGTTGAAAGAGTTCCAAACTAGATACCGTAGCAGACTCGACGATGAAGGCTAAATACAACACTACCAACGATACTGCCAAATGGGCTATCTGGATAAAGAAGTTCATAAGATGAACTTGGTTCCTACCATTGAGCATCCAATACCTGTGTATTATGATAACAATGGAGTTGTGGCTTTAGCCTAGGAACCCCGATACCATCAGCGATCCAGACATATTCTTAGGCGGTATCACCTAATCAGGGAGATAAATGATCTCTGGGAGATCGAGGTCAGGAGAGTTGACACAGAGGATAACACAGCGGATCCACTCACAAAGGCCCACCCCCAAATGCGATTTGAGAGATTTTTGGAATGTTGGGTATGAGATACTACAACAACTGGTCTAAGTGCAAGTGGAAGATTGTTAGGAATATGTATGCCCTAGAGGCCATTATTGTATGATATAGTGGATGCTTGGACATATATTTAGAGGACTTTCTTGCTCGACATGATAGTATGCTATCTGGTTACTCTTTATCTTAACATGTAGACTGGTATTCTTATACTTTCTATCTCTTACATGTTGATAAAGCCCTTAGGGTGTTTGCTTGACTACCAGGACTATGATGGAGATCATACTGCTGGGACTTGTGTAGTCTACAAGCACATCCTTCAATTGTTCCTAGTCGAGGGTATATCGAGACAGGGCATCAATATTACCAGAGTAGACTAGTGTGTACGTTTCTTGACCTTGTATGGGGGCGATGGTTGGTCCCATAGCCATTGGTGTTTGATATCAAAGATTGTACACATATGCTCATTAGAGAATGGGTACACCGAACAGAACTCGCCGAGGACTCCTAGTTGGTAGTATACCTATCGTCAGATAGCAGCCCTATGGTGACACTGGTACATGTTAGTCTGTAGACCCAAGATTGTCATAGAGTCTTTGTGTGGCTCCCACTGTGCTTTGATTTCCTCCCTACCGCGGCTCAAAGGAGTCGTGCAAACAGGTGGATTTTGGGCATAATCCTGAGTCACATAGAGGCAATGAGCGATAGGAGGGGTTTCGTCTCTCCCGGTATTGGGGGTTGATGTTGCGCTATACTCGATTGGCTATAACTAGAAGTCCCTGTCCAGGGCTGCTGCTGAGATTTACTGATAAGAGTTATCAGTTGTTTCTCGAACCGTTATTGGCCAGAAATCGTCATGACTTATCAAGTTACTGGGGTCTGATGTTTACTACCCCTAGACTCGATATGCAACATATCATACGAAGAGACCGGACTGTACGGTAAGTGTTACTGATAGGTTTCATGGAGAGTATAGACAAGCTTGCTTGTTGATTTTCATATCGCTTAATACCTGGGTAACCATTACGTCCAGCTAGTACCGCTGACAGCTTTTGGGTGACTGATGTGATCATCACCTACTGCTGGCATATTGACGAGTCTTTAGAGTCCCACACAGAAGTTTCCTGGTTCGAACGAAACGAAGTAGGGCACATATGTGATATGTGCGGGGGCCTCATTAAATACGTGTATGTGATACCATATTGTAATCTGGCAGTTATCTGTTATCGGTCAGGTTATATGTGATATAACCGGATTATCGAATCAAGTGTTGATTTAATAATGTGATATATAGAAAAATCATATTAGTCGGTTATATGTGATATAACCGGATTATTAAATCAAGTTTTGATTTAATAATGTGATATATATTATATTTGATATAAGTATATCTTAACTAATATTATTAGCTCACTAAATATTGTCTTATATATATTAATATATATGTGTATGTATATATATATATATATATATATATATATATAAATATATCAAGCATGGAATTTATTTTCTATTTTTGCAAAATAGAATAAAAGGTGGAAAATGGGGAGATTTTTTGAGCATGGTGTGAAGCATGGGCTTTATCATTTTTTATTTGTCTTGACTCACTATTCAAGCATGGTTGCAATTTAATATTGCAAAGAATTCCATGCTTGAATAAGTGAGCTCAAGGGATAGCCATTAGTTCACTTGATCATTTTTTTCATTCTTGCTCTTTTGAGTTGAGCTCACACTCTCTCTAGCTTCCATATTCTTCTTCCTCATGCCTCAAATCCAACCCCTCACTTGTGATATGAACCATGGAGTTTTGAACAAACTAGCGAGCAAACCAAAACCCCTACTTCACCATCCTACACTTGATTAGCGATCAAGTGTAGTGTGTTGTTTCCACTAAAGAGTTTAGTGAAGAGGTAGCTTGGATTGGCGGATTTCGGGTGGATCATCTTCGGCATGAAGATCATCGGAGGAGGCTCTTTCAAACTCGAAGTGGAGCCTAGTAGAGTCGCATAAACTATAAACCGGAGCTTTAGAAGAGAAGGACGCAGTCATCAAAGGTTGTATGCTCTTTCCTTCTCTTTAGTTCTTGATATCATCATAGATAAAACCCTAATATTCTAGTTAGATCTTGGTTAGTCTAACTTAGCACCTATAAAATTTTAAATTTGGTATGGTTGATACTATTAGATGTAGGGTTCCTAGGCACTCTTGTGAAGGTTCATAAGGCATCAAACATGCCCGGATAAAAAATTTAGACGTGCCGAACAACCCAAAGCCGGGATCTTTGCTAGATTATTAGGGTTAAGCATGCAAGATAACATCTTTTTATCTAAGTGTGAGGGATTACAACCTTTGTAGTCTGCTCCTTCGCTTCACAAGCTCCGAGTAGAAGTCCCTTTGCCGCGATCCACGATCTCCCGGACTCAAGAGAGGCTCCACGACTTGAACGATCCATGCTAGCTTGAAGTGTTCCAAATCTCCGATGATCTACGTCGAAGTTTCAATAACTCAAGCTTTCTCACTCTAAAGAGATGAACACACTAATCTCATGGGCTAGATGAGATGAGGATGAGAGAGTAGTATTTATGCTTTCTTTTTAATTCACTTTCTCACAATTTATCATCACAAATGGAATTACTAGTGAGCTCAAAATCAAGAGAGAAGAAGATGATAATGGAAATGATAATTCCTTTTGTGATGAATAGAAAAGAAAACTATATGATTGATATATCAACCATGGTCAAGGAGGCTAAGAGTTTGTAGAGAATAAACTAGTGTTAGGGTTTGGTTAGGTTAAGTTATGAGTCATGCAAAAATATCAACCATAATATCTTAAGCATGACAAAAACAAAGCTTCTAGAAGGTGCAAGAAGAAGCTAACCCTAATCAAACCCTAATCCCTTTTAATCATCCTTAAACATGTTTAATAATAAATCATATCATGTCACAATAATATATATCACATATATATTATATATTTGCAACAAAAGAAAATAATACAATTAACATATATCGCATATATATCAATGTATCATCGAGTGAGAAAATGAAATAATAAAACGAGCCAATATTAGATAATGTAATACAATATATCATATATATATTATTATACATTAAATCATCGAATCAACACTTGATCCGACGATCCGGCTATATCGAATATTACCGACTAATATATCATGTACCGATTCATCGAATCAACACTTGATCCGATGACCCGGTTCAAATCTAAATATCGCGAGAATATAATACGGTATCTCATATCGCATTATCCTCTGTCCTGCACATATCACATATGTGCCTCAACTCCGTTTCGCCTGAGCCAAGAAACCTCTGTGTAGGACTCTAAAGAATCGTCAATACGCCGGTAGCAGGTGATGATCATATCAAACACCCACAAGCTGCAAGCGGTCAGCTAAACGTAACAGCCACCCAGGTATTGAGCGATCAGAAGATCAACAAGCTAGCCTGTGCGTTCTCCTGTGAATCCAATCAGTAACACTCCCGTACAGTCCGGTCTGTTCGTCTGATATGTCGCATATCAAGTCTAGGGGTGGTAAACGTCAGACCCCAGTAACCGATAAGTCGTGTCGATGTATGGCTCATAACAGGTCGAGAAATTACTAGTAACACTTACCAGTAAATCTCTATATCAGCCCTGGCCAGGGACTTCCAGTTATAGCCAATCGAACACAGCACAACATCAACTCCCTATACCGGGAGAGACGAATCCCCTCCTATCGCTCATTACCTCCATGTGATTCGGGACTGTACCCAAAAGCCACCGTTTTGCACGCCCTCTTGGACGTGGTAAGGTGGAAATCAAAGCACAGTGGGAATCACACAAGACTCTATGACGATTTCGGGTCTACAGACTACCCTGTACCAGTGTCACCGGAGAACTGCCATCTGACGTGTGGTATATCACCATCTGGGAGTTCTCGGCGAGTCCGTACAGTGTACCCAGTCTCCACTGAGCACCCGTACACCATCTCTGATGTCAAACACCGATGGATATGGGATCATCCATCGCCCATCATATGGGTCAAGATGCGTATACGCTAGTCTACTCTGGTGTATCGATGCCCTGTCTCGATATACCCTCGACTAGGAACAGTTATAGGATGTGCTCATCGACTACCGTGGCCCTACTAGTATGATCTCATCATAGTCCCAGTAGTCGAATACAGATCCTAAGAGCTTTATCAACATGTGAGAGAAAAACAGTAAACCAATACAAGTCAACATGTTAAGATAAAGTGAAACCAAATAGCATACTATCATGACGAGCAAGAAAGTCATCTCTATATATATCCAAGCATCCATTATAATATACATCATATGTACAACAATGGCCTCTAGGGCATATACATAACTAACAATCTCCCACTTGCACTAAGGCCAGCTGTTGTAGTATCTCATACCTAGCATCCCGAATAATCTCTCAAACTGTATCTGGGGAATAGCCTTCGTGAGTGGATCCGCAGTGTTGTCCTTCGTATCTACTCTCCTGACCTCGATCTCCCGGCGATCAACTATCTCCCTGATCAGGTGATACCGCCTCAGAATATGTCTGGACTTTTGATGGGACTTGGGTTCCTTGGCCAATACCACAGCTCCATTGTTATCGCAATACAGAGGTATTGGATGTTCAATGGATGGAACCACACCAAGTTCACTAATGAACTTCTTGATCCAGACAGCCTCTTTGGCAGCATCGTTGGCAGCGATGTATTCAGCCTCCATCGTCGAGTCTGCAACGGTATCCTGTTTGGAAATCTTCCAACATACCGCCCCTCCATTGAGGGTAAAGACAAATCCCAAGTGCGACTTAGAGTCGTCCTTATCACTCTGGAAGCTGGAATCGGTAAAGGACTCCACCTGGAGTTCTCCGTTACCATACACCAAGAACATCTCCTTAGTCCTTCGCAAGTACTTGAGAATGTTCTTTACAGCTGTCCAGTGACTCTCTCCAGGATCTGCTTGATACCGACTCACTACACTTAGTGAGTATGCTACATCGGGTGTGGTACATAGCATTGCATACATGATAGAGCCTACTGCCGAAGCATAGGGTATCCCTTGCATGCGAGCTCTCTCCAAATCAGTCTTGGGAGACATCTCTTTGGAGAGAGTGAGTCCAGAGATCGTGGGTTGGTTCCCACGCTTGGATTCTTCCATACTAAACCTCTTTAGTATGGTGTCAATGTACCTGGATTGGGACAATCCCAGTATCCGTTTAGATCTATCTCTATAGATCATGATTCCCAATATGCAGGAGGCATCACTTAGATCTTTCATTGAGAACCTCTGTGATAAGAAGAGCTTGACTGATTGCTGATTAGTGTCAAAAATATAAGTTTACCGCAATCAAGAACGGGTGTCGCTTCGCAGCTAGCCGGTGAGTACGGGTCGATCCACAGAGACGGGTAAATTTCTTTTATGTGTTTTAACGAGTTGATTCAAAATGTCGTTTTGGTTGGTTTATAAAAATCTATAAAAACTGGATCTAATTAATCTAATTAAGAGTCTTGCTAGGGTTAGGCTTAGGGGAAGTTTTGGAGATTAACGTTTTTCCTCACCGCTTTCAATGCCTTCTTTTTTAGATCTATTAGATGTTAAGGTAATTATTAATAAAGTGGATCCAAATCTTTTGGGAAGATGTTTCTTCCTCTAGATTTGTATCCTTCCTTTGTTGATAATTACCCTAACCCCCACGGAAAACGCACGCAACCGGCCCTTTATACTACGGTTCATCGTTACCTCGAGGGGTAGGATGCCGCAGGGAGCGGTTGTGCGCATATGCATGGAGTTCTAATTCATTAGGTGAAGGTGGCATTGAAAGGGGTAAGAGATCTCATCTCTCAACCCTTTCCCTAAGGCTAACCCTAACAAGCGAGGAGATTACTCGCTCATTAGGGTATGATAAGGCATACTAATTAAAAGAAAGAAAGACATAATTTACCTTTCTAAGTTGATGGCTCCCCCCAAACAATATAGAACAGATCTGAATTTATCTCCCAGAAATTCTGAAATTTATTGATTGAAAAGAGGCATGACATTTTACAGATTTTGAGTACAATTTATAAGAAAACAGGTAAAATTAGGGTTTCAGGGTCTCGCGCATGTGCAATTACAGATATGCCCTCGAAAAATCCCAACACCCGCACCGACGCAGAAAAATTCCACCGACACGGGCTCTGAATGGCCGCGGATCCGCGGCAAATGTTGGCTTGGGCCGCGGATCCGCGGCCCTTTGGTGGGCTTGGGTCACCAATTTTCTGCACTTGGGTTGTATTTTCTTGGGCTTCCTATTTTCATATGTATTTTCTCTGTTGGGCTTCTGGGTCTTCTCCAGATCTTCAGTGAAAACTTGTTCGTATCTTTTGACCGTTCACTTGACATTTTGGACCTTGCACTGTTCTTCGTCTAGGCTTGACTAGGATCCGTCTAATTATTGGTCAAAAGTCCCTTTTTCTGTTGTTTTGTGTCTTTTTCACTGTATTTGCTCCAGAAACCTGTATCCTGTAATATGCAACAAACGTGCGTCAAGAGTACCTGTTTATTTATGAAAAGGATAAGAATAGGGGAATGAAAAATGCAATATTATGGTCTGAACAAATACCCCCAAACTTATCTTTTGCTCGTCCTCGAGCAAACTTATTTTTTATTCACTAAAATCCTAACCACACTTTCGCAGGGAAACGCGATTGCACTGAGCACGTGCAACAAGCCGTTAAACCTCTAGGTGTCCCTAGTAGGAGGAGTGTTGTCTCCTAAGGGTTTTCAGCGGATTACACCCATAAAATCCTATCAACTCGGCCCATTGACTTTTGTTCTCCAACTAGGTTTTCTAACAAGGAATTCTATTATCTTTTGACTCGCAAATTGTCCACCCATATTCTTCACACTTCATCATCATCTAACTTAAGATTATATATATCTTGCAGATCTACTTAGCTTTCGACATTTTCTAAGTTTTCCTTCTAGGGTTCCATCTCCACTTAGGAATTTCTATCAACCCTACTAAAGATACAAGTTTTATTCTTCATTCCTTTCTTTCATCTAAACTCCAATCACATATCTCCACGTGTGTGTAAATATCACCCCTACACTTGGAAATTCAAATGAAGCAATCGTACTCTTGTCCATTGTCCAAAGCACTTATTAGTAGGTGAATTTTTAATTGAATTTTTGCTTACACATCCTTCATGCGACCGTTAATACTTCTTGAGGTACCAATGACCGATTACAAAATGCGTTTGCACTTTAAAGCGTACTTCCTAGTCTTTGCAACACCCAAGGCTTTAGCCGTGACTCCCAAACCAGTTGGTCTAAGGCACTAGGTGATGAAGCACCCTCGCTAAATATTTTTCTATTTTTGCAACCTTAAGTAATCACAAAAACCAGTGTCCATTTTTTTATTCTTTATTCACTTTTTCTTTATTTTCATTGTACTAAGGACTTTAGACAAGAGCAATTCAAGGTCTCCTCTACTATTCCAAGTTTCAAGGTGCGTGATTGTGCAATTTGTAAGGTATACATTTTCAGAATCTAGACTTAAGCTAGGAACTATTTTTCAAACTTATACTTTACTAAGAACATCAATACTCTTCCCTTGTTTCGACTTAGCCTAAGAAGTGAACCCAAAATTTGCCTATTTCTAAATAAACTACAAGGCATATGCTTTCTATCGTTAAACTTTAAGGAATGTTATTTTTAGGGTTTTAATTTACTACGTCAAAGATCTAATTGTTCCTAGCCAGTTAACCTATTTGTCAAACTCTAGTCAATTAGCCAAAATTGAATACATTAATTTTTATAATTTTTAAAAATTTTCAAATTTTTATGGGTTTTCAAATAAATATGCAAATGCAAAAATATGTACAAATGAATGCGAAGGAAGAAGACTTACCGAGCATACCCCCAAACTTGAACTTGACAGTGTCCTCACTGTATGCTAAACCAAGAGGGTCAAAATACCGGCACTTCCCTGTTTATTTATTTATAATTTTTTTATTGTTAAGGAAAACAAATATATATACAGAAAGGCCCTCCCCCAAACTTCATTTAAACTGTGTTAGACATTACTGCCAAACTTTGCATCGACCAAAAGTCAACACCAACCAGCTGAAAAATTTATCAGTAAAGAGTATGGGTTGGTAGAAGAATACGTTGTAACGATCCACAAAGAATTGGGGAAGATAGAAGTAGTGGTATGGGAGGCGTGGAGGTAAATATACAGGTGATGGTGATGCATCGAAACGAGAATGTAAATGATCAGCAATCAGTGGAGTGTTGGCATTCTCGTAGCTTATTAAAAGAAATGGGGGTATTTCAACTTCTAAAGGAGGAGGTTGACTCACCACAATATCCCCAAAATGTTCCTGTGGGTCCTCTATTGACATGGTATCATCCATCAATTTCATATGATATTCAATTATAAGGGAACTGATCTCCTCGATGTCCGCCATAGTCCAACCGAAAACTTGCCGCCTATCTTGTAAGACCATCAAAAGGGCGTTCTCTTGCTCAAGAGCTAGAGAAGCTGATATTATAATGGGAAAGGTCTCATTTTCACCTATGTAAGCATATTTAAGGTGAGGCGGTAAGGACATGAGTTCGAGTTTCGGAGGCGAAAGAATCATTGCGGAATCTACCTCGAACTCAAAGGACTCCAACACAGGTTCGAAATCACTGCAGACAACCGATTCGGAAGGCTCGACTAACTCATCCAAAAATTCAAAAGCCTCATATTCGGGATGTGAGTCATCATCATCCGAAAAAGTAAAACATTCATAATCAATATCGGTTGTGTCAACGGTGGTAGGCTCAAGAAGGGACGCACTAGTGGCGTCAAAACTGTTTTCATTAAACAAGAATCTTTCAAGCTCGCAGTCCTCCTGCGTGATTTCGTGAATAGAGCAAACTTCTCGTGTACTAGTTTTTGGTACGGGGGGCAGACTTCCCATCTTATAAATATTGAACTCACTAGACATCTTCCCAAAGGATAGAGTCATGGAGCCATTGCGACAGTTTATTACAGCATTGGAAGTGGCCAAAAATGGTCGACCGAGAATCACCGGAATTTGGTTTCTTGGGTTAGCAACAGGTTGTGTATCCATAACGATAAAATCGACGGGGAATATGAACTCCCCAACTTTGATCAACACATCCTCTAGCTGACCCCTTGGATGGGTGATTGATCGATCAGCCATTTGGAGAGTACAACGAGTGGGTTTCAACTCTCCAACCCCTAATTGTTCGTACACGGAGTAGGGAATCAGGTTAACACTAGACCCAAGATCTAAAAGTGCTCGATTAATTTTCTTATCCCCAATCGTGATTGAAATCGTAGGACAGCCGGGGTCCTTTCGTTTTTGGGGTAAGGTTTGATGGTGGTTAATAGCATTGCTCACTGCACTAGCCACTAGCACTTTCTTGGGTACTTGAGATGCCTTTCTCTTCGAGGTGCATAAGCCTTTTAAGATTTTCGCGTATGAAGGGACTTGTTAGATAGCATCCAAGAGAGGTATATTTATGCTAACCTGCTTAAATATCTCCACAATCTTCTCCACTTGTGCATTTGGTTTATTAGGACTCAACCTGTTTTGGAATGGAGCATTCTGAAAATTCGTTGAGTCAAATATCTGTGGAGTAGAATGTGGAGTAGGAACGGATCCCGGTGTAGATGTGTTCATGTTGTGAGAAATGGGTCCGTTCGAGCTAGAAGAAGTAGAGCCGTGTGAAGGGTGGAGAATAGGCTCTAAAGAAAAAGGTGAAGACGAAAGTGAAGAAAATGAAGAAGGGGAAGGTGACGATGGAGAAAACGAAGAAAAAGAAGAAGAAGGACCACCGGCGGGGATGTCATCATGAGTTCCCACATTATTTTGCAACTCTCTTCCGGATCTCAACGTGGTCACCGCATTTACATTGTGATTGTGAAATGCGTTTTGTGTGTTACCGGGATTTGGCAATGGTTGAGATGGAAGCTTTCCCTTTTCTCTCTCACTCAACGCAGCAGTTAATTGTGCAATTTGTGCCTCAATAGATTTGATACTTTGATCGTGTGAGGCATTGTTATTCATCAAAGACTGAACATAATTTTCAAATCTTGCTGCGGATTTAGTAGATTGCTTGAGAAATGCATCTAGACTTTTTTCTAGCGAGATAACCTTATCATCATTTGGTTGACCAAAATTGTTCGTTTGATTTGTATAAGGTTGTTGTTGGAAAGGTTGCTGGTTTTGAGTTTGTGGAGGTGCTTGTTGTTATTGTGAAGGAGGTCTTTGAAAATTATTATTTCCTTGGACTTGTTGATTTGGGTGACTCCTCCACCCCTGATTGTATGTCGAAGAGTACGGATCGTTTCTTTGTCGTTGCTGAAATGCAGCATTGACTTGATCTTGTCCTTGAATAGGTGCATTATAAGGACACTCTTCGGTTAAATGCGATGGATTAGAACAACAAGCACAAACAGTTCTTGTGGGTAGAGTAGGGACAGGAGAAGACGATGAGATTTTTGTCTCAATGGCTTCTAGCTTTTTCATAAGTGAGGCCATCTCGGCCTTCATAGCAATCGACATATCTACTTGATGTATGCCTGCCCTAGATTGACCACTAGAAGATGATGTGGTCTTGGTACTCTCCCACTGAATTGTTTGCTCACTAAGATCCTCAAGAAACTGCCAAGCTTCGTCGCTAGACTTGGAGAGAAAATGACCTTGACATATGGTTTCTAGCAACTGCTTCGTTGCGGAGTTCAATCCCTCGTATAATGTTTGGCAAAGTTGCCAACTTTCGATCCCATGATGAGGGCATTGAACAAGTAGGTCTTTAAATCTCTCGAAGCACTTCCAAAATGGTTCGGAAGGAAGCTGTGAAAATTGTATAATCTCGTTATAGATTCTAGCAGTTTTGTGATGAGGATAGAACTTTTTCAGAAAAGCTTTCACAAACTCTTCCCAATTTCTAATGGAATGTGATGCGGTGCTGTATAGCCACTTCTCGGCTAGGTCACATAAGGTAAAAGGAATGACCCTTAGCCTTATTGCGTCATCACTTAATTGGGTTGTCTTCATCATGGCGCAAACGTTTTGGAATTTATTAATGAAAATATATGCATCTTCGGATTCCAAACCATGAAATTTTGGCAGCATATTGATGAAATGTGGTTTTATTTCAAAATTATCCCCATTTGCCGGTGGGGGTGAAAGACATGTAGGTAAAGAAGTGCGGATGGGGTAAAAGAGATCCTGGAGCGCAACTCGTGCGGGCGCTACAACAGGCGGAAGATTCGGGTTATTCGCACCTAACGGAGGTGGAATCATTCCCGTCGGTAAGGTATCGTTGGGGTTGAATCCCGACATACCTTCGAAAGAAGAATTTGAAGGTGGAGGTAAGGAAATGGACGGAATGTCGACGAAGGGTTCGTTGGTCGGTACCAACGAAACACGGACTAATCGGGCGTTAGTATCCCTAGTCCAAAATGACATACACTAAAAGGGGTAGTGTAGTCAGAAAAAATAGAAAAACAGAATGTGGGGGTAAGATAACGTCAATGGAAGGAAGTGATGGAAGTGAGTTGCAAGTTTTCTTAGCGACAAGTTGCAAGTTTTGAAAAGATTTTTTTCCTTTTTTTTTAATTTATGTGAGAGTTTTGCAAAGAAGTTTTTGAAAAGGGACTTGTGACACAAATGTATCAACCACACATGCACAATCAGGCCTAGATCTAGGGTCGCCTAGGTCTGCTAGACAGCTCCTAACTAGGGCTAGAAATAGGTCCTCAAACCGCCTCTTCACCGGCAAGTACGGCCAGGTAAGTGGGAAGGAACCACCACTACAGTGGGCCTAATTAATAACCACTAGCCTAGACACCGCAAAGTCGGTTAGGATAAACGGCCGATGCCTATACTAGTCCTTTTCCTATTGAGCTCTATGTCCTTAGGTCTGAGTCTAATCTTTTTTAATTAATTGCGGTCGATGCAAAATTCTTTAGGTGTTTTCTGGGGTCCTGGGAAGGGTGATGAAATCCACACCCA
The DNA here is from genome assembly GCA_030015575.1 of Agapanthus africanus. Taxonomy (NCBI): domain Eukaryota; kingdom Viridiplantae; phylum Streptophyta; class Magnoliopsida; order Asparagales; family Amaryllidaceae; genus Agapanthus; species Agapanthus africanus. The sequence continues at coordinate 192,480,243 of JASDDO010000024.1, read as the reverse complement.
ATCTGAGTTTGGTCAATTAGCCCCTTAAAGTCCGATTAAATTATGCAAAACAATACAATTTCACTTGCAATCAATTTTTAGTGCGGCGCAAAGAATCCTGCAGAAAATCTGTTATTTAGAAGGGGGAGAAAGACTCTTTACGCAAAGAATTCCTGCAGAAAATTTTTACAGTGGAGATATGGAGGTTGCAGAGGGGAGGAAAAGAGAGCAAATCATATAAAAATGATGCGCTGACGTGGCCAAGGCGCGGCGGAACCGCGGCGTGGGGACAACTTATGCGGCGGAAACGCGGTCTCCTGGTGGAATCGGTCTCTGAAAAATTTTCTGCTGTTCTGTACCTTCAGTTCCTCTCTGTTCTTATATGTACTTTTCTGTTTTTCCCTCTGTAAAATTCCAGATCCGCGATTCTTCGCTGTTCCTGCAAGATTCAAAAGATACACCCTTCAAACAGATCAAAGTTGATAATTTTTGTATTTTTTTATATTTTCAGATTTTTATAATTTTTAAAATTTATATCAACCCGAAAATTCACAAAAAGAAAAATTACGCCATCCCCGGAAACGGCGCCATTTGATTAGTGTCAAAAATATAAGTTTACCGCAATCAAAAACGGGTGTCGCTTCGCAGCTAGCCGGTGAGTACGGGTCGATCCACAGAGACGGGTAAATTTCTTTTATGTGTTTTAACGAGTTGATTCAAAATGTCGTTTTGGTTGGTTTATAAAAATCTATAAAAACTGGGTCTAATTAATCTAATTAAGAGTCTTGCTAGGGTTAGGCTTAGGGGAAGTTTTGGAGATTAACGTTTTTCCTCACCGCTTTCAATGCCTTCTTTTTTAGATCTATTAGATGTTAAGGTAATTATTAATAAAGTGGATCCAAATCTTTTGGGAAGATGTTTCTTCCTCTAGATTTGTATCCTTCTTTTGTTGATAATTACCCTAACCCCCACGGAAAACGCACACAACCGGCCCTTTATACTACGGTTCATCGTTACCTCGAGGGGTAGGATACCGCAGGGAGCGGTTGTGCGCGTATGCATGGAGTTCTAATTCATTAGGTGAAGGTGGCATTGAAAGGGGTGAGAGATCTCATCTCTCAACCCTTTCCCTAAGGCTAACCCTAACAAGCGAGGAGATTACTCGCTCATTAGGGTATGATAAGGCATACTAATTAAAAGAAAGAAATACATAATTTACCTTCCTAAGTTGACGGCTCCCCCCAAACAATATAGAACAGATCTGAATTTATCTCCCAGAAATTCTGAAATTTATTGATTGAAAAGAGGCATGACATTTTACAGATTTTGAGTACAATTTATAAGTAAACAGGTAAAATTAGGGTTTCAGGGTCTCGCGCATGTGCAATTACAGATATGCCCTCGAAAAATCCCAACACCCGCACCGACGCACCGAAACAGAAAAATTCCACCGACACGGGCTCTGAATGGCCGCGGATCCGCGGCAAATGTTGGCATGGGCCGTGGATCCGCGGCCCTTTGGTGGGCTTGGGTCACCAATTTTCTGCACTTGGGTTGTATTTTCTTGGGCTTCCTATTTTCATATGTATTTTCTCTGTTGGGCTTCTGGGTCTTCTCCAGATCTTCAGTGAAAACTTGTTCGTATCTTTTGACCGTTCACTTGACATTTTGGATCTTGCACTGTTCTTCGTCTAGGCTTGACTAGGATCCGTCTAATTGTTGGTCAAAAGTCCCTTTTTCTGTTGTTTTGTGTCTTTTTCACTGTATTTGCTCCAGAAACCTGTATCCTGTAATATGCAACAAACGTGCGTCAAGAGTACCTGTTTATTTATAAAAAGGATAAGAATAGGGGAATGAAAAATGTAATATTATGGTCTGAACAATTGCAGCATAGGATTATCATTTCCTATCAAGAGTATGTCATCCACGTATAATACGAGGAAGACAACCTTACCCTCTGCTACCTTCTTATAGATACAAGGTTCATCTATATTTTTGATGAAGTCAAACTCTTTGACTACAACATCAAAACAGATGTTCCAACTCCGCGATGCTTGCTTTAACCCATAAATGGATTTAAGCAGCTTGCTCACCTTTCCGCTGCTCCCACTATCTACGAAGCCCTCTGGCTGAGTCATGTACACGCTCTCTTCTAAATCACCGTTTAGAAAGGAGGTCTTAACATCCATTTGCCAGATTTCGTAGTCATGGTATGCAGCAATGGCAAGTAAGATCCGGATGGACTTAAGCATAGCCACTGGAGAAAAGGTTTCGTCATAATCCACACCTGGTCGTTGACGAAAACCCTTTGCTACAAGTCTAGCTTTGAAAGTCTCAACTTTTCCATCTACACCAAATTTCCTTTTAAAGATCCACTTGCTCCCAATGGGTTTTACCCCTTCAGGAGCATTTTCTAAAGTCCATACTTTGTTGGTGTACATGGATTCCATCTCAGATCGCATTGCATCCAGCCATTTCACAGAGTCACCACTCGTGATGGCCTGCTCGAAACTAGTCGGGTCATCATCTTCCATGATGCAATCCTCGCTTCCACCATCAATGAGAAAACCGTAGTATCTCTCAGGTGGATGAGAAACCCTGCTAGATCGGCGGAGAGGCTGGGGTTCGTTGGGTACTACTGAATCCTCTGGTTCTACCAAATTATCTGTTGTAGTTTGTGGTGCTGGAACCTCTTCCAGCTCTACCTCTTCGCCACTAATTTCTTTTGCAAGAAATTCCTTTTCCAAAAAGGTGGCATATTGAGAAATAAACACTTTTTGTTCCTCACCGTGGTAGAAGATATATCCATAAGAATCTTTTGGATATCCTACAAACTTACATAGACCTGATCTTGCCTCGAGTTTGTCCGGATTTTGCTTTTTAACATAGGCCGAACAACCCCATATCTTAACTCGTTTAAGAGATGGTCTCTTCCCATTCCATAACTCATATGGAGTGGTAGGCACCGATTTAGTTAGAACTCTATTCAATAGATATGTGGCTGTCTCCAGCGCATAACCCCAAAAGGAGATAGGTAACTCAGCAGTGCTCATCATAGAGCACGCCATATCTAATAGGGTGCGATTCCTCCGCTCCAATACACCGTTGTGCTGTGGTGTATAAGGAGGAGTAAGATGAGAGAGAATCCCATTCTCTTTTAGATAATCTAGGAACTCATTGCTTAAGTATTCACCTCCTCGATCAGATCGAAGAATCTTAATACTTTTGCCCGTTTGATTCTCTACTTCGTGCCTATATTCTCTGAATTTCTCAAAAGCTTCAGACTTGTGTTTCATCAGGAACACATGTCCGAATCTAGAGAGATCGTCAGTGAATGTAATGAAGTAGGAAGAACCGTTCCTGGCATGCGTAGACATGGGACCGCATACATCACTATGTATTAGTCCTAAGAGTTCGGTAACTCTTTCTCCGTGTCCACTAAACGGAGCTTTGGTCATTTTTCCTTTGAGACATGAATGGCAAGTATCATAAGATGATAATTCGAACGGATTCAAATAACCATCCTTATGTAACTTAGCCAGTCGTGTCGCATTGATATGGCCAAGTCTACAATGCCACAAGAAGGATTCGTTTATTTCTGAACTTTTCCTCTTGTGTGTGTTTTGTATATTGAGGACTGTATTCTGATTTAGAATGAATATGCCATTATGTAACGAGCCTGATGCAATCAACTTTTGATCTAGGAATATGTTCATAACATTATCCTTTACTACAAAATTATATCCTTCTTTACTTAATAAAGAAACTGATATAATATTGCACATCATGTTCGGTATATAATAGCACTCATTTAGAATCAGTGTATTACGACTTGGTAATACAAGGTGATATTCACCAACTGCTTTGGCTACAATACTTACACCGTTCCCTACTTGAACGGAATGATCACCTTTTCCCAGTTCTCTACCTTTTCGTAGCCCATGTAACAATTTACATATGTGGGATCCTGATCCGGTATCTAATACCCAGGACGTAGGATGAACTGAAAAACAGTTCTCAATAACTAACACACCCGAAGAAGATGCATTAACATGCATGTTCTTTTGGGCGGCGTGAGAATCCAGATATTCTCCTGTTTTCTGTTCAGTCTTATAATTCTTATAAGAAAGAACGGGTCCAACGTTCCCTTGCTCAGTACAATAATCGGGTTCAATCAATACATCCATATTATTATCTTGATTATGGCCTGACATGGTCGCTACCTGGAGAGAGAGAGAAGAAAACACTTTAGCATATGCTCTTGCAAGATTAGATTGGTTATTATCTTATCTAATCAGGATGTCTCCCACTGTTTTTATCAAATCTACCTTCAAACCCAAAAAGGTAAGATTAGCCGGGATTAATTACACCCTACAATTTCGTCAATCTTTCAGCCAGATCAGTGTCGGTACTTTGAGGGAGGTTCCCCGTGCTTTCGCACGGACCTAATTAAAGTAAACCTCGTTTTCCCAGAGGCGTAACCCCATTAACACTTTTCTTAGACACCTACTTGATCGACTAATTGTCCTGTGTAAAACTCTCTCAGGAGTAACACTTACTCGCAGTGGGTATCGGGATCCAACTATCTCATAGGAGGTATGCAATCTCATTGCAAATTTCAACTTTTGAAATTCCCGATAATGCTTTTACCCCTAGTGTCTTATGACCTTTACTATGGTCAACAAATCATAAGCACTAGTCAAGTTCTACCCGTCATTTCTTGATTAATTTAGACCCACCCACATGACCCTTAACTATGGTCAACAAAGTCATATGACTGTCCTAATTAATCACATCTTATGTTTTATAGGAAAACATCACTTAGCTACCGTACACTGCGCCTTAACTATGGTCAACAAACGCAGCACGAATACTAAGTACTCTATTTTCCTAAAATGACGGAGGGTTACGCAGGTTTTTCAGAAAAACCCTGAGCGTAATGAATTTGATATCGTCGTAGAATCGAGTGATTTTGAAAAGGAGTGTTTTTGAGGCTTTTCTTAGTTTCGCTAAAGGGGTCACTCCCTGTGAAGGGATCGTCGGCCCTTTCCTCATCGAATAAGGTGCAGGATATATCATATATACCGCTGTGCAAAGCAAAACTCTAAAAGCAATCAAAAGACAAACACAGTTTTGTAGCATCTGTCAGTTTTGCTAAAGAGGTCACTCCTGGTGAAGGGATCGTCGGCTCTTTCCTCATCGAATAAGGTGCAGGACATATCATATATATCACTGTGCAAAGCAAAACTGTAGCTACCCCTTTTATAAAGTTTTGATTCTACAACATCTTTAGGTTTCTTTTCTTTTTATTAATCTTATTAATAAAATCCCATCAGCTTATGCTTCCTAAGCATCACAGAAGAAACGAAAGCAGTAATATTTATATATCAGCATATATATATATATATATATATATATATATATATATATATATATATATAGTATAAGCATTCGTCTCAGGCAGTAATATGATCTCATCACAGAACATTGCAGCAGAAGAACATATATGAAATATTGGATATACTAGGACGTCCGTGTTTTCAATACGAGCCTGTATAAAACACGGATTCCACGGTCGCGATGAATAGCCAAACCCACATCTCAAGACCCCTACGAGAGCGGCAAGTAACACTGCCAATTCTAGGGTTAGGAGACCCGGTCTCGACTCCTCGAGATGGCCTCCCTCTGGACCCTAGAACCCGGTTACTTGTGCTCCCCTCCTTGGGTCTACCTAATGCGGAAAAGTAAATAATATACACTGGTGACATCAACCTCAACCTGGAAGTGCCCCAAATAAAAGAATATTACATTACAAATGAATTTTACATGAATGAAAATAAAAACCCTCATCTCACATAAAACCCCCGGCTATTCAGAACGCGACGATCCAATATAACATATCACAGCAACACATAATATCACATATCATCAACGTAAGTAAATATGCGCATCCCAATTGTCGTTGACATATAGCAACGAAACCGGCGATATCACATATTACACTTACGGTCACAGAAAAGAAAGTGTAAAACTACAACATTTGGAATCCATAATCACTTTAGACATCGTAAATCCGAAATTCACATACTCCGCATTTCATGCCTAACTCTATGAATTCCACATATTGTATCACATTCCAGATAAATAGACAGTATTAAACTTTTCGAACAAATAATCAAATACCCAAAATTTCCTAAAGTGCTCAACACTTGAGCGGAGTTCAAATAATCCCAGAATATGTCACAGTACCGGTGATCCAGCCGTAGAAGGGTCAAGCCAACGCCTCACATATGACATGCCGTACTGCCCCAAACCCGAAGGTTCAAAAGGCAGTTCAAGACGGTCACATAATCGAGTTAAGGTTTGTTGTCTTCTAGAGGGTCCACCGCTTAACTTGTACAATTTTTCTGAAAGATTTAAACCCGATAAAAATTCAACACTTGAAAGTTTTACGTGCCGGGAAAAAGTGAGTTAATGATATCCGTTCGAACTTTTTTAACAATTTCTAAATATCTGGAAAAACAACGAATTTAAATTTTCCGATCGAATCTACGATTACAAACTAAACCCCAGATTAAACAACACATGAATCATTTTTAAAAATACCCAGAAGAATCAACAAGCACCTACGGTTATTACCATGAAAACCACGTGTCACAATTCCAAGATTCCGCCGCGGAACCGCCGCGGGAAGCAGGTTCCCGCCGCGGTTTGGTGGATTTGTGGGCCCGTGTTTCATGGTAATTCTTAGAATTCCCTGCTGATTTTTTTACGTATTTTTAATTTAGAAAAATCCCAGATTTTGAAAAATTTCCAGAGAGGGGGTAAATTTTGTCGGTTCGGGTTCGATCGGAGTTTTAACTTCGTAAACACATCGCCTAATGCTCTGGCTAGGCTCTGATACCACTGTAGGGTTCCTAGGCACTCTTGTGAAGGTTCATAAGGCATCAAACATGCCCGGATAAAAAATTTAGACGTGCCGAACAACCCAAAGCCGGGATCTTTGCTAGATTATTAGGGTTAAGCATGCAAGATAACATCTTTTTATCTAAGTGTGAGGGATTACAACCTTTGTAGTCCGCTCCTTCGCTTCACAAGCTCCGAGTAGAAGTCCCTTTGCCGCGATCCACGATCTCCCGGACTCAAGAGAGGCTCCACGACTTGAACGATCCATGCTAGCTTGAAGTGTTCCAAATCTCCGATGATCTACGTCGAAGTTTCAATAACTCAAGCTTTCTCACTCTAAAGAGATGAACACACTAATCTCATGGGCTAGATGAGATGAGGATGAGAGAGTAGTATTTATGCTTTCTTTTTAATTCACTTTCTCACAATTTATCATCACAAATGGAATTACTAGTGAGCTCAAAATCAAGAGAGAAGAAGATGATAATGGAAATGATAATTCCTTTTGTGATGAATAGAAAAGAAAACTATATGATTGATATATCAACCATGGTCAAGGATGAGTGGCTAAGAGTTTGTAGAGAATAAACTAGAGTTAGAATTTGGTTAGGTTAAGTTATGAGTCATGCAAAAATATCAACCATAATATCTTAAGCATGACAAAAACAAAGCTTCTAGAAGGTGCAAGAAGAAGCTAACCCTAATCAAACCCTAATCCCTTTTAATCATCCTTAAACATGTTTAATAATAAATCATATCATGTCACAATAATATATATCACATATATATTATATATTTGCAACAAAAGAAAATAATACAATTAACATATATCACATATATATCAATGTATCATCGAGTGAGAAAATGAAATAATAAAGCGAGCCAATATTAGATAATGTAATACAATATATCATATATATTATTATACATTAAATCATCGAATCAACACTTGATCCGACGATCCGGCTATATCGAATATTACCGACTAATATATCATGTACCGATTCATCGAATCAACACTTGATCCGATGACCCGGTTCAAATCTAAATATCGCGAGAATATAATACGGTATCTCATATCGCATTATCCTCTGTCCTGCACATATCACATATGTGCCTCTACTCCGTTTCGTCTGAGCCAAGAAACCTCTGTGTAGGACTCTAAAGAATCGTCAATACGCCGGTAGCAGGTGATGATCATATCAAACACCCACAAGCTGCAAGCGGTCAGCTAAACGTAACAGCCACCCAGGTATTGAGCGATCAGAAGATCAACAAGCTAGCCTGTGCGTTCTCCTGTGAATCCAATCAGTAACACTCCCGTACAGTCCGGTCTGTTCGTCTGATATGTCGCATATCAAGTCTAGGGGTGGTAAACGTCAGACCCCAGTAACCGATAAGTCGTGTCGATGTATGGCTCATAACAGGTCGAGAAACTACTAGTAACACTTACCAGTAAATCTCTATATCAGCCCTGGCCAGGGACTTCCAGTTATAGCCAATCGAACACAACAAAACATCAACTCCCTATACCGGGAGAGACGAATCCCCTCCTATCGCTTGTTCATATCAGAATATTGCATTTTATACCGCCCATTCTTACGCTCGTGTGTTTATAGGTAGGTGCTTTTAATCCGTGTTTGTTACATGTTTACAGATTACAGGTTTCCAGTCCAAATATTGTAAATCAAGACAAAATCTCCACAGTTACGTCCAAATACAGAACATCTGTCACAGCAGATAAAAGCCGGGTTCCGGTCATCCATATCCGTCCAGTGCCGAGTACCAGTTCCAGAGACAAGACATATGACAGTGGTCATTCGTGTCTCGGACAAGCACAGAGCACGAGGGGGGGCAGCACAAGAATCAATGGGTGCGCGGAGCTCGAGAGAGATAGAAGTCAAAAATGAAAAAAGATAGCAATCTTGGACTAGGAATTCTGAAGATATTCTGGAAATATTATCAGAAAATACATGTACCAGACAACAGGGGACAGCAGACCAGGGCCGTACTGAAAAGCCCATACCCTAACCCTACTGTAGGGGCGCGGATCCGCGGCCATAGGGGGCTATAGGCGGCGGATCCGCGGCCGTACAGACAGTTCAGAGCATCATTTTTCAGGGTTATTTGGGTCTTTTTATCTGTGTTCTGGTAGTTGCCCTAGATCTTCAACCCTCTGCCTATAAATACAGCAGATCTGAGCCAAACCAAGGGAGCTTTTCTTTAGCCTCTTTTTTGTAGTTTTGTTCTTCTTTCTTCTTCTTCTTCATTCTTCCTCCATGAAATTGTAGTGAGAGCTTTTGAGTGGATGTTAATGAAGATGAGGGTTTTTTTTATCTTTCTTGGTAGTTTGCTCCCCCTTGAGATTTTTGTTTTCTCTTGCTCATTCAACCTCTTCATTGAGCTTGAATGGTTAAGGGTTAGTTATTGATCTCAAGGGTCGTATTTTCTTACGGGACTAGCACTTCATTTCACATGCGTTCTCTACCCTTCCCTTGATCTTGCAACCTCTTCATTGAGCTTACAAGTTTAAGGGTTGGCTATTGATCACATGCTTGTCTTGAGTCCTAGTTTCGTATTCTTTTTATCGCTTTTTATCACTTGCTCTTTATTACCTTGTCTTTATTTACTTGCAATTTATTTTCATGCACTTAATTACTTGTATCTTTTCTTTTCTTTGTTCTTTTCTTTTTGTTCTCTTTTGTTCATTTTGTGAATGTTGTAATTATTGTTGTTGTTAAGAATTAATACGGTATTATAAGTTAACATTTCTTTGCCAATTCCTTTTCCCGTTATTTTCCATTTGAACTTCGCCCAAACCATACGCAAGCGCTCCGTTAGGCACCGTACCCTGACAAGGTAACGGTGATTCCTAACCGCGACCGGTTGCGTTCGGTTTGGCCGGAGGCGAAAGCAAGAGACAAGAACGGAAGGACAAGGGTAAATAAGCCGGATTCCACGAATACCGCGCTTAAATCCCCTAATCCACGTTGTTGCCGATTGCTCGAGCTTCAATTGGTCAAGACTCGGCTCAAAGGTTTTGAGTACGGATTTCTTTAGCTTACAATCTCGTATCTTTTCTTAACAACTTTATACTTGCAGATACACACATAGGTTAGAACAAACTCATACAGATTCTTTATTGACTCGTCTAAGACAAGAAGGTAAGATACCACCATCTCCCTGTGGACCGACCCGTGCTCAACCGGCTAGCTGCAAAGCGACACCGTCCTGATCGCGGTTACACTTAAATTCTTTGAACATCCGACACGCCAAAAGCGTGCGATCAAATGGCGCCGTTGCCGGGGAGACGGTAGCGTATTTTCTTTCTTGTTATTCGGGTTAATATTCTTTTTGTATATATATATAAAAAAAAATTCTTTTTGTTTTTTTTTGATTATTTTTGTGGGCAAGAGTGCAGATTTTTGCAAGTTTGCAAACTGCAATTGTGGAGCAAAGTGTACGTTCAAAGTTAAGGTGATTACGGAGTACAGTGCCAAAGATCCGGGTAGTTTGACCCGCGCAAGCGAACCTTTCAAGCTTACCGGATTTGATTCAACGGGGGTTTCCTAACCCAAAACTTAAACGGTACGTACTTTACTAACACCTTCTTCTCAAATATGATGCTTCCAATATACTATTCTTTTGCAGGATTCTTTGCAAGTTCGCTAGCAAACGCTAAAAATTGACTAACCCGTATTTGTTGCAGCGCCGCGCTTAAACTAAAAAACGATTGTTTGATTCTTTATAAGAATTTTTTGAATTGCGCATTGCATCAATTAATACGGACTTAAGGGCAAGCGAACCCCACAACATACGGTAAAGGATTTCATCACCTTTTCCGTGGCCCACAAATCACGAACTTGAGCATAACGTTTACCCACACAAATTTTAAAAGAAACTAGACTTTAAGCCTTAAGGACTTCGCGCTCACTAGGAGAAGTTAACTGTGTTTAGAACCTTGCTTAACGGTATATTGTTTACGGGGTGTCTAGGAAAGTGTTAACGGCAAAACCGCCAAAAGAGAAAGGGTTATTTAATTAAGGAACTTCGCGAAAGCGTTGGAAAACCTCCCCTTATCTCTGCACTTACCTGGCCTCGTGATCAGTGTATCTTGAGCCTGTTTCTCGACACAGTTTTACTTCGACAATCAAGTTCTCGAGCAGGTCTAGTTGACCTAGGTGAACCCTAGAACGATTAGGTGTGTGGTATTTTTGTGTCGTGATTATTTTTGTCCATATTTTTTGTGTATATTTTATTCTTTTGCTAACAACTAATTAAAAAAAAAAAAATCATCATTCATTTTTCCCCTCCTTTTCTTTTCCTTTCTTTCCTTCTCTCTTCATATCATGGGTACTCCACCTCGCAAAACTCTTGCCGAACTTTGGTACCCACAACCAGACATTACTTCATACGGTTCTTGTTTTGGCCGAACATCGAACGACCCCTCCATGCCCAAAGTTTCACTGAAAGATCACATAGCAGCGTCTAGGACAAACACTTGCACTCCTCATTCCACTTCGTATCAACCGTTTCAAACATTCACTCCCGCTTATGTTGATACCCCTTCTGCAAGTCGTCCTTTGTCCATCGCTGAACGAATTGAACAATCCCGTAGCCGATCTTTCACTCCTTTCACCACTACAAATTCTTGGGATCAACAATTCCATTCACCTTCTTATCCAAATGTTGATCCCACTCCTGTCCAGCCATTCAACTCCTACCAATCCTACCCTAATTTTGCACCTTCCCTAGACATTACTTCAGAACAGCCGTTTGGGAGTTTTCAGTATCCAAACAACTTTGAATCTTTTACTGAAACCCCTTCACAACCAATGTCTAGTCTAGAACAGTCGTTGGAAGACTTTAGGGTAGCATCAAGCCAACAGATGATGGATTTGAATGCGTCCATGGCTTCCCTCATGCAACCTAGTGAGCCGGTAGCTAGTTTTCAACTAGCTCCAACTTTTTCAATGTATGATGCGGCGGCAGGACAGGCTGTGAATTTGAGTGGAGAGAGTGAGATGTATCCCCTTCCAAATCAAACCTCCCCATCCCAAATTGAATCCCACAACTCCTGTTTTGAAAGTCTATCGAGTGTCCCACATGATTTATCAATTGAAGATAGAATGATTAATGAGTTGTGCGACTTTGTAGTGTTTGATTTACCTGATTGTGAAGGGTCCCTTCCAAGTGAAACCAATCCAAATCCTTTTGACCTCTACACCTCCATCTTAGAACCAGAATCGATTGATATCCATGCTATTGTTGAGGTGTCGGAGAATTTTGATTTTCACTTGATTGAGGATATTGACGCTGGGAACATTTTGGATGATGAACCCTTAGATTTGGCTGAGTTTGTCTCTTCAAATCATCATCCCGAGTCATTAAATGTTTTTCCCGAACCCAATATGCGTCTGGACTTTGAAGAGAAATGCATGGATGTGCTAAATTTTGAGGAGAATGTTGAGGATAGTTTCGAGGATGAACCAGTTTTAATTGATGAGTCGGATTTTCCAATTCATCCTATTCCTTCCACTGACTGTGTACACCCTCCTGCACCTTTAACCGATAACCTTCCTCAACCACTTCCCTCCATCCTTTCCATCGTTCCGACCTTGCAAGAACCCGGATCACTTCCATTTCCATTGTCTGGTTTACCAAGTTCGGCGTACCCATGGTTTCTTACGAATCTTGAGGGATTTGACCCAATCTCTCGACGAGTTAATAGATTAGCACAATCGCTGTTTACACATCGGTCATCACAAATTGTGCTAATCTATTTACTCCATTTGCACCCTCAAGTTCGTACTCCACTTCTTTTCCCCTTCCGCCATTCTTCTTCCTCTCATCTACCGAGACCGCATTCTACTTCTATCTCCATACGGTCTCGCGTATTTTCCATCTCTTTTCTCTACGCCTTCTTTCACCAGCCACTGCTTCATCATGATAAAATCTTTGAATGGTTGGTGTTAACTTTTGGCCGGTGTAAGGCCTTGTATAGATGGATACTGTTCTTTCCCCCCTAATCCTGAACTTCATCGCTTAACAGTGGAAACACTGTTTTACTTAAGTTTGGGGGGGACACTTTTTGTTGTATATATTTTTTGTTTTCCTTTTTGTATATAATTTGTTTTTAGGAGGAGCGCCGACAATTTTGACCCTCTTAGTATAGCCTGACAGTGAGGGCACTGTCAAGTTTAAGTTTGGGGGTATGCTCGGTAAGCTTTCTTCCTTCGCATTCATTTGTATATTTTGCATTTGCATACCTTATTTAAAAACCCACAAAAATTGAAAATTTTCCAAAAAAATATAAAAACTTTGTCGTCAAGATAGCTAATAGGGTAACTTAGATTTTTATTCCGAAAGTTTAGTTGATATATTAGAAATAACTAAATTCTAGGCTTAGGAATTGAAGACCCTAAAAATAACCCTCATTCTGTCTAACTTTGGTAAGTATGCGTCCTTATAATTTTTGAGTTCAGTTCTTGAGTTAAGTCAAGATGAAGGGAAAGTATTGAAGCTTTACCGGAGGATAAGTCTGAAAAATAGTTTCTTTTCTTGAGTTCAAATTTAGAGAGTATATACCCTACAAACTGCACTTACACGCACCTTGAAACTTGGGATAGTAGAGGATACCTAGAAATACTCTTGCCTGAAAGCCTAGTATGAAAGAAAAAACGGTATTTAAAGCTAAACACCAAAAGAGCATGTGAAAAATATATCCGGTCTTGAAAAAGAAAAAAAAAATAGAATAAAGTCAAGACCTGGAAACTGCTATTTACGCTTTAAGCTCACACATTCAGTAATCGGCCGTTAGTGCCTCAAGAAGCATTAATAGTCGCGTGAAAGGTGTGTGAGCAAATCCGTCCATCCTTAATGAAAAGAAGTAGTATTAGGTATTAGGGCAAGAGTATTATAGCTTGAATTGAATTCTCAAGTGTAAGGGTGTAAATATACACTCACGTAGGGGTATACAATCGATGTTTGAATAAAAGATTGAAATGAAGAATAAGACTTATGTTTTCTGTAAAGTTGATAAAAATCCCTGATTTAAGGCCGCGCTTTAGAAGGAAAACTCAGGAGAACCAACATCTTTCTAAACTTTTTTGGAACGTATATAATCTAAGGGTAAATAGATAAGAGGTGTGAAGAATAAGGGTTGAATATTTCTAACTTAGGATAATACAGTTTCTAATGTAAATACTAAACTATAGGAGTAGAATCGATGTTAACTTATGACACTAGCTTGACGGGATTTTGTGGGTAGTATCCGCTGAAAACCCTCAGGAGACAACACTCCTCCTACTAGGGACACCTAGAGGTTTAACGGCTTGTTGCACGCGCTCAGTGCAATCGCGTTCCCTGCGAAAGTGCGGTTATCATTTTATTTTTGTGAATAATTGGTTTTGCTCGGGACGAGCAAAGGTTAAGTTTGGGGGTATTTGTTCATATCAGAATATTGCATTTTATACCGCCCATTCTTACGCTCGTGTGTTTATAGGTATGTGCTTTTAATCCGTGTTTGTTACATGTTTACAGATTACAGGTTTCCAGTCCAAATATTGTAAATCAAGACAAAATCTCCACAGTTACGTCCAAATACAGAACATCTGTCACAGCAGATAAAAGCCGGGTTCCGGTCATCCATATCCGTCCAGTGCCGAGTACCAGTTCCAGAGACAAGACATATGACAGTGGTCATTCGTGTCTCGGACAAGCACAGAGCACGAGGGGGGGCAGCACAAGAATCAATGGGTGCGCGGAGCTCGAGAGAGATAGAAGTCAAAAATGAAAAAAGATAGCAATCTTGGACTAGGAATTCTGAAGATATTCTGGAAATATTATCAGAAAATACATGTACCAGACAACAGGGGACAGCAGACCAGGGCCGTACTGAAAAGCCCACACCCTAACCCTACTGTAGGGGCGCGGATCCGCGGCCATAGGGGGCTATAGGCGGCGGATCCGCGGCCGTACAGACAGTTCAGAGCATCATTTTTCAGGGTTATTTGGGTCTTTTTATCTGTGTTCTGGTGGTTGCCCTAGATCTTCAACCCTCTGCCTATAAATACAGCAGATCTGAGCCAAACCAAGGGAGCTTTTCTTTAGCCTCTTTTTTGTAGTTTTGTTCTTCTTTCTTCTTCTTCTTCATTCTTCCTCCATGAAATTGTAGTGAGAGCTTTTGAGTGGATGTTAATGAAGATGAGGGTTTTTTTTATCTTTCTTGGTAGTTTGCTCCCCCTTGAGATTTTTGCTTTCTCTTGCTCATTCAACCTCTTCATTGAGCTTGAATGGTTAAGGGTTAGTTATTGATCTCAAGGGTCGTATTTTCTTACGAGACTAGCACTTCATTTCACATGCGTTCTCTACCATTCCCTTGATCTTGCAACCTCTTCATTGAGCTTGCAAGTTTAAGGGTTGCTATTGATCACATGCTTGTCTTGAGTCCTAGTTTCGTATTCTTTTTATAGCTTTTTATCACTTGCACTTTATTACCTTGTCTTTATTTACTTGCAATTTATTTTCATGCACTTAATTACTTGTATCTTTTCTTTTCTTTGTTCTTTTCTTTTTGTTCTCTTTTGTTCATTTTGTGAATGTTGTAATTATTGTTGTTGTTAAGAATTAATACGGTATTATAAGTTAACATTTCTTTGCCAATTCCTTTTCCCGTTATTTTCCATTTGAACTTCGCCCAAACCATACGCAAGCGCTCCGTTAGGCACCGTACCCTGACAAGGTAACGGTGATTCCTAACCGCGACCGGTTGCGTTCGGTTTGGCCGGAGGCGAAAGCAAGAGACAAGAACGGAAGGACAAGGGTAAATAAGCCGGATTCCACGAATACCGCGCTTAAATCCCCTAATCCACGTTGTTGCCGATTGCTCGAGCTTCAATTGGTCAAGACTCGGCTCAAAGGTTTTGAGTACGGATTTCTTTAGCTTACAATCTCGTATCTTTTCTTAACAACTTTATACTTGCAGATACACACATAGGTTAGAACAAACTCATACAGATTCTTTATTGACTCGTCTAAGACAAGAAGGTAAGATACCACCATCTCCCTGTGGACCGACCCGTGCTCAACCGGCTAGCTCCAAAGCGACACCGTCCTGATCGCGGTTACACTTAAATTCTTTGAACATCCGACACGCCAAAAGCGTGCGATCATCGCTCATTGCCTCCATGTGATTCGGGACTGTACCCAAAAGCCACCGTTTTGCACGCCCTCTTGGACGTGGTAAGGTGGAAATCAAAGTACAGTGGGAATCACACAAGACTCTATGACGATCTCGGGTCTACAGACTACCCTGTACCAGTGTCACCGGAGAACTGCCATCTGACGTGTGGTATATCACCATCTGGGAGTTCTCGGCGAGTCCGTCCAGTGTACCCAGTCTCCACTGAGTACCCGTACACCATCTCTGATGTCAAACACCGATGGATATGGGATCATCCATCGCCCATCATATGGGTCAAGATGCGTATATGTTAGTCTACTCTGGTGTATCGATGCCCTGTCTCGATATACCCTCGACTATGAACAGTTATAGGATGTACTCATCGACTACCGTGGCCCCACTAGTATGATCTCATCATAGTCCCAGTAGTCGAATATAGATCCTAAGGGTTTTATCAACATGTGAGAGAAAAACAGTAAACTAATACAAGTCAACATGTTAAGATAAAGTGAAACCAAATAGCATACTATCATGACGAGCAAGAAAGTCATCTCTATATATATCCAAGCATCCATTATAATATACATCATATGTACAACAATGGCCTCTAGGGCATATACATAACTAACATTAGAATCTCTTGGTGGTGCTAGGGTAAACTTTCACTCAACTCATACACAAAAGCATGCTTCGAAAACGATACACAATGAAAAGCTCAAAAAATATGCGCTAACTCATAAAAGTAAAACAAGATTTGAAACGTATGAGTTAGAAAATATGTCGTTATACGAACCATAGGATATCACTGAAAAAATAATCATATTACGCATATACAAAGTGTGAGCGTGTTTTAAAAACAAGAATATTGATTTAAAAATTGCACGACACGAGATTCAGAATGTAAATATGAAATATTATATCTCAATAGCACAACACTTATATATCCCAATTGCTTGAATCTACTTATACGAGAAGCAAACCCAACCAATCGATTCATGAGTCCTATCTCACAACCACTTGTAATCTAAACCATTTGAGCTCAAAGGATAATATATAAAGGAACACAAGTGATAGAATTTAAAAGATACTAAACTTATTAATAGATCAAACTATGCACAAGGCATCAAGATGAAACCAATTGAGGAGTTCCAAAGTGCAAACTATTTACATAAACAAATCACTAATCTATAAAAACATGTGAGTGCATGCATGAGCAGTCCTAAGTCATGTAGATAAAAACTTAATTTTCTCATCATAAGAGATGACTACCGGTGAAGGATCTATAGTTTTCTTCGCTAGACCCGTGAATAGCATTTGTTGTAAAGAATAAAATCCACAACTGGGTTCCCTAAAAGGGTTGCGAAAACCTTTTGGCTAGATGAAAGAATAACTTAATACCAAATGAAGAGGTCTACTCATGTGTGTACAATAATATAAAGCATGTTTAAGCAAACACACATCCAAACTAAGGCACAACAAAAGATACCAATTGAAAAATTGGTTCAAATTTAAAAGTTGTGCCAAATTGTATCCATATGAAAAGGATTTAAACAATTTAAAATTACACGGATACAAAATCTCACTTATAAGATTGAAAACTCATTATAAGCAAGTGAGAGTGGTTTATGGCCATAAAACACAAGATAAGCAAATCAAAAATAAGTTTTCAAGCCAAGTTGTGCTCAAGTTTTAAAAGATCACAAGTTTAAAACGAATTGAGCATAAGGAATCATATATGAGCAAAACAGGTATTGTATTTAAAAGATCACAAGTTTAAATAGAATGTCGTCAGCGAACAGGTCGCTCGGAAAGTCCCAAAGAAGAATGAAGAATGAGAGTGACCGAGTATGGTATTTTCTAAAGTTTTGTATTGTAGTATATTATGGAATATTGTTTAACGATATTGTTTGTAGCTTGGTACAGAAAGCTGCCAGTGTATACGAGGGGAGTCTCTATATGCCAGAGACTAAGAGCACGTATAGTACAAGGAACCGTTTATGCCACGGTACAACAGCAACTGAATATAGGTTAGGTGTCTTAATCTGACCACCTCATTCCACTTTTAACATCTTCCGTACCAATCTACCCCTTTAAACCCCGCGATGTTATATTTGTATTGTTATCTTGTAAACTTGTAATGATTGCTTGATTGACTTGATTGACTGACCGAAACCATGATATCAGGAAATGGTTATAACCGTAGAGTCATGTAAATGGAATACTGGGAAACATGTAAAAGGAATATCCATGGTTCGGTTCAGTCAAGTAGATTGTTAACTGGATTCTGGGATTCATGTATTCATCTTGAGTTGAAATATAAAGAATATAGATTGACTTGAATCATTTTCAAGTCAGAAATAGTCAGACTCTAACCCAAGTCAGACTAAAAAAAAGTGAGTTGAAGTTCAATAATTGTTAAGGGCCTTATTGTAATTTATAAAACTTGAGGGGTTTATTGTAAAAATACTATTGTATATTTTTCAAAATACAACTCAAGTATTTAATTATCGTCTTTATGTACATACAATAATTTAATGATTAAGATAAATATGTATACATGTTCGAATAACATGAAATGAGTCAAGTATATTATTCGAGTAACTACCATAAACAATGCTGTAAAGAAATATTATGTACGACTAATTAATCAAGTTGAACGAATGCGGAATATAAACAGAGATATGTCTCTAAATGTTTTGCATGCGTAAGTTCCAGTTTCACCTAAATACGACTACCGGTTTGAGAGATATATATGTTTTCATATCGTCGCGCAAAACAGATCAGAATCTATTCGGCACCGACACATATTTTTAAAACGCAGTTTGAGTTAACTTCTATCGGTTTTCAGGTTATGAAAAGTATTAGAAAATTGTAGGTATTTCGATTAACTTATCGAAAACACCAAGATTCACATGATTTGGATTTCTTAAGCTCTAGTTATGATCATTTTAATATCAGCGTTTAAAACAGAAATTCAGATTTCTGGACAGCAACTATATATTCTATTGCAAAGCCTATATCAGGTTGTTTCATGCATTCCTAAGTAATATAATATATAGAAAATTATAGTTCTATCAATGGTGCATCTACACATCTAAATTTTGTCACAAACGGACATCGGGTGTTCGAGTTATGTCCAATTTAAAAACAGTGTGCGAATCGGAACAGATTCTGTCCAGATCCGTCACTTAATATTGTAACGCAGTTTTCTTTATCTTAGATGGGTTTTCAGTAAAACTATAAAACTATGAAAATCTAGATCATTCGATGTAGATATCAAAAACACCTGAGTTTGCTCAATTTGGATACCGGTATACCAAGTTATGTGTCCTAGAAATTGACCGATAGCTACAGTTTTCTGTTTTACGATCAGTGAATAAATACGATGTAATTCCTAAACCGTTATGCGGATCGATCTAAAATTTTTACAGAGTATATAAAATAATATATTCTATTATATGTAAATTTCATGAAATTTTCAGAATTAAAAATTAATTTATAAAAATTATTTTAAAGGTAAAAATATTGATATGTATACTAAAATCGGCAAAAAGATTAACTAGAATTTTTACGCAAGCTTCATCTTTTCTTTTAATAACCAAACCAATTCCATGAGATATCGTAAATATATTGTGGCATGAAATCTATGTTCTCACTACTCATAATAAACATTTATAGTCATGAACAAAGAATTGAAAACACTTTAATTTGAACAAGAGGTAATAAGATATTATTAAACCATATATAACCATATGTATCTAGACTTATATATATGTATATGTTTATGTTTATTTTTCTCTTAAGGATTACGGTATGGATAAAAACGGGTTCACGAGATATGAAAAGAGAAGAATAAAGAGATGGAGGAAGGGAGAGAGAAGGGACTTACATGCACAAGCCGGTATTGTCACCGGGCTTGTCTATCCGCCGATAGCCTCGCGTTAGTAGCGAGACCTTCTTGAAGACTTCTTCATGTTCTTCTTCTTGGACTCTAGGTGAAGAGGGAGAAGTAGGGGATAGAAAAATGTAAGTAATGAAAAGATAGAGGAGGACAATAAAGATGGTGTAATGGTGAATTATGTATAATAATATATGCATTCAATATGAGAATTAAAAAAGAAATGAAAGGTCACCATTCATTTTGGAAATGAAAGGTCTCATTTGTAGGTTATGAGAAGAATAAAAAATGATAAAAAATAATTGCAAGAATGGGGATTTGAACATGTGACTTATGGAATAACAATGTAAGGACTTAACCATTGAGCTATAAGGTTGTTCATGCATATATTTAATTAGAATTAAATATATGATGTTGCTTAAAAAGAAAATGGGCTTTTTAGATGGGCTGTAGAGAATAAGAATAATGGATTTGGGTTAAATATTTATGAAAGGAAAAATAAGAATGAGAAGTTAAAAACTTAAATATAAGAAAAAGAAATTGTACCAAAAAAAAATACATAATAGATTGAGGAATAAAATAATAATAAATTTAATAGAAGAAGGAAAATACCAAGTATAAATAAATACGGTATATTATTGAAGAGGGATAATACAAATGTATAAAGATTTCAACCTATAATCTACAAGATTCCAATTCAAAATGAACACATGAATCCATGAATACAATTATCAATTTATACAATTTGGCTGAACCGAACCATGGATATATTCCTTTTACATGATTCCCAGTATTCCATTTACATGACTCTATGGTTATAACCGTTTCCTGATATCATGGTTTCGGTCAGTCAGTTAATCAATCTTACAATCATTACAAGTTTACAAGATAACAATACAAATATAACATCGCGGGGTTTAAAGGGGTAGATTGGTACGGAAGATGTTAAAAGTGGAATGAGGTGGTCAGATTAAGACACCTAACCTATATTCAGTTGCTGTTGTACCGTGGCATAAACGGTTCCTTGTACTATACGTGCCCTTAGTCTCTGGCATATAGAGACTCCCCTCGTATACACTGGCAGCTTTCTGTACCAAGCTACAAACAATATCGTTAAACAATATTCCATAATATACTACAATACAAAACTTTAGAAAATACCATACTCGGTCACTCTCATTCTTCATTTTTCTTTGGGACTTACCGAGCGACCTGTTCGCTGACGACATTCTATTTCTCTCTTCTTTGAATGTCGTCAGGTGCGTTGGACCAAGTTGAGACCGAGCCTACAAGTGAAGATTTGGAGGAATTTCAGGAAGACCCAGAGCTCTAGACTTTATACTTGCTCTTCTCAGTATTTCCTTTATTATGCCATTGTTTAGGCATTGCTTTTCAGTTCAGATGTATTTCCATTTCATGCATTGTAAAAAGAATGTTATTAATAAAAGTTGCTGTTATTTTCCATCTGGTCTTTTGTGATTATTTTATATTGCTTAGTTACGCTTAGCGTATGTATTTCTGAGTACATACGTAGCGGGCCTCGTCGCGTCCACTTCGCCGTACAGTGGGAAGCGGGGCGTGACAGGTTTTGTTGGTGGCCCATGTAGGTCAAAATATAAAACTTGAGGGGGTTTATTGTAAAAATACTATTGTATATTTTTCAAAATACAACTCAAGTATTTAATTATCGTCTTTATGTACATACAATAATTTAATGATTAAGATAAATATGTATACATGTTCGAATAACATGAAATGAGTCAAGTATATTATTCGAGTAACTACCATAAACAATGCTGTAAAGAAATATTATGTACGACTAATTAATCAAGTTGAACGAATGCGGAATATAAACAGAGATATGTCTCTAAATGTTTTGCATTCGTAAGTTCCAGTTTCACCTAAATACGACTACCGGTTTGAGAGATATATATGTTTTCGTATCGTCGCGCAAAACAGATCAGAATCTATTCGGCACCGACACATATTTTTAAAACGCAGTTTGAGTTAACTTCTATCGGTTTTCAGGTTATGAAAAGTATTAGAAAATTGTAGGTATTTCGATTAACTTATCGAAAACACCAAGATTCACATGATTTGGATTTCTTAAGCTCTAGTTATGATCATTTTAATATCAGCGTTTAAAACAGAAATTCAGATTTCTGGACAGCAACTATATATTCTATTGCAAAGCCTATATCAGGTTGTTTCATGCATTCCTAAGTAATATAATATATAGAAAATTATAGTTCTATCAATGGTGCATCTACACATCTAAATTTTGTCACAAACGGACATCGGGTGTTCGGGTTATGTCCAATTTAAAAACAGTGTGCGAATCGGAACAGATTCTGTCCAGATCCGTCACTTAATATTGTAACGCAGTTTTCTTTATCTTAGATGGGTTTTCAGTAAAACTATAAAACTATGAAAATCTAGATCATTCGATGTAGATATCAAAAACACCTGAGTTTGCTCAATTTGGATACCGGTATACCAAGTTATGTGTCCTAGAAATTGACCGATAGCTACAGTTTTCTGTTTTACGATCAGTGAATAAATACGATGTAATTCCTAAACCGTTATGCGGATCGATCTAAAATTTTTACAGAGTATATAAAATAATATATTCTATTATATGTAAATTTCATGAAATTTTCAGAATTAAAAATTAATTTATAAAAATTATTTTAAAGGTAAAGATATTGATATGTATACTAAAATCGGCAAAAAGATTAACTAGAATTTTTACGCAAGCTTCATCTTTTCTTTTAATAACCAAACCAATTCCATGAGATATCGTAAATATATTGTGGCATGAAATCTATGTTCTCACTACTCATAATAAACATTTATAGTCATGAACAAAGAATTGAAAACACTTTAATTTGAACAAGAGGTAATAAGATATTATTAAACCATATATAACCATATGTATCTAGACTTATATATATGTATATGTTTATGTTTATTTTTCTCTTAAGGATTACGGTATGGATAAAAACGGGTTCACGAGATATGAAAAGAGAAGAATAAAGAGATGGAGGAAGGGAGAGAGAAGGGACTTACATGCACAAGCCGGTATTGTCACCGGGCTTGTCTATCCGCCGATAGCCTCGCGTTAGTAGCGAGACCTTCTTGAAGACTTCTTCATGTTCTTCTTCTTGGACTCTAGGTGAAGAGGGAGAAGTAGGGGATAGAAAAATGTAAGTAATGAAAAGATAGATGAGGACAATAAAGATGGTGTAATGGTGAATTATGTATAATAATATATGCATTCAATATGAGAATTAAAAAAGAAATGAAAGGTCACCATTAATTTTGGAAATGAAAGGTCTCATTTGTAGGTTATGAGAAGAATAAAAAATGATAAAAAATAATTGCAAGAATGGGGATTTGAACATGTGACTTGTGGAATAACAATGTAAGGACTTAACCATTGAGCTATAAGGTTGTTCATGCATATATTTAATTAGAATTAAATATATGATGTTGCTTAAAAAGAAAATGGGCTTTTTAGATGGGCTGTAGAGAATAAGAATAATGGATTTGGGTTAAATATTTATGAAAGGAAAAATAAGAATGAGAAGTTAAAAACTTAAATATAAGAAAAAGAAATTGTACCTAAAAAAAAATACATAATAGATTGAGGAATAAAATAATAATAAATTTAATAGAAGAAGGAAAATACCAAGTACAAATAAATACGGTATATTATTGAAGAGGGATAATACAAATGTATAAAGATTTTGGGGTCATTACACAATTGAATAGGCGAAGTTGTAAAAAAATATTGCAATGATACCATTACCCCTACAAAATGACGAGTCATAGCTAATAATCCCGTTGAAGCTCTCTTGCTCATCACGATCCCAAAGCTCTCATCTCTTCAAATTGTCCATATCTATAAAACAAGGAATGGATGAGGACTTTGGTATCTAAGTTTTCTTGGATCCATTGGTTAGTTTTAGGAACCCATCTAACATTGACATGCAAAGAGATTTTTCTTTAAGCTACAACTATAAGCCAAATGACCATGTGCATCATAAAAATTGCAAGTGTGAGTGTGTGCAAACATGGAAATCCTAAAAATGTCAATGCAAGTATGTGATAGAGCAAGAGTAGGATGTGCATGAACTTTTGTCTCGAACTAAATCTATAGAGATATGCATAACTACGAGCATGAGATTTAGCTAACGTAGAAACACATTTGACAAATCTAGATGAAGTGGGATTTCGAAATTTAGGAATTTTGAAATCATAGCCTCTTCGTTTTAAAACTTTCTTTACCTTGCTAACTAAAGAACTAACGTTTGAAAACTTAGCAAGGGATGCAACTAAAACATCATTCTAAGATTTAAAAGAAGAGTTTTCCAAACATAAGGAGTCTTGAGATACAATTGAAGATTTTAATAAACCAATTTCATTTTTCAAACTTGAAATCAAATCAAAGTTTTCCTTTCTCAAGACATCCCATGAAGAAACCAAAAACCCATTTTCATTTTTGAGAGAAGCAAAATCAACAATCAATGATTCTTGAGAAGAAATAAAAGATTTTAAAATATCGATCTCATTTTTCAAATTAGAAATTAGATCATCTTTTTCTCTTCTCAAAGAATCGCAAGATAAAACCAAAATTTTATTTTCTATCTTCAAAGTATCAAGAGAACTACATTGTAAATCAAGATTTGAAAAAAGCTCATTCTTCTCAACTTCTAATCCATCAATCAAAGCAATTTGAGAATCATGAGAACAAGTTAAAGCATTAAATTTAGCAATCATCGCTTTATTCAAAATCTCAAAAGAATCACAACAAGTCATCAATTCTTCTCTTTTAATATCAAAATCATGAGAGAATTTTTTGAGGAATTCATTCCTAGATGCAACTACATTAAAATTTTCATGGAGATCCTGATAGGTGATAAGTAATTGATCATGCAAAAGTTTATGATAATCAAAAGAAGAAATAATCACAACGCTATGATCCAAAGAAGATTCGATTGACTCCTTAGAGTTGGATGTTCTCTTTTGATTTGCTTTTTGTAGAGAATCATCCAAATTTGCTAAGCAAGTCTCTTTCTCCACTTCCATGAAAACCATGTGCTCTCCATAAGTTTGTACCAATGAGTATCAAATATCATGAGCCTTCTTGAAAGAAAAAAACTTGTTAAAAATATCAACATCTAAAGCAAATTATAAATATTGTATAGTTTTGATGTTTAAAAAAACAATTCTTTATCACTACTCCATTTAGATTTTGCAATACAAGGAATAGAATAGTTGTTCATAAAATTTTTCCAAAACTCCCTACCCCGAGTTTCAAGAAAACGCTTTATCTTTATTTTCCAAAAATCAAAAATTATTTCCATCGAAACATTGAAGATCATAATAGAAACACTGTCGATGAAAGAGCAAGTTTGTAAAGAAGACGCCATGGATCACTTTAAGATATTAAGCCTATGAAAAGAGTACCAAGCAAAGCTGCCAATTGAAAAACCGCGATAGCCTGAACAAAATAGTCGAAGGGGGGGGGGTGAATTGTACTATGTTACAAATATGCTCAAATAAAAAAATTCTATCAACACTTTCTAATCGATAACCACAATTGTAAAGCTTAGACAATATAAAGCAAGATGATATGCTACTATGCAATTTACAATTGTGAAACTATAACATATGGCAAGAGACAATATTAAACACAGGCAATGAGCATAGAAAGCAAAAGATATAGCATAGAGAGCATAGATGAGGGATGTGAAGAAAATCCCACCATCTTAATAGAAAAAGTGCCTTTAACTTGTATAAATGGATCTTTTATTTATGTACAGTATGTTCATATCGAAGAATTTGATCCAATTATCCAATACTTTAACAAGGTAGTGCAGTTGCATAATTCTTTTAGATTTAAATCATTTATTACCGCACTAAATTATTCGGCGAAATATGGATCACAATTTTGTTCACCTATATATAAACACCATATTAATTTAATGCATATCAAATTTAAGGTGTTTATTGATACTTATTGTTATAATTTACCGCTCTTGCATGATCATAGACAAAATATTTGAGTGGTTAATATTAACGTTTGGTTTAGCCAAAACATTAAGTAGATTTAATTTCTTTTCTTTTTCTTTTTTTCTTTTTCCTTTTATTTATTTTAGTGTTTTAATCATAATTTTTTAATAATAAAAAACAATAATTTTATTCCTTCAAACTTATTTAAATATTTTTGTTTGACTCCAAAACCTAATATAAAAACGAGAAATAAGTTGTAGAATATGCAGTTCAAAGTAGAAAGTAGAAATTCAATATCAATATCATATATTAGCGGCCGACCACTGCTAGTCATCGCCTTGATTAGGGAAGAATCTTCTAAATTTTTTGGTTTCTGTAAGTTTATTCTTCTTTAATTTTTTTAATGTTTTATCTCTGCCTAAATTAATTTCACTACTTTACTTCATGGTTATAATTAATCTTATCATGGAATATTGTAGTGATCGTTCATTACTGAATATGAGATAGACTAGAGAGATAAGTGAGGGGTCGACATTGAGTGAGTAAGAAATAAGTGTGTGTGTGGGGGGGGGGGGGGTTTACACTGTATTGTTTTTCTTTTCCTTTTCATTTTTTGGTTTATTTTTCCTTTTTTAGGTTTATTTTTTTTCTTTTCTTAATTTTTTTTGAATCAAATTAGTAATTAGTGATCATGAATTTGAAATCCGAAAGGTTGAGTGAGATTAAGGAAAATTATTGAATCTGATGATAGAACGAAAATCTAAAAAATAGTTCCTCACATTGAATTCAAACTTAGAAAATATACATCCTACAAATTGCAAAAACACGAATCTTGAAACTTGAGATAGTAGAGAATACCTAGAAATATTTTTGCCTAAATGCCCAAGCATAAAAAATATATTTTTTCTTCACGAAATAGCTGGGAATTTGTGTTTCAAGAAGTATTGGATGCTCATGCCTAAAAATGATTAAAAGGGTAATATACAAAAATAAATATAATAAGTTTGGTTTTGTGATTACTTAGGGCAACCAAAGCTTCAGTCTTAGAGGTGCTTTATCACTCAGTGCCTTAGATCAACTGGTTTGAGAGTCACCGCTGAAAGTTCTAGCTAGCTGCAAGATTAGGCACAATTAAACTCGCGCATTGAGTAACCAGTTAGTCAGTGTCTCATGAAGTATAAGAGGTTGCATTGAAAGATGTGTGAGTTCATCCTTATATATTTATAAAAAATAAAATATGAGGGTATAAGGGCATTGATACAACAGTTTAAATTGAATTTTCAAGTGTAGGGATATTTTACACACACGTAGAGGTATATATATGATCGATATTTGAAAGAAAGATAGGAATGAAGAATATGGTTAAGTTCTATTGAGAGAGGATAGAATTTCTAAAGTTGAAACGATACTATTAGGATGAAAATTCTTGAAAGCTGAAAGACTAATGAGATCTAAATCTTTTCTTTTCTTTTCTTTAGATATAGTTTCTCACTTTCTTTATTTTTATTTTTATTTTCATTCTTTTATTCCTTTTTGGGACTTTGTGGATAGTATCTACTGAAAACCCTTAGGAGACAACACTTTTCGTACCAGAGACATCTAAAACTTTAACGGCTTGTTATACGTACTAAGTGCAATCGCTACACCTACGAAAAAGAGCATAGGAGTAGATTTTAGTTAGATTTTTATTTTTAGGTTTTTAGTTTTTAGATTTGAAACCCTAGATTTTTCTCGAGGATTAACAAAAGATAATATTTATCTTAATTTTGTCTATTTTATGTTATTCCGTGTATGTTTTGTCAAATATTACATATTACAGGGTTAAAAGGGAAAAGTACGCAAAAGACGGATTATGTGCGTTAGATGTGGACTTACTTAAGCTTAAACAGAGACGAGTGGAATTTATCAAAAATAACGTGTGGAACAAGATTCTTGAAGTCAAGGCGAAGATACAGAAAAAAGTCTTGAGCTCAAATCTTAAAAAAAAAAACAGGCCAAAACCGAGTTTTGGCTGAAATTTGGCCGGTTTTCCAATGCTTGAGGAGATGAAATTTCTGGAGATTTTTGTATCTTTGCGTATCTTTTTGGGCATCTCTCTTAGATTTTCCATAATACCTATAAATACTGTTGTATAGCCTCTTTAGAGTTTCATCTCTCCATGAGTTAATTGTTTTAGTTTTCGGGAGAGATCAAAAGATATTTTATAGTTATTTTTAATATGAAATTTGCTTTATTGAATTATTCTTTCTTTTCTTTTATGTGTAGCTAATTTATTTTTAGGGTTTTTGAGTTATTCTTGTTCTTTGATAAGTGTTTGTTTTCATTGATCTATTATGTTTCTTTTGTTCTTAATGAAGAATTCTTATGATAAAGATAGGTTCTTTTTGACGTAATTCTGTTAAATTAGATAGATCGATAAGTGATTGAAAACCATAAGATTTATTTAGGGAAAGATTGCGTTACTAATAAACTAGCTAATTTAATGATTGATCAACGACCATGAGAGTTAACTAGGGAAGGTAAGTATCATATTTTTATTATATGTGTTCGATCTAATTAACCTAGGTTTAGATTAGACTATGCCGAAACTACAAAGTAAGCCTTTAATTGACAATCATTGTGTTTACTAAGTAAAATGGTAGATTTAATTATTTCCTTGTTAATTAGAATTAGTTCTTTGAATTGATTACTTGTCTATTTGTAGATTGATAAGGTATTGCAATGATCATATAATTTATACTTTTTTAATTAAGTGATATTTTATTGTGATGAATGTACGCTTCATCCTTTCTTATAATTGGTAGATAATTGCTTTAAAGATGGAAATCATGAAAACGATAGATATTATTTATAACATCATGATTAGGCAAGATGATTCAAAACCCTAGGCCTATCTATTTATTTGAATTAAAATTGCATTTTATTTTCTCTTATTTTCTTTTTAATTAATTTAATTAAATAAATCAATTTTTTTATTTTAATTCATTTTAAAATTAATTAGAATTCTCACTCCTCCCTGTTGATCGATCCGTAAGTGTTATAACTAAATAACTGTGCAATTACGGTTAAATTTGAGAGACACATAAAATCTACATCAAATATCTAATGTCAAAACTGGGAACACAATCTACCACTAAGTCTTAATCTTCTTGTTTAACCTAATTAATATACTAGACTGAACTCATGCTTAACATATTGATTGCTTATGCTTTTTATTATGTTTGCATCACGTATTGTCATGTATTGGTTGGACACTAGAGCCATAAATATCGGGAAGGCATACGTTATTGTATATATGGCTAAGCTAAGTAAGACTTGGAACGGGGTATATACATAATGTACCTCTTGGATCCATGTTATAATTATCTTTAGACTCCCCATATGATGTTCCATTTGCGGATGGAATATCCACGATATTCCGCCACTAGTTCATGAATTTCCAATTTCACTTGCATTGCATTATTGGAGTCCCGATCGGGCTCATACCACATATTGAAGACGAATACAAGCCTGGGATGCAGAACAAAGTACACCGGGAGACAAAATGCCATTGGAAGCAAAGTGTAGTCACGACGGTGACATACATCCCTTGAATTCCGGTCGAGACCACCGCTTGAAATTCATAGGGAGTTTACCTCTTAAATACGTATAGGTGCAGGTACTCATCTGGAGACGTCCGTGAATGTGTGCAGTAACCTGACATGCCAGGTCAAACATCCATGAAATGATTGTTTATCATGTTATCATGTTCACCATGACATGCCAACTCAATAATCCATGACATGAAATGGTTATTACCATGTTTACCATGACCAATATTGACATACATTCATGACATGACATGGAATGATTGTTTACCATGATTACATGATTTGATAATATATTACTTCTTGCTCAGTACAATTCATGATTATAATCAACGTGTACCACCTGTTTAACCTATCGTCTGATTTTACTGCTACGCACATGATGACTTTCTTTATATATTTTATTACTATTTATCTCGGTAAACTTACCTAAGCAGTTCGCTGACGGATATTTCTGTTTGATTGAAATGTCCATTAACGATGACTCTTATCGATGATGAGGAAACCATGACGGAGAAGAAACCATCTGCAGAGGATATGGCGTATGCGCAGGTACAAGTGGAGCTTGACCTGACTCACCCTTACTCCAGTTTTACTTTGTTAGTTTTCATGGGAACTCGTGAAGTAATATAACGTTATCATTTTGTGATGCCGTAAGACTTATGATATTTTCATATCCTATCATTTATGTGTGTGTGTATATATATTGGATGTTGGTTTGAGACTTCGTTTTTTCTAAATAAAATTACTACCGCGTGACAGACGCTTAACGTGTCTATATCAAGGAGGAGTGCTTCTCAGTATAAACACGTCGCGTGACAGACGCTTAACGTGTCTAAATCACTGTTATTTTAAAAAACACCCACTAAAATTTCATATTTTTAAATACACCCTCTAAAACTCTTAATTAAACTAAATTGACCCCTATACTTAATTATTATCCCAACTCCTTTAGAAAATGAGAGTTTGGAAGAATAAGACTAATTGGTTTTGCACAAAAATAAAAAAAGATGAGAGTTTTGATATTATATTAGACTTTTTATCTCACAATTCATAATATTAACTCTAATCCTATTATTAATTTTAATTAACTTTAGTAAATGGGTGTTTTTAGTTAACGAAGAGGTTATACGGTGTATTTAAAATATAAAGTTTTAGGGGTGTTTTCAAAATACCAATGTTTTAGAGGGGCTATATCCAAAGAGCCATAAAACAAAAAAATGGAGTAAAATTTTACCACCATATTCCAAATTAAGCGTTATTTCTATATATCACCCCCAAATCTTTCATAAATCTAAATCTCACCTCCAAAACTTCATACTTTCATATATATCCCCCAAAACCATGAAATTCTCCAAAAAAAACACACATTTAATCATTTTTTAAAACTAAAATTGGATTAATTTGATCCTTTATCTCCCCCTTTCCCCTTTTAAAACCCATAAACCTAACAAATATCATCTCTATCTCTTTTCTTTTAATCTTATGAATCTAACAATCTCATCTCCATTCTCTTTTAATCTCATGAACCCAACAATTTCACCATTATAAATTCATTCTTATCAATTCTAACAAGCCTAATCTATTTATGGCCTCTTCAAGTATCTCTAACTACATCCACCTTTTAATTCTACAGTATCCATAATCAATTGTTCAAATTCATCAAAACACCCCATCTATTCCTCTAAACTCTTCCAAACAATCAACAATTTCATAAGATTAGAAGGAAAGAGATAGAGACGATATTTGTTGGATTTATGGATTTAAAAGGAGGAAGAAGGGAGAGAAAGAGTCGAGTTAACCCAAGTTTAGTGTTTAAAAAATGATTAAATGCTTAGATTAAATGCTTAAAGGGGTGTTTTTTGGAGAACATTATGGATTGTTTTGGGGAAGGAATATGAGAATATGAAGTTTTGGGGCCATATATAAAATAAAAACCTTTTAAGAAGACCCGAGTAGCCAATAGCAAGGGCAAAATTGGAAATTTCAGAAAGTCCATTTTTCACTCCATCAAAATTGGAAATAAAAAGACTAATCTCAAATTTTGAGTTTGAACTTGTGATCTACGCCCAGATTTGAGTTTATGGTTATAATTTGATAATCGATTAACCCTAAAATTTGGAAAATGAACGTATAATTTGTTGTAAAACGTTAATACCTTGTTATTCATGAGATTGAGTGCATTCTATTCATGTTAGCTATATCGTCTATTCTTGTTATATATATATATAGAGAGAGAGAGATTAATGGAGGAAAGAGGCCATAGGAGGGGATTTCCTCCTATGGCGTCGAAAAAACACTCCCTACCTAGTTTTTTCCGACGATCGGCACCCACCATCTTCATCGTCATCATCTAAGATGTGGGTATACCAAATTTCATGTGATTCTACAACCTTTTCACCGTTGATTTGGTGGGTTCAAAATTAACGGTTTACCGACAATAGAACTTTTTACATTGCTAAATCAACGGTGAAAAAGTTGTAGAATCACATGAAATTTGGTGTATCCACATCTTAGATGATGACGATGAAGATGGTGGGTGCCGATCGTCGGAAAAAACCAGGGAGGGGGTATTTTTTCACGCCATAGGAGGGAATTCCCTCCTATGGCATCTTTTCTGCATTATATATATATATATAGAGAGAATAATGGAGAAAAGATGCCATAGGAGGAAATTCCCTCCTATGGCGTCGAAAAAATACCCCCTCCACCAATTTTTCCGACGATCGGCCCCCATCATCTTCATCGTCATCATTTAAGATGTGGGTACACCAAATTTCATGTGATTCTACAACTTTTTCACCGTTGATTTAGCAATGTAAAAAGTTCTATTGTCGGTAAACCGTTAATTTTGAACCCACTAAATCAACGGTGAAAAGATTGTAGAATCACATGAAATTTGGTGTACCCACATCTTAAATGATGACGATGAAGATGATAAGGACCGATCGTCGGAAAAATTGGTGGAGGGGGTATTTTTTCGACGCCATATTAGGGAATTCCCTCCTATGGCCTCTTTCCTCCATTATTCTCATATATATATATATATATATATATATATAGAGAGAGAGAGAGAGAGAGAGAGAGAGGTTAATGGAGGAAAGAGGCCATAGGAGGGAATTTCCTCATACAGCGTCGAAAAAATACACCCTTCCTTATTACGGCACCCACCATCATCATCGTTATCATCTAAGATATGGGTACACTAAATTTCATATGATTCTACAATTTTTTCACCGTTGATTTAGTGGGTTCAAAATTATCGGTTTACCGACAATAGAACTTTTTACATTGCTAAATCAACAGTGAAAAGGTCGTAGAATCACATGAAATTTGGTGTACCCACATCTTAGATGATAACGATGAAGATGGTGGATGCCGATCGTCGAAAAAAATGAGAGAGAGTGTATTTTTTCGACACTATAGGAGTACATCTTTCCTCCATTATTCTCATATATATATATATATATATATATATATATATATATATATATATATATATCTAAAAGTTATTTTTTTAATACCTTGTTTGTTGCAATTGGTCACTTGTGCATGTTGACATTTTCTACTTGATGAATAGATTCTTGGGCTTTGAAAATATACCAGTTCCATAGAAAAAAAGCTCCTAGTTAAGGGGTGTTCAGCTATAATTACAATTCACTTGGGAAACTAATCTTTCAAGTTTCAACTAATTACAAATCAGAGAAGGAATATCTGAAGTAAATTTGAGAAGTTCGGCAGCTTGAAAAATTTTACTATAATCTGTAGTCTGAGATAGACTATAACTTCACCAAATTAACTGCTTAATTATCGATTTTGTTATTGACCAGCTGATATAAAATAAATTAAACAAATAATTTATGCTAACTATAAGCATCAGAAACAAAATAAGCAGCGCATGGAGAAAAAAGATAAAATAAAGTCAACACTGCCACACCAATAGAAAAAGTTGTAAGCCAATTTAATTGATAATCTTATTGTATCAACTATGGAAATAGTAATGTTTAAGTTTTTGTAATGATGTATACCAGGCTTTGTTTCTTATAGTCTGTTGGCTCTGAGATTCGCTTTTAGTAGGAGAATAGATCGAGGGATTTTTTGATTTCTTTTAGTTTATTCTATGTTTACCTACCGACAGCATCTCTATTATTATAATACAAGTTCTCGTGATTGTAGACAAGGATAACATCTTCTATTTAGAATTTTTAAGAAACTATAAAATTCCTCTAAACTATTCCTCACTTGAAGTATGAAGTATGAAATTCTTTTGTTCGATGACCTGCATCAGCTAAATCCTTCAACTCTAATCTCTATGTTCTATTCAGTGCACTAAGATCATCGATAATTTGTTAAATCTTTATACAAAGGGGCATGATGATTCACTGTATGATTTCGGCACCGTTAAAAAAGTGTCGCTTTATATAAAAAAATATACTTAAGCAAGCATGGGCTCATGTCAGAAATAGAGGCTCATCCAAAATTGGTTGAACCTTGTAATAATGATTGGGAAGAATGCGTTGATCTTATGAGAACTTTGGGATATATATTTTTCCGCGGATCACTAGTAGAAAGAAGGTTTGCCCATACGGTTCCCACTGTAGGACAGAGAATGGCCCTACGCCTCATACCGTAAGACATATATAATTAAAAAAATTGTAAAAATTTAACTTCTTGTTTTGCTCCTTCGATGCTGTAAGAGAAGCTTCTAATGTGAGCACCATAGGGACAAAGTCGGGGATTAAAAATAAAAAATAAAAACGCAAATTTTCCCCCTCCTCATTCCCACCACGTCCTAATCCCCAAAATATTTTCCCTCAAATTAAAATTTCCTCGCGCCTCCATCCTTCTCGTCCTCCTCCTCCAACCTCCAGCGCCGCTGTTGGATATGTACGTCCTAGAGATCATTATTGTATATTATATTGGATTGTATATTATTTTGGATGTTTGGCATATATATGTGCAGGACAATCTTACTCGATATGATAGTATACTATCTAGTTTATTTTTATCTTAACATGTAGGTTTTACTTGTTATTACGCATCACTAATACATACTGATAGAGCCCATAGGATTTTTGTTTGACTACCATCATTGTGATAGTGATCATACTCGTGAGAGCTGGGTAGTCTATAAGCACATTCTTAAAATGGCCATAGTCGTGAAAGTATCGAGACAAGGCATCGATATTCCAGGATAGACTGGTGTATACGTTTCTTATTCCTGAACGGGGAGATGGCCGGTCCCGCAGCCATTGGTGTACGACACCAAAGATTGTATACTGGTGCGTATTAAGTTATAAGTTACACTGGACGGACTTGCCGGGGACTGATAGATGGTATTATACATATCGTCGGATAGAAATTCTCTAATGACATGAGTACATGGTAGTCTGTTGACATGAAATCGTCCTTTGTCTCGAGTGTATTCTCACTGTATTTTGATTACTGCCCTACCACAGCTTTAAAGAGTCGTGCAAACAGGTAGTAGTTGGGTGTAGTCTCGAAGCACTTGGAGGCAGTGAACGACGGAAGAGATTCGTCTCTCCTGGTATTGTGAGTCAATATCACGCAGTGCACAGTTGGCCATCACCACAAGACCTAAGCCTAGGTGGATAAGATTTACTGTTTGGATCAGTACTTTCTAGATTTGTGATAGGCTTGACATTAACACGACTTATTGGATTATTAGGGGTCTGACGTTTTCCACCCCACAGACCTGTTATGCGATAATCTTAGACAAACAGACCATACTGTACGGTGACTGTCACTTATAGGCTCAGTAGGGGTTCGGACGATCTTTCTTTTCAATATTCTTTCCGACAGATATTTGGGTAGCCGTTGCGTAGTGCCACTGATGTGCTTGTGAGCTGAGGATATTATCCAGTAGCTCAATACCAGTATATTGTCGAGTCTTTATAGTCTCACACATAGAGTTTCCGGTTTTGGTGAAACGATATTAGTTGTAGTGGGTACGTACATGGGTCCGATTAAAACTAGTGTATTGGATATATTGACGGTAATCGGACAGTCAAAATACTAGCCGGTCTTTTGGAAAGACGGATATTAAATCTAGTTTAGATTTAATATATTAATACATGTATTGGATATATGTATTTACTAGTATTTTGTCACTAATAGTATTTGTCTATTTTATGTATTTTAAATACATAGGAAAATAATTACAAGTATACGTTATATATGTTATGTTACATATAAATATATATAGTAATTATATTTCTTTTTTGTTCTCTTTTAGTTATCTTGCGCCCTTGTTTGAGCACATGCATACCCACTTTCATTTGAGTGATATGTGGAGGATAGAAGAGGGTATGAACACTTAGAATTATGATGAGAATCCCATGGTTGAGATTCTTTAGAGTTATGTTAAAAATATCAACCATTTAGTTTATGTCTTCATAATTTTTCTAGCATTCTCTCTCATATCCAAGATCTCTCATCTCTTTCCTCCTCTTGAAAATCAAAAAGAGAAAAACAAAAAGAAAAAGAAAAAAATTATTAGTGAAAACATACTGCATGCTAAGTTCAATTCCATAGCAAAGTCTTGATCTTAGTTAACATAAAGAAAGAAGTTTGAAGCCAAAGTTGGAGCCTTCAAGAAGGATCATTTTTCATGGAAATCACAAGCAAGATTGTTCCATAAACCATCTAGGAGCTTATATGGAGTCCAACCCAAAAAGAGGAGCACTTGAACATATTTCAAAGGTTGTAGTATCAAACCTGGTATGGAAAACTTCTAGTTTGCTTGCAAGTTTAAATCTTTAGCATTAGATCCTTAGTTCATAGACTTGAGCTCTCTTGAAATTTTAATTTTTTCTTATGCTAAACTCACAGTAGAGAGCCCAAATCCTATTTACATGGTATCAAAGCTACTAAGTATTGTGTCGACCCATGGGGGTTCTCACTCTGGTGAAAGTAGTGGTGAATCACAGGCTCTTACTTCCAGGATGTCCCATGCGGTTATATATTTCGTCTGGTTGTAGTCCGTCGCGAGAGGACTACGTAAAAATTAGCTGCAGAGGGACCTATAAGCGCCATGACCAGTTTCCGCTGTGCTGACCAACTCTCCATGGTATTAGATCCGGTCTAAAGACTTGACCTTGTTGGTTGAGCGAAAAGTTTCATTAACCCATTTTAGTGAAAACTAGTTTTGAAAAATTGCATGAAAAGCTCTCATTTTCGCTTGTGTCGGATTCACCGGATTCTTGGTTTGGACCAAGAATTTCTTGTAGGCTCATGATCACCGAAACCCACCCCATTTGAAAATTGCATGAAAAACTCTGATTTTCGCTTGTATCGGAAGCTGAATCAGCCACTGGATCATCCCCAATTTGGAGCTGTTCCAGGGCTGATTCAGCCCCGATGCGGGGCCGATTCGGCCCGTGATTCGGCCCCGTTTCGAAGCCGAATCAAGGCTCAAATTGTGTCGGGTTTTGGGGATTAGCGGGGTTCGATTTCGTGCAAAAATAAGGGAATTTTCGTTGTAGGGTGCACTTGAACTTCAAAGTGTTGGAATTTCGATAGCGCCGCCTTTCGGGTTAATATTGATTGATTACATATCTGTGTTTGTGATGTGTTTGCGAGTATCATAGCGTTTGGTAAAACGTCATCTAATTGCTATATGTATCAATTAGAAGAGGTTACGAAATTGATACTTGTATTGTGATATTCTGTGATGATGTTGTTGATATTGTTTAGAGTGATCGTCGTGATGAATAGTCGGGGGTTTTTATGTGAGATGAGAGTTTTATGTTTTGATGTATATTTTTATTTTTGACGAGCGTCCGTATTGTGGCCGTCATTTCCATATTTGTATAATATTATTTTATGGGCACTTCCGGGCCGAGGTTGATGTCGCCATTGTATTAATTTCATTTCATGCACCTGGGATAGACCCAGATGGGGTGCTCAAGTAGACGGATTCTAGAATCCAAATGGTGGCCATCTTGAGGAGTCGAGAACGGGTCACCTAATTATTGAATTGATGGGGTTTCTTGCCGCACTCCTGGGGGTCTAGGGTATGGGTTTTTGGCTATTTACACGACCGCGGAATCCGAGTTTCATTCTTGGATAAATCAAAATAGGGAATTCTTAGTATATTTTCTATTTCATATTTGTTTGCTTCTGCTGCTGTTATAAGTTTGATATCATGTCTGAGACGAATATATATATATATATATATATATATATATATATATATATAACTTTATATATGTTTTTCATCCACGCTAGCCCTGCTCCCGCCATGCCGTAAGTTAGTAACCTGAAGATCCGGGGCCAGTGGCGAATGCGGATGGCATATATATGCGTTTTATTTTCATTTCTTCTTGTATGATAGGATTTAAATGATGGGACCATATTAATTCTAATTAATGCAAAGAAAGAAACCTTAAAAAATGATGTTGTCGGAACCATTATTTGCAAACTATAGCCGTAATCTTTTGTTTTGCATAGCAGTATTCAGTTAGGAATATCCCGCACCTCATTCGATGAGGGAAGATCTTTGATCCGCTCATGGGGATTTCGCTCTTAAGATAAAGTTTGCGTTTCTATAACCCACTTGGTTTTCTTCAAAACCATAGTTTTAAAAGCGGAGCCTAAACCACTCCTTGTCAAAACAACACGATTCCTTCAACGAGATCAAGTTCATTACGTTAAAGGTTTTCGCCAAAAACCATCCATATCCTTCCATCATTTCCTACGAGTAGTACTTAGTATTCGTGCTGCGTTTATTGACTCCGTCAAGGCGTAATGTGCGATAGCTAAGTAGTGATTGTTTGTAACATACGATGCGATTAGTTAGGATAGTCGTCTAACCTTGTTGATTCTATCAAGGGTTATGCTGGTGGGTTTAATGCATTTAAGATAATGTTAGGTTGAACTTGACTAGGAATCTTTGATTTGTTGACTCTGTCAAGGTCACTAGGGTCCTAGGGGAAAAATCACATCGAAAGTTTCAAATATAAGGGAAACTTGCTAGCATTTTCATATCTTCTGGAGTGGTGATTTTGGTTGGCTTCCTTCAAATCACACGATGATAGTTGGGTCCCGATCCCACTGTGAGTAATGGTTACTCCCTGGGAGAGTTTTACACTTTACAATTAGTTAATTAAGTAGGTGTCAAGAAAAGTGTTGACGGGGTTATGACTCTGCGGAAATGGGGTTTACCATAATTAGGTCCATTCGAAAGCATAAAGAACCTCTCTCGGAGTACAAACACTGACTTGGATGAACGATTAGTGAACTTGTAAGGTGCAATTAATCTCGGCTAGTTCTTTTTATTAGGATTTGAAGGAGAATTTAAAGAAACGGTGGGAGCCATCCTGATTAGATAAATTAATTAACAAATCCAATCTTGTAAGAGTATATGCTGAGTGTTCTCTCTCTCTCTCTCTCTCTTCAGGTAATAACCATGTCATGCCTTAATCAAAATAATAAAATATATGATTTGACCGAATCGGCTTCTTATACTAGGCTGGGGAACGTTGGTTCAACTCTAATTTGTGACAACAAACACAAGAATGGACAAGGGAAAGAGGAATGCAAGGATTCCTGTATGACCCATATGAAGAAGAAGCATTCCTATGCATCTACTTCGGGTGTATTTATAGTTGAAAACTGTTTTTCGGTCAACCCTACCTTCTGAAAATTGGATACCGGATTCGGATCTCATATCTATAATTTATTACAGGGTTTGAGAAAAATTATGATAGTTGGACCTGGTGATATGTCTCTCAAAGTAGAGAATGGAGCAACTGTTGCTGCTGAGTCTGTCAGCGAATATCACCTGGTATTGCTAAGCGACAATACTATGATTTTAAACAACTGTTACTATGTACCTTCCATACTTTACAATATTATATCAGTTTCTTTATTAGATAAAGATGGATATAACTTTGTTATAGATATAAATATTATTAACATTTACCTGAATCAGATACTGATTGTAGAAGGTACATTATTGTTCATCATGTAAAACTGCATTTCAATATCGCTCATTCGCTATCAATTTTGTGATATATCGGTACTATTAACCCGTGTCTACTCTATAAGTACAGAGAACAGGTATTCGTGACAAAATATGGGAAATACACTCAAAATACATGGATACAACATTGTGAGTCGACACTGCAACCAGAACGGAAAACCGATCGGAATTCAAGGAGATTTTTTGAAACAAATCAAAAGTGCACAAACATTTTTCATGAAAATGGTCCAACATGTCGACAAGTGTGAACACAAGAGTTTTTCAAGATGCTTGCACCTTGTTGGCCAGAAATGATACAGTGGGAACACATTTTAGCAAGTGGGCATGCAAGTGGGCTTTAATAATGAGTGATTTTGAAAAGTTTTGATGTGATGGATGTTTAAGATATATTTCTCCCTCCAAGACTCCAGATTATATCTTTTTAAAATTTAGACAAAATTGCAAATACAGAGAGATGATGTTAATGATTGATGACCACAAAACCAAGATGTGCCCCACACTCTTCCACTTGGCCGTCGGTTTATTCAAAGTAGCCTCAATTTGCGGCCCCCTCTTACCCTGTTGGCTCCATTTTTCTTCAGAGCATTAATTTTGGTCACATCAACTCATTGTTATATGCAACTTCTTCTTTTACAAGTTCTATAAATAGCAGATCAGTTTGTGAGAAGGGGATGCACATTTTCTCTACTTATAATTTTTTTTGATAAAATTTTATAGTTCTTGTGATTGGATTGAGTTCTTTACTTTCCTCTGGTCTTGCAACTTATATCTTTGAGCTTGCAAGATCAGATTTTGGTAATTGAACTCATTTGCTTGTAGTTGGATCCCATATCAATAAAAGATTTATTGAGTTCAATTGTGGTTCTTGTATCTCTTCTTTCTTTTTTCTTGCATTTGTCTCTATATATTATTTGTTTATTTGTGTTTCTTTTACCATGATGTGTGAGTAGTATTTACTTAGGCAATGGTGAGGTAGGTTGATGAATGGCTTACCTTCCAACCCCTCATTCTTAATTCTTAGCATTTATTGAACTTCTTTTCTTAATGTATACAATATTATTATGTTATTACTTAATAGGATATGTTATTTTGAATGGATGCAAATCAACTTTTAACACATATCATTTTCTTTCTTGACATATCATTTTTGTTGTATTAAGAATTAAAGAAGAAAGGAAGGTAAAATTTATCTAAGTGTAGTGAACTAGCTAGATAGTACATGTAGCCACACAAGCATATATCCTATACTTGCTAACATCACTTAGCTTATTTTATCCTCATTTCATCTAAAATCCTTAAAATTTGTTTTTTCTTTTATTCCGATTTTGATATCGTATTCTAAACGATTCTTTGTAATCTTTTTAGATGCAACATGCCTGTTAAAGTCAAATAGAAACTAGAAATGGATTTTGAATCAAGATTGAGTGTTGGGGGTATTGCCATAAGTCAATTTTACCAAAGCTTAGCCTAAGTTTTCCGTATATATTATTTTATTCATTACATCGCATTCTTTGTATAAAAACGTGACAAACTCAACTTTAAAACATTTGTTTCTAACTCAAAAGAACGTCGTGATATCCATTCCCTGTGGATCGACCCGTACTTGCCGGATTGCGTTAACGCACCGTGCACTTGCGGTATTTTATAACTCGAGAATCACTTCATGCAAAACTTTTAATCAAAAACCGATATATCCGATATTGAACCATATTCTTTTTAAAAGCACGAAATCGTGAATCTCCAACAATTTTTTGGCGCCGTTGCCAGGGAGGGGCAACATCACGAAGTTTATTTTGAGTTATCTCTGTATATACTTTCAGAAAAACAAAAAAAATGTCAAAAACACACACAAATATTAAAGACTTTTGCTCTTTGTTTTTTATCTGCTTGTGCTATGAATGTTATTAAAATATTTTGCATATAAAAAGGGGACACTAATAGAACTAGAAGAACACACCAAGGAATTAGAACCAAACCATCATGGCCGCCAAAAAATCCTTTTGGCCACAATTTGCGACCCAACAGTGACCTTGTGCACCAATTCTTTTGTGTTTTCTCTTTTGTTCTGTTATTGATCCATTATAATGTGAAAAATTTCATAATTATTTATTTACATTACTTTGGCCATAAATATCGTATTGTACACTAAATATCGTATTTCCGACATTTTCATATTTCGACGGAATTACGAACTACGATCGTGCGGAGTAAGGAGCAAATTCAAGAATAAGGCGTCGGGGAGTTACAGTGTTAAAGATCCGGGTAGTTTGACACGTGCAAGAGAACACTCAAGCAATCGCGGATTGACTCAACGGGGGTTTCTCAACCCAAAACTCGAGGTACACACTTTTCTAAAAACACTTCCTCTCAAATCCGACGCTCCAATACTTCGATTTTCTGCAGGATTTCTTTTCAAACTCCGCCGCATAAGTGCCAAAGAGAACTAACCGTATTTCTTGCAGCGCGCTGCTTATAACTTAAAAAATGATTGATTGATGAATTGAACAAATTTTTATTGTTTGCGCATTGCATGAATTTAATATGGACTTTAGGGCAAAACAGCCCCAACAATATACGATAAGGGATTTCATCACCCTTCTCCGTAGCTCACAAACCACAAAGAACGAGCATTTTTCACACCCCGAGTAATATTAAAAGAAACCAGACTTTCAGCCTCTAAGGACTTCGTGCTCAGTAAGGAAAAATTGATTGTATTTCGAACACCGTCCATTGTTATATTGTTCAAGAAGTGTGTAGAAAAGTGTGAAAGGCGCAACCGCCGAAAGAGATAAGGTTATTCTAATTAAAGAACTTCGCGAAAGCGTTGTACAACCTCCCTTCCTCTCTGTATTTACCTGTCTCCTTGATCAGTCTATCTTGGGCTCGTTTCACGATACACTTTTACTTCACAAATCAAGTTTTTTTAGCAGGTCTAATTGACCTAGGTGAACCCTAGATTGTTTAGGTACATGAAGTGTGCCATGATTGTGTTTTTGCTGTGGCTTTTGTGTGATATTTCTCCTTTGTGAATATATATATATATATATATATATATATATATATATATATATATATATATATATAATGATAATAATAATAACAAAAATTAGGATTTGTAAACAACACCTTCTTCTATTCTCTTAGTCTTTTCCTAAC
Organism: Agapanthus africanus; assembly: GCA_030015575.1. Lineage (NCBI taxonomy): Eukaryota > Viridiplantae > Streptophyta > Magnoliopsida > Asparagales > Amaryllidaceae > Agapanthus > Agapanthus africanus. Next base: position 192,437,509 of record JASDDO010000024.1, on the reverse strand, counting down.
CACGTTCGGATAGTGCATGTCAGTTTGGACTAGAGATTGAAAATTTCGATTAGTCCGATTCTAGACTGTACCTTCCGACTCTTCTTTACCATCGGATTCCTCGGAACCGTCCGAGACGTTCTCACCTTCTGCATTATCAGAGCCGTCCGATTCTATTCTTCGTTCGCCTTCACTTTCTTCTTCTCCCACATCACCGATGATGACGAAACAAACGATCATAGAACAGCAAGAAGCAGTGTTGCAGGACAGATAGTACTCTTACCGTTCATCCCTACCTTCATGCATAGTATTGCCCACCATCGCGGCAAATAACTATGAAATCAAACCGCAATTCATGCCGCTACTCACAAAATTCCACGGACTCGAGTCCGAGGATGCTTACCTTCTAATCAGTGAATTCGAGGGAGTATGCGCTATGATGAAAATCCAAGGAGTGGGTGAGGATATTGTTAAGCTCAAGTTCATTCGTTTTGCGCTTAAGGACAATACGAAGAGTTGGTTAAACAGTTTGCCAGCTAGATCGATTACGAAGTGGGACGACTTTATGAAAGTATTTCTTAAGAAATTTTACCCTATTCACAAAACGGTGCGAATTCGAAATGAAATTCACAATTTCAAACAAAAAGAGGGTGAATTTTTTTTGGAAATGCTTGGAAAGATTCAAGGATGTCTTAATCAAATGTCCCCACCACGGTTTAGAACAATGGAGGCTTTGTCAGATTGTCTATGAGGGTTTAGACTCCAGTTCACGCATGATGTTAGAATCCATGTGTCAATACAAATTCTTGAGTTATGGTGCTAAGGACGCATGGAACTTTTTAGAAGAACTGGTTGATAAAACCATTCAGTGGGAGAGTGTGAGTGAGAAACCATCATCATTGACTAGGGGCGGTGCACACATAGTTGACACCACTATAGCAGCCGAAGCAAAAATCGCCACTCTTATAAGATGAATGGAAGGTTTAGAGGGCAAAAATTCACCGTCACTAGCCAACCAAGTTTCTCAAACGGTGTGTGCTAATTGTCAGCATCCTAACCACATAGAGGATGAATGTTCGTTTCTTGTCGGATCCCAAGGACACGAAAACGTTAATGCGCTGTATCAGAACCAACGTCCCAGGAACGACCCTTTCTGACAAACGTACAATCCTGGTTAGAAGAATCATCCCAATTTCGCTTGGAATCAGGCACCTTTTCAAAAAAAAAAATTCAAATCCGCATTTCCAACAATTTCAAAATCCGAATTTTCAAAATCAGAAATTGGGATACTCCAACAACCAGCCCCAACAGCCAAATCAGCCCAACCCAACCTTTACACCCCCTGGGTTCGTCCAAGACAACAAGAGGGTGTCAACCTTTGAAAAGAGGTTGGAAGCTTTGATTAAAACCTCCGCACAGACTACATCTAGTCTGGCTACTTTCATGCAAATGTCTGGTCAGTTGCATAGCGCTAACACATAAGCGATAGCCAGGCTAGAAATTCAAATCAGTCAACTCGCTACTACAGTGAATGAACGTGAAAAGGAAACATTCCCTTCCCAACCAGGGAAAAATCCGAGAGAACAGAGAAACCACAACGCTCATGTTGTTCAATAGAACAACGTTAAGAATGCAAATGCTGTCACCGTCCTGAGGTCAGGACGCACGATTGACAACAAGGTTGTCAAACCTAACGACTCATCCAAACGTATGGTTTTCAATTGACCGGCACATGTCTCATCATCTGTTTCACCTTCCGGTTCGTCTACTTCTTCATCTTCTTTACTGGCTTCTTCTTCACCTTCTTCTTCTTCTTCTTCGTTGTCAGCTGCAAATCCTTCGAAACAACCAGATTTACCACCGCAAATTCGTCCAGCTATTCCAGCAAAAGCGCTCATGCCTTCTACACCTACTCCATCTGCACCTTCTTCGAACCAAATGTTTGAGCCCAAGGCTCCCTATCCCAATAGGTTAAAGACAAAGAAGCCATATGAAAGTATAGAAAAGGTGTTAGAAGTTTTCAAATATTGTGAAGTCAACATTTCGCTGTTGGACGTGGTCCAACAAGTCCCGGTTTATGCAAAATTCCTTAAGGATTTGTGCACGCAGAAACGACGCATGAATATGCCCAAAACAATATTCTTGGCCGCCACTCTAAACGATGTCTTGTCTAAATCCATTCCGGTAAAATATAATAATCCTGGCTGTCGTACTATTTCTTGCACTATATGGGACAAGAAAATCAATCGAGCCTTGCTTGACTTAGGGACAAGTGTGAACCTTCTCCCTTACTCAGTTTATGAACAACTGAGTTTAGGAGAATTGAAGCCGACCAAAGTGACTCTGCAATTGGCAGACCGATCCACAAAGATACCGAGGGGAGAGATCGGTGATGTTCTAATTAAGGTTGGGGAATTCATATTTCTGTAGATTTCATCGTGTTGGAGACTGAACCCGTCGTCAATTCCAACGGTCAGATTCTAGTCATACTAGGGCGGTCTTTCCTAGCCACGTCCAACGCGTTGATCAATTGTCGTAATGGATCCCTGAAACTCTCTTTTGGAAATATGACGATTGGCCTCAACATCTTCAGTCTAGGAAAGCAAGCGAGTGATAAACACGATGACATATATGAAGTCAACGCTGTACACGATATGTCTGAGGAGGAGATATTTGACTTCAACAATGAATGTCTTGAAGTGACTTTTTAAGAACTGTTTTCTGAGGAACTTCTTCTGCTTAAGAAGCTAAGTCCTGATCAGGCTTCCTACGCACATTGGGGCCCCTAATTCGAACCACTTCGTAATGAACCAACCCCCGAAATGCGACCATCAGTGGTGGAGCCACCTAAACTTGACCTCAAAGTTCTTCCCGACCACCTCAAGTATGCATACTTGGGCGATAATGAAACTCTTCCAAATATAATCGCAACCGACCTTGCCCCTGAGCAAGAAGTGACACTCATAAATGTTCTAAGAAAGAACATGTAAGCAAATATTTGGTCGATGGCTGATATCAAAGGAATCAGCCTCGCTATTTGTCAGCACAGAATCCACATGACAGATGATTCCAAACCCTTCAAGGATCCTCAACTCCGGCTTAACCTGGATATGAAAGAAGTGGTGCGGAATGAAATGCTGAAATGTCTCGACAATGGGATCATTTATCCCATATTTGATAGCAAATGGGTAAGCCCCATTCATGTTGTACCAAAGAAATCAGGAATCACGGTGATTACGAATGAAGCAAATGAGCTAGTCCTAACCCGCACACAGATAGGTTGGAGGGTCTGTATTGATTACAGAAAGCTCAATACAACAACTCGCAAAGATCATTTTCCGTTGCCCTTCATTGATCAGATGCTTGAACGCCTAGCCGGCCATGCTTACCATTGCTTCCTTGATGGATATTCTAGCTACAATCAAATCCCGATCAATCCAAAGGATCAGGACAAGACGACTTTTACTTGTCCTTTTGGTACATTTGCCTACCGCCGCATTCCCTTTGGACTGTGCAATACACCAGCAACATTTCAGCAGTGCATGATGAGCATATTTTTTGACATGATAGAGCGATTTCTGAAAGTGTTCATGGATGATTTCTCCTTCTTTGGAGATTCATTTTTTGAGTGTTTGAGGCATCTTGAACTTGTAATGTTACGATAGAAGGAAAAAAACTCACACTCAATTGGGAGAAGTGCCATTTCATAGTCAAACACGGCATTTGTTAGGTCACATCATCTCTGAAAATGGTATCAAGGTCGATAAAGCAAAAATCGACGTCATTTCAAGTCTCCCACCTCTACGGACTGTCCGTGACATCAGTGCATTCTTAGGCCACGCCGGTTTTTACAGGCGTTTCATCAAGGATTTTAGCAAATTGGCTAGACCCTTGACTTCTTTATTGACTAAGGATATTCCTTTTGAGTTCAATTCTGAGTGCCTTACTGCGTTCAAGCTACTGAAATCGGAACTCACTTCCACTCCGATCTTAAGTGCACCAGACTGGAATGAATCTTTCAAGATGACTTTGCGATAGGTACTGTCTTAGGACATCAATTTGAAAACAAGCAGCACGTAATCCACTACGCGACCAGGACGTTGAATGACGCACAGCTGAATTACACCACCACTGAAAAAGAATTCTTAGCTGTCGTATACGCACTTGAAACATTCCGTCCAAACTTTATCGGGACCCACGTCACAATTTACACTGATCATTCTGCACTTAGGCATCTCTTTGCGAAAAAGACGCCAAAGCCACATTGATATGTTGGATTCTCCTTCTTCAAGAGTTTGACTTGACCATCAAAGATAAGAAGGGAACCGACAATGTTGTTGCCGATCATCTATCTCGCTTGACAAATGCATCAATTGAGAAAATTCCAATCAATGAACAGTTCCCAGATGAACAGCTTCTCTCTGTATCAATCGAACCCTAGTTCGCTGATATTGTGAACTATCTTGTTGCCGGAGAAACACTATCTTTTTGGTCGAATCAGGATGCTTCCTTGATGGATATTCTGGCTACAATCAAATCCCAATCAATCCAAAGGATCAGAACAAGACGACTTTTACTTTTCCTTTTGGTACATTTGCCTACCGCCGCATGCCCTTTGGGCTGTGCAATACACCAGCAACATTTCAGCAGTGCATGATGAGCATATTTTTTTGACATGATAGAGCGATTTCTGAAAGTGTTCATGTATGATTTCTCCTTCTTTGGAGATTCATTTTCTGAGTGTTTAAGGCATCTTGAACTTGTAATGATACGATAAAAGGAAAAAAAACTCACACTCAATTGGGAGAAGTGTCATTTCATGGTCAAACACGGCATTTGTTAGGTCACATCATCTCTGAAAATGGTATCGAGGTTGATAAAGAAAAAATCGGACGTCATTTCAAGTCTCCCACTTCTACGGTCTGTCCGTGATATCAGGGCATTCTAAGGCCACGCCGGTTTTTACAGGCGTTTCATCAAGGATTTTAGCAAATTGGCTAGACCCTTGACTTCTTTATTGACTAAGGATATTCCCTTTGAGTTCAATTCTGAGTGCCTTACTGCGTTCAAGCTACTGAAATCGGAACTCACTTCCAATCCGATCTTAAGTGCACCAGACTGGAATGAACCTTTCAAGCTGACTTTGCAATAGGTACTGTCTTAGGACAACAATTTGAAAAGAAGCAGCACGTAATACACTACACGACCAGGACGTTGAATGACGCACAGCTGAATTATACCACCACTAAAAAGAATTCTTAGCTGTCGTATACGCACTTGAAAAATTCCGTCCAAACTTTATCGGGACCCACGTCACAATTTACACTGATCATTCTGCACTTAGGCATCTCTTTGCGAAAAAGACGCCAAAGCCAGATTGATATGTTGGATTCTCCTTATTCAAGAGTTTGACTTGACCATCAAAGATAAGAAGGGAACCGACAATATTGTTGCCGATCATCTATCTCGCTTGACAAATGCATCAATTGAGAAAATTCCAATCAATGAACAGTTCCTAGATGAACAGCTTCTCTCTGTATCAATCGAACCCTAGTTCGCTGATATTGTGAACTATCTTGTTGCCGGAGAAACACTATCTTTTTGGTCGAATCAGGATAAGTCAAAATTTCTCTCCCAATTCAAATTCTTCTATTGGGATGGGCCTTACCTGTTCAAGTACTATACTGATTAGATCATCAGAAGATGCATTTCCATCTCTGAAACGAGAAGTGTGTTATCTTTATGTCATGACCAAGCTTGTGGGGGCTATTTTGGACCCAGAAAGACGGCCGAGAAAGTTTTGCAAAGCGGCTTCTACTAGCCGACGCTTTTCAAGGATGCTTTCGAATATTGAAAAACTTGTAGCCAATGTCAGCACACAAGAAAGATTGAAAAACGAAATCAGATGCCCCTGAATTCTATTCTGGTTGTAGAAATTTTCGATGTCTGGAGTATCGATTTCATGGGGCAGTTCACGAACTCGTTCAGGAATTTGTGCATCTTGTTGGCTATGGACTATGTGTCCAAATGGGTGGAGGCAGTCCCTTGTCAAACCAACGACAACAAGATTGTCGTGAAATTTTTAAAAGAGAACATCTTTTCTCGGTTCAGCACACCTCACACCATCATCAGCGATAACGGAACGCATTTTTGCAACCAATTTTTTGAATCGCTGATGAAGAAATACTCCATAAGCCACAAACTGTCAACGCCCTACCATCCTCAAACTTGCAGCCATGTTGAACTCTCAAATAGACAGATTAAACAGATTCTGGAAAAGACTATCATCTATAACCGTAAGGATTAGTCGTTGAATTTAAATGACGCGCTTTGAGCATTTTGCACCACTTTCAAAACAAATTTAAGTATGTCTCCATACCGACTCATCTTTGGCAAAGCGTGTCATCTGCCTGTTGAACTAGAACACCGTGCATTCTGGCTAATTAAACAGCTCAATGTCGACCTAGAAAAGGCCGGTGAGGCACGAAAACTTCAACTGAACGAGCTCGATGAGATACGCAATGATACATATAAGAACGCCAGACTCTATAAGGGAAAGACGAAAGTCTTTCACGACAGGGCAATTCTCGGAAAAACTTTCATGGTGGGACAAAAGGTTCTACTATATGATTCCAAACTTCATTTATTTTCAGGGAAATTGAAGTCACGCTGGACTGGTCCGTTTTTTGTGCGCACCATTTTTCCGCATAGTGCAGTCAATATCGAAAATCCACACTCTAGCAACACCTTTAAAGTCAACGGCCAGCGTCTGAAGCCATTCTTAGAAATGCCAGCGGAAACGGGAGACCTCATGTTTTTGCATGAGCCGTGTTATCTCGATTAATCACATCCCTACATCTTGTAAATACAAGTTTTGTCTCTTTATGGGTCTTTTTGTAAATATTTTTTTAATTACCTTTTGTGGGGGGCTTATATGAAAAGTGCCATTAAAAACCACCCCACACCAGACCCGAGACTCCATCTCAGTTTTTCCCAAAAACTCAAAACCCTCTCTTCCTTCCCGACCTCCTCCCCTAAGATCCACCCTCAATTCCTATCATCGGCCGCAGAAAAATTCATCCAGGCCGCAAATTGCGGCCAGAGCTTCCCTAATCTCGACGAGGTTTTTCCCACTGTAAGCTTCTCTCCTCTTCTGTTCACATATATATGCTAAATCTGTCAATTTTTAAGATGATGGCTTTCGAGTGTAAAAAGAACCTTTTCGAAATTTTCTCCGATGAAACTTACGGGGGGTATTTTTACGATGAAATTCATCAAATGGGTGGGATTTCCTAGTTTATTAGAGCGAGGATCTCCTTGCAATAAGAGAATTAGTTGAGCATTTCTATGATGCTTTGAGAAATGGCGAGCCGCGGTGATTGTTAAAGAATTCTTGTTTGTGTAGTTGGAAATTGTATAGAAATCACAATCAAAGAATTATTTGACCGCAATCAATTACGGTGTCGGATGTAGATTGTAAGTGAGTGCGGATCGTCTACAGGGACAGTGTAATAGTTCGTCTTTTGAATTAGATGAGTCGAAACTTTAAAGAAAAGAAAACAAAACAATTCATGATTTATATTTGAAGTTCAAGAATTAGAAAATATAGATCTAATAACAAAAAAAAGATAGAATCAAGAATTGAGAGTTTGTAGATTTCCAATCCAAATGTCAAGAATCGAAATGAGGCTCGTAGGAATCGATCGGATCTATAGAAGTGATGAAATCTAGAGATTACGTATTCTTATCCTTCGATGAATTGATACTAGATCGATGATCATCGACGAGAATTAGGGATTTCTAGTGAAACTAGGGTTTCAACATTTATCCCTTGTTCCTTCGTCGATATCATTCACATTCTAGCCTCTAGTAAATTCAAGAATCGATCGTGGATCCCTAATTTCGAACGAACACAATCAAGAAAGTATCGCAACGAAACTAGGTTGTCGATTCTTCAATTTGCTAGGGTTTACAAAACTTGTAGGACTTAAGAATTGTTTTAAGATTTGTTACATCATCATTTTATTGATCTTCTCGACTCCTTTACGAGCGGAGTTTTACTTAAACATCATAACAAGAACTACAATCAAAAATTGAGATCGAATCATGATGCAAGAATTTAAAGAAAGCAAGATTAAAGAATTTCACCTTTTATCTATATCAACAATTTCATTACAATCGCTCAAGAACTACAAGAGGAAGAACTCGATCGTCGATTTGGCTTCGCTTGTCTCCTTGAGTCGCGGATCGGCTTGGATCACTTGCTCGATTGAAGATCGGCTCGGCTCCTAAAAGGTTCAAGACTTCTTGCTTGAATGGTACTCGGGATCTTGAATTTGGAATTGGATTTAGAATTTGGGGCTACAAGATGTGTCACTCAACTTGTAAATGGAATGGGGGGGATGAAGAATTGAACTAATGAACAACCCTTAACCTTAGATCTAGGCTCCCTTTTATAGCTTTCATAACCCTAGATCTAGAATTCAAATTTCAAATTTCCCTCCAAAATGAACAACTTTTCCCTCCAAAATGAACTACCTCATTTGAATTTGAATTTTCCCTCCAAAATAAACTACCTCATTTGAATTTGAATTTTCCCTCCAAAATGAACCACCTCATTTGAATTTTCCCTCCAAAATGAGCTTGTTAGAAAGAATCATCTAGAATAAGTTTGTTGGAAGGAATATTCTAGAATGAGGTTGTTATAAGGAGGCTTCTAGAAGAAGGTTGTTGGAGAGAGCTTTCTACAAGAAGGTTGTTATAAGGAGGCTTCTAGAAGAAGTTAGTTGGAGGGAGGCTTCTAGAACTAGGTTGTTAGGCCGAGCCTTCTAGATGAAGCCACGTGGAGTTTCTGGAGAGTTCTGGAAGCTTTGCCGTTAGAAATAAGCACATGGGGAAAATCTGCTTCTCTGCTGACGTCATCATGCCGTGGATCTGCGGCGGGAAGAGCCCATTGGCCTTGAATAAATTTATGAAATTTTACTGCCAGATCACCAGACTTAGACTTGGTATAATTTTGATCAGCACTTTTGACAATTTGGCTTGGTTTCTGGAATTTCCTGCACAGACTTCGAAACAAGTGTTGCGCTACAAGAATGATGCGATGCCATGATAAACAGTCAATTTCCCTAAAAATGTCGGTTTTAGAGTCTAACATATGCAATCTGATATTTCAGGACTGTTTTGCTAATATGTGAAATATGAATACCGCGCACTTCTAAATGAGTGCAAATGATAGGGAAATTGCCGGTTAAAAGATGCAGTATTTTCGACTGATCAAATTCCCCCAAACTTATTTTCGATCGTCTCGAGCGAACTGTTTTATTTAAAAAGAGTAGGAGAAAATAAAGAAAAAGAAAAACTAACTAGCACACTTTCGTAGGCAACACGATTGCACTGAGCACGTGTAACAAGCCTTTAAACCTCTAGGTGTCCCTAGTAGGAGGAGTGTTGTCTCCTGAGGGTTTTCAGCGGATTGCACCCATAAAATCCAATAATAAAAGAAAGATCATGAATATTACATTTAAAGAAAAGAATCGTAGAAGAAAGACTTTGAAAATTAGGGTTTTCAACTAAGCTAGCTTTTCGGTTGTCATGAGCCCTATCTTAATGGTCATGAAAATATGTTAGAAATCACGTCCTCCCTCAATAAAACATCGTCTTATTCTTCATTCCTATCTTTCTTCCAAACATCGATCATATCACCCTGCGTGTGTGTAATAACATCCCTACACCCGGAGAATTCAATTTAAGCTATCATACTCTTGCCTATCAGCCTCAGTACTTTTTAATTAATGAATATTTAGATGTGCTCACATACTTTCATGTGACCGTTAATACTTCTTGAGGTACTAACTGACCGATTACTCATGTGCTTTCTTATTTGGTGTATTTTCCTCGTCTTGCACCACCTCAGGCATGGCAGTGACTCCCAGACCAGTTGGCCTTAGGGCACTAGGTGAAGAAGCACCCTCGCTATATATTTTTTATTGCTCTCGGTGATAACAAAACCAGTGTTCATTTTTCTCACCACTTTATATTTCCTTTTCATTCACTTTTTTTATTTCCTTCATACATCGGCTTTAAGACAAGAGCATTTCAAGGTATCCTCTACTATCCCAGGCTTCAAAATGTGTGTAAGTGCGAATAGCAGGGTATCAACGTTCAAAATGTTTGGCTTTCCAGAATAGAAACTATTTTTCAGACTTATTTTTATCTTCAGATTAGTGATGTCTTTCATCTTACTAACCCTTGGGACAACGGCTCATAACTACTTATTACTAGTTCGTATAAGAAAACTTCTAATTTTCTTGCTTTTCTTAAATTTTTCTAATCTCATGGATGTAATTTTTCACTATCTAATATTTTATTATCTTATTTATGTACAAAAAATATTTTTATATTTTTGAATTTTTTTAAATTTTTATAGATTTTTAAATTTTTTATAGATTTTTAAATTTTTTTTGTGCTTATGCAAATGATATGCAAATGATGCGAAAATAAGCACAAATCTCCCCCAAACTTGTTTTCAACAGTGTCCTCACTGTTGCCATGTGCTAAATCTCAAAAAACCTATAAGTCTGGGAGGAATTTATTAGTGGGGTCAAAATATATAAGTGAAGATCCTCTCCCAAACTTACTTTTGGCTCATTATTTTCAGTAAAAATTTTCTTATCAAGAGCCAGAAAAAATGCCCCCCCAAACTTGAGTTATGCAATGTTAATCTTTGAAAATCATATGAGCGGGTCAAAAATCAGTGGTCGATGCAAAGCTTTGCAAAGACCGAAGGTTAACACCAACCATTCGAAAATTTTATCAATGCAGTGCTCTGGTTGGTGGAAGAAGAAGTGGTGAAAGGGTAAGTGGTGGAATAGAATGCGGGTGCGTCTCATTTTGGAGAGACGATGCAGTGTATGTGATGGATTACTCGCATTCTTTTTACAGTTTAGAAAAAGGGGTGGAGGTTCAATTTTATTGATTGGGAGATGATTCATCTTAACACCCGTGTCATTCAAAAATGCGAGTTCATCAGCGAAGATTTCCTCAAAAGTTCCATATATACCCCGATGAATAATGTCATCACAAAGTGCGGGGTGATCTTCAGACTCTAAAATCAGTTCATAATCAGTGTTAATTGTTGACCCGGACATCTCGATGGAAGAGTCCGTATGTGTATGATACATAGTTGGGTCAAACAATAACGTATGAAAAGAGTCAAGATCGATATCAGGAGGATCATCAAATTCGCTGCTGTCCATATCCATTAAGTCGAAAGAACAGACATGAGCATTAGGTTCGGAGGGTACACTTCCCAACTTGTAAATGTTCAGTTCTATTGACCTATTCCCGAAAGATAGGGTCATAGAACCATTACGACAGTTGATGATAGCATTGGAAGTGGCCAAAAAGGGGCGACCTAAAATCACCGGAATTTAATTCCGTGGGTTCGCTACAGGCTGTGTATCAAGTACAATAAAATCCACAGGGAATACAAATTCCCCGATTTTTATTAACACATCCTCCAGTTCACCCCTAGGTTTGGTGATTGATCGGTCAGCCATCTAAAGAGTTATGTTCGAAGGCTTTAACACTCCGATACCTAGTTGCTCGTAAACCGAATAAGGAAGCAAGTTAACACTAGCGCCAAGGTCAAGTAAAGCACGGTTGATGTGTTTCTCCCCAATAGAAATGGAAATAGTAGGACAGCCAGGGTCCTTACGTTTCCGTGGTAATTGTTGGGGAAAAGCCGTGTCTACAGTACTCGACATGAAGATTTTTTAGGCACTTGAGTCTTCCTCTTCCTAGTGCACAAGTTCTTAAGAATTTTCGTATAGGACAGAACTTGTTGAATAGCATCTAGGAGAGGGATGTTGATGTTAACTTCCTTAAACATGTCCACAATCTTCTCCATTTGGGCATCATGTTTCTTGGGCCTCAACCTATTTGGAAATGGAGCTCTATTAATAAGTGTTGGGTCCAACATTTGTGGAGAAGTTTGTGGGGGTGGAAAAGATGAGGTGGGTGGAGGGTTCGAGCCTTTGGGAACACGGAGAATAGGCTCGGAAGAAGAAGGTAAGTTAGACGAAATATGGTAAGAAGTAGAAGTGTGAGAGGAAGTGGAAGTGGAAGCCGGGGTGTTAATGATCAATTCATCATTATCAATTTGTTCACCCGAATGATTGTCTAGTACTCTTCCAGATCTCAACGTTGTAAAAGCGTCCATATTAGTGCAATGTGAAGGTCCAGGATCAGGTACGGGTTGAGATGGAAGATTCCTTTCTTCTCTAGCACTTATTTCGACTGTTATTCGTTCAATTTGTGCTTCCATTGATTTGATATTCTCATTTTGAGTGAGAATGATCTTTATCATATTATCGATGGAAGATTGAAAACTTGCCGACTCTTGGATGGATTGTTTCATGAAAGTAACCAAGGTTTAAACCAGTGCAGAGGTATTATCAGTACCGGCCAATTGCAAAGAGTTTTCATGTAGTGCAAAAGTGTTGGCAGGATTTTGAAAATTTTGCGGTTGGAAGGGGTGCTGACTCAATTGAAGTGGTGGTTGCTGTTGTGGTGGAGGGACCTTTTGAAAATTGTTTAGGATTGGAACCGTGTTTTGAGATTGTGATTGGTTCCAAGCAAAGTTCGGGTGATTCCTCCAATCTTGATTATATGAGGAAGAAGAGGGGTAGTTTCCAGGTCTATGCTGAAGTGCAGCATTAGTGTGACCTTGAAACGGTATATTCAAGGGACATTCTTCCGTCAAATGTGAAGGGTTTGAACAGCAGCCACACACAGTTTTGGGAAGTCTGGATTGGTTTAGGGAGGCTGAAGAGATTTTGTTTTCTATAGCGTCGAGTTTCCTTTGTATTGCGGCCATTTCGGCTTTCATGGTGGCGGAAACATCGAGCTGATTGACATCTTCCCTAAGCGGTGGTGGTCTAACACTTTCCCATTATGATGTGTTTTGAGCTAAATCTTCTAGGTATTTCCAAGCTTCACCATCATCTTTAGATAGGAATTGGCAATGACACATGGTTTCAAGTATCTGTCTAGTAGTGAGATCAATACCCTCATAGATAATTCGACACAAATCCCATCTGGAGATTCCGTGATGAGGGCATTGGATAAGAAGATTCTTGAACCGTTCAAAGCATTTCCAAAATGATTCATTGGGAAGTTGGGTAAATTTAGAGATTTCGCTCCGAACACGGGCGGTCTTGTGATTGGGATAAAATTTCTTAAGGAATGCTGCAACGAATTCGTCCCATGTTGAAATAGAATGTGCGGGTGTGATGTAAAGCCACTTCTCGGCTAAACCGCACAAAGTAAATGGGAGAAGACGTAAACGCAGAGCATCCAAAGACAGTTGTGAATTCCCCATCAAAGCACATACGTTTTCAAATTTGGAAATAAACACGTATGCGTTTTCTGAATCAAGACCGTGAAATCTGGGTAACAGTTTGATGGATTGGGGGTTGATTTCAAAATTTTCCCCGTTGACAGGTGGTATAGAAAGACAGGTGGGAAGGGTAACACGTGTAGGATAGCATCTCTCTTGGAGAGAAATGCGTGGAAGATTCTGCGCACCTGCGGGCGGTGGCAGAGTAGTGTTAAAGTTTGATGGATTTGGGTCCATCGCGGGTGTGGTGGGCGGTGGGGGAGAAGACGAAGAATTACCGACTCTGGGGTCGATAAAAGAAACACGGACAAGACGGGAAATGGAATCCCGTGTCCAGCCTAACATTGTGCTAAATGGTTGTAGCATAAGTGGCAGCGTTGGTATAATTAGAGGAAATGAAGTGTTGGTGTTTGTTTTTTGAAAATATACGGATTTTTTTGAAAAAAATGATGCAATCACAACAAATGCAACAAGCAAAACCCTAAAATCTAGTGGTCACCTAGGTCAAACTCTAGACCGCTCCTAACTGCCAAAAGACAAGTCGCAGGATAAAATCCTCCACTGCCTCTTTGTCCCTCTGTGGCCAGGTAAGTGCCAGGTAAGTGGGAAGGTACTCCACTACGTAAGTAGTGGGCCTAATTAATAACCACTAGCCTTCGACACACTTGCTTTAGACACCACAAGAAAACGCGGATAAGCAATGAATTACCCACGGCCTTTTTCTGTCCTAAGTGAGCGCGACGGTCCTTAGAGTCATCTCTAGATATTTTTTAGTTAATTAGGGTAAATACGGATGCAAATTTTGCGATTTTCGGGGCTTAGGAAGGGTAATGAACTCCCCACCTAATCTGGATTTGGCCGTGCCCCTTAATGTCCGTATTAATTATGCAAACAACTACACAAATCAAAACAAGCACAATTTAATTTTGCTTTTTGCGCAGCGCTGCGATTTTTTTGCAAAGAAACCTGCACAAAATGTTAATTGGAGCAAATTTGAGAAAGAGAAAAGAAATTTTAGAAATTACCAGAAAAAAATGGAACAGAGAAGAGGTGGTCCCACCGCGGAAGCGCGGTCTTAGGCCTTTAATGCCGCGGAAGCGCGGTTATATAGGGGAATTCCTGCACAAAAATTTCACAGCAAGCCTCTGTTCAAGCCCTGAGTCCTCTGGTATATTCTGAAAAAAATTTCCCCGTCTCCAATAATTCCAGATTTCCTCGCAATCAAACAACAACACGTATTAGGGTTTGTGCGAGTTTAGATCTAAAAAAATTGTAATGGAATAAATTTTTCAACTCAAATTTCAAAATACGAACAATTAGCGCACTATCCCCGGCAACGGCGCCATTTGATTGTTGAAAAATTCTTGTTTGTGTAGTTGGAAATTGTATAGAAATCACAATCAAAGAATTATTTGACCGCAATCAACTACGGTGTCGGATGTAGATTGTAAGTGAGTGCGGATCGTCCACAGGGACAGTGTAATAGTTCGTCTTTTGAATTAGATGAGTCGAAACTTTAAAGAAAAGAAAACAAAACAATTCATGATTTATATTTGAAGTTCAAGAATTAGAAAATATAGATCTAATAACAATAAAAAGATAGAATCAAGAATTGAGAGTTTGTAGATTTCCAATCCAAATGTCAAGAATCGAAATGAGGCTCGTAGGAATCGATCGGATCTATAGAAGTGATGAAATCTAAGATTACGTATTCTTATCCTTCGATGAATTGATACTAGATCGATGATCATCGACAAGAATTAGGGATTTCTAGTGAAACTAGGGTTTCAACATTTATCCCTTGTTCCTGTTTCCTGATTTAAAATCAGGAAAGCCTACGGAAAAGGCTTCAGAAAAGGATCACGTGCTTACACGTGACCAGCAGTCACGTGTTGGCACGTGACATCTAAAAGCATCGGCAAGGCAGATTCAGCTTCCCGACTACATCAAAGAAAAGGGGTTCAGAAAGGGTCACGTGCTCCCACGTGACCAGGGTCACGTGTTGGCACGTGACATTTAAAAGCGGCTTCAAAGGCACATCGGTTCCCTGATCAAATCAAGGAAAAGGCTTCAGAAGAGGTCACGTGCTCCCACGTGACCAGGGTCACGTGTTGGCACGTGATACTCAAAAGCAGCAGACTTGTTCTCCGTTTAAATCAAGAAAAAAAGTCCAGCCGAGGGTCATGTGCTCATACGTGACCAGGGGTCACGTGGTGGCACGTGACAGCTAAGCAGCGACCAGAAAGCAGAGCGCGGAAAGAAAGAAGAAAGCTCGTCCCAAGGGGGTCACGTGCCCACATGTGACCAAGGGTCACGTGGCCACACGTGACCGGTTTTCAAAGGCTATCTTTCAACCGAATCAAATTCCGAGGAGAGATCACTTAAATCTTTCCAAAGGAAAAAGATTATAAGCAACCGATTAAATTAAAGATTTAGAGGTGATTTAAATATCATCTATCTATGGGAAAATCTCGAATTTGGAAAGATTTCCCCTTTAAATCTAACCGAAATAACAAAGGAGAATCTCTGGATTTAAAATCCAATGGTGAATAAAATTCACCTAATAATCCAACGGTCCAAAACGAATGATGGATGCAAATCAAATCTCTCAATGAAAGATTCATCAAAAACTAATTGACTCGGCTGCTTCTCCTATAAATAGGAGCCAAGAGACACACAAAAAGGATATATATATGCAGAGGAAAGAAAAGAGAGAGAGCCTTGATACTTTGAGGAATTTGGATCTTCTGCAAAAGAAAACCCTAGGTAAGAAAGGGAAGGCTTTTTGAAAGAAAAGAGAAATTAATTCTCAACAGAGTTTAATTCTGATATAAAACAGAAGAACATGGTTCTCTCTTTGATGGAGGATCTGTAAAGTGCACATCTCCCCTTAAAGTTGAGAATTTAATTCTCAATGGGTTGAGATCCTGCCATGCAGATCCAAAGCACAGAGAGAGAATGCAAGCACGAGAATTTAATTCTCACAGAACTATTGGAATTTAATTCCTTTAAAATAAAATTAGGGTTTGACCCTGTGTTATGGGAATTTAATTCCTTCAGAATGAAAAGGATCATGGTTTAACCCTAATTAAGAATTCAGTTCTGTGAAAACAACAAGAGTTTAATTCCCTTAATCTTACTCCCCAGAATAATTCTCTAACAGAAAGTGGGAGTTTGATTCCTTAATGCTTTTATTAGGGTTTAACCCTATTCAGTTCTTCACATATATAAGGAATTTAATTTCTACAGAAAATTCAGAGTTCAACTCTTCAAAAGGAACTAGGAATTTAATTCCTCTGAAATTATTGTCAGGGTTCAACCCTACGAGGAATTTAATTCCTGAAAGGGATTAACAGATCTTCTAAACAACTACAGAAAAGAAGGGTCACGTGTCACCACGTGACCCCCCAAAAAGAACTACAGAAAGCCCTTTGAGGCAGTGCCTCACGTGACCCACGTGACCCTTGGCAGAAGCTTTAACATACTCCATTCAAACGCCCGTCACGTGATGACACGTGATGCTCCAAAAGATGCGATCTTTTCAGCAGAACAAACGAAGGGAGGGCGCCCTCACGTGCTACCACGTGACCCCTCTTGCCTCTGTTAGTTGTATGTATGCCCTAGAGGCCAGTATTGTACATATGATGTATATTATATTGGATGCTTGGACATATATAGAGATGACTTTCTTGCTCGATATGATAGTATGCTATCTGGTTACTCTTTATCTTAACATGTACACTTGTCTCTTTAAACTGTCTTATAGTTACATGTTGGTAAAGCCCTTAGGATGTGTACTTGACTACCTGGACTATGATGCAGATCATACTAGTGGGGACATGGTAGTCCATAAGTACATCCTTCAAGGTCCCTAGTCGTAGGTGTATCGAGACGGGGCATCGATATACCAGAGTAGACTAGCGTATATGCTTCTCGACCCATGAGATGGGCGATGGATGATCCCATATCCATTGGTGTTTGACATCAGAGATGGTGTACGGGTGCTCAGTGGAGACTGGGTACACTGGACGGACTCGCCGAGAACTCCCAGATGGTATTATACCTCACGTCAGATGGCAGTTCTCAGGTGACACTTGTGCAGGTTAGTCTGTAGACCCGAGATCGTCATAGAGTCTTGTGTGATTCCCACTGTGCTTTGATCTCCACCTTACCACGTCCATGAGGGCGTGCAAAACGGTGGTCTTTGGATACAGTCCCGAGTCACATGGAGGAAATGAGCGATAGGAGGGGTTTCGTCTCTCCCGGTATTGGGGGTTGATGTTGCGCTGTGCTCGATTGGCCGTAACAGGGAAGTCCCTGGCCAGGGCTGATCAGAGATTTGCTGGTAAGTGTTACCAGTAGTTTCTCGACCCGTTATGAGCCTCACATCGGCACGACTTATCGAGTATTGGGGTCTGACGTTTACCACCCCTAGACTTGATATGCGACGTATCAGACGAACAGACCGGACTGTACGGTAAATGTTACTGGTTGGATTCACAGGAGTATGAGCGGGCTAGCTCGTCGATCTTCTGATCGCTCAATACCCGGATGGCCGTTACGTTTAGCAGACTGCTTGCGACTTGTGGATGCTTGATATGATCATCATCTGCTACCGGCGTATTGACGAGTCTTTAGAGTCCTACACAGAGGTTTCCTGGCTCAAGCGAAACGAAATAGGAGCGCATATGAGATATGTGCAGGACCGAGAATAATGCGTGTATGTGATACCGCATTTCATTCTCGCGATATATGTTTCGATTGGTTATATTCGATATGACCTAGTTATCGAATCATTGATTCGATAAATCGATACATTGGATTCTAGTCGGTTATGTGCGACATGACCGGATCATTGAATCAAATGTTGATTTAATGATTTAATGCATAATTATATATTTGATATATATTACTTTGCATTAGCTAGTATTGGTTCACTTTATATGGATTTTCTCACTCGATGTGCAAGAAGTATATATGATATACTTTTGTGCACTACTTTGTATCATGTTTGATGATACTTGATAATGTGGTTAAGTGTAAAGGATTAAACCATGGTTAAGTGATGATTAGGGTTTTGGTTTTTCATTTATTTATTTGTTTATTTATTTGGAAAGGATTAAGTTAAGAATGGTGGCTTATTTGGAGCTATGTTGAAGCTTCTTGAAGCTTTGACAAAGTCCACCATCCTTATCTCATCCTTAACCCTAACCACTCCAACTAACCTTAGTTTAATCTCTACACTTGACCATGGTCAAGATATGATAAGTATTCATATTAGTTTTATTTTTAAAATAGAACACTTATCATTCTTTCTTCTTCATCTTCTTCTTCTTCTTCAAAGAGAAAGCTTGATGCCATCAATGGAAACTTGATTTCTAAAGTGAGAAATCCAATTCTAAAGTGAACCCACCTCCTATTTCTTCACCCTCTACCTCTTGCCAAGTTGTTTTGGGTGTTTTCTTCACAAGTTTCACCACTTGTTGAAGTCGGAACTTGAACTTGCGATGCCTCGAGGTAGATCGTCTTTGACACAAAGCCGACGACCTAGCTCGCCCGTTTCTCCGATGAAGCCAACGTTCGAGTTTGGGAATTGAGATGGACAGCGAGAGGATGCCTTCGTGGAGCCAAGGTAGAGGGTAACCGGATCTACAAAGGTTGTAGCATCTAACCTTTAGTTAATATGTTAACTAGTTTAGTTTTTCGCCTAAACATCTAGTCTGCGATCCGTTAACTAGGGTTTCTCGGCACCATTTTTTTTAAATTGGCATGTTCGATGCCTTGTGAGACCTCTTTAGGATGCCTAGGAACCCTACAGCCTCAGCGTCTAACGCTAAATTAGAACCCCTGAATCCAGTGTTAAAACATTGTTTGGCCTTAGGGTTCAACACCAAGCAAAGAACTTTATTTGCGGTGTTCAACACTGATTGCCTTAGCGTTTAACACTAATGTGAGGTCTCTGTTGCCAGTGTTTAACACTGATCTGTTTTAGTGTTTAACACTAATTTGAGAGCCTTGTTGCCGGTGTTTAACACCAACTATCTTTTAGTGTTAAACACTAACTTGTCAATCTCATTCCTAGTGTTCAACACTGATTGGTCTGTAGTGTTTAACACTAGGCATTGGCCCAATTGGCTAAATGGCCAGAGGCAAACTCTCTCCTTCAATGGACCAACAGGAAGCCAATATTCCAGACATGATTGGACTTAGCCCAAGCTGGCCATAAGTCCTCAATTCGTAATTAACTGGGCTAATGGGCTCATAACATAACTAATTGGTCCAAAGACTATTTAATCCACTCCGGTTCCAGGGTACATCTCTTCACTCCTTTGATACTTGGCGTTGTAATCCCTCAACGTCTTCAAAGAGGTGACGGGTCCCGACAACCACACATCAACACGGACTGTGGGGTCCTTAAACTCATGGACTTATGCGTCCTTAAACCAAGATACGGACTGTGGGGTCCTTAAACCCGCGGACTTATGCGTCCTTAAACTAACGGACTAATGCGTCCTTAAACTTTGGCACATATGGACTGTGGGGTCCTTAAACCCATGGACTACGATGTCCTTAACCTCGACAGAGATGTCTTAAAAACTAACAACGGACTGTGGGGTCCTTAAACCCATGGACTACGACGTCCTTAACCTCGACCGAAATTTCTTAAAACTAACAACGGATTATGGGGTCCTTAAACCCATGGACTATGATGTCCTTAACCTTGACCGAGATGTCTTAAAACTAACGTTGGACCGCAATGTCCTTAAACTACCCATGGACCGCAATGTCCTTAAACTACCAATGGACCACCATGTCCCTAAACTGGAACAATAGAGCCACAAATGCTCTTTTGCCGGATCTAAACGATCCCGTTTAAGTTGATCTTAGCCTTAAATATGGCTAACGTATCCTTAAACCTTTCAAACAGACTGGACTATAGATCCCCTCCAATTAACTCTGGTTCAAGGGTACATCTCTGAACTCCTCTGACATCTATCGTTGTAATCCTTCAACGTCGTCAGAGAGGTGACGGGTCCCGACGACCATACATGCAAGGGACCACTATGTCCCTAAACTGGAACAATGGAGCCCAAATGTTCTTTTGTCGGATCTAAACGATCCCGTTAAATTGATCTTAGTCTCAAGTTAGACTAACGTATCCTTAACAAACGTTTGAGTTGATCTTAGCCTCAAATATGGCTAACGTATCCTCAAACCAAACCCCCAAACCCAAATCTAAGATAATACGGATTTGGACTAGTCCACGCCCTATGGGCGACGACATAACTCAGTCTCCGTATACAATCCACGGGCAACAAAACACAAAACAAACACACACGACACGAAGTGACCATCTGGAGAAGGAGAAAGTTGTTACCGCAATGCGGTAGCGTAATTAATTGCAGGGGCTTGCGCCTGCAGGGAAGAGCGTCCCCACAATCAAAAACCCCTCAAGCGAGGGGGAATCTGACGAAGTCTGCTACATCGGACGTATCCGCTCAAACCTTCGATATACGGTGCCATAAATCAACCTGGTATCTTCGGAGAGGTGGACGGATAGCACCAATTAGCATCTGTCCCGAACCCCAGGCACAGACGCCAGCCGCGCCGCCGTTCGGAGGGGAACAGTTCCTTCGTCGATATCATTCACATTCTAGCCTCTAGTAAATTCAAGAATCGATCGTGGATCCCTAATTTCGAGCGAACACAATCAAGAAAGCATCGCAACGAAACTAGGTTGTCGATTCTTCAATTTGCTAGGGTTTACAAAACTCGTAGGACTTAAGAATTGTTTTAAGATTTGTTACATCATCATTCTATTGATCGTCTCGACTCCTTTACGAGCGGAGTTTTACTCAAACATCATAACAAGAACTACAATTATAAATCGAGATCGAATCATGATGCAAGAATTTAAAGAAAGCAAGATTAAAGAATTTCACATTTTATTTATATCAACAATTTCGTTACAATCGCTCAAGAACTACAAGAGAAAGAACTCGATCGTCGATTTGGCTTCGCTTGTCTCCTTGAGTCGCGGATCGGCTTGGATCACTTGCTCGATTGAAGATCGGCTCGGCTCCTAAAAGGTTCAAGACTTCTTGCTTGAATGGTACTCGGGATCTTGAATTTGGAATTGGATTTAGAATTTGGGGCTACAAGATGTGTCACTCAACTTGTAAATAGAATGGGGGGGGGGATGAAGAATTGAACTAATGAACAACCCTTAACCTTAGATCTAGGCTCCCTTTTATAAGCTTTCATAACCCTAGATCTAGAATTCAAATTTCAAATTTCCCTCCAAAATGAACAACTTTTCCCTCCAAAATGAACCACCTCATTTGAATTTGAATTTTCCCTCCAAAATGAACTACCTCATTTGAATTTGAATTTTCCCTCCAAAATGAACTACCTCATTTGAATTTTCCCTCCAAAATGAACCACCTCATTTGAATTTTCCCTCCAAAATGAGCTTGTTAGAAAGAATCTTCTAGAAGAAGTTTGTTGGAAGGAATATTCTAGAATGAGGTTGTTACAAGGAGGCTTCTAGAAGAAGGTTGTTGGAGAGAGCTTTCTAGAAGAAGGTTGTTATAAGGAAGAAGTTAGTTGGAGGGAGGCTTCTAGAACTAGGTTGTTAGGCCGAGCCTTCTAGATGAAGCCATGTGGAGTTTCTGGAGTGTTCTGGAAGCTTTGCCGTTAGAAATAAGCACATGGGGAAAATCTGCTTCTCTGCTGACGTCATCATGCCGCGGATTCGCGGCGGGAAGAGCCCATTGGCATTGAATAAATTTCTGGAATTTTACTGCCAGATCACCAGACTTAGACTTGGTGTAATTTTGATCAGCACTTTTGACAATTTGGCTCGGTTTCTGGAATTTCCTGCACAGACTTCGAAACAAGTGTTGCGCTACAAGAATGATGTGATGCCATGATAAACAGTCAATTTCCCTAAAAATGTCGGTTATAGAGTCTAACACATGCAATCTGATATTTCAGGACTGTTTTGCTAATATGTGAAATATGAATACCGCACACTTCTAAATGAGTGCAAATGATAGGGAAATTGCCGATTAAAAGATGCAGTATTTTTGACTGATCACGCGGTCATGAGATATAGAGTTTTACTTTCGAGGAAAAAGAAGAATTTTTTAATCCGAAATAATCTCGAGAGTACCAACATTCCGATGAGGCCTGGAAATCAACAGCCAAACGAGTTGGTAGAGTATCGATCTCTGTTAGGCGATTTTGTAGAGTTGAAAGACAAGGGGTTAAACCCCGCACAGATCTACCGGAATGTACTTGCGGCTTGCCGATTGGCAAACCACAACATCAGGGGTATTAGCCGTGTTTCCTCATTTCCGGCTGAAGTAGGGCATATCGTTCATTGCTTAATGAAAAAAGATCACCACTTTTGTGTTATGACCCAATTGTTCAGTACGATAATGGAAGGGTGGCTAAGAAGAAACCCCTGCTTCCAGTCCTGGTGACCCTCATTTGTAAGTACTATATGGTGAGGGAGGAGTTCGATGGGTATGCGGCCTCTTATGCACATTGGCCAATTGAGACAGAGCGGATTTCGCAGGGATATACAGACCGCTACTACGAACAGAAGAATTGGACAAGGGAGAACCCGAGCGAGCATCCCGGACCAGAAGATTCTACATAGGCGCTTCTTCACGAGCATGAACCAAATAATGAGAAAGACTTGCAGCGCTTGACATTTCGAAGCATCCGCCATATGCTGAAGAAGCAACAAAAGATGCGGGAACAGCTAGATAGAATTGAGGCGGCTCAGTAAGCAGAACAGGAAGAAGTAAGCAGCAGCAGGAAGGGAAAAGGGAAATCCAGAAGATAATGAGGACATTGCCCAGTTCGAGTTTGGGGGTAATGGGATGAGTTGGTTCATGTATATAGCATGTAGTTGCATTTTCACGTTTCCTGCATTTTTGCACTTTCATTTCTGTATTTTTTCCTTTATTTTCATGTAGTTTGCATTGCATATTTGCTTTTGTACTGCATTTTGCTTATTGTACCTAAAAAAATTTAAAAAATGAAAAAAAGTTAGTGTTGAATTTTCCTTTTTCTGTTTGTATATACAATAATCCAAAAAAGCATAAAAATGTGAATAATTTCTAAAAAGTATAAAAACTTTGTCGTCAAGCTAGCTAGTGGGAAAAACCAAGTTTCGAAATATCGACGGTTTATGTGTGATAAGTTTGAAACAACTAGGTCCTATATTAGAAATTGAAAACCCAAAACGATAACTCTCATTTGAAATTAACTATAGATAAAATACGTCTTTTTACATCACCATACACGTGCCGTAAGTTTTGAGAAACGAGAGAACGAGTTTTGACATGTCATAAAAACTTTTAAAATTGATAAAGCTCTTTAGGATCAAACAAGTTGTTTGGAAATAAGTAATATCAAGAATAGTTCATAAAGTAAGGTGAATATGAAAGGGTATTATTGAACCTATAATAGAGACCAAGTATGAAAAATAACCCATCTTGATCCTTGAGTGATTACACACCCATATCCACACAAAATACGTCTTTTGATCTAATAAATGAAAAGAAAAATCAAGTGTATCTCCGTTCGCATTACTGTGAGATTTTCACGTATAAAATAAGTCTTTTTGTTTTAGGGCCTATGTGACTTGGGCACTTAAGTCCGCCGAAGTGTTTTCACGCCTAATGTCCTAAAACCATCTGGTTTGGGTGCATTGACCCAAAACTTGCTAAGAAACTTAGAAAGTCTGTTTTAAAACAAAGTCAAGCAAGTGTTCTCTCCGAGTTAAAATTCCTCACGGTTCTTTGTGTGAGAATAATCTTGGCTTAAGACAAGTTTTGCTATAAAAATACTTTTTAACTGAGACATACAGATAAAAGACTATTTCACGGTCACGAGGGTGTGTATGATACAAAATCAGGTAATAGGTAGAGTGTAGAATAAAGCTTAGTCATCCGTTGAAGATAAAAAAAAACTCTGATTTGAAACCAAACTGGATAACGAAACTTGAGAAAAAGTTTAAGTCTTAAACAAACTAGTGTGATCCTTATGAAGTTTTTGGTTCATCTTTGACATAAACTCTAATCCAAAGTTTCTTGAAACAAAACGACGCTATTCGCACAAAGCACGAAAATACATATATGATCTTGGTTAAATAAAAAGCGAGGAGTGATACAAAGGGTTCGATGTTTTTGACTTAGGATAATAGAATTTCTAAGCTTTGATACTAAACCTTAGTATTAGAAGCGACAGTTACCCCACGGAAACTAGCTTGACGGGATTTTGTGGGTGTAATCCGTTGAAAACCCTCAGGAGACAAAACTTCTCCTACTGGGGACACCTAAAGGTTTAACAGCTTGTTTCACGGGCTCAGTTCAATCGCGTTCCCTACGAAAATGAGGTTAGGAATTTTTGTTTTGCTCGAGACGAGCAAAAATGTAAGTTTGGGGGTATTTGTTCATCATGTAAAACTGCATTTCAATACCGCCTATTCGCTATCAATTTTGTGATATTCGGTACTATTAGCTCGTGTCTGCTCAATAAGTAAAGGGTACATGTATTAGTGACAAAACACGGGAAATACACTCAAAATGCATAGATACAACATTATGAGCTGGCACTGCAACTAGAACGGAAAACCGATCGGAATTCAAGGAGATTTTTTGAAACAAATCAAAAGTGCACAAATATTTTTCATGAAAATGGTCCAACATTTCCACAAGTGTGAACACACGAGTTTTTCAAGATGAATGCACCTTGGTGGTCAGAAGTGATATGGTGTGAACACATTTTAGCAAGTGGCATGCAAGTGGGCTTGAATAATGAGTGATTTTGAAAAGTTTTGATGTGATAGATGTTTAAGATATATTTTTCCCTCCAAGACTCCAGATTGTATCTCCTTAACATTTATACAAAATTGTAAATACAGAGAGATGATGTTGATGATTGAAGATCACAGAACCAAAATGGGCCCCACACTCTGCCACTTGGCCGCCGGTTTATGCAAAGTAGCTGCAATTTGCGGCCCTCTCTTGCTCTGTTGGATCCATTTTTCTTCAGAGCATTAATCTTGACCACATCAACTCATTGTTATATGCAGCCTTTTCTTTTACAAGTTCTATAAATAGCAGATCAGTTTGTGAGAAAGGGATGTGCATTTTCACTACTTGTAAACACTTTTGATAAAATTTTGTCGTTCTTGTGATTGGATTGAGTTCTTTGCCTTCCTATGGTCTTGTAACTTCTATATTTGAACGTGCAAGATCAGATTTTGGTAATTGAAATCATTTGCTTGTTGTTGGATCCCATATCAATAAAGCTTCATTGAGTTCAATTGTGCTTCTTGTATCTCTTCTTTCTTTTTCTTGCATTTTTCTCTATATGTTATTTGTTTATTTGTGTTTATTTTATCATGATATGTGAGTGGTATTTACTTAAGCAATGGTGAGATAGGTTGATGAATGGCTTGCCTTCCAATCCCCCATTCTTGATTCTTAGCACTAATTGAACTTATTTTCTTAATGTATACAATATTATTGTGTTATTACTTGATAGGATATGTTGTTTTGAATGGTTGCAAATCAACCTTTAACACATATCCTATTATTTTTTTACAAATCATTTTTGTTGCATTAAGAATTGAAGTAGAAAGGAGGGTAAAATTTAGCTAAGTGTAGTGAACTAGCTAGATAGGACATGTAGCCACACAAGCATATATCCTATACTTGCTAACTTCAATTAGCTCATTTCATCTAAAAACCTTAAAATTTGTTGTTTATTTTGTTTCGATTTTGATATCGTATCCTAAACGATTTTTTGTAATCGGTTTAGATGCGGCATGCTTGTTAAAGTCAAATAGAAACTAGAAATGGATTTTGAATCAAGATTGAGAGTTTGGGGTATTGCCATAAGTCAATTTTACCAAACCTTAGCCTATGTTTTCCGTATATATCATTTTATTCTTTACATTGCATTCTTTGTATAAAAACGTGACAAACTCAACTTTAAACATTTGTTTCTAACTCAAAAGAACGTCATGATATCCATTCCCTGTGGATTGACCCGTACATGCCGGATTGCGTCAACGCACAGTGCACTTGTGGTATTTTATAATTCGAGAATCACTTCTTGCAAAACTTTTAATCAAAAACTGACATATCCGATATTGAACCATATCCTTTTTAAAAGCACGACATCGTGAATCTCCAACAACTATATAATTGTATCTATGTTCTAAATCAAACACAGTTTTTAATGTACAAAATACATGCAAGAGGAAGACTTCAGATATGAATGAAGAATACTTGTGGCATTGTAGACTTGGTCATATCAATGAGAAAAGGCAAAGTTACATAAGGATGGATATTTAGATCTGTTCGAATTTTCATCCTATGAAACTTGTTAGTCCCGTCTCAAAGAAAAGATGACCAAAACTCCGTTTACGGGACACGGAGAGAGGACAACAAAGCTCTTGGACTCATACACAATGATGTGTGTGTTCCAATGTCTACACATGTAAGGGGTGGGTTCTCGTACTTCATTACATTCACTAATAATCTTTCTAGGTTCGGATATGTGTTTCTTTTGGAACACAAATCTGAAGATTTTCAGAAATTCAAACAATATAAGAATGAGATAGAGAACCATATAGACAAGAGTATCAATGTCCTGCGATCTGATTAAGGAGGTTAATACTTGAGCACAGAATTCCTTGATACCTAAAAGAGAATGGTATTCTCTCTCAGCTTACTCTTCCGTATACATCACAACATAACGACGTATCGGAGCGGAGGAATCGTACCCTTATGGATATGGTTCTCTCCATGATGAGTATTACTGAGTTATCTCTTTCATTCTGGGGATTTACGCTTGAGACAACGACATATTTATTGAATTATGTTCCTTCCAAATCTGTGCCTAAGACTCATATGAAATATGGAGTGGAAGGAAATCGTATCTTAAGCGATTTAAGATATGGGGTTGTCCGGCCTTTGTAAAAACATAAAATCCATACAAACTACTGGCACGATCAGTTCTAAATAAGTTTGTGGGATATCCAAAACATTCACCAGGATATCTGTTCTACCACACCGAGGAACAGAAGGTGTTTGTTGCTCACCACGCCACTTTTTTAGAAAGGAAATTTCTTTCAAAAGAAATTAATGGGAGCACGGTAGAACTAGAAGAACTTCAAAAACCATAGGCTTTAACTGAAGAATTGGAAAAACAACATGATTCGATAGTCCCGGATGAACCCTGGCCACTTTGCAGAACTAGTAGGATTTCTCATCCACCCAAGAGATACTACGATTTTCTTATGGAAGGGAATCGAAAGGATTGCATCTTGGAAGAAAATGATCCTACTAGTTTCGAGCAGATCATTTCCAATAGGGACTTTATGAAAAGGCCGGATGATATGCGATCCGAAATGGAGTCCATGTACACCAACAAAGTTTGGACTTTGGACATTGCACCTCCAGGGGTAAAACCCATCGACTGTAAGCGGATCTTCAAAAAGAAGAATGGTATAGAAGGACATGTGGAGACTGTTCCCCCTAAAATAATAATAAACAATAACCCATGGGAGTTAAGTCCATATGCCAAAAAGATGGGCGCTGCAAAAAAGCATACACTAACGATTCCTGACGCTGCACCAATTTTTGAAGTCCTCGCTTCTTTGATAGCTTAAACTATATTTGGAAAAATATTTTTCCTATGTTTTTCAAATAGAAAGAATAAATCTGGTTAACTAGAAAATTTCCAAATAAAAGATTTAAATATATAGCTTAAGCTATTTAAAATATTCCCTATCTTTTTAAAATAGAAAGATAATTTTGTTAATAAGAGATAAAATCTTTTATATTTTTCTAAACAAAGAAAAATATAAACTTTATCAACAAGGACCCTCGAATTTATAATCAAACGGTGTTTAAGCACCCGGACTAATATTAGCTCTTGTCATATTTACTTTTGAAATAAAAGAATCAATTGAATATCTTATTTAAATAAGAAAGATATTAATCATATCAACAGATAACCCTTGAATCAATAATCCAACAGTGCTTAAGCACTCGGGCTTGATCTTAAGATCAATTAGAGAAATCTCAAAGAGACACTGTCTTTACTTGCCCAACAGTATTCACACCCTATATAAAAGAACCTAGAGGTCAAGAAAAAGATATATAATACCCCCATAAGCTTGATCAGAAACTTAAGTTCTTTGCAATCACAGCTCTTGTCTTCTTCCTCACCGCCATCAATCAAGGTGAGAAAAAGAGAACGATCTTCATGATATAATAGGCTTAGCTTCATCCATGAGAAGGTTAACCTTTATATTCAGAACTTAAGTTCTTTCCGATGATCTTAAGATCTCTATATCAAATTTTGCCTCGAGAAAACTTAAGTTTTCATTAGAGGGATTCCTTTGATATTAAGATCTAGGGTTTGAGAGAAGAATTGAACCCCCGGATAAAAATATAATGATGATGGACAAGGAAATTTAAATTTCTAAAGAGCATATATATATATATATATATATATATATATATATATATATATATATATATATATATATATATATATATATATATATATATAAAGAAGAGAGGCTCCAGCACACAAAAGTTGCAATCTTGATGTCATTAATAGCCAAAATAGCCGTTAATAGAAGCTTAAGCATCATGAAACTTAAATTTCAAAAGGACAGAGATTAATCTCTATGAGAAACTTTAAGTGGCCATGCGCCATAGGTATATGCGCCAATGTGTATGCGTCACATAGAGATGCGCCAAAATGAAGGGCATGCGCCAATATGAAGGCCATACGCCAATAAAGGTCATGAGCCAATGAAGATATGTTCCAATATGGGCATATGCGCTAGAGACCAAAAGTCGAAAGCATGCGCCACAACCTATGAGCGTTAATATTTAATGTGTCAGAGACAAAAAAGTCATATCCATGCGCCAATACCCATTGTATACATGGCATGCACCAAACTTCTAATGCGCCAATGATTTAATATGCCACAAACCCATATACTTTTGTCTGTATGACACGTGGCATGTGTCAGAACTTCTGGGTGTCAGTATATATGTTCAAGAGCCAATTTTTAGTCCAAATTGACTAAGTGCTATAAATCTTAAGCATCTATGATACTCCTTGAGCCCATATGCTCATATATTTTAAGTTGATCTTAATCTAAAACAAGATTAACGGCCCTTAAACATATTTCCTAATTCTATATTAGTCCCATATACGACTAATGATCCTTAGACATATACCTTGAACTGATGGAACATATGACCAAGGTTCACCCCAAATCTATTATAAACGGATTTGGACTATTGCGCCCTATGAGCGACGATATATATTAGCCTCCATATACAATCTGAGGATAACCCCAAAACAAACAAACAACAACACGACACATGAAGATTTTTGGAGTAAAGAAAGTTGTTATCGCTTGGCGATAACGTAATTAATTGTAAGGGCTTGCGCATGCAGGAAAAGGCATCCCTAAAATAAATTTAAAAGAACCCCTCCTCATTGAATGGGAATATGATAAGTCTGCTACAATGGTCGTATCTATCCAAACCTCCGATATACGGTGACATAAATCAACTTGGTATTTTCTGAAAGGTGGATGGATATGTTCTATATAACATCTGCCCCCAGATTCAGGCTGGACGCGCTCCCCGTTTCTTGGTCTAGTTTTCACGGTAAATAGATTGCGGCACGCCCGGTGGGACCTTTTTCTCTTTCCACTCCACACTTCGTGTGTCGTGTTTCTTGCGAAAAAAATCATGGTATATATGTTTATGGTTGCCTTTGGGTCTTGAAGCTGGAGTTTCGTCTCTATATAGAGATCAATGGCTTTCTCTTCCGCTAACTGCCAGTTGTTTACCGTCGAAAACAGAGACGAATTGGGATATAACGTCTTACCTGAATTTGGGGGAAGATACTATATGCAACATATTCATCCACCTTTCTGAAAATACCAAGTTGATTTATGTCACCGTATATGGAGATTTGGATGGATGCGACCATTATAGCAGGCTTTATCAGATTCCCCCTCATATGTGAGGGGTTTTGATTGTGGGGATTCTTTTTCCTGCAAGCGCAAGCCCCTGCAATTAATTATGTTATCGCAAGGCGATAACAAATTTCACCTTCTCCATGGATATCACTTCGTGTCATGTTATATTTTGTTTATTATGGGGTTGCCCTTGGATTGTATACGGATACTAATTTTTTTGTCGTCCGTAGGGCGTGGATTAGTCCAAATCTGTAAATCTCATATTTGAGATTGAACCTAAGCTATATCTGCCATCAATTCAGAGGTTTAAGGATCATTAATCTTGTTTTAGACTAAGATCGATTTAAAATATGGTTAAGGACCGTTAATCTTGTTTTAGATTAAGGTTGACTTAAAACGTATGAACATACGAACTTGATTGATTTTTTTTAAATCAAAGAAGTTTACACCTTGAGGGACTTAGTCTATTTTGGACTAAACATTGGTCTTCATATTTATCCAACAGTGCAAAGTATTAGGCCATATATTTTGTTTTGGGCTTTACATAAGCCAACGGTGCTAAGCACTGGGCCCAGAAGCTTAAACTTCAACATAGAATATAGTATTCTTCATGCTTCATTGCTCATGTGATATCACGTGATGACAGTCTTTTTAACATCAGGCACTCACGTGGATATCACATGAAAAGCCAAGTTTTCCTCTAGCTTCACACGTTCACGTGTTCAACACATGAGCAGTGCTAAGCACTAACTCATATAGCGCTCATGTGGATTTCACGTGAGCCACTGTCGTCAAATGCTCACATGGATATCACGTGAGGCAGTCTGCATGGCCTCTGGATGCTCACGTGTATGTCACGTGAAGCACTTCTATTTTGGGTGTTCAAACGCCTTTCACGTAAGCCGCTTCTGTTTGCTTTTCTTCTCAGTGCTTATGTGCATATTGTTGGATATAGTGCCCTCTAAGTCAATTATTAGATCACAGGCACGTGATTGCAATGATTGAGGGATGACCTATACCGGTAGGACAGGCTTAATCGAGATGATAGTATGCTATCTGGTTTTCCTTTATCATCGTGTACATACTTTAGGTGACATTACAGATCACTATTACACGTTAATAGAGCCCTTAGGATTCTTGCTTGACTACCAGCAGTATGATGGCGATCATATACGTGAGAGTTGGGTAGTCTATAAGCACATCCTTAAAGTGTCCCTAGTCGTGGGAGTTTCGAGACTGGGCATCGATACTCCATGGTAGACTAGTGTATATGGATCGAGACCCCGACGAAGGGCGGTGGCTGGTCTCACAAGCCATTGGTGTCAGTTGGTTCACCTTAGATAGTATACAGGTGCTCATTGGGTTATGAGCACACCGGACGGACTCGCCGAGAACATGCTAGTTGGTATTATACATAGTGTCAGATAGCAGTTCCCTGGTGACATGCGTACAGGTTAGTCTATCGATCTGAGATCGTCATTTGATTCGTGTGAGTTCCCATTGTGCTTTGATTACTACCCTACCACTACTCAAAAGAGTCGTGCAAACATGTTTTAGTTGGGTACAGTCCCGAGCCACATGGAGGCAGTGAGCGGATCGGCAGGGGATTCGTCTCTCCCGATATTGGGGGTGAGATCGCGCTGTGTTTAGGAGAGCCATTACACAAAGTCCTTGGCCAAGGCAAGTGAGATTTACTGGTAGGTATTCCAGTAGTTTCTCAGGGTGTTCTGGACTACACTCCGACACGACTTATACCGCTATTGGGGGTCTGACGTTTACCAGCCCCCTAGGCCCGATATGCGATACTCATAGACGAACGGACCGGACTGTATAGATATTGTCACTGACAGGCTCAGTAGGGTTTCAGGATGAGTTCGCTCATCGGCCTCCCTTTTAGTCAATACATGGGTAGCCGTTATGTACAGCTAGTGCCACTGACGTGCTTGTGGTTAAACCCACTGGCAGCGTATTGACGAGTCTTTAGAGCCCCCCAAAGAAAGTTTTGCTAGTTCGGACGAAACGTTGTAGAGGACGTATGGTTTTATGGCAGGGTTCGATCATATACGTGCACTTGTGCACGGATCATGATCGGACGGATCATACTAGTGGGCTTTGGTTTAAGCCGGATCCTAGTATTAGATTGTTGGATTACTTTCGTCTCGTAGTATTCGTATTCAGTCGGAATACAGATGCGGGCATGTATATAAAGATGATGGGTATTCTTGTGATCCGTCACGAGTTTACTTTAGTTGATGCCATTTCTTTTTGTTGGATTAAACATTTAGTTTAAATGTTTAGTGGAGGAAAATGTGAGTGCAAGTTTTGTCCATATGCATCATTTCATGTCACATGTACATGGTGACTCATGGTCTTGGTTCATGTGACCATTTATTGTGACATGGATTGATTTCTTGAGTTTGTTTTTGTTTGTGTGGGATATTTTAGAGAGAGAGAGGGTTGTTTTTAGCCATGGGATTATTCTCTTGAGTGATATATATGCTCTCAAAATATCTCACACAATTAACACAAAACATTTTCTTCACTTGCTTCTCTTTCTTGAGCTCACCTCTTCCTCCATGGGCATCTTCTTCAACCTCCACCCATCCCTCTCATGAGTTGAGAATCCATAGGTGTTTTGAGACAAAGTAATCACACACTATCTTTACTTCATCTTGGACATGTCGGCTAGCAAACTTCATGTCCTAATTGCTTCGGTTTTGAAGCGAGAGCCCGTATAAAGAATCTTTGACGTGGTGCCATTTCGACGAGCGAGATCGGAGAGCGAACTTCGTTGGAGCAGCCGCGGGAAGCTTGGGATGGTGGCTAAGGACCGAAGGACACGGATCGATCGGTATAGTCATTCTAACATCTTTGTAGTTAGCTAGTATAGAGTTAATGGAACGATCCGGGTGAAAGACTGCGTTAGCGCCAGTTTATAAAAGTTTTTGTTCCGCGTTTGGCCTCGGATTGATGGCCGGGGCGCTACCGTAGACTTACATGGTATCAGAGCCATGCCATTAACCCATACTAGCTTGTTCTAACATATTTAAAATATCGATCGACCGAATTTTCTAAAACCGCAATTCCGATCTTTACGTTTCTGCCGAATTTTTGAAGTCGTCTAAAAATTATTTTGGGTATATCAGAAAATCATGCAGGCTTTTTTAAGACCCTGGAAGAAATTTGAGAGCACGTTTTGACCATCACACCGTGGAACCGCGGCCAAACCATTGTGTTTGCTATGGTTGCGCGGCGGTATGGTGGACACAGTGCACCATTTTTCTTCTGGGTGTCTTTTATATGGAATAGTGGTTTCTGAGATGTTTTGTTTTGGCCCAGATTCGTTTGAGTACTGGATTTGCACTTGGGGCCATTTAGGGAAGTTTAGTCGATCGAAATTTTAAAAACGTTAGTTTAACAGCATTTACATTACTATCTGCGACCGTGAATGTCATTAGAGCGGTATAACTCGTCTAATTGCTATATGTCCTTTTAGACGAGTTTACGAACGTGACATTCATGTTGATGTTCTGTGTTGTGCTGTGATGTTGCGGATTGTCGTAGTGGATAGCTTGGGTGCAATGTTAGTGCAGTTTAGTTTTATTTGTATATTTGATATCACAGGGCGAGCGTCCGACATGTGGATTGCCGTCACTGCCTGTTTGTATATTATTCTTTTGGGGCACGACCGGGTTGAGGTCGATGTACCCGTTGTATATATTTTCTTTTCTGTACTAGGATTACCCCGCGGTGGAATGCACGGATAGCCGGGTTCTAGAGGGCAACGGGCCCGCATCTCATGGCTTTGAGATGGTGGGGGCTTCACTCTAGAATTGGCGGGCTATTCGCCTCACTCGTAGGGGGTACAGGTTGACCCAAGGAGGGGTGCTTAAGTTACCGGATTCCGTAAGTGCTGGGTGTCCCATTCACTTTGATGAAGGAGGCTGCATCGCTTCTGGTTTTTGCGGGTAACTTTCCGCGCCCGTAGGGGTCTAGGTTTTCATTGCACAAGCTATCCACACGACCAGGGGAACGTCGGGTTTCACTTGCGGCTCAAAGGAAACCCGAGGCTCCCAGATTATCTGTATTGTTCTGTGATACTTATTACTTTTCTGTGATGTTGCATTTATCACGCCTGGAGCGATTATTATATATTTATATATATACTAGTAGATGTATATGTTTTACACCCGCGCTAGTCCATTCCCCGCTATGTCATTAGTTAAGTAACCTAACGGATGATGACGGGACCCAGTGGCGAATGCAAATGGCATATACGCACATCATATTTTCGTTCTTTTTGGTGTGATTAATTGATGGGACTGCGTTGATTCGGATCAATGCAAGGATAACAAACCTATTCGATGTTGTTGGAACAATTTTCAAAAATATGTTATTACAAGGACGTTTTCTTTTGTTTTGCACAGTGGTATTCGGTTATGAATATCCAGCACCTCATTCGACGAGGCAAAGGCCGAGATCCCTTCATCGGGAGTGACCCCTTGGGCAGAATTATGCGTCAGGGTAATAACTTCACTATAGTCGATTACTTTTTGCTTTGCATCGTGGTATTCAGTTTATAATATCTTGCCCCTCATTCTACGGGGAAAGAGCCGAGACCTCTTCACCGGGAGTGACCTCTTTAGCAAAGGTTTTCGCCACTATACATTTGTAAAAATCTATCTGGTTCCTTCAACGATATCAAGTTCATTACGTTAAATTTTTTCGCCAAAAACCATTTGTAGCCTTCCGTCATTTCAGACGGGTAGCACTTAGTATTCATGCTATGTTTGTTGATCTTTGTCAAGGCATAGTGTATGGTAGCTGTTTTTTACCTTTCTGTTGCGTAGATAGATGCGTTGGTTTGGGACAGTCATACAGCCTTGTTGACCTTCGTCAAGGGCGAGTACAGATGGGTTCAAATTAACCTGGACAATGACGGGTAGAACTTGACATGTGACTTATGATTTATTGACCTTCGTCAAGGTCATAAGAGCATGGGGTAAAATCACATCGGGAGTTACAAACATACAGGAAACTAGCCAGGCATGCGCATACCTTTTAGAGTGTGATAACGTGAGTGGATTCCATCAGGTTATCATGCGATGATAGTTGGATCCCGATACCCACTGATGAGTTGGTTTACTCCTCGGGTGATTTTAGATGATCCCGACTAATTCTTCTTTCAGGTTTGGAGGAGAATTTGAGGATATAGTGGGAGACATCCTGATTAGATAAAGTGATTAACCATTCTGATCTAGGTTAGAGTGTACGCAGAGTGTTTCTTTTCTCTCTCTCTCTTTGGTAGCGACCATATCCCGACCCTAGACTATAACTCAGTGACCAAGTTAACCGAACTTTCTTAAAACACCGGCTATTGGATTGTCTGAGTTGCATACATTATTGTCACTCCTTCTTTTACCCTTTGCATTTCTCCAGAACACCCCGTATCACTACGAACATCCACTTCTATTGGATAAATCCATCGTACAGTTACATACGAACTCGAAGGAACTTGTTCCAGATTCGAGGATGGATTCTGGTTCTGGAGAGATTGAATATGACTATTCAGTTCTCTTTTCCTTTTACCTTCTCTCAAGTTATGAGGGCTCCTAGGATTAGGAGAGAGTACACCTATTGCGCTTATTGGATAGTCTTCTTCCAAACCATAGGCAGGTGCCAAAAGGTAGGGAATGAAGAAAACCAATTAGCCTAAGTTGGGTGTACAGAAGGTAATAAGTAAAGACAAAATAAAGGAATTAGAAAGAGGGCAAAGTAAATTGCGACTGCTATCATTCACGACCAAACCGCGTATTTCATCGCCGCTACTTCACCTTTGCTTTTCTCCGATTCAAGAGAAATAAAATAAGGTTTATTCAGTTGTCTTTTATCATCACCTTACTCTCAGGTTGTGAGTACTCCTAGGATTAGGAGAGTACACCTATTATGCTTATTGGACAGTCTTCTTCCAAATCATAGGCTGGTGCCGAACGGTAGGAAAGGAAGAAAACCATTTAGCCTAAGTGTGGTGTACAGAAGGAAATGAGTAAAAACAAATAAAGGGATTTGGAGTGATGGAAAAGAAATTTATGGTTATAGTTATGAATCTAGATAATGGAAGAGGCATTACTAGGAATACTCGGATACCCCTACGAAACACTTTAATGTTTCAGTTTCACTGTGCGTTGTTAATAGAAAACTGATTTCCCAATTAGATCCTTACTCCAGGGTATGTATTTACCAGGTATGATTCTCATATCTGTATGGTTTTACAGATGATGAGTGGGAGTAAGTTATTGGGAATTATGTGGTCATCCTAATTATATCGGAATTCGTTGTAATTGGTGATATTTGAGGAAATCACCTGGGTTTTTGCCGGACGACAAATATTTGGTTTTGAATATCCGTTGTTTTGCACCAATTTCAAACTGATATATTTGTACGTTTATTTTATAAAGTGAGATATAACTTTTGAAATTATGTCCATGATATTTACCTATATCAGTTGATGGTTAGGTAAGGAGCATTCAACAGCGGTGTAATTCTTCATAACCATAGTACAGTTTTCAACCTACGACACACATGGTTTGAGTTATTCAACTCAAGAGACTTATACAAAGTATTGTATGTTGTCCAGTATCCATTAGGACAAAGGGGTTGGTCCTCGTACTATATTCTGTTTTCTTGTGACTTCTCAAGTTTTAGACAAGTGTTTCATAGAAACACAAGGTCCAAGTTTTGAGAAGTTATAGGTACAAGAATAAAGCAAAGAACCAGGTGTCGCAAGTATCAGGATTCTTCAAGGTAATCAAAGATGTAAATACTTGTGTTTGGTATTCAGTTGATAGTAATGGTTTTGAGAACTTGTTTCTCTTTCAGGTTACTCATATCTGGATGCATTTCTAAGTTGAGTAATGCTGTTCGGCCTCTCTCCATTTAGTTGACATGCACTGGAGACAGCTGCATGATTTGAATCTGGTTCCAATTAAATCAGTGCCTCTGGTTCTATATTGTATATAGAATAGATTATATCTTAACGATGTTAAGGTATATGGAGTTGTCCGGCTTATGATTAAAACCAGACTCTGGATAACTCAAGGAACGTTTCTGTAATGGCTGTTTGTGGGTTAACTCGGGCTTTGACGAGGGTTAATTTTCCACCATCTGGAAGATCAATAGTGATATTGTTCTTGACTCGCCACAGTTTCAGTAAAATGGATTTTTTTTTCCGGAAAACAGTAGTGGGAGTATGGTAGAACTGGAAGTGATTCCAGAACCACAGATGATTACTGAAAATTTAATAGGACCAAAAGATTCAATCAGGTTTAACATTCCATTAGCCACTCCGCAGATATGGTGGGTAATCTCAGGCGCCCGAGAGGTACTTGGGTATCCTCAAGGATGGTGACAGGGATGTTCTTGTTTATCCAGACAACACTACTGTTGTTCTAGACTATGAGACTCGGCAGGAGGATGAGTATAGCATCATTCTAAACTATCTTTAGAAGTGCACGAGTATATGACTCTGCCAGAGTGTTGTTGTAGTCAGTGGGAGCAGCGGAAGCATAGTGGACAAGTAACTTATGTTTATTTATAGACTAAAGTAGATATAGAGGAGATAGATCATCTATTTTTGATGTGACAGTCATAGGTTTTGACTTCATCAGAATAGGGGATGAATTTCTTAAGAAGGTAGTAGGGTGTGATGTCTTGGTATTTGGATGACATACACATAGTAGGAAGTGAAATTCCTATACTACGATCGGTTATACTGTGGTTGTCACACAGTGGTTTCTCCATATAGGTTATGGATATAATATCAGGCATTCTGGTTACTTGATCTATGGTTTTAGATCTAGATTTGGGTAGTTTCCTAATCTGGGTACTTTGACAGTATTCCAAAGGTGTTTTAGAATGGACGACTCCTTGCATGGTGGTGAACTTGCAGGTGATGGAGTCACCCTCTCTGAAGATGTATTACAGACTAAAGGGGAGAGGAAAGTGCATGATTGGCATATCACTTGCTTAGGCAATTGAGTCAATCATGAGATGTTAAGTACTACACCAGATGTTGTTTTTGCACTAGATGCAATAAGTTGATATATTAATCCAATCCTGGAGGAATGTTCGGAAGCAGTTTTAGAACATAAGTGAATGTTCTAGGGATAAGATAACAACAGCCTCTTTCGGGAGACAGTTATCATTCCAAGCTTCCAAGGTGACCTGGATGACAGAGAGACTGTCAGAGTTATAGTTTTCCCTCTGACGAGGGGCAGTAGTTTGGACAGGTGGCCGAAGCGGATACTAAGGGAGGCATGGCGCAGGATGCTGATTAAATTCAGTTGACGATACAGTCTAAGAAGCTTGCTGGATTTGGAGTTCTTTGTGAACTGGGTCCCATCAGATATCTAGACATATTCTAAGACAGGTATTACTCATTTCGGGAGATGGCTTTCTCCGTGAACTTGAGATAAAGAGAGATATAGAAAGAAACATCAGAGCGGATCCACTCACTAAGGCTATTTCTCGAAAGCAATAGTTTCACAAACAAGCTTTGTGAAACTGATTAGTAGAGAAGTTGGGTATTCGGTGTCACACGGGCTGTGAGTATGCAACATCGTAATAATTAGCCTTTAGTGCAAGTGGGAGATTGTTGGATATAGTGCCCTCAAAGTCAATTATTGGATCGCAGGCACATGATTGTAATTATTGAGGGAGGACCTATACCGATAGGACAGTCTAACTCGAGATGATAGTATGCTATCTGGTTTTCCTTTATCATCGTGTATATACTTTAGGTGATATTACAGATCATTATTACAAGTTGATAGAGCCCTTAGGATTCTTTCTTGACTACCAGCAGTATGATGGCGATCATATACGTGAGAGTTGGGTAGTCTATAAGCACATCCTTAAAGTGTCCCTGGTCGTGGGAGTTTCGAGACTGGGCATCGATACTCCATGAGTAGACTAGTGTATACGGATCGAGACCCCGACTAGGGGAGGTGGCCGGTCTCATAAGTCATTGGTGTCAGTTGGTTAACCTAAGATAGTATACAGGTGCTCATTGGGTTATGAGTACACCGGACGGACTCGCCGGGAACATGCTAGTTGGTATTATACCTAGCGTCAGATAGCAGTTCCCTGGTGACATGTGTACAGGTTAGTCTATCGACCTGAGATCGTCATTTTTCTCGTGTGAATTCCTACTGTGCTTTGATTACTACCCTACCACGGCTCAAAGGAGTCGTGCAAACATGTTTTGGTTGGGTACAGTCATGGGCCACATGGAGGCAGTGAGCGGATCGACAGGGGATTCGTCTCTCCCGGTATTGGGGGTGAGATCGCGCTGTGTTTAGAAGAGCCATTACACGAATTCCTTGGCCAAGGAAAGTGAGATTTACTGGTAGGTATTCCAGTAGTTTCTCAGGGTGTTCTGGGCTACAGTCCGACACGACTTATATTGCTATTGGGGGTCTGACGTTTACCAGCCCCCTAGGCCCGATATGCGATACTCATAAACGAACGGACCAGACTGTAAGGATATTGTCACTGACAGGCTCAGTAGGGTTTCAGGATGAGTTTGCTCATCGGCCTCTCTTTTAGTCAATACATGGGCAGCCGTTACATACAGCTAGTGCCACTGACGTGCTTGTGGTTAAACCCACTGCCAGCATATTGACGAGTCTTTAGAGTCCCCCACAGAAAGTTTCGCTAGTTCGGGCGAAAAGTTGTAGAGGCCGTATGGTTTTATGACAGGGTTCGATCATATACGTTCACTTGTCCACGGATCATGATCGGACAGATCATACTAGTGGGCTTTGGTTTAAGCCGGATCCTAGTATTAGATTGGTGGATTACATTCGTCTCGTAGTATTCGTATTCAGTCGGAATACAGATGCGGGTATGTATATACAGATGAGGGGTATTCTTGTGATCCGTCACGAGTTTACTTTAGTTGATGCCATTTCTTTTTGTTGGATTAAACATTTAGTTTAAATGTTTAGTGGAGGAAAATATGAGTGCAAGTTTTGTCCATATGCATCATTTCATGTCATATGTACATGGTGACTCGTGGTCTTGGTTCATGTGACCATTTATTGTGACATGGATTGATTTCTTGAGTTTGTTTTTGTTTGTGTGGGATATTTTAGGGAGAGAGGGCTGTTTTGAGCCATGGGATTATTCTCTTGAGTTTGATATATATGCTCTCAAAATATCTCACACAATTAACACAAAACATTTTCTTCACTTGCTTCTCTTTCTTGAGCTCACCTCTTCCTCCATGGGCATCTTCTTCAACCTTCATCCATCCCTCTCATGAGTTGAGAATCAATGGGTGTTTTGAGACAACGTAATCACACACTATCTCTACTTCATCTTGGACATGTCGGCTAGTGATCAGTCGAAAATATTGCATTTTTAACACATCAATTTCCCTACTATTTGCAATCATCTAAAGGTGTTCGGTATGAATATAGCACATATTAGCAATTCGTTTGTAAAATACCAAATAACATGTGTTATAGATTATAACCGGCATTTTGAGGGAAATTGAGTGTTTATTATTGCACGCATGATCTTTTGTATATCGCAACACCTGTCTCGAGATTATGTGCAGGAAATTCTCCAGGTAAA
The DNA here is from genome assembly GCA_030015575.1 of Agapanthus africanus. Classification (NCBI taxonomy): domain Eukaryota; kingdom Viridiplantae; phylum Streptophyta; class Magnoliopsida; order Asparagales; family Amaryllidaceae; genus Agapanthus; species Agapanthus africanus. The sequence goes on along the minus strand of JASDDO010000024.1, from coordinate 192,396,443 downwards.
GAGCCGGAATCATAAAAGTGCTGATAAAAATACACCAAGTCCAAGACTTTTGATCTGGCAGTAAACAAGAAAGTATAAAAATATTCCATACATCATAAACGTACCATGAGGCCAACACAATTCAGCACTGAAAATTCCATGCACCAAACCCATCAAACGGCCGCGGATCCGTGGCCGAGTCGGCTGATCCACCGCGGATCCACGACCGATCCGACTCGTTGGCGGCAACATTCTTCCCGAGGCTTCTCTACTCAACCTCCACCCATCCCTATCATGAGTTGAGAATCCATGGGTGTTTTGAGACAAAATAATCACACATTATCTCTACTTCATCTTGGACATGTTGGCTAGCAAACTTCATGTCCGAGTTTCTTCGGTTTTGAAGCGGGAACCCGTATAAAGAATCTTTGACGTGGTGCCATTTCGATGGTGGCTAAAGACCGAAGGACACGAATCGATCGGTATAGCCATTCTAATATCTTTGTAGTTAGCTAGTATAGGGTTAATGGAACGATCCGGGTGAAAGAATATGTTAGCGCCGGTTTATAAAAGTTTTTGTTCCGCGTTTGGCCTCGGATTGACGGCCGGGGCGCTACCGTAGACTTACACATATCGTGTGAGCCACTGTCTTTATAAGGGCTCACATGCTTTTCACGTGAGACTCTGTTTCCTTAGGTGCTCACATGCCTTTAACATGAGACTCTGTTTCCTTGGGCGTTGACGTGTCTTTCATGTGAGCCTCTCATTTTTGATTTGTTCTTTAGCACTCACGTGCATATCACGTGAGGTGCTTGTTTACCGCCGAAAGACCGGATTGAGACGTTGGGACGTCTAGCCTGAATTTTGGGGCAGATACTATTTGGACTTATCCATCCACCCCTCCAAAGATACCAAGTTGATTTATAGCACCGTATATCGGAGGTTTGCATAGACGTGACCGTTGTAGCAGACTTTATCAGATCCCCCCTCATTTGTGAGGGGTTTTTTGATTGCGGGGATGCTCTTCCCTGTAGGCGCAAGTCTCTACAGTTAATTACGTTATCGCGTTGCGATAACCACTTTCTTCTGCTCCGGAAGTTCACTTCGTGTCGTGTGTATTTTTGTTTATTTTAGTTTCCCGTGGATTCTATACGGAGTCTAGATTATGTCGTCACCCGTAGGGCGTGGATTAGTCTAAATCCGTACATTTTAGATTTGGGATTGGGTTTCGAACTTAGGTTATATATTCCTCTAGTTCAAAAATATTTGTTTTATTTAAGGACCATTAATCTAGTTTAAGATTAAGATCAACTTAAATATATGAACATTTGGGCATAAAGATCAATTTAGCAACATTTAAGGATCATTAAATTTTATTAAGATCCAACAACAGAGCATTTGGGCTCAGCTGCAAGAAAACTTCATAGACTTAGCCAATTTGGGCTTGATCTGCTCAGTCTTTTCTTCTTTCTCTTTCTTATTCAAAAGCGCTAAGCACTTATTTGGGTTCTATTTGCTCAGCCTTCTTCCTTTTATGCAGAAGTGCTAAGCACTTGTTTGGGGCTTTGGCGCTCACATGTGTATCATGTGAAGCACTCAGTCATGCGTGCTGCTCAATCAATGCTAAGCATTTTAGTCATTTTGACATAATATATAGTGCTAAGCACTTTTATATAGCGTCCACGTGAGGAGCACATGCGGTGCTATCTTATTTTATTTTGTTGGGCGTTCACGTGTGTTTCAAGTGAGGCATTGGGCGCTGCCCAATCAGTGCTAAGCACTCAGCCGTTTTGGCTGCATATGAAGTGCTAAGTACTTTACTCAACGCTCATGTGTATTTCACTTGGGCGCTCATGTGATTTTCGCGTGAGGCGCTGAGTCCTTTGTTGGGGGCGCTCACGTGAGAAGCACGTGTGGCGTTAAGTTTTTTCTTTTTTTAGAGATTGAATCTCTTTTAATGGCATTTTGACCATTAATGATCACCAAGATATTTGTTTTTGAAGATCTGAGATCAAGTTTCATTAAGAACTAAATTCTTATGCTTTTTTTCTTTATAAGAACTAAGTTTCCTTTCAGGGTTAAACCCTATTTTCAGAGGAATTAAAGTCCCAGAAGATAGGTTCTTTTTCTTTCCTTTTAACCTAGTTCTTTTCCCCTAAATTTTGAGTTTGAAGAAAAGAATCTCCCTGATGGGAATTGAATTCTCAACTTGTGGGGAGATTTGCTTTGCAAGTCTCAAATCAGAAGAAGAACTAAGTTCTTGTATGAAAGATTAAACCCTTGTTTCCGTTTATATTAGGCAAACGAGATATTTTAATCTCTTCTTTTTCTTTACCTAGAGTTTGAAAAGAGGAAGATCTTCTTCTTCTTTTGAGAATTAAATTCTCTGTTTTTTTTGTGGAAACTTATGGGTTCAATCCTTTATATCTGTGTGGTATCCTCTGAGACTTGAAGTCTTAGGTCTTTTATATAGTAGAGGCAAATTTGTTAATCAGTTTGAGAAAATCTTTCATTTGAGAGATACCAATTGATTTAATTGGTCTCAAAATTTGTTCGGGGGATTTTACCCACCGTTGGATCTTTGATCCAGTGATTTTTGTTTCACAGACTATGTTTTCTTGTTTTTAACAAGATTAGGAAAATATTTTCCCATTTACAGAATTTAATTCTGTCAAGCAATGATTTTTAATCACCATTAGATTTTTAATCCAAGGATGCTCGGTTTAACAGAGCACAATCTTTCTTTGTTTAGAAAGATTGGGGAAATATATTCCTAAAATATAATTTTAATTCTATTATTGGATTTTTGATCCAACCGAGAATATCTTTCTCACTTAGAAAGATTAGGGAGATATTTTCTCCTAATAAAATTTAATTCTATCATTTGATGATTTATCATCACCACTGGTTCTTTGATCCAACGGCTCTATTTAACAGAGAACATCCCAATTTTAGGGAAGTAATTCTCATGTAGAATTTAATTCTACCTACTTTAGCTTGGACGTCAGCGCTCACGTGTTGTGCATGTGGGCGCTACTTAAGAATTTAATTCTTATATGTGACAGGTGCTCCTGTGCTTTGCACATTGGCACTCATGTGAACTTCACGTGCGGTGCCACTATAGGCACCGGCGCTCTCGTGGAGAGCACTTGAGACACTGTCTCATTGGAATTTTAATAGAACTTAGCTCTTATTATTATGTCTAATTATTAGGGGAACATGTTTCTTGCTTAGAGATTTAATCTCTGTTTATTTTTGAAACTTAATTTTTAGAGAAGCTTAAACTTCTGTTAATTGTATTTTGACCATTAACGATCACCAAGATCGATATTTGGCTATCTAGGATTAAGGGAAAGACGGTTCTTTAAGAACTTGAAGATCTTGTTCATATAAGATATAAGTATTTGAAGGAACTAAGTTCCTGGAGTATAAACTCCATCTTTTTCATTCTTCTCTTTCTTTATGATGATGGGAAAACATCAAAGTTTTTCTATGGATCTTAAGTTTAAGATCAAGATCTCTTTATGAGAAGTAAATTCCCTTTTTGTGGACGACTTGTCTTATGGATCTTAGATCCATAAAAAGAACTAAGTTCTTTGAAGGGTTAAATCATGTTTTATAGGCGTAATAGGTAAAAGGAGGTATATTTCTCCCTTGTTTTACCTAGAGTTTGAGAGGTTGAAGAATTACATTCTCGGTTTTTTGTGGAAACTTATGGGGGGTCTATTTTATGTTAGATTTAATCTCTTAGGTCCTTTATATAGAAGAAGAGAAAAAATCAATTTGTTTGAGTAAATCTCTCATTGAGAGATCTTGATTGATTTTATAATCAATCAGAGATATTTAAATCACCGTTGGATCTTTTGATCCAACGACTTTCTGTTTAACAGAGTATATATTTCTTGTTTGTTTAACAAGATTAGGAAAATATTTTCCTGACATAGAATTTAATTCTATCTTATGATTAATTGGTGATTTTTAATCACTGTTGGATTTTTGATCCAAAAGCTCTTTATTTAACAGAGTAGATATTTCTTATTTAAGAAAGAGAAATATTTTCCCATATAGAATTTAATTCTACCTAAAGCGAAACGTTCCGACATTGGGCACCAACGCTTACGTGCTTTTCACGTGATTGCTCACGTGTTTATGATGTGGGTGCTGTGATGCCGGTACTCACGTGTTTAACATGTGGGGGCTGCTATATGATTTAATCCTAATTGCAGCATGTGCTCACGTGCTTTGCACGTGAGTGCTCACGTGTTTATCATGTGGGGGCTGCTCTCTATTTTTTTTAAGGGAACAAAAGTAAGGTTTGAGCCAAAAATTTTGGCGGGAACAAATGTCCCCCACTACTTTGCCCAGGTAAATATGTACGTGGATTAAGTAGTGCAAAGTAATGCATCGCCAGAGATTTGAATGTTTATGAAACAGGTTTAGATCCTTGTCGCCCAAGGCTTTTTTCAATCTTTATGAGCCGTGAGGGTCTCACAAAGGTATTTCTCCCTACGAGTCGAGAAGATCTTGTAGGTGTATATTCTCCTAAGGAATCGTAGGGATCTTTAAGTGTCTTTTTTTCTTATAAGTTGTAAGGATCTTACAAGAGAGTTTTCTTCTCACAAGTCAAGAGGACATGCAAGTGGCTTCTTTTCCTTATTGGTATCTTGGTTGGCTAATGGAGAATGACTTTAATGCAATTTTTTCATATGTGGTCCATGGATAGTATATGGTATACGGTATGGAGACAGTCCACAGGGCAGCGATGGCTTAAGAAACATGTTTAGATCCTTGTCACCTAAAGCTTTTCAATTTTATGAGCCGTAAGGGTCTCATAAAGGCATTTCTTCCTATGAGTCGAGAGGGTCTCGTAGGTGTATTTTCTCGTTAGAAGACATGAGGACTCCTAAGTGTCTTTTCTTTTAAGAGTCGTAAAGATCTCCCAAGATTGTTTTTCCCTTACAAGTCGAGAGGACTCATAAGTGGTTTTTTCACTTCATCGTTTGTGCTGAACTGGCTTGGCTTAGTTTATTTACTCATCTCGGAGCGTTTAGTTTACCCTTACCTTAGGTTTATGGATAAACTCATCCTAACGTTAAGCATATATAACTCCTTTTATTATAGGAGTTCGTTGGGTTTGTGGTTTTGGGTTTAGTCCATTGCACCGTTACATCAGCCAATATCTTCTCGATCCATGTCCACCTGGGTAGCTGGATCAAGTAGACGTGTACTTGCTGTATCACCCAACACTACCGCTATAGGATACAACATCTTAAGTAACCTTCCTAAGACGGTATGTCTGTATTGCCGTCAGACGGTTTAGCGTTATGCGATATCATGGCACTTTATCTTGAGGCCAGACTCTTTTCTATGAAGAGTCCCAAGGAAGTCAAAGCTGCATCCGCCCAAGGTGGGATAACATCCAATGGTTTTTAGGCTTCGTATGTATTGCCATCATGACCCGAAGTTAGGAATGTGCCATCACTTCATTTTTGCTTTGATGATGTAGCGCCGATTCTTCACCGAAGTAGGGTAAACATCCATATGGTCTCTACGCTATATATACTGCAATTGAGATCAGGAACTAGGATTTTTCCATCACTCCACTTTTGCTTTGACCCTTTGGTCCTTTTTGACGTTGCGTCTGCACCCTGCTGGAATGAGAAGGAAGTCGAATTGTTCTTTAGGCCGCATAGATTGCCATCGAGACCTAGAGGTAGGATTTTGCCATCACTCCATCTTTGATTTTACCCTTTGGTCCTTTCTAACATTACATTTTCACCCTGCTGGAATGAGAAAGAACATTGAGATAATCTTGTCACGGCCCGCTTCCTAAGATACCAAAATTTCAAGACGTAACTCGGCCAGCCATGCTACATATAGTAAGGAAACATCCTTCTATAGTCACATTACGTCTGTCTATCAGTAATCAAGAACAATAATATAACTATCTATCACTAAACATGTCCAATAGCTAAAAGAACGATAACAGGAAACAAGATAGCGGAAGTAATAAAGATCTAAGGATAACTAACCATGAATAAGAGTTATATCAGTGAGATGGTCCTCACTGATTGATGATCATGTCGAAGTACTTATGATTCTCATGTGCTAAAGTCAAGTATCTTGGCCATGCAAAACCCAGACGTCACAGCTTCATAAATATAATAATAAACTGAACAATGTGCTATGTAGGATGTCACGTGCAAAATGAGGTATAAGTATAAACAAAACAATCATATGTGTTATAACAGCAGGCTATAAGTATGTCACATGTATCCTAAAGTCTGTATTTCTAGGTTTACTATCCTACGTGTATTTGAAACCAATGAATGTACTACTCCATGTAACTCAAAAGTATATATCCCGTTACACCCCGGGACAACGGATCAAGATGTATGAATCAAGAATGATTCTATTATGTTACTCCCCGGAACAACGGATCAACTAGTAAGAATCATGAGCGACTCTGTTCCGTTACCCCCCGGAACCACGAATCAAGTAATATCCTTTTAAGTTACACTTCAGTTACACTTTTGATTTTCCCATTTCCCCATGTTTCGTTTTCCAAGTCAGGTATGAATAGTATCTACCTAATGCCAACGCAGGAACGTACAGGTACATGTTATGTCTATCTAGACAATAGGTCACGTCCATCCGGACAACAAGTCAGGATTGTTGGCATCGGTAAATATCATAGGTAAAAGGTATAAGCAATATAGCAATAGCAAGATAGCAGGTCACAAGCATGTTAGGTATTGTGTACTAAACAGCTGAAGTATTTAATTACACAAACAAATCATAATAAATAACAGGATTGTAGTTGTCACAATTATCTAGCCGTGATACCGAAAGTAACAAAATGATGTATCCATTATTAATTGTAATATATATATATATATATATATATATATATATATATATATATATATATATATATATATATAACCGTACTTACAATAGCTTTTCATGATGATCAAGTATTATAAATTAAACTGTATTAATTTCTACTCTTAGATTGAACCATTGAACCAACTAAACTAGTTTGCTATAATTTTAGATTACCAATATAATTTAAATAATGTGATATACTGCAAATTATAAACTTGTTATATTTAATGATATACGGATTCTTTAAATATATAATAATAACGATTAATAATATGATATCTTGATAAATAGCAAATATAGCAAGTAGCAAGTTGTAAACTTGCCTGGAGACGAACAGGAACCACGACAACACGAAGATGTGAACACCATATGACGCAAGATCGAAGATTTGGACTTCGGGTAGGGTGCAATGGCCTATAGTATTTTTCGGGTATGGGTTCGACTGAGTTCAAGAAGAAGACGATCATGGAGACAAAGAGACAAGGTGACGGCTGGAGTTTGCTTGGCTAGATGCTTGCTCGAGATGGAGACGATGATCTTAACGACGATGAATGCAGAATCCTGACTCTTTGCAGCGACGACGACGATAGGTTCTTATCGATCTCGGTTGATGTCGAGGAGATAGGTATGTGGTGCTTGGGAAGCGTCGGCAGTCAAAGGAGGCGAGGTGGAAGGAGACGATGGTGGTGGCTGTTGATGTTGTTTGATGGAGGTGGGTTCGATGGAGTTGGGATGTTGCTCGGTTGATGGTTGCAAGATGGAGAAAATGAAGATGACGACGATGATGAAGGTGAAGGCGAGAGATAGGTTCAACGGAGAACACGAGCGCAAGGAAGAAGAGAAGAAGTGGTCGGCGCTACAACCTCAACCTCGAGTTGATGGTTTGAAGGTTACAGAGGGGATGCCGACGAGGATGGTGATGGTCACGGATAAGTTAGGTTCGGCAGTGGGTTCTCTGGTCGAAGTGTTCTCTAGGGTCATGTTGTGAAGGAGGAAGATAAAGGTGACGTCGAGGACGATCTTGGTCACCAGGGAGGATGAGTCAAGGGTGGAGGCGAGATGAGTTAGTCGAAAATGAGAGTGAGGAGTTGGGTTTGGTCGACCGGCGAAGATGAAGGTAGAAGTCGGCGGCACTGGATGAAGGAGAAGGATCGTGGGAAGATGGGTCTCGGTGGGGTTGAAGGTGCTCTGGCAAAGACGAGGAGATGAAGATGATGGAGGCTAAGTCGTGGTCGAGATGAGGAGAAAGTTGATGGAGTTGGGTTTCGATTGAAAGGAGAAGATGATGGTGACGACGGTGAGGGGTGCTCCGCCAGCAATGAGGTGGAGGCATGGGTTTTGAAAGAGAGAAAGACGAGAAAGAGAGATGAAGGAGAGAGAGAGAGATAGAATCGTGAGAGAGACACAGAGACAGAGAAAGAGATGGGAGAGAGAGTTTTTAAAAAAAAAGAATATATATATATATATATATATATATATATAAAGAGAGAGAGAGAGAGAGAATAATGGAGGAAAGATGCCATAGGAGGGAATTTCCTCCTATGGCGTCGAAAAAATACACCCTCCGTCATTTTTTCCGCCGATCGGCACTCACCATTTTCATCGTTATCATCTAACATGTGGGTACTAAATTTTGTGTGATTCTACAACCTTTTCACCGTTGATTTAGCAATGTAAAAAGTTCTATTGTCGGTAAATCGTCAATTTTGAACCCATAAATCAACGATGAAAAGGTTGTAGAATCACATAAAATTTGGTGTACCCACATCTTAGATGATAACGATGAAGATGGTGGGTGCCGATTGTTCATATCAGAATTTTGCATTATAATATCACCCATTCTTATTCATATTACATATAAATAGGTGCTTTTGATCCATATCTGCTAAATAGTTGCAGGTTACAGGTTCTCAGATCATTACAGTGAAATTCATGAAAAGACGCTACAAATGTGAGACTACAACCAACAATAGATGAATCCGTATGATGCCGCCTACCAGTTTCTTAGATCAAATGAAAATCATGAAATAGTTCAAATGCACAAAGCACAAGGGTAACACAATATTCAAGACTTCAACGTGAAGATCACGGTAAAAGTCTACATAATTCTGCACTGTTGGAAATCTGGAAGAAAATAGAAGAGATTCTGAGGAACTAAGTGAAGAAAACAGAAGATAAAAGCAACTTGAAGAAACCCTAAAGAATTGGGCCCATGAGCCCACCAAATGGCCGCGGATTCGCGGCCAAACAGGCTATTCTGCCGTGGTTCCGCGGCCATAATATGCACGTGTCTGTGGGGTGTCGGTGCTTTGCCTCGGTTTTTGGGGTTGTTTTGTAATTTCATGTATGGATCAGAATGTAAACCTAGGGTTTTTCCTATCTATAAATAGGAGGGCTCAAACCCAAATAAAGGGTGACTCTTTTGAGATGCCTCTTTTTAATTTCTAGATCTAAATTTTAATTTCCTTGTAATCGTCAAGAGGTCATCAATAAAGGTATTTTTATCGTGAATTCTTTTATCTGAATTTAATTCTTGAATTTTTATCTGTCTTTTATTATCTGCAATTTAGATAGTCTTTTGAAATTATAAAAATGAATCTTATCATAACTTCCCTAATGAGTGAGTAATTCCTCACTTGTTAGGGTTAGGATTGGGAAGGTTTGAGAGAAGTAAATCTCTCTCTCCTTTCTTTGCCCATATAATTTTTATAATAGGACTCTATTTAAATGAACCACACACCGCTCACTACGGCATCCTATCCTACAAGATAGCGGTGATTCCCTAGTTAGACCGGTTGTGGTTGATTTAAATAGAGGTTAGGGCTAAGAGTTAAGAAAGGACGGATAAGGACCAAAAGGAAGAAACTAAGTTTCTTCCTAGTCGTGCTAATCCTCTTTGTTGACTATTACCCTAACACCTATATTCTTCACTAGGGCATTGAAAGCAGTGGGTAGAATCCCTTTTCCAAACTAACCTAATCATAAACCTAGCAAGACTTTTAATCAATTTAATCTCATTTTTAGATCGTAAAACAAAACCCGACTTGATCGGATTAACTGGTTAGAACATAAAGAAAAGGATCCATCTCCCTGTGGACCGACCCGTACTCAACCGGCTAGCTATCAAGCGACACCGTCTTGATTGCGGTATTCTTTAGATTTAAAACGCATGTACGCAAAAATACTTTCAATCAAATGGCGCCGTTGCCGGGGAGACGGTAGTCTCTTTCTTTGTGTAATTTCGAGTTAATAAAAAAAAATCAATAAAAAAATTTAAAATTATAAAAATTTAAAAAATTTAAAACAAAAAAAAAATTTAAAATAAAATTAAATAAAAATCATCTTGTTCTTTATGAAAGGTTTTTGTGCAAGTGTGCAGGCTTGGAGCAAACTCTGTTTCAGATCTGGAGCAAGTCCAATGAATAAATTAAGAAACAGAGGATCTTAACAGACATGGGAGAATCCAAACAACACAGAGAAAATTTTTGGAGATCTAAACGAACTAAACCGCCGCGGAACCGCGGCAGATTCAAGCAGTTGACCACGGACCTGTGATGTCAGCAGTTAAAAATTCTCTGTGATTATCTTTTTTCTCCTCTCCTCTCCTCTGCTCTCCACTGAAAAAAAAAATTCCTGCAGGTATTCTTTGCACAGCAACCTCTTTCTCCTATCCAATAAATTGTTTGTGTGCAGGATCCTATGTGCTGCCAAATAAAAAAAAATTTGCAAGTGTTTTAGATTTTTGGTGTGTTAACTGCTTTGCATAATTAATACGGAATTTAAGGGGCTATAACACCAACTCAGATTGGGTGGGGATTTTATCACCCTTCCTAAGGCCCCAAAAATCACTAAAAGCATATGTATCACCCTTGAGTTAAATAAAAAATATCTAGACTCAGCCAATTAAAGACTGTCGCGCTCATTAGGATAGAGCAAGGTTATGGGCATTCGGTCGTTTATCTAAACCTAATTTTGTGGTGCCTAGGCTAGACAAGTGAGGAAGGTAACTTTAAAAGGCCCGTCTCACGGTGATTCGTGAGCGGAACCCTCCCTTCTTCATTTGTGCTTACCTGGCCACAATTGGCGGTGAAGAGGCGATTTGAGGGATATCTCACAACTTGTCATTTTGGAACAGTTAGGAGCAGTCTAGTTGACTTAGGAGACCCTAGCTCTAGGTTTTATTGTGCATGTTTAAACTGTGGTTGTTCGAAATTGTGCAATAGTTTCGTATAAATTTTTGCAAAATCTCTTTCAACACTTTCAAAAACTTTCAAAACTCTAAAAACAAACAATTTAAAAAAAAAAAAAATATAAAAAAAAAAAAAAAAAAAATTCACATCCTTTTCCTTTCTTTCCTCACATCATGGGTACCCCACCTCGCAAAACTCTTGCCGAACTTTGGTACCCTCAACCAGACATTACTTCCTACGCTTATTGTTTTGGTCGAATTTCGGACGACCCCTCCATGCCCAAATTTTTTTTGAAAGATCGAATAGACTTATCTAGGGCATCTAGTTGGACTCCGCAATCCACCTTGTATCAACCATTTCAATCTTCACCATTTTCTTACATTGATACTCCTTTTTCGAGTCCTGTTGTAACTCCGAAACCCATGTCTATTGCTGAACATATTGAACAATCTCGTAACCGATCTTTCACTCCTTTCACCACTGCGAATTCTTTGGATCAATAATTCCATTCACCTTCTTATCCAAATTTTGATCCTACTCCTGTCCAACCATTCAATTCCTACCAGTCCTACCCGACTTTCACACCTTCCCTAGACATTGCTTCTACAGAGCCATTTGGGAGTTTTCAGTAACCAAACAACTTTGAATGTTTTACTGAAACCCCTTCACAACCCATGTCTAGTCTGGAACAGTCGTTGGAAGATTTTATAGTAGTGTCAAGACAACAGATGATGGAGTTGAATGCGTCCATGACCGCCCTTATACAACCTAGTGACCCGGTAGCTAGTTTCCAACTAGCCCCAAAATTTCCAATGTATGATGAGACGGTTGGACAGATTGAGAATTTGAGTGTTGAGAGTAAGCTGTACATCCTTCCAAATCAAACCTACCCATCCCCAATTGAATCCCACAATTCCAGTTTTGAATGTCTATCAAGTGTTCCAAATGATTCACCAGTTGAAGATAAAACGGTTAATGAGTTGTGCGACTTTGTAGTGTTTGATTTGCCAGATTGTGAAGGGTCCCTTTCGAGTGAAACCACACCCAATTATTTTGACCTCTACACCTCCACTCTAGAACCTGAATTAATTGATTTCCATGCTTTTGATGAGGTGTCTGAGAAATTTAATTTTCACTTGATCGAGGATATTGACGCAGGGAATATTTTGGATGATGAACCCGCAGATTTGGCCGAATTTTTCTCTCCAATTCATCATCCCGAGTCATTAAATGTTTCTCCCGAACTTCATATGCGTCTTGATTTTGATGAGAATTGCATGGATAAGCTAAAATTTGAGGAGAGTATTGAGGAAATTATTGAGGATGAAACAGTTTTACTTGAGGAGTCGGGTTTTCCAATTCATTCTATCCCTTTCATTGACTGCGCACACCCTCCTGAATCTTTAACTGATACCCTTCCTAAATCACTTCCCTCCATCCTTGTTCCGGCTTTGCAAGAAACCGTATCACTTTCATTTTCAATGTCTGGTTTACCAAGTTTGATGTACCCATGTTTTCTCACGAATCTTGAGGAATTTGACCTCATTTCTCAGTGGGTTGATAGATTAGCACAATCACATTTTACACATCGGTTATTACAAATTGTGCTAATTTATACACTCCATTTTTGTCCTCAAGTTCGTATTCCACTTCTTTTTCCCACTTTCTCTGTTCTTCTTATAATCTTCCTTTAATGATAGCGAGTATTAATGAATAACAATCCGTTATTTTGAGTTCGATAATTCTAGAAAAACAACTTGATTTAGACTCTTTTGAGAATAAGGTAGATAAGCCTCACGAGTCTCCTAGCTCCGTAATTTTTGAAAAATCAAGTGTCTTGAATTCTGGCGCGACACTTATTGACATTGAAATGTTCAATCGGACCATCGATGAAAGTTTCGAAGATATTTTCGCCGACGAACTCGCATTCCTAAATGACACGGATTTTGTGATTAATCAATCTCCACCTGAAGAAGTTGAACCACCACCATTTCTTTTTCCCTTCCGTCATTCTTCTCCTTCACTGAGACCGTATATTGCTTCTATCTCCATACGATCTCGTGTGTTTCTCATTTCTTTTCTCTACACTCCATTCTTTCACCAAACACACCATTATAATGATAAATTTTTTGAATGGTTGGTGCAAACCTTTGGCCTGTGTAAGGCTTTGTATAGCTTGATACTGTGTTTTTCTCCTCCCTAACTCTAAACTTTAATGCTTCAACAGTGGAAACACTGTTTCACTTAAGTTTGGAGGGACCTTTTTGTGTATATATAGTTTTTTTTCTTTTTCTGTTAAAAAAAAACAGGGGAGTACCGGCAATTTTGACACTCTTGGTGTAGCCTGACAGTGAGGGCACTGTCAAGTTTAAGTTTGGGGGTCTGCTCGGTAAGCTTTCTTCCTTCGCATTCATATGTATATTTTTGCATTTGCATACTTATTTTAAAACCCATAAAAATAAAAAAAATAAAAAAATTTATAAAGATTGAAAAATTCAATTTTGGCCAAATTTTACTTAAGTTCAACATGACTGTTGAATAGTAGGGAAAAACTAGATCCTAAACTTAGTAAATTTAAAAACCCTAAAACTAACCTTTCTTAAGTTTAACCGTAGAAAATATATGTCCTTGTAGTTTATTTAGAAATAGGCAAATTTTGGGTTCAGTTCTTGGGCTAAGTCAAAATAAGGGAAGATTATTGAAATTTTTATTTGAAGTGTAAGTCTGAAAAATAATTCTGAACCTTAAGTATAAATTCTGAAAATATATACCCTACAAATTACACAAACACATACCTTGAAACTTGGAATAGTAGAGGATACCTTGAAATGCTCTTGTCTAAAATCCTTAGTATGTGAAAAAAAAGAAAAAGAAAAGTATAAGTGTGAATAAAGAGATATAAAAAAATGAACACTGGTTTTGTAATTACTTAAGGTTGCATAAATAAAAAAAATTATAGCGAGGGTGCTTTCCAAGTGTAGGGGTTGTAATCATACTGGTTTTGTAATCACCTAGTGCCTTAGACCAACTGGTTTGGGAGTCACCGCTAAAGCCTTAGGTATTACAAGACGAGAAATTACGCCTTAATGCGCTAACACATTTTGTAATCGGTCGTTCAGTACCTCAAGAAGTATTAATGATCGCATGAAGGATGTGTGAGAAATTTCATCTAAAATTCACCAACTAAAAGTATTTTGGAATATGGACAAGAGTATGATTGCTAGAATTGAATTTCCAAGTGTTGGGGTGATACATACACACACGTAGGGGTATATGATTGGGGTTTGGATGAGAGATAGGAATGAAAGATAGGGCTTATACCTTCAGTAGAGATGATAAAAATCCTAAGTTGAGATGGAACCTTAGAAAGAAAATTCAAAAGATGCTGAAAGCTTAATAAATTTGCAGAACATATACGATCTTAAGTTAAATGATAAGCGAGTGAAAAATACGGGTTGATGATTTCTAAGTTGAAGATAATAGAATTTCTTGCTAGAATACTGAATTGAAGAATTAGAGTCAACAGCCAAATTGATCGGATTTTGTGGGTAGTATCCGCTGAAAACCCTCAGGAGACAACACTCCTCCTACTAGGGACACCTAGAGGTTTAACGGCTTGTTGCACGAGCTCAGTACAATCGCGATTCCGTGCGAAAGTGAGGTTAGGTTTTTTCGAGAATAAAATTGGTTTTGCTCGGGACGAGCAAAAGATAAGTTTGGGGGTATTTGTTCATATCAAAATTTTGCATTATTATATCACCCATTCTTATTCATATTACATATAAATAGGTTCTTTTGATGCATGTCTGCTAAATAGTTGCAGGTTACAGGTTCTCAAATCATTACAATGAAATTCATGAAAAGACGCTACAAATGTGAGACAACAACCAACAATAGATGAATCCGTATGATGCCGCCTACCAGTTTCTTAGATAAAATGAAAATCATGAGATAGTTCAAATGCACAAAGCACAAGGGTAGCACAAGATTCAAGACTTCAACACGAAGATCACGGTAAAAGTCCACATAATTCTGCACTATTGGAAATATGGAAGAAAATAGAAGAGATTCTGAGGAACCAAGTGAAGAAAACAGAAGATAAAAGCAACTTGAAGAAACCCTACAGAATTGGGCCCATGAGCCCACCAAATGGCCGCGGATCCGCGGCCAAACAGGCTATTCTGTCGCGGTTCCGCGGCCATAATATGCACGTGTCGGTGGGGTGTCGGTGCTTTGGCTCGGTCTTTAGGGTTGTTTTGTAATTTCTTGTATGGATCAGAATGTAAACCTAGGGTTTTTCCTATCTATAAATAGGAGGGCTCAAAGCCAAATAAAGGATGCCTCTTTTGGGTGCCTCTTTTGAGATGCCTCTTTTTAATTTCTAGATCTAAATTTTAATTTCTTTGTAATCTTCAAGAGGTCATCAATAAAGGTATTTTTATCCTGCATTCTTTTATCTGAATTTAATTCCTGAATTTTTATCTGTCTTTTATTATCTGCAACTTAGATAGTCTTTTGAAATTATAAAAATGAATCTTATCATAACCTCCCTAATGAGTGAGTAATTCCTCACTTGTTAGGGTTAAGATTGGGAAGGTTTGAGAGAAGTAAATCTCTCTCTCTCCTTTCTTTGCCCATATAATTTTTATAATTGGACTCTATTTAAATGAACCACACACCGCTGACTACGGCACCCTATCCTACAAGATAGCGGTGATTCCCTAGTTAGACCGGTTGTGGTTGATTTAAATAGAGGTTAGGGCTAAGAGTTAAGAAAGGACGGACAAGGACCAAAAGGAAGAAACTAAGTTTCTTCCTAGTCATGCTAATCCCCTTTGTTGACTATTACCCTAACACCTATATTCTTCACCAGGGCATTGAAAGCAGTGGGTAGAATCCCTTTTCCAAACTAACCTAATCCTAACCCTAGCAAGACTTTTAATCAATTTAATCTCATTCTTAGATCGTAAAACAAAACCCGACTTGATCGGATTAACTCGTTAGAACATAAAGAAAATGAATCCATCTCCCTGTGGACCGACCCGTACTCAACCGGCTAGCTACCAAGCGACACCGTCTTGATTGCGGTATTCTTTAGATTTAAAACGCATGTACGCAAAACAGCTTTCAATCACCGATCGTCGGAAAAAATAAGTGAGGGTGTATTTTTTCGACACCATAGGAGGAAATTCCCTCCTATGGCCTCTTTCCTCCATTAACCTCATATATATATATATATATATATAGTTTATTGTATGTTATATATATTATAGTTCCATATATGACTAATAGTATAAAAGATAATATATATCTCCGATCCGTCTCTAGCAAAATCTCACTGAAACTATATATTGGAAAATAATATATATATATATATATATATATATATATATATATATATATATATATATATGCGTAACCTATTTACCCATAATGCAATGGTTAGAAAAGAATATATTTTAAATATCTTATACCCTTTATCTAAGATTTAAAAGGATTTAGATATATTTAAATCTAATAACTATCTGGTATCTAAGTTATTTGAGATTTCGGCGTAATAGATAAATGTCAGTAAAAACATGGGATGTGTTCCCCTCCGAAAGGCGGCGCACAGGACCGCGATGTCCTGACGCTGAGGTTTGGGGCAGATGCTATATGGTTTTATCCGTCTATCCCCCCAAAGATGCCAAGTTGATTTATGGCACCGTGTATCGGAGGTTTAGACGGATGCGGCCGATGTAGCAGACTTCGTCAGATTCCCCCTCGAGGTGAGGGGTTTTTGATTGTGGGGACGTTTTCCCTACAGGCGCAAGCCCCTGCAGTTAATTACGCTACCGCATTGCGGTAACAACTTTCTCCTTCTCCAGAATTTCACTTCGCGTCGTGGGTGTTTGTTTTGTTTGTGGTTGCCCGTGGATTGTATACGGAGACTGAGTAATGCCGTCGCCCGTAGGACGTGGATTAGTCCAAATCCGTATTTACTTAGATTTGGGTTTAGTGTTTTTAGTTTAAGGATACGTTAGTCGTATTGAGACTAAGATCAACTTAAACGTTCGTCAAGGATACGTTAGTCCTGTTTGAGACTAAGATCAACTTAACGTGATAATTCATTTAATATCTGGCCATCGGGACTCGTCGCCTCTCTAACGTCGTTGAAGGATTACAATGGCAGATGTCAGAGGAGTTCAGAGATGTACCCTTGAACCAAGGTTGATTTGGAGTTTTATAGTCCGTTTGAATGTTTAAGAATACGTTAGCCGTATTTGGGGCTAAGATCAACTTAAACGGGACCGTTTAGATCCGGCAAAAGAGCATTTGGATGCTCTATTGTTCCAGTTTAGGGACATGGTGGTCCATCGCCAGTTTAGGGACGTAGTGGTCCATATTCTAGTTTAAGGACGTGGTGGTCCATCGCCAGTTTAGGGACGTGGTGGTCCGTATTCCAGTTTAAGGACATGGTGGTCCGATATTAGTTTAAGGATGTTTCGGTCCGATATTAGTTTAAGGACGTTTCGGTCCACGAGTTTAAGGACCCCGCAGTCTATTTGAATGTTTAGTCATCGGGACCCGTCACCTCTCTGATGTCGTTGAAGGATTACAACGATGGGTGTCAGAGGAGTTCGGAGATGTACCCTCGAACCAGTCATAAATTGATTTAAGAGAGCGATCTTGCTCAGTCAATTTAATTTGGGGACTTACGGCCATGATTGGGCTAAGTCCCGTTGAGAATATTCAACATTTTTCTTGATCTTTGGCCTATTAGGCCTGTGCTAGGGCTTTGCCTATATTTAATAATGCACTTCATTTTATTCTGGCCTGCTAGGCCTTTTTGATTTGGGCTCTGTCCCTTTATTTATGATGCAGAGCATCTGTTTTGGTTTGGGCTCTGCCCTTTTTAAAATAATGCATTGCATTTTATTAGGCCTTCTTTAATTGGGCTTGGCCCTTTTGTAAGCAATGCAGTGCATTTGTCTGGCGCTTTGCGACAAGTAATGAGCGCAAGCTCATATGGTGATGACACGTGTCATGCTCTGGCGAGCGCAAGCACAACAGCATTGTTCTAGTGCGCTGCGCTTGCGCTGCTGACACGTGGTGCGCTGTGGTGAATTGCGCCAGTTTCAGAGAGCAAGGCTCTGTTTCAAAAGCGCATAGCGCAATTGGTTCAGATGCTGACACGTAGCTCTCTCTGGTGGTTTGCGCCAACCCAGGAGCTCAACAGTGCAGTTTCGCAAGTGCAAGGCACTATTAACTTGAGAATCTTTTAGATTCCAGAACCAATGGTTCATATGTGCAAAGCACTACTTGGTTTCTTGATCTAATTTAGATCAAAGAAAACAAGTGTTTCTTATTTTTCTTGATCTTAAAGAACCAAAGGTTCATGAAAAGTGCAAAGCACTATTTAATAATTAAATTTTTTTTGTTTTTTATTAAAGATCATTGATCTTCTTTTTAGATCTATGATCTGTTCATAAGAGAACTTTCTCTTTCCCTAAAGGTTTTTACCTTTTTTGTTCTTGAGGAGTTCTTCAGAGTTCTCTTTTTTTTTTCCAGAAAATGTTCCTCCTTTTGAATTGAGGCCTAGGGTCCTTTTTATAGTGCGCATAAATTAGTTAAATTTGTTAAAGAGATCTTTCTCTGAGTGATTTGGGGAATTTTCCCCACCGTTGGATCTTTGATCCAAAGGCCTCTGTTTTACAGAAGAAAATATTCTTGTTTTAACAAGAACAGAAAAGATTTCTTTAGAATTTTAATTCTGTTTGGCGCAGATACCCCAGCGCGTGACACGTGTCGCGCAGCGCAACCGCGTTAGCGCATCTGCGCTGACACGTGTCGCACAGCGCACAGCGCAGCGCAACTGTGCGAGCGCATCTGCGCTGACACGTGTCGCGCAGCGCACAGCGCAGCGCAATTGCGCTGACAATTTTACTTAAAATAGAGCTTTGCTCTGATTGGGTGCACTGCCTTGGGCGCTGCGCTGCCGTATCAGCTTTTGACGCGTGGCGCGTTGCGCGCAGCGCATTGAATCTGAAGCGTTGCTTCGAATTTTGAATTTTGAAATTCAAACAGAGCCTTGCTCTGATTGGGGGAAACAAATGCCCTCCCACCGTTGCGCTCACGCGGCGCATACATGAGTGCAGCGGTGGCAAACTCCTGATCGTTGGATCAAGGGGTGAGCTGAAGGGGCGCAGGCGACTATAAATAGGACCCTTGGTCCTTGGTAATTTTTTTTACCACTTTTAAGAATCTTGATTTTCAGAGCCTTGCTCTTGTTTAAGAATTTTAGAGTCTTGCTCTTGCTTTTTCATAAGAACTCCAGAGTTCAGAACTTGAAACCATCTTAGGTATAATAATTAAATTAAATTAAAGTTGATTAATAGAGCCTTGCTCTTATAGATCTTTGATCTAAAACCCTTTTTGGGGTTTCATCAGCAGAGCCTTGCTCTGGAAAGTTCATAGATCTACAGAGATCTTGTTCATGGGTTTTAACTCATGAACAGAGCTTTGCTCATGGTTCAAATGTAGATCTTTTCTGATCTGAAAATGGAGAATTGCTAAAAATTTTCATTGATCTTTAAAACCCCAAATTTTTAATGTTTAAGAGTTGAAGTTTTCTTTTTGATGGATTTTCCCTCATTAGTATAGGGCTAGGCTCTCTTTAGAGAAATTTTTATTCCCTTGAGACCAGAGTTTGACAAATGTCACTCTGTGACAGAGCTTTGCTCTAAAAGAGGAGATTTTCTCCTTGTCTCTAGGGATTTCCCATCAATGAGGATACTCTCTTGGGGATCTTTTTATTAATTGACAGTCTCATCCAATGATGGGGCTGTCTTATTAAATGATGTACTGTCGTCCAGATTTTATGGGCCCCCTTTTGGTCCCCTTATCCACTGCATTGAGGTATGGTATAAAAATTTTAAAATGTTGAGCGTTGGAATTATAATACTGAAGGCTAATGTTTGTCTTTTTGCAGGAAACATGTCTGCCAATTTGTCTTTTCCGTTTCTTCGCTCGGAGGGAGGGTTTCCTCAGGCACCGGTGGACCGCGTGGTGCTCGCTCTCATCAAGGATTATGACCCCGAGCATAAAAACCTTCAGTTGTGGGGTAGGTGGTACAATGAAATCATCCAGGGTCGTCGCAGTTTCAGTTCCGCTACGCCGTCTGAGCCAACATCTTCACTCCCCTACGCAGATGAACCCCCGGTGAAGTATGCCGTGGAGGTCAAAAATTGGAATTCGGATGACCTCCTCCCGCCTACGATTGGTGCTATCTCCGTGCAGCCGCCGCCAGCAATAGATATTTTAGGGAGGAGAATTTGTCAGGGTGAAGCGCGCCCTTGGGGACAGGCTTATAACATTGGACTGATCCCACGACCGCCTGCCGGATATTTGCAATGGGCCCGGTATATCCTATCAGCGAGGAGGACTCATCTGATGAGGATTGGTTTGTACTCGGCCATCTACATCTCGCTCTTTGAGTATCCTTCTCCTCCAACGTGGTGGGTTAAGGATTTTATCGAGCAATGGAATATTCCCACACACACCTTCTTGATGACGGACCGGGAAGTCTCTATCTCCTTGGAGGAGTTTGCTGAAATCTCGGGTCTGCCGATGAGGGGAGAGCCTTACGAGGAGCTGCTTCCTCCCGATGAATACGTCTTTGCCGCCAAGCCGCTGGTGTTTGACCTGACGCCGGAGAACGCTATTCAGCACCAGTACCCAGGCTTAGTGAAGGTATTGGAGATTTATGAAGGACTCTATCTAGAATCGGGTGACCGGGGAGTCAGTTTTGCAGATTTCATTACTCGCTTCATTCAACCAGAGTTCTTATCAGAGCGGAGCGAGAAGTTCGCCCAGCTCGACGACCCTTTTGGGTTCGGTTTTGATCGCCGACTCACATCGGAGGATGACCACAAAGACTTTTATCTTCCCGGTGCCGCCGTCGTCCCTTTTTCAGAAATTGCCGTCCCCGACATGGATGAAGAGACCTTCTTTGTAGGGTTCTTGGGCTTGTGGTTGTGCAGTTTTGCTCTTCCTATGCATCCATGCCATATGCGGCCGACTGTTTTCTACCCAGCGCATCGGATGGTGGCTGGTTTGCAGTTGTCAGTAGGAATCGCCGGGCTGGCTCATCTTTATAATGGACTTAGTGTAGCGGCGGACGCTAGTGAGCCAGGGGTGCAACCCGCCAACTTCCCGATGCACTACTTTACTTCTTGGATGGAAATGCACGTGCACGGGGTGTTCGGTGCCCATAAGATTCCTCTCTTTTTTGATAAATGCAGGCTCCCGAGGGTCATACGCCTGGTCGGGGCTTCGATCGTAGTTGCACCTTCGCGGGAGGCTAGGGGGGTGCTCCTTCGACCACACCTGGTCGGGGCGAAGACTTCTTTCTTGGACAAGGTCATAACAAAAGGCTCAGAGACCACCAAGTCAGTAGTGTCGCTACGCGATGAATTTAAGGACGGGGCTTCCATATTGAAGGCTCGGGAAATCCTCCATCTCTACTCCATTCGGCCGGGCTACCTGGTGTTCAGGAAGAATGAGACAACCCTCTTCATGAGGTATAACCCTCACCGGTTTGCTCAGCAATCGAGCTACAATCAAGGGATCCCGATGGAAGCCTTCTTGGAAAAGCCCGTGGTTAGCCGGGAGCGGATAAAGAATGCAATGCACCACTTTATGCGGCTTAACATGGGTTCTTATTTCTTTATCAGTGAGCCGAGCTGCGTCCCCAAAGTCCTCAACGCGTACGTGGCCTGGTGTTCATATCAGATTTTTGCATTTTTATACCGCCCAATTTTTATCATATTACTTATCGGTAGGTACTCTTGAGCCGTGTTTGCTAGTCAATTGCAGGATACAGGTTCTTGGCTCTAAACGATGAAATTCATGGAAAAGCACGACAAAATCCGGGTTCCTGCCAACCACAGATAAAACACGGGTCTCCGCTCTCTATCCGTATGTTGCCGCACACCAATTTAAGAGACAAAATGGCAAATCGATTATCATTTTCATGCACAAGGCTCAATGGCAATAAAAGATCCAAGAAATCTACGCGGAGCTCAAGAAAATCATGACAAAAAGATCCATATCCAATCACCTTTTGATCAACAGAAATTCTGGAAAAATCGTGAAGCAATTCTGAGAAAAATCATATACCAGACTAATGGGCACATCAAAACAGGAAAAGCCACCAAATATGATGAACCAATTCCTCTAAAGTGCCGTGGTTCCGCGGCAATAGCAGGCTTAGGCCGCGGAACCGCGGCCGTACGGTGGCGACAAAAGATGGGCTTTTAGGGTTATTTTGGTCTTTTTAAATTGAGGCAGAATTTTGCCCTAGATTTTCAGTTCACTGCCTATAAATAGCCCAGAACCTTGTGAAGCCAAGGGTGCTTAATCTTGTATTTTAGGTTTTAGAATACTTGTTGTTCTTCTTCCTCTTCTCATCTCTTCTCCATTAAAACTTGTAGTGAGCTTTTGTGAGTGAAGAATGATGAATAAAGAAGTTTTTTTTACTTATCATGCTTGTCTTGTTCTCTAGTTAAATTATTATTGCTTGTAATTTTCATTTGTAACTTAGTTGTTGTTATTTGTGTTTGTTTCTTTCTTTTCTCTTTTCCTTTATCCTTAAACAACCATGATGCTTACGCTTGATCTTTGCCGAGGTGAGGTCGCAAATAGCTAGTTGTTATCTTCTAATCTCCTTCTTTCTATCTTCCTCTTTTGTTTTATTTTCTTTTCGTTATGATGTGTGAGTAGTTTCATACTTGTTAGGGTAGGATAAGGGAAGTTTGAGAGAAGGAAATCTCTCTCACTCTTTTCTTGCCCAACATCTTAATTCGACTTCCGTTAATTGAACCACAATCCGCTCCCTACGGCACCCTATCCTACATGATAGCGGTGATTCCGTAGTGAGACCGGTTGTGGTTGAATTAACCGGAGGTTATGGCTAAGAGCCAAGAACGGACGGACAAGCACCAAAAGGAAGAACTTAAGCGTTGGAAAGCCTAGCTTATACTAGCAAGTTCCTTTCTAGTCGTGCTAATCCCCGTTGTTGCCGATTACCGTAACACCGATATTAAGAGTGGCAACGAAAGAAGTGAGCGACTCCTAACTCAAACTAACCTAATCCTAACCCTAACAAGTTCTCTTTACAATCATTTTAACACTTAGTTAATCACAAAAAAATCTGGACTTTCGGACTTAACTCGTTAAAGCACATAGAAAAAGATTCCCATCTCCCTGCGGACGACCCGTACTCAACCGGCTAGCTACAAGCGAAACCGTTTTGATTGCGGTAATTAACTAAACTTGAACACGCAGAATCTCTACCAATCACCTGGTATGCGCATGCAATGGGGCCCGTTATTTTGATGGAGAAACGAATGCTGGTTGACCGCAAGGGTGCACCTCCCGGCGGCGATCGCAAGGCTCCCTTGAGGCCGAGGACTCCGGTCATTCCTCCATTGAAAGGTGCTCGAGGCGGACCTCCGCGCGTGTTGAGTCCTCCGCGCGGATTGTTGCTTCGCGATGCTATGGATGCACCACCAGCCCCCCGTGCTCCAGTGGAAACGGTAACTGCGGCATCGCCGGAGTCCGGTGTAGGCGCGGATGTCGGGACCCGCCGCCCCAAGGTGTCCGCCAAGCGTAAATCAGTCCTGGGTGCATCCAGAGCTGGCGGGCAAAAGAAGAAGAAGTTGCTCCTTTCCCTTGACGCGATTCTTGGCTTAGAGCCTGAGGCCTCTCTTACCGAGGGAATAAGCGAATATGGCAGCAATAAGGGCTTCGCGGTAGACCCTGCAGACACCGACCTGGCGGCCGCCATTGCGGCTTCTGAGCGATCAGCGAGGCTTGAAGCGTGGTTGAGTAAACTCGCTAAGTCAGGTAATTATTAGTTGCTTTCTTCATCATTTCATCGCATTTTTATCATTATTCTTGACTAATACTTTTCCCTATTTTCAACAGGTGTTTCTACTGAAGAAGCTATTGCTGCCTCTTTGAAAACCTTCCAAAAGGAGGAGGAGAAACGCGCTTTAGTGGGCGCCGGTATATCCTACCCCCCCTTTTTTTAAAACAAATTCCGTCATTCTTTTCGATGATCAACCTGACTTTCTTCCCTTGTTTCTTTCTAGGGGTTATACCAGTCGACGAAGAGATCCTTCCGGAACCCGTCGCTGGAGTTCCGGTCTCGTCGGGGCTGCTGCAAGAGCCTCGGCTTGACAAGTCGACGAGGGATGCCTTGAAGAGCTTAGAGGCATCCCTGTATATAGACGAGGACGCCTCAATGAGAGAGGCTCTGGTGAGGTCCGTCTCAACGGCCCAGGAGGAGAGAAAGCGGCTGAGGCGCGAGGCGCAGGCGCGCCGGACCGCTTTGGTTACGGGAGCGGGCCCAAGCACCGTCCCTCGGGCAGATACTCCTTCCAAAGAGGCCCCTGTCGTCCTATCCACTGCTCGCAGACAAGTGGCGCGCGCCGCTCGAAGCGCAAATGATAAGTCCACTTCAGGTAACATTTCTTTCAGAATTTTTATTGTGAGAGTTATAATGCCGACGGTTCTTATATATATTTTTTTGCAGGGGAAAGTCTGACCGAGGGTGAGGCGGAGACCGTTGAATCCAGTGGAACAGAGGAGGCGGTGCCTTCCGAACCTGAGCCGACAGTGGGCAACATCGTTGAGGCCTTGGAGCCTGATGCGGAGGTTGAGGGGCCTATAGCCGAGAAGGTCATTGATGCCGAGCCTGAAGTGGTGGCAGATGAAATGATCATTACAACTAAGCCCGGGGTGGTGGTGGACGAGGCACTTGAGACCGACGATCTCGCAGTGACGGCGGATGAGCCGATGGAGATCGAAGAACCCGCAGGAGTAATGGGCGAGATGGGTACGATTCTTGGGGAAGAGTCAGCCGCTCCCTCCCTAGAGTCCGGCAACACTCCAGTCATTGCCCTCCCTGTGTACGATCTTCCGCCATCTCCAGGTCTTGCGAGCACGATAACGGTCCCTATCGAGTCGGGTGATGAGGTTACGGGCGGTGGCCTCATGTCGATAGAGGAGGGAGTCGCCTCCGTTTCGGCCGGGAGCTCCCCAGGTAAACCCTAGGTTACTGTTTTTCTTTATTTTACAATCCTTTCTGACAAATTTACCTTTCTTGTAACGCAGGTGCGGCTAACGCTGATGCCCCACTGCTTGAGGGAGCGCCTTCCACGACTGCCTTGACGGTGCCCATCTCTCAACCCTCTCTCATACCATCTAAGATGTTGGAAGGTATGGGTTTGCAATTCATTAATCCTGTACTTCAGACATACAATTTGTGTACTAAAGTCATGCTGTTGTGTCTTTTCAGAAGTACTCTTCGATCATGTACATCAGATGTTGCTCCCACACTTCTCCTTCCCATCCGAACTCGCTTCTTCCTCTGGTGGCGCTGGTGAGTATGATTTCCATTGATATCTTTCTTTTTTATTGATGGAATTACTTATAACCCTTTTTCTCATCCCGACTGCAGCGCTACAGATTGAAGGAGGGGATACAAGATCGGCTGTTCCACCGGTCCTTCCGGCCTTGCCACCTGCCTCGACTGGTATGGAGACTATCGCATAAATGACTTCCCCCACTTTTAGTTCCTGAACTGTTATCTGATCACATCTTGCTTCTTTTCAGCTGTCGTTCCGGTCTTGGCGCCTTTTGAGTCCCATATTACAATGCCAGCCGGCCTTTCTCAGAGACGTCCGTCCTCAAAAGGTGCGACGAATAGTCTGCGCATGTTGAGCGACTACATTGAGGAACTCGACGTAGAGAATCCTACGTCTGCTGCGGACTTTGCTACGATGGTTAACCAGATTTTGGTAATATTTGCCAACTTCCATGACGAGGGCATCGTCGCCTCCTGGGTTAATCACTGTCGGGAGATTGAGGCCCGCCTTCATCAACTGGAGTCGTTGCGTCCCACTCCTGAGACCTTGGCTGCCAGCATTCAAAGAGCAGCGTGGATTGAGCGGAGCGCTTCTTACTTCCGCCATCTTGAACGAGAAGTTATTTCGAGGCGTAAGGAGCGCGGTGAGACCTCGAGCAAGTCTGCCTAGCTGCGTGTTCGGGTAGAGGCCAATGCTGTACGGCTGAAGGCTGCCTTTGAGGGTCTTCTGCAATGTCTTTCTGAAGGATTATGCTTGAGGCAACAGCTTGACGTTGTTGAGCGGGATGCACCCAGCCAAGAAGCAGCCCAGAAGGCGGCCGAGGAGAAACTTTCATCCTTTTTACAGCAGCGGACCCAGGTAGAAGTGGAGGTGGCCGCGGCAGCCGCTCAGGAGGAGGCGTTGAAGGAAGTGCGAGAGCAACTTGTGGATTTACTAAAGACACTTCCTCCTCAGTAGCTATCCCTCTTTGTATCATTTGTGCTTGTAGATGAAAGAATGTGTATATATATATATTTTTATTCTTTAACACAATGTATTCTGTACCCAATCAAGTTTATGAATAAAAGATACAAATTTTCTGTAATGTCTTGTGTCATTTCTCCGCCTTTTCTTTCTTTTATTATCAGGACGCCATCTTAGTAAACATGGTCAACAGATAATAGAGCACGCATCTTGACTTTCTTAAGAATCAGCGATGGCTTAGGCCGCAGGTTCAGATCTGCTGCCTAAGACTTTTCAACTCCATGAGCCGTAAGGGTCTCATAGAGACTTTTCTCCCTACGGATCGAGATGATCTCGTAGGGGTTTTTTTCTCCTTAGGAATCGTGAGGATTCCTAAGTGTGGTTTTCTCTTATAATTCGTAAGGATCCTATAAGAGAATTTTCCCCTCTTACGAGTCGAGAGGACTCGTAAGCGGTTGTTTCCCTCCTTGTCGAAGTTCGATGTTGGAGAGTGAGACCCGTGGATGGTATGCAAGAGACCGTTTTGGGCCAACTTGCGGGGTCCCAGTGCTTAGGAAACAGGCTTCTTTTATGCCCACGCCTAAGGCTTTATCTCACGAGTCGAGCTGCCTCAACAATTTTTTACAAGTCGAGACGAATCGAGCGTTTCTCACATGAACATCTTAACGTCGCATTTAACCTCTGCTCTTTACGACAGAAGCCCGTTAAGGTTGGTGGTACTTAGGGTTTTTGCCATCGTACCGTCGCATAAGCTGATATAGTCCTCGATAGGGAATCGTGCTGTTCGAGTAGCCCTGCGACTGCCGTGTCTCTGATCCCTTCGGGGGCTGGACAAGACGTCTTCAAGCAATCTTCCTAGGCAGATCGACCGTCGGAAGAACAAGCGTTAGGAATTTGCCATGCCGCTTTTTATTTGAGGTTAGGCTCATTTTAGCGAGCCCCGATGAGTCATAACCACTCCGCGCCGGTGTGGGATGATCTCCAATAGTCTTTCAGGTTTTGTGTGAGTTGGCGTCAAGACCCTGAAGCTAGGAATTTGGCCTTTGCTTCGTTT
Source organism: Agapanthus africanus (assembly GCA_030015575.1). Classification (NCBI taxonomy): domain Eukaryota; kingdom Viridiplantae; phylum Streptophyta; class Magnoliopsida; order Asparagales; family Amaryllidaceae; genus Agapanthus; species Agapanthus africanus. Next base: position 192,368,955 of record JASDDO010000024.1, on the reverse strand, counting down.
TGCTGGCATCACGTCTGTTGTATCGAGACGAATGCCGCGGTTGTTTTTAGTTTGCTGATGAACCGTCGAGGTTTGGAACTAGGGATTTTGCCATGGCTCCATTTGTTTGATTGTCGCGTCCGAATCCCACTAGAGGAAGAACGCTGGGGTGACAACTCGTCTGCTGTATCGAAACGAACGTCGAGATGGAGCTGGAATTTTGCCGTGGCTCTGTTTGTTTGATTGTCGCGTCCGAATCCCGCTGGAGGAAGAACGCTGGGGTGACAACTCGTCTGCTGTATCGAAACGAACGTCGAGGTGGAGTTGGAATTTTGTCGTGGCTCTGTTTATTTGATTGTCGCGTCCGAATCCCGCTGGAGGAAGAACGCTGGGGTGACAACTCGTCTGCTGTATCGAAACGAACGTCGAGGTGGAGCTGGAATTTTGCCGTGGCTCTGTTTGTTTGATGATGTTGTGTCTGTTGTGTCGAGACGAACGTCGAGGTGGTGACCATTCCATACTGGTGTGAGACGATCTCCAGTTGTCTTTCTGGCTTTATATGGGTTGCCGCTTGAAGTTAGGAATTTAGCCTTTGCTTCATTTGCTTTGTCATGTTCGAAGCTTGTTGGAGGAAGAACGTTATTGTTGACATTGCGTCTACTGTATCGAGGCGAATGTCACGGTTGTCTCTAAGTTGTTGTTGAACCGTCGAGATTTGGCTTCGCTTTTTGGCGGAGCCTGTTGGGAATGTATGGTTCCCTCTTTGTTTGTGCCTCTGGATTGTATACAGGGATTGCTGTGGTATCGTCTGTAGGGCATGAATTTCATTACATATATATATATATATATATATTTATTTTAGTTCTTTCCGCGATGCTCTATCATTTCAGCTTTTATATCGCAAAGGTCGCGATTGCCCAATCATTTCGGCTATTTTTCGCGGTGCCCAATCATTTCGGCTGTTTATTTTATTTTTACTCGCTGCTTTTTATTGCGAGTTGCCCAATCATTTCGGCTATTTATTTTATTTTTACTCGCTGCTTTTTATTGCGAGTTGCCCAATCATTTCGGCTATTTATTTTATTTTTACTCGCTGCTTTTTATTGCGAGTTGCCCAATCATTTCAGCTATCCTGCATGCATACCTTTTACTTGCTGCTTTTTATTGCAAGTTGCCCCATCATTTCGGCTATTTCGTATGCATGTGCGGCCTACTGGCCTTTTTCCGTAAACCTGAAGTTGGACAGCGATTTCGGTATCAACATCGCTACAACTGGGATATCGCCAGGAGCGAATCATCATTTATCTCTGTCGTTGTCGAACAAAGGAGGCTTAGCGACCAGGGTTAGGGTCCTGTCGACTAAGGATTTGACTTCATGAGCCGTAAGGGTCTCACAAAGTTATTTCTCCCTACAAGTCGTGAGGATCTTATAGGTGTATTTTCTCCTTAGGGATCGTGAGGGTTCCCAAGTGTTTTGCTCCTCTGTAAGTCATAAGGATCCTACAGGAGGGTTTTCTCCTTGTAAATTGAGAGGATTTACAAAGGTTATTCATCGTGAGAACATATCCGTAATCTCGAATGGGACTTAGTTAGGGAAATGTTTATTCGCGCCCGTGGATTGTATACAAGGGTCAGTATCGAGCCACTTATAGGGCAATGTCGAAAGTTGTGGGGGTTGCTTAAGCATGGGTTTAGGTCTCTGTAACTTAAGACTTTCAAATCTTATGAGCCGTGAGGATCCCATAAGAGAGTTCTCCTTACGAGTCGTGAGGATCTCGCAAGTGTATTTTCTCCTTAGGAATCGTGGGGATCCCTAAGTGTGTTGCTCCCTTGTGAGTCGTAAGGATCTCACGCGGGTGGTTTCTCCTTACAAGGTCGAGAGGACCCTATAAGTGTCTTTTAACGAGGTTGCGCCCTTACGAGTTTTCACAAACACTCGCCGGTAGCCCTGCTGTTTTTACTCACGGAGCGCTTTCGGGTTTTCATCCGTGCCCTTTTTGCTTATGGACATACCGTTTTTATTTATTATATTTTTCTTTATTTATATTTTTTTTATTCACCTCGTCAGCCTAAGGATGCCGCGGTATTAGTTTAAGGACGTTTCGGTCCTTTGCAAGTTTTAGGACATTGCGGTCCATCATTAGTTTAAGGACATTTCGGTCCGGGGTCGCCGTATTTGAGGCGAATATCTAGTTTATTGACTTTTCGGTCTGTGGGGCTTTCTCTATGACTGACCATGATGCCCCCAGCGTATCCATCTTTCTCGGAGCATTCGGTTGTGGCGGGTTCACCTTCTAATTTTCGGACAACGCGAACTTGCCTTGTTGGTATTGGTCTTCAACCCAGTTCTTGAAAACGTAGCAATCCTCGATCAGATGACCTACCGTTTGATGGTAAGGGCAATAATTAGGATTATTAACATCGCCTAGCCGCAACGGACGTTTTGGACTCGGCAGATTGATGAGTCTGTCGCACACTGCTAGCTCGAACAGTCCCCTTGTTTTATCTTGCGGAAACGAGTAAGGACGTTTCAACTTTTCCTGGAGGGGTTGCCGCTTGTTACTTTGGCGAGCAACCGGTCTAGGGTCACTTAATTGTTGTTGAGCGCTGGCGACGAAGGCCGTTTTTCCTTTTCCTTTATCCTTTTTGTTCGCTCCATTGTTTGCGGGGCCTGGATCTTTTCCGAGTAGCGTGCGATTGCATGGCTGAACGTTCTCGCAGCTCCTCAATTCCTTCATTTTGGAAATAGATTCCCTGATGGAAGGGTTGGGGGTAGCTTCTTCGTCAGAGTCGCTTCCAAAGGTGATAATTTGCGATACCTTAGAGTCGGCCGTATGACAATCGTCGGTGGCTCTTTTGCGATCATCTATCGCATTTTTTCGACGTCTACAAGCTTCACATTTTGTCCTGTCGAAGTGTTTCTTTTGAGCGACATACCCTTGCCACCAACAGTTAAAAGATTCGCAGTCTTCGGTAGGATGTATGATCTTCTGATGATATAAACAGAAGTTAGGGTGCATCTCTACCTCAGCGAGAATATTTTCTTCAGAGGGCGGTAGCTTCATTCCTACTGATAAAGCTTTGGCGAACCTTTTCCTCGTCTTGAATTTGTTTTTATCCGCAGTGGATGGCTTTTGATTTGATGGGAATGCCTTGGCTCTTTCCAGTATGGCCATTTCACGCTCTTGATTGGCTTTTGCTTTCATACGAATTTCATTTAGGAAGACATCGATAAGCTCGTCTGATGGCTGTAGAATTTCCGGTTCGGGGTTCACCATTGGTTTCTCGGCGCAAGAAGCTTCTTCATCATCTTCCAGTGAGTGAGAAATCACATGACAAGTCGCTACGTAGTCTTCAGATTCATCTGATGAGTTTTCTCCATCGTTTTCATCCTTGACTAAAGAACAGGCTGCCCCCGGCATGTCCGTCTTCTTTGGAGAGTGCGGTTGTGGTGGGTTTACCTTCCAGTTTTCCGACAGCGCGAACTTGCCTTGTAGGTACCGATCCTCGATCCATCCCTTAAAGACAAAACAATCTTCGATCGGGTGACTTACTGTTTGGTGGTAAGGGCAGTAATCGGGATTATTGAGATCGCCTGGTCGCAACAGATGTTTTGGATTCGGCAGATTAATGAGTCTGTTGCGCACTGCCAACTCGAACAGTCTTCTCGTTTTATTCTGCGGAAACGAGTAAGGACGTCCTAGCCTCTCTTCGAGGGATGGGCGTGGACGCACGTTGTTTTGGCAAACGACCGGCTTTGAGTTGTTCGACTGTTGCTGAGCATTGGCGACGACGATCGCTCTCCCTTTTCCTTTCTAATTTCGGGAATCTGGTTTTGGAGGAGACGGTCCATGGCCCATCTGGTCCATTTGGGCTAATTTGTCGATCAAGGCTTGGAAGGTGGTCGGCCTGAAGAACATCATGAATTGCGAGATGGTCGCCTGCGGATCGAGAGTGCCCACAAACATGCCTACCACAGGTGCCTCTTCTATGCGTTGTTCGCATTTTGACCATAGGTTCTGCCATCGTGTTGCGTATTGGACCCACGTTTCACCTGACTTTATCCTGGCATTTATCAGTGCTGTTATCGGGGTGCGTTCAGTAGCACTCGCGAATCTTTGCGTGAACAGTAGCTCTATCTCCGCAAATGTTTTGACAGAGTCATTAGGTAGCTCCGAATACCATTCAAAGGCTGTTTCTGCTAAGCTGCCGACGAATTGGCGAAGCAACAGCTTGTCCTTGCCTCCAGTGTTGCCGCATAAGGCCCTGAATTGAGCGACATGTTGATGCGGATTCCCTGTCCCTTTATATACGTGGAACTTAGGGATCGTATATCCCGGCGGGTAACTGATTTGGTCATACCAGCCCGGATAGGGTCGTCCAGTTCTAACAGTTTGCCCATCCGCTTCACTCGCCTGATGAGCTCGTATTTGCTGAGCTATATAGTCGTCAAGTGCGGCCTTGGAAATGGTTTCTTCCTTGGCTGCTGAAAGAGCCGGAGGAGGATCAGATGTTTCCCCTCCGTCATTTCCGACAATGACTGGAGGGTCTTCAGCTGGAGGGTCTGGCTGTAACATCATCCCTACCATATCTTGGAAGAGGAGTGCCATCTGTCTTATGTTAGCCGCTTGCTCTGCGGCTTCTCTGTCCTTCTTTTCGAGGATTCTACGTAAGAAGTCAACATCAGTTTCTTGTTCGTGATGCTGCTCTGGTGATACTTCGAACCTTCTTTCGGTTCGGTAAGTGCAGCCATTACAGTCATCGTTTCCTGAAGCTTCTGTTGCTGCTCCTGGGCTTTCGTCACAGATCGGGTGAGCAGTCGGTGACCCGTCGAAGCCCGGCTTTCCTCCTTTCCGGAAGCCATATAAACAGTGTGCACCCCCATGCCCCCAGACTTGGGGCATTTGTGTTCGGTGTCTTTGCGATTTGCCGAAGACACAGGGGCTTTTTGCGGCCTCCTTTTTTGGGTTATTGGAGTTAAGGGAGTCGTTGTAGTGGGCACCCAAGTAGCTTTTGCTTTTTGTGGTTTGACAGAGTAATCCTTCCCCTGCTGAACCTTCATCTTTTTCTGTCGTCGGAGGCAGTCTTGATCGATCACCGACTCTTGGACCTGTCGTCAGACTTTGTAAATTTTAGAGGACAGCCGTTGAGGGGGCTGCTCTAGCTTCTTCTCTGGAGTATTCTCCACAGGTGAAGGAGTTCGTTTCAACATCGCAGTAGGAGAGTTTCTGTGCACCGTATTCAGCAATTCAACGCTGTTCCCGGTTGGAACAGCAGCATCGATCCCCACCATCGGAGCTGGTGGCGTAAATCCAGAGGGGGAGTTGCCCCCAGCCTTTCTTACTCGATGCCCGTGGCGACGTCGAGCGTGTCTTGCGGATGGAGTCACCTCCGTTGTTGGATAAGCTTCTTCATGCCCCCTGCCCTGGGTAGGGGAAGCAGCTTTGAGGACCTCTCCTAGAGCATCAACCGGAATAGCCAGCCTTGTAAAAACTGACTTCTCGGAAGGAGAAACCCTTCCGATGATTTTGTCCGCTTGAGCCAGGATAACTATCCGCTTTGGGATGGCAGCTTCGGGTATCGCAGATTTGCAGACGTTCTGGCCCAGTTCGTTGAAAACTGAGGTACTGAATTTGGACGACCCGTTGAGAGGGGTCGCGGTAGTGGTAATCCGATTAAAGACCAACTTCTCCGGGGTTTCTTGCAACGTCATTGTGGTATTGAAGCTCAACGGTGGGAGCATGGTCCCGAAGAATAATCCAGTGGTGGCTTGAGTTACCTGCTCTACTGGTATCTTGAAAAGAGAGGCCGCTCGGGGCCCATATGTCACTCCTCTAGCGCGGACGGAGCGAGAGTTGCAGTTGCAGGCAGTGCAGTTTGAAGCCATCGATCTTCAGTTCTCTGCATGGAGCAAGACACCAAATCTTAGTACCTCGAATCTACAGGCAACCACAACAAACCGCGATTTGTTCGCGAACACGACACACAAAGTGTGGAGTGGAAAGAGGAAAATGTCCCACCGGGCATGCCAGAATCAGTTCCCCTCCGAAAGGCGGCGCACAGGACCGCGATGTCCTGACGCTGAGGTTCGGGGCAGATGCTATATGGTTTTATCCGTTTACCCCCCCCCCCCCGAAGATGCCAAGTTGATTTATGGCACCGTGTATCGGAGGTTTAGACGGATGCGGCCGATGTAGCAGACTTCGTCAGATTCCCCCTCGAGGTGAGGGGTTTTTGATTGTGGGGACGCTCTTCCCTGCAGGCGCAAGCCCCTGTAATTAATTACGCTACCGCATCGCGGTAACAACTTTCTCCTTCTCCAGAATTTCACTTCGCGTCGTGGGTGTTTGTTTTGTTTGTGGTTGCCCGTGGATTGTAAACGGAGACTGAGTAATGCCGTCACCCGTAGGACGTGGATTAGTCCAAATCCGTATTTACTTAGATTTGGGTTTGGTGTTTTTAGTTTAAGGATACGTTAGTCGTATTGAGACTAAGATCAACTTAAACGTTCGTCAAGGATACGTTAGTCCTGTTTGAGACTAAGATCAACTTAACGTGATAATTCATTTAATATCTGGCCATCGGGACTCGTCACATCTCTAACGTCATTGAAGGATTACAACGGCAGATGTCAGAGGAGTTCAGAGATGTACCCTTGAACCAAGGTTGATTTGGAGTTTTATAGTCCGTTTGAATGTTTAAGGATACGTTAGCCGTATTTGGGGCTAAGATCAACTTAAACGGGACCGTTTAGATCTGGCAAAAGAGCATTTGGATGCTCTATTGTTCCAGTTTAGGGACATGGTGGTCCATCGCCAGTTTAGGGACGTAGTGGTCCATATTCCAGTTTAAGGACGTGGTGGTCCATCGCCAGTTTAGGGACGTGGTGGTCCGTATTCCAGTTTAAGGATATGGTGGTCCGATATTAGTTTAAGGACGTTTCGGTCCGATATTAGTTTAAGGACGTTTCGGTCCACGAATTTAAGGACCCCGCAGTCCATTTGAATGTTTAGTTATCGGGACCCGTCACCTCTCTGACGTCGTTGAAGGATTACAACGATGGGTGTCAGAGGAGTTCGGAGATGTACCCTCGAACCGGTCGTAAATTGATTCAAGAGAGCGATCTTGCTCAGTCAATTTAATTTGGGGACTTACGGCCATGATTGGGCTAAGTCCCGTTGAGAATATTCAACATTTTTCTTGATCTTTGGCCTATTAGGCCTGTGCTAAGGCTTTGCCCATATTTAATAATGCACTGCATTTTATTCTGGACTGCTAGGCATTTTTGATTTGGGCTATGTCCCTTTATTTATGATGCAGAGCATCTGTTTTGGTTTGGGCTCTGCCCTTTTTAAAATAATGCATTGCATTTTATTAGGCCTATTAGGCCTTCTTTAATTGGGCTTGGCCCTTTTGTAAGAAATGCAGTGCATTTGTCTGGCGCTTTGTGCCAAGTAATGAGCGCAAGCTCATATGGTGATGACACGTGTCATGCTCTGGCGAGCGCAAGCACAACAGCGCTGTTCTAGTGCGCTGCGCTTGCGCTGCTGACACGTGGTACGCTGTGGTGAATTGCGCCAGTTTCAGAGAGCAAGGCTCTATTTTAAAAGAGCATAGCGCAATTGGTTCAGATGCTGACACGTAGCTCTCTCTGGTGGTTTGCGCCAACCCAGGAGCGCAACAGTGCAGTTTCGCAAGTGCAAGGCACTATTAACTTGAGAATCTTTTAGATTCCAGAACCAATGGTTTATAAGTGCAAAGCACTACTTGGTTTCTTGATCTAATTTAGATCAAAGAAAACAAGTGTTTCTTATTTTTCTTGATCTTAAAGAACCAAAGGTTCATGAAAAGTGCAAAGCACTATTTAATAATTAAATTTTTTTTGTTTTTTATTAAAGATCATTGATCTTCTTTTTAGATCTATGATCTGTTCATAAGAGAACTTTCTCTTTCCCTAAAGGTTTTTAACTTTTTTGTTCTTGAGAAGTTCTTTAGAGTTCTCTTTTTTTTTTCCAGAAAATGTTCCTCCTTTTGAATTGAGGCCTAGGGTCCTTTTTATAGTGCGCATAAATTAGTTAAATTTGTTAAAGAGATCTTTCTCTGAGTGATTTGGGGAATTTTCCCCACCGTTGGATCTTTGATCCAAGGGCCTCTGTTTTACAGAAGAAAATCTTCTTGTTTTAACAAGAACAGAAAAGATTTCTTTAGAATTTTAATTCTGTTTGGCGCAGATGCCCCAGCGCGTGACACGTGTCGCGCGGCGCACAGCGCAGCGCAACCGCGCTAGCGCATCTGTGCTGACACGTGTCGCGCGGCGCACAGCGCAGCGCTACCGCGCTAGCGCAACTGCGCTGACAATTTTACTTAAAATAGAGCTTTGCTCTGATTGGGTGCACTGCCTTGGGCGCTGCGCTGCCGTATCAGCTTTTGACACGTGGCGCGTTGCGCGCAGCGCATTGAATCTGAAGCGTTGCTTCGAATTTTGAATTTTGAATTTTGAAATTCAAACAAAGCCTTGCTCTGATTGGGGGAAACATGATGCTTAAGTAACGTGTTGATAGTTAATAATATAAAATTTCCCTAACGTATGGCTACCATAAGATAAAAACATATAATTCAAATATTTATATATATCTGTTATTTTAGATTCACCTGGATTTAGTTTACGGATAAAATTTTAATAAATATAATTTATCACCATAACGGGTTACACCCAAGCGGGTCGGGTCAGATAATAAATAGGGCAAATTTTAAAATACCAATAAATATTGTACGATCGTGCTAGGGTGTTACAAATATCTAGGCTGTAGATATTCCCATCAAGATCTGGAGCTAGAATTTTGTCATTAGTCCTCTTTATTATTGCTTGAGAAGTTGCCACTAAATCCTTCGGGGGACGAAATAGCTCTCCATAGTCTTTAGGCTTATATAACGCCGTAGAGACTCGAATCTTTACTGTAGCATTCCTTACTTGGTAGCATTCAGTGGAACACATTGCTCGTTTGCATATGTTTGTGCCCGTGGATTTTATACAAAGGGTCGGTATTGACATGCTTGTAGGGAAAAATTCCACATATATTTCTTTTCTCTTTTTTTATTTCCGCGATACTCTGTCATTTCAACTTTTTTACATCATGATAATTGCGATTTCCCAATCATTTCGTCTGTTTATTCGCAGTGCCCAATCATTTCGGCTATTTCATTTTATTTTTACTCGTTGTTTTTTTATTGCGAGCTATCCAATCATTTTGGCTATTTTATTTTATTTTTACTCGCTGATTTTTACTGCGAGCTACCTATCATTTTCGCTATTTCATTTTATCTTTACTCGCTGCTTTTTAGTGCGAGCTGCATAATCATTTCGGCTATTTCACTTTATTTTTACTCGCTGCTTTTTACTGCGAGCTGCCCTATTATTTCGACTAGTTCATTTTCTTTTTATTCGCTGCCTTTTATTTTGAGCTACCCTATCATTTCGGCTATTTCATTTTATTTTTACTCGCTACTTTTTATTACGAGCTACCCAATCATCTCGGCTATTTCGTTTTGTTTTTACTCGCTACTTTTTATTGCGAGCTGCCCAATCATTTCGGCTATTTATATTTTCTTTACTCACTGATTTTTATTGCGAGTTAAGGACTTAGAGTCTGATACCAGCTTTGGCATCAGTATTGCTACAACTGGAATGTTGTCAGGAGCGACTCATCATCTGCCGTGAGAGGACTTAGAGTTTGATACCTAATTAGGTATCAGTATCGCTACAACTGGAATATTGTCAAGAGCGACTCATCATTTGCCGTTGCTTATTTAGACAAAGGTGACTTAGAAGACATGTTTAGATCCCTGCAATTTAAGGCTTTTTCAATTTTCATAAGCCGTAAGGGTCTCATGAAGTATTTCTCCATACGAGTCGAGAGGATCTCGTAGGTGTATTTTCTCCATAGTAATCTGATTGGTTCAAATAAGTGTGTTTGTAGTTAACCGCAATCAGAACGGTGTCGCGTGTAGCTAGACCGAGATGAGTACGGGTCGTCCTCAGGGAAACGTTGAATCTTTTATTCTTACTTTAGATGTGTTGAAAAAGAGAGTTGGAATAAAGAATGTTGTGGAAAGGTTTCCAGATCTACGTTAAGCAAGAATGCAAAATATATAGATCTAGATTATTTTTGGGATGTAGTTAATATAATAAGAGGGCTTGTAGGGTTCATTAGGATTTAGTAGTTATGGACGATTAATTAAAAGTTACCATTTTTATCCTTTAATAGATTTATAACTAGAACGATGGTGATGCGTGTAGATTAGGGTTTCTGGAGGGAAAAGGAATCCCACTCTTAACCCTTTATCTCGACACGGAACTCCGTTCAAATCTAGCCTTTACCAAAACAATCATTAATCTAATCTCTAATCGCGGTCGGAACTAGCAAAGTATTGTTAGCGCGCCCAATTAGGATGTTAATGATTCTTTTGATAAAGTTCATAAACTTTATAGGACTTAAAAAGAGTTTAGAGATGTTCATCGTCCATTAGCCTACCCTAATCCTACGAACCCTAACAAGCGGAGAATTACTCGCGCATGTTGGGAGAAGAAGATGAAAAGACAGAGAGGGAAAACATAATGTAAAATGCAAAAGAATTAAATAAAATAACTACCTTTATTAATCAACTTGAACAATCTACACTTTATTCCTTAGAAAATGATTACAAAAACTTGGTTTGTTTCTCGAACTCTTCCGAAGGAGGTAGATGAACCGTTGATGATCAGCCTGGATGCGTGAGCCATCTTGGACTTCGTGATCTCTTCGGCTTGATAACTTTTCCAAGAGGCTCTCGGTGCCCTTTTATAGTCCAAATCCACAATCTTTTGCTTCAAAAGTTGGTAAAATATAGCAGAGATTTAAGCCACAAAATCTTAGCAAATGATCCCTCTAGATTGCCGCGGATCCGCTGCCAAAGGGGAGGGTATGGCCGCGGATCCTCGGCCATTTGATCTCATCCCTCCATCATTTTTCTGGGGCTTGGTCTTTGGGACATGTGGCAATCCTAGGCACCTTCAGAATTCAGAAATCTTTTCTCGGTTGCTCCCAGACTTGGTCTCCAAGTTTTGCTTCTTAATTAGGCAAGTCTTCTTCAACAACTTGATTTGCTTGCTAAATTCTGCATAACAACTTGGAAAATTCTGCACAATAATCTCAAATAATATTTAGTAGACTTAGTTCTACTAGGATTTGGTCAATGAATTTATTTGCATAAATTTTTCTACCAAATACTAATTAAAATATATTAACACATGGAAAATGGTGTCTTTACACATAAACCCTCATATGTATAATATATTATAATAAAGTCCTTTTTTAATATGTAAATGGTAGGAAAAGTGTAATACAAATGTGCTGTTTTATCAACTGAACAAATACCCCCAAACTTATTTTTGATCGTCCCGAGCAAACTAGTTTATTCAAGAGGAGAAAAAGAAAGGAGAAAACTAAGCACACTTTCGTAGGCAGACACGATTGCACTGAGCACGTGCACCAAGCCGTTAAACCTCTAGGTGTCCCTAGTAGGAGGAGTGTTGTCTCCTGAGGGTTTTCAGCGGATTACACCCACAAAATCCTATAATAAAAGAGAGATGGTGAAATTTACATATAAAGATAAGAACCATAAAAGAAATACCTTGAAAATAAGAGTTTCCAACTACACTAGCTTTTCAGTTGTCATGAGCCCTATCTTAATAGTCATGAAAAGATGTTACAAATCACATTATCCCTCAATAAAACATCGTCTTTATTCTTCATTCCTACCTTTCATCCAAACATTGATCATATACCCCTACGTGTATGAAATGACATCCCTACACTCGGAGAATTCAATTCAAGCTATCATACTCTTGTCCATCTACCTCAGTACTTTTTAACTTGATGAATACTTAGATTTGCTCACACATTTTCATGCGACCGTTAATACTTCTTGAGGTACTAACCGACCGATTATTCATGTGCTTGCTGATTCGGTGATAATATTTTCCTCGTCTTGCACCACCTATGGCTTAGCAGTGACTCCCAGACCAGTTGGCCTTAGGGCACTAGGTGATGAAGCACCCTCGCTATATTTTTTATTGCTGCCTTGGCGATAACAAAACCAGTGTTCATTTTTTTTTCTTTTCACCATTTTTATATTTTTTTCATTTTTTTTCATTTCCTTCATACTTTGGCTTTTAGACAAGAGCATTTCAAGGTATCCTCTACTATCCTGAGTTTCAAGACGTGTGTATGTGCATATAGTAGGGTATCAACATTCAAATGTTTGGCTTCCAGAATAGAAACTATTTTTCAGACTTATTTTTATCCTCAGATTAGTGACTTCCTTCATCTTACTTACCCTTGGGGCAACAGCTCATAACTACTTATTACCAGTTCGTTTAAGAAAACTTCTAATTTTCTTGGTTTTCTTAAACTATTCCTATCTTTTGGATGTAATTTTTCACTTTCTACTCTTTTGTTATAAAAGAAAATTTTTGAAATTTTTTGAAAATGTTGTGCTTATGCAAAATATGATGTAAATTGATGTGTAAATAAGTACAAACCTCCCCCAAACTTGTTTTCAACAGTGTCCTCACTGTTTCTATCCGCTGGATCACAAAAACCTGTAAGCTTGGGGGGAAATTATTAATGGGGGCAAAAATATATGAAAGTGAAAATCCTCCCTCAAACTTATTTTTGGCTCACAAATTTGAGGACAAAAGTTATGTTCAAGAGCCAAAAATATACCCTCCCCTCAAACATGAGTTAGACAATACGAAGCATTTTAAGAGGGGGTGAGTCATTTGGTCAAAGTAAAACTTTACAAAGACCAAAAGTTAACACCAACCATTCAAAGATTTTATTAGTATATCGTATAGGTTGGTGGAAGAATGTGTTGTATCGAGTCAAGAAAAATGGGGAAGGGATAAGAGGTGGTCTGAAAAGGGTTTGAAATTAGAGAAAAGAAAGAATGATGATGAATGATTAGGAAGAAGGAATGGTGACAGTTCAACCACTATAGGTGGAGATTGATCAATCACAAAATCCGTATTGTTTAAAAATTCAAGTTCGTCAGCAAAAAGTTCTTCAAAACTTTTATCAATGGTGTGATTGAATATTTTGCTGTCAAAGAGTTTTGTGCCAGAATTTATCCTACTTAATTCATCAAAAATTATTGAGGTAGAGGATTTGAAAAACTCATCTACCTCATTTTCAAAAATATCCAAATCAAGTTGAATTTATGGTATTATTGAACTTGAATTAACGGATTGTGATTCATCAAAACTCACTGAAACTATAGGAACAGAAGAAGAACCGGAGAAAGTAGAAGGTGAAATGGGTAAACAAATTGGTGTGTCGAGTGTTGCTGAACCAGATGTGGAAGATGGAGGTTGTATTTCGGTCTGATCTTCGGGTATACCATTATTATCAACTTCAAGACATATTTGGGGTTCGGAAAGAATTAAAGGCTCAAGATGATGACCACAAGGAAGCGAAAGGATTTGATGAATTGGTGGGACAAAATCATCCAAAATTTCGGGTTCATCAATCAATATATCCCCAACGTCAATCACCTCATTCAAGTGAAGGTTAAAATTCTCAAACACCTCATCAAAAGTATTGTTTTCAGTCAGTTTTGGTTCAAGAGTGGAGGTGTAGAGATCACAAGGGTTGTGTATGGTTTCACTTGAAATGGACCCTTCACAGTTGGGTAAATCAAATACTACAAAATCACACAACTTATCAGACATTGTACTTGATGAATCTATAAAACTGGAGTTGTGGATTTCAGTTTGGAATGGGGAGGTTTGATTAGGAAGGGTGTACAGTTCTGTCTTACTACCCAAATCCTTCATAATTTGGTTCGACAGTTTCATAAATTTTTCTAATGTCTTCTCCAGACTAGTCTTGGGTTGATAAGGGGTTTCAGTATAAGATTGAAATTCCCGTGGATAATTAAAACTCCCAAATGACCGATTAGAAGAACTGTCTAGAGTAGGTGGAAAAGTCGGATTGGATTGATAGGAATAGAATGGTTGCGGAACTTGGGTAGGAGTAGGATCAATATTATGATAAGAAGAATATTGATATGGGTTGGTTGGTTGGCTATTTTCAACAGACATCTTATATGCTACAAACCGCATATCAAACTCTTCTCCGGAGAGTGGTGGTGATGGTTGATATTGGTCCGGGTTGAAACTTTGGCCTCTAGACCTAGCTATGTGCTCAGCAATGGACATTCGTCTAGGAGCTTCCTCACTCTGGGTATCAACTGAAACAGGTGTAGGATTAGGATACGGTCGATAAGACCTAGACAGAGGTGGCCAACTATTTCTTCTTGCTTGTTCTATATGATCTCTTAAGGACATGGAAGAGCCGGACGGTATACCGAAGGGATTACGAAAACAAGAGATATCTGGTTGTGGACAGCAAAGCTCGACAAGTGTTCTTCTGTTTAGGTCACCCATTATAAGAATAGAAGAAGGGGGAAGGGGTAAAATGGAGAGAAAGTAATTGGTTGTTTTGAAAAATGACGGATTAAGACAAATCACACAAAAATGCACAACCCTAGAACTATGGTTATCTAGGTCCAGTCTCTAGACCGCTCCTAGACTTCCAAAGGACAAGCCGCAGGATCAATCCTCTACCGTCTCTGTACTACCCTTGTAGCCAGGTAAGTGGGAAGGAACCACGGTAGTGGGCCTAATTAAAAACCACTAGCCTTTGACACACTTGCCTAGACACTACAAAAGTAATGCGGATAAGCGATAGATTATCCACGACCTTCCTCTGTCCTTATTGAGCGCGACAGTCCTTAGAGTCTGGTCCAGATATTTTTTAAATTAATGTAGGGTTGATGCAGATGCTCGGTTTGTGATTTGTGGGGCTTAGGAAGGGTGATGAAATCCCCACCTAATCTTTATTTGGTTTTTTGCCCCTTAAAAATCCGTATTAAAATATGCAAAAACAAACCCCCAAACAAAACTTTGCAAAAAGATTTTTGAGCGGCGATATTTTGCAAAGAATCCTGCAGAAAATAGATTTTATTGGATTTTAGAGGAGAGAGAAGGAGTTAAGAAAGATACCAGAGAAGTGTGAAACCATAGATCTCCTGTTTCTTCAAGTCCGTGACTCCAGATTCCCTCGCAAAATTCATACACAAATCGTTAAATATGCAATTTGCAGTTTTGTTTTAATAATGATATGAATCGTCTAAGAATTCAACACAAATAGAAAGAATAAAAAATTACGCACGTTTCCCCGGCAACGGCGCCATTTGATTGGTTCAAATAAGTGTGTTTGTAGTTAACCGCAATCAGAACGGTGTCGCGTGTAGCTAGACCAAGGTGAGTACGGGTCGTCCTCAGGGAAACGTTGAATCTTTTACTCTTACTTTAGATGTGTTGAAAAAGAGAGTTGGAATAAAGAATGTTGTGGAAAGGTTTCTAGATCTACGTTAAGCAAGAATGCAAAATATATAGATCTAGATTATTTTAGGGATGTAGTTAATATAATAAGAGGGCTTGTAGGGTTCGTTAGGATTTAGTAGTTATGGACGATTAATTAAAAGTTACCATTTTTATCCTTTAATAGATTTATAACTAGAACGACGGTGATGCGTGTAGATTAGGGTTTCTGGAGGGAAAAGGAATCCCACTCTTAACCCTTTATCTCGACACGGAACTCCGTTCAAATCTAGCCTTTACCAAAACAATCATTAATCTAATCTCTAATCGCGGTCGGAACTAGCAAAGTATTGTTAGCGCGCCCAATTAGGATGTTAATGATTCTTTTGATAAAGTTCATAAAGTTTATAGGACTTAAAAAAGGTTTAGGGATGTTCATCGTCCGTTAGCCTACCCTAATCCTACGAACCCTAACAAGCGGAGAATTACTCGCGCATGTTGGGATAAGAAGATGAAAAGGCAGAGAGGGAAAACATAATGTAAAATGCAAAAGAATTAAATAAACAACTACTTTTATTAATCAACTTGAACAATCTACACTTTATTCCTTAGAAAATGATTACAAAAACTTGGTTTGCTTCTCGAACTCTTCCGAAGGAGGTAGATGAACCGTTGATGATCAGCCTGGATGCGTGAGCCGTCTTAGACTTCGTGATCTCTTCGGCTTGATAACTTTTCCAATAGGCTCTCGGTGCCCTTTTATAGTCCAAATCCACAATCTTTTGCTTCAAAAGTTGGTAAAATATAGCAGAGATTTAAGCCACAAAATCTTAGCAAATGATCCCTCTAGATTGCCGCGGATCCGCTGCCAAAGGGGGGGTATGGCCGCGGATCCGCGGCCATTTGATCTCATCCCTCCATCATTTTTCTGGGGCTTAGTCTTTGGGACATGTGGCAATGCTAGGCACCTTCAGAATTCAGAAATCTTTTCTCGGTTGCTGCCAGACTTGGTCTCCAAGTTTTGCTTCTTAATTAGGCAAGTCTTCTTCAACAACTTGATTTTCTTACTAAATTCTGCATAACAACTTGGAAAATTCTGCACAATAATCTCAAATAATATTTAGTAGACTTAGTTCTACTAGGATTTGGTCAATGAATTTATTTGCATACATTTTTCTACCAAATACTAATTAAAATATATTAACACATGGAAAATGGTGTCTTTACACATAAACCCTCATATGTATAATATATTATAATAAAGTCCTTTTTTAATATGTAAATGGTAGGAAAAGTGTAATACAAATGTGCAGTTTTATCAACTGAACAAAATCATTTGGATCCCTAAGTGGTATTTTCTCTTGCAAGGCGTGAGGATCTTATAAGAGTGTTTTCTCCATGCAAGTCGGAGGACTTACAAATGCCGTTCACCATATGAGGATATTTCTCGCTATTGGTGGGACTTTGTTGGAACATATTTATTTGTGCCCATGAATTGTATACAAGAGTTGATATGGAACTACTTTTAGGGCAATTTTGGGGATATGATGGTTTAAGAAACAAGTTTAGATCCTGGTAACCTAAAGCTTTTCAATTTTATGAGCGATGGGGGTCTCATAAGGGGTATATTCTCATCACAAATCGAGTGGATCTCATAAGTGCATTTTCTCCTTAGTAACCATATATATTCCTAAGTGTGTTTCTCCTTTGTGAGTCATAAGGATCTCACGTAGGTATTTTCTCCTTGCACGGTCGAGAAGACCCTGCAAGCGTACCCTTTTTTCTTTTTCTTTTTTTACGAGTTTGCGCCCTTTCGGGTTTTCATAAGCTCGCCGGCAGTCTTGCTGTTTTTACTCATGGAGCCCTTTCAAGTTTTCATCCGTACCCATTTTACTTATAAACATACCTTTTTTTTGCGAACGATGAAACTCTCGGATGTAGCTTCGCCGCAGATGACCCAACTGTTTATCGATGGGACTTGGGGATAATATGAATCATTCATGCCTATGAATTATATAAGGTGATCGATATAGAGATCTACCGTAGGGTATAGCATCCTTTGGAGGAAAACATCATCGGTGGGGCTTCATAGCCGATATGACTTCACGTGCAGCCTCGTAGGTGGGACTTGAGTTGCAATCTTCGCTGGTAGGACTTCAGTTGTAATCTTCGATCTCGAGGAGCATATTAGCTTAGGGACATTGCGTTCCATTATTAGTTTAGGAACATTTCGGTCCATTATTAGTTTTGTTCAGGAAATTACATAACTCGTCCCTACCATTGCTTACTTGCTTAGGTGTTGCTGCCTGGCTTTTTCATAAATGGCCACTTCATACCTTAAGCTATCTTCATTTTCTTGGACTTCTTTATCATCGCGGCAATTGAGTTTTCTTGCGGGAAATAACAAGCACTTTACTCGGTACCTGCCCCCTGCACATCAATGTCTCTTTCTGACGCTAACGAAGAAATTTCTTCATATACGAAGGAAGGGGATATTATGTCACTCCTTCTGCTGAGTCTTCTTCTTCCCCAGAATCTTTATTTTGAAGGGATGCTGAAGACACCGACGAACGCGCCTTCTGGTTATATTCCTCTAGCGTGTCGATGTATTTTTCATATTTATCCATCTGTCTACATATTCGGCAAGCTGGACTTGTTTCTTCATCTTCTTCTTTTCATTAGAAGGGCAAGATGCCCCCCTGCGTATGTTTCAGTGGAATGAGTATCTGTGTCCCAATCTTTTCAAGGGTAGGATCTGCGTGGTCATTGTTTTGGAGACCAGTTGCTTTAGGGCTGCTCGTTTATTGTTGAACGTTGGCAACAAACTCCACTTTTCCCTTTGCCTTTGTTATTTCATAAATCTTAGTTAGAAGAGAAAGGGCCTTGATCCATCAGATCCAATTGAGCCAATTTATCTATAAGCTCTCAGAAGGTAGTAGGCTTGAAAAAGGCCATGAATGGGTACACCCGTGAATGTCGGTCTATGATAGCTATAAACATTCCAACAGTCGGAGCTTCTTCGATGCGCTGCTCACATTTAGACCAAAGGTTTCTCCATCGGATAACATATTGAACCCTGGTCTCGTTTAGTCTGACTCTTTCATTGATCAGCGTCATCATGGTAGTGCGTTTATTTGCACAGGAGAATGTTTGGCAGAAGAGCAGTTTCATTTCATCGAAAGTCTTCACGGAGTCGTTTGGAAGCTCCGAATACCATTCGAAAGCAGTGCATGCCAGACTGCTGACGAATTGTCGAAGAAGCAGGATATCATCTCCTCCAGTGTTACCGCGCATGGATTTAAACTGCGCGATGTGCTGGTGAGGATTCTTGATTCCTTTGTATATACGGAACGTCGGAAATGTGTTTCCTGGAGGATACTGCCGTAGCATGCAGGATACGGTCGACCAATCTTGATCAGTTTGCCGCAGCTTCGTTAGCTTGATGTGTTTTTAACTGCTGGGAAATGTATTCATCCAGCTGTGACTTAGAGATGATCTCCTCCTACACCGCTGGTAGGATTTGTGTAGGATTTGATGTGCCCATCTTGTCATCGGTAATATCCACTGGCGGTTCCTCTACTAGCTGTTCGGGCTGAGCCATCATCCCGACCATGTTCTGAAATAGGAGGGTCATCTTGTTCATTTTAGCGGTCATTTCTGATGCTTCTTCATCTTTCTTTTTGAGAACGCACTTCAGGAAGTCAATATCTGATCCCTGCCCTATCCTTTCTTCGGATGCGTCCTTTGGGTTTGCTTTAGGCGGTGGACTAACGAGTTCTGCCTTCTCAGTAAGAATATCCTGTAGCTTTTCATGATATTGTTGAGCCTTTGTCAGAGACCGAGAATACGACCTATGACTAACAGAAGCTCGACTTTCATCTTTAGAGCTCACCATACAGATTGTGTGAACTACCATGCCCCCAGACTTGGGTGTTTGGGATATCGGTCCTTGGAGTTTGTCTCGGGCGCTTCGACTTTCTCTGGCCTCTCTCTTTTATGAAAAGTCGTTTGAGGAGGAACCATCATAGCAGGAGACGTCTTGGATATGATTCCACTTGTATTTGGAAGAGGAGTTGTTAGTGTTTAGCTGACGTTTCATTCTCTTGAACTCGGGAGAAGAGCTGCAGACAACGATGGAGTTCTTCACCTCCTTTCACACCTTCTCTCCTTGGATTTCATGGGCTGCGGAGACTTCTTCAATACTGCGGTGGAGGAATTTTGTCTAACTCTTCGCAGCAGTTCGAAACGGTTCCCTATTAGGACAACAACATTCACCATTAGAGTTAGAGCAAGTGGAGTTAGCCCGGATGGAGAACTGTCCCCATCTTGTCTTATTTGACGCCAATATCGACATGGATCATGTCTTGCGACCGGAGATTCTTCAGTCCTAGGAGCTTGATGGGCTTGTCCACTATTTTCTTTCAGAGCAAGACTATTATGCCCCCTATGTTGATCTTGGCCTTCGGCAGGTGCCAGTCGTTTGAAGACCGATACTTTCGGCAGAACTGAAGTTTAAGGAGCCAGCTTGTGGAAGACAGCCTTGTTTTGGGCTCCCTCCTTCGGTGTTGAGGCAACGAGGGTAGGAAGCGAGAGTATCAACCTAAAGAAAAGCCTATTCATTTCTTGAAGAGCTGGAATGCAGAGGATTGAGGCTCCGAGTGGCCCATACTTGACTCCATCGAATGAGGAATAGGTTGAGTTAAAGTTGGAGGCCATTGATCTCTACATGAAAAGGAAACGCCGGTTTTAGTATCCCAAACATCCAAGGGCAACATAAACATAATATACCGTGATTGGTTCGCGAAACACGACATATGAAGTGTGGAGTGGAAAGAGAAAAAGTTCCTACCGGGCATGCCAGAATCTGTCTACCGCTGAAAATATAGACGAACTGGGGTAGAACGTCTTGCCTAAATTTGGGGGCAGATACTAAATAGAACATATACATCCACCTCTCCGAAGATACCGAGTTGATTTATGGCACCGTATATCAAAGGTTTGGATGGATGTGACCGTTATAGCAAACTTTATCAAATTCTCCTTCATATGTAAGGATTTTTTTTATTGTGGGGACGCTTTTTCCTTCAGCTGCAAGCCCCTGCAGTTAATTACGTTATCACAAGATGATAACAACTTTCACCATCTCCATAGATATCACTTCATGTTGTGTTATATTTTGTTTGTAATGGGGTTTCCCTTGGATTGTATACGGAAACTAATTTTGTTATCGCCCGTAGAGCGTAGATTAGTCCATATATGTAAATCTCAGATTTGGAATTGAACCTAAACTATATCTACCATCAGTTCAGAGGTTTAAGGATCATTAATCTTGTTTTAGACAAAGATCGACTTAAAATATGATTAAGGACCGTTAATCTTGTTTTAGATTAGGGTTGACTTAAAACGTATGAACATACGAACTTGATTGATTTTTTTTTAAAAGCAAAGAAGTTAAAAAATTCAGGGACTTGGTCTATTTTGGACTAAATATTGGGCTTTATATTTACCCAGCAGTTCTAAGCACTAGGCCATATATTTTGTTTTAGGCTTTACATAAGCTTAGAGTGCTACGCACTGAGCCCAGAAGCTTAAGCTTCAACATAGAATATAATATCCTTCCTACTTCAGTGCTCATGTGATGCGTGATCGCACTCTTATGGCGTGTCGGATGTTCAAAGTTCTAAAGTTATAACCGCGATCAGGACGGTGTCGCTATGCAGCTAGCCGTTTGAGCACGGGTCGATCCACAGGGAGACGGTTGTATGTCCGTTCGAGTTTTATACGAGTCAATAAAGAATGTGTATATGTTTGTTCAATTCTATCCTAAGTGTTATATGCAAGTATAAAGTTGTTAAGAAAAAGATACGAAAGTGTAAGCTAAGGAAATCCGCACTCAAAACCTTTGAGCCAAGTCTTGACCAATTGAGGCTAGAGCAATCGGCAACAACGTGGATTAGGGGATTTAAGCACGGTATTCATGGAATCCGGATTATTTACCCTTGTCCTTTCGTTTTTATCTCTTGCTTTCGCCTCCGGCCAAACCGAACGCAATCGGTCGCGGTTAGGAATTACCATTACCTTGGTAGGGTAGGGTGCCTAACGGAGCGCTTGCGTAAAGTTTGGGCGGAGTTCAAAGGAAAATAACGAGAAAAGGAAATGAGGAATGAAATCTTAACTTACAATATTATATTTATTCTTAACAACAACATATTACAACCATTCACAAAACGAACCAAAAAGAGCAAAAGAAAAGATAAACAAAGAAAAGAAAAGATTACAAGCAAGTAATTAAAAGTGCATGGAATTTGAGTGCATGAAAGTAAATGAGCAAGAAATGGAACTAGGAATCATAGAACCCAAAACAAGACATGGGTTCAATAACCAAATCTTAAACTTGCAAGCTCAATTAAGAGGTTGCAAGATCAAGAAAAGGCAAAGAACTCCTGGAGAATGAAGCACAAAAAAGAGAATATTATTGATTCCAAAATGATACAACCCCTTGAGATCAATGACCAAAGCTTAAACTTGCAAGCTCACTTAAGAGGTTGCAAGATCAAGTTAAGGTAGAGAGCTCAAGGGGGAAGCTAAGCAAAAAGAATGATACAAAATAACCCTCATCTTCATTTAACATCCACTCAAAAGCTCTCACAACAATTTAATGGAGGAAAGATGAAGAAGAAGAAGAAGAAGAAGAAGAAGTAAACTAAAAACTAACAAAAAGAGGGTATGAAAAGAACCCATGGGTTGGCAAGTTCTGGGATATTTATAGGCTGTGTGCTGAAACCCTAGGGCCACATTCTGACCCTTCATGAAAAGACCCAACTACCCCATGAAATATTTTCATCTGATGAGCCAATATGGCCGCGGTTCCGCGGCCTAAGCGCGCTTATGCCGCGGATCCGTGGCCATTTAGGAGTGTTAGATCATATAATTTGGTGGGTTTCCCTGGTTTTCAGTACTCTTCAGTGTGGTATATGTTGTTTCTCAGAATCTCTTCACAATGTTTCCAGAATTACAGCAGATCAAAAGGTGATGTGATGTGGATCTTTTGCCATGATTTTTCTTGAGCTTCGTGTAGTTATGTTGGATCTTGTGTTTTCATTGTGCTTTGTGCATGAATATGACAATCGATTTGCCATTTTGTCCCTTAAACAGGTGTGCGGCAACACGGATAGAGAGCGGAGACCCGTGTTTTATCTGTGGTTGGCAGTAATCCGAAATTTGTCGTGCTTTTCCATGAATTTCACTGTTTAGTGCTGAGAACCTGTATCCTGCAATTAACTAGGAAACACGGCTCAAGAATACCTACCGATAAGCAAACGAGCATAAGAATGGGCGGTAGTAAAAGCAATATTCTGGTATGAACAAATACCCCCAAACTTAACTTTTGCTCGTCCCGAGCAAAACCAATTTATTCACAAAAAGTCCTAATCTCACTTTCGCAGGGAACGCGATTGCACTGAGCGTGTGCAACAAGACGTTAAATCTCTAGGTGTCCCTAGTAGGAGGAGTGTTTTCTCCTGAGGGTTTTCAGCGGATTACACCCACAAAATCCCGTCAAGCTAGTTTCATAAGTTATCATTGATTTTACTCCTACAGTTTAGTATCTACGTTAGAAAGTCTATCATCCTAACTTAGAAATATCCAGCCCTAATGCTCCACACCTCCTTTCTATTTAACCTCAGATCTTATATATTCTAAAAAAGTATAGAAAGATTTTGGTATCTCCTGAGTTTTCCTTCTTCAAGTGTGGTCTCAAATTAGGGATTTTTATCAACTTCACAGAAAACATAAGTCTTATTATTCATTTCTATCTTTTATCCAAACATCGATTGTATACCCCTACGTGTGTGTATATTTGCACCCTTACACTCAAGAATTCAATTCAAGCTATAATACCCTTGCCCTAATACCTAATACTACTTCTTTTCATTAAGGATGGACGGATTTGCTCGCACACCTTTCATACGACTATTAATGCTTCTTGAGGCACTAACAGCCGATTACTGAATGTGTGAGCTTAAAGCATAAATAGCAGTTTCCGGGTCTTGACATTATTTATTTATTTTTCTTTTCTTTTCTTTTTCTTTTTCAAGACCGGATATATTTTTCAATGATGCTCTTTTGGTGTTTAGCTTTAATTACCGTTTTTTCTTTCATACTAGGTTTTCAGGCAAGAGTATTTCTAGGTATCCTCTACTATCCTAAGTTTCAAGGTGCGTGTAAGTGCAGTTTGTAGGGTATATACTTTCTAAATTTGAACTCAAGAAAAGAAACTATTTTTCAGACTTATTCTTCAGTAAAACTTCAATACTTTCCCTTCATCTTGACTTAACTCAAGAACTGAACTAAACATTACCTATTTCTCAAAAAAACTGTAAGGACGTATACTTACCAAAGTTAGACAAGACATTCAAAAAGAGGGCATGAATTCGAAGCCTAGAATTTAGTTATTTCTAACATATCAATTAAACTTTCAGAATAAAAATCTAAGTTCCCTATTAGCTAACTTGACGACAAAGTTTTTATATTTTGGAAAATTTTCGATTTTTTATGGGTTTTTTTTATAAGGTATGCAAATGCAGAATATACAAATGAATGCGAAGGAAGAAAGCTTACCGAGCACACCCCCAAATTTAAACTTGACATTGCCCTCACTGTCAGGCTACACCAAGAGGGTCAAAATTGTCGGCGCTCCCCAAAAGAAATTTTTTATACAAAACAAAAATATATACAAAAAGGTTCCCCCCAAACTTAAGTGAAACAGTGTTGCCACTGTTTAAGCGGTGAAGTTCAGGATTAGGGGGAAAGAAAACAGTTTCAAACTATACAAGGCCTTCCACAGGCCAAAAGAGAGCACCAACCATTCAAAGATTTTATCTCTATCATGTGCTGGTTGGTGAAAGAACGCGGAGAGGTAAGAAATGGAGAATACGCGAGACCGTATGGAGATAGAAGTGGGATACGGTCTCGGTATATGAGAAGAAGAATGGCAGAAGGGAGAAAGAAGTGGAATACGAACTTGAGGGTGGAAATGGATTGAATAAATTAGTACAATCTGTAATGATCGATGTGAAAAGATGGATTGTACTAATCTATCAATATGGCAAGAAATGGGGTCAAATCCCTTAAGATTCGTAAGAAACCATGGGTACGCCGAACTCGGTAAACCAGACATATGAAATGAAAGTGAGACGGTTTCTTGTAAGGTCGGAACGATGGAAAGGATGGAGGTAGGTGATTGAGGAAGGTTATCGGTTAAAGGTTCAGGAGGGTGTACACAGTTAATGAAAGGAACATGATGAATTGGAAAATCCGACTCATCAATTAAAACTGGTTCATCCTAAAAAATATCCTCAAAAGTTTCCTCAAAATTCAGCTTATCCATGCAAATTTCATCAAAATCAAGACGCATATGGGGTTCGGGAAAAACAGTTAATGACTCGGGATGATGAATTGGAGAGAAAAACTCTGCCAAATCTACAGGTTCATCATCCAAAATATTCCCGGCGTCAATATCCTCAATCAAGTGAAAATCAATATTCTCAGAAACCTCAACAAAAGCATGGATATTAATCAATTCAGGTTCTAGAGTGGAGGTGTAGAAGTCAAAAGGATTGGGTGTTGTTTCACTCGAAAAGGACCCTTCACAATCGGGCAAATCAAACACTACAAAATCACACAACGCATTATCTGTTCTATCTTTAATCAATGAATCGTTTGGAACACTAGATAGACATTCAAAACCGGAGTTGTGGGATCAAAGTTGAAATGGGTAGGCTTGATTCGGAAGGGGGTACATCTCACTCTCTCCACTCAAATTCTCAACCTGTCCTACCGCCTCTTCATACATTGGAAAATTTGGAGCTAGTTGAAAACTAGCTGCCGGGTCACTAGGTTGTATGAGGGCGGCCATGGACGCATTCAAATCCATCATCTGTTGGTACGACGCTACCCTAAAGTCTTCCAAAGACTGTTCCAGACTAGACATGGGTTGTGAAGGGGTTTCAGTAAAAGATTCAAAGTTGTTTGGATACTGAAAACTCCCAAATGGCGGTTCAGAAGCAATGTCTAGGGAAGGTGCAAAAGTCGGGTAGGACTGGTAGGAATTGAATGGCTGGACAGGAGCAGGATCAACATTTGGATAAGAAGGTGAATGGAATTGTTGATCCCAAGAATCTGTAGTGGTGAAAGAAGTGAAAGATCGGCTACAGGATTGTTCAATATGTTCAGCGATGGACAAAGGACGACTTGCAAAAGGGGTATCAACATAAGAGGGTGGGGGAGGTTGAAAGGGTTGATACAAAGCGGATTGCAGAGGGAAAGTGTTTGTCCTAGACGCGTCTATCCGATCTTTTAAAGAGATTTTGGGCATGGAGGGATCGTTCGACGTTCGGCCAAAGCAAGAACCGTAAGAAGTAATGTCTGGTTGTGGGTACCAAAGTTCGGCAAGAGTTTTGCGAGGTGGGGTACCCATGATATGAAGAGAGAAAGAAAGAAAGGCAAAGAAAAGGAGGTGAAAAAGAATGTGATTTTTTTAGTTAGATATTAACAAAAGAATGAAATATACACATAAAAAGAATCTGGACCAAAAAAAAAATCACGATAAAAAAAATACCACACACCTAATCGGTCTAGGGTTCACCTAGGTCAACTAGACCTGCTCAAGAACTTGATTGTCGAAGTAAAACTGTGTCGAGAAACGAGCTCAAAATATACTGATCACGAGGTCAGGTAAGTGCAGAGATAAGGGGAGATTTTCCGATGCTTTCGCGAAGGTCCTTAATTAAATAACCCTTTTCTCTTTTGGCGGTTTCGCCGTGAACACTTTCCTAGACACCCCGTAAACAATATATCGTTAAGCGGTATTCTAAACACAATTAATTTCTCCTAGTGAGCGCGGAGTCCTTATGGCTTAAAGTCTAATTTCTTTTAAAATTTATGCGGGTAAACGTTATGCTCAAGTTCGTGATTTGTGGGCCACGGAAAAGGTGATGAAATCCTTTACCGTATATTGTGGGGTTCGCTTGCCCTTAAGTCCGTATTAATGTATGCAATGCGCTATTTAATAAAAATTCTATAAAGAATCAAACGATCGTTTTTTATATTAAGCACGGCACTGCAACAAATACGGGTTAGTCATTTTTTTTGTGTTTTGTAGCGACTTGCAAAGAATCCTGCAAAGATATTATAGTGGATCCGTCGGATTTGAGAAGAAGGTGTTAGTAAAGTACGTACCGTCAAGTTTTCATGTTTAGAAAACCCCCGTTGAATCAAATCCGGTAAGCTTGAAAAGTTCGCTTGCGCGGGTCAAACTACCCGGATCTTTGGCACTATACTTTGCAATCACTTTAGCCTTGAACGTACACTTTTCTCCACACAATCGCAGTTCGCAAATCCGCAAAAATCTGCAGAAAATACAGTATGGTGGAATTCACAGAGAATATAAAAGAAAAGAAAAAGGGGTGGAGAAAAAATTGGGCTCAGTGGCCTCAATGGGACCGCGGAACCGCTGCTCAAGGCACCTTTTGACCGCGGTTCCACGGTCAAAATGTTGACTTGGGGATTTGTCTTTGGTCAATGAACTCCACTTCTTCTCTTCTCCAAAATAAAAACCTCTGTTTTCTTTTTGGATTACTGTACTTGCTCCAGATTAGCCTGCACATTTGCTCACAAAATTTATCAAAAATAACAAAAAGATTTTATTTTTTTATTTATAAATATATACAAAAAAGAATATTAACCCGAATAACAAGAAAGAAAATACGTTACCGTCTCCCCGACAACGGCGTCATTTGATCGCACGCTTTTGGCGTGTCGGATGTTCAAAGTTCTAAAGTTATAACCGCAATCAGGATGGTGTCACTATGTAGCTAGCCGGTTGAGCACGGGTCGATCCATAGGGAGACGGTTGTATGTCCGTTCGAGTTTTAGACGAGTCAATAAAGAATGTGTATATGTTTGTTCAATTCTATCCTAAGTGTTATATGCAAGTATAAAGTTGTTAAGAAAAAGATACGAAAGTGTAAGCTAAGGAAATCCGCACTCAAAACCTTTGAGCCGGGACTTCACCAATTGAAGCTAAAGCAATCGGCAACAACGTGGATTAGGGGATTTAAGCACGGTATTTATGGAATCCGGATTATTTACCCTTATCCTTCCGTTCTTGTCTCTTGCTTTCGCCTCCGGCCAAACCGAATGCAACCGGTCGCGATTAGGAATCACCTTTACCTTGGTAGGGTAGGGTGCCTAACGGAGCGCTTGCATAACGTTTGGGCGGAGTTCAAAGGAAAATAACGGGAAAAGGAAATGAGGAATGAAATCTTAACTTACAATATTGTATTTATTCTTAACAACAACATATTACAACCATTCACAAAACGAACCAAAAAGAGCAAAAGAAAAGATTACAAGCAAGTAATTAAAAGTGCATGGAATTTGAGTGCATGAAAGTAAATGAGCAAGAAATGGAATTAGGAACCATAAAACCCAAAACTAGACATGGGTTCAATAACCAAATCTCAAACTTGCAAGCTCAATTAAGAGGTTGCAAGATCAAGAAAAGGCAAAGAACTCATGGAGAATGAAGCACAAAAAAGAGAACATTATTGATTCCAAAATGATACAACCCCTTGAGATCAATGACCAAAGCTTAAACTTGCAAGCTCACTTAAGAGGTTGCAAGATCAAGTTAAGGTAGAGAGCTCAAGGGGGAAGCTAGGAAAAAAGAATGATACAAAATAAGCATCATCTTCATTTAACATCCACTCAAAAGCTCTCACAACAATTTAATGGAGGAAAGATGAAGAAGAAGAAGAAATAAACTAAAAACTAACAAAAAGAGGGCATGAAAAGAACCCATGGCTTGGCAAGTTCTGGGCTATTTATAGGCTGCGTGCTGAAACCCTAGGGCCACATTCTGACCCTTCATGAAAAGACCCAGCTACCCCTGAAATATTTTCACCTGATGAGCCAATATGGCCGCAGTTCCGCGGCCTAAGCGCGCTTATGCCGCGGATCCACGACCATTTAGGAGAGTTAGATCATACAATTTGGTGGGTTTCCCTGGTTTTCAGTACTCTTTAGTGTGGTATATGTTGTTTCTCAGAATCTCTTCACAATGTTTCCAGAATTTCAGCAGATTAAAAGGTGATGTGATGTGGATCTTTTGCCATGATTTTTCTTGAGCTCCGCGTAGATATGTTGGATCTTGTGTTTTCATTATGCTTTGTGCATGAAAATGACAATCGATTTGCCATTTTGTCCCTTAAACTGGTGCGCGGCAACACGGATAGAGAGCGGAGACCCGTGTTTTATCTGTGGTTGGCAGTAATCCGGAATTTGTCGTGCTTTTCCATGAATTTCACTGTTTAGAGCTGAGAACCTGTATCCTGCAATTAACTAGCAAACACGGCTCAAGAGTACCTACCGATAAGCAAACGAGCATAAGAATGGACGGTAGTAAAAGCAATATTCTGGTATGAACAATGCGCACTCTCTTTGACTTCAGACACTCACGTAGATATCACGTGAGACGCTAAGTCTTCTTCCAGCTTCACGCGCTCATGTGTTCAACACATGAGTAGTGCTAAGCACTCACTCATATAGCACTCACGTGGATATCACGTGAGCCGCTTTCTTCAAATGCTCATGTGGATATCATGTGAGGCGGTTTTCATGGCCTCTGGATGCTCACGTGTCACGTGAAGTGCTTTTGTTTTAAGTGTTCATGTGCCTTCCTGTCATGACCCGGATGGCAAGTCACTGACACTTGAACTATGTGAAGTTTATAGGACCCGACCATAACCCAAGCAAGCTGAAAACCAAGAATCTAAACCTTTTTAAGAAAATGGTGGAGGTGAAGTATTGGAAAAAGGGGTATAAATGAAATCAAGTTCCACCATTTTAAAGCGCAAGTAAAGTTTGTTTGAAAATGCAAGTGGGTTGTAGATTAAGGTTTGAAAACATTTTCGTCATTTAAAATTTTGGCAGCACCTCCTTTGTAAATTTTAATAAAAATCAGTACATAAACATAAATAATATTAGGATCCCCAATTGGGAGTTATCTCATCGCCCAATTGGTGGAAACATAACCACGCAGTAATATGCGACGCCCAAGAAGAAAATCAACACAAGAAAAGGTAAAAAAAGTACCAAAAACATCATCAACTCAACTATATTACCATCAACTCAACTATAAAGAATAACATACAAGTCTCTCCTCTAAGCCCAAAAGAATATACAAGTTTGTCTCTCAGTACACAAAATATATAAGTCTGGTCGATGGAGTTTTTAAATAGATTACAAATGAATATAAATATACAAGCGGCGGTTACGATCTATTATGTAACCCACCTACCAAGCAATCACCCAAAAGAAAAAACGTGCCAGCAAGCCGCTACTGATCCGAGCGGTCGGTCCGACAAGAAAACTATGGCACAACGGGGGGTGAGATGCCAATTCGTGAGTAGAAGACATCATAAGATAGAAATCGAATCCATAACGATCTACCTAGGTCATACTGTATAATAATATCATAATATGCAATAACGAATGTGAACGTGTATATATATATATATATATATATCATTTCAGTATCAATATGTAGAAATATGTTCTCCATAACACACATACATATATAGATACATACATATATATACATATATACATATATATATATACATATATATCATCCAAAGAGTGTCCATCAACGACACTCAAAATCCTCATAAAAACAACTGAGTGTTCAGCATCGACACTCAAAATCTTCATAAATCTCATGTCCAATATCGACACTCAAAATCCTCATATCTCAGGCGCCGTCTCTCGGATCGGCCCTCTCAGGCACCGTATCATCAGATCAGCCCTCATAGCCATCTGAATCATATAACTCTGGTCGGTATCCTCCAGATATCCGCCGAGTTTCCATACTGTCACCGGTAAGTATCGCTCCCAAGTAGGCTCAACGCCTTTCTATACGATCTTCTTTCCCCTAGGTACTGTACCGGGTCCACCATGTATCCGCAATCGGTACGTCCCTCTCCCTCGATTCGGATAGTACTCATATTTCAGAACCCAGAAAACTCATGGTGGATGCCAAAATATCATATGAAAATAAAACCACATTTTTAAAACATTCACAAATTTTATAAAATCGTATCCGCGATTTCTCAAATCTCAGAAATCCCATGAAAACACTATCTCATAATAATATGGCAATAATGAAATAATATGTAAAGGCACAGAACAATAATATAATACGTGCTGATATGAAATAGCATGGCAAGTGTGTTCATATAAGCGTATTCGTATAACCAATGTAAAGAAAGTTAAATATCCGGAACAGTACGTGGTGCTGGATACTAAATAGTGATCTATAATGCTAACAGGGTATAAGATGATGCGGTTGACATAGCAAGTTATATATGTGTACGTGGCATGGCAATTACCGATGAGGTATAGGTGTAACATGCGAGTATGTGCAAGTGCAACATGAAATCATCGGTAATGGTGTCGTGTCCTAGCAAGCCAATTTAAGTAGAGCAAAAGATATGAACGTAGTATATATCGTAAATAATCGAAGCGGGAGCGTATACAGAATAAGAAAATCATAACGTGAACAAGTGTTAAAATATCCAACTACATATGATTCATACAGTTATAGTTTAAAATAGCATGAAACTTTGTTTTGGAAATAAGGAGCTATGATGTTTTTGAAATAAATATCATTTGAAAATTCGTAGCGCACTCTTAACGTTATCATATTAAAGTACGTAACGAATCGTTAGTTTTGAAAATAAGTATGGCTCTAAACATCTTAGGAATTTCTATTTTGAAATATTAACAAGACTCCTCGAGTCGAAATGAATATCGACCGTAATCGGCAACATATCATGTACGGAATCTCCCTCGTACGATATCATCCAATCAAGCAGTACGGATCTATAATCACGTATGCCAACTCATATCATATCATATCATACCTTATCACATATACTTATATCATAAGTATACTCATGTCATATATATACTTATGTCATATATATATATATATATATATATATATATATATATATAGCTCAATGGCTAAGGAATGGATATTAGGTATAAAATGTTCTACTAAGTATACTAATATACTCATATGGTTAGTCTTGATATATGATTCTAATACATAGTATCCTAGCTACTACGGTTGCGTTGGTGCTATACGCCATCCACCCTACTTCCCCCATAGATATACATCTACTCACCTATACACCTCGCCCAAGTCGAAGTCGACGAACGCCTTACCCTTCTTCGTCATCTCGACAGTCCCCATGATTGTACCTACAATCAAAATCGTAACAAAATTGCATAAAAACCCATATCTAAACCGATACAACGAGCAAAGCACACATAGGTTAGAACCTATGGTCAACGCATGCTAAATTCCATAAAATACTCCCGGCGTCGACGTACGAACGTCGAACAACCAATTCACAACAAAGAAATCCGAAAACCAAATTTCAAAACTCAGAAAATATCGTTAAAATCTAAGTAAAACAACTCCAGATTTTTACTAAGCGAATCTGGGGCAATTTAGCATATAAAATAAGCTTGTATATAATGTAAAACATCTACCGACCAAACCCCGACACCTACTTCAAAGCTAGGGCCGCAGATATATTCAATATTGCCGCAAATTGCGGTCAGGCAAGGGAGTTAAGGTCTCATCTTCACGATGGGGTCTCCTAGTGGTCTAAATAGGTTGAATATATATGCAAAATATTTTTCAGAGATCCTAAGTTGCACCAGATTCAAATTAAACTTCAAAACCTCAATGAAAAGCAAGTTTTAAAACTTTAAATCTCTTTCAAAACTAATGATTCTTGCACTAAAATACCCCCATCAATCACTAATAAGGATGTAATTAACTAATAAACTATCCTAACACAATACACACTTCAAAACTTCTCTTGAAATATTAAAACAAGCCAGAATTTGATCTTTAACTTAAAAACTAGTGTTATAAAGGCATGGATACATGAAACATGGATAAAGAGAGTATCTTACCTCAAGATGAGGATTTAAGGAAAGTTCCAAGCTTGCAAAAGACCTCAAATTGAAGACTTGATCGCCTCACCATGTGTAGTATAAGGATTCGAATATTTTTAGTGAAGGTTTCATAATGATTTAAGGGGATTTGGGTGGGTGTTTGTGGTTTAGGAGTTGATGGTGGAGGACATGGAGAAGGAGAAGAGGAAGAAGAAAGAGAAGGGAAAGATATGAAGAAAAATGAGATAAGGAAATAAGAGGGTTGAACTAAACTATAATCCCTTCACTCTTTCTCTTGCCCATACTCTTATTATTTAAAAGCCATACTCTTATGTTTCCGTCTCATTCTCTCATTTTCTTTTCTTTTCTTTTTGAAAACAAAAAACCATATAACACAAATGAAATATTAACCCCTCATATACATGTCATGACATTTTAAGCATGGTTAACAAATAAAGCTTGGTTTAATGTTTTACATTAAACTTGTATGGATATAATTATATGCTAATTTATGAAAAGCCCAATTAAATAAATGCTCTCATAATTATAAATTCATTTTAAATTCCAATTACATTCCAAAATAGAGATATATAATTATACCAATCTATGAAGACACAAATCCATACCCGGTATATATCCGTAAAACTCATTATTTTATTATTTAAATTCCGAAATAATATTTACTATTTTTCTAAAATGTTACACTTTGACGTGAGCCGCTTCTGTTTCCTTTTCTTCTCGGCGCTCACGTAAGCCACTGTTCATACCAGAATATTGCATTTTATACCGCCCATTCTTACGCTCATTTGTTTATAGGCAGGTGCTTTTAATCAGTGTTTGCTACATATTTGCAGGATACTGGTTCTCATCTCTAAACAGTGAAATTCATGAAAAAGTACGACAAATTCCGGATTACTGCCAACCACAGATAAAACAAGGGTCTCCGCTCTCTATCCGTATGTTGCCGCACACCAGTTTAAGGGACAAAATGACAAATCGATTGTCATTTTAATGCACAAAGCACAATGGCAACACAAAATCCAAGAAATCTACGCGGAGCTCGAGAAAATCATGGCAAAAGATCCACATCACATCACCTTTTGATCTACTGAAATTCTGGAAGAATTATGAAGAGTTTCTGAGAAAAGTACTATACCACACTGAAGAGGACCACGAACCAGGGAAACCCAAAAAATCGCATGACCCAATTCCTCTTTATGGCCGCGGTTCCGCAGCATAAGCATGCTTAGGCCGAGGATCCGCGGCCATGTGGGCCCCGCAATTGATTATTTTTCAGGGGCAGTTTGGGAACTTCATCTTGGGTCAGAATTTGGCCCTAGGTTTTCTGTTTCCTGCCTATAAATAGTCCAGAACTTGCCAAGCCATGGGTGTTCTTTTCATGCCCTCTTTTTGTTAGTTTTTAATTTACTTCTTCTTCTTCTTCTTCATCTTTCCTCCATTAAATTGTTGTGAGAGCTTTTGAGTGTATGTTAAATGAAGATAAGGGTTATTTTGTATCATTCTTTTTGCTTAGCTTTCCCCCTTGAGCTCTCTACCTTAACTTGATCTTGCAACCTTTTAAGTGAGCTTGCAAGTTTAAGCTTTGGTCATTGATCTCAAGGGGTTGTATCATTTTGTTCTCTCTTTTGTGCTTCATTCTCCATGAGTTCTTTGCCTTTTCTTGATCTTGCAACCTCTTAAGTGAGCTTGCAAGTTTAAGATTTGGTTATTGAACCCATGTCTTGTTTTGGGTTCTATGGTTCCTAGTTTCATTTCTTGCTCATTTACTTTCATGCACTTAAATTCCATGCACTTTTAATTACTTGCTTGTAATCTTTTCTTTTCTTTTCTTTGTTTATCTTTTCTTTTGCTCTTTTTGGTTCGTATTGTGAATGGTTGTAATATGTTGTTGTTAAGAATAAATACAATATTGTAAGTTAAGGTTTCTTTCCTCATTTCTTTTTCCCGTTATTTTCCTTTGAACTCCGCCCAAACGTTACGCAAGCGCTCCGTTAGGCACCCTACCCTACCAAGATAACGGTGATTCCTAACCGCGACCGGTTGCGTTCGGTTTGGCCGGAGGCGAAAGCAAGAGACAAGAACAGACGGACAAGGGTCAATAAGCCGGATTCCACGAATACCGTGCTTAAGTACCCTAATCCGCGTTGTTGCCGATTTCTCTAGCTTCAATTGGTCAAGACTCGGCTCAAAGGTTTTGAGTGCGGATTTCTTTAGCTTACACTTTCGTATCTTTTTCTTAACAACTTTATACTTGCATATAACACTTAGGATAGAATTGAACAAACATATACACATTCTTTATTGACTTGTCTAAAACTCGAACGGAAATACAACCATCTCCCTGTGGATCGACCCGTGCTCAACCGGCTAGCTGCGAAGCGACACCGTCCTGATCGCGGTAATAACTTTAGAACTTTGAACATCCGACACGCCAAAAGCGTGCGATCAGCCACTGTCTTCATGGGGGCTCACGTGCTTTCTACGTGAGACTCTGATTTCTTGGGTGCTCACGTGCCTTTCACATGAGTTGCTGAGTCTTGGGCGCTCATGTGTCTTTCATGTGAGCCGCTCTCTTTGATTTGTTCTTTGGCATTCACGTGCATATCATGTGAGGCGCTTCTTCGTTAGAAATTTAATCTATGTTTATTTTTGAAACGTAAGTTTCAGAGAAGCTTAAGC
Organism: Agapanthus africanus; assembly: GCA_030015575.1. Lineage (NCBI taxonomy): Eukaryota > Viridiplantae > Streptophyta > Magnoliopsida > Asparagales > Amaryllidaceae > Agapanthus > Agapanthus africanus. Next base: position 192,333,818 of record JASDDO010000024.1, on the reverse strand, counting down.
TTCTGTTAATGGTATTCTGACCATTAACGATCACCAAGATCGATATTTGGCGATCTAGGATCAAGAGAAAGACGGTTCTTTAAGAACTTGAAGATCTTGTTCATATAAGATCTAAGTATTTGAGGGAACTAAGTTTCTAGAGTATAAACTCCATCTTTTTCTTTCTTTTCTTTTTTTATGGTGTTGGGAAAATATCAAAGTTCTTCTTTGGATCCTAAGTTTAAGATTAAGATCTCTTTGTGAGAATTAAATTCTCTTTTTGTAGAGAGCTTGTCTTATGGATCTTAGATCCAGAGAAAGAATTATGTTCATTAAAGGGTTAAACCTTGTTTTTATATACATGATAGGTAAAAAGAGATATATTTCTCTCCCATTTTACCTAGGGTTTGAGAGGTTGAAGATGATCTTTCAGGAGAATTAAATTCTTGATTTTTTTTAAGCTTTAAGGGGTCTCTTTTATGTGAGATTTAATCTCTTGAGTTCTTTATATAGGAGAAGAGGAAAAATCAATTTATTTAAGTAAATCTCTCATTAAGAGATCTTGATAGATTTCATAATCAATCGGAGATGTTTAAATCACCGTTGGATCAAAAGATCCAACGGCTCTCTATTTAACAGAGCATATATTTCTTGTTTGTTTAAAAAGATTAGGAAAATATTTTCCTAACATAGAATTTAATTCTATCTTATGATTAATTGGTGATTTTAATCAACGTTGGATCTTTGATCCAAGGGCTCTCTGTTTAACAGAGCAGATCTTTCTTATTTAAGAAAGATCAGCAAAAATATTTTCCCATGTAGAATTTAATTCTACCTGAAATGAACCGTTTCGACATTGGGCGCCAGCACTCATGTGCTTTTCACATGAGTGCTCACGTGTTTATCACGTGGGTGCTGTGAAGCCGATACTCATGTGCTTTGCATATGAGTGCTCATGTGTTTAGCACGTAGGAGCTACTATAGGATTTAATCCTAATTGCAGCAAGTGCTCGCGTGATTTGCACACGAGTGCTCACGTGTTTAACACGTGGGAGCTGCCCTCTATTTTTGTAAAAGGATCAAAAGTAAGCTCTTAGCCAAAATTTTTGGCGGAACACCATTCAAGCGTTAACACATCCGCTGGAGTCAAGTATGGGCCACTTGTAGCCTCAATTCTCTACATTCCCTCTCTTCTAGAAATGAATGGGCTTTCGTCGGGTCGATGCTCCCACCTCTTACCCTCAGTGCCTCAACGCCGAAGGAGGAAGCCCAGAAGAAATTTGTCTTCCACATGCTGGCTCCTCAAGCTTCAGCTCTACCGACGGCATCAGTCTTTATACGACTGGCACCTGCCGAAGGCCAAGATGAACACAGGGGGCAAGATATATAGTCAAGCTCTCATAGGAAATAAATGGACCCATCCCAAGCTGGTTCGTGCTATAATGGTTCCTCCTAAAGCACCCGGTCGCCAAAATAAAAACCGCATGGGTCCTACCCTTGAAAAGATTAGGACGCGGATACTCATTCCCCCGAAACATATGCAGGGAGCATCTTTCTCGCTGGCAGTGGAATCTCCATACGATATGAAAGGATGTTAAAGGACCTACAAGTGTATCCTACAATCAAGTGGAATAGCCCGCTTGAACTAGATATTATAGAAGGAATGTAGAATCCATGTCCCGCTCCGAGAATGAAGGATAAAAGGAAAAGCCCCCAAGTCCAGTCTTCTGAGAAAAAGAAAAAGAAGACCAAGAAACCCGTATAGCCACCCAAATATATAGACAACCGTATGGATTTGCAGAGGCTGTTAGATATGTATGCCCTAGAGGCATGTATTGTATAGGATGCCAGGCATGTATATGTACAGAAACAATCCTTGCTCGAAATAATAGTATGCTATCTGGTTTATCTTCAACTTAACGTGTAATGCGTTGTATTTCATATCTTTATATACATGTTGATGAAGCCTTTAGGATTATGCTTGACTATCGGGATTACGATGGAGATCATACTAGTGGGGAATGGGCAGTCTATAAGCATATCCTTTAACAGTTCCAAGTCGAGGGTATATCGAGACATGGCATCAATATTATCAGAGTAAACTAGTGTGTACGTTTCTTGACCCTGGGGCGATGGTTGATCCCACAACCATTGGTGTTTGATATCAAAGATTGTACACAGGTGCTCATTAGAGAATAGGTACACCGAACAGGACTCGCCGAGAACTTCTAGATGGTATATATACCTATTGTCAGATAGCAGTTCTCTGGTGACACTTGTACAGGTTAGTCTGTAGACCCGAGATCATCATAGTGTGTTGTGTGATTCCTACCGTGCTTTGATTTCCTCCCTACCACGGCTCTACTGATTCGTGCAAACAGGTGGATTTTGGGTACAGTCCCGAATCGTATGGAGGCAGTGAGCGATAGGAGGGGTTTCGTCTCTCCCGGTATAGGGAGTTGATGTCGCGCTATGCTTGATCAGCCATAACAGCAAATTCCTGGTCAGGGTTTTCGAGATTTACTGATAAGAGTTATCAGTAGTTTCTCGAACCGTTATGGGCCGTAAATCAGCATGACTTATAAAGTTACTTGGGTCTGACATTTACCACCTCTAGACTTCATATGCGACGTATCAGATGAAGAGACCGGACTGTACGGTAAGTATTGCTTACAAGCTCGTTAGAGTTGTGATGAGTTCGCTCATCAGCCATCTTTTCGTCACGTACCTGGGTAGCTGTTACGCACAGCTAGTGCCGCTGACGTGCTTGTGGTTAAACCCACTGCCAGCATACTGTCGAGTCTTTAGAGTCCCACACAAGGGTTCCCTGGTTCAGGCAAAAGATGTAGAGGCCGTAAGTTGTTACGGCAGGGTTTCGATCATGTTCGTGTAATTGTTACAGGAATAATGATCGGAAGGATAATACTGGTAGGTTTTGGTTTAAATCGGATACCAGTATTATATTATTGGATTATTTGTATTCGTATTTTTCGGAATTCGGATATGGGCATACTTATACGGTATACGGTGGAGGGGTATTCTTGTAATTGTTACAAGAATACCTTCTAGAAGGAGACACCTCATAATTACATATTTATTTTGTGAAAATAAATAAATGAGGTGGAATTTGGAGAAAGTCTAAGCATGGATGAAGGAATGACTTATTTCATTTTTTATTCATTTGGAGTTACTATTGAAACATGGTGCAATTTTTTATTGCATGCTTCAATTATTTTCATTTGAGCCATAACATTTTTTCCATGCTTGATTTTTTCATTCATCACATACACATTCTCTCTCCTCATTATCTCCTTCCTCTTCCTCTTTGCTTTAATCTTCACATGAGTTGTGAATCAAAAGCTTAGAGCAAAATTATAATCCAATACTTGATCTCTACATCATCTAAGTGATCTCTTCTAGCAAACTTGATCTCTTAGTTAAACTCTTGTGAAGAGTTTGTAGCTTGTTCGATAGCTCTCGGGTGGATCGTCTTGGATCTTGAGATGGCCGGAGACCGAGCTCTTTGCGACCACAAGGAGACTAGGAGTCACATCTAAACAAAGACCCGAAGGACTGGTTCCTAGGTATAACACTTTCATAGTAGATTAGATCTCTATATAGTTTAACTAGTTATGGTTTAGCATAAGATCTTGGTTTATGTGGGTGTTACATGCAAGAAAATTTTTGTTTATCGCTTCCGCCTCCTCACAAATTTTGTGAGAGTGTGCAACATCCACTAACAGAGGCATGTAGACGCGTTAGAGGAATATAACCAGAAGGTGCACTCGTCAATTATTCTCAAAAAAAATTCTTCAGCATCACTTCAAAAATAAGGATTCTGGGGAAGAATAAGACTCAGTAGAAGGAGTGGAAGAGCGAGTGGAATGATTCCACATGATCTCTAGTTCCTTCATATATGAAGAAGAGGTTCCGTCAGCGTTAGAAAGCGACACAGATGTGCAGGGGCAGGTACCATGTAAAGTGCTATATATCTCCCGCAAGTCAACTTGATTGATGCCATGATAAATGAAGCAGTCTAAGAGGGTGAAGATAGCCTAAGGTGTGAAGTGTTCATTTATGAAAAGGCTAGGAAGCAACGCCAAAGCAAGCAGTGGAAGAGACAAGTTATGTAAATCTCCGACCAACACAAGAAAGATGGACCGTGATGTCTCTAAACTAACATGTTGCCTACGGTGGATCTCCATATTGATCACCGTATACAATCTACCGGGCACAAACTATATGCACCCCATGTTTCCCTTGGATCGCGATGTCGTTAAACTAATATATTGCAATACGGTTTTTCTCCATACTCACTACCGTATACAATCCATGGGCACGAACGATATGTATCGCTAACATGTTTTCCCGAATATATATTTCCCTATGGACTCCTTGACATCCACGTTGCACCCGAAGTCCCAACGGCGAAGATTGCAACTCAAGTCCTACCTGCGAGCCTGCACATGAAGTCCCACCGGTCATGATGTTCCACCGATGATGCAGTCCTCCAAAAGATGTTATGCCTTACGGATGATCTTCATATTGATCAACGTAGACAATCCACGGTCATAAATGATCCATATCTCGTCCAAGTCATAACGGCAAGCGATGTTGTGTCACCCCCAGTGTTCCGCCCCACTTTCCAAAATACATAAAATCGGGAATGTAACAAAGCCAACCATGCTACCTACGGTGAGGAAATATCCTCTCATAGTCACCTTACAGTTGTCAATCAGTAATCAAGAACAACAATATAACTATCTATCTCTAAGCATGTCCAAATAGCCACAAAGGACAACATGAAATAATAGCGGAAGCAATAAAGATTCAAGGAATAACTAACCATCAATAAGAGCTGTATCAGTGTGATAGTCCTCACTGATCACTAGTCCTGTCGAAGTACTTACGTACTAAGTCAAGTATTTGGGCCATGCAAAACCCAGACGCCAGTGCGTCATAAAAATCTTGATAATAGTAATAACCTGAACAGTGTGCTATACAGGATGTCACATGCAAAATAAGGTATAAGTATAAACAAACAATCACAGATATTATAACAGCATACTATAAGTATGTCACGTGTATCTTAAAATCTGTGTTTCTAGGTTATTTATCCTAACGGTATTTGAAACTAATTAATATAATCATCCTCATAACTCAATAGTATCACGTGCGTTCCTGGGACCACGGTCATGATTCTCGGGGCTGAATCTGAGACGTCTGCTAGGCAGTAAAACAATGTCATGTACATATGAATGATGTCAGCATCATCATTCCAGGGCCCGAAGCCCGTATCGACTGATCAACCTCTGGAAAGTAGTGAACTGTTGAGTTACAAGTCGGGTTTCATTCTTGATTTCTCTTTCCCCCCCAGCCCCAGGTTTCATGTTCAAGTCAGGTATCAATAGAATGTCTATCTAATACCAACACAGGGACAATCATGTGCAAGTCTTATCTAACAAAACAACAAGTCAGGTCAATCAAGTTAATATGTCAATATTGTTGGTATCGGTAAGTATTACAAGCAACATGTATTAATACGATAACAGAAATAGTACAGTGTGCAGATTTCAAGCATGTCAAGGATAACGTAATCATATCATGTACAAGAACAAGATAATAGTATTAACAGAGATATCATATTCAATCCGATTAATAACTATAAAAGTGGTGTTAATTAACCATGCATAAGAAAGTTCCGTTCAGAAATTCAGAGTCATCCTGATTTTTAAAATAACTTAAAAATAACAAATATCCTCCAAAAGGGACGTGTCATATACCAAAACAAAGATAATTCAATATGGTTTTCATTTTTATAAGTTAAACTATCTTAGGTTGTTCGTACAAAAAGTTATGAACGCTCGAAATTGAAAGTTTGCTACTGGAATTTTCCTGGACAGCAGTTCAATGGTACTTTCATTTACAGTTTACGTTATTTAAACAATTCATTTTGCAAGTAAATACTTCACAAGGTTATAATATTCTGAGTTAGCTTCGTAAAAAATAAAGAACATGTGTTAATGATTTTTCTATGATTTATAATGAATTTTATAAGGTAAGATATACAGTAAATTCCAGATTTGTGGTATCCGCTTGGCGACAACGTTTCATGTATAAAGTATAATATTTTCAAACTATATTTTACATAACGTTATCAAATGCAGATTATAAACTAATTAATGATATACGGATTATATAGATATAAATGATATAATGATAATAATAAGAAATATTACGACGATATATATATTTATAAATATAATTATAGCATGTCGTAAGTTTTAAACTTGCATACACTGTATATTATAAAACTGATTAACGTTAAATAATTACGGTGTATAAATTATATAGATATATTTGTATGATAATAATAATAATAATAGTACGACAATATATAAGTAAATTTTGTAAACCATAGAAAGTAGTAAGTTGTAAACTTGCCTCGAAACAAACGCGATGAACGGAAGCAATACGACGCTATAAAAATCAACACTAAGTTTTGATGGCTCGGTTAAAGTTCTTGGATGCAACTGGAGTTGCGTCGGCCAGTATGGGTGTGAGCTTAAAGAACGAAGAAGGAGAAGATATAATTTGATGAGGAAGAGATTTAGTTAGAGGAGAGAGAGAAAGAGATATGTTATGTGAAAAGAAAGAGAGAGAAAGATGAGGCAGAGAGAGAAGGAGAGAAAGTTTTCTGTTTTATAAAACATAAAGTGTATATATATATATATATATATATATATATATAGTTTATATTAAGTTATAAATATATATTATAGTTTAATACTACTAAAGATAATATCAAATTACACCCGTCTCCAACAAAATCTCACAAAAATATATTTTGGAAAAATAATACATATATGTAACCTTTTTAACCATAATGCAAGAATATTATTTAAATATCTCATAGCCATTATTTAAGATTTTAAAAGAATTTAAATATGTTTGAATCTAAGAAATATTTGGTATCCAGATTCTATTAGATTTAAGTTTAATAGATAAGTCAAAATAAAACATGGGATGCTTAACCATATGATGGTAGTTAAGAAATATAAATTATCCTTAACGTGTGGCTACCAGAAGATATAAGCATGTGATTTAGATATTATATATAAATATACACATATATTATACTAGATTCACATGGATTTAGTTTACAGATAAAAATTAATAAAATATAACCATAATGAGTTTCACACATGCGGGTCGGGCCAGATAACCATTTCTACTATTCAAATCAATTGCAACCCAAATAAATAAATATAAAACCAGATTTAAAATGCCGATTATTGTCGTATGAACGTGCTAAGGTGTTACATTATACCCAACTACAAAAGAATTTTGTTCTCGAAATTCACGAAACAGGAAAAGACAAGAACAATACGGATCTAAGGAAAGTGATGTGGAAACTTTTGTCGAATCTCGTCTTCACATTCATAAGTAGATTCTCCATGCGAATAATTTCCCCACGAAACAAGTACCAAAGGGATTACTTTATTCTTCAGAACCTTTTCTCGTCGATCCACAATAGCCATCGGTTGCTCTTCATAAGTCAAATTTTCTCTCATTGTCAATTCCGAGTTATCAAGGGCGTGCGTCTCATCTCGAACATACTTGCAGAGTTGAGATACATGAAACACTTCATGAACACCCGCCAAAGATGATGGTAAAGTCAATCGGTAAGCTATCTCTCCAACATGCTCAATGATATCAAAAGGCCCTATGAAAGAACTAAACTTGTCTCGACTACCAAATCGGATTACTCGTCTAGTGGGTAATATCTTCAAGAAGACAAGATCACCAACATCAAACTCCAAAAGTTTTCTTCCAGTATCAGCCCAACTTTTCTGTCGATCTTGTGCCACCTTCATATGATCACGAATCAAGTTAACTTTCTCCATAGTTTGCACAATGAGTTCCGGTCCCAACAATCTTCTTTCTCTAATATCGTCCCAACAAACAGGCGAGCGAAACTTATGACCATACAATACATCGAATGGAGTCATTTGTATAGTCGCCTGAAACTGTTATTGTATGAAAAATCCACTAAATGTAAATGATCCTCCCACGAACCCTTGAAGTTTAACATGCAAGCTCTCAATATATTTTCAAGAATTTGGATCGTCTTCTCAGACTGTCTATCTGTCTAAGGATGATAGGCCGTACTAAATTTCAAGAAAGATCCCAAATTTCCTTGTAGACTCCTTCAAAATGTGATAAGAACCGAGTATCACGATCAGAAACAATACTCACCGGTACTCCATGCAATCTCACAATCTCCTGCATGTACCGCTCTGCCAAAGCCTCTGTCGACTGACCAACTCGAAATGGTATGAAATGAGCTGTCTTTATCAGTCGATCGATAATCACCCAAATTGAGTTATTGCCCTTTGGACTCCGTGGTAAGGCTGTCACGAAATCTATAGTTATATGTTCCCATTTCCATTGAGGAATCGGAAGTGGTTGCAATAAACCAGTTACTCTTTGATATTTAGTCTTGACTTGCTGGCACACCAAGCACCTCGACACGTAACGAGCAATCTCTCTTTTCATGCCTTCCCACCAAAAATGTTATCGCAAATCTCTATATATCTTCATACCACCTGGATGTACTTAATATGCGGAACTATGAGCTTCCTTCATGACTTCTTCACAAATATCTCCTTTAGGCACACACAAACAACTTCCATATCTTAACGAACCATCTTCATGAACCAATAAATCTGTTCGAAGTCCCGTTTCTACTTTTCCTCGAAATCTCTGTAATCTAGGATCATGCGACTGTGCTACCTTAATGCTATCAATCAAGCATGACTGTATTTGCAGATGTATCAACTGTCTCCAAGAATCTGGTAGTACAAGTTCTAACTCGAATCTCTGAAAATCTACTTTGATCTCTTTCTGTGCAGTCAACATTCGTATCGGTGGCAACTGACTTAAAGCATCCGGTACTATATTGACTTTTCCTGGATGGTACTTTAGATCAAGATCATAGTCAGCATTCGGCTCCAACCATCTACGCTGCCTCATATTGAGCTATCTCTATGTGAACATGTACCTTAGGCTCTTGTGATCAGTAAACACATCTACCATTTCTCCCAATAAGTAGTGTCTCCAAATCTTCAGCGCAAAAAAATAACTACAGCTAGTTCTATGTCATGAGTTGGATAGTTCTTCTCATGAGTCTTCAATTGCCTCAACGCATAAGCTACAACCAATGTCTGCAGTGCTATTCTCAAGTTCTCTACATGCTCTTCTTTGCTCCTCGAATAGACCAGAATGTCATCAATGAATACTACCACGAACTGATCTAAAAATGGAGAAAAGATTCGGTTCATCAAGTCCATAAATATTGTCGGTGCGTTAGTAACTCCAAATGGCATCACTAAATACTCGTAATGCCCATATCGAGTTCAGAACGCTGTCTTGCAAATGTCTTTTTCTTTCACCCGAACTTGATGATACCCTGATCGTAAATCCAATTTCGAGAATACTCTCTTGCCACTGAGTTGATCGAATAATTCACCTATGCGAGGGATTGGGTATTTATTCTTAATTATCACCCGATTTAAATCTCGATAGTCGATGCACATCTTCCACGTGACATCCTTCTTCTTGACTAAAGAACTAGAGCTCCCCACGGTGAACCACTGCTGCAAATCCAACCCTTCTCTAAAAACTCCGGAACTCGTCTCTTTACCCTTTCCGGTTCTGTCGATGACATCGGATAAAAGCTTTCAAATTGGCGTTGCTACAGGAATAAGATCAATTGCGAACTCCACATCTCATTTTGACCGTAAACCCGAGATGTCCTTGAATACATCCATGAAATCCCTAACTACCATCAGCGCTTCATCAGCAACTTGTTTACGAACTTCACCTTTGAGTACACAAAAAAAATTCCCCTTATCATGAATTTACAAGTTTGTTCTAAGACTTGTAGGTTGTTAGCCTACCACACTACCGCTGCGCTACTCGAATAAATTGAGACAGGCCTGTCAGAACTTCTTTAAGCAAACACCTTACACCTGATCGGCCTTGAAGCAGTCTGTACTAGCTCCCGCTGGGGTTAATCTCGTACTATTGCAATCATCATATGCTCTCATGTGTTTTTATTTATTCTTCGAAATGCAAACGGACTGATCATTACGGGACAAGGGGAAAAATATAACGCGTTTGTTGGATTCAAGTTTGTGATAAGGCATAAATTCGTAAGCAATGAAACCGAGAGAAAACAAAGTAGCAAAATGAACATAAGTCAAGAAAATGAATCCAAATAGAACTACAGGTTACCTAAATAGAGTACCATATTGTAACCATGCCGCGGTAGATTATTACAATCACATAACTCCATCAAAGTCGCTTAAATCCTACTATCAAAATCGAGGGAAAAGAGTGGTTAAACAATAAGGAATCAAGAGGATTCCAAGCTGAGATGCAACGTCATTTCCATATCGTCGAGATAAAAGAGTTTAAGGGAGAGATAAGATTCAAGAATTTGAACGGCAAGACAATAATGTGGCAGGACATGTTCCTAAAATTCTGGTTCTTAAGGACAATATATTGGGTACCATATCCAACTACAAATTGAGCCAACCCCAGCTAACCTAAAACCTAGGCTCTGATACCAACAAAACCGTGTCACGCCTTCTTTCTTAAATACATAAAATTGGGAGCGTAACAAAACTAACCATACTACCTATGGTAAATAAATATCCTTCCATAGTTATATTACGGCTGTCAATCAGTAATCAAGAACAACAATATAACTATCAATCTCTAAACATGTCCAAATAGAAACAAACAACAACATGAAATAGTAGCGGAAGCAATAAAAATTCAAAGAATAACTAGCCATCAATAATAGATGTATCAGTGAGATGGTCCTCACTGATCGGTAGTCCTGTCAAAGTACTCACGTGCTAAGTCAAGTATCTGGGCCATACAAAACCCAGACGTCAGTGCGTCATAAATATCATGATAATAGTAAACCAGAATAGTGTGCTATATAGGTGTCAAATGCAAAATAAGGTATAAGTATAAACAAATAATCACAGATATTATAACAACATGCTATAAGTATGTTACGTGTATCTTAAAATCAGTGTTTCTAAATTATCTATCCCAACGGTATTTGAAACCAATTAATATAATTCTCCTCGTAACTCAATAGTATCACGTGCGTGTCCAGAACCACGGTCGTGATTCTCGGGGTTAAATTCGAGACGTGTCGCTAGGCAGTAAAACAATGTTATGTACAGATGAATGATGCCAGCATTATCATTCCGTGGCCTGAAGCCCATATTGACTGATCAGTCTCTGGAAAGCAGTGAACTGTTGAGTTACAAATCAGGTTTCATTCTTGATTTCCTATTTTCCCCCAGGTTTCATGTTCAAAGCAGGTTCAATAGAATGTCTGCATAATGCCAACACAGGGAGAATCATGCGCAAGTCTTGTCTAGCAAAACAACAAGTCAGGTCAATCAGGATAACATGTCAATATTGTTTGCATCGGTAAGTATTACAGGCAACAGGTATTAACATGACAACAAAAATAGTACAGTCTGGCAGGTTACAAGCATGTCAAGGATAATGTAATCATATCATGTACAAGACCAAGATAAAATTATTAACAGAGATAGCATATTAAATCCGATTAATAGCTATAAAAGTGGTGTTGATTAACCATACATAAGAAAGTATTGTAAAGAAATTCAGCGTCACCCTGATTTATAAAATAACTTTAAAATAACAAACGTCCTCCAAAAGGGACATATTATATACCAAATCAAAGCTAATTCAATAAGATATTTTTATAAGTAAAAATATCTCAGGTTATTCTTATAAAAAGTTATGAACATTCGAAATTGAAAGTTTGCTGCTGAAATTTTCCTGGACAGCAGTTCATAGGTACTTTCATTTACAGTTTACATTATTTAAACAATTTATTTTGCAAGTAAATACTTTACAGGGTTATATTATTCCGAGTTAGCTTTATAACGAACTAAAGAACATGTGCTAAAGATTTTTCTATGATTTATAATGAATTTTATAAGGTAAGGTGTATGTTAAATTCCAGATTTGTCGTATCCGCTTGGCGACGACGTTTCATGTGTAAATTATAGTATTTTCAAACTATATTTCACATAACGTTATAAAATGTAGATTATAAACTAATTAATGATATACCGATTATATAGATATAAACGGTATAATGATAATAACAAGAAATATTACAACGATATATATATTTATAGATATAATTATAGCATGTCACAGGTTGTAAACTTGTATACACTGTATATTATAAAATTGATTAACGTTAAATAACTACGGTGTATAAATTATATAGATATAGTTGTATGATGATGATGATAATAAGAATAATAATAGTATGACAACATATAAGTAAATTGCGTAAACCATAGCATGTAGCAAGTTGTAAACTTGCCTCGAAACAAACGTGATGAACGGCAACTTGACGCTATACAAAACAACACCAAATTTTGATAGCTCGGTTAAGATTCTTGGATACAGCTGGAGTTGCGTCGGCGAGAATGGGTGTGGGCTAGAAGAACGAAGAAGGAGAATATATAAATTGATGAGGAAGAGATTTAGTTAGAGGAGAGAGAGAAAGAGATATATATTATGTAGAGAGAGAGAGAGAGAAAAAAGATGAGGTAGAGAGAGAGAGAGAGAGAAAGTTTTCTATTTTATAAAATCTAAAGTATATAATAGTGTGTGTGTGTGTGTGTAGTATAGTTTATATTAGGTTATAAATATATATTATAGTTTAATACTACTAAAGATAATATCAACCTACACTCTGTCTCCACCAAAATCTCACAAAAATATATTTTGGAAAATAATATATATACGCAACCTTTTTAATCATAATGCAATAATATTATTTAAATATCTCATCCCCCTTATTTAAGATTTTAAAAGGATTTAAATATATTCGAATCTAAGAAATATTTGGTATTCAGATTCTATTAGATTTAAGCGTAATAGATAAATGTCAATATAAAACATGGGATGTTTAACCATATGATGGAAGTTAACAAATATAAATTATCCTTAACGTGTGGCTAACAGAAAATATAAGCATATGATTTAGATATTATATATAAATATACACATATATTATACTAGATTCACATGGATTTAGTTTACAAATAAATATTAATAAAATATAACTATAATGAGTTTCACACATGCGGGTCGGATCGGATAACCATTTCTACTATTCAAATCAATCGCAACGCAAATAAATAAATATAAAAATATAAAGAAATATTTAAAATACCGATTAGTGTCGTATGAACATGCTAAGGTGTCACACCCAGGGAAGCTACGTGTGAGAGATTCAAAAATATGGTATGTCTACAAACAAAATGGGCACGGATGAAAACTGGAAAGGGCGCCATGAGTAAAAAAAGCATGACTACCGGCTAGCTTGTGAAAACCCGAATGGACGCAAACTCGTTGAAAGAAAATATGCACTTGCAAAGTCCTCTCGACTTTATAAGGATAAAATACTTGCATGGGATCTTTAATAATCACAAAGAAGCAACACACTTAGGAATCCATACGATTCCTAAGGAGAAGATACACTTACGAGATCCTCTCAACTCGTGAGGAGAAATATCTCTATAAGACCCTTACGGCTTATAGAATTTAGAAGCCTTAAGTTACAGGGATTCAAGCCTATTTTTAAGCCATCATAACCCTCATGAGATTTATGCCCTATAAGTAGTTTAATATTGACTCTTATATACAATATACGGGCGTAGATAAATATGTTCGCAACCAAGCTCCACTGAAGCTGAGCGATATTCCCAACATGGTGATTGATACTTGTAAGTCCTCTCGACTTGCTAGTAGAAAATACTCTGATAAGATCCTTACAACTTGCAAGCGAAAATACCACTTAGGAATTCCCACGATTCCTAAGAAGAAAATATACCTGCGATATGCTCTTGACTCGTAGGGAGAAATACCTTTATGAGACCCTTATGGCTCATAAAGTCAAAAAACCTTAGTTGGCAGGGATCTAAAAATGATGAGTCGCTCCTGACAATATTCCAGTTGTAGCGATACTGATACTAAAGCTGGTATCAGACTCCAAGTAAAAAAACCGAAATGATGAGGCAACTCGCAATAAAAAATCAGCGAGTAAATAAAATGAAATAACCGGAATGATTGGGCACCACGAATAAATAGCCAAAATGATTGGGCAATTGCGACTTTCGCGATAAGAAAAGCTGAAATGATAGAGCATCGTGGAGAATAAAAAATGATAAAATAAATTTTTTTCTGCCTTGCAGGTAGTTCGAATCCCGACTTTTGCAGACAGTTCATGGATATAAAAGAATGAAAAGGAGCAATGTGTTTCCCCACGCTCCGTCAAATGAATAACCGAGTCTTGATGGCATTTATATATATAGCATAAAGACTAAATGGACGTCCGATTCACTCCAATGAAGTACGACTGCGGCGTCATCGAGGACCCAAGGGTCAAAATGAAGCGAAGTGGTGGCATATTCCTAGCTTCCTGTCTTGATGGCAATACATGCAAAGCCTAAAGACCATTGGATGTTATCCCAACTCGGACGGATGCGGCTATGACTTCCCTGGGACTTCTCAAAGAAAGGAGTCTGACCTCAAGGTAAAGTGTCATGGTAGAGCCTAACGCTGAATCATCTGACGGCAATACGGACATACAGGCCTAGGAAGGTTACTTAAGACGTTGTATCCTGTAGTGGTAGAGTTGGATGATACAGCAAGTATACGGCTACTTGAGCTAGCGACCCGAGTAGACGTGGATCGAGAAGAAATTGGCTGACATAACGGTGCGATGGACTAAAACCAACACCACAAATCTAATGGACTTCTCTATCAATAAAGGTTATGTATATTTAACGTTAGACCGAGTTTGTCTTTACCCATGGGAAAGATGAACCGAACCTTCCAAAATGAGTAAATAAACTAAGCTAAATAATTTCAAAGCAATCAAAAGATAAAGATATAAATAAAAAGTAACACACACACACACACACACACACACACACACACACATATATCTTTCATTCATGAATCAGAATTGTGGGAAGATACAATCTACAAAAAGGGGTACAACAAAGAAATCAAGAAGGTAGAACTCCCCGCAAATCTTGAGGGTGTTGGATATGTATGCCCTAGAGGCCATTATTGTATATGCATATATAGTGGATGCTGGGAAATATGTATGCACTAGACAATCTTGCTCGATATGATAATATGCTATTTGGTTTGTCTTTATCTTAACGTGTGTATATATTTTACTTGTTATTACGTATCATTAATACATATTGATAAAGTTCGTAGAATTATTGCTTAACTACCGGCGTTATGATGGCGATCATACATGTGGGGGCTGGGTAGTCCATAAGCACATTCTTAAATGTCCCTAGTCGTGGGAGTATCGATACTAAGCATCGATAATCCAGAGTAGACTGATGTATACGTTTTTAGACCCCGACGAGGGGCGATGGTCGGTCCCACAGCCATTGGTCTTTTACACCTAAGATCGTATACATGTGTTCACTGGGGGTGAGTACACTGGAAAAAATCGCCGAGAACTTCTAGATGATACTATACCTATCATTAGATGGCAATTCTCAGGTGACATGAGTACATGTTAGTCTTCAGACCTGAGATCGTCATTTTTTCGTATGAGTTCCCACTTTACTTAGATTACTACCCTACCATGGCTCTACTGAATCGTGCAAACATGTTTTAGTTGGGTACAATCCCGAGCAACAAGGAGGCAGTGAGCGATTGTTTGGGATTCTTCTCTCCAGTTATAGGGAGTCAATATCACACCATGTTCGATTGGCCAACACCATAGACCTTGGCCAAGGTAGTTGGGATTTACTGATAGTTAGAATAATAGTTTCCCGGATTGGTCCTAAGCTACATCAGCACGAATTATCGGGTTATTAGGGTTTGACGTTTACCATCCTCTAGACCCGGTATGCGATACTCTTAGATGAAGAGACAAGACTGTACGGAGATTGTCACAGATAGGCTCAGTAGGGGTTCGGATGAGTTTGCTCGTTGACCTTCCTTTTCGATAGGTATCCAGGTAGTCGTTACGTACAACTAGTGCCGCTGATGTGCTTTTGGTTATGGATTTATCCAGTAACTCACTGTCGGCGTACTGTCGAGTCTTTAGAGTCCCACACAGAGAGTTTCCCTGGTTCAGGCGAAATGATGTAGTAGCCGTATTTTGATATGTGCAGGGTTCCGATCGAATGATTGTATTAGCTATCTGGACTTTCGATCAGACGGTTGATAATACTAGCCAGCTCAGAATTGAGCCGGATTATTAAATCAGGTATTGATTTAATAATTTACGTATATATATATATATATTTCGATATGTATATTCTAGTATTGTGTTCTTTATGTTATTCTATCTTTTTGGTATTCGTATTTTGATACGAATACAGGTATGTATATACGGTAGAAGGTATTCTGTATTTATACGGAAAATATTCTAGAAGGTGGACACCTCATTTTAGTTTATCCATTTATTGATTTAAATGGAAAATGAGGTGTAAGGTAGTGATGTGAGAATGGCGAGAACCAAGCTTGAATAGTCTTGAAAAATGAATTCTATATTCATTTGTGCAAACTATTCAAGTATGGTTGCTATATTTTTATTGCAAAAACCATTTATACAAAACCATGCTTCATTTTTCCTCTCACTTGAAGAAAAATCATTCTCACCATTTGCTTCTCTCTCCTCACTAACCTTTCTTGAGCTCCTCCTCCTTCTTCATCTTCCTCTCTAACATCTTATGAGTTGAGAATTAAGGATGGAAGAGAGATAGAAATAGACTAGAACAACTCACTACGTCACTAGACACTCTAGATTATCAACTTAGAGCCTTTAGTTGCTCCACTAAATTTTTAGTATGGAGCTTGAGCTATGAACCACATCTTTCGGGTGGATCATCTTCGACGGAGGAAGAGCGATGGTCAAGCTCGATCATGGAGACCTCATGGAGGTAAAGAAGAGGGTAGAAGACCGAAAGACACGAATCTTTTGGTATAACACTTCTGTCACAGTAGTTAACCTCTTTGTGTTTTGTCTCGTCTAAGTGTTTGGTTTCGATTCAATGGTTTGAAGTTTCTAGCGCCTCTAGAATTTTTGTTTTTCGTTCTGCATTGGCCATGGTTGTGGCAACTAGGGCGCTAGGGACCCTAACATGGTATCAGAGCCACCTAAACACATTAACTAGCTTGTTAGGACATTTTAAATCTGCCGTTTGTTGGGTTACGCCAGCGCTCCAGCCATCAATCCGTGGCCAAATGCGGAACAAAAACTTTTCTTAAACCGGTGCTAACAGAACCCGATTCCCGGATCGTACCATTAACCCTACACTAGTTCTATGAAAAGGAGTTTAGAAAGGTTACATCGATCGATCCGTGTCATTCGGTCTTCAACCTTCATCCCAAGCTCATCGCGGCTTCTTTGATCAAGTTTGATCTCCGGTCTCCCCTATCGAAGATGATCCACCTTGAGAGTTTGTAATACGGGCTTCCGCCTCAAAACCGAGGCAACTCGAATATCTAGTTTGCTAGCCTAGATAGCCAAAATGAAGTAAAGAGTGTGTAGGATTATTTTGTCTCAATACACCCTAGGTTTCTCAACACATGAGACAATAAGGGTGGAGGTGAAAGAAGATTCTAATGAGTGAAGAGTGTGAGCCAAGAAAAACCAAGTGAAGAAAGTGTTGGCTGCCTTTTTTGAGTGTTGTGTTTTATTTAGTTGTGAGCATGAGCAACTAAAGAAAAGCCTCTCCAAAAATATCTCACAACCTCACTACAAATATCTTGCATCCATGACTCACCTCATGACTCAATACCATGAGTCACCAAGTGCATGCACCATAAGAATCCAAGCCAAAACTTACACTCACACTTTCCACTACATAAACATTTGAACTAAATGTTTAATAAAAAGTAATGGAATTACAAGAATACCCCTCATCCGTATATACATACCTGCATCCTAATTCCGACTGAATACGAATACAACGAAACAAAAATAAGCCAACAATATAATACTAGGATCCGTCTTAAACCAATGTTCACTAGAATTATCTGTCCGATCATAATCCGTGCATAAGTGCACGTATATGATCGAACCCCGCCATAAAACCATACGGCCTCTACAACGTTTCGCCCGAACCAGGGAAACCCTCTGTGTGGTACTCTAAAGACTCGTCAATACGCTGGCACTGGGTTTAACCACAAGCACGTCAGCGGCACTAGCTGTACGTAACATCTACCTAGATATTGAGCGAAAGGGAGGCCAACGAGAAAACTCATCCTGAAACCCCTACTGAGCCTGACAGTGAAAATAACTGTACAGTCCGGTCCGTTCGTCTATGAGTATCGCATATCGATTCTAGGGGGTGGATAAAGTCAGACCCCTAATAATTTGACATTCAGTGTCGGTATGAAGCCCATCACCATTTGAGAAACTACTGATCCGAATCAGTAATTCTCGACTACCTTGGACAAGGATTTCTGGTGATGGTCATCATTACAAAACGCGACATCAACCCCCAATACCGGGAGAGACGAATCCCCTGACGATCTGCTCACTGCCTCCATGTGGCTCAGGACTGTACCCAACTAAAACCTGTTTGCACGACTCCTTTGAGCCGTGGTAGGGTAGTAATCAAAGCACAGTGGGAACTCATACGGGACAAATGACGATCTCAGGTCGATAGACTAACCTGTAGACATGCCACCAGGGAACTGCTGTTTACCGCTGAAAGCTGGGAAGACAAACGTCTTGCCTGAATTTGGGGGTAGATGCTATTTGGATTTATCCGTCCATCTCTCCAAAGATACCAAGTTGATTTATGGTACCGTGTATCGGAGATCTGGACGGATGCGGCCATTGTAGCAGACTTCGTCAGATCCCCCCTTGTTTGCGAGGAGTTTTTTGATTGTGGGGACGCTCTTCCCTGCAGGCGCAAGCTCCTGCAGTTAATTACGTTCGCGTAGCGATAACCACTTTCTCTTGCTCCAGAAGGTCACTTCATGTCGTGTGTGTTTGTTTTATTTTTGGTTGTCCGTGGATTGTATACGAAGACTAATTTGTGTTGTCGCCCGTAAGGCGTGGATTAGTCTAAATCCGTAGATTTTTAGATTTGGGATTGGTTTGGTTTAAGGATCGTTAATCTCGTTTGAGATTAAGATCAACTTAAATATTTGTTGAGAATACATTAATCTAATTTTAGACCAAGATCTACTCAAGAGGATTTTGCGATCATTCAGATCGAATAGAAGAGCATTTGGGCTCTTTTGTTTTAGTTTAAGGATATTACGGCCCGTTGTTAGTTTAAGGACGTTGCGGTCCGTAGCTCACCATTTTTGGAATGAGAGTTTAGTTTAAGGACATTGCGGTCCACAGCTAGTTTAAGGACATTGCGGTCCATAGGGATGTGCTCATGGGTTTGAGAGTGCGCCAAAGAGCTGTTGGTTGTCGGGACCCTCTACCTCTCTGACGACGTTGAAGAATTACAACGACATATATCAGAGGTGTGGAGAGACGTACCCTTAAACCAAATTCCAGATTTGAGGGGAAAGATCGTAGTGGCCCGTCCAAGAATTATTAGTCATTTTTGAGAGACTAAGATTAACTTATCAGTTTGGGAAGTCATGAGCATAGTGGCTCGGTCTATTTAGAAATCCAAGATTTTTTAACCTCAGGGAGACTTAGCCAATTTGGAGTTAGAGTTGGCTTCCTATAGTGTTAAACACTAATGTATGCTCGGTGCTCACGTGCTCCCACATGATATTCTATGGTAGTGTTAAACACTGAAATTTGGGACGCTCACGTGTGGCACGTAAGGCTCTTGAAAGTTGGCACTGTGCCCTTGGGTTCAAATCCCCTTATATATATACCAGTGTTAAATACTTAAGTTTTATGGCCATCACGTGAGGCACCGCAGAGTTGGGCACTGTTTCTTTGGGTTTATTCACTTTTCCTTTTATAAGTGCTAAGCACTTAGCTCATAAAATGATCACGTGCGAACACGTGAGGTGCTCAAAATGTGAGCGCTGTCTTTGGAATTTTCCTATTTTCCCTGTAAGTGTTAGGCAACTGTTTGGGGGTCACGTGAGAACACGTGAGGCGTCCCAAAAATGGGAACTGTTTTGATTTATTCCCCTTTCCTTTTACAGGTGCTAAGCAATATTAAGGGGTCACGTGGGAGCACGTGATTCAGTCTCACTCATTCTTTTGTTCATCAGAGGTGCTCGCGTGGGCACACGTGAGCTTTGTTATGTAGCGTTGAAAGCTAATGAATCATCAGTCTGCATGGGGATTTTGATCTGAGTTTTTTAGCATTTCAGGCCCCTTGTTTTATAAGAATTAAATTCTTTTGCAGGGTTAAACCCTAGTTTTATCAGAGGAATTAAATTCATGTATATCTTTTGAAGAATTAAATTCTTCAAACTTAGTTCTTTCCTCTAAGTTTTGAGTCAGCATGACAGAATCTTCCCGATGAGAATTAAATTCTCAACTTATGGGGAGATCTGCTTCTGCAGACCTCAACCAGAGGGAGAACTAAGTTCTCACTTTTTTAAAAGAGTTAAACTCTTGGAGCGGTAAGAAAGAGATAAAATGATCTCTACGACTATCTTCGTACCTTGGGCTTCTTTTCTTCAAAGAGAATTCCTCTTCTTCTTTTTTCTCAAATCTTCTGGGTTTTTTTCTTCTGTTTGTTCTTCTCCTTTTAGACTTGAAGTCTTGGGCTCTTTATATAGTATAGGCACATCTATTGATTTAGTTGAAGAAATTTCTTATTGAGAGATCTTAATTGATTTGGGGATTTTATCCATCGTTGGATCTTTGATCCAAGGACTTCTTTTTTACAAAAGATATTTTTCTTGTTTTTAACAAGATTGGGGAAATATTTTCCCATACAGAGCTTATTCTGTAGCTTAGTGATTTTTAATCACCATTGGATTTTTAATCCAATGGTGCTCTGTTTTACAGAGAGCAATCTTCTTTTTTAGAAAGATTCAAGGAAATATTTTCCAAATAGGGTTTTGATCCCTTTACTTAGAATTTAATTCTATCGGCTCAGAAGGCATTTGAGACCACTCACGTGCAGCATGTGATCCCACAGAGTTAAACGCATTTGCTTATGTGCAATAGCCCAAAAAAGGCATCACGTGCTGACACGTAAGCTTCTCTGGCCTGTTATTTGTTTTAAAAAGGCGACTATATACTCTGTATATAGATGCTCACATGCTTGCATGTGAGGCTCAATTTCAGCCTTAATTGTTAAGCGCAATGCCTATGAATTTTTTTTATAGGCGCATCACGTGTGGGCACGTGATGCTCCATCAGGGGAATTTTTTTATTGTGTGTTTTTTTCTTTCTCTCTTTTTTTATAAGGGAACAAATTCTCCCACAGCGTTGTTCTCACGTGGCATGCACGTGAGTGCAACGCTGTCACTTTTACAGATTGCCTAGGGGAATGGGAAGATGAAACGCTTCCCATCATTTCCTTATAAATGCAAGGGGTCTCGTCTTTGGGAAGCCTTTGCTCCTTCATCTTCTTCCTTCCTTGTCTTCTTTGAGAATTTAATTCTCTTCTTCAGAGCTTAGTTCTCTGCCCATTGAAATTCCAGAGTTAATCTCTGTCAGAAAAAGAAACCCTTTTGAGGTAAAGATCTTGAACAATAAGGAAACCCTTTTCTTAAAAAAATTTCCTGGATTTTAAATCCACCATAAGGTCTTTGCTCTCTTCTGAAACCCCTCTCTTAGAGATCCAAAGATGTGATCTTTGAGTAGTAAACCTCAATGTCTTTGGCATTCCTCCTCTGATCTTTAAGGATTCATGGCATTGTAATTTTATTTATTGTTTCCCCATCATGGGGGTTCCTGGAATTTAATTCCACCACATAAAAGGAGTTTAACTCCTCACCAAAGAGCTTAGCTCTGAAGATCAAAAGGACCCTTCGGGAATTTCATTCCCTGGTATTCTTGAGAATGCTTTCATAGGGTTTTTTCCTTATTTGCACAAATTTAAATTTGTTGGGTATTTTAACAGAACTTGTTTTCGCTGTGAGAATGTCAAGAGTTGTTTAAACTCCCGTGTCTGTTTAATGAGAATCCTTTTTGATTCTCACAATGATTGTCCTATCTCATCATTGGTGAGCCATTAGTTTTGCAATCAGTGGTCCCATGGAACAAACTTTCTGTCGTTTCCCTCTATTGTGTTATATATATATATATATATATATATATATATATATATATATATAGGTTTCATTAACGGCTTTCTTTTCCCTTTTTTTTACAGGAACAATGGCTTCTCTTCCCTACTTTCCTTTTACTCGCTCGGACGCCGCTTTCCCGCAATCGCCGTCGGATGAGGAGGCTATGGCGATGATCAGGGCCCATGACAAGGACTGTACTAGTTTGCTCTTATGGGGAGTTTGGTATGTGCACATCATCCGGGGCCGCCGCAGCTTTACTTGTGAGGTGTCAACAGAGCCTCTCCGTCCAATATCGCTGATGGAGCGCCATCAGACCGCTTATGCGGTGGAGGTGGCTAATTGGACCCCTGCAGACCGACTTGTGCCGTCAACAACTAGGATACCCAACCAGCCCTTGCCGGCTATAGATATCTTGGGACGCCGCCTTTGTCAAGGTAAAGCCCAACCCTGGGGATAAGTTTATAAGGTAGGGCTTACCCCTCGCACCCAGTCGGTTATCTTCCCTGGGATCGATATGTTCTCTCCGCCCATCGTGCGCGGTTGCAGAAGGTTGGGTTATATCAAGCGGTGTACGCATCTTTTTTTCATTACCCGGCCCTCACGTCTGGTGGGTTAAAACTTTCCTGAACCAATAGAATCTTCCCATCAACACCATCTTGCTCGGGGATCGTGAGGTCTCGATCTCACTGGAAGAGTTGCGTGAGATCTCCGTATTGCCGATCAGGGGAGAGCATTATGAAGAGTTGCTGCCTCCTGATGAGTATGTTTTCACGACCGTGCCTGCTACGCTTGACTGCTTGACGACTGAAAATGCAGTCCGTCATAAGTACACCAGCCTAATCAAGACTCTGGATATTTTCGAGAAGCTGTTCGCGAAGTCAGAAGGACAGGGCGTCACCTTTAAGAGCCTCATCGCCTGTTTTCTCCGTGAAGATGCTTTATCAAAAGAGGCTCCAAAGTTTGTGAATGTTGACGACCCTTTTAGGTTTGGGCTGAATAAGCTGCCGTCCAAAGAAGAGGACTTGCCACAGTTTTATATTCCGGCCTCATCGGCCGTGCCCTTCGATGCAATTGCGGTCCCTGGCATGGACGAAGAGACTTTCTTCGTCGGCTTCATCAGTCTTTGGCCGACGCATCGACGCTTCATGAGAGCCTCCGTCTTCTACCCCGCTCATCGCGCAGCTGAAAGGGCACGGTTGGCCGTTGGTATTGCGGGACTGTCGCATCTTTATCATGGATTAAGTGTTGCGGCCAACACTTTGACCCCAGGTACAGATGTCGTGAATTCCTCCCTCCACTGCTTCACGTCGTGGATCGAGATGCATGTACTGGGAGCGTTCGCAGAACATCGGCGGCCAGATTTCTTTGACTCATATACCTTCCCAAGGGTTATGAGGTTGGTGGATGCTTCCGCTCCCAATCCGACCCAGCTAGGAGCCCTCTGTGTGCTGCTTAACCAGTACTCCAACGAAGGCGGGATGGTCTTTAGCGACTGAGTTCTCTCTGCTCCCGCGGGGCCCATCCAACAGCTGTTTGATCTATCGAAAAGTGGAGCGTCATCTTTAAAGCCTAAGGAGATCATGCACCTGTACTCGATTAGGCTGGGCTACTTGGTATTCCATCATAATAACACGGCCATTTTCATGCAGAACAATCCGCACCACTTCGCCCAACAATTGGGCTATAACCAAGGTGTCCCTTTCGAGTCGTTCTTAATTGAGCCCGCTCCGTCTCTGGAAGTAACACGTGACGTCGCCCATCACTTTATGCGGCTGAACACCGGCTCCCGTTTCATGATCCCTGAGGCTGACTATATTCCAAGGTGTGTAGGGTCTTTCACGGGTTGGTATCATCATCGAGTCGGTCCGTCATTGCCGAGGAGAGGAGGGTACTCTTTGAATGTCGATCTTCAGCTCCAGCCCAAGCCACTGGCGTTCCGTTGCGGCCGCGGACAGTGGTTAGTCCTCCATTGAGGGATAGCGGTGTGGTATTTATCCCCAAGGCCGCGGAAACAGAATCGACTCCTCGCACTGCTGGTATGCCAGTGCGCATTAGAGCCCAAGCAAAGGCTTCCAATGCAGCGCCAGTGGTAGTACCATCAATGGTGGTGTCATCAGCAATGGCGTCATCAATAGCGGTGTCATCAGCGGTGGTATCGCCAAAAGGAGATACTGGAAGCGAGGTTGGCCAACGTCGCGCCAAAGCGCCGAGGGAAAGGAAGCGATTCTCTTCTAGTGTTAGCTCCAGCTCGAAAAGGAGGAAGAAAACAGTTGCTGGCTTACTTGGCCTCTTTCTGGAATCTGAGCCTATTGTTCAAGACGAACCCATATCCATGAAAGAGACGGATGATGGTCTTCTCTTCCCGGGTTCGTCTGCCGAGAAAGACGCACAATTGGCTGAGGCTATAAGGCGCTCACAAGACGAAACGGAGAACGTGGGGGCCCCGAAAAAAGCTTACCCTCCTGTCATATTCTACGAAGATCCCCCATCACTACGGAGGGTACATATATGTCCTCTGCGAAGGGAAGACGAAAGAGCCTTCAAGCAGCCCATCTCGGCCGCTTCTGAAGATGAATTGGCACTGAAGACTGGTGGTCATGAATCTGCATTTGAAGCCCGGAGAGAACATTTCCTCAGGATGGAACGACGGCTCGAAAAAGCCATACTTGAAGCATCGTATTGGTATGCGTGTTTTTTATATCTTCCTTTTGGCAGGTAATTTGTATCGCTTTTATATCTTCGTATCTTTGTGAAAACTTTGCAAGGACTTCAGCAATGAAAGAGGATTTGAGCCCAGGTCGTGCTATGATCGTGGATTCTATAGATGTCTCACATGATGCACCGGTAGGTGCAGAAGAGATCATTATAGCCGATGTTCCTGCTGTGGAACTTCCGATGGTGACTCTTGTTCCTTCGATGTCCATTCCTCCAGCAGAGGTGACCCCATTGGTCGCGGACCCTATGAATGGCTCTAGTGACGCACCGAAGGGTGTAGAAGAGATTGTCGAAGCCGTTAGTTCTATCTTGGAGCTCTCGGTGATGACCTCCATTTCTTCAGTGTCTGTTCATTCTACAGAGGCGACCTTGCTGGCCGTAGATCCAGTGGATCTTTCTAGTGGCGTCCTGGAGATTGTAGGAAGGACTGCCGAGGCCGCTGTTCTCTTTTTGGAGCCTAAAGTGGCGGCTGTTGTTCCGCAACTGGAAGCTGCTATGCCAGCAAATATCTCTGGTGATGTGCCTGAAGGCGCGGAGGAGGCTGTCGAAGCTGCTATCCCTCCAGTTCAAGGCGGGCGGAGCATCGAAGGTAATCTTTTACATTTCATTTTAATAATCCCCTCGTTATCTGAACTCTTCTTTCCTTCAGAATTGCAGGAATTGGCGGATTCTATAGTGGATCTATCTCCCAGGAAGTCCTTCCAGCGTCTACTCGATATGGCTACCCTACAGACAATATCCCCGCAAAGCATAGTCCTTTCTTTGGGCAAGGTCAGTCTTTTTTATTTTTGACCCTTTTGTTTTATTATCATTTTTTTTATAACGATGCTAATATTCCCTCTGTAGTTCTAGAAGATGATGGCGAAGTTGAGATCCTCGATAGGCTTTCTTTCAAACCCCCTTGCATGACTGTGGGTAAGTAAAGCTTCATTCTTGGCCTTGTTTCGTCTATTCCATGTTTGCAAGTCTCGTTGACTGCTCATAAATCTTGACGGCTTTACCAGTCCTGACCCCGTTAGAATCTAGAATCACTATGCTACCGGGCCCATATTCCCGACGTGCGTCTGAAAGGATGGCGAAATAAAGCATTCATTCCTTGTCGACTCTCATTGAAGACCTTCGTGCTGGTAGTTCTGTTACGGCCGAAGAATTTGCTGTCGAAGCCAATACTTCTTTGCTTTTCCTTGCCACTTATCACGATGAAACATTGGTGCATGTTTGGGTTGAATATTGTCGTCGAGTGGAGGCTTGGTTACATGGTCTTGAGTGCATACGCCTTCCTTCCGAGCTCCCAACTGCAAAGGCGAGCCTGCGGGGGTGGATTGAGCGGTGTGCCACTAATCTACAGTCTTGCGAGAAGAGGCTCAGCTGAAAATTTTCGGAGAGGGAGCTAACCTCAAATGCTTTGGGGGAACTTCAGGCTCAACTCACTACCAAGACCACTCGTGCGTGCGAAATTTGGCGGGTGCTTCAAGAAGCTATCACAGAGGTGGTAGCTCTTGATAAAACCATTATCTTTACCCGCGAGATGGTTGAAGCTCATAAAGTTGCCGAGAGGGAGCTCGAGGGTCGGTTTGCTTCCTATCAGACTCAACAGGCTCAGGCGGGGACCCGTCTTGTGGTAATAACAAAGCTTGAAGCCGAGGCCCAGTGGAAGAACGATGAACTCACGAGCCTATTGCACCATCCGCCGGCTTAAAGATTTTTTTGTATATTCTCCTTTATTTTTTTGTATTTACTCCTGAATGAGAGCATCTTGTATTCATTTTGTTTCTTTTATGAAATGTATCTTGTATTCATTTGGATTCATGAATAAAAGACATATTTTATTTCATACTGGCGTGTCCCTTTAGCAAATGCGTCCTGTAGATAGTCTATCTTGATCTCCTTGCAGGGCAGCGATGGCTTAGAAAACAGGTTTGGATCTTCCGCCTAAGACTTTTCAACTTTATGAGCCATGAGGGTCTCATAAAGACTTTTCTCCCTACGAGTCAAGAGGATCCCGCAGGTGTACTTTCTCCTTAGGAATTATGAGGACTCCTAAGTGCATTTTCTCTTGAGAGTCGTAAGGATCTCATAACAGAATTTTCCCCCTTTACAAGTCGTAAGGATCTCATAAGAGAATTTTCCCTCTTTGTCGATATTCGACTTTGGAGAGTGTGGCCCGTGGATAGTATGCAATAGTCCATCTTGGACCGACTTGCATGGCCCCAGTGCTTAGGAAACAGGTTGATATCCCCGTTGCCTAAGGATTTTCCCTACGAGTCGAGACGAGTCGAGAAGTTTTCGCAGGATCATTATTTTCCCCACGAGTCGAGACAAATCAAGAAGTTCTCGCAAGGATGTCCTAACGTCACAGTTAACTCTTGTGAATAGAAGTCCGTTAGGATCTGTGGTACTAGGGTTTTTTACCTGTCGCACCGTCGTGTTGGCCGATGTATTCCCCGACATGCAATCTTTCTGTTCGAGTAGCCCCACGATTTTCGTGTCTCTGATCCCTTCGGGGGCTGGACTAGACGTCTTCAAGCAATCTTCCAGGTGATATTACCGTCGAAAGAGCAAGCGTTAGGGATATTCATTCCATGCCGCTTTTGACTTGAGTTTGGGCTCAATTTGGGAGCCCTGATGAGTCATGACTACTCTGCGCTGGTGTAGAATGATCTCCGATAGTCTTTCAGGTCTTATTTGAGTTGCCGTCAAGACCCTGAAGCTAGGGATTTTCCTTGGCTTCGTTTGTTGACATTGTGTCTGCAATATTGCGACGAATGTCGAGATTGTGTCTGGGTTGTCTGTGAACCGTCGAGATTTGGTACTAGGGGACTTTGTCGTAGCTCCGAGGTAGTCTCTAGGTTGTCTGTGAACCATCGAGATTTGGAACTAGGGGACTTTGCCGTGGCTCCGCGCTATTCTCTAGGTCGTCTGTGAACCGTCGAGATTTGGAACTAGGAGTCTTTGCCGTGACTCTGAGGTAGCCTCTAAGTCGTCTATGAACCGTCGAGATTTGGAACTAGGGGACTTTGCCGTGGCTCCGAGGTAGTCTCTAGGTTGTCTGTGAACCGTCGAGATTTGGAACTAGGGGACTTTGCCGTGGCTTCGAGGTAGTCTCTAGGTTGTTTGTGAACCGTCGATATTTGGAACTAGGGGACTTTGCCATGGCTCCGAGGTAGTCTCTAGGTTGTCTGTGAACCGTCGAGATTTGGAACTATAGGACTTTGCCGTGGCTCCGTTTTGCTGACGTCGTGTCTGCCTTTGGTTGGAACAAGAAGGAACGCCGTTGTTGATCTCTAGGCTGTAGATGTAGCCATCGAGATCTAGCTCCTCTTTGATGAAGCCTTGTAGGACAATGTGGTTCCCTTTTCGTTTGTGCCCATGTATTATATACAGGGGTCGAAGATGTGATCTCACCTGCAGGGCAAAAGTTTCATTTCATTTTTTTATTTCTTTCCGCGATTCTCTATCATTTCAGCTCTTTATATCGCGAAAGTCACGATTGCCCAATCATTTCGGCTATTTTTCGTGGTGCCCAATCATTACGGCTATTTTTCTTTTTCTTTACACGCTGCTTTTTATTGCGAGTTGCCTAATCATTTCGGCTATTTTTATATACATAAATTTTTCTCGCTGATTTTTATTGCGAGTTGCCCCCATCGTTTCAGCTATTTCTATATGCATTTTTGGCTCGCTGATTTTGTTGCGAGTATGGAACTTGAAATCTGACACAAATCTTAGTATCAGCATCGCTGCGACTGGAATATGGCCAGGAGCGAATCATCATTTGCCGTGAAAGGACTTGGAATTTGATACCAATTTAGGCATCAGCATCGCTATCACTGGAATGTTGCCATGAGCGAATCATCATTTGCCTTTGCTTATTTAAACAAAGGTGGCTTAGCAAACAGGGTTAGGATCCTGCCGACTAAGGCTTTTGACTTCATGAGCCGTAAGGGTCTCATAAAGGTATTTCTCCCTACGAATCGTGAAGATCTCGTAGGTGTATTTTATCCTTAGGAATTGTGGGGATCCCCAAGTGTGTGTTCTCTTATAAGTCGTAAGGATCTCATAAGAATATTTTCTCCTTATAAGTCGAGAGGACTTACAAGTGTCGTTCACCATATGAGGGCATTCCTCATCATTGGTGGGACTTGGTGAGGGAACGTTTATTTATGCTCGTGAATTGTATACAAGGGTCAATATGGACCGCCTGTAGGGAAACTTGGGGAGTGCGATGTCTTAAGAACAGGTTCAGATCCCTGTAGCTTAAGGCTTTCGAATCCTATGAGCCGTGAGGGTCTCATAAGGGGAATTCTCCTTACGAGCCGTGAGGATCTCGTAAGTGTAATTTCTCCTTAGGAATCGTGGGAATCCCTAAGTGTGTTTCTTCCTTTTGTGAGTCATAAGGATCTCACGCATGTATTTTCTCCTTACAAGGCCGAGAGGACCTTACAAGCGAGCATGAAATTTTTTTTACAAGTCTGCGCCCTTGCGGGTTTTCAAAAACTCTGCGGCAGTCCTGCTGTTTTTACTCATGGAGCTCTTTCGGGTTTCCATCCGTGCCCTTTTCTCTTGTGGACGTACCGTTTTTTTTGCATGAATGAAACTCTCGAATATAGTTTCGTCGCATGTGACCCATCTATTTGCCGGTGGGATTTGAGTTGCAGTCCTCACCGCTGGGACTCGTGCACTTGAATTCCACTGTCGCCGTGTTTGAGGCGATGTACTTAGTTTAAGGACGTCGCGGTCCGTTGTTAGTTTAGGGACATTTCGGTCCATTGTCGGTTTCGAGGCAAAGTTTTGCCGGAAACTACTTGCAGAGTCTTGAATCGGGAAGATAGTGAGCGGACATGAGCGTCGTCGTCTATCGTTAACCTGAGTTGTGACTTTATCAGGGGTAGTATTTCTTAAGGAACCGGCCGTTTATTGGCCGGAAGGGTCTTTCGCCATGCATATCCATAAGCAAGTAGACCCCACCTTGGTAGACCTTGTCTATAACGTATGGGCCTTCATAGTTTGGCTCGAATTTCCCCCGTTTGGCATGGTTAGGGATCATAGGTCTTTTGACAACTAGTAAGAGTTCGCCTTGGCGGAATGCTCTCGGCCTAGTTAGTCTTTATTATGAGCGCGTCATCCTTGCTTTGTAAGCATCTAGGTTTTGCTGTGCCATGAGACGAGTTTCATCAAGGCATCGAGCTCCTCAAGCGAAGATGAGCATTTTCTTCATCCGTCAACTCATGTCGGACCGCCACTCGTAAAGAGGGTAGTTCTATCTCTAAGGGGAGAACAGCTTTCATTCCGAATACCAACGCGAACGGCGTTGTATTCGTGGATGTCTTGAATGTGGTCTGATAAGCCCAGAGAGCTTCATGCAATCTCCCGTGCCAGTACTTTCTATTCCTGGACACCGTCTTCTTTATGATCTTCGTCAAGGTCTTGTTGAAAGCCTCAGCTAGACCATTAGCTCCGAGATTATAGACTGAAGAGTATCTCCAGTATATATTATATTGTTGCGTGAAGTGGTTGATCTTATGGCTTCTGTAGGCCGGCCCATTATCCGAGATGATCCGTCGCGGAGTGCCGAACCGGTAGATGACATGTGTCTTGAAGAAATGGAGGATATTCTCCGTCTTCACCTCTCTTAGCGGTACTGCTTTGGCCCATTTAGAGAAGTAATTGGTTGTCGCCAATATAAACCGATGTCCCTTGGATGATGTCGGTTCGATAGGCCCGATTATATCGGTTCCCCACATTTCAAATGGCCAGCTATCCAGTGTTGGGTGTAGCGGATTCAGATGCTGGTGGATGAAGTCCCCGTGAACTTTACATGAGTGACACTGCTTCGCATATTCAAGGCAGTCCTGAATCATCGTGGGCCAATAGTATCCCATTCTTTTGATCTCCAGCTTCATCTTTGGCCCAGCTTGATGAGAACCGCAGACCTCGTCATGGGTTTCTTGGATGACTCTCCTTGCTTCTTCCGGTCTGAGAAATATTAGCCACAGACAATCAAATGATCTCTTAAATAGAGTATCATTGACGAAGGCGAAAGAAAGAGCTCGCTTCATGAGCTGATGTCTTGAAGATGCGTTTTCGGGCATTCGATGGGATTTGAAGTAGTCTATAAAGACTTCTCTCCAATCCTCAGCCTTTTCTTCTTCCTTTATTCGGAAGATTTCTTGTTCAATCACTTCCTTTCCTTCAGATGACTCCAGAGACATTTCTGCTGGTGCGAGAATCCGGCGGCTTTGCACAATGTTCCTTACGTCGTCGAGATTTTCGTCAGCCAGTTCTTTAGCAAGCTTGGCTAATGCATGTGCCTTGCTATTCTCCGCCCGTGGTATGCTTTCTAGGACGTAGGAAGGGATTTGAGTCAGCAGTTGTTGCACTCTTTTACCATATTTTACCAACTCAGGCTTGCACGTCTGATAGTCTCCATTTACTTGGCTAACGACCAGCTGGGAGTCTCCATATATGAGGAGGTTCTCGATTCCCATTTCAATGACGGTATTGAGACCTGCTATCAAAGCTTCATATTCTGCTTCGTTGTTTGTTCTCGGCTCTGTTAAGGAAAGGGCGAAACGCATTATCCCTCCTCGTGGAGTCACAAAGATAAGGCCTACTCCGTCTTTGATTACGGGGGTGCTTTACTTCCGCCTGTTCATAGGCGATGCCCCATCGAAGTAGAGTTCCCATTGGGTATCACTCCTTTCTTTCTCCCTGTTGATAGCGTCAAACGCGTGTTCGTTCGGCAACTCGCAGTTTAAGGGAGATTCGGCGGGTATCGGATGCTCTGTGAGAAAGTCGGTGATGGCCTGGACTTTCACTGCCTTGAGAGGTCGGTAGATTATCGAAAATTCCATCAAGAGGAGGGTCCACTTGGCAAGCCTTCCCGTTCGGATGGCTCTTGACATCAAATATTTAAGAGGATCCACCTTTGATATGAGATGGACCTCATGCGCCAAGGCATAATGTCGGAGCTTCGTTACCGCTAAGATTAATGCCAAGCAATGCTTTTCGATTAGGGAGTAGTTGTTTTCTGCCCCCAGGAGAACCCGACTCAAATAGTAGAGTTCTCTCTCCTTTTCCTGATCGTTCTCCTGTGCCCATAGCGCGCCTAAAGAACCTTCAAGGGCCGTTGTGTACAGGATGATGGGCTTTCCCTTGACTGCAGCGGTCAGTACCGGCGGGTTCTACAGATATTTCTTGATTTCGTCTAGTGCACTTTGGCATTTACGATCCTAAACGAACGGGGTCCCCTTCTTCATTATATGGCTGTAGGGACGGCATTTTCCGGAGAGGTTAGCTATGAACCGCCGGATATACGCGAGCTTTCCTTGAAGAGACCGCAGTTGTTTGAGAGTTCTTGGCGCGGGCATTTCTATAATCGCCTTAATCTTTGATGGGTCTATTTCGATGCCTCGGTGTCATACAATGAATCCTTGGAATTTGCCTGAGGATACTCCAAACTCGCATTTTAGAGGGTTCATCTTCAAGTAGTATTTCCGAAGACGATGGAACACTATTTTCAAATGCTCCCAGTGCTCCTCGTACGATTTGCTTTTCACCACAAGATCATCGATATAACATTCGACAATCTCGTGTATGAGGTCATCAAAGATCTTCGTCAAGGCCCTCTGGTAGGTAGCGCCAGCGTTCTTCAGACCGAAGGGCATCACTTTGTAGCAAAATATACCCAGTGGGGTCCGGAAAGCAGTGTGCTTTTGGTCTTCAGGATGCATCTTTATCTGATTATACCTCGAAGATCCGTTCATGAAAGAGAAAACTTCATGCATGGACATGCTATCTATCATCAGCTCTGTAACTGGTACGGGGAAGTCATCCTTCGGGCAAGCTTTGTTGATATCCCGGAAGTCCACACATATGCGTACTATCCCATTTTTCTTCATTACCGGAACAATATTGGCAATCCAATCAGGGTATTGAACTTCTTGGGTGAAGCCAGAGTCAATTAGCTTCTTGACTTCGGCGTTGATACTCATTTCAGGTTCGAGCCGCATTCTTCTTGGCGCCTGCTTGACTGGCTTAATATCCGGCGATATAGCCAGTTTGTGCACTTCTATTTCTGGATCTAGCCCCGGCATCTCGGAGTAGTTCCATGCGATGCAGTCTTTATACTGCATAAGCACGTCTTTTAGTGTAGCCACTTGCTCTTTCGACAGCAGCTCACTGACGAACGTTGGCCTTGGATCGTTTGTCGTCCCCAAGTCAATTTCCTTCAGATTGTCTATTGTGGTGTGTATCCCATCTTCCAACTCTTTTGGTGCCGGTGGAAATTCTGAGATCACCCCGTCCTCATCTTCATTTGCGAAGCAGTGGGAGAGATCTTCCACATCCTCATGCTCTTTTTTTTTTGAGAATGTTATCATATGGCAGGTACGAGTTCGTTTCCAGGACCGATGTTGATATGGTTCTATTCTCGCCCTATAGATTGCTTTTGGCTCATGTTTTTGTGGTGGGGTTACTCTCCAATAGTCAGATAGAGTAAACTTGCCTTACTGATACTGGTCCTCAAACCAGTCTTTGAAGGTGAAGCAGTCCTCGAGAGGATGTCCTATTGCTTGGTGGTAGGAGCAATAATTCGGACGAAGGACCTCGTTTACTTGTTCGGGGTGCCGGGACTCCGGGAGTGTCATCATTTGATACTTCATGACAAGGTTGAATATCTTTCTTGTCTTGTCTTGAAGGAATGAGTATTCCCGACCCATCTTTTTCCTCAGCGATGAATTCCAGCGGACCTTTTCTTGATCGCGTGGCTTTTTGGTTCCGCTTCGCTATTTTTGAACGTCATTCCCGCTCTTCACTTAGTTGTTGCTGCTACGTCGGGCTTTTTCCTTGCCATAAGAACGCACAGCGGGCTGAGGGAGAAGGGCATCTTCATCCTCCGTAGACCGTTGAGTGAGACGCTGCGTCTTGGCTTTCTCGTAAATGGCCATTTCGCGGTTGTGGTCATCCCAAACCTTTTGACCCGCTTCCCTTATTAGCTTGTCCATCTGCTCTTCAAATGATGGGCTCGATATTCGTACGGCGGGATTTCGCTCTGTTTCAATATCAGCGCTTTCTGGAAGGGCATTTTCTTTTCCAGCGGAATCATTTATAACATGGCAGCCATGGAATCGCTCCCATTTCTTAGACCGAACGTATCCAAGCCCAATCGTCTCCATTCTCCCGTTGGGCATCTTTCGCTGAGTCTCGGGAACGTCCCAAATCTTGTTATAGAACTGGGCTTGTCGAGCAATCTGTTTGAAGGGCACGCCTTAGCATCTCAATAGCCTTTTCAGTCCCTCTGCGTAGTATCTGGGCAGGCGGATTGGTTGAAGCCTGTCGAGCGCAGGTTCGGCGCCATGCCAGACTTCTCTTTTCACTTTGGTATACGTGTATTGGTAGAAAAGGATCGCCTTTTCATCTCTTTTCCTGGGAGGGACATAGAAAGTCTGCAACTCTTGTATGTTGTATGTATCAAGTGCATCGAGTTCTTTGTGATGCCGCTGTGGAACCATGGTAATTTGTAAACTCTGGTCAGCTCCAGCAAAGGTCTGCATTGACGGTCAGACGGAGAACACTGCGTTGGCCTCGTCCTCAGAGTCACTGCCAAAGACCAGAATAGGAGTAGATGGTCCTGGCCTGTTGCCTTGGGGTAGTCCCGAGTAGACCATCTCTTCATCCTCCTCGGTATCATTCCCAAAGATCGGGATAGTAGCGATGGCTTTTTGTTTATTCTCCAGTTTGCGACATCTTTCCATGTCTTCGAATTCTGGTAAGAAGTACTTGGTGTCTTCATATTTGCGGACTTCATTTACGTAGAATGGGTTCATCTTCCCTGTTACTGTGTACTCGAAGCCGTCCTTGAAGTACTTCATACACTGATGTTGTGTAGAAGGGATGATATTGTACTCATGTAACCAAGGCCTGCCGAACAAAGCGTTGTAGCAAGTTGATTGATCGATGTTTTCGCGTATGTGTGTTTTAAAAATCAAAGTTAAGAATATACCGCAATCAAGACGGTGTCACTTGGTAGCTAGCCGGTTGAGTACGGGTCGGTCCACTGGGAGATGGATTCCTTTTCTTTATGTTCTAACGAGTTAATCCGATCAAGTCGGGTTTTGTTTTACGATCTAAGAATGAGATTAAATTGATTAAAATTCTTGCTAGGGTTAGGATTAGGTTAGTTTGGAAAAGGGATTCTACCCACTGCTTTCAATGCCCTGGTGAAGAATATAGGTGTTAGGGTAATAGTCAACAAAGGGGATTAGCATGACTAGGAAGAAACTTAGTTTCTTCCTTTTGGTCCTTGTCCGTCCTTTCTTAACTCTTAGCCCTAACCTCTATTTAAATCAACCGCAACCGGTTTAACTAGGGAATCACCGCTATCTTGTAGGATAGGGTGCCGTAGTCAGCGGTGTGTGGTTCATTTAAATAGAGTCCAATTATAAAAATTATATGGGCAAAGAAAGGAGAGAGAGAGATTTACTTCTCTCAAACCTTCCCAATCTTAACCCTAACAAGTGAGGAATTACTCACTCATTAGGGAGGTTATGATAAGATTCATTTTTATAATTTCAAAAGACTATCTAAGTTGCAGATAATAAAAGACAGATAAAAATTCAGGAATTAAATTCAGATAAAAGAATGCACGATAAAAATACCTTTATTGATGACCTCTTGACGATTACAAAGAAATTAAAATTTAGATCTAGAAATTAAAAAGAGGCATCTCAAAAGAGGCACCCAAAAGAGGCATCCTTTATTTGGCTTTGAGCCCTCCTATTTATAGGTAGGAAAAACCCTAGGTTTACATTCTGATCCATACAAGAAATTACAAAACAACCCTAAAGACCGAGCCAAAGCACCGACACCCCACCGACACATGCATATTATGGCCGCGGAACCGCGACAGAATAGCCTGTTTGGCCGCGGATCCGCGACCATTTGGTGGGCTCATGGGCCCAATTATGTAGGGTTTCTTCAAGTTGCTTTTATCTTCTGTTTTCTTCACTTGGTTCCTCAGAATCTCTTCTATTTTCTTCCATATTTCCAACAGTGCAGAATTATGTGGACTTTTACCGTGATCTTCGCGTTGAAGTCTTGAATCTTGTGCTACCCTTGTGCTTTGTGCATTTGAACTATCTCATGATTTTCATTTTATCTAAGAAACTGGTAGGCGGCATCATACGGATTCATCTATTGTTGGTTGTTGTCTCACATTTGTAGCATCTTTTCATGAATTTCATTGTAATGATTTGAGAACCTGTAACCTGCAACTATTTAGTAGACATGCATCAAAAGAACCTATTTATATATAATATGAATAAAAATGGGTGATATAATAATGCAAAATTCTGATATGAACAAATACCCCAAAACTTATCTTTTGCTCGTCCCGAGCAAAACCAATTTTATTCTCAAAAAAACCTAACCTCACTTTCGCAGGGAATCGCGATTGTACTGAGCTCGTGCAACAAGCCGTTAAACCTCTAGATGTCCCTAGTAGGAGGAGTGTTGTCTCCTGAGGGTTTTCAGCGGATACTACCAACAAAATCCGATCAATTTGGCTGTTGACTCTAATTCTTCAATTCAGTATTCTAGCAAGAAATTCTATTATCTTCAACTTAGAAATCATCAACCCGTATTTTTCACTCGCTTATCATTTAACTTAAGATCGTATATGTTCTGCAAATTTATTAAGCTTTCAGCATCTTTTGAATTTTCTTTCTAAGGTTCCATCTTAACTTAGGATTTTTATCATCTCCACTGAAGGTATAAGCTCTATCTTTCATTCCTATCTCTCATCCAAACCCCAATCATATACCCCTACGTGTGTGTAAGTATCACCCCTACACTTGGAAATTCAATTCTAGCAATCATACTCTTGTCCATATTCCAAAATACTTTTAGTTGGTGAATTTTAGATGAAATTTCTCACACATCCTTCATGCGATCATTAATACTTCTTGAGGTACTGAACGACCGATTACAAAATGTGTTAGCGCATTAAGGCGTAATTTCTCGTCTTGTAATACCTAAGGCTTTAGCAGTGACTCCCAAACCAGTTGGTCTAAGGCACTAGGTGATTACAAAACCAGTATGATTACAACCCCTACACTTGGAAAGCACCCTCGCTATATTTTTTTTTATTTATGCAACCTTAAGTAATTACAAAACCAGTGTTCATTTTTTTATATCTCTTTATTCACACTTATACTTTTCTTTTTCTTTTTTTTCACATACTAAGGATTTTAGACAAGAGCATTTCAAGGTATCCTCTACTATTCCAAGTTTCAAGGTATGTGTTTGTGTAATTTGTAGGGTATATATTTTCAGAATTTATACTTAAGGTTCAGAATTATTTTTCAGACTTACACTTCAAATAAAAATTTCAATAATCTTCCCTTATTTTGACTTAGCCCAAGAACTGAACCCAAAATTTGCCTATTTCTAAATAAACTACAAGGACATATATTTTCTACGGTTAAACTTAAGAAAGGTTAATTTTAGGGTTTTTAAATTTACTAAGTTTAGGATCTAGTTTTTCCCTACTATTCAACAGTCATGTTGTACTTAAGTAAAATTTGGCCAAAATTGAATTTTTCAATCTTTATAATTTTTTTTATTTTTTTTATTTTTATGGGTTTTAAAATAAGTATGCAAATGCAAAAATATACATATGAATGCGAAGGAAGAAAGCTTACCGAGCAGACCCCCAAACTTAAACTTGACAGTGCCCTCACTGTCAGGCTACACCAAGAGGGTCAAAATTGCCGGTACTCCCCTGTTTTTTTTTAACAGAAAAAGAAAAAAAAACTATATATACACAAAAAGGTCCCTCCAAACTTAAGTGAAACAGTGTTTCCAGTGTTGAAGCATTAAAGTTCAGAGTTAGGGAGGAGAAAAACACAGTATCAAGCTATACAAAGCCTTACACAGGCCAAAGGTTAGCACCAACCATTCAAAAATTTTATCGTTATAATGGTGTGTTTGGTGAAAGAATGGAGTGTAGAGAAAAGAAATGAGAAACACACGAGATCGTATGGAGAAAGAAGCAATATACGGTCTCGGTGGAGGAGAAGAATGACGGAAGGGAAAAAGAAATGGTGGTGGTTCAACTTCTTCAGGTAAAGGTTGATTAATCACAAAATCCGTGTCATTTAGGAATGCGAGTTCGCCGGCGAAAATATCTTCGAAACTTTCATCGATGGTCCGATTGAACATTTCAATGTCAATAAGTGTCGCGCCAGAATTCAAGACACTTGATTTTTCAAAAATTACGGAGCTAGGAGACTCGTGAGGCTCATCTACCTTATTCTCAAAAGAGTCTAAATCAAGTTGTTTTTCTAGAATTATCGAACTCAAAATAACGGATTGTTATTCATTAATACTCGCTATCATTAAAGGAAGATTATAAGAAGAACAGAGAAAGTGGGAGAAAGAAGTGGAATACGAACTTGAGGACAAAAATGGAGTGTATAAATTAGCACAATTTGTAATGACCGATGTGTAAAATGCGATTGTGCTAATCTATCAACCCACTGAGAAATGAGGTCAAATCCCTCAAGATTCGTGAGAAAACATGGGTACATCGAACTTGGTAAATCAGACATTGAAAATGAAAGTGATACGGTTTCTTGCAAAGTCGGAACAAGGATGGAGGGAAGTGATTTAGGAAGGGTATCAGTTAAAGATTCAGGAGGGTGTGCGCATTTAATGAAAGGGATAAAATGAATTGGAAAACCCGACTCCTCAAGTAAAACAGTTTCATCCTCAATAATTTCCTCAATACTCTCCTCAAATTTTAGCTTATCCATGCAATTCTCATCAAAATCAAGACGCATATGAAGTTCGGGAGAAACATTTAATGACTCGGGATGATGAATTGGAGAGAAAAATTCGGCCAAATCTGCGGGTTCATCATCCAAAATATTCCCTGCGTCAATATCCTCGATCAAGTGAAAATTAAATTTCTCAGACACCTCATCATAAGCATGGATATCAATTAATTCAGGTTCTAGAGTGGAGGTGTAGAGGTCAAAATAATTGGGTGTGGTTTCACTCGAAAGGGACCCTTCACAATCTGGCAAATCAAACACTACAAAGTCGCACAACTCATTAACCGTTTTATCTTCAACTGGTGAATCATTTGGAACACTTGATAGACATTCAAAACTGGAATTGTGGGATTCAATTGGGGATGGGTAGGATTGATTTGGAAAGATGTACAGCTTACTCTCAA
This sequence comes from Agapanthus africanus, assembly GCA_030015575.1. NCBI lineage: Eukaryota > Viridiplantae > Streptophyta > Magnoliopsida > Asparagales > Amaryllidaceae > Agapanthus > Agapanthus africanus. The sequence continues at coordinate 192,294,577 of JASDDO010000024.1, read as the reverse complement.
CACTCAAATTCTCAATCTGTCCAACCGCCTCATCGTACATTGGAAATTTTGGGGCTAGTTGGAAACTAGCTACCGGGTCACTAGGTTGTATAAGGGCGGCCATGGACGCATTCAACTCCATCATCTGTTGTCTTGACACTACTATAAAATCTTCCAACGACTGTTCCAGACTAGACATGGGTTGTGAAGGGGTTTCAGTAAAACATTCAAAGTTGTTTGGTTACTGAAAACTCCCAAATGGCTCTGTAGAAGCAATGTCTAGGGAAGGTGTGAAAGTCGGGTAGGACTGGTAGGAATTGAATGGTTGGACAGGGGTAGGATCAAAATTTGGATAAGAAGGTGAATGGAATTGTTGATCCAAAGAATTCGCAGTGGTGAAAGGAGTGAAAGATCGGTTACGAGATTGTTCAATATGTTCAGCAATAGACATGGGTTTCGGAGTTACAACAGGACTCGAAAAAGGAGTATCAATGTAAGATGGTGAAGATTGAAATGGTTAATACAAGGTGGATTGCGGAGTCCAACTAGATGCCCTAGACGCGTCTATTCGATCTTTCAAAAAAAATTAGGGTATGGAGGTGTCGTCCGAAATTCGACCAAAACAATAAGCGTAGGAAGTAATGTCTGGTTGAGGGTACCAAAGTTCGGCAAGAGTTTTGCGAGGTGGGGTACCCATGATGTGAGGAAAGAAAGGAAAAGGATGTGAATTTTTTTTATTTATTTATTATTATTTTTTATTATATTTTTTTCTTTTTTTTAATTTGTTTGTTTTTAGAGTTTTGAAAGTTTTTGAAAGTGTTGAAAGAGCTTTTGCAAAAATTTGTACGAAACTATTGCACAATTTCGAACAACCACAGTTTAAACATGCACAATAAAACCTAGAGTTAGGGTCTCCTAAGTCAACTAGACTGCTCCTAACTGTTCCAAAATGACAAGTTGTGAGATATCCCTCAAATCGCCTCTTCACCGCCAATTGTGGCCAGGTAAGCACAAATGAAGAAAGGAGGGATCCGCTCACGAATCACCGTGAGACGGGCCTTTTAAAGTTACCTTCCTCACTTGTCTAGCCTAGGCACCACAAAATTAGGTTTAGATAAACGACCGAATGCCCATAACCTTGCTCTATCCTAATGAGCGCGACAGTCTTTAATTGGCTGAGTCTAGATATTTTTTAATTAACTCAAGGGTGATGCATATGGTTTTAGTGATTTTTGGGGCCTTAGAAAGGGTGATGAAATCCCCACCCAATCTGAGTTGGTGTTTAGCCCATTAAATTCCGTATTAATTATGCAAAGCAGTTAACACACCAAAAATCTAAAACACTTGCAAATTTTTTTTTATTTGGCAGCACATAGAATCCTGCACATAAACAATTTATTGGATAGGAGAAAGAGGTTGTTGTGCAAAGAATACCTGCAGGAATTTTTTTTCTTCAGTGGAGAGCAGAGGAGAGGAGAAAAAAGATAATCACAGAGAATTTTTAACTGCTGACATCACAGGTCCGCAGTCAACTGCTTGAATCTGCCGCGGTTCCGCGGCGGTTTAGTTCATTTAGATCTCCAAAAATTTTCTCTGTGTTGTTTGGATTCTCCCATGTCTGTTAAGATCCTCTGTTTCTTAATTTGTTCACTGGACTTGCTCCAGATCTGAAACAGAGTTTGCTCCAAGCCTGCACACTTGCACAAAAACCTTTCATAAAGAACAACATGATTTTTATTTAATTTTATTTTAAATTTTTTTTTGTTTTAAATATTTTAAATTTTTATAATTTTAAATTTTTTTATTGATTTTTTTTATTAACTCGAAATTACACAAAGAAAGAGACTACCGTCTCCCCGGCAACGGCGCCATTTGATTGAAAGTTTTTTTGCGTACATGCGTTTTAAATCTAAAGAATACCGCAATCAAGACGGTGTCACTTGATAGCTAGCCGGTTGAGTACGGGTCGGTCCACAGGGAGATGGATTCCTTTTCTTTATGTTCTAACGAGTTAATCCGATCAAGTCGGGTTTTGTTTTACGATCTAAAAATGAGATTAAATTGATTAAAAGTCTTGCTAGGTTTATGATTAGGTTAGTTTGGAAAAGGGATTCTACCCACTGCTTTCAATGCCCTGGTGAAGAATATAGGTGTTAGGGTAATAGTCAACAAGGGGATTAGCACGACTAGGAAGAAACTTAGTTTCTTCCTTTTGGTCCTTATCCGTCCTTTCTTAACTCTTAGCCCTAACCTCTATTTAAATCAACCACAACCGGTCTAACTAGGGAATCACCGCTATCTTGTAGGATAGGGTGCCGTAGTGAGCGGTGTGTGGTTAATTTAAATAGAGTCCTATTATAAAAATTATATTGGCAAAGAAAGGAGAGAGTGAGATTTACTTCTCTCAAACCTTCCCAATCCTAACCCTAACAAGTGAGGAATTACTCACTCATTAGGGAAGTTATGATAAGATTCATTTTTATAATTTTAAAAGACTATCTAAGTTGCAGATAATAAAAGACAGATAAAAATCCAGGAATTAAATTCAGATAAAAGAATGCACGATAAAAAAATACCTTTATTTATGACCTCTTGACGATTACAAGGAAACTAAAATTTAATCTAGAAATTAAAAAGAGGCATCTCAAAAGAGGCACACTATTATTTGGCTTTGAGCCCTCCTATTTATAGATAGGAAAAACCCTTGGTTTATATTCTGATCTATACATGAAATTACAAAATAAGCCTAAAGACCGAGTCAAAGCACCGATACCCCACCGACACGTGCATATTATGGCCGCGGAACCACGGCAGAAAGGCCTGTTTGGCCGCAGTTCCGCGACCATTTGGTGGGTTCTTGGGCCCATCTCTTTAAGGTTTCTCTGTGTTGCTTTTATCTTCTTTTTTCACTTGGTTCCTCAGAATCTTTTCTACTTTCTTCCAGATTTCCAACGGTGAAGAATTTGTGGACTTTTACCGTTAGCTTCGCGTTAAAGTCTTGAATCTTGTGATACCCTTGTGCTTTGTGCAATTGAACTGTTTACTGATCTTCATTTGTTCCTTAAACTGTTAGGCGGCATCATATGGATTCATCTATTGTTGGTTGTAGTCTCACTTTTGTAACATCTTTTCATGAATTTCACTGAATTGTTCTGAGAACCTGTAACCTGCAACTATTTAGCAGATATGGATCAAAAGCACCTATTTATTTGTAATATGATTAAGAAAGAGCGATATAATAATGCAAAATTCTGATATGAACAAATACCCCCAAACTTATCTTTTGCTCGTCCCGAGCAAAACCTAATTTATTCTCGAAAAAACCTAACCTCACTTTCACAGGGAGTCGCGATTGCACTGAGCTCGTGCAACAAGCCGTTAAACCTCTAGGTGTCCGTAGTAGGAGGAGTGTTGTCTCCTGAGGGTTTTCAGCGGATACTACCCACAAAATCCGATCAATTTGTCCTGTTGACTCTCATTCTTCAATTCAGTATTCTAGAAAGAAATTCTATTATCTTCAACATAGAAATCATCAAACCATATTTTTCACACTCACTTATTATTTAACTTAAGATCGTATATGTTCTGCAAATTTATTAAGCTTCAGCATCTCTTGAATTTTCCTTCTAAGGTTCCATCTCAACTTAGAAATTTTTATCTTCTCTACTGAAGGTATAAGCCCTATCTTTCATTCCTATCTCTCATCCAAACCCCAATCATATATCCCTACATGTGTGTAATTATCACCCCTACACTTGGAAATTCAATTCAAGCTATCAAACTCTTGTCTATCGTCCAAAGTACATTTAGTTGGTGAATTTTAGATGAAATTGCTCACACATCCTTTATGCGACCGTTAATACTTCTTGAGATACTAAACGACCGATTACAAAATGCGCTTGCGCATTTAGGCGTAATTCCTCGTCTTGTAATACCTAAGGCTTAGCAATGACTCCCAAACCAGTTGGTCTAAGGCACTAGGTGATAAAGCACCCTTGCTATATTTTTTATTTATGCAGCCTTAAGTAATTACAAAACCAGTGTTCATTTTTTTATGTCTCTTTATTCACCTTTTATACTTTATTTTATTTCCATTCATACTAAGGATTTTAAACATGAGCATTTCAAGGTATCCTCTACTATTCCAAGTTTTAAGATGTGTGTTAGTGCATGTAGTAGGGTATATATTTTCAGGATTTAGACTAAAGTTTCAGAATTTATTTTTTAGACTTACACTTCAAATAAAAATTTCAACACTTTTCCCTTATTTTGACTTAACCCAAGAACTAAACTCAAAATTTGCCTATTTCTAAATAAACTGCAATGGCATATATTTTCTATAATTAAACTTTAAGAAAGGTTATTTTTAGGGTTTTTAATTTACTAAGTTTAGGATCTAGTTTTTCCTGACTATTCAACCGTCATGTTGAACTTAAGTCAAATATGGCCAAAATTGAACTTTTCAATTTTTATAATTTTTAATTTTTAATTTTTATGGATTTTAAAATAAGTATGCAAATGAAAAAATATACACATGAATGCGAAGGAAGAAAGCTTACCGAGCATACCCCCAAACTTAAACTTGACAGTGTCCTCACTGTCAGGCTACACCAAGAGGGTCAAAATTGTCGGCACTTCCCTGTTTTTTTTATATTTTTAATTTTATTATTAACAAAAAAACAAAATATATATACACAAAAAGTCCCCCCAAGCTTAAGTGAAACTGTGTTTCCATTGTTTAAGCATTAAAGTTCAGAGTTAGGGGGGAGAAAAGCACAGTATCAAGCTATACAAGGCCTTACACAGGCCAAAGGTTAGCACCGACCAATCAATTTTTTTATCTTTATAATGGTGTGGTTGGTGAAAGAATGGAGTGTAGAGAAAAGAAAGGAGAAACACACGAGACCGTGTGGAGATAAAAGCAGTATACGGTCTCGGGTGAGGAGAAGAATGGCGGAAGGGAAAAAGAAATGGTGGTGGTTCGACTTCTTCAGGTGGAAATTGATTAATCACAAAATCTGTGTCGTTTAGGAATGCGAGTTCGTCGGCGAAAATGTCTTCAAAATTTTCATTGATGGTCCGATTGAACGTTTCAATATCAATAAGTGTCGCGCCAGAATCCAACACACTTGATTGTTCAAAAATTATGAAGGTAGGATAGTTATAAGGCTCATTTACCTTATTTTCAAAAGAGTATAAATCAAGTTATTTTTCTAGAATTATCGAACTCAAAATATCGGATTTTGATTCATTAACACTCGGTATCTTTAAAGGAAGATTAGAAGAAGAACCAGAGAAAGTGGGAGAAAGAAGTAGAATACGAACTTGAGGGGAGAGATGGAGTGTATAAATTAGCACAATTTGTAATGACCGATATTTAAAAAGCGATTGTGCTAATCTATCAACCGACTAAGAAATGAGGTCAAATCCCTCAAGATTAGTGAGAAAACATGGGTACGTTGAACTTGGTAAACCAGACATTGAAAATGAAAGTGTAGCGGTTTCTTGCAAAGTCGGAATAAGGATGGAGGGAAATGATTGAGGAAGGGTATCGGTTGAAGATTCAGGAAGGTTTGCGCAGTCAATGGAAGGGATAGAATGAATTGGAAAATCCGACTCCTCAAGTAAACTTCTTCATCCTCAATAATTTTCTCAATACTCTCCTCAAAATTTAGCTTATCCATGCAATTGTCATCAAAATCAAGACGCATATGAAGTTCGGGAAAAACAGTTAATGACTCGGGATGATGAATTGGAGAGAGAAACTCATCCAAATCTGTGGATTCATCATCCAAAATATTCCCAGCGTCTATATCTTCAATCAAGTGAAAATCAATTTTTTTAGACACCTCATCAAAAGCATGGATATTAATCAATTCATGTTCTAGAGTGGAGGTGTAGAGCTCAAAAGGATTGGTGATGGTTTCACTCGAAAGGGACCCTTCACAATCAGGTAAATCAAACACTACAAAATCGCACAACTCATTAAACGCTTTATTTTCAACTGGTGAATCATTTGGAACACTTGATAGACATTCAAAACCGGAATTGTGGGATTCAATTGGGGATGGATAGGTTTGATTTGGAAGGGTGTACAGCTCACTCTCACCATTCAAATTCTCAATCTGTCCAGGCGCCTCATCATACATTGGAAAATTTGGAGCTAGTTGGAAACTAGCTACCGGGTCACTAGATTGTATAAGGGAGGCCATGGACGCATTTAAATCCATTATCTGTTGTCTTGACGCTACCATAAAATCTTCCAACGACTTTTCCAGACTAGACATGGGTTGTGAAGGGGTTTCAGTAAAAAAATTCAAAGTTGTTTGAATACTGGAAACTCCCAAATGGCCGTGTAGAAGTAATGTCTAGGGAAGGTGTGAAAGTCGGGTGGGACTGGTAGGAATTGAATGGTTGGATAGCAGTAGGATCAATATTTGGATAAGAAGGTGAATGGAATTGTTGATCCAAAGAATTCACAGTGGTGTAAGGAGTGAAAGATCGGTAACGAGATTGTTCAATATGTACAACAATAGACATGGGTTTCGGGGTTACAACAGGACTCGAAAAAGTAGTATCAACGTAAGAAGGTGGTGAAGATTGAAATGGTTGATACAAGGTGGATTGTGGAGTCCAACTGGATGCCATAGACGCGTCTATTCGATCTTTTAAAGAAATTTTGGGTATGGAGGGGTCGTCCGAAATGCGACCAAAACAATGAGCGTAGGAAGTAATGTCTGGTTGAGGGTACGAAAGTTCGGCAAGAGTTTTGCGAGGTGGGGTACCCATGATGTGATGAGAGAAAGGAGAAGAAAAAGAATTTGGATTTTTCTAAAAATTTATATATATATATATATATTTTAAAAAATTGTTTGTTTTCGGAGTTTTGAAATTTTTGAAAGTGTATTTTTAGAAAGAGTTTTTGCAAAAAATTGTACGGATCTACTATACAATTTCAAACAACCACAGTTTAAACATGTACAATCAAACCTAGAGCTAGGGTCTTCTAAATCAACTAGACTGCTCCTAACTGTTCCAAAATGACAAGTTGTGAGATATCCCTCAAATTGCCTCTTCACCGCCAATTGTGGGAAGGTAAGCACAAATGAAGAAAGGAGGGTTCCGCTCATGAATCACCGTGAGACGGGCCTTTTAGAATTACCTTTCTCACTTGTCTAGCCCAGGCACCATAAAGTCAGGTTTAGATAAACGACTGAATGCCCACAACCTTCCTCTGTCCTAATGAGCGCGACAGTCCTTAATTTGCTGAGTCTAAATATTTTTTAATTAGTTCAAAGTTTTATGCATATGCTTTTTGTGATTTCTGGGGTCTTAGGAAGGGTAATGAAATCCCCACCCAATCTAGATTGGTGTTATAGTCCCTTAGATTCCGTATTAATTATGCAAAGCAGTTAACACACCAAAAATCTAAAATACTTGAAATTTTTTTTTATTTGGCAGTGCAAAGAATCCTGCACAAAAACAATTTATTGGATAGGAGAAAGAGAATCTGTGCAAAGAAACCTGCAGGTAATTTTTTTAGTGGAGTGCAGAGGAGAGTAGATGAGAAATGAGATACTCACAAAGATTTTTTTTAGGTGCTGACGTCACCAGTTGACCGCGGAACCGCGGTCAAACCCCTGAATCTGTCGCGGTTCCGCGGCGGTTTAGTTGGTTTGGATCTCCAAAAATTTTCTCTATGTTGTTTGGATTCTCCACTGTCTGTTCAAATCCCCTGTTTCTTGATTTGTTCACTGGCTTGCTCCAGATCTAAAACAGAGTTTGCTCCAAACCTACACACTTGCACAAAAACCTTTCAAAAAGAACAAGATGATTTTTATTTTTATTTTATTTTATTATTTTTTTTGTTTTAAAATTTTTTCAATTTTTATATTTTTTTTAAATTTTTTTTTATTAACCCAAAATTACACAAAGAAAGAGACTACCGTCTCCCCGGCAACGGCGCCATTTGATTGATCTATGTTTTCGCGTACGTGCGTTTTAAAAATCAAAGTTAAGAATATACCACAATCAAGACGGTGTCGTTTGATAGCTAGCCGGTTGAGTATGGGTCGGTCCATAGGGAGATGGATTCCTTTTCTTTATGTTCTAACGAGTTAATCCGATCAAATCGGGTTTTGTTTTACGATCTAAGAATGAGATTAAATTGATTAAAAGTCTTGCGAGGATTAGGTTAGTTTGGAAAAGAGATTCTACCCACTGCTTTCAATGCCTTAGTGAAGAATATAGATGTTAGGGTAATAGTCAACAAAGGGGATTAGCACGACTAGGAAGAAACTTAGTTTCTTCCTTTTGGTCCTTGTCCGTCCTTTCTTAACTCTTAGACCTAACCTCTATTTAAATCAACCACAACCGGTCTATCTAGGGAATCACCGCTATCTTGTAGGATAGGGTGCCGTAGTGAGCGGTGTGTGGTTAATTTAAATAGAGTCCTATTGTAAAAATTATATGGGCAAAGAAAGGAGAGAGAGAGAGATTTACTTCTCTCAAACCTTCCTAATCCTAACACTAACAAGTGAGGAATTACTCACTCATTAGGGAAATTATGATAAGATTCATTATTATAATTTTAAAAGACTATCTAAGTTGCAGATAATAAATACAGATAAAATTCAGGAATTAAATTCAGATAAAAGAATGCACGATAAAAAAATACCTTTATTGATGACCTCTTGGCGATTACAAGGAAATTAAAATTTAATCTAGAAATTAAAAAGATGCATCTCAAAAGAGGCACCCAAAAGAGGCACACTATTATTTGGGTTTGAGCCCTCCTATTTATAAATAGGAAAAATCCTAGGTTTACATTCTGATCCATACATGAAATTACAAAACAACCCCAAAGGCCGAGTCAAAGCACCGACACCCTACCGACACGTGCATATTATGGCCGCGGAACCGCGGCAGAAAGGCCTGTTGGCCGCGGTTCCGCGGCCATTTGGTTGGTTCTTGGGCCCATCTCTTTAGGGTTTCTCTGTGTTACTTTTATCTTCTGTTTTCTTCACTTGGTTCCTCAGAATCTTTTCTACTTTCTTCCAGATTTCTAACAGTGTAGAATTTGTGAACTTTTATCGTTAGCTTCGTGTTGAAGTCTTGAATCTTGTGATGTCCTTGTGCTTTGTGCAATTGAACTGTTTACTGATCCTCATTTGTTCCTTGAACTGTTAGGCGGCATCATATGGATTCATCTATTGTTGGTTGTAGTCTCACTTTTGTAACATCTTTTCATGAATTTCACTGAATTGTTCTGAGAACCTGTAACCTGCAACTATTTAGCAGACATGGATCAAAAGCACCTATTTATTTGTAATATGATTAAGAATGGGCGATATAATAATGCAAAATTTTGATATGAACAAATACCCTCAAACTTATCTTTTGCTCATCCCGAACAAAACCTAACTTATTCTCAAAAAAACCTAACCTCACTTTCGCAGGGAATCGCGATTGCACTGAGCTCGTGCAACAAGCCGTTAAACCTCTAGGTGTCCCTAGTAGGAGGAGTGTTGTCTCCTGAGGGTTTTCAGCGGATACTACCCACAAAATCCGATCAATTTGGCCTGTTGACTCTCATTCTTCAATTCAGTATTTTAGTAACAAATTCTATTATCTTCAACTTAGAAATCATCAACCCGTATTTTTCACACTCACTTATCATTTATAAGATCGTATATGTTCTGCAAATTTATTAAGCTTTTAGCATCTTTTGAATTTTCCTTCTAAGGTTCCATCTCAACTTAGGAATTTTTATCTTCTCTACTGAAGGTATAAGCCCTATCTTTCATTCCTATCTCTCATCCAAACCCCAATCATATATCCCTACATGTGTGTAATTATCACCCCTACACTTGGAAATTCAATTCAAGCTATCATACTCTTTTCTATCGTCCAAAGTACTTTTAGTTGGTGAATTTTAGATGAAATTGCTCACACATCTTTCATGCGACCGTTAATACTTCTTGAGATACTAAACGACCGATTATAAAATGTGCTTGCGCATTTAGGCGTAATTTCTCGTCTTGTAATACCTAAGGCTTAGCAGTGACTCCCAAACCAGTTGGTCTAAGACACTAGGTGATAAAGCACCCTTGCTATATTTTTTATTTATGCAGCCTTAAGTAATTACAAAACCAGTGTTCATTTTTTTTATGTCTCTTTATTCACCTTTTATACTTTATTTTATTTCCATTCATACTAAGGATTTTAACAAAGAGAATTTCAAGGTATCCTCTACTATTCCAAGTTTCAAGATGTGTGTTAGTGCATGTAGTAGTGTATATATTTTCAGGATTTAGGCTAAAGTTTCAGAATTTATTTTTTAAACTTACACTTCAAATAAAAATTTCAATACTTTTCCCTTATTTTGACTTAGCCCAAGAACTGAACTCAAAATTTTTCTATTTCTAAATAAACTGCAATGACATATATTTTCTTTAGTTAAACTTTAAGAAAGGTTATTTTTAGGGTATTTAATTTACTAAGTTTAGGATCTAGTTTTTCCTAACTATTCAACCGTCATGTTGAACTTAAGTCAAATATGGCCAAAATTGAACTTTTCAATTTTTATAATTTTCAATTTTTTTTTTGATTTTTATGGATTTTAAAATTAGTATGCAAATGCAAAAATATAGACATGAATGCGAAGGAAGAAAGCTTACCGAGCATACCCCCAAACATAAACTTGACAGTGTCCTCACTATCAGGCTACACCAAGAGGATCAAAATTATCGGCACTCCCCTGTTTTTTTAGGTTTTTTTAATTTTATTATTAACAAAAATATATATATATATATATACACAAAAGGTCCCCCTAAGCTTAAGTGAAACAGTGTTTCTATTGTTTAAGCGTTAAAGTTCAGAGTTAGGGGAGAGAAAAACAAAGTATCAAGCTATACAAGGCCTTACACAGGCCAAAGGTTAGCACCAACCATTCAAAATTTTATCTTTATAATGGTATGGTTGGTGAAAGAATGGAGTGTAGAGAAAAGAAAGGAGAAACACACGACACCGTGTGGAGAGAAAAGCAGTATACGGTCTCGGGTAAGGAGAAGAATGGCGGAAGGGAAAATGAAATGGTGGTGGTTCGACTTCTTCAGGTGAAGGTTGATTAATCGCAAAATCCGTGTCGTTTAGGAATGCGAGTTCATCGACGAAAATATCTTCGAAACTTTCATCGATGGTCCGATTGAATGTTTCAATGTCAATAAGTGTCGCTTGGCCTTTTCGTATATGGCCGCTTCACGTTCTTGGTCATCTTTGCACTTTTGAAGAGCTTCGCTCAGCAGCCTGTCAATCAGATCGTCTGATGGTTCCAGGGATTTTGGTTCCGGTTCTGCCCCCTGTTTCTCTACGTCAGGAGCTTCTTTGCCATCTATCGATGAGTGAGAGATCATGTGGCAACTTGCCACATAATCCTCGGGTTCTTCCGACGAATCGTCTCCTTCATCAATGTCATTGCTTCCGTTCTCAAGAACATGCTTAAAGAATTCGTACAGTGTGACTGGGGTCCATGCCTTTTGGTTGTATTCCTCCAGTGCGTCGATGTATTTTTGCAGACCCGTACGATTGTCGTCGAGCTGCACGGGCTTCTTGGTCTTCTTCTTTTTCTTTACAGACTTCGAAGGCTTGGCCTGAAGGTTTTGCCCATCATTACCAACTTTCGGCGTTGGGCGCGGTTTCAGCATCCCGTCAATAATCTCAGGCTCCAACCGGCTTTTCCATCTAATCACCGGACTTGCTTGAAGATCCCTCAGCATTCTTTTAGTTTTAGCCGAAAGGACAACTTCCCACGGAGCTTCCTCTACAAATGAGCATGATGCCCCCGGCGTATCCACCTTTTTAGGAGCGTGCTGTTGTGGCGGGTTTACCTTCTAATTTTCGGACAGCGCGAACTTGCCCAGTTGGTACTGGTTTTCAACCCAGTTTTTTAAGACATAGAAATTTTCGATTGAGTGGCCTACTATTCTGTGGTAGGGGCAGTAATTGGGATTGTTGACGTCGCCAGACTGCAGTGGGTATCTTGGATCCGGCAGAGTAATGAGCCTGTTGCGCACTGCCAGTTCGAATAGTCTCCTCGTTTTATCCCGGGAGAACGAGTAAAGACGTCTCAACTTTTCTTCGGGGGATCTTGGTTTGTTGTTTTGGCGGGCCATCGGTTTCGGGTCACTCGGTTGTTGTTGAGCGTTGGCGACGAAGGTCGCTTTCCCTTTGCCCTTTTCGTTCCGAAGATCTGTCTTTGAAGAGGACGGCCTATGGCCCATCTGGTCCATTTGGGCCAGTTTGTCAATCAATGCCTGGAAGGTGGTCGGATTGAAGAACATCATAAACTGGGATATAGCTTCTTAGGGATCAAGGGCCCCTATGAACATGTCCACAGCAGGAGCTTCTTCTATGCGCTGTTCACATTTCGACCATAGGTTCCGCCATCGAATTGTGTATTGAACCCACGTTTCTCCTGGCTGCACTCTGGCATTAATTAATGCCGTGATCAGGGTACACTCGCTTGCGCTTGCGAACTGCTGTGTGAATAATAACTCCATCTCTGGGAATGTTTTGATAGAATCATTTGGGAGCTCAGAGTACCATTCAAATACCGTCTCCGACAAGCTGCCAATAAACTGGCGAAGCAGAAGTTTGTCACCGCCCCCAGTATTACCACACAAAGCCCTGAATTGAGCAACGTGCTGGTGCGAATTGCCCGTCCCTTTATACACATGGAACTTAGGGATCGTATATCCCGGCCGGTACTTAATTTGATCGTACCATCCTGGATAAGGTCTCCCAGTTCTGACAACTTGACCAGCCGCTTCACTTGCCTAATGAGCTCATATTTGTTGAGTTATGTAGTCATCAAGGGTCGCTTTGGAGATCGTCTCCTCCCTGGCTGCTAATAAAACCATAGGACGGTTCGATGTCTCTCTTCTGTCGTCTTCAATGATTATCGGAGGGTCTTCGGCTGGAGGGTCCGGCTGGATCATCATCTCGACCATATCTTCGAACATGAGCGCCATCTGCTTCATGTTAACGGCTTGTTCCGCGGCTTCTTTATCCTTTCTTTCTAGTACCCTCCGCAGGAACTCCGTATCGGTCTCCTGATCCTGGCGCTGCTCAGACGATGCTTCCGGGCTTTCTTTCTGCCCAGGAAGTGCGGTCATCTTTGTCAACATCTCCTGGAGCTTTTGTTGTTGCTCCTGAGCTTTAGTCATAGAACGTGTAAGTGGTCGATGACCCTTGGAAGTACGGCTTTCCTCTTTCCCGGAAACCATGTACACCGTGTGTACTACCATGCCCCCATACTTGTTGCGTTTGAGTTCACTACCTTTGAGATTTGCTGTAGGTGGTGGTTGATTCTCAGGCCTTCTCTTTCTGTAGGAAGCCGAAGTTGAGAGGGCCGTTGCAGCAGGCACCCATGCAGACGATACCTTCCGTGGTATGACGGCGGGATGGTCCTCCTCTTACCGAGCCTTCATTTTCCTCAGTCGGCTGGAGTGGTCTTTATCAATCAAAGAATTTTGGACCTTCCGCCAAACTCTGTGGATCTTGGAGGACAGCCGCTGAGGGGGATGCTCCGGCTTCGCATGTGCCATGTTATGAACCGGTGGCGGAGACTTCTTCAGTACAGCGGTCGAAGAGTTCTTTCGCACCCTCCTGAGCGGTTCAAAGTTGTACCCAGTTGGAACAGCAATGTCAATTTCCACCATTGGAGCTGGAGGAGTATGTCCGGAGGGAGAGTTACCCCCAACTTTCCTCACTCGGCGCTAGTAGCGACGTCGAGCATGTCTTACGGATGGGATCACCTCAGCTATAGAAGCGACCTTGTTATGCCCCTTGCTTTGATGAGAGGCTGCTGTTGGTGCCAGTCTATCGAAGACCGACGTCCGTTGAGAGGGAACGTCTAACCTTTCGAAGACTGACTTTCGGGTATGGGAAGCACTTGTAACGACCTCACCCGCAGTAGGAGTTGGGAGGACTATCCTTTTTGGGATAGCCTTCTCAGGTATTGCGAGCCTATTTGCAGGCCCATTGGAGCTTTGGCTCGGCCTGTTGAAGACTGAGGCGTTGGAATTGGATGACCCGTTGAGAGGAGCCGTAGTAGTTGCAAGTCGATCGAAGACCGACTTCTTTAGGGCCTCCTGTGATAGCACTGAAGTATTGAAGCTCATTGGCGGGAGCATGGTCCCGAAAAACAGTCCAGTGGTGGCCTGAGTCACATGTTCCACCAGCATTGCGAAAACGGAGGACGCATGGGGCTCATAGGTCACTCCTCCAGCAGGGACGGAATGGGAATGGATGTTGCAATCGGTGCAGTTGGAAGCCATTGATGTCATCTTCTCTTCTGCATAGGAGGAAGACACAAAATCTTAGTACCTCGAATCCATGGGCAACCATAGCAAACCGCGATTCATTCGCGAACACGACACACGAAGTGTGGAGTGGAAAGAGGAAGAGGTCCCACCGGACGTGCCAGAATCTGTTTACCGCCGAAAGCTGGGAAGACAAACGTCTTGCCTGAATTTGGACTATTTGGATTTATCCTTCCATCTCTCCGAAGATGCCAAGTTGATTTATGGAACAGTGTATCGGAGGTCTGGACAGATGCGGCCAATGTAGCAGACTTTGTCAGATTCCCCTTCGTTTGCGAGGGGTTTTTGATTGTGGGGACGCTCTTCCCTGCAGGCGCAAACCCGTGCAGTTAATTACGTTACCGTGTAGCAATAAACACTTTCTCCTGTTCCAAAAGGTCACTTCATGTCGTGTGTGTTTGTTTTATTTTTGGCTGCCCATGGATTGTATACGGAGACTAATTTGTATTGTCGCCCTAAGGCGTGGATTAGTCCAAATCCGTATATTCTTAGATTGAGGTTTGGTTTGGTTTAAGGATCATTAATCTCGTTTAAGATTAAATCAACTTAAATGTTTGCTGAGAATACGTTAGTCTAATTTTAGACCAAGATCTACTCAACAGGATTTTGGGATCATTCAGATCGAACAAAAGAGCATTTGGGCTCTATTGTTTTAGTTTAAGGATGTTACGGTCCGTTGTTAGTTTAAGGACATTACGGTTCGTAGCTCACCATTTTAGGAATGAGAGTTTAGTTTAAGGACATTGCGGTCCACAGCTAGTTTAAGGACATTGCGGTCCATAGGGATGTGCTCATGGGTTTGAGAGTGCGCCAAAGAGCTGTTGGTTGTCGGGACCCTCCACCTCTCTGACGACGTTGAAGAATTACAACGACATATATCAGAGGTGTGGAGAGATGTATCCTTAAACCAAATTCCAGATTTGAGGGGAAAGATCATAGTAGCCCGTCTAAGAATCATTAGTCATTTTTGAGAGACTAAGATTAACTTATCAGTTTAGGAAGTCATGAGTATAATGGCTCGGTCTATTTGGAAATCCAAGATGTTTTAAGCTTAGGGAGACTTAGCCAATTTGGAGTTGGAGTTGGCTTCCTATAGTGTTAAACACTAATGTATGCTCAGTGCTCACGTGCTCCCACGTGATATTCTATGGCAGTGTTAAACACTGAAATTTGGGATGCTCACGTGTGGCACGTGATACTCTTGAAAGTTGGCACTGTGCCCTTGGGTTCAAATCCCTTTATATATATACAAGTGTTAAACACTTAAGTCTTATGGCCATCACGTGTGGACACGTGAGGCGCCCCAGAGTTGGTCACTGCTTCTTTGAGTTTATTCCCTTTTCCTTTTATAAGTGTTAAGCACTTAGCTCATAAAATGCTCACGTGGGAACATGTGAGGTGCCCAAAATGTGAGCGTTGTCTTTGGAATTTTCCCCTTTTCCCTGTAAGTGTTAGGCAACTGTTTGGGGGTCACGTGGGAACACGTGAGGTGTCCCAAAAATGGGAACTGTTTTGATTTATTCCCCTTTCCTTTTATAGGTTCTAAGCAATATTAGGGGCTCACGTGGGATCACGTGATTCAGTCTCACTCATTCTTTTGTTCATCAGAGGTGCTCACGTAGGCACACGTGAGCTTTGTTATGTAGCGTTGAACGCTAATGAATCATCAGTCTGTATGGGGATTTTGATCTGAGTTTTTTAGCATTTCAGGCCCCTTGTTTTATAAGAATTAAATTCTTTTGCAGGGTTAAACCCTATTTTTATCAGAGGAATTAAATTCCTGTATATCTTTGGAAGAAATAAATTCTTCAAACTTAGTTCTTTCCTCTAAGTTTTGAGTTTGCATGACAGAATCTCCCCGATGAGAATTAAATTCTCAACTTGTGGGGAGATCTACTTCTGCAGACCTCAACCAGAGGGAGAACTAAGTTCTCTCTCTTTTTTTAAAGAGTTAAACTCTTGGAACGGTAAAAAAGAGATAAAATGATCTCTAGGTTTCTCTTCTTACCTAGGGCTTCTTTTCTTCAAAGATAATTCCTCTTCTTCTTTTTTCTCAAATCTTTTGGGGTTTCTTTTTGTGTGTTTTTCTCCTTTTAGACTTGAAGTCTTGGGCTCTTTATATAGTAGAAGCACATATGTTGATTTAGTTGGAGAAATCTCTCATTGAGATATCTTAATTGATTTAGGGATTTTATCCACTGTTGGATCTTTGATCCAAGAACTTCTGTTTTACAGAAAATATTTTTCTTGTTTTTAACAAGATTGGGGAAATATTTTCCCATACAGAGCTTATTCTGTAGCCTGGTGATTTTTAATCACCATTGGATTTTTAATCCAACGGTGCTCTATTTTAAAGAGAGCAATCTTTCTTGTTTAGAAAGATTCAAGGAAATATTTTCCAAATAGGGTTTTGATCCCTCTACTTAGAATTTAATTCTATTGGCTCAGAAGGCATTTGAGACCACTCACGTGCAGCACGTGATCCCACAGAGTTAAACTCATTTGCTTATATGCAACAGCCCAAAAAGGTATCACGTGCTGACACGCAGGCTTCTCTGGCCTGTTATTTGTTTTAAAATGGCGACTATATACTTTGTATATAGATGCTCACGTGCTTGCACGTGAAGCTCGATTTTAGCCTTAATTGTTAAGCGCAATGCCTATGAATTTTGTTTATAGGAGCATCACGTGTGGGCACGTGATGCTCCATCAGGGGAATTTTTTTATTGTGTGTTTTTTCTCTCTCTCTCTTTTTATAAGGAGACAACTTCTATCTGACAATAGGTATAATACCAACTAGTATGTTCCCGGCGAGTTCGTCCGGTGTACTCATAACCCAATGAGCACCTGTATACATCTTAGGTGAACAAACTAACACCAATGGCTAGTGAGACCGGCCACCGCCCCTCGTCGGGGTCTCGATCAGTATACACTAGTCTATTCTGGAGTATCGATGCCTAATCTCGAAACTCCCTCGAATAGGTACATTTAAGGATGTGCTTATAGACCCTAGCTCCCACGTATATGATCACCATTATACTGCTGGTCGTCAAGAAAGAATCCTATGGGCTCTATCAACATGTAATAGTGATCTGTAAAACCACCTGAAGCAAGTACATGATGATAAAGACAAACCAGATAGCATACCATCATCTCGAGTAAGACTGTTCTATCAGTATAGGTCCTCCCTCAATCATCGCAATCGCGTACCTGCGATCTAATAATTGACTTGAAGGCACTATAGCCAACAATCTCCCACTTGCACTTTAGTCTAATTATTGCGGTGTCGCATACTCACAGCCCGTATGATACCGAACAACCAACTTTTCTACTAATCGGTCTCACAATGCTCTGTGAAACTATTGTGTTCGAGAAATAGTATCAGTGAGTGGATTCGCTCTAATGTTTCTTTCTATGTCTTTCTTTATCTCAAGTTCGCGGAGAAAGCCATCTCCCGAAATGAGAAATACTTGTCTTAGAATATGTCTGGATATCTGATGGGACCCAGTTCACAAATGAACTCTAAATCTAGCAAGCTTCTTAAACTGTATCGTCCACTGAATTTAATCAGTATCCTGCGTCATGCCTCCTTCAGTATCCGCTTGGACCACCTGTCCAAACTACTGCCCCTCATAAGAGGGAAACTATAACTCTGACACTCTGTCATCCAGGTCACCTTGGAAGCCTGGAATGATAACCGTCTCCTGAAGGAGGCTGTCATTACCATATCCCTAGAACATCCACTTATGTTCATAAACTGCTTCCGAACGTTTCTCCCGGATTTGGATTAATATAACTTATTGCAGCTAGTGTAAAAACAACATCTGGTGTGGTACTTAACATCTCATGATTAACTCAATTGCCTAAGCAAGTGATATGCCAATCATGCACATCCATCTCCCCTTTAGTCTATAAGACACCTTTAGAGAGGGTGACTCCATCACCTGCAGGTACACCACCATGCCAGGAGTCGTCCATTCTAAAACACCTTTAGAATTTTGTCTAAGTACCCAGATTGGGAAACTACCCAAATCTTGATCTAAAACCATATATCTAGTAATCGGAATGCCTGATATTATATCCATATCCAATGTGGAGAAACAACTGTGTGATAACCACAGTATAACCGATCGTAGTATAGGAATTTCACTTCCTATAAAATGCATGTAATCCAAATACCGGGACATCACACCCTACTACCTTCTTAACAGATCCATCTTCTATTTTGATGAAGTCAAAGCATATGACTGTCACATAAAAAATAGACAATCTATCTCCACTATATCTCCTTTAGTCTATAAATAGACATAAGCTACTTGTCCACTATGCTTCCGTTGCTCCCACTGACTACAACAACCCTCTGGCAGAGTCATATACACGTGCGCTTCTAAATCTAGAACGGCGCTATACTCATTCTTCTGCCAGGTCTCATAGTCTAGAACAGCAGTAATGGCAAGTCTGGGTAAACAAGAACCTCCCTGTCACCCTCTTTGAGGATACCGAAGTACCTCTCAGGTGCCTGAGGTTACCCACCGTATCTGCGGAGTGGCTAATGGAATGTCAAAAC
This sequence comes from Agapanthus africanus, assembly GCA_030015575.1. NCBI lineage: Eukaryota > Viridiplantae > Streptophyta > Magnoliopsida > Asparagales > Amaryllidaceae > Agapanthus > Agapanthus africanus. The sequence goes on along the minus strand of JASDDO010000024.1, from coordinate 192,275,647 downwards.
CGATTGAATCTTTAGGTTCTATTAAATTTCCAGTAATCGTTTGTGGTTCTGGAATCACTTCCAGTTCTACCATACTCCCACTACTGTTTTCTGAAAAAGGTCTTTTTTTCTAAAACCGTAGCGAGTCAAGAACAATATCTCTATTGATCTTCCAGATGGTAGAAAGTTAACTCTCGTCGTAGCCCGAGATAACCCACAAACTGCCATTACAGAAACGTGCATTGAGTTTTCCAGAGTCTGGTTTTAAGCATAAGACGGACAACTCCATATACCTTAACATCGTTAAGATATGAATCATTCTATATACAATATAGAAACAGAGGCACTAATTTAATTGGAAGCAGATTCAAATCATGCAGCTGTCTCCAGTGCATGTCAACCAAATGGAAGGAGGCCGATCAGCATTACTCAACTAGGAGTGCATCCAATTATGAGTAACCTGAAAGAGAAGCAAGTTCTTAAAACCATTACTATCAACTGAATACCAAACACAAGTATCTACATGTAACAACCCTAACTTTCTGTAAAAATTTTTACAAAAATACCGAAATGAACACCTAAGCCCGAGCACAAGTTCTAAGTTTGATTTGCTTTTGAACAGCAAGAAAGAGCTTGTAGCTCATTAGTAAGACCTTGCACTGTTGAACCATAGCACCAGAGTTCAAATATCATCGCCACACATTCTTTTTATTTTAAATTCTTTTAATATTTTTAGAAGCCCAAGGGTCTACAGGTGCACTACACGTAAACTGAAGAGACGCAGATAAAACAAACACATGCACTGAAGAATACCAATCGACCCCGACACGTGGCACTAATCAGACCCCATTCCACCGGATTTCGACCGGAGAAACCCATCAAATCCCCGATTCCGTTGGTCTCCCCCATGGGTAAAGCCCCCAATTTTCACCCCCTACACCTGTTGACCTACCCCACTAACTCCATATTGTTTGTTTACTCCGAAACTTTCCATAGAACAATAAAATCTCATTTACCCATTTTAATACAAATTTTAAATCCACAATTCAATACACTTAACCCTAGTTTTTCCTATAAATACCATCCCTCATTTTACACTTCCTCACTCAAAAATCCCTGCCAAAACTCTCAAGAATTCCCAAGTCTCTATAGTGTGCAAGTGGAGTTAACGAAGGGCGAAACTCTGACGAAGTTCCGGCGACGAAGCGATGCACCGGCACTTCCCTACTCTTCCTCTTTCTTCCCTCTATCTTTGTAACTAGTAAGTCCCATTCCACTCTCTTCTTTTCATCTTTAAAAAGTTTTATTTCCAAAACCCGACGGAAGCGGAGTTAGTCCGACTTCCGATTCAGTTTTCTTTAAAAAACTATACTTTTCTTTAACAAGATAAAACCATATTCTCATATGTTGTTTAATAAACATTAAAAAACTCAATAAAACAAGTTTCACATGAAAATAATTATTTTTGTGTCATTTATCGCATTTTTACATAAAAATACCATAAACTATTCATTTCGACATTATAACCTTTATTCCTTGCTATACCTTTAGATAACTCATGAGGTAATGACCTACCTCATCACAACACACATCTCTAACATAGCACAATGGAAATTTGGGAACATAGATCGGGAAAAATACGACTTTACAAGTAAATACCATAAACTTATCAAAACCGTTATCTTTAAAAAGTGTGTTATAAGTTCTGTGCAATTGCGCCTCTACAACCCACTTTTGGGGACCCCGTTTCAGATGGTGCAGGTTATCGCACATCCTCGGGCCTAGTAGAGCGAGATGCAGACCTCCTCATGGAGCATACGATCTCGAAAGAATTTTTAATACATTTTTCTTTAGAAAATGAGATTTCTATTATAAATAAAACTTATATTTTTAATAAATAATTATATATGTAATTAATATCAAAATATCTATTTTTAATATTTATAATATTCTATATTTCCAAAAATCGAAGAAAACATCACATTTACAAGAAAATACCATTCAATTCAATACAAGTTCCAATATTTCAATAAAATACCACATACTTTGAAAACTAGGTTATATTCACTAAAAATTTCACATCAATAAAATATACATCTATGAAAACCCTAAAGACGGTAATTAACTGCTTGAGGTGTATTTTGAAATTATGCCAAAACTATTTTTACATAAAACCCCCTCAAGTTATACTAAATTACAATAAAGACCCTAGTAAATATAGGTTTAAGCGGAACCAGTCTCTTGAGCCTCAGGGAGCCGGAGATATGGGTGCTTGACTATTTAATGTAGACAATCTAATAAACGGTGTTATCAACATAGTAATTGTCTTGGAAAAATACACAAATCCTGCCATCCGTATGCATCAGTTACCGATAATATCAAAACTAATGCAGGATTCAAGTTCTTTTCTAAGTGTCTGACTCAGACTGAGTCTCAATCTAATCAATATGACTTGAATGTGATTCAAGTATATATTACAATACAATATTCAAACATGAATCCATGAATCCGTCTACTCAACCATATCAATCTATATTGACCGAACCGAACCATGGATATATTTCGTTTACATGACTCTCTATTTATATTCATTTCATTTACTGATATCATAATTTCGGCACGTCATCCATTTATATAACAAACAATACAATCAAGACATCGCGGGGTTTATAAGGGGTAGATTGGTACGGAAGGTGTTAAAAGTGGCACGAGACTGTAACCATAATACACCTAACCTGAATATCCATTGTTATTGTACCGTGGCTGAATGGTTCCTTATGCTCCTTATACCTTAGTCCATGGGGAAAGTTGGACTTCTCTCGTATACACTGGCATTTTCTGTAACAAGCTACAAATAATAACGTTAAAAATATATACAAATATTATAAGATATACTCTCTCTGTCTATTCTATCTCTACTCACCTTTGGGACTTACCGGGCGATTGTTCGCTGACGACATTCCTTTTCTCTTTCTTTGGAATGTTGTCAGGTGGATCGGATTCACTGGATATCGAGCCCAGCAGCGAGGACTTGGATCATCTAACCTTCGACCTGGAGCTTTAGTTTCCTTGTACATTTCATTTTCATTTCTGTTATGCCATTGTTTAGGCATTGCTTTCATTCCGTATATTTACATTTCAGCTGTATTGTAAAAAAAATGTTTAATAAATAAAGTTGATGTTCAATTATATCTATTGTCATTCTTCTTGTGTATATTTACTTTATATTGCTTAAATACGCTTAGCGTATTTACTTCAGAGTAAATACGTAGCGGCCTCATCGCGTCCTCTGCCCGTACACTGGGAAGCGGGGTGTGACACTACATCTTCGATTACCTCGAAGAATCCTGATACTTGCAACACATGGTTCTCTACTTTATTCTTGTACCTATAACATCTCAAAACTTGGACCTTGTATTTCTACGAAACACTTCTTTAAAACTGGAGAAGTCATAAGTAAACAGAATATTGTACGAGGACCAACCCCTCTGTCCTAATGGACACTGGACAACATACAATACTTTGTATAAGTCCTCTGAGTTGAATAATTCAAACTCTGTGCGTCGTAGGTTGAAAACTGTACTTATGGTTAAGAAGAATTACACCGCTGTTGAATGCTCCTTACCCAGTCATCAACTGATACAGGTAAATATCATGGACATAATTTCAAAAAGTTATATATCACTTTATAAAATATATGTACAGATATATCAGTTTGAAATTGGTGCATAACAACGGATATTCAAAACCAAATATTTGTCGTTAGGCAAAAAACCCAGGTGATTTCCTCAAATATCACCAATTATAACGAATTCCGATATAATGAGGATATGATCACCTAATTCCCAATAACTTACTCCCACTCATCATCTGTAAAACCATACATATGTGAGAATCAAACCTGGTAAATACAAACCCTGGAGTAAGGATTTAATTGGGAAATCAGTTTTCAATTAACAATGCACAGTGAAACTGAAACATGAAAATGTTTCGAAGGGGTATCTGGGTATTCCTAGTAATGCCTCTTCCATTATCCAGATTCATGACTGTAACCATATATTTCCTTGACATCTCTCCAAATCCCTTTATTTGTCTTTACTCGTTACCTTCTGTACACCACCTTAGGCTAAATGGTTTTCTTCCTTCCCTACCGTTCAGCACCAGCCTATGGTTTGGAAGAAAACTATCCAATAAGTATAATAGGTGTATTCTCCTAATCCTAGGAGCTCTCACAACCTAAGAGAAGGTAAAGATAAAAGACAACTGAATAATCCGTATTCTATTTCTCTTGAACCAGAATCCATTCTCGAACTGGAACAAGTTCCTTCGAGTACGGTGGATTATCCAATAACTGTGGATCTTCATAGTGATACGGGGTGTTCTGGAGAAATTCAAACGTGAAGTAGGAGTGGCGATGAAATACGCGGTTTGTTCGTGAATGATAGCATTCGCAATTAACTTTACCCTCTTTCTAATCCCTTTATTTGTCTTTACTTATTACCTTCTGTACACTACACTTAGGCTAATCGGTTTTCTTCCTTCCCCACCTTTCGGCACCTGCCTATGGTTTGGAAGAAGACTATCCAATAAGCATAATAGGTATACCCTCTCCTAATCGTAGGAGCCCTCTCAACCTGAGAGAAGGTAAAAGAAAAGACAACTGAATAGTCCTATTCAATTTCTCCAGAACCGGAAACCATTCTCGAATCTGAAACAAGTTTCTTCGAGTTCGTATGTGACTATACGATGGTCATATCCAATAAATGTGGATCTTCGTAGTGATACGGAATGTTCTGGAGAATTGCAAAGGGTAAAAGTGGGAGTGGCAATGATATATGCAACTCTGACAATCCAAAATCCAATATATTTTAAGAAGGTTCGGTTAACTTGGTTCATAAGTTCTAGTCTAGGGTCGGGCCATGGTCGCTGCCAAAGAGAGAGAGAAAAGAAACACTCAACGTGCACTCTAACCTAGATCAGAATGGTTAATCACTTTATCTAATCAGGATTTCTCCCACTGTATCTTCAAACTCTCCTCCAAACCCAAAGGAATAATTAGTCGGGATCATCTAAAATCACCCGAGGAGTAAACCAACTCATTAGTGGGAATCGGGATCCAACTATCCTCGCATGATAACTTGATGGAATTCACTCAAGTTATCACACTCCAGAAGGTATGCGCATTGTTCCCCTCCGAAAGGCGGCCAACGACGCAAGGACGTCTTGCCTGAGATTCGGGGCAGATACTATTTGGTTTTATCAGTCCACCTCTCCGAAGATGCCAAGTTGATTTATGGTACCGTATATCGGAGGTTTAGACGGATGTGGTCGATGTAGCTGACTTTGTCATATTCCCCCTCTCTTGAGGGGTTTTTGATTGTGGGGACACTCTTCCCTGCAGGCGCAAGCCCCTACAGTTAATTACGCTACCGCATCGCGGTAACAACTTTCTCCTTCTCCAGAATTTCACTTCGTGTCGTGTGTGTTTGTTTTGTTTATGGTTGCCCGTGGATTGTATACGGAGACTGAGTAATGCCGTCGCCCGTAGGACGTGGATTAGTCCAAATCCGTATTTACTTAGATTTGGGTTTGGTGTTTTTAGTTTAAGGATACATTAGCCGTGTTGAGGCTAAGATCAACTTAAACGTTCGTTAAGGATACGTTAGTCCTGTTTTAAGACTAAGATCAACTTAACATAGTAATCTATTTAATACATGGCCGTTGGGACCCGTTACCTCTCTGACGACGTTGAAGGATTACAACGATAGGTGTCAGAGGAGTTTAGAGATGTACCCTTGAACCAAAGTTGATTTAGAGTTTTATAGTCCGTTTGAATGTTTAAGGATACGTTAGCCGTGTTTGGGGCTAAGATCAACTTAAACGGGATCATTTAGATCCGGCAAAAGAGCATTTGGGGGCTCTATTGTTCCAGTTTAGGGACGCGATGGTCCATATTCCAGTTTAGGGACGTGATGGTCCATGTTCCAGTTTAGGGAAGTGGTGGTCCATGTTCCAGTTTACGGACGTGGTGGTCCATATTCCAATTTAGGGACATGGTGGTCCATATTCCAGTTTACAGACGTGATGGTCCATGTTCCAGTTTACGAAAGTGGTGGTCCATATTCCAGTTTAGGGACATGGTGGTCCATATTCCAGTTTAAGGACATGGTGGTCCATCGCCAGTTTAGGGACGTGGTGGTCTATATTCCAGTTTACGGACGTGGTGGTCCATATTCCAGTTTAAAGACGTGGTGGTCCGTATTCCAGTTTAGGGACATGGTGGTCCATGTTCCAGTTTAGAGACGTGGTGGTCCATCATTAGTTTAAGGACGTTTCGGTCCAACATTAGTTTAAGGACGTTTCGGTTTACGAGTTTAAGGACCCCGCAGTCCATATTGATGTGTGGTTGTCGGGACCCGTCACCTCTCTGACGTCGTTGAGGGATTACAACGATAGGCGTTAGAGGAGTTCGGAGATGTACCCTCGAACCGGATATGAATTGATTTAAGAGAGCAGCTGTGCTCAGTCAATTTAATTTGAAGACTTACGGCCAAAATTGGGCTAAGTCCAGTTGAAAATTGTTCAACACCTTTATTTTTGGCCTATTAGACCTGTGCTAGGGCTTTGCCCACAGTTAAATAATGCATTGCATTACTTCTATTTTTTTGTTTGGGCTCTGCCCATAAAAGATGCAGAGCATCAATTTGTTTTAGGGCTTTGCCCTTTTATAAATGATGCAGAGCATCAATTTCACTTGGGCTCTGCCCCTTTTTATCGCTTTGCAATTTATTTTGGCCTACTAGGTCTTTTTGACTTGGGCCTGGCCCTTTAGCAGAGGAAATGCATTGCATTTTCAGGCGCTTTGCGCCAATCAAAGAGCGCAAGCGCTCGTGATGATGACGCGTGTCATGCAGCGCAGTGCGCTGCGCTAGTGCGCTGCGCTTGCGCTGCTGACACGTGGCGCGCTCTGGTGAATTGCGCCAATTTCAGAGAGCAAAGCTCTATTTCAAAAGCGCGTAGCGCAACTGGTTCAGATGCTGACACGTGGCGCTCTCTGGTGGCTTGCGCCAGCCCAAGCGCGCAACAGTGCAGATTTATAAGTGCAAGGCACTATTAATTTGAGAATCTTTTAGATTCAAGAACCAAAGGTTCATAAAGGAAGTGCAGAGCACTATTTGATTTCTTGATCTAATTTAGATCAAAGAAAAAAACAAGCTTTTTCTTATTTCAGGAACCAGAGGTTCATAAAAAGTGCAAAGCACTATTTTTATTTTGTTTATTATTAAAGATCATTGATCTTGTTTTTAGATCAATTATCTGTTCATAAGAGGATTTTCTCTTTTTCTAAAGGCTTTTTACCTTTTTTGTTCTTGAGCATTTCTCTCCAATTCTTCAGAGTTCTCTCTGTTTAATTTCTCACAAAATATTGATGCCTTTGAATTGAGGTCTAGGGTCCTTTTTATAGTGCCCATAAATTTGTTCAAGAGATCTTTCTCTTAGTGATTTGGGGAATTTCCCCCACCGTTGAATGTTTGATCCAAGGGCTTCTGTTTTACAGAAGAATATCTTTTTGTTTTAACAAGAACAGAAAGATTTCTTTGAAATCTTAATTCTGTTTGGCGCAGACGCCCCAGAGCGTGACACGTGTCATACAGCGCAGCACAACTGCGCTAGCGCATCTGCGCTGACACGTGTCGCGCAGCGCACAGCGCAGCGCAACTGCGCGAGCGCATCTGCGCTGACACGTGTCGCGCAGCGCGCAGCGCGCAGCGCAGTGCTTGCGCAACTGAAGCGTTGCTTCTTTAATTAAAGTTTGAATTTTCAAAGTAGAGCTTTGCTCTGATTGGGGGAAGCTTCATCTTCCGCCTTGGAATTTGAACAGAGCTTTGCTCTGATTGGGGTAAACAAATGCCCCCCCCACCGTTGCGCTTACGTGGCCTCCAACGTGAGCGCGACGGTGGTCGAATTCCAACCGTCGCGGCAACTTTTGGAAGTTGAAAGGGCACTTGATGCCTATAAATAGGACCTTTGGTCCCTTAGATGATTTTCATCTTCATAATTTTACTTTCAGAACTTGGAGCCTTGCACTCTTGTTTGAACACTTTTAAAAGTTCAAACTTTAGAGAATTTTAGGTAAAAATATTAATTTTGATTAAATTAAATCAATTTTAAGAGCCTTGCTCTCAATAGATCCCAGATCTAAAGAAGACCCATTTAGAGTTTCACTTAGCAGAGCTTTGCTCTAAGGGGGTCTGTAGAAGACTAAGGAGAGCCCTATTAGGGTTCCATTAATAGAGCTTTGCTCTTTAAAAGATCTTTCCTGTATTTTCTCATTTCATTAATAGAGCTTTGCTCCTCCCAAATCATATAGAAGAACTCTTAAGAATTCTTCATGGATCTTGGAAGTTAAAAATGGCATTTTATTCCTCAGTGCATTATATCGTTTTGCTTAATCAGTCTTTCTGATAATTTTTGTTGATTTTCTTTTACAGAAACAATGAACGCCCACATGTACAATCTTGACGAGATCATCTCTTACGGGGACATCCGCCGACTTGGCCGTTCTCAAAATCGAGAGTTCACAAACGCGGAGTGTGATGAAATCATGAACCGCTTCGACGCATATAACGGTCCACTGCTTCCCCGACGTTCCTCCCTCCTTAAGCTTATCGTGGGATTCATCTGGGAAGCGCTTCCCCTATTCTGTTCCGGTGTGCCGCTTAGGGCGTTGGATGCCGCTGAGGATAAGGTGCACTCGGTGTACCTGTTGAACTTTATCTCGAAGAGACGGCGAGACGGTCTCATCGATCTCTTACACGAGGTCTTCCAACAGTCTGTCATACTCGCTGCTTACCAGAGGATGGAAGACATCAGGGGGGATCCTGACACTTGTGCTCATGAAAGAAAGCACACCAGGATGGTCCGCGAGGCCTGGAAAGTCATAGATAGGGTCGCTTTCGAGTTCCTCAATCTATGTCCTGGGTTTGAGGTTATACCTTTGTAATAATATTTCTCATTTCTTGCTTTATGATTGTAAGAATTCTTGGCAATATTAATGGAAAAGTTTTATCCCAGCTTGTCTTATTTTTCGTTCTGAGTCTTTTGCCTATGCATGAATGAGTGTGTCTCGAACACTTGATCAAACATTAATCGGATGCTCCTTCTGTTGCTTTCTCCTTTCTCTTATTATTGGCATGCTGTCTTGATAAACATAGTTGACAGATAATGGCGTAGGCATCTTAGTTTCTTCAAGAGATAGCGATGGCTTAGGCCGCAGGTTCAGATCTGCTGCCTAAGACTTTTCAAATCTATGAGCCGTGAGGGTCTCATAGAGATTTTTCTCCCTACGGATCGAGAGGATCTCGCAGGTGGATTTTTCTCCTTAGGAATCGTGAGGATTTCTAAGTGTGTTGTCTCTTATAATTCGTAAGGATTTGATAAGAGAATTTTTCCCTCTTACAAGTCGAGAGGACCCGTAAGCAGTTGCTTCCCTCCTTATTGAGTTTCGAGTTTGGAGAGTGAGACCCGTGGATAGTGTGCAAGAGACCGTTTTGGGTCAACTTGCAGGGTCCCAGTGCTTAGGAAACAGGCTCCTTTTATGCCTATTGCCTAAGGCTTTATCTCACAAGTCGAGCCGCATCGAAAATTTCTCGCAAAGACATCGATTTCTTCACAATTCGAGACGAATCGACCATTTCTTGCAAGAATATCCTAGCGTCACAGTTAACCTCTGCTCTTTTCGACAGAAGTCCGTTAGGGTCTGTGGTATTTAGGGTTTTGGCCGTCGTACCGTCGCATAAGCTGATATGTTCCTCGATAGGCAATCGTGCTGCTCGAGTAGCCCCGCGACTGCCGTGTCTCTGATCCCTTCGGGGGCTGGACAAGACGTCTTCAAGCAATCCTCCTTGGCAATTTGACCGTCGGAAGAGCAAGCGTTAGGAATTTGCCGTGCCGCTTTTTACTTGAGGTTAGGCTCATTTTGGAGAGCCCCGATGAGTCATATCCACTCCGAGCTGGTGTGGGATGATCTCCGATAGTCTTTCTGGTTTTATGTGAGTTGCCGTCAAGACCCTGAAGCTAGGAATTTGGCCTTTGCTTCATTTGCTTGCATCGCGTCTGCTGTATCGAGACGAATGTCGTGGTAGGAACTAGGGATTTTGCCGTGGCTCCGTTTGTTTGATTGTCGCGTCTGAATTTTACTGGAGGAAAAACACTGGGGTGACATCTCATCTGCTGTATCGAGACGGACGTCGAGGTTGTCTCTAGGTTACTGGTGAACCGTCGAGGTTTGGAACTAGGGATTTTGCCGTGGCTCCATTCGTTTGATGACGTTGCGTCTGCTGTGTCGAGACGAACGTTGGGGTGACATCTTGTCTGCTGTATCGAGACGGACGTCGAGGTTGTCTCTAGGTTGCTGGTGAACCGTCGAGGTTTGGAACTAGGGATTTTGCCGTGGCTCCATTCGTTTGATAATGTTGCGTCTGCTATGTCGTGACGAACGTTGGGGTGACATCTCGTCTGCTGTATCGAGACGGACGTCGAGGTGGTGACCATTCTGTGCTGGTGCGAGATGATCTCCGATTGTCTTTCCGGTTTTATATGAGTTACCGTCAAGATGTTGAAGCTAGGAATGTGGCCTTCGCTTCGTTTGCTTTGGTGTGTCCAAATCCTGTTGGAGGAAGAACGCTGGGGTTGACATTGCGTCTACTGTATCGAGACGAACGTCGAAATGAAGCTGGGATTTTGCCGTCGCTTCGCTTTGTTTCGACCGCAGGGTCTTTTTGTTGGCGTTGTATCTGCATCTTGATGGACTACGAAGGAACGCCTTTATTGACACCTCATCTACTGTAACGAGACGAATGCTCAGATGGTCTCTAGGTTGTCTGTGAACCGTTGAGATTTGGCTTTGCTTTTTTATGGAGCCTGTTGGGAAGGTATGGTTCCCTCTTTGTTTACGCCCCTGGATTGTATACAAGAATCGATGTGATCTAATCTGTAGAGCAGAAGTTTCATTCATTTTATTATTATTATTATTATTATTATTATTTTATTTCCGTGATGCTCTATCATTTCAGCTTTTATATCGCGAAGGTCGCGATTGCCCAATCATTTCGGCTATTTTTCGCGGTGCCCAATCGTTTCGGCTGTTTATTTTGTTTTTTGCTTGCTGCTTTTTATTGCGAGTTGCCCAATCATTTCGGCTGTTATTTTATTTTTACTTGCTGTTTTTTATTGCAAGTTGCCCCATCATTTCGGCTATTTTTGCATGCATACATTTTTACTTGCAGCTTTTTATTGCAAGTTGCCCCATCATTTCGGCTATTTCGTATGCATGTGCGGCTTACTAGCTTTCCGCCGTAAACCTGAAATTAGACACCGATTTCGGCATCAGCACCGCTACAATTGGGATATTGCCAGGAGCGAATCATCATCTGCCTCTATCGTCATCGAATAAGGGTGGCTTAGCGAACAGGGTTAAGGTCCTGTCGACTAAAGCTTTTGACTTCATGAGCCGTGAGGGTCTCGCAGAGTCATTTATCCCTACAAGTCGTGAGGATCATGTAGGTGTATTTTCTCCTTAGGAATCGTGAGGATTCCTAAGTGCATGTTCCTCTGTAAGTCGTAAGGATCCTACAGGAGGGTTTTCTCCTTGTAAATCGAGAGGATTTACAAGGGTCGTTCACCATACGAACATATCCCCAATCACGGATGAAACTTGGTTAGGGGAATGTTTATTCGCGCCCGTGGATTGTATACAAGAGTCAGTATTGAACCACTTGTAGGGCAATATTGGAAGTTGTGAGGGTTGCTTAAGCACATGTTTAGGTCTCTGTAACTTAAGACTTTCAAATCTTATGAGCCGTGAGGGTCCAATAAGAGAGTTCTCCTTACGATTCGTGAGGATCTCGCAAGTGTATTTTCTCCTTAGGAATCGTAGGGATACCTAAGTGTGTTGCTCCCTTATGAGTTGTAAGGATCTCACACGGGTGGTTTCTCCTCACAAGGTCGAGAGGACCCTATAAGAGTCTTTTAACGAGATTGCGCCCTTTCGGGTTTTCACAAACACTCGCCGGTAGTCCTGCTGTTTTTACTCACGGAGCCCTTTTGGGTTTTCATCCGTGCCCATTTTGCTTATGGACATACCGTCATTTTTTTATTTTTTTATATATATTTTTTTACGAGGCCGCGCCCTTTCGGGTTTTCACGAACACTCGCCGGTAGCCCTGCTGTTTTTACTCACGGAGCCCTTTCAGTTTTTCATCCGTGCCCATTTTGCTTATGGACATACCGTTTTTATATATTTTATTTTTCTTCTTTTTTTTTACTTCGTCAGCCTACGAATGTTGCGGTATTAGTTTAAAGACGTTTCGGTCGTTTTCAAGTTTTAGGACATTGTGGCCCGTCATTAGTTTAAGGACGTTTCGGTCCGTCGTCGCCGTATTTGAGGCGAGGCTCTAGTTTACTTACTTTTCGGTCTACGGGGTTTTCTCTATGACTGAGCATGATGCCCCCGGCGTATCCATCTTTCCCGATGTGTGCGGTTGTGGCGGGCTTACCTTCCAGTTTTCGGAGACGACGAGCTTGCCTTGTTGGTTTTGATCTTCAACCCAGTTTTTGAAGACGTAGCAATCCTCGATCAGGTGACCCAGTACTCGGTGATAGGGACAATAGTTGGGCTCATTGACGTCATTTGGTCGAGACGGACGTTTTGGCTCCGGCAGATTTATGAGTCGGTTGCGCAACGCCAACTCGAACAGTCCCCTTGTTTTATTTTGCGGAAATGAGTAAGGACGTTTCAACTTTTCTTGGAGGGGTTGCTGCTTGTTGTTTCGGCAAACAACCGGTCTAGGGCCACTCGATTGCTGTTGAGCATTGGCTACGAGGGCTGTTTTTCCCTTCCCTTTATCCTTTTTGTTCGATCCCTTATTTGTGGGGCCGAGATTTTTTTCGAGCAGCGTGCGATTACACGGCTGAACGTTATCGCAACTTCTCAATTCTTTCATCTTTGAAATGGATTCCTTGAGGAGAGGGTTGAAGGCAGCTTCCTCGTCAGAGTCGCTTCCAAAGGTGATAATTTGCGATCCCTTGGAGTCGGCTATATGACGATCGTCGGCGGCTCTTTTGCGCTCATCTATCACATTTTTCTGATGTCTACGAGCTCCACACTTTGTCCTGTTGAAGTGTTGCTTTTGAGCGACATACCCTTGCCACCAACACTTAAAGGAGTCACAGTCTTCGGTAGGATGTATGATCTTCTGATGATATAAGCAGAAGTTAGGATGCTTCTCTACTCCACCGAGAGTATTCTCTTCAGAGGGCGGTAGCTTCATTCCTGCTGACAGGGCTTTAGCGAACCTTTTCCTCGTCTTGAATTTGTTTTTATCCGCAGCGGATGGCTTTTGATTTGATGGAAGTGCTTCGACTCTTTGGTCTAGTAGTCGGGGTTTGGCTCCTTCCAGTATGGCCATCTCACGCTCTTGATCGGCTTTAACTTTCAGACGAATCTCATTCAGGAAGGCATCGATCAACTCGTCTGATGGCCGCGGAATTTCTGGTTCAGGGTCCGCCCTCGGTTTCTCGGCGCAAGGAGCCTCTTTATCATCCGCAAATGAGTGGGAGATCACATGACAAGTTTCCCCCAGCGCGTCCGTTTTCTTTGGAGTATGCGGCTGTGGTGGATTTACCTTCCACTTTTCAGACAGCGCAAACTTGCCTTGTAGGTACTGATCCTCGATCCATCCCTTGAAGACGAAACAATCCTCGATCGGGTGACTTACCGTTTGGTGGTAAGGGCAGTAATCGGGATTATTGAGATTGCCTGGCTGTAACGGACGTTTCGGATTCGGCAGATTGATGAGTCTGTTGCGTACTGCCAGTTCGAACAGTCTTCTCGTTTTATTCTGAAGAAACGAATAAGGACGACCTAGTCTCTCCTCAAGGGACGGGCGTGGATGCGCGTTATTTTGGCGAACGACCGGCTTTGAGTTGTTCGGATGCTGTTGAGCATTGGCGATGACGATCACTTTCCCTTTTCCTTTCTCCTTTCGAGAGTCTGGTTTTGGAGGAGACGACCCATGACCCATCTGGTCCATTTGGGCTAATTTGTCGATCAAGGCCTGGAAGGTGGTCGGCCTGAAGAACATCATGAATTGTGAAATGGTCTCTTGCGGATCAAGAGTGCCCATGAACATGCCTACCGCAGGTGCCTCTTCTATGCGTTGTTCGCATTTCGACCATAGGTTCCGCCATCGTGTTGCGTATTGGACCCACGTTTCGCCTGGCATTATCCTGGCATTTATCAGTGCTGTTATCGGGGTGCGTCCACTAGCACTCGCGAATCTTTGTTTAAACAGTAGTTCAATCTCCGCAAATGTTTTGACAGAGTCGTTAGGTAGCTCCGAATACCATTCAAAGGTTGTTTCTGCTAAGCTGCCAACGAATTGGCGAAGAAACAATTTGTCATCGCCTCCAGTGTTGCCGCATAAGGCCCTGAATTGAGCGACATGTTGATGCGGATTCCCTGTTCCTTTATATACGTGGAATTTAGGGATCGTATATCCCGGCGGGTAACTGATTCGGTCATACCAGCCCGAATAGGGTCGTCCAGTTCTAACAGTTTGCCCAGCTGCTTCACTCGCCTGATGAGCTCGTATTTGCTGAGCTATATAGTCATCAAGCGCGGCCTTGGAAATGGTTTCTTCCTTGGCTGCTGAAAGAGCCGGAGGAGGATCAGATGTTTCCCCTCCGTCATTTCCGACAATGACTGGAGGGTCTTCAGCTGGAGGGTCCGGCTGTAACATCATCCCTACCATGTCTTGGAAGATGAGTGCCATTTGTTTTATGTTAGCCGCTTGTTCTGCGGCTTCTGTGTCCTTCTTTTTGAGGATTCTATGTAAGAAGTCAGCATTAGTCTCTTGTTCGTGACGCTATTCTGATGATACTTCCGAACTTTCTTTCGGTTCGGTAAGTGCAGCCATCACAGTCATCATTTCCTGCAGCTTCTGTTGCTGCTCCTGGGCTTTCGTCACAGATCGGGTGAGCGGTCGGTGACCCGTCGAAGCACGGCTTTCCTCCTTTCCGGAAGCCATATAAACGGTGTGCACCACCATGCCCCCAGACTTGGGGCGTTTGTGTTCGGTGTCTTTGCGATTTGCCAAAGACACATGGGCTTTTTGCGGCCTCCTTTTTTGAGTGATTGGAGTTGAAGGGGCCGTTGTAGTGGGCACCCAAGTAGCTTTTGCTTTTTGTGGTTTGACAGAGTAATCCTTCTCCTGCCGCACCTTCATCTTTTTCTGTCGGCGGAGATAGTTTTTATCAATCACCGACTCTTGGACCTGTCACCAGACTTTGTAAATTTTAGAGGACAGCCGTTGAGGGGGCTGCTCTAGCTTCTTCTCTGGAGTATTCTCTACAGTTAAAGGAGTTCGTTTCAACATCGCAGTAGGAGAGTTTCTGCGCACCGTATTCAGCAATTCAAAGCTGTTCCCGGTTGGAACAGCAGCATCGATCCCACCATCGGAGCTGGTGGCGTAAATCCAGAGGGGGAGTTGCCCCTAGCATTTCTTACTCGACGCCAGTGGCGACCTCGAGCGTGTCTTGCGGATGGAGTCACCTCCGTTGTTGGATAAGCTTCTTCATGCCCCCTGCTCTGGGTAGGGGAAGCAGCTTTAAGGACCTCGCCTGGAGCAGTAACCGGAATAGCCAGCCTTATAAAAACTGACTTCTCAGAAGGAGGAGCCTTTCGAATGATTTCGTCCGTTTGAGTCGGGATGGCTATCCGCTTTGGGATGGCAGCTTCGGGTATCGCAGGTTTGCGGACGTTCTGGCCCAGTCTGTTGAAAACTGAGGTATTGAAACTGGGCGACCCGTTGAAAAGGGTCGCGGCAGTGGTAAGTCGATCAAAGACCGGCTTCTTTGGAGCTTCTTGCGGTGTCATTGGGGCATTGAAGCTCATTGGTGGAAGCATGGTCCCGAAGAATAGTCCAGTGGTGGTTTGAGTTACTTGCTCCACTGGCATCTTGAAAAGAGAGGCCGCTTGGGGACCGTAAGTCACTCCTCCAACAGGGACGGGGAGAGAATTGCGGTTGCGGGTAGTGCAGTTTGAAGCCATCGATTTTCTATTTTCTGCACGGAGCAAGACACCAAATCTTAATACCTCGAATCCACAGGCAACCACAGCAAACTGCGATTTGTTCGCAAACACGACACACGAAGTGTGGAGTGGAAAGAGGAAAAGGTCCCACCGGGTGTGCCAGAATCTGTTCCCCTCCGAAAGGCGGCCAACAACGTGAGGGCGTCTTGCCTGAGATTCGGGGCAGATGCTATTTGGTTTTATCCGTCTACCTCTCCGAAGATGCCAAGTTGATTTATGGCACCATATATCGAAGGTTTAGATGGATGCAGCCAATGTAGCAGACGTCGTCAGATTCCCCCTCGCTTGAGGGGTTTTTGATTGTGGGGACGCTCTTCCCTGCAGGCGCAAGCCCCTGCAGTTAATTACGCTACCGCATCGCGGTAACAACTTTCTCCTTCTCCAGAATTTCACTTCGTGTCGTGTGTGTTTATTTTGTTTGTGGTTGCCCGTGGATTGTATACGTAGACTGAGTAATGCCGTCGCCCGTAGGACGTGGATTAGTCCAAATCCGTATTTACTTAGATTTGGGTTTGGTGTTTTTAGTTTAAGGATACATTAGCCGTGTTGAGGCTAAGATCAACTTAAACGTTCGTTAAGGATACGTTAGTCCTTTTTTGAGACTAAGATCAACTTAACATAGTGATCCATTTAATACATGGCCGTTGTGACCCGTTACCTCTCTGACGACGTTGAAGGATTACAACGATAGGTGTCAGAGGAGTTCAGAGATGTACCCTTGAACCAAAGTTGATTTAGAGTTTTATAGTCCGTTTGAATGTTTAAGGATACGTTAGCCGTGTTTGGGGCTAAGATCAACTTAAACGGGATCATTTAGATCCGGCAAAAGAGCATTTGGGGGATCTATTATTCCAGTTTAGGGACGTGATGGTCCATATTCCAGTTTAGGGACGTGATGGTCCATGTTCCAGTTTAGGGACGTGGTGGTCCATATTCCAGTTTACGGACGTGATGGTCCATGTTCCAGTTTACGGACGTGGTGGTCCATATTCCTGTTTAGGGACATGGTAGTCCATATTCCAGTTTACGGAAGTGATGGTCCATGTTCCAGTTTACGAACGTGGTGGTCCATATTCCAGTTTAGGGACATGGTGGTTCATATTCCAGTTTAAGGACATGGTGGTCCATCGCCAGTTTAGGGACGTAGTGGTCTATATTCCAGTTTACGGACGTGGTGGTCCATATTCCAGTTTAAAGACATGGTGGTCCGTATTCCAGTTTAGGGACATGGTGGTCCATGTTCCAGTTTAGAGACGTGGTGGTCCATCATTAGTTTAAGGACGTTTCGGTCCAACATTAGTTTAGGGACGTTTCGATCCACGAGTTTAAGGACCCCGCAGTCTATATTGATGTGTGGTCGTCGGGACCCGTCACCTCTCTGACGTCGTTGAGGGATTACAACGATAGGCGTTAGAGGAGTTCGGAGATGTACCCTCGAACCGGATATGAATTGATTTAAAAGAGCAGCTATGCTCAGTCAATTTAATTTGAGGACTTACGGCCAAAATTGGGCTAAGTCCAGTTGAAAATTGTTCAACACCTTTATTTTTGGCCTATTAGACCTGTGCTAAGGCTTTGCCCACACTTAAATAATGCATTGCATTACTTCTATTTTTTTGTTTGGGCTCTGCCCATAAAAGATGCAGAGCATCAATTTGTTTTGGGGCTTTGCCCATTTATAAATGATGCAGAGCATCAATTTCACTTGGGCTCTGCCCCTTTTTATTGCTTTGTAATTTATTTTGGCCTGCTAGGTCTTTTTGACTTGGGCCTGGCCCTTTAGCAGAGGAAATGCATTGCATTTTCAGGCGCTTTCCGCCAATCAAAGAGCGCAAGCGCTCGTGATGATGACACGTGTCATGCAGCGCAGTGCGCTGCGCTAGTGCGCTGCGCTAGTGCGCACGTGGCGCGCTCTGGTGAGTTGTGCCAATTTCAGAGAGCAAAGATCTATTTCAAAAGCGCGTAGCGCAACTGGTTCAGATGCTGACACGTTGCGCTCTCTGGTGGCTTGCGCCAGCCCAAGAGCGCAACAGTGCAGATTTATAAGTGCAAGGCACTATTAATTTGAGAATCTTTTAGATTCAAGAACCAAAGGTTCATAAAGGAAGTGCAGAGCACTATTTGATTTCTTGATCTAATTTAGATCAAAGAAAAAACAAGCTTTTTCTTATTTCAGGAACCAGAGGTTCATAAAAAGTGCAAAGCACTATTTTTATTTTGTTTTTTATTAAAGATCATTGATCTTGATTTTAGATCAATGATCTGTTCATAAGAGGATTTTCTCTTTTTCTAAAGGCTTTTTACCTTTTTTGTTCTTGAGGATTTCTCTCCAATTCTTCAGAGTTCTCTTTGTTTAATTTCTCACAAAATGTTGATGCCTTTGAATTGAGGTCTAGGGTTCTTTTTATAGTGCCCATAAATTTGTTCAAGAGATCTTTCTCTGAGTGATTTGGGGAATTTCCCCCACCGTTGGATCTTTGATCCAAGGGCTTCTGTTTTACAGAAGAAAATCTTCTTGTTTTAACAAGAACAGAAAGATTTCTTTGAAATCTTAATTCTGTTTGGCGCAGACGCCCCAGAGCGTGACACGTGTCATACAGCCCACAGCGCAGCGCAACTGCGCTAGCGCATCTGCGCTGACACGTGTCGCGCAGCGCAGTGCTTGTGCAACTGAAGCGTTGCTTCTTTAATTAAAGTTTGAATTTTCAAAGTAGAGCTTTGCTCTGATTGGGGGAAGATGAAGCGTTTCTTCATCTTCCGCCTTGGAATTTGAACAGAGCTTTGCTCTGATTGGGGTAAACATGCATGCCTGGCAAGTTTCCTGTATGTTTGAAACTCCCGATGTGATTTTTACCCCATGCTGTTATGACCTTGACGAAGGTCAACAAATCATAATTCACATGTCATGTTCTACCCATCATTGTCCAGGTTAATTTGAACCCACCTGTACTTGTCCTTGACGAAGGCCAACAAGGCTGTACGACTGTCCTAAACCAACGCATCTATCTATGCAACAGAAAAGTAACAAATAGCTACCATACACTATGCATTGACGAAGGCCAACAAACATAGAATGAATACTAAGTGCTACCCGTCTGAAATGACGGAGGGCTACGAATGGTTTTTGGCGAAAATCTTTAACGTAATGAACTTGATATCGTTGAAGGAATCAGATAGCTTTACAAATATATAGTGGCGAAAACTTTTGCTAAAGAGGCATTCCCGGTGAAGGGATCTCGTCGTGGAATAAGGTGCAGGATATTCCCAACTGAATACCGCGATGCAAAGCAAAAAGTAATTGACTATAGTGAAGTTTTTTCCCTGACGCAAACATTTGCCCAAGGGATCACTCCCGGTGTAGGGATCACTCCCGGTGTAGGGATCTCGACCCTTTCCTCGTGGAATGAGGTGTTGTATATTCATAACCGAATACCTCTGTGCAAAAGAAAAGAAAACGTCCTTGTAATAGCAGCTTTTGAAAATTTGTTCCAACATCGAATAGGTTTTTTTTCCTTGCATTGATCAAAATCAACGCAGTCCCATCAATTAATAACACCAGAAAAGAACGAAAATATGATGTACGTATATGCCATCCGCATTCGCCACTGGGCCCCGTCATCACCCGTTAGGTTACTTAACTAACGACAGAGCGGGGGCTGGACTAGCACGGGTGCAAAATATATATAACATCTACTAGTATATATATAACAATATATAATAATCGCTCCAAGCATGATATATGCAACATCACAGAATAGCGATAAGCATCACAGAACAATACTGATGATCTGGAAGCCCCGGGTTCCCTTTGATCCGCAACTGAAACCCGACGTTCCCCTGGTCGTGTGGATAGCCTATGCAATGAAAACCTAGACCCCTATGAGCGCGGCAAGTTACCCGCCAAAATCAGAAGTGAGGCAACCCCCTTCATCAAAGTGAATGGGCCACCCGGCACTTCACGAAATCCGGTAACTTGAGCACCCCTTATTGGGTCAACCTGTACCCCCTACGAGTGCGGCGAATAGCCCACCAATTCTAGAGTGAAACCCCCTCCATCTCAACGCCGTGAGATGCGGACCCGTTGCCTTCTAGAACCCGGCTATTCGTGCAGTCCACCACGGGGTAATCCTAGTACAGAAAAGAAAAATATGTACAACGATGACATCGACCACAACCAGGTCGTGCCCCAAATAAATAATATACAAGCAAGCAGTGACAGCATTCCATATGTCAGACGCTCTCCCCGCGATATCAAATGTACAAATAAAACTATACTGTACTAACATTGCACCCAAGCTATCCACCACGACGATCCAGCCATAGACACAGCACAACACAGAACATCAACGTGAATGTCATGTTCGCAAACCCGTCTAAAAGACATATAGCAATTAGACAAGTTGTACCGCTCTAATGACATTCACGGTCGCAGATAGTAATGTATGTACTGTAAACTTTTAAACAGAGTTAGAAAATCGACTTCGAATTACCCCGAATAGCCCCCAATCTAAAGGATAAAACCATATTCAAACTGGGCTAAACAAGCAATACCACTTAACCAATATTCCAGAGACTAAAGCACACCCAAAATTTCAAACCAAAATCCCATACCCAGACCGGCCAGGACGGATTTTTGCCTAATGTGGCCAGGTCAAAACGGGTGGATTTGGCTCGTTTTTAGGGTGTGATCTAGTTGTCATACAAATAGTCTTCTGCAATTGTTTAAAAAAAAATTGCAGACACAGAAAAATTTGACAGAAACTAGAATACGTGTTGGTATTGTTTTGGAGTTGTTTCGGTTTCGATACTTTAACATCGTCTCAAACAAATAGTATGTGGTTAATGGGTTGGCTCTGATACCATGTTGGGATACACCAACGCCCCGACCATCAACCCGTGGCCAAATGCGGAACAAAAACTTTTCTTAAACCGGCGCTAACGGAACCTGATTCCCGGATCGTACCATTAACCATACACTAGTTCTATGAAAAGGAGTTTAGAAAGGTTATACCGATCGATCCATGTCCTTTGGTCTTCAACCTTCATCCCAAGCTCCTCGCGGCTTCCTTGATTATGTTTGATCTCCGGTCTCCTCTATCGAAGACGATCCACCTTGAGAGTTTGTAATATGGGCCCCCGCCTCAAAACTGAGGCAACTCGAGTATCTAGTTTGCTAGCCTAGATAGCCAAGATGAAGTAGAGAGTGTGTAGGATTACTTTGTCTCAATACACCCTAGCTTTCTCAACACATGAGACAATAAGGATGGAGGTGAAAGAAGATGCCAATGGGTTAAGAATGTGAGCCAAGAAAAACCAAGTGAAGAAAGTGTTGGCTGCCTTTATTGAATGTTTTGTTTTATTTAGCTGTGAGCATGAGAAACTAAAGAAAAGCCCCTCCATAAATATCTCACAACCTCACTACAAATATCTTGCATCTATGCTCACCTCATGACTCAATACCATGAGTCACCAAGTGCATGCACCATAAGAATCCAAGCCAAAACTTACACACACTTTCCACCACATAAACATTTAAACTAAATGTTTAATAAAAAGAAATGGCATATTCTAAAGTAATCTTGTAATGAAATTACAAGAATACCCCTCTGATTAGTCCAAAAATACTTGTTAACCGTAATCAGAAACGACGTCGCTTTGCAGCTAGCCGGTGAATACGGGTCGATCCACAGAGATGGGTAATTTTCTTAATGTGCTTTTACGAGTTGATTCCAAGTGTTGTTTGGATTGATTTTATTAAATCTAAAAAGACTAGATCTGAAAATATGCTAAATTAATCTAAATTAAAGTCTTGCTAGGGTTAGGATTAGGGGAAGTTTGGAGATTAAAGGTTTCCTCACCGCTTTCAATGCCTTATTTTTGATCAATTAGATGTTACGGTAATTATCAATAAAGTGGATTAGAGTCTTTCGGGAAGATGTTTCTTCCTCTAGATTCGTATCCTTCCTTTATCGATAATTACCCTAACCTCCATGGAAAACACGCGCAATCGGGCCTTTATACTATGGTGTCACCGTTACCTCGAGGGGTAGAGTGCCGTAGGGAGCGGTTGTGCGTGTATGCATGGAGTTCTAATTCTTAGGTATGAAATGGCATGAAAGGGGTGAGAGATCTCATCTCTCAAACCTTTCCCTAAGGCTAACCCTAACAAGTGAGGAGATTACTCGCTCATTAGGGGATTAAAAGACATACTAATTAAAAGAGAATTAAAAGCGAAGAAATAAAATTAACTTACTAATTTGATGGCTCCCTCCAAGCATTAATACAGAACAGATCTGAATTTTGTTTATTGAAAAGAGGCATGAGTTTTACAGATCTGTGATTACAATTTATAGGAAAACAGGAAAACTAGGGTTACAGACTCTCGCACATGTGTAATTACAGATTTTCCCACGTAAAATCCCAACATCAGCACCGACGCACCGACACAGAAAATTTCCACCAACGTGAGCACTTAATGGCCGCGGAACCGCGGCAATGATGGGCCTTGGGCCGCGGTTCCGCGACCCTTTGGTGAGCTCAGCTCACCAAACTTTCTGGTCTTCATTCTGGGTATTTGGGCTTGTTTATTCTTCACTATTTTTCTCTGTTTGGCTTCTTAGTCTTTTCCAGATCTTCAGTGAAAACTTGTAGTGAACTTTAACCCTTCGCTTTGAGTCGATGTCTTGAATTTTGCTTTATGAATTGTTCCTTATGTCGGCTTGATCAAGATTCTTCTGTTTGTTGATCAAAATCCACTTTTGCATTGTCTTTTCATTATTTTCACTGTTTTCTGTCCAAGAACCTGTAACCTGTAACATGTAGCAGACATGCGTCAAAAGCACCCGTTTATTTGTAAAATATATAAGAATGGGGAATATAATAATGCAATATTATGGTGTGAACACCCTCATCCGTATATACATACCTGCATCCGTATTCCTACTGAATATGAACACAACGAGACGAAAATAATCCAATAATATAATACTAGGATCCGGCTTAAACCAAAGCCCACCAGTATTATCCGTCCGATCAAGATCCGTGCACAAGTGCATGTTTATGATCGAACCCTGCCATAAAACCATACGGCCTCTACAACGTTTCGCCCAAAACAGGGAAACCCTCTGTGTGGGACTCTAAAGACTCGTCAATACGCTGGCAGTGGGTTTAACCACAAGCACGTCAGCGGCACTAGCTGTACGTAACGGCTACCCAGATATTGAGCGAAAGGGAGGCCGATGAGCAAACTCATCCTGAAACCCCTACTGAGCCTGACAGTGACAATATCTGTATAGTCCGGTCCGTTCGTCTATGAGTATCGCATATCGAGTCTAGGGGTAGATAAAGTCAGACCCCTAATAACTTGACATTCAGTGTCGGTATGAAGCCCATCACCACCTGAGAAACTACTGATCCGAATCAGTAATTCTCGACTACCTTGGCCAAGGATTTCTGGTGATGGCCATCCGTGCACAACGCGACATCAACCCCCAATACCGGGAGAGACGAATCCCCTGACGATCTACTCACTACCTCCATATGGCTCGGGAATATACCCAACTAAAACATGTTTGCACGACTTCTTTGAGCCGTGGTAGGGTAGTAATCAAAGAACAGTGGGAACTCACACGAGACAAATGACGATCTCAGGTCGATAGACTAACCTGTACACATGCCACCAGGGAACCGCTATCTGACAATAGGTATAATACCAACTAGCATATTCCCGGCGAGACCGTCCGGTGTACTCATAATCCAATGAGCACCTGTATACATCTTAGGTGAACAAACTAACACCAATGGCTTGTGAGACCGGCCACCGCCCCTCGTCGGGGTCTCGATCAGTATACACTAGTCTACTCTGCAGTATCGATGCCCAATATCGAAACTCCCTTGACTAGGGACATTTAAGGATGTGCTTATAGACCCCCAGCTCCCACGTATATGATCGCCATCATACTGCCGGTAGTCAAGTAAGAATCATATGGGCTCTATCAATATGTAATAGTGATCTGTAAAGCCACCTGAAGCAAGTACATGATGATAAAGACAAACCAGAAAGCATACTATCATCTCGAGTAAGACTGTTCTACCGGTATAGGTCCTCCCGAAATCATTACAATCGCGTAGCTGCGACCCAATAATTGACTTGAGGGCACTATAGCCAACACCGTTTTCATCGCGCAAAAACTGCCGACGAAAACAGTCCCAAAAATCTGACTTTTTAGCATGTTTGCACTCCCCGCGGGCTCACAGTTTGGACCAAGAAGTCTCGAAAAGTTGTATGAGTACCCCGGGGATTGCCCGGGGGTGAAGGCCGGGCCCACGCCCTGAGACCACCACAATATGGCCTTGGGGGTGGGGACCCGAGACCTACCCCATAGGGGTAGGCTCGGGTCTGCCTACCTCCCCAGGCCACCTCGTGGTGGCCTCATGGGGTGGGTACCCCCTAACCCTCTGAACGATAGTTAATTTTAGGTACTACCACCCCACGAAGGTTCGGGCGAGTTTCGAGTTCATTTCGACTCCCGAATTGGCTTAAAACGATGGATTTTTGAGACTTAGTGAACTGTTTTTTCCGGCTTTAGAAAACTTGCTTTGTTTGCTATTTGTGCGCGGAATTTCATTGTCATAGTTTTCGTTACTTGCTTATGTGATGTGTCTATGTGTTGTTTAATGTCTTCTAATCACTATATATCGATTAGAAGGAGTAACACGCATCTTTTTAATCTGTGATGATACTTGTGATATCTTTGTGATAGTTTCGCCTGATTGTCATGATGGATAGCCTATAGTGCAATGTTTGTTGTACAGTTTTGATTCATTTATATATTCTTTATTGCATGGAAAGCATACGACATGCAGACTGTCGTTTCTGCCAGTTTGTATATTCTTCTATTGGGACACGGCCGGGTTGAGGTCGATGTCACCACTGTATATAATTTTCTTTTCTGTACTAGGATTAACCTGTGGCCGAGTGCTCGAGTAGCCGGGTTATAGTGAGCAACGGTCCTCCATCTCATGGAGTTGAGATCGGGGTGCCTTACTCTAGAATTGGCGGACTATTCGCCGCACTCGTAGGGGGTATAGGATGACCCACGGTGAAGTGCTCAAGTTACCAGATTCCGTGAAGTGTTGGGTGGCCCATTCACTTTGTTGATTGGGATTGCCTCTCTTCCGGTATTGGCGGGTAACTTGCCACACTCATAGGGGTCTTGGTTATACATTGCACAGGCTATCCACACGACCGGGGAATGTCGGGTTTCATTTGTGGCTCAAATGAAACCCAGGGCTCCTAAATTATCTGTTATTCCATTTTGCTTATCGCTTTTCTGTGATGTTGCTTATATCATGCCTGGGAAGAATGGTTATACACACACAAACAAACACACACACACACACACACACACACACACACACTAGTAGATGTTGTATATGTTTTGCATCCGTGCTAGTCCAGCCCCCAGACTGCCGTTAGTTAAGTAACCTAACGGTGCATGACGGGGCCCCGTGACGAATATATACATACATTGTATTTTCATTCTTTTCTGGTATGATAGGAATTAATTGATGGGACCGCATTAATTTTGATTAATTTAAGGAAAAATAAACCTAAAACATGTTTTCAGAACAAATTTTGAAAAACTATAGTTGTATTCTTTTGCTTTGCATAGTAGTATTCGTTTAGGAATATCCAACACCTCATTCGAGGAGGCAAGAGCCTAGATCCCTTCACGGGGAGTGGCCTCTTAAGCAATAGTTTATGTTGCTATAGATTACTCGGTTTTCTTCGAAACCATTGGTTTTTAAAAGTGAAGTCTAAACCGCTCCTTTTAAAAACTACTCGGTTCCTTCAACGATATCAAGTTCATTATGTTAAAGGGTTTTTCGCCAAAAACCCAGCCGTAGCCCTCCTTCATTTCTTACAAGTATCACCTAGTATTCATGCTATGTATGTTAGCCTACGTTAAGACATAGTGAATGGTAGCTAGGTAATGCTTGTTTGCTGCATAGATATATGATTATTTAGGACAGTCGTACAGTTATTTTCGCCTACATCAAGGACTTGTATGGGTAGGTCTAAATTAATTCAGGACAATGATGAGTTGAACTTGACTAACGACTTAAGATATGTTGGCCTACGTCAAGTTCATAAGCGTTTAGGGCAAAAACCACATCGGGGGTTTCAAATATACATGAAACTTGCTATTGCTGTATACCTTCTGGAGTGTGGTAACTAGAGTGGCTTCCATCTTGATTATCACGCGATGATAGTTGGATTCCCATTCCACTGATGAGTAGGATTGCTCTTAGGAAATATTTTTCACTTCATAATTAGCTAACCTATTATGTGTTTAGAAAGGTGTTAACGGGGTTACGCCTCTGCAGAAACGAGGTTTATTCTAATTAGGTCCGTGCGAGAGCATGGAGAACTTCCCTCGGAGTACCAATACCAACCTGGCTAAACGGTTAGCGGACTTGTAAGGTGTTAATGATTCCGACTAGTTCTCTTTTTAAGGTTTGAAGGAGAATTCGAGGAAACAGTGGAAGCCATCATGTTTAGATAAAATAAAAACCAATCTAAACTTGCAAGAGTGCACGCTGAGTGTTTTCTTTTTTCTCTCTCCAGATAGCAACCAATTCACGCCTTAATCAAGATAATAAAATGCATAACTTGACCGGCCCAGATTCTTATTCGGGACTAGGGAACGTTGGTTCGGCTCTAACTTATAACAACTGTCATGAGTATGAGCAAAAGAAAGAGGATTGAATGGACTTCCACATGAACCTAATGAAGGAGAAGCATTATAATGCATCTTCTTCGGGTGTTCTTGTTATTGAGAATTGTTTTTCGGTCATTCCTACCTCTTGGGTACTAGATACCGGATCAGGATCTCATATCTATAATTTATTACAGGGACTGAGAAAAAGTATGATGGTTGGACCTGATGATATGTCCCTCGGAGTAGGGAACGGAGCACAAGTTGATGCTGCAGTCGTCGGTGAGTATCATCTAGTATTGCCAAGCGGCATTACTATGATTTTAAACAACTGCTACTATGTACCTTCGATGCTTTGCAACATTATATCGATTTCTTTACTTAATAAAGATGGATATAAGTTTGTTCTAGATAGAAATATCATGTACATTTACCTTGATAAGGTATTAGTTACAGAAGGTACACTATGTAATGGTATCTACGTTCTAAATCAAAATATAGTTTTTAATATACAAAACACACCGTTGGATCTATAAAAACCGTAGTATCTATGTAATGATTATTAAAAATAGGAGGAGCATGTATCAAAATATCAAAATACAGTTTGGACCTTTAAAAACTGTATTTTGATATTGCTCCTCCTGGGATTATTAAAATATCAAACTATTCAAGTAATAATCAAAATCCTACTATGCGATCCGAAATGGAGTCCATGTACACCAATAAAGTTTGGACCTTGGATATTGCTCCTCCTGGGATAAAACCCGTCGGATGCAAATAGATTTTCAAAAGGAAGATTGGTTTAGATGGACAGGTGGAAACCTATAAGGTTAGACTTATTGCAAAAGGTTTTCATCAAAGACCCGGTGTGGACTATGATGAAACCTTTTCTCCGGTGGCTATGCTGAAATCCATTTGGATCCTACTTGCCATTGCTGCCTTCCATGACTATGAATCTGGCAGGTGGACATAAAAACGGTTTTTCTAAACGGAAATTTGGAAGAGTGCGTTTATATGGATCAGCCGGAGGGATTCGTAGATAGTGGGAGTAGCGGGAAGGTGTGCAAATTGCTTAAATTCATTTATGGATTAAAGCGGGTATCGCGGAGCTGGAATATTTGTTTTGATGAGACGGTCAAGGAATTTGACTTCATCAAAAACTAGAATGCGCCTTGAATCTATAAGAAGATTGTATGGAGAACTGTCGTATTCCTAGTTTTATACGTGGACTACATTCTCTTGATAGGAAATGACATTTCTATGCTATAATCGTTCAAGTTGTTCTTATCACAAAGGTTATTCACGAAAGACCTGGGTGATACCTCGTACATTCTGGGGATTAAGATCTACAGAGATAGATTCAAGATATTGTTGGGACTTTCACAGTTCAGGTAAATAGAGGCATACTAAAGAGATTTAGTATGGAAGATTCCAAGCGTGGTAATGTACCCGCATTGCACGGAATCACTCTCTCCAAAGAGATGTCTCCCAAGACTGATGCGAAGAGGGATCGCATGAACATTATACCCTACGCATCGGCGATAGGATCTATAATGTATGTGATGCTATTTACAAGACCAGATGTAGCTTACGCGCTTAGCATGGTGAGCCGGTATCAGTCAAACTCAGACGAGAACCACTAGACAGCACTGAAGAACATTCTTAAGTACCTGAGAAGGACCAAGGAACTGTTCCTGGTGTTCGGTAATGGGGACCTCCAGGCGGAGTCCTTACCGACTCGAGCTTCCAGAGTAACAAAGATGACACCAAGTCTATCTTGGGTTTTGTGTTTACCCTCAACAGAGGGGCGGTCTGTTGGAAAAGCTCTTAACAAGACACCGTCACAGACTCGACGATGGAGACTGAATACATTGTTGTCAACGATGCCGCAAAAGAAGCGGTCTGGATAAAGAAGTTCATTACTGAACTTGGGGTGGTTCCTTCCATTGATGATCCAATACCTTTATATTGCGATAACAATGTGTCACGACCCGAAAGAGCACGTGACTGGCCCTTGAACCCTATGAAGCCTATAGGACTCCATCTGATCCAAGTAAGCCAAAAGCCCAGAAACCTAAAACCATTTAAAAGTAAATAAGGAAAACTGGTTTTTAGAAGTAAAGAAATCGTGTTTCAAAAATCCAAGTTTTTAAATAACTAAGCCGAATATGTATTTTAAAAATGTGTAACTTTTCCTGAAAAATTTCGGCAGAGTTTCCTATGTAAAAACTGGCCCCGAACGGGGTACAACAAGAATAATATATATAACATGATAAAAGGCATCCCCAAGCGGGAGCTAGCTCTTCGTCAATCGACGGTCACAACCACGCGAGCAATAATAATATACAACGCCAAAGGGCGAGGATCAAACTCAAAAGAAACTCAAAACAGCCAGAAAACCGTAATACTACAAGCGCGACTCTAAGGTCGAAATAATACGAGTTTTGGTTGATGGAAATTCTAGATACAATAAATGATACATGAACAATGGCGGTTCTGATACAAAAGAACCCACCTATCCAAGCAAGTCACCCATAAGGAAGCAGTGTGCCAGAAATGCCGCTATGGAATCTGTACGGCAAAAACCTGCAAGGACTGGGGCACAACGGGGGTGAGTTGCCAACTCGTGAATAGAAAATATCTACAAGCAGAGATCGAATGCATGACCCATCCTAGGTCAATACGATCAGATATAAATAAACCTCAATATGAATAAAGCTGAAGCATGCTAAACTGGCAATGTAATCTCTACATGAGTGTAATGCCAAGTGCTCGTGCTAGTGCCTCAGGTAATAGCATGTCATGAATATGAGGTATGATCAATGTAATCAAATCTGCACACACGTGGATCCCGTCCACTCGTCACCCAATGACAATAACCATCATGCAAGTAAATATCATGAAACCTGTGCATGGAAATATGAGGATATAACCCACCCGTGTCCCTCGCGACACGTCAAAATCATGGAACCGGAGTGCCCAGCATCGGCACTCGAAAACATCATGAAAACTGTGCCCAGCATCGGCACATAAATCCTCATATATCGGGCTCCGTCAGTCCGGATCGGCCCGCGGGCTCTGTCTGCGGTATCGGCCCTCGGCCCCGGCAGGACGCCCAAATCTATCCATCGACTCTGGTCAGTATCCTCCGGATAACCGCCAGGTCCAACCAATCACCGGTAGGTACTCGCCCACCTCCAGGCTCAATCGGCAAAGCTCATCGATTATCTTGCCGAGGGGAACCATACCGGGTCCACCATGTACCCGCAATCGGCTCATCCACTCCTCGATTCGGGTTTCACATGTCGCTCTCAGCACCGAGAAAACACATGGTGGACGCACTGAAATATCATGTCAAGGGTAACCGGGTTTTTAAAGCAATGACATATTCTCTTTTGAAACACTCTCGGTTCCCAAATCCAGAAATATCATAGAAACAACATATCTCAATGCGTATAATCAAAAGCATGAAGTATGCGACATGTAAAGGAAGGTATGCATATCATCATGTCATGCAAGGATCATATACTGAATGCAATAGTACTACAGTGTAGTTGTAAGTCGATGTAGTACACCCCAGTACTTATGGGGAGGCGGAATTTACAAAAAACTTATCAAGTTTAAACAACGAACATCGACTAACCGCTTGAATCGAAGCTAAACTCTAAATAACCGTATTCTAAAGTTTCATCTCACTAAAGATTAGGGATTATACCTGATGAACCGGTCCTTCTTCTTTATATCCTCCTTGGTTCTCCTCGGCCTTCTCTAGGTAGTAGACGATCCACCCGAGAGCGAAACTCCAAGCTAAACCTCTAACTTGAGGTAACTAATCAACTTTGATTGCTAATCAAAGATGAGAGGATGATATAGAGTGTGGGTTATGGATTGTTTAGTCTAACTAAACCTTTGATCTCAACACATGAGGATTAAGGTTAGTATCTTGAAGATGAGAGCTTGAGGAGAGAGAATGTGTGATATGATAATGAAAGAAGAGAGAGAGTGTATCATATTATTATGAAGCATTCTTATTTTCTAAAAATCAATAAAGGAAATGAATAAGCATGCTTCACAAAATATCTTGTGATGATTCATTAACATGAGTCATTAAGCAATAAATGTGCATTAATGAAGTGAATGAATCACCACTATGACTCACTCTCTTTCCAAAACAAACCTCCTTAGTCACATCTTCTAGAAGCTTCTCGAGTAATTACGAGAACGCCCCTCCGATCCGTAAAAATACGGAAAAACTTTAGACTGTAAAAATCCAATAACCGGATACCAGTAACTGGCTTAAACCAAAGCCGACTGGTAAAATCTGTCCGAAAGTCGTACGTGCGTAAACGCACGTATGCGTCCGAACACTTTGTCGCAAAACCATGCAACCTCTATATCGTTTCGCCTGGAGTAGGAAACTCTCTGTGTGGGACTCTAGAGACTCGACTACTACGCTGGCAGTGGGTTTAACCACAGACCGCAAGCGGCACTAGCTGTACGTAACGGTCCCCAGGTAGTTGTCGATAAGAAGGCCGATGAGTAAACCCATCCGAACTCCTACTGAGTCTGATGTGACAATCTCCATACAGTCCGGTCCGTTCGTCCAAGACTATCGCATATCGGGCCTAGGGGGGCGGCAAGCGTCAGTCCCCTAATAGCGGTATAAGTCGTGTCGGAGTGAAGCCCATTACACCCTGAGAAACTACTGGAACCTACCAGCAAATCTCGCTTGCCCTGGCCAGGGACTTTGCGTAATGGCTCTCTGACACAGCACGATATCTACTCCCAATACCGGGAGGGACGAATCCTGTCTAACCGCCACTGCCTCCAAGTGCTCGGGACTGCACCCAACTGCTACCTGTTTGCACGACTCCTTTGAGCCGTGGTAGGGTAGCAATCTAAGAACAGTGGGACACACTCGAGGCGAAGTAGCAGTGTCAAGTCTGCGGACTACGCTGTACTCATGTCACCTGGGAACTGTTCACTGACGACTGGTATCAAACCAACCAACAGTTCCCTGTGAGTCCTGTCCGGTGTACCCGTAACCTAACGAGCACCTGTATACTATCTCCAGTACGACGTACTGATGGCTGTGGGACAGACCATCTCCCCAACTGGGATGAGAAGCGTACACACTAGTCTACTCCGGAGTATCGATGCTCTGTCTCGATAATCCAACGACCAGGGACCTGAATAAGGATGTGCTTGTAGACTACCCAGCCCCCACTAGTGTGACTGCCATCACAACGCTGGTAGACAAGCAAGATCCTAAGAGCTCTATCAATACGTATACTCACATATTAAGATAGAAAAACCAAGTAGCATACTACCATGTTTAGCAAGACTGTTATATACATGTGAATATCCCAAGCTTCCATTAAGTAATATACAAGCTAGTATGATACAGTAATGGCCTTCTAGGGCATAAACACTAACAATCTCCCACTTGCACTAGGGCCATGTACTGGCATATCGCAGACCAATGATCTCGAGTAGCCTCTCGAACTGAATCTGAGGAAGGGCCTTCGTGAATGGATCAGCAATGTTCTCTTCTGAAGCAACTCTCCGAACCTCGATCTCCTGACGATCAATGATCTCCCTGATCAGGTGATACCGCCTCAAGATGTGTCTGGACTTCTGATGGGACCTTGGTTCCTTCGCTAAAGCTATAGCTCCGTTGTTGTCGCAATACAGAGGTATTGGATCAACTATGGTAGGAACCACCTGAAGTTCTGTTAGGAACTTCTTCATCCAGACTGCTTCTTTTGCGGCATCGCAAGCAGCTATATACTCCGCTTCCATCGTCGAGTCAGCAACGGTGTCCTGCTTGGAGCTCTTCCAGCACACCGCCCCTCCATTGAGGGTAAAGACATAACCCGACATGGACTTGGAATCGTCCTTATCACTCTGGAAGCCGGAATCAGCAAAGGCCTCCAACCTGAGGTCTTTTCCGCCATAAACCAAGAACATCTCCTTAGTCCTCCTCAGGTACTTGAGAATGTTCTTTACTGCTATCCAGTGTTTCTCCCCTGGGTCTGACTGATACCGGCTTACCACGCTCAGTGCGTAAGCTACATCTGGTCTGGTACACAACATCGCATACATTATAGAGCCTACCGCAGAAGCGTAGGGTATAATAGACATGTGTTCCCTTTCCAAATCAGTCTTGGGAGACATCTCTTTGGAGAGGGTGATTCCGTGACAAGCCGGTAGATTACCGCGCTTAGAATCTTCCATACTGAATCTTTTCAGTACAGTGTCGATATACCTGGACTGCGAAAGTCCCAACATCCTCTTGGATCTATCACGATAGATCCGGATCCCCAGAATGTAAGAGGCATCACCCAGGTCTTTCATGGAGAACCTGTGTGACAAGAATCCTTTGACAGATTGTAGCATAGGAATGTCATTTCCTATCAATAGAATGTCATCCACGTACAAGACGAGGAATACGACACTTCTGGCCACAACTTTACTATATATGCACGGTTCATCTGGATTTTTGATAAAGTCATATTCTTTGACTGTCTCATCAAAACAGATGTTCCAACTCCGCGATGCCTGCTTTAGTCCATAAATAGACTTAAGCAGCTTGCATACTTTCCCGCTGCTCCCACTCTGATTGAAACCCTCTGGCTGATCCATATAGACGCACTCTTCTAAATTTCCATTTAGAAAAGCCGTCTTTACGTCCATCTGCCAGATTTCATAATCATGGAAGGCAGCAATAGCAAGAAGGACCCGAATGGATTTGAGCATAGCCACTGGAGAAAAAGTTTCGTCATAGTCCAAACCAGGTCTTTGACGAAAACCCTTTGCAACAAGTCTAGCCTTATAGGTTTCCACCTGTCCATCTACACCAATCTTTTTCTTGAAGATCCATTTGCATCCTATGGGTTTTACCCCATCTGGAGCAAAGTCCAAAGTCCATACTTTGTTGGTGTACATGGACTCCATTTCGGTCCGCATTGCATCTAGCCATCGTACCGAGTCGCCGCTCTGGATGGCCTGCTGGAAGTCAGTAGGTTCATCATCATCTATGATGCAATCCTCTCTATCCCCGTCTATGAGAAAACCGTAGTATCTCTCAGGCGGATGAGACGGCCTACTACTCCTGCGGAGGGGTGCGGGAATGTTCTGTTCTTCTTGAACCTCTGGTTCTACCAAACTTTCAGTAGTAGTTTGTGGTTCTGGAATTTCTTCCAGTTCTATTTCGCTCCCACTCTTCTGATTTTCCAAAAATTCAGTTTCTAAGAAGCGGGCATGACGAGAAACAAAAACCTTTTGTTCCTCTGCGTAATAGAAATAATATCCCATAGAGTTCTTTGGATATCCCACAAACTTACACTCTACTGAGCGTGCCTCGAGCTTGTCCACATGCTGCTTTTTAACAAAAGCTGGACATCCCCATGTTTTCAGGTACTGAAGACAGGGTTTCTTCCCACTCCATATCTGATATGGTGTGGTAGGCACAGTTTTGGTTGGAACTTTGTTCAAAAGATATGCCGCCGATTCTAGCGCATAACCCCAGAAAGATCGCGGTAACTCAGCATTACTCATCATGGATCGTACCATATCCAATAGGGTTCGATTCCGTCTCTCCGATACACCATTATGCTGTGGAGTGTACGGAGGAGTAAGCTGAGAGAGAATTCCTTTCTCTTTTAGGTAACCTAGGAACTCGGCACTTAAGTATTCTCCACCTCGATCAGATCTTAGTGTCTTAATACTTTTGCCTGTTTGGTTTTCCACTTCACTCTTGTATTCCTTGAATTTCTCAAAGGCCTCGGATTTATGCTTCATTAAGAAAACATGTCCATACCTAGAGAAATCATCTGTAAAAGTAATGAAGTAGGAATAACCACCTCTTGCATGTGTAGACATTGGACCGCATACGTCACTGTGTATGAGTCCTAAGAGCTCGCTCGCTCTTACTCCTTGTCCAGTGAATGGAGTCTTTGTCATCTTTCCTTTGAGACAAGATTGACAAGTGTCATAAGTTTGATATTTGAACGTGTCCAAATATCCTTCTCTATGCAACTTAGTCAACCTTCTTTCATTGATGTGACCCAGTCTACAATGCCATAAGAAAGCTTTATTTAAATCTGGAGACTTTCTTTTTAGTGTGTTCTGGACATTGAAAATTTGGAGTTGGTTTAACACATATATGCCGTTATTTAGAGTACCAGACCCAATCAAACCATGATTAAGGTGGATGTTGACAACATCTCTTACAAACGTGAAATCATAACCTTTATTTGATAACAAGGAAACTGATATGATATTACACGTTAAGCTGGGTACAAAATAACAGTTATGTAAAACCAAAATGTGTCCACTCGTCAATCCTAGGTGATAATCCCCGACGGACGCAGCTCCCACGCTAGCTCCGTTAGCAACCCTGAGGATCATATCACCATCCTTCAGCACTCTACGGTTTCTCAGTGCCTGCAATGAATTGCAAATATGAGATCCTGACCCGGTATCCAATACCCAGGAAGTAGAGTTGATCGACAGACAATTCTCAATTACAAACACACCTGAAGTCGAAGCCACAGCTTGCTTCGGTTCCTGGTTCTTGGCGTTCCACGCCTTGCAATCCTTCTTCCAGTGCCCTTTCCTGTGACAATGGAAGCACTCATCCAGGCCAACTACCGGTGCTGCTTTCTTTTTCTTTCCCTTCCCTCCCACCTTACTAACACCTCCTCTAGGTCTGGGTGCGGCTTTCTTCTTCCTTCCTTTGGCCCTAGCCTTGGACCCGGAAGAAGATGAACCGCCAACAAACATAGCGGGTGTTTCCCTTGCCTTCTGCAAGGTGCCCTCTGCACTCCTTAACATGTTCAGGAGTTCCGCAAGTTCAACTTCTTTTCCTTGAAGATTGAAGTTGAGGATAAACTGGGCGTAGGTGGGAGGAAGGGACTGGAGAACAAGGTCTGTATAGAGCTCATTATCCAAAGTCGTCCCAAGGTCTGCGAGCTCTTCTATATAGCCAATCATCTGTAGGACATGTTCACCTACCGATGACCCGACAGCCAACCTCGCTCGAAACAATTTCTTTGAGGTCTCGTATCTTGCTATACGAGATTGCTCTCCATAAAGTTCCTTTGTATGGAGAAATATGCCATCTAAGGACATATCCTCGTGCCTCCTCTGATGTTCATTGTTCATCGAGGCAAGCACGATGCACTTGGCTCTCGCGCAATCTAAATCCCAGGTTTTGCGGATTTCCTTATCCGCACTGCTGGATTTGGGACCAGGGACAGCAGGTGCCGTAGCGGTGAGGACGTACCCCAGTTTGTCATAGGTCAAAGCCATCTTGACATTCCGCAGCCAATCTTTATAGTTTGGCCCCGTCAGTATATTTTTCTCTAAAAGTAACTTAAGTCCAGTCATTTTCAGGGTCGCTGCAATTAGGAGAGAGAGAAGAAAACTCTTTAGCATGATGCTCTTGCAAGTTTAGAGTGGTTTTTAGTTTATCTAAACTGGATGGCTCCCACTGTTTCTCGAATCCTTCCTCAAACCATAAAAGAAGAATTAGCCAAGACTATTCTCACCGTACAATACTTGCTTAACCGTTCAGCCAGGCCGGTGTCGATACTTCGAGGGAGGTTTTCCAACGCTTTCGCGAAGTTCCTTAATTAAGTAACCTCTTTTCTCTGGGGGCGTAACCCCGCTGACACTTTTCTGGACACCTACTAGGTTTATAGCATTGATCGTTAAGCGACGAATATCCTGATAAGTAGCATATACTCACAGTAGGATCGGGATCCAAATATCATCGTATGATAATGTTGAAGGAATCCTACCAACATTCATCAAACTCCAAATGGTATGCATCTCTTTGCAAATTTCAGTTTCTTTAGAAATTCCCGATATAAGTTTTTGCCCCATGCTCTTATGACCTTGACGAAAGCCAACAAATCATAAGTCACATGTCAAGTTCTGCCCATCATTATCTTGTTAATTTGAACCCACCCGTATATACCCTTGACGAAAGCCAACAAGGTAATGCGACTGTCCCAAACCAACACATCTATCTATGTAACAAATGAATACCCCAGCAGCTACCAAACACTATGTCTTGACGAAAGCCAACAAACATAGCTTGAATACTACTGACTATCCAAAAGAAATGACGGAGGGCTACGACTGGTTTTGGCGAAACCGTGAACGTAGTGAACTTGATATAACCGAAGGAACCTGATAGCTTTTAAAAGGAGTGGTTAAAGCTCCGCATTTAAAAATATCTGTTTTAAAAATAACCGAGTGGTTTCTTTTTAAATTGTTCCAACGATTTAAACTTTGGTTTGTTTTATTTTGCATTATAGATAATGCGTCCCATCATTAACCTATCATTGCAGAAAACAACGAAAATATAACGTCCTCTTATGCCATCCGCATTCGCCACGGGGTCCCGTCATCACCCGTTAGGTTACTTAACTAACGACAGAGCGGGGGCTGGGCTAGCGCGGGTGTAAAACATAAGTGACGTCTAAATAGCTATAATAAATATAGATATTTTACATTCGTCTGACGCAATGATATTCATTCCAGAACACAGATAAACAATATTGGATTTGCAAGCAATCTGTATTTCTTTTGAGCCTGCAAGAAAAGACAGATTACACAGTTGTGATGAATAGCCGTTTACCCCACCCTCGACCCCTACGGGTACGGCAAACTACCCACCCGGCAGTCTGTGTACCCCACCTTGGGTCAGTCCTAGGAGCAAAAAACAGTAAAATGAAATAATACAACGGTGGCTACGACCGCAACCTGGAAGTGCCCCGCGAAAATAATATTACAACAAATTACATTTACAACAAATGAATTAATCAATAACCCATTGCTAACCCCGGCTATACACCACAACAGTCCAATACAGTTTATATGCACAAACAGATAAAACCATTTCAGAAATGTGCAACCCCCTGCCAACCGACATACTAGCAGTTGGGGGAGGTTTACGAACACATCAAACAATCACAGATATAATCCAATACGCAAATACTGTATTTTTCGATCGAATAAACAACTTCAATATTGCTCCAAAATCTGCTCTGTTAAACAGTAACCTGAGCAATAATTAAATATTCCAGAAAACCCCAAATGTCACAGGGGACCCACACAAGAAAGACGAGTCCATGACTCGGCCAAAGCGCCGCGGAAGCGCGGCAGATCCCACCGATCCGCCGCGGTTCCGCGGCCGAGTTGCCGATTCATGGGCTCGAATTTCTTGGGTGTTCTCCTGGACCCCTTTCTAGCTCTCTGAACACACCAGAAAAATTTTAGGACTTGATTTTAAGTTCGACAGAAACTATACAGAACTAGGGTTTTCCGGGTTCGTTTTTTCGTTCGAAATTCGTACAAATTTGCGATTAAGTTATTTAGTGTTTAGCGAGGCTCTGATACCACTGTAAGTCGATGTAGTACACCCCAGTACTTATGGGGAGGCGGAATTTACAAAAAACTTATCAAGTTTAAACAACGAACATCGACTAACCGCTTGAATCGAAGCTAAACTCTAAATAACCGTATTCTAAAGTTTCATCTCACTAAAGATTAGGGATTATACCTGATGAACCGGTCCTTCTTCTTTATATCCTCCTTGGTTCTCCTCGGCCTTCTCTAGGTAGTAGACGATCCACCCGAGAGCGAAACTCCAAGCTAAACCTCTAACTTGAGGTAACTAATCAACTTTGATTGCTAATCAAAGATGAGAGGATGATATAGAGTGTGGGTTATGGATTGTTTAGTCTAACTAAACCTTTGATCTCAACACATGAGGATTAAGGTTAGTATCTTGAAGATGAGAGCTTGAGGAGAGAGAATGTGTGATATGATAATGAAAGAAGAGAGAGAGTGTATCATATTATTATGAAGCATTCTTATTTTCTAAAAATCAATAAAGGAAATGAATAAGCATGCTTCACAAAATATCTTGTGATGATTCATTAACATGAGTCATTAAGCAATAAATGTGCATTAATGAAGTGAATGAATCACCACTATGACTCACTCTCTTTCCAAAACAAACCTCCTTAGTCACATCTTCTAGAAGCTTCTCGAGTAATTACGAGAACGCCCCTCCGATCCGTAAAAATACGGAAAAACTTTAGACTGTAAAAATCCAATAACCGGATACCAGTAACTGGCTTAAACCAAAGCCGACTGGTAAAATCTGTCCGAAAGTCGTACGTGCGTAAACGCACGTATGCGTCCGAACACTTTGTCGCAAAACCATGCAACCTCTATATCGTTTCGCCTGGAGTAGGAAACTCTCTGTGTGGGACTCTAGAGACTCGACTACTACGCTGGCAGTGGGTTTAACCACAGACCGCAAGCGGCACTAGCTGTACGTAACGGTCCCCAGGTAGTTGTCGATAAGAAGGCCGATGAGTAAACCCATCCGAACTCCTACTGAGTCTGATGTGACAATCTCCATACAGTCCGGTCCGTTCGTCCAAGACTATCGCATATCGGGCCTAGGGGGGCGGCAAGCGTCAGTCCCCTAATAGCGGTATAAGTCGTGTCGGAGTGAAGCCCATTACACCCTGAGAAACTACTGGAACCTACCAGCAAATCTCGCTTGCCCTGGCCAGGGACTTTGCGTAATGGCTCTCTGACACAGCACGATATCTACTCCCAATACCGGGAGGGACGAATCCTGTCTAACCGCCACTGCCTCCAAGTGCTCGGGACTGCACCCAACTGCTACCTGTTTGCACGACTCCTTTGAGCCGTGGTAGGGTAGCAATCTAAGAACAGTGGGACACACTCGAGGCGAAGTAGCAGTGTCAAGTCTGCGGACTACGCTGTACTCATGTCACCTGGGAACTGTTCACTGACGACTGGTATCAAACCAACCAACAGTTCCCTGTGAGTCCTGTCCGGTGTACCCGTAACCTAACGAGCACCTGTATACTATCTCCAGTACGACGTACTGATGGCTGTGGGACAGACCATCTCCCCAACTGGGATGAGAAGCGTACACACTAGTCTACTCCGGAGTATCGATGCTCTGTCTCGATAATCCAACGACCAGGGACCTGAATAAGGATGTGCTTGTAGACTACCCAGCCCCCACTAGTGTGACTGCCATCACAACGCTGGTAGACAAGCAAGATCCTAAGAGCTCTATCAATACGTATACTCACATATTAAGATAGAAAAACCAAGTAGCATACTACCATGTTTAGCAAGACTGTTATATACATGTGAATATCCCAAGCTTCCATTAAGTAATATACAAGCTAGTATGATACAGTAATGGCCTTCTAGGGCATAAACACTAACAGTAGTGACATGGCAATTATCGATGATGAGTGTGTGAGCCGGCAACAAGTGTACGTGGAACATATGCATCATCGATAATGGTGCTGGTGTCCTAGCAGCATGACTGAAATATAACCACAGTACAAACGATGCAATGCAAATAGCATGAATATGCGGAATCGAATAATCAACGCAAAAGTAAAGAATCTACACCAATCTGTACAAGTCATGCAGGGGTGCCATTTGAAATAAGACGAATCAGGGCTTTTGGAAAAACATGGGCTACGGTGTTTTAAGAAAAGATACATCATTTGAAAATATCCGTATGACCCTTCTGCCTATCTTTAAAATATCCCCGATTCGTTAGTTTGAAATAGGTATGACTCGGTCCAGTCTAATGTCTACTAAGTAATCTAGACAGGAGGGGTAAGAAACCACCTAATCTGAGTCAATATATATAGATATGATAGTCGGTGATCCCGCCTCAATAAC
This sequence comes from Agapanthus africanus, assembly GCA_030015575.1. Classification (NCBI taxonomy): domain Eukaryota; kingdom Viridiplantae; phylum Streptophyta; class Magnoliopsida; order Asparagales; family Amaryllidaceae; genus Agapanthus; species Agapanthus africanus. The sequence goes on along the minus strand of JASDDO010000024.1, from coordinate 192,235,027 downwards.
ATATCGTAAGATATCCTCGAGTCATGAGTGCGGATCTATCATCGATATCGGCTCGTACGGTAGATCGTCGTACGGCATCCCAATAGCTGGGTAGGGGTCAATATCACAGTACCTCATCACATATCAGGTATCACTATCATCAGATCGCATAATCTGGGGTACTACTCTAAGTCTAGTACAAATCGATACCATCTATAAAAATATGAATGCGGGTAAAGCACATGTCCAAAGGCCCGCTAAAACTATCATATCGGACCTCGAAGACAAGCTATGTCACATCGCCGATCTCACGGCCTCACATCAAGTATCATCTCAAACCACGTATCATCCTCAAATCCCGTATATAAACACATAGTCCCATACCCATGTGTAGATATACGCACCATCATATGCACTCTAATAAATGAAAGAATGAATGCAAGTATGTGTGTAAATGTATGTGTGAGTGCAACCACTACTCTAGGGTTCGCACTATACTAAACCAATATATTCTTATCATCAAAATATCATTATTACCATCAATAACCCTAAACAACACATAATAAATATTCGTGTGTATACGTATTCGTATACATCACCACGGACTGCGGTGGTGCTATACGCCATCCACCCGACTTCTCCCCGTAGATATAAATCTACTCACCTTGCTTCTCGTGTGCCAAAGCCGATGTCGCTATCTTCACCTCCTTTGCCTCAACATCACGCGGGGTACCTACAAGTATATCACAATGCTAAAGCACATGAAAATCATATCGGAAACCAAAATAGCACACGCTACCCGCATAGGTAAAAACCTATCGACTCGCATGTAAACACAATCAAAATCCACTTGTCGTTGACGTCCAAACGCCACCCGACAGGAATGAATCACCAAATACCAAAATCCATGCTAAAACAAGTCCCAAATTATACACCAACATAGGAAAATCAACCCAGATTTCACCCTAGATGGAATCAGTCAAAACTAGACATACTCAGGGTCAAAACTAGAGGAAATGGGGGCATGCACAGAAAACGAGGCAATTCCTTAAAATACCTTATTTTAGAATTTTCCATAATTTTTCCCCATTTATCTGTATTTAATTATACCAGAATATTAAAATATTCATTAAAATAATATTAAATTATAAAATTTCCTAAAAATCATATTTTATTATTTTGAAGACGTTACACAATGGGGCTATGGCTTTAGTGAAGAAACCACGGTCCCATTAGAAATTTAGATACATCTTGAGGTGGTATCACCTAATCAGGGATATCGTACATCGCCGGAAGATCGAGGTGTGGAGAGTAGACTCAAAAGAAAACACGGCGGATCCATTCACCAAGGCTCTCCCTCAAGCACAGTTCGAAAGACTATTTAAGATGTTAGGTATGCGATACGCCAACAACTGACCCTAGAGAAGACATTGGGTACTCGGTACGCCAATATATGGTCTTAGTGCAAGTGGGAGATTATTGGATATGTTTGCCCTAGAGTCCATTATTGTATATGCATATATAATGGATGCTTGGACATATGTATGTACAAGACAATCTTGCTCGATATGATAGTATGCTATTTGGTTTGTCTTTGTCTTAACATGTGTATATGTTTTACTTGTTATTACGTATCATTAATATATGTTGACAAAGCTCATAAGATTATTGCTTGACAACCGGAGTAATGATGGCGATCATATATGTGAGGGCTGGGTAGTCCATAAGCACATCATTAAATGTCCCTAGTCATGGGAGTATCGAGACCGGGCATCGATATTCCAGAGTAGACTGGTGTATACGTTTCTAAATCTCGACGAGGGGCGATGGTTGGTCTCACAGCCTTTGGTCTTTCGCACCTAAGATCGTATACAGGTGTTCATTAGGGGTGAGTACACTGGATGGACTCGCCGAGAACTTCTAAATGGTATTATACCTATCGTCAGATAGCAGTCTCAGATGACATGAGTACAGGTTAGTCTTTAGACCTGAGATCGTCATTTGTCTCGTGTGAGTTCCCACTATACTTAGATTTCTACCCTACAACGGCTCTACCGAGTCGTGCAAACAGGTTTTAGTTGGGTACAGTCCCGAGCCACATGGAGGCAATGAGCGATTGTTGGGGATTCGTCTCTCCCGGTATAGGGAGTCGATATCATACTGTATTCGATTGTCCAGTACCATAAGACTTTAGCCAAGGCAGTTTGGATTTACTAATAGTTAGATGAGTAGTTTCCCGGATTGGTCCTGAGCAATATCGGCATGAATTATCGAGTTATTAGGGTTTGACATTTACTATCCCCTAGACCCAGTATGCGATACTCTTAGACAAAAACACCGGACTGTACAGAGATTGTCACAAATAGGCTCAGTAGGGGTTCGGATGAGTTTGCTCGTTGGCATTCCTTTCGACAGGTACCCGGGTAGCCGTTAGGTACAGATAGTGCCGTTGATGTGCTTGTGGTTATGGATTTATCAAGTAACTCACTGCCGGCGTACTGTCGAGTCTTTAGAATCCCACACAGAGGGCTTCCCTGGTTCAGACGAAATGATATAGTAGCCGTATTTTGATACGTGCAGGGTTCCGATCGAATGATTGTACTAGCTACCTGGACTTTCGATTGGACGGTTGATAATACTAGCCGGTTTAGGATTGAACCGGATTATTAAATCAGGTATTGATTTAATAATTTATGTGTATATATTTCGATATGTATATTCTAGTATTGTATTCTTTGTGTTATTCTATCTTCTTGGGTATTCATAATTTGATACGAATACGGGTATGTATATATGGTAGAGTGTATTCCGTATTTATACGGAAAACATTCTATAAAGTGGATACCTCATTTTAGTTTATCCATTTATTGATTTAAATGGAAAATGAGGTGTAAAGGTAGTGAGGTGAGAATGGTGAGAACCCTACTTGAATAGTCTTGACAAATGAATTTTATATTCATTTGTGCAAACTATTCAAGTATGGTTGCTATATTTTATTGCAAAAACCATTTATACAAAACCGTGCTTCATTTTTTCTCTCACTTGATGAAAAATCATTTTCACCATTTGCTTCTCTCTCCTCACTAACCTTTCTTGGGCTCATCCTCCTCCTTCTTCATCTTCCTTCCTACCATCTTATCAGTTGAGAATCAAGGATGGAAGAGAGATAGAAATAGACTAGAACAACTCACTACATTACTAGACACTCTAGATTATCAACCTAGAGCCTTTAGTTGCTCCACTAGATTTTTAGTGTGGAGCTAAAGCCATGAGCCACATCCCTCGGGTGGATCATCTTCGACGGAGCAAGACCGACAGTCAAGCTCGATTATGGAGATCTCATGGAGCTAAGAAAAAGGGTAGAAGATCGAAGGACATGAATCTTTTGGTATAACACTTCTATCATAGTAGTTAACCTCTTTGTGTTTTGTCTAGTTTAAGTATTTGGTTTCGATTCAATGGTTTGAAGTTTCTAGTGCCTCTAGAATTTTTGTTTTTCGTTCCGCATTGGCCGCGGTTGTGGCGGCAAGGGCGCTAGGAACCCTAACAGAGAGAATCCAAAAGCCAAGATTTTACACAAGAGCCCCCACGTGATATGCATATGGCGCCTCTGGTTGGGGGCATTTATTCCCTCCAAAATAATAATAAACAATAATACATGGGACTTAAGTCCATGAGCCAGAAAGATGGGCGCTGCTAAAAAGAACGAGCCAATGATTTCTGGTGCTGTGTCAATCTTTGAGCCCTCGCTTCTTTGATAGTTTAAACTATATTTGGAAAAATATTTTTCTTATCTTTCTCAAACAGAAAGCATAAATCTGGTTAACCAGAAAATCTCCAAATAAAAGATTTAAAATATATATCTTAAGCTATTTTAAATATTTGCTATCTTTCTAAAACAGAAAGATAATTTTGTTAACAAGAGATAAAATCTTTTATATTTTTCTAAAGAAAGAAAAATATAAATCTTGTTAATAAGGACCCTCAGATCTATACTCCAACATTACTTAAGCACCCGGGCTAATATTAGCTCTTTTCATATTTTCTTTTAAAACAAAAGAATCAATTGAATATCTTATTTAAATAAGAAAGATATTAATCATATCTACAGATAACTCTTGGATTTATAATACAACGGTGCTTAAGCACACGGGCTTGATCTTAAAATCATTTAGAGAAATCTCAAAGAGAGACTGTCTCTACTCACCTAAAAATATTCACACCCTATATATAAGGATCTTAGAGGTCAAGAAACTGATATATAATACCTCCCCCTTTTATAAGCTTGATCAAGAATTTAAGTTCTCTGCAATCACAGCTCGTCTTCTTTCTCACCACTATCAATCAAGATGAGAAAAAGAGAATGATCTCCATGATGTAATAGGCTTAGCCTCATCCATGAAAAGGTTAACCTTCATCTTCAGAACTTAAGTTCTTTCCGATGATCTTAGGATCTCTATATCAAAATTCGCCTCGAGAAAACTTAAGTTTTCATCAGAAAGATTTCTTTGATCTTAAGATCTAGGGTTTGAGAGAAGAACCGAACCCCTGCATAAAAATATAATGACGATGGACGAGGAAATTTAAATTTCTAAAGAACAGATCATTTGATCTATATATATATATATATATATATATATATATATATATATATATAAAATACTCCAGATCATAAAAGTTGCGATCTTGATGTCGTTAATGGCCAAAATAGCCATTAACAAAAGCTTAAGCTTCATGAAACTTATGTTTCAAAAGGACAGAGATTAATCTCTATGAAAAACCCTAAGCCACCATGGGCTAGAGCCATATGCGCCAATAGGCATGCGTCACATAGAAATGCACCAATATGAAGGCCATGCACCAATATAAAGGCCATGTGCAAACAAAGGTTATACGCCAATAAAGATATAAGCCAATATGGGCATACGCGCCAGAGACCAAAAGTCGAAGGTATGCGCCATAACCCATGAGCGTTAATATTTAACGCGCCAGAGATAAAAAAAAGTCATATCCATATGCCAATACCCATTGTATGTGTGGCATGCGCAACAACCCTAATGCGCCAATGATTTAATATGCCACAGACCCATACACTTTTGTCGGTATAACATGTGGCATGCACCAGAACTTCTAGACGCTAGTATATATGTTCCAAAGCCAATTCTTAGTCCAAATTGAATAAGTGCTATAAAACTTAAGCTTCCATGATATTCCTTGAACCCATTTGCTCATATATTTTAAGTTGACCTTAATCTAAAACAAGATTAACAACCCTTAAACATATTTCCTAAGTCTATATTAGTCTTATATAAGACTAATGGTCCTTAGACAAATACTTTGAACTGATGAAACATATGACCTAGGTTCACTCCAAATATATTATATATGGATTTGGACTAATCCACGTCCTACGGGAGACGATATATATTAGTCTCCGTATACAATCCAAGGGAAAACCAAAATAAACAAACAATAACACGACACATGAAGATTTCTGGAGTAGAGAAAGTTTTTATCGTTTGGCGATAATGTAATTAACTGCTGGGGCTTGCCTCTGCAGGAAAAAGCGTCCCCACAATAAAAAAAAAACCACTCATCATTGAGGGGGAATCTGATAAGTCTGCTATAGCGGTTGCATCCATCCAAACCTCCGATATACGGTTCCATAAATCAATTTGGTATCTTCGGAGAGGTGGATGGATATGTTCCATATAGAATTTGCCCCTAGATTCAGGCTGGACGCGCTCCCTGTGCCTCGGTCCGGTTTCCGACGGTAAACAAAGACCTATAAAGCTAGACTTGTTGCAAAAGGTTTTCGTCAAAGAGCAGGTATAGACTATAACGAAACCTTTCTCTAGTGGCTATGCTGAAATCCTTTCAGATCCTACTTGCCATTGTTGCCTTCCATGACTATGAATCTGGCAGATGGACGTAAATACCGCTTTTCTAAACAGCACTTTAGAAAAGTGTGTCTATATGGATCATCCAGAGGGCTTCGTAGACAGTGGGAGCAGGGGGAAGGTGTGAAGGTTGTTTAAATCCATTTATAAATTACAGCAAGTATCGTGGAGTTGAAACATCTATTTTGATGAGGCAATCAAAGAATTTGATTTCATCAAGAACACAGATGAGCCGTGTATTTACAAGAAAATTGTAGGGAGAACTGTCGTATTCGTAATGTTATACGTTGATGACATTCTCTTAATAGGAAATGATATTCCTATGCTACAGTCGTTCAAGTTGTTCTGGTCACAGAAGTTCTCCATGAAGAACCTGGATGATACCTCCTACATTCTGGGGATTAAGGTCTATCATGATAGATCTAAGAGAATGTTGGGACTTTCACAGTACAGGTACATTGACACCATACTAAAGCGATTTAGTATGGAAGATTCCAAGCACGGTAATTTACCCGCTTGTCATGAAATCACCCTCTCCAAAGTGATATCTCCAAAACTGATGAGGAGATGGCTCGCATGGCTACTATACCCTATGATTCGGCAATAGGCTTTATAATGTATGTGATATTATGTACTTGATTGATTTGAAAAAGTGTATCTTTATGTTTCCTAAATACCGCAATCAATAACGGTGTCGCAATAGCTAGCCGATAGTGAGTACGGGTCGTCCACAAGAAAATGGTGAACTACTTATCTTATTTTAGACGAGTTAATAGAGAAATGTGGGATTTTTATCGTTTTATACTAGAAAATTTTGAAAATTTTAATAGAGATGGGCTTATAAGATTTATAGAATTTAGTAGTTAATGGATGGAGTTTTTTAAAAATAATTTTTTTTATCTTTTAATTATTTAATACTAGAGAAATAGCGATGAATGTAGATTAGGCTTCTTGAAGGGATTAGGGTTTCCCTCTACTGACCCTTGTCCTTCCATTGCTCCCTATTTATTTCAAGCCCTCAACAAAACAAGTATTATCGAATCTCAAATCGTGGTCGTGGCTATCATGAATTGATAACATGCCTGATAAGAGGGTTAAGATTTATTTTGCTAAAGTTTATAAAAATTAAAACTTTAAAAAGAAGTTAAGAGATTTTATTCATCCATTATACTGCCCTGTCCTACAAACCCTAACAACCAAGAATTTACTCGCTCATTGGGAAAAACTAAGTAAAAGAAATGTGGAAGAATACGGAACCCATAAGAAATAACAAAAAGTAAAAGTGCGGAAAGTAAATGCAGAAAATAAATGAGGAAAGTAATGAGACAAAATTAAGAAAAAAACTATCTTTTATTGAATTAACAATTGCATTACAGAAGTTGATCGCTGAAAAACTAAACTACAAACCCTAGTTTTCTCGAGAGATGTAGATTGCTTGATTGGTAGATCAGTGGATAGATAAATAACCCTAATTGCTTTCAGTCATTTTTATAGGCTCTGGAACTTGAAAACCTAGACATCTTCTTGAAGTATGTAAAAATACGATCAAACCCCTGAAAATTCACATCCAACGGCCCTTACTTGACCGCGGAACCGTCGCCATATACCTCATTCCACCGCAGTTCTGCCGCCCTTTGGTGTGATCTCGTCCCCGGATTTCTTGTATTATCTTCTCGTGATGTTAGGAGATTTTTCTGATAAAAATATTTTGAAAATATCTCTTTCTCTCTGCAGTTGAGAGATTCTTCAATTTGCTCCTAACATTCGACAAATTTGGTTTGCTAATTCGATTTGATTTGATCTCCTCAATTCTCTTTGCAGTCTTGAACTGATTTATTATTTTAAACCTGCACAATATCTCAAATCAAATTATTAGTAGCATTTGTCTTATTTGAGATAATATTCTAACCAATTATATGATATGATATCTTAATAATATTGGTTAAGAATATTTGATATGACATGATATGCATATTAAGAATCTCATGGATATTTTATTTAAATATGATATGCATATATTCCCCCAATTATATTAATTATATATCAAGAAACATATGAAAAAATATTTTTACAAATAAACCTACATATGTTCTTAAATTATAAATAACACATTTTAGTAATTAATAATAAGAAGAAAAATGACCGTACAAATGTGCAATAAATATGAATGATCAAATACCCCCAAACATATCTTTGATCGTCCTGAGAAAACTATTTATTTTAAAAAGAAAAAGAAAAATTTAGCACACTTTCGTAGGCAACACGATTGCACTTAGCTCGTGCAACAAGCCTTTAAACCTCTAAGTGTCCCTAGTAGGAGGAGCGTTGACTCCTGAAGGTTTTCAGCGGATTACACCCACAAAATCCCAAAAATTTAGAAAATAAAGGAAAGAAAACGAAAATTACATGCATAAATAAGAACATATAAAAGAAAAACTTGAAAATAAGAGTTTCAAACTATACTAGCTTTTTAGTTGTTATGAGCCATATCTTACAGGTCTCGAAAAGATGTCGGAAATCACATCCTCCCTCAATAAAGTATCGTCTTTAGTCTTCCCCCTACCTTTCTTCCAAACATCGATCATATACCTCTACGTGTGTGTAAAAGTCATCTCTACACTTGGAGAATTCAATTCAGGCTATCATACCCTTTTTCAATATTCCTTAGTAATTTTTTAGTCGGTGATATTTTAAATGGATTTGTTCACGCATTTTTCATACGACCGTTAATACTTCTTGAGGGACTAACCAACCGATTACCGAATGTGCTCACTTATTAAAACGCACTTAGCAATATCCTAATCTTGCAACACCTAAGTCTTAGCAGTGACCCACAAACCAGATGGTCTATGGCACTAGGTGATAAGTCACCCTCGCTGTATTTTTTTATATGTTGCCTTAAATAATTACAAAATCAGTGTTCATTTTCTTTTAAATTTCATTTTATGTGTCATTGATAATTTGTTGATTTTTTTCATACTAAGATTTTCGGGCAAGAGTATTTCAAGGTATCCTCTACTATCACATATTTCAAGAAGTGTGTAAGTGCGTGTAGTAAGGTATCAACATTCAGAAGTTTGGACTCAAGAATATGAACTATTTTTCAGACTTATTTCTATCCGCGGATTAGTAATTTCTGAAAGTGTTTGTTACCACTACCACTAGATTTTTGTAGCATCAAGCATGCCATTTTAAAATTTTTGGGGTGCTAATTAACACTTAACAAGATTTTTAGCTAGATGATTAGGGTTTAACAAAGATATCAACTAAATTATGAGAAGAGAAGATGGCTACAACCTTTGTAGACCGTGTCCTTCTCTTCAAATGTTCTGGGTTGTAGTCCATGCGACTCCACTAGGCTCCTCTTGAAGCTTGGATCGAGCTTTCTCCGATGATCTTCGTGTCGAAGATGATCCACCCGAAGTCCCTCTAGTTCAAGTTATCTCTTCACTAAACTATCTTTAGTGAAGACAACACACCACACCAAAATGCTAATCTAATGTGGGATGGTGAAGTAGGGGTTTTGTTTGCTCACTAGGGTTCTCACAAGCTCAATAATTCACATCACATGTGAGGATTTGAGCTTGGAGGTGGAGGTGAAGAAAAGGTAGAGAGCAAGAGAGGAAGAGCTAAAAATATAGCTAAGGCAAAATGAACTCTCCAAGTAAGTATAAAGAACACACTCTTGCTCACTTATTGAAGCATGGTTGAATTTTGAATAAATTTATTTAACCATATTTCAATAGTATTGCAAGACTAATAAACAATAGAAAATCACATGCCTTGCCCATTCCACAAATATCTCCACCATTTACACCTCATATTCTATTTTTCATAAAAATAAAAAATACATGCCATACTTCATATAATATATATATATATACATATATCAAAATATATATATATATATTAATATATATTAAGAAACATAATTAGTGAGCTAATAATATTAGTTAACATATAATTATATCAAATATAAATATATATATCAAATTATTAAATCAACACTTGATTTAATTATCCGGTTATATCACATATAACTGACTAATATTATTTATCTGTATATCACATTATCAAATTAACACTTGATTCGATAATCCGGTTATATCACATATAACCTAACTGATAACAAATAACCGCCAGATTAGAATACGGTATCACATACTCGTATTTAATCTGGCCCCCTGCACATATCAACATATATGCCATACTTCTTTTCGCTTGAACCAGGAAACTTCTATGTGGAACTCTAAAGACTCGTTAATACGCCAGCAGTAGATAATGTCACATCAGTCACCCACAAGCCGTCAGCGGTACTAGCTGGACGTAACAGCTACCCAGGTATTGAGCGATTAGAAGATCAACAAGGAAGCTTGTCCAATATCCCATGAAGCCTATAAGTAACACTACCGTACAGTCTGGTCTCTTCGCCTGATATGTCGCATATCGAGTCTAGAGGTGGTAACGTTAGACCCCAGTAACTTGATAAGTCATGCCGAGGTATGGCTCATAACAGTTCGAGAAACTGCTAATAACACTTACCAGTAAATCTCAACAGCATCCCTGACCAAGGACTTCCTGTTATAGCCAATCGAGCATAGCGCAACATCAACTCCCAATACCGGAAGAGAAGAAACCCCTCCTATCGCTCATTGCCTCCATGTGACTCGGGACTGTACCCAAAATCTACCTGTTAGCACGACTCCTTTAAGTCGTGGTAGGGAGGAAATCAAAGCACAGTAGAATCCACACAAGACTCTATGACGATCTCGGGTCTACAGACTAACCTGTACCAGTGTCACCAAAGAACTGCTATCTGACGATAGGTATAGTACCAACTAGGAGTTCTCGGCGAGTCCTGTTCGGTGTACCCATTCTCTAATGAGCACCTATGTACAATCTTTGATGTCACACACCAATGGCTATGGGATCAACCATCACCCCATACAGGGTCAAGAAACGTACACACTAGTCTACTCTGGAATATCGATGCCCTATCTCGATATCCCCTCGACTAGGAACCGTTAAAGGATGTACTTATGGACCACCCTGGCCCTACTAGTATGATCTGCGTCATAGTCCTGATAGTCAAGTACATATCCTAAGGGCTTTATCAACATGTAACAGAGAGACAGTATAATAATACTATGTGTACATGTTAAGATAAAGAGCAAACAGATAGCATACTATCATGTCGAGCAAGAAAGTCCTCTATATATATGTCCAAGCATCCACTATAATATACAATAATGTACAATAATAGCCTCTAGGGCATACATATTCCTAACAATCTCCCACTTGCACTAAGGCCAGATTTTGTAGTATCTCATACCCAATATCCCAAAAAGTCTCTCAAACTGCGTCTAGGGGAGGGCCTTCGTGAGTGGATCCGTTACGTTGTCCTTCATGTCAACTCTCCCGACCTCGATCTCCCGGCGATCTACTATCTTCCTGATCAGGTGATACCGCCTAAGAATATGTCTGGATCGCTGATGGGACTGGGGTTCCTTGGCCAAAGCCACAACTCCATTGTTATCATAATACACAAGTATTGGATGCTCAATAGAAGGAACCACACCAAGTTCAGCTTTGAATCTCTTGATCCAGACAGCCTCTTTGGCAGCATCGTTGGCAGCGATGTATTCAGCCTTCATCATCGAGTCTGCTACGGTATCTTACTTTGGACTCTTCCAACATACCTCCCCTCCATTGAGGTTAAAGACAAAAACCGAGACCGACTTACTGTCGTCCTTATCACTCTGGAAGCTCGAATCGGTAAAGGACTCCACTTGGAGTTCACCGTTACCATACACCAAGAATATTTCTTTAGTCCTTCTCAAGCACTTAAGAATGTTCTTCACAGCTGTCCAGTATTTCTCCCCAGGATTTGATTGATACCTGCTCACTACACCTAGTGAGTAAGTTACATCCGGTCTGGTATATAACATCGCATACATGATTGACCCGACTGCCGAAGCATAGGGTATCCCTTGCATGCGAGCCCTCTCCAGATCAGTCTTGGGAGACATCTCTTCGAAGAGAGTGATTCCTGAGCAAGCGGGTAAATTACCTCGCTTGGAATCTTCCATACTAAACCTCTTTAGTATGGTGTCTATGTACCTGGATTATGACAATCCCAACATCTGTTTAGATCTATCTCTATAGATCTTTATCCCAAGGATGTAATAGGCATCACCTAGATCTTTCATGGAGAACTTATGTGATAAGAAGAGCTCGACCGAATGTAGCATAGGAACATCGTTTCCTATCAAGAGTATGTCATCCATGTATAATACGAGGAAGACAACCTTACTCTCTACAACCTTCATATATATAAAAGGTTCATCTACATTTTTGATGAACTCAAACTCTTTGATAGCTTCATCAAAATAGATGTTCCAACTCCGCGATGCCTGCGTTAATCCGTAGATGGATTTAAACAGCTTGCACACCTTTACGATGCTCCCACTGTCTACGAGGCCCTCTAGCTGTGTCGTGTACACTCTCTCTTCTAAATCACCATTTAGAAAAGCATTCTTGACGTCCATCTGCCAGATTTCGTAGTCATGGTATGCAGCAATGGAAAGTAAGATCCTGATGGACTTAAGCGTAGTGACAGGAGAAAAAGTTTCATCATAGTCGACACCTGGTCGTTGACGAAAACCATTAGCAATAAGTCTAGCTTTGAAAGTCTCAACTTTTCAATCTACACCATGTTTCTTCTTAAAGATCCACTTGCTACCGATGAGTTTTACCCCTTCAGGAGCAACTTCCAAAGTCCATACTTTGTTGGTGTACATGAATTCCATCTCAGATCGCATAGCATCCAGCCATTTCACAAAGTCTCCACTCATAATGGCCTACTCAAAACTAGTTGGGTCATCATCTTCCATGATGCAATCCTCGCTCTCACCGTCTACGATAAAATCGTAGTATCTCTCAAGTGGATGAGGAACCCTACTAAATCTGCAGAGTGGCTGGGGTTCGTTGGGGACTATTGGATCCTCCGGTTCCACCAAATCATCAGTTGTAGCTAGTGTTGCTGGAACTTCTTCCAGTTCTACCTCATTACCACTAATTTCTTTCACAAGAAATTCCTTTTCTAAAACGGTGGCATGTTGAGAAAAAAAACACCTTTTTTTCCTCAGTGTGGTAGAAAATATATCTATATGAATCCTTTGGATATCCCACAAACTTGCACAAAATAGACCTCTCCTCAAGCTTGTCCGGATTTTGCTTTTTAACATAGGTCGGACAACCCCATATCTTAACTCGTTTAAGAGATGGTCTCTTCCCATTCCATATCTCATATGGAATGGTAGGCACAGATTTGGTCAGAACCCTATTAAATAGATATGCGGCTGTCTCAAGCGCATAACTCCAAAAGGAAATAGGTAACTCAGCAGTACTAATCATATAGTGCACCATATCTAATAGGGTGCGATTTCTCCGCTCCGATACACCGTTGTAATGTGGTGTATACGGAGGAGTAAGATGAGAGAGAATCCTATTTCTTTTAGATAATCACGGAATTCCGTGCTCAAGTATTCTTCTCCCCGATCAGATCGAAAGATTTTAATACTCTTACCCGTTTGATTTCTCTACTTCGTACTTATATTCCTTGAATTTCTCAAAAGCTTCAGACTTGTGTTTCAACAAGAACACATGTCCGAATCTTGAGATATCATTGGTGAATATAATAAAGTATGAGAAACCATTCCTAACATGTGTAGACATAGGATTGCATACATCATTATGTATCAGTCCCAAGAGTTCAGTAGCTCTTTCTCCGTGTTCAATAAACGGAGTTTTGGTCATTTTACCTTTGAGACATGACTCGCAAGTGTCATAAGATATAAATTCGAACTGAATCAAATATCCATCTTTATGAAACTTAGCTAGTCTTGTTGCATTGATATGACCTGGTCTACAGTGCCATAAGAGGCCTTCGTTCATTTCTGAACTTTTCCTCTTGTGCGTGTTCTGTACGCTTAGAACTGTGGTTTGATTCAGAACGTTTATACCGTTACATAACGTACCAAACCCAATCAACACTTAATTTTGGAAAATGTTCATAACATTATCCTCTAATGTGAAATTATATCCTTCTTTAGATAGCAAAGAAACCGATATAATATTACACATCATTTTTGGTACGTAATAACAGTAGTTCAGAATCAATATATTACCGGTTGGTAATACAAGGTGATATTCGCCAACTGCCTTAGCTGCAATAATTGCACAATTTCCTACTGTTAGAGATTTATCACCATTTCCTAATTCTCTACCTCTCTTTAGCCCATATAACAAATTACATACGTGGGATCCTGATCTGGTATCTAATACCCAGGACGTAGAGCAAACTGAGAAACAGTTCTCGGTAACGAAAACACCCGAAGACGATGCATTAACATTCTTTTTCTTCGTTCGGGTGGAGTGGGAATCCTGATATTCCCCTATTCTTACTGAACCAACATTCCCTAGCTCAGTATAATAAGAGGGTTTAGTCAATACATCCATATTATTTTCTTGATTAAGGCGTGTCATTGGTCGCTGCCTGGAGAGAGAGAGAGAGAAGGAAACGCATTAGCGTGTGCTCTTTGCATGATTAGATTGGTTTTTATCTTTTATCTAATCAGGATAGCTCCCACTGTTTTTATCAAATCTTCCTTCAAACCATAAAAGGTAAGATTAGCTGGGATTAATTACATTCTACAAGTTCGCTAACCGGTCAGCCAGGCCAGTGTCGGTACTCCGAAGGAGGTTTCCCGTGCTTTCACATGGACCTAATTAAAATAAACCTCGTTTCCCTAAAGGCATAACCCCGTTGACACCTTTCTAGACACCTACTGGATTAACTAATTGTAAAGTGCAAAACTCTTCTAGGAGTAACTCTTCCTCACAGTGGGTATCGGGATCCAACTATCATATAGAAAGCCACCTACCGGATTAACTAATTGTAAAGTGAAAAAATCTTCTAGGAGTAACTCTTACTCGCAGTGGGTATCGAGATCCAACTATCATATAGAAGGTATGCAATCTCATTGCAAATTTCAGCGCTTGAAATTCCCAATATCTCTTTTTACCCCTAGCAACTAATAACCTTGGCTATGGTCAACAAATCATAAGCGCTAGCCAAGTTCGACCCGTCATTTCTTGATTGAATTAAACCCACCCGCACGACCTTTGACGCGGGCCAACAAAATCGCACAACTACCTAATCCAACCGCATCATATGCTTGCAGATAAGAACTAACCAGCTGCCGCACATTGTGCCTTGGTTATGGTCAAAAACGCAGCACGAATACTAAATAATACTTATCTGAAATGACGGAGGGCTACGACTGGTTTTGAAGAAAACTTTTAACGTAATGAACTTGATATCGTTGTAGAATTTAGTGTTTTGAAAAGGAGTGTCTTTTGTAGCTTATGCTAGTTTCGCTAAAGAGATCACTCCTGGTGAAGGGATCTCGGCTCTTTCCTCATCGAATGAGGTATATTCATCAAGGAATACCACTATGCAAAGCAAGAACTAGAGAAGCTATAAAAAAAACCGAGTAGGTTATAGCATTTTCTAGTTTCGCTAAAGATGTCACTCCCAGTGAAGGGACCTCGGCTCTTTCCTCATCGAATGAGGTGCTGGATATTCATCAAGGAATAGCACTATGCAAAGCAAGAACTAGAGCTGCCATTTTTGAAAATTTTGATTCTACAACATTTTTAGGTTTCTTTTCTTTTCATTAATCTCATTAATAAATTCCCATCATTTAATGTTTCCCTAAACATCACAGAAAAATGAAACGAAAATAGAACGTACTCTTATGTCGTTCGCATTTGCCACGGGGCCCGTCATGCACCGTTAAGTTACTTAACTAACGGCAGAGCGGGGGCTGGACTAGCGCGGGTGCAAAACATAAGCAACGTTTATTATATATCATATATATAATATAACATTCGTCTCACACGGTTATATGATCACATCACAGAACTAAGCAGCAGAAGATAACCTATGAAATATTGAATATACTAGGAGGTCCGTGTTTTAAATTCAGCCTGTAATGAAAAACACGGATTCCACGGTCATGCTGAATAGCCAATCCCACATTCTTAGACCCCTACGAGAGCGGCAAGTAACCCTGCCAATTCTAGAGTTAGGAGACCCGGTCTCGACTCCTCGAGATGGCCTCCCACTGGACTCTAGAACCCGGTCACTTATGCTTCCCGCCTTGAGTCTATCCTAATGAGGAAAAGTAAATAATATACATCAATGGTGACATCATCCTCAACCCGGAAGTGCCCTAATAAAAGAATATTACATACAAATTTTACATGAATGAATATTGAAAAACTCTCATCTCACATAAACCCCCCCTGGCTATTCAATCACGACGATCCAATAAAACATATCAGCAACAGATAATATCACATATCATCAACGTAAGTAAATACGCATATCCCGAATTCCATTGACATATAGCAACGAGATTTGGGATACTCCGCATAATACACTTACGGTCGCAGAAAAGAAGTGAAAAACTGCAATAATTAGAATTCGCATTTCCTTAGACATCATAAACCCGGAATATCTCATATTCCGGATTGCATGCCTAACCCTATAAACCTTGCATTTTAGTCTCATATCAAAAACTCTTTTCAATAATTTAGTCGGGTAATTCAACAAAATTCCCGACTACCCGATCGAATACTCGTCGGAAACTTTAGTAGATGGATGCACCCCCGATGTCGTCGACCAAGTGCACTTAGGCGGAACACTGTGGCCACGAGCATCTAAGTGGATGCTTTTGGCAATGGGGTTCTCTTAAAGTCACTTGGTCGGAGCTATGGGGTGTGGCTATCTAGTACCGTTATTCGGCGAGTATTCACGTACGATACGCGATTTCAACGGAGTTTCGATTCAAATCGAAACTTCGTGGAAATCGATCAATAGAGACTAACATGCTAGATTTATAAGCAAACTAGTTTTCACAAAACTAATTTAATGTGTATCCTAACTACTGCATCCATATAAAATTTAAACCCGAAACGATGTAATAATTACGACTACGAAACACTCCGTATTATCCCCTTAACAAAATCAACATCACATGAAATTTTGGACTAATCAAACATAACCAGAAACCCCAAAACCAAGTCTACAGAACACCAACCAAATTTGAGCCAAAACAAAGTATAAGGGGGCTGGCGACGCCGGCCAAAATCCCGATCTCGCCGAGTCAAAAAAGGAATTTTGGTCTCGAATTTGTATGGTGTTCTAGTTACATCAAATGCAACATTATGCAGTTGTTTAAATAATTTTCAGAGATCATTTTTAAAAAGACAGAATAGTTTGGGTTTCAGAGTCGTTTCGATTTCGCAATTCTAATTACATCGTCTGATCTTCTAGCTTAGGCTCTGATACCATGAAAGTGTTTGTTACCACCACCACTGGGTTTTTTTAGCATCAAGCATGCCATTTAAAAAATTTTGGGGTGCTAATAAACACTTAACAAGATCTTTAGCTAGATGATTAGGGATTAATAAAGATATCAACTAAACTATGAGAAGAGAAGATGACTACAACCTTTGTAGTCCGTGTCCTTCTCTTCAAATTCTCCAGGTTGTAGTCTACGCGACTCCACTAGGCTCCTTTTGAAGCTTGGATCGAGCTTTCTCCGATGACCTTCCTGCCGAAGATGATCCACCCAAAATCCCTCTAACTCAAGCTACCTCTTCACTAAACTATCTTTAGTGAAAGCAACACACCAAACCAAAGTGCTAATCTAATGTGGGATGGGGAGGTAAGGGTTTTGTTTGCTCACTAGGGTTCTCACAAGCTCAATAATTCATATCACATGTGAGGGTTTGAGCTTCGAGGTAGAGGTGAGGAAAAAGTAGACAGCAAGAGAGGAAAAGCTAAAAATATGGCTAAGGCAAAATGAACTATCCAAGTAAGTATGAAGAACACACTCTTGCTCACTTATTGAATCATGGTTGAATTTTGAATAAATTTATTCAACCATACTTCAATAGTGTTGCAAGAAAAATAAACAATAGAAAATCCCATGCCTTGCCCATTCTACAAATATCTCCACCATTTACACCTCATTTTCTATTTTTCACAAAAGTAGAAAATACATGCCATGCTTCATATGATATATATATATAGATAGATAGATCAAATATATATTAATATATAATATATATTAAGAAACATAATTAGTGAGCTAATAATATTAGTTAACATATTATTATATCAAATATAAATATATATCAAATTATTAAATCAACACTTGATTTAATAATCCGGTTATATCACATATAACCGACTAATATCATTTATCTGCAGATCATATTATCAAATCAACACTTGATTCGACAATCCGATTATATCACATATAACCTAACTGATAACAAATAACCGCCAGATTAGAATACGGTATCACATACTCGTATTTAATCTGGGCCCCCTGCATATATCAGTATATGTGCCCTACTTTGTTTCGCTTGAACCAGGAAACTTTTGTATGGGACTCTAAAGACTCGTCAATACGCCAGCAGTAGGTGATGATCACATCAGTCACCCACAAGCCGTCAGCGGTACTAACTGGACGTAACGGCTACCCGGGTATTGAGCGATTAGATGATCAATAAGGAAGCTTGTCCAAATTCCCAAGAAGCCTATAAGTAACACTACCGTATAATCCGGTCTCTTCATCTAATATGTGGCATATCGAGTCTAAGTGTAACAACTTCATTTTTAGTGTACATAAATTTGATTTAAATTTAAAGTATACTTTGAGTATTTAATGTTGCTGTTACCACTTTAAGTATTTATCTCACACCATAATTACAAGAAGGAGCTTGTAGCTCATTGGTAATACCTTGCATTGTTGAACCAAGCCATCAGAGTTCAAATCCAATGCCCTACATTATTTTTAATATTTATTTTGTTTTAAAATTTATAGAAGCCCAACAGTCCACACAAGATAACTCCCATTTTCCCACTACACCCACTAATGTAAAAGTACCAGAGGCCACACCTGACAACCCCCCACCCCCTGGCACCCCGACTCGGCCGGCGGACCGGCAGACTAGGGCCGGCGCCGCCGGCCGAACTAGGCCGGACGGCCGAGTCCCCAACACCAAAAATTTGTCTCTTGGGCTTCCCCACTCCCCTGCACACTCCAATTTATGAGATCGGTTCCAGAGAGCACATTAACACCCAATTACTCCAATTTTTAACGATTTTTACATATCTTTTTACATTTTTAATTAAAAACCCTACACCTACCCTAACCCTAGCTTAATCCTATAAATACACCCCTACCCCCTACCCTCTCATCCCAAAATTCTGAGCCAATTCTGTAACAACCCTAAATTTCATATACAAGTTTTTACAAAAAAATTTCAAAATTCCATAAAGGGTTATTTATTGCCTGAGCACAAGACTTAAGTAATTAATTAGCAATTTAATTACAAGAAGGAGCTTGTAGCTCATTGGTAATACCTTGCATTGCTGAACCAAGCCACCAGAGTTCAAATCCCCTGCCCCCGCATTATTTTTAATATTTATTTTGTTTAAATTTTTATAGAAGCCCAACAGTCCACCTGAGATAACTCCCAAAACTTGAACCGAACCAGAAAATCTAAATATACCAGTGCCTACAACTCGAGACTCCCCACCTACCCGACTCTGGCCGGCGCCGCCGGCCGGACGGCCGAGTCGTTAACTGAAAAGTTATGACTTTTCAGCTCCTTAACCCCCCTGCACACTCTAATTTATGGATCGGTTCCAGAGAGCTAATTATACCCCATTTACTACAATTTTTAATGAATTTCCTACATTTTTACAATTTTTATTTAAAAACTCTTCATCTACCCTAACCCTACCCTAACCCTATAAATATACCCCTACCCTCTACCCTCTCACCCTAAAATTCTGAGCCCACTCTCTCAAATTTCTAAGAAATCTTGTCCACTTTGAAAACGAGCTTGAGGCGAAGCTCCGACGAATTCCAAACGGAACTTCCGGTGATCGTTTTAGGAATTACCGGCGACGACGCAACACATCGGCGATCCCTATACTTCCCTCTCACTCTCTTGTGTGATCTAAAACCCGTAACTCCCAATTTCTACCTATCTCTTCTATCTAAAATACGGATTTACAAAACCCGACGGAATCGGAACAAATCCGATTTCCGATTCGGTTTCCTATAAAATTCCACTTCTCACTAATACAATCATACTTAAACTTTCTCATGTTGACTATTAAATACTAATCAAACAAATTGATCAAGTTTCATCACATGAAATGATAGCTATTTCAATTTATCGTATTTTTTTCATTTAAATACCACATTGTTTCAACATTACATTTAGCTCCATTAAACTTGCTATACCTTTAAAGTAGAGCACGAGGTAACGACCTACCTCCTCACACACTAATATACAGCCTAACACGATACCATCGAAAATTTAGAATACGAGAAAACAATATTTTCATTTAAATACCCTTGACTTAATAAAACCATTACTAAAAGATTTAGTATTGATACATTTTTTAAATAAATACCTCTTATTATGAAAATACGATAAGTTGTGGACATCAGTCGTTTATCTAAACCTGACTTTATGGTGTCTAGGCTAGGCAAGTGAGAAAGGTAACTTTAAAAGGCCCATCTCACGGTGATTCGTGAGCGGATCCCTCCTTTCTTCACTTGTACTTACCTGGCCACAATTAGCGGTGAAGAGGCGATTTGAAGGATCTCACAACTTTTCATTTGGACCAGTTAGGAATAGTCTAGTTGACTTAGGAGACCCTAAAACATAGAATACAGAAAATTGACAAATAAATATCGTTTACTTCATAAAACCGTTTTCTAAAAGATTTAGTATTTTACAATTTTTGCAAAGCGCCGCTACAACCCATTTTGGGGAACCCGTTCGGGGTGGTGCAGATTATCGCACATCCTCGGGCTTAGTAGTGCGAGATTCAGACCTCCGCAAGAAGCATTCGGTCTCGAAAGATTTAAAGTACGACATCTTAAGAAAATGAGATTTTTAGAATATAATAAATATATTAAAATTATTTTTGTATAAATATATGTATATTTATCATTAAAATATCAATTTTGTTATGATATAAATATTCCACCTTTTTCTAAAAATCACAAGAATCAATTTTACACTAAAATACCATGAATATTATAAATAACTACCTTTATTTATGAAACTAGGATATTTTCAATAGAAATATCACAATATAAAATCCACATTCATTACGACTCTAAAGACGAATAATAAATGCTTGGGGTATATTTTGAAAAGTATATAAAAGTATTTATACGTAAAACCCCCTCAAATTCTATAAATTACCCTCAGGACCCTAGTAAACATAGGTTTAAGCAGGACCAATCTCATGGGCCACCAACAAAACCTGTCACGCCCCGCTTCCCGGTGTACGGCGAAGGGGACACGACGAGGCCCGCTACGTATTTACTCTGAAGTAAATACGCTAAGCGTATCTAAGCAATATAAAAGTAAAATCACAAGAGACAAGATATATAAACTGAACAACAACTTTATTTATTCACATTCTTTCTGTACAATGCATGGAAAGTAAATACCACTGAAATAAAATCGATGCCTAAACAATGGCATAACAGGAATGTAAAGTACTGAAAGGAAATGTGTACAATGAAACTAAAGAGCTGGGTCTTCGGCAAACTGATCCAAGTCTTCTGCAGTTGGCTCGATCTCTGACGTATCCAGATCACCTGACGACATTCAAGAAGAAAAAAAGAGAATGTCGCCAGCGAACAGATCTCTCGGTAAGTCCCAAAGATAAGAGAAGAATAGAATAGACAAAGAGTAAGAGAGAGAGAGAGTAGCTTTTATAGTTGGATTATATTGTTATATTGTTGTATTTAGTGTTAACGCTGTTGTTTGTAGCTTGGTACAGAAGGATGCCAGTGTATACGAGAGGAGTCTCACTTTCCCCAGAGACTAAGGTATCAGGAACTCAAGGAACTGTTTATGCCACGGTACAACAGCAACTGGATTCATGTTAGGTGTCTTAATCTTACCGTCTCGTGCCACTTTTAACACATTTCGTACCAATCTACCCCTTAAACCCCGTAGTGTCTTATTTGTATTGTTTTGTACTATAAATTGTATTGAGTGTATAATTGAAAGACTGACCGAAACCATGATATCAGTAAACGGATGTAACCGTAGAATCATGTAAGTGGAATAACTAGAGAACCATGTAAATGGAATGTATATCCATGGTTCGGTTCGGTCGAGTTGTATAGATGGATGATTGGATTCATGGATTCATGTTAAATTGTAATATTAAAGATTATAGATTGTACTTGAATCATATTCAAATCAGATTATACAGAGACTCAAACTGAGTCAGACAATTAGCAAAGTAAATTGAAGTCCTGATTGTTTCTATTAATTTGTCTATCTTAGATAGGCAAGCACCCACTTCTCCGGCTCCCTGAGGCTCAAGACATTGGTCCCGCTTAAACCTATGTTTACTAGGGTCCTTAGGATAATTTATAGAACTTGAGGGGGGTTTATGTAAAAAATACTTTTATATACTTTTCAAAATACACCTCAAGTATTTATTATTCGTCTTTAAAGTTGTAATGAATGTGGATTTTATATTGTGATATTTCTAGTGAAAATATCCTAGTTTCATAAATAAAGGTATTTATTTGTAATATTCATGGTATTTTAGTGTAAAATTGATTCTTGTGATTTTTAGAAAAAGGTGGAATATTTATATCATAACAAAATAGATATTTTAATGATAAATATACATTTATTTATACAAAAATAATTTTAATATATTTATTATATTCTAAAAATCTCATTTTCTTAAGATGTCGTACTTTAAATCTTTCGAGACCGAATGCTTCTTGCGGAGGTCTGAATCTCGCACTACTAAGCCCGAGGATGTGCGATAATCCACACCATCCCGAACAGGTTCCCCAAAATGGGTTGTAGCGGCGCTTTGCAAAGATTGTAAAATACTAAATCCTTTAGAAAACGGTTTTATGAAGTAAATGGTATTTATTTGTCAATTTTCCGTATTCTATGTTTTAGGGTCTCCTAAGTCAACTAGATTATTCCTAACTGCTCCAAACGACAAGTTGTGAGATGCCTCAAATGGCCTCTTCACCGCCAATTGTGGTCAGGTAAGTACAAGTGAAGAAAGGAGGGATCCGTTCACGAATTATCGTGAGACGGGCCTTTTAAAGTTACCTTTCTTACTTGCCTAGCCTAGACACCACAAAGTCAGGTTTAGATAAACGACTGATGTCCACAACTTATCGTATTTTCATAATAAGAGGTATTTATTTAAAAAGTGTATCAATACTAAATCTTTTAGTAATGGTTTTATTAAGTCAAGGGTATTTAAATGAAAATATTATTTTCTCGTATTCTAAGTTTTCGATGGTATCGTGTTAGGTTGTATATGAGTGTGTGAGGAGGTAGGTCGTTACCTCGTGATCTACTTAAAGGTATAACAAGTTTAATGGTTTAAATGTAAAGTTGAAACAATGTGGTATTTAAGTGAAAAAATACGATAAATTGAAATAGCTATCATTTCATGTGATGAAACTTGATTAATTTGGTTGATTAGTGTTTAATAGAAATCATGAGGAAGTTTAAGTATGATTGTATTAGTGAGAAGTAGAATTTTATAGGAAACCGAATCGGAAATCGGATTTGTTCCGATTCCGTCGGGTTTAGTAAAACCGTATTTTTAGATAGAAGAGATAGGTAGAAATTGTGGCTTACGGGTTTTAGGTCACACAAGAGAGTGAAATAGAAGTAGAGGAAACGCCGATGTGTTGCGTCGTTGCCGGTAGTTCCTAAAACGATCGCCGGAAGTTCCATCGGGAATTCGTCGGAGCTTCGCCTCGAGCTCATTTTCAAAGTGCACAAGATTCTTGAAAATCTTTTAGAGAATTGGCTCAGAATTAGGGGTGAGAGGGTAGAGGGTAGGGGTGGTATTTATAGGGTTAGGCTAGGGTTAGGGTAGATGAAAGGTTAAAATGAAAAATGTGATAAAATGTATTTAAAATGTATTAAAAGTGGAGTAATTGGGGTTTTAAAAGAGTTCTGGAAATGGTCTGAGGCTAAAATTTTGCAGGTGCATAGGGAATGTGAAAAGACACAACTTTCATGTTGGGTCGTCGTCGGAATCGGCCGACTCGGCCGTGACTCGATCACAGGACTGAGTTGGCCGAGTCGAGGCCCATTTGGCCGATTCCCGGCCGAGTCAGGCGGTCGGGATCCCCCCCGACGGTTCATCTAACCACTAGCAATGTTATATTTTTGGGTGCAGTGGGGTTTTTGTGAGATATGCACATGTAAACCCTTGGTATTCTAAAGGTTTTAAAAAATCAATATTAAAAATAATGTGGGGTATGGGATTTGAACTCTGGTGGCTTGGTTTAGTAGTGCAAGGTATTACCAATGAGCTACAAGTTCCTTCTTATAATTATGATGTGAAATAAATATTTAAAGTGGTAACAGTAACATTAAATACTCCAAGTATACTTCAAATTTAAAGCAAATTTTTGTACACTAGTAAATTACAATTTTACAAAAACCTTCGCATTCTTTCATTCCTTCACACATTCTTTACATTTTTAAAACCCTTTCACCACCTTGTTATTTTTCACATACTGTCAGTACACCAGTCACCAAACTTTCTTTGAATCTGTTACACTTTTCTTTTATAAATTTCGAGGAGGGTAGAATGTAATAACCCTAAATTTCAAATACAAGTTTTTACAAAAAAATTCAAAAATTTATAAAGGGGTATTTATTGCCTGAGCACAAGACTTAAGTAATTCATTAGCAATTTAATTACAAGAAGGAGTTTTTAGCTCATTGGTAATACCTTGCATTGCTGAACCAAGCCACCAGAGTTCAAATCTCCTGCCCCACATTATTTTGAATATTTATTTTGTTTAAATTTTTATAGAAGCCCAACAGTCCACCTGAGATAACTCCCAAAACTTGAACTGAACCTGAAAATCTAAATATAACAGTGCCTACAACTCGAAACTCCCCACCTACCCGACCCCCGACTCGGGCCGGCGCCGCCAGCTGGACTCGGCCGGACGGCCGAGTCGTCAACTGAAAAGTTATGACTTTTCAGCTCCTTAACCCCCCCTGCACACTCCAATTTATAGATCGGTTCCAGAGAGCTAATTATACCAAATTTACTACAATTTTTAATGAATTTCCTACATTTTTACAATTTTTATTTAAAACCCCTTCATCTACCCTAACCCTATAAATACACCCCCTACCCTCTACCCTCTCACCCTAAAATTCTGAGCCCACTCTCTCAAATTTCCAAGAAATCTTGTGCACTTTGAAAACAAGCTCGAGGCAAAGCTCCGACGAATTCCCGGCGGAACTTCCGGTGATCGTTTTAGGAACTACCGGCGACGACGCAACACATCGGCGATCCCTCTACTTCTCTCTCACTCTCTTATGTGATCTAAAACCCGTAAGTCCCAATTTCTACCTATCTCTTCTGTCTAAAAATACGGATTTACAAAACCCGACGGAATCGGAACAAATCCGATTTCCGATTCGGTTTCCTATAAAATTCCACTTATCACTAATACAATCATACTTAAACTTCCTCATGTTGACTATTAAACACTAATCAAACAAATTGATCAAGTTTCATTACATGAAATGATAGCTATTTCAATTTATCGTATTTTTTTCACTTAAATACCACATTGTTTCAACATTACATTTAGCTCCATTAAACTTGCTATACCTTTAAAGTAGAGCACGAGGTAATGACCTACCTACTCACACACTCATATACAGCCTAACACGATACCATCGAAAACTTAGAATACGAGAAAACAATATTTTCATTTAAATACCCTTGACTTAATAAAACCATTACTAAAAGATTTAGTATTGATACACTTTTTAAATAAATACCTCTTATTATGAAAATACATCAATTTCAGCAAGCAGGAAGGGCGCGGAAGCTACCGTTTCACGAATGCAATGTAAGCAAGGTAGCTTGCTTACTCTCCGTCTAGCGTACGTTGGCGGCAAGGAAGGAGGCCTCCCTTGCCGCTACTACCAGCTCGAGGCCTGTTGTCCACGAAGGCTGATCTCTTGATAAGTTGTGGACATCAGTCGTTTATCTAAACCTGACTTTGTGGTGTCTAGGCTAGACACGTGAGAAAGGTAACTTTAAAAGGCCTGTTTCACGGTTATTCATGAGCGGAACCCTCCTTTCTTCACTTGTACTTATCTGACCACAATTGACGGTGAAGAGACGATTTGAGGCATCTCACAACTTATTGTTTGGACCAGTTAGGAATAGTCTAGTTGACTTAGGATACCCTAAAACATAGAATACGGAAAATTGACAAATAAATACCATTTACTTCATAAAACCGTTTTCTAAAGGATTTAATATTTTAAAATCTTTGCAAACCGCCTCTACAACCCATTTTGGGGAACCCGTTTGGGATTGTGTGGATTATCGTACATCCTCGGGCTTAGTAGTGCGAGATTCAGACCTCCGCAAAGAGCATTCGGTCTCGAAAGATTTAAAGTACGGCATCTTAAGAAAATGAGATTTTTAGAATATAATAAATATATTAAAATTATTTTTGTATAAATATATGTATATTTATCATTAAAATATCTATTTTTTTATGATATAAATATTTCACCTTTTTCTAAAAATCACAAGAATCAATTTTACACTAAAATACCATGAATATTACAAATAACTACATTTATTTATGAAACTAGGTTATTTTCACTATAAATATTATAATATAAAATCCACATTCACTACAACTCTAAAGACAAATAATAAATGCTTGGGGTATATTTTGAAAAGTATATAAAAGTAGTTTTACGTAAAAACCCCTCAAGTTCTATAAATTACCCTAAGGACGCTAGTAAACATAGGTTTAAGAGAGACCAATCTCTTGAGCCTCATGGAGCCGAAGAAGGGGTGCTTGCCTATCTAAGGTAGACAAATTAATAAAAACAATCAGGACTTCAATTTACTTTGCTAATTGTCTGACTCAGTTTGAGTCTCAATATAATCTGACTTGAATATGATTCAATTTACAATCTACAATCTACAATCTACAATATTACAATTCAACATGAATCCATCTATACAACTTGACCGAACCGAACCATGGATATACATTCCATTTACATGGTTCTCCAGGTTTCCATTTACATGATTCTACGGTTACATCCGTTTACTGATATCATGGTTTCGGTTAGTCTTTCAATTATACACTCAATACAATTTACAGTACAAAACAATACAAATAAGACGCTACGGGGTTTAGGGGATAGATTGGTACGGAAGGTGTTAAAAGTGCAACGAGACGGTAAGATTAAGACACCTAACATGAATCAAGTTGTTGTTGTACTGTTGCATAAACAGTTCCTTGAGTTCCTGATAGCTTAGTCTCCGGGGCAAGTGAGACTCCTCTCGTATACACTGGCATCCTTCTGTACCAAGCTACAAACAACAGTGTTAACACTAAATACAATAATATAACAATATAATCCAACTGTAAAAGCTACTCTCTCTCTCTTACTCTCTGTCTAATCTATTCTTCTCTTATCTTTGGGTATTCTATTCTTCTCTTATCTTTGGGACTTACCAAGCAATCTGTTCGTTGACGACATTCTCTTTCTTTCTTCTTGAATGTCGTCAGGTGATCTGGACACGTCAGAGATCGAGCCAACTGCAGAAGACTTGGATCAGTTTGCTGAAGACCCAGCTCTTTAGTTTCATTGTATGCATTTCCTTTCAGTACTTTACATTCCTGTTATGCCATTGTTTAGGCATCGATTTTATTTCAGTTGTATTTACTTTCCATGCATTGTACAGAAAGAATGTGAATAAATAAAGTTGTTGATCAGTTTATATGCCTTGTCTCTTGTGTAATTACTTTTATATTACTTAGCTATGCTTAGCGTATTTGCTTCTGAGTAAATACGTAGCGGACCAGTCGTGTCTCTTCGCCGTATACCGGGAAGCGGGGTGTGACAAACCCTATCAAATTTTCCAATAAACTTGTGTACTTTGAAAAGGAGCACGAGGCGAATCTCCGGCGATTTCCCGGCGGAACTTCCGGCGATCGTTCTAAGAACCCCGGCGATGAAGCAACACCCCGGCGATTCCTCTACTTCCCTCTCACTCTTCTTGTTTTATCAAACCCGTAAGTCATCATCCCTCTTCTCTATTCTTTTTCTAAAAATACGGAATTACAAAACCCGACGGAATCGGAACAAATCCGATTTCCGATTCGGTTTCCTATAAAATTCCACTTCTCACTAATACAATCATACTTAAACTTTCTCATGTTGACTATTAAACACTAATCAAACAAATTGATCAAGTTTCATTACATAAAATGATAGCTATTTCCATCCATCGTATTTTTCACTTAAATACCACATTGTTTCAATTATACATTTAACTTCATTATACCTTGTTATATCTTTAAGTAGATCACGAGGTAACGACCTATCTCCTCACACACTCATATGTAAACATAGTACAATAATCTTGGGAATTTAGAATACGGGAAACAAATATTTTCATTTAAATACCATTTACTTAATAAAACCATTTCTAAAAAAATTTAGTATTGATACATCTTTATAAATAAATACCACTTATTATGAAAATAGGATAAGGTTGTGGGCATCAGTCGTTTATCTAAACTTGACTTTGTGGTGTCTAAGTTAGACAAGTGAGAAAAATAACTTTAAAAGTCCCGTCTCACAGTGATTCATGAGCGGATCCCTCCTTTCTTCACTTGTACTTACCTGGCCACAATTGGCGGTGAAGAGGAGATTTGAGCTATCTCACAACTTATCGTTTTGGACCAGTTAAGAGCAATCTAATTGACTTAGGAGACCGTAGAACATAGAATACGGGAAAACGACACTTTTTCATTTAAATACTATAATTAATAAAACCGTTTTCCTTAATGATTAGTATTTATATAAATCTTTGCAAAGCGCCGCTACAACCCATTTGGGGAACCCGTTCGGGATGGTGCGGATTATCGCACATTCTCGGACTTAGTAGGGTGAGATTCAGACCTCCGTAAGGAGCATTTGGTCTCGAAAGATTTAAAATACATCTTAAGAAAACGAGAATTCTAGAATATTATAAATATATACAAAAATTATTTTCATATAAATATATGTATATGTAACATAAACATATCTATTTTTGAAGTATTATAAATATTCCACCTTTTCAACAATATCACAAGAATCAATTTTACACTAAAATACCATGAATTCCATACAAATCAATATTACAAATAAATACCTTTATTCTGAAATTAGGATATTTTCACTAGAAATATCACAATATAAAATCTACATTCATTACAACTCTAAAAACGATTAATAAATACTTGGGGTGAATTTTGAAAAGTTTATAAAAGTATTTTTACATAAAACCCCCTCAAGTTCTATAAATTACCCTAAGGACCTTATTTAATCTAGGTTTAAGCGGGACCAATCTCTTGAGCCTCAGGGAGCCGGAGAAGTGGGTGCTTGCCTATCTAAGGTAGACAAATTAATAAAAATAATCAGGACTTCAATTTACTTTGCTAAATTGTCTGACTCAGTTTGAGTCTTAGTATAATCTGACTTGAATATGATTCAAGTACAATCTACAATCTACAATCTACAGTCTGCAAACTACAATCTACAGTATTACAATTCCACATGAATCCATGAATCCAATTATCAATTTATACAACTTGACTGAACCGAACCATGGATATACATTCCATTTATATGATTCTACGGTTACATCCATTTACTGATATCATGGTTTCGACAAGTCATCCAATTATACAATATATATTACAAGACAATACAAATTGCAATACAATGCAAACAATACAACCAAGACATCGCGGGGTTTAAGGGGTAGATTGGTACGGAAGGTGTTAGAAGTGGCACGAGACTGTAAGACTTCATACACCTAACATGAATCCGGTTTCTGTTGTACCGTGGCATAAACGGTTCCTTGTACTATACTTGCCTCTAGTCTCTGGCATATAGAGACTCCTCTCGTATACACTGCCATTCTTCTGTACCAAGCTACAAACAACAGCATTAATACAACATTACAACAAGATAATACAACTTTAAAAGATACCTTCTTATTGTGCCTATTCTACTTTCCTCTTATCTGCGGGACTTACCGAGCGACCTGTTCGCTGACGACATTCTCTTTCTTTCTTCTTTGAATGTCGTCAGGTAGTTTGGACACGTCAGAGATCGAGCCTACTGCCGAAGACTTGGATCAGTTTGCTGAAGACCCAGCGCTTTAGTTTCATTATACACATTTCCTTTCAGTACTTTACATTCTTGTTATGCCATTGTTTTGGCATCGCTTTTATTTCAGTTGTATTTACTTTTCATGTATTGTATAAAAGAATATTAATAAATAAAGTTGCTGTTCAGTTTATATATCTTGTCTCTTATGTATTTACTTTTATTGCTTAGATACGCTTAGCGTATTTACTTCACAGTAAATACGTAGCGGACCAGTCTCGTCCACTTCGCCGTATACCAGGAAGCGGGTGATTATTGTCAAAATATGAGTTTACCGCAATCAGAAACGGCGTCGCTTTGCAGCTAGCCGGTGAGTACGGGTCGATCCACAGAGACGGGTAAATTCCTTTTATGTGTTTTAACGAGTTGATTCAATTTGTCGTTTTGGTTGGTTTATAACAATCTATGAAAACTAGATCTAATTAATCTAATTAAAAGTCTTGCTAGGGTTAGGCTTAGGGGAAGTTTTGGAGATTAACGTTTTTCATCACCGCTTTCAATACCTACTTTTTTAGATCTATTAGATGTTAAGTTAATTATCAATAAAGTGGATACGAATCTTTTGGGAAGATGTTTCTTCCTCTAGATTCGTATCCTTCCTTTGTTGATAATCACCCTAACCCCCACGGAAAACGCGCGCAACCGGCCCTTTATACTACGGTTCATCGTTACCTCGATGGGTAGGATGCCGCAGGGAGAGGTTGTGCTCGTATGCGTGGAGTTCTAATTCATTAGGTTAAAGTGGCATTGAAAGGGGTGAGAGATCTCATCTCTCAACCCTTTCCCTAAGGCTAACCCTAACAAGCGAGGAGACTACTCGCTCATTAGAGGATGAGAAAACATTATAATTAAAAGAACAGAAATAAAATACTTACTAGGTTGACGGCTCCCTCCAAACAAGAAGAACATATCTGAATTTTTCTCTCAGAAATTCTGAATTTTATTGATTGAAAAGAGGCATAGGGTTTTACAAATTTAGATTACAATTTATAAGTAAACAGGAGAATTAGGGTTTCAGAGTCTCGCACATGCGCAATTACTGATTTTCCCCCTAAGAATCCCAACATATGCACCGACACACCGACACAGAAGAATTCCACCGACATGCGCTCTATATGGCCGCGGAACCGCGGCGCCAGGCTGGGTTTGGCCGCGGTTCCGCGGCCAAACTAGGGAATTGGTCCCTGTGATTTTGGGGCTTGGTTCAGGGGTTCTTGGGCTCTGTATTTTTATATGTATTTTCTCTGTTGGGCTTCTGGGTCTTCTCCAGATCTTCAGTGAAAACTTGTTAGTGTCTTTTGACCGTTCACTTTAACATTTTGGACCTTGCACTGTTCTTCGTCTAGGCTTGACCAGGATCCGTCTAATTGTTGGTCAAAAGTCCATTTTTCTGTTGTTTTGTGTATTTTTCACTGTATTTGCTCCAGAAACCTGTATCCTGTAATATGCAACAAACGTGCGTCAAGAGTACCTGTTTATTTATAAAACGGATAAGAATAGGGGAATGAAAGATGCAATATTATGGTCTGAACAAATACCCCCAAACTTACCTTTTGCTCGTCCTCGAGCAAACTTATTATTATTCACTAATATCCTAACCGCACTTTCGCAGGGAAACGCGATTTCACTGAGCACATGCAACAAGCCGTTAAACCTCTAGGTGTCCCTAGTAGGAGGAGTGTTGTCTCCTGAGGGTTTTCAGCGGATTACACCCACAAAATCCTATCAACTCGGCCCATTGACTTTTGTTCTCCAATTAGGTTTTCTAACAAGGAATTCTATTATCTTTTGACTCGCAAATTGTCCACCCATATTCTTCACACTTCCTCATCATTTAACTTAAGATTATATATGTTATGTAGACCTACTTAGCTTTCGGCATTTCTTAAGTTTTCCTTCTAGGGTTCCATCTCCACTTAGGAATTTCTATCATCCCTACTAAAGATACAAGTTTTATTCTTCATTCCTTTCTCTCATCTAAACTCTAATCACATACCCCTACGTGTGTGTATAGATCACCCCTACACTTGGAAATTCAAATCAAGCAATCATACTCTCGTCCGTTATCCAAAGTACTAATTAGTTGGTGAATTTAATTGAATTTTTGCTCACACATCCTTCATGCGACTGTTAATACTTCTTGAGGTACCAACAACCGATTACAAGATGCGTTTGCACTTTAAAGCGTACTTCCTAGTCTTGCAACACCCAAGGCTTTAGCAGTGACTCCCAAACCAGTTGGTCTAAGGCACTAGGTGATAAGGCACCCTTGCTAAATATTTTTCTATTTTTTACAGCCTTAAGTAATCACAAAAACCAGTGTCCATTTTTTTTATTCACTTTTTTTTCATTTATTTTCATTGTACTAAGGACTTAGACAAGAGCATTTCAAGGTCTCTTCTACTATTCCAAGTTTCAAGGTGCGTGATTGTGCAAATTGTAGGGTATACATTTTCAGAATCTAGACTTAAGCTGGGAACTATTTTTCAAACTTATACTCTAATAAGAACATCAATACTCTTCCCTTGTTTCGACTTAGCCCAAGAAGTGAATCCAAAATTTGCCTATTTCTAAATAAACTACAAAGGCATATACTTTCTACCGTTAAACTTTAAGGACGGTTATCTTTAAGGTTTTTAATTTACTAAGTCTAAAATCCAGTTGTTCCTAACCAGTTAACCTATTTGTCAAACTCAAGTCAAATAAGCCAAAATTGAATACGATAATTTTTCAAATTTTTCAAATTTTTATGGGCTTTCAAATTAGTATGCAAATGCAAAAATATGTGCAAATGAATGCGAAGGAAGAAGAGGTACCGAGCATGCCCCCAAACTTGAACTTGACAGTGTCCTCACTGTCATGCTAAACCAAGAGGGTCAAAATACCGATACTCCCCTGTTTATTTATTTATAGTTTTTTTTTATTATTAAGAAAAACAAAAATATATACAAAAAGACCCTCCCCCAAACTTCATTTAAACTATGTTGGACATTACTGCCAAACTTTGCATCGGCCAAAAGTCAACACCAACCAGTTGAAAAATTTATCAGTAAAGAATATTGGTTGGTGGAAAAATAAGTTGTGGTGGTCCGCAAAGAATTGGGGAAGATAGAAGTAGTGGTATGGGAGGTGTGGAGGTAAATATACAGGTGATGGTGATGCATCGAAACGAGAATGTAAATGATCAGCAATCAGTGGAGTGTTGGCATTCTCGTACCTTATTAAAAGAAATGGGGGTATTTCAACTTCTAAGGGAGGAGGTTGACTCACCACAATACCCCCAAGATGTTCCTGTGGGTCCTCTAGTGACCTGGCATCATCCATCAATTGTGTATGATATTCAATTATGAGGGAACTGATCTCCTCGATGTCCGCCATAGTCCAACTGAAAACTTGCCGCCTATCTTGTAAGACTTTTAAAATAGCGTTCTCTTGCTCGAAAGCTAGAGAGGCTGATATGATAATGGGAAAAGTCTCATTCTCACCTATGTAAGCATATTTAAGGTGAGGCGGTAAGGACATTAGTTCGAGTTTCGGAGGCGAAAGAATCATTGCAGAATCTACCTCGAACTGAAAGGACTCCAACACAGGTTCGAAATCACTGCAAACAACCGATTCGGATGGCTCGACTGACTCATCCAAAAATTCAAACGACTCATATTCGGGTTGTGAGTCGTCATCATCCAAAAAAGTGAAGCATTCATAATCAACATCGGTTGTGTCAACGGTAGTAGGCTCAAGGAGGGACGCACTAGTGGCGTCAAAACTGTTTTCATCAAATAGAAATCTTTCAAGCTCGCAGTCCTCCTGCGTGATTTCGTGAATAGCAAACTTCTCGTGTACTAGTTTTAGGTACGGGGGGCAGACTTCCCATCTTATAAATATTACACTCACTAGACCTCTTTCCGAAAGATAGAGTCATGGAGCCATTGCGACAATTTATTACGGCATTGGAAGTGGCCAAAAATGGTCGACCAAGAATCACCGGAATTTGGTTTCTTGGGTTAGCAACAGCTTGTGTATCCATAACGATAAAATCAACGGGGAATATGAATTCCCCGGCTTTGATCAACACATCCTCTAGTTGACCCCTTGGATAGGTGATTGATCGATCAGCCATTTGGAGAGTGCAACGAGTGGGTTTCAACTCTCCAACCCCTAATTGTTCGTACACGGAGTAGGGAATCAGGTTAACACTAGACCCAAGATCTAAAAGTGCTCGATTAATTTTCTTATCCCCAATTGTGATTGAAATAGTAGGACAGCCGGGGTCCTTTCGTTTTTGGGGTAAGGTTTGATGGTGGTTAATAACATTGCTCACTGCACTAGCCACTAGCACTTTCTTGGGTACTTGAGATGCCTTTCTCTTCGAGGTGCACAAGCCCTTTAAGATTTTCGCGTATGGAGGGACTTGTTGGATAGCATCCAAGAGAGGTATATTTATGCTAACCTGCTTAAATATCTCCACAATTTTCTCCACTTGTGTATTTGGTTTATTAGGACTCAATCTGTTTGGGAATGGAGCGTTCTGAAAGTTTGTTGAGTCAAAAGTCTGTGGAGTAGAATGTGGAGTAGGAACGGATCCCAATGTGGATGTGTTCGTGTTGTGAGAAATGGGTCCGTTCGAGTCAGAAGAAGTAGAGCCGTGTGAAGGGTGGAGAATAGGCTCTAAAGAAAAAGGTGAAGAAGGAAGTGAAGAAAATGAAGAAGGGAAAGAAGAACCACCGGCGGGGATGTCATCACTAGTTCCCACATTATTTTGCAACTCTCTTCCGGATCTCAACGTGGTCACCGCATTTATATTGTGATTGTGATATGCGTTTTGTGTGTGACCGGGATTGGCCAATGGTTGAGATGGAAGCTTTCCCTTTTCTCTCTCGCTCAACGCAGCAGTTAATTGTGCAATTTGTGCCTCAATAGATTTGATACTTTGATCGTGTGAGGCATTGTTATTCATTAAAGATTGAACATAACTTTCAAATCTTGCTGCGGATTCTGTAGATTGCATCAGAAATGCATCTAGACTTTTTTCTAGCGAGATAACCTTATCATCATTTGGTTGACCAAAGTTGTTCATTTGATTTGTATAAGGTTGTTGTTGGAAAGGTTGCTGGTTTTGAGTTTGTGGAGGTGCTTGTTGTTGTTGTGGAGGAGGTCTTTGAAAATTATTATTTCCTTGGACTTGTTGATTTGGGTGACTCCTCCACCCCTGATTGTATGCCGAAGAGTACGGATCGTTTCTTTGTCGTTGCTGAAATGCAGCATTGACTTGATCCTGTCCTTGAATAGGTGCATTATAAGGACACTCTTCGGTTAAATGTGATGGATTAGAACAACAAGCACAAACAGTTCGTGTGGGTAGAGTAGGGGCAGGAGAAGACGATGAGATTTTGGTCTCAATGGCTTCTAGCTTTTTCATAAGTGAGGCCATCTCGGCCTTCATAGCAATCGACATATCTATTTGATGTATGCCTGCCCTAGATTGACCAACTGAAGAAGATGATGTGGTCTTGGTACTCTCCCACTGAATTGTTTGCTCACTTAGGTCCTCAAGAAACTGCCAAGCTTCGTCGCTAGACTTGGAGAGAAAATGACCTTGACATATTGTTTCTAGCAACTGCTTCGTTGCTGCGTTCAATCCCTCGTATAATGTTTGGCAAAGTTGCCAACTTTCTATCCCATGATGAGGGCATTGAACGAGTAGGTCCTTAAATCTCTCGAAGCACTTCCAGAATGGTTCAGAAGGAAGCTGTGAAAATTGTATAATCTCGTTTCGGATTCTAGCAGTTTTGTGATGAGGATAGAACTTTTTCAGAAAAGCTCTCACAAACTCGTCCCAATTTCTAATGGAATGTGATGCGGTGCTGTATAGCCACTTCTCGGCTAGGTCACATAAGGTAAAAGGAATGACCATTAGCCTTATTGCGTCATCACTTAATTGGGTTGTCTTCATCATGGCGCAAACGTTTTGGAATTTATTAATGAAAATATATGCATCTTCGGATTCCAAACCATGAAACTTAGGCAGCATATTGATGAAGTGTGGTTTTATTTCAAAATTATCCCCATTCGCCGGTGGGGGTGAAAGACATGTAGGTAAAGAAGTGCGGACGGGGTAGAAGAGATCCTGGAGCGCGACTCGTGTGGGCGCTACAACAGGCGGAAGATTCGGGTTATTCGCACCTAACGGAGGTAGAATCATTCCCGTCGGTAAGGTATTGTTGGGGTTGTGTTCCGACATACCTTCGAAAGAAGAATTTAAGGTTGGAGGTAAGGAAATGGACGAAATGTCGACGAAGGGTTCGTCGAAGGGTTCGTTGGTCGGTACCAACGAAACACGGACTAATCGGGCGTTAGTATCCCTAGTCCAAAATGACATACACTAAAGGGTAGTGCAGTCAGAAAAAAAATAGAAAAACGGAATGTGGGGGTAAGATAACGTCAATGAAGGAGAATTGGTGGAAGTGAGGTGCAAGTTTTCTTAGCGGCAAGTTGCAAGTTTTGAAAAGATTTTTCTTTATTTTTTATTGGAGAGTTTTGCAAGACGGTTTTAGAAAATGGGACTCGTGACGCAAATGTATCAACCACACATGCACAATCAGGCCTAGATCTAGGGTTGCCTAGGTCTGCTAGACAGCTCCTAACTAGGGCTAGAAATAGGACCTCAAACCGCCTCTTCACGGACAAATACGGCCAGGTAAGTGGGAAGGAACCACCACTACAGTGGGCCTAATTAATAACCACTAGCCTAGACACCGCAAAGTCGGTTAGGATAAACGGCCGATGCCTATACTAGTCCTTTTCCTATTGAGCTCGATGTCCTTAGGTCTGAGTCTAATCTTTTTTAATTAATTGTGGTCGATGCAAAATGCTTTAGGTGTTTTCTGGGGTCCTGGGAAGGGTGATGAAATCCCCACCCAATCTGAGTTTGGTCAATTAGCCCCTTAGAGTCCGGTTAAATTATGCAAAACAAATAAAATTTCACTTGCATTCAAAATTTTTTAGCGCGGCGCAAAAAAACCTGCAGAAAATCTGTTATTTAGAAGGGGGAGAAAGACTCTTTACGCAAAGAATTCCTGCAGAAAACTTTTTTACAGAGAGATATATTGTAGGTTGCAGAGGGGAAGAAGAGAGAGCAAACCGTGCAAAAATGATGCGCTGACGTGGCAAGAGGAGCGCGGAACCGCGGTCTGGGAGCCTATTCTGCGGCGGAAGCGCGGCAGGTTGGTGGGTTCAGCCTCTGAAAAATTTTGTGCAGCTCCTGTTCACAAATTCTACTCTGTTCTGATGTTCCCTTTTCTGTTTTACTCCCTATAAAATTCCAGATTCACAACCCTTCGCTGTTCCTGCAAGATTCAAACAATAAACCCTTCAAACAAATCAAAATTGATAATTTTTGTATTTTTTTTATATTTTCAGATTTTTATACTTTTTAAAATTTATATCAACCCAAAAATTCACAAAAAGAAAAATTACGCCGTCCCCGGCAACGGCGCCATTTGATTATTGTCAAAATATGAGTTTGCCGCAATCAGAAACGGCGTCGCTTTGCAGCTAGCCGGTGAGTACGGGTCGATCCACAGAGACGGGTAAATTTCTTTTATGTGTTTTAACGAGTTGATTCAATTTGTCGTTTTGGTTGGTTTATAAAAATCTATGAAAACTAGATCTAATTAATCTAATTAATAGTCTTGCTAGGGTTAGGCTTAGGGGAAGTTTTGGAGATTAACGTTTTTCATCACCGCTTTCAATGCCTACTTTTTTAGATCTATTAGATGTTAAGTTAATTATCAATAAAGTGGATACGAATCTTTTGGAAAGATGTTTCTTCCTCTAGATTCGTATCCTTCCTTTGTTGATAATCACCCTAACCCCCACGGAAAACGCGCGCAACCGGCCCTTTATACTACGGTTCATCGTTACCTCGATGGGTAGGATGCCGCAGGGAGCGGTTGTGCTCGTATACGTGGAGTTCTAATTCATTAGGTTAAAGTGGCATTGAAAGGGGTGAGAGATCTCATCTCTCAACCCTTTCCCTAAGGCTAACCCTAACAAGCGAGGAGACTACTCGCTCATTAGGGGATGAGAAAACATTATAATTAAAAGAACAGAAATAAAATACTTACTAGGTTGACGGCTCCCTCCAAACAAGAAGAACAGATCTGAATTTTTCTCTCAGAAATTCTGAATTTTATTGATTGAAAAGAGGCATAGGGTTTTACAAATTTAGATTACAATTTATAAGTAAACAGGAGAATTAGGGTTTCAGAGTCTCGCACATGCGCAATTACTGATTTGCCCCCTAAGAATCCCAACATATGCACCGACACACCGACACAGAAGAATTCCACCGACGTGCGCTCTATATGGCCACGGAACCGCGGCGCCAGGCTGGGTTTGGCCGCGGTTCCGCGGCCAAACTAGGGAATTGGTCCCTGTGATTTTGGGGCTTGGTTCAGGGGTTCTTGGGCTCTGTATTTTTATATGTATTTTCTCTGTTGGGCTTCTGGGTCTTCTCCAGATCTTCAGTGAAAACTTGTTAGTATCTTTTGACCGTTCACTTTGACATTTTGGACCTTGCACTGTTCTTCGTCTAGGCTTGACCAGGATCCGTCTAATTGTTGGTCAAAAGTCCCTTTTTCTGTTGTTTTGTGTATTTTTCACTGTGTTTGCTCCAGAAACCTGTATCCTGTAATATGCAACAAACGTGCGTCAAGAGTACCTGTTTATTTATAAAACGGATAAGAATAGGGGAATGAAAGATGCAATATTATGGTCTGAACAGCGGGGCATGACAGGTTTTGTTGGTGTCCCATGCAGGTCAAAGCTGTATAGAACCCGAAGCAATATAAAACACAAGAACCAGCAACTAAAACATTATTTACAATTCATGTTCCTTGAATCTTATCATTTCATGTACTTTGAATCTTTCCTAATCCAATTTTTTCTTCAAGGTTATGGATTCCCTGAACAACACCAGCACCATTGTCAACAACACACCTCCACCACTACCTCTCACACCTGCTGTTCCTGCGCCACCCACCGAGCAAACGGTTCTACTTGAAGCGATCCGCAGCCTCCTTGAGGGACAGCAACAACTCCTGAACCGTCCCGAGACTGACGAACCTGGGATAAAGCAATTCAGGGCTTTACATCCCAAGCAGTTCTCCGGAAAGGGAAGCCCACTTGAAGCTGAGGAATGGGCACAAAGTATAGAGGATGATCTGGCGGCAGTACAAGTGCCAGACATAGCTTGGGTCCGTGTAGCGAAATTGTAGCTCACAGACAATGCTCGCAACTGGTGTAAGGCGGAAAAAAGCCGTCTTATACAGCCTATTGAATGGAAGACTTTTCGCGATAAGTTCGACGCGAAATACTTCCCTGTGACTGCCAGGTTTGCCATAGAACAGCAGTTCATTCATCTACAACAAGGTTCGATGTGGGACACGTCAATAGATAAGTATGACGCTGAATTCACCATGCTAAGTCGGTAAGATATGTCACAATATTTCAAAATTTTAAAATATCACATAATGCACAGCTAACACAATCCTTTAAACAGATTCGCGGCACACTTGATATCGACGGACGAGATCAGAGCCCGTCGCTTTCAAGAAGGCTTGGACACGGAAATTCAGGTTGCTCTAGCCACAGGGAAATTTCCAACTCATGAGGAGGCTCTGGAAG
This sequence comes from Agapanthus africanus, assembly GCA_030015575.1. Lineage (NCBI taxonomy): Eukaryota > Viridiplantae > Streptophyta > Magnoliopsida > Asparagales > Amaryllidaceae > Agapanthus > Agapanthus africanus. The sequence continues at coordinate 192,195,041 of JASDDO010000024.1, read as the reverse complement.
CTTCCCGCAGTTATGAGGCAGTGATAAAAGCAAGGGGCAGATCTCAGTCTGCAGGAGTTAAGCGCACTGCCAACTAGAAGGCAGGAGGAGCCTCGTCCAGACCACCTTTTATGCCAAGACGTCCAGGAGCACCAATCAACAGGCCCAGCCTAGCCTTTTATAACTACTGCAAGAGAAATGAGCATCTGGCGAGAGATTGCCAGCGTGCGAACAACCTTCGCTTAATCTACGGCTTAGCTGCTCATGGTATTGGGTCTTGTCCTCATAAACAAAATCCAATTGCTGCACCCAGGCCAGCAAACAATTACCCACAGCACCCAGCCATCCAAGCCCCTGCTCCAAGACTTGCACTACATGCACCACCCATAGGACCACAAGCTGCACCACCTCCTCGTCAGTTCCATCAAGCTCAAAGGAACGCTCCGAGGAATGCTCCTCAGGCCAGGGGGAATATACCAAGGCGCCAGGCTTTCACGATGACCGTGGAAGAAGCTGAGGCCACTGGACAAGTTATCACTGGTAAACTTTTCTTCTCAAACCTTCTTTTCAAATCTTGCTACTTATTTACATACTTTTCCCTATACCTAAAACATATCCCACATACCATAGGTACAATCTTAGTAGCATCACTACCTGCACTAGTACTGTTTGATACTGGAGCATCTCACTGCTTTATGTCGCAACGGTTCGTCCAAATCCATGCGATTCCAGTCTCACCGCTTGTATCCAGCTGGAATGTCGGTTCAGGAAATGGCGTTCTAAAGGCAACCATGGGATACAGCTTGTGTCCAGTCGTCGTCTGCAGCAGAGAGTTTTATGCTAATTTCAAAGTACTGGACATACCGAACTTCGATGTGGTTTTAAGAATGGATTGGCTTGGAACTTTTTATGCTACCATCGACTGTCGTCAAAGGAGGGTAGTATTCGAGATTCCAGACCACCCGGTCTTCTAATTCAAAAGCGAAGACCGTACCCTGGAGCCAAGTACCTACAAAGCGAATCCAAGAGAAGCAGTAGTTGCAGCAGCTCAAGCGGAGGAAGAATCAAGACCAGATGTGGTTCGAGAGTTCGACGATGTATTTCCTGACGATATATCAGGTTTGCCTCCCAATCGAGCTCTTGAATTCAGTATTGGTTTAGTACCAGGAGCACAACCGGTGATCAAAGCACCCAATCGTTTAAGTCTTTAAGGTTTGAAGGAAGTCCGAACACAGTTGGACGAATTATTGGCGAAAGGATGGATTCGTCCCAGCACTTCAAGTTGGGGAGCACATGTACTACTTGTGAAGAAGAAGGAAGGTTCATACAGAATGTGCTTTGATTATAGAGTCTTGAACGGAGTCACGATAAAGAACAAATATCCACTTCTGCGCATCGACGATTTATTCGATCGGCTAAGTGGATCTTGTGTGTTCTCTAAATTGGATTTTCGTTCAGGTTATCATCAGGTGAAGGTCAAGGAAGCTGATATTTACAAAACAGCTTTCAGAACTCGCTATGGACAATACGAATTTCTAGTAATGCCATTTGGAGTGACCAACGCACCAGCAATATTCATGAACCTAATGAATCAAGTTTTCCGGAAGTACTTAGACAGGTTTGTTGTCATCTTCATCGACGACATCCTGGTGTATTCTAAGAGTCAGAAAGAGCCTGCAGAGCACCTACGAATTGTCCTGGAAACTCTTCGACAACACCAGCTCTATGCCAAGTACAGCAAGTGCGAGTTTTGGCTAAAGCAAGTTGGTTTTCTTGGACATATCGTATCAGGTGAAGGAATCTTTGTGGATCCAGCGAAAGTTTCAGCAGTTAGCGAATGGCCTACACCAAAGTCAATGAAGGACATTCGAAGTTTCTTGGGTTTAGCTGGATATTACAGAAGTTTCATTGAAGGATTTTCAAAGATAGAAACACCCCTGAGCAAGCTCACACGTAAAGATGAAGATTTTGTGTGGTCAAAAGCATGCGAACAAGCTTTCGTAGAACTCAAGTCAAGGTTGACATCATCACATATTCTCGTCATACCGGATCAATCTGGAGGATTCGAAGTGCATTGCGATGCATCCGGTAAGGGATTAGGATGTGTTCTACATCAGCACGGTAAGCTTGTGGTTTATGCTTCAAGACAACTGAAGACTCATGAGCGCAATTATCCGACGCATGACCTAGAGTTGGAAGCCGTCATCTTTGCTCTCAAGATTTGGCGCCATTATCTACTTGGTGAACGAGTGAACATCTACACAGATCATAAGAGTCTGAAGTGCGTGTTTACTCAGAAGGAGTTGAATATGCGGCAGAGAAGATAGTTAGAACTCATGGCGGACTTTGACATCAACTTGCAATATCACCCAGGGAAGGTGAATGTAGTACCTGATGCTCTTATTCGCCAACCATTAGCAATGAATCTCACTGCTCAGTGGAAGCTTCAACAAGACTTGCATCAGATGAAGATTGAAGTAGTCATGCCAGGTAACGCTTCAAGTTTGATGAATTTACAAGTTCAATCAACCATTGTCAATCAGATCAAAGCGGCTCAAGCGAGTGATGCTAAGTTGCAAAAGATCAGAGAACAAGTGGAGAATGGACTCAGAACAGACTTCATCATTCATGAAGACGGGTCTTTGAGATACGGAAACAGATTGTGTGTACCAAAAGGTCCTTTATGGGAAGAGTTAATGAAAGAAGCTCACAGCTCTCCTTATTCAGTACATCCTGGAGCTACCAAAATGTACAAAGATCTACGTCAGAATTATTGGTGGCATAGAATGAAGTGTGAAGTATCCAGAAGCGTCGCAAAATGCTTGGTGTGTCAGCAAGTAAAGGCTGAACATCACAGGACAGCTAGACTACTTCAACCGTTACCAATTCCAGAATGGAAGTGGCAACACATCACGATGGATTTTGTGACTGCTCTTCCTCGCAGCACAAAGGGTAACAATGCCGTATGGGTCATTGTGGATCGACTCACAAAGTCGGCTCACTTCATCCCATTTCGAGTTGGCTAATCAACTGAGACACTAGCAAAGAAGTACATGGAGGTAATAATCTATTTAAGATTTAAACTCTTCATAATGTACTATCTTTGATACCCATGAACTCATACAGGAAATTGTGAGACTTCATGGAGTACCGGTCTGCATTGTCTCCGATCGTGACACCAGGTTCCGATCGCAATTTTGGCGGAGTCTGCAAGCAAGCTTGGGAACAAGTATGAACTTCAACACGGCTAACCATCCACAAACAGATGGTCAGTCTGAGTGAACTATTCAGATCTTGGAGGATATGCTCAGAGCGTGTATGTTAGACTTCAAAGGATCGTGGGAAGATCACTTGCATCTTGTGGAGTTCGCGTACAACAACAGCTACCAAGCAAGCATAGGAATGACATCTTTTGCAGCATTGTATGGAAGGAAGTGTCGATCACCATTAAGTTGGGATGACATCGGAGATAGGGAACTTCTTGGACCAGAGATGATAGTAGCGACTGTTGATGTGGTTCGTACTATCAGGGAAAGGATGCGCATAGCCCAAGATCGACAGAAGCACTGGGCGGATGCAAAGAGACGACACTTGGAGTTCCAGCCAGGAGATCACGTATTCTTGAAGATATTTCCGAACCGCGGAGTGATCCGATTTGGAAGACGGGGTAAATTAAGTCCGAGATATATTGGACCGTTCGACATACTCGAACTAGTCGATGAAGTGGCATACCGCTTAGCGCTTCCACCCTCATTGGAAGGAGTGCATAATGCGTTCCACATATCCCAACTCAGAAGGTATATGAGTGACCCCAGCCATGTTCTTGATCATTCCGAACTCACTATACAACCCGACTTGTCTTGTGAGCAACAGCCTGTGGAGATCCTGGACAGGAAAGTGAAGACACTTCGGAACAAGAAAGTTAACCTGGTCCGAGTGATGTGGAGGAAAGACACTCCAGGAGAGTCCACTTGGGAAATGGAAGATGAAATGTGTGCAAGATATCCTCACCTCTTTGTAAACTAGTCCTCAAATAAAAGTTGTAAATTTCGAGGACGAAATTTTTGTAAGGAGGGTAGACTGTAACAACTCCATTTTTAGTGTACATAAATTTGATTTAAATTTAAAGTATACTTTGAGTATTTGATGTTGTTGTTACCACTTTAAGTATTTATCCCACACCATAATTACAAGAAGGAGCTTGTAGCTCATTAGTAATACCTTGCATTGCTGAACCAAGCCACCAAAGTTCAAATCTCATGCCCCACATTATTTTTAATATTTATTTTGTTTTAAATTTTATAGAAGCCCAACAGTCCACACAAGATAACTCCCATTTTTCCCACTACACCCACTAATGTAAAATTACCAGAGGCCACACCTGATGAGCCCCCACCCCCTGGCACCCCGACTCGGCCCGACTCGGCCGAGTCCCCAACACCAAAAATTTTTCTCTTGGGCTTCCCCACTCCCCTACACACTCCAATTTATGATATCGGTTCCAGAGAGCACATTAACACCCAATTACTCCAATTTTTAATGATTTTTACATATCTTTTTACATTTTTAATTAAAAACCCTACACCTACCCTAACCCTAGCTTAACCCTATAAATACACCCCTACCTCCTACCCTCTCATCCCAAAATTCTGAGCCAACTCTTTATTTCCTATAAACTTGTGTACTTTGAAAACGAGCACGGGGCGAAGCTCCAGTGATTTCCCGGCGGAACTTCCGGCGATCGTTCTAGGAACCCCAGCGACGAAGCAACACCCCGACGATTCCTCTACTTCCCTCTCACTCTTCTTGTTTTCTCAAACCCGTAAGTCCCCATCCCTCTTCTCTATTCTTTTTCTAAAAATACGGAATTACAAAACCCGACGGAATCGGAAAAAATCCGATTTCCGATTCGGTTTCCTATAAAATTCCACTTCTCACTAATACAATCATACTTAAACTTCCTCATGTTGACAATTAAACACTAATCAAACAAATTGATTAAGTTTCATTACATAAAATGATAGCTATTTCCATCCATCGTATTTTTCACTTAAATACCACATTGTTTCAATTATACATTTAACTTCATTAAACCTTGCTATATCTTTAAGTAGATCACGAGGTAACGACCTACCTCCTCACACACTCACATGTAAACATAGTACAATAATCTTGGGAATTTAGAATACGAGGAAACAAACATTTTCTTTTAAACACCATTTACTTAATAAAACCATTTCTAAAAAAATTTAGTATTGATACATCTTTATAAATAAATACCACTTATTATGAAAATAAGATAAGGTTGTGGGCATCAGTCGTTTATCTAAACCTGACTTTGTGGTTTCTTGGCTAGACAAGTGAGAAAGGTAACTTTAAAAGGCCCGTCTCACGGTGATTCGTGAGCGGATCCCTCCTTTCTGCACTTGTACTTACCTGGCCACAATTGGCGGTGAAGAGGCGATTTGAGGTATCTCACAACTTGTCGCTTTGGACCAGTTAAGAGCAGTCTAATTGACTTAGGAGACCCTAGAACATAGAATACGGGAAAACGACACTTTTTCATTTAAATACCATAATTAATAAAACTGTTTTTCTTAATGATTAGTATTTATACAAATCTTTGCAAAGTGCCGCTACAACCCATTTGGGGAACCCGTTCGGGCTGGTATGGATTATCGCACATCCTCGGGCTTAGTAGTGCGAGATTCAGACCTCCATAAGGAGCATTCGGTCTCGAAAGATTTAAAATACGGCATCTTAAGAAAACGAGATTTCTAGAATATTATAAATAAATACAAAAATTATTTTCATATAAATATATGTATATGTAACATAAACATATTTATTTTTGAAGTATTATAAATATTCCACCTTTTCTACAATATCACAAGAGTCAATTTTACACTAAAATACCATGAATTCCATACAAATCAATATTACAAATAAATACCTTTATTCTGAAATTAGGATATTTTCACTAGAAATATCACAATATAAAATCTACATTCATAACAACTCTAAAGACGATTAATAAATACTTGGGGTGTATTTTGAAAAGTATATAAAAGTATTTTTACATAAAACCCCCTCAAATTCTATAAATTACCCTAAGGACCTTATTAAACATAGGTTTAAGCGGGACCAATCTCTTGAGCCTCAGGGAGCCGGAGAAGTGGGTGCTTGCCTATCTAAGATAGACAAATTAATAAAAATAATCAGGACTTCAATTTGCGTTGCTAAATTGTCTGACTCAGTTTGAGTCTCAGTATAATCTGACTTGAATATGATTCAAGTACAATTTACAGTCTGCAATCTACAATCTTCAGTATTACAATTCCACATGAATCCATGAATCCAATTATCAATTTATACAACTTGACTGAACCGAACCATGGATATACATTCCAGTTATATGATTCTACGGTTACATCCATTTACTGATATCATGGTTTCGGCAAGTCATCCAATTATACAATATATATTACAAGACAATACAAATTGCAATACAATACAACCAAGACATCGCGGGGTTTAAGGGGTAGATTGGTACGGAAGGTGTTAGAAGTGGCACGAGACTGTAAGACTTAATACACCTAACATGAATCCAGTTGTTGTTGTGCCGTGGCATAAACGGTTCCTTGTACTATACTTGCCTCCAGTCTCTGGCATATAGAGACTCCTCTCGTATACACTGGCATTCTTCTGTACCAAGCTACAAACAACAGCGTTAATACAACATTACAACAAGATAATACAACTTTAAAAGATACCTTCTTATTGTGCCTATTCTACTTTCCTCTTATCTTTGGGACTTACCGAGCGACCTGTTCGCTGATGACATTCTCTTTCTTTCTTCTTTGAATGTCGTCTGGTAGTTTGGACACGTCAGAGATCGAGCCTACTGCCGAAGACTTGGATCAGTTTGCTGAAGACCCAGCGCTTTAGTTTCATTGTACACATTTCCTTTCAGTACTTTACATTCCTGTTATGCCATTGTTTTGGCATCGCTTTTATTTCAGTTGTATTTACTTTTCATGCATTGTACAAAAGAATGTTAATAAATAAAGTTGATGTTCAGTTATATATCTTGTCTCTTGTGTATTTACTTTTATTGCTTAGATACGCTTAGCGTATTTACTTCACAGTAAATACGTAGCGGACCAGTCCCGTCCTCTTCGCCGTATACCGGGAAGCGGGGCGTGACACTAGGGATGGTAACATCAGACCCCAGTAACTTGATAAGTCATGCCGATATATGGCTCATAACAGTTCGAGAAACTACTGATAACACTTACCAGTAAATCTCAACAGCAGCCCTGGCCAGGGACTTCCTGTTATAGCCAATCAAATATAGCGCAATATCAACTCCCAATACCGGGAGAGAAGAAACCCCTCCTATTGCTCATTGCCTCCATGTGACTCGGGACTGTACCCAAAATCCACCTGTTTGCACGACTCCTTTGAGCCATGGTAGGGAGGAAATCAAAGCACAGTGGGAGCCACACAAGACTCTATGACGATCTTGGGTCTACAAACTAACCTTTACAAGTGTCACCAGAGAACTGTTATCTGACGATAGGTATAGTACCAACTAGGAGTTCTCGGCGAGTCCTGTTCGGTGTACCCATTCTCTAATGAGCACCTGTGTACAATCTTTGATGTCACACACCAATGGCTGTGGGATCAACCATCACCCCATACAGGGTCAAGAAACGTACACACTTGTCTACTCTGAAATATCGATGCCCTGTCTCGATATCCCCTCGACTAGGAACTGTTAAAGGATGTACTTGTGGACCACTCTAGCCCCACTAGTATGATATGCATCATAGTCCTGGTAGTCAAGTATATATCCTAAGGGCTTTATCAACAAGTAACAGAGAAACGGTATAATAATACTAAGTGTACATGTTAAGATAAAGAGCAACCAGATAGCATACTATCATGGCGAGCAAGAAAGTCCTCTATATATGTCCAAGAATCCACTATAATATACAATAATGTACAATAATGGCCTCTAGGGCATATATATTCCAAACAATTTCTTCATCTTATTAACCCTTGGGACAACAGCTCATGACCATATATTACTAGATTCGTTTTAAAATATCTAATTTTCTTGTATTTCTTAAGTCTCTTCCTTTCTTTCATAAATTTTTTTCACTTTCTAATTTTTATTTTCAAAATCTTCTATTATTTTTATTTTTTTTATAGTGCAATGCAAGATTTATATATGATGCGTGGATACATACAAACCATCCATACAAGCATTCCCCCAAACTTGCTTGCAGCAGTGTACTCATTGATATCGTCTTTTAAGCTTGAACCTGAAGACTAGGAGGAAAAATTCTCAAAGATTAGTAAATGGAACAAGAATTAATGACAGTGAAATCCTCTCCCAAACTTGTTTTTGGCTCACAATCATACAAAAATTTCCTTTCATTCAAGAGCCATTAAAAAAATATTTTTCTTCCCCCCCCCAAACGTAATTAAAACAGTGTTTCAACTATTTAAGCATTTGAAGTTCAAAGTAATAGAGGAGAAAATTGCATTAGTATATACAAAGCTTTATAAATCCTAAAAACCAACACCAACCATTCAATTATTTTATCAAGGTAACACCAAGGTTGGTGAAAGATAGTGTAACAGATTGACATGAAGAAGACTCGAGACTGTAGAAGATTGAAGGTTGTATCATGTCTCGAGTAGAAAAAATAGAAATGATAGTAACAATAAGAGATGATATGGGGGGAAGATAAGAGGTGTAATCGAAAGGTTTTAAGTCTCAGTTAGTGGAGACGGAAAAATGTGTGTGAATGAAAACGAGAATGTGAAAGATAAGGAATGGGTGGAATAGTCATATTCTCGTATGTGATAAGAAGAAGGGGTAGCAGTTCAAATTCTTCGGCCTCAAACAGAGGTGCATAAATGTCCGATGGAGCTTGATTCATCACATCATCCAAGTTTTCAAGGAACGTGAGTTCTTCGGCAAAAATACTTTCGAAACTTTCATCGATATTCCAATTGATGATCTCATTCGAAAGAAAGGAATCGGTGTCCATGTTAGTGCAATAGGCAGATTCACTAGGAAGGTTGAAAGTTTCAAGGTCAATGTGTTGCGCACCAGGATTCAAAACACTCGATTTGTCAGAAATTATGGAGGTAGGAAACTCGAAAAGATAATCACCCTCATTCTCAAAAGAGTCTAAATCAAGTGGTCTTTCAAGAATCATAGAACTCGAAATATCGAAGTGTGGTTCATCAAACCTCAGTGGAAATGAAAGAAGATGAGAAGAAGAACCAAATAAAGTGTGTAATGAAATAGGTAAACAAACTTTGGTGTCGAGCATTGTTGATCCAGATGTGGGAGATGAAGGCTGAATATCGTTTTGAAAATCGAATAGGTTGGTGGTAAGAATAGGATCGGTTAAATGTACAGGAAGATATTCACATTTAATGAAAAGGACATAATGGGTCGGGGAATCCAACTCATCCAACATAGCGAATTCATCTTCAAAGATATTCTCAACACTAATCACACTAGCACTGTCAGTCAAACCAAACAAATAGTTCCTTAAAAATTCATCAATTATATTATCCTCAATTGGTGGATCGCTAGGTTCACTTGATGGAATTGAAAGGTTTGAAATGTTAAGTTTAGTCGGATAAGGATCGGTTTGATTTGGAATGGTGTAATACTCTCTTGCATACTGACTATTGGAACAGTCAAACATGTTATTCTCGGGCACCCCATCAATTTGATCATCAAATATATTCGGTTGGATTTCAGGGTGGAAGGTATTGAGATCAAAAGGATTGGTTCTGGTTTGACTATGAGGGATCCCTAGTTCTTTCTCACTACTTAATTCCAACTATAATTCAAGACTAGACATGATTTGTAAAGAAGTTTCAAGGAAGGATTCTCTTTGAACCTTGGAACTTCCTAATTGATGTTCATAAGTACTGTCTAGATCAGGTGCAAAAGTTGAGTATGGTTGGAATATGTTTAATTGTTGGCTACGGGTGAATTCAATGTGTTCCGCAATAGAAATGATTTTACGAATTGCTACATTAACATTAAGAGAAGTGTCACGCCCCGCTTCCCAGTAGACGGAAACGGTGACGTGACAAGCCCGCGGCATATTTATCCAGAGAAGATTATTCCCTGAATAAATATACTAAGTGTATTGAAACAATAATATACAATACAAGAATAAATGGAGACTGTAAAATTTTTCAACATCTTTATTTACATTCAACTTCCAATATTTACAAGTACATGAGTTTCAGCTGGAAAGTAAATACAATAAAAGAAAATGCCTAAACATGTGGCATACATAAACTGAAGGAAAGTGAAGCTGAGCTAATCCTGAGTAGCAATCCGGTTGTAGTCCTCCTCTGTGACCTCCACGTCCTCTGTCTCGACCGTATCTGACGAACATTTCAAGAGAAGAAAATTGGGTGGAATGTCCGTCAGCGAACTAGCGCTCGGTAAGTCCCAAGGATAAAGTAAGAGTAAAAAGATGAGTATAGAATATATATATATATATATATATATGACGACTAAGAGTATATGTTCATGGGTGAATATGTATTATAGGTCTCTAGATGGTCATTATGTTAACGTTAAGTTCTAAGTGTGAATGTCAACGCAGCCGTAGAAGTATTCACGAGCTCAAGGGTGGGGCCCCAGGAGTAAGGAAACACGGGCTCATTTCATGTGTTAGCATCGGGGCTCTAGGCTGTGGATGAGTCAACCCGACTGATATTTGAGTAAAATAAATAAAGAGGTTAATACGGGACTCCTGAAACTCCGTTGGATTCACACAAGAAACTATCCCAACCACTCTGAGTATAAATATATATTATAATTGTAAGATGGCCTTAGTTGATTTGATTGGTTGATTATGACATATCTTGTTCGAAACCATAGATTGCAAAAGGTGTATAATGAAATCGAGTGAGTTGAGTAATATGCGAGTCATGTCAATTGCAATCTTGGTTTGAATCAAGTTAGTTCTAGTAGATTGGGTTCAAGTTCATGTTCAAGTTTAGATTCGAGTTGGGTTAGAGTTCGAGTTTTTATTTGAGTTCGAGTTCAAGTTTAGATTCGAGTTTGGATTCGAGTTCAGTCTTTTTCATATGAATTGTTTTAAACTGTTAGAAATCTTATGTTCAGAAGAAATCGGCAACTGCTGTAAATGGACGGTAGGATTTGTGTCTTTTTTCAAAACAATTGACATTTGATAACTCCGTTAAGTTATCTAACCTGAATAGGCAAGCATTCACTTTCTCCGGCTCCCCGAGGCTCAAGAGAAATGATACCGCTTAAATCTATATTAATTTAGAGTCCTTAATATTGTTTGTTTACATTGTTTTATTCCTCGATGGGGTTTTATGAAAAATATATTAATATTGTTTAAAAATAATCTCGAGGGTGATTTATAATATTTACGGTTTTTATGAACATGTATTTTAATTGTTGTGGTGTTTTGGTGATAAAACTTAGCTTTTTGAAATTTATAGGACTTTTATGAAAACTTGCGCATTTGGAAATTTGATGGTATTTTATTAAAATTTTAATCATTCAATTTAAAAAATATAGTTTTATAGTTTGTTTTTATTGAAAATACGGATTCATAGGTTTATATAATTTTTCCAAAATTTAGTTTTGTTTATAAAAGTCGTATTTCTTAAAAACCTTATTTTTATTTCCTTTCGAGACCGAATACTCCTTGAGGAGTTCTGCATCTCGCTCTACTATCCCAAGGATGTGCGATAATCCGTACCATCCATTAGCGGGTCCCTTAACGAGGCTTGTAGAGGCGTAATTACCAAGGATTACAAAAATACCGACTAAAAGAAACCCGTTTTGAAAAGGTATGGTATTTTAATGAAAAGCTTCTTTTTTAAATGAACCATAGATCTAGAATACCGTGCTATGAAACCATGGTGTGTGTGTGTAGGGTAGGTCGTTACCCCGTGAAGTTTTCCTAAAGGTAGATAATCTAGTTCTCGAGAAAGGTTATACTAATGTTCATGGTATTTTAATGAAAAGTTCATTATATGTTTGTTTCACATGAATTTTTTTGTTAAACTAAAAACTAAATGATGTGAATAAGGTTAAGATTAATATAGGTTGTTAGTTTGATCTAATTTGCTTATCATGTAGTTTACAAATATCAAAAAGAAGATTATATCGGAGATAACTCTACTATTGTCGATTTGTTTTAAAAATTGATTTAAGATGGAAAGAGAGAGAGATGAAGGGACTTACTCGCTGTGTAGCGTTAGAAAGAGGTTAAAGAAAAGCGGGGGATTTCAATGGAGTCGCGGAAGCTCCGAAAACGATTTCAATTTTCGATGGAAAGAGCTTGGTTGCTAACTCCACTTGACTCCACTTGCACTTAGGAACTTTTGGGATAATTTTGCTAGAAATTTTCAGAATAGAGGGATGCTAGGTTATGTGGTGATATTTATAGTGAAAAATTAGGGTTTGGGAATTAAAAATTTAGATTAAAAGAATTAAAATGATGTTAAATGGTGAATTGAATGGTCACTGTTTAATTGCAGGGAAATCAAACAGTGCAGGGGAGTTGAGGGGAGTCGAAGGGACTAGTGTGCAAAGCACGGAGGTGATTGGGGTTATCTCAACCGGTAGCGGCGGCCAGAAGCATGAAATGGGCGGTCGGATCTCGATGGATTGTCTCGAGATTCGTGCCACGTGTCTAGGTGTGTGTTTACTCCTCTTTGCACCTGTTTATTTTTTCTGAAACTTTTCGTTTCTCCGTGAATTGCACGTGCAACTCTTGGGCTTCCGAAAAATTAAAAAGAAAAATCTTTAAAAAATAATTGTGTCTGATGGGATTCGAACGCACAGGCTATGTCGCAATAATGTAGAGACTTTACCAGTGAGCTACATGTTGCTTATTGCTTTCATTAAACAAATCTAACTTGTAACTTTACAACAGGCTGAAATACCCTTTCTATACAATAAACAAGTAATATTTTATAGGGATTTCAGAGTCGTTACATTCTACCATCCTTATAAAAAATTAAGTCCTCGAAATTTACATAAAGGGCTAATCTTTGAATAGCTGAGGGTATCGTGCACGCATATCGTCTTCTCGCTCCCATGTCGATTCTCCTGGCGAGTCTTTTCTCCACATTACCCGGACTAAGTTCACTTCCTTATTCCATAAGGACTTCACCTTTCGGTCCAGGATCTCAACTGATTGTTGCTTGCAGGTTAGGTCAGTCTGTACCGTGAGTTCTGAGTGATCAAGTATATGGCTGGGTTCGATCACATATCATCTTAGCTGGGATATGTGGAATCCGTTGTGGACTCCATCCAATGAAGGTGGTAGTGCCAAGCGATACGCCATTTCTCCAACTCGTTCAAGTATGTTGAACGGTCCTATGTATCTTGGACTTAATTTACCCCTCTTGCCAAAACGTATCGCTCCTCTGTTTGGAGAGATCTTCAAGAATACATGCTCTCCGTGTTGAAACTCTAAGTGTCGACGCTTTATATATGTCCAATGTTTCTGTCGGTCTTAGGCTATGCGCATCCTTTCCCTGATCGTGCGAACTACATCTATAGTCGCTACGATCATCACTGGTCGAAGGAGTTCACGATCCCCAACGTTGTCCCAACTCAACGGGGAACGACATTTCCGTTCGTAGAGTGCTGCAAATGGTGCCATTCCAATGCTTGCCTGGTAGCTGTTGTTATATGAAAACTCCACTATGTGTAGGTGATCTTCCCACGAACCTCCGAAGTCTAACATACAGGCTCTCAACATATCTTCCAGAATCTCAATTGTTCGTTCGGACTATCCATCTGTTTGTGGATGATACGATGTGCTGAAATTCAGACTCGTTCCCAGGCTAGCTTGCAGACTCTGCCAAAACTGTGATCGGAATCTTGTATCACGATCAGAGACGATGCAAACAGGTACCCTATGTAATCTCACGATCTCTTGCATGAGTTTATGGGTATCAAGTATGGTACATCTTGAAGGTATCAAATCTTATTTTAGATTTTTACTCACCTCTTTGGACATCCTTGCCAACGTCTCAGTTGACTAGTCAACTCGGAATGGAATAATGTGAGCCGACTTAGTGAGTCGATCCACAATAACCCAAATTGCATTGTTACCCTTCGTGCTGCGAGAGAGAGCAGTCACAAAGTTCATTGTGATGTGTTGCCATTTCCATTCGGGGATTAGTAATGGCTAAAGTAGACCAGCGGTTCTGTAATGTTCAGCCTTCACTTGCTAACATACTAGACACTTTGCTACGCTCCTTTCTACTTCTCACTTCATTCCATTCCACCTGTAGTATTGTCGTAGATCCTTGTACATCTTCGTACCGCCGGGGTGTACCTAATACGGAGAGCTATGAGCTTCTTTCATCAATTTTTCTCAAACGGGTCCGACTGGTACGCATAAACGGCTCCCATACCACAAAGATCCAACTTCGTGGATGATGAAGTCAGTTCATAGTCCATTTTATACTTGTTCTCGGATCTTTTGTAGCTTGGCATCATTTTCTTGAGCTGCCTTGATCTGATTGACAAGAGTGGATTGGACTTGTAAGTTCATCAATTATGAAGCGTTACCTGGCACAACTATTTCAATCCCCAATACATGCAGTTCTTGTTGTAGCTTCCACTGAGCGGTGAGGTTCATTGCTAATGGCTGGCGATTAAGTGCATCAGGAACTATGCTCACCTTCCCAGGATGATATTGTAGGTTGATGTCAAAGTCTGCTATGAGTTCTAGCCATCTTCTCTGCCGCATGTTAAGTTCCTTCTGAGTAAATACATACTTCAGACTCTTGTGGTCAGTGTATATATCCACTCAGTGGTGCCAAATCTTGAGTGTGAATATGACGGCTGCCAATTCCAGATCATGTGTTGGATAGTTGCGCTCATGAACCTTTAGTTATCTTGATGCAAAAGCCACAACCTTTCTATACTGATGTAGAACACATCCTAATTTTTTACCAAATGCATCACAATGCACAACGAATCCGCCATATTGATCCGGTATTATAAGAATAGGTGCAGAGGTTAACCTCGACTTGAGTTCTACAAAAGCCTTCTCACATGCTTCTGACCACACGAATGCTTCGTCTTTACGTGTAAGCTTGGTCAGGGGTGCTGCGATCTTTGCGAATCCTTCAATGAATTATCGGTAGTATCTTTCTAAGCCCAAGAACTTCTTATATCTTTCACCATCTTTGGTGTTGGACACTTACTGACAGCTGACACCTTAGCTGGATTCATAGAGATTCCTTCACCTGAAACGATATGTCCGAGAAATCCATCTTGATCTAGCCAAAATTCACACTTGTTATACTTGGCGTAGAGCTGATGTTGTCGTAATGTCTCCAAGACAATCTTTAAGTGCTCGACATGCTCTTTCCGATTTTTTGAATACACCAGGATGTCGTCGATGAAGATAACAACAAACCTTTCTAAGTACTCTCGGAAAACTTGGTTCATTAGGTTCATAAAGATGGCAGGTGCGTTGGTCACCCCAAATGAAATTCCGAGATATTCATAATGGCCATAACGAGTCCTAAACACCGTCTTCAGAATGTCGGACTCTTTGAGCTTCACCGGATGGTAACCCGAACAAAGATCTAGTTTTAAAAAGACACAAGATCCATTTAACCGATCGAAAAGATCATCGATGCGCTGTAGTGGATACTTGTTCTTAATTGCCACTTCATTCAGTACTCGATAATCCACACACATCCTGTAGGAACCTTCCTTCTTCTTCACTAATAACACCGGAGATCCCCAACTTGATGTACTGAGTCGGATCCAACCTTTCTTCAGTAGTTCGTCCAACTGAATGTGGATCTCCTTTAATCCCTCTGGACTTAATCGGTACGAAGCTTTTATTACTGGTTGTGCGCCAGCTTGTAAATCGATGCTGAATTCAAGAGCTCGATCGGGAGGCAAACCTGATATATCTTCCGGGAATACATCCTCGAACTCTCGAACTACCTCGGGTTTCAATTCTTCCACTTGCAATGCTGCAACCTCTGCCTTCTTTGGTTTTGCTATGTAGACGCTAGATTCCAAGGTCCGGTCTCCACTTTTGAAGTAGAACACTGGGTGATCTGGTATTTCAAACACTACCCTCCTTTGGCGACAATCGATGGTAGCGAAGAAAGTTCCCAACTGGTCCATTCCCAAGACTACGTCGAAGTTCGGCATGTCTAGCACCTTGAAGTCTGCATAGAATTCTCGACTGTAGACGACCACTGGACACAGATTATCTCCCAAAGTTGCTTTTAGAACGCTATTTCCTGAACTGACATTCCAGCTGGATACGAGCGGTTTAACTGGGATCGCATGAGTTCGGAAGAACCGTTACGATATAAAGAAATGTGATGCTCAAGTTTCAAAGAGCGCGAGTGCAGGTAGGGAGGCTACTAAGATTGTACCTAAGTCGCATGGGATATGTTTAGGTATAATAGATATAAGATGACTATGAATTGAAAGGACTTGAAAGAGAATAAGGAAGAGATTTACCAGTGATAACCTGACCCGTAGCTTTGGCCTCTTCGACCGACATAGTGAAAGCTTGGTATCGTGGCACTTTCCTTTGTGCCTGGTTAAACACTCGGCGTTGGGGTTGAGCAGTCTGGGTGCGAGGAGTTGGAGCTGGTAGAGCTAACCGAGTAGGAGGAGCTTGGATCGCCGGTCTAGCTGGAGGGTTGTTGGGTCCTCGGTTCTGGGGGAATGCTCCAATGGTGTGAGTAAAAGATCCACAGATCAGGCACAAGTTGTTTGCTCAACTACAGTTCTTCAAAAGGAGCCATGTTCTTTTGCAATAAATGCAAAAGTCTGGCCTGCTGTTGGCAAACGCACCTATTGGCCTCCGAGATGGTCCATTTAAGGTTGGCTTGGAAGAGGCCTCTCCCGTGATCTGGTGCAAAGGGTGTTTCACACCGACAATCTGCAGCATGCCCTTCTTCTTCACAACTGCTTCATAATCAAAGCAAACTCATAGGTTGGGAAATCCCCTGTAGCGAGTGCAGCTTGGATTTCAAGGTCCAACCCTTACTGAAATCGCCATGCCCGGATCTTATCAGTGGGAATAAGGTGTGCGAAAAATCTATTACGACCTTGTGTTAGCAGTGTATTAAGTGAGATAAGTAAATTGAGTTTGAGACTATATCTTAGAAGCTGAGCATGGTAAACTCAGCATCATATTCATCCACCGACTTGACCCACATCGATACTTGTTGTAAATGGATGAATTGCTGCTCCATATCAAAGCGGGCAGTCTTTGGGAAGTACTTGGCATCGAAGAGTTCTCTGAATGTTCTCCATTTATTGGTTGCGCGAGACGGCTCTCCTTGGCCTTCTATTAATCTCTGGCGTTATCGGTCAGTTGCAACTTATCAACTCTCACCCAGGCTATATCTGGCACTTAAACCGCTGCCGGATCATCTTCGATCATTTGAGCCCATTCTTCTGCTTCAAGTGGGCTCTTCTTACCCGAGAAGTTCTTTAGGTGCAGTGCTCAAAACTGCTTAACTCTGGGTGTCTCGGCTTTGGGGCGGTGCATAAGAATAGCAGTCTGCTGGTGCTGACCCTATAATAGGCTCTTGATAGCCTCCATAAGTACCGTTTGCTCATTGATAGGAGCGGCAACAGTAGGTGGTGGTGGTAGTGTAGACGGTTGAGTATTGTCATTGACGTTTGTGCTGGTAGTGTTCGGAGAATCGATCACCTTGATATAAAAGATATGTTAGAATAGATTCAAGGAATTTGAAATGTAAAGAATGTAAGTATTTGTTGAATTCATTAATTCTTGTGGTATATTGTTTATGACTTCATGCGGAACTGACCTGCACAGACCACCAATAAAACCTGCCACGCCCTGCTTTTCAGTAGACGGAAACGGTGACGTGGCAAGCCCGCGGCATATTTATCCAGAGAAGGTTATTCCCTAAATAAATATACTAAGTGTATTGAAATAATAATACACAATGCAAGAATAAATGGAGACTGTAAAATTTTTCAACAACATCTTTATTTACATTCAACTTCCAATATTTATAAGTACATGAATTTCAGCTGGAAAGTAAATACAATAAAAGAAAATGCCTAAACATGTGGCATACATAAACTGAAGGAAAGTGAAGCTGAGCTAGTCCTGAGTAGCGATCCGATTGTAGTCCTCGTCTGTGGCCTTCATGTCCTCTGTCTCGACCATATCTGACGAACATTCTAAGAGAAGAAAAGTGGGTGGAATGCCCGTCAGCGAACTAGCGCTCGGTAAGTCCCAAGGATAAAGTAAGAGTAAAAAGACGAGTATAGAATATATATATATATTTATATATGACGAGTAAGAGTATATGTTCATGGATGAATATGTACTATAGGTCTCTAGATGGTCACTATGTTAACGTTAAGTTTCAAGTATGAATGTCAACACAGTCGCAGAAGTATTCACGAACTCAAGAGTGGGGCCCCAGGAACAAGGAAACATGGGCACATTTCATGTGTTAGCATCAGGGCTCTAGGCTGTGGATGAGTCAACCCGACTTATATTCGAGTAAAATGAAAAAAAAAGTTGTTAATACGGGACTTCTAAAGCTCCATTGGATTCACACAAGAAACTATCCCAAGCACCCCGAGTATAAATATCTATTATAATTGTAAGATAGCCTTAGTTGATTTGATTGGTTGATTATGACATGTATTTTTCGAAACCATAGATTGCAAGAGGTGTAGAATGAAGTCGAGTGAGTTGAGTAATATGCGAGTCATGTCAATTGCAATCTTGGTTTGAGTCAAGTTAGTTCAAGTAGATTGGGTTCGAATTCATGTTCAAGTTTAGATTCGAGTTGGTTAGAGTTCGAGTTGGTATTTGAGTTCGAGTTCAAGTTTAGATTCGAGTGTGGATTCGAGTTCGAATCTTTTTCATATGAATTGCTTTAAACTATTAGAAATCTTATGTTCGGGAGAAATCGGCAACTGCTACACATGGACGGCAGGATTTATGTCTTTTTCCAAGACAATTGCCATTTGATAACTCCGTTAAGTTGTCTAACATGATTAGGCAAGCACTCACTTTCTCCGGCTCTCCGAGGTTCAAGAGAAATGATACCGCTTAAACCTATATTAATCTAGAGTTATTAATATTGTTTGTTTACATTGTTTTATTCCTCGAGGGGTTTTATGAAAAAAATATATTAATATTGTTTAAAAATAATCTCAAGGGTGATTTATAATGTTTAGGGTTTTTATAAACATGTATTTTAATTGTTGTGGTATTTTGGTGATAAAACTTAGCTTTTTGAAAGTTCATGGTATTTTTATGAAAACTTGCGCTTTTGGAAACTTGATGGTATTTTATTAAAATTGTAATCATTCATTTTAAAAAATATAGTTTCATATTTTGTTTTGATTGAAAATACGGATTCATAGATTCATATGATTTTTCCAAAATTTAGTTTTGTTTAGAAAAGTCGTATTTCTTAAAATCCGTATTTTTATTTCCTTTCGAGACCGAATACTCCTTGAGGAGTTATGCATCTCACTCTACTATCTTAAGGATGTGCGATAATCCGCACCATCTATTAACGGGTCCCCTAATGAGGGTTGTAGAGGCGTAATTGTCAAAGATTACAAAAATACCGATTAAAAGAAACCCGTTTTGAAAATGTGTGGTATTTTAATGAAAAGCTTCTTCTTTAAATGAACCATAGATCTAGAATACTGTACTATGAAACCATGGTGTGAGTGTGGAGTAAGTCGTTACCCCGTGAAGTTTTCCTAAAGGTAGATAATCTAGTTCTCGAGAAAGGTTATACTAAAGTTCATGGTATTTTAATGAAAAGTTCATTATATGTTTGTTTCACCTGAAATTTTTTGTTAAACTAAAAACTAAATGATGTGAATAAGGTTAAGATTAGTATAGGATGTTAGTTTGATCTAATTTGCTTATCACGTGGATTACAAATATCAAAAAGAAGATTATATGAGAGATAACTCTACTTTTGTCGATTTATTTTTAAAAAAATTGAGATGGAAAGAGGGAGAGATGAAAGGACTTACTCGCTGTGTAGCGTTGGGAAGAGGTTAAAGAAAAGAGGGATATTTCCATGGCATTGCGGAAGCTCCAGAAACGACTTCGATCCTCGATGGAAAGAGCTTGGTTGCTAACTCCACTTGACTCCATTTGCACTTAGGAACTTTTGGGATAATTTTGCTAGAAATTTTCAGAATAGAGGGGAGCTAAGGCATGAGGTGGTATTTATAGTGAAGAATTAGGGTTTGTGAATTAAAAATTTGGATTAAAAGAATTAAAATGGTGTTAAATGGTGAATTGAATGGTCACTGTTTAATTGCAGGGAAATCAAACAGTGCAGGGGAGTTGAGGGGAGTCGAAGGAACTAGGGTGCAAAGCACGGAGGTGATTGGGGTCATCTAAACCGTCGGCGGTGGCCACAAGCATGAAATGGGCGATTGGATCTCGATGGATTGTCTCGAAATTCATGCCACCTGTCTAGGTGTTTGTTTACTCCTCTTTACGCATGTTTAATTTTTCTAAAACTTTTCGTTTCTCTGTGAATTGCACGTGCAAATCTTGGGCTTCCGAAAAATTAAAAAGAAAAATCTTTAAAAAATAATTGTGTCTAATGGGATTCGAACGGACAGGCTATGTCGCCGCAGTGTAGAGCCTTTACCAGTTAGCTACAAGTTGCTTCTTACTTTCATTAAACAAATCTAACTTATAACTTTACAACAGGATGAAATACCTTTTCTTTACAATAAACAAGTAGTTTTGTACAAGGATTTCAGAGTCGTTAAAAGAAGTATCAACATAAGAGGGTGTGAAAGTTTGGTACTGTTGATAAAAGTTAGAAGGATGTATCCAATTTTTATAAATAGGATTAGGATCAACATTGTAATATGAAAAAAATTGAGATTGGTTGAATTGTTGGTGACTGACTTTTGCAATTTGCTCAGCAATGGTCATGGGTGTAAAAGTTGTCATATTCGCCTCAAAAAGACTATTAATATTTTCATATGGAAATGATTGTAATTGTTGTCCTAAGAGTTTTGGAGTAGTGAAAGGTATGAAATTTTGGCTACGGGCCTTCGCAATATGCTCAGTAATAAACATGGGTTTAAGAGTTTCCTCACTAACCTTAGAAGGATTATCAACATAAGAACGTGTTGAATTTTGACAAAGTTGATAGGAATTTGTGTGAGGTGTCCAACTGTTATTTCTAGAGCGTTTTATCCTATCCCTTAAAGAAATGGTGAGGTCAGAAGTTCTACTAAAGCAAAAAAGATATAAAGAAATATCTGGTTGTGTGTAGCAAAACTCGCCAAGAGTTGGTCAGTTTGGGTTACCCATATGAAGAGAGTGAAAAGAAAAGAGGGTGAAATGGAAAGAAGGTGAAATGGCAGGGTATTTTTTTATTTTTGAAATTGTTTTGCTTGGAAAGAGGGACTCGACTCAACCAATCAAAAACGTGCACAAACAATCCTTAGGGCTAGGATCACCTAGGTCAAATCACTAGACCGCTCCCCGACTTCCAAAGGACAAGACGTGGGATAAATTCTCTATCACCTCCTTATCAATCTTGGAGTCAGGTAAGTGCCAGGTAAGTGGGAGGTATCCGCTATACGAATCACCGAAATAGCGGGCCTAATTAAGTAAACCATTTTTCTTAGTCACACTTGACTTAGACACCACAAAAAAATGCTGATAAGCAATAGATTACCCACGACCCTCTCTTGTCCTAATTGAGCGCGACTGTCCTTAGAGACTTGGTCTAGATATTTTTTATCAATGCAAGCTGATGTGTATGCTTGTTTGTGATTTTTGGGGCTTAAGAAGGGTGATGAAATCCCTACCTAATCTGAATTTGGATTTCTTGTCCCTTAATGTCCGTTTTAAATATGCAAAACAATCGAAAATCTAAAACACGCAAAAAGATTTTTTTAGCAGCGCTGTTTGCAAAGAATCCTGCAGGTAAAAACAGTTTATAGGAGCTTCAGAGGAGAAAGGAAGATGAGAAAATGATACCAGAAAGATTTAAGGGCCTAAATCCACTATTTGGCCGCAGTTCCGCCGCCAAATACCTCTAACGGCCGTGGTTCCGCCACCTATTGGTGAGATCTCCCCTCCAAATTTGGGCACTGCACTCCAATACTCTTCTTCTCATATTTGAAAGTCTCTGAATCTCTGTTGGTTCACTCCAAGTGCTCCAGATTTCTCGCAAAACTCACACAAGAATCGTTAAAAATACGAAATGCGGTTTTTATTTTTATTTTATTTTTGTTTTTTTAGAAATCAACCTGAATAACAAGAAAAATAGTACTACCGTTTCTCCGGCAACGGCGCCATTTGATTGATTTGAAAAATTGTGTCTTTGTGTTTCCTAAATACCGCAATCAATAACGGTGTCGCAATAGCTAGCCGATAGTGAGTACGGGTCCACTGGGAAATAGTGAACTACTTATCTTGTTTTAGACAAGTTAATAGAGAAAGATAGGATTTTTATCGTTTTATATTAGAAAGATTTGAAAATTTTAAGAAAGAAGGGCTTGTAGGATTTATAAGATTTAATAGTTAATGGATAAAGTTTTTTAAAAATAATTCTTTTTATCTTTTAATTATTTAATACTAAAGAAATAGCGATGAATGTGGATTAGTGTTCTTGAAAGGATTAGGGTTTCCCTCTACTGACTCTTGTCCTTCCATTGATCCCTATTTATCTCAAGCGCTCAACAAACCAAGTATTAACGAATCTCAAATCATGGTCGTGACTATCATGAATTGATAGCAAGCCCGATAAGAAGGTTAAGACTTATTTTGCTAAAGTTTATAAAAATTAAAACTTTAAAAATAAATTAAGAGATTTTATTCATCCATTATACTACCATATTCTACAAATCCTAACAAGCGAGAATTTACTCGCTCATTGGGAAAAACGAAGTAAAAGAAAGATAGAAGAATACGGAACCCATAAGAAATAACAAAAAAAAAGTGCGGAAAGTAAATACAGAAAATAAATGCGGAAAGTAATGAGACAAAATTAAGAAAAGAAACTATCATTTATTGAATTAACAATTGCATTACAGAAGTTACTCGCTGAAAAACTAAACTACAAACCCTAGTTTTCTCGAGAGATCTAAATTGCTTGATCAGTAGAGATCAGTGGATAGATAAATAACTCTAATTGCTCTCGGTCCTTTTTATAGGCTCTGGAACTTGAAATTCTAGACATCATCTTGAAGTATGTGAAAATACGATCAAACCCCTGAAAATTCACATCCAACGGCCCTTACTTGACCACGATACCACCGCCATATACCCCATTCCACCACGGTTCCACCGCTTTTTGATGTGATCTCCCCTCCCCCTCCCATATTTCTTGTGTTATCTTCTCGTGATGTTAGGAGATTTTTCTGATAAAAATATTTTGAAAATATCTCTTTCTATCTGCAGTTGCGAGATTCTTCAATTTGCTCCTAACATTCGGCAGATTTGGTTTGCTAATTCGATTTGATTTGATCTCCTCGATCATCTTTGCAGTCTTGAACTGATTTGTTATTTTAAATCTGCACAATATCTCAAATCAAATTATTAGTAGCATTTGTCTTATTTGAAATAATATTCCAACCAATGATATGATATGATATCTTAATAATATTGGCTAAGAATATTTGATAAGACATGATATGCATATTAAGAATCTTACGAATATTTTATTTAAATATGATATGCATATATTCCACCAATTATATTAATTATATATAAGAAACATATGAAAAAATCTTTTTACAAATAAACCCACATATGTTCTTAAATTACAAATAACACCTTTTAGTAATTAATAATAATAGGAAAAATGACCGTACAAATGTGCAATAAATATGACTGATCAGTACCATACTAGATGTAGCTTATGCACTTAGCGTGGTAAACAGGTATCGGTCAAACCTAAGGAAGAAGCACCGGATAGTTGTGAAAAAAATTCTTAAGTACCTGAGAAAGGCTAAAGAGATGTTTCTGGTATATGGTAATGAAGACCTCCAAATAAAGGATTTTACCGATTCAAGATTCCAGAGTGACAAGGATGACTGCAAGACTATCTCGGGTTATGCGTTTACCCTCAATAGAAGGACATTCTGTTGGAAGATTTCTAAACATGACATCGTAGCAGACTCGACAATAGAGAATGAATACATTGCTGCCAACGATGCCGCAAAAGAGACTGCCTAGATGAGAAAGTTCATTACTGAACTTTAGGTGGTTCATTCCATTGTTGATCCAATACCACTGTATTGCGACAACAATGAGGCTATGACGCTAGCGAAAGAACCACGGTCCCATCAGAAATCCAGAAACATCTTGAGATGGTATCGCTTGATCAGGGAGATCGTTGATCGCCGGGAAATCGAGGTTCGGAGAGTAGACACCAAGGAAAACACGGCGAATCCACTCACCAAAGCCCTTCATTAGACCCAGTTCGAGCGGCTATTCGAAATGTTAGGTCTTCGATACGCCAATACATGACCTTAGTGTAAGTGGGAGATTGTTGGATATGTATGCCCTATAGGCCATTATTGTATATTACATTGGATGTTTGGGATATATATATGCAGACAGTCTTGCTCGATATGATAGTATGCTATCTAGTTTGTCTTTATCTTAACATGTGTATATGTTTTACTTGTTATTACGTATCGCTAATACATGTTGATAGAGCCCATATGATTTTTGCTTGACTACTAGCGTTGTGATGGCGATCATACTCATAGGGGCCGGGTAGTCTATAAACACATCATTAAAATGTCCCTAGTCGTAGGAGTATCGAGACATGGCATCAATATTTCAGAGTAGACTAGTGTATACTTTTCTTATTCCCGAAAGGGGAGATATCCAGTGCCACAGCCATTGGTGTACGACACCAAAGATTGTATGCAGGTACTCATTGGGTTATGAGTTACACTGGACGGACTCGCCAAGAACTGCTAGATGGTATTATAGCTATCGTCAGATAGCAGTTCTCTGCTGATACGAGTACATGGTAGTCTGTCGACCTGAAATCGTCATTTTTCTCAAGTGTGTTTCCACTTTACTTTGATTACTAACTTACCACGACTTTAAATAGTCGTGCAAATAGACAGTAGTTGGGTGCAGTCCCGAAACACTTGGAGGCAGTGATCGACATAAGGGATTCGTCTCTCCCGGTATTAGGAGTTGATATTACGCAGTGCACGGTTGGACATCGCCACAAAACCTAGGTCTAGGAGGATGAGATTTACTGATTGGATCAATAGTTTCTCGACTGGTGATGGGCTTGACAACGACACGACTTATCAGGTTATTAAGGGTCTGACGTTTTCCATCCCCTAGACTTGGTATGCTATACTCTCAGACGAACAGACCGGACTGTACGGTGACTGTCACTTATTGGCTCAGTAGGGGTTCAAACGAGTTTGTTTTTAGATCTTATTTTTGAAAGATACCTGGGTAGCCGTTACGTATAGCTTGTGCCACTGACATGCTTGTGAGCTGGGGATATTATCCAGTAGCTCACTGCCAGCGTATTGTCGAGTCTTTAAAGTCCCATACAGAGGGTTTCCAGCTTTGGGGAATCGATGTAGTAGTCGTACTAGGTATGTGTAGAAGTCCGATTAAAACTAGTGTATTGGATACACTGACGGTAATCGGACGGTCGAAATACTAGCCGGTCTTTTGGAAAGATGGATATTAAATCTAGTTTAGATTTAATATAATAATACATGTATTGAATATATGTATTTACTAGTATTTTGTCACTAATAGTATTTTTCTCTTTTATGTATTTTAAATATATAGGAAAATAATTACAAGTATATGTTATATATGTTATGTTACATATAAATATATATAGTAATTATATTTCTTTTTGGTTCTCTTTTAGTTATCTTGTGTCCTTGGTTGAACACATGCATGCTCACTCTCATTTGAATGATATGTAGAGGAGAAAGGAGAGGATGGACACATAGAATTATGATAAGAATCCTATGGTTGAAATTTTTTAGAGTCATGTGTAGGGTGTTTTTCGTCACCCCATTGAGATGGGAATACGCACGCGCTTGTCAGGCGTACTACAGATTCCCTCTGCTTAGGGTAGGCCGGGGTTTAATGATTGTGGGGATCCGAATCTCCGGCAGCCGCGAACTAAGCTGCCGTTAATTACCCCTCGCCTTTGGAGCGAGGGAACCTCCGATTGACGGGTTAAACTGGTCATGCGAACTCAATGTGCAGTGTGCATGTGATGTGTTTTGAAAAAGGGTTTTGGGTATATCGGGAGCCACGCAGAGTTTTTACGGGGGTCCCGCTACCCGGATAGCGGGCTGGGGGTCAAGGGGGCTAGCAGCCCCCTTGCGGGGTGCGGGGCAGCACCCCGTTAGAAATTTTTTTCTAACAAGGACAGTGTCGTGGGGTACATGTGTGTGTAAATATTTATACATATGTATATATATATATGTATGTACATAAAAAGAGGGGGAAAAGGCATCCAAGGGATGCGTGGGGCCAGCGCCTTGAGCGTTGTGCGCTTAGGTGCTGTGCGCTCAGGCGCAAGCGCGCCACGTGTCGGCACGTGGGCATTTTGCGCTTGAGCACAGTGCGCATGAGCGCAAGCGCGCCACGGGTCGGCACGTGGGCGCTTTGCGCTCGAGCGCAGTGCGCCTGAGCACAGCACGCCATGTGTCGGCATATGGGCGCTTTGCGCCCGAGCGCAGTGCGCCCGAGCGAAGTGCGCCTGAGCGCAAGTGCACCACGTGTCGGTACGTGGGCGCTTTGAGCTCGAGCGCAGTGCGTCTGAGCGCAAGCACGCTATGTGTCGGCATATGGGCGCTTTGCGCTCGAGCGCAGTGCACCTGAGCGCAAGCGCGCCACGTGGCGGCACGTGGGCGCTTTACGCTCGAGCGCAGTGCGCCTGAGCGCAAGCACGCCACGTGTCGGCACTTGGACGCTTTGCAATCGAGCGCAAGCGCGCCACGTGTCAGCACTTGGGCATTTTGCGCTCGAGCGCTGGGCGCTGGCGAGACAAAAGGGGCTTTTAGTTCCAGAACCAGGAGCTATGCTTCAGAAAGGAAATATTTATTATATATATATATATATGTAAATATATGGAGTTAAACTCCTAAAATGTTTTGGTTGATGAAAGGGGTTCTTCCTCTTCCTCCTCTGTTGGCTGGATCTTGATGATCAAGAGATGTGAGATCTAAAAATCTCTCCTTTCTGAGATCTAATGGTAGATCCAAGTTCCTCTTTGTGGGTTTTGTGGTGGAAGACTTCTTAGTTTTTGAAAAGAAAGAGTAAAACTCTTGATTTAATTCAAAAGAAATGAGAAGGTTTAGAACCTTGGAGAAGAAGCAGGAGGCACAAAAGATCTCAGATCTAAAATTTTTGTGGAGAGAATGAAAAGTCTTTTTTATTCATCATCATTTTGCCTTATATAGGCTTACATATTTACATATAGCCCCTTGGGCTTTACAAAAATGGCATTTTTGCCTATCCCATGGCTCATGTGCCATTTCATTTTTGCACATAAGCCATGGGCTTACAAAAATTTGGCTTTATGCCCATTTTGCATACATTCATGTATAAAAAATTACATGAAAATTATTTATTACATGATCTATATTTTAGCATGGAGGAGGCTGGCCGCGGGCTCGACTTGGGCATAGGCCCACTTGACCTGGGCTTGGGCCCACCTGGCTTGGGGTTGACCTTGACTTTGACTCGGTCAACGGGGGTGTAAATTTTTACCCCAACAAAGTGCCCCCCATCAATAAATGCACACCGCACATTTGAGTTGTATGCATGAAATTGATGGATCTTGAAGCTGAACTTCGAGGTGGAACATCATTCCGGTGGCGAAGCATCATCCCGGGGAGCATGATTCCCGAGGATCGGAGCATCATTCCGATTCGCGGAGCATAATTCCAACGTCAGAGCATCATTCCGAAGCGCGGAGCATAATTCCAGGGTTCGGAGCATCGTTCCGAAGGGCGGAGCATAATTCCAGAGATCGGAGCATCATTCTGATTCGCGGAGCATAATTCCAGATATCGGAGCATCGTTCCGAAGAGCGGAGCATAATTCCAGAGATCGGAGCATCGTTCCGAAGGGCGGAGCATGATTCCAGAGATCGGAGCATCATTCCGATGATCGGAGCATGATTCCAGGATTCGGAGCGTCATTCCGAAGGGCGGAACATAATTCCAGAAATCGGAGCATCATTCCGATGAGCGGAGCATGATTCCAGGGGATCGGAGCATCATTCCGAAGAGCGGAACATGATTCCAGGGGTTCGGAGCATCATTCCGAAGAGCGGAGCATGATTCCAGAGTTCGGAGCATCTTTCCGAAGAGCGGAGCATAATTCCAAGGATAGGAGCATCATTCCGATGAGCGGAGCATCATTCCAATTTGCGGAGCATAATTCCAAGGATCGGAGCATCATTCCGATGAGCGGAGCATGATTCTAGGGGATCGGAGCATCATTCCGAAGGGCGGAGCATGATTCCAGGGATCGGAGCATCATTCCGATGAGCGGAGCATCATTCCAGGATTCGGAGCATCATTCCGAAGAGCGGAGCATGATTCCAGGGGTTCAGAGCATCATTCCGAAGAGCGGAGCATGATTCCAGGGATCGGAGCATCATTCCGATGAGCGGAGCATCATTCCAGGATTCAGAGCATCATTCCGAAGAGCGGAGCATGATTCCAGGGGTTCGGAGCATCATTCCGAAGAGCGGAGCATGATTCCAGGGGTTCGGAGCATCATTTCGAAGGGTGGAGTATGATTCCAAGGGTCGAAGCATCATTCCGAAGAGCGGAGCATGATTCCAGGGGTTTGGAGCATCATTCCGAAGAGCGGAGCATGATTCCAGGGGTTCGGAGCATCATTCCGGAGAGTGGAGCATGATTCCAGAGTTCGGAGCATCTTTCCGAAGAGCGGCAGACATTCTGACCGAAGCATGATTTCGATGCAGAGATAGATTCCTAGGCGAAGTATAATTCCAACAAGGAAAGAAAATATTCCGAGGCGAAGCATTGATTTCGACACGGGGAATATTCTGGGACGGAGCATGATTCCGGCGCAGAGCTTGTTGGCTGACTTGATTCCGAGACGAAGCATAATTTCGAAAGGGAAGGCAGATACACCGAGACGAAGCATGATTTCGACGCGGGGTACACTCTGAGACGAAGTATGGTTCCGACGCAGAGCTGGTTGGTTGATTTGATTCCGAGGCGGAGCATAATTCCAGCAGGGAAGGTAGATATCCTGAGGCGAAGCATGATTTCGACACGGGGTATATTCTGGGACGAAGCATGATTCCGCCGTAGAGGTTGTTGGTTTGATTTGATTTGGGTTGACATCAGCATCGCTACACTGGAATATGGTACCAGGAGCGAATCATCATTTGTCATGAGAGGATTTTGGGATTGGTTTTGGTTTGGCATCTGCATTGCTGCACTGGAATAATGCCAGGAGCAACTCATCATTTGCCTCGGGAGGACTTGGAAACTGGTTTTTTTGTTTGGTATCAGCATCGCTACACTGGAATATGGTACCAGGAGCGAATCATCATTTGCGTTTGCTTATTAGGAAACTATGGCTTAGGAGACAGGTTTTAGGTCCTTATCACCTAAGACTTTTCAATTTTATGGGCTGTAAGGGTCCCATAAAAGCATTTTCTCCCTACGAGTCGAAGGGATCTCGTAGGTTTATTTTCTCCTTAGGAGTCGTGGGGACTCCTAAGTGTGTTGCTCCTTTGTGAGTCGTAAGGATCTCACGCGGGAATTTTCTCCTCACAAAGTCGAGAGGACTTTGCGAGTGCATTTCATTTCTTTTTTTTTTTACGAGTTTGCGCCCTTTCGGGTTTTCACAAACTCGCCGGCGGTCCTGCTGTTTTTACTCACGGAGCCCTTTCGGGTTTTCATCCGTGCCCATTTTGCTTGTGGACATACCATTCTTTTTATTTTATTTTTTTATTTGTTTTTATTTTTTGGTGGGACTTTGAATGTGGTCTCACCGGTAGGACTTGAGAGAGATTGGGATCGTTTTACGACCGTGGATTGTATACGGTTTTGCAGGATGTATGATCCAGACCGTAGGGCCGAAAAAATTTCAGGACTTTGTTGGCGTCTGCATCGCTGCACTGGAATATAGTACCAGGAGCAACTCATCATTCGCCGTTGGGATTTGGAATTTGGTTGGCGTCTGCATCGCTGCACTAGAATATGGTACCAGGAGCGACTCATCATTCGCCATTTGGGATTTGAGTTTGGAATTTGGTCGGCATCTGCATCGCTGCACTGGAATATGGTACCAGGAGCGACTCATCATTCGCCATTGGGGTATGGGATTTGGAATTTGGTTGGCGTCTGCATCGCTGCACTGGAATATGGTACCAGGAGCGACTCATCATTCGCCACTTGGGGATTGGGGAGCGATGGCTTAGGAGATAGGTTTAGATCCCTATCCCCTAAGACTTTTCAATTTTATGGGTCGTGAGGGTCCCATAAAACATTTTCTCCCTACGAGTCGTAAGGATCCTGCAGGTGTATTTTCTCTTTAGGAGTCGTGAGGACTCCTAAGTGTGTTTTTCCCTTTGTGAGTCGTAAGGATCCCACAAAGATTTGTTCTCCTCATGTATCATGAGGACACATGAGTGGGCCTTCTCAATGGAGCATAATTTCAAGAACGGAGACCAGCCGCATAACTGGTGATTGTGGTGGGGCATGAGTATGACGAGAATTATTTGAGCCCGTGGATTGTATACGGCAGTCAATTTGGGGACTGACCGTAGGGCCGAAAGAATTTTGGGAAACTAGATTTTTTTTTGTTTTCGATTTTGTTTTACCGCGATTGCTCTATCATTTCAGCTTTTCTTATCGCGAAGATCGCGATTGCCCTATCATTTCGACTATTTATTCACGGTTGCCCCATCATTTCGGCTTTATTCTCATTTTTATTTTCACTCGCTGATTTTTATTGCGAGTTGCCTAATCATTTCGGCTTTATTTTCTTTTCTTTTATTTACACATTTTTTTGTTTATTCACATATTTCTTTTTACATTCCCAGTTTAACGACTTAGAGGTCGACTGTTCCCAGTTTAATGACGTGGTGGTCGATTGTTTTCAGAGAAAGGCAGATGTCTGAGAGAATCAGTTTCACGAAGAACTTCGGTCTCCGTTTGTATGAAATTGGCGGTCGTAGCTGGACTATTTGTTAACACGCCTTTAGACAGTTCTATCTCTCCTGCCTTGTATTGCTTTTCGACCCAATCTTTGAAGACAAAGCAGTCCTCAATGGCATAACCTATCACTTTGTGATAGGGGCAGTATTTGGGGTCGTCGGTCCTATTCGCTTCCTGCGGTCTTTTGGACTCTGGCAGTTGTAGACCGTTCTTCACGGCGTCTTTGAATATTTTACGGATTTTGTCCCTTCTGAAGGAATAGACCTTATCCAGCTTCTCTTTCAGTGGAGATTCTCCTCCCTCTCCGAACACTGGCTTCTGAGGCTGGTTGGCGCTAGGCCCGCTCATCCCTTGCTTATTTCGGTTAGCCGAAGTATTGAAAGATTCCGAATCATCGGAGTTTCCGCCTTTGCGATTATCGTCCTTCCGGTTTCTCCAGAACCTATTGTTATTTTGAGAATCCGATGAGGACTCCTGTTTTGAGCGCTCCAGCATCTGGACTTTCCTGGTCAGCTCTTGGAATGTTTTGAGACCCGCGGTGCATAAAAACGGGGTCATCCAATTGTTGAGATTTCCGACGAGGAGACTGACAGATTGGTCCTGCTCTATCGGCGGTTCGCATTTGACGGAGAGATTGCTCCATCGGGTTATAAAATCCGTGCTGCTTTCGTCGCCCTTGGGCTTGGTCCTTACGAGCTCGGCAATGGTAAACTTATCGCTGACGCTCATGAACCTCTGCCGAAACAGAGACTCCATTTGGACAAAAGTTGTGACGAAGCCATCCGGTATGCTCGCGTACCAGTCGAAAGCAACATCGGTCAAGCTATTAACGAACTGGCAGAGGAGAAGCGCATCATTGCCCCCAGTATTCCCGCATGAGGCTTTGAAGTGGGCGATATGCTGATTCGCATTTCCCGTCCCATCGAATCTTCCGAATTTGGGGAAGACATAGCCGCTAGAAAATTCTACCAGATCATACTGAGCAGGATATGGTCTCCCACTACTGTTGATATCTTTTTGCGCTTCGGCTTCGGCCACCAATGTTTTGACTTTGCTGGCAACCAAATCCATGATTTGATCTTGAGTTAGCGGGCTACTTTCATCGATAGCCAAGACATTTCCCGAGATAGGATGCGACTGGTTTTCATGTAGTTCGCCCACTTTTGGACTTGAGGGAATAGGCGTCGGCTGCTTTGAGACACCATTTCCCGGTTCATGAGAGCCCTGCGCCTGATTGGGCGGCTGAGAGGCAAGTTGGGCCGTAAGCTGTAAGACGACATTTGTCAAGTCGTCGATCTTTGAGTAGAGCTTGGCCATTTCCTTGTCTTTGCTTCTGAGCTGCTTTCGGAGCTCTTGGAGAAGTTGCTGCTCTGCGGTCTTAGGATGGAAAGTTGGCTCATCTTCGCTTTCTGAGCCTGACTCCTCATGAATTGAGGGCTCTCTCTGCCTATCAGCCTCATCGAGAGGGTTTTCATCATCCAGCGGAGGCGGATGTTCTTGGAAAGTGGCAACCACATTCAAGCCAGATTGGATTTGAGATGTGGTGGCCCCGTCCTTGCTCTTGCTGCGCGTGCCCACCACGTAGACAGTGTGGATAACACATTCAGCCATCCCCTCATCTTTGGCGGGGTAACCCTGTTCTTCGAACCTCATGAGGTTTAGCCTGGCAGGAGCCTTATCCCTTTTGTTGGCTCTATATCTGAGCCTTTTCTCCCTTAGCTTCTCAATTTTAAGGGCATGGCGGGCATCTGTTTCCTGGGAAGCCACCGTGAGTCGATTAGCGGGGAGCTTAGGGAAGACACCCGATCGAGCAGTTGTCAGGGGCACCGCCGGAGCTTGCTCGAGACGCCTTGTTGCATTGTTGGTGTTGATGGCCTTGCCCCCAGCTGGGACCAAGGAGAGTTGTTCGAACACCGATTTGCGTTTGAGTTGGGGCGCCTTCGAGACCACCACATTTGGCCTCTTGCCTTTCGAGGTCGGTTTGTCTGCCACTGGGGCTTGAGGAGCTGGGATAGCGCCAACTGGCATCAACACAATAGAGCCGAATGGTAGCAGCGGCTCCTCCCATTGTCGCCCGAGACTGGCCGGAAGGACCGTCCTAGAGTCTATCCTCATCGTGTAGGAGACGGGAGCTGAGTTCATCATCGAAGACATCGTCGGAAGGTGATTGCTTGAAAATCTGCATGAAAAAGCATTATTTTTAGTATAAATACAGGTATGTATATTGATTGAGTTCGCATGAACGCATAACCCGAAATATGGGAGGAGAGATTGGTCCCACCGGGCGTGCCAAAATATGTAGGGTGTTTTTCGTCACCCCATTGAGATGGGAATACGCGCGCGCTTGTCAGGCGTACTACAGATTCCACCTGCCTAGGGTAGGCCGGGGTTTAATAATTGTGGGGATCCGAATCTCCGGCAGCCGCGGACTAAGCTGCCGTTAATTACCCCTCGTCTTTGGAGCGAGGGAACCTCCGATTGGCGGATTAAACTGGTCATGCGAACTCAATGTGCAGTGTGCGTGTGATGTGTTTTGAAAGAGGGTTTTGGGTATATCGGGAGCCACGCAGAGTTTTTACGGGGGTCCCGCTACCCGGATAGCGAGCTGGGGGTCAAGGGGGCTAGCAGCCCCCTTACGGGATGAAGGGCAGCGACCCGTTAGAAATTTTTTTCTAACAAGGACAGTGTCGTGGGGTACATATGTGTGTAAATATTTATACATATGTATATATATATATGTATGTACATAAAAAGAGGGGGGAAAGGCATCCAAGGGATGCGTGGGGCCAGCGCCTTGAGCGTTGTGCGCTCAGGCGCAAGCGCGCCACGTGTCGGCACGTGGGCGCTTTGCGCTCGAGCGCAGTGCGCCTGAGCGCAAGCGCGCCACGTGTCGGCACGTGGGCGCTTTGCGCTCGAGCGCAGTGCGCCTGAACGCAAGCGCGCCACGTGTCGGCACGTGGGCGCTTTGCGCTCGAGCGCAGTGCGCCGAGCGCAAGCGCGCCACGTGTCGGCACGTAGGCGCTTTGCGCTCGAGCGCAAGCGCGCCACGTGTCGGCACTTGGGTGTTTTGCGCTCGAGCGCTGGGCGCTGATGAGACAAAGAGACTTTTAGTCCCAGAACCAGAAGCTATGCTTCAGAAAGGAAATATTTATTATATATATATATATATATATATATATATATATATATATATGTAAATATATGGAGTTAAACTCCTAAAATGTTTTGGTTGATGAAAGGGGTTCTTCCTCTTCCTCCTCTGTTGGCTGAATCTTGATGATCAAGAGATGTGAGATCTAAAAATCTCTCCTTTCTGAGATCTAATGGTAGATCCAAGTTTCCCTTTGTGGGTTTTGTGGTGGAAGACTTCTTAGTTTTTGAAAAGAAAGAGTAAAATTCTTGATTTAATTCAAAAGAAATGAGAAGGTTTAAAACCTTGGAGAAGGAGCAGGAGGCACAAAAGATCTCAGATCTAAAATTTTTGTGGAGAGAATGAAAAGTCTTTTTTATTCATCATCATTTTGCCTTATATAGGCTTACATATTTACATATAGCCTCTTGGGCTTTACAAAAATGGCATTTTTGCCTATCCCATGGCTCATGTGCCCTTTCATTTTTGCACATAAGCCATGAGCTTACAAAAATTTGGCTTTATGCCCATTTTGCATACATTCATGTATAAAAAATTACATGAAAATTATTTATTACATGATCTATATTTTAGCATGGAGGAGGTTGGCCGCGGGCTCGACTTGAGCATGGGCCCGCTTGACCTGGGCTTGGGCCCACCTGGCTTGGGGTTGACCTTGATTTTGACTCGGTCAACGGGGGTGTAAATTTTTACCCCAACATCATGTTAAAAATATCAACCATTTAGTTTATGTTTTCATAATTTTTCAAGCATTCTCTCTCATATCCAAAATCTCTCATCTTCTTCCTCCTCTTGAAAATCACAAAGAGAAAAAGAAAAAGAAAAACAAAGAGAAAAATTATTAGTGCAAACATACTACATCCTAAGTTCAATTCCATAGCAAAGTCTTGATCTTAGTTAACTTCAAGAAAGAAGTTTGAAGCCAAAGTTGGAACTCTCAAGATGGATCATCTTTGATCAAACAGATTACAACCAAGCTTGTTCCATGAACCATCTAGGAGCTTACATGGAATCCAATACAAAAAGAAGAGCACTTGAAAATGTTTCAAAGGTTGTTGTCACAAATTGTGTATGGAAAACTCCTAGCTACCTTACAAGTTTAAATCTCTAGCATTCATCCTTAGTTCATATTAAAATTTTTAAAAACCCTATTTTTTCTTATGCTAAATTTATAGGAGAGAGCCCAAGGCCTATTTACAGCCGTCTCCATCGCCAATTGCAGAGAGCTCAGACCCTGGCGCAGTGTGGTACACCGAGCGTGTTGACCGTGTATCTTACCGTCCACGGCACCTTGACAGATACCGCCATGGGCGAGCTTCGATTCCCCGACAACGCTACCCAGGAGTATTGCATAAGTATTAATATTTATTCTAATTCGAATGAAATTTTTGTTTTGATAAGTTCAAATTTAAATGATATACTTATATTTTAATGGTTAACATGGGTGTAAGAGTGGGTGGTGGAGCAGGCGGAGATATCGGGGATCGATTTTAGTGGACAGATCGATCCGATCTTACCGACCACAGTTTTAAACGCCGGATACAGAAGGCACTACGGAGGTTGGGAAAGAGGCCGGGGACTTGGTCCTAGCAGGGCCCATATGAAGTTGGTCTCCACTCCGGCGGTTACTTCCCCTACCCCCCGTGAGCGACGTCTGGAGCATGATGTTGCCCCCTTAAAGACCACCGTCGAGAAGTTGATGGAGATATTGATACGTATATTATTTATTACTAAAATATTATATCACATTATAGATAGTAACATATATAATATTGGTATCCTGAGCTTATTTGGTTTTAGATTTACGTTTGATTAATCAGACTGACATAAAAATATTAAATTAAACTGAAGTCTATAATCATAACCATACCACATCTTTCTTTATTTTGGAGTTTAAAAGGTTATGATTATCCAAATTCAAAACTTGAGAAGAAAACACTTTGTAAATTAGATAACTCCTAAAACCAAGAATCCAATCAAAATTAAACAATTAAGGAGAGATACGGGTTTACAAGTTAGAGTAAGTATCATTTCTACCTCTACTAAAAATAAATTACGGTTTTCCAAACTAAATATCCAAACTAGGCCTAAGTCCCTAAGTATTCTTAGATTCAGGTATAAAAGCATAAGCCTGAATGTGTGGAATTTCAACATGTATAAATTCTCATACATAACATAAGAATTTCAACAGAACGTGTGGAATCTCAACAAAACATATATATATTTGCGGTTTAGCAATAATCTGATAATGATACGAATTCGACTAAAATCTAATTCACTGTTCATACTCGTTTATTATGCAAACATAAAATTTTACAGATTCGGCAGGCTAGTTCGGCTGCGGCTCCACATGCATCTTCTTCGGTTGCGGTTCCGCAAGCCAGTGGCTCGATTGCTGCTGCGCAGACCACTCATATAGCTTCACAGCCTGCTCAGATTCCCGCACAGTCCACTCCTTCATTAGTCGAGTTTTTGACGACTCAGGGTTACACCGAGGAGCAGATGCGCCAGATTACGGCGATTATCAGAGGTGGGGGTGCTGGACCAAGTTAGGGTAGCTTTATTTATATTTTTAAGGATGTATGTTCTTATTTGATACATATTGTATATTTTGGATGATATTTGTAGTTGTTTATATGTTTATGATGATTTTATATTGATTTCGTATTTTTTTTTGTTTATTTCTTTTATATATTACGCATGAGATGATGTTTATGAACATTT
Organism: Agapanthus africanus; assembly: GCA_030015575.1. Lineage (NCBI taxonomy): Eukaryota > Viridiplantae > Streptophyta > Magnoliopsida > Asparagales > Amaryllidaceae > Agapanthus > Agapanthus africanus. The sequence continues at coordinate 192,157,920 of JASDDO010000024.1, read as the reverse complement.
CTGTATTTAGCTATATGATATATATATTATTATGCACAGGACGGGAGGGAAAGGGGAAGACCTTTTTTTTAAAAAAAAAACCTGATATAATGTCCCTACGGATTAATCCATAGAGACAACAAATGTTCTTACGGATTAATTCGTAAGGACGAGTTTTGCCCCTACACATTTCTCCGTAGAGACAAGATATCAGAATATCTGATATTTTGTCTCTATGGAGTCAATAGTTGGGACAAAACGTGCCCATACGTATTAATCCGTAGGGACAAAATATCAGAATATCTGATAGTTTGTCCATATGGAATCCCTACGGATTACTCCTTAAGTGCAATTATTTTATTTTATAAACAGATAAATTAAATAAAAATTATGTCCCTACAGAATAATCTGTAGGGATACTGGCCCCTACGGGACAAATATTACTCCGTAGGGACATGATCAAGACGAAAACTTGCACCTGCGGTTTTTGGACCTACGAAGACATTTTATATCCCTACGGATATATCCGTAGGGGCAGCTATTTACCCCTATGGCTAAATCGGTATGGTCAATTGAATATTGTAGTAGTGTTTATTTCAATCTCAATTATCCTTGTATTACATCAAGGGTGTTGGATAATCAGTTTTGACAAAAAAAAAAATTGAATCCTCCTATGATCTAATCCGCGGGTTTTAAGGGCTGGATCTCCGGTTGCAAAAAACAATATATATTGTCACGACCAAAAAATAATTTAAAAATCAAAATTGACTTTTCAAATTTTCTTATACTTTTATAAAATCTCTTCCACATTCTATTAAATTCTTCTCAAAAATCTATTTACGATGTTAACATATACATGAAATTAAGGAAATGTAGCTCATGGATTGAACATTTGGGTACATGGAGCCAATAGACATATCTTTTGATGAATAACTGATAAGAAAGAAATTAAAAATAAGAAATCAAAGACTAAAGTAAATTGCTGATTAAGATAATTTTATGCTTCAGAAATGGGAAAGTATGAAAATAAATAATGGGTTTTTTTTACTAAAAAGCACTTTTATACTTTGCTACTTACTAAAAAATCCTCCATATTTCATATTTATTAAAATACTCTCATACATTTTATGTTACACTAAAAAAAACCCTTCCATAATCTCCATTTTATCAGCAGAATGCCATGCAAATGCAATCTTAATAATAATAATAATAAAGAAAGACTCAGCAAATTCCGATAATAATAAATAGAAATTAGTTTTCATTGGCTGGCTGGCTCTTGGGCCATACATACTTGAGAGCTGATGTCGCTTGACATGAATTGAATTAGGACAACACAGCACGTGAGTGTGAGTGAAAGGTCTGTGAGTTTGATTGCTTTGAAAATATTGTACTATGCATTATTGTCCCAGTGTCCCTTTGTGCAATGCATATCATGCCTATTAGATAAGAACATTATATTCATGTCCCATGCGCGGGAGGGCCGGCGGCAGGACGGGCGGGCCGGCGTACAGGGGGTGCAAAGGAAAAGAAACGGAATATTGGCGATGTCCGGAAAGAGGAAAGAAAGCCGATCTTCTATGTCCGTAAATCCAGGAACTCAGACATGAGATTTTATACGGCTTGCTTGTTCTTTTCACCGATCTTCTTCTTCTACTATATTATACCCTAAAGCTGATCTATGTGTATGTTCTTACCGTCCCTAGTACCTCCCGCAGGTCCGTAGGTATCGGTTTCTAAGTGAGAAAAAGCATAGTTGTTCAGAAAGATCTATGTCGCTGCTCTTTCGTCCCGTCTTCCTTTCTTTTCTCGCATGTCGATTACTCGACGTGGCTCGCTTTCACTCAGATTAGCTGTTAACTGTCCTAATTATACAAGTGAACTACCCCTAACTGTTGTCCTCGTTTATCGATAGACTCGTTCTTCAATTCTCTCCAATTCTCCTACGATCTATGGCACGATCGATCCGTTAGGGTAAACAAGCAAGGGATGAGCGTGACTGAATATAGCACGCGATATTGGTTTGAATAACGCCTGCTATATTTCAAAGCCTTGCATAAAGTTCATAAGGTTGATTGCTGGGAAAATCCAGTTTATGACTTTTGCAGCTATATATTTTATAGCGGCCTGGCCAAGAGAAAAGAAAGAAAAAGAAGAAAGAAACATAATATTGGTAGGAAGAACAATGTTCAAAGGATTTAAGGTTTACTACTGGGAGGGGTCTCCATTGGGAAAGGTCTAAACTAAAAACTAAATACAAAATATGAAAGGGTTTTCTAATAATTAGCGAGGAGGTATGAGAGATATTTTAGTAAAAAGTCATAAAGTAGAAAGTCCTAAACTGCCTCATAAAATTAATATTTTTTCTACATGATGATCACGGTTCATAAACTAGCTAGCTAGGAAACTGCATGCAGAGTTTTTGGCAATGTTGCAACAATAAAAAATTTCTTTGATGCATAATTTCTTTGTCGTTTTACTGATAGTAGTTGTCAAGAAAAAATGAACGACTTAGAATTATTTGACCATAAATAAACAAATAGAAAATTTTGATTAACATTTAGGAGTAATTATTTTACTCAAAAAGGCTTATTTAATTCAATAATTATAGCATTAGACCTTCTTTAAATTTATTTAGAAAAGCAGGCATTCGATATCGCCGCATAGAATTGCCATATAGACAAATGCTTTATCCTAATTTCTTATTTGTCATATAACGGTCTGGTTTCGATAAATAAATTTCAGTATAGTCTTTTTTATAACTATTTATTAAAACATGAATATTTAGAAAAATTGTCCTTAAATAAATAATGAAAGGTTAAATAATTCAACTGAACCAAAAACCGACGGCATACAGGTTGAGATTGCATTTGACATTGCTGTACAACCCTTGATAATCGCTTAATGATGCGTTAGAGAATTCAATAAAATAGATACAGTGTAAATATGAATTAATATTTAAATGGTATAATTAACAATGTATATATCATTTTCAGGAGACCCGTGTGTCCAACATCAAAAGACTGGAAGCGTTCCCGCGTCATGGCAAACTATTGATCGGGAGAATAATATACTTGCATTGCCATCTCAGGAAATATAAATTTATCGTATTCAAAGGTCGTCCGTTTAGTCCTGACCAAGGTAGTTAGTGAGCGATTTGTATTGGAATATATAGAATGGGTCATTCTTATATATGTATAAGACGACCATAAGTTACTCAAGGACTCCGAAGTAATTTTTCTCACACTCATCAACGAGTGCAATGCCGCTATTTTGTGTTGCTCTAATTCGCCATGTTCTTTCGCTTTCAAATTTATTAATGAAGCACGCCTGCTTCTCGATCAACGATTTCGAACGGAGAAGATCACTAGCATCGGCAGCATAGCGCTGCATGCTCTTTTGGGCAAAGGTCTAATTGCCTATTGAGAGGGAGCATGTTATCCACTATAGCCTAGCCTCATCGTTTGAGATGAGCTAGCCACGGCTTCTTCTGGCTAACAAGCCTATCTTCTTCCCGGTCGTGCAGGTGAAAGAGTAGAACCCTTCGGCTAAACATTCGTTTGAGACATCTGCCAAATTGCATAAGAATATATGTACGCTCGACTAGCTGAGCTAGCATAAGAAGAACCATCCTTACCGTCTTGTCGGACCTATATCCATTCTTCTCTGTTTTAGTGGATCCGGTGCCCACACTGTTTTTGCTAATATTCTTATATAAAAAAAATTAATTTGTTATTTTTAGATGTTTAGTGGATCCGGTGCCCACACTTTTCTACTTAAGCTCACAGCTGCTGTCGTCGTCGTCGTCTGTGTTCTTGCAGTGCCCACAATGCAATAAAAAGGTTAAGCCTAAGGAGATGGTTAAATTTATATGCGCCGCTATTTGTTGTCCTAATCGATGATACTTAACTGACCATTGAACTTTGTATACGCAGGAAGTGCGCTTTTTACGTGAACACAATGGAATCCTTGTAATTGCAAATCTTTGTTGGGTATCCAAGTGTTGCATCTCTTTTATCCATGTTTGCATCGCCAATGTCTATCATTGTAAGATATCTCTATCTACTTGTGATTAGGTAATTCTTTAGCCCTTTACTAACTTTACGTGTATGGTTATGTTCGATAGAGCTTGGTGATTCGGGCAACAAGTGTTGAGTTCATGCCTTTCTACTTATCACCAGCGACGTTCTTAATGAGCGGTTCTTTCTTTCGCTTATGGAATACTATTGCAAGACTTCTTCATATATGCAAGACATCTGGCCCCAATTTAACAACAATTAACTCTCTTTCGTTTAGGCTAAATTTTGATTCCCAAATTAACTCTATGTTTTACAATTTTGTGTGCATTGCAGCCCCCTAATGGGATTGGATCTATATTGCGGCTCATACAGTTGTTGCTATATGCATACTATAGTAGGAAGTCGAGAGAAGATTGCAGATTGCCATCAGAAACAAAAATCAAGTTGCAGATATTTTCACCGAGTTGCTCTCCAGTTTCAATTTTTAGCAGAATAGATGGATATTAAAGAACAATGATTAAGGGGAAGTGTTACTCTATAATGCCTTGAATTAGTTTTGACAATTTGATTATTTAGCTTGCATATTTTTGTTTTCCATTTAACTGAAGTTTATGGTCATTAAATTTGTTTTTTTAGTAAATTTGAATTAGTTGTTATCATGAGGCAAAACCAAAGGTCATGATATAATGAGACAACGATCCCTAGTTGTAAAAGATATTAGAGAATGAAAACGAAGATGGAAGCCGTATCATAGCTATCATCTACCTTTTCTCTCTTGAATTTATCGCTCTTACAAATCTCTTAGAAAATGAAAAACCGATGATTTTATTCCTTTCATTATGCCCAATTTACTGAGCTACAGGAAATATGAAAGAAAATATTCTAAAAGAGGTAATATATTATTACTAATTTGGCTTACAAAACAAGGTAACATATCTTTCTGAATGAGGCATTCTAATTAGCTATAATAAACAAATATAATCAGTCGTGATCTTTCCATCTTTAACACCCTTCCGTAAACTCATGGTCGATCAATGACGAGAGTTTGAAAAGAGAGGATGCGGAGCTTATTGCTAATTGTTGCAAAGCCTGTCGATGGGGAGAGAGAAACCTCAAATGCTTGTCTATGAAGAGGGACGTTGGGTCGTCGTTGGAGAGAGACATGAAGATAATGCCTTTGAAGATATACGTTGAAGCCGTCATTCGAGCAAGACGTCGGAACTTGTTGTTGGAGAAAAACATCTAACGAAGGAAGAGACGATTGGAGAAATCGATGTCGGAGACGATTGGAAAAACCATCATAGGAAACAACTAAAGAACAGGCGTAGGAGACGACAAGTAAAGAAGTCAAGCTTATAATGGTAATTAAAGATTGGAGATTTTTTTATTTTATTTTGTTTTTTGTTTTAATCAGGTTGATGGCTCTAATACCATGTTAGATAATGAAAACCTGATCATTTTATTCATTTCATAATGCTGAATTTATAAAGCTACGGGAAATAAGAAAGAAAATATTTTAAAACATGAAATATATTACTACTAATTTGGCTTCCAAAACAAGGTTAGAGTCCGCCATGCTCTATTTACTAAATGAGGCGTTCCTGATCAAAAACAAAATAACGAAAAACTCTATCAATATTTTCCATTAAATAAAAACCTTTTCATATTATTGATCTTTTCCAAGTTTATCTCCTTTGAGTCCACACCATATCTTTTTATGATACTTTTATTGGCGACATAGTCTCTCTTCTCCAGCATCTCCTCCTTTTAGTGAAAGTGGTTCCATGGTAAGAGTCCACCTTAATTTTCAAGAGACTCCAGGTTACGGTCCATCCAGCATCACGCAAAAGTGACTAAAGGCTTCATGTCTGCCTTGTTCAATGCATCAGAAGACTATGTTAGTCTCGTCGTTCTCATCTTTGCAGATATTCAACTCAATCAACATTCTCTCTAAATTCTCGATAGATAATCTACAATGAATTTGTAAGAGAGTGTTAAATATGGAAAAGATCACGATTGATTTTATTTCATATTATTGTTTATTAGGTTGCTTCGTTAAGTATCTATTACGTTATATTAGGTAAAATCTGAATTATTTGTATTTTCTTTTCTAGATTATTCTGTTTCCTATATTTTGTATGCTCTAAATCACCGTAAATTGAGCAACATTATATTAATAAAATCATCAAGTTTTCTTTCTCTAAGAAAATCCATCTAAATCTCATCCAAAAATCAATATTTTCTACTTAAATTATCACAAAAAAGCATTTCTAAATCCATCATTTAGCTAATATAAAGTTAGGTCATGGAAAAAAAATCTTTTGCCAAAACATTATTTTTGCTAAGTGTATTCCAAAATGCCCTTATAAATTTGAATGTAACAACATTCCTTGACCTTAGATAACCAATGATATTGTTGGAAAACCAAATTCTTGATGAGACATATTTCCCAAGTTGTTCCCATAAAGAATTTGCAAAATGCTTAGAAAAGCAATAAAGATTTTTGCTGAGGGTTTATTTGGAAAAAAAATGTTAATAATTTTCATGTTCATTTAGAGTATTTGCAAAATCCTTGGGGAAAACTTGCTCATGGTCTAACATGGCATTTCTTCCTTTTGGGTATAATTTATGGGCATCATTTCTATAGTATTATGCAATGAAGTTTTTCCTGTTATTCTCCTTGGATTTTATAGTTCATAACATTTGATAGGAATTTACAAAAAAAAATTTAAAAATAATAATAATATTTGTATTGAAATAGGCACAAAAAATATCTTATATTATTTTTTCAAACACGGTGAAACAACAAAATTGAAATATTAAAACTCATGCTAAAATAGTTAGTTTACATATATTTATAGAAATTATAATTGCTTTAAACATTATGCTAAAATTTTAAATTTGGTACCTACTCATAAGTCATAAGTCACAAAGTATATGGTATTTATATTAAAAAAATATCAAAAAGTTTTGATATTTAAGTGAAATTTAGCATTTATATAGTCTTGTCTCTTTAATATTAAGAAAATCATTAAAATTATATTTAATAATTAGACTGTCGTATTGAATGATCCCGGCCGAATGTTTTCTGTCCATATAATGCATACGGCTCTAGTTTCTGGTTGAGCCGGTTCGATGGCTCTATACGAATTAACGGTTTTTGATCCCTCTGACCCCTTCTTGATCCAATATGGAGACAAGGTATGTTCGTTATACCCTTCTTGACTTGTTTAGAAATAACCAATTCATGGGGTGGTTGAAGTATTTCAGGAGGAACTATAACGAATCCGGGTATTTGGAGTTATGAAGGCGTGGCAGGGGCACATATTGTGTTTTCTGGCTTGTGCTTATCATGCATAATATAAAGTATATAATAATTATCTTTTTTAATAAATTACATTCAATAATTATAGTTCCATTACAAGTAATAATGTATTACGTACTTATAATTCATACAAAATTAAAAATATATTCCAGCGCTATTCATTTTTATAAGAACTATATTGTTTATGGAGAAATATCATAATCTATAAATAATCCAATTAATGACGATTATTATGTACTTTCTTTTATCATGTGTTGCGTACATCTCAAATTATAACAATTTTTGTGTATCGTATACATTCATGTATGAATGCATTGAATCGTCTTTGATCCCACACTTTACGCGTGGGGGTCAAAGTCTAGTGATCAAGAAAGCGGAGACCATAATATTCCAGAGATTCACCATAATTTATTTAATAATAAACTCAATATTTGATTATTACACATTGCCATATTATTCCAGTGGCCAAAGCAAGAGCAACCACACAATTGAAATGAAGCAAGAAAACACAACTCAAGGATGAAGCAAACAAAAAGGGCACCTAAGATTTAAGGAAAGTCTGGTACCAGCCGAAAGATTTCTTTGGGACTCGATTGAGGTTGTTGTTGTAGTCTACGTAAACAAGCCCAAACCTTTCTACGTATCCCTTCTGCCATTCGTAGTTGTCTGTGATGGACCACGTTATGTACCCTTTCACGTTACAATTCTCACTGCCCAACCATAGAAGAAGTACAGATCCACACCCATGTCAATTTTTCACGAGGTTTTTCGACATTCCTTTTATCAAAAGTAAGTAATATGCCGGTAAAAGATTATCGACAATGATACGGTATAGTTTATATGGCTACGTACCTCACGGCGTCCTTAAGCTCAATAAGATGGTCGTATAAATATTTAATTCTAAAATCATCATTAATTACAACTTCCATCGGCAAATCATGATCGTCCCGGCATGTACCTACAAAACGAGGCTTATGTTAATTTTCACCAGGTACGTGGAGCCCTTGATTAATTAGTTTACTCACCATTTTCAGTGATGTAGATAGCAGGACTTTGGTATCTTTCATTTATATATTTCAGGAGTGATTTGAGTCCTTTAGGATACACATAAAGCCATGAACCATCCTGTGATGTGATGAATATATAATTCACCAAAAATGTCAATCATATTATGAGAAAAAAAATCATTTTAATAATAGAAAATGAAGCCCATGATAAAATAAAATAATAATAATAGGAAGAAGCATTTATAAAGAGCATTAATATTTTGTGCGATTACATTTTACAAATTAAATAAGCCATCCCCCCTCCTCCCCCAAAGAGTAGTATAACATATTGAAGTAATTACCAATGGTCCAATTTTGTTGCCGTCGGGACAATCCGCTGCAAGGAGAAAACAAATGAAGATGCGATGAGTGCAATTATCTCTACTAAATCATAATACAAAGAGAAGTGAAAGCGTGTGGGTCGTCATCTCTGCTAAATCACAATACAAAGAGAAGTGAAAGCGTGTGTCGCTCATACAATTAATTAAAAACAATCATTCAGAAAAACAAGAAAAATCATTGGTTTCAAGATAGCACATATAATCTATTTTTTGCACGTGCGATATGCGTGGATACACATCAGTATGTATCCAAAAGATTTGAAAAGATTTTTGAAAACACTTGGTTAAGTTTACGAAGATTTCAGCACCAAACCTGAACACACACATGGAAAACAGTAGTTAGATATAAAGCTAATTAGCTTGCAAATATCCAAAGACTTCTAACCATAGAATAAGCTTGCATTAATATCAGTATATGAGGTTGCGGGGATGCAGTGCCCCCTCACATTGGAGCTCATGTTGCAGAAAAGCCTCTTGACCCCCCACGCCCCCCCCCCCCCACCCCCTCCTCACCAATGTGAGGGGGTACTGCTGCCTCTTTTTGGCCTCAATAAATTAGTCTGTGAATGATTGCTTGTAGAGAATTTCAAGTCCTCACGAAAGTGGTTGAATATCACTATAGGCATGTATGGAAAGATTGCTATATATAATGACTAACAAAACTACTTCTAAACTTAATTTGGTTTCTGCAAGGCATACTTTGTTTATTTATTGACCCAAAATGGTTGGAAAATTACACTTGTATTTCATTAAATAGGATATTCAACATAACAGAGCCAAATAGAAATTAAGACAAGAAAAGATAAATAAAAGAAAATAAAAGCCGGATATTTTTTTCTGATATCTAGATCATAATTGTTGTGACAATCTTATAGCAGTAAACAACATAAGTATTTTTGCACGGGAAATACATGTGTGTATCATTTTAAACTCTCTTTTGCTATAACCTTGATAACTTTTTAGATTATATAAATTTTAACTGATGAAATTATAGATAAAATATCATGATGCAAAACAATAAAAAAAAAAGAGGCAAGTTTGCATGCTTTACTTACCTAGCGCTTATAAGTTAATAAGAGTAAACTTTCTTTTCATTTTGATATTTTGCATTATAGCAGTAGACAAATTTGATTTGAACTTTTATGAATAGATACAAAAATATACGAAGTGGAATTACGCATGAGTTATGCCTGAAGAAAGATACAGTTATATTCTTGATCTGTTGCCCGGTGGGGAGGGTTTATTTAAATTATAATTAGTAAGAATTTTTATTAAAAATTTACAAAAATACTTTATTTTAATAATTGACAAAAAACCAAAAAAAAAAAAAACTTTAGATGTATAGCATGAGGTACACAATTAGATTGGACAAAATAGCATGGAACATATTAGAACAAAATCTTAACATAAAAACAATGAAGAAAATATACTCCTAGCCATTTTTAATTTGATCTATATTCACCTTTTTTCCCATTTGGTGAGAATGGAGAGAAGTTTTGCTTATTTTTATTTTTTTCTTATTACAGTTACTTGGGCCTTCACTATTTCATTATAAATGATTGCCTTGAGATAAAGATAAGGGTGACCGCTATAAAATCAATTTTAATAGAAAAATGCATGCATGTGTGTAGCCATAAAACATCACATGCTTACATTTATTAGATTCTAAAATTAGGTGTGATAGGTATCTAGATCTATGTATTTGTCTATATTTATTATTCAAATAATGGCAATGTGTTTATTAAGAACTATTTTAGGTAATTTAAGCTTAAAGTAAGAAAATAAATTCAAATTAAGAGCGTTCATAAGGATTCACCTGTTAGCTCTCCACAATAATCATCGAAGTAAGTGTACGCTGGTTGGTTGTCCCAACGAACAATTGGCTTATATTTCACCGATTTAGTAGAATAATAGTTAAGTCCAATGAAGTCGAAAGATCTTTGAATCATTCTCTTTTCATCATCGGTAAAAGATGGAAGTCTGTCTCGGACAATAGACCTCATAACAAATGGATAGTCTCCATACACTAGTGGTTCCATATACCTGTGTGAAACAAATTAAGAAAATCAAATGATAAGCGAAGAATAAATTATGTTTGACCATTGACCCATCCATTCACAGAAGTTTCATGCTCTACTTCTAACTATAAATGCTTCTTAGTTAATTATCTTTAGACCAATGAGCAATAGCTCAGTTGGTATAACATTTTCCATTCTGGTAAGAGTGCAGAGATTCGATCCTCAGTGAGAGGAAATGGCTATGTGTGTGTGGGTGTGCCTTGTGTGTGTTATACGGGCTAATTTCATAAAATAAAATAAAAATTTATTCAAATTTCTTAAATTTTTATCATAGTGAAATTCCCTGTAATGTGTCATAAATACTCCCGTGGAATCATAATTTAAGAAAGTTTATTGTAATGGTAAGCTCTGATAGTTAAGGGATGTTCAACAAAATTTAGCGTGTTCTACATACCATGTAAGAAGTTCTGATTCTATCGCTTACCATCCAAGCATAAAGTCCATAGCTCTGTCCGTGGCTTGTATATCATAAAATGCATTTGTATATGGTTTAAGCCACAAGCTGTTAACTGTGATTCCGATCTCTCCTTTTTGTGAGGGCTGAAATGTAACAAATGACGAAAAAAAGTTGATGTTGCTTATAACAACAAAGATATCTAAGGTTTGAATTTAAGAAATATTTTGTTAATTTTGTTTATTATTTTTCTCAAAACCATGAATATCTTTTTGTCATGCTAGCAATTAAATTGGATTTGAGTTTGATGAGTCCCCTTCTTCTCCTATATTAACAGCAAAAAAAGATTGCATTATGGTATATTCCCCTTTCACATGCACATAAACCATGTCTCCCAAATTAATTCCATTTCTCTTACTGCTGTACAAGAGTTTATACTTAACCAACTAGATATACATGGGATATAATTTTTGACTCTCTCTCTGTAGTATAAGAAGAAGAAGAACAAGAAGAAGAAGAAGAAGATAGTATCAGGTAGTTAAATTAATAATGAGATTTATCATAAAAGAAAGAGTTTCTATAATTACGTGCAGCACACGTGCAAAAACACTAATTATTATAAATGATGTTTGGTTGATTGGATTTGGAATTGCTTGCAATATGTGTTGCAATAAAATTCCATTTTCAATGTTCCGTTTGCAACGCTTGTATTTGGATTTGGAAAACAAGCTTCAAAAAACATCAAAAAAAAGTGCTGCAGATGCCGCAGCCAATTTAGTTGTAGCAAAAAGAGCAAAAATAAAAGAGATGATGAGATATCATTTTGTTGCTTTTTAGTTGAAAAAGCAACAAATGAGTTTTAACTCATACATATTTTAACAATCAAGATTAGAAACTAGTATCTTTTATTTGGAAAAAAAAATGAGTTTAATTATGAAAATTGTTAAAATATTTATGGGTTATACAATGATTATTTTTGAATTTTTAGATTAGAACAAATGAACAATCATACATATCCCACACACAAAAAGTACATACTTATCATGCAATTCTTGGTATGAAACCAAGATTGAAACAAAACAAGTTATTTGTATGGAGACAATGGATAGTATATCGTATACATTATATGAAAGAAGAATGTGATGTTTAGACTTTATTGGGCTTTTGAATAAAATACAGGACCAAGAAAACATGCGATCGAGCAGGCCTGGGCTCCCCCAGCCTCCGGCCACCTACATATTTTGTTGTTTTTTGTTGATATTTTTAACGAATACTGCTTTTACACATTAAAATACAAAGAGTTGTTATGGTCCATTGGTAAAGGCATGGTGTTGCGGCCTCAGGAGGTTCTTAGTTTGAGGTTCTTAGTTTGAACCTAGATGGTTGCATTTTTTAAGTACTTTTAGAATTTTTAGGCCACATTTGATGATGCGTGGTGATGAGGCATTCTTATTTTCAAAAGAAATCAATTAAAACACTCCAAAAAAATCAGATCAAATTTCATAACCGGTACCATGTAATTTAGTGATGCAATTTATTTTCTTTTTTCTTCTCTTAATAAAACTCTTCTCACTGACTCCTCTCCCTTCAAAAAAACCGTTCCCACTATCTACATTAACTAATTTGATATCTAAAAATTCTAATTTATTAAAGAAGTACACTTTAAATATTAATTTTAATGATGTGTTTGGTAATAAAGTTATCTAAACTCCAAAGTTTTGTTTTGGGGTTTTCTAAACTTCAAAATGAAAATTTTCATTTTGTTTATTTGGAGTTTAGAAAGTACTAGTTGAATTGGAGTTAGTAAACTCCGATTATCTACTAGTTGAATTGGAGTTAGTAAACTCCGATTATCTCAACTTGGAGTTTAGATAATCGGAGTTTTCTAAACTCCAAAATGATAGCAAACATGGCATAACAGAATTTTGGATGTTTAGATAACTCTAACTCCGTTATCCAAACTCAACCCCATTTCCAAACGGGGCCTCAAAGTTTTAGCTATTAGTATAAAGTATAAGTTTAATAGGATATACTTGGCTTTGATATATGTTAGTTTTATTTCAACTATAAATTAAAATATATATTATCGAAGCAAAAACAATTAAAAAGCCAATATGTACGTTACAATCAACTAAGAGTAATATATTAGTTCAATTTAATTTATATTAAATTAATTAAATTAAATATAATATAAATTTATAGTTGAAATTATTTTTAAAATCATTTGGTAATGTTTTTTTTTTACTTTATGAGCATGTTATGTTAAAGAATATGTTTTATCCATCCCCAAAAAATTTCTATCTACGACCATGTCCATGGAAATGCAAATGTTTCGTTCATCGAAACCAAAGATTTGATGTCTATTTCTAGCAACATTTGTTGCATCCAACAAAAGTTGCATTTCTTTTGTGTAGCTTACCGACAACCATATAGTGCAAAGGGAAGGTTTTTTATTTTGAAGTTGATTGTTGATTTGGCTTTCCCATTTTTCTGTAAAAAACCCAATAGAAAAACATTAAAAATAATCCAATTAAAATTAATATCCGCAACTTAGTGTATTACTTATTGCCATAGGAAACTAAACCCATCACTTAAAAACTATCCGGCTCTGTTATGGTTTTTAATGAAAACTAAAAAAAATATGAATAAAGTCATTGAAATTTGACATATACATAGATCACACGTGCAAATTACTAATAAGAGAGTTTCATTTGATTTTCTCTTCTATCCTTATTGGTCAATTCTTCATATATTTAATAGACCGAGTATATTGGCCTGCAGCTTTTCTTTTTTAATATATTTTAAAAAAAATGTTCACTGGATAGAATTGTTTTCTGATTTTGCATTGTCTTTAATTGTTGAGTAAGTAGATTTGTGTGTGTCTAAGTTTTGGCGGAGATGAATAATTTAAATTATTTGCTGTATTAATGTTAGATATGTAAGAAAAAATCAAAATTGATAAATGACAATAACCATGTTGATGAGCCTGCATCAATAAAACGACATACGTACATTATTAATTTTAATTTTTTGTTTTTGGAACCACACTTGTGATATATATATATATATATATATATATATATATATATATATATATATATATATATTCTACAACTTTTTCACCGTTGATTTAGCAATGTAAAAAGTTCTATTGTCGGTAAACCGTTAATTTTGAACCCACTAAATCAAGGGTGAAAAAGTTGTGGAATCACATGAAATTTGGTGTACGCATATCTTAGATGATAACGATGATGATGATGGGTGCCGATCGTCGGAAAAAATGGCGGATGTTGTATTTTTTCCACGCCATAGGAGGAAATCCCCTCCTATGCCTCTTTCCTCCATTAATCTCATATATATATATATATATAAAGAAAGAGAAAATAATTCAAGAACTTTAATTAGCCGACAAAAGTTATTAAATAGCCTCCTTGAGCGTACGTTTCTTCACCTATATTTGCATCCATAAAATTTAAATAACATGCCCCATGATCCTCGTGCATGCACCTCCCTTTATCATCTATATAAGGAGACTCAAAACTGTTGTACTACTTAAGCTGCAAAGCAAAGCAAAGAACACAATTTGCATTACAATTACAATTTCTAGTGATATATAATATGGCACAAACACTACCTCAGATTTATGCTCTCAGTGGTTCCGCTCAAATTAGAAGCTTGAAGAAGGAATTGTTGCCTAATTCTCTCAAACCATTCAATCTGGGTGCTGCTCAAAGATCCAAAGCCTCAAATATTCATCATCAAAGCATTAATAATAGGAGGAGTAAACCATCCACTCCCATATTTTGCTCAGTTGGAGGAGATCCATCAACCACCAGCACTACTAGTAGTGCTGCTCAGAACAATTCTGCTGCAACCACTCTTGCTTCTCCAACCCCTTTTGCTCATAATCGTACTCCAGTCCCTCTCTCTCTCCCTCTCCCTTATGATCCCACCCATCCTGCGGAGACTCTCACTAGGTCCGACTTCCCTCCCCGGCCCGACTTCATCTTCGGTGCTGCCTCTGCTTCTTATCAGGTGAACCATGCAATATGCATGCTCGTGTCATGTTGGAGAACCAAGCAAAGAAGTTTCATCGATCTTATAATATTTTTCTACCTATGCAATTAATAATGTTGGTGTTTCGGTACGGCATATATGTGTAATATGCAGACAGAAGGAGCTTGGGATGAGGATGGAAGAACGCCAAGCATATGGGATTGGTACAGCCAAACCTATCCGGGTACATTAATTCCTATACATTTTAATTTATCACATCATTATTTGTCCTGCCTTTTACCCATTGGAGATAATTTCTACCATATATCTATCTAACAAAGAAAAATTAAATGTCAGTGATCACAAATAATGTCCCAAAAATAAAAGTAATAAAATCCACAGAGGACTGCTTGAACCTTTTCGTTTCCTTAAATTATCAGATAGAATCGATGACAGGAGCAACGGAAATGTTGCAACAGACGGGTATCATAGATATGCGGTGAGTATATAAATTATATATTGCAAAAGAGAGCCCCCTTAATATTTCTATAATCATTTTGTTCGTATTATCATGTATTTTTTTAATATACACGCCTTAATCTATGATGATTGCAGGAAGATATCCGGTTAATGAAGGAACTGGGTGTCGACACATATCGCTTCTCCATCTCGTGGTCTAGGATATTGCCAGGTAAAACCATAAAAAGGTTACTTAACGGAAATGATGCGTACTGATAAAATATAAACTGAAACCCCCCAATTTTCGTCACAACTTTGTGATGCAGTGGAAGAGATGGACATAAAAGATAATTTATAAGCAACCCAGCTGGACAAGTGATTAAAAGTTTGGCACACAATTACATTCACTAATTTTAGTATATGCATTTCCACCGGGCGCGTATTAAATACGGATTTATTAATTAAAAATATTGCTGCACAAAAATCCATATTCGGCCCAAAAGGCGTTCGACCCGCAGTGTCGTGCTCGAATATAAAATATATTCTCTCAATTTTCGTCATAACTTTGGCGTTTTGGTGTAGTGGAAGCGAATTTTCATATGGTATTGGAGTAACTCAGGTTCAATTCTTATCAGACGCATATTAAAAACGGATTTATTACATTAAAAATACCGTTACGTAAAAGCCCAGCTTTGGACCTGCAGGGTCGTGTTAGAATATAAAATTGTATATATATACACTGCAGTGATATTCCATCTGGACCCTTTAATGATTTTAATTTGTACGTTAATTTACAGACGGAGAAACTGTAAACCCTCAGGGAGTGGCCTACTACAATAGAGTAATTAAAGAATGTGACAAGCATGGTAATGACGAAACAAAAAATTGAATTAATGTTTCATTTTATAATCCAATTTCATCACTAATGAAATATGAAAATTACTATTTGTATACAGAAATAATACCGTTTGTGACGCTCTTTCACTGGGATGTTCCAATGGTTCTACAAGATAAGTTCGGAGGGTTCCTGAGTAAAGACATCGTGTAAGTGTTTGTAATTCTTGGTCAATTAAATATGTTTAAATCGGAATGCTTGGATGGTCCAATGGCCTCCTCATTATTTTGTTCTGCTTTCCCCTGAGATATCTCAATTTGGATCAACTCTATCAAGTTTTTTGTTCGGAAATAACTTACGAACATATTTAATTAACTAGTTCCAAAAATTTCAGGGTTATAGTTGGTGTACAAATTATGATGCCCCCAAGGTTTTTAGATATTAAACCCCATCATGTATTTTGTTGGATTGTTTCATTTAGGGGTGAAAAAATAGGATGATAGCTCACCACCATTTTTTGTGAGACTCATCATAACTATCAATTTGCTTCCCACCGTCGAATCATCAATTTAACAGTGAAAAAATGTCCGGCTCTCTCTGTGTGTGTAGATCCGCCATCTCATATCCCCGTTTGTATCTGTGTGTATTTCCTTGTCCACTTCTTGCAAATTATGCATAATTCAATCTCCACCAATTTTTTCGACGATCGGCCTCCATTATTTTCATCGTTATCATCTAAGATGTGGGTAAACCAAATTTCATGTGATTCTACAACTTTTTCACCGTTGATTTAGCAATGCAAAAAGTTCTATTGTCGGTAAACCGTTAATTTTGAACCCACTAAATCAACGGTGAAAAAGTTGTGGAATCACATGAAATTTGGTGTACGCACATCTTAGATGATAACGATGATGATGATGGGTGCCGATCGTCGGAAAAAATGGCGGAGATTGTATTTTTTCCACGCCATAGAAGGAAATCCCCTCCTATGCCGCTTTCCTCCATTAATCTCTCTCTCTCTCTCTCTCTCTCTCTCTATATATATATATATATATATATATATATATATATATTATCTTCTTATCAAATCCATTGCGATTCTAAAAGACATTAGTTCTATTTTTTGTTTAGAGCTATTATATACCTGATACCGCGACTTGTAAAGTGTGGCTGCGGCTGCATGAGCTAAGATAAGATTGTGAGTGATAATGTATGGATCCGTTGCAGAGTTACCCGCAAGACCACCTACTTGTGGACTACCTCTTCCAGGTGCATGCCATCCCAAACAATATCCCGTTACAGCAAAGGTCCACGGCTCATTTAGTGTGATCCAATGTTTAACGCGATCTCCAAAATTATCGAAACATATTTCGGCATACTTTTCGAAGTAAGGACTGTATAGGTTAAAATCCGTTAGGGAGGTGATAACAAATTAAAATTACATCTATACACGTGATAAAAAAAAAGTTGCATATATGCATGATCGGTACTCAGCAAGGAACCATAGAAGGTTTATAGCCATGAGTATGTACAATTTCCATTTTGCATGCACGCGGTGTACTCGTATGCAAGCGCGCGCGTGCATGTGTGTGTGTATATCCAGAGTGAGTGAGAGAGCGGGCCCGTTAGGACGGGTTCGCATTTCTCAAATTCACATACTTTTTCGTATGACGCCCTTAAACGGTCCGCTCCGTTCAGATTGTTCTACACGTGCTAGATAGTGTATGAATGAAAAATCATGTTGATCGGAGATATTTTGCATGTGCAAATCCGAGTTTTAAAATCTTATAAGTTGCACGGCCGAAATAATCTCACTTGGTTTTGCACATGCAAAACACCTCCGATCAACATGATTTTCCATCCATACACTATCTAAAACATGTAGAACAATCTAAATGGAACGGATTGTTAGAAGGATGTCACACGAAAATGTTCATGAATTTGAAAAGACGCGAACCCATCCAAACAGATCCGCAATGTTTATATATATATATATATATATATATATATATATATATATATATATATATATTCATTCTCCCACAATATCTGTTCCATTACAAGTGCTTCTTTGCTAATCCCCCCAAAAAAGAAAAAATATATATTTTGAATTATGCATAATTTGCAAGAAGTGGACAAGGAAATACACACAGATACAAACGGGGATATGAGATGGCGGATCTATACACACAGAGAGAGCCGGACATTTTTTCACTGTTAAATTGATGATTCGACGGTGGGAAGCAAATTGATAGTTATGATGAGTCACACAAAAAATGGTGGTGAGCTATCATCCTATTTTTTCACCCCTAAATGAAACAATCCAACAAAATACTTGATAGGGTTTAATATCTAAAAACCTTTGGGGCATCATAAATTGTACACCAACTATAACCTTGAAATTTTTGGAAATAGTTAATTAAATATGTTCGTAAGTTATTTCCGAACAAAAAACTTGATAGAGTTGATCCAAATTGAGATATCGCTGGGGAAAGCAGAACAAAATAATGAGGAGGCCATTGGACCATCCAAGCATTCCGATTTAAACATATTTAATTGACCAAGAATTACAAACACTTACACGATGTCTTTACTCAGGAACCCTCCGAACTTATCTTGTAGAACCGTTGGAACATCCCAGTGAAAGAGCGTCACAAACGGTATTATTTCTATATCCAAATAGTAAGTTTCATAATTCAGTAGTGATGAAATTGGATCATAAAATGAAACATTAATTCAATTTTTTGTTTCGTCATTACCATGCTTGTCACATTCTTTAATTACTCTATTGTAGTAGGCCACTCCCTGAGGGTTTAATTACAGTTTATCCGTCTGTAAATTAACGTACAAATTAAAATCATTAAAGGATCCACGATGGAATATCAGGCTCAAGATGATGACCACAAGGAAGTGAAAGGACCTGATGAATTGGTGGGACAAACTCATCCAAATTTTCGGGTTCATCATTCAATATATCCCCAATGTCAATTTCCTCATTCAAGTAAAGATTATAATTCTCAAACACCTCATTAAAATTATGGTTTTCAATCAATTTTGGTTCAATAGTGGAGGTGTAGAGATCACAAGGGTTGTGTGTGGTTTCACTTGAAATAGACCCTTTATAGTCGGGTAAATCAAATACTTCAAAACCACACAACTTATCAATTGGTGGATCATTTGGTGTACTCGATGAATCTGTGAAACTGAAGTTGTGAATTTCAGTTTGGAAAGGGAAAGTTTGATTAGGAAAGGTGTATAGTTTTCTCTCACTATCCAAATTCTCACTTTGTCCTATGGCCATATTAGACATTGAAAATTTTTTAGCTGGTTCGGAACTAGTTGCTCCTTCATATTTAGCCATGCTTCCTTTCCATTCCTCTTAGATGTGGTTCAACATCACTAAATCTTCTTCTAATGTCCGCTCAAGATTGGACTTGGGTTGATAAGGAGTTTCAGAATAAGATTGAAATTCTTGTGGACAATTAAAACTTCCAAATGACTGATTAGAAGGACCGTTTAGAGAAGTTGGGAAAGTCAGATTGGATTGATAGGAACAGAATGGTTGTGAAAATTGGGCAGGAATATGATCAACATTGTGATAAAAAGAATATTGGTATTGGTTGGTCGGTTGGCTATTGGACATCATACATGCCACAAACCGATTATGAAATTTTTCTTTAGAAAGTGGAGGTGATGGTTGATATTGGTCCGGATTGAAACTTTGGTCTTTAGCCCTAGCTATATGCTCAGCAATGGACATGCGTCTAGGGGCATCCTCACTCGGAGTATCAACGGAAATAGATGTAGAATTAGGATACGGTTGATAAGATCTGGACTGAGGTGGCCAACTGTTTCTATCTGCTTGCGCTATCCGATCTCTTAAAGATATGGGAGAGTCGGATGGTATACCGAAGCGATTACGAAAACAAGAAATATCTGGTTGTGGATATCAAAGCTCGGCAAGAGTTCGTCTGTTTGGGTCACCCATTATAAGAAAAGAAGAGGGGGGAAGGGTAAAAAGGAAAAGAAAAAAATTGGATTGTTTTGCTTTAAAAGTGGACTTGGGGGTTTACTCACAAAATCATAAAAAATGCACAAACAACCCTAGAACTATGGTTACCTAGGACAAGCTCTAGACTACTCCTAGACTTCCAAAGGACAAGTCGCAGGATCAATTCTCTACCATCTCTTTATAACTCTTGTGGTTAAGTAAGTGCCAGGTAAGTGGGAGGTATCCGCTATACGAATCACCGAAAATAGCGGGCCTAATTAAGTAACCACTTGCGTTAGACATACTTGTCTAGACACCACAAAAGTAATGAGGATAAGCGATAGATTACCCACGACCTTTCTCTGTCCTTATTGAGCGCGACGGTCCTTAGAGTCTTGTCTAGATATTTTTTAAATTAATGTAGGGTTGATGCAGATGCTCGTTTTGTGATTTGCGGGACCTAGAAAGGATGATAAAATCCCTACCTAATCTGAATATTGGTCTTACCCCCTTAAAAATCCGTATTAAAATATGAATTAACAAACCAATTACAAAACTTTGCAAAAATATTTTTGAGCGGCAAAATTTTGCAAAGAATCCTGCAGAAAAGATATTTTATTGGATTTCAAAGGAAAGAGAAAGAGTTGAGAAACTTACCAGAGAAGTTTGAAACCCTTAATTCCCTAATGAGCCGTGGTTCCGCCGCCAATTGGCTCTTTGCGCCGCGGTTCCGCCGCCGACTAGGAAGATCTGATGAATATTTTTGCTACGTGGCCTCCTTTTCTTCTCTGGATCTTGATGAATATCTCTTAATCTCTGTTTCCTCAAGTCCGTGACTCCAGATTCTCTCGTAAAAATTCACAAAATAATCGTTAAATATACAATTTGCAGTTTTGTTTTAATTATGATATAGATCGAATAAGAATTCAACACAAATAGTAAGAATAAAAAATTACGCACGTATCCCCGGCAACGACGCCATTTGATTGATCTGGATTTATGTAGTAGTTTAACCGCAATCAGAACGGTGTCGCGCGTAGCTAGACCAAGATCAGTACGGGTCGTCTTCAGGGAAACGTGGAAACTTTTATTCTTACTTTAAGCGGGTTGAGAAAGAAAGAGAGGAAGAATAAAGAATGGTGAAGAATGGTTGTAGGATCTAGATGTACGTTAAACACGGATGCAAAATATAGATCTAGATTAACTACGGAGGTAAGTTTAATATTAAAAGGGAGTTGTAGGGTTCGTTAAAATTTAGTAATCATGGATGATTAATTAAAAATTACTCTTTTTATTTTTTAATAGATTTAAAACTAAATCGACAGTGATGCATGTAGATTAGGATTTCTGGAGGGAAAAGGGTTCCCACTCTTAACCCCTATCTTGAAATGGATCTCCGTTCATATCTAGTATTTACCAAAACAAGTGTTAATCTAATCTTTAATCGCGGTCGAGACTAGCAATAAATTGGTAGCGCGTCCGATTAGGATGTTAATGATTTTTTTGGTAAAGTTTATAAACTTTATAGGACGTAAAAAGAGTTTAAGGATCTTCATCATCTATTAATCTATCCTAATCCTACGAACCCTAACAAGCGGAGAATTACTCGCGCATGATGGGAGAAGAAGAGATGGAGAGGGAAATCATATTAAAACTACAAAGAGATAGAATAAGAAAACAACTACATTTATTAATCAACAAAATTTATTTACACTTTGTTTCCTTAGAAAATTATTACAAAATGCTAGTTTGCTTCTCGATCTCTTCTAAGAAGGTAAATGAACCGTTGATGACCAGCCTGGATCTGTGAGTCTGTCGTGGACTTCGTAATCTTTTCAGCTTGATGAGTTTTCCAAGAGACTCTCGGTCCTTATTTATAGTCCCAAAACCAGGACCCTAGTTTCCTAATATGGAAACCAGTGGTTAAGATCCCAACAGAAAAAATCCCATGCCCTAACTACTCTAGTTTCCTAATATGGAAACCAGTGATTAAGATCCTAACAGAACAAATCTCAATTCCCAACTCGTCCAACACGCGGCGGAATCGTGGCCAATAGGTGGGTTTGGCCGCGGTTCCGCGGCCAAGTAGGGGGATCGTCACATTGTTTTTTTTTTACGGGGCTTTATCTTGATGACACGTGATGATCTTTTCACATCTCTGGAAACCGAAAATCTTTTCTTCGTCACTGCTTGAATTGATTTGTTTAGTTTACTTTTTTAATTAGACAGGTTTGTTTCGCCAACTTTGATTTTCTTGATTTCAGTCCGAAAATTCTGCACAATAACTTAACAAATAATATTAGTAGAGTTTGTTTTATTGATATATTAACTTAACCATTAAGAATTGATCAAAGTTATTTTAATATGGTAAGCATATTTAAATGGGCCAAATGTTACATGAATATTATATGCTTACTTTTTCCTACATAATGTTAATTATAATATATAAACACATAAAAATGGTATTTTTACAGATAAACCCTCATATGTATCATATATTATAATAAACATCTTTATTATATAGAAATAGTAGGAAAAATACCATATTAAATGTGCAGTTTTATCAACTGTACAGAATATATTCTATATTCTAGCACGACCCTGCAGGTCGAATGCCTTTTGGGGCCGAAACATGGGTTTTTGCACAGCAATATTTTTAATTTAATAAATCCGTATTTAATACGCAGCCGGTGGAAATCGAACTAGGCATATATTAAAATTAGTTAATGTAATTGTGGGCCAAACTTTTAATCACTTGTCCAGCTGGATTGCTTATAAATTATCTTATAAATTATCTTTTATGTTCTGAGTAGAACTACTGGTAGTGCTGGTGGTTGATGGATCTCCTCCAACTGAGCAAAATATGGGAGTAGATGGTTTACTACTCCTATTATGAATGCTTTGATGAATATTTGAGGCTTTTGGTCGAGGGGAACTACTTCTTCAATGCTTTGATGAATCTTATAAATTAGGCAACAATTCCTTCTTCAAGCTTCTAGTTTGAGGGGAACTACTGACAGCATAAGGGCCTGTTTGGTTGCAAGATTATGAAATTTGGATTCCAAAATTGTATGGTTGAAATTTCTGGATTTGGTAATTTGTTGTTTGGTTGGTTTTGGATTCCTAGTATTGGATTTGTAGATTCTTATAATTTTTGTTTGGTTGGTGAAAATAAAATGGGATTTGGATTTAAGGATTTTAGAGAGAGATGGAATGAGAGAGGATTATAAAATAAATAAAATACACGTGTTTCATCTAAAAATACAATGAATAGTATCAAATCCTTGAAAATCCTTAAAAAATTTTAGAATTCAAGAATCCTTGTTTTGTGGTGGGCCTTCCAAAAAAAAAAAAAAGGAATCCTAGAAATCCAAATCCATCAACCAAACACAAAATTATGGAATTCTAGGATTTCACAATCTAAATCCATACAAATCCTGCAGCCAAACAGACCCTAAAGCTGAAGTAGTGTTTTTGCCATATTATATATCGCTAGAAATTGTAATTGTAATGCAAATTGTGTTCTTTGCTTTGCTTTGCAGCTGAACTAGTACAACAGTTTTGAGTCTCTTTGTATAGATGATAAAGGGAGGTGCATGCACGAGGATCATGAGGCATGTTATTTAAGTTTTATGGATGCAAACATAGGTGAAGAAACGTACGCTCAAGGAGGCTATTAAATAACTTTTCTCGGCTAATTAAAATTCTTGACAAGCCTTCAAGGCAAATGGGAACGCTGAGGACTTGAGATAATTACTCTAACATCCCTTGATTTTACATTCCATGCTTACTTCATCACTGAAAGACTATTTTATAAATATTGTGTTAGAAACTGTGGAACATCTTCCAGATTAGACGTCTAAAATAATAAGAGCAGCATACGTCTGAAGGTGTAAGCATCTTCACTTCAGACGTCATACCAAATCAAGTTCAGACGTCTAATATCTACACGAGAAACGACGGAGCAGAGGCAGTCGTCTGCAGTTCATCGGAACAGACGTCTACATGAGGCACAAAACCCAATCGAAAATAGAGACAGATGTCTGCAAAAGTGAACTAACTGAAAACGTCTGGCAAGGACGAATTCTGGTGATAACTAATTTTGGAAAGTTTGTTTATTTCCTAGTATTGTTGGGATTAGGGTTTGCTTATATACAGGAACCCATCATATGTATCATTTACATCCAATTTGTGAGAGATCATTGTATGAGAGGATGACGGATAGAGCTAGAGACTTTTGAGAGAAAATTCCTAAGGTTTTGTAATACTCAGTTTATTTTGTACTCTATTATCCGTATTTTGTATGTTTTTTCTATTTAATTTAATTCCAAATATTTTCCACGTATTTTTCCCTATATTCTCAAAACCCTAATTCCTAATTCTAAATTTTTTTCTAAACGATCAAACCCAATTCCTAATTAATATTCTAATTATTTTTCCAAATAACTTTCCTAATTTTTTCTAAATTCTTTTCTTCATTAAAACCTAATCTAAACCCTAACCTTTTTTCGACCCAGACCCGACCCGACTCCCCTCTTCCTTCTTCTTCTTCTCCTTCACTTTTCTTTCCCGCCTTTTTTCCCTCGTCTCCTCCTTCCTCGCGTCCATGCCCGCGAGACCCGCGCCCACCTCCGCGACAACCGCGCCCACCATGCCAATGACATCCCCGAGATCCCCTCCCTCGCCGCAGCCGCCCCGAGATCCCCTCGCCTACCTTCCCATTACCCATCATCTCTCAAATGCCTTCTCTCTCTTTCCTTCACTCCCACACACTCTCCCTCTCCTCTCTCTCTCGCACCGCCACCGCCACCGCCGCCGCTATCGCCATCGTCGCCAACGAACCTCTCCAACACCCATCTCCAACTGCACTTCCCATTCCTTCTCGACCCCATCGGCCTCACTGTACCAACCGTTTGCAGCTACCACTCACCTCCACCTCACCGCCGTTGACCATCGACCACGACGCCACCAGCAGCCTCAACTCAACCCTAAGCTCCACAACAAGCCCACTCCCTCCAACACCACACACGAGCCCCTGCCACAAAAACTGCCACCGCGACTGCCTCCCATCTTCGTCGGTGCATCCCCATCGCTGCCGCCACCGGTCACTATTGCAACCTCCACAACCGAGCTCCCTCACCATCTTCCACCCTCCTCGTCTACACCACCGCTTCCTCCACTGCACCAATCACCTCGCCGGCGACCACCCACTGCAACAGCCGCCGACGAGCCACCATCGCTGACCCGTCTCCTGCACCGCGACCCACCTCATCCTTGTCTGCTCCCTGCCCTCGCCACGAGCTCCTCCACCTCTCTCCTCATACCAGCTCCCCCACTTCCTCACACCGCCGGCCACCGCCTGACACCCTCACCGCCGGCGATACCATCAACCTCTGCAGCCACTCCGTCATAAATCATCGAGGCTGCGCCACGAGCTCGGGCCAGAGCTGAGCCCAAACTTGTTGCTGTTGCTGCTTACGTCGTTCTCATTGTCGTTGCGCTGTGATCGTGCTGTTGCTGTCGTCGCCGTCATCACGGGTGTGTACTTGATCATCTTCAGGCAAGTGAACCCCACTTGATTTTACATGCTGCGATATTAATCGATCTATATAAAATTACATAGCTATATAACTACCTAAGTTGTAAAGTCATATTTTATGAAACGTCGTGTTAAGCTAGTAGTGTTGTTTTGAGATTATAATCTGGTCCAAAATATTAGTGATGACACCGTATGTAAATTAATAGATTAAATAGTATAGGTTTAGATAAAAGACACGGACATTTCGGTTGCGAACCGTATGTTTATCTTATGTGCGCGACGCGTAATTTCAATTGAAAACCTAATCAAATACGGCAGAACTTGATATAGATAGATCCGTTTACTGATAATGAATATCATGCAGGAATTTGGGTTGAAAATAGTGAAGTTTACATTATGTAACGACGTCCCCCAAAAGGCGATGTTGAATATAGAATTCACCGCACATGCCACGTTCTAAAATCTATATTAAACTGAATGCAACTTGTAATCTAATGTTCCAGGGCTCTTATCGATACCAACAGATAAAATTACAGTATCCCATAGTTGATCTCTGAATTTTATTAAGTTATAGCAACGAAAACTGAGGCGATTCATGGCTCTGGACTGCTGTCCAGAGAAAGAATCTTCACCCTTACCCATTTTGGAATGCATGTTTCTCACTGTTTAAGCGCGCAAGTGTGCGGAACAATACATATAAGGATAGATAAATGAATTATCTTTCTATCGGTGCCGGTCTCATTGCATTCCAGTGTCGTTTGATATTTATAAAACCTTTTAAACCGTCGATATGTTCTGCAGTTTCATGCAGAAACAGAATGTATACCTTAATCTTAGACCGTGAGTATCTCCCTGCGTAGTGCGGTTATTATTGATCTGTATAATGATTTAGAAACATAACAGATAAATATAAATATTATATAACAGTAATGTCGCCTAATTATGATCTCAACAGGGAGTAAAACGCTTTACGAAACGGACTTCCAGTTCAGAAATTGGATTTCCAGAAGTAAACACTTAAAATGTAGTAAACCTGAAACCCGATTGACTCGAAACTACATTTTCTGTAGAGATAATTTAATACACTATTTACGCTTTTTATATTGTTTCGCCAAATTATGCATGTATGATTTTATGTGATTTTTCTAATCCAACCGACACCGGTTGCTCATATGTATTCAGTAGTGCATTTACTCTATCCCCATCATGTTGCATGACGGTTATACCCTTATAAATAGTGTCCATTTGTATCGATATCCTAGTGACCGTGTTACATTACCCAGTGATAAACGTTAGTGATTGTATTGTAGCAAGTACGTTAGTATAAAAGCGTGATTGAATAATAGAAGTGACACGTACTTGTACACAATCAGCGAAACCAATTAGTTATTGCACTGTCGACGTCTATGGGACATATATAAGTGTGACGGAAAAGTATGGGAGCATTTATATTAGTGTCATAGGTAAGCCATCGAGCACTGTGCATTTGCTTGGATACCAGTCGAGACATGCTTGATGGAGACCCTGTCTCCAGTTCTCACGTAGACTTGTTATGGAGCGACTAGTATTTAGATTCATGGTCGGTGTTTGATGTAAACTGCGAGTGTGGGGTAGTTTGAGTGTGAGTTCGATCAACGGAATCTCAGGAGTCCCACTGTCGGCATATTTAGTGATTTCGAGATTTATACTGATAGTGTTTCTGATTCTTACTGATCGTGATTCGGGCCCGTGTTCCCTTACCTCTGGGGCTTACCCTTGGGTTAGGGATACTTCTGCGGTGGTTCACGCTCACACTTGGACCGACGATAAGTTTAGTGACTTGGACATTGAGAATTAGAGACTGATTGCTTTAGTGACATGGACATTGCATTAATTACTGATTTAATACACTTGGTAGATCGTTGCATGTACCGGTTATTTCATGCACACGTCATTACTCTATACTCACCGCTTTATGTTTATCATCGCTACACATTATATATATGTATATATATTGCTATTGTGTCGCTCTGACGACTTGAGTATGTATGCTCAGAGTAAGAAGTGGACTTAGCTCGGATCAGGATCTGTCATACCTCGAGGATACTGCGGGCATCTAGATCAGCGACGTCTGCGCTATCCTTTCATTTGACTCTATCTGATTAGTTTTACATCTGTTTTGATAGAATTCGTGACTGAATTTCTCATTACTTGTGTGTCACTCCCCGCTTCCCAATATACGAGGAAGTAGACATGACGAGGCCACGACGTATTTACTCAGAAGTAAATACGTTAAACGTAAATAAGTTATATAAAAGTAAAACGCAAGAATGGTAAGAGATGTAATGAAACAACAACTTTTTATTTATATTCATTCTTTACATACAACTGGAAAGTAAAATACAATGCTGGAAAGTGATGCCTAAACAATGACATATGAACTGAAAAGAAAAGTAAGTACAAATAAGAACTAGAACTCTGGCTCCTCAGCAAACCGCTCCAAATCTTCCTGACTGGGATCGATCTTCTGAGAGTCGGGTCCTCCTGACAACATTCCAAAGAAAAAGAGATTGGAATGTCGTCAGCGAACAATCGCTCAGTAAGTCTCAAAAGAGAGATAGATCAAGTAAAAGGAATAGATCTGATAATTTATCTATTTTATTTATACTAACGTAGTTGTTTGTAGCTTAGTACAGAATATATCAGTGTATATGAGAGGGGTCCAACTTATTTCGTGGACTAAGGCATATGGAGTACAAGACCCCGTCAAAACCTACGGGACAACGGCAACGGATATTCAGGTTAGGTGTATTATAGTGACCGTCTCATTCCACTTCTAATACATTCCGTACCAATCCATCCCTTAAAAACCCCGTAAATGTTTTTTGTGTTGTTTTATAGATGTAATAGTTGCCGAGACCATGGTATAAATTGTTCATGTAAATGGATAAGAATGAAAACGGGTAGTCATGTAGTTAAGTCAAAATATATCCATGGTTCGGTCAATTCAAGTCATGTTGATTTTGTTCTGGTATTCATGTTCAAGTTCAAGTATAGATTGGATTCATGTTGTATTGGAGTTAAGATTGGATTGAGTTCATGTTTAGATTGTATTCGGATTAGACTGAGACTCAGATTGAATCAGACACTTAAACAGAATTAGATTCTTGAATTAGGTTTTGGAGTTATCGGTAACTGTTGTACATGAACGACAGGATTTGTGACTTTTTCCAAGCCAATTACCATTGAAAACCCCGTTTTAGTTTTCTATCTTAAATAGGAAAGCACTCTCTTTCTCTGGTTCCTTGAGACTCAAGAGAATTGGTCCCGCTAAATCTATATTTAGTAGGATCCTTAATGTAAATTAATATAACTTGAGAGGGTTTTATGAAAAATATTTTTAGTATGCCTTCAAAATAAACCTCAAGTACTTATTTATCATATTTAAGGTTTTCATGGATGTAATTTTTAAAAATGAGGTATTCTAGTGAATAAATACCTAGCTTGAATAATACATGGTATTTTAGTGTGAAGTTGACTTGTATGGATTCTTGATGGTGTTTCATGAAACTTGTAATTCTTTCCTTTTGGTTTGGAAAACATGGAATTTATTATATATTTAAAATATATGGTTTGATAATATTTATATATAATTAAAAAAATAAAAAATATTTATTAAATAGAAAATCACGTTTTTCTTAAAAATTGCATTAAAAATTCCATCAAGATCGTATGCTCTGTGAGGAGGACTGCATCTCGCCCTACTAATCTGATAGACGTGCGATAATCCGCACCATCCTATTCGGATTCCCCAAAAGTGGTTTGTAGAGACACAATCGCAAGGAATTTAAATAACACAATTTAATGAAATACGGTTTTTAATAGTTTAAGGTATTTATTTGAAAAGTCATATTTGTCCTAAAAATATTGTTAAAAGTAAATCGTGCTATGTCATGATGCGTGTTTGTGAGAGGTAGATCATTACCTCATGAGATTTTCTAAAAGTAATATGAGCAAAGAGATTAAAAGATGGCATATGTAAACTTTGTAGTATTTAAACGAAAAATGCAAATAGAAGTTACATAACATGGTATGTTAAGATGAAACTTATTCTCAATATTTGTTCCATGATTACTAAGTAAGATATAATGATATGGATGATTGGTTATTAAGAAAGATTGTGATTTTAACAAGTTTAGAATCGGATGTCAGAATAACTCCACTTCCAACGAGTTTTGAAAAGACAACTTTTTAAATTAGGAAAATAGGAGAAGAGAGGGGACTTACTAGCTTACAGAAGAGAGGGGAGGTTGAGCGAAAGTTTGGTGGTTTCGCGGAGTTGCGGGGTCGCCGGAATCGTCTTAATTCGTCGCCGGAACTTGACCTAGTGCTAGCTCCGCTTGTACTCTTCTTTGACTTGAAAATTTTTAAGGATTTTTTACAATATATTTCAGAATGAAGAGAGCTAGGATGTAGGGTTGTATTTATAGGGTAAAATTAGGGTTTTGGGAAGAGAAAATTAAACTGTATTAAAGTTTAGATTAATGCCTCATTTTAATTCTCTGTTAAATTTTCAGGAAAATCAAACAGTACTACAGTAGTGGGGGTAGGAAAAAAGACTGATGTGCAGAGAATAGGGAGCATTCCCTATAGGGGGCTTGGTGGTGCCGGCCCAGAGCTCCATCTCGCCGGCCATACTAGGGGTGTGGGGATCTGGATTGGTGCCATGTGTCTTGGTATGTACATATAACATTCAGCACATGTTTATTTAATCCGACTTTTCAATTTTACGTGTATTGCACGTGTAAACTTTTGGGCTTCCAAAAAGTTTAAAAGAAAAATCATTAAAATAATATGTGGCTGGGAGGATTTGAACACAAAGGCTATATCACAGCAGTGTAAGGGTTTACCAATGAGCTACAAGTGATTTCTTGTTGTTTTCAAACAAAAATAATACTTAAAATATACTCCATTCTGTATATCAACTTTAAATTTTTTTTATAATCAAAACAGAGCCGTTACATTCTACCCTCCTTATAAAAATTTCGATTTCGAAATTTACAATTATTTAAGGACTAATTTACAAATAAGAAAGGGTATCTTGCATGCATGTCGTCTTCTCTTTTTCGCGTTGATTCTCCTGGTGAATCTTTCTCCACATCACTTGAACCAAGTTACTTTCTTGTTCCTAAGTGACTTTACCTTTCTATCCAAGATTTCAACGGGTTGTTACTCACAAGATAGATCTGTCTGTACAGTGAGCTCGGAGTGATCAAAGATATGGCTGGGGTCGCGCACATATCTTCGGAGCTGGGATATGTGGAATACGTTGTGCACTCCTTCTAATGAGGGTGGAAGTGCCAAACGATATGCCACTTCTCCGACTCGTTCGAGTATGTCGAACGGTCCAATGTATCTCCAACTGAGCTTACCCTTCTTGCCAAAGCGAATTACTCTATGATTTGGAAAGATCTTTAAGAACACATGATCTCCCGGTTGGAACTTCAGATGTCGGCGCTTTGCATTAGCCTAGTGCTTCTGTTGGTCTTGGGCTAGCGCATTCTTTCCCTGATCTTGCGAACTACATCCATAGTTTCCATGATCATTTCTGGTCCAAGGAGTTCCTTATCTCTGATGTCGTCCCAAATTAATGGTGAACGACACTTCCTCCCATAAAGAGATGCAAAGGGTGTCATTCTAATACTCGCTTGGTAGCTGTTGTTGTATGAGAACTCTACAAGATCTAGGTGATCTTCCCACGATCCTCCGAAGTCTAACATATACGCTCTTAGTATATCTTTAAGGATCTGAATCGTTCGCTCAGACTGTCCATTTGTTTGTGGATGGTAAGCCGTACTGAAGTTCAGACTTGTTCCCAACTAGCTTGCAGACTCTACCAAAACTGCGATCGGAATCTGGTGTCACGATCGGAGACAATGCAAACCGGTACTCAATGTAATCTTACGATCTCCTGCATGAGTTCATGGGTATAAGAAATAGTACATCTTGAGGTTAAATCTTACATTATATTTATGCTTACCTCCATATACTTCTTTGCTAGTAGCTCGGTAGATTGGCCAACTCGAAAGGTAATAAAGTGAGCTGAATTTGTGAGTCAATCCACAATAACCCATACTGCATCGTTACCTTTCGTGCTGCAAGGAAGAGCAGTCACGAAGTCCATGGTGATATGTTGCCACTTCCATTCGGGAATAGGTAACGGTTGAAGTAAACCAGCAGTCTTATGATGTTCAGCTTTTACTTACTGACACACTAAACATTTGGTTACCCTTCTTGTTACTTCACGCTTCATACCATGCTACTATTATTGTTGACGTAGATCTTTATACATCTTTGTACCACTATGGTGTACTGAGTACGGAGAGCTGTGAGCTTCTTTCATCAACTCTTCCCGAACAGGATCTTATGGTACGCACAATCTACTTCTGTATCTCAAAGATCCGTCTTCGTGGATGATGAAGTCTGTTCTAAGTCCACTTTCTATTTGTTCTCTGATCTTTTGCAATCTGGCATCACTTGCTTGGGTTACTTTGATCTGATTGACAATAGTAGACTGAACTTGTAAGTTCATCAATTTTGAAGTATTACCTGGTATAACCACTTCTATCTCCATCTTATGTAATTCTTGTTGAATTTTTCACTGTGCGGTGAGATTCATTGATAGTGGCTGGCGACTAAGTGCATCAGGAACTACATTCACCTTCCCCGGATGATATTGTAGATTGATGTCGAGGTCCGCCATAAGTTCTAGCCATCTTCTCTGCCGCATGTTCAACTCTTTCTGAGTAAACACATATTTCAAACTCTTGTGGTCCGTGTATATGTCCACTCGTTAAATATAACGGCCGCCAACTCAAAATCATGTGTTGGATAATTGCACTCATGAATCTTCAGCTGTCTTGATGCATAAGCTACAACTTTACCGTGCTGGTACAGAATACATCCTAATCCCTTACCGGATATATCGCAATGCACTATGAAACCTCCAGATTGGTCCGGTATTACGAGAATAGGCGCTGATGTCAATCTTGACTTGAGTCATACAAAAGCTTGTTCACATGCTTTTGACCACACGAATGCTTCATCTTTACGTGTGAGCTTGGTCAGGCGTATTGCAATCTTCGAAAAGCCTTCTATGAATCTTTGGTAGTATTCTGCTAATCCCAAGAAACTTCGAATGTCCTTCACTATCTTTAGCGTCGGCCATTTGCTTAATGCCGATACTTTAGCTGGATCCATATAGATTCCTTCGCCCGAAACAATATATCTGAGAAATCCGACTTGATCTAGCCAAAATTCATACTTGCTGTACTTGGCATAAAGTTGATGCTGTCGCAACGTCTTCAGGACAATCCTTAGATTCTCGGCGTGTTCTTTCCGACTCTTTGAATACACCTGGATGTCGTTGATGAATATGACAATGAACCTATCTAGGTACTCTCGGAAAACCTGGTTCATTAGATTCATAAATATGGCCGGTGCATTAGTCACTCCAAATGGCATCACGAGAAACTCATAATGACTATAGCGAGTCCTGAATGTCGTCTTCGGAATATCAGACTCTTTGACCTTTACCCAATGATAACCCGAACAAAGATCTAATTTTGAGAAAACGCAAGACCCACTTAGCTGATCGAACAGATCGTTGATTCACGGTAGTGGATACTTGTTCTTTATCGTGACTTCGTTCAAAGCTCGGTAGTCTATGCATATTCTGTATAAACATTCCTTCTTCTTCACAAGCAAAACTGGAGATCCCCAACTTGAAGTACTGGGAGGAATCCAACCTTTCTGCAGAAATTCGTCCAATTGAGTACGTATCTCCTTCAATCCTTCTGGACTTAACCGGTACGGCGCTTTGATCACCGATTGTGCACCTGGTACTAAGTCAATACTGAATTCAAGAGCTCGATCAGGAGGCAAACCTGAGATATCTTCAGTTAATACATCTTCAAACTCTCGAACAACCTCTGGCTTGTCTTCTTCCGCCTGAAGTGTAGCAACAACCGCCTTCTTCGGTTTAGCTTTGTAAGTGCTAGGCTCCAGGGTGCGGTCTCCACTCTTGAAATAAAAGACCGGATGGTCTGGAATCTCGAACACTACCCTCCTTTGACGACAGTCGGTGGTAGTATAGAAATTTCCTAGCCATTCTATACCCATGACTACATCAAAGTTCGGTATGTCCAGCACCTTGAAGTCGGCATAAAATTCTCTGCTGCAGACGACCACTGGACATAGGCCGTATCCCAAAGTTGCCTTTAGAATATCGTTCCCTGAACTGACATTCCAGCTGGATACGAGTGGTTTAACTGGAATCGCATGAGTTCGGATGAACTGTTGCGACATAAAGCAATGAGATTCTCCAGTATCGAAGAGTGCTAGTGCAGGAAGTGAGGCTACTAAAATTGTACCTAAGTTATATGGGATATGATTAGGTATGGAAAAGAATATATGGATGTAAACAAGTATTGAATAGATTTGAAAGATGAGAAGTTACCAGTGATGACTTGGCCGGTGGCTTCAGTTTCTTCCACAGTTATTGTGAAAGCCTGACGCCTAGGTATATTCCTCCTTTTCGGAGGAGCATTCCTCTGTCTGTTCCTCTTTCCTTGAGGTAGGTTCCTTTGTGCTTGATGGAACTGATAAGGAGGCGATGCAGTAGGTCCATGAGGAGGTGGAGCTGGAAGAGTAAGTCGAGGAGCAGGTGCCTGGATAGCTGGCCACTGCGGACAAGTGATTGCTGGTCTGTGTGTAAGATTTGGATTGAGTTTAAGAGGATAAGATCCAATATTGTGTGTAGATGAGCCACAGAATAAGTATTGGCGATTAGCACGCCTGCAATACTTCGCCAGGTGTCCATTCCTTTTGCAATAGAAGCAAAAATCTGGACTGGGCCGGTTAAAAGTTACTCTCGGTCTCCTGGGTACAAACGGTGGCCTGGAAGAGGCTCCTCCTGCTATCTAAGTAGCAGGGCGCTTCACACCGGTAGATTGAGATCTGCCCTTCTTCTTCACTACTGCCTCATATCGACGGGCAGCCTTCAGAGCAAGGTCGTGGGTTGGGAAATCCCCGGTAGCTAGAGCAGCTTGGATCTCCTGGTCCAACCCTTACTGAAATCGTCTAGCCCTGATCTCAGCAGTCGGTATGAGATGTGCTATGAACCTGTTATGGTCTTGTGTTATCTGTGTAGTATGTGATATTAGAAAATCAAATATTTGATACATATTTTACCTGCTCAGCATGGTGAATTCAGCATCATACCCATCCATAGATTTGATCCACATAGAGCCTTGTTGCAAGTGAATGAATTGCTGCTCCATATCAAAACGGTCAGTCTCGGGAAAATATTTCGCGTCAAACATGTCGCAAAATGTCTTCCATTCGATCGACTGGGTAAGACGGCTTTCTTCTGCTTTCCACCATATTTGGGCGTTATCCGTGAGTTGCAGCTTCGCAACCCTCACTCAAGCAATATCTGGCACTTGTGCAGTTGCCAAATCGTTTTCGATGGATTGAGCCCATTCTTCCGCTTCCAGAGGGCTCTCTTTCCCAGAGAATTGTTTAGAGTGCAGTACCCGGAATTGCTTCACTCCGGGTGCCTCAGATTCTGGACGGTGCAATAAGATAGCAGTCTGTTGCTGCTGTCCCTCCAAGAGGCTCTTAATTACCTCAAGCAATACCGTCTGCTCGTTGATAGGAGCTGCTATGGTAAGTGTAAGTGGTAAAGGTGATGGTGGTGTGTTGCCATTCATGTTGGTGCTGGTATTGTTGAGAGAATCCATAACCTTTGAAAGAAAAATAGGGTTAAGATAGATTCAAGAAATATAAAATGTAAAGAATATTTAATTGCTGATTCTTATAATTCTTGTGATATATATTGCTTAAGTTTCTATGCAGAACTGACCCTGCATGGTAGAACTTCATGCAAAACTGACATGCATGGGACACCAACAAAACCTGTCAAGCCATGCTTCCCAATATACGGGGAAGTAGACGTGGCGAGACCGCGACGTATTTACTCAGAAGTAAATACGTTAAGCGTAAATAAGAAATATAAAAGTAAAACACAAGAATGACATGAGATGTAATGAAACAAAAACTTTTTATTTATATTCATTCTTTACATACAACTGGAAAATAAAATACAATGCTGGAAAGCGATTCCTAAACAATGACATATGAACTGAAAAGAAAAGTAAGTACAAATAAGAACTAGAACTCTAGCTCCTCAGCAAACTGCTCTAAATCTTCCTGACTGGGCTCGATCTCCTGAGAATCAGGTCCTCCTGACAACATTCTAAAGAAAAAGAGATTGGAATGTCGTCAGCGAACAATCGCTCGGTAAGTCCCAAAAGAGAGATAGATCAAGTAAAAGGAATAGATCTGATAATTTATCTATTTTTGTTATACTAACGTAGTTGTTTGTAGCTTGGTACAGAATATATCAGTGTATATGAGAGGAGTCCAACTTACTCCGTGGACTAAGGCATATGGAGTATAAGGCCCGTCAAAACCCACGGGACAACGGCAATGGATATTCAGATTAGGTGTATAGTGACTGTCTCATTCCACTTCCAATACATTCCGTACCAATCTACCCCTTAAAACCCCGTAAATGTTTATTGTGTTGTTTTATAGATATAAGACTTGACGACAACATGGTATAAATTGTTCATGTAAATGGATAAGGATGTAAACAGATAGTCATGTAGTCAAGTCAAGATATATCCATGGTTCGGTCAATTCAAGTCATGTTGATTTTGTTATGGTATAGTTCTGGTATTCGTGTTCAAGTTCAAGTATAGCTTGGATTCATGTTGTATTGGAGTTAAGATTGGATTGTGTTCATGTTTAGATTGTATTTGGATTAGACTGAGACTCAGATCGAGTCAGACACTTAAACAGAACTGGATTCCTGAATTAGATTTTGGAGTTATCGGTAACTGTTGCACATGGACGGCATGATTTGTGACTTTTTCCAAGCCAATTACCATTGATAATCTCGTTTTAGTTTTCTACCTTAAATAGGCAAGAACCCACTTTCCGGCTTCCTGAGACTCAAGAAAATTGGTCCCGCTTAAACCTATATTTACTAGGGTCCTTAATATAAATTAATATAACTTGAGGGGGTTTTATGAAAAATATTTTTAGTATACTTTCAAAATAAAACTCAAGTATTTATTTATCGTATTTAAGGTTTTCATAGATGTAATTTTTAAAAATGAGATATTTTGGTGAATAAATACCTAACTTGAATAATACATGGTATTTTAGTGTGAAATTAACTTGTATGGATTCTTGATGGTGTTTTCATGAAACTTGTAATTCTTTTCTTTTGGTTTGGAAAACATTGAATTTATTATATATTTAAAATAGATGGTTTGATAATATTTATATATAATTAAAAAATAAATTTTTTTATTAAATAGAAAATAACTTTTTTTCTTAAAAGTTGCATTAAAAATTCCATCGAGGTCGTATGCTCCGTGAGGAGGACTGCATCTCGTCCTACTAGTCCGATGGACATGCGATAATCCACACCATCCTATTCGGATTCCCCAAAAGTGGATTGTAGAGGCACAATCGCAAGGAATTTAATTAACACAATTTAAAGAAATACGGTTTTTAATAGTTTAAGGTATTTATTTGAAAAGTCGTATCTGTCCAAAAAATATTGTTAAAAGGAAATCGTTCTATGTCATGATGCGTGTTTGTGAAAGGTAGGTCATTACCTCGTGAGATTCTCTAAAGGTAATAAGAGCAAAGAGATTAAAACATGTCATATGAAAAGTTTGTGGTATTTAAACGAAAAATGTAAACAGAAATTACATAACATGGTATGTTAAGATGAAACTTATTCTCAATGTTTGTTTCATGATTACTAAGTAAGATATAATGATATGAATGATTGGTTATTAAGAAAGATTGTGATTTTAACAAGTTTAGAATCGGATGTCGGAATAACTCCACTTCCGAAGAGTTTTGAAAAGAGAACTTTTTAAATTAGGAAGAAAGGAGAAGAGAGGGGACTTACTAGCTTAGAGAAGAGAGGGGAGATTGAGGAAAGTTTGGCGGCTTCGCGAATTTGCAGGGTCGCCTGAATCGTCTTGAATCGTCGCCGGAACTTGACCTAGTGTTAACTCCACCTGTACTCTTCTTTGACTTAGAAAATTTTGGGATTTTTGACAATAGATTTCAGAATGAAAAAAGCTAAGGTGTTGAGTTGTATTTATAGGGTAGAATTAGGGTTTTGAGAAGAGAAAATTAAAATGTATTAAAGCCTGGATTAATACCTCATTTTAATTCTCTGTTAAATTTTCAGGAAAATCTAACAGTACTGGAGTATGTGGGGGTAGGCCAAGGGACTGATGTGCAGAGAATGGGGTGCATTCCCTACGGGGGGCTCGGCGGTGCTGGCCCAGAGCTCCATCTCGCCAGCCATACTAGGGGTGTGGGGCTCTGGATTGGAGCCATGTGTCTTGGTCTATACATATAACATTCAGCACATGTTTATTTAATCCGAATTTTCATTTTTACGTGTATTGTAAGGGTAAACTTTTGGGCTTCCAAAAATTTTAAAAGAAAAATCATTAAAAATAATATGTGGCTGGGGGGATTCGAACACAAGGGCTATATCACAATAGTGCAAGACTTTATCAATGAGCTACAAGAGGTTTCTTGTTGTTTTCAAACAAAAATAATACTTAAAATATACCCAGGCTTGCAAATACTCTATTCTGTAAATTAACTTTAAAAAAAATTGTACAATCAAAATTGAGTCATTACATTGTGCCATGATTACTGATTACCACGTAATGCTAGAAGCCGAAGTGAGACTACGGCAGAATATTTCCTTGACTGTAGGAGCATGGCTGGCATTGTCACCCCTCGTATTCCGTATTTTGGGAAGCGGGGGGTGACATGGTTTTGTTGGTTTCAGAGACATGTTTAGAATGAGATTACAATTCCGACTAGGGCTTGACAATTTAAGTCGTCTATTCGGTCTAAGTTGTATACTTGTTATCCTTGACTAGGATCCCTATAGTTTGTCAAGCTACATTTTGACTCCATCCGCTAGAGTTTTGATGACTTAGTAGAGTTAAGTGATTGTAACTATGAACTGCAGCATAGTTACAAGGCAGCACTCTGCTTGAGTGACTTGGAGTTCTACATTTGATTTCCACTCAGGTAAATTTCGCCTCACTACATATTCTTACTACGTTGTCAATTTTATATCTTATATTGTTTCTTATATCTTAAACCGTCGTCTGAAAAAAATTGTTGTTTCGGAATCATGGTTTCGCACGACTCTCCTTCCACCTCCACTACCCAGAGTCAGACCGTCGAGATTTTGGGTGTACTGCAAGGTTTGATGGAATCGCAGGAGCGAAAAAACGATTTCTTAGCTGAAAGGCTAAGAACACAAATGGCTCAGGCACCAGCGGAAGTCCCCAATCGTAGGGGAATCCCCGTTAAGCAAAGAGGAAGTGTGCAGATGAAGCGTTCATTTGTTTCTCGTCAACAAAAGCAGCGGAGAATCCAAATTTGTGGTTATTGCAAGAGGTCAGGACACCTTCAGAGGGGCTGTCGCCGGGACAAAGGGCAGTGCTTGATTTGTGGATCCGGTGAACATCTTGTTAATGGTTGCCCTAGAAGGAAAGAGCTACACTGAGGAGATTCGTCAGCGCCCTCCACATCTACTTGAGTAACTTGGATTTTTTCGTAGTTCGAGTTTCCAGGATAGTACGGACCCAACACAGGATTCAAACTCGCTTTACGGGATCGCAGCGATCTAGATATCAACGCGGAGTTATCACCCTTCCTTCTTTTAATAAAAAAAAACCTTTTTATTTTATTTAGTAATTGTTTCTTTTCGTCTGAACCTTGTATTTTGTTGAACCCCTTTGTTTAAATGAAAAAAAATATGGGTTGTGATTGTATATCATTTCCTTACCATTCACTTCTATGTACTATTTACTGCATCATCATTCAAGTTTATGATTTTAAATTTTACCCACCTATTAGTTTCTATGTGCTTCACATCTTTAGTTATTTTTTTTTTGTTCCACTATCTGATCATGACTCTCTCTTTTCATGTCATGGCCAACCCTGGGGCGGCGCTGCCTCTCGATGAGGACACTCGGTCCTGCGTTTCTTTTGACTGCATACTAGTGAGTTCAGATGACGAGGTTGATGGCCCATAAGTTATTTTCGACAACAGCGATCCCAAGGAAGAGAGAGTCGCAGACACAGCTCCAGAAGTCAATATGATCAGTGACTATGACGATGAAGAAGAGGACCCAGAAGAAGATCCAGAAGAGGAAGATCCTGAGGAGGACCCAATGGAAGAGGATCCAGAAGAGGCGGATCATGTGAAAGAAGACCCCGATGAAGAAGCTCCCGCCGAGGAAGAAGGACCAGGAGAAGGAAACCCCATGGGGGAAGAGCCCGAAAACGAGGCTCCAACCAAGAAAGAGTCGGAGGATGAAATCTCGAGTGAGGAGGAACTCGAGGCTGAAGAACCTCCAGTAGCAATCCCTATGAGGCGCTATGGGAATGGACGCCCCTATCTTAGCACGAGAGCTTATCGTAACCTGTTGAACTTCCATAATCGCGACTGACGCGACTTATTTTCTTTTCGCTAAATAAAATCGATGTATAGCTTAGGGCCATGTTTATCTCTCAATTGTGCTCTGTCAAGATTTAATAAATAATAAAGTCTGGTTCGAGCAAATTTTCTCTAAGTATTGAATCTTTAAAGCCCGCATGATGCATT
This sequence comes from Agapanthus africanus, assembly GCA_030015575.1. Taxonomy (NCBI): domain Eukaryota; kingdom Viridiplantae; phylum Streptophyta; class Magnoliopsida; order Asparagales; family Amaryllidaceae; genus Agapanthus; species Agapanthus africanus. Next base: position 192,117,145 of record JASDDO010000024.1, on the reverse strand, counting down.
GATTGTTCCTTCTTAAAATAATTTCTTTCCCTCCTTGAGATTCATTATCGTTAGTTCATTCTTGAACTCTGTAGAAACCGGACCTCTAGCCCCATCGACACTATAGTTGAGCACCACCTTCCTGACTTCACCTTTCGATTGAGTCGTATCTTACCATAATCCACACCCAAGCTAGTCTACTATACATCACTGGTATTACTTTCTATTACCGTGGTTATATTTATTGGCGTTTGGAATTTAGCTTTTTCCCTATTTTTTTGTGTTTTTCTAAAGGAGCGTGTTATTAACTACTTTTGTTATTTCAAATGATCTACTATCCTTCAAGTTTTAATAGTACAAGCTTACACCGTATATTCTATTTCTAGTAAATTATCACTACAAATGCTCTTCATGTTATCGTCCTTTTAATACGTAGTTCTGTTTTCATTCCTTTTATTTTAATTTCCTCTGCTTTTAACTACAGGAAGTCACTTCGGGTTATTTTCTACTTATTATTTTTCTTTAACGTTAAACTCTTTATTATAGTGTTATCATTCACATTCGTTCGCTAGTTGGTATTCTTTTGTTTAACTCTCAAAATTCATATTTTTTATGTTCATATTTGTGCTAACTATCTTTTATTTTCGTATTTATGTTTACTTGCGTATACTTGTGCTCCAATCGATTTAGATATTCTATTTATTGTAATATAAATTATGGTTATCTTGTATGCTAATACATTTTATTTACTTGTACATATATCATTATCTCGGAATTATCTTAGTTTCTTTTGTGTTGTATTATCATCGCATTTTAGCAAATACAGTTACTCTTGGCCATTACGTTAATTATTGAAATCTAGTTTGTTTACAAGCCCACTTATTTTTCATTTTCTTCTATATTTTACCGTATGAGTATTCTCAAGTTATTTTATAATTGGCTGATTTGTAGTTTTACTAAAGTAGTTTTGGTTCTTACAACCTATTAGTCAATCATTCACTGTTATTTATTACTGTTATTCTATTTTTTTTCATTGTAATTGTTTATATATAGTTTATTACTATTATTTGTTATTTATTTTGACCTTAAATATGATTTTTCCTGCTCTATTTGCTTACATATAAATGTTCGATTTTTCTAGTGGTTTCTTTTCGCATGACTTTTATAGCTTATTGTTTATTTTAACTTCGAGGACGAAATTTTATTTAAGTGGGGTATGATATAATACCCAGTTTATTTTGTACTCTATTATCCGTATTTCGTATGTTTTTCCTATTTAAATTAATTCCAAATATTTTGTAAACCCTAGTTCTTAATTCTAAAATTTTTCTAAACGATCAAACTCAATCCCTAATTAATTTCCTAATTATTTTTCCAAATAACTTACTTATTTTTTTCTAAATTCTTTTCTTCATTAAAACCTACTCTAAACCTAACCTTTTTTTTACCCAAACCCGACCTGGCCCAAACCCGACCCAACTCCCCTCTCCCTTCTTCTTCTTCTTCTCCATCACTTTTCTTTCCCGCATCTTTCCCCCCGTCTCCTCCTTCCTCGCGCCCTCGCCCGCGAGACCCGCGCCTACCTCCGCGACGACTGCGCCCACCAAGTCAACTACTTCCCCAAGATCTCCGCCCTCGCTGCAGCCGCCCCAAGATCCCCTCGCCTACCTCCCCATTACCCATCATCTCTCAAACGCCTCTCTCTCTTTCCCTCACTCCCACTCTCTCTCTCCTCTCTCTCGCACCACCACCGCCATCACCGCCGCTGTCGCTGACGAACCCCTCCAACACCCACCTCCAACTGCACTTCCCCCTCCTTTTCGACCCCCATTGGCCTTACAGCACCAACCGCCTACTGCCACCGCTCACCCCCACATGACCGTCTCTGACCATCAACCACGACGCCACTAGCAGCCCCAACTCAACCCCAAGCTCCATAACAAGCCCACTCCCTCCAACATCATACACGAGCCCCTGCTACCAAGACTGCCAACGCGACTGCCTCCCATCTTCGCCGGTGCATCCCCATCGTTGCCGCCACCGGTCACTATCGCAACCTCCACAACCGAGCTCCCTCACCATCTTCCTCCCTCTTCGTCTACACCACCGCCTCCTCCACTGCACCAATCACCTCGCCGGCCACCACCCACTGCAACAGCCGCCGACGAGCCACCATCGCTGACCTGTCTCCTGCACCGTGGCCCACCTCGTCCTTGTCTGCTCCCTGCCCTCACCACGAGCACCTCCACCTCTCTCCTTATACCACCACCCCTACTTCCTCACACCGTCGGCCACCACCTAACACCCTCATCGCCGGTGACACCATCAACCTCTGCAGCCACCCCGTCACAAATCATCGAGGCCGTGCCACGAGCTCGGGCCAGAGCCGAGCCCAAGCTCGTTGTTGTTGCTACTGCTTGCATCTTTGTCGTTGCGTCGTCATCATGTCATTGCTTTCATCGTCGTCATCACGGGTGTGTCCCCGATCATCTTCAGGCAAGTAAACCCTACTTGTTTTTACATGCGACGATATTAATCGATCTATATAAAATTACATAGCTATATAACTACCTAAGTTGTATAGTCGTATTTTATGACACGCCGTGTTAAGCTAGTAATGTTGTTTTGAGATTATAATCTGGTCCAAAATATTAGTGATGACACCGTATGGAAATTAATAGATTAAATAGTATAGGTTTAGATAAAAGACACGGACATTTCGGTTGCGAACCGTATGTTTAGCTTATGTGCACGACGCGTAATTTCAATTGAAAACCTAATCAAATATGGCGGAACTTGTTATAAATAGATCTGTTTACTGATAATAAACATCATGTAGGAATTTTGGTTGAAAATAGTGAAGTTTACATTATGTAACGACGCCCCCAAAAGGCGACGTTGAATCTGGAATTCACCGCACATGCCACGTTCTAAAATATATATTAAACTGAATACAACTTGTAACCTAATTCGCAAACCTGAAACCCGATTGACTTGAAACCAATTTTCTTTAGAAATAATTTAATACATTATTTACGCTTTTTATATTGTTTCGCCAAATTATGCATGTGTGATTTTATGTGATTTTTCTAATCCAACCGACACTGGTTGCTCATATGTATTCAGTAGTGCATTTATTGTATCCCCATCATGTTACACGACTTATACCCTTGTAAATAGTGTCCATTTGCATTAATATCCTAGTGACCGTGTTAAATTACCAAGTGATAAACTTTTGTGATTGGATTGTGTCAAGTATGTTAGTGTAAAAGCGAGATTGAATAATGGAAGTGACACGTACTTGTACACAATCAGCGGAACCAATTAGTTATTACATTGTCGACGCATATGGGACATATATAAGTGTGACCATAAGTGGTATGGGACGGGTATGGAGCACTTATATTAGTTCCATAGGTAAGACATCGAGCACTATCCATTTATCTTGGATACCAGTCAAGACATGCTTGATGGAGACCCTGTCTCCAGTTCTCACGTAGACTTGACATGGAGCGACTAATATTTAGATTCATGGACGGTGTTTGATGTAGACCGTGGGGTGTGGGGTAGTTTGAGTGTGAGTTCGATCAACGGAATCTCAAGAGTCCCACTGCCGGAATATTTAGTGATTTCGGGATTTGTACTGATAGTGTTTCTGATTCTTACTGATCGTGATTTGGTCCTGTGTTCTCTTGCCCCTGGGGCTTACCCATGGGTTGGGGATACTTTTGCGGTGGTTGACGCTCACACTTGGAATGACGATAAATTTAGTGACTTAGACATTGAGACTTAGAGACTGATTGCTTTAGTGACATGGACATTCCATTGATTGCCGATCTAATACACTTGCTAGATCGTTGCATGTACCGGTTATTTCATGCTCGCGTCATTACTCTATACTCGTTGCTTTATGTTTATCATCGTTGCACATTATATATATATATATATATATATATATATATATTGCTATTGTGTCACTCTGACGACCTGAGTATACATGATCAGAGTGAGAAGTGGATTTAGCTCAGATCAGGATTTGTCTTACCTCGAGGATACCGCGGGCATCTAGATCAGCGACGTTAGTGCTATCCTTTCTTTTGACTCTATTTGGTTAGTTTTACATCTATTTTGATAAAATTCGTGACTGCGTTTCTCAGTACTTGTGCCATAATTACTGATTACCACGTAATGCTAGAAGCCGAAGTGTGACTACGGCGTGATATTTCCTTGGTTGTAGGAGCATAGCTGGCCGTGTCACCACTCGTATTCCGTATTTTGGGAAGCGGGGTATGACATGTTTGCTCGTGTAATTGATTCAAAAATTATAGTGGACCGGAGACTAGCCATACGGTAGATGAACCCCGTTAACAAATTTCATGCCTTTCTGTGTTTGATTTCCTATTTTATTCTCGTATATTTATATTGTTCTTTCGTCGTTTAATTGCATAATTTTGTTTGCGTGATTAAGGTGTTGTCGCGAGCATTGTTCCGCGTTTTGATCTCTCCCCGTCGATCCCTAACAACTGGTATCAGAGCCGAGATTGCGATTATCTAATACCAACAACTGGTATCAAATCTTCGTTAAGGAACTTAGGGTTCTTCAAATCTACGATTTCGGACTACGGTGGGTAACGAAAACTGCATCCACTTCCCTACTTTTTTAGATCATTGTTTTGAAGGGGTTGGTTCAGTTCAAGGGAGAAGTCAAGTTTGCTGCAACAGAGAGGAAAGATGGCGAGGATAAAGTAAGGATTGAAAAGCTCAATGGTCAAAATTTTTGTTGGTGGCGCATGCAGATGGAGGACTACTTATATCAAAAGGATATGTTTCTTCCGTTGCTTGAAGAAAATCCTGAGAAGATGGCCGATGAGACGTGAAACCTTTTGGATAAGAAAGCCATGGTGACAATCTGATTGTCGTTGTCTCCGCAGTTGGCCTTTAATATCTTGAAAGAGAAAAAACCAAGACGCCGATGACGACGTTAGCGAAGTTGTATGAGAAGCATTTTATATCAAACAAAATCTTCCCGATGATGAAGTTTTTCAACATGAAGATGGCTGAAAACGGCTCGGTGATGGATCATCTGAATGAGTTCAACAGCGTGGCGAGACAACTCGAATCGGTTGAAATCGTATTTGAATATGAGATTTGAGTACTTTTATTCCTTTGTTCATTGCCGGAGAGTTGGGACAACCTAGTGATGGCGGTTAGCAACTTGATCTGTAACGACTCTGATATTTCTGTACAAATTTTTTTCTTTTCAATGTACAAAAAGGAGTTTGCAGGTCTGAGCACACTTTATAAGTTATTTTTTTTTAAGAACAGCAAGAATTAGCTTGTAGCTCATTGGTAAAACCTTGCACTGCTGTGATATAGCTTCTGTGTTCGAATCCTTTCAGACACATATTATTTTTTCTGAATTTTCTTTTAAATGTTTTGAAACCCCAAAAGTTTACACGTGCAATGCACGTAAAAATGAAATGTCGGGAAAAACAAACATATGCAAAATGATATATACACAGACTTGGACACGCGGCTTCAATCCGACGGCCCCCTCCTCAAGTTCGACCGGCGAGATCCTTGGTTGGGCCGGCGCCGACGGGTAGCCCATGGGGAAAAGTCCCCGTGTCCTGCATACAAAATCCTTGGCCTACCCCCATTACCCCCGCACTGTTTGATTTCTCTGAATTTAAACAGAGACTTCAATATTCACCTTTAAATCCAATTTTAATACATTTTAATTCTTTCTTTCAATCCCAAAACCCTAATTCCATACTATAAATACAACTACAAACCCCAACCTTTCATCATTCTGAAATCTCTAGTCAAAATTATCAAATTTTTCTAAGTACAAGTGGAGTAGAAGTAGAGTTAGCCCAAGACCAACTTCCGGCAACCCCGCAACGATCAAATTATCTTCTTCTACCTCTTTCTTACCCTTCTAGCTAGCAAGTATCACCTCATTCTTCTCTTTCTACATAAAAAGTTCTCTTTTTCAAAACATGTCGGTAAGTGGAGTTAACACCGACTTTTGATTCTAAAACCTTGAAATCACACTTTTTCTTAATCATTGCTCATATATATTCTTAACATATGTTTATAACCATAAAACTAATAATTAGAAACAACTTTCACCCTAAATCATCATGTTAAATAACTTTAAATTGAGCTTTACATTTAAATACCATGAACTATGTATCTACCATATTTTATTACTTTGCTTAATCATACCTTTAAAAAACTTCACAAGGTAATGACCCGCCCCTCACATACACACATGTTTATATAGCACGATACTCTTGGAAATATATTTTTGTGGCAAATACAATATTTCACTAAAATACAATCGACTATAAAAACCCGGTTTTCTTTTTAATTATATTATTAAATTCTTTGCGATTATACCTCTACAACCCATTTTGGGGAACCCGCTATTAGATGGTGCTGATTATCGCACATCCTTGGGCTAGTAGAGCAAGATGCAGACCTCTTGACGGAGCATTTGGTCTCGAAAGATTTTTAATACGTTTTCTAAGAAAAATGAGATTTTCTAATTAATAATAAAATTAATTTTTACTATTATATAAATATTATCAAACCATATATTTTCAAGTTATAATAAAATTCCGTGTTTTTCTAAAAATAAAAAAATGACAAGTGTCGGTATGAAGCCCATCACCAACTGAGAAACTACTGATCCGAATCAGTATTTCTCGACTACCATGGCCAAGAATTTCTGGTGATGGCCACCTGTGCACTGCGCGACATCAACCCCCAATACCTGGAGAGACGAATCCTCGACGATCCGCTCACTGCCTCCATGTAGCTCGGAACTGTACCCAACTAAAACATGTTTACACAACTCATTTGAGCCGTGGTAGGGTAGTAATTAAAGCACATTGGGAACTCACACGAGACAAATGACGATATCAGGTCGAAAGACTAACCTGTACACATGTCTCCTGGGAACTGCTATCTGACAATGGGTATAATATCAACTAGCATGTTCCCGACGAGTTCGTCCAGTGTACTCATAACCCAATGAACACATGTGTACTATCTTAGGTGAACAAACTAACACCAATGGCTTGTGAGACCTGGCCACCGCCCCTCGTCGGGGTCACGATCAGTATACACTAGTCTACTCTGGAGTATCGATGCCAGTCTCGAAACTCCCACGACTAGGCATATTTAAGGACGTGCTTATAGACCACCCAGCTCCCACGTATATGATCGCCATCATAATACTGGTAGTCAAGCAAGAATTCTATGGGCTCTATCAACATATAATAGTGATCTGTAATACCATACAAAGCATGTACATGATGATAAAGACAAACCAGATAACATACTATCATCTTGAGTAAGAATGTTCTATCCATATAGATCTCCCCTCAATCATCGCAATCGCGTGCCTGCGATTCAATAATTGAAAAGCACTATAGCCAACAATCTCCTACTTGCACTTAAGGCCAATTATTGCAGTGTCGCATACTTACAGCCTGTGTGATACTGAACACCTAACTTCTCTACTAATCAGTTTCACAAAGCTCTTTTGTGAAACTATTGCGTTCGAGAAATAGCCTCTGTGAGTGGATCCGCTCCAATGTTTCTTTTTGTATCTCTCTATATCTCAACTTCGCGAAGAAAGACTATCTCCCGAAAAAAGCAATGCCTGTCTTAGAATTTGTCTGGATATCTGATGGGACGCAGTTCACAAATGAACTCCAAATCCAACAAACTTCTTAGACTGTACCATCCACTGAATTTAATCAGTATACTGTGCCATGCTTACCTCAGTATCCACTTGGACCACCTTTCCAATATACTGTCCCTCAAAAAAAGGGGAAAACTATAGCTCTGATAGCCAGTCTGTCATCCAGGTCATCTTGGAAGCCTGAAATGATAACCGCCTCCCGAAGGAGGCTGTCGTTACCATATACCAAGAACATCTACTTATGTTCATAACTGCTTCCTAACGTTTCTCCAGAATTGGATTAATATATATGCTTATTGCAGCTGGTGCAAAAGCAATATCTGGTGTTGTACTTGACATCTCATTGTTGGGGTCGAAAATTGCACCCCAGTTGACCGGGTCAAAGTCAAGGTCAACCCCTAGTAAGCGGGCCTAAGCCCAAGTAAGTGGGCCTATGCCCAGGTCGAGCCCCGCGGCCGGCTCCCCATGCCAAAATAAAAATCATGTAACAAATAATTTTGATGTGATTTTTTTTTGTACATGAATATAAGAAAAATGGGCATAAAGCCAAATTTTTGTAAAGCCCATGGCTTATGTGCAAAAAGAAATAGTACATGAGACATGGAATGAGCAAAATGCCATTTTGTAAAGCCCAAGGGGCTATATGTAAATGTGTAAGCCTATATAAGGAAATATGATGATGAATAAAGGATACACTTTTCATTCCCTAAAAACTCTAGGGTTTTTGTGCCTCCTTCTCCTTCCTCAAGGTTCTAAACCTTCTCATTTTTCTTGAATTAAATCATGAGTTTTACTCTTCTTTTTCCAAAACTAAATAGTTTTTCACCACAAAACCCACAAAGGAGAGCTCAGATCTTCCATTAGATCTTAAAATGGGAGATTTTTTAATCTCACCCCTTTCTCCAAGATCCGGCCAACCGACAGGAAGAAGAAGGAGACCCATCTCCAGAAATCCCATCTTGGGAAGTTCTAGAGCCAAAGGGAGAAACAAAGCCGCCCTCTTTGATCATTTCTAATTTTTTTTAGGAGTCTAACTCCATTCAAGATCCATTGGAGTTTAACTCCCTAAATTAATCTCTATCAGGAGTTTAACTCCATAAGTCAAATTGGGAGCATATCTCCCAGTACAGGGACCAAGTCTCTTTTGCTGCTGACGCCTAGCGCCCGCATGCCAAGCACGTGGTGCGCTGGCGCTCTGGTGCACAGCGCCCGCATGCCTGGCACGTGGGGCGTTGGCGCCTTCTTCCACGCATCTTTTGGATGCCCTTTCCCTTTTGTGTGTGTGTGTGTGTGCGCGCGCGCGCGCGTGTGTGTGTTTATACACACACATACTCCACACTAAATATACGTCCCCCATGAAAACTCTGCGGGGCCCCCGATATATCCAAAACCCCTTCAAAACACAATACTGCATATTGAGTTCGCATGACTAGTTTAACCCGTCAATCGGAGGTTCTCTAGCTCCAAATGCGAAGGGTAATTAACGGTAGCTTAGTCTGCGGCCGCCGGAGATTCGGATCCTTACAATAAATAAACTCCCGCCTACCCTAGACAGGGGGAATCTGTAATGCGCATGACAAGCGCGCGCGCATTCCCATCTCAATGGGGTGACGAAAAACACCCTACAGATTCTGGCACGCCCGGTGGGACCTATCTCTCCTCCCATATTTCGGGTTAAACGTTCATGCGAACTCAATCAATATACATACATATCTATATTTATACTAAAATAATGCTCTTTCATGCAGATTTTCAAGCAATCACCTTTCAACAATGTCTCCGAAGATAAACTCAGCTCCCATCTTCTACACGATGAAGATGGACGCCAGGACAGTCCTTCCGACCAGTCTCGGGCGACAGTGGGAGGAGCCGCCGCTACCATTCGGCTCTATTCTGATCATGCCAGCTAACGTCGTCTCTGCTCTTCAAGCCCCAGTGATAGATAAACCAGCCTCAAAGGGGAAAAGGCCGAATGTCATGGTCACGAGGGCACCTCAGCCCATGCGCAAGTCCGTCTTCGAATGACTCTCCATGGCCCCAGCTGGGGGCAAGGCCATCAACAACAACAAAGCAACAGGGCATCTCGAGCAGGCTCTAGTGGTGCCTTTGACAACTGCTCGATCGGGTATCTTCTCTAAGCTCCCCATTAATCAACTCGCGGTGGATTCCCAGAAAACGTATGCCTGCAAAGCCTTCAAAATCGAGAAGCTAAGGCAGAAAAGTCTCAGATACAGATCCAACAAAAGGGCTAGGGCTCATACTAGGCTGAGCTTCATGAGGCTCCAAAAACGGGGTTACCCTGCCAAAGATAAAGAGACGGCTGGATATGTGTTCCATACTGTCTACATGGTCGGACATGAAGAAACGAACCCTCCCATGCTTCACAGCTATGGTGATGATATGGTGGACGCTACCCAACGTCGACTCGGCCTAAATAATGAAGAGCTCGCTCAGGCCGATAAGCCAAAAGAGCCCAGGGTTCCTGCGGAATTGTGCTCAGGCAATAAGGATGACCCGGTTGTCATAACCGGAACTATAGAACAAGCATTATTCCGATGGCTTCAGAGACAGCTTCAAGACGGGGATGAGAAGTTAGCCAAGGTATAATCTAAGGTCAACGAATTGGTAATGTCACGGCAGATCTCACGACCCAAGTCGCCCGATTGCAATTACAGCAGAATCAAATTTTGGTTCATGAGCCAGGGATTGATACCCGGAGGCGGTCAATTGATACCCCCTTCAACCTAAGAACGAAGCGCCTTCGCGAAAAACGGCCGCGATCAGCCTCCAGTCTCTCCGATACATACACCGAAGGGGAATCGCCTCTGAAAGAGAAACTGGAAAAAGTCTATTCCTTCAAAAGGGACAAAGTCCACAAGATATTCAAGGACGCCCTAAGAAACGGTCTACAACTGCCAGAATCAAAGAGACCGCAAGAAGCGAATATGACCGATGACCCAAAATATTGCCCCTATCACAGAGTGATAAGTCATGCCATTGAGGACTGCTTCGCCTTTAAACATTGGGTTGAAAGGCATTGCAAGACGGGAGAGATAGAACTGTCTAAAGGCGTGTTAGCAAATAGTCAAGCTACGACTGCCGATTTCATACAAATGGAGACCGGAGCCCTTCCGGATCCTGATTCTCTCAGACATGTGCCATTATCTAAAAAGGGCAAACCAAAGACCGATCGGCCTCAAGGACCAGCATCAGTAAAGGCACCTACTCCATTGGAGCGAAAGAAGAAGGTATACTCCTTCAGGAGGGATGAAGTCCGCAAAGTATTCGCGGACGCCTTGAACAACGGTCTGCAGCTGCCTGTTCCGAAGAGGCCATATGAAATGAATATGACCGGCAATCTCATATACTGCCCATATCATAGGATGGTGAGTCATACCATCGAAAACTGTTATATTTTCAAATATTGGGTGGAGAACCAATACAAACTTGGGAAAGCCCCACAGCCACAGAACTACGATCATCAACATAACTCCGCCAAGATCAAAATTCAAGGAGCTAGGATAAGCAAGCTGACCACCACGTCGTTTAACTGGGAATGATAGACATTTAAGTCTTTAAACTGGGAACTGCTAACCACCACGTCATTAAACTGTGAACAATCGATCTCTAAGTCGTTAAACTGGGGATGTAAAAATGTGTAAATATATATGTATGTATGTATGTATGTATGTATATATATATAAAAAGCCAAAATGATGGGGCAACTCGCAATATAAATCAGCGAGTAAAATTAAAAATGAAAATAAAGTCGAAATGATGGGGCAACCGCGAATAAATAGCCGAAATGATAGGGCAATCGCGACCTTCGCGATAAGAAAAGCAGAAATGATAGAGCAATCACGGTAAAAAAAATGGCGAATGATGAGTCGCTCCTGGTATTATATTCCAGTGCAACGATGCAGACGTCAACCAAATTCCAAACCCCATGCCCTAAGTGGCGAAAGATGAGTCGCTCCTGGTACTATATTCCAAAGTGGCGATGAAGACGCCAACCAAAATCCAAATTCTCAAACGGCGAAAGATGAGTCTCTCCCGGTACCATATTCCAGTGCAGCGATGCAAAGGCCAACAAAAATTCAAATTTCCAAAATTCTCCCGGCCCTACGGTTGGTCCCCAAGTTGACCACCGTATACAATCCACGGGCTCAAATAATTCTCATCATACCATGCCCCACCGCAACCACCAGTTACGCGGCTAGTCTCCGCACTCGGAATTATTCTCCATTTGGGAAGACCCACTCATGTGTCCTTACGATACATGAGGAGAACAAACCTTCGTGGGATCCTTACGACTCACAAAGCAAAAACACACTTGAGAGTCCCTACGACTCCTAAGGAGAAACTATACCTACGAGATCCTTTCGAGTCGTAGAGAGAAAATGCTTTTATGGGACCCTTACGGGCCATAAAATTGAAAAGCTTTAGGTGATAGGGATCTAAACCTGTCTCCTAAGCCATCGCTCCCCAACAGGGAAAGGAAAATGATGAATTGCTCATGGCACATGTGCTTTAGGATCAACAACGCTGATGTCGATGTCACGCCCCGCTTCCCAGTGTACGGCGAAGTGGACGCGACGAGGTCCGCTACGTATGTACTCAGAAGTACATACGCTAAGCGTAGCTAAGCAATATAAAGTAAATCACAAGAGACGAATGATATAGAAATAACAGCAACTTTTATTAATAACATTCTTTATACAATGCATGAAATGAAAATACATCTGAAGTGAAAAGCAATGCCTAAACAGTGGCATAACAGTAAATGAAAATACTGGAAAGAACAAGGTACAATATCTAGAGCTCTGGGTCTTCCTAGAACTGCTCCAAATCTTCACCGGTGGGCTCGATCTCAGCTTAGTCCAACGCACCTGACGACATTCAAAGAAGAAAGAAATAGAATGTCGTCAGTGAACAGGTCGCTCGGTAAGTCCCAAAGATAAGGAGGATTAGGAAGACAGTGTAAAAGTATTTTCTAAAGTATTACATTGTTGAATATTATGGAATATTGAGTTAACGCTGTTGTTTGTAGCTTGGTACAGAAGGATGCCAGTGTATACGAGGGGGATCTCTATATGCTAGAGATCAGGGCAAAAGGAAAGTACAAGGAACCGTTATGCCACGGTACAACAGCAATAGGATTCAGGTTAGGTGTCTTAATCTGACCACCTCGTGCCACCTTTAACACCTTCCGTACCAATCTACCCCTTAAACCCCGTAGTGTTTTAACAGTATTGTAGTATTGGAATATGTAAGTTGGGTGACTGACTAAAACCATGATATCAGTAAACATGTTGTAACTGTATAATCAGGTAAATGGAATATCAGGATAATGGATGAATATCCATGGTTTGATTCAGTCAAAATGAATATATTGTTAACTGGATTCAGGGATTCATGTATTCAAATTGTGTTGGAATATAAAAGAATATAGATTGACTTGAATCATATTCAAGTCAGAAATAGTCAGACTCTAACCCGAGTCAGACTAAAAGAAAGATAATTTGAAGTTCAATATTAGCTAGGGGCCTTATTGTAATTTGTAAAACTTGAGGGGTTTTATGTAAAAAGTACTTTTGTATAGTTTTCAAAATACACCTCAAGTATTTATTATTCGTCTTTTTAATTATAATGAATGTGAATTTTATTTGTGTTATTCTAGTGAATATATCCTACTGTAAGGTAGTGCCAGGTGAGAGTGTAACTACTCAACATAGACTTTTAGTTCTAGATTTTCGATTTAGAAGAGAACCTAGGAAGATTAGTCGTAAGGTAAAGTCTAAAATTAAATGGTGGCGATTGAAAGAAGGTAATCAAAAGGCTTTTATAGATCGTGTAGTACAAGAAGCGGATTGGCAGTCCGAAGATGATCCAGACAAAACATGGAACAAAATGGCTAGTTGTATCAAGAAAGTAGCTAGAGATCTACTTGGTGAGTCGAGAGGTGGTGCTCCACCATCTAAGGACATATCATGGTGGAATGAAGATATAAAGGCTGCTATTAAAATTAAAAGAGATTCTTATAAAGATTTGAAGAAAAGTAGAGATGTGGAGAGATTTGATAAGTACAAAATGGCTAAAAAGGAAGTTAAGAAAGCTGTTCGGGAAGCTAAATCTAAGGTCTACAAGGAGGTGTACGAGAAATTAGACACTAAAGAGGCTGCAAATGATATATACCGGATTGCTCGAATGCGGGAAAGGAAGACTAGAGACTTATGTGCGGTGAAGTGTGTCAAAAATAAAAATCAGAAGGTTTTAGTTCGAGATGAGGATATCAAGGAAAGATGGAGAGATTATTTTGACAAATTGTTCAATGAGAGCTTTACTAAGAATTTGGATGGACTTGTCATTCAATCTCAAGATATAAATCGTGATTTCATGCGTAAAATAAGACTTACTGAGGTTAAAGAAGCTTTGAATAGAATGGGTTTAAGAAAAGCGGTTGGTCCTGACGGGATTCCTATCGAGATTTGGAGATGCTTAGGAGAAATAGGCGTTAAATGGCTGACAGATCTGTTTAATAAGATTTGGTAGACAAAAAAGATGCCAAATGAATGGAGGAAAAGTATCCTTGTACCTATCTACAAGAATAAGGGTGACATTCAAAGTTGCTCAAACTACCGTGGAATAAAACTAATGTGTCACACCATGAAACTTTGGGAGAGAGTGATTGAACACAGGCTAAGGAAGGATATTAAGATAACAGAGAACCAATTTGGGTTCATGCCTGGACGATCGACGACAGAGGCGATTCATTTGCTTCGTCAACTTGTCGAGCGCTTTCGAGAGAGGAGAAGAGATTTGCATATGATATTTATTGATTTAGAAAAAGCGTACGACAAGGTATCTAGAGAGGTATTATGGGGGACAATGATGAAAAAGGGGGTCCCCGTCAAGTATATTGACATAATCAAGGATATGTACGACGGAGTAGTGGCAAATGTCAGAACTTGCGGTGGCTTAACAAGTGATTTTCCGATTACTATTGGTTTACATCAAGGATCTGCATTAAGTCCTTTCCTGTTTACCATCGTGATGGATGAGCTTACTAGAACTATCCAAGATGAGGTCCCTTGGTGTATGCTATTCGCTGATGATATTGTTCTAGTAAATGAGACGAAAGCAGGGGTTAATGCCAAATTGGAATTATGGAGACAAACATTGGAATCTCGGGGATTCAGATTGAGCAGGTCCAAGACAGCATATATGCACTGCAAATTTAGTAGCCAGAGAAGTCAAAACCATATTGGTATAACATTGGAAGGGCAAGAGATATCACCGAGCGACCAGTTTAGATATCTAGGTTCCATCATCCAAAGGAATGGGGAGATCGATAGTGATGTTAATCAAAGGATCCAAGCTGGTTGGTTGAAATGGAGGAGTGCAACAGGGATTTTGTGTGATCGTAACTTTCCGTTAAAATTGAAAGGGAAGTTTTATCGGAGCGCTATTCGGCCTGCCTTATTATATGGTACAGAATGCTGGGCTCCTAAGAAGCATCATACACAGAAGATGCACGTAGCGGAGATGCGCATGCTTCGTTGGATGTGCGGTAACACTAGAAAAGACAAGGTGCGAAATGAGGATATTCGTGCAAAAGTTGGTGTAGCACCCGTGGAGGAGAAGATGCGGGAAAACCGGCTTAGATGGTTTGGTCATGTGCGACGCAGACCTATGGAAGCACCGGTTCGACGAATAGATACTCTCGATATGGGTAATGGCAAAAGGGAAAAAGGGAGACCGAAGAAAACATGGATGGAGGTGATACGAAACGATATGGTTGCCAAAGGACTCAATGAAAGTATATTGTTCGATAGAAGTGAGTGGAGACAGAGGATTCATGTGCTGGACCCGGCATGATTCTCATGTTGGTTCATGTAGCCTACCCTATATGCTTGGGATAAAAGGCTCAGTTGTTGTTGTTGTAGTGAATATATCCTAATAAAAGTATTAATTGTTTTATTTGAAATTCATGGTATTTTAATGTAACTTTTAATCTTGTAATTTTAGGAAAAAGTGGAAACTTTATATTATAACAAAATATGTGTTTAAATGATAATTATATATATATCAACACATGAATAATTTTTAAATGAATATTTTATTTTTAAAAATCTTATTTTCCTTAAATATCGTATTTTAAACCTTTCGAGACCGAATGCTCCTTGCGGAGGTCTGAATCTCGCACTACTAGCCTGCGGGTGCACGATGAACCGTACTTTTCCTAACAGGTTCCCCAAAGGTGGGTTATAGCGGCACTTTGCTTAGGTTTTATAAATACTTTTCATTTAGGAGAACGGTTTTATAAATATAGGGTATTTATTTGCAAAAGAGTATAGTTTTCCGTATTTTAGTTATTAGGGTTTCCTAAGCCAACTAGCCTATTTCTAAGGTCTAAACGATGAGTCATTAGAAGCCTCAAATCGCCTCTTCACCGTCAATTGCGGCCAGGTAAGTGCCAGATAAGTGGGAGGCTCTCCACTACAAGTAGTCGCCCTAATTAAGTAACCACTTGCCTTCGACACACTTGCCTAGACACCACAAGACAGTTTAGATAAACGATCAATGTCCATGACCTATCGTGCTTTCATTTTATTTAGAATTTTAAACAATTTAAAGCTTTCAAGAAAAGGTTATAAAGAATATGGTATTTTAGTGAAAAGTCCTGTAATTTCGTATTCTATGTTTTGACATATATCAATTAGAGTTATATTTGTGTGTGTGTAGAGGTAGGTCATTACCTCGTGACTTATTTTAAGTTTTGGTGAAGTTTAAAGGTAAAACATGCTATGTTAAACTTGAAGGTATTAAAGCGCAAGAATACGGTATTCGAAAACGTTATCATTTCATGTGTGAAAATTCATTCAAATTGGTTTCTACAAGTTTAGTGATCAAGATAAACCTATTTAGGAGTGAGGGAATTGATTAAACTAAGAAAAATGAACTTCATGGTATTTTTATGAAAAGAATACGGTTTTGCAAAGAAGCTATCATTTCATGTGAGAAAGTTTGTTTAAATTGATTTATGAGCGATTAATAGTCAACATGAATATGGGTAGGTATTAGGTATTAGGTGACAAGTGGAAATTTGTAGAAAAAACGAATCGGAAATCGGTTTGTTCCGATTTCCGTCGGGTTCCAAAAAGTCGTATTTTTACATTAAAGAAAAGAGAGATAGAAGAGATGGGACTTACGGGTTTGGACAAGCTAAGGAGGATAAAGAAGGTGGTGGTTGTCGATGCATCAAAAACGTCGCGAAGGTTCTGATCCGGTCGCCGGAATCCGTCGTCGGTTTCGGCAGCGCTTCGCTTCTCGCTCTTTGTACCGAGTTCTCGAGAATTTGGGAGAGTGGACTTAGAGTGGTGAGGTGAAATGGTAGAGGGTAGGGGTCTTTATATAGGGCTAGGCTAGGGTTAGGGTTAGGATTAAAAGATATTAAAAAAATATAAAAATCATTAAAAATTCATTCAATTTGGACTTAAAAGAGGTTTAATGAAATATCTGTAACAGTACAGGGAAAATAGACCATGCAGGAGAATTGACCAAGTCAACACGAAACTTTTTCGTGTTGACGACTCGGCCGACCGGCCGAGTCCGGCCGGCGGCGCCGGCCGATTCGGCCGAGTCGCCGGCCGACTTGGCCGAGTCGGGTCTCAAAATGTGGGGAATTTTCTAGGGGGATTTGTGGTGTACTTTATTTTTTTATATTTTGCATTAAATTATGAGTTATGGCTGCTTGACCGTTTGACTTCCCAAAAATTTAAAACAAAAAGATATGAAAAAATATGTGGGGCATGGGATTCGAACTCTGGTGACTTTGTTCAGCAGTGCATGGTGTTACCAATGAGCTACAAGCTCTTTCTTGTAATTATTGTAGAAAAATAGATACTTAAAACGATATTAGCAGAATTAAATATCCAAAGTACACTTTAAATTTTAAAACAATTTAATGTACACTAAAAATGAAATTATTTAAAAACAAAATAATTAATTATATATATCTTGTGCTCAGAGTAAAATACTCCTTTATGAATTTAAAAAAAATTTAAAAAATTTTGTACAGAAAAATGTATATGAAAATTAGGGTTGTTACAGCCGACCCCTACCCCAAAATTCCAAGCTTCCGATCCGATAGACCCCTAAGTCTTTAAACTGGGAACAGATGACCGCTAAGTCATTAAACTGGGCACAATAGACCCCTAAGTCTTTAAACTGGGAACAGATGACCGCTAAGTCGTTAAATTGGGCACAATAGACCCCTAAGTCTTTAAACTGGGAACAGATGACCGCTAAGTCGTTAAACTGGGCACAATAGACCCCTAAGTCTTTAAACCGGGAACATATGACCGCTAAGTCGTTAAACTGGAAACAGATGACCGCTAAGTCATTAAACTGGGCATGATAGACCTCTAAGTCGTTAAACTGGAAACAGATGACCTCTAAGTCGTTAAACTAGAAACAGATGACCCCTAAGTCATTAAATTGGGAACGAGGGAAACCACTCATGTGTCCTCACGATGCATGAGGAGAAAAAAATAACAAAACTTGCGAGATCCTCTCGATTCATAAGAAAACACCTTCGTGGGATCCTTACGACTCACAAAGGAAAAACACACTTGGGAGTTCTCACGACTCCTAAGGAGAAAATGCGCCTATGGGATCCTTATGACTCGTAGGGAGAAAATTCTTTTATGGGACCCTTACGGCCCATAAAATTGAAAAGACTTAGGTGATAGGGATCTAAACCTGTCCCCTAAGTATCGCTTCCCAATAAGCAAAGGCAAATGATGATTCACTCCAGGTACCATATTCCAGTGTAGCGGTGCTGATGCTGACCCAAAAACCAATTCCCAAATCCTCCCGGAGTAAATGATGAATTGCTCCTGGCATTATTCCAGTGCAGCAATGCAGATACAAAAAAAATCCTCCCATGGCAAATGATGATTCGCTTCTGGTACCAAATTCTAGTGTAGCGATGCTAATGCCAACCCAAATCAAACCAACAACCTTTGCGGCAGAATCATGCTTCGTCCCAGAATATACCCCGTGTCGAAATCATGCTTCGCCTCAGCATATCTGCCTTCCCTTTCGGAATTATGCTTCGACTCGGAATCAACCAGCGACACTCCGTGCCGGGGACAAGTCGATCAGCAACACTCCGTGCCGAGGACAAGTCGAACATCAGCGACACTCCGTGCCGGGGATAAGTCGATCAGCGACACTCCGTGCCGGGGACGAGTCGATCAGCGACACTCCATGACGGGGACAAGTCGAACAGCGACACTCCGTGCCGGGGAAACGTCGACCACAGACACTCCGTGCCGGGGACAAGTCGAACAGCGACACTCCGTGCCGGGGACAAGTCGATCAGCGACACTCCATGCCGGGGACAAGTCGAACAGCGACACTCCATGCCGGGGACAAGTCAAACAATGACACTCCGTGCCGGGTACAAGTTGAACAGCGACGCTCCGTGCCGGGGACAAGTCGATCAGCGACACTCCGTGCCGGGGACAAGTCGAACAGCGACACTCCATGCCGGGGACAAGGCGATCAGCGACACTCCGTGCCGGGGACAAGCCGATCAGCGACACTCCGTGCCGGGGACAAGCCGAACAGCGACACTCTGTGCCGGGGACAAGTCGATCAGCGACACTCCGTGCCGGAGACAAGTCGAATAGCGACACTCCATTCCGAGGAAAAGTCGAACAGCGACGCTTCGTGCCGGGGAGAAGTCTAACAGCGACACTCCGAGCCAGGGAAACGTCTACAACGGACACTACGTCTCGGAGACGCGTCAAGCGTCGACCGTCCATGTCATAAAAAGGACAATGCAGGCTTCCCACAAATCGGGAACCAAATCGCTCCGGGTCAGGGAAACGTCTTCCACGGACACTCCGTCCCGGAGACGTGTCAAGCGTCGACCGTACATGTCGTAAAAAGGGCAGTACAGGCTTCTTATAAAGCGGGAACCAAATCGCTCCGGGCCAGGGAAACGTCTACCACGGACACTCCACCTCGGAGACGTAAACGTCGACCGTCCATGTCGTAAAAATGGCAGTGCATCCCTAAAAGTGGGAACCAAAGCAAGTCGCCTCCACGCGAAAGAAGATCCATCAATTTCATGCGCATGACCCACATAAGTGGTGTGCATTTATTGATGGGGGGCACTTTGTTGGGGTCAAAAATTGCACCCCAGTTGACCGAGTCAAAGTCAAGGTCAACCCCTGTTTACCCAATTAGAGCAAAGCTCTGTTCAGAATTCAAAATTTGAATTAAAGATGCGCTTTTATAAAAGCGCTGCTCTACAACTAGCACATCCCATGCAAAGTGCATAAACATTAGAGCTAGATGCGCTGCACTACAAGCAGCGCACCACGGGCAAAACACGGTGCGTAGCGCGATGTGCGCTGCCCTTAAGCAGCGCATCACGGGCAAAGCACGGGTGCGCTAGCGCTGGAACTAAAAGCTCCCCACCGTTAGATCAAAGACCTAATAATAATGATAAATCATTAATTAATCGGAATTAAATTCTGTTAAGGAAAGATTCCTCAAAATCTTTCCAAATAATAAGGCTGTGCTCTGTAAATCGGAGCACCGTTGGATCAATGATCCAATGGTAAATAAAAATTACCAAATGACAGAATAAATTCTGTAAATTGGAGCACCGTTGGATCAATGATCCAATGGTAAATGACAGAATCAATGATCCAACGGAAAGATTTTCCCAATCTTGGTAAAAAACAAGAAGATTATCTTCTGTAAACCAGAAGCCCTTGGATCAAAGATCCAACGGTGGGAAATTCCCCAAATCAATTGGAGAAAAGATCTCCTTAACTGATTGAACAACCCATCTTGCCCTATATAAAGGCCCCGAGACTTCATGTCTTAAAAAGAGGAACCCCTTCATAAACTTTGAGAAAATCTCAAGAAGAAGAAGAAGCACTCGGCAAAAAGAAGACAATTCTTTTCAAGGTAAAAAAAAGAATAGAAAGATGGAATCGTCTTTATATAAAAAGAAGTATTTACTTCTGTCACAGATCATAGATCTATAAGACAAAATTGTCTTTCACAAAAGAGATTATGAACATCACATTGTAAAGAGGGGAGAATTATTCAATTCTCTTAGGATCATAGATCCACAAAGGCAAACCCTTTCATCAAAAAAGAGATTGAAATGTCTCCTATGAACTAAGAACTTTGTTCTTAGAATCTTGAGACAAAGTCACTTATCAAATAAAAGATAATCTTCAGAGCTCAAAGTTAACCTAAGAAGAGCCTCAGCGCTCCTAATCTAAGAAAAGCCTCAGCGCTCCTAATTTAAAAGTGCCTTAGTGCTCTTCATATAGCGCAAAGCGCTGCAGTGCCATAGAGCTTCAAACACAGCGCATTGCGCTCATTGGCTAGCGCTCAGCGCTAAGCGCGCCACGTGCTCCTCACGTGTGCACTGCATTACTAAAAGCGCTTTGCACTCATTATATGGCACCAGCGCCAAACGCCTCAACGCTTCAACTATAGCGCATCAGCGCTCTGCATCTAGCGTGCGCATCAGCGCTCTTCATCAGCGCTTTAACCATAGCGCACTGTGCTCATCGACTGGCGTTATTGCCAAGTGCGTTACATGCTTTTATGTGCGTTTGGACAGAACATAAACTGTTCTTTGAATAAGCCTGGAGTTATGATAAATGCACAACATTCAACTAAAGACAAAACATTGTCAGAGATCAAACCAATGCTGAGCATTTTTAAAGAGATTGGGCTCAAATAAATATCTAACAACTTAAAAAAAATGTTGAACATTGTAATTGAATGGACTTAGCCCAAATTGTTCATAAGTCCTCAATTCAGATTAATTATGTTCATATGCTCATAAATCACAGATCTTAGTCCCAATTAGACTACAGGTCTCTCAACCCACATCGGTTTAAGGGTACATCTCTGAACTCCTCTGATATTTGTCGTTGTAATCTTTCAACGTCTTCAGAGAGGTGACGGGTCCCGACAACCATACATTTCATGGACTGTGAGGTCCTTAAACTCATGGACTATGATGTCCTTAACCTTGACTGTGAGGTCTTTAAACTCACGGACTATGATGTCCTTAACCTTGACTGTGAGGTCTTTAAACTCACGGACTATGATGTCCTTAACGTTGGGCCGAGATGTTCTTAAACTAACGTTGGACTACTATGTCCTTAAACTGGTAATCGACCGCAATGTCCCTAAACTAAACAATAGAGCCCAAATGCTCTCTTGTTGGATCTAAACGATCCCGTTAAATCGATCTTAATCTAAAATTAGACTAATGTATCCTTAACTAACGTTTAAGTTGATCTTAGTCTTAAATGAGACTAATGTATCCTTAAACCCAACCCCAAACCCAAATCTAATTGGACTAATCCATGCCCTACGGGCGACAACATAAATTAGTCTCCGTATACAATCCATGAGCAGCCAAAAACAAAACAAACACCCACGACACGAACCATCTGGAGAAGGAGAAAGTGGTTACCGCGATGCGGTAGCGTAATTAACTGCAGGGGCTTGCGCCTCCAGGGAAGAGTGTTCCCACAATCAAAAACTTCTCAAACGAGGGGGAATCTGACGAATTCTGCTACATCGGCCACGTCCGTTTAAACCTTCGATACATGGTGTAATAAATCAACTTAGAATCTTCGGAGAGGTGGACGGATAGCACCAATTAGTATCTGCCCCGAATTCAGGCAAGACGGACCTGCGCGGTCGCGTCTCCGTGTTTCGGCAGGGAACAGATTCTGGCACGCCCGGTGGGACCTTTTCCTCTTTCCACTCCACACTTCGTGTGTCGTGTTCGCGAAAAAATCGCGGTTTGATATGGTTGCCCTTGGGTTCGAGATACTAAGATTTGGTGTCTTGCTCCGTGCAGAAAACAGAAGCTCAATGGCTTCAGCGTGCACTAACTGCAACTGCAACTCCCGCACCGTCCCGTCCGGAGGAGTGACTTACGGGCCCAAAGCAGCCTCCATTTTCGCTATACCGGTAGAACAGGTCACTCAGGCCACCACTGGATTGTTCTTCGGGATCATGCTCCTGCCAACAAGCTTCAGCTCTCCTGTACCAACACAAGAAGCTCAGAAGAAGTCGGTCTTTGATCGTCTTACTACTACTGCAGCCCCTCTCAACGGGTCGTCCAGCTCCAACGCCTCAGTCTTTGACAGACTGGGCCAAAGCTCAGTTGGGCCCATGAAGAAGCCTGCGATACCAGAAGGGGTTATCCCAAAAAGGATAGCCGTCCCTACTCCCGAAGTCGTCAAGGCGGCTTCTCCTGCCAAAGGGTCGGTCTTCACAAGACTGACTATTTCAGCTCCTGTTCCAGGCGAAATCGTCAAGGTTGCTTCCCCTACTCAGAAGTCTGCCTTCGATAGGTTGGCCATCCCTTCTCAGCAGACATCAGTCTTCAATAGGCTGACAATGACAACTTCTGACCAACACAGGGGGTATAAGGGAGTCACCCTTACGGCTGATAAAATCCCATCCGCACGACATGCTTGCCGTCTCACTGGCGCCGAGTAAGGAAGACTAGGGGCAGCTCCCCTTCTGGACTAACTCCACCACTCCCATGGCGGAAATCAATGATGTTGTTCCAACTGGGAAGAGCTTTGAACTGCTTAGGAGGGTTCGCAAGAACTCTCCGACTGCTGTGCTGAAGAGATCTCCTCCACCTATGGAGATTACTACAGAAAAGAAGCTGGAGCAGCCCCCTCAGCGCCTGTCCTCTAAAATTTATAAAGTCTGGTGACAGGTCCAGGAATCGGTGATTAACCAGGACTACTCTCGCCGGCCAAAGAAGCTTAAAGCTCAGCAAGAAAAGAGCCATCTTGTGGTACCACAGAAGATGTCATCCGTCTGGATGCCCGCTGCAACGGCCCCCTCGACTTCAACTGCTCACAAGAGAAGGAGGCCAGAGAAAGCCCCTGTGAACGCGGCAAACCGCAAGGACGTTGAATCTAAACGCACTAAGTCCGGGGGCATGGTAATACATACCGTTTATATGGCTTCCAGAAAAGAAGAAAGCCGTGCTTCTACGGGTCATCGACCGCTCACCCGATTGATAACGAAGGCTCAGGAACAAAAGCAGCAGAAACTTCAGGAGATGCTGACTGCAATGACCGCACTCACTGGGCCAAAAGAAAATCCAGAGACCTCGGAGCAGTGTCGGGAACAAGTAACTGATACCGAGTTTCTCCAAAGAATGCTCAAGAGGAAAGAAAAAGAGGCTGAGGAGCAGGAAACCAATATAAAACGAATGGCTTTTTTATTCCAAGACATGGCTAGGATGATGTTACAGCCGGAACCTCCAGCTAAAGACCCCCCGATCATCATTGAAGACGACATAGGGGAGACATCGAACCCTCCTCAGGCTATTTCATCGGCTAAGGAGGAGACTATCTCCAAGGCCGTCCTGGATGATTACATTGCTCAGCAAATACGAGCTCACCAAGCGAATGAAGCGGCTGGGCAGATCGTTAGGACTGGACGACCCTACCCAGGCTGGTATGACCAAATAAGGTACCCGCCGGGATATACAATCCCTAAATTTCATTTATATAAAGGGACGGAGAATCCACATTGTTAGTTATATGTATGCTTTAGAGGCCATTACTGTACATACGATGTATATTGTAGTGAATGCTTGGACATATATAGGGAAGACTTTCTTGCTCGGCATGATAGTACGCTATCTGGTTGCTATTTATCTTAACATGTACTCTGATTGTCTCTATATTACATGTTGATAAAGCCCTTAGTATGAGTACTTGACTACCAGAACTATGATGCAGATCATACTAGTGAGGACAGTGTAGCCGCCAAGTACATCCTTCAAATGTTCCTAGTCGTGGGAATACCGAGACAGGACATCGATACTCCAGAGTAGACTAGCGTATGCGCTTCTTGACCCATATGATGGGCAATGGATGATCTCATATCCATTGGTGTTTGACATCAGAGAAGGTATACGGGTGCTCAGTGGAGACTGGGTACACTGGACGGACTCGCCGAGAACTCCCAGATGGTATTATACCTCACGTCAGATGACAGTTCTCTGGTGACACTGGTACAGTTTAGTCTGTAGACCCGAGATCGTCATAGAGTCTTGTGTGATTCCCACTGTGCTTTGATTTCTATCATACCACGTCTAAGAGGGCGTGCAAAAAGGTGGCTATTAGGTACAGTCCCGAATCACATGGAGGCAATGAGCGATAGGAGGGGTTTCGTCTCTCCCGGTATAGGGAGTTGATGTTGCGTGGTGTTCGATTGGCTATAACTGCAAATCCCTGGCCAGGGTTGCTGAAATTTACTGGTAAGTGTTATCAATAGTTTCTCGAACTGTTATGGACTTCATATCAACACGACTTATCAAGCTACTGGGGTCTGACGTTTACCATCCCTAGGCGAGATATGCGACATATCAGACGAAGAGACCGGACTGTACGGGAGTGTTACTGATTGGATTCGCAGGAGAATGTGCAGGCTTGCTTGTTGATCTTCTGATCGCTCAATACCTGGGTGGCTGTTACGTTTAGCTGACCGCTTGCAGCTTGTGGGTGTTTGATATGATCATCACATACTGCCGGCGTATTGACGATTCTTTAGAGTCATACACAGAGGTTTTTTGGTTTAGGCAAAACGGAGTATAGCACATATATGATATGTGCGGGACCAAGAACAATACGTGTATGTGATACCGTATTAGATTCTCGTGATATGAGATATCGGCCGGGTATATGTGATATAGCCAGGTCATCGGATCAAGTGTTGATTCGATGAACTGATACAGAATATTTTAGTCGGTTATTTGTGAAATAGCCGGATTATCGGATCAAGTGTTGATTCGATAATTTAATGTATAATTATATATTTGATATATTAAATTACATTAACTAATATAAGCTCACTAAAAGATTCTTTTTCTCACTCGGGTAATACATTGATATATATATACGATATATGTTAATTGTATTATTTTATTTTGTTACAATAAATATTGTATATGTGATATATAATATTGTAACATGTTAGGGTTATTAATGCAACGTGATTAGTGGAGATTAAACATGATTAAGGTTTGATTTGGGTTAATTTTTCTAGAAGCTTTTGTTTTGTTTTTGCAAAGATATTTTGTATAGATATTTTTATAGATATTTGTTAACCCAACCCAACCCTTGACCATGATTAAGTCTCTACATGGGTTAAGTTATCATACTTAACCCATGATTCCATTTCTAACTACACTACACTTTTATTATTCATCACAAAAGAGTTAACTTCTTCTTCTTCTTTCTTGCTTGAAAAGCTTTCTAGCTTTTTGAGAGGTGATGAAAATGAGTGAGATTAAGAAAACAAATGAGAGCTAAAATCCTAATTCATCATCTTAATCTATCCTAGCCATTTAGATTAGGGTGTTCACATGATTAGTGAGTGAGAGCTTGTGTTAAAGAAACTTCAAGGTAGATCATCTTTGTTATCGAAGATCGGAAGTAAGCTTGCATCTTTCTTTTCGTGGAGCCTCTCTAGAATCCGGGTACTCGATGATCGCAGCGAAGGGACCTCAACACGGAGCTTTAGAAGTGAAGAACCGGACTACAAAGGTTGTAATGCCAAACTCTTAGATGTTAAAGTGTTTAACATGCTTTGTTTCGCCTAATCTCTAGTTTAAAGATCTTGGTTCGGCACGTCTAAATTTTAAATCGGGCATGGTTGATGCCTTATAGACCCTTGTGAGAGTGCCTAGTAATCCTACAGTAGTATCAGAGCCAAGATAGAGTTTTAGGCGAAGTCTAGGCGAAGTTTTAAAGTCCGATCGAACTTCGAATACCCGTAAAACCCTAGTTTTTGGAAAAAATTTCAAATGTTGATTTTTTCTGTATTAAAAATACTCAGAAAATTAAGCAGGGTATTTTAGGAATTACTGTGCAAAACGAGACACTAATCCCACTAAAGCATCGCGGAACCGCGGCAATAACATGCCTTGCGCGGCGGTTTCGCTGTCGTATAGGAGAATTAGGGTTTACTGTTTGCACAGTAACATCCGTAGGCACTTCCTGATGCTTCTAGGAATTTTTAATTATACTCAAGTGTTGAGTTTTCTGGGTTGTATTGAGAACTCGTTGATTCGATCGGAAATTTTGACTTCATTTAAGTTTTTTCCGGGTAATTTAGAACGTGTTAAAAAGTTCGAACGGATATCAATAACTCACTTTTTCCCCTGTCGGAAAATTTTTAAAAGTTGGATATTTTCTTGAGTTTGAAACTTTCGGAAAATCGTGCAAGTAACGCGGTGGACCCTCTAGAAGAACACAAACCTTAACTCGATTATGTGACCGTCTGAACCGCCTCTGAACCTTAGGGTTTGGGGCAGTACGGCGTTACCACATGTGAGGCGTTGGCTTGACCCTTCTACGGCTGGACCATTGGTACTGTGTCATGTGATGGATAATTTTTGAACTCCGCTCAAGTGTTGAGCTATTTGGGAAATCTTGGGTGTTTGTTTATTCGATCGGAAAGTTTAACATTGTCTATTTATCTGGAATGTGATGCAATATTTGGATTCCACAAGTAGTTATGAGATAACTAATTTGAATATTCTAAATCTAGCAGTTTAGTCTCAATTGATCGGTTGCCATGGGATTTTGATGCGATCAAAAGCTCGTCGCAATCATGTAGCGTACACGGATATTCGCCGGGTAAACTTAATAGATAGCCACGCCCCATAGCCCCGACCAAGTGACTGTAGGAAAACCCAGTCGCCAAAAGCATCCGTTCGGGTGCTCGCGGCAGCGGTGTTCCGCCTTAGTGCACTTCATCGACGGCATCCGGGGGTGCGGCCGTCTACTAAAGTTTGCGACGAGCATTCGATCAGGATGTCATGAATCTTGTTGAATTGCCCGACTTGATATTGAAAAGATTTTTCAATAATGAGACTAAAATGCGGGGTTTATTATTGTTAGGCATGCGATGTCTAAGGAATTCATTTTGTTAGGCATGAGATGTCTAAGGTGGTTGCGGATTCCAACTGTTGTAGTTTTACACTTTCTTTTCTGTGACCATAAGCGTAGTATGTGGTGTATCGTCGGTTTCGTTGCTATACATCAACGATAATCGGGATACGCATACTTGCTTACGTTGATGATATGAGATATTATGTGTTGCTGTGATATGTTATATTGGATCGTCATGTTCTGAATAGCCGGGTGTTTTATGTGAGATGAGGGTTTTTATTTTCATTCATGTAAAATTCATTTGTATGTAATATTCTTTTATTGGGGCACTTACGGGCTGAGGATGATGTCACCATTGTATATTATTTACTTTTCCGCATTAGGTAGACCCAAGACAGGGAGCACAAGTAACCGGGTTCTAGGGTCCAGTGGGAGACCATCTCGAGGAGTCGAGACTGGGTCTCTTAACCCTAGAATTGGCAGTGTTGCTTGCCGCTCTCGTAAGGGTCTAGGGATGTGGGTTTAGCTATTCATCGCGACCGTGGAATCCGTGTTTTATACAGGCTCGTATTAAAAACACGGACCTCCTAGTATATCCAATATTTCATATGTTATCTTCTGCTGCAATGTTTTGTGATGAGATCAGATTACTGCCTGAGACGAATGTTTATATTATATATATGAGATATATGTTATATTGCAGATTTCGTTTCAAATGAGATACTTGTGAAGCATAATAAAATGAGACTTCATTAATGAGATTAATGAAACTAAAAGAAACCTAAAGATGTTGTAGAAACTTGTTTAAAAACTGGTAGCTCTAATTCTTGCTTTGCATAGCGGTGTTCCTTGTAGAATATCCAGCACCTTATTCGATAAGGAAAGAGCCGAGATCCCTTCACCGGGAGTGACCTATTTAGCGAAACTAGCAGATGCTACAAACTCGGTTTGTCTTTTGATTGTTTCTATAGATTTTTCTTTGCATGGTGATATTTGTGAAATATCCTGCACCTTATTCGATGAGAAAAGAGCTGACGATTACTTCACCGGGAGTGACCTCTTTAGCAAAACTAGAAAAGGCCTAAAAAACACTCCATTCAAAAATCACTCGATTCTACAACGATATCAAGTTCATTACGCAAAGGGTTTTCTTAAAAACCTGTCGTAGCCCTCCGTCATTTCAGATAACTAATAGTTAGTATCCGTACTACGTTTGTTGACCTTGTCAAGACGTAGTGTGCAGTAGCTGATTACTGCTTATTTGCATAAGCATATGATGCGATTGGATTAGGGTAGTCGTGCGACTTTGTTGACCTTGTCAAGGGTCGTGCGGGTGGGTTTAATTCATATCAGGAAATGACGGGTTGAACTTGACTTGCGGTCTATGGTTTGTTGACCTTGTCAAGGTCATAGATCGCTCGGGGTAAAATATTATTGGGAATTTCAAGTGTTGAAATTTGCAATGAGATTGCATACCTCCTATGAGATAGTTGGATCCCGATACCCGCTGCGAGTAAGAGTTACTCCTGGGAGAGTTTTACACATTACAATTAACCGATCAAGTAGGTGTCTAGAAAGGTGTCAACGGGGTTACGCCCCAGGAAAAACGAGGTTTACTTTAATTAGGTCCGTGCGAAAGCGCGGGTAACCTCCCTCAAAGTACCGGCACTGGCCTGGCTGAAAAATTGGCGAACTTGTAGAGTGTAATTAATCCTGGCTAGTCTTTCCTTTTAGGGTTTGAAGGAAGATTTGACTAAAGCAGTGGGAGACATCCTGATTAGATAAATTGATAACCAATCTAATCTTGTAAAAGCACACGCTGAGTGTTTTCTTCTCTCTCTCTCCTGGTTGCGACTATGTCACGCCTTAATCAAGATAATAATACGGATGTATTGACCGAACCCGTTTGTTATACTGCGCTAGGGAACGTTGGTCCCGCTCCAACTTATAATTGTTATAAGACAGAGCAGGAAATAGGGGATTACCAGAATTCCCGTGCCACCCAAACGAAGAAAGTGCATGCTGATGCATCTTCTTCGGGTGTGTTCATTACCAAAAACTGTTTCTCAGTATCCTTTACGTCCTGGGTATGAGATACCGGATCAGGATCCCGCAAATGTAATTTGTTACATGGGCTACAGATAGGTAGAGAACTAAGAACGGGTGATAAATTTCATGAGATAGAAACGGTGCAAGTGTTGCAGCCAAGTCTGTTGGTAGTTATCACCCTGTATTACCTGAATACATTGATTCTGAACGAATGTTATTAAATACCGAACCAGATATACAACATCATATCAGTCTCTTTATTAGTAAAGAAGGATATAATTTCGTATTGTTGGATAATATTTTGAACATTTCCTATATCAAGAGTTGATCGGATCAGGCATGTTATCTAAAAGCATAGACGTTCTAAATCAAACCGTCGTTCTTAACGTACAAAACACACACACGAGGAAGAGTTTAGAAATGAACGAATCCTTCTTGAGGCATTGTAGACTAGGTCATATCAATGCGACCCGACTAGCTGAAGTTACATAAAGATGCATATTTAAATTAGTTTGGATTTACATCTTGTAAAACTTGCCAGTCATGTCACAAAGATAAGATGACCACAGCTCCGTTTATTGGAAACAGAGAAAGAGTTAGTGAACTCTTGGGATTGATACATGCTGATGTATGAAGGTCCCCTATCTACAGATACCAAGACCGGTTCTTTATACTTCATTACATCCACTGATTATCTCTCAAGATCCGGACATATGTTCTTGTTGAAACACAAGTCTGAAACTTTTTAGAAATTCAACGAATATAAGTTAGAAGTAGAGAACGAAAAACGGGTATAAGTATTATGTCCTTTGATGAGATCAAGGAGGAGAATACTTGAGCACAGGATTCCTGGACTATTTTAAAGGAGAATGAGATTCTCTCTCAGCATTACTCCTCCGTATACACCACAGCACGTCGGTGTATCAGGGCGGAGCAATCACACCCTATTTGTTATGGTGTGCTCTATGATGAGTACTACCGAGTTTCCTATTTCCTTTTGGGTGTTATGCACTTGTGAAGCTGCATACCTATTGAATAAGGTTCCAATAAAATCAGTTGCCCATCACTTCATATGTGATATGGAATGGGAAGAGCCCATATCTTAAGTAAATTAAGATTTGGGGTTGTCTGGCCTATGTCTAAAAGAAAACTCCGGACAAGTTCGAGGCAAACTCAGTTCTGTGGAACTTTGTTGGATATCCAAAGCATTCACAAGGGAATATCTTCTACCAAACCGAGTAACAAAAGATATTTTGTTTCTCAGCATGCCACCTTTGTGAAAGGGAATTTCTTGTGAAGAAATTACTGGTCATGAGGTAGAACTGAAAGGAGTTCCAGCTATACAAACTGTACCTGATGAATTGGTAGAACCAAAGGATTCAATAGTTTCCAACGAATCTCAGCCTCTCCGCCGATCTAGTAGGGTTCCTCACCCACCTGAGAGATACTTCGGTTTTCTCTATGACAGTGGGAGCGAGGATTGCATCATGAGATGATGACCCAACTAGTTTTGAGCTGGCCATCAGGAGTGGGACTCTGTAAGAATGGCTGGATGCTTAGCGATCTGAGATGAAATCCTTATACACCAACAAAGTATGGACTTTGGTTGCTTTATCTAAAGGGTTAAATCCCCATCAGGAGCAAGTATATCTTGAGAAGATTACTTGGTGTACATGGAAAAGTTGAGACTTTCAAAGCTATGCTTAAGTCCATCCAGATCCTACTTGCCACGGCTACATACCATGACTACGATATCTGGCGGTTGGGTGTCATGACTGCTTTTCTAAATGATGATTTGGAAGAGAGCGTCTATAAGTACACAGCCAGAAGGCTTCGTAGACAGTGGGAGCAGCAGAAACGTGAGCAAGATGTTTTATGTGATAAATCAGGCATCGCGGAGTTGGAACATCTGTTTTGATGTGGTGGTCAAAAAGTTTGACTTCATCAAAATGGTAGATGAACCTTGTATATACAAAAAGGTAGTAGAGAGTATGATGGTGATCCTCGTAGAGTACGTGGATGACATACTCTTGATAGGAAAGGAGTTTCCTATGCTACGCTTGGTCAATCTCCTCTTATCATAAAGATTCTCCATATAGGATCAAGGTGATACCTCCTAAATTCTGAGTTATGGATCTATGGGATATATCTAATTGGATGTTAGGAATCTCACTAGTTGTAGTGAGATGGTATCAAACGATCCTGGGGAGAATCACTGGAAAGGTTCCAGGGTGATAAGGACGACTGAATGTCAGTCGCAGGCATTGTCTTTACCCTCAGTGGAGGGACGATATGTTGGAAAAGTTCCAAGCTAGATACCGTGACTTACTAGACGATTAAAGGCAAGATACATTGTTACCAAGGATGCTACCAAAAAGGCAGTCTGGATATATATAAGTTCATGAGATGAACTTCGTTCCTGCCATTGTGTGACAATGGAGTTCTGGCTTTTGCCAAGGAACCCCGTCCCATCAGAGATCCAGACATATTCTTAGACAGTATCACCTGATCATGGAGATGGTTGATCTCCAGGAAGATCGAGGTTAGGAGAGTAGACACAGAGGATAACAGCGCGGATCCACTCACAAAGGCCTATTTCCCAGTAGAGACTTTTATGGGATGGTTGAGTATGAGATACTTCAACTACAGCTGATTGTTGGGTATGCGATACTACAACAGATGGCCTTAGTGCAAGTGGGAGATTGTTAGTTATATGTATGCCCTAGAGGCCATTACTGTACATACGATGTATATTGTAGTGGATGCTTGGACATATATAGGGAGGACTTTCTTGCTCGACATGATAGTACGCTATCTGGTTGCTCTTTATCTTAACATGTACTCTGATTGTCTCTATGTTACATGTTGATAAAGCCCTTAGGATGAGTACTTGACTACCAGGACTATGATGCAGATCATACTAGTGAGGACAGTATAGTCGCCAAGTACATCCTTCAAATGTTCCAAGTCGTGGCAGTACCGAGACAGGGCATCAATACTCCAGAGTAGACTAGCGTATGCGCTTCTTGACCCATAAGATAGGCGATGGATGATCTCATATCCATTGGTGTTTGATATCAGAGAAGGTATACGGGTGCTCAGTGGAGACTGCGTACACTGGACGGACTCGCCGAGAACTCCCAGATGGTATTATACCTCACGTCAGATGGCAGTTCTCTGGTGACACTGGTACATGTTAGTCTGTAGACCCGAGATCGTCATAGAGTCTTGTGTGATTCCCACTGTGCTTTGATTTCCATCATACCACGTCCAAGAGGGCGTGCAAAAAGGTGGCTTTTGCGTACAGTCCCGAATCACATGGAGGCAATGAGCGATAGGAGGGGTTTCGTCTCTCCCGGTATAGGGAGTTGATGTTGCGCGGTGTTCGATTGGCTATAACTGGAAATCCCTAGCCAGGGTTGCTGAGATTTACTGGTAAGTGTTATCAGTAGTTTCTCGAACTGTTATGGACCTCATATCGACACGACTTATCAAGCTACTGTGGTCTGACGTTTACTACCCCTAGGCGAGATATGCGACATATCAGACGAAGACCCCGGACTGTACGGGAGTGTTACTGATTGGATTCGCAGGAGAATGTGAAGGCTTGCTTGTTGATCTTCTGATCGCTCAATACCTGGGTGGCTGTTACGTTTAGCTGACCGTTTGCTGCTTGTGGGTGTTTGATATAATCATCACCTACTGCCGGCGTATTGACGATTCCTTAGAGTCCTACACAGAGATTTCTTGGCTCAGGCAAAACGGAGTAGGAGCACATATATGATATGTGTGGGACCAAGAACAATACGTGTATGTGATACCGTATTAGATTCTCGCGATATGAGATATCGGCCGGGTATATGTGATATAGACGGGTCATCGGATCAAGTGTTGATTCGATGAACTGATATAGATTATATTAGTCAGTTATTTATGAAATAGCCGGATTATCGGATCAAGTGTTGATTCGATAATTTAATGTATAATTATATATTTGATATATTAAATTACATTAACTGATATAAGCTCACTAAAAGATTCTTTTTCTCACTCGGGTAATACATTGATATATATGCGATATATGTTAATTGTATTATTTTATTTTGTTACAATAAATATTGTATATGTGATATATAATATTGTAACATGTTAGGGTTATTAATGCAACGTGATTAGTGGAGATTAAACATGATTAAGGTTTGATTTGGGTTAATTTTTCTAGAAGCTTCTAGAAGCTTTTGTTTTGTTTTTGTAAAGATATTTTGTATAGATATTTTTGTAGATATTTGTTAACCCAACCCAACCCTTGACCATGGTTAAGTCTCTACATGGGTTAAGTTATCATACTTAACCCATGGTTGCATTTCTAACTACACTACACTTTCATTATTCATCACAAAAGAGTTAGCTTCTTCTTCTTCCTTCTTACTTGAAAAGCTTTCTAGGTTTTTAAGAGGTGATGAAAATGAGTGAGATTAAGAAAATAAATGAGAGCTAAAATCCTACTTCATCATCCTAATCTATCCTAGCCATTTAGATTAGGGTGTTCACTTGATTAGTGAGTGAGAGCTTGTGTTAAAGAAACTTTAAGGTAGATCATCTTTGTTATCGAAGATCGGAAGCAAGCTTGCATCTTTCTCTTCGTGGAGCCTCTCTAGAGTCCGGGTACTCGATGATCGCAGCGAAGGGACCTCAACACGGAGCTTTAGAAGTGAAGGGACGGACTACAAAGGTTGTAATCCCAAACTCTTTGATATTAAAGTGTTTAACATACTTTGTTTCGCCTAATCTTTAGTTTAAAGATCTTGGTTAGGGTTGTTCGGCATGTCTAAATTTTAAATCGGGTATGGTTGATGCCTTATAGACCCTTGTGAGAGTGCCTAGTAATCCTACACACATCAGTATGTTGCGCAATTCAGAGCCTTGTGCGGCAACACCGGGGGTGATGATAAATTGCTACTCCGCCAATTTGTCGGCAGCTTGTCGGAGATGGCATTCGAGTGGTATTCTGAACTTCCAAACGACTCCGTCAAGACTTTTGCAGAGATGGAGCTATTATTCACCTAGTGTTTCGCGAGTGCTAGTGAACGCACACCAAAAACAGCATTGATCAATGCCAGGGTGAAGCCAGGTGAAACGTGGGTGCAATACGCAATACGATGGCGAAATTTATGGTCGAAATGCGAGCAGCGCATCGAAGAAGCGCCTGCAGTGGGCATGTTCGTGGGCACTCTCGACCCTCAAGCGACTATTTCCCAATTTATGATGTTCTTCAAGCCGACCACGTTCCAGGCCCTAATTGACAAACTAGCTCAAGTGGACCAGATGGGCCATAGGCCTTCCTCTTCGAAGCTGGAGCCACGGAATGAAAAGGGAAAAGGGAAAGTGACCTTCGTCGCCAATGCTCAACAGCAGCCCAGTGGTCCAAAATTGACGGATCGACTAGACGAGAGACAACGATACTATAATGAGAAAATTGAAGCGCCCTAATTCATTCCCCCGGTACAAAATGAAGAGATTGTTCGAGCTAGCGGTGCGCAACAGGCTCATCAATCTGCCGAATCCAAAACGACCGTTGCAACCCGGCGAGGCTAATAGTCCCAATTATTGCCCCTACCATCAAATGGTAAGCCATCCAATTGAAGATTGCTTCGTCTTTAAAGGCTGTATTGAAGATCAATACCAACAAGGCAAATTTGCCCTGTCCGAGAATTGGAAGGTGAACCCGCCACAGCCACACGCTCCCAAGAAGACAGACACACCGGGGGCATCGTGTTCTTTCGTAGAAGAAGCTTCATGGGATGTCGTTCTTTCAGCCAAGACTAAAAGAATGCTGAAGGATCTCCAAACATGTCCAGCGATTAGGTGGAAAAATCCACTGGAATCTGAGATCATCGAGGGAATGCTGAAACCGCGCCCGACTCCAAAGATTGGTGGTGATAGCCAAAGCGCTCATACCCAGCCTTCA
This sequence comes from Agapanthus africanus, assembly GCA_030015575.1. Taxonomy (NCBI): domain Eukaryota; kingdom Viridiplantae; phylum Streptophyta; class Magnoliopsida; order Asparagales; family Amaryllidaceae; genus Agapanthus; species Agapanthus africanus. The sequence goes on along the minus strand of JASDDO010000024.1, from coordinate 192,081,435 downwards.
AAGTCTTCGAAGAAAAAGAAGAAGACCAAAAAGCTTGTGAAGCCCGGTGACAAGCACACGGACCTGCAAAAACAGATTGACGTGCTGGAAGAATATAACCAGAAAGCGCAGACTCCAGTCATACTCCAAGAATTTCTCAACCACGTCCTTGAGGACGGAAGCGATGACAATGGGGAAGACTCGTCAGATGAATCTGAAGATTATATGGCAAGTTTCCATGTGATCTCTCACTCATCGATAGACGATGAAGAAGCTCCTTACACAAAGAAACTAGGAGCAGATCCTGAGCCGGAACTTCTAAAACCATCAGACGAAATGATTGACGCATTCCTGGATGAAGCTCTTCTTAAAAGCAAAGCTGCTCGAAAGCGTGAGATGACCATATTTGAAAAAGCCAAACGCCGGCGACTGGACGAAAGGGTTGAAACACTCCCGCCAGATCAAAGTACATCCGCCGCCAATAAAAGTAGGTTCAAGAAGAGGAAGAGGTTCGCCAAAGCCATATCAATGGGAATGAAGCTGCCACCCTCCGAAGGAAACACTCTTGGTGAAGCGGAAATACATCCTAGGTACTGCTTATATCATCGAAAGATTGCGCACCCCACCGAAGAGTGCAATGCTTTTAAAAGATGGTGGCAGGGATATGTTACTTACCGGCAACATTTCTAGTGGATGAAACGCAAAACTCGTCGGGAGCGAAGAAATATGACCGAGGAGCGTAAAAGAACTACCGGCAACTGTCACATGGTCGACGCTGGGGGATCGCAAGTTCTCACCTTCGGGAGCGACTCTGACGAAGAAATGACTCTTGGCCATCTCTTTAAAGAATCCACCTCAGGAAAAGAGGAAGAACCGAAGTCCTGTGAAAATATTCGGCTGCGCAACCGTACGCTACCTGAAAAGAATCTCGGACCTACGAACAAAAGTTCAAACTAAAAGGATAAGGGAAAAGAAAAGGTCCTTGAGGATATCGCCCTCGATGATCAAGTCGTCAAAGAGCTGACAGCCAGCTATCCGCCAAAGAAAAACAAGGTGGACTACAACATTCTGGCACACTTGAGGAAGATACCCTCGCAGCTCAGCATTCTTGACGCCCTTCTGCTATCAAAAGAAGCAAGAGATTCTTTGATCAAGGCGTTACAAGTGCCTGAGCAGTTCCAAGCTTTCCTTGCTAAAGAAAAGATGAAGGACGAGCTGGAAGAAGTACACACGGCCAATATCACCTTCGGCGATGAAGACCTCCTCCTCGGGACGTGTGAGCATAACCGCCCCCTATATGTCTTCGGATACTGTCATGACAGGCAAAATCCTGGTTGACAATGGGTCCTCCGTTAACCTCCTCAATGTAAGAGTGTTGAAGGAGATATGCATGAGCATTCAACACCTCGCTCGGGATAAGATCACCATCTCCAAGTTTGACTCTCAGTCATCACGGACGCTCGGGTCTGTGATACTGACGCTGCGCTTTGGGCTGCCAGTCACTGACATCAAGTTTCATGTCATTGATGCCAAGACTTGCTACAACGCTTTGCTCGGCAGGCTTTGGTTACACGAGTACAACATTATCCCTTCTACACAACATTAGTGTATGAAGTACTTCAAAGATGGTCTCGAGTACACTGTGATAGGAGAGCTAAACCCATTCTCCGAGAATGAAGTCCGCAAATATGAGGATGCAAAATACTTCCTGCCTGATTTCGAAGACACAGAAAGATGTCGCAAACCAGAGGACAGGAACAAAGCTATCACCACTATTCCGTTCTTCGGGAGTGTACCGAGGAGGAAGAAGAAATAGTTTATTCAGGTCCTCCCCAGTGCAACAAGCCGGGACCGTCCACTCCTATGTTGATCTTCGGCAGCGACTCGGAGGATGAAGTCAATGCCATATTTTCTTTTCGGCCATCAATTCAAGCCTTTGCTGATGATGAGCGGAGTTTGCAAATTGCCATGGTTCCGCAAGAGCATTACAAAGAGCTTGACGCGCTTGATACCTATAGTGTGCAAGAATTGCAGACATTTTACGTCCCTCCCAGAAGAAAAGATGAAAATGCGATCCTCTTTTATCAATCCACGGAAACCGAAGTGGAGAGAGAAATTTGGCATGGTGCCAATTCTACACTTGACAGGCTCCAGCCCATCTGTCTGCCTAGATATTACACAGAAGGCTTGAAAAAGCTATTGAAATGCCAAGGTGTATCCTTCAAACAGACTGCTCGACAAGCTCGGTTCTACAACAGGATCCGGGACGTCCCCGGAACTCAGCGACAGTTGCCCAATGGGAGAATGGAAACGATCGGGCTTAGGTATGTTCAATCTAAGGAACGAGAGCGATTCCGTGGCTGCTATGTCATACATGACTTTGATGAAGAAGGAGATGCTCTGTGGGAAGATGCTAACCCTGAACCAAAACGAGCTCCTATCGTGAAAATACCAAGCCCGTCGTTCGAAGAACAAATGGACAAGCTTATAAGAGAAGCGGGTCAAAAGGTTCAAGACGACCATAATCGCGAAATGGCCATCTACGAGAAAGCCAGAACGCAGCGCCTCCTTTAGCAGGCTGCAGAAAGTGGCAATGCTCTTCGTCGCCAGCCCGTCATACAAAAGACCCGACGCAGAGGCAAAAATAAACCCAAGAATGGAAAAAGCGTTCGACAGCGACAAAGTGGGAACAAGAAGCCCCGCGATCGAGAATCGAGCAGCCGGGATCCGTCTCTTATAACGAAGATGGGTCGAGAATATTCTTTTCATCAAGACATGACAAAGAAGATATTTGATTTTGTCATGAAACATCGGATGATGACACTCCCGGAATCCAAGCATCCCGAGAAAGCAGACGAGGTCTCTCACCCATACTATTGCTCTTATCACCAAGCAAGACTGCTTCATTTTCAAGAACTGGGTTGAAGACCAATATCAACTCGGCAGGTTCGCTCTATCCAGCAGTTGGAGGGTAATCCCACCGCAGAAGCATGAACCGAAAGCCCCGTATGCAGCGAGAATGGAACCAGATCAATGTCGGTCCTGGAAGCGATCTCCTACCTGCCACGTGATAACGCTGTCAGAAGAAGAACCCAAGAATGTGAATGACTTCCCTTGGTGCTTAGAAAACAATGATGACGAAGTGATCTCAGAATTTCCACCGGCGCCAAAAAAACTGGAAGATGGAATACATACTACTGCAGATAACCTCAAGAAAATCGATTTGGGGACGACAAGTGACCCGCGGCCGACATTCGTTAGTAAACTGTTGTCTGAAGAAAGGATGGCTATACTAAAGGACGTACTCATGCAGCATAGAGACTGCTTCGCATGGAACTATTCCGAGATGCCAGGACTAGATCCAGAGATTGCTGTACACAAATTGGCAATATCTCCGGACGTCAAGCCGATCAAACAAGCACCGAGAAGAATGCGGCTCAAGCTTGATATGAGCATCAATGCCGAGGTCAAGAAACTAATCGACTCCGGTTTTATCCAAGAGGTTCAATATGCTGATTGGATCGCCAACATCGTCCCGGTGATAAAGAAGAATGGGACGGTGCGCATATGTGTGGACTTTCGGGATCTCAACAAAGCTTGCCAAAGGACGACTTTCCAGTACCAGTCACTGAGCTGATGATAGATAACACATCCACTCACGAAATCTTCTCCTTCATGGACGGATCATCAGGATACAATCAGATAAAGATGCATCCTGAGGACCAGAAGCACATCGCTTTCCGGACCCCTTTGGGCATATTCTGCTACAAGGTGATGACGAAGATCTTCGATGACCTCATACATGAAATCGTCAAATGTTATATCGACGACCTCGTAGTTAAAAGCAAATCATACAAGGAACATCTAGAGCATCTGAAGATCGTATTTCAACGCCTTCGGCAATACAACTTGAAGATGAACCCTCTCAAATGCACGTTCAGAGTTTCCTCGGGCAAGTTCCTAGAATTCGTCGTCCGACACCGAGGCATCGAGATAGACCCGTCAAAGATCAAGGCGATCATGGAAATGCCTCCGCCAAGAACTCTCAAGCAACTACGGTCTCTCCAAGGGAAGCTTGCGTATAACCGGCGATTTATAGACAATCTCTCCGACAAGTGCCGTCCTTACAGTCATCTAATGAAGAAGGGAACCCCATTCGTCTGGGATAGAAAATGCCAAAGCGCACTGGACAAAATCAAACAATACCTGCAGAATCCTCCGGTGCTGACTGCTCCAGTCAAAGGAAAACCTCTCATTCTGTATACAACAGCCCTCGAAGGTTCGCTAGGCGCATGATGGGCACAGGAGAACGATCAGGGAAGAGAGAGAGCCCTCTACTATGTAAGTCGAGTTCTCATGGGTCAGAAAATAATTACTCCCCCATTGAAAAACACTGCCTGGCGTTGATCTTCGCAATAACAAAGCTCAGACACTATGCGTTAGCACATGAGGTCCATCTCATATCAAAAGTGGATCCTCTCAAATAATTGATGTCGAAGGCCATATTAACAGGGCAGCTCGCTAAATGGGCCCTGCTCTTGATGGAGTTCTCGATAACTTTTCGTCCTCTTAAGGCAGTGGAAGGCCAGGCCATCGCCGACTTCTTCGCTGAGCATCCGATACCCGTCGATTCTCCTTTGAACTGCGAATTGACAGACGAACATGCATTTGACACGATCGACTGGGAGAGAATAGAGAATGATACCAACTCTCGATGGAGCATCTTCCATGAAGAAGCGCAAACAAAGCACCCCCATAATTAAATCAGGGGTAGGCCTCATCTTCGTGACTCCACAAGGAGGGACAATGCTCTTTGCCTTCTCCTTAATAGAGTCGAGGACGAATAATGAAGCCGAGTATGAAGCTTTGATAGCATGTCTTGAGATTGCTATCGACATGGGAATTGAAGACCTCCTCATATACGGAGACTCCCAACTGGTCGTTAGTCAAGTAAATGGCGACTATCAAACATGCAAGCCAGAGTTGGTGAAATACGGCGAGAGAGTGCAGCAACTGCTGACTCAAATCCCTGCCTATGCCCTGGAGAGCATACCGCGTTCGGAAAATAGCAAGGCGGATGCATTAGCCAAGCTCGCTAAAGAACTAGCCGACGAAAACCTCGATGACATGAGGATAATTGTGCAAAGCCGTCGGGTCCTTGCCCCGGCAGAAATATCTCCAGAGTCATCCGAAGAAAAAGGAGCGACCGAGCAAGCGGCTCAACAAATAAAAGATCAGGAAAAGACTAAAGATTGGAGAGAAGCCTTTATAGACTACTATAAATCCCGTCGAACGCCTGAAGATGCGTCCTTGAGACATCAGCTTATGAAACGAGCTCTTTCCTTCACCTTCGTCAATGATACTCTGTATAAAAGATCATTTAATTCTCTATGGCTAAGATGCCTGGGACCTGAGGAGGTAAATAGGGTCGTCCAAGAAACTCACGATGGACTCTGCGGTTCTCACCAAGCCGGGCCGAAGATGAAGCTGAAGATCAAACGTATGGGTTATTATTGACCCATGATGATCCAGGACTGTCTCGAATACGCGAAGCAATGCCGCTCGTTCCAGATTCATGGGGACTTTTTTCACCAGCATCCAAATCCACTACATCCAACGGTGGCTAGCTGGCTGTTTGAAATGTGGGGAACTGACATAATCGGCCTCATCTGTTTACCCCAATCAGAGCAAAGCTCTGTTCAAATTCCGAGGCGGGAGTGAAGCAACGCTTCATCTTCCCCCAATCAGAGCAAAACTCTACTTTGAAAATTTAAAATTTAATAAATGAAGCAACGCTTCAGTTTATTTGCGTTGCGCAACACGCCACGTGTCAGGCGCAGATGCATCAGCGCAGCGCCCAAGAAGGCGCGCCCAATCAGAGCAAAGCTCTATTTTAATGAAGCGACGCTTCAGCTGCGCACGCACTGCGCTGCGCGACACGTGTCAGCGCAGTTGCGCTGCGCAGATGCGCTAGCGCAGTTGCGCTGCGCTGTGCGCTGCGCGACACGTGTCTGCGCAGTTGCGCTGCGCTTTGCGCTGCGCGACACGTGTCGGCGCAGATGTGTCAGCGCAGATGCGCTAGCGCAGTTGCGCTTCGCTTTGCGCTGCGCGACACGTGTCAGCGCAGTTGCGCTGCGCTGTGCGCTGCGCGACACGTGTCACGCGCTAGGGCATCTGCGCCAAACAGAATTAAATTTCTAAGAAATCTTTTCTGTTCTTGTTAAAACAAGAAGATTTTCTTCTGCATAGCAGAAGCACTTGGATCAAAAATCCAACGGTGGAGAAGATTCCCCAAATCACTCAGATAAGGATCTCTTTAACAAATTTAACTAATTTTTGGGCACTATAAAAAGGACCCTAGGCCTCAATTCAAAGGATCAACATTTTCTTAAAAAAAAGTCAAGAGCTTCAAACAGAGAGAACTCTGAGAAAATTCCAAGAAAAAGGTAAAGAACCTTCATAAAATAGAAGAAATTTCTTCTAATAGATCATTGATCTAAAAACAAGATCAATGATCTTTACATAAATAAAAATAGTGCTTTGCACTTCTTATGAACCTCTGGTTCTTGAAAACAACAAAATTAAAAATAGTGCTTTGCACTTTTATGAACCTCTGGTTCTTCAAACAAAAAGAAAAAACTTATTTTTCTTTGATCTAAATTAGATCAAGAAATCAAATAGTGCTTTGCACTTCTGTTCTTGAATCTAAAAGATTCTTAGTGCTTTGCACTTCCAAACTGCGCCGTTGCGCTCTTAAGAGAGCGCCACGTGTCAGCTACAGAACTTGCGCTACGCGCTCTTGAAATAGAGCTTTGCTCTCTGGAATTGGCGCAACTCACCAGAGAGCGCCACGTGTCAGCAGCGCAACAGCGCAGCGCACTGGCGCAGCGTACTGCGCTGTTGCGCTTGCTCTCGCCAGAGCATGACACGTGTCCTCACCACAAGCGCTTGCGCTCAGTGATTGGCGCAAAGCGCCTGACAAATGCAATGCATTTCACTTCCTGAAGGGTCAGGCCCAATTAAAAGGCTTAACAGGCCTAATAAATAAAATGATGTGCATTATTTGAAAGAGCAGAGCCCAATTGAAAGGTCCAATGGACCAAAACAAATGATCTGCGCCATAATAAAAAGGGCAGAGCCCAGTCAAAATGGGCATAAATGGCCTGAAGTAATGCAATGCATTATTCAAGTGTGGGCAAAGCCCTAGCACAGGTCTAATAGACTAAAAATAAATAAGGGTGTTGAACATTTTCAACTGGACTTAGCCCAATTTTGGCCGTAAGTCCTCAAATTAAATTGACTGAGCACGGCTGCTCCCTAAATCAATTTATATCTGGTTCGAGGGTACATCTCCGAACTCCTTTGACATCTGTCGTTGTAATCTTTCAACGTCGTCAGAGAAGTGACGGGTCCCGACGACCACACACGTATTTGGACCGAAACGTCCTTAAACTAATATTGGACCGAAACGTCCCTAAACTAATATTGGACCGAAACATCTTTAAACTAATATCGGACCGAAACGTCCCTAAACTAATATCGGACCGAAACGTCCCTAAACTAATATCGGACCGAAACGTCCCTAAACTGGAATATGGACCACCACGTCCCTAAACTGGCGATGGACCACCACGTCCTTAAACTGGAAAATAGACCACTACGTCCCTAAACTGGAACAATAGAGCCTCCAAATGCTCTTTTGCCGGATCTAAACGGTCCCGTTTAAGTTGATCTTAGCCCCAAATACGGCTAACGTATCCTTAGACATTTAAATGAATGATAAAACTCCAAATCAACTTTGGTTCAAGGGTACATCTCTGAACTCCTCTGACACCTGTCGTTGTAATCCTTCAACGACGTCAGAGAGGTGACGAGTCCCGACGGCCAGATATTAAATCGATCATCACGCCAGGTTAATCTTAGTCCAAAACAGGACTAACGTATCCTTGACAAACGTTTAAGTTGAGCTCAGCCGCAACGCGACTAATGCATCCTTAAACTAAAAACACCAAACCCAAATCTAAGTAAACACGGATTTGGACTAATCCACGTCCTACGGCGACGGCATTCCTCAGTCTCCGTATACAATTCACGGGCAACCACAAACAAAACAAACACACACGACACGAAGTGAAATTCTGGAGAAGGAGAAAGTTGTTACCGTGATGCGGTAGCGTAATTAACTGCAGGGGCTTGCGCCTGCAGGGAAGAGCGTCCCCACAATCAGAAAAACCCCTCACCCTGAGGGGGAATCTGACGAAATCTGCTACATCGGCCGCATCCGTCTAAACCTCCGATACACGGTGCCATAAATCAACTTGGCATCTTCGGAGAGTTAGACGGATAAAACCACATAGCATCTGCCCCGAATCTCAGGCCAGATGCCCAAGTCCAGGCCGCCATTCGGAGGGGAACAGATTCTGGCACTCCCGGTGGGACCTTTTCCTCTTTCCACTCCACACTTCGTGTGTCGTCTTCGCGAACCAATCGCGGTTTGTTAAATGGTTGCCTTTGGATTTTCAAGTTACTAAGGTTTGGTCTTTTTCCTGGCGAAGAACTCAAGATTCAATGGCCTCCAATTGCACCAACTGCTCGAAATGCCACTGCAACGGACGCTCCACCTCACCGGGAGGTGTAGCATATGGGCCCCAAGCGGCTTCCTTCCTCGCTTTGCCGGTAGACCAGGTGACCCATGCCACCACTGGCCTGTTCTTCGGGACCATGATCCCACCTACAAGCTGCTCTATGCCAATACTTGCAGCGGAGGTGAACAAGAAGTCGGTCTTCAACCGGCTCACTGCCACGACGGCCCCTGTTAACGGGTCGCCCGCTACCAAACCGACAGCCTCTGTTTTCACCAGGCTAAATCAGAACTCTAAATTGGCTGTCCCAAAGAGGGCAACGGCCGCTGTTCCGGAAGTCGTTAAGGCGGCTTCTCCCGCCAAAGAGTCAGTCTTTTCAAGACTGATGATTCCTGCTCTGCCCCTGCACGAAGATCTGTCTTTGACAGATTGGATATTACCCCGCAAGGGACAACCTCAGTTTTTAAAAGGAAAACACTGGCGGTGCCTCATTCAGACAGGGGGCAAAAAGAAGTTATCTCTATCTCTGAGCCAATCCCAACGGCTCGTCGTGCTCGACGTCGCCATTGGCAACGAGTGAGGAAGGCAGGGGGCAACTCCCCCTCAGGGATAACTCCACCGGCTCCAGCGGTGGAAGTCAACGCTGCTGTTCCAACTGGGAACAGCTTTGAACTGCTGAGGAGGGTACGGAAGAACTCTCCAATCGCTACATTGAAGAGATCTCCTCCACCTGCGGAGAGAGTTCCAGAAACGAAGCGAGAACAGCCCCCTCAACGGCTGTCGTCAAGAATTTATGAAGTTTGGCGAAGGGTTCAAGACTCTGTGATTGACCCAGGTCACTCTCGTCGCCAGAAAAAAGCGAAGGTGGAAAAAGACAAGGATTGTCCCATTAAACAGCAGGGGACAGCAGCTGCTAGGGTGCCCCCTTCAATGGTTCCTTCAACCTCAACGGCCCACAAAAGAAGAAGGCCAGAGAAAACCCCCGCGTCAGCGGCAAAAGTTAAAAATGGTGAACCTAAACGCCCCAAGTCAGGGGGCATAACAGTTCATACGGTTTACATGGCATCGGGAAAAGAAGACAGCCGTACATCCACGGGTCATAGACCGCTTACACGGTCAGTGACCAAGGCTCAGGAGCAGCAACAGAAGCTCCAGGAGATGATGAACGCTATGGCCGCACTTACAGGGCCGAAAGAAACCCCGGAAACATCCTCAGAAGAACGTCAAGAACAAGAAACGGACGCCGAATTCCTTCGGCGCGTGCTAGAGAAGAAAGATAAAGAAGCTGCGGAGCAGGCAGCCAACATAAAGAAAATGGCCTTCCTGTTCCAGGATATGGTGGGTATGATGATTCAACAAGATCCACCTGCTGAAGATCCCCCGATCAGTCTTGAAGACGATAGGGGAGAGACATCGAATCCTCCACCGGCTCTATCCACAGGTAAAGAGGATACCATATCAAAAGCTGATTTGGATGAATACATCGCCCAGCAAATACGGGTGCATCAGGCGACTGAAGCAGCCGGTCAGGTCGTAAAGACGGGGCGGCTATATCCGGGTTGGTACGATCAAATCAAGTACCCACCCAGTTACACAATTCCCAAGTTCCATGTCTACAAAAGGACGGCCAATCCTCATCAGCATGTTGCCCAGTTCAGGGCACATTGCGGCAATACCGGTGGTGACGACAAGCTTTTACTTCGCCAGTTTGTTGGAAGTTTATCGGATACGGCGTTCGAGTGGTACTCTGAGCTCCCGAACGACTCTATTAAAACCTTCGCGGAGATGGAGCTGCTGTTTACTCAACGTTTTGCAAGCGCCAGTGAACGTACCCCGATGACGGCACTGATTAACGCTAGGGTAAAGCCAGGCGAAACGTGGGTTCAGTATGCTATACGATGGCGAAGACGATAGGGGAGAGACATCGAATCCTCCACCGGCTCTATCCACAGGTAAAGAGGATACCATATCAAAAGCTGATTTGGATGAATACATCGCCCAGCAAATATGGGTGCATCAGGCGACTGAAGCAGCCGGTCAGGTCGTAAAGACGGGGCGGCCATATCCGGGTTGGTACGATCAAATCAAGTACCCACCCAGTTACACAATTCCCAAGTTCCATGTCTACAAAAGGACGGCCAATCCTCATCAGCATGTTGCCCAGTTCAGGGCACATTGCGGCAATACCGGTGGTGACGACAAGCTTTTACTTCGCCAGTTTGTTGGAAGTTTATCGGATACGGCGTTCGAGTGGTACTCTGAGCTCCCGAACGACTCTATTAAAACCTTCGCGGAGATGGAGCTGCTGTTTACTCAACGTTTTGCAAGCGCCAGTGAACGTACCCCGATGACGGCACTGATTAACGCTAGGGTAAAGCCAGGCGAAACGTGGGTTCAGTATGCTATACGATGGCGGAACTTATGGTCAAAGTGTGAGCAGCGCATTGAAGAAGCTCCCGCAGTGGGTATGTTTGTGGGAACCCTCGATCCACAAGCAACCATCTCGCAGTTTATGATGTTTTTCAAGCCGACTACCTTCCAAGCCTTGATCGACAAACTAGCACAGATGGATCAGATGGGCCATAAACCTCCTCTTCCAAGGCCGGACTCCCGAAATGACAAAGGGAAGGGAAAAGCGATCGTCGTCGCTAATGCTCAACACAACCGAGCGACTCAAAGCCGGTTGCACGTCAAAATAATATGCGCCCGTACGTACCCCTTGAGGATAGGATGGGACGTCCTTATTCCTTTCCCCGCGATAAAACGAGGAGGTTGTTTGAGCTGGCATTGCGCAACAGACTCATAAATCTGCCGGATCCAAAACGTCCGTTGCAACCAAGTGACGTCAACGAGCCCAACTACTGTCCTTATCATCGAGTACTAGGCCATCCGATCGAAGATTGCTACGTTTTCAAGAATTGGCTTGAAAACCAGTACCGACAGGGCAAGTTCGCGTTATCTGACAAATGGAAGGTGAATCCCCCGCAGCCCCACACCTCTAAGGGGACGAATACGCCGGGGGCAACATGCTCCGTCATTGAAGAAACTCCTTGAGAGGTTGTATTATCAGCCAAGACAAAGAGGATGCTAAACGATCTTCAGACATGTCCAGCGATGAAGTGGAAGAACCCGTTGGAACCGAAGGTCATTGAGGGGATGTTGAAGCCAAGTCCAACTCCAAAGACCGATGATGGTGGCTCAAGCACTCGCAACCAGCCGTCAAAATCCTTGAAGAAGAAGAAAAAGAAGTCAAAGAAGCCCGTGAAGCCTGGCGACAAGCGCACGGATTTACAAAAGCAAATTGACGCGCTGGATGAATACAACCAAAAGGCACGGACTCCCATTACGCTCCAAGAGTTCCTCAATCACGTCTTTCAAGAAGAAGATGAGGGAGAAAGTTTATCAGATGAATCCGAGGAATATGTAGCGAGCTGTCATATGATCTCACATTCGATCACGAACGATGAAGAGACTTCCGGCACTAAAGCGCTGGGGGCAGATACTGAATCAAAAATTCCGGAACTATCAGTCGAAATGATTGACGCGTTCCTTAACAAAGCTCGACTGAAAAGTAAAGCTGATCGAGAACGCGAAATGGCTATATTTGAAAGGGCCAAGCGCCAGCGACTTGATGAAAGAGCTGAGGCGATCCCGCTGGAGCAAAACGCCTTCGCTACCGACAAAAGCCAATTCAAGATAAAGAAAAGATTTGCTAAGGCCACATCAATGGGCATGAAACTACCATCCTCGGAAGGAAAAATTACTGGTGAAATAGAAATGCACCCCTCCTTTTGCTTATATCATCAGAAGGTTTCGCACCCCACTCAACAATGCAAAGCTTTCGATAAATGGTGGCAAGGATATGTTGCTCGTCAACAACGCTTCAAGCAGGAAAAGCGTAAAACTCGTCGAGAGCAAAGAAATACGACTGAAAGGCTTGGAAGAACTACCGGCGATTGTCGCATGGTTAACACTGGCGGGTCACAAGTACCTACATTCGGGAGCGATTCTGATGAAGAGCTGGAACTCGCCCCTCTCTTTAAAGAGTCAACTTCGGGAAAAGAAGAAGAGCCAAAGGTTTGCGAAAATATCCAGCTACGCAATCGGACGTTACCTGAAAAGAATCTCGGGCCCTTAAACAAGAAAAATAAAGGGAAAGAAAAGGTCTATGAGGATATTACTCTAGATGACCAAGTTGCAGAAGAGCTAACCACCAAGAATCCGCCGAAAAGAAATAAGGTGGATTACAATGTCTTGGCGCATCTGAGGAAGCTGCCCTCACAACTCAGCATTCTTGATGCCCTGTTACTATCAAAAGAGGCGAGGGGTTCTTTGATTAAAGCGCTACAAGATCCGGACCAGTTCCAAGCCTTCCTGGCAGAAGAAAAGATGAAGGATGAGTTGGAAGAGGTGCACACGGCTGACGTTGCTTTTGGCGATGAAGACCTTCTTCTTGGGACGCGTGAACACAATCGCCCTCTCTATGTCTCAGGATACTGCCATGATATAAAGATAGGAAAAATCCTGATCGATAATGGATCGTCTGTTAATCTCCTCAACGTGCGAGTGTTGAAGGAAATCTGCATGAGCGTCCAGCACCTTGCTCGGGACAAGATCACCATCTCCGGGTTCGACTCCCAATCGTCAAAGACTCTTGGATCTGTGATATTGACGTTACGCTTCGGGTTGCTCGTCACAGATATTAAATTCCATGTTATAGACGCCAAGACATGCTACAATGCTCTGCTCGGTCGACCATGGTTACACAAGTACAATATTATCCCTTCTACACAGCATCAGTGTATGAAATATTGTAAGGATGGTCTCGAGTACACTGTGGCAGGAGAATTAAATCCGTTTTCCGTGAATGAAGTTCGTAAGCATGAAGATGCCAAATACTTCTTGCCGAGTTTCGAAGACACGGAAAGGTGTCACAAGCCTGAGAACAAAACTAACGCCACCATCCCTGTCTTCGGCAGCGATACCGAGGAGGAAGAGGATATAATTTATTCAGGTCCGCCCCAACACAGTAAGCCAAGACCTTCCACTCCTACGTTGGTCTTTGGTAGCGACTCGGAGGATGAAATCCATGCTGTATTCTCTGCTCGACCTTCAATACGAACGTCCGCTGACGAAGAACAAAGTCTATAAGTCACCATGGTGCCGCTTAAACACTGTAAAGAACTGGATGCGCTTGATATTTACAATGTAGAAGAGCTGCAAACGTTCTATATCCCTCCCAGGCGAGAAAGCGAGAAAGCAATTCTGTTCTACCGCTCGGAAGAAACCAAGGCGGAAAAGGAAATCTGGCATGGCGCAGATCCTACGCTTGACAGGCTTCAACCCATTCGTCTCCCCAGATATTATACAGAAGGCTTGAAGAGGCTACTGAAGCGCCAGGGGATATCCTTCAAACAGACCGTTCGAAAAGCCAAGTTCTATGACAAAGTCTGGAACGTTCCCGGGGCTCAACGCAAACTGCCTAATGGGAGAATGGAGACAAAAGGGCTTGGATACATCCGGTCAAAGAAACGAGAGTTACTACACGATTGCTATGTCGTGTATGACTTCGATGAAGAAGCGGATGCTCAATGGGAGGACGCTAATCTTGAACCAGTGAAAGTTCCAGATGCAAAAATGCCCAGTCCGTCAATCGAAGAACAAATGGACAAGCTTATAAGGGAAGCGGGTCAAAAGATCCGAGACGACCATAACCGCGAAATGGTCATCTACGAGAAAGCCAGAACGCAACGCCTTCTCCAACAAGCCGTGAAGGATGAAAAGGCTGCTCCCTGTCAACCTGTTATAAAGAAGGCTCAGCGCAAAAGCAGAAATAAGTCGAAAGGCCAAAAAGGAGCTCAACAACAACAAAGCAGGGCTAAGAAGCCACGCAAACGGGAGTCGAGCGCTATTGATCTATCCCTTATGAAGAAAATGGGTCGAGCATACTCGTTTCCTCGGGACAAAACGAAGAAGATACTTGACCTCGCTATAAAACATCAGATGCTTACACTGCCGGAGTCCAAACACTCCGAACAAGCGGGCGAAGTCTCACACCCAGACTATTGCTCTTATCACCGAGTAATAGGGCATCCTCTCGAAGATTGCTTCACCTTCAAGAGTTGGGTCGAAGATCACTACCAGCTTGGCAAATTCGCTCTGTCCGACAACTGGAGGGTAACGCCGCCACAAAAGCACGAGCCTAAGGCCACGGAAGAAAAACCAGTTCCACATTGGGATTGGAAGCGGATTCGCACCTGTCACATGATCACAATATTAAAAGAAGAGCCCGAGGACATAGATAAGATCCCTTGGTGCTTCGAAAACAGCAGCGACGAGATAATCTCAGAATTCCCACCAGCGCCAAAAGAGCTAGAAGATGGAATCCATACCACTGCAGATAATCTCAAGAAAATTGAGTTGGGGATGGCAAATGACCCGCGACCAACATTCATCAGCGAGCTGCTATCTGAAGAAAGGGTGGCTGCGTTAAAGGATGTGCTTCTACAACATAAAGATTGCTTCGCATGGAACTATTCCGAAATGCCGGGACTAGATCCAGAAATTGCTGTGCACAGATTGGCGATATCTCCGAACGTCAAACCAGTCAAACAGGCACCGAGAAGAATGCGGCTCGAGCTTGAGATGAGTATCGATGCCAAGGTCAAGAAGCTGATCGACTCTGGTTTCATCCAGGAAGTTCAATACCCTGAATGGATCGCCAACATCGTCCCGGTGATGAAGAAAAATGGGACAGTGCGTATATACATAGACTTCCGGGATCTTAATAAAGCTTGCCCGAAGGATGATTTCCCAGTGCCAGTCACCGAACTGATGATAGACAACACGTCCACTCATGAGGTTTTCTCCTTTATGGACGACTCGTCAGGGTATAACCAGATAAAGATGCATCCAGAAGATCAGAAGCACACAGCCTTCAGGACCCCTTTAGGAATATTCTGTTATAAGGTGATGCCCTTCGGTTTAAAGAACGCCGGTGCCACCTACCAAAGGACCATGACGAAGATCTTCGACGACCTTATACACAAAATCGTCGAATGCTATATCGATGATCTCGTGGTTAAAAGCAAATCATACGAGGAACATCTCGAGCATCTTAAGACCGTATTTCAACGCCTTCGACAATACAACTTGAAAATGAACCCGCTCAAGTGTGCATTTGGAGTTTCCTCAGGCAAATTCCTGGGATTCATTGTTCGACACCGAGGTATTGAAATAGATCCGTCAAAGATTAAAGCGATCATGGAAATGCCTCCGCCGAGAACTCTCAGACAGCTGCGGTCTCTCCAAGGGAAGCTCGCATACATACGGCGATTTATAGCCAACCTTTCAGGAAAATGCCGTCCTTACAGTCACCTAATGAAGAAGGGAACCCCATTCGTCTGGGATCAAAAATGCCAAAGCGCGCTAGACGAGATCAAGCAATACCTGCAGAACCCGCCGGTGTTGGCTGCTCCGGTTAAGGGAAAGCCTCTCATTCTTTATACAACCGCCCTCGAAGGTTCCTTAGGCGTATTATGGGCACAAGAGAACGATCAAGGGAAAGAAAGAGCACTCTACTACTTAAGTCGAGTTCTACTGGGGGAAGAAAGCAACTACTCCCCCATTGAAAAACATTGCCTGGCGTTGATCTTTGCGATAACAAAGCTTAGGCACTATGTGTTGGCGCATGAGGTCCATCTCATTTCAAAGGTGGACCCCCTTAAATTCTTGATGTCAAAAGCCATATTGACGGGATGACTCGCTAAATGGGCCCTGCTCTTGATGGAGTTCTCGATAACATATCAACCTCTCAAGGCAGTGAAAGGCCAGGCCATCGCCGACTTCCTCGCTGAGCATCCGATACCGGCCGACTCTCCTCTGAATTGCGATCTTCCAGACGAACACGCGTTTGATGAGATCAACGATGATGATACCCGATGGGAGCTTTATTTCGACGGAGCATCCTCCATGAAAAAGCGCAAACAAAATACCCCTATAATCAAATCGGGGGTAGGACTCATCTTTATAACTCCACAAGGAGGGATAATGCGCTATGCGTTCTCCCTGACGGAGCCGAGGACAAACAACGAAGCCGAATACGAAGCTCTGATAGCAGGCCTCGAGATCGCCATTAACATGGGAATTGAAGACCTCCTCATATACGGGGATTCTCAACTGGTCGTTAGTCAAGTAAACGGCGATTACCAAACGTGCAAGCCAGAATTGGTAAAGTACGACGAAAAGGTGCAACAACTGTTAACCCAAATTCCCTCTTATACTTTGGAGAACATACCGCGCGCGAAAAATAGCAAAGCGGACGCATTGGCCAAACTTGCTAAAGAACTGGCTGACGAGAACCTCGATGACGTTAGAATCGTGGTACAAAGCCGTCGGGTGCTTGCCCCGGCAGAAATATCTCCGGAATCATCCGAAGAAAAAGGAGCGAGCGAGCAGACGACCCTGCAAGTAAAAGATTGGAAAAATACCGAAGATTGGAGAGAAGTCTTCATAGATTACTTCAAGTCCTACCGATTGCCCAAAGAAGCGTCCACGAAACATCAGCTCATAAAACGAGCTCTGTCTTTCGCCTTCGTCAACGATACTCTGTACAAAAGGTCATTTGATTCTCTATGGCTGAGATGCTTAGGACCTGACGAAGCGAAAAGAGTCGTCCAAGAAGTTCACGACGGACTCTGTGGTTCTCATCAAGCAGGCCCTAAGATGAAGTTGAAGGTCAAACGGATGGGCTACTATTGGCCCACAATGATTCAGGACTGCCTCGAATATGCGAAGCAATGCCACTCATGCCAAATTCATGGGGACTTCATCCACCAGCATCCAAATCCACTACATCCAACGGTGGCTAGCTGGCCATTCGAGATGTGGGGGACTGATATAGTCGGCCCCATCGAACCAGCATCGTCTAGGGGACATCGTTTCATCCTAGCGACGACTGACTACTTCTCTAAGTGGGCATAAGCGGTACCGCTGAGGGAAGTAAAGACGGAGAATATCCTTCACTTCTTCAAGACGCACGTCATATATCGGTTTGGAACGCCAAGACGGATCATCTCCGATAACGGGCCAGCCTACAGAAGCCACAAGATCAGTCCCTTCGCGCAACAGCACAATATAGACTGGAGATATTCCTCGGTTTATAATCCGCGAGCTAATGGTCTAGCCGAGGCATTCAACAAGACCTTAACAAAGATCATAAAGAAAACGGTGTCCCGAAATAAGAAAGACTGGCACGAAAGACTGCAAGAAGCTCTTTGGGCATATCGAACTACGTTCAAGACGGCCACAAACACAACGCCGTACGCGTTGGTGTTCGGTACGGAAGCAGTACTCCCCCTCGAGATAGAGTGACCCTCTCTACGAGTGGCAGTCCACTATGAGTTGACGGACGAAGAAAATGCTCACCTTCGGCTTGAGGAGCTTGACGCCCTTGATGAAACCCGGCTCATGGCGCAACAAAATCTGGAGGCTTATAAAGCAAAGATGACGCGCTCGTATGAAAGATTGACCCGACCGAGGACATTCCGCCAAGGCGAACTCGTGCTAGTGGTCAAAAGGCCTATGATCCCCAATCGCGCCAAGCGGGGAAAATTCGAGCCAAACTATGAAGGTCCGTACATCAAAGATAAAGTTTACCAGGGTGGAGCCTATCTACTCATGGACATGCACGGTGAAAGGCCTTTCAGGCCAATAAACGGTCGCTTCCTAAAGAAATACTACGCTTAATGAGCCATAGTTTAGGTCAATGATAGATGACGACGACTATGTCCGCTCGCTATCTTTCTAAGCTCAAGCTTTATAAAAAGTAGCCGGCCTTCTCCGTGACGGACCGAAACGTCCTTAAACTAGCGACGGACCGAAATGTCCTTAAACTAATAGCAGACCAAAACGTCTTTAAACTACTACCGCAACATCTTTAGGCTGACGAGATATAAAAAAAACATATAAAAAAAAGGGTATGTCCATAAGCAAAAAGGGCACGGATGAAAACCCGAAAGGGCTCCGTGAGTAAAAACAGCAGGACTACCGGCAAGTGTTTGTGAAAACCCGAAAGGGCGCAACCTCGTTAAGAAACACTTATGGGGTCCTCTCGACCTTGTAAGGAGAAACCACCCGCGTGAGATCCTTACGACTCACAAGGGAGCAACACACTTAGGGATCCCCACGATTCTTAAGGAGAAAATACACTTGCGAGATCCTCACGACCCGTAAGGAGAACTCTCTTATGGGACCATCACGGCTCATAAGACTTGAAAGTCTTAAGTTACAGAAACCTAAACCTGTGCTTAAGCAAACCCTCCCACAATATTACATATTGCCCTACAAGTGGCTCAATATTGACCATTGTATACAATCCACGGGAGCGAATAAACATTTCCCTAACCAAGTCTCATCCGTGACTGGGGATATGTTCGTATGACCCTTGTAGGTCCTCTCGACTTACAAGGAGAAAACCCTACTGTGGGATCCTTAGGACTTACAGAGGAACAAACACTCAAGAATCCTCACGATTCCTAAAGAGAAAATGCAACTACAAGATCCTCACGACTTGTAGGGAGAAATAACTTCGCAAGACCCTTACGGCTTATGAAGTCAAAAGCCTTAGTCGACAGGACCCTAACCCTGGTCGCTAAGCCACCTTTGTTCGACATTGACAGAGGCAGATGATGATTCGCTCCTGGCAATATCCCAGTTGTAGCGGTGCTGACGCCGAAATCGGTGTTTAATTTCAGGCTTACGGCGGAAAGCCAATAGGCCGCACATGCATATGAAATAGCCGAAATGATGGGGCAACTTGCAATAAAAAGCAGCAAGTAAAAATGTATGCATGCTAAATGGCCGAAATGATGGGGCAACTTGCAATAAAAAGCAGCAAGTAAAAATGTATGCATGCTAAATGGCCGAAATGATTGGGCAACTCGCAATAAAAAGCAGCGAGTGAAAATAAAATAAATAGCCGAAATGATTGGGCACCGCGAAAAATAGCCGAAATGATTGGGCAGTCGCGACCTTCGCGATATAAAAAGCTGAAATGATAGAGCATCGCGGAAATAAAATAAAATAAAAAGAAGAGATGATAAAACTTTGGCCCTACAGTTAAGATCACATCGATCCCTGTATACAATCCAAGGGCGTAAACAAAGAGGGAAACATACTTTTCCCAACAGGCTCCGCCAGAAGACGAAGCCGAATCTCGACAGTTCAGTCCAACTCTGAAGAAACCAGTATCTTCAGCAAACTCCTCAACTCACGGATACAAACACTCCTTGACGAGAGCCTCCTGATCCGCGTCGACTCGCAGAGCCACCAGTGCCTCCGCGGGGAATCCTCGACTCGTTTCAAACCCCAAGGAAATAAATAATCCTTGGCGCTTGGAAAACAAATAATCCCTAGCAAACTCCTCAACTCACGGATACAAACACTCCTTGATGAGAGCCTCCTGATCCGCGTCGACTCGCAGAGCCACCAGTGCCTCCATAGGGAATCCTCGACTCGTTTCAAACCCCAAGGAAACAAATAATCCTTGGCGCTTGGGAAACAAATAATCCCTAGCAAACTCCTCGACTCACGGATACAAACACTCCTTGACGAGAGCCTCCTGATCCGCGTCGACTCGCAGAGCCACCAGTGTCTCCGTGGGAATCGTCGACTCGTTTCAAACCCCAAGGAAACAAATAATCCTTGGCGCTTGGGAAACAAATAATCCCTAGCAAACTCCTCGACTCACGGATACAAACACTCCTTGACGAGAGCCTCCTGATCCGCGTCGACTCGCAGAGCCACCAGTGCCTCCGCGGGGAATCCTCGAATCGTTTCAAACCCCAAGGAAACAAATAATCCTTGGCGCTTGGGAAACAAATAATCCCTAGCAAACTCCTCGACTCACGGATACAAACACTCCTTGACGAGAGCCTCCTGATCCGCGTCGACTCGCAGAGCCACCAGTGCCTCCGCAGGGAATCCTCGACTCGTTTCAAACCCCAAGGAAATAAATAATCCTTGGCGCTTGGGAAACAAATAATCCCTAGCAAACTCCTCGACTCACGGATACAAACACTCCTTGACGAGAGCCTCCTGATCCGCGTCGACTCGCAGAGCCACCAGTGCCTCCGCGGGGAATCCTCGACTCGTTTCAAACCCCAAGGAAACAAATAATCCTTGGCGCTTGGGAAACAAATAATCCCTAGCAAACTCCTCGACTCACGGATACAAACACTCCTTGACGAGAGCCTCCTGATCCGCGTCGACTCGCAGAGCCACCAGTGCCTTCGCGGGGAATCCTCGACTCGTTTCAAACCCCAAGGAAACAAATAATCCTTGGCGCTTGGGAAACAAATAATCCCTAGCAAACTCCTCGACTCACGGATACAAACACTCCTTGGCGAGAGCCTCCTGATTCGCGTCGGCTCGCAGAGAAACTAGTATCTCCGCGGGAAATTCCCGATTCGTCTCAACATGCAGATGAAGCCTCAGGCAGCAGGGACTAAAAAACTTGCTTCCTGAACAATGGGACCCTGCAAGTCAATCCAAAATGGTCTCTTGCATACTATTCACGGGTCTCACTCTCCAAAGTCGAATTTCGACGAGGAGGGAAACAGCCGCTTGTGGGTCTTCTCGACTCGTAAGAGGGAAAAATTCTCTTATAGGATCCTTACGACTTATAAGAGAAAACCACACTTAGGAATCCTCACGATTCCTAAGAAGAAAACCCACCTACGAGATCCTCTCGATCCGTAGGGAGAAAAGTCTCTATGAGACCCTCACGGCTTATAGAGTTGAAAAGTCTTAGGCAGCAGATCTGAACCTGCGGCCTAAGCCATCGCTATTTCTTAAGAAAGTCAAGATGCGTGCTCTATTATCCGTCAACCATGTTTATTAAAATAGCATGCCGATAATAAGAGAAAGAAGAAAGCTACAGAAAGAACATCCGATTTACATTTGATCAGGCGTTCGAGACGCATTCATTTATGCATGAGCAGAAGACTCAGGATGAGAAATAAGACAAGCTGAAATAAAAAAAAGGAGGGTTTACATTCATATTGCTAAAAATTCTTACAATCATAAGAGCAATGAATAAGAAACATTATTCAAATTATTACAACGGTATAACCTCAGATCCGGGGCACGGATTGAGGAATTCAAAAGTAAGGCCATCCAGAGTTCTTCTGGCCTTTCTAATTATTCTTATGCGCAGCCTCTCGCGCTCCTCTATGTCAAGATCCTCGGCAAACCCTTCCGGCCTTCGATAAGCAGCAACTATCGTCGTCTGCTGGAAGATTTGGTGTAGGATGTCAATGAGGCTGTCCCGCCGTTTCTTCGAGATCAGCCCCGTCAGGTACACTGAATGCACCTTGTCCTCGGCATCATCCAGCGCATTGAGCGGTAGGGCCTCGTGAAGACCCGGAAGTGCTCTCCATATTGCTCCCAGCACGACTTTCAAAAGAGCCGAACGACGGGGTAGCAGCTAACCACCACTTGCGTTCAGACGATCCATGACCTCTGCACATTGAGCGTCTGTAAACTCCTGGTTTTGTTGACGACCCTGTGCGCGGATATCGTCATAGGTGATGAACTCGTGCAAACTGTATAGATGTACCGCCATTATGCCTGGAGGAAATACCACAGGAAGATTAGCGATGGAAGAAAAATAATATACATAGAGGGCTAAATTCCTAGAGAGCAAAGCTCTGCTCAGGGATTAAAACCCATGAACAAAAGCTCAATGAAACCCCAGTGGGGATCTCTTTAGATCAAAAGATCTGTGAGAGCAAAGCTCTTTGACTGAGATTAATTTAAATTAATTTGATTTATATTAATTTTACCTAAAGTTTTTAACTTTGAAAATGAGCAAAGCTCTGCTAGTGAAACCCCAATGGGGATCTGTTTAGATCAAAAGATCTATGAGAGCAAAGCTCTGCTGGTTAAGGTTAATTAAAATTAATTTAATATAAGAATCAATTTTACCTAAAGTTTTTCTAAAAAAAACTTTGGAAAGAAGAGCAAAACTCTAGAGGCCTTGAAGGCAAGAGCAAAGCTCTGAAGTTTTTGAAAATAAAAATCTGAAAGATGATAAGCATCTGCGGGGGACCAAAGGTCCTATTTATAGCCCTCAAGCGCCTCTTCGACTTCCAAAAGTGGTCACGGCGGTTGGAATTCCGCCACCGTTGCGCTCACGTTTGGGGCCACGTAAGCGCAACGGTGGGGGGGCATTTGTTTACCCCAATCAGAGCAAAGCTCTGTTCAAATTCCGAGGCGGGAGTGAAGCAACGCTTCATCTTCCCCCAATCAGAGCAAAGCTCTGCTTTGAAAATTTAAAATTTAATAAATGAAGCAACACTTCAGTTTATTTGCGCTGCGCAACACGCCACGTGTCAGGCGCAGATGCATCAGCGCAGCGCCCAAGAAGGAGCGCCCAATCAGAGCAAAGCTCTATTTTAATGAAGCGACGCTTCAGCTGCGCACGCACTGCGTTGCGCGACACGTGTCAGCGCAGATGCGCTGGCACAGTTGCGCTGCGATGTGTGCTGCGCGACACGTGTCAGCGCAGATGCGCTGCGCTGTGCGCTGCGCGACACGTGTCAGCGCAGATGCGCTGCGCTGTGCGCTGCGCGACACGTGTCACGCGCTAGGGCATCTGCGCCAAACAGAATTAAATTTCTAAGAAATCTTTTCTGTTCTTATTAAAACAAGAAGATTTTCTTCTGCAAAGCAGAAACCCTTGGATCAAAGATCCAACGGTGGAGAAGATTCCCCAAATCACTCAGAGAATGATCTCTTTAACAAATTTAACTAATTTTTGGGCAGTATAAAAAGGACCCTAGGCCTCAATTCAAAGGATCAACATTTTCTTAAAAAAAAGTCAAGAGCTTCAAACAGAGAGAACTCTGAGAAAATTCCAAGAAAAAGGTAAAGAACCTTCATAAAATAGAAGAAATTTCTTCTAATAGATCATTGATCTAAAAACAAGATCAATGATCTTTACATAAATTAAAATAGTGCTTTGCACTTCTTATGAACCTCTGGTTCTTGAAAACAACAAAATTAAAAATAGTGCTTTGCACTTTTATGAACCTCTGGTTCTTCAAACAAAAAGAAAAAACTTATTTTTCTTTGATCTAAATTAGATCAAGAAATCAAATAGTGCTTTGCACTTCTGTTCTTGAATCTAAAAGATTCTTAGTGCTTTGCACTTCCAAACTGCGCCGTTGCGCTCTTAAGAGAGCGCCACGTGTCAGCTACAGAACTTGCGCTACGCGCTCTTGAAATAGAGCTTTGCTCTCTGGAATTGGCGCAACTCACCAGAGCGCGCCACGTGTCAGCAGCGCACTGGCGCAGCGCACTTCGCTGTTGCGCTTGCGCTCGCCAGAGCATGACACGTGTCCTCACCACAAGCGCTTGCGCTCAGTGATTGGCGCAAAGCGCCTGACAAATGCAATGCATTTCACTTCCTGAAGGGTCAGGCCCAATTAAAAGGCTTAACAGGCCTAATAAATAAAATGTTGTGCATTATTTGAAAGAGCAGAGCCCAATTGAAAGGTCCAATGGACCAAAACAAATGATCTGCACCATAATAAAAAGGGCATAGCCCAGTCAGAATGGGCATAAATGGCCTGAAGTAATGCAATGCATTATTCAAGTGTGGGCAAAGCCCTAGCACAGGTCTAATAGACCAAAAATAAATAAAGGTGTTGAACATTTTCAACTGGACTTAGCCCAATTTTGGCCGTAAGTCCTCAAATTAAATTGCCTGAGCACGGCTGCTCCCTAAATCAATTTATATCTGGTTCGAGGGTACATCTCCGAACTCCTTTGACATCTGTCGTTGTAATCCTTAAACGTCGTCAGAGAAGTGACGGGTCCCGACGACCACACACGTATTTGGACCGAAACGTCCCTAAACTAATATCGGACCGAAACGTCCCTAAACTAATATCGGACCGAAACCACCACGTCCCTAAACTAGCGATGGACCACCACGTCCCTAAACTGGAAAATGGACCACTGCGTCCCTAAACTGGAACAATAGAGCCTCCAAATGCTCTTTTGCCGGATCTAAACGGTCCCGTTTAAGTTGATCTTAGCCCTAAATACGGCTAACGTATCCTTAGACATTTAAATGAATGATAAAACTCCAAATCAACTTTGGTTCAAGGGTACTTCTCTGAACTCCTCTGACACCTGTCGTTGTAATCCTTCAACGACGTCAGAGAGGTAACGAGTCCCGACGGCTAGATATTAAATCGATCATCACGCCAGGTTGATCTTAGTCCAAAACAGGACTAACGTATTCTTGACGAACGTTTAAGTTGAGCTCAGCCGCAACGCGACTAATGCATCCTTAAACTAAAAACACCAAACCCAAATCTAAGTAAACACGGATTTGGACTAATTCACGTCCTACGGGCGACGGCATTCCTCAGTCTCCGTATACAATTCACGGGCAACCACAAACAAAACAAACACACACGACACGAAGTGAAATTCCAGAGAAGGAGAAAGTTGTTACCGCGATGCGGTAGCGTAATTAACTGCAGGGGCTTGCGCCTGCAGGGAAGAGCGTCCCCACAATCAAAAAAACCCTCACCTTGAGAGGGAATCTGACGAAATCTGCTACATCGGCCGCATCCGTCTAAACCTCCGATACACGGTGCCATAAATCAACTTGGCATCTTCGGAGAGTTAGACGGATAAAACCACATAGCATCTGCCCCGAATCTCAGGCCAGACGCCCAAGTCCAGGCCGCCATTCGGAGGGGAACAGGCCCCATCGAACCAGCATCGTCCAGAGGACATCGATTCATTTTGGCGACAACTGATTACTTCTCCAAATGGGCAAAAGCAGTACCGCTGAGGGAAGTGAAGACGGAGAATATCCTCCATTTCTTCATGACACACGTCATTTATCGGTTTTGAACTCCGCGATGGATCATCTCCGATAACGGGACGGCCTACAGAAGCCACAAGATCAGCCGCTTCGCACAACAACATAACATAGACTGGAGATACTCTTCAGTCTATAATTCTCGAGCTAACGGTCTAGCTAAGGCTTTCAACAAGACCATGACGAAGATCAAAAAGACGGTGTCTCGAAATAAGAAGGACTGGCACGAGAGACTGCATGAAGCTCTCTTGGTGTATCGAACTACGTTCAAAACGGCCACAAACACAACGCCGTACGCGTTGGTATTCGGTACGGAAGCGGTACTCCCTCTCGAGATAAAGCTACCCTCTCTGCGAGTGGCAGTTCACTACGAGCTAACAGACGAAGAAAATGCCCACCTTCAGCTTGAGAAGCTCGATGCCCTTGATGAAACCAGGCTCATGGCGCAGCAAAATCTGGAGGCTTATAAAGCAAAGATGACGTGCTCATATGAGAGATTGACTAGGCCGAGAACATTCCGCCAAGGCAAACTCGTACTAGTGGTCAAAAGACCTATGTTCCCCAATCGTACCAAGCGGGGGAAATTCGAGCCAAACTATGAAGGCCCCTATATCATAGACAAAGTTTACCAGGGTGGTGCCTACCTACTCATGGACATGCATGGTGAAAGACCTTTCGGGCCAATAAACGGTCGCATCCTGAAAAAATACTACGCCTAACGAGTCACGGCCTAGGTCAATGATAGATGACGACACCTATATCCGCTCGCTATCTTTCCAAGCCTAAATTTTGTACGTAGTAGCCGGCTTCCTTTTCGACGGACCGAAACGTTCTTAAACTAACGACGGACCGAAACGTCCTTAAAACTAACAACGGACTGAAACGTTCTTAAACTAACGACGGACCAAAATGTCCTAAAACTAACAACGGACCGAAATGTCCTAAAACTAACGATGGACCACTATGTCCTAAAACTGACGTTGGACCGAAACGTCCTTAAACTAACAATTGGCCACTATGTCCTAAAACTGGATGTTGACCGAGACGTCGATAAACTACTACGGACCGCGGCATCCCAAGGCTGACAAAAAAAACGGTATGTCCATAAGCAAAATGGGCACGGATGAAAACCCTAAAGGGCTCTGTGAGTAAAAACAGCAGGGCTACCGGCGAGTTTTTATGAAAACCCGAAAGGGCGCAACCTCGTTAAAAGACACTTGCAAGGTCCTTTCGACCTTGTGAGGAGAAACCACCTGCGTGAGATCCTTACGACTCATAAGGAAGCAACACACTTAGGGATCCCCACGATTCCTAAGGAGAAATTGCACTTGCGAGACCCTCACGACCCGTAAGGAGAACCCTCCTACGAGACCCTCACGGCTCATAAGATTCAAAAGTCTTAAGCTACAGGGATCTGAACATGTTCTTAAGCCATCACAACCTCCAATTCTGCCCTACAAACGTCTTGACCCTTGTATACAATCCACGGGCACGAATAAACATTTCCCTAACAAAATCCCATCCGTGACTAGGGATATGTTCACACGATGAATAGCCCTTGTAAGTCCTCTCAACTTAGAAGGAGAAAATACTCTTGTAAGATCCTTACGACTTACAAGAAGCCATACACTTGGGAATCCTCACGATTCCTAAGGAGAAAACGCACCTATGAGATCCTCATGACTCATAGGGAGAAATATCTTTATGAGACCCTTACGGCTCATGACGTCAAAAGCCTTAGTCGACATAATCTTAATCCTGTCTACTAAGCCACCTTTGTTCGACATCGACGAAGGCAAATGATGATTCGCTCCTGGAAATATCCCAGTTTCAGCGATGCTGATGCCGAAATCGGTGTCAAATCCCAAAACTCGGGAGGGAAAAGCCAGCGAGCCACACATGCATACGAAATAGCCGAAATGATGGGGCAACTTGCAACAAAATCAGCAAGTAAAAATGCATGCATACAAAAATAGTCGAAATGATTGGGCACTGCGAAAAATGGCCGAAATGATTGGGCAATCGCGACCTTCGTGATATAAAAGCTGAAATGATCGAGCATCGCGGAGAGAAAAATATATAAAATGAAACCTTTTGCCCTACAGGTGATATCACATCAATCGCTGTATACAATCCAGGGGCGCAAACAAAGAAGGAATCACACCTTCCCTCCCCAGGCTCCATCAGAAAAAGAAACCAAATCTCAACGGTTCACAGACAGCCTGGAGATCATCTTAACATTCATCTCATTATAACAGACCCAACATCAAGCAAAGAGGAACCGCGGAAATTCCCAGTTCCATGACTCGGCGGTGCACAGAAGATCGAGAGTCAAACCCCGACTTCATGAAATGCGGATAAAGTCAACCCTTCCTGGTTACGTGGAACGCGGCCTATGTCAATCCTAACCCTGTGGGAAATGTCCAGAGCGGATCCTGGTCCCTGCAGAATACAGCTATGTCAATCCGACCCATAGGAAGCATCCAGAGCGGAGCCTGGTCCTCGCAGAACACGGCTATGTCAATCAGACCTCGTGGAAAGCATCCAGAGCAAAATTCCTAGCCACGTGGAACACGGCCTATATCAATCCTGACCCCATGAGAAATGTCCAGAGCGGATCCTGGTCTTCGCAGAACACGGCTATATCAATCCGACCCCGTGGGAAGCATCCAGAGCAAAATCCTGGTTACGTGGAACACGGCCTATGTCAATCCTGACCCTGTAGGAAACGTCCAGAGCGGAGCCTGGTCCTCGCAGAACACGGCTATGTCAATCAGACCCCGTGGGAAGCATCCAGAGCAAATTCCTGGTTTCATAGAACGCGGCCTATGTCAATCCTGACCCCGTGGAAAATGTCCAGAGCGTAGCTTGGTCCTCGCAGAACATGGCTATGTCAATCAGACCCCGTGGGAAGCATCCAGAGCAAATTCTTAGCCACATGGAACACGACCTATGCCAATTCTGACCCCGTGGGAAACGTCCAGAGCGGATCCTGGTTCTCGCAGAACACGGCTGTGTCAATCCGACCCCGTGGGAAGCATCCAGAGCAAATTCCTAATTTCATGGAACACGGCTTATGTCAATCCTGACCCCGTGGGAAACGTCCAGAGCGAAGCATGGTCATCGCAGAACACGGCTATGTCAAACCGACCCCGTGGAAAGCATCCAGAGCAAAATCCTGGTTTTGTGGAACACGACCTATGTCAATCCAGACCCCGAGGGAAATGTCCAGAGTGGAGCCTGGTCCTCACAGAACACGGCTATGTCAATCCTGACCCTGTGGGAATCATCCAGAGCAAATTCCTGGTCATGTGGAACACGGCCTATGTCAATCCTGACCCCGTGGGAAACGTCCAGAGCGGAGCCTGGTCCTCGCAGAACACAGCTATGTCAAACCGACCCCGTGGGAAGCATCCAGAGAAACTCCTGACTCCATGAAATGCGGATAATGGTAACCTCACCCATCACTTACGGGTACTCACGACTCGTAAGGGAGCAAACTCTCTTATGAAATCCTGACGACTCTTAAGAAAAAACACACTTAGGAATCATCACGATTCTTAAGGAGAAATTACACCTACGGGATCCTCTCGACCCGCAGGGAAAAATACATTTATGAGACCCTCACGGCTCGTAAAGTTGAAAAGTTTTAGGAGGCAGATCTTAACCTGACTCCTAAGCCATCACTGTCCTACAAGAAGATTAAAATAGATTATCCACAAACTGCATTTACTAAAAGGGACACACCATCATGAAGCAAAATATGTCTTTTATTCATGAATCAAAATGAATACAAAGTACAATCTATGAAAGAATTAAGAATATATTTTCAGAATAAAAAAAATAATATAATACATCTTTCAAGCTGGCGGATGATTTAAAAGGTTCATCAGTTCATCCTTCCTTTCTTGGGTCTCTGCTTCAAAATTGACTATGGCTGCGAGACGGGACTCCGCTTCCGACTGTTGGGCCTGATGTAAGGCAAGCCGGCCTTCAAGCTCCTGCTCAGTAGCTTTATGAGCGTCAACCATCGGCCGGGTAAAGATAACAACTTTATCAACAGCCACCACATTCTTGATTGCGGCTTGAAGCTCCTGCCAAAGTTCATATGCGTGGGTGGTCTTAGCTGTAAGTTCGGCTTGAAGCTCCCCGAGCGCGGTTGAAGCTAGCTTCCTCTCTGAGAACTTCCAGCGGAGCCTCTTTTCACAGGAAAGCGTATTAGTGGCGTACCGCTTAATCAGCCCTTGCAAGCGTGTCTTCCCATCCACCACCTCCGAAGGAAGACGCGCGCATTCAAGACTATACAAGCAAGCCTCCACTCGACAACAGAATTCGACCCAGACTTGCACCAAAAATTTACTGTGATAAGTGGCAAGAAAGGGGAGAGAAACGTTGGCTTTAGCAGCAAATTCTTCGGCCGTGAACGAGCTACCAACACGAAGATCTTCAATCAATGCTAACAAAGAGTGAAGGCTTAATTTGGCCATACGTTCGAATACACGCAGCGCATAAGGGCCAGACGGTATGAGAATGTGAGTCTCCAACGGGGTAAAAGTAGGCAGAGCTGTTAAAGATTGATAAATGATCAGCGAAGGTTGCAAACAGCGGACAGATGCAAAGGCGTCAAAACTTTACTTACCCACGTTTATACAAGAAGAGTCTGGAAGATCCCCAAGCCCATCGAGGATCTCAACCTCATCATCAGCTTCCAGAACTACAGAAGACATGAACATTGTTATATAAAGAAGTAAAAATACCGAGAAAGGAGCGAACAATGCTAACCTTGTCCGGAAGATAGAATGATGTGCTGAGGGGATATCGCCTATGGAGCAGCCAGTTCCAGCAGACGCTGGAAAGACTTCCTGGGAGACAGGCCAGCGATGGACGCCGCCAAGCCTCGTAGCTCTGAAAAAGACAAGGAAGGTTCAGATAATCGAAGTATCGTTTAAAACAAAGTAAGGGATAATACCTTCAATACTCTCCCGCTTTGAACTGGAGGGATAGCAGCCTCAGCAGCCTCCTCCGTACCATCGGGCACCACCGGAAACGTTTGCTGGTTGAGGCACAGCAACCACTTCGGGAACGGTAATCTCAGCCACTTGTTCCACCGCCTCTAGGCCGCCACCGGAAAAGTCTATTAAATCTACGACGGGTAAAGGCACCTCTTCAGGGCCAACGGGCGCGGAAGGAACGGAGGCCGTCAGTGGAAGCTCTATAGCAGGAATGTCAACCATGGCAATCCCCTCCATACCTACGAGTGTCTCATCGGGGATATTTGCAGAATCCATAGTCAAGGCGTGACTTGAACTCAGATCCTCTGCAATCAGCGAAGTCCCTGCAAAGTTTGCACAAGGATAAGGATATGTATATATATATATAAGCAATGCAAAATACTACAAAAAGGATATATAAGTGTACCAATGCGCAAAGGAGCTTCTAGTATGGCTTGTTCAAGCCGACGCTCCTTCCTTAGGAGGTATGCTCGCCGAGGTTCGAGGGTAGACTCGTGGCCACCGGTCCACAACGAAAGCGCATCTTCAGCATCGGCTGAGACAGCCTGCTTAAGGGCTCTCTCGCCCCTTCTTCCAAAGGACCTATGAATATCCGCCGTATCGATGGAGGATCTTCGTAAAAGATGACGGCAGGATAAGGCCTCTTCGGGATCCTTACATTCTCAGATTCATCCTGTGAGCGTCTTATAGCCTCAGCCAATTATGCGGCTTCCTCGGCAGATGAACCAGGAAAAAGAAGACTGTCTTCCGGCGGACTAATAACGGTCTTCTTCTCCCGCTTTGGCTCAGAGATAGTGATTGTAGAAGGTCACTTCCTTCCCCTTGCTGCCGTTTTTTGTGCTGCTTCTCGGTTTTGACAGGGAGGGAAGACTTCTTCAGGACCTCCGCCAAGGGGATATTATCATCAGAGCTAGGTGTTACCTTCGGAACCGTTATGGCATCCGTCATCGGTTATTCAAGCGAAGCCTCTGTTGGCAATGAGGCGCGAAGCCTTTCCTCCTCTCCGAGGGTTTTAAGCGAAGCAACAATGACTTCTTCTGTGGAGGCACCTGTTAAAATAGTAGACGTCAGTCAAAGCATGATAAGAAAGAAAAAATGGTGAACAGCGGAGAGATAAGGGTGAAGTATACCTGACTGCGCAAGGACGGCCAGTTCTTTTTCGAGGATGGCTGACTGTTTGGAAGCTTCAATGGCATCCTCCAAATCGGTATCATCGAGCGTCCCAAATAAACCCTCATTGGTCCCATATTCGCTAAAGCCTTCGCTAGACGGAGCAAGGGGTGTCGAGCCTAATATGGTGTCCAAAGAGAGTACTTGTTTCTTTTTCTTCTGAGGAAGAGCGCCGGTGGCCAATAACACGACTTTGCGTTTAGTAGGCGCTTTCGGACGACGAGTCCCAATTTCTTTTCCTACGTCCTACTCGGGGGACGCGGCAGCCACCTCTTTTTCACGCGCGCTAGATGGGGGAAACTCGTGCGTAGGGCTTAGCACATATGGGGGCTCAACTGCAGTGACCTCTCTCAAGGGAGGATGAACAATGTTCCGTCTCCTAAGAGGAACATTTCGATCACCAGCCGGCACTGCGCCCTTGCGATCAAGCAACAATCGCTTTTCCTCCCTGATAACGGCACCCATCGAATGTTGGTACCATGCCACATACACATTCAGGGCTTGCGGAACACAACTCGGTTCGCTGATGAAGAAGTTAGACCCTGTGTTCAGGCGCATAAAATCATGTAGTGCGCTCCGAGTACCCTCTTCAGCGGCAGCCGGTTCTGCCAAGAAAGCCTCGAATGGGATGCCCTGATTGTAGCTTAATTGTTGGGCGAAGCGATGCGGGTTATACCTCATAAATAAAGCCGAGTCATTCATCTTAAATACGAGAAAGCCCGGCCGGATAGAGTACAGATGAAGAATTTCCCGAGCTTTCAAGACGGAGGCCCCATCTTTAAATATATCCTGCAATGGCAGCACCGTCTTCCCCGATTCCTGGCCGACAGTCAAAACTTTATCAGTAAAGGACATGCTAGCTCTAACCGTGTGCAGGCGAAGAAGCAAGCCTCTAGCTTCCCGTTGTGTCGGAGTCACAATAGAAGCGCCGACCAGTCGCATGATCTGAGGGAACCTGCACCTGTCATAAAAATCCAGCCTCTTATGGATGCCAAAAACGCCTAGCACGTTCAACTCGAGCCATGACGTGAAATAATGCATCGGGAAATTTATCGACTGCACCCCTGGCTCAATGGTATTAGCTGCCAAGCTGAGGCCGTGATAAACATGGGCTAACCAAGCGATCCCTACAGCCACTTGTGTCCCAGCAACCATCCGATGCGCAGGATAGAAGACGGACAGTTTCATACGGCGAGGGTGCATGGGAAGCGCAAACCAACTCTGCCATAACCCAACAAACCCTAAAAAGAACATTTCTTCGTCAATCCCAGGAGCCGCCAGCATTGCAAAAGGGATGACCGGGGTATCGGGTAGAAAGAAGCTCTTCTAATCCGCCTCCGCCTCCGCCGCCGGCAGGTTGCCCAAACCTAAGCCGAAAGGGTCGTCAAGACTGGCGAATCGCTCTCTCGACTTCTTCCTCCAATACTTCTACGCGAATAAAATCAGCGATAAAAGCCGTAAAATTAACTCCACAACCTTCGGATGTAAGAGAGAGGTTCTCATAAATGTTCAACACCTTTATCAAACTCGGAAATTGGTGTTGAATAGCGTTCTCGGGAGTAAGATCCATTACCACTGATTTAGTGGCGAAAATATACTCATCCGGAGGAAGCAATTCCTCATAATGTTCCCCCCTAACGGGTAAACCCGAGACCTCTGCAAACACCTCCAAAGAAATGGAGACTTCTCGATCTGATAGGAGGAAGGTGTAGGTCGGAATGTTCCACTGCTCCAGAAATGCCCTGACCCACCATGTAGGAGGTGTGGGATATTGAAACAAAGAAGCGTAAAAGGCAGGATACAATCCGAGCTTCGGCAACTGTGATTTCTTCGCTGATAAAATATACCGAGCCCACTGCAAATACCCGGCTGGGTGACGGGGAGTTAGTCCTACATTGTATGGCTGTCCCCACGGGAGCGCCTCGCCTTGACAAATGCACCGTCCTAGAATGTCCAAGGCCACCGGTGGCTGCACGGGTATTGCAGCCATAGAAGGCCGAAGGTGACCCTCTGAAGTCCAGTTGACCTCCTCCACAGCGTAATTTATCGGAGGTACATCTGCATAAGCGATCGCCGAAATAGGCTCCGAGGGTGTCGCACAGGAAAAGCCCTGTCGGCCTATGATAATTTGATCGTACCATTTCCCCCATAGATGCAGACTCTTGTGCTCCGGGTCATGGTCTTTGATCAGCGCAAAAACCTCTTGGTCTACGGGCGCCTCAGGAAATCCGCCTTCTGAGCGGATGAACGGAAAAGAAGTGTCGAAACACATGTCACCTGCGCGAAAAAGAACAAAAGTCAACCTTTGGTGCTATAATTTAAACTCTGACACTTTGTACTTTAAAATTCGTACCGCACTGCAATGCAGTAAAAAGAGGACCCAACGGGGACCCACAAAATCTAGATGACATCATTATTAATAAAACAACCTCATCATTTGACGAAGCTGTCATTAAATGAGGAAATCCTCAATTGCTTCTCATTAAATGAGAAATCCCTTGGGCAGAGGAGTAAAACTCCCATTAAGAGCAGCGCTCTTCACTAGACAGACATCTGTCAAAATCAAATGATGAAGGAATAAAATTCCTCAAGAAAATCCTTGCTCTGAGAAGATAATGGAATAATCCATCAAAAATAAAATTTCAATTTGATCTTCAAGATCCATAAACAAACTCTTAAAAGTTCTTCTATATGATCTGAAAGGAGCAAAGCTCCATTAATGGATTAAGAAATCACAAGCAAGATCCTTTTAGATTGGTGATTCCAAGAGAGCAAAGCTCTGTTGATAAAACCCTAAAAAAGATTTTCTTTAGATCAAATATCTATGAAGAGCAAGGCTTTATTAATAGGTGAAACCCTAAAACATGTTTCAAAAAGATTTAATCTTTTACCTAAAAAAAATCTGACAGAGTTCTGTCCTTAAGAAAATTCTTAAGAGGAAGAGCTGCGCTCTGAAGGAGAAAATAAATTTCTAAGAAGGATTGAAGATGAATAGAAGTCATCTCAAAGGCCAAGGGTCCTATTTATAGGTACTAAGTGCCGTTTCAATTCTTCGGTTGATCCAAGAGTGGAGATGGTGCCACCGCTGCACCCACGTATGGGCTCCGTGAGCGCAACGGTGGGGAGGCATTTGTTTCCCCAATTAGAGCAAAGCTCTGTTCAGAATTCAAAATTTGAATTAAAGCTGCGCTTTTATAAAAGCGCTGCTCTACAACTAGCACACAAAGCGCATAAGCGCTAGCGCTAGATGCGTTGCGCTACAAGCAGCGCACCATGGGCAAAGCACCGTGCGCTAGCGCGATGTGCGCTTCCCTTTAAACAGCGCACCACGTGTAAAGCATGGGTGCGCTAGCGCTGGAACTAAAAGCTCCGCACTGTTAGATCAAAGACCTAATAATAATGATAAATCATTAATTAATCAGAATTAAATTCCGTTAAGGAAAGATTTCTCAAAATCTTTCCAAATAACAAGATTGTACTCTGTAAATCAGAGCACCGTTGGATTAATGATCCAATGGTAAATAAAAATTACTAGACATAATAAATTCGGTATGGAAAGATTTTCCCAATCTTGATGAAAAACAAGAAGATTATCTTCTGTAAACCAGAAGCGCTTGGATCAAAGATCCAACGGTGGGAAAATTCCCCAAATCAATTGAAGAAAAGATCTCCTTAACTGATTGAACAAACCATCTTGCCCTATATAAAGACCCCGAGACTTCAAGTCTCAAAAAGAGGAACCCCCCATAAACTTTGAGAAAATCTCAAGAAGAAGAAGAAGCTCTCGGCAAAAAGAAAACAATTCTTTTCAAGGTAAAAAAAAGAATAGAAAGACGAAATCGTCTTAATATAAAAAGAAGTATTTACTTCTTTCACAGATCATAGATCTATTAGAGAAAATTGTCTTTCACAAAAGAGATTATGAACATCTCATTATAAAGGGGGGAGAATTATTCAATTCTCTTAGGATCACAGATCCATAAAGGCAAACCCTTTCATCAAAAAAGAGATTGAAATATCTCCTATGAACTAAGAACTTTGTTCTTAAAATCTTGAGACAAAGTCTCTTATCAAAGAAAAAATAATCTTCAGAGCGCAAAGTTAATCTAAGAAGAGCCTTAGCGCTCATAATCTAAGAAAAGCCTCAGCGCTCCTAATTTAAAAGTGCCTTAGTGCTCTTCATCTAGCGCAAAGTGTTGCAGTGCCATAGCGCTTCAAACACAGTGCATTTCGCTCATTGGCTAGCGCTTAGCGCTAAGCGCGCCACGTGCTCCTCACGTGTGCGCTGCATTACTAAAAGCGCTTTGCGCTCATTATATG
Organism: Agapanthus africanus; assembly: GCA_030015575.1. Classification (NCBI taxonomy): domain Eukaryota; kingdom Viridiplantae; phylum Streptophyta; class Magnoliopsida; order Asparagales; family Amaryllidaceae; genus Agapanthus; species Agapanthus africanus. The sequence goes on along the minus strand of JASDDO010000024.1, from coordinate 192,045,469 downwards.
GCACCAGCGCCAAACGCCTCAACGCTTCAACTATAGCGCATCAGCGCTCTGCATCTAGCTCAAAGCGCATCAGCGCTCTTCATCAGCGCTTTAACCATAGCGCACTGCGCTCATCGAATGGCGCTATTGCCAAGTGTGCCACATGCTTTTATGTGCGCTTGAACAGAACATAAACTGTTCTTTGAATAAGCCTGGAGCTATGATAAATGCACAACATTCAACTAAAGACAAAACATTGTCAGAGATCAAACCAATGCTTAGCATTTTTAAAAGGATTGGGCTTAAATAAACATCTAACAACTCAAAAACAACAAATGTTGAACATTGTAATTAAATGGACTTAGCCCAAATTGGCCATAAGTCCTCAATTCAGATTAGTTGGGTTCATATGCTCATAAATCACAGATCTTAATCCTAATTGGACTACAGGTCTCTCAACCCACATCGGTTTAAGGGTACATCTCTGAACTCCTCTGATATTTGTCGTTGTAATCCTTCAACGTCTTCAGAGAGGTGACGGGTCCCGACAACCATACATTTCATGGACTGTGAGGTCCTTAAACTCATGGACTAGATGTCCTTAATCTTGACTGTGAGGATCTTTAAACTCACGGACTATGATGTCCTTAACCTTGACTGTGAGGTCTTTAAACTCACGGACTATGATGTCCTTAACGTTGGACCAAGATGTCCTTAAACTAACATTGAACCACTATGTCCTTATACTGGTAATCGACCGCATTGTCCCTAAACTAAACAATAGAGCCCAAATGCTCTCTTGTTGGATCTAAACAATCCCGTTAAGTTGATCTTAGTCTAAAATTAGACTAATGTATCCTTAATTAACGTTTAAGTTGATCTTAGTCTCAAATGAGATTAACGTATCCTTAAACCCAACCCCAAACCCAAATCTAATTGGACTAATCCACGCCCTATGGGCGACAACATAAATTAGTCTCCGTATACAATCCATGGGCAACCAAAAACAAAACAAACACCCACGATATGAAGTGACCATCTGGAGAATGAAAAAGTGGTTACCGCGATGCGGTAGCGTAATTAACTGCAGGGGCTTGCGTGTGCAGGGAAGAGCATTCGCACAATCAAAAACCCCTCAAACGAGGGGGAATCTGACGAAGTCTGCTACATCGGCCGCATCCGTTTAAACCTTCGATACATGGTGTCATAAATCAACTTGGTATCTTCGGAGAGATGGACGGATAGCACCAATTAGCATCTGCCCCGAATTCAGGCAAGACGGACTTGCGCGGTCGCGTCTCCGTGTTTCGGCGGGGAACAACCCTAGTAAGCGGGCCCAAGCCCAAGCAAGTGAGCTCATGCCCAGGTCGAGCCCCGCTGCCGGCCTCTCCATGCCAAAATAAAAATCATGTAACAAATAATTTTGCAGTAATTTTTTTTTTGCATGAATATAAGCAAAATGGGCATAAAACCAAATTTTTGTAAAGCTCATGGCTTATGTGCAAAAAGAAATAGCACGTGAGACATGGGATCGGCAAAACGCCATTTTGTAAAGCCCAATGGGCTATATGTAAATGTGTAAGCCTATATAAGAAAACATGATGATGAATAAAGGATACACTTTTCATTCCCTAAAAACTCTTGGGTTTTTGTGCCTCCTTCTCCTTCCTGAAGGTTCTAAACCTTCTCCTTTCTTTTGAATTAAATCAAAAGTTTTACTCTTCCTTTTCCAAAACTAAATAGTTTTTCACCACAAAACCCACAAAGGGGAGTTCAGATCTTCCATTAGATCTCAAAAGGGGAGATTTTTGAATCTCACCCCACCTTTCTCCAAGATCCGACCAACCGACAGGAAGAAGGAGACACATCTCCAGAAATCCCATCTTGGGAAGTTCCAGTGCCAAACGGAGAAACAAAGCCGCCCCCTTTGATCATTTCTAATATTTTTAGGAGTCTAACTCCATTCAAGATCCATTAGAGTTTAACTCCCTAAATTAATCTCTGTCAGGAGTTTAACTCTGTAATACCCGGTTCTTTTGTATACACCTATATCCGTATATCTCTTTAACATATAAAATTTACTTATAATTATTTATTTGTTTTCAAAATCTCATTAAACCCAGACCTTACCTTTCATTCCCTCCGGCCTAAGCCGTTTTCCTTTTTGAAATTAAACCCAAAACAAACCTTGTGTATATTTTTCGTCTAAAGTCAGCCCCTGAACCCAAGCCCTAGTTCCAAATATTTGTCCTAAACCAAAATCCCAAGCCCATTCCTTTTAATAACTTAATTTCTTTTATTAACACCAAACCAAAATCCCTCCTTTTTATCCTTTCCATTATTTCCTCAGCCCACGAAAACTTTTAAAGGAATTTAAATTGAAAATCCCGGGCCTTTATTTTTCCCTCATTTCTAATAAAATCCCTCTGGCCCAAATCCCCGGCCCCATTCTTTTCCCTCATTTATTATTTGATTTTCCTCTAAAAATCCCCCGGCCCGGCCCTCTCTTCCTCCTCCTCACAATTCTCTTTATTTTAATTTATTCTGGCCCACTCATTCCGGCCCGCTTCCTCCGCACCCGCTCTCCAAACCGACCCGGCCCACACCCTATCATCTCCCCAACGGCTACTTTCTTTTTCCCTCCGCTCACGCCGCCTCCTCCGCCGTAACCCACGCCGCCTCCTCCGCCCATGCCCGCGCTCTTGTCGGCCACGCTCGAGCGCCGTTACATCCATGACGCGCAACCCTCGTCGTCCCTATCTCTCTCCCCTCTCGCTCTCTCTCCCTCCATTTTCTCTTCCCGCGCAAGCTCAGACCCACGCCTCACCGGCGGCCTCGCCTGCATCCCCGACTCCTCCGATGACCACCAACCTCTTCGCCTCCTTTCACGAGCACCCTCACCGCCTTCACCCTCGTCCTCAGCCCTCGTCGCACCCACCAACTCACCTACACCTAAGCCGACTCCCGCCTCACCGCCGTTCTACCACCGCCGTCACCCCATCATCATCATCATCATCATCATCATCATCACCGTCGCCATCATCACCCTATCTCTCTCTGTCCTCTACTCTCTACCTCTCTCTCTACACTTCTCTCTCTCTCTCTCTCTTTCCCCCTCTCTCTGTGATCTCTCCCCATCTCTCTTCCTCTGTTCTCTCTTCCTCACCCTCTCTCTGTTCTCCCTCCCTCTCTCTATACCCCAACTCTCTCTCTCTCTAATTCTCTCTCCCTCTCCCTCTGTTCTCAGTCCTCTCTCTCTCGATCTCTCTTTCTCTCTCTGCATATCTCCCTCTCTCCTTCTCTCCTTTCACGCTCAACACACCATTAAGCCGTCGCCGCCATTCGTCGCCGCCTTTCATCACCGCATCGTCGACCACCACCTCCAATGACACCCTACCAGCTCCTCACAACCCCGCAGCAACCACATGCTTCACCTCCAGCCAACCTTCGCTGCCCATACTCGAGCTCCTAGCCTAGTCCAAGCCCCGAGGCCGCGCCAAGATCAAGCCGAGGCCAAACCTTGCTGTGTTTCCATGCCACTGCCGTGCGTCTCCAGGCAAGTATTTTACTTGCTTACATTCTAATCTATTCGTGTTACAAATTCAAAAGTATAAGTTATGAGTTTGCAATTCCCGATAAAATTTAACGACATATCCGTTCGATGCATGATCCCAACGAAAATACTCACCTAACTTGACGGAACTAGATTGTTTATATTGTCCCGTGTAGTTATGAATATATTGTACAAATTTCGCTGGAAAATACGACTATTAACGACTAAAACGACCACCCCCAAGTTTACCTGTAAAACTGGAAATTTCCTGTACCTGAAAACCGTTAAAATCACCATAAATTATATATATACTAGAATGATGCGTTAGAGGGCTTAAATCGAAGAGGACTCGACGAGCTATAACCCTATACAAGTTTCTATTAGTTTCTGTACTTAAACTGTGACAATATTTGGATTGGAGTGCGACTCTGGACTGCAGTCCAGAGCGACTCTGTTTACTGTGTGCTGTCCCGTAATGGGTACCACACTGTTTCCTTAACTCGTAGGTTGCGGAACTCTACTGTTTATTAATGGTGAATCTGTTAGCTAGACAACACAAGTGGTTTCACCCTGTTTCGTCAACATTTGTTATTTAATCTGTAATTTAAAAGATGGGGACGTATAACAGTCCCAACAGAATCAGAATTTACATATTAGTATTGAACAGTGTATATCTCCTGACGTACAGATGCGATTGAGAATCCGTCTATTGAGTTGAAAACCTTACTGAAGACCCTAGATTTCATTCAACTGCAGCATTGCTAAATTCTGATCCCAACTGGGATTAAAATGCGTTTCGAAACGGACTTCCGATTCTGAAACCGGATTTCCAGCCGTGAAAGCTTAAAATGAAATGGCCATAACTGGTGATCCTGAAACCCGATTAGCGTGAAACTAAATTCGCTGGATAGATAATTGAACATACTATTTATTCCCTGTTTATCGTTTCGCTAAACTATACACGGTTGATTTATGATAAATATTGCAAGTGGTAGATTACTGATTCTTGACATCCTAATCATGTTTTACATACTGTTTACGCATCATATCATACATATGTTACTGCATTGATAAGCTAGTGATCATGTGCCTTACCCAGTGTTAGGTATTAGTGATGATTGTGGCAAGTACGTTAGTGTTCATGAATAAGTGAATAAGTGAAAGTGATACGTACTTGTACACAATCAGTAAACCTTATTATTCTATTGCATTGTCGATGTCTGTGGAACGTGTGTACGTGTGACTATAAGTGGTATGAGACACTTATGGAAGCTCTTGCATGGGTGTCAAGAATAAGGCACCAGACACTGTCATTTATCTTAGGTATTAATCGGGACGTGCTTGATGGAGGTCCTGCCTCCAGTTCTCGTGCAGACTTGTCACAGACCGATTGGTATTTGAGCTTATGGTTAGCGTTTGATGTAGACCACGGGTGTGGGGTAGTTCGAGTGTGAGTTCAACAGAATCTCGGGAGTCCTTTGCCGGCTTATATATTTAGGGAGATATATGGAGATTGACAGGGTACATGATTATTACCGTGAGTTATATGTTAGGCCCGTGGTCCCTTGCCCTTGGGTCCTACCCTTGGGTGGAGGACACTCGCGAGTGGTTGACTCTCACACTTTGACTGATGATAGGCTTAGTGACCTGTACAGTGAGACTTAGAGACTGATAGGGGTGATAGCATCGACATACTTACTCACTGTGTTGACATACTTGGCATATTATTTCACTGCTTTTACTGTTCCACTGCATTGATTACTGCGTGTTCATACCTATACCGTCATTGATATACTGTCATATATATATCTATTATCACTGTTTGAGTTGTCACTTGAATCTATATATTATATTGCTATTGTGTCGCTCTGACGACCTGAGTATGCATGCTCAGTGTGAGGAGAAGATTTAGCATGTACCAGGACCAGACGCATATCACGGACACCTTGATCAGCTATCCAGAGTTATACTCTTTTGTTTCCATCAGGTCAGTTCTTTATATTGTTTCGTTTCAGTTACTGCATTTCTCATTGCCTGCGCATTATTTACTGATTACCATATAAAGCTAGAAGCCGGAGTATGACTACGGCAGGATGTATCCTTGGCCGTAGGAGCATGGCTGGCCTTGTCAACCACTCGTATTCCGTATTTTGGGAAGCGGGGCGTGACAAACTCCATAAGTCAAATCAGGAGCACAGCTCCCAGTGCAGGGACCAAATCTCTTTTGCTGCTGATGCCTAGCGCCCGCGTACCAGATACGTGGTGTGCTGGCTCTCTGGCGCACAACGCCCGCATGCCAGGCACATAGGGCGCTGGCGCCTTCTCCCACGCATCCTTTAGATGCCCTTTCCCTTATGTGTGTGTGCGCGTGTGTATACACATACTCCACACTAAATATACCTCCCCCGTTAGAAAAAATTTCTAACAGGGCACTGTCCCACACCCCGCAAGGGGGCTGCTAGCCCTCTTGACCCCCAACCCACTATCCAGGTAGCGGGACCCCCGTGAAAACTCTACGGGGCCCCCGATATATCCAAAACCCCTTCAAAACACAATACTGCACATTGAGTTCGCATGACCAGTTTAACCCGTCAATCGGAGGTTCCCACGCTCCAAATGCGAGGGGTAATTAACAGCAGCTTAGTCCGCGGCTGCCGGAGATTCGGATCCCCATAATAAATAAACCCCCGCCTACCCTAGGCAGGGGGAATCTGTAATGCGCCTAACAAGCGTGCGCATTCCCATCTCAATGGGGTGACGAAAATACCCTACACTCATGACTGACTCAATAGTCTAAGCAAGTGATATGTCAATCATGCAAATCTCTCTCCTCATCAGTCTAGAAGACATCTCTTTAAAGAGGGTGACTTCATCACCTGAGGGTACACCACCACGCCGGGAGTCGTCCATTCTAAAATACTTTTAGAATAATATCAAAGTACCCAAATTGGGACACTTCCCAAATCTAGATCTAAAACCATAGATCTAGTAACCAAAATCCCTGATATTTTATTCATATCCTATGTGGAGAAACACTTTGTGACAACCACGGTATATAACCGATCGTAGTATAGGAAGATCCCTCTCTATCAAGTGCATGTCATCCAAATACCTGGACATCACTCTCTGCTACCTTCTTACTAGATCCATCTCCTATTCTGATGAAGTCAAAACCTATGACTGTCACATAAAAAATAGATGATCTATTTCCGCTATACCTGCTTTAGTCTATAAATAGACATAAACTACTTGTCTACTATACTTCCGCTGCTCCCACTGACTACAACAATCTTCTGGCAGAGTCATATACACGTGCACTTCTAAATCTAGTTTAGAACAACGTTATACTCATCCTCCTGCCAGGTCTCATAGTATAGAACAGCAGCAATGGCAAGTCTGGGTAAACAAGAACCTTTCTATCACAGCTTTTGAGAAGACCGAAGTACCTCTCCGGTGTCTGAAGTTACCCACCAAATCTGCGAAGTGGCTAATGGAATGTCGAGTCCAATTGAATCTTTTAGATTCTATTAAATTTTCAGTAATCGTTTGTGGTTCTGGAATCACTTCCAATTCTACCATACTCCTACTAATGTTTTCTGAAAAGAATCCATTTTACTAAAACTGTGGCGAGTCAAGAACAATATCACGATTGATCTTCCTGATGGTAGAATGTTAACCCTCGTCAAAGCCCAGGATAACCCACAAACTGCCATTACTGAAACGTGCCTTGAGTTTGTCCAGATTCTGGTTTTAAGCATCAGCTGGACTACTCCTTATACCTTAACATCGTTAAGATACGAAACCATTCTATATACCATATAGAAATAAAGACACTAATTTAAATGGAACTAAATTCAAAAATCATGCAGCTGTTTCCAGTGCATATCAACCGAATGGAAGAAAGCCAAACAACATTACTCATCAAGGAATGCATCCACATATGAGTAACCCGAAAGAGAATCAAGTTCTCAAAACCATTACTTACAACGGAATACCTAGCACAAGTATCTACATCTTCGACTATCTCGAAGAATCCTGATACTTCCAACAAATGGTTCTCTACTTTATTCTTATACCTATAACTTCTCAAAATTTGGATCCTGTATTTCAACGAAATATTTGTCTAAAACTAGAGAAGTCAAAAGTAAAGAGAATATAGTACAAGTACTAACCCTTTGTCTTGCAATATATGGTTCTCTACTTCATTCTTATATCTATAACTTTTCAAAATTTAGACCTTATATTTCAACGAAATACTTGTCTAGAACTGGAGAAGTCATGAATAAACAGAATATAGTACGAGTACCAATCCTTTGTCCTAACGGACATCGGACAATATACAATACTTTGTATAAGTCTCTTGAGTTCAATAACTCAACCATGTGCATTGTAGGTTGAAAACTGTACTATGCTTAAGAAGAATTACACCGTTGTTGAATGCACCTTACCTAATCACCAACTGATATAGGTAAATGTCATAAACATAATTTCAAAAAGTTATATCTCACTTTATAAAATAAACGTACAGATATATCAGTTTAAAATTGGTGTATAACAACGGATATTCAAAACCAAATATTTGCCGTCAGGCAAAACCCAGGTGATTTCCTTAAATATCACCAATTACAAAGAATTCCGATATATAGAGGATCTAATCACCCAATTCCCAATATCTTACTCCCACTCACCATCTGTAATGCCATACAGATGTGAGAAACAAATATGGTAAATACATACCCTGGAGTTAGAATCTAATTGGGAGAACCGTTTTCACTTAACATCACACAGTAAATCTGAAACATGAAAATGTTTCGAAGGGGTAACCGGGTATTCCTAGTAATGACTCTTCCATTATCCTTATTCATGATAGTAACCGTATACTTCCTTGCCATCACTCCAATCCCTTTATATGTCTTTACTTATTACCTTCGGTACACCACAATTAGGCTAATTGATTTTCTTCCTTCCTACCTTTCGGCACCAGCCTAAGCTTTGAAAGAATACTGTCCATTAAGCCCAATAGGTGTACTCTCCTAATACCAGGAGCTCTCGCAACCTAAGAGAAGGTGAAGAGAAAAGACAACTGAATAATCCTATTCTATTTCTCCTGAACCAGAATCCATCCTCGAACTGGAACAAGTTCCTTCGAATTCGTATGTAACTATACGATGGCATATTCAAGCAATATGGATGTTCGTAGTGATACGAAGTGTTCTGGAGAAATTCAAAGTGGATGTTGGAGTGGCAGGGGTATACACGGTTTCGTCGTGAATGATAGAAGTCGCAATTTCCTTTGCCCTTACTCTAATCTCTTTATATGTCTTTACTTATTACCTTTTGTACACCACATATAGGCTAATTGGTTTTCTTCCTTCCCTATCTTTTGGCACCAGCCTAAGGTTTGGAAGAAGACTATCCAATAAGCGCAATAAGTGTACCCTCTCCTAATTCTAAGAGCCCTCGCAAGCTAAGAGAAAGTAAAGGGAAAAGACAACCGAATAATCCTATTCAATTTCTTCAGAACCATAATCCATCCTCAAATTGGAACAAGTTCCTTCGATTTCATATGTAACTAGACAATGGAATATCCAAGCTTTATGGATCTTCGTAGTGATACGAAGTGTTCTGGAGAAATGCAAAGGTGATGTAAAAGTGGCATTAATATATGCGACTCCGTGACAATCAAAAAGCCAAAGTGTTTTTAAGAAGGTTCGGTTAACTTGGTTCATGAGTTTTAGTTTAGGATCGGGCCATGGTCGCTGCCAAAAAGAGAGAAAAGAAACACTCAGCATGCACTCTAATCTAGATCAGAATGGTTAATCACTTTATCTGATCAGGATGGCTCCAACTGTTTCCTCTATTTCTCCTTCAAATCCAAAACGAGAATTAGTCGGGATCATCTAAAATCACCCAAGGAGTAAACCTACTCGTCAGTGGGAATCGGGATCCAACTATCATCGCATGATAACTTGATGGAAGCCACTCAAGTCACCACACTGCAGAAGGTGTGTTCATGCCTGGCAAGTTTCCTGTATGTTTGAAACTCCCGATGTGATTTTTACCCCAAGCGGCTTATGACCTTGACAGAGGTCAACATATCATAAGTCGCAAGTCAAGTTCAACCCGTCATTGTCCTGGATTAATTTAGACCCACCCGCACGAGCCCTTGACAGAGGTCAACATGACCGTGCGACTGTCCTAAATAATCGCATATCTATGCAACAAACAAGTATTACCCAGCTACCAAGCACCGTACCTTAATAGAAGTCAACATACACAGCATGAATACTAAGTAATACCTGTAAGAAATGACGAAGGGCTACGACTGGTTTTTGGTGAAAAACCTTTAACGTAATGAACATGATATCGTTTAAGAAATCCAAGTGGTTTTTCAAATATATAGTGGCGCAAACTTTTGCTAAAGAGGTCACTCCCTGTGAAGGGATCTCAGCTGTTTTCTCGTCGAATGAGGTGCAGGATATTCCAAACTGAATATCACGATGCAAAGCAAAAGAATCGACTATAGTGAAGTTATTACCCTGACGCAAACTTTTGCCCAAGAGGTCACTCCCGATAAAGGGATCTCGGCTCTTGCCTCGTCAAATGAGGTGCTGGATATTCATAACCGAATACTACCGTGCAAAGCAAAAGATAACGTCTGTAATGCCAATTTTTTAAAAAATACTTGGTTCCAACAATATCATATATATGTTTGTTTTCCTTGCATTGATCAGAATCAACACGGCTCCATCAATTAAAACATATCACACAAGAAAAGAACGAAAATACAATGTACGTATATACCATCCGCATTCGCCACTGGGCCCCGTCATCACCCGTTAGGTTACTTAACTAACGGTAGAGCGGGGGCTGGACTAGCGTAGGTGCAAAACATATACAACATCTACTAGTATATATAAATATACATAACATTCGTCTCGGGCATGATATAAAGTAACATCACAGAATCTCAGCCAACAACACAGAGTGGTGTATAAGCATGGAGCCTCGGGTTTCACTTGAGCCGCAAATGAGACCCGACGTTCCCTGTCGTGTGGATAGCCTGTGTAATGAAAACCTAGACCTCTACGAGCACGGCAAGTTACTCGCCAATCCCAGAAACGAAACAACCCCAATCAACAACGTGAATGGGCCACCCAGCACTCCATGGAATCCGGTAACTTGGGCACCCCTCCGTAGGTCAACCTGTACCCTCTACGAGTGCGATGAATAGCCCGTCAATTCTAGAGTAAGGCCCCCTCCGTCTCAACGCCATGAGATGCGGGCCCGTTGCCCTCTAGAACCCGGCTATTCGTGCACTCCGCCTGGGGGTAATCCTAGTACAAAAAGGAAAAAAAAATATGTACAAGGGTGACATCGACCTCAACCCGATCGTGCCCCAAACAAATAATATACAAACTGGTAGAGACGGCAGTCCACATGTCGGACTCTCGCCCCGCAATATCAAATGTACAAATGAATCTAAACTGTACCACTATCATTGCACCACTGGCTATCCACCATGACGATCCAACCACAACCACAGCACAACACAGAACATCAACGTGAATGTCATGTTCGCAAACCCGTCTAAAAGACATATAGAAATTATATGAGTTGTACCTCTCTAATGACATTCACGGTCGCAGATAGTAATATATGTACTGGAAACTTGCGCATTTAAAATTTCGATCGACAAAAACTTTCCGTATTGGCCCCAAGTGCAATCCAGTACTCAAACAAATCTGGGCCAAAAACAAAATATACCAAAAATCACAATTCCATGTAATAGAATGCCAAAAAAACTTTTGTGCGCACTTTCCACTAAACGACCGCGGAACCGCCGCAAATAGGCACCAAATACGGCGGTTCCCCGGCGGACTAAAAAGATCATGTGCCCAATTTTTTTCTGTGCTTCTAAAAAAGCCTGCACGGATTTTTAAGGCTCTGGAAATAATTTTTGAACAGTTTGAAAAATCGGCAGAAACTTGAAATATTGGAATCGTGATTTCGGGAATTTTTCTCGATCGATCTTTTAAGCACGTAAGAACAAGCTAGTTTAGGGTTTAAGGGTTGGCTCTGATACCATATTGGGTTATGCAAGCGTACTGGCCATCAAACCGTGGTCGATTGCGGAACAAATTTTTTTCAAAACTGGCGCTAACACAACCCGCTACCCGGATCTACCATGAACTCTAAACTAGCAAACTGAAAATATAGAAGTTAAGAATGGTTATACCGAATTGATCCGTGTCCTTCGGTCTTCAACCACCTTCCCAAGTTCCTAGAGGCCACCATGATCTAGCTTGATCTCTGGTCTCCTTCTATCGAAAATGATCCACCTGAGGATTTGTATTCCGAGCTCCTACCTCACTAGCCGAGGTAACTAGGGTACCTATTTCACTAAACTAGATAGCTTAGAGGATGTAGAGTGTAGTGATGGATTAATTTGTCTCCAAACACCCTAGGTTTCTCAACACATGAGACTTGAAGGGTGGAGATAGAAGAAGAAGCTTGAGGATGAGAGTGAGAGGCAACTCAAGAAAAAATGGCTAAGTCTTTTGTTGTTGTGTTGTGAGCAATAATTGAAACCATCCAATAAATATCTCAAGTCTCCAAAATATCTTAAGTCAACCCAAAATATCTCAAGTCAACAAAATAAATCTCAATACTTCAAAATATCTCACAACAAACAAATAACCAAGCATGCTTGAATAGCAACCATGGGTCACTACAAAGCCATGCCATAATAAATGCAATAAACAACTCATCATCTCCACCTCATTAACCATTAAATCCTAAATGGTTAAAACTAAATGAGGTGGCATCTTCTTGAAACACCTTGTAATAAATTACAAGAATACCCCACATCCGTATAATCCGTATTCCGAAAAATACTAATACAATGAGACGAAAATAATCCAACAATATAATACTAGAATCCGGCTTAAACCAAAGCCATTAGTATTATCCGTACGAATCCTGACACGTGCACAAGTGCACGTATATGATCGAACCCTGCCGTAAAACCATACGGGCTCTACATCGTTTCGCCCGAAGCAGGGAAACCCTCTGTGTGGGACTCTAAAGATTCGTCAATACGCTGACAGTGGGTTTAACCACAAGCACGTCAGCGGCACTAGCTATACCTAACGACTACCCAGGTATTGAGCGAAAGGGAGACCGACGAGCAAACTCATCTGACCCCTACTGAGCCTGTCCGTGACAATATCTGTACAGTCCGGTCTACTCGTTTAAGAGTATCGCATATCGAGCCTAGGAGGTGGATAAAGTCAGACCCCTAATAATGCGATATTTCGTGTCGATATGAAGCCCATCACCAACTGAGAAACTACTGATCTAAATCAGTAATTCTCGACTATCTTGGCCAAGGATTTCTGGTGATGGCCACCCGTGCACTGCGCGACATCAACCCCCAATATCGGGAGAGACAAATCCCCGACAATTCGCTCACTGCCTCCATATGGCTCGGGACTGTACCCAACTAAAACCTGTTTGCACGACTCTTTTGAACCGTGGTAGGGTAGTAATCAAAGCACGGTGGGAACTCACACATGACAAATGACGATCTCAGGTCGACAGACTAATCTTCATACATGTCATCCGGGAACTGCTATCTGACAATGGGTATACTACCAACTAGCATGTTCCCGGCGAGTCCATCCACTGTACTCATAAGCCAATGAGCGCATGTGTACTATCTTAGGTGAACAAATTAACACCAATGGCTTGTGAGACCTGGCCGCCACCCTTCATCAGAGTCTCGATCAGTATACACTAGTCTACTTTGGAGTATCGATGTCCAGTCTCAAAACTCCCACGACTAGGGACATTTAAGGATGTGCTTATAGACCACCCAGCTCCCACGTATATGATCTCCATCATAATGCTGGTAGTCAAGAAAGAATCCTATGGGCTCTATCAACATGTAATAGTGATCTGTAATACCACATAAAGTATGTATATGATGATAAAGACAAATCAGATAGTATACTATCATCTTGAGTAAGAATGTTCTATCCGTATAGGTCCTCCTCAATCATCGCAATCGCGTGCATGCGATTCAATAATTGACTTGCGGGTACTATAGCCAACATATACCGCCTCCCTCTTGGCAAATTTATAGCGGCGATTCAATTCCAAGATACAACTCTCCCAGCCCTTCTGCTACTTTAGCTTGCACAAGTCGCCGAAATAGTGTTAGTATCATTTTTTGTTTCGAAGTTAGATACCCGGATGCTATGAATACGGTGAAGATGGAGAAGAAATTTGAGTGTGTGTTTTTGTTTTGGATTGTACTGTTTTCTGCCTTCAGGGAAGGGCTTTAAATAGCCTCCTAAACGGTTAGAACTTTTCCAACCGTTACAAGCACTCGAACAATCGTAGCCGTTCGTGGCCAATTGCCATAATCACAACCGTTGGCAACAGCAATAGTCATAACTGTCCATAAACGGGCAACTACCAACGGTCGCACCTGTTCGCATAAAACCATTCATGAAAATAAAAATCTTTTTAAAATATAGTTTAAATATATATTAATATAATTTTCTATAAAAGGTATACCTATGCACTTTATGACCAAGAATTGAAGCGACATTCATGTACACGTGGGTGCAAGCGCTCCGGCCATCAGCACGGGAGCAGCGGCACACGCCAGTGATTCTACCATATCTCTTTCATTGAACTTAACGCCAGAAAAAATAGAGATGTTATATAAACACTTTCTCATTCTTAGGTGTGGGCAACATGGGACTAAAACCCATCCTGAGAAGTATGGACTTTTCCTTTATTTTGTGCATTTGCTCCAACAAAGAGTCGATGGACTTCTATAAAATGCGTCCTTATCTTTATGGAGCTATATGCAAACTTTAATACTATATATTTTAACCGCTTGTCTGGCTATTTGCCTTGAACCAGTAGCTTAAAGAAATGATTTGGTTGAGGCAAGTTTATTGGTTGTAATCATTGAAGGTTGACCCAGTTCAGGCCCAAAAAATTAACCAATCAAATACTGAAAGCTTGTAGGTTGTGTATTTTAGGCATCATATATATAGGTTAAGATGAAGCCTAGCCATGAAGTATCCAGCTTCTAAAAATGTGAGAAAACTGGGTCGAAATTATGGCGGAAATGAGGTTTTTTTAGTCTAATTCTGTGGTATTTATATGATTTATATTAAATAAGTTTTTATCTCAGGTGATGCTTTCCTAATTTCTTTCTGGATCTTATTGTTGCCCGAAATCTCGGTATTTAAACTCGCCTAAATCTAAAGAGAATTTCTTTTTAAAATTTAAACCCATGCTAAAATTGCTTTTGAGAACGAACATCTATAACTGGCTTGCATATCTTATGCAGTGGAGAGTAAACAAAAAATTAAATAGGTCAAAAAAATTCAGTTGGTATTCATAAAAAATTAAGTTTATATATAAGGCTCCTCAAAACAAATTGATGGACCTATTTTTTTCTGTGTCTCTATTTGTAAAATCATGTTCATGCACTAATCCTGTACAGGTTTTCTAATTTAGTTAAGATCAGTAGCCCTAATAAAAGCATGTTTCCTACAAATTATATATATTTCATCTCTACTATACAATGCCAAAGTAGGGCTACAGTGGAAATTAGATGGAAAAACCCCTCTAATTTGTTGCCAAATAAGCTTATCAACGGGTCGGGTCCAGACTTGAACCCGATCCGAACCAGTTAATAAAATCTGGGCTAGGTATAAGTGCATTTTGATCCAAACCTGTCTAGGTATAGATCCGTTTAATGACTTAATAAATGAGCCATGTCTAGATCACTAGATTCAGTTCAAAACTGTCCCATTTATTTTTAATTTATACTAGTTATCGAAGTAATTTTAGATGTTATGGACCTTATATATTTTAGTATCTAACTTATAGTAGAAGCATATTAAAGAAATAAGATTATCAATTGTATTATCTGTGTAAGCTTTTGAAAATTCAACTCGATTGTGGAAAGGCAATCACTCCAAGCTTAGCTTTAGCTGCGCTAACATACAACCTAAAGTTAGATAATTTCATTACATGATGGAAACCTTCGGCCTGAGTTACTTCAATTTTTTGATCTTGAAAGAGGGCAATGAGATCTGCTCAGACAATTAAGAGACAGTATGTCCAAAAAAATGAATATGTCTCATACACGAATGTTAAAATGGATGTATTCGTAACCAGGATAAGCTAGCCCACATAGTAGATAAGTTGCGAAAGAACCGATTGCGATGGTTCGAACATGTGCTACGAAGGCCGGTTGATGCCCCAGTCAGAGAAGGTGATAAAATTGTAGCTCTTGGCACAACTAGGGATATGTATATATAGACCTAAACGAACATGTATACATGCTATTAAGAACGAGATGTTAATTGTAAATTTAACAGAGGAAATGGCCTTGACAGAGCAGAATGGGGGAAAAAATGATTCATATAACCGAATCCGAAAATTTGGGATGAAAGCATGTTGTTGTTGTTGTGGTCCTTAGATACGATTCGTTCCTCGAGATTTAGCAGAATATAAAGCCTTTGTAACAAGTAGTCTTGGGCCTTCCTATTTTACAAAGCCCACCCCAAAGATTATGAAGAAAAAGAACAAGATCAATCTCGCATGAGTTACAACTTACAAAGCTATGAAGGGCATTATAGTAATTTCGTGTGTCTACTTTTTATAAAAGAAGAATGATGGCTATTATTTTCATGCTGAAAATATATTAAGTTCATAGCATCGTTCTTAGTTCACCTCTGTTCCTGTAACTTTATCAAAGTTTTAGCTTTAATTTCTATATTTTAGTTCTTTTTATTAGTAATATGTAGTATCTAGGGAATGTTCCGAAGAAAAGAAGAGGAGACATCCTCATCTCTATTATCCAAAGATGTAATCCCTATCAATGATGCAGGATATATTATACTATGGAACTTTTTAAGAAATGTGTTAAAAAACACATTATAGCCAAACGAAAATGTGTCAGGATTATAAGTTTCATTTACTAATCTGCTATATATACTTAGATTAGCTTTATTTAAGCCCCACATTTTTTTAAAATAAAAACTAGACTATTTGTGATTCATGTCGGTAACAATAACGATTTTAGGAATGGTCAAGGTTTCTCCTTTATTCTCTCTATATTGAAATGAAAGCTTTGGACCTTTTAATCATTGGTCGCCATGGACCAAAAAATTTTGGAATTTTTGGTGGCACCAATCCATTGGCTACAGTTATATGTCCCTTCTGATTAGACCTTGCATATTTTTCAACGTTAATTTCCACCAATTAGGGATTCATCGTTATCCTCAAATTTTAGAAAATGCCTGTTCATATTTTTCAATTGAAGATAAGGATCAACTCTTTTTATTGAGTTTATATACATTATTGATTTTTACACCGCACTAAGACATCTTAAAATACAAAACGTATGAATTTTGTTTAAAATAATGATGGATTTGATGTCCTGTTGAAGGGAGCAAAATATTAACGGTTTGTATTTTAGGGTATATAAGTACGGCGAAAAAATAAATAAGATATGTAAATGTAAAATAGGTGAAACATTAGAGTATTATTTAGCAATTAACCCATTTAGATTTTCCATTGTAAAACACTGACTTTTGAACACAAGGGCTTGTATATTTCGAATATTATTAACAGAGCCAGTCAAATATAAACTAGGATTTTTAGGTACACTTGCTCCTAGCTCCCAAGTTTAATTTTTTTTTTTCTGGCATTCGCTCGTAAGTCTTGACCCATGCATACAACACACACAACGTACCGGCGAACACATCACACACAAGCACTAAACACATATCTACGGTCCCACGAATTTACGCCAAAAGTGTTAATTTGTGGTCGCTTCCCTTCCTTGGGTTCCGGTTCGATCCCCGTAATCCCCAAGAGGGAAAGTGCCCATACCAACCGAGCTATAATGCATTGGTCCTAAGCTTGTACTTATCCAAGATGATCTTTATTATTTTATTCTGCTTCACTTCATTGATGTGATGAGATGCCTACTTAATGCTAGATGTTTACACGTGCTCTGCATGTATGTGTGTAAACGCAGAATACCAAGAAAAGATGGAGAGCCGGCGGAGCGAGAAAATATAGCTTGAGGGATCCAAGAACATTAGTAAAAATAATATTTAACACTATAAAAAATTCATACAGTGAAAAGTATAATAGATATTTATGTTAAACTCAATAAATGCATTGCTATATTCATCTTTTCCATATTCATAATGATTCGATTTTAACTGAACTGGACCGCCGGTTAATTTGACATATTATAATAATTTATTATTAGCTTAAAGGGCTAAGACTATGATTTGCTTGATTTGGTAAAATAAGTAAGTTTATATTATCAAAATCTTAATGCATTATCATGATCAAAAGATTTATAATGTTCATATGAGCACAAAATCTTAGTAAGATGCATAAATCTTGAAGGAGCCAAAATAGGCAAGTGATATAGGGCAAATATTTCAGCCAATCAATTATATTATTCCTTATAATTAAATTTTATCATTCATCTAATCAAGTACATTTGATAAGAGTATTTATAATTACAAGAGCAAATATAGTGCTTTGATATTTAATAAGAACAATAGTATAATTAAAAGAATAGATATAGTGATGATTTCGGAACTAATTAAGCATGCTTGAATCAGCAAATATAGTATTGGTCTAATTAATTAAGCATGCCCCCTTTGAGCTCTGCTCCTGGTGGAAAGAGATTACCGGGGTTTAGTAAAATGGAACAAAGAGTTAGAACAAAAACATGCTGGGACATTATATTTGTCAGTGTCGGACTGGAACCTAAAATTCTAAATCTAGTGATAGTCATGAATGGAACTAGAATCGAAACTAAAAGAAAAAATGTTCCAACTGGAAACTTTTTTCTATACAAAATGAGTATTTCACCCTAAAAAATTATCCCACCGATTTGGGTGGAACAAAAATAAAAAATCAGAATTATCAAATCTTAGCCTCTCCTCCCTTCTCTCCCTTCCCCTCCTTCTCCACCATTTTCTTTCTGTAAGCTTTCAAATCTTCTTGTCTCTTTTTTTTATCAACCAAATCTATCAAGCTAATAATAAATTTTTTTGATCGTTTTTATGTTGAATTATTTATGTTAGCTTAATAGATATTTATGTTAAACTCAATAATTCTTTCTGTAAATTTTTTTTGAATTATTTATACCAATAAAAACACAAATTTTTTTGATCGTTTTTAAATCCATCTAATTAAAGGAGACCAGAAATTAATCAGAAAATATAAGAACTATTTATACCAGTATGTAATCCTAATTTGAGCAAACTAAAATAAAGATGGGTTTAATTATATTTTATCAGTTTACAGAAATCTCATTTTCTTTGAAACGGTAAATTAATTTTTGATCTTACAAACCATTTAGAAACGGTTATTTAAATATGTTCTAATTGAGCTTATATAAAATTTGGACTTCATCAATAAAAATAAAATAATCTAATATAGTTTCAATTAAGCTATAGTCTAGTTCTAATAGTTCTTGAATACAATAAAAATAGTCCTACTTTTATAAAATTTCTACGAAAATGTTCTAGTTTCAAAAGTTCTATTTTTATTGAAAAGCCTCGATTGACTAACAGGCCCTAAGACATGTCAATGGGTCGAATCGGACTGATACGTTTCAGATCCAGATTCCTTTATATTTAATGGATCCAGATGCTTTCATTTAGCCAGCGAGGTTATATTGAATGTATCAATATCTGGATCCATTAATAATTGGGTCCAACCAGTTAACCATATTCTTTTGACTAATTTTCATAATTAAAAAAATTAATTTTGAACCATAAGCGAGAATCAGCGAAGGTGACTGCATAGAGGAAGGGAATGGAAATCTGGTGTTAAAATTATTTATAATCACCTAAATATTTTATTTATATGGTTTAATCAGCTAAATATATTTTTTCGATATGATTCAGTCTTCGAATAAATTTTGTTAAATACATGACATTTCGGCATTTTTGAGATAACGCTAATGAACTTTAAAAACTCCATGAAATCTCTCTGAATTACCGATGACAGTTGTTCGTAAATGTTTGGTTTGAGATTAATATAAGAGGATTTAGGGATCTATTTTTGGTGTTTTATTTTCCAAACTAATCATTCTCATATAAACTAATCATTCTCATATGTTATATCCCATGAATTGCTCTAAAAACATCTATAATTTCTTTTAAATTATACCTGAACGAAACAGTTTCAGATTACACTAGTGGTTCGGTGAGGTTTCATGGTATTTTTAAAGTTCAATGTTGTTATCTCAAAAACACTGAAAGATCGATAGTGTTTAATAAAATTTACCCTTTAGTCTATTAAATATTATAGAGATCTAGTTAATTAAAAGAATTGGGTTAAACGAGTCCAATCGGAGCTTATCCAGACCCGGCTCATTATTTAAAGTTTTTAACGGATCTGCATCGGGTCTAGCCCTGTGGGTCTGGAATCACTTCCGGACTCTATTTTTTCCAATGGGTCCGGATCGGTTCCACTCGGCCCATTGGTGGGGCTAGTCGGTGATGAGGTGGACATCCGGGACTAAAGCAACAATTGAATATATTTTTAGTATTTTTTGTATTCATTGCTGAAAAAAATGAGATAATGACACGTAAACCCCTTGGGTTAATAACTACCTCTTAAGTTCTATTATAAAAGTCTTTTCTACTTTTGCACGTCTATTAAGAATTGTAAAACTTCTCTAAAACCTAAATTATAATAAATATGTATTCTTTAATTTAAGTGTTTAATGTGCCCTGTTAATCAATTTGAAAGAGAACAAAGGTTTGTTTTCCCAATTACTTTTAATGATGCTTTCAGTACTCCATATGTAAATATATAAAGTGCATTTCTTTTATAAGCATGGAGTAAACTTAGTAGTCCATATATGGAGCATATAAAGCGCATTTATTTTATAAGCATGGAGTAAACTATTTAGCTTGAAATTATAAAAAGACAAGTAGTAATATACACAAAAAAAAGATATAAAGTGACGGATTACAACATTTGGTCCGTTTTTGATGAGGCTCGATATCATGACTCTCCAGAGGCTGACACGTCGGAGATGACGTGTCCTGAATCCTACAAGACAGGACCATGAACTTCGGTTGGGGATCACACCTCGGGCCTACGGCCCGAGGATTCTCCCGACCTTCGGTGGCCCCCCAGACCACCTAGCTCGCCTTCGAGCTATCTCGGGACTAAGATGTCTGTTCCCCTCCGAAAGACGGCGCACAGGACTGCGAGGTCCTGACGCTGGGGTTCGGGGCAAATGCTATTTAGTTTTATCCGTCCACCTCTCCGAAGATACCAAGTTGATTTATGACACCGTGTATCGGAGGCTTAGACCGATGCGGACGATATAGCAGACTTCGTCAGATTCCCCCTCGTTTGAGAGGTTTTTGATTGTGGGGACGCTCTTCCCTGCAGGCGCAAGCCCCTGCAGTTAATTACGCTACCGCATCGCGGTAACAACTTTCTCCTTTTCCAGAATTTCACTTCGTGTTGTGTGTGTTTGTTTTGTTTGTGGTTGTCCGTGGATTGTATACGGAGACTAAGTGATGCCGTCGCCCGTAGGACGTGGATTAGTCCAAATCCGTATTTACTTAGATTTGTGTTTGGTGTTTTGGTTTAAGGATACGTTAACCATATTTAGGCTAAGATCGACTTAAACGCTTGTTAAGAATACGTTAGTCTGATTTGAGACTAAGATCAACTTAACGGAATCGTTTGGATCCGGCAAAAGAGCGTTTGGGGACTCTATTGTTCCAGTTTAGGGACATAGTGGTCCATTGGTAGTTTAGGGATATTGCGGTCCATATTCCAGTTTAGGGACGTGGTGGTCCATATTTAGTTTAAGGACGCTTAAGTCCGTGAGTTTAAGGACCCTACAGTCCGTCTTTTGGTTTAAAAATGCTTAAGTCCGTGAGTTTAAGGACCCCACAGTCCGTGTTGATGTGTGGTTGTCGGGACCTGTCACCTCTCTGACGTCGTTGAAGGATTACAACGACAGATGTCAGAGGAGATCAGAGATGTATCCTTGAACCGGTCGTAAATTGATTTAAGAGAGCAGCTGTGCTCAGTCAATTTAATTTGAGGACTTACGGCCATGATTGGGCTAAGTCCAGTTGAAAAATATTCAACGCTTTTATTTATTTTTGGTGTATTAGACCTGTACTAGGGCTTTGCCCGCATTTAAATAATGCATTGCATTACTTTTTATTTTTTGTTTGGGCTCTGCCCATAAAGGATGCAGAGCATCAATTTGTTTTGGGCTCTGCCCATTTATAAATGATGCAGAGCATCAATTTTATTTGGGCTCTGCCCTTTTATTGCTTTGCAATTTATTTTGGCCTGCTTGGTCTTTTTGACTTGGGTCTGGCCATTTAGCAAAAGAAATGCATTGCATTTGCTTTGCGCCAACCAAAGAGCGCAAGCGCTTGTGGTGATGACACGTATCATGCAAGCGCAGTGCGCTGCGCTTGCGCTGCTGACACGTGGCGCGATGTGGTGAGTTGCGCCAGTTTTAGAGAGCAAGGCTCTATTTCAAAAGCGCATAGCGCAAATGGTTCAGATACTGACACGTGACGCTCTTTGGTGGCTTGCGCCAACCCAAGAGCGCAACAACGCAGTTTTGTAAGTGCAAGGAACTGTTAACTTGAGAATCTTTTAGATTCCAGAACCAATGGTTCATAAAAGAAGTGCAAAACACTGCTTGGTTTCTTGATCTAATTTAGATCAAAGAAAACAAGTGTTTATTATTTTTCTTGATCTTAGAGAACCAATGGTTCATAAGTGCAAAATACTATTTTTATTTTTTGTTTTTTTATTAAAAATCATTGATCTTGTTCTTAGATCAATGATCTATTAGAAGAAATTCTTCTATCTAAAAGGTCTTTTACCTATTTTCTTCTTGGAACTTCTTCAGTGTTATCTCTGTTTGAAATTTTTGATTTCTCACAAAATGTTCATGATTTTGAATTGAGATCTAGGGGCCTTTATATAGTGCCCATAAATTTGTTAAAGAGATCTTTCTCTGAGTGATTTGGGGAATTTTCCCCACCGTTGGATCTTTGATCCAAGGGTTTCTGTTTTACAGAAGACAATCTTCTTGTTTTAAGAAGAACAGAAAAATCTTACTCGAATTTAATTCTGTTTGGCGCAAGCGTCCCAGCGCTTGACACGTGTCAGGCAGCGCAACTACGCTGACACGTGTCGCGCAGCGCAGCGCTTGCGCAGCTGAAGCGCTGCTTCCTTCAATTTTAAATAGAGCTTTGTTCTGATTGGGCGCGCTGCCTTGGGCGCTGCGCTGATGTATCATTTTTTGACACGTGGCGCGTTGCGCGCAGCGCAAAAAATCTGGAGCGTTGCTTCGAATTTTGAAATTCAAACAGAGCTTTGCTCTGATTGGGGGAAACAAATGCCCCCCCACCGTTGCGCTCACGTGGCACGTACGTGAGTGCAGCGGTGGCAAGATCCTGACCGTTGGATCAACGGGTGAGCTGAAGGGGCACACACGCCTTATAAATAGGACCTCTGGCCCTTTAGAAAAATTTCACCATTTTCTAGATTTTGATTTCCAGAGCTTTGCTCTTGCTTAGAACTTCAGAGCTTTGACCTCATTTCCAGAACTTTAGAGGTTTGCTCTCATTTTCCAAGTTAGAAAACTTTTAGGTAAAAATTAATCTTTGATTAAATTAATTTTAATTATTCAACGGAGTTTTGCTCTCATAGATCTTCTGATCTAAAGAAATCCCCTTTGGGGTTTCACCAACAGAGCTTTGCTCTTACCAATCCATAGATCTACAGAGATCTTGTTCATGGGTTTTAACCCATGAGCAGAGCTTTGCTCATGGATAAAAAATAGATCCTTTTGATCTAAAAGTGAAGAACTTCTAAGAGTCTTCAAATTTTTTAATTTCTTTAGGAGTTTAAATAGATTTTCTCATCATCATCACAGAGCTAGGCTCTTTGAAGGAATTTTATTCTCCTGAAACCAGAGTTTGACAAGTGTCACTCTGTGACAGAGTTTTGCTCTGAAAAAGGAGATTTTCTCCTTATCTCTAGGGATTTTTATTATTATTAATGGGAATATTTTCTTAGGGACCAACTGACAATCTCATCCAATGATGGGTTTGTCTTATTAACTGACGTATTGTCATCCAGATTTTATGGGTCCCCCTTCGGTCTCCCACCCACTGCACTGCTGTGTGGTGTAATTAATTAATTTTAATTTAATTAATTTTTTAATTTAATTAATTAATTAGTGGGAAAAAAAATTTAAACGCCAAGCGTTGGAATTACAACACTAACGGCTAATTTCTGTTCACTTGCAGCGATCATGTCTCTCGACACCTCATTCTCGTTTGCTCGATCGGAAGAAGGGTTCCCTGAAGCGCCCTTGGACCATGAAGTCTTAGCCATGATTAAGGACCACGACCCGGAGTATAAGAGTCTCCACCTTTGGGGGTCGTGGTACAATCAGATCATTATGGGTGGACACAGCTTCACATGCGCAGTACCGTCAGAACCCATCACGGCGATTCATTACGCCAACCGACCCCCGGTGCAGTACGCCGTGGAGATGGTTGATTGGACGTCGAAGGGCTTTCTACATCCCGCCATAGATGCGATTCCAGTTCAGCGTCCCATGGTTTTGGATATCCTGGGACGCCGTATCTGTCAAGGCGAGGCATGACCCTGGGGGAAATCATATAACATAGGTCTGATCCCCCGCCACCCGATCGGCTACCTGCCATGGGCTCGGTATATCCTGTCGACGAAAAAGTCGCAGTTGATAAGATTAGGATTGTACACCGCAGTCTACGTCTCCCTCTTCCAGTATCCTACGCTTCCCACCTGGTGGTTCAAGGCCTTCTTGGAGCAGTGGAATATCCCCACTCACACTTTCCTTGCAATGGATCGGGAAGTGTCAATTTCTCTGGAAGAGTTCACAGAAGTCTCCGGTTTACCGGTTATAAGGGAGCACTAAGAGGAGATACTTCCAACAGACGAGTATGTCTTCGGTGCCAAGCCGGCGGTAAGGGGCCTCACGCCAGAGAATGCTGTTCAACACCAATTCCCAAGTCTGATCAAGGTGTTGAACATCTACGAGGCCCTTTTCATTGAGCGTGGGAGCCGCGGAGTTAGTTTTGAGGATTTCATTGCCCGGTTCCTTCACCCAAGCGCTCTTTCAGCAGAAGCTGCCAAGTTCGCTACCCTCGAGGACCCTTTCGGTTTAGGTTCGGATAACCTACCGGTGAAGGAAATAGACCAAAAGGGTTTTTTCCCTCCTAACTCTCCGGCTATGTCCTTTGCGGAAGTTGCGGCTCCTGGGATGGACGAGGATGCCTTCTTCTTAGGATTTCTTGGGCTATGGCTGAGTTGGTTTGCGCTCCCAATGCATTCTCGCCATATGCGGCCTTCTGTCTTTTACCCGGCTCACCGGATGACCATCGAGGTAAAGGTAGCCGTTGGGATAGCCGGCTTGGCACATTTGTACCACGGCCTCAGTCGAGCGGCGGATGCTAATGAGCCCGGGGTGCTGCATGTGATCTTCCCGATGCACTATTTCATATCGTGGCTCGAGCTACATACATCGGGTGTCTTCGGTATGCACAAAAGGCTGTCGTTTTACGACAGGTGTATCTTCCCTCGCATCATACAGTTGATTGGCGCATCAATTGTGAGTCCATCGCCATGAAATGCCAGGGGTTTACTCCTTCGCCCCCACACCGTTGGAGCCGGTGTGTCTTTCGTCAACAAGGAGTTGACTATTGGAAAGGCGTCTACCACTGCAGTGCGGCCATTGCAACACACTTTCAAGGATGGAGCTTCAGTTTTGACGGCCCGGGAGACCCTCCACTTATATTCTATCAGACCAGGCTTCTTGGTATTTAGGCAGAACGGGGCGGCGATTTTCATGAGATATAACCCGCATCGTTTCGCCCAACAGCTGAGCTACAATCAAGGGGTACCGCTGGAGGCTTTCTTATCGGAACCTGCTGCGACCGAAGAAGGGATGGAGAGCGCGCTGCATCATTTCATACGCCTAAACACGGGCTCCCACTTCTTTATCAGTGAGCCGGCTTGCGTCCCACGACTCCTCAGGGTATATACAGAATGGTACAGTCATTCAACGGGAGCCGTTATAAAGGAGGAAAGGCGATTGCTGGTTGACCGTAAGGGTGCGCCTCCAGGTAGCGACCGCAATGCTCCTTTAGTGCCAAGGACCCCAGTAGTTGCCCCTCTAAAAGATGGTAGAGCCGGGCCACCGCGTGCGCAAAGTCCTCCGCACGGATTGCCGCTCCCCGATATTGCGGATGCACCTCCAGCGCCCTGTGCTCTAGTGGAGACAGTGGTTGTAGCCTCGCCGGAGTCTGGCGTGGGTGCGGACATAGGGACCCGCCGTCCCAAGGTGGCTGCTAAGCGTAAGTCGATCCCGCGTGCACCTAGGGTTGGCGGGCAGAAGAAAAAGAAATCGCTCTTCGCTGCAGACGTCGCGTTCGGTCAGGAACCCCACGCTCCCTATGGTGAGGGCCTGAGTGAATATGGGACCAATGAGGGATTAGTCATGCCGCCAGATGACACAGACTTGGAGGCCGCCCTCGAAACATCAGCCTGGTTGGAAAGGCGTG
The DNA here is from genome assembly GCA_030015575.1 of Agapanthus africanus. Classification (NCBI taxonomy): domain Eukaryota; kingdom Viridiplantae; phylum Streptophyta; class Magnoliopsida; order Asparagales; family Amaryllidaceae; genus Agapanthus; species Agapanthus africanus. The sequence continues at coordinate 192,019,246 of JASDDO010000024.1, read as the reverse complement.
AGGCCTGGCTGGCTAAGCTTGCGGAATCAGGAAATCACTAGTCGCATTTTCTATTGCATTATATCTTTATTATTACCTTTGACTAATATTTTTTCTTTCTTTTCTTCCAACATGCATCACCACTGAAGAAGCCATTGCCGCTTCCCTCGAGACCTTCCAAGAGGAGGAACGCCTTAGAGCGTCTTTAGGCCTTAGTAAGTTTCAATTCATCAAGTTTTCATTTTCCTTGTGTTATGGTCAATCTAACCTCTCTCTTTTTATCGCAGAAACCTCAATGCCGTTCCCACCAAGCGATGCAAATGTTCTGCCAGCTGCCGATGTCCCTACTTCCTCTGGGCTACCGCAGGAGGTTCGTCTTGAAGAGCCTATGAGAGATGCCTTAAAAGCTCTGGAGGCGTCTCTGAACGAGGACGACGACGCTTTGATGAAGGAAGCGTCAAAGAGGTCCATCGCGACAGCTCGGGAGGAAAGGAAGCGGTCGCGGCACGAAGCAAAAGCACGCAGGGCTGCCTTGGCCATTGGAGCGGGCCCCAGCACCGTTCCACGTGCCGACACCCCGTCGGAAGAGCCCCCGGTCGCCCTGTCTACAGCTCATAGACAGGCGATCCGCGCCAATAGGGAGGCTAATGACAAGTCCACCTCAGGTAATACTTCTTTCAGAATTTTGTTGTAGGAATTATTAGGCCGTCGGTTCTTATATATTATATCTTGTAGGGCCGAGCCCAACCGAGGGGGAGGCGGAGACTGTTGAACCTGAGGGGCGAAGGGAAGAAGCATTGGTTGAGCCCGAGCCGGTGGTGGATGACACAGCTGGGATTGCTGGGCTCGAGATAGTGGCTGACGAACTGGTCATGTCCACTATGCATAAGCAAGCGGTTGTTGCTGAGCCCGAGGTAGCAGCGGGCGGAGTGCCTGAGGCCGATGATCTCGTGGTGACGGTGGACGAGGCAACCGTGACTGCTGAGCCCGAGGGAGTAGCGGGTGAGGTAGACATGATTCCTGAGGACGAGCCAACCGCTCTTTCTCAGGAATCTGGTAATGCTCCGGTCATAGCCCTCCCCGCCTATGGACCCCCGCCGTCTCCAGGTCTCGCGAGCACGACAACGGTTCCTATTTAGTCGGGCGGTGGCGTCATGTCGATGGAGGAGGGAGTCGCCTCCGTTTCGGCCGGCAGCTATCAGGTAAATCCCAAGTTATTGTCCTCTTTATCTTATAATCTTTTCTGACAAGTTCACATTTGTTCGTAACGGAGGTGCAGCCAGTGCCGATGCGCCATTGCTCGAGGGAGTGCCTTCAATTACTGCCTTGGCGGTGGTCACCTCTCAGCCCTCTCTCATACCATCGAAGATGTTGGAAGGTATGGGTTTGCAACTTATTAATCTCATCTTTCACACGTATAATTTGTGTACTAAAGTCATACTGTTGTGCCTTTCAGGAGTGCTTTTTGACCATCTTTATCAGGTGTTGCTCCCACACTTCTCCTTCCCATCTGAACTTGCTTCTTCCTCTGGTGGCACTGGTGAGTATGGTTTCCCATTGATATCTTTCTTTTTCGTTGATGGGATTACTTCTAACTTCTTTTTTTTCCCGACTGCAGTGCTACAAATCGAAGGAGGGGATGAAAGATCGGCTGCGCCACCGACCCTTCCGGCCTTGCCACCTGCCTTAGCTGGTACATCGATTATTACACTGATAACCCCCCTTTTTATTTCCTGAACTGTTATCTGATCACATCTTGTTTCTTTTCAGCTGTCGTTCCGGTCTCGACGCCCTTCGAGCCTCGCATCACAATGCCGGCAGGTCCTTATCTGAGACGTCCATCTTCGAAAGGCGCCGCGAATAGTCTGCGCATGTTGAGTGACTACGTCGAGGAAATCGACGTTGAAACTCGTACATCTGCCACAGACTTCGCTACGGCGGTTAACCCGATGCTGGTGATACTCGTGAACTTTCATGACGAGGGCATCATCGCATCTTGGGTTAACCATTGCAGGGAGATCGAGGCCCGCCTGCATCAGCAGGAGTCGATGCGTCCCGCTCCCGAGGCCTTAGCCGCCAGTAATCAAAGAGCAGCGTGGATTGAGCAGAGCGCTTCTTACTTCTGCCATCTCGAACAAGAAGTTATTTCAAGGCGTAAGGACCGCGGTGAGACTTCGAGCAAGTCTGCCCAACTGCATGCTCGGGTGGAGGCCAATGCTGCACGGCTGAAGGTTGTCTTTGAGGGCCTTCTGCAATGCCTCTTTGAAGGGTTATCACTGAGGCAACAACTTGGCGTTGTCGAGCGGGATGCACCTAACCAGGAAGCAGCCCAGAAGGCGGCCGAGGAGCAACTTTCATCCTTTTTGCAGCAGCGGGTCCAGGTGGAAGCGGAGGTGGCGGCGGCGGCCACTCAGGAGGAGGCGCTGAAGGAAGTGCGAGAGCAGCTTGCAGATTTGTTAAAGACACTTCCTCCTCAGTAGCTATCCCTCTTTGTATCGTTTGGACTTGTAAATAAAAAATGTATATATATATTTTTTATTCTTTAAAACAATGTACCCTGTACTCAATCAAGTTTATGAATAAAAGATACACATTTTTTTTGTAATGTCTTGTGTCATTTCTCCGCCTTTTCTTTATTTTATTATCAGCATGCCATCTTAGTAGACATGGTTGACAGATAATTAGAGCAAGCATCTTGATTTCCTCAAGAAATAGCGATGGCTTAGGCCGCAGGTTCAGATCTTCCGCCTAAGACTTTTCAACTCTATGAGCCGTGAGGGTCTCATAGAGACTTTTCTCCCTATGGATCGAGAGGATCTCGTAGGTGTGTTTTCTCCTTAGGAATCGTGAGGATTCCTAAGTGCATTTTCTCTTATAAGTCGTAAGGATCTTATAAGAGAATTTTTCTCTCTTACGAGCCGAGAGGACCCGTAAGCGGTTGTTTCCCTTCTTGTCGAAATTCGACTTTGGAGAGTGAGACCCGTGAATAGTATGCAAGAGACCGTTTTAGACCGACTTGCAGGGTCCCATTGTTCAGGAAACAAGTTTTTAATCCCTGCTTCCTGAGGCTTCATCTTGCGAGTTGAGACGAATCGGGGATTTCCCGCGGAGACACTGGTTTCTCTGCGAGCCGACGCGAATCAGGAGGCTCTCATCAAGGACGCTTGTTTCCCTGAATTGAGGTATTTGCCAAGGAGATTTATTTCCCTGGTGTTGAAACGGATCGAGAATTTCCTACGGAGACACCAGTTTCTCTGCGAGTCGACGCGAATCAGGAGGCTCTCATCAAGGATATTTGTTTCCCTGAATTGAGGTATTTGCCAAGGATATTTGTTTCCCTGGTGTTGAAACGGATCGAGAATTTCCCACGGAGACACTGGTTTCTCTGCGAGTCGACGCGAATCAGGAGGCTCTCATCAAGGATGTTTGTTTCCCTGAATTGAGGTATTTGCTAAGGATATTTGTTTCCCTGGAGTTGAAACGGATCGAGAGTTTCCCACGGAGACACTGGTTTCTCTGCGAATCGACGTGAATCAGGAGGCTCTCATCAAGGATGTTTGTTTCCCTGAATTGAGGTATTTACCAAGGATATTTGTTTCCCTGGTGTTGAAAAGGATCGAGAGTTTCCCACGGAGACACTGGTTTCTCTGCGAGTCGACGCGAATCAGGAGGCTCTCATCAAGGATGTTTGTTTCCCTGAATTGAGGTATTTGCCAAGGATATTTGTTTCCCTGGTGTTGAAACGGATCGAGAATTTCCCACGGAGACACTGGTTTCTCTGCGAGTCGACGCGAATCAGGAGGCTCTCATCAAGGATGTTTGTTTCCCTGAATTGAGGTATTTTCCAAGGATATTTGTTTTCCTGGTGTTGAAACGGATCGAGAATTTCCCACGGAGACACTGGTTTCTCTGCGAGTCGACGCGAATCAGGATTTTCTTCTTCAAGGACACTTGTTTTCTCGAGTCGAAGGATTTGCCGAAAACACTGGTTTCTTCGGGGTTGGGACGAACCGTCAAGATTTGGCTTCGTTTTCTGGCGGAGCCTGTTGGGAAAGTATGGTTCCCTCTTTGTTTGTGCCCTTGGATTGTATACATAGATCGATGTGATCTCAGCTGTAGGGCCAAAGTTTTATCATCTTTTTTTTTGTTTTATTTCCGCGATGCTCTATCATTTCAGCTTTTATATCGCGAAGGTCGCGATTGCCCAATCATTTCGGCTGTTTTTCGCGGTGCCCAATCATTTCGGCTATTTATTTTATTTTTACTCGCTGCTTTTTATTGCGAGTTGCCCAATCATTTCGGCTATTTATTTTATTCTTACTCGCTGCTTTTTATTGCGAGTTGCCCAATCATTTCGGCTATTTTGTATGCATACGTTTTTACTTGCTGCTTTTTATTGCAAGTTGCCCTATCATTTCGGCTATTTCGTATGCATGTGCGGCCTACCGGCTTCTTACCGTAAACCTGAAATTAGACACCGAGTTCGGCATCAGCACCGCTACAACTGGGATATTGCCAGGAGCGAATCATCATTTGCTTCTGTCGATGTTGAACAAAGGTGGCATAGCGAACAGGGTTAAGGTCCTGTCGACTAAGGCTTTTAACTTCATGAGCCGTAAGGATCTCACAAAGGTATTTCTCCCTACAAGTCGTGAGGATCTTGTAGGTGTATTTTCTCCTTAGGAATCGTGAGGATTCCTAAGTGTATGTTCCTCTGTAAGTCGTAAGGATCCTACAAGAGAGTTTTCTCCTTGTAAGTCGAGAGGACTTATAAGGGTTGTTTATCATGCATGTATATCCCCAGTCACGGATGAGACTTGGTTAGAGAAATGTTTATTCGCGCCCGTGGATTGTATACAAGGGTCAGTATTGAGCCACTTGTAGGGCAATATTGGAAGTTGTGGGGGTTGCTTAAGCACAGGTTTAGGTCTCTGTAACTTAAGACTTTCAACTCTTATGAGCCGTGAGGGTCCCATAAGAGAGTTCTCCTTACGAGTCGTGAGGATCTCGCAAGTGTATTTTCTCCTTAGGAATCGTGGGGATCCCTAAGTGTGCTTCTCCCTTGTGAGTCGTAAGGATCTCACGCGGGTGGTTTCTCCTTACAAGGTCAAGGGGACCCTGTAAGTGTCTTTTACGAGGTTGCGCCCTTTCGGGTTTTCACAAACACTCGCCGGTAGTCCTGCTGTTTTTACTCACGGAGCCCTTTCGGGTTTTCATCCGTGCTCATTTTGCTTATGAACATACCGTTTTTTTTTATTCTTTTTATTTTTATATATTTTTTTACGAGTCGCGCCCTTTCGGGTTTTCACGAACACTCGCCGGTAGCCCTGCTGTTTTTACTCACGGAGCCCTTTCAGGTTTTCATCCGTGCCCTTTTTTGCTTCTGGACATACCGTTTTTATATATTTTTTTATTTTATATATTTTTTATTCTTCTTGTCAGCCTAAAGATGCTGCGGTAGTAGTATAAGGAAGTTTCGGTCCTTCATTAGTTTAAGGACGTTTCGGTCCGGCATTAGTTTAGGGACGTTTCGATCCGTCATTGAGAAGGCTGGCTACCGCTTATAAAGTTTGAGCTTAGGAAGATAGCGAGCGGACATAGTCGTCGTCATCTATCATTGACCTAGGCGGTAACCTTCTAAGCATAGTATTTCTTTAGGAAGCGACCATTTATTGGCCTGAAAGGCCTTTCACCGTGTATATCCATAAGTAGATAGGCTCCACCTTGGTAGACCTTGTCTATGATGTACGGGCCTTCATAGTTTGGCTCAAATTTTCCCCGATTGGCGCGATTGGGGATCATAGGCCTTTTGACCACTAGCACGAGTTCGCCTTGGCGGAATGTCCTTGACCGGGTCAATCTTTCATATGAGGGCGTCATCTTTGCTTTATAGGCCTCCAGATTTTGTTGCGCTATGAGCCGGGTCTCATCGAGGGCATCGAGCTCCTCAAGCCGAAGGTGAGCATTTTCTTCATCTGCTAGCTCGTAGTGGACTGCCACTCGTAGAGAGGGTAACTCTATCTCGAGGGGGGGTACTGCTTCTGTACCGAATACCAGCGCATATGGCGTTGTGTTTGTGGCTGTCTTGAACGTAGTTCGATACGCCCAAAGAGCTTCTTGCAGTCTTTCATGCCAGTCCTTCTTATTTCGGGACACTGTCTTCTTCATAATCTTTGTTAAGGTCTTATTGAAGGCCTCAGCTAGACCGTTAGCTCGCGGATTATAAACCGAGGAATATCTCCAGTCTATATTGTGCTGTTGCACGAAGCGACTGATCTTGTGGCTTCTGTAAGCTGGCCCGTTATCGGAGATGATCCGTCGTGGAGTTCCAAACCGATATAGGACATGCGTCTTGAAGAAATGGAGGATATTCTCCGTCTTAACCTCCCTCAGCGGTACTGCCTCTGCCCATTTGGAGAAGTAGTCAGTCGTCGCCAGGATGAAACGATGTCCCCTGGACGATGCTGGTTCGATAGGGCCGACTATATCAGTTCCCCACATTTCGAATGGCCAGCTAGCCACTGTCGGGTGTAGCGGATTTGGATGCTGATGGATGAAGTCCCCATGAATTTGGCATGAGTGGCATTGCTTCGCATATTCGAGGCAGTCCTGAATCATCGTGGGCCAGTAGTAGCCCATCCGTTTGATCTTCAACTTCATCTTTGGGCCCGCTTGGTGAGAACCGCAGAGTCCGTCATGAACTTCCTGGACGACTCTTTTCGCTTTGTCAGGTCCCAGGCATCTCAACGACAAAGAATCGAACGACCTCTTGTACAGAGTATCATTGACGAAGGCGAAAGACAGAGCTCGTTTCATAAGCTGATGTCTTGAGGACGCAACTTCGGGCATTTGGCGGTATTTGAAGTAGTCTATAAAGACTTCTCTCCAATCCTCGGTATTTTCCCGATCTTTTATTTGCAGGGTCGTCTGCTCAGTTGCTCCCTTCTCTTCGGGTGATTCCGGAGATATTTCGGCTGGGGCGAGCACCCGACGGCTTTGTACCACAATTCTGACGTCATCGAGGTTCTCGTCAGCCAATTCTTTAGCGAGCTTGGCTAACGCGTCCGCTTTGCTGTTTTCCACGCGCGGTATGTTCTCTAAAGTGTAGGAAGGAATTTGGGTCAACAATTGTTGCACTTTTTCGCCGTACTTCACCAATTCTGGTTTGCATGTTTGGTAGTCGCCGTTTACTTGACTAACGACCAGTTGGGAATCTCCATATATGAGGAGGTTTTCAATTCCAATGTCGATGGCGATCTCGAGGCCTGCTATCAGAACTTCATATTCGGATTCATTGTTTGTCCTCGGCTCCGTCAGGGAGAAAGCAAAGCGCATTATCCCTCCTTATGGAGTTACAAAGATGAGTCATACCCCCGATTGATTATAGGGGTACTTTGTTTGCGCTTCTTCACGGAAGATGCTCCATCGAAATAAAGATCCCATCGGGTATCATTACCGTCGATCGCATCAAACGCATGTTCGTCTGGAAGATCGCAATTCAGAGGAGAATCGGCGGGTATCGGATGCTTAGCAAGGAAGTCGGCGATGGCCTGGCCTTTCACCGCCTTGAGAGGCTGATGGGTTATCGAGAACTCCATCAAGAGCAGGGCCCATAGCGAGTCGCCCCGTCAATATGGCCTTCGACATCAAATATTTAAGAGGGTCCACCTTTTAAATGAGACGGACTTCATGTGCCAACGCATAGTGCCTGAGCTTTGTTATCGCAAAGATCAACGCCAGGCAGTGTTTTTCAATGGGGGGTAGTTGCTTTCTGCCCCCAATAGAACTCGACTTAAGTAGTAGAGTGCTCTTTCTTTCCCTTGGTCGTTCTCTTGTGTCCATAACGCGCCTAAAGAACCTTCGAGGGCGGTTGTGTAAAGAATGAGGGTCTTTCCCTTGACCGGAGCAGCCAACACTGGCGGGTTCTGCAGGTATTGCTTGAACTCGTCTAGCGCGCTTTGGCATTTTTGATCCCAGACGAACGGGGTTCCCTTCTTCATCAAATGGCTGTAAGGACGACACTTGCCTGAAAGGTTGGCTATAAATCGCCGTATATATGCGAGCTTCCCTTGGAGAGACCGCAGCTGTTTGAGAGTCCTTGGCGTAGGCATTTCCATGATCGCTTTGATCTTTGACGGATCTATCTCAATATCTCGATGTCGGACGATGAATCCCAGGAATTTGCCCGAGGAAACTCCGAATGCACACTTGAGAGGGTTCATCTTCAAGTTGTATTGTCGAAGACGTTGAAATACGGTCTTCAGATGCTCGAGATGTTCCTCGTATGATTTGCTTTTAAGCACGAGATCGTCGATACAGCATTCGACGATTTCGTGTATAAGGTCATCAAAGATCTGCGTCATGGCTCTCTGATAAGTAGCACCGGCGTTCTTTAAACCGAAGGGCATCACTTTATAATAGAATATACCCAAAGGAGTCCTGAAGGCGGTGTGCTTCTGGTCTTCACGATGCATCTTTATCTGATTATACCCTGACGAGCCGTCCATGAAGGAGAAAACTTCATAAGTGGACGTATTGTCTATCATCAGTTCGGTGACTGGCACTGAGAAATCGTCTTTCGGGCAAGCTTTATTGAGATCCCGGAAGTCCACGCATATACGCACTGTCCCATTTTTCTTCATCACCGGGACGATGTTGGCGATCTATTCAGGGTATTGAACTTCCTGGATGAAGCCAGAGTCGATCAGCTTCTTGACCTCGGCATTGATACTCATCTCAAGCTCGAGCCGCATTCTTCTCGGCGCCTGTTTGACCGGCTTGACGTCCGGGGATATTACCAACCTATGCACAACAATTTCTGGATCTAATCCCGGCATTTCGGAATAGTTCCATGCGAAGCAATCTTTGTGCTGCATAAGCAGGTCTCTTAATGAAGCCACCTTCTCTTCAGACAACAGCTCACTAACAAATGTCGGTCGCGGATCGTTCGCCGTTCCCAACTCAATTTTCTTGAGGTTATCTGCAGTGGTATGGATTCTATATTCCAGCTCTTTTGGCGCTGGTGGAAATTCTGAGATTATCTCATCGTTGCTGTTTTCGAAGCACCAGGGAAGGTCATCCATGTTCTCGGGTTCTTCTTTTGACATTGTTATCATGTGACAAGTACGAATTCGCTTCCAATCCCAATATGGAACTGGTTCTTCTTCCGTGGCCTTGGGTTCGTGCTTCTGTGGCGGCGATACCCTCCAGTTGTCGGACAGAGCGAACTTGCCAAACTGATACTGATCTACGACTCAATTCTTGAAGGTGAAGCAGTTTTCGAGAGGATGCCCTACCACTCGGTGATAAAAGCAATAGTCTGGGTGTGAGACCTCGCTCGCTTGTTCGGGGTGTTTAGACTCCGGCAGTGTAAGCATCTGACGTTTTAGAGCGAGGTCAGGTATTTTCTTTGTTTTGTCCCGAGGAAAAGAGTATGCTCGACCCATTTTTCTCACGAGGGATAGATCGGAACCGCTTGGTTCCCGCTTGCGTGGCCTTTTAGCCCCGCTTCGTTGTTGTTGAGCGCTTTTTTCACGTTTCGACTTGTTTCTGCCTCCGCATCGAGCTTTCTTTATAACAGGTTGACAGGGAGCGACATTTTCATCTTTCACAGCCTGTTGGAGGAGGCGTTGCGTTTTGGTTTTCTCATAAATGGCCATCTCACGGTTGTGGTCGTCTCGGACTTTTTGACCAGCTTCCTTTATAAATTTGTCCATTTGTTCTTCGAACGATGAACTGGGCACTTTTGCATCTGGAACTTTCACTGGTTCAGGATTAGCGTCCTCCCATTGAGCATCCGCTTCTTCATCGAAGTCATATACGACGTAGCAACCATGTAGTAGCTCTCGTTTCCTTGACCGGATGTATCCAAGCCCGATTGTTTCCATTCTCCCATTAGGCAGTTTGCGTTGAGTCCCGGGAATGTTCCAGACTTTATCATAGAACTTGGCTTTTCGAACGGTCTGCTTGAAGGATATCCCCTGGCGCTTCAGCAGCCTCTTCAGGCCTTCTGTATAATATCTGGGGAGACGGATAGGTTGAAGCCTGTCGAGTGTAGGATCCGCGCCATGCCAGATTTCTTTCTCCACTCTGGTTTCTTCATAGCGGTAGAATAGAATTGCTTTTTTGCCTTCTCGCTTGAGAGGAACATAGAATGTCCGCAGCTCTTCTACACTGTAGATATCGAGTACATCAAGTTCTTTATGGTGTTTAAGCGGCACCATGGCGACTTGTAGACTTTGCCCTTCGTCAGCGGACGTTTGTATTGAAGGTCGAGCAGAGAATACAGCATGGACCTCATCTTCCGAATCGCTACCAAAGATCAACGTAGGAGCGGACGGTCCTGGCTTGTTGTGTCGAGATGGCCCAGAATAAACTATCTCTTCTTCTTCTTCGGTATCACTCCCGAAAATAGGAATGTTGGCAGCGGCTTTGTTTTCCGTCTTGTGACACCTTTCCGTGTCTTCGAAATTCGATAAGAAGTATTTGGCATCTTCATATTTGCGAACTTCGTTCACGGAAAACGGATTCAATTCTCCCGCCACGGTGTACTCGAGACCATCCTTAGCATACTTCATACACTGATGTTGTGTAGAAGGGATGATGTTGTACTCGTGTAACCACGGTCGGCCGAGCAGAGCATTGTAGCATGTCTTGGCGTCTATGACGTGGAACTTAATGTCCGTGATGAGTAGCCCAAAGCGTAGCGTCAGTATCACAGACCCAAGAGTTCTTGATGACTGGGAGTCGAACCCGGAGATGGTGATCTTGTCCCGAGCAAGGTGCTGGACGCTCATGCAGATTTCTTTTAACACCCGCACATTGAGGAGATTAACGGAGGATCCATTGTCGATCAGGATTTTGCCTATCTTTATATCGTGGCAGTATCCTGAGACATAAAGGGGGCGATTGTGTTCGCACGTCCCAAGGAGAAGGTCTTCATCACCAAAAGCGACATCGGCCGTGTGCACTTCCTCCAATTCATCCTTCATCTTTTCTTCAGCCAGGAAAGCTTGGAATTGTTCCGGATCTTGTAATGCCTTGATTAACGAATCTCTCGCCTCCTTTGATAGCAAAAGGGCGTCAAGAATGCTGAGCTGTGAGGGTAGCTTCCTCAGATGCGCTAAGACGTTGTAATCCACCTTATTCTTCTTTGGCGAGTCCTTGGCGCTTAGCTCCCCCAGAACTTGGTCATCCAAGACGATATCTTCAGAGACCTTTTCTTTCCCTTTATCTTTTCTGTTTGAGGGTCCGAGATTCTTTTCAGGCAGCGTCCGATTCCGCAGCTGAATATTTTCGCAAACCTTCGGCTCTTCTTCTTTTCCCGAAGTGGACTCTTTAAAGAGAGGGGCAAGTTCCAGCTCCTCATCAGAATCGCTCCCGAATGTAGGCACTTGTGACCCGCCGGTGTTAACCATGCGACAATCTCCGGTAGTTCTTTTAAGCCCTTCGGTCGTATTTCTTTGCTCCCGACGAGTTTTGCGCTTTTCCCGCTTAAAGCGTTGTCGATGAGCAACGTATCCTTGCCACCATCTATCGAAAGCTTTGCACTCTTGAGTGGGGTGTGAAACCTTCTGATGATATAAGCAATAGGAGGGGTGCATTTCTATTTCACCGGTAATTTTTCCTTCGGAGGATGGTAGCTTCATGCCCATTGATATGGCCTTAGCAAATCTTTTCCTCATCTTGAATTGGCTTTTGTCGGTAGTGGAGGTATTTTGCTCCAGCGGGATCGTCTCAGCTCTTTCATCAAGTCGCTGGCGCTTGGCCCTTTCAAATACAGCCGTCTCGCATTCTCGATCAGCTTTACTTTTCAATCGAGCTTCGTTAAGGAATGCGTCAATTACTTCATCTGATGGCCCCAGAATTTTTGGTTCAGGATCTGCCCCCAGCTTTTCAGTGCAAGGAGTCTCCTCATCGTCCATGAACGAATGGGAAATCACACGACAGCTCGCCACGTATTCTTCAGATTCATCAGATGAACTTTCTCCATCATCTTCCTCTTGAAAGACGTGATTGAGGAACTCTTGGAATGTAATGGGAGTCCGTGCCTTCTGGTTGTATTCCTCTAGCGCGTCAATTTGTTTTTGCAAGTCCGTGCGCTTGTCGCCAGGCTTCACGGGCTTCTTTGATTTCTTTTTCTTCTTCTTCGAAGATTTTGACGGCTGGTTGCGAGTGCTTAGGCCACCACCATCGGTCTTTGGAGTTGGACGTGGTTTCAACATCCCTTCAATGACCTTCGGTTCCAATGGGTTCTTCCACTTGATCGCTGGGCATGCCTGAAGATCGTTCAACATCCTCTTGGTCTTAGCTGATAATACAACCTCCCAAGGAGCTTCTTCAACGACGGAGCATGTTTCCCCCGGCGTATTCATCCTCTTAGAGGTGTGGGGCTGCGGGGGATTCACCTTCCATTTGTCAGATAACGCGAACTTGCTCTGTCGGTACTGGTCTTGAAGCCAATTTTTGAAGACGTAGCAATCTTCGATCGGATGACCCAGTACTCGATGATAAGGACAGTAGTTGGGCTCATTGACATCATTTGGTTGCGATGGACGTTTTGGATCCGGCAGATTTATGAGTCGGTTGCGCAACGCCAGCTCGAATAACCTTCTCATTTTATCACGGGGAAAAGAGTAAGAACGTCCTAGCCTCTCCTCAAGGGCTACGTACGGGCGCATAGTATTTTGACGAACAACCGGCTTCGAGTTTCTCGGTTGTTGTTGAGCATTAGCGACAATGATCGCTTTTCCCTTCCCCTTGTCATTTCGGGAGTCCGGCTTTGGAAGAGGGGTTTATGGCCCATCTGATCCATTTGCGCTAGCTTGTCAATCAAGGCCTGGAAGGTAGTCGGCTTGAAAAACATCATAAATTGTGAGATGGTTTCTTGCGGATCAAGGGTTCCCACAAACATACCCACTGCGGGAGCTTCTTCAATGCGCTGCTCGCACTTCGACCATAAGTTTCTCCATCGTATAGCATATTGAACCCATGTCTCGCCTGGCTTTACCCTGGCGTTAATCAGTGCCGTCATCGGGGTGCGTTCACTGGCGCTTGCAATACGTTGAGTGAACAACAGCTCCATCTCCGCGAAGGTCTTGACAGAGTCGTTCGGGAGTTCAGATTACCACTCGAACGCCGTATCTGATAAACTTCCAACAAACTGGCGAAACAAAAGCTTGTCATCACCGCCGGTGTTGCCGCAGAGTGCCCTGAACTGGGCAACATGCTGGTAAGGATTGCCCGTTCCCTTATAGACATGGAACTTGGGAATTGTGTAACCCGGCGGGTACTTGATCTGGTCGTACCAACTCGGATACGGCCGTCCTGTTTTTACGACCTGGCCGGCTGCTTCAGTCGCATGATGAACTCGTATTTGTTGGGCTATGTACTCGTCCAAATCGGCTTTGGAGATTGTCTCCTCCTTAGCTGTTGACAGAACTGGCGGAGGATTTGACGTCTATCCCCTATCGTCTTCAAGGACGATCGGGGGATCTTCGGCCGGAGGATCTTGTTGGATCATCATCCCCACCATGTCTTGGAATAGGAGGCCCATACGCTTTATGTCAGCAGCCTCTTTGTCCTTCTTCTCCAATATTCGATGAAGGAATTCGGCGTCGGTTTCTTCCTCCTGGCGTTCATCCGAGGACGTTTCAGGGTTTTCTTTTGGCCCAGTAAGTGCGGCCATAGCGTTCATCATCTCTTGGAGCTTCTGCTGCTGCTCCTGCGCTTTGGTCACTGATCGCGTAAGCGGTCGATGACCCGTAGATATGCGACTGTCCTCTTTACCAGACGCCACGTAGACGGTATGAACTACCATGCCCCCAGACTTGGGGCGTTTGGGTTCACCACCTTTGACGTTCGCCGTCGGCGTGAAGACTCTCTCTGGCCTTCTTCTCTTATGGGCCGTTGAAGTTGAGGGGGCCGTTGATTTGGGCACCCAAGTGGTCGTCACTTTTCGCTGCTCGACCAGGGGATTCTCTTCTTCCCGACCATTCGACTTCTTCTGTTGGCGAGAGAACTTAGGATCAATCATAGATTCTCGGACTCGTCGCCATGTCTTGTAGATCTTGGAGGACAGCGATCGAGGAGACTGCTCTGGCTTTTCTGCTTCCACGGCAGTCTCTACTGGTGGAGGAGATCTTTTGAGCACCGCAGTCGGCGAGTTTCTGCGTACTCTATTCAGTAGCTCGAAGCTGTTCCCAGTTGGAACAGCAGCGTTAACTTCCACCGTTGGAGCTGGCGGAGTCATCCCAGAAGGGTTGTTGCCCCCGGTCTTCCTTACCCGGTGCCAGTGGCATCGTCGGGCGCGACGAGTTGTCAGTATTGGCTCAGAGACAGAAACAGTCTCCTCTTGCCCCCGGTTCAGATATGGGGCTGTTGCCGGCGTCAGCCTATTGAAGACTGATGTCTTTTGAGCAGCAGGAGCAGGAGTGGGAATTGGGACGGTCAATCTTGTAAAGACCGATCTCTGAGCAGGAGAAGCCGCCTTGACGACTTCAGGAGCAGGTTTGGCTATTCTTTTTGGAATAACCTTTTCCGGGACTGCAAGCTTCATCGTGGGCCCGCAGGAGTTTTGGCCCAGCCTGGAGAAGACCGAGGCACTGGTGTTGGGCGACCCGTTGAGAGGGGACACAGTAGCTGAAAGTCGATCGAAGACCGACTTCTTAGGAGTTTCTTGTACGGGTACGGGGGTGCTGAAGCTTGTTGGCGGAAGCATAGTTCCAAAAAACAACCCCGTGGTGGCTTGAGTAATCTGCTCCACGGGCATGGTGAACAAAGAGGCCGCTTGGGGCCCATAGGTTATGCCCCCAGTCGAGGCAGGACGCGTATTGCAGCTGGAGTTAGAGCACTTCGAACAGGTAGAAACCATCGATGCTTGATTTCTGCACCAGGCAAAAGACCAAATCTTAGTAACTTAAAATCCGAAGGCAACAATTAACAAACCGGGATTCGTTCGCGAAGACGACACACGAAGTGTGGAGTGGAAAGAGGAAAAGGTCCCACCGGGCGTGCCAGAATCTGTTCCCCTCCGAAAGACGGCGCACAGGACTGCGAGGTCCTGACGCTGGGGTTCAGGGCAGATGCTATTTGGTTTTATCCGTCCACCTCTCCGAAGATGCCAAGTTGATTTATGACACCGTGTATCGGAGGTTTAGACGGATGCGGCCGATGTAGCAGACTTCGTCAGATTCCCCCTCGCTTGAAGGGTTTTTGATTGTGGGCACGCTCTTCCCTGCAGGCGCAAGCCCCTGCAGTTAATTACGCTACTGCATCGCGGTAATAACTTTCTCCTTCTCCAGAATTTCACTTCGTGTCGTGTGTGTTTGTTTTGTTTGTGGTTGCCCGTAGATTGTATACGGAGACTAAGTGATGCCGTCGCCTGTAGGACGCGGATTAGTCCAAATCCGTATTTACTTAGATTTGGGTTTGGTGTTTTGGTTTAAGGATACGTTAGCCATATTTAGGCTAAGATCAAATTAAACGTTTGTTAAGGATACGTTAGTCTGATTTGAGACTAAGATCAACTTAACGGGATCGTTTGGATCCGACAAAAGAGCGTTTTGGGACTCTATTGTTCCAGTTTAGGGACATAGTGGACCATTGGTAGTTGTTCCCCTCCGAACGGCGGCGCACAGGACCGCGATGTCCTGACGCTGAGATTCGGGGCAGATGCTATTTGGTTTTATCCGTCCACCTCTCCGAAGATGCCAAGTTGATTTATGGCACCGTGTATCGGAGGTTTAGACGGATGCGGCCGATGTAGCAGACTTCGTCAGATTCCCCCTCAGGGTGAGGGGTTTTTGATTGTGGGGACACTCTTCCCTGCAGGCGCAAGCCCCTGCAGTTAATTACGCTACCGCATCGCGGTAACAACTTTCTCCTTCTCCAAAATTTCACTTCGTGTCGTGTGTGTTTGTTTTGTTTGTGGTTGCCCGTGGATTGTATACGGAGACTGAGTAATGCCGTCGCCCGTAGGACGTGGATTAGTCCAAATCCGTATTTACTTAGATTTGGGTTTGGTGTTTTTAGTTTAAGGATGCATTAGTCGCGTTGCGGCTAAGATCAACTTAAACGTTCGTTAAGGATACGTTAGTCCTGTTTTAGACTAAGATCAACTTAACGTAGTGATTCATTTAATATATGGCCGTCAGGACTCGTCACCTCTCTGACGTCGTTGAACGATTAAAACGACACGTGTCAGAGGAGTTCAGAGATGTACCTTTGAACCAAAGTTGATTTGGAATTTTATCATTCATTCAAATGTCTAAGGATACGTTAGCCGTATTTGGGGCTAAGATCAACTTAAACGGGACCGTTTAGATCCGGAAAAAGAGCATTTGGAGGCTCTATTGTTCCAGTTTAGGGACGTAGTGGTCCATTTTCCAGTTTAGGGACGTGGTGGTCCATCGCCAGTTTAGGGACGTAGTGGTCTGATATTAGTTTAGGGACGTTGCGGTCCGATATTAGTTTAGGGACGTCTCGGTCCGATATTAGTTTAAGGACGTTTCGGTCCGATATTAGTTTAAAGACGTCTCGATCCGATATTTGTTTAAGGACGTTCCGGTCCATCATTAGTTTAAGGACGTCTCGGTCCGATATTAGTTTAAGGACGTTTCGGTCCATCATTAGTTTAAGGACGTTCCGGTCCATCATTAGTTTAAGGACGTCTCGGTCCGATATTAGTTTAAGGACGTTTCGGTCCATCATTAGTTTAAGGACGTTCCGGTCCATCATTAGTTTAAGGACGTTCCGGTCCGATATTAGTTTAGGGACGTCTCGGTCCGATATTAGTTTAAGGACGTTTCGGTCCAATATTAGTTTGAGGACGTTTCGGTCCACGGGTTTAAGGACCCCGCAGTCCATATTGACGTATGTGGTCGTCGGGACCAGTCACCTCTCTGACGTCGTTGAGTGATTACAACGACATGTGTCAGAGGAGTTCGGAGATGTACCCTCGAACCGGATATAAATTGATTTGGGAAAGAGAGAGAGAGAGAGATTATGCTCAGCCAATTTAATTTGAGGACTTACGGCCACGATTGGGCTAAGTCCAGTTCAGAATATTCAATACTTTTATTTGTTTTTTGGCCTATTAGGCCTGTGCTAGGGCTTGGCCCATTTTTAACAATGCATAGCATTAAATCTTGGTCTCTGTTGGACCTTTATTTAGGCTCTGCCCCTTTTAAGATAATGCATTGCATTATTTATTATTTTGTTTGGGCTCTGCCCATTTATAAATGATGCAGAGCATCAATTCTGTTTGGGCTCTACCCTCTATAAAATGATGCAGAGCATCAATTTCATTTGGGCCCTCCCTTTTATTGCTCTGCAATTTAATTTGGGCCTGGCCCTTCAAGCAATGCATTGCATTGAGAATCTTCAAGAAACAGAAGTGCAGAGCACTTTTTAATCCTTTGATCTAAAGAAAAACAAGTTTTTTCTTCTTTTCTTGTTTTTCCTCATTTCAGAGAACCAAGGGTTCATAACAAGTGCAAGGCACTACTTCTTTTTTATTTTATTTACTTATTTATTTATTTATTGAAGATCCATGATCTTGTTCTTAGATCAATGATCTGTTCCCAAGAGAATTTTCTCTTTTAAAGGTTTTACCTTTTTTTTTGTTCTTCCAGAATTCTCAAGAGTTCTATTTCTCTCCTTCTTTTTTTTAGCAAGATGTTCCTTTCTTCCTTTTTTTTTTGAAATGAGGTCTGGGGTCCTTTTTATAGTGCTCATAAATTAGTTAGATTTGTTAAAGAGATCTTTCTCTGAGTGAATTGGGGAATTTTCCCCACCGTTGGATCTTTGATCCAAAGGCCCCTGCCTTATACAAGAAGATCTTCTTGTTTCAACAAGATTTATTCTGTTTTGCGCAACTCCCCCAGTGAGTGACACGTGTCGCACAGTGAAGCGCTTGCGCAACAGCGCTTGCGCAACTGCGCGGACACGTGTCGCGCAGCGGTGCGCTTGCGCAACTGAGCATTGCTTTTGTTTTTTAAAGAGCCTTGCTCTGATTGGACGCACTACCTTGGGCGTTGTGCTGGCGTGTCAACTTCTGACACGTGGCGCGTTGCGCGCAGCGCACGGGATCTGAAGCGTTGCTTCAAAAATTTGAATTTTCAAAATTCAAACAGAGCCTTGCTCTGATTGGGGAAACAAATGCCCCCCCACCGTTGCGCTCACGTGGCGCGCACGTGAGTGCAGCGGTGGCAAGATCCTAGCCGTTGGATCAAGGGGGTCAGTTGAAGGGGCGCAGGCGCCTATAAATAGGACCCTTGGTCCTTAGAAAATTCTTTACCATTTCAAGAATTTCGACTCAGAGCCTTGCTCTTGCTTAAGAATTTTCAGAGCCTTGCTCTTGATTTTTTTCCAAGAACTCCAGAGTTCATAACCATCTTAGGTATTTAATAAAATTAAATTAAATTAAATTAAAGCTGATTAATAGAGCCTTGCTCTCATAGATCTTTGATCTAAAACCCTTTTGGGGTTTCCTCAACAGAGCCTTGCTCTTATAGATTTACAGAGATCTTGTTCCAGGGTTTTAACCCATGAACAGAGCCTTGCTCATAGATCAAATGTAGATCTTCCCTTTTTTCTTATATATAAAAAAAAATGGAGAACTCCTAAAAGTTTTCATGGATCTTTAAGACCCCAAATTTTTTTTTTTAATCCTTAGGAGTTATAGTTTTCATTACTATTACAGAGCTAGGCTCTTTTTTTTTAGGAAGTTTTATTCCCCTGAGACCAGAGTTTAACAAATGTCACTCTGTGACAGAGCTTTGCTCTAAAATAGAAGATTTTCTCCTTGTCTCTAGGGATTTCCCCCCAATGAGGATATTCTCTTGGGGGTCTTTTTCATTAACTGACAGTCTCATCCAATGATGGGACTGTCTTATCAAATGATGCGCCGTCATCCAGATTTTGTGGGTCCCCTTTTTTGTCTTCTACCCATTACATCATAGTGTGGAGTAAGATTTCAAAATGCCAAGTGTCAGAACGCTAATATTTTTGTCTTTCTACAGGAAACATGTCCGGCGACTTGTCTTTCCCCTTTGTTCGCTCGGAAGGAGGGTTCCCTCACTCGCCAGTGGACCGGGTGGCGTTCGCTCTTATTAAAGATCATGACCCTGAGTGCAAAAAGCTCCACCTGTGGGGAAGGTGGTACAGCCAGATCATCCTGGGCCGTCGCAGCTTCAGTTCCGCCACGCCGTCTGAGCCAACATCTTCACTCCCCTACGCAGATGAACCCCCGGTGAAGTATGCCGTGGAGGTCAAAAATTGGAATTCGGATGACCTCCTCCAGCCTGCGATTGGTGCTATCCCCGTGCAGCCACCGCCGGCAATAGATATTTTAGGTAGGAGAATTTGTCAGGGTGAAGCGCGCCCTTGGGGACAGGCTTATAACATTGGACTGATCCCACGGCCGCCTGCTGGATATTTGCAATGGGCCCGGTACATCCTATCAGCGAGGAGGACTCATCTGATGAGGATTGGTTTGTACTCGGCCATTTACGTCTCGCTCTTTGAGTATCCTTCTCCTCCAACGTGGTGGGTTAAGGCTTTTATCGAGCAATGGAATATTCCCACACATACCTTCCTGATGACGGACCGGGAAGTCTCTATCTCCTTGGAGGAGTTTGCTGAAATCTCGGGTCTGCCGATAAGGGGAGAGCCTTACGAGGAGCTGCTTCCTCCCGATGAATACGTCTTTGCCACCAAGCCGCTGGTGTTTGACCTGACGCCGGAGAACGCTATTCAGCACCAGTACCCGGGCTTAGTGAAGGTATTGGAGATATATGAGGAACTCCATTTGGAATCGGGCGACCGGGGCGTCAGTTTCACAGATTTTATTGCCCGCTTTATTCTCCCGGAGTTCTTATCAGAGCAGAGTGAGAAGTTCGCTCAGCTTGTTGACCCCTTTGGTTTCGGCTTGGACCGCCGACCTATATCGGAAAATGACCAGCGGAATTTCTATCTCCCCGACGCTGCCATCACTGCTTTCTCAGAAATCGCCGTCCCAGGCATGGATGAGGAAACCTTTTTTATTGGATTCTTGGGCTTGTGGCTATGCAACTTTGCACTCCCTATGCACCCTCGCCTCATGCGGCCCTCTGTCTTTTACCCAGCGCATCGGATGGTGGCTGGTTTGCAGTTATCGGTAGGAATCGCCGGGCTGGCTTACCTTTATCATGGACTTAGCGTAGCGGCGGACGCCAGTGAGCCTGGGGTACAGCCTGCTAACTTCCCGACGCATTACTTCACTTCTTGGATGGAGATGCATGTGCGAGGGGTGTTTGGTGCCCACAAGACTCCTCCGTTCTTCGAGAAATACAGATTCCCGAGAGTCATGCGGTTGGTCGGGGCTTCAATTGTAGTTCCAGCCCCACGGGAGTCTAGAGGGCTGCTCCTTCGTCCACATCTGGTCGGAGCGAAGGTTTCCTTTGTGGATAAGGTCATAACCATAGGCTCAGAGACCACCAAGTCAGTGGTGCCCCTGCGTGATGACTTCAAAAATGGGGCTTCTGCATTGAAAGCTCGGGAAATCCTCCATCTCTACTCCATCCGGCCGGGCTATCTAGTGTTCAGGCAGAATGAAACAGCCTTGTTTATAAGATATAACCCACACCGATTTGCCCGGCAGTCAAGCTACAACCAAGGGATCCCGCTGGAAGCTTTCTTGGAAACGCCCGTGGTCGGCCCAGAGGGGATAAAGAATGCGATGCATCATTTTGCACGGCTTAACACAGGTTCCTATTTCTTCATTAGTGAACCCAGCTGTGCCCCTAAGATACTCCATTCATATGTAGCCTGGTATGCGCATGATATGGGCCCAATCATCTTAACGGAGAAGCGCATGCTGGTTGACCGTAGGGGTGCGCCTCCCGGTGGTGATCGCAAGGCTCCCTTGCAGCCAAGGCTCCAGGTTACTCTCCTGATAAAAGATGCCGGAGTTGATCGACCACACATGTTGAGCCCCCCGCGTGGATTGCCGCTGCCCGCTACGGTGGATGCACCATCGGCACCCCGTGCTCCCACAAAAGCGGCTAATGTAGTATCGCCAGAGTCAGGCGTAGGAGCAGATATTAGGACCCGCCGCCCTAAAGTAACTGCCAAGCGCAAATCTATCCCGGGTGGACCTAAAGCCCGCGGGCAGAAGAAGAAAAAGTCCACCCTTTCCCTCGATGCGATCCTTAGCCTAGAGCCTGCGGCTCCTCCCAACGAAGGCATAAGTGAATATGGCAGCAACGAGGGCTTCTTGGTAGACCCTGCAGACACTAATTTGGCTGCCGCCATTGCAGCTTCGGAACGATCGGCGAGGCTCGAAGCGATGTTAAGTAAACTCGCTGAGTCAGGTAATCATCAGCCACTTTCTTCATCATTTTATTGCACTTTTTATTATTATTTTTAACTAATATTCGCCCGATTTTCAACAGGTGTCTCTTCTGAAGAGGCTATTGCTGCCTCCTTGAAAACCTTCCAAGAGGAGGAGGAGAAGCGCGCTCTAGCAGGCGTTGGTATGTCCCACCCCTTTTCCTTTTATAAGGAAAGTTTGTCATCTTTTCTGATGGTCAACCTAACCTTCTTTCGTTTCTTTGCAGGGGTTATATCAGTTGATGTGGGGATCCTTCCTGAGCCTGTTACTGAAGTCCCGGTCCCGTCGAGGCTGCTGGAGGGGCCTCGACTTGACAAGACGACGAGGGATGCCCTGAAAAATCTGGAGGCATCCCTATTCACGGACGAGGACGCCTCAATTAAAGAAGCTCTTGTGGCGTCCGTCTCAACGGCTCGGGAGAAGCGGAAGCGGCTGAGACGCGAAGCGAAGGCGCGCCGAGCTGCTTTGGCCACGGGAGCGGGCCCTAGCACTATTCCTCGCGCTGACACTCCTTCTGAAGAGGCCCCTGTCGCCCTATCTGCTGCTTATAGGCAAGCGGCGCGCGTGGCCCGAAGTGCAAACGATAAATCCTCTTCAGGTAGCATTTCTTTCAGAGCTTTGTTGTAAGAATTATAAAGCCATTGGCTCATATGCATTCCATCTTGCAGGGCCTAGTACGACTGAGGGGGAGGCGGAGACCGTTGAACCCAGGGAAACGGCGGAAGCGGTGCCTGCCGAACCCGAGCCGACGGTGAGGCGTGTCGTTGGGGCCACGGGGCCTGAAACAGAGGTTAAGGGATCCGCCGCCGAGAGGGTCATTGATGCCGCACCTGAAGTGGCGGCAGATGAGATGATTGTCTTAAGCGAGCCGAGGGTAATGGTAGGTGAGGCTCTTGAGGCTGGAGACCTCGCGGCGATGGCGGACGAGACAATCGTGACCGCAGGACCCGAAGGAGTAGCGGGTGAGGTGGCCACGATTCCTGGGGATGAGCCAGCCGCTCCTTCTCTGGAATCTGGTAATACTCCAATCATAGCCCTCCCCGCGTATGGTTCCTTGCCGTCTCCAGGGCTTGCGAGCATAACAACGGTTCCCATCGAGTCGGGTGATGAGGCCACGGCCGGTGGTCTCATGTCAATGGAGGAGGGGATTGCTTCAGTTTCGGCTGGCAGCTCGTCGGGTAAATTTTGAGTTACCAGCGTTCTTCTTTTTATATATCTCGCGATCTCTTCTAACAAGTTTGTCTTTGCAGGTGCGGCCAGTGCCGGCGCTCCATTGCACGAAGGAGCACCGTCAACTACTGCTTTGGCGGTGGTCACCTCCCCGCCTTCCCTTGTACCATCGCGGATGTTGGAAGGTATGGATTTACGACTCATGCGTTAGTCTTTTAAACATGTAGCTTTTGTACTAACGTTATACCATTTTGCCCTTTCAGGAGTGCTCTTTGATCATTTATATCAAGTGTTGCTCCCACACTTCTCCTTCCCATCCGAACTCGCTTCTCCCTCTAGTGGCGCCGGTGAGTATACGTTCACTACAATGTCTTTATTTACCCCCTTTTTAGCAATGGGATGATTTCTGACTTTTCCTTTTCCTTATTGCAGTGCCACAAATCGAAGGAGGGGATGCAAGACCGGCCACGCCACCGGCCCTTCCGGCTTTGCCGTCCGTTGCAGCTGGTATAGTAAATTTCCTTTTTGGTAACCCTTCAACATCTCTTGAATCATTGTTTGACCATGTTTTGTTTTGCAGCTATTGTTTCGGCTCCGGTCCCTCTTGAGTCTCGCGTCCTTTCACCGGCAGGCCCTTTCTTGAAACGTCCATCTTCAAAGGGTGCTGTGATGAGTTTGGGCATGCTGAGCGGGTACATCGAAGAGCTTAACATGGACGCTCTCCCTTCTGCCGTAGATTTCGCTGTGGAGGTTAACCCGATGTTGGCGGCGCTCGTAAATTTTCATAACGAAGGCGTCGTCGAATCTTGGGTTAATCACTGCAGGGAAATCGAGGCCTGTCTACATCGGCTAGAGTCGACGCGTCCTTCTCCCGAAATTTTAGCCCTAAGCACCCAACGAACAGCTTGGCTCGAGCAAAGCACTTCTCACTTCCGCCATTTGGAGCAAGAAGCAGCTTTAAAACTAAGGGAATGCCAAAAGACCTCGAACGAAACGGCCCATCTGCGTGCTGAGGTTGAAGCAAATGCTGCTCAAGTGAAGACTATCTTTGAGGGTCTCTTGGAGCGCATCTCCCATGGGCTAAACTTGAAGCGGAAGCTTGACGTAGCTGAGCGCAATACCCCAGGTCGGGAAGCTGCTTATCAAGTCGTCAGGGAGCAGCTTGCGTCTGTCTTGCAGCAACGAGCCCAAGTGGAGGCGGAGCTGGCGGTGGTAGCCGATCAAGAGAAGGCGTGGAAGGAAGTATGCGAGCAATTGCTAAATCTATGCAAGACGCTTCCTTCTCAGTAATTCTCCTTGTATCATTTGTACTTGTAGAATATATGCATATTTTTTATTCTTTAGTACAATGTATCCTGTACTCGATCAATATTTATGAATAAAAGATACACATTTTTGTAATGTCCTGTGTCATTTCCCCGCCCTTTTCTTTCTTTTGTTGTCAGTGTGCCACCTTAGTAACCATAGTTGACGGATAATAGGGCATGCATCTTGACTTTCTTAAGAAATAGCGATGGCTTAGGCCGCAGGTTCAGATCTGCTGCCTAAGACTTTTCAACTCCATGAGCCGTGAGGGTTTCAGAGAGACTTTTCTCCCTACGGATCGAGAGGATCTCGTAAGTGGGTTTTTCTCCTTAGGAATCGTGAGGATTCCTAAGTGTGTTTTCTCTTACAAGTCGTAAGGATCCTATAAGAGAATTTTTCCCTCTTACGAGTCGAGAGGACCCGTAAGCGGTTGTTTCCCTCCTTGTCGAAAATCGACTTCGGAGAGTGAGACCCGTGAATAGTATGCAAGAGACCATTTTGGATTGACTTGCAGGGCCCCATTGTTCAGGCAGTAAGTTTTTCAATCTTTGCTGCCCGAGACTTCATCTTGCAAGGTGGGACGAACCGGGAATTCTCTCGCGAAGACAGTGGTAGCTCTGCGAGTTGACGCGGGTCGAGAGGCTCTCGTTACGGAGTGTTTGTATCCGTGAGTCGAGGAATTTGCTAGGGATTATTTGTTTCCCAAGCGCCAAGGATTATTTGTTTCCTTGGGGTTCGAAACGAGTCGAGGGTTCCCACGGAGGCACTGGTGGCTCTGCGAGTCGACGCGAATCAGAAGGCTCTCGTCAAGGAGTGTTTGTATCCGTGAGTCGAGGAGTTTGCTAGGGATTATTTATTTCCTAAGCGCCAAGGATTATTTGTTTCCTTGGGGTTTGAAACTAGTCGAGGGTTCCCACGGAGGCTCTGGTGGCTCTGCGAGTCGACGCGAATCAGAAGGCTCTCGTCAAGGAGTGTTTGTATCCGTGAGTCGAGGATTTTGCTAGGGATTATTTGTTTCCCAAGCGCCAAGAATTATTTGTTTCCTTGGGGTTTGAAACGAGTCGAGGGTTCCCACGGAGGCTCTGGTGGCTCTGCGAGTCGACGCGAATCAGAAGGCTCTCGTCAAGGAGTGTTTGTATCCGTGAGTCGAGGAGTTTGCTAGGGATTATTTGTTTCCCAAGCGCTAAGGATTATTTGTTTCCTTGGGGTTTGAAACGAGTCGAGGGTTCCCACGGAGGCTCTGGTGGCTCTGCGAGTCGACGCGAATCAGAAGGCTCTCGTCAAGGAGTGTTTGTATCCGTGAGTCGAGGAGTTTGCTGAAGTCACTGGCTTCTTCGGTTGAAATGAACCGTTGAGGTTTGGCTTCGTCGTCTGACGGAGTCCGCCGGGAAAGTATGGTTCTTTCTTTGTTTATGCCCTTGGATTATATACAGGGATCGATGTGATCTTAACTGTAGGGCCAAAGTTTTATCATTTCTTCTTTTTATTTTATTTTATTTCCGCGATGCTCTATCATTTCAGCTTTTATATCGCGAAGGTCGCGACTGCCCAATCATTTCGGCTATTTTTCGCGGTGCCCAATCATTTCGGCTATTTATTTTATTTTTACTTGCTGCTTTTTATTGCGAGCTGCCCTATCATTTCGGCTATTTTGCATGCATACATTTTTACTTGCTGCTTTTTATTGCAAGTTGCCCTATCATTTCGGCCATTTCGTATGCATGTGCGGCCTATCGGCTTTTCGCCGTAAACCTGGAATTAGACATCGATTTCGGCATCAGCACCGCTACAACTGGGATATCGCCAGGAGCGAATCATCATTTGCCTCTGTCATTGTTGAACAAAGGAGGCTTAGCGACCAGGGTTAGGGTCCTGTCGGCTAAGGCTTTTGACCTTATGAGCCGTAAGGGTCTCACAAAGCTATTTCTCCCTACAAGTCGTGAGGATCTTATAGGTGTATTTTCTCCCTAGGAATCATGAGGGTTCCTAGGTGTATTGTTCCGCTGTAAGTCGTAAGGATCCTACAGGAGGGTTTTCTCCTTGTAAGTCGAGAGGATTTACAAGGGTTGTTTGCCATGCAAGCATATCCCTAGTCTCGGATGGGACTTAGTTAGGGAAATGTTTATTCACGCCCGTGGATTGTATACAAGGGTCAATATTGAGCCACTTGTAGGGCCGTATCGGAAGTTGTGGGGGTTGCTTAAGTACAGGTTTAGGTCTCTGTGACTTAAGACTTTCAAATCTTATGAGCCGTGAGGGTCCCATAAGAGAGTTCTCCTCACGAGTCGTGAGGATCTCGCAAGTGTATTTTCTCCTTCGGAATCGTGGGGATACCTAAGTGTGTTGTTTCCTTGTGAGTCGTAAGGATCTCACGCAGGTGGTTTCTCCTTACAAGGTCGAGAGGACCCTATAAGTGTCTTTTAACGAGGTTGCGCCCTTTCGGGTTTTCACAAACACTCGCCGGTAGTCCTGCTGTTTTTACTCACGGAGCCCTTTCAGGTTTTCATCCGTGTCCATTTTGCTTATGGACATACCTTTTTTTTATTATTCTTTTTATTTTTATATATTTTTTAACGAGGTCGTGCCCTTTCGGGGTTTTCACGAATATTCGCCGGTAGCCCTGCTGTTTTTACTCATGGAGCCCTTTCGGGTTTTCATCCATGCCCTTTTTTTTGCTTATGGACATACCGTTTTTTTTTTATTCTTTTTATTTTTATATTTTTCTTTTATATCTTGTCAGCCTAAAGATGCTGCGGTAGTAGTTTAAAGACGTTTCGGTCTGCTATTAGTTTAAGGACATTTCGGTCCGTCGTTAGTTTATGGACGTTTCGGTCCGTCATGGAGAAGGCTGGCCACTGCTTAGAAAGCTTAAGCTTAGGAAGATAGCGAGCGGACATAGTCGTCGTCATCTATCGTTGACCTAGGCTGTGGCTCATTAAGCGTAGTATTTCTTTAGGAAGCGACCGTTTATCGGCCTGAAAGGCCTTTTACCGTGCATGTCCATGAGTAGATAGGCCCCACCTTGGTAGACCTTATCTATGATGTATGGGCCTTCATAGTTTGGCTCGAATTTTCCCCGCTTGGCGGGATTGGGGATCATAGGCCTTTTGATCACTAGCACGAGTTCGCCTTGTCGGAATGTCCTCGGTCGGGTCAATCTTTCGTATGAGCGCGTCATCTTTGCTTTATAAGCTTCTAAATTTTTCTGCGCTATGAGCCGGGTTTCATCAAGGGCGTCAAGCTCCTCAAGCCGAAGGTGAGCATTTTCTTCGTCCGTCAGCTCGTAGTGGACTGCCATTCGTAGAGAGGGTAACTCTATCTCGAGGGGGAGTACTGCTTCTGTACCGAACACCAACGCGTACGGCGTTGTGTTCGTGGCCGTCTTGAATGTAGTTCGATATGCCCAAAGAGCTTCTTGTAGTCTTTCGTGCCAATCTTTCTTATTTCGGGATACCGTTTTCTTTATGATTTTTGTCAATGTCTTGTTGAAGGCTTCAGCTAGTCCATTGGCTCGCGGGTTATAAACCGAGGAATATCTCCAGTCTATATTATGCTGTTGCGCAAAGCGACTGATCTTGTGGCTTCTGTAAGCTGGCTCGTTATCGGAGATGATCCATCGCGGAGTTCCAAATCGATATATGACATGCGTCTTGAAGAAGTGGAGGATATTTTCCGTCTTCACCTCTCTTAACGGTACTGCTTCTGCCCATTTAGAGAAGTAGTCAGTCGTCGCCAAGATGAAACGATGTCCCCTAGACGATGCTGGTTTGATAGGGCGAACTATGTCAGTCCCCCACATTTCGAATGGCCAGCTAGCCACCGTTGGATGTAGTGGATTTGGGTGCTGGTGGATGAAGTCCCCATGAATTTGGCATGAGTGGTATTGCTTAGAATATTCGATGCAATCCTGAATCATCGTGGGCCAGTAGTAGCCCATCCGCTTTATCTTCAACTTCATCTTAGGGCCTGCTTGATGAGAACCGCAGAGTCCGTCGTGAACTTCCTGTACGATTCTTTTTGCTTCGTCAGGTCCTAAGCATCTCAGCCACAAAGGATCAAATGACCTCTTGTACAGAGTATCGTTGACGAAGGCGAAAGACAGGGCTCGTTTCACGAGCTGATGTCTTGTGGACGCTTCTTCAGGCATTCGGTAGGACTTGAAGTAATCTATGAAGATTTCTCTCCAATCCTTGGTATTTTCCCAATCTTTTACTTGCAGGGTTGTCTGCTCATTCGCTCCTTTTTCTTCGGATGATTCCAGAGATATTTCTGCTGGGGTAAGCACTCGGCGGCTTTGTACCATGATTCTAACGTCATCGAGGTTCTCGTCAGCCAATTCTTTAGCAAGTTTGGCCAGTGCGTCCGCTTTGCTGTTTTCCGCGCGCGGTATGCTCTCCAAAGTATAGGAGGGAATCTGGGTTAGCAGTTGTTGCACCTTTTCACCGTATTTTACCAATTCCGGTTTGTATGTTTGGTAATCGCCGTTCACTTGACTGACGACTAGCTGGGAGTCCCCATATATGAGGAGGCTTTCAATTCCCATGTCAATGGCGATCTCGAGGCCTGCTATCAAAGCTTCATATTCAGCTTCATTATTCGTTCTCGGCTCTGTTAAGGAGAAGGCGAAGCGCATTATTCCTCCTTGTGGGGTCACGAAGATAAGGCCTACTCCCGATTTGATCATTGACGTACTTTGTTCGTGCTTTTTCATGGAAGATGCTCCATCGAAATAAAGCTCCCAACGGGTATCACCACCGTCGATTGCGTCAAACGCATGCTTGTCTGGCAAATCGCAATTCAGGGGAGAATCGACAGGTATCGGGTGCTCAGCAAGGAAGTCGGCTATGGCCTGACCCTTCACTGCTTTGAGGGGTCGATACGTTATCGAGAACTCCATTAAGAGCAGGGCCCATTTAGCGAGTCGTCCCGTCAATATGGCCTTTGACATTAGATATTTGAGAGGGTCCACCTTTGAAATGAGATGGACTTCATGTGCTAATGCGTAATGTCTAAGCTTTGTTATTGCGAAGATCAACGCCAGGCAGTGTTTTTCAATGGGGGAGTAATTGCTTTCTGCCCCCAGCAGAACCCGACTTAAGTAGTAGAGTGCTCTTTCCTTCCCCTGGTCATTCTCTTGTGCCCATAATGCGCCTAAAGAACCTTCAAGGACGGCCGTATAAAGAATGAGAGGCTTTCCCTTAACTGGAGTGGCCAACACTGGAGGGTTTTGCAGATACTGCTTGATCTCGTCCAGTGCGCCTTGGCATTTGTGATCCCAAATGAATGGGGTTCCCTTCTTCATCAGGTGACTGTAAGGACGACACTTTCCTGAAAGATTAGCGATAAACCGCCGAATGTATGGGAGCTTTCCTTGGAGAGATCGCAGCTGTTTAAGAGTTCTCGGCGGAGGCATTTCCATGATCGCCTTGATTTTAGATGGATCTATTTCAATACCTCGGTGTCGAACAATGAATCCCAGGAATTTGCCCGAGGAAACCCCGAACGCACATTTAAGAGGATTCATCTTCAAATTGTATTGCCGAAGGCGTTGAAATACGGTCTTCAAATCCTAGAGATGATCTTCGTATGATTTGCTTTTAACCACGAGATCGTCGATATAGCATTCGACGATTTCGTGTATAAGGTCATCGAAGATCCTTGTCATGGCCCTTTGATAAGTGGCACCGGCATTCTTTAAACCGAAGGGCATCACTTTATAACAGAATATACCTAGAGGGGTCCTGAAGGCGGCGTGCTTCTGGTCTTCGGGATGCATCTTTATTTGATTATACCCTGACGAGCCGTCCATAAAGGAGAAAACCTCATGAGTGGACGTATTGTCTATCATCAGTTCGGTGACTGGCACTGGAAAATCGTCCTTCGGGCAAGCTTTATTAAGATCCCGGAAGTCTACGCATATGCGCACTGTTCCATTTTTCTTCATCACCGGGACGATATTAGCGATCCATTCAGGGTAATGAACTTCCTGGATGAAGCCAGAGTCGATTAACTTTTTGACCTCGGTATTGATGATCATCTCAAGCTCGAGTCGCATTCTTCTCGGCGCCTGTTTGACGGGCTTGATGTTCGGGGATATTGCTAGTCTATGTACAGAAACTTCTGGATCTAGTCCCGGCATCTCGGAATAGTTCCATGCGAAGCAATCTTTATGCTGCACAAGGACATCCTTTAACGCAGCCGCCCTCTCTTCAGACAGCAGCTCGCTGACGAATGTCGGTCGCGGATCGTTTATCGTCCCCAATTCGATTTTCTTGAGGTTATCTGCAGTGGTATGTATTCCATCCTCCAGTTCTTTCGGAGCTGGGGGAAATTCTGAGATTACCTCATCATTGCTGTTTTCGAGGCACCAAGGAAGGCTGTCCATGTTCTCGGGTTCTCCTTTTAGTATTGTTATCATGTGACAGGTACGAATTCGCTTCCAGTCCCAATACGAAACTGATTTTTCTTTCGTGGCCTTGGGTTCGTGCTTTTGTGGTGGTGTTACCCTCCAGTTGTCGGACAGAGCGAATTTACCAAGCTGGTACTGATCTTCGACCCAATTCTTGAAGGTGAAGCAATCTTCAAGAGAATGACCTATCACTCGGTGGTAAGAGCAATAGTCCGGGTGTGAGGCTTCGCCCGCTTGTTCGGGGTGTTTAGACTCCGGCAATGTAAGCATTTGATGCTTTAGGGCAAGATCGAGTATCTTCTTCGTCTTTTCCCGAGGAAACGAGTATGCTCGACCCATTTTCTTCATGAGGGATAGATCAATAACGCTCGATTCTCGTTTGCGTGGCTTCTTAGCCCTGCTTTGTTGCTGTTGAGCGCCACTTTGGCCTTTCGACTTGTTCCTGCCTTCGCGTCGAGCCCTTTTTGTATCAGGTTGACATGGGGCAGCATCTTCGTCTTTTACTGCCTGTTGAAGGAGGCGCTGCGTTTTGGCTTTCTCATAGATTGCCATTTCACGATTGTGATCATCTCGGACTTTTTGACTCGCTTCCCTTATGAGTTTGCCCATTTGTTCCTCGAACGACGGACTGGGCTCCTTTGCATCTGGAACTTTCACTGGCTTAGGATTAACGTCCTCCCATCGAGCATCCGCTTCTTCATCAAAGTCATATACGACGTAACAGCTAGGTAGTAACTCTCGCTTCTTTGACCGGATGTATCCAAGCCCTTTTGTTTCCATTCTCCCGTTAGGCAGCTTGCGTTGAGTCCCGGGAACATTCCAGACCCTGTTATAGAATTTGGCTTTTCGAACGGTCTGCTTGAAGGATATCCCCTGGCATTTCCGCAGCTTTTTCAAACCTTCCGTATAATATCTGGGGAGACGGATAGGCTGAAGCCTGTCGAGCGTAGAATCCGCGCCATTCCAGATTTCTTTTTCTACCTTGGTTTCTTCGGAACGGTAGAATAGGATTGCCCTCTCGCCTTTTCGTCCGGGAGGGATATAAAATGTCTGCAATTCTTCCACGCTGTCGGTGTCGAGTGCATCCAGTTCTTTATAATGTTCAAGCGGCACCATGGCTATCTGCAGACTTCGCTCTTCATCAGCAGAAGCTCGTATTGAAAGCCTAGCAGGGAATACAGCATGGACTTCGTCCTCTGAATCACTACCAAAGATCAGTGAAGGGGCGGATGGTCCTGGCTCGGTGTATTAGGGCGGACCTGAATAAACTATATCCTCCTCCTCCTCGGTATCGCTGCCGAAGACAGGGATGGTTGCGTTAGTTTTGTTCTCCGGCTTATGACACTTCTCCGTGTCTTCGAAATCCGGTAAGAAGTATTTGGCGTCTTCGTATTTGCGGACCTCGTTCACAGAGAACGGGTTCAGTTCTCCCGTCACGGTATACTCGAAACCATCCTTAAAATACTTCATACACTGATGTTGTGTAGAAGGGATGATGTTGTACTCGTGTAACCATGGTCGGCCGAGCAGAGCATTGTAACATGTCTTGGCGTCTATGATATGGAACTTAATATCTGTGACGAGCAACCCGAAGCGTAACGTCGGTATCACAGATCCAAGAGTCTTTGACGATTGGGAGTCGAACCCGGAGATGGTGATCTTGTCCCGAGCAAGGTGCTGGACGCTCATGCAGATTTCCTTCAACACCCGCACGTTAAGGAGATTAACGGACGACCCATTATCGATTAGGATTTTGCCTATCTTTATATCATGGCAGTATCCTGAGATATAGAGAAGGCGATTGTGTTCGCGCGTCCCAAGGAGAAGGTCTTCATCGCCAAAAGCAACGTCGGCCGTGTGCACTTCTTCCAACTCATCCTTCATCTTTTCTTCGGCCAGGAAGGCTTGGAACTGGTCCGGATCTTGTAGCGCTTTAATCAAAGAATCCCTCGCCTCTTTTGATAGTAACAGGGCATCAAGAACACTGAGTTGTGAGGGCAGCTTCCTCAGATGCGCCAAGACATTGTAATCCACCTTATTTCTTTTCGGCGGATTCTTGGCGGTTAGCTCTTCCGCAACTTGGTCATCTAAAGTAATATCCTCAGAAACCTTTTCTTTCCCTTTATCTTTCTTGTTTAAGGGTCCGAGATTCTTTTCAGGTAACGTCCGATTGCGTAGCTGGATATTTTCGCAAATCTTTGGCTCTTCTTCCTTTCTTGAAGCAGACTCTTTAAAGAGAGGGGAAAGTTCTAGTTCTTCATCAGAATCACTCCCGAATGTAGGCACTTGTGACCCGCCAGTGTTAACCACGCGACAATCGCCGGTAGTTCTTTTAATCTCTTCGGTCGTATCTCTTTGCTCTCGACGAGTTTTACGCTTTTCCCGCTTGAAGCGTTGTTGATGAGCAACATATCCTTGCCACCATTTATCGAAAGCTTTGCATTCTTGAGTGGGATGCGAAACCTTCTGATGATATAAGCAAAAGGAGGGGTGCATTTCTATTTCACCAGTAATTTTTCCTTCAGAGGATGGTAGCTTCATGCCCATTGATGTGGCCTTAGCGAACATTTTCTTTATCTTGAATTGACTTTTGTCAACGGCGGAGGCGTTTTGCTCCAGCGGGATCGCCTCAGCTCTTTCATCAAGTCACTGGCGCTTGGCCCTTTCAAATATAGCCATCTCGCGTTCTCGATCAGCTTTGCTTTTCAGTCGAGCTTCGTTAAGGAACGCGTCAATCATTTCGACCGATAGCTCCGGAATTTTTGATTCAGTATCTGCCCCCAGCGTTTTAGTGCCGGGAGTCTCTTCATCGTTCGTGATCGAATGGGAGATCATATGGCAGCTCGCTACATATTCCTAGGATCCATCCGATGAACTTTCTCCCTCATCTTCTTCTTGAAAGACGTGATTGAGGAACTCTTGAAGCGTAATGGGAGTCCGTGCCTTTTGGTTGTATTCATCCAGCGCGTCAATTTGCTTTTGTAAGTCCGTGCGCTTGTCGCCAGGCTTCACGGGCTTCTTAGATTTCTTCTTCTTCATTTTTGAAGATTTTGACGGCTGGCTGCGAGTGTTCGAGCCACCACCATCGGTCTTTGGAGTTGTACGCAGTTTCAACATCCCTTCAATGACCTGCGGTTCCAACGGGTTCTTCCACTTGATCGCTGGACATGTTTGAAGATCGTTTAGCATCCTCTTCGTCTTGGCTGATAATACAACCTCCCAAGGAGCTTCTTCAATGACGGAGCATGTTGCCCCCGGCGTATTCGTCCCCTTAGAGGTGTGGGGTTGCGGGGGATTCACCTTCCATTTGTCAGATAACGCGAACTTGCCCTGTCGGTACTGGTTCTCAAGCCAATTCTTGAAAACGTAGCAATCTTCGATCGGATGGCCTAGTACTCGATGATAAGGACAGTAGTTGGGTTCGTTGACGTCACTTGGTTGCAACGGACGTTTTGGATCCGGCAGATTTATGAGTCTGTTGCGCAACGCCAGCTCGAATAACTTCTTCGTTTTATCGCGAGGGAAGGAATAAGGACGTCCCATCCTATCCTCAAGGGGTACGTATGGGCGCATATTATTTTGACGAGCCACTGGCTTCGGGTCGCTTGGTTGTTGTTGAGTATTAGCGATGACGATCGCTTTTCCCTTCCCTTTGTCATTTCGGGAGTCCGGCCTTGGAAGAGGAGGTTTATGGCCCATTTGATCCATTTGCGCTAGTTTGTCAATCAACGCCTGGAAGGTAGTTGGCTTGAAAAACATCATAAATTGTGAGATGGTTGCTTGTGGATCGAGGGTTCCTACAAACATACCAACTGCGGGAGCTTCTTCAATGCGCTGCTCACACTTTGACCATAAATTCCGCCATCGTATAGCGTACTGAACCCACGTCTCGCCGGGTTTTACCCTGGCGTTAATCAGTGCCGTCATCGGGGTACGCTCACTGTCACTTGCAAAACGCTGAGTGAACAGCAGCTCCATCTCGGCGAAGGTTTTAATAGAGTCATTTGGGAGTTCAGAATACCATTCGAACGCCGTATCTGATAAACTTCTAACAAACTGGCGAAGCAACAGCTTATCGTCACCGCCGGTGTTGCCGCAGAGCGCCCTGAACTGGGCAACATGCTGATGAGGATTGCCCGGCCCCTTGTAGACATGGAACTTAGGAATTGTATAACCTGGCGGGTACTTAATCTGATCGTACCAACCCGGATATGGCCGCCCCGTCTTTACGACCTGACCGGCTGCTTCAGTCGCCTGATGCACCCGTATTTTCTGGGCGATGTATTCATCCAAATCAGCTTTTGATATGGTATCCTCTTTAGCTGTGGATAGAGCCGGTGGAGGATTGGATGTCTCTCCCCTATCGTCTTCAAGAATGATCGGGGGATCTTCAGCAGGTGGATCTTGTTGAATCATCATACCTACCATATCCTGGAATAGGAGGGCCATTTTCTTTATGTTGGATGCCTGTTCCGCAGCTTCTTTATCTTTCTTCTCTAGCACGCACCGAAGGAATTCGGCGTCCGTTTCTTGTTCTTGACGTTCTTCTGAGGATGTTTCCGGAGTTTCTTTCGGCTTTGTAAGTGCGGCCATAGCGTTCATCATTTCCTGGAGCTTCTGTTGCTGCTCCTGAGCCTTGGTCATTGACCGTGAAAGCGGTCTATGACCCGTGGATGTACGGCTGTCTTCTTTTCCCAATGCCATGTAAACCGTATGAACTGTTATGCCCCCTGACTTGGGGCGTTTAGGTTCACCATTTTTAACTTTTGCCGCTGACGCGGGGGTTTTCTCTGGCCTCCTTCTTTTGTGGGCCGTTGAGGTTGAAGGAACCATTGAAAGGGGCACCCTAGCTGCTGCTGTCCCCTGCTGTTTAATGGGACAACCCTTGTCTTTTTCCACCTTCGCCTTTTTCTGGTGACGAAAGTGACCTGGGTCAATCACAGAGTCTTGAACCCTTCGTCAAACTTTATAAATCCTTGAAGACAGCCGTTGAGGGGGCTGTTCTCGCTTCGTTTCTGGAACTCTCTCCGCAGGTGGAGGAGATCTCTTCAATGTAGCGATTGGAGAGTTTTTCCGTACCCTCCTCAGCAGTTCAAAGCTGTTCCCAGTTGGAACAGCAGCGTCGACTTCCACTGCTGGAGCTGGTAGAGTTAGCCCTGAGGGGGAGTTGCCCCCTGCCTTTCTTACTCGTTGCCAATGGCGACATCGAGCACAACGAGCCGTTGGGATTGGCTCAGCGATAGAGATAACTTCTTTTTGCCCCCTGTCTGAATGAGGCGCCGCCGGTGTTAACCTCTTAAAGACTGAGATTGTTCCTTGCGGGGTAATATCCAATCTGTCAAAGACAGATCTTCGTGCAGAGGCAGGAGCAGGAATCATCAGTCTTGAAAAGACTGACTCTTTAGCGGGAGAAGCCGCCTTAACGACTTCCGGAACAGCGGCCGTTGCCCTCTTTGGGACAGCCAATTTAGAGTTCTGATTCAGCCTGGTGAAAACAGAGGCTGTCGGTTTGGTAGCGGACGACCCGTTGACAGGGGTCGTGGTAGCAGTGAGCCGGTCGAACACCGACTTCTTGTTCACCTCCGGTGCAGGTATCGGCATAGAGAAGCTTGTAGGTGGGACCATGGTCCCGAAAAACAGGCCGGTGGTGGCCTGAGTCACCTGTTCTACCGGCAGAGCGAGGAAAGAGGCCGCTTGGGGCCCATATGTTACACCTCTAGGTGAGGTGGAGCGTCCGTTGTAGTGGTACTTCACGCAGTTGGTGCAGTTAGAATCCATGGATGCTTGAGTTCTGCGCCAGACAAAAGACCAAATCTTAGCAACTCGAAATCCGAAGGCAACCATTTAACAAACCGCGATTGGTTCGCGAAGACGACACACGAAGTGTGGAGTGGAAAGAGGAAGAGGTCCCACCGGGCGTGCCAAAATCTGTTCCCCTCCGAACGGCGGCGCACAGGACCGCGATGTCCTGACGCTGAGATTCGGGGCAGATGTTATTTGGTTTTATCCGTCCACCTCTCCGAAGATGCCAAGTTGATTTATGGCACCGTGTATCGGAGGTTTAGACGGATGTGGCCGATGTAGCAGACTTCGTCAGATTCCCCCTCAGGGTGAGGGGTTTTTGATTGTGGGGACACTCTTCCCTGCAGGCGCAAGCCCCTGCAGTTAATTACGCTACCGCATCGCGGTAACAACTTTCTCCTTCTCCAAAATTTCACTTCGTGTCGTGTGTGTTTGTTTTGTTTGTGGTTGCCCGTGGATTGTATACGGAGACTGAGTAATGCCGTCGCCCGTAGGACGTGGATTAGTCCAAATCCGTATTTACTTAGATTTGGGTTTGGTGTTTTTAGTTTAAGGATGCATTAGTCGCGTTGCGGCTAAGATCAACTTAAACGTTCGTTAAGGATACGTTAGTCCTGTTTTAGACTAAGATCAACTTAACGTAGTGATTCATTTAATATATGCCCGTCAGGACTCGTCACCTCTCTGACGTCGTTGAAGGATTACAACGACACGTGTCAGAGGAGTTCAGAGATGTACCTTTGAACCAAAGTTGATTTGGAATTTTATCATTCATTTAAATGTCTACGGATACGTTAGCCGTATTTGGGGCTAAGATCAACTTAAACGGGACCGTTTAAATCCGGCAAAAGAGCATTTGGAGGCTCTATTGTTCCAGTTTAGGGACGTGGTGGTCCATTTTCCAGTTTAGGGACGTGGTGGTCCATCGCCAGTTTAGGGACGTCTCGGTCCGATATTAGTTTAGGGACGTCTCGGTCCGATATTAGTTTAGGGACGTTCCGGTCCATCATTAGTTTAGGGACGTTCCGGTGCATCATTAGTTTAAGGACGTCTCGGTCCGATATTAGTTTAAGGACGTTTCGGTCCATCATTAGTTTAAGGACGTTCCGGTCCGATATTAGTTTAGGGACGTCTCGGTCCGATATTAGTTTAAGAACGTTTCGGTCCAATATTAGTTTGAGGACGTTTCGGTCCACGGGTTTAAGGACCCCGCAGTCCATATTGACGTATGTGGTCGTCGGGACCCGTCACCTCTCTGACGTCGTTGAGTGATTACAACGACATGTGTCAGAGGAGTTCGGAGATGTACCCTCGAACCGGATATAAATTGATTTAGGAAAGATAGAGAGAGATTATGCTCAGTCAATTTAATTTGAGGACTTACGGCCACGATTGGGCTAAGTCCAGTTCAGAATATTCAATACTTTTATTTGTTTTTTGGCCTATTAGGCCTGTGCTAGGGCTTGGCCCATTTTTAACAATGCATAGCATTAAATCTTGGTCTCTGTTGGACCTTTATTTAGGCTCTGCCCCTTTTAAGATAATGCATTGCATTATTTATTATTTTGTTTGGGCTCTGCCCATTTATAAATGATGCAGAGCATCAATTCTGTTTGGACTCTGCCCTCTATAAAATTATGCAGAGCATCAATTTCATTTGGGCCCTCCCTTTTATTGCTCTGCAATTTAATTTGGGCCTGGCCCTTCAAGCAATACATTGCATTGAGAATCTTCAAGAAACAGAAGTGCAGAGCACTTTTTAATCCTTTGATCTAAAGAAAAACAAGTTTTTTTTCTTCTTTTCTTGTTTTTCCTTATTTCAGAGAACCAAGGGTTCATAACAAGTGCAAGGCACTACTTCTTTTTTATTTTATTTACTTATTTATTTATTTATTGAAGATCCATGATCTTGTTCTTAGATCAATGATCTGTTCCCAAGAGAATTTTCTCTTTTAAAGGTTTTACCTTTTTTTCGTTCTTCCAGAATTCTCAAGAGTTCTATTTCTCTCCTTTTTTTAGCAAGATGTTCCTTCCTTCCTTTTTTTTTTGAAATGAGGTCTGGGGTCCTTTTTATAGTGCTCATAAATTAGTTAGATTTGTTAAAGAGATCTTTCTCTGAGTGATTTGGGGAATTTTCCCCACCGTTGGATCTTTGATCCAAAGGCCCCTGCCTTATACAAGAAGATCTTCTTGTTTCAACAAGATTTATTCTGTTTTGCGCAACTCCCCCAGTGAGTGACACGTGTCGCACAATGAAGCGCTTGCGCAACAGCGCTTGCGCAACTGCGCAGACACGTGTCGCGCAGCGGTGCGCTTGCGCAACTACGCAGACACGTGTCGCGCGGCGGTGCGCTTGCGCGCAGCGCTTGCGCAACTGAGCATTGCTTTTGTTTTTTAAAGAGCCTTGCTCTGATTGGACGCACTACCTTGGGCGTTGTGCTGGCGTGTCAACTTCTGACACGTGGCGCGTTGCGCGCAGCGCACGGGATCTTAAGCGTTGCTTCAAAAATTTGAATTTTCAAAATTCAAACAGAGCCTTGCTCTGATTGGGGAAACAGTAGTTTAGGGACATTGCGGTACATATTCCAGTTTAGGGACGTGGTGGTCCATATTTAGTTTAAGGACGCTTAAGTCCGTGAGTTTAAGGACCCCACAGTCCGTCTTTTGCTTTAAGGACGCTTAAGTCCATGAGTTTAAGGACCCCACAGTCCGTGTTGATGTGTGGTTGTCGGGACCTGTCACCTCTCTGACATCGTTGAAGGATTACAATGACAGATGTTAGAGGAGATCAGAGATGTACCCTTGAACCGGTCGTAAATTGATTTAAGAGAGCAGCTGTGCTCAGTCAATTTAATTTGAGGACTTACGGCCATGATTGGGCTAAGTCCAGTTGAAAAATTCAACGCTTTTATTTATTTTTGGTCTATTAGACCTGTGCTAGGGCTTTGCCCGCATTTAAATAACGCATTGCATTACATTTTATTTTTTGTTTGGGCTCTGCCCATAAAGGATGCAGAGCATCAATTTGTTTTGGGCTCTGCCCATTTATAAATGATGCAGAGCATCAATTTTATTTGGGCTCTGCCCTTTTATTGCTTTGCAATTTATTTTGGCCTGCTAGGTCTTTTTGACTTGGGCCTGCCCTTTAACAAAAGAAATGCATTGCATTTGCTTTGCACCAACCAAAGAGCGCAAGCGCTTGTGGTGATGACACGTATCATGCAAGCGCAGTGCGCTGCGCTTGCGCTGCTGACACGTGGCGCGCTGTGGTGAGTTGCGCCAGTTTTAGAGAGTAAGGCTCTATTTCAAAAGCGCATATCGCAAATGGTTCAGATTCTGACACGTGGCGCTCTTTGGTGGCTTACGCCAACCCAAGAGCGCAACAGCGCAGTTTTGTAAGTGCAAGACACTGTTAACTTGAGAATCTTTTAGATTTCAGAACCAATGGTTCATAAAAGAAGTGCAAAGCACCGCTTGGTTTCTTGATCTAATTTAGATTAAAAAAAACAAGTGTTTTTTATTTTTCTTGATCTTAGAGAACCAATGGTTCATAAGTACAAAGTACTATTTTTATTTTTTGTTTTTTTTATTAAAGATCATTGATCTTGTTCTTAGATCAATGATCTATTAGAAGAAATTCTTATATCTAAAAGGTCTTTTACCTTTTTTCTTCTTAGAACTTCTTCAGAGTTCTCTCTGTTTGAAAATTTTGATTTCTCACAAAATGTTCATGATTTTGAATTGAGGTCTAGGGGCCTTTATATAGTGCCCATAAATTTGTTAAAGAGATCTTTCTCTGAGTGATTTGGGGAATTTTCCCCACCGATGGATTTTTGATCTAAGAGCTTCTGTTTTACAGAAGACAATTTTCTTGTTTTAATATGAACAGAAAAATCTTACTCGAATTTAATTCTGTTTGGCGCAAACGTCCCAGCGCTTGACACGTATCAGGC
Source organism: Agapanthus africanus (assembly GCA_030015575.1). Lineage (NCBI taxonomy): Eukaryota > Viridiplantae > Streptophyta > Magnoliopsida > Asparagales > Amaryllidaceae > Agapanthus > Agapanthus africanus. The sequence continues at coordinate 191,979,255 of JASDDO010000024.1, read as the reverse complement.
AGCGCAAAGCGCAGCGCAACTGTGCTAGCGCATCTACGCAGACACGTGTCGCGCAGCGCATAGCGCAGCGCATCTGCGCTGACACGTGTCGCGCAGCGCAGCGCTTGAGCAGCTGAAGCGTTGCTTCGTTCAATTTTAAATAGAGCTTTGCTCTGATTGGGCGCGCTGCCTTAGGCGCTGCGCTGATATATCTGCTTTTGACACGTGGTGCGTTGCGCGCAGCGCAAAAAATCTAAAGCGTTGCTTCGAATTTTGAAATTCAAACAGAGTTTTGCTCTGATTGGGGGAAACAATGCCTCGGCCTCCCGCTCGTTTCCGAGCCTCCCGCCGAGCTCATATTCCTCGGTCTCGCCAGCACCGACCACGGGCGCCTCCGCCATGGCTCTGCGAATCTCGCCACGCGCGAGATATCCGCTGCCCACGATCCCGCGTCCAACGCCATCACGATCCCCCATTAACGAGCATGTCTCGTCATTAATGCGGGACCCCATCTATCACGCGGGCGTGACGCGTGGTGCGTGACGGCCGGCGAGATTCTCGCGCCCGCCTGCCCATTGCTGCCGCTATATAAACCCCTTCCTCAGAAGGTCGAGATAAGCCATCTGAACTCCACTAAGCCGTTACTCTGCCCAAGTTGCACCACTAACTTGATCGTCGGAGGGTCATCGGTGGCACAACCATCCCGGGACTTCCTTGCAGGTAGCTCGGCTCAACCTCAAGTCCAAACTCATTGAGATCCACACGTTCCAGAAGTCAATCCTTCAACTCAATCTCAGCCGTCCATCAGCGCTCGCAGCGGATCAACGGAAGATAACATCTGAAGGAGATCTAGACCTCCATCAGTTTCCGTTCTCCTAGTAGTTAATTTGATAATTAACAAACATTCTATTATTTTATGGAGTCTTTCGATATTGTTGCTGTACATAATTTTTTATTAAAGCTTTTTATTAAGCAGGGCATCTTGCTTAATTTTCTTTCAAAAGGATAAAGATAAAGTGAAAAAAAGAAAGAACTGTATAGTGAAAGAGAGAAGGTAGAACTTCTTATATATACTCCATAATACACAACAGTTAAGATAACATGCACGTACTTGAGCAAAAGCATTCTTTAGGTTCAATTTTCTCACCAGAATTTATAGAAGTAAGAAATATAAAATCTAATGTCTTTCTTACGCAAAATTGATTTATCCTTTTTTAAAGTTTTGGGGGCGCGTTTGTATTTATAGATTTCTTAAATTTCAAGAAATTAAGAAAGTGTTGAAATAAAATAGAAATAAGAAAATTATAAGACCTATACAAATAATCTTTATTATTATAACTAGACTAGAAGTTTAAATGATGTTATTAATCAACAAAATAAAAAATTGAAAAAAATTGAAAAAATTACAATAGCCAAAATTGAGAATTGGAAATGTCCAATGCTTCCACCACAAAAGAAGAGATTATTAGTTTTCTTGCTCCCGCTTCCTCATCTGTGCTCGTCATCAAGCCAAAGACGCTTTAATTTTTCCTTAAAAACTATCTGATCAAGGTATCTCGATCCTTGCACCATAGAGGGAGGATAAGATCATTTTCAAAATTCACACTTCGTCAAATCAAATTGGATCAGGTTAGTGTATGCGTTTGCAAGATATAAAGGTGATGACACATGATTCGGCCGTGTCTTGGGCAAGGAGTCCTTCCATCATTCGAGAAGTGACCATCGGATGGTTCATCCTATTTGTATACCTGCACCTATGAAAGGAAGAGGAAATTTTCCAATAAAACCACTCACTACGCATAGCGCTGCTGTAGATAAATTAAGAACCATATCCTCAGGGACACACGGACCTAAGCTTCCACCACAAAAGACAAAAATAAGAACATAAAAAGTCAATAACCATGTTTCTCTTTCTCATCCATTACACATTATCTCTCATGCTAAAAATCCCAAAAATAGATATTTCTTATAAATTTATACATAGGTCCTTATATCCTTATCATTTTGTATAACTCATAAATTTCTCAATCTAATATTTTCATTAACCAGCGCTCATTTAATTTAAATTTGGAAAAACTATAGATAGTTTTAGAAATTTTCATGTAATGTTCCGGATAAAAAATTAATATACGCATTCAGCATATATGTTCTTTAAAATATACACAGCTGCGTGAAAAATAGCAGTGAGATATTAATTGAGTGCTATATCTGAGTTTTCCACTAAAAGTTAGGTTTTTGAGACACGGATGATGACGTGGAGTTATTTATTCCAGGCGGTAACAATATTAGGTTTCGATTGAAACTAGTTTCGGTCAGACATATTTTGCTTGTTTCCATGCAAATATGGAGAAAAGCGATGGGTTTTGAATTACAGTGCATCTGAAACCAAATTCGTTTAAGCGGAAGGCTTACCAAGAATTTCTGACACTAAGGAAATGGCAAGATAGATATATATATATACCAAATTCGTTTAAGCGGAAGGCTTACCAAGAATTTCTGACACTAATGAAATGGCAAGATAGATATATATATATATATATATATATATATATATATATATAGAGAGAGAGAGAGAGAGAGAGAGTAATGGAGAAAAGAGGCCAATGGAGAGGATTCCCTCCTATGGCGTCGAAAAAATACAATCTCCATAGATTTTTCCGACGATCGGCACCCACCATCTTCATCGACATCATCTAAGATGTGGGTACACCAAATTTCATTTGATTCCACAACCTTTTCACCGTTGATTTAGCAATGTAAAAAGTTCTATTGTCGGTAAACCGTTAATTTTGAACCCAATAAATCAACGGTGAAAAAGTTGTAGAATCACATGAAATTTGGTGTACCCACATCTTAGATGATAACGATGAAGATGGTGGGTGCCGATCGTCGGGAAAAACTAGAGAGGGGGTATTTTTTCGACGCCATAGAAGGGAATCCCCTCCTATGGCCTCTTCCCTCCATTAATCTCATATCTCCTATGGCTTCTTCCCTCCATTATATATATATATATATATATATAGAGAGAGAGAGAGAGAGAGAGAGAGGGAGGGCTGTAAAGATTTTCGATCTTGTTTTAATCTTGTTTAAATAGGATCAAAAGCACCCCTTAGCATATATATATATATATATATATATATATATATATATAGGGCTGTAAAGATTTTCGATCTTGTTTTAATCTTGTTTAAATAGGATCAAAAGCACCCCTTAGCTCAAATTAAACATTATGTTTGCTCTTGCCCCTTGGTAAACTATCCACTTTAGCGTTAATAGGGATTTTGGCTAAGCATTGACCGTACTTGTGACTTGGTTTATTTTGAGGAGCGATGCATACAAAGATCACTTCTTCCTTCTTGTTCGGATTTCTTGGTACATAAAATATGTTTATTTATTCTCAGCGGCAAAAATAGAATGAAGTTATAGAAACCCTCATTGTAGTAGTGCTCGTTTGCTTCCATTCAAATATGGAGAAAATTAAGCGGCAAACTGTGAGTGATTAGTACACCGTTGTAGAAACAGAAGTTCGATCTTGTCAAGCGGTAGGCTTAGGAAGCCACTGATCTAAGATTAATGAACAAGAAACATATTTAGGTCTTGTGAATAATAGTGCATTGTAATATCAAACAGTAAATATAGTTGCAAAAAGAGGTCATGAATTATTGGATGCCAATCTTGTTTTCATTAAGTTAATTATGAACTATTATTTAAGAAGAAATGAGAAGTTCGTTGATGTTATATGAGTGAAATTGTTACTTGAAATGAGAAAGGAATTGATGAGGCTCAATATCGGTGATCTTCCAGATCGTGACACGTGGCAGATGGCGTGTCCCGAAGCTTACAAGAAAGGACCTACGGTGGCCGACCAGACCACTCCTATGCCCGTCCTACAAACAACCGTTGGCTTACCTCCGAGCCCCTGCACAATCGGCCTCCTCGGCCCTCTCAGCTCGTCTCCGGGCTACCGCAGAACTAAGATACCTCGACCTCCCGCTCATCCCCAAGCCTCCCGCCGAGCTCACCTTCCTCGGTCTCATCGACCGACCAACGGCACCTACCACAGGCGCAACCGCCTCACCTCCGCGAATCTCGCCATCTGCGAGATATCCGCCGGCCACGTCCCGCGTTCCACGTCATCACGATCCCCCATTAACGAGCCCGTCTCGTCATTAATGGGAGATCCCGCCCATCACGCGGGCGTGACGCCGGGACCGTAATGGTCAGCATGATTCTCGCGTCTGCCTCCCTGTCACGTCCCGCTTCTCAGAGTGCGCTAAGATGGGCACGTGACAGAGCCAACCATGCTACCCGTGGGTAGAAAATATCCCTCCACAGTCACATTACGGTTGTAGAGATATCAAGAATAATAATAAACTATCTAACACATGTCCATAAGTCAGAATAAATGAGTCAAGAATAAAATAATGCAGAAGCAAAAAAATCCAATACAATAATGACCGGAATGTACGTCCCATAATGCGGACTCAAATCAGGAATGAAAATACTGAAAGGGAAACTAAACTAAACTAATAACAGGTCCTTACTGCTCGGTCTGTTCACTGAAACGCTCCTGCTCGGCCTGCAGCAAAGGTAAATGATCTAGGCCATGCAAAACCCAGACGTCAGTGCGTTATGATATCAAGCAATAATAAAATCAAGGAGTAGCAAGGCATGCAAGTACGAGTATGAACAGTAAAACATGTATAACAGTAACATACATAAAGACATTGAAGGGAAAAGGCACAGGTGACGTGCAGTGAGTAATCTAAACTGGTCTACTGGGTTAACTACTCTCAAGTCTTTGAAATCAATTTGATGACAGTGCGTGCCCGGGACCACGGTCAAAGACTCTCGGGCTGAATCCGAGACGTGCCGCTAGGCAGTAAAAGGTAGTATGTAAAGACGAATGCTGTCAGTAGCATCATTCTGGGGCTGGCCTAACCCGTAAGACTGATCAGTAAAGGCATCGAACTGTCGAGTTACGAGTCAGGTTTCATCATTAATTTCCCCACACCCCCAAGTTATGTGTTCAAGTCAGGTATTGATAAATCTGGAGCTAATGCCAACACAGGATCAACAGGTACAGGTTTGTCTGAATAGACAACAGGAAATGTCCGTAGGGACAACAGGTCAAGATTGTCGGCATTAGTAGCAAGATCAGGTAATATGTCAAGCTATGGTACATCAGGTCATGTCAAGTGGTGTACAAGGATCAAATCATGTCAAGTGGTGTATAAGGATCAAATCATGTCAAGTAGTGTACATGTATCAAGTCATGTCAGTAGTAGTGTATTAGGTCGTGTCAGATAGTGCACAAGTATTAGATGGATGCTCAAAATCAAACTGTAATAAGTATGGGTACACAAAACAAGTATGGAGTACTAATATAACAATAAAATGGAATAATGTGATATGGTATGCCAATAGATATAAATTCAAAGATATGGATGCACAATTATCGAATGGGGTTACATTTATAGCTCCAATACTAATTAGGATGCACTTTATTAAATATGGAGTGTTAATATCACAGTATTATGTATTGATATGATCTGTGGATGCAATTATATATATTTTAAATAAGATGGATGCAAACGGGCATCCGTAATCAGTAAAGCTGTAAAATAGTAATGTGGGATGCACAACTAAGTAATATGAGATGTAAATATTGATATGGATGCAGTATATTGTAATCTACTATGTAACAAGATTAGTTTTCATGATCTAGATCTGAAATGATACGAATGGATGCAAACGGAACGTCGAAAAGTTATAAAACTAAATATGGGGTGCATGATTTTAAATATAGGTATTCCATTTGTTAAAATAGATGCGTCTAAAGTAATGTAGCATATAATTAAGATTGGTTTGCATGCCGTAGATCTGAAATGCTCTACACAGATGTAAACGGAACGTCGAAAAGCTGTAATACTAAACATGGGATGCTTGATTTAAAATACAGGTGTGATATTTATTTAAATAGGTATATAATGAGTTATATGGCATGTAGCAAGATTAACTTGCCTTGACGGATCAAGAAATAGATGTGTACGGAACGTCTCACATCGGTAAAAAGTTGTAACGCGCATGTAGGGTGTTTTTCGTCACCCCATTGAGATGGGAATACGCGAGCGCTTGTCAGGCGTACTACAGATTCCCCCTGCCTAGGATAGGCCGGGGTTCATTGATCGTGGGGCTCCGAATCTCCGGCAGCCGCGGACTAAGCTGCCGTTAATTACCCCTCGCCTTTGGGGCGAGGGAACCTCCGATTAACGGGTTAAACTGGTCATGCGAACTCAATGTGCAGTGTACGTGTGTGTTTTTGGAAGGGGGGTTTGGATATATCGGCAGCGCCCCGGCCCAAAAAATTTTTTGGGAGGGAGAGTGTTGTAGAGTATGTGTGTGTGTATATTTATATATACATATATATATAAAAAGAAAGGAAAAGGGCATCCAAAGGATGCGTGGGGTCAGCGCCTTGAGCGCTGTGCGCTTAGGTGTTGTGCGCTCAGGCGCTAGCGCGCCACGTGTCGACATGTGGGCGCTTTGCGCTTGAGCGCTGGGCGCTTGAGCGCAAGCGCGCCACGTGTCGGCACGTGGGCGCTTTGCGCTTGAGCGCAAGCGCGCCACGTGTCGGCACGTGGGCGCTTTGCGCTTGAGCGAAGGGCACTGGAGCGCAAGCGCGCCACGTGTCGGCATGTGGGCGCTTTGCGCTTGCGCTGGGCACTTGAGCACAAGCGCGCTACGTGTCGGCACGTGGGCGCTTTGCGCTTGAGCGCTGGAGCGCAAGCGCGCCACGTGTCGGCACGTGGGCGCTTTGCGTTTGAGCGCAGGGCGCTCGAGCGCCAGCGCGCCACGTGTCGGCACGTGGGCGATCTGCGCTCGAGCGCTAGCGCGCCACGTGTCGGCACGTGGGCGCTTGGCGCTTGAGCGTTTGGGCGCCGGCAAGAAAAAGGGGCTTTTAGTCCCAGAACCAGAAGTTATGCTTCAGAAAGGATATATATATATATATATATATATATATATATATATATATATATATATATATGGAGTTAAACTCCTAGGATGTTTTGAATCCAATGAAGGGCTTCTCCCCTTAAGCCCTAGTTCTTCCCCAAAGTGGGGTTTCTGGAGACGGGTCTCCTTCTTCCTTTGTTGGCCGGATCTTGAAGATCAAGAAGTAGGAGATTTTAAAAATCTCTCATTTCTGAGATCTGATGGCAGATCTGAGTTCCCCTTTGTGGGTTTTGTGGTGGAAAACTACTTAGTTTTGGAAAAGAAGGAGTAAAACTCTTGATTTAAATCAAAGGAAATGAGAAGGTTTAGAACCTTGGAGAAGGAGAAGATCACAGATCTAGATTTTTCTTTGGAGAGAGAAAGAGTTGTTGGGATATTTTCATTATCCTTGCCTTTATAGGCTATACATTTTACATATAGCCCCTTGGGCTTTTCAAAATGGCATTTTGCCTATCTCATGGCTCATGTGCCATTTCTTTTTGCACATAAGCCATGTGCTTTACAAAATTTTGGCTTTATGCCTATTTTTCTTACATTTATTCATAAAATAAAAATAAAAGAAATACAACAAAATTATTTGTTACAAAATTTTTATCTCGGCATGGGGGAGGTCGGCCGCTTCATGTTTGGGCTCGACCCGGGCATGGGCCCACTTGATCTGGGCTTGGGCCCACCTGGGTTGTCTGGATCGTCGGCGTCATCACGGCTCCGGCGATCTACAGAAGACAGAACTATAGAAAAGAAAAGAAAAGAAAGAAAGAAAGGAAGAAGAAGATAAGAGGAGAAGTGCTCACTGGAGTTTGATGCTCTGGGGTTTTAGGGGGTAGAGGAGACGAGGTAGTGGTGTAGGGTTCACCGGCGGTGAGGGGCAATTGAGATGGAGGCTAGGGTTTTGGTGTTAGGATTCTCGGTTGGTTTGCTGGGGTCTCTTGGTGTAGGGATGTGCAGCCTGGTGTAGAGAGAGAAGGCAGAGGAGAGGAAGAGGAAGAGATGGTGACGGCGAGGGATAATCGGCGACGAGGTGTGCAAGGTGGGGATGAAAGGTTCTGTGGGTTTGTTCAGGTCGGGTGTGTAGGCTCAGGGAAGGAGAGGGAGTGGGGTTTGTGGGTTGGTGTTGAGGAGGAGGTGGAGATGAAAGCGAGGTCGAGAGTGGAGGTGTCGCGCGGCGATGAGGCGAGCGAAGGCTAGGCTAGGGTTTCGCTGGGGTTCTCGCGGCGAAGGAAAAATTAAAGGAGAAGATGATGAGAGAGAGAGAGAGAGAGAAAAGTGTATGGTTAAGATTATTATAAATATAGGGAGGGAGAGAAAGATAGGGAGACAGAGAGGGAAAGGGAGAGAGAGAGAATGCGAGAGGAGAGAGATAGAGAGAGAGCGAGATCGAGTGGAGAGAGAGAGGGGGAATGAACAGTGAAGAGAAAGAAAATTGGATTTAGTAGGGAGAGAGAAAAGGGAAGAGAGAAAGAAAGAGGCTGAGTGAAAGAGAGAGAAAGGTGGGGCCGGGATTAGAGAGAGAGTGTGTGTGTGAAGTGCTGGGTAGTTTTAATTTATTTTGATTTTAAATTTAAAGATTTTAGTTAGTTGTGAAAATATTATCAGTTACGAGATTTTAAATATAAAATTTAAAATAAATATTAAATAAGTTTGAATTTAGGCAGGACACAAAATATTCCAAAACACGCCCGGGTCGGGTCTAAAATTTCAGATTTAAAATATGAAAAATATATGGGACTTTCAAAATTCAAAATGAATGCTCAGGCAACGAAAATGCATACCCCGAAGAACGGATGCACGTACGTGCGCGTAGCCATCCAAACACGTCTGTTTCACCGAACGGGACGAGAACAAGATGCACGGATGCTACTACGGTGTTAGGGGTATCATGCAGACCATGCTAGGTAATTTTAAAATATTTTACGTGACATTAAATGTTATATGGTAAAAGATGCAATGCCAGATGAAATGCCAGTATGCAGCATACATGAAATGCACATGTCTATGTAACAAGTCAGGGTAATTCATAAACATGAATTAAGACAGGTTTCAAGCATGCGGGTCGGGTCGAATGCAATGTAAAATGTAAAATACCATTCGCACCCAAAACACGATAAATCAGGAAAAATACCACAATTAAGAAAATTCGAGAACTGAAATTGGTATAAACGAACTAGGTTTTTACACTCTCTGTCGCCACCACTATATAAACCCCTCTTTCAGAAGGTTCAAGTAAGTCATTTTCTCCTCACTAGGCCGTTACTCTGCTCAAATACCCGGTCTAACTTGATCGTCGGAGGATCCTCAGTGGTACAACCATCCCGGGACTTCCTTGCACGTAGCTCGGCCTCAACCACCTCAAACCTATTGAGATCCACACGCTTCAGGAGTCAACCTCCAACCTAATTTCAGTCGTCCATCGTCGCCAACAGCAGATCTACGGAAGGTAACATCTTGACGTGATACGACATCCGTCAGCTGGCGCCGTCTGGGGGAAAATCTTGACTCTACTGAACAAAGTTCATCTTCCGATCTCCTTTCAATGGTGAGCGATCACCGCGACGATTCAAGCACTAGCCTCCGCCTCCCTCACAACGGAGGCGCGGATGAATCTCTTCCCCCGAACTCCATCAACGCCCTAGCCGCCCGGATAGATCGACTCGCGTCCGTCGTGGATGCGCTCGTCCGTATCCAAACGGTAGGGCAAGCTCCCCAGGTCTCCGATCCCCCACCTTGGGACTGTGACCCTTACTGAGGGAGAGAAGACTCCGCTCGCGTCGGCACCGCCGACCACCGCCTCGCTGCCTCCTACGGCCGCAGATCTCCCGGGCCAACATATTCCATGACCTGCCGGGCGCCCCACAGTTCAACACCGAGGTCCGTCGCCAGAGCGCCTCGGCCCGAGTCCATTCGCGCCCCTGTCCCTCCGGAGTAGATGTCGGTCAGCTCGCCTGCTCCCAGGCATGACTGACACGCCCTCCCTCAACGGGATCACGCGGACGGGACTCGTCACGGCAGCTCGAAGACTACCTCGCTAAGGGACCTAAGGAACCTCATTGAGAGGAACCGGGGCCGCGGCCAGACACAGGTCTCCAACAGCAGGGGCCAAAGATCAGAACGTGCCGAATCGTCGGGATACCACGGCCGACTCGACGCCCTCAAAAAGAAGATCGAGGGTATGCATCGGGAAGGTCATCACTCGAGCGACGGGGCTAAGTACGCCGCTGACTCGCTCACCAAGCCCTTCACCGAGGAGCTGCTCGCCGTCCATGTCTCCTCCCGGAACAAGCCCCAATGGCCTTTCTCTCCGATGGTAAGTCTGACCCGAAGGACCATTTGGACGCATTCACCGCAGGAATGAGCTTCCAAGACAACTCTGACGCCGCCCAATGGCGAGCTTTCCCGGCCACGCTCATCCGCTCCGGACGAGACTGGTTCCAAAGACTCGCGCCACGCTCGATCTCAACCTTTGACGAGCTGGCTACCCAATTCTTCGGCCACTTCGTCGGGAACAGACGGCAGTAATGGACCATCGACCATCTCTTCATAATCAAGAGCGGGGACAAAGAAACGTTCAAAGAGTACGTCACCCGCTTCTACAACGCCCTTCTCGAGGTCCCAGAACACCGGGACGAGACGGTCATTACAGCACTTAGATCTGGTCTTAGGCACAAAGAGTGGTTACGCTTGTTTGCATTAGCGCAACCTAAGACCATGGCTGAGGTAAAGGCCTGGACCGAGCGTCAGATCCAACTCGAGTCCGAGGTGAACGCAAATCTCCCCGGGGCAGAGCTAATTGACCAAAAGAAAAGTGCGAGGGTAGAGAGAAAGAGACTTGAGCGGCCAAAGCCCTACTCCCCGAAGTTTCAGAAGTACACCCCGTTCAACGTCTCCCAGACAGTACTGCTAGAAGAAGCTAAGGGCGAGGGGTTCTTCAAGCTCCCCCGATCTCGCGCATGGCGGCAAAGCGCACCCGAGGCCCCTACTGCGGTTTCCACAGGTCTCAAGGCCACTCCATAGAGAGCTGTAATAAGCTCCGAGACTACATCGAGGAGCTCATTCGTTCGGGACACTTGGCAGCATACTTGCGGGACATGCGGCAAGCTGACCGCGAGCAGGAGCAGCGTCCCTCTCCCGGCGAGTTGACAATCGGCCAAATTATGGTCATATCGGTGGGGGGTACGTCGAGTACCTACGAGGCTCGGCACCCTACACCGGTCGTGGAGGCCAACAGCTATTCGAGGATGAAGGCCAGGGAGACCGAGCCGATCGTTTTTGACGGCCTTACACCGCCAAGAAGCTCAAACCGTACCAATAAAAAGAACATCTACTAGAATGTACTTTTTTTACTAAGGCAATGTAAACTTTTCTCAAGATCTTTCTGTTTATATAATAATAAGAAGGGATCAATAAAACATTGAAAAAGAAGAGTTGTGTTTATTCAAAAGGATACTATAGGCTCCTCAGCCGTACACCGAAAAAGAAAAATTACAGTAGCGGGGGAAGGGTGCAGAGAACATTGCTCGTGATACTTCAAGGATATTTCTGCGAGCCGAGCCCTCACGACCTCAGACCTCTGCATCTGATGCCGCCTGCGAACGTCGGCATCACGCCTCAATTGATAGCACTCAAGGATGAGCGCCACCGAGCGATCCCGCCGACCTGCGGAGATCAGGCCAAAGCGCCGCAAAGACTTTAGCTTACCAACCGCCTCGTCCTTCAGCTGTTCGAACAAGGGGTTGTAGAGCCTCGGCGATGCCCTCCAAATGGAGTACATCAACAGCTGGAGCAGGGGGGAGGCCGGGGAAGCAGTCGGCCAAAATGATCCTCGATGCGGCCTATCACTAACGGCACCGTGTCCTCGGTGCAGTGCAGATCGTAGAGGTACACGCCCTCGAAGTTTACGATGTCAGGGATGGTAAAAGGGAAGTCCCCCATTCTTGCGCTTTGGATGCGAAGGAAGGGGTGATCAACGCTCCCTCCGTTTTATAGCCCACAACGCCCAGGAGTCCAACAGTCGCTCGTTTCACCCACAACTGTACCACTACGCGGCAGACACTGAGCCTTTCTCGGCAAAATCGAAACGACGCGGCTCCGGCACTTCGCCTCCCCTCTGTGCTCATGACGCGTGTCACCCATGACTGTCCCTCTTCCCGATACTCACACCGGCAAGGTCAGAAATGACCTCACGAATCAATCGGGCAGCAACCCTGCTTGGCTATCCCTGGCTGGTAGTTCCCTTCCCCACGACGCCAGGGATCAAAGCCCTCGCTAAGAGGCAATTGGGCAGCTTCACTGCTCGGTCAATCCTTAGCAGGCCTCTTACGGCCCCTCCAGCGCTAAGGATCGAAGCTCTCACCAAGAGGCAACCGGGCTCGCCCTTGCTCGGTTATCCCTGGCCTGTAGTTCCCTACCCCACGGCGCCAGGGATCAAAGCCCTCGCCAAGAGGCAACTGAGCAGCTTCACTGCTCGGTCAATCCTTAGCAGGCCTCTTACGGCCCCTCTCGCGCTAAGGATCGAAGCCCTCACCAAGAGGCAACCGGGCTCGCCCTTGCTCGGTTATCCTTGGCTGGTAGTTCCCTACCCCACAACGGCAGGGATCAAAACCTTCGCTAAGAGGCACCGGGTAGTAACCCTCCTCGGCCCCTCCTTAAGGATCAAAGCCCTCACCAAGAGGCACCGGGCAGAAACCCTGCTCGGCCCGTCCTTAGCAGGCCCCATACGGCCCCTCCCGTGCTAAGGATCAAAGCCCTCATCAAGAGGCAATCGGGCAGCAACCCTATTCGGTTATCCCTGGCCGGTAGCTCCCTACCAGCGACGCCAAGGATCAAAACCCTCACCAAGAGGCACCGGGCAGTAACCCTGCTCGGCCCGTCCTTAAGGATCAAAGCCCTCGCCAAGAGGCAACCGGGCTCGCCTTTGCTCGGTTATCCCTGGATGGTAGTTCCCTACCCCACGACGCCATGGATCAAAGCCCTTGCCAAGAGGAAACTGAGCAGCTTCACTGCTCGGTCAATCCTTAGCAGGCCTCTTACGGCCCCTCCCACGCTAAGGATCGAAGCCCTCACCAAGAGGCAACCGGGCTCGCCCTTTCTCGGTTACCCCTGGTCTTTAGTTCCATACCCCCACGATGCCAGGGATCAAAGCCCTCGCCAAGAGGCACCGGGCAGTAACCATGCTCTGCCCCTCCTTAAGAATCAAAGCCCTCGCTAAGAGGCACTGGGCAGCAACCCTGCTCGGCCCGTCATTAGCAGGCCCCCTACGGCCCCTCCCGCGCTAAGGATCAAAGCCGTCATCAAGTGGCAATCGAGCAGCAACCCTGTTCGGTTATCCCTGGTTGGTAGCTCCCTACCCGCGATGCCAAGGATTAAAGCCCTCGCCAAGAGGCACCGGGCAGTAACCCTCCTCGGTCCCTCCTTAAGGATCAAAGCCCTCGCTAAGAGGCACCGGGCAGCAACCCTGCTCGGCCCGTCCTTAGCAGGCCCCCTACGGCCCCTCCCGCGCTAAGGATCAAAGCCCTCATCAAGAGGCAACCGGGCTCGCCCTTGCTCGGTTATCCCCGGCTGGTAGTTCCCTACCCCACGATGCCGGGGATCAAAGCCCTCACCAATAGGCAACTAAACAGCTTCACTGCTCGGTCAATCCTTAGCATGCCTCTTACGACCCTCCCGCACTAAGGATCAAAGCCCTCATCAATAGGAAATCGGGTAGCAACCCTGCTCGGTTATCCATAGATGGTAGCCCCATACCCACAACGCCAGAGATCAAAGCCCTCGCCAAGAGGCAATCGAGCAGCTACCCTACTTCGTCATCCATGGCTGGTGTTACTACCCACCGATGCCACGGTCCAAGCCCTCGCCAAGAGGCCATCCACGTCTAAGTGATCCCCACCTCGACTTCTGGGCCATGGAGATACCAACCCTTCACCGGTCTTTGCACACTTGGCAAATGGTCGGATTCAACTCGACGTGTGATCGCCAGACGAAGAACCGACCTGACATGAAAGCTGAACGGTGTAAATAACGAATGTTCTCCACAAACAAAAGGATAATGTGCACGCAAAGAAACTGCAAAAAGATTTTTTATTCACATAAATTAAAAGTCTCTACAAAGGTATTATGGGCACCCCAGCCTAACAAAAGTGTCCGAAGGCTTACAAAATTTCAGAGCAAAGGATAGAAATAAGAAGACGTGGGGCTTCATGAAAGGTTCCTAGGCACCCTAATGAGGTCTCGCAAGGCATCGATCATGCCAATTTCAAAAATTCTAGGTGCCTACAAACCCTAACAAGATCGTTGGCTAGAAAACTAGGCGAAAAGGTAACTAGTTAACAACTTTAACTATATGGAAACGGAAATACAACCTTTGTAGATCCGGTGCTCCACCTCCATAGCTCCGCAACGAAGTCGTCTCCGCTGTCCAAAAGGGATCCGGGCTCTAGAGTCGGCTTCGTCGGAGAATGGGCAAGCTAGGTCGTCGATGTCCATGCCGAAGATGATCTACGTCGAGGCATCGCTAAATCAAGCTCTGACTTCACCAAGTCAAGAAACTTGTGAAGTAAACACACTCTACTACTTGGCAAGAGGTAGAGGATGAAGAAATAGGAAGTGGGTAGACTTTAGTTTTGGATTTCTCACACTCTTCATCAATCCACCATTGATGGAGCTTGGTTTTCTTCACTTGAAAAATGAAGAAGAAGAAGGAGCTAATTATGATAAGCATAATAAAAATGAGAAAAGAAATTCATTCTTATCATAATTGAACCATAGTTAGGTGTAGAGAATCAATCATGGTTTAGTGGAATGGTTAGGTTAAGCATGAGACAAAAATGGTTGCAATGGTCAAAGTCTTCATGAAGCTTCATGAAGCATTTAAAGAAAGCCACCATTTTTTCATGCTCATTTTCTTTTCCAAAAAGAATAAATGTATTTATAAATTAATAAGAAAAACAAAACCCTAATTATCCACTTAACCATGGTTTAATTCTTTACACTTAACCAAAATGTATGTATCATCAAACATGATACAATCTAGTGCACAAAATCATATCGCATATGTAATGCACACACCCGAGTGAGAAAATCCATTTAAAGTGAACCGATACTAGTTAATGCAAAGTAATATATCAAATATATAATTATGCATTAAATCATTAAATCAACACTTGATTTAACGATCCGGTCATATCGCATATAACCGACCAGTATCCTATGTATCGGCTTATCGAATCAACCTTTGATTCGATAACTAGGGTATATCGCATATAACCTAATCGATACATTCATCGCGAGAATGGAATACGGTATCACATACACGCATTATTCTCGGTCCCGCACATATCTCATATGCGCTCCTATTTCGTTTCGCTTGAGCCAGGAAACCTCTGTGTATGACTCTAAAGACTCGTCAATACGCCGGCAGCAGGCGATGATCATATCAAACACCCACAAGCCGCAAGCGGTCTGCTAAACGTAACGGCCACCCGGGTATTGAGCGATCAGAAGATCGACGAGCAAGCCCGCTCATACTCCTGTGAATCCGACCAGTAACACTACCGTACAGTCCGGTCTGATCGTCTGATATGTCGCATATCTCGCCTAGGGGTGGTAAACGTCAGACCCCAATAGCTCGATAAGTCGTGTCGATATGAGGTCTATAACAATTCGAGAAACTACTGGTAACACTTACCAGTAAATCTCAGCAACCCTGGCCAGGGATTTCCTGTTATAGCCAATCGAACACAGCGCAACATCAACTCCCTATACCGGGAGAGACGAATCCCCTCATATCGCTCATTGCCTCCATGTGACTCGGGACTGTACCCAAAAACCACCGTTTTGCACGCCCTCTTGGACGTGGTAAGATGGAAATCAAAGCACAGTGGGAACCACACAAGACTCTATGACGATCTCGGGTCAACAGACTACTCTGTACCAGTGTCACCAGAGAACTGCCATCTGACGTGAGGTATAATACCATCTGGGAGTTCTCGGCGAGTCCGTCCAGTGTACCCAGTCTCTACTGAGCACCCGTATATCATCTCCGATGTCAAACACCAATGGATATGGGATCATCCATCGCCTATCTGTATGGGTCGAGAAGGTATACGCTAGTCTACTCTGGTATATCGATGCCCCATCTCGATACACCCACGACTAGGGACTTTGAAGGATGTACTTATGGACTACCATGTCCCCACTAGTATGATCCGCATCATAGTCCAGGTAGTCAAGTACACATCCTAAGGGCTTTACCAACATGTAACAGAGAGACAATCAATGTACACGTTAAGGTAAAGAGTAACCAGATAGCATACTATCATGTCGAGCAAGAATGTCCTCCCTATATATGTCCCAGCATCCACTACAATATACATTCAATGTACAGTAATGGCCTCTAGGGCATACATATAACTAACAATCTCCCACTTCCACTAGGGCCATCTGTAGCAGTGGTTGTAGTATCTCATACTGAACCATCCCATAAAAGTCTCTCTCTGGGAACAGGCCTTCGTGAGTGGATCCGCCGTGTTGTCCTCTGAGTCTACTCTCCTAACCTTGATCACCCTGGAGATCAACCATCTCCATGATCAAGTGATACTGCCTTAGAATATGTCTGGATCACTGATGGGACCAGGGTTCCTGGCATAAGCCACAACTCCATTGTCACACAATGGTAGGAACCTGGTTCATCTCATGAACCTATACACACCCAAACAGCCTCTTTGGTAGCATCTCAAGTAGCGATGTATCCTGTCTTTATCGTCTAGTATGTCACGGTATCTAGCTTGGAACTCTTCCAACATACCGTCCCTTTACTGAGGGTAAAGATAATGCCTGCGACTGACATTCAGTCGTCTTTATCACCCTGGAACCCTTCCAGTGATTCTCCCCAGGATCGATTGATACCATCTCACTACATCTAGTGAGAATCCTAACATCCATTTAGATCTATCTAGTAGATCCAAAACCCCAGGATTTAGTAGGTATCACTTTGATCCTATATGGAGAATCATAGTGACAAGCGAAGATTGATCGAGCGTAGCATAGGAAACTCCTTCCCTATCAAGAGTATGTCATCCACGTACTCTACGAGGATCACCACCATACTCCCTACTACCTTTTTGTATATACAAGGTTCATCTACCATTTTGATGATGTCAACTTCTTTGACTAATCCATCAAAACAGATGTTCCAACTCCGCGATGCCTGCTTTATCAGATAAAGCATCCTGCTCACGTTTCCGCTGCTCCCACTGTCTACGAAGCCCTCTGGCTGTGTACTTATAGACGCACTCTTCTAAAACATCATTTAGAAAAGCAGTCATGACACCCAACCACCAGATATCATAGTCATGGTATGTAGCCGTGGCAAGTAGGATCTGGATGGACTTTAGCATAGGTATTGGAAAAAGTTTCATCATTATCCATGCCTGGTCAATGACAAAAACCTTTAACAAGTCTAGCTTTGAAAGTCTCAACTTTTCCATTTACACCAAGTAATCTTCTCAAGATATACTTGCTCCTGATGGGGATTTAACCCTTCAGATATAGCAACCAAAGTCCATACTTTGTTGGTGTATAAGGATTCCATCTCAGATCGCTAAGCATCCAGCCATTTTTACAGAGTCTCACTCCTGATGGCCAGCTCGAAGCTAGTTGGGTCATTATCTCATGATGCAATCCTCGCTCCCACTGTCATAGAGAAACAGAAGTATCTCTCAGGTGGGTGAGGAACCCTACTAGATCGGCGGAGAGGCTGAGGTTCGTTGGAATCTACTGAATCCTTTGGTTTTATCAAATCATCGGCTGCAAGTTGTATAGCTGGAACGTTTCCAGTTCTACATAACAGACGTTGCCTCGAGCTTGTCCGGATTTTGCTTTTAGACATAGGCCGGACAACCCCAAATCTTAACTAACTTAAGATATGGGCTCTTCCCTTTCCATATCACATATGAAATGGTAGGCTTTGATTTGATTCAAACCCTATTCAATAGGTATGCAACTTCATAAGTGCATAACTCCCAAAAGGAAATAGGAAACTCAGTAGTACTCATCATAGAGCACACCTTATCATATAGGGTGTGAATTGCTCCGCCCCGATATACCATCGTGCTATGGTGTATACAGAGGAGTAATGCTGAGAGAGAATCTCATTCTCCTTTAGAATAATCCAGAATTTCCGTGCACAAGTATTCTCCTCCTTGATCTCATCATAGGACATTATACTTATACCCGTATTTTGGTTCTCTACTTCTAACTTATATTCTGTGAATATCTCAAAAGGTTCGGACTTGTGTTTCAATAGGAACATAGGTCTGAAACTCGAAAGATCATCAGAGAATGTAATGAAGTATAAAGAATCATTCCTGGCATGTGTAGACAGGGGACCTACATACATCAACATGTATCATCCCAAGAGTTCACTAACTCTCTCTCTGTTTCCAATAAACAGGGCTATGGTCATCTTATCTTTGTGACATGACTGGCAAGTTTCACAAGATGTAAATTCAAACTGATTTAAATATACATCTAAATGTAACTTTAGCCAGTCGGGTCGCATTGATCTGACCTAGTCTACAATACCTCAAGAAGAATTCGTTCATTTCTGAACTCTTCCTCTTTTGTGTGTTCCATATACTAAGAACTGTAGTTTGATTTAGAACATTAATGCTTTTAGACAACGTGCCTGAACCGATCAACTTTTGATATAGGAAATGTTCAAAACATTATCCATCAATACAAAATATTATCGTTTCTTTACTAATAAAGAGACAGATATGATTTTGTATATCAGGTTCGGTATCTAATAACATTCGTTCAAAATCAATGTATTACAATACAGGGTGACAGTGACCAACAGACTTGGCTGCAACACTTGCCCCGTTTTCTGCCTCATGAAACTTATCACCCGTTCTCAGTTTTTCTACCCTTTTGTAGCCCTATGTAACATCTTACATATCTGGGATCCTGATCCGGTATCATATACCGTGGATGCGGAGGATACTGAGAAACAGTTCTGTATAATGAACACACCCGAAGATGATGCATCAACATGCACTTTCTTCGTTTGGGCGGCACGGGAAATCTGGTATTCCCCAAATTCCTGCTCTGTCTCATAACAATTATAAGTTGGAGCGGGACCAACGTTCCCCAGCTCAGTATAACAACGGGTTCGGTCAATAATCCGTATTATTATCTTGATTAAGGCGTGATATGGTCGCTACCAGGAGAGAGAGAGAAGAAAACACTCAGCGTGCGCTCTTGCAAGAATAGATTGGTTATTATTTTATCTAATCAGGATGGCTCCCACTGCTTTTTATCAAATCTTCTTTCAAACCCTAAAAGGAAAGACTAGCCGGGATTAATTACACACTACAGGTTCGCCAATCTTTCAGCCAGGCCAGTGTCGGTACTTTGAGGGAGGTCCCCCGTGCTTTCGCACGAACCTAATTAATGTAAACCTCGTTTTCCCAGAGGCGTAACCCCGTTGACACCTTTCTAGACACCTACTTGATCGGCTAATTGTAATGTATAAAACTCTCCCAGGAGTAACTCTTACTCGCAGCGGGTATCGGGATCCAACTATCTCATAGAAGGTATGCAATCTCATTGCAAATTTCAACACTTGAAATTCCCGATAATATTTTGCCCCGAACGATCTATGACCTTGACAAGGTCAACAAACCATAGACCGCAAGTCAAGTTCAACCCGTCATTTCTTGATTGAATCAAACCCACCCGCACGACCCTTGATAAGGTCAACAAGGCCGCACGACTACCCTAACCCAATCTGCATCATATGCATAAGCAGATAAATACTGGTTAGCTACCGCACACTGCGCCTTGACAAGGTCAACAAACGCAGCACGAATACTAAACAGGACTTATCTGAAATGACGGAGGGCTACGACAGGTTTTTCTGAAAACCTATTGCGTAATGAACTTGATATCGTTGTAGAATCAAATGATTTTTAAATGGAGTGCTTTTGAGGCTTTTCTAGTTTTGCTAAAGGAGTCACTCCCGGTGAGGGGATCGTCGGTCCTTTCCTCGTCGAATGAGGTGCGGGATATATCATATATATCACTGTGCAAAGCATAAACTCTTAAAAGCTATCAAAAGACAAACCGAGTGTGTAGCATCTGCCAGTTATTGCTAAAGGAGTCACTCCCGGTGAAGGGATCTCGGTCCTTTCCTTATCGAATAAGGTGCAGGATATATCACATATACCGCTGTGCAAAGCAAGAACTATAGCTACCTGTTTTATTTTGAAATTCGATTCTACAAAATCTTAGGTTTCTTTTATTTCATTAATCACATTAATGAAGTCCCATCATTTAAGTACCTAAACATCACAGATAAATACGACGTACACTTATGCCATCCGCATTCGCCTCGATGTCCCCTCGTGCACCGTTAGGTTAGGTAACTAACGGCAGAGCGGGGCAGGGCTAGCGCGGGTGTGAAACATAAGTAACGGCTATATAATATATCTTATATACTATATAAAGTATCTATCAAAGAACATCACATGATCGCATCACAGATAAAGCACAGCAGAAGAAACATATGAAATATTGGATATACTAGGACGTCCGTGTTTTCAATACGAGCCAGTATAAAACACGGATTCCACGGTCGTGATGAATAGCCAAACCCACACCCCTAGACCCCTACGAGAGCGGCAAGCAACCCTACCAATTCTAGAGTTAGGAGACCCGACCTCGACTCCTCGAGTTGGTCTCCCACCGGACTCCAGAACCCGGTTACTTGTGCCCTCCTCCTTGGGTCTATCCTAGTGCAGAAAAGTAAATAATATACAAACAGTGACAACTTCCGCAACCTGGAAGCGCCCCAATAAAAGAATATTACATACAAGTTTTTACATGAATGAAAATGAAAAAACACTCATCTCACATAAAAACCCCCGGCTATTCAAACACGACGATCCAATATAACATATCCAGCAACACATAACATCACATGTCATCAACGTAAGTAAATATGCGCGTCCCAATTGTCGTTGACATATAGCAACGAAACCGGCGATATCACATATTACACTTACGGTCACAGAAAAGAAAGTGTAAAACTACAACAGTTGGAATCCGCAATCACCTCAGACATCGCATGCCTGACCAAATGAATTACTTAGACATCGCATGCCTAACAATTATAAACCCCGCATTTCAGTCTCATTATCGAAAACACTTTTCAATAGCAAGTCGGGTAATTCAACAAGATTCCCGACATCCTGATCGAATGCTCGTCGCAAACTTCAGTAGACGGCCGCACCCCCGATACCGTCGACGAAGTGCACCAAGGCGGAACACCGCTACCGGGAGCACCCGAACAGATGCTTTCGGCGACGGGGTTCTCCTACAGTCACTTGGTCGGGGCTATGGAGTGAGGCTGTCTATTAAGTTTACCCGGCGAGTATCCGCGTACGCTACGTGATTGCGACGGACTTTTGATCACATCAAAATTCCGTGGCAACCGATCAAGTGAGACTAAACTGCTATGTTTATAACATTCATTCAGTTATCACATAACTACTTGTGAATTCCAATTATTGTATCCCATTCCAGATAAACAGAAAATGTTAAACTTTTCGATCGAACAGTCAAACACCCAAGTTTTCCCGATACAGATCAACACATGAAATAAGTCTAACAACATTCCGTTCGTGCCTCAGTACCAACGGTCCAGCCGTAGAAGGGTCAAGCCAACGCCTCACATGTGGCACGCCGTACTGCCCCAAACCCGAAGGTTCAAAGGGCAGTTCAAGACGGTCACATAATCGAGTTAAGGTTTGTTGTCTTCTAGAGGGTCCATCGCGTTACTTGCACTACTTAGAACGTCGTTAAAGTACGGAAAAATCCAACACTTGGAAATTTCCCGACAGGGGAAAAATTGGGTATTTATATCCAGTCGAACTTTTTAACATATTCTAAAATTTATCCGGAAAGCCACACAGACAAAATTTGAAACCCCGATCGAATCTTTGATTCCCAATACAACCCAAAAATGCTTAACTTTTTACTGCATATTAAAAATTCCCAGAAAACTCAGAACTGGAAACTAAGAATTACTGTGCTAAATAATTTAAATACTGGGGCCGTACGGCCGCGGATCCGCCGCATGAGCCTTGCTCATGCCGCGGAAGCGCTGTGGGAAAGTGGAATTAGGTCCTCGAAATTTACAGTAATTCTTAGAAAACCCTGCTTGATTTTCTGGATATTTTTAATCTTGAAAAATCCATAATTTTAAAATCTGGACAGAGAGCATTTTTGAATATGGGTTTCGGGTTCGTTCGGATTTCAAACTCCGTCGGGACTTCGCCTAAGGCTCTAGCTAGGCTCTAATACCAGTGAAAGGTTCCTAGGAACCCTAATGAGGTCTTGCAAGGCATCGATCATGCCAATTTCAAAAATTCTAGGTGCCTACAAACCCTAACAAGATCGTTGGCTAGAAAACTAGGCGAAAAGGTAACTAGTTAACAACTTTAACTATATGGAAACGGAAATACAACCTTTGTAGATCCGGTGCTCCACCTCCATAGCTCCGCAACGAAGTCGTCTCCGCTGTCCAAAAGGGATCCGGGCTCTAGAGTCGGCTTCGTCGGAGAATGGGCAAGCTAGGTCGTCGATGTCCATGCCGAAGATGATCTACGTCGAGGCATCGCTAAATCAAGCTCCGACTTCACCAAGTCAAGAAACTTGTGAAGTAAACACACTCTACTACTTGGCAAGAGGTAGAGGATGAAGAAATAGGAAGTGGGTAGACTTTAGTTTTGGATTTCTCACACTCTTCATCAATCCACCATTGATGGAGCTTGGTTTTCTTCACTTGAAAAATGAAGAAGAAGAAGGAGCTAATTATGATAAGCATAATAAAAATGAGAAAAGAAATTCATTCTTATCATAATTGAACCATAGTTAGGTGTAGAGAATCAATCATGGTTTAGTGGAATGGTTAGGTTAAGCATGAGACAAAAATGGTTGCAATGGTCAAAGTCTTCATGAAGCTTCATGAAGCATTTAAAGAAAGCCACCATTTTCTCATGCTCATTTTCTTTTCCAAAAAGAATAAATGTATTTATAAATTAATAAGAAAAACAAAACCCTAATTATCCACTTAACCATGGTTTAATTCTTTACACTTAACCAAAATGTATGTATCATCAAACATGATACAATCTAGTGCACAAAATCATATCGCATATGTAATGCACACACCCGAGTGAGAAAATCCATTTAAAGTGAACCGATACTAGTTAATGCAAAGTAATATATCAAATATATAATTATGCATTAAATCATTAAATCAACACTTGATTTAACGATCCGGTCATATCGCATATAACCGACCAGTATCCTATGTATCGGCTTATCGAATCAACCTTTGATTCGATAACTAGGGTATATCGCATATAACCTAATCGATACATTCATCGCGAGAATGGAATACGGTATCACATACACGCATTATTCTCAGTCCCGCACATATCTCATATGCGCTCCTATTTCGTTTCGCTTGAGCCAGGAAACCTCTGTGTAGGACTCTAAAGACTCGTCAATACGCCGGCAGCAGGCGATGATCATATCAAACACCCACAAGCCGCAAGCGGTCTGCTAAACGTAACGGCCATCCGGGTATTGAGCGATCAGAAGATCGACGAGCAAGCCCGCTCATACTCCTGTGAATCCGACCAGTAACACTACCGTACAGTCCGGTCTGATCGTCTGATATGTCGCATATCTCGCCTAGGGGTGGTAAACGTCAGACCCCAATAGCTCGATAAGTCGTGTCGATATGAGGTCTATAACAATTCAAGAAACTGCTGGTAACACTTACCAGTAAATCTCAGCAACCCTGGCCAGGGATTTCCTGTTATAGCCAATCGAACACAGCGCAACATCAACTCCCTATACCGGGAGAGACGAATCCCTTCCTATCGCTCATTGCCTCCATGTGACTCGGGACTGTACCCAAAAACCACCGTTTTGCACGCCCTCTTGGACGTGGTAAGATGGAAATCAAAGCACAGTGGGAACCACACAAGACTCTATGACGATCTCGGGTCAACAGACTACTCTGTACCAGTGTCACCAGAGAACTGCCATCTGACGTGAGGTATAATACCATCTGGGAGTTCTCGGCGAGTCCGTCCAGTGTACCCAGTCTCTACTGAGCACCCGTATATCATCTCCGATGTCAAACACCAATGGATATGGGATCATCCATCGCCCATCTGTATGGGTCGAGAAGGTATACGCTAGTCTACTCTGGTATATCGATGCCCCATCTCGATACACCCACGACTAGGGACTTTGAAGGATGTACTTATGGACTACCATGTCCCCACTAGTATGATCCGCATCATAGTCCAGGTAGTCAAGTACACATCCTAAGGGCTTTACCAACATGTAACAGAGAGACAATCAATGTACACGTTAAGGTAAAGAGTAACCAGATAGCATACTATCATGTCGAGCAAGAATGTCCTTCCTATATATGTCCCAGCATCCACTACAATATACATCCAATGTACAGTAATGGCCTCTAGGGCATACATATAACTAACACTTCAAGCCTCAGGGGCAGGGACGATATCGGTGTGCGGCGCCTCCCCTACGACCACCGGGGCGACATCTTCAGGGTCAGCACCAGCGGCGGGGACTTCGGCGCCGGCAGCTGTTCATACCATAATATTGCATTATTATATTCCCCATTCTTATTCGTTTTATAAATAAACATGCTTTCTTGTTCTCTTAGGTGCGTGCTTTTGACGCATGTCTGCTACATATTACAGGTAACAGGTTCTTGGACAGAAAACAGTGAAAAAGATGAAAAGACAATGCAAAAGTGAGATTTTGACCAACAAAGAGAAGGATCTTGATCAAGCCTACATGAAGATCAGTTCACAAAGTATAAGGCAATGCAAGGTCCAAGATCGTGAAGCCACGGTTAAAGTCCTCAACAATTATTTACTGGAAAGTCTGGAAGAGAACCAGAAGCTATTTTAAATAAATAACTAAAGAAACAGAAAGCCTAAGAAACCCAGAAGAAGCCCACAAAGTTTCAGCAGCTGATATGTCCATTGGGCTGCGGAACCGCGGCCAAACCAGGCCTCGGGCCGCGGCACGGTTAAGGGAACAGAGCAAAATATTTTTACCATAATTTGGTGGCGGCTTTGACTAGTCTACCTGGGGTTATTTTGGTAAATGTAGACGTGCGAATCAATTGTAACCTAGGATTTCTATCTCTTATAAATAGAAGCCCAAATCATTATATTAGATCATGCCTCCTTATGCCTCTTTCTATGAATAAAATTTAGATTTTTTTGGAGAGCATCGGTGCCTCTTTTCAATTCATGAATTCAGATCTGACAACCCTGTGTTGATATTTGGAGAGAGCCATCTGTACGTAGTTTTATTTAATTGCTCTAGTTTAGATTCAATTCTTGCCCTAGGTAATTTTTCATTCTCTGCCCTAGATAAATGTTTTTAAATTCCCTAATGAGCGAGTAGTCTCCTCGCTTGTTAGGGTTAGCTTTGGGGAAGGCTTTTGAGAGATGAGATCTCTCATCCCTTTCTTGCCCATCATATATAATTAATAGGACTCCATGTATACATGCACACACCGCGTCCTACGGCACCCTATCCCTCGAGGTAGCGGTGATACCGTAGTATAAAGGCCCGGTTGCGCGTGTTTTCCATGGAGGTTAGGGTAAGGATTGATAAAGGAAGGACAAGAACCTAGAGGAAGGAACACCTTCCCGAATGGATCTAATCCACTTTATTAATAATTACCATAACTCCTACTAAATCCTAACATGGGTGTAGAAAGCGTTGAGATTTATTTACATTTCCAAACCTACCATAAACCTAACCCTAGCAAGATTTAGATCTAGATAATCTTAGTATAGATAGATTTAGTTTTTAGATTTAATAATCAATCCGACCATAATCGGAATTAACTCGTAAGAACAGTTAGGAAATTCACAACATCCCTGTGGACCGACCCGTACTCACCAGCTAGCTACCAAGCGACGCCGTTCTTGATTGCGGTTACTAGATATTTTTGAGACAAATCAAATGGCGCCGTTGCCGGGGATGGCGTGTTAATTCCTTTTTGCAATTTCGGGTTAATCTAAAATTAAAAAATCTGAAAAATCACAAAAAATATAAAAATATATCATCTGTTGTTTTTGAAAAGGGTATTTTTGTGAGATTTTTGTAGGATCTACAAACAACTTCAGATCTGGAACAATTCAGAAAGCGAAACAGAAAACATCTAATCCTAACCAACAGAGGAATATCCTAGCAGAGCACTGAGGAAAATTTGGCATCTGATCCACCTACCTGACCGCGGAACCGCCGCATCAGGCCTATAGGACCGCGGAAACACGGCACTTTAGTGACGTCGTCTTCACCGGCTAGCTACCAAGCGACGCCGTTCTTGATTGCGGTTACTAGATATTTTTGAGACAAATCAGCAGCCGGGGCGACCGACTCACCCCTTGCACTCCCGCCGGGGAACGCTTTCCCTGCATCGTCGTCAAGAGGGTACAAAGCCCGGAGCTCGGCGTCGGGGAACTCCGGCATCTGAGCCTTGACAGAGTCGAGAGTGTCGTGCCAATTGACGCCCCCGGGACTGGCAAGGTCGGAGTAGAACTGATCCAACTTTTTGTAGCTCTCCACCGCCTTCTGTGCTCGGTCCTGTGCCGCCTCGTTCTCCTTCCGTAGAGTGCTCACCGTCTTCTTCATGGTAGCAACGAGCACCCGGGAGTCCTCCAACTGGGACTCGGCGGCTCGGGCGGCCTCTCGGTACCGAGCGACCTCCCTGTTCCCGGCCTCCACCCGGTCCTCAAGGGCAGCAGCCCTCTCCGTCGCTGCCCCCAGCTCCTGCCTTAAGCTCTCCTCCCACAAGGAGGACTCGCCTGCGGCCCACATCACCGGAACAATCTCATCGTCCTCCATGTGGACGACGAGGGCAACATGCTGGAGGACCTGAAGAAAGAAAGAAGGTCAAAAAGGGGAGGGAAGCATCCGACCACGCGGACGAAATGTTGGATGAAGAACCAGATGAAGTGTGAACACTAACATGCACGGCCTCTTGAGCTATCGCCGCCATTTAGGCCCGGAGAGTTCTTCGAGGGACCCTGCCTCCAGTCGACCTCTCCATATCGTAGAGCAGGCTGTCGGTGACGGAAAGCCTCAAGGGCACTTCAAAGCGAAGCTCCCCATCGTCCACTAGGATCAGGGAAGCCGGGGAGCGGGGCGCCCTCCTGTGAGGCCTCTTAAGGGACAGCTTGGGAGAATCCTCCTCGTCTCCCACCTCGGGGTCCCAAAGCTCTTGCGCCCGAGCACGCTTTCGAACCGGCACACGACTAGACTCGGGGGCCCGGGGCTCACTTGGGCACCTGGGTGAAAGGGCCACCGGCGGGGCCGGAACGGACGGCGGGTGAGAAGGGCCAGTGCCTTTAGGCTTCTTCCCCCTCTTCACGTCGGTCACTGCCGCGCGGAATTTGCTCATATCCATTGGTCCTGCATAAGACAAAAATACGAGGAGTCATCGATGCCGGGAAAAATAGAAAAAATGCACAAGTCTAAATAGGTCACCTGAAAGCTCCCAACTTACTTGCGTACTCGGCGAGGCTGAGCCCGGCCCAACTGAGGGCCCGCTCAGACAGCAACATGTCAGCCTGAGGGAGGGGCTCCCACTTTGACACCGCCACCGCGTCGGGATCGTTCGACCGCCCCACCCGCGGACAGCTGGCCCTTTGCCATAGGGTGGACACAGGCCAATCCTCGCCCCCGAGCGGCGCGATAAAGAAAAACTTCTTCTTCCAATCATGGATGGAAGAAGGTACTACGACAATCCCCGACCCGGCAACATCCCCCTGTTGTTTTCTAAAGGAAATATATACCCAGCTCGGCTCACCCTTGCGAGCGCCGGGGTGGTTTTTGTAGCAAAGGGAGGAAACAAGGAGGCTCAGGCCGAAAGGGATCTGACTCAATCTCAACCGGACCAGAAACCCTAGGAGGATCCTCCAGGAGTTCGGTACCAGCTGGCCCGAGGCTAACCCAAAACAGTTCAACGCCGCAATCACCCCGGGGGCGAAGGGCAGACGTAACCCGGCCCAAAAGGCCTCCAGGTATAGGGCAATCTCATTGCCCCGTACTTGGTTTGCCCTCTCCCCCTCCTTGGCCAGCCGAAGTGAATAGCCAGGAGGAATAAGGAAACAGGTCTTGATGTTGACAAGCTCCTCCGCACGCCTCAGCGAGGACCGTATGCCAAGAACACCTGAGACCTGTGCTCTGGGGACTGCCCCCGTCGCACGACCATGGGAAGCATTACCAACCCTAGCTTCCCGGGGGGACTCCGACTCAGAAGAGGAAGCTCCAGAAGACTCGCTAGAATCTACCCGGATGACATCTACAGACTCCACAGAAGAAGACATCTAACCTGATGGAGTGGAGTCCTCATACGAGAAAACGCAGAGATCCGACCTAAAAAGGAGAGCGCCGAGCAAACAAGACTCTGGAAGAGGAAATTATGAAGAGGTATGGGCCCTAATGCGGACCCCACCCCTATTTATTACTGCTGGCGTACGCATCCAACGGCGACAGTCATCTCCCGCCAAAACGACTCATCGCATTCGACGGCCACCATCGCTCCACCTGTCGCACGGGCATTGGTCGTACCCCAACGGACGCCGGAAATCTGTGACCCGTCGCGTCATTCAACAAGCGCCAGACACGTGGGCTGTCGCTTTGGTGAACTACGCACGATCCGGCGCTTCCTATTTAATGCAAAATCTGGCCCCTAATCCGCTGACGTCATCAAGAAAATACAGCTGATTGCCCGGGAGAACACGCCCCAGCGATATCTTGAAAAGGAGCTCACCTCGGATAACCCGGCAGACCACTCTCGACCCGACCTGTGAGCAGGTCAGGACGAGAGTGGGGGGCTAATGATGAGGCTCAATATCGGTGATCTCCCAGATCGTGACACGCGGTAGATGACATGTCCTGAAGCTTACAAGAAAGGACCAACAGTGGCCGACCAGACCACTCCTATGCTCGTCCTACAAACAACCGTTGGCTCACCTCCGAGCCCCCTGCACAATCGGCCTCCTCGGCCCTCTCAGCTCGTCTCCGGGCTACCGCAGAACCAAGATACCTCGGCCTCCCGCTCGCCCCAAGCCTCCCGCCGAGCTCACCTTCCTCGGTCTCATCGACCGACCGACGGCACCTACCACAGGCGCAACCACCTCACCTTCGCGAATCTCACCATGTACGAGATATCCGCTGGCCACGTCCCTGTTCTCGCAAAAATTTTGGCTCAAAACTTGCTCCCTTATAAAATAATAACAATAAAATAAAAAATAAAGGGAAAAACTCCACATGCAAAGAAAATAACAAATGTCTCAGCGTCAAGAGTCAAAGACTCTGAGGCAGCGCTATGAGTCAAAAACTCTGAGGCAGCACCCACGTGCAAGGCACGAGAGCACTAGCGCCAAGTGCGCCAGCGCTAAGAGTCAAAGACTCTGAGACAGCGCCCACGTGCAAGGCACGAGAGCGCCAGCGCTAAGAGTCAAAGACTCTGAGGCAGCGCTCACGTGCAAGGGACGAGAGCGCTACCGCCAAGTGCGCAAGCGCTAAGAGTCAAAGACTTTGAAACAGTGCTCACGTGCAAAGCACGAGAGCGCCAAGCGCTAGAACTAAATGTTCTCCACCGTTGGATCAAAAATCCAACGGAGATGATAAATCATCAAATTACCAGAATAAAATTCTGATAAAGAAATACTCCTCAGAATCTTTCCAAACAAGAAAGATTGTGCTCTGTAAATCAGAGCACCGTTGATCAAAGATCCAATGGTGATTAAAAATCACCAAGATACAGAGTAATCTCTGTATGGGATAATAATTTCCCAATCTTGTTAATAACAAGAAAGATGTCTTCTATAAAACAGAAGCCCTAAGATCAAAGATCCAATGGTGGGGAAACATCCCCAAATCAATTAGAAAAAGATTGCCTTAACTGATCAACCTCCACTATATAAAGGCCTCAAGACTTCAAGTCTGACACAGAGGAACCCCCCCTCCCCCACAAACTTTGAGAAATTTCAAAGAGAAGAGCAAGCTCTCGGAAGAAGAACAAGGTAAATAAAACAGAGAGATTGAAGCATATCATCATAAAAAGGGAGGGAGAAGAACTTAGTTCTTGTTAGATCACAGATCTATAAGATAAAGGCAAAGACTTTCACAAAAAACATAAGAGATTGTAACATCTCCCATAAAAACAAGAATTTTGTCCTTAGATCCACGAGACAAAATCTCTTATAAACGAGAACTTAATCCTCAGAGCACAAAATTGATCAAGAGCGCTCTGCACTCATTGACTGGCGCTCAGCGCCAAGCGCGCCACGTGCTCCTCATGTGTGCACTATTTTATAAAGAATGCTCTACACTCATTGACTGGCGCTCAATGCAAAGGGCGCCACATGCTCCTCACGTGTGTGCTCCTTCATAAGAGGCGCATCAGCGCTCTAAGTCTGGTGCTCGGCGCCAAGCGCGCCACGTGATCCTCACGTGTGCGCTACTTCATAAGAAGCGCCTTAGCGCTCCAAATCTGGCGATCAGCGCCAAGCGCGCCACGTGCTCCTCACATGTGCGCTACTTCATAAGAAGCACTCTGCACTCAGTGGCCGACGCTCAGCGCCAAGCGCGCAACGTGCTCCTCACGTGTGCGCTATTTCACAAGAAGCGCTCTGCACTCATGGGCCAGCGTTCAGCGCAAAGCGCACCACGTGCTTCTCATGTGGGCGCTACTTAATAAAGAGCGCTCTGCACTCATTGGACAGCGCTTAGCGCCAAGCGCTCCACGTGCTCCTCACGTGTGCGCTATTTCACAAGAAGCGCTATGCGCTCATTGACTGGCGCTCAGCGCCAAGCGCGCCATGTGCTCCTCACGTGTGTGCTATTTCATAAGAAGCGCTCTGCACTCATTGTCTGGCGCTCAGCGCCAAGCACGCCACGTGCTCCTCACGTGGGCGCTGAAGGAACATAAACTGTTCTTTAAATAAATCCCAGAGCCATAATGAGTGCTCAACACTCAATAAAAGACAAAAAAGGTTGTCAGAACCCAAACCAATGCTCAGCATTGTTAAATAAAAAGGATTGGGCCTAATTAAATGTTCAGGATTTTAACTGAGTGGGCCGAGCCAAAGTTGGCCACAGATCCCTAATTCAGATTAATTGAGCCCATATGCTCATAAATCTTTTCAACTGATCTTAGTCCCAAACTTGGCTACAGATCGCCCAACCAACATTGGTTCAAGGGTACATCTCTTCATTCCTCTGATATGTGTCGTTGTAATTCTTCAACGTCTTCAGAGAGGTGGCGGGTCTCGACAACCAGACATTCCATGGACTATGATGTCCTTAAACTTTACGGGCTGTGGGGTCCTTAAACTCATGGACTATGATGTCCTTAAACTTTACGGACTGTGGGGTCCTTAAACTCATAGACTATGATGTCCTTAAACTTATGGACCGCAACGTCCCTAAACTAAACTCTATAGACTATGAAGTCTTTAAACTATGGACTATGATGTCCTTAAACTCCATGGACTATGATGTCCTTAAACTTATGGACCGCAACGTCCCTAAACTAAACTCTATGGACTATGATGTCCTTAAACTCATGGACTATGATGTCCTTCAACTCATGGACTATGATGTCCTTAAACTTTATAGACTATGAGGTCCTTAAACTCATGGACTATGATGTCCTTAAACTTTACAGACTATGAGATCTTTAAACTAGACTATGATGTATTTAAACTGGACTATGAGTTCCTTAAACTCATGGACTATGATGTCCTTAAACCCAATGGACCGCAACGTCCCTAAACTAAGACGATAGATCCTAAATACTCTTTCGTTGGATCTAAATGATCCCAAAACCCCGTTGAGTAGATCTTAGTCTAAAATTAGACTAACGTATCCTCAACAAACTTTTAACTTGATCTTAACCTCAAACGAGGTTAACAATCCTTAAATCAAACCAAACCCAAATCTAAAAAAATACGGATTTAGACTAATCTACGCTCTACGGGCGACAACATAAATTAGTCTCCGTATACAATCCATGGGCAACCAAAAATAAAACAAACACACACGACACGAAGTGACCTTCTGGAGCAGGAGAAAGTGGTTACCGCGATGCGGTAGCGTAATTAATAGAGGGGCTTGCGCTTGCAGGGAAGAGCGTCCCCACAATCAAAAACCCCTCACAATGAGGGGGAATTTGACGAAGTCTGCTACATCGGCAGCATCCGTCCAAACCTTCGATGCACGGTGCCATAAATCAACTTGGCATCTTCGGAGAGGTGGACAGATAAAACCAAATAGCATCTGCCCTCAAAATTCAGGCCAGACGTCCCAACGTCCCGGTCGCGTCTTTCGGCGGCGAACAGATTTTGGCACGCCCGGTGGGACCTTTTCCTCTTTCCACTCCACACTTCGTGTGTCGTGTTTCGCGAAAGAATCGCGGTTTGCTATGGTTGCCCCTGGATCCGAGATACTAAGATTTGGTGTCTTGCTCCGTGTAGAAGAGAAGATGACATCGATGGCTTCCAACTGCACCAATTGCAACAACAATTTCCACTATGTCCTTCCTGGAGGAGTGACTTATGGGCCTCAAGCGGCCTCCGTTTTTAAGATGCCAGTAGAATAGGTGATGCAAGCCACCTCTGGGCTGTTCTTTGGGACCATGCTTCCACCCATAAGCTTCAACGCCCCGCTGCCGTCGCAAGAAACTCCGAAGAAGTCGGTCTTTGATCGGCTTACGACTACCGCGGCCCCTCTCAACGGGTCGTCCAAATCCAATGCCTCAGTCTTTAACAGAGTAGGCCAAAACTCCAATGGTTCCGTGAAGAAGCCCGCGATACCTGAGGGGGTTATCCCGAAACGGATAGCCATCCCTGTTCCAGTGAACGAAATAATCAAATCGGTTTCTCCTGCTAAGGGGTCGGTCTTCACAAGACTGGCCGTTCCATCTCCCGCTCCAGGTGAAGTAACCAAGGCTGCTTCCCCTGCCAAAAAGTCGGTCTTTTCAAGGTTGGCTATCCCCTCTCAGCTGGCGTCGGTCTTCGACAGGCTAACGATGACAACGGCCCCTTATCAGAGGGGGGAGCATGAAGAAGTTCATCCAACAGCAGAGGTGGTCCCGTCCGCTTGACACGCTCGACGTCGCCACTGACGATGGGTGAGAAAAGTTGGGGGCAATTCCCCTTCTGGATTTACTCCGCCAGCTCCGATGGTGGAAATTGATGCTGTTGTTCCAACTGGGAACAGCTTTGAACCACTTAACAGAGTGCGTAGGAATTTGCCAACTGTCGTGCTAAAAAAGTCTCCTCCACCTGCTGAAAAGATCACAAAGGCAAACCTGGAGCATCCCCCTCAGCGGCTATCCTCCAAAATTCACAAGGTCTGATTAAAGGTCCAAAATTCTGTGGTTAACCAAGACTACTCCCGCCAACCAAAGAAAATGAAGGTTCGGCAAGAGAAGGACCATCCTGTCGTACAACATAAGGTGTCGTCTACTTGGGTGCTCGCAGCAATGGCCCCCTCAACTACGACCGCTCACAAAAGGAGAAGGCCGGAGAAGATCCCTGCGCCTGCGATGAATCGCAAGGACATTGAACCTAAACGCCCCAAGTCTGGGGGCATGGTAGTGCATACTGTTTATATGGCTTCCGGAAAAGAGGAAAGCCGTGCTTCTACTGGTCATCAACCGCTCACACGATCAGTGACAAAGGGTCAGGAGCAACAACAACAAAACCTCCAGGAGATGCTGACAACTATGGCTGCACTCACCGGGCCAAAAGCAAGCCCAAAGACATCGTCAGAGCAGTGCCCAGAGCAGGAAACTGATGCCGAATTCTTCTGAAGAATGCTCGAGAGGAAAGACAAAGAGGCCGCGGAACAAGCGGCCAACATAAAACAAATGACGCTTTTATTTCAAGATATGGTCAGAATGATGATACAGCCGGATCCTCCAGCTGAAGACCCCCCGATCCTGATTATCCTTGAAGACGACAGAGGGGAGATATCGAACCCTCTTCCGGCTCTATCAGCAGCCAAAGAGAAAACCATCTCCAAAGCCGTCTTGGATGACTATATCGCTCAACAGATACGAGCTCATTAAGCGAGCGAAGCGGCCGACCAAATTGTTAAGACTGGACGACCTTATCCGGATTGGTATGACCAAATAAAGTACCCGCCGGGATATACGATCCCTAAATTCCATGTATATAAAAGGACAGGGAATCCACACCAGCACGTTGCTCAATTCAGAGCCTTGTGCGGTAATACCGGGGGTAAAGACAAACTGCTGCTTAGCCAGTTTGTTGGCAGCTTGTCGGAGACAGCGTTTGAATGGTACTCTGAGCTCCCGAACGACTCCGTTAAGACATTCGCAGAAATGGAGTTACTATTTACACAATGGTTCGCAAGCGCTGGTGAACGCACCCCAATCACGACATAAATTAACGCCAGGGTGAAGCCAGGTGAAACATGGGTTCAGTACGCGATACGGTGGCGGAATCTATGGTCGAAGTGCGAACAACGCATAGAAGAAGCTCCTGCCGTGGGCATGTTCATGTGGACCCTTGACCCTCAGTCGACTATCTCCCAATTCATGATATTCTTCAAGCCGACTACCTTCCAGGCCTTGATTGACAAGCTGGCCCAAATGGACCAGATGGGCTATAGGCCTTTCCCTTCAAAGTCAGAGCCGCGGAATGAAAAGGGGAAAGGGAAAGCGACCTTCGTCGCCAATGCTCAGCAACAACTGAGTAACCCGAGACTGGTTGTTCATTAAAGCAACAAGCCGCAATCCCTCGATGAGAAGTTAAGACGTCCTTACTTATTTCCCCAGGATAAAACAAGGAGACTATTCGAACTGGCAGTGCGCAACGGGCTCATCACTCTACCGGAGCCGAGACATTCATCGCAACCTGGTGATGTTAACCATCCTAACTATTGTCCGTACCACAGAGTAATGGGTCACTCAATCGAAGATTGCTACGTCTTCAAAAACTGGGTTGAAGACCAGTACCGGCAAGGCAAATTCGCGTTGTCTGAAAACTGAAGGGTAAACCCGCCACAACCGCACGCTTCTAAAAAGACGGATACGCCTGGGGCATCATGCTAGTTTATAGAGGAAGCTCCATGGGAAGTTGTCATCTTGGCAAAAACTAAGAGAATGCTGAAGGATCATCAAGCATGCCCGGCAATCAGATGGAGAAGTCCGCTAGAGCCGGAAATCATTGAGGGGATGCTGAAACGGCGCCCAACACTGACAACTGGTAATGATGGGCAAAATACCCAGGCCCAGCCGTCAAAGTCTTCAATGAAAAAGAAGAAAACCAAGAAGCCCGTGCAGACTGACGATAGGCGCACAGACCTGCAAAAGCATATTGACGCACTGGAGGAATACAACCAGATGGCGCGAACCCCGGTCACACTCCAAAAGTTTCTCAACCATATCCTTGAAAGTTGAGATAACGAAAATGATGAGGGAGACGACTCGTCAGAGGAACCCGAAGATTATGTGGCAAGTTTCTACATGATTTCTCATTCGTCGCTAAATAATGAAGAAGCTCACTCGGCGTTAGAAGATAACATAGAGGAGCTGGGGGCAGGAGCAGTGCCAAAATCCTTGGATTATGTGACAAAGTCTACCAAGGTGGGGCTTACTTGCTCATGGATATGCATGGCGAAAGTCCCTTCAGGCCAATAAACGGCCGGTTCTTGAAAAAAATACTACGCCTGACGAGTCACGGCCCGGGTCAACGATAGATGACGACGCCTATGTCCGCTCGCGATCTTCCCAAGCCCAAAATCGTTGTCTCCAAAATGGCAACAATGTACCGCAATGTCCTTAAACTAACAATGGACCGAAACGTCCCTAAACTAACAACGGACCGAAACGTCCTAAAACTAACTACGGACCGAAACGTCCTAAAACTAACTACGGACCGTAACGTTACGAGCCGCGGCATCCTTAGGCTGAGGTTCAAAAAAAAACAAAAACAAAAAGATAAAAAATAAAAACAAAAATAAAAAAAAACGTTACGTCCATAAGCAAAATGGGTACGGATGGAAACCCGAAATGGCTCCGTGAGTAAAAACAGCAGGGCTACCAGCGAGTTTGTGAAAACCCGAAAGGGCACAATCTCGTTAAAAGACACTTGCGAGGTCCTCTCGACGTTGTAAGGAGAAAATACTTGCATGAGATCCTTACGACTCACAAGGGAGCAACACACTTAGGGATCCCCACGATTCCTAAGGAGAAATTACACTTACAAGATCCTCACGACTCATAAGGAGAACCCTCTTATGAGACCCACACGGCTCATAGGGTTCAAATGCCTTAAGCTACAGGGATCTGAACCTGTTCTTAAGCCATCACATTTCCCAGATTGCCCTACAGGTGGTCCAATACTGGCCCTTGTATACAATCCACGGGCACAAATAAACGTTTCCCCAACAGAGTCCCACCACTGACGAGGGATATCTTCAT
The DNA here is from genome assembly GCA_030015575.1 of Agapanthus africanus. Classification (NCBI taxonomy): domain Eukaryota; kingdom Viridiplantae; phylum Streptophyta; class Magnoliopsida; order Asparagales; family Amaryllidaceae; genus Agapanthus; species Agapanthus africanus. The sequence continues at coordinate 191,942,663 of JASDDO010000024.1, read as the reverse complement.
ATGGCGAACGACACTTATAAGTCCTCTCGACTTATAAGGAGAAAGCACTCTTGTGAGATCCTTACGACTTATAAGAGACCATACACTTAAGAATCCTCACGATTCTTAAGGAGAAAACGCACCTACGAGATCCTCACGACTCGTAGGGAGAAATACCTTTATGAGACCCTTACGGCTCATGAAGTCAAAAGCCTTAGTCGACATGATCTTAACCCTGTTTGCTAAGCCACCTTTGTTCGAACCAACAAAGGCAAACGATGATTCGCTCCTGGCAATATCCCAGTTGTAGCGATGCTGATGCCTAAATCGGTATCAAATTCCAAGTCTAAACTCGCGGTTAAAATTAGCGAGCCAAAAATGCATATGAAATAGCCGAAATGATAGGCCATCTTGCAACAAAATCAGCAAGTATAATATATGCATACAAAAACAGCCGAAATGATTGGGCAACTCGCAATAAAAAGCAGCGAGTAAAAAGAAAAAATAGCCAAAATGATTGGGCACCGCGAAAAATAGCCGAAATGATTGGGCAATCGCGAACTTCGCGATATAAAAGCTGAAATGACAGAGCATCGCGGAAAGAAATAAAAAAAATAATGATGAAACTTTTGCCCTACAGGGAAGTCCACACTGACCCCTGTATACAATCCATGGGCATAAACGAAAAGGGGATCACATGTCCCAAACAAACTCTGTCAAAAGGGAAAGTCAGATCTTGATATCAACATCTACATCCCAGAAGACCAACAACGGCGTCCCTCCTCATTCCAGCAGGATGAGGACGTGACACCACCAATCGGAGCCACGGCAAAGTCCTCTAGTTCCAAAACTCGACGGTTCACAGACCACCTAGAGACTACCTCGGAGCCATGGCAAAGTCCCTAGTTCCAGGTCTCGACGGCTACATCTACAGCCTGGAGATCAACCAACATCGTTCTTCTTCCTTCCAGCAGGATACAGGCGCGACATCAACAAACGGAGCCATGGCAAAGTCCCCTAACTCCAAATCTCGACGGTTCACAGACAGCCTAGAGACTACCCCGGAACCATGGCAAAGTCCCCTAGTTCCAAACCTCAACGGTTTACAGATAACCCAGAGACAACCTCGACATCCGTTGCAATATTGCAGGCACAGTGTCAACAAATGAAGCCAGGGAAAATCCCTCGCTTTAGCGTCTTGACAGCAACTCAAATGAGACCTGAAAAGACTATCGAAGATCATCCCACACTAGCGCGGAGTGGTCTTGACTCATCGAGGCTCCCAAATTGAGCCTAACCTCAAGTAAAAAGCGACATGGAATATCCCTAATGCTTGCTCTTTCGACGGTAATATCACCTGGAAGATTACTTGAAGACGTCTTGTCCAGCCCCCGAAGGGATCAGAGACACGACAGTCGTGGGGCTACTCGAACAGCAAGATTGCGTATCGAAGAATACACCAGCCAACGCGACGGTGCGACGAATAGAAAACCATTTTACCACAGACCCTAACGGACTTCTATTAGTAGGAGTTAACTGTGACGTTAGGACATCCTTGCGAGAACTTCTCGATTCGTCTCGACCCGTGGGGAAAATAATGTTCCTGCGAGAACTTCTCGACTCGTCTCGACTCGTAGGGAAAAGCCTTAGGCAATGGGGATAAGGACCTGTTTCCTAAGCACTGGGCCCTGCAAGTCAGTGTAAGATGGACTATTGCATACTATTCACGGGCTACACTCTCCAAAGTCGAACATCGACAAGGAGGGAAACAATCACTTACGAGTCCTCTCGACTTGTAAGGGAGAAAATTCTCTTGTGAGATCCTTACGACTCTCAAGAGAAAATACACTTAGGAATCCTCATGACTCCTAAGGAGAAAATACACCAATGGGATCCTCACGACCTGTAGGGAGAAAAGTATTTATGAGACCCTCATGGCTCATAAAGTTGAAAAGTCTTAGGTGGCAGCTCCTAACCTTGTCTCCTAAGCCATCATTGCCCTGCAGGTAAGTCCATACTGACCCATGTACACAATCCATGGGCATAAACGAAAAGGGAACCACATTTCCTCATCAGACTCTATCAAAGGGAAAGTCAGATATCGACAGCAACATCTGCATCCCAGAAGACCAACAACGACGTTTCTCCTCATTCCAGCCGGATACGGACGTGACATCACCAATCGGAGCCACGGAAAAGTCTCAGGTTCCAAGACTCTACGGTTCATAGACAACTAAAAGTCAACCCTGACACCGTCGCAAGCGGAGCAAGTCAACCCTGACACCGCAGAAAGCGGAGCAAGTCAACCCTGACATCGCAGAAAGCGGATCAAGTCAACCCGGACACCGTAGAAAGTGGAGTACACCGCAGAAAGCGGAGCACGTAAACCCAGGCACCGCGAAAAGCAGAACACGTTAACCAACCCCCAGGGAAATCAGTGTCCTTGGCAACATATCTCGATTCAGGGAAATCAACGTCGTTGACGAGAACTTTTCGATTCGCGTCGACCCGCAAGGAAATCAGCGTCTTTGCAGGAATCTCTCGATTCGTCTCAACCCCAGGGAAATCAGTGTCTTTGGCTACATATCTCGATTCAGGGAAATCAGCGTCCTTGAAGAGAACCTTTCGATTCGCGTCGACCCGCAAGGAAATCAGTGTCTTTGCAGGAATATCTCGATTCGTCTTAACCGCCAGGGAAATCAGTGTCCTTGACAAATTTCTCGGTTCAGGGAAATCAGTGTCCTTGACGAGAACCTCGATTCGCGTTGACCCGCAGGGAAATCAGTGTCTTTGCAGGAATCTTTCGATTCATATCAACCCCAGGGAAATCAGTGTCCTTGAAAAATCTCTCAGTTCAGGAAAATCAGCGTCTTTGACGAGAACCTCTCGATTCGTTTCGACCCGCAGGGAAATCAATGTCTTTCCAGGAATCTCTCGATTCTTCTCGACCTGCAGGGAAATTGGTGTCCCTGCGCATGAAAAGAAAATTCTCTTGTGAGATCCTTACGACCTTCAAGAGAAAACGCACTTAGGAGTCCTCACGACCCCTAAGGAGAAAATACACCTACGGGATCCTCTCGACCCGTAGGGAGAAAAGCCTTTATGAGACCCTCATGGCTCATAAAGTTGAAAAGTCTTAGGTGGCAGATCCTAACCCTGTCTCCTAAGCCATCACTGTCCTGCAAGGAGGTCAAGATGGACTATCTACGGGCCACATTTTCCAAATCCACATTCGCCAATGAAATAAAAAATCTACTTACGGGTCCTCACGATTCGTAAGGAAAATACCCGAGTGAGATCCTTACGACTCACGGAGGCGATGGACACTTAGAAATCCTTACGATTTCTAGGGAGAATTTGCACCTACGAGATCCTCTCGACTTGCAGGGAGAAAAACCTTCTTGAGACCCATACGGCTCATGAATATGGAAAAAGTCATAGGCTTAAACTTGTCTCCCAAATCATAAATTCTACGGTCATACATTACATTGCACTACTTCACCCACGTACATGCTTACGTGGGCAAAGTAGTGGGAGCATTTGTTCCCGCCAGAATTTTGGCTCAAAACTTGCTCCCTTATAAAATAATAAAAATAAAATAAAAAATGAAGGGAAAAACTCTATATGCAAAGAATGTAACAAATGTCTCAGCGCCAAGAGTCAAAGACTCTGAGGCAGCGCCAAGAGCGCCAGCGCCATGAGTCAAAGACTTTGAGGCAGCGCCTGCGTGCAAGGCACGAAAGCGCCAGTGCCAAGTGTGCCAGCGCTAAGAGTCAAAGATTCTGAGGCAGCGCTCACGTGCAAGGCACGAGAGCACTCGGGCCAAGAGCGCCAGCGCTAAGAGTCAAAGACTCTGAAACAGCGCTGGCGTGAAAGGCACGAGAGCGCCAAGCGCTAGAACTAAATGTTCTCTACCATTGGATCAAAGATCCAACGGAGATGATAAATCATCAAATTACCAGAATAAAATTCTGTTAAGAAAATACTCCTCAGAATCTTTCCAAACAAGAAATATTGTGCTCTGTAAATCAGAGCACCATTGATCAAAGATCCAATGGTGATTAAAAATCACCAAGATACAGAGTAATCTCTGTATGGGAAAATAATTTCCCAATCTCTTTAATAACAAGAAAGATGTCATCTGTAAAACAGAAGCCCTAGGATCAAAGATCCAATGGTGGGGAAACATCCCCAAATCAATCAAAAAAAAATTGCCTTAACTGATCAACCTCCACTATATAAAGGCCTCAAGACTTCAAGTCTGACACAGAGGAACCCCCCCTCCCCCACAAACTTTGAGAAATTTCAAAGAGAAGAGCAAGCTCTCGGAAGAAGAATTTCTTCAAGGTAAATAAAACAGAGAGATTGAAGTATCTCATCATAAAAAGATAGGGAGAAGAACTTAGTTCTTGTTAGATCACAGATCTATAAGATAAAAACAAAGTCTTTCACAAAAAACATAAGAGATTGTAACATCTCCCATAAAAATAAGAATTTTGTTCTTAGATCCACGAGACAAAGTCTCTTATAAACGAGAACTTAATTTTCAGAGCACAAAATTGATCAAGAGCGCTCTGCACTCATTAACCGCCACTCAGCGCTAAGCGCGCTACGTGCTCCTCACGTGTGCGCTATTTTATAAAGAGTGCTCTACACTCATTGACTGGCGTCCAGCGCAAAGGGCGCCACCTGCTCCTCACGTGTGCGCTCCTTCATAAGAAGCGCATCAGCGCTCTAAGTCTGGCGCTCAGCGCCAAGCGCGCCACGTGCTCCTCACGTGTGCGCTACTTCATAAGAAGCGCCTTAGTGCTCCAAATCTGGCGATCAGCGCCAAGTGCACCACGTTCTCCTCATGTGTGCGCTACTTCATAAGAAGCACTCTGCACTCATTGGCCGGCGTTCAGCGCCAAGCGCGCCACGTGCTCCTCACGTGTGCGCTATTTCACAAGAAGCGCTCTGCACACATGGGCCGGCGTTCAGCTCCAAGCGCGCCACGTGCTCCTCACGTGGGCGCTACTTAATAAAGAGCACTCTACACTCATTGGCCGGCGCTCAGCGCCAAGTGCGCCACATGCTCCTCACGTGTGCGCTACTTCACAAGAAGCGCTCTGTACTCATTAACTGGCGCTCAGCGCCAAGCGCGCCAATGCTCCTCACGTATGCTCTATTTCACAGGAAGAACTCTGCACTCATTGTCTGGCGCTCAGCGCAAAGCGAGCCACGTGCTCCTCACGTGGGCACTGAAGGAACATAAACTGTTCTTTAAATAAAGCCCCAGAGCCATAATGAATGCTCAACACTCAATAAAAGAAAAAAAAGGTTGTCAGAACCCAAACCAATGCTCAGCATTGTTAAATAAAAAGGATTGAGCATAATTAAATGTTCAACATTTTAACTGAGTGGGTCGAGCCTAAGTTGGCCACAGATCCCTAATTTAGATTAATTGAGCCCATATGCTCATAAATCTTTTCAACTGATCTTAGTCCCAAACTTGACTACAGATCGCCCAACCAACATCGGTTCAAGGGTACATCTCTTCATTTCTCTAATATGTGTCATTGTAATTCGTCAACGTCTTCTGAGAGGTGGCGGGTCCCGACAACCAGACATTCCATGGACTATGATGTTCTTAAACTTTACGGACTGTGGGGTCCTTAAACTCATGAACTATGATGTCCTTAAACTTTAGGGACTATGGGATCCTTAAACTCATGGACTATGATGTCCTTAAACTTATGGACCGCGACGTCCCTAAACTAAACTATATAGACTATGACGTCTTTAAACTATAGACTATGATGTCCTTAAACTCCACAGACTATGATGTCCTTAAACTTATGAACCGCAACGTCCCTAAACTAAACTCTATAGACTATGAGGTCCTTAAACTCATGAACTATGATGTCCTTAAACTTTATGAACTATGAGGTCCTTAAACTCATGGACTATGATGTCCTTAAACTTTACAGACTATGAGGTTTTTAAACTTGACTATGATATCTTTAAATTGGACTATGACTTCCTTAAACTCATGGACTATGATGTCCTTAAACATGGACTATGATGTCCTTAAACCCAATGGACCGCAACGTCCCTAAACTAAGACGATAGAGCCCAAATACTCTTTCGTTGGATCTAAATAATCCCAAAACCCTGTTGAGTAGATCTTAGTCTAAAATTAGACTAACGTATCCTCAACAAACTTTTAAGTTGATCTTAAGCTCAAAAAAGGTTAACGATCCTTAAATTAAACCAAACCCAAATCTAAGAAAATATGGATTTGGACCATTCTATGCCGTATGGGCGACAACATAAATTAGTCTACGTGTACAATCCATGGGCAACCAAAAATAAAACAAACACACATGACATGAAGTGACCTTCTGGAGCAGGAGAAAGTGGTTACCGCGATGCGGTAGAGTAATTAACTGCAGGGGCTTGCGCCTGCAGGGAAGAGCGTCCCCACAATCAAAAACCCCTCACAATGAGGGGGAATCTGACGAAGTCTACTACATCGGCCGCATCTGTCCAAACCTTCGATGCACGGTGCCATAAATCAACTTGGAATTTTCGGAGAGGTGGACGGATAAAACCAAATATCATCTGCCCCCAAAATTCAGGTTAGACATCCCAACTTCCCGGTGGCGTCTTTCGGCGGTGAACAATCCCGCGTTCTATGCCATCACGATCCCCCATTAACGAGCCTATCTCGTCATTAATAGGAGATCCCGTCCATCACGCGGACGTGACGCCGGGACCGTAACGGCCGGCGTGATTCTCGCGCTTGCCTGCCTGTCGCCACCACTATATAAACCCCTCTTTCAGACGGTTCAAGTAAGTCATTTTCTCCTCACTAGGCCGTTACTCTGCTCAAATATCCTGTCTAACTTGATCGTCGGAGGGTCCTCGGTAGTACAACCACCACGGGACTTTCCTGCAGGTGGCTCGGCCTCAACCACCTCAAACCCATTAGGATCCATACACTTCAGGAGTCAACCTTCAACCTAATCTCAGCCGTCCATCGTCGCCAACAGCAAATCTACGGAAGGTAACATCTTGACGTGATACGACATCCGTCAGGAATTAATAATGTATATGCAAGGGAATATGAGATTAGTCAAGAAATTCAATGAGACCAATTGGGTATAAGTTCGGAACCACATGGACCACTAAACTACTCTAAGGCCCTGTTCGGGAACACCCTTAGGATAACTATGGTTTATTTTTAAGTGGAGTTTAGGGTTTGCAAATCTTTGATTTGCAACCCTTAAGCTCCACTTAAAAATAAACTACAGTTAAATCAAAAGGATGTGTGTTTGGCTTAAAATAGAGTTTTGTTAACTCTATTTTTATTTCTCCATCCCTAAACCCAACAAAAAAAATTGCATCAGCCCCCGCCTCCTTTCTCTTTCTCCACTTCTGCAGGCGTTGCCCATCGCGTCTCATTGCTGCCTCCATCATCCAGATCGTGGTTCACCGCCTCCTCCATCATCTAGATTGTTGAGGATGGGAGACCAGCCGATCCACAGAACAATACTCGCGACAAAACCAAAATCACGCAAACAACACAATCTCGCGATTAACAACGAAAAACAATATAATAAATATGTACGATAATAAATAAGAAATCAAACAGAGAGGCACAAAGATTTGTTAACGAGGTTCACCTGCCGTATGGTTAGTCATCGGCAGAGTAGAATCTGCAAATATCTTCGAATCAATCCTTGAATCAAGTTACACCAAGCAAACCTAGGAGATCTCTCTCAAATTTAACCGTCACCCACTCGTACAATGATCTCTCTAATATTGTCTATATAAAATACATATGATGGGTTCCTATTTATAGGGAAACCCTAACCCTACAAAAAATAGGAGATAAACCGGAATTATGGAAAGTATTTTTGCTTCAGTTATCATGTTGGCAGAAGTCTGACCCACACTTGGGCAGACATCTACCCCGACCCTGTTAATCGTCATATCCTAAGGGTAGACGTCTGACCCTCACTTGGGCAGACATCTTCCTGAGCTCTGGATTGGGCTTCAGGTCTTCTGCAGACATCTGTCTAGCTGAACTTCAGATGTCTGTCATTACTCTGTGTCTCTGATACGCCTCTCGTGCATGTCCAGACGTCTGCCTCTCCCTTCTGCAGACGTCTGTCCATAAGTATTCTTCACAATTTCATCAATCTCCCACTTAGAGATATTTCAGCCTTGATTCCCAACGCTAGTAAACTTCATACGATTCTGCGCTACTCTCTCCTCATCAGATTTTCATGAAGAGGTTCACCAATCTGCAATAGAGATTCAGCTTATCTCTGTTTACGATCTTTGTGAACATATCTGCCGAATTCTTTTCTCCGGCGATCTTCTGCAGTGTCAACTCCTCCTCTTCAATCGCTATGCGAATGAAATGGAACCGCACCTTGATGTGCTTCGTCCGAGAGTGGTAAGCCGCGTTCTTCGCTAAATGCATCGCACTTTAGCTATCGCTCCGTATGGTATTGAAGTATTGTTTCTTGCCCAATTCTTTAAGTAGCCCTTGCAACCATATCATCTCCTTACCGGCTTTCGTGATCGCCACGTACTCCACATCTGTAGTCGACAATGCCACAACATTTTTCAATTGAGAGACCCAACTTACCGATATTCCCCCAACCATGAAAATACATCTCGTTATGCTTTTTTCACTATCTCGATCTCTCGAATTGTCCGCATCAACATAACCTTGCACTTTTAAAGAGTCACCCCCGAAATATAGGCAATGACTAGACGTAACCCTAAGACACCTTAAAATCCATTTCACCGCATTCTAATATTCCTTCACCGAGGTTTTCATATACCTGCTCACAAGCCCCACTGTGTATGCAATATCTGGTCTCGTACTCACTATCGCATACATCAAACTTCTCACCACGGATTCGTAAGGCACTCTTGCCATCTCGTCCTTGTGCTCTTGAGTTTTCGGGCACAACTCCTTCATGAGTATGAAATGCTTCGCTAAGAGCGTACTCACCGTCTTCGACTTATTCATATTGAAACGCTTCAAACCTTCTCGATATAGTCCCTTTGCGATAACCACAGCTTTCACCGCTTCCTATCTTACAATCTTCATGCCCTGTATTTGCTTGGCCACTCCCAAATCATTCATAGAGAATTTCTCAGCCATCATCATTTTCAAAGTTTGAATTTTCTCGAAATTCGGACCCGCTACCAACTTGTCATCAACGTACAGTGATAAAGTGACAAAATAATGTAGTCTCCGTCCTTGAAAGTTTGAACGTACACGCGGTGATCTGATTCACAGCGTATAAATCCTGTCTTCAAAATACACTGATCGAACTTGAGATATACTGCCTAGGAGCTTGCTTGAGGCCATGCACTTTCGTATGTTACACACCATATCTTCTTTCCCTTTCATTTTGTAACCCGGTGGCTGCATCATATAGATCTTATCCTCCAAATCTCCATGAAGGTACGTGGTCTTCACATCCAGCTGCTCTAAGTTCAAACTCTCCACCACCACGATACTAAGAATCACCTGAATTGATGTCATCTTCACCACATTGGAAAATCTCTCTTGATAGTTAATTTCTTGCTTTTCTACGTATCTCTTGACTACCAAGTGAGCCTTATATCGCTTCACACCATCAGCCTCATCTTTAATCTTTTACATCCATCTATTAATCAACGTTTTCAACCCTTTTATAGCTTCATTAGGTCCTACGTACGGTTCTTTTTCAAAGAATCCATCTTCTCGTTATAACTCGCTCCCACTACTTGCTAGCAATGTTGATTGTTGCTTCATCAAGAGATTCGGGCTCCCCTGAATCTATGTAGAATATGAAGTTGGTCACAAGTCTTTCTGGTAACCACCCATCTCTCATAAATCTTCTCAGAACCGGCACATCACATGGTCACCGTCCTGTTCTCCTACCTGATCCTGCACTGCAGTTTCTTCCACGTTCTGATCTCCACTTGTAGGTACCTAAATGCTCTCTTGAGTTCCGTCCAACTCGACGAACTCTGATACCGCACCATTCTTGGCTTACTTTTCTTCTTTTTACATGTGTTGCTAATCAAAGACAACGTTCCGGTTTCGTATTACCTTCTTCCTTGTGTAATCCCACAGCCGATATCCGAATTCATTTCCACCATATCCGATGAAAGCATATTTCCTAGACTTGAAGTCAAGTTTGCTCTTTTCTGCCTTATCAATCAAAGAATAAGTAATGCATCCAAATACTTTTAGATGCGCGTAATTAACCGGTTTACCTAACCAAATTTCTTTCAGAACGCCTCCATCAAGCGCACATGCCGGGCTTTTGTTGATTAAGTACACAGCAGTATCGACCGCTGCTGCCCATAGGAATTTAGGTACATCTGCATCTAATGTCATTGTAATACCCAGTAGCCGTAATACAGTATTTTAAAATATACATATAAATCTAAATTCTATTTTACTGTATGTTTTTCTACTTCTGATGTCTGAAACAAGTCATCTCTAAGTTATTGCTATTTTCATGTAAAATTATATAAAATACTTTACCCTATTATACCAATATTAAATTTTCACTACTTATTGTTGGTATATATAATATACACTACCTATGTTCATTTCAAGTAAAATTAACCTATATATATAAATAACTTATTATGTTACCTTATTGCCACTACCTATATATTAGTTTTCCCAAACTAATTATATTCCTAACACTCAAAAGCCCCAGCCCTTTATTTTCCCCCCTCTCTATTATCTTTTCCACGAGCCCGACCCAAAGCCAACACCCAGAAGCCCACGAACCAACCCCTACCCGACCCGACCCGAACCTCCTTTTTGCCTTCTTCTTCCTCTCCATCTTCTTCTCGTCCCATCCCGCCTTTTCGCAACGAGCACCCACGACCCATGCTCCCGCGACCATGTCCTCGTCCCAACGTCTCCACGACTTCCACGGCCACTTCCCTCTCCCCTCTCGCTCTTTTCTCCCCCCACGTAACGGCCGCCTCCGCTTCTCCCTTGTAACCTCCGCACGTGCCCCGCACTACTTCACCTCAATGCCCCCCGTACGACATGCCACCTCCATCCTTCCTCGTCTTCCCTCTCTCCTCAACATCCAAGAACCCGAGCCCCTCTCTTTCCTTTATGTCCAAGCTTGAGTTTCCATCCATGGTGGCTCCTCCTCTCACATCCAAGCTCACCCCATCGCTGATGACCCCCTCTTCACCCCCAGCTCCTCCTCCTCCGACCCATCTCCTTCCTTACAACTGAGCTCACACTCACTTCCTCCATCAACTCCACCGAGCTCCTTTTCATAACCCATACACTATACTTTCATCTCCGTTAGCCACTGTCATCGTCGGTAACACCCTTATCCCATCCCCGTCTTCTTTACCGCCGACTGCCTCTCTCAGCCCTACACCACCAACTTCCTCCAGCCCTACCGACCTTCTCAAAGTCGCCGTTGCCTCACACTTACTCATCAGTACCACCATCCACCATCATCGTCTACGCCAAAGCTCGACTTGATCGCTGCCGCCGAAGCTCCTCGATCGTCACCCACAGTTATTGCCGTCACCAATGATCACTGCCATCAACTCCATCTTCCGCTTCAACCTAACCCATCGAATCTCGTCGAGCCTCACTGCAAGCCTTTCGGCATACCCTCGGCACCACCCCAGCACCACCCATGACCACTCCATCACTGATAACCTCCATCATACACCACCACCAGTTGCGACAGATCGCCATCTCCGATGAGCTTCCGCCGACGAACCCTGGACCACCTCTTTGCCGCTGCACCGTGCCCAACACCGTGCCAGGACCGCATCATCCCATGCCAGCATCGCATCACCCTATAACCACTCCCGTGTCCAGCATCGTGTCACACTGTGTCGCACCGCCGCCCTATTCCGCACACCTGAACTCACCCTGCTGTGTTGCGCCGCCGTCTCATGTCGCGACCATGCCATGCCAAGACAAGCAGTGACCAGACCGCACCTTAGTACTGTGTCCTCGCCGTGCCTAGATCCGTGCCTCATCGACGCCAAAATCGAGTTCCGTCATTTCATCGCATCGATCGCCAACCACCGCTGTTCCGGTGGTCTTTATCGCCGTCCAAGCTATGTCCTCGGTCTCTGAAGCCGTCACGGTTATCAATGCAGTCTCCGTCGCAACACCGCACATTTCCGTTGCAGCCGTATCGCGCTTGAGCCTCGCGTCGCGCCGTGCCCGATTCCGTGACGTTCATGTAACGGCCCCAATATTACTATACCATCGTGTTTTCTTTCTTTAGTAAAATATTGTATTTATTTATTCATAGTATTTTTCCATATATTTTGTTTTCTATTAAATATATTATTTTATTATTCCATCAATTTTTTTCCTAAACCCAATTCTTTAAACTAAATCTTAACCTATTCAAAATTAAATGTAAGACCTGACCCAGCTCATAACCCAAATCCAATATCATTTTCATTTTCTTTTATAAAACTATGAGCCCAAAAGCCCACTTTCTTTTCAAGCAACAATATATATTTAATTCTAATTAAATATGTGCATGAACAACCTTGTAGCTCATTGGTTAAGTCTTTGCATTATTTTTCCATAGATCACATGTTCAAATCCCCATTCTTACAATTAGTTTTTTTTATCAATTTTTATTCTTCTCATAACTTACAAATGAGACCTTTCATTTCCAAAATGAATGGCGACCTTTCATTTCTCTTTTAATTCCCATATTGAATGCATATATTATTGTAGATAATTCACCATTACACCATCTCTATTTGTCTTCCTCTTTCTTTTTCTTTCCCATATTTTTCTATCTCTCCCTTTTACCTCTTCGCCTAGAGTCCTAGAAGAAGAACACAAAGAAGTTTTCAAGAAGGTTCCACTAGTAACACGACACTATCGGCGGATAGACAAGCCCGGTGACAATACCGGCTTGTGTATGTAAGTCTCTTCTCTCTCCCCCCCCCTCCATCTCTTTATTCTCCTCTTGTCATATCTCGTGAACTCGTTATTATTTTCATATCATAATCAATAAGAGAAGATAAACATAAACATATACATATATATAAGTTTAGATATATATGGTTCTATATGGTTTAATAATACCTTATTATCTCTTATTCAAATTAAAGTGTTTTCAATTCTTTGTTCATGACTATGAATGTTTATTATGAGGTGTGAGAACATAAATTTTATGCAATAATATATCTACGATATCTCATGGAATCGGTTTGTTTATTAAAAGAAAAGGAGAATATTGCATAAAAAAATACTAGTTAATCTTTTTGCCGATTTTAGCATACATATCAATACCTTTACCTTTAAAATAAATTTTAGAAATTAATTTTTACTTCTGGAAATTTCAGGAAATTTACATATGATAGAATATATTTTTCTGTACACGCTGTAAAAATTTTAGATCGAATCGCTTAACGGTTTAGAAATTATATCGTTTTTATTCACTGTTCGTAAAACAGAAAACTGCAGTTATCGGTCAACTTCTAGGACACATAACTTGGTATACCGGTATCCAAATTGAGCAAACTCAGGTGTTTTTGATATCTAAATCAAAATATCTAGGACACATAACTTTTCGTGTTTTTGATATCTATGTCAGTAATGATGGATGTCTATGATACGATAATATACAATGCGATGCATGACTAGAAGCTATGTATGAATGATGATGCGATGAGGTATATTGCTAACAAACCTGTATATCCATCCTAAGAAAATGAGAATACAACTAAAAGTCTACACATAAAACATGATGCAAATGCACAAATACCAATTTTAGTAAGTTTATAGTGTTCGTGACATAGCAATTACCAATGGCGTGTGTGTTCGCATAAAATAGTGCACGTACGGTATGAACCAATGGTAATGATGCATGTGTCCTAAGTAATAATATCTTATGTAAGAAGATGCAATACCATGATATGTAGGTAAGGAGGGATGTTCCTATTGTTATGGGATTGGGCATTGGCAGAAAGATTGCAGGGCTTTGGAAGCCAGTAGCCAGGATTCGAAGCATGTTGTCGCTTCGGCCTCGAGTGTGTATGTAATTGAGAACTGTTTGTCAATTAACTCTACTTCCTGGGTACTAGATACCGGATCAGGATCTCATATCTGTAATTCATTACATGCTTTGTCTCTCAGAGTTGCAAACGGAATGAGCATGGACGTTGAATCCGTGGGAGAATATCGCCTAGGTTTGACAAGTGGGCAGATATTGATTCTACGTAACTGTTTGTATGTACCTAGTTTGACTTGTAATGTCATATCAATGTCCTCACTTTCAAGAGAGGGATATGATTTTACATTCGTAAGCGATGTAGTTCACATCCACCTAAATCAAGTTCTGATTGGGTCTGGTACATTAGATGACGGTATATACGTATTGAATCAAGCTCAGGTTTTCAATGTCCAGAACACACTTAAAAGAAAGTCTCCAGAAATAAATCAGGCTTTCTTATGGCATTGTAGACTAGGTCAATTCAATGAAACACGATTAACTAAGTTACATAGAGAAGGATATTTGAATCCGTTCGAATATCAATCTTATGCTACTTGTGAATCTTGTCTCATAGGAAAGATGACAAAGACTCCGTTTACTGGACACAGAGTAAGAGCGAGCGAGCTTTTAGGACTCGTACACAGTGACGTGTGCGGTCCAATGTCTACACATGCGCGAGATGGTTATTCCTACTTCATTACTTTTACGGATGATTTCTCTAGGTATGGACATATCTTCTTAATGAAGCATAAATCTGAGGCCTTTGAGAAATTCCAGGAATACAAGAATGAAGTGGAAAACCAAACAGGCAAAAGTATCAAGACACTGAGATCTGATCGAGGTGGTGAATACTTAAGTGCCGAGTTCCTGGGTTACTTAAAAGAGAATGGAATTCTCTCTCAGCTTACTCCTCCATACACACCACAACACAACGGTGTATCGAAAAGGAGGAATCGAACCCTATTGGATATGGTTCGTTCCATGATGAGTAAGGCTGAGTTACCGCGATCTTTCTTGGGTTATGCACTAGAATCAGCTGCATATATTTTGAACAAGGTTCCAACCAAGACTGTGCCTACCACACCATATCAGATGTGGAGTGGGAAGAAACCCTATCTTCAGTACCTGAAGACATGGGGATGTCCAGCTTTTGTAAAAAAGCAGCATCCGGACAAGCTCGAGGCACGCTCAGTACAGTGTAAGTTTGTGGAATATCCAAAGAACTCCAAGGGGTATTATTTCTATTACGCAGAGGAACAAAAGGTTTTTGTTTCTCGTCATGCCCACTTCTTGAAAGCTGAATTTTTAGAAAATCAGAAGAGTGGGAGTGCAATAGAACTGGAAGAAATTCCAAAACCACAAGTTGTTACTGAAAGTATGGTAGAACCAGAAGTTTCAGAAAAAAGGGACATACCAGCGCCTATCCGCAGAAGTAGTAGGCAGTCTCATCCGCCCAAGAGATACTACGGTTTTCTCATAGACGGGGATCGAGAAGATTGCATCATTGATAATGATGACCCTTCTAGCTTCCAGCAAGCCATTTAGAGCGGCGACTCAGTAAAATGGCTGGATGCAATGCGGACCGAAATGGAGTCCATGTACACTAACAAAGTATGAACTTTGGACATTGCTCCAGATGGGGTAAAACCCGTAGGATGCAAATGGATCTTCAGAAAGAAGATTGGTGTGGATGGACAGGTTGAAACCTATAAGGCTAGACTTGTTGCAAAGGGTTTTCGTCAAAGACCTGGTTTGGACTATGACGAAACCTTTTCTCCAGTGGCTATGCTCAAATCCATTCGGGTCCTTCTTGCCATTGCCGCCTTCCACGATTATGAGATCTGGAAGATGGACGTAAAGACGGCTTTTCTAAATGGTAATTTGGAAGAATGCGTCTATATGGATCAGCCAAAGGGATTCATTCAGAGTGGGAGCAGTGGTAAAGTGTGCAAGTTGCTTAAGTCCATTTATGGACTAAAGCAGGCATCGCGGAGTTGGAACATCTGTTTTGATGATACAGTCAAAGAATTCGACTTTATCAAGAATCCAGATGAACCATGCATATACAGTAAGATTGTAGGGAGAGTTGTAGTATTCCTCGTCTTGTACGTGGATGATATTCTCCTAATAGGAAATGATATCCCTATGCTACAATCAGTCAAAGGATTCTTGTCACAGAAGTTCTCCATGAAGGACTTGGGTGATGCCACCTACATTCTGGGGATCCAGATCTATCGTGATAGATCAAAGAGGATGCTGGGACTTTCGCAATCCAGGTACATAGACACCATATTGAAAAGATTCAGTATGGAAGATTCTAAGCGCGGTAACCTACCGGCTTGTCACGGAATCAACCTCTCCAAAGAGATGTCTCCCAAGACTGATTTGGAAAGGGATCGTATGTCGATTATACTCTATGCTTCTGCGGTAGGCTCTATAATATATGCGATGTTATGTACCAGACCAGATGTAGCATATGCATTAAGCGTTGTAAGCCGGTATCAGGCAAACCCAGGGGAGAAGCACTGGATAGCAGTAAAGAACATTCTCAAGTACCTGAGGAGGACTAAGGAGATGTTCTTGGTGTATGGCGGAAAAGACCTCCAGATCGAGGCCTTTGCGGACTCCAGCTTCCAGAGTGACAAGGATGACTCCAAGTCCATGTCGGGTTATGTCTTTACCCTCAATGGAGAGACGGTCTGTTGGAAAAGTTCCAAGCAGGACACCGTTGCTGACTCAACGATGGAAGCGGAGTACATAGCTACTTGCGATGCCGCAAAAGAAGCTGTCTGGATGAAGAAGTTCCTCACAGAACTTCAGGTGGTTCCTACCAGTATTGATCCAATACCTCCGTATCGCGACAACAACGACGCTATAGCTTTAGCGAAGGAACCCAGGTCCCATCAGAAGTCCAAACACATCTTAAGGCGGTATCACCTGATCAGAGAGCTCGTAGATTGTTGGGAGATCGAGGTAAAGAGAGTAGATACAGAGAATAACACTGCCGATCTATTCACAAAGGCCATTCCTCATACGCAGTTCGAGAGGCTATTAGAGATGATAGGTCTGCGATATGGCAGTACATGGCCCTAGTGCAAGTGGGAGATTGATAGTGTTTATGCCCTAAAGGCCATTACTGTATCATACTAGTTTGTATATTACTTAATGGAAGCTTGGGATATTCACAGTTGTATTGACAGTCTTGCTAAAAATGGTAGTAAGCTACTTGGTTTGTGTCTACTTTAATATGTGCATATGTTTCTTTTAACGTATCGCTTATACATATTAGTGAAGCCCTTAGGATCTTTGCTTGATTACCAGCGTTGTGATTGCAGTCATACTAGTGGGGGCTGGGTAGTCTATAAGCAATATCCTATACAGGTCCCTGGTCGTAGGATTATCGAGACAGGGCATCGATACTCCGGAGTAGACTGGTGTATACGCTTCTCATCCCAGCATAAGGAGATGGTCTGTCCCACAGCCATCAGTACATCGTACTGGAGATAGTATGCAGGTGCTCGTTAGGTTACGGGTACACCGGACAGGACTCGCCGGGAACTGCAGGTTGGATTTATACCCATCGTCAGATAGCAGTTCCCAGGTGACATGAGTACAGCTTAGTCCGTCGACTTGACACTGCTGCTTCGCCTCGGGTGTGTTCCCACTGTTCTTAGATTACTACCCTACCACGGCTCAAAGGAGTCGTGCAAACAGGTAGTAGTTGGGTGCAGTCCCGAAGCACTTGGAGGCAGTGGCGGTTAGACAGGATTCGTCTCTCCTGGTATTGGGGGTTGATATCGCGCTGTGTATGGAGAGCCATTACGCAAAGTCCCTGGCCAGGGCAAGCGAGATTTACTGGTGGATTCAGTAGTTTCTCAAGGTGTAATAGGCTTCACTCCGACACGACTTATACCGCTATTAGGGGTCTGACGTTTACCGCCCCCTAGGCCCATTATGTGATAGTCCTAGACGAACAGACAGGACTGTACGAAGATTATCACATCAGGCTCAGTTGGAGTTTGGATGGGTTTACTCATCGTCCTTCTTATCGACATCTACCTGGGGACCGTTACGTACAGCTAGTACCGCTTGCGGTCTGTGTTTAAACCCACTGCCAGCGTAGTGTTAAGTTTTTAGAGTCCCACACAGAGAGTTTTCCTGCACCGGGCAAAAGGAGTAGAGGCCGTATGGTTTTACGGCTGGGTCGTGATCACTAACGTACATGTTCCCCTCCGAAGAACGGCGACGACGTGAGGACGTCTTGCCTGAGATTCGGGGCAGATGCTATATGGTTTTATCCGTCCATCTCTCCGAAGATGCCAAGTTGATTTATGGCACCGTATATCGGAGATTTAAAAGGATGCGGCTGATGTAGCAGACTTCGTCAGATTCCCCCTCGCTTGAGAGGTTTTTGATTGTGGGGACGCTCTTCCCTGCAGGCGCAAGCCCCTGCAGTTAATTACGCTACCGCATCGCGGTAACAACTTTCCCCTTCTCCAGAATTTCACTTCGTGTCGTGGGTGTTTTTTTTGTTTGTGGTTGCCCGTGGATTGTATACGGAGACTAGGTTATGCCGTCGCCCGTAGGACGTTGATTAGTCCAAATTCGTATTTATTTAGATTTGGGTTTGGTGTTTTAGTTTAAGGATACGTTAGCCGTGTTGAGGCTAAGATCAACTTAAACATTCGTTAAGGATACGTTAGTCCTGTTTGAGACTAAGATCAACTTAACGTGATGATCTATTTGATATATGGCCGTTGGGACTCATCACCTCTCTGACGTCGTTGAAGGATTACAACGATAGGTATCAGAGGAGTTCGGAGATGTACCCTCGAACCAGAGTTGATTTGGAGTTTTATAGTCCATTTGAATGTTTAAGGATATGTTAGCCGTGTTTGGGGCTAAGATCAACTTAAACGGGATCGTTTAGATCCGGCAAAAGAGCATTTGGAGGCTCTATTGTTCCAGTTTAGGGACGTAGTGGTTCATAGGTAGTTTAAGGACGTTGCAGTCCATGTTCCAGTTTAGGGACGTAGTGGTCCATATTCCAGTTTAGGGACATGGTGGTCCATAGGTAGTTTAAGGACGCTTAAGCCCGTGGGTTTAAGGACCCCACAGTCCGTATTTTAGTTTAAGGACGCATAAGTCCATGAGTTTAAGGACCCCACAGTCCGTGTTGATGTGTGGTCGTCGGGACCCGTCACCTCTCTGACATCGTTGAAGGATTACAACGATAGGAGTCAAAGAAGTTCGGAGATGTACCCTCGAACCGGTCGTAAATTGTTTTAAGAGAGCAATTGTGCTCAGTCAATTTAATTTGAGGACTTACGGCCATGATTGGGCTAAGTCCAGTTGAAAAATATTCGACGCTTTTATTTGTTTTTGGTCTATTAGACCTGTGCTAGGGCTTTGCCCGTGTTTAAATAATGCATTGCACTACTTTTTATTTTCGTTTGGGCTCTACCCATAAAAGATGCAGAGCATCAATTTGTTTTGGGCTCTGCTCATTTATAAATGATGCAGAGCATCAATTTTACTTGGGCTCTGCCCTTTTATAAAAGATGCAGAGCATCAATTTTACCTGGGCTCTGCCCATTTATTGCTTTGCAATTTATTTTGGCCTACTAGGTCTTTTTGATTTGGGCCTGGCCCTTTAGCAAAAGAAATGCATTGCATTTGTCAGGCGCTTTGCGCCAATCAAAGAGCGCAAGCGCTTGTGGTAAGGACATGTGTCATACAAGCGCAATGCGCTGCGCTTGCGCTGCTGACACGTGGCGCGCTGTGGTGAGTTGTGCCAGTTTCAGAGAGCAAGGCTCTATTTCAAAAGCGCATAGCGCAAATAGTTCAGATGCTGACACGTGGCGCTCTGTGGTGGCTTGCGCCAACCCAAGAGCGCAACAGTGCAATTCTGCAAGTGCAAGGCACTATTAACTTAAGAATCTTTTAGATTCCAAAACCAATGGTTCATAAAAGAAGTGCAAAGCACTGCTTGATTTCTTGATCCAATTTAGATCAAAGGAAACAAATGTTTCTTATTTTTCTTAATCACAGAGAACCAATGGTTCATAAGTGCAAAGCACTATTATTTTTTTGTTTTTATTGAAGATCATTGATCTTGTTCTTAGATCAATGATCTATTAGAAGAAATTCTTCTATCTAAAAAGTCTTTTACCTTTCTCTTCTTGAAATTTCTTCAGAGTTCTCTCTGTTTTTAGTTCTTGATTTCTCACCAATGTTCATGCCTTTGATTTGAGGTCTAGGGGTCATTATATAGTGCCCATAAATTTGTTAAATTTGTTAAAGAGATCTTTCTCTGAGTGATTTAGGAAATTTTCCCCACCGTTGGATCTTTGATCCAAGGGCTTCTATTTTACAGAAAGCAATCTTCTTGTTTTAACAAGAACAGAAAAATCTAGCTAGAATTTAATTCTGTTTGGCGCAAATGCCCCAGCGCGTGACACGTGTCGCGCAGCGCAAAGCGCAGCGCAACTGCGCTGACACGTGTCAAGCAGCGCAAAGCGCAGCGCAACTGCGTTGACACGTGTCGCGCAGCGCAACTGCGCTAGCGCATCTGCGCTGACACGTGTCGCGCAGCGCACGGTGCAACGCAACTGCGCTTGCGCATCTGCGCTGACACGTGTCACGCAGCGCAGTGCCTGCGCAACTGAAGCGTTGCTTCCTTTAATTTTTTAAATAGAGCTCTGCTCTGATTGGGCACGCTGCCTTGGGCGGTGCGCTGATGTATCAGCTTTTGACACGTGGCGCGTTGCGCGCAGCGCAGAGGATCTGAAGCGTTGCTTCATTTATTAAAATTTAAATCTTCAAAGTAGAGCTCTGCTCTGATTGGAGGAATCGGAAGCGTTGCTTCACTTGAGATGTCTTTTCATCTTCCCAAAATTTTCATTTCCCGGGTCTTGGAAATGATTCCGCTGTGCACAGAATTTTCTGTGCTTGGTCTATATAACTCAAAGCCGAGCCTTTTCTTCTCTCATCTTCAAAGAACTTTTTCGATCATGGCTTGCAACCGTCTTCATGCCCGCCGACAACCATGGGAAGTGCCAATTCGAGACATCGTTCCCCGTTTTGCTGCGCGCTTGGTGGACCCTTCTCTTACGGACGAGCAGTGCGATGCTGCAATGTACGAGCTTTTGACTCGTGTGGGGTCTCCTCTCCCTCCGCACTCCATTTGGCTCCGGATGATCCTTGCCTCGGTGCTCGCCGATCTTCCCCCTCCTCCAGTAGAGATGTCTTCGGCAATGCTTGACGCCGCCGAGGATAAGATCGAGTGCTTCTTTGAAGCGTACTTGATCACTAAAGCCCTGAGGGACCGCTCTTTCCACTTGCTGAGCCAGATACGGGCTCGCCACCTTTTCTGACGAATATGGCGACGATCGTTGGGCGTCTACCTCTCGGGAGGACCGCCGCTTCAACGTGGTGGAGAGGACAGAAAGGGAACTGGAGAATCTTTTTCTTATCTTTGCAAACCCTTGTCTTTGCGATCCCATATTTGGCGATCTTTTTTAAATGTTATAATAATAATAATAATGAACAAGTATTTTTCTTTTTAATCAAGTATTTCATTATCTGTTACGGGTTCTTTTATTTTAGCTCTCTGTTATGCTTGTGCATCGTATGATTTAATTTGCTATTATTAGGTGCATGTGATTCTTGCAAGGACAAATTGCCTTTGGTGTTTAGCCTCTTTTATGAAGCAGTGCTTTACTTTTCAGTCTTAGAAATAGAGTTTCGTTCTGATTGGGGAAAACAAATGCCCCCCACCGTTGTACTTGCGTGGTTCCAAACGCGAGCGTAATGGTGGCAGAATTCCAACCGTTGTGGCAACCTTTGGAAGTTGAAAGGGCACTTGATGCCTATAAATAGGACCTTTGGTCCTTCACAGATGATTATCATCTTTTAAGATTTTTACTTTCAAAACTTCAGAGCCTTGCTTTCGCCTTCAAGAACTCCAAGAGTTAGAATTTCTTTAGAAAGCACCTCTTAGGTAAAAATTTTAAGTAAATTAGATCAATTTTTATTGACAGAGCCTTGCTCTCAATAGATCCTGATCTAAAGAAAACCCATTTTAGGGTTTCACTTATCAGAGCTTTGCTCTAAAAGGATCTAAAGGGAACTAAAGAGAACCCTGTTAGGATTCCATCAATAGAGTTTTACTCTCTGAAAGATTTCATTTATAATTTCTTGATTCATTAATGGAGCTATGCTCCTTTTAAATTATATAGCAGAATTTTTAAGAGTTGCTGATATTTGTCAATCTTCTTTTATAGGAGTGATGGACGCCCACATGTATGATCTTAACGAGATCATTTCTTACGGGGACATCTGTCGTCTCGGCCATTCTCAGAACCGAGAATTTACCAACGCCGAGTGTGCCGAAATCATGAACCGCTTCGATGCATACAACGGCCAACTGCTTCATCGGCGCTCCTCTCTCCTGAAGCTTATTGTGGGAGCAATTTGGGAAGCGCTTCCTCTATTCTGCGTTGGTGTGCCACTTGGGGCATTGGACGCCGCCGAGGATAAGGTGCACTCGGTGTATCTGATGAGCCTAATCTAAAAGAGGAGGCGAGATAATCTTATCGATTTTCTGCACCAAGCTTTTCAACAATCTGCAATACTTGCTGCTTATCGGAGGGAGGAGGACGTCAGTGGGGATCCCGACGCTCGTGCTTGCGAAAGGAAGCATACTAGGATGGTTCGCCAGGCTTGGAAAGTTTTGGACAAGGTTACTTTTGAGTTCCTCAATCCATGTCCAGGATTTGAGGTCTTGCCATTGTAATCTTTTGGACGATGTCTTTGCTTAGTTTCTTTATGATTTGTAAGAACCCTTTGCAATATGAATGGAAAATTTCTATTTCAGCTTGCCTTATTTCTCGTTCTGAGTCTTTCGCACATGCATGAATGAGTGTGTCTCAAATGTTTGATCAAATGTACATCGGATGTCCTTTTTGTCGTTTTATTCTCAGCATGCTGTCTTGATAAACAGATAGTAGAGTAAGCATCTTATTTTTTTTTATAGAGATAACGATGGCTTAGGCCGCAGGTTCAGATTTGCTGCCTAAGACTTTTCAACTCTATGAGCCGTGAGGGTCTCATAGAGACTTTTCTCCCTACGGATCGAGAGGATCTCGTAGGCGGATTTTCTCCTTAGAAATCGTGAGGATTCCTAAGAGCGTTTTCTCTTATAAGTCGTAAGAATCCTATAAGAGAATTTTTCCCTCTTACGAGTCGAGAGGACCCGTAAGCGGTTGTTTCCCTCCTTGTCGAAACTCGACTTTGGAGAGTGAGACCCGTGAATAGTATGCAAGAGACCGTTTTAGACCGACTTGCAGGGTCCCATTGTTCAGGAACAAGTTTTTTAATCCCTGCTGCCTGAGGCTTCATCTTGCAAGTTGAGATGAATCGGGAATTTCCCGCGGAGACATTGGTTTCTCTGCGAGCCGATGCGAATCAGGAGGTTCTCATCAAGGACGCTGGTTTCCCTGAATTGAAGTATTTGCCAAGGATATTTGTTTCCCTGGTGTTGAAATGAATCGAGAATTTCCCACGGAGACACTTGTTTCTCTGCGAGTCGACGCGAATCAGGATTTTCATCGTCAAGGACGCTTGTTTCCCTGAGTCGAAGGATTTGCCGAAGACACTGGTTTCTTCGGAGTTGAAACGAACCGGGAATTTCCTGCGGAGACACTTATTTCTCTGCGAGCCGATGCGAATCAGGAGGCTTTCATCAAGGACGCTAGTTTTCCTGAATTGAGGTATTTGCCAAGGATTATTTGTTTCCCTGGTGTTGAAACGAATCGAGAATTTCCCGCGGGAACACTGGTTTCTCTGCGAGTCGACGCAAATCAGGATTTTCTTCGTCAAGGACACTTGTTTCCCTGAGTCGAAGGATTTGCCGAAGACACTGGTTTCTTCGGAGTTGAAACGAACCGGGAATTTCCCGCGGAGACACTTGTTTCTCTGCGAGCCGACGCGAATCAGGAGGCTCTCATCAAGGACGCTAGTTTCCCTGAATTGAGGTATTTGCCAAGGATATTTATTTCCCTGGTGTTGAAACGAATCGAGAATTTCCCGCGGAGACACTGGTTTCTCTGCGAGTCGATGCGAATCAGGATTTTCTTTGTCAAGGACACTTGTTTCCCCGAGTCGAAGTATTTGCCAAGGATATTTTTTTCTCTGGTGTTGAAACGGATCGAGAATTTCCCGCAGAGACACTGGTTTCTCTACGAGTTGATGCGAATCAGGATTTTCTTCATCAAGGACACTTGTTTCCTCGAGTCGAAGGATTTGCCGAAGACACTGGTTTCTTTGGAGTTGAAACGAACCAGGAATTTCCCACGGAGACACTGGTTTCACTGCGAGCCGATGCGAATCAGGGGGGCTCTTATCAAGGACGCTTGTTTCCCTGAATTGAGGTATTTGCCAAGGATATTTGTTTCCCTGGTGTTGAAACGAATCGAGAATTTCCCGCGGAGACACTGGTTTCTCTGCGAGTCGACACGAATCAGGGGAGCTCTCATCAAGGATGCTTGTTTCCCTGAATTGAGGTATTTGCCAAGGATATTTGTTTCCCTGGTGTTGAAACGAATTGAGAATTTCCCACGGAGATACTGGTTTCTCTGCGAGTCGACGCGAATCAGGGGGCTCTTATCAAGGATGCTTGTTTCCCTGAATTGAGATATTTGCCAAGGATATTTGTTTCCCTGGTGTTGAAACGAATCGAGAATTTCACACAGAGACACTGGTTTCTCTGCGAGTTGACGCGAATCAGGGGGCTCTTATCAAGGACGCTTGTTTCCCTGAATTGAGGTATTTGCCAAGGATATTTGTTTCCCTGGTGTTGAAACGAATCGAGAATTTCCCACAGAGACACTGGTTTCTCTGCGAGTCGACACGAATCAGGGAGGCTCTCATCAAGGACGCTTGTTTCCCTGAATTGAGCTATTTGCCAAGGATATTTGTTTCCCTGGTGTTGAAACGAATCGAGAATTTCCCACGGAGACACTGGTTTCTCTGCGAGTCGACGCGAATCAGGGGGCTCTCATCAAGGATGCTTGTTTCCCTGAATTGAGGTATTTTCCAAGGATATTTGTTTCCCTGGTGTTGAAATGAATCGAGAATTTCCCACAGAGACACTAGTTTCTCTGCGAGTCGACGCGAATCAGGGGGCTCTCATCAAGGACGCTTGTTTCCCTGAATTGAGATATTTGCTAAGGATATTTGTTTCCCTGGTGTTGAAACGAATCGAGAATTTCCCACAGAGACACTGGTTTCTCTGCGAGTCGACGCGAATCAGGATTTTCTTCGTCAAGGACACTTGTTTCCCCGAGTCGAAGTATTTACCAAGGATATTTGTTTCCCTGGTGTTGAAACGGATCGAGAATTTCCCGCGGAGACACTGGTTTCTCTGCGAGTCGACGTGAATCAGGATTTTCTTCGTCAAGGACGCTTGTTTCCTCGAGTCAAAGGATTTGCCAAAGACACTGGTTTCTTTGGGATTGGGATGAACCGTCGAGATCTGGCTTCGTTTTCTGGTAGGGCCTGATAGAAAAGTATGGTTCCCTTTTTGTTTGCGCTCTTGGATTGTATACAGGGATCGATGTGATCTCAATTGTAGGGCCAAAGTTTTATCATCTTTTTTTGTTTTATTTCCGCGATGCTCTATCATTTCAGCTTTTATATCGCGAAGGCCGTGATTGCCTAATCATTTCGGCTATTTTTCGTGGTGCCCAATCATTTCGGCTATTTATTTTATTTTTACTCGCTACTTTTTATTGTGAGTTGCCCAATCATTTCGGCCATTTAGTGTGCATACGTTTTTACTTGCTGCTTTTTATTGCAAGTTGTCTCATCATTTCGGCTATTTCGTATGCATGTGCGGCCTACCGGCTTTTCACTGTAACCTGAAACTAGACACCGATTTCGGCATCAGCACCGCTACAACTGGGATATTGCCAGGAGTGAATCATCATTTGCCTCCGTCGATGTTAATCAAAGGTGGCTTAGCGAACAGGGTTAAGGTCCTGTCAACTAAGGCTTTTAACTTCATGAGCCGTAAGGGTCTCACAAAGGTATTTCTCCCTACAAGTCGTGAGGATCTTGTAGGTGTATTTTCTCCTTGGGAATCATAAAGATTCCTAAGTGTGTGTTCCTCTGTAAGTCGTAAGGATCCTACAAGAGGGTTTTCTCCTTGTAAATCGAGATGACCTACAAGGGTTGTTTATCATGTGTACATATCCCCAATCACGGATGAAACTTGGTTAGGGAAATGTTTATTCGCGCCCATGGATTGTATACAAGAGCCAGTACTGGACCACTTGTAGGGCAATATTAGAAGTTGTGGGGGTTGCTTAAGCACAGGTTTAGGTCTCTGTAACTTAAGACTTTCAAAATCTTATGAGCCGTGAGGGTCCCATAAGAGAGTTCTCCTTACGAGTCGTGAGGATCTCGCAAGTGTATTTTCTCCTTAGGAATCGTGGGGATCCCTAAGTGTGTTGCTCCCTTGTGAGTCGTAAGGATCTCACGCGGGTGGTTTCTCCTTACAAGGTCGAGAGGACCCTATAAGTGTCTTTTAACGAGGTTGCGCCCTTTCGGGTTTTCACAAACACTCGCCGGTAGTCCTGCTGTTTTTACTCACGAAACCCTTTCGGGTTTTCATCCGTGCCCATTTTGCTTATGGAGATACCGTTTTTTTATTCTTTTTATTTTCTTTTTTTTTTTTAAGAGGTCGCGACCTTCGGGTTTTCACGAACGCTCGCCGGTAGCCCTGCTGTTTTTACTCACGGAGCCCTTGCGGGTTTTCATCCGTGCCCTTTTTGCTTATGGACATACCGTTTTTATTTATTATATTTTATTATTACTATTATTTTTTTTCATCTCGTCAACCTAAGGATGCTGCGGTAGTTGTTTAAAGACGTTTCGGTCCGCTATTAGTTTAAGGACGTTTCGGTCCGTCATGGAGAAGGCTGGCTACTGCTTAGAAAGCTTGAGCTTAGGAAGATAGCGAGCGGACATAGTCGTCGTCATCTATCATTGACCTAGGCTGTGTCTCATTAAGCGTAGTATTTCTTTAGGAAGCGACCATTTATTAGCCTGAAAGGCCTTTCACCGTGCATATCCATGAGTAGATAAGCTCCACCTTGATAGACCTTGTCTATGATGTACGGGCCTTCATAGTTCGGCTCGAATTTTCCCCGCTTGGCTCGATTGGGGATCATAAGTCTTTTGACCACTAGCAAGAGTTCGCCTTGGCGGAATGTCCTTGGTCGGGTCAATCTCTTATATGAGCGCGTCATCTTTGCTTTATAAGCCTCCAGATTTTGTTGCGCTATGAGCCGGGTTTCATCAAGGGCATCAAGCTCCTCAAGCCGAATGTGAGCATTTTCTTCGTCCGTCAGCTTGTAGTGGATCGCCACTCGTAGAGAGGGTAACTCTATCTCGAGGGGGAGTACTGCTTCTGTACCGAATACCAACACATATGGCGTTGTGTTCGTGGCTGTTTTGAACGTAGTTCGATATGCCCAAAGAGCTTCTTGCAGTCTCTCATGCCTGTCCTTCTTATTTTGGGACACCGTCTTCTTCATGATCTTCGTCAAGGTTTTGTTGAAGGCCTCGGCTAGACCATTAGCTCGCGGATTATAAACCGAGGAATATCTCCAGTCTATATTATGCTGTTGCGCGAAGCGACTGATTTTGTGGCTTCTGTAGGCTGGTCCGTTATCGGAGATGATCCGGCGCGGAGTTCCAAACCGATATATGACGTGCATCTTGAAGAAATGGAGGATATTCTCTGTCTTCGCTTCCCTCAACGGTACTGCTTCTGCCCATTTGGAGAAGTAGTCAGTTGTCGCCAGGATGAAACGATGTCCTCTGGACGATGCTGGTTCGATGGGGCCGACTATGTCAGTTCCCTACATTTCGAATGGTCAGCTAGCCACCGTTGGATGGAGTGGATTTGGATGCTGGTGGATGAAGTCTCCATGGATTTGGCACGAGTGGCACTGCTTCGCATACACAATGCAGTCTTGGATCATCGTGGGCCAGTAGTAGCCCATCCGTTTAATCTTCAACTTCATCTTCGGGCCTGCTTGGTGAGAACCGCAGAGTCCGTCATGAACTTCCTGAACGACTCTTTTCGCTTCGTCAGGTCCAAGGTATCTCAACCACAAAGAATCAAACGACCTTTTGT
The DNA here is from genome assembly GCA_030015575.1 of Agapanthus africanus. Classification (NCBI taxonomy): domain Eukaryota; kingdom Viridiplantae; phylum Streptophyta; class Magnoliopsida; order Asparagales; family Amaryllidaceae; genus Agapanthus; species Agapanthus africanus. The sequence continues at coordinate 191,914,454 of JASDDO010000024.1, read as the reverse complement.
ATAGAGTATCATCGACGAAGGCGAAAGACAGTGCTCGTTTCATAAGCTGATGTCTTAAGGACGCATCTTCGGGTGTTCGACGGTATTTAAAGTAGTCTACAAAGACTTCTCTCCAATCCTCGGTATTTTCCGATTTTTTGTTTGCAGGGTCGTCTGTTCAATCGCTCCCTTTTCTTCGGATGATTCCGGAGATATTTCTGCTGGGGCAAGCACCCGACGGCTTTGTACCACGATTCTTACGCCATCGAGGTTCTCATCAGCCAGTTCTTTAGCGAGCTTGGCCAACGCGTCTGCTTTGCTGTTTTCCGCGCGCGGTATGTTTTCCAAAGTATAGGAAGGGATTTGGGTCAACAGTTGCTGCACCTTTTCGCCGTACTTCACCAACTCTGGTTTGCACGTTTGGTAGTCGCCGTTTACCTGACTAACGACCAGCTGGGAGTCTCCGTATATGAGGAGGTTTTCAATTCCCATGTCGATGGCGATCTCGAGGCCTGCTATTAAAGCTTCGTATTCGGCTTCATTGTTTGTCCTCGGCTCCGTTAGGGAGAAAGCAAAGCGCATTATCCCTCCTTATGGAGTTACAAAGATAAGTCCTACCCCCGATTTGATTATAGGGGTACTTTGTTTGTGTTTCTTCACAGAAGACGTTCCATCGAAATAAAGCTCCCATTGGGTATCACCACCGTCGATCGTATCAAACGCATGTTCGTCTGGAAGATCGCAATTTAAAGGAGAATCGGCGGATATCGGATGCTCAGCGAGGAAGTCGGCGATGGCCTGACCTTTCACTGCCTTGAGGGGTTGATACATTATCGAGAATTCCATCAAGAGCAGGGCCCATTTAGCGAGTCGTCCCGTCAATATGGCCTTTGACATTAAATATTTAAGAGGGTCCACCTTCGAAATGAGGCGGACTTCATGTGCCAACGCATAGTGTCTGAGCTTTGTTATCGTAAAGATCAACGCCAGGTAGAGTTTTTCAATGGGGGAGTAGTCGCTTTTTGCCCCCAGTAGAACTCAACTTAAGTAGTAGAGAGCTCTCTCCTTCCCTTGATCATTCTCTTATGCCCATAATGCGCCTAAAGAACCTTCGAGGGCGGTTGTATAAAGAATGAGGGGCTTTCCCTTGACCGGTGCAGCCAGCACTGGCGGGTTCTGCAGGTATTGCTTGATCTCGTCTAGCGCGCTTTGGCATTTTTGGTCGCAGACGAATGGGGTTCCCTTCTTCATCGGGTGGCTGTAAGGACGACACTTGCCCGAAAGGTTGGCTATAAATCGCCGTATATACGCGAGCTTCCCTTGGAGAGACCGCGGCTGTTTGAGAGTCCTTGGCGGAGGCATTTCCATGATCGCCTTGATCTTCGACGGATCTATTTCGATACCTCGGTGTCGGACGATGAACCCTAGGAATTTGCCTGAGGAAACTCCGAATGCACACTTGAGAGGTTTCATCTTCAAGTTGTATTGCCGAAGGCGTCGAAATACGGTCTTCAGATGCTCGAGATATTCCTCGTATGATTTGCTTTTAACCACGAGATCGTCGATATAGCATTCAACGACTTCGTGTATAAGGTCATCGAAGATCTTCGTCATGGCCCTTTGGTAGGTGGCACCGGCGTTCTTTAAACCGAAGAGCATCACCTTGTAGCAGAATATATCCAAAGGAGTCCTGAAGACGGTGTGCTTCTGGTCTTCGGGATGCACCTTTATTTGATTATACCCTGATGAGCCGTCCATGAAGGAGAAAACCTCATGAGTGGACGTATTGTCTATCATCAGTTCGGTGACTGGCACTGGGAAATCGTCTTTCGGGCAAGCTTTATTGAGATCCCGGAAGTCTACGCATATGCGCACTGTCCCATTTTTCTTCATCACCGGGACGATGTTGGCGATCCACTCGGGATACTGGACTTCCTGGATGAAGCCAGAGTCGATCGGCTTCTTGACCTCGGCGTTGATACTCATCTCAAGCTCGAGCCGCATTCTTCTTGGTGCTTGTTTGACCGGCTTGACGTCCGGGGATATTGCCAATTTGTGCACAGCAATTTCTGGATCTAATCCCGGCATTTCGGAATAGTTCCATGTGAAGCAATCTTTATGCTACATAAGCAGGTCTTTTAATGAAGCCACTTTCTCTTCAGATAGCAGCTTGCTGACGAATGTCGGTCGCGGGTCATTCGCCATCCCCAACTAAATTTTCTTGAGGTTATCTGCAGTAGTATGTATTCCATCCTCCAGCTCTTTTGGTGCTGGTGGAAATTCTGAGATCACCTCATCATTGCTGTTCTCGAAGCACCACGGGAGGTCATCCACGTTCCCGGGCTCTTCTTTTAATATTGTTATCATGTGACAAGTGCGAATCCGCTTCCAATCCCAATGTGGAGTTGGTTCTGTTCTCGTGGCTTTGGGTTCGTGGTTCTGTGGCGGCGTTACCTTCCAGTTGTCAGACAGAGCGAATTTGCCAAGCTGATACTGATCTTCAACCCAATTCTTGAAGGTGAAGCAGTCTTCGAGAGGATGCCCTATCACTCGGTGATAAGGGAAATAATCCGGGTGAGAAACTACGCTTGCTTGTTCGGGGTTTTTGGACTCCGGCAGTGTAAGTATCTGATGTTTTAGAGCAAGATCAAGTATTCTCTTCGTCTTGTCCCGAGGAAACGAGTACGCTCGACCCATTTTCTTCATAAGGGATAGATCGGAACCGCTCATTTCCCGCTTTCTTGGCTTCTTAGTCCCGCTTTGTTGCCATTGAGCGCTTTTTTGGTCTTTCGACTTGTTTCTGCCTCTACGTCGAGCCTTTTTTATAACAGGTTGACAGGGGACGGCACTTTCATCTTTGACGGACCGTTGAAGGAGGCGTTGCGTTTTGGCTTTCTCGTAGATGGCCATTTCGCGGTTGTGATCGTCTCGGACTTTTTGACCAGCTTCCTTTATAAGCCTGTCCATTTGTTCCACGAACGACGGACTGGGCACTTTTGCATCAAGAACTTTTACTGGTTCAGGATTAGCGTCCTCCCGTTGAGCATATGCTTCTTCATTGAAGTCATACACGACGTAGCAACCGTTTAGTAGCTCTCGTTTCTTTGACCGGATGTATCCAAGCCCTTTCGTCTCCATTCTCCCTTTAGGCAGTTTGCGTTGAGTCCCGAGAACGTTCCAGACCTTGTCATAGAACTTAGCTTTTCGAATGGTCTGCTTGAAGGATATCCCTTGGCGTTTCAGCAACCTTTTCAAGCCTTCTGTATAATATCTGGGGAGACGGATGGGCTGAAGCCTATCAAGCGTAGGATCCGCACCATGCCAGATCTCTTTCTCCACTTTGGTTTCTTCAGAGCAGTAGAATAGAATTGCTTTTTCGCTTTCTCGCCTGGGAGGGATATAGAACGTTTGCAGCTCTTCTACATTGTAAATATCAAGTGCATATAGTTCTTTACGGTGCTTAAGCGGCACCATGGCAACTCGTTGACTTTGTTATTCGTCAGCGGACGTTTGTATTGAAGGTCGAGCAGAGAATATAGTATGGACCTCGTCCTCCGAGTCACTACCAAAGATCAACGTAGGAGCAGATGGTCCCGGCTTGTTGTATTGGGGCGGACCCGAATAAACTATCTCCTCTTCCTCCTCGGTATCACTTCCGAAAACAGGGATGGTGGCGTTAGCTTTGTTCTCCGGCTTGTGATACCTTTCCGTGTCTTCGAAATCCGGTAAGAAGTATTTGGCATCTTCATATTTGCGGACTTCGTTCACAGAGAATGGGTTCAGTTCTCCCGCCACGGTATACTCGAGGCCATCCATAGAATACTTCATACACTGATGTTGTGTAGAAGGGATGATGTTGTACTCGTGTAACCATGGTCGGCCAAGCAGAGCGTTGTAGCATGTCTTGGCGTCTATGACGTGGAACTTAATGTCCGTGACGAGTAGCCCAAAGCGTAGCGTCAGTATCACAGACCCAAGAGTTCTTGACGATTGGGAGTCGAACCCAGAGATGACGATCTTGTCCCGAGCAAAGTGTTGGACGCTCATGCAGATTTCTTTTAACACTCGCACATTGAGGAGATTAACGGAGGATCCATTATCGATCAGGATTTTGCCTATCTTTATATCGTGGCAGTATCCTGAGACATAAAGGGGGCGATTGTGTTCGCACGTCCCAAGGAGAAGGTCTTCATCGCCAAAAGCGACATCGGTTGTGTGCACTTCCTCCAATTCATCCTTCATCTTTTCCTCGGCCAGGAAAGCTTGGAATTGCTCCGGATCCTGTAGTGCCTTGATTAACGAATCTCTCGCCTCCTTTGATAGCAAAAGGGCGTCAAGAATGCTGAGCTGCGAGGGTAGTTTCCTCAGATGCGCTAAGACGTTGTAATCCACCTTATTTCCCTTTGGCGGGTCCTTGGCACTTAGCTCCTCCACAACTTGGTCATCTAAGACGATATCTTCAAGGACCTTCTCTTTCCCTTTATCTTTTTTATTTGAGGGCCCGAGATTCTTTTCGAGCAGCGTCCGATTACGCAGCCGGATATTTTCGCAATCCTTCGGCTCTTCTTCTTTTCCCGAGATGGACTCTTTAAAGAGGGGGCTAAGAGCCAGCTCCTCGTCAGAATCGCTGCCGAATGTTAGCACTTGTGATCCCCCGGCGTTAACCATGCGGCAATCGCCGGTAGTTCTTTCAAGCCCTTCGGTTGTATTTTTCCGCTCCCAACGAGTTTTACGCTTCTCCCGCTTAAAATGTTGTCGATGAGCAACATATCCTTGCCACCATCTATCGAAAGGTTTGCACTCTTCGGTGGGGTGCGGAATCTTCTGATGATATAAGCAATAGGAGGGGTGCATTTCTACTTCACCAGTAATGTTTCCTTCGGAGGATGGTAGCTTTATGCCCATTGATATGGCCTTAGCAAACCTTTTCCTCATCTTGAATTTGCTTTTGTCTGTAGTGGAGGTATTTTGCTCCGGCGGGAGCGTCTCGGCTCTTTCATCAAGTCGCTAGTTCTTGGCCCTTTCAAATATAGCCGTCTCGCGTTCCTGATCAGCTTTACTCTTCAGCAGAGCTTCGTTGAGGAATACGTCAATTACCTCACCTGATGGCCCCCGAATTTTTGGTTCAGGACCTGCCCCCAGCGTTTCAGTACAAGGAGTCTCCTCATCGTCCATGAACGAATGGGAAATCACATGACAGCTCGCCACGTAGTCTTCGGATTCATCAGATGAACTTTCTCCCTCATCTTCTTTTGAAAGACGTGATTGAGGAACTCTTGGAATGTAATGGGAGTCCGTGCCTTCTGGTTGTATTCCTCCAGCGCGTCAATTTGTTTTTGCAAGTCCGTGCGCTTGTCGCCAGGCTTCACGGGCTTCTTTGATTTCTTTTTCTTCTTCTTTGAAGATTTCGACGGCTGGTTGTGAATGCTTGGGCCACCTCCATCGATCATTTGAGTTGGACGCGGCTTCAACATTCCTTCAATGATTTGAGGTTCCAGCGGGTTCTTCCACCTAATCGCCGGGCATGTTTGAAGATCGTTTAGCATTCTCTTTGTCTGGGCTGATAATACAACCTCCCAAGGAGCTTCTTCAACGACAGAGCATGTTGCCCCCGGCATATTCATCCTCTTGGAGGTGTGGGGCTGCGGGGGATTCACCTTCCATTTGTCAGATAACGCGAACTTGCCCTGTTGGTACTGGTCTTCAAGCCAATTTTTGAAGACATAGAAATCTTTGATCGGATGACCCAGTACTCGATGATAAGGACAGTAGTTGGGCTCATTGACTTCATTTGGTTGCGACGGACATTTTGGATCCGGCAGATTTATGAGTCGGTTACGCAACGCCAGCTCGAATAACCTTCTCGTTTTATCTCGGGGAAACGAGTAAGGACGTCCTAGCCTCTCCTCAAGGGCTACGTACGAGCGCATATTATTTTGACGAACAACCGGCTTCGAGTTGCTCGGTTGTTGTTGAGCATTAGCGACAACGATCGCTTTTCCCTTCCCCTTGTCATTTCGGGAGTCCAGCTTTGGAAGTGGGGGTTTATGGCCCATATGATCCATTTGCGCTAGCTTGTCAATCAAGGCCTGAAAGGTAGTCGGCTTGAAAAACATCATAAATTGCGAGATGGTTGCTTGCGGATCAAGGGTTCCCACAAACATACCCAGCGCGGGAGCTTCTTCAATGCGCTGCTCGCACTTTGACCATAAGTTCCGCCACCGTTTAGCATATTGAACCCATGTCTCGCCTGGATTTACCCTGGCGTTAATCAGTGCCGTCATCGGGGTGCGTTCACTGGCGCTTGCAAAACGCTGAGTAAACAACAGCTCCATCTCCGCGAAGGTCTTGATAGAGTCGTTCGGGAGCTCAGAGTACCACTCGAACGCCGTATCTGATAAACTTCCAACAAACTGGTGAAGCAAAAGCTTGTCATCACCGCCGATGTTGCCGCAGAGTGCCCTGAACTGGGCAACATGCTGGTGAGGATTGCACGTCCCCTTATAGACATGGAACTTAGGAATTGTGTAACCGGGCGGGTACTTGATTTGATCGTACCAACTTGGATATGGCCGCCCTGTTTTTACGACCTGGCCAGCTGCTTCAGTCGCATGGTGAACCCGTATTTGTTGGGCAATGTACTCGTCCAAATCAGCTTTGGAGATTGCCTCCTCCTTAGTTGTTGACGGAGCTGGCGGAGGATTTGATGTCTCTCCCATATCATCTTCAAGGGCGATCGGGGGATCTTCGGCCGGAGGATCTTGTTGGATCATCATCCCTACCATGTCTTGGAACAGGAGGCCCATACGCTTTATGTTGGCTGCTTGTTCAGCAGCCTCTTTGTCCTTCTTCTCCAATATTCGACGAAGGAATTCGGCATCGGTTTCTTGCTCCTGGCGTTCATCCGAAGACGTTTCAGGTCTTTCTTTTGGCCCAGTAAGTGCAGCCATAGCGTTCATCATCTCTTGGAGCTTCTGTTGCTGCTCCTGCGCTTTGGTCACCGATCGCGTGAGCGGTCTATGACCTGTTGATATGCGGCTGTTCTCTTTACCAGATGCCATGTAGACGGTATGAACTACCATTCCCCTAGACTTAGGGCGTTTGGGTTCACCACCTTTGATATTCGCCATAGGTGTAGGGACTTTTTCTGGCCTTCTTCTCTTATGGGCCGTAGAAGTTGAGGGGGCCGTTGCTTTTGGCACCCAAGCGGTCGTCACCTTTCGTTGCTTGACCGGGGGATTTTCTTCTTGCCGACCTTTCGACTTTTTGTGTTGGCGAGAGGAATTGGGATCAATCACAGATTCTTGGACTCGTCGCCATGTCTTGTAAATCCTGGAGGACAGCGATTGATGAGGCTGCTCCGACTTTTCTGCTTCCACGGCGGTCTCTACCGGTGGAGGAGATCTTTTAAGGACCGCAGTTGGCGAGTTTCTGCGTACCCTATTCAACAGTTCAAAGCTGTTCCCGGTTGGAACAGCGGCGTTAACTTCCACCGTTGGAGCTGGCGGAGTCATCCTAGAAGGGGAGTTGCCCCCGGTCTTCCTTATCCGGCACCAGTGGAGTCGTCGGGCACGACGAGTCGCCGGTATCAGTTCAGAGACATAAACAGTTTCTTCTTGCCCCCTGTTTGGGTGTGGGGCTGTTGCCGGCGTCAGCCTATTAAAGACTGATGTCTTTTGAGCAGCAAGAGCAGGAGTGGGAGTTGGGACGGTCAATCTTGTAAAGGCCGATCTCTTAGCAGGAGAAGCCGCCTTGACGACTTCAGAAGCAGGTTTGGCTACTCTTTTTGGAATAACCTTTTCCGGGACTGCAAGCATCATTGTGGGCCCGCAGGAGTTTTGGCCCAGTCTAGAGAAGACCGAGGCACTGGTGTTGGGCGACCCGTTGAGAGGGGCCGCAGTAACTGAAAGTCGATCGAAGACCGACTTCTTAGGAGCTTCTTGTACGGGCACGGGGGTGCTAAAGCATGTTGGCGGAAGCAGAGTTCCGAAAAACAACCCCATGGTGGCTTGAGTAATCTGCTCCACGGGCATAGTGAACAAAGAGGCCGTTTGGGGCCCGTAGGTTATTCCCCCAGTTAAGGCTGGACGCGAGCTACAGCTGCAGTTGGAGCACTTCGAACAAGTAGAGGCCATCGATGCTTGATTTCTGCGCCAGGCAAAAGACCAAATCTTAGTAACTTAAAATCCAAAGGCAACCATTAACAAACCGCGATTCGTTCGCGAATACGACACACGAAATGTGGAGTGGAAAGAGGAAAAAGGTGCCACCGGGTGTGCCAGAATCTGTTCCCCTCCGAAGGACGGCGACGACGTGAGGACGTCTTGCCTGAGATTCGAGGCAGATGCTATATAGTTTTATCCGTCCATCTCTCCGAAGATGCCAAGTTGATTTATGGCACCGTCTATCGGAGGTTTAGACGGATGCGGCAGATGTAGTAGACTTCGTCAGATTCCCCCTCGCTTGAGGGGTTTTTGATTGTGGGGATGCTCTTCCCTGCAGGCGCAAGCCCCTGCAGTTAATTATGCTACCGCATCGCGGTAACAACTTTCTCCTTCTCCAGAATTTCACTTCGTGTCGTGGGTGTTTGTTTTGTTTGTGGTTGCCTGTGGATTGTATACGGAGACTAGGTTATGCCGTCGCCCGTAGGACGTGGATTAGTCCAAATCCGTATTTACTTAGATTTGGATTTGGTGTTTTAGTTTAAGGATACGTTAGCCGTGTTGAGGCTAAGATCAACTTAAACATTCGTTAAGGATACGTTGGTCCTGTTTGAAAGTAAGATCAACTTAACGTGATGATCTATTTGATATATGGCCGTCGGGACTCATCACCTCTCTGACGTCGTTGAAGGATTACAACGATAGGTATCAATCAAAGGAGTTCGGAGATGTACCCTCGAACCAGAGTTGATTTGGAGTTTTATAGTCCATTTGAATGTTTAAGGATACGTTAGCCGTGTTTGGGGCTAAGATCAACTTAAACGGGATCGTTTAGATCCGGCAAAAGAGCATTTGGAGGCTCTATTGTTCCAGTTTAGGGACGTAGTGGTCCATAGGTAGTTTAAGGACGTTGCAGTCCATGTTCCAGTTTAGGGACGTGGTGGTCCATATTCCAGTTTAGGGACATGGTGGTCCATAGGTAGTTTAAGGACGCTTAAGTCCGTGGGTTTAAGGACCCCACAGTCCGTATTTTAGTTTAAGGACGCATAAGTCCGTGGGTTTAAGGACCCCACAGTCCGTGTTGATGTGTGGTCGTCTGGACCCGTCATCTCTCTAACGTCGTTGAAGGATTATAACGATAGGAGTCAAAGGAGTTCGGAGATGTACCCTCGAACCGGTCGTAAATTGATTTAAGAGAGCAATTGTGCTCAGTCAATTTAATTTGAGGACTTACGGCCATGATTGGGCTTAGTCCAGTTGAAAAATATTCGACGCTTTTATTTGTTTTTGGTCTATTAGACCTGTGCTAGGGCTTTGCCCGTGTTTAAATAATGCATTGCACTACTTTTTATTTTTGTTTGGGCTCTGCCCATAAAAGATGCAGAGCATCAATTTGTTTTGGGCTCTGCACATTTATAAATGATGCAGAGCATCAATTTTATTGGGCTCTGCCCTTTTATAAAAGATGCAGAGCATCAATTTTACCTGGGCTCTGCCCATTTATTGCTTTGCAATTTATTTTGGCCTACTAGGTCTTTTTGATTTGAGCCTGGCACTTTAGCAAAAGAAATGCATTGCATTTGTCAGGCGCTTTGCGCCAATCAAATAGTGCAAGCGCTTGTGGTGAGGACACGTGTCATGCAAGCGCAGTGCGCTGCGCCAGTGCGCTGCGCTTGCGCTGCTGACACGTGGCGCGTTGTGGTGAGTTGCGCCAGTTTCAGAGAGCAAGGCTCTATTTCAAAAGCGCATAGCGCAAATAGTTCAGATGCTGACACGTGGCGCTCTCTGGTGGCTTGCGCCAACCCAAGAGCGCAACAGCGCAATTCTGCAAGTGCAAGGCACTATTAACTTAAGAATCTTTTAGATTCCAAAACCAATGGTTCATAAAAGAAGTGCAAAGCACTGCTTGATTTCTTGATCCAATTTAGATCAAAGGAAACAAATGTTTCTTATTTTTCTTGATCATAGAGAACCAATAGTTCATAAGTGCAAAGCACTATTATTTTTTTGTTTTTATTGAAGAACATTGATCTTGTTCTTAGATCAATGATCTATTAGAAGAAATTCTTCTATCTAAAAGGTCTTTTACCTTTCTCTTCTTGAAATTTCTTCAGAGTTCTCTATGTTTTTAGTTCTTGATTTCTCACCAATGTTCATGCCTTTGATTTGAGGTCTAGAGGTTTTTATATAGTGCTCATAAATTTGTTAAATTTGTTAAAGAGATCTTTCTCTGAGTGATTTGGGAAATTTTCCCCACCGTTGGATCTTTGATCCAAGAGCTTCTGTTTTACATAAGGCAATCTTCTTGTTTTAACAAGAACAGAAAAATCTTGCTAGAATTTAATTCTGTTTGGCGCAAACGCCCCAGCGCGTGACACGTGTCGCGCAGCGCAAAGCGCAGCGCAACTGCGCTGACACGTGTCAAGCAGCGCAAAGCACAGCGCAACTGCGCTAGCGCATCTGCGCTGACACGTGTAGTGCAGCGCACGGTGCAGCGCAACTGCGCTTGCGCATCTGCGCTGACACGTGTCGCGCAGCGCAGTGCCTGTGCAACTGAAGCGTTTCTTCCTTTAATTTTTTAAATAGAGCTCTGCTCTGATTGGGCGCGCTGCCTTGGGCGCTGCGCTGATGTATCAGCTTTTGACACGTGGCGCGCTGCGCAGAGGATCTGAAGCGTTGCTTCATTTATTAAAATTTAAATTTTCAAAGTAGAGCTCTGCTCTGATTGGGGGAATCGGAAGCGTTGCTTCACTTGAGATGTCTTTTCATCTTCCCAAAATTTTCATTTCCCGGGTCTTAGAAATGATTCCACTGTGCACAGAATTTTCTGTGCATGGTCTATATAACTTAAAGCCGAGCCTTTTCTTCTCTCATCTTCAGAGAACTTTTTCGATCATGGCTTGCAACCGTCCTCATGCCCGCCGACAACCATGGGAAGTGCCAATTCGAGACATCGTTCCCCGTTTTGCTGCGCGCTTGGTGGACCCTTCTCTTACGAACGAGCAGTGCGATGCTGCAATGTACGAGCTTTTGACTCGTGTGAGGTCTCCTCTCCCTCCGCACTCCATTGGGCTACGGATGATCCTTGCCTCGGTGCTCGCCGATCTTCCCCCTCCTCCAGTAGAGATGTCCTCGGCAATGCTTGACGCCACCGAGGATAAGATCGAGTGCTTCTTTGAAGCGCACTTGATCACTAAAGCCCTGAGGGACCGCTCTTTCCACTTGCTGAGCCAGATACCGGCTCGCCGGGTTTTCATCGCCACCTTTTCTGACGAATGTGGCGACGATCGTTGGGCGTCTACCTCTCGGGTGGACCGCCGCTTCAACGTGGTGGAGAAGATAGAAAGGGAACTGGAGAATCTTTTTCTTATCTTTGCGAACCCTTGTCTTTCCGATCCCATATTTGGTGATCTTTTTTAAATGTAATAATAATAATCATGAACAAGTTTTTTTTCTTTTTAATCAAGTATTTCATTATCTGTTAAGGGTTCTTTTATTTTAGCTCTCTGTTATGCTTGTGCATCGTATGATTTAATTTGCTATTAATAGGTGCATGTGATTCTTGCAAGGAAAAATTGCCTTTAGTGTTTAGCCTCTTTTATGAAGCAGTGCTTTACTTTTCAGTCTTAGAAATAGAGTTTCGTTCTGATTAGGGGAAACAGTACACTTGTGCACGTATTATGATCGGGCAGATAATACTAGCGGGTTTTGGTTTAAGCCAGATTCTAGTATTATACAGATGGATTTATTCAGTCAAAGATTATCCATGTTTTTCGGAAATACGGATGGGAGGGGCAGTCTCGTAATTTGTCGGGAAGCTTCTAGAAGAAGGTGACTCATTTGTGTTTAATTCTTTTTAGGATTTAAACAAATGAGATAGAGAGATGAGGTGTAGGTTTTCATTAAATGGATAATGACTCATGAGATGATTCATCTCAAATGAATTAAATGAAGCATGCTAGATATTATATTAGATATTTGTTATGATATTTTGATGCTTCATATTATTCTAAGATGAGACATTATTCATTTCATTATCACAAAAGCTTTCTCTCTCCTCACTTCTTCATCTTCTTCCTCAAAACCTAATAGCTCTTATGAGTTGAGAATCCTAGGGTTTAAGTGACTAAGTAATCCATCTAATTACTCTACACCCTCTAGGACTTCTAGATTAGCGATCTAGAAGCCGTAGTTATCTCAGATTCGAGATAGGAGCCTGGACTATAGACTCTCGGGTGGATCGTCTTTGACTCGAGGAGGCGTTGAGGTGCCGACGTTCCATAGAGCCTACGAGGCGTGGAGGATAGCGATGAAGACCCGAAGGAAAAGTAACGTGAGGTATAACTTCGAATCAGAGTAGTTAAACCTTTCATTGTTTGCTAGTAATGGTTTAGACACGATCCGTATGCTCAAGTCCGTGTTACGAAGCTTTGATAATTGTTTTTCATATATTCCGCCTCCCTGCAACCTCGTGAGGTGCGTGACATGGACTTACATGATTAACCTAAACGATTTCTAAAGCGTTATAATCTTCCCCCTTAAAGAAATTCGGTCCCCGAATTTAAAATCTAACTATGCGTACCTTCGAAGAGATAGGAATACTTCTTCCACATCTCGCCTTCGGTTTTCCAGGTGACCTCTTCGCTGATCGGGCCACGCCAAAGAACCTTTACGGACGGTAGTACCTTTGACCTCAGTTTCTTCACCAGCCGATCCAGAATAACTACCGGCTGCTCGGTGAAAGAAAGATCGCGCTACAGCTGGATCGTCTGATGCTGAATCGTGTGAGAGGGGTCATGAAGGTACTGGCGATGCATCGATACATGAAACACGGGGTGAACATCTGGAAAGCTGGACGGAAGAGCCAAACGATAAGCAACTGCACTGACCCACTCGAGAATCTTGAAGGGACCCATGTATTCTGGGACAAAACTTTACTTTCTTTCCGAACCTCATCACGCCCCTCATCGGTGAGCCCCGCAAGAAAACATGATCATCCACGAAAAACTCAAGTCTGCGACGACGTCTATCAGCATAAGATTTATGCCTGATCTAGACCGCTCTCACCCTTTCCCGAATCAACTGGATCTTCTCTGTCGTTTCCTGTACAAGCTGCGGTCCCAAGACACTGCCCTCACTGAGCTCTGTCTAACAAACTGGTGATCGACATCTCCTCCCATATAGGACCTCGAAGGGTGCTATCTGAATCGTCTCCTAGAAGCTGTTATTGTAGGAAAACTCTATCAAGGGTAAGTGACGATCCCAACTGCCACCAAAATCTAAAACGCAAGCCCAGAGCATGTCTTCAAGAATCTGTATGGTCCGCTCTGACTGACCGTCGGTATGCGGAAGTAAAGCTGTACTGAAACTCAATCGGGTGCCCAAAGCCTCCTGAAGTCTCTGCCAAAAGCGGCTGGTGAACTGAGTGACTCTGTCGGATACAATGCAAGTCGGAACACCGTGTAGTCGCACAATCTCATGAACATATATCTTAGCATACTGAGCGAATCTGAAAGTGGTCTTCACTGGAAGAAAGTGAGCCGCTTTCCTCAGCCGGTCTACTATCACCCAAATGTATTCATACCATCGACTGGTTCTACATAGACCCACGACAAAATCCATAGAGATCTGCTTCCATTTCCATTCCGGAATGGGCAAAGGCTATAATTCTCCTGCTGGCCTCTGATGCTCGGCCTTGACTTACTGGCAAGTCAGGCATCTCGAAATGAAATATGTAATATCTCTCTTCATCCCTTCCCACTAGTAGACATCTCTCAAGTCATGGTACATCTTGGTGGAACCCGGATGAACACTATATGCTGACTGATGCGCCTCCTCTAAAATCTCGCGTCTCAGCCCCTCGTAATCTGGCACACACAGTCGAGTCCCGAATCGTATCACTCCCTGGTCATCGATCACGAACTCTGAATCTCTGCCCTGTCGAACCTGCTGCATGATCTCTGAAAAACGGGCATCGCCGGACTGTGCCTTATGGATACGATCAAGTAACTGTGGACGTGCACGGACATGGGCAAGCTGTCCCCCGGTCGAAGTAAACTCGAACTCTACTCGGCTGTCACATAGAATCTGCCAATCTGCAGTCAACTGTCTCTGAACTGCACTCAAACAAGACAAGCTACCTCCGGGCCTCCGACTCAAAGCATCTGCCACAACATTCGCCTTACCCAGATGATAAAGAATCTCGCAGTCATAGCCTTCACTAGCTCCATCCAACGGCGCTTTCTCAAATTTAGATCTCGCTGCTGAAAGAGGTACTTTAAGCTCTTGTGGTCCGTGAATATCTGGCATGACTCGCCGTATATGTATTGCCTCCAAATCTTGAGTGCAAAGACCTCCGCGGCCATATCTATGTCATGGGTGGGATAGTTTTGCACATGCTTCTTCAACTGTCGAGAAGCGTGGGCGACGACCCTACCATGCTGCATCAACACACAGCCTAAACCCACTCGAGAATCAACACAGTAGACAACAAAGCCGCCTGACCCTGATGGCAAGGATAAAACTGGTGAAGTCATCAAACGAGTCTTCAACTGCTGAAAACTCAGCTCACATGCCTTGGTCCAAAGAAAAGGAACTCCCTTCTAGGTCAACCCGGTCAACGGTGCAGCTATACGAGAAAAATCCTGAACAAAGCGTCGGTAGTATCTGGCCAAACCCAAAAAGCTGCAAACCTCCATCACTGATACAGGTCTGGGCCAGTGCTGAATGACCTCGATCTTCTTCAGGTCCACACGCATGCCATCTCTCATAACCGCGTGATCCAAGAATCCAACACTATCCAGCCAGAAGGCACACTTGGAGAATTTTGCGAACAGCTGATGCTCCCTCAAAGTCTGCAATGTGATCCTCAAATGCTGCTCGTGCTCCTTTCGACTCCGGGAGTATACTAAGATGTCATCAATGAACACGATAATGAACTGATCAAGAAACGGCCTGAATATGTGGTTCATTAAATCCATAAACGCTGCTGGGGCATTGGTGAGCCCGAACGACATCACCAAGAACACATAATACCCATAGCGCGTACGAAATGCAATCTTCGGAATATCATCCTTCCGAACCCACAACTGATGATAACCCGACCGTAAGTCAATCTTGAAGAAATGTCCCGCACCCTGGAGCTAATCAAACAAATCGTCAATGTGAGGTAAGGGATATATGTTCCGCACAGTAACTCGATTCAACTGACAATAATCGATGCACAAACGCATACTGCCGTCTTTCTTCTAGACGAACGGGACAGGAGCTCCCCAAGGTGACACACTCGGTCGAATAAGTCCTTTATCCAGCAAATCTTGCAACTGATCCTTCAGCTCTTTAAGCTCCGCCGGAGCCATCCGATAAGCCGGTATAGAAATAGGCCCCGTGCCGGGAATCAAGTCAATGCAGAACTCGATATCACGCTCTGGTGGCAATCCAGGTAACTAATCAGGAAAGACATCGGAAAACACCCTTACAATCGGGACCTGGTCCAACGGGACCTTTGTAACAACCCTAGCTTTCTGTACAAATTTTTTTCAAACATACAGAAAGGGGTATTTTTTTCTGAGCACAACTTATAAATTTGTTTTGCTTTTTAATAGCAAGAAGGAGCTTGTAGCTCATTGGTAATACCTTGCACTGCTGAACCAAAGCACCAGAGTTCAAATCCCATCCCCCCACATTATTTTTAATATTTTTTTATTTTGAATTTTTAGAAGTCCAAGGGTCTACACGTGTATAACTCGTAAAAACCCCACTACACATGTAAAACAAAATGGACCGGGGGGAAGACCAAAAGATGAAGGACCCACGGCGACCGACCCCGGCCGGACTCGGTCCAAATCGGCTGGTGACTCGGCCGACTCGACCGCCGCCGCCGCCGGCTGGACTCTGCCGGACCGCCGAGTCGCCACACGAAAGTTGCGCCTTTTCACCTCCCCATCACTCCTGCATACTTTAATTCCTTGGATCGGTTCCAGAGCTCTCTATAATCCCATTAAACCCTATTTTTAGTACAAATTAATACAATTTTCATTACACCCCTTCACCTAACCCTAACCCTAGCCTTACCCTATAAATACCACCCCTAGACACACACCTCTCACTCACAATTCTGTCCAAACTCTCAAGAAATCTCTTTAGAATCTTTGTGTACAAGTGGAGTTAGCGAAGGGCGAAAATCCGGCGATCTTCCGACGACGACCCTAGGAGCTCCCGGAGACGAAACGACGCACCGGCGCCTCCTACCGTATCCTCTCCCTCTTCTCTATACTACAAACCCGTAAGTTCCACCTCTCTCTTCTCTATTCTTTTCTAAAAACATGTATTTCTAAAACCCGACAGAATCGAAGTTAATCCGATGTCCGATTCGGTTCTTCCTAAAAATCTCATTTTTTCTAAAATACAATCATACTAAACCCTTACATGTTGACTATTAAATATTAACAAGTTATATTGAACAAGTTCCATATCAAAAGGATTTTTATTTCAATTTTTATCGTACTTTTTCACTAAAATACCATGTAGTTTAATTTCGACATTAAAACATCACAATCTTGCTATACCTTTAATTAGATCACGAGGTAATGACCTACCTCCTCACAACACTCATATGCAACATAGCACAATACCTTTCGGGAACATAGAATACGGGAAAACGAAACTTTACATATAAATACCACAAACTATTAAAACCGTTTTCTACAAGATTATGCATTTTTACAATCTTTGCAAAGCGCCGCTACAACCCATTTTGGGGAACCCGACTGGGATGGTGCGGATTAACGCACATCCCTAGGCTTAGTAGTGCGAGATGTAGACCTCCGCAAGGAGCATTCGGTCTCGAAAGATTTGAAATACAAATATCTTAAAAAAATGAGATTTCTAGAAATATAATATATATTAAAATTATTTTTATATAAATATATATATATATATGTATCATTAAAATATCTATTTTTGTGATAATATAAATATTCCAACTTTTTCTAAAATCACAAGAATCACTTTACATTAAAATACCATGAATTCCATACAAGTCCTACACTTTACAATTAAATACCATGTATTATGAAAAATAGGTTTATTCACTAGAAATATCACAAATATAAAATCTACAACATGAAAACTTTAAAGACGATAAATAAATACTTGGGGTGTATTTTGAAAAGTATACAAATTATTTTTACATAAAACCCCCTCAAGTTCTATAAATTACCCTAAGAACCCTAGTAAATATAGGTTTAAGCGGGACCAGTCTCTTGAGCCTCAGAGAGCCGGTGATATGGATGCTTACCTATCTAAGGTAGATAACTTAACAACGGTGTTATCAACACGGTAATCATTTTTGAAAAAGACACAAATCCTGCCGCCCATGTACAGCGGTTACCAATAACACCAAAACCTAATTCAGGATTCAATTTCTTTTCTAATTGTTCTGACTCAGACTGAGTCTCATTATAATAATCTGACTTGAATATGATTCAAGTATCCAAATTACAATTCAACATGAATCCATATATTCAAACTATTCAATTTATACAATCTATATAACTTGACCGAACCGAACCATGGATATACTTCCATTAACATGATTCTCCAGTTACATCCATTTACATGATTCTCTAGTTACATCCATTTACTGATATCATGGTTTCGGCAAGTCATCTATACAATTCAATTTACAATACAATACAATACAATACAATACCATCAGTACAATCATTACTATCAATCCAATAAATACACGGGGTATTAAGGTAGTTCATTCGTGAATCCAACAGAATCTCAAGAGTCCCCCTAGATCTTGAATCCATGTCTACTAACACAAGCAAGCTATTATGAGGGCCCGTGTTTCCATGCTCCTGGATTACAGTCTGTTGAGTTTGAAATACTTCGACGACAGTCGAAGTCCCATTACTAACATTTGATTCGGGCCCGTGGTTCCTTACCCCTAGATTACAGCCTGTTGGGTTTGAAAACACTCTTGAGATTGGTTAACATTCACCCTTGAACTTATGTTAACAACAACTTTAACACTAAATATAACAGTATAACAAAATAATACAACTTTAAAAGCTATACTCTCTCTCTCTCTCTGTCTATTCTACTTCACCCTTATCTTTGGGACTTACCGAGCGATTTGTTCACTGCCGACATTCTCTTTCTTCTTCTTTGAATGTCGTCAGGTGATTCGGACCTTCCAGAGATCGAGCCTAGCACTTAAGACTTGGACCAGTTTATTAAAGACCCAGAGCTGTAGCCACTTGTACCTACTTCATTTCAGTACTTTTCATTTCTGTTATGCCACTGTTTAGGCATTGCTTTCATTCAGATGTATTTACTTTTTCATGCATTGTACAAAAGAATGTTAATAAATAAAGTTGATGTTCAGTTATACCTATTGTCTTTTGTGTCTTGTGCATTTTTATTTATATTGCTTAAATACGCTTAGCGTATTTACTTCAGAGTAAATACGTAGCGGCCTCGTCGCGTCATCTGCCCGTATACTGGGAAGCGGGGCGTGACAACCTCTACGTCTCCAACATCACGAACATACGCTAAGAATCTCTGACATCCTTTCCTCAAGAGCTGACTAGCGCGAAGAGAAGAAATCAAACTGAGAAAGATGGCGCTACGGTCTCCCTGAATAACAAGAACTGGCTCACCCGGAAAACAAAATCTGACTGCCTTTTCACGGCAGTCCACGGACTCATAAAAAGTGGCTAGCCAGTCCATGCCCAGAAGAACATCGAAGTATAACATATCGATGAGTATCAAATCAACAGAAGAATCCCTCTCCCCGATGCGAACAGAACACGATCGAAACACATATCGAGAGACAAAAGACTCGCCTACTGGGGTAATAACAACAAGTGGCTGATCTAGCAAATACGACTCTCGGCTCAACCTCAGTACGAAGTGTGTGGATACTGTTTCAAACCACAAAAGAAAAACACGCATCGAAAGAAAACACCGAAAGAATACCTGTCATGACTACGTTCGACGCCTGCGCGTCCCGAGGATTCAACACAAAAGCTAGGGCCCGCCCTTTACCACCGACCAGCTGTCGTCCGCCTCTGCCACCTCTTCCTCTCGGAATACAACCGCCACGACTGTGACCTATCTAGGAATCGATCTGGCGTGGAGCAACAACAGACGTAGGAAGTAATGTGCTCGAAGGAAGGAGTTAAGGTGGTAAAGTCACATGTGAAACTGTCGCCTCGCCCTGGCGCCTCGCGGTACAATTTCTGATAAGGTGCTGCGGACTCCCACATCGAAAACATCCAGGCAACTGCTGCTGACCTGGTACATAAGAGCTGAATAGCTGGCCTCGCATAATGCCTCGACCACCACCACGGCCTAAAAAGAATCCGCCACGGCATCTTCCTGTTGTTTCCCCAATTAGAGCAAATTTCTGTTTAAAATTCAAAATTTGAATTAAAGCTACACTTTTATAAAAGCGTTGCACTACAACTATCGCACCCCATGCAAAGCGCATAGGCGCTAGCGCCAGATGCGCTGCGCTGCACGTAGCGCAGCACGTGCAAAGCACGTGTGCACTAGCACTAAGAGCGTTGTGCTGCAAGTAGCGCACCACGTGCAAAGCACGTGTGCGCTAGTGCTAAGAGCGTTGTGCTCCAAGTAGCGCACCATGGGCAGAGTGCATAAGCGCCAGCGCTGGAACTAAATGTTCCTCACCGTTGGATCAAATATCCAACGGATATGATTAAATCATCAATTAACAAATTCTGTTGGATCTTTCCAAACAGAAAAAATTGTGCCCTGAATTTGAAACACCGTTGGATCAATGATCCAATGGTGATTAAAAATCACCAAAATACAGAATAAATTCTGTTTAGAAAGATTTCCCAATATTATTAATAACAAGAAGATTATCTTCTGTAAACCAGAAGCCCTTGGATCAAAGATCCGACGGCAGGGAAATTCCAAAATCAATTAGAGAATAAATCTCTTTAACCGATTGAACAAATCAGCTTGCCTCATATAAAGGCCCCTAGACTTTAAGAAAAAAGGAGATACAGAAGCACAGAGAGGAACCCCCCCCCCCCATAAACTTTGAGAAAATCTCAGGAAGAAGAGCCAAGCTCTCGAGAAAGAAGATTTTTTCTTCAAGGTAAAAAGAATGATGATGAACAAAGAGATGAAATCATCTCATAATTAAAAAGAAGAATTCTCTTCTTAAAAGATCATAGATCTACAAAGACCAAGGTCTTTTATAAAGAGATCAAAAAGATCTCATCATAAAACAAAGAAGTATTTACTTTTTTCACAGATCATGGATCTATAAGACAAATTGTCTTTCACAAAAGAGATTATGAACATCTCATAATAAAGGGGGGGAGAATTATTCAATTCTCTTAGGATCACAGATCCATAAAGGCAAAGCCTTTCATCAAAAAGAGATTGAAATATCTCCTATAAACTAAGAACTTTGTTCATGAGACTAAGTCTCTTATCAAAGAAGAGATAACCTTCAAAGCGCAAAGTTAACCTAAGAAGAGCCTTAGCGCTCTAAATTTAAAAATGCCTTAGTGCTCGTCATCTAGTGCAAAGCGCTGCGGTGCCATAGCAGTTCAAACACAGCGCACTGCGCTCATTGGCTAGCGCTCAGCGCTAAGCGCGCCACGTGCTCCTCACGTGTGCGCTGCATTACTAAAAGCGCTTTGCGCTCATTATATGGCACCAGCGCCAAACGCCTCAACGCTTCAACTGTAGCGCATCAGCGCACTACATCTAGCGCAAAGCGCTAAGCGTATCGGCGCTCTTTAGCGCTAAGCGCATTAGCGCTTCACATCTGGCGCAAAGCGCTATGCGCATTAGCGCTTTAACCATAGCGCACTGCGCACTTTGACTGGCGCAAAGCGCCAAGCGCACCACGTGCTCCTCACGTGTGCGCTGATAGAACATAAATTGTTTTTTAATAAGCCCCAGAGTTATGATGAATGGTCAGCATTCAATAAAAGACAAATATTGTCAGAATTTAAATCAATGCTCAGCATTGTTAAAAGGGCCAAGCCCAAACAAATGCTTAACAGCTCAAAATAAATGTTAAACATTTTAACTTGATTGGACTTAGCCCAAGACTGGCCATAAGTCCTCAATTCAGATTTAACTAAGCCCATGCGCTCATAATCTAATTAATTAATCTTAGTCCCAAATTGGACTACAAATTTCTCAATCAACATCGGTTCAAGGGTACATCTCTTAACCCCTCTGATATATGTCGTTGTAATTCTTCAACGTCTTCAGAGAGGTGACGGGTCCCGACAACCATACATTCCATAGACTACGATGTCCTTAACCTCAGACTGTGGGGTCCTTTTAAACCCACGGACTACGATGTCCTTGACCTCGGACTGTGGAGTCCCTTTAAACCTACGGACTATGTTGTCCTTAACCTTGACTGTGAAGTCTTTAAACTCATTGGACCATTATGTCCTTAAACTGGTATTGGACCGCTACGTCCTTAAACTGGTATTGGACCACCATGTCCTTAAACTGGTCATCGACCGCAATGTTTCTAAACTAAACAATAGAGCCTAAATGCTCTTTTGTCGGATCTAAACAATTACGTTAAGTTGATCTTAGTCTGAAATTAGACTAACGTATCCTTAACAAACGTTTAAGTCTATCTTAGTCTCAAATGAGACTAACGTATCCTTAAACCCAACCCCAAACCCAAATCTAAAAAGATACGGATTTGGACTAATCCACACCGTACGGACGACAACATAAATTAGTCTTCGTATACAATCCACGGGCAACCAAAAACAAAACAAACACACACGACACGAAGTGACCATCTGGAGAAGGAGAAAATTGTTGCCGCGATGCAGTAGCGTAATTAACTGCAGGGGCTTGCGCCTGTAGGGAAGAGCGTCCCCAAAATCAAAAACCCCTCAACGAGGGGGAATCTGACGAAGTTTGCTACATCGGCCGCATCCTTTTAAACCTTTGATACATGGTGCCATAAATCAACTTGGCATCTTCGAAGAGGTGGACGGATAGACCAATTAGCATTTGCCTCCAAATTCAAGCAAGACGGACCTACGCGGTCGCGTCTCCGCATTCAGAGGGGAACACCTGTCATGTCTCTACCAAATCGCTCTGGAGCTGATATACCTGTACGAATCCCCTTCGGCACTGTGGTCTCAGAAACACGATCCTCCACTAAAATAGCTGCATCTATCGCTGCGGCATATGTGTCAAAGTGCTGGGTGCCGATAGAAAGAAACAGTTGCGTATCAAGGCCTCGTACAAATCTCCTTATGCGCTTTTCTTCAGTGTCCACCAGGTAAGAAGCATATCTGGACAACTGAGTAAACTGGACATCGTACTCAGACACTGTCATCCCAGGAGTCTTGCGCAAAGACTCGAAACTATGGGCTCGAGCATCCCTGACGCTCTCCGGAAGAAAACGACCAAGAAACAAGATTTGATAAGAATATTGCAATCGAATCAAAGGATATATGGAATCAAGGAAGGAAGTACAATCAATTATATACCCTAAAATTACTTAGGCGGAGTATCGTATCATAAGTATGTCGTGGAACATACACACGCTACGTCACTCTGCTTAAGTCACCTACTCCATCTATCAAGGGTCATCCTACACTTAGAAAGGTAAAACCTAACGCTCTGATACCAACTTTATCACAACCTGGATATGTGGAACGTGACTGGCACTTAAATTACACAACGACTAGAGGCGTAACGTTATCTAAGTAAGCCAAAGCCTAGAAATCTAAACCATTTAAATAACTAGAGTGAAAGAAAACTTGTTTTAAAGTTAAGTTAACATAGTAAAACTTTTATATGATAAAACTGGAGTATCATCAATGAAATCGACAGAAAGTCCGTGTCAAACATCGACACAATATATGTATCTCAATATCTCAATAGCCATCTCTCAGATCGGTCCTTAAATCTGTCACATCCCACGACTCCAGTCGGTATCCTTCGGATAACCGCCGTGCTAAAATAACTGGTAGGTAGTGCTCACCTGCCGGGCTCATTGTCATCCCCACAAAACCGTTCTTGCCCCGGGGTACCTTACCGGGTCCATCATGTACCCGAGACGGTTCATCCTACTTCTCGAATCAGGTCTCGAAAACCAACTCAATTCAGGAAAACTCATGGTGGACACCATACATATCATATCATGAGAAAACCGCAACTTAAATTCTTTTAAAATGATAATAGGTTTATAAAATTCTTGCGATTATCCCCAAAATACTGAAATCTCATAAATACTGAAATCTCCAAGAAAAATCACAATATATGAATATGTCGGTAATGATGGATGTCTATGATACGATAATATACAATGCGATGCATGACTAGAAGTTATGTATGAATGATGATGCGATGAGATATATTGCTAAGAATCCTCAGAAAATGAGAATACAACTAAAAGTCTCCACATAATACATGATGTAAATGCACAAATACCAATTTTAGCAAGTTTATAGTATTCGTGACATAGCAATTACCAATGGCGTGTGTGTTCGCATAAAATAGTGCACGTGCGGCATGAACCAATGGTAATGGAGCAAGTGTCCTAAGTAATAATATCTTATGTAAGAAGATGCAATACCATGATATGAATGATTGGGAGACTACGCTTATGAATACAAGAACTACTAATAATCCTAACTATCGGGTGCCTTGTGCCATCCAGACGATCCTCCCATAAATGTGTACATCTACTCACCGGAATACCTCAGCTAGTTGAATCCGATCACTGCCTTGCCTTTTCTTGCCGCGTCCGACGTCTCCGCGACCGACTCTATAATCGCACAAATAATACATATGAAGCTAAATAATTAAATAGACGTGAACACATAACGATACGAAGCAACCAACGCGCACCAGCTAGACACGCATGCACTTGGTGCACAAAACGCGTGCGCGACATCGCCACAACCCACAACTAGGGGTTGTTAACCTATAGTCTAAACGCTCGAATCGTACAAATAACACAACACTGACAATTGGGAAAAGGTTATAGATCAAGTCACAACCCAAAACTTATTTAAAACCTTTCTTTTAAAAACCTAGTAAGCAACATTAAGCTATTTAGTGCCAAAGTAGGTGATTAGTAAGTCTAGTAGCCACTAATCACACTTAATTACCTTAATTAAGCCATACAACACTAATTAAATCTTATCTCACTTAAACACACTAAACATGTAAATAAATTACATAACTCCTAATTAAGATAATTAAAGCAATATTAGCAAACTTAACAACTAGATTAGATTTATATAAAAAAACATTAGATGTAACACTACACTTAGCTACCCTGATTCGTGATAAAAACCTTAATTTAACCCAAACCCTTCTCTTTAAAATTCTAATCTTGTATTAAAACTATATTAACACCTAATTAAAATTAGATTAAAGCAATAATTAACAAAGTAACAATTAGATTAAGTTTTATACCTCAAGATGTTTTGGAAAGAGATCCAAACATGCTAACCAAAATGGAGACTTGAACCAAGAACCATGCTTAGATTTGAACAAGAAATTTTTGTGATGATATAGCTAGAATTTAGTGTTGATTTTGGGGATTTTTGATGAGGAAATGAGGGGTTTTTTTGCCAAGAAAAGAAGAAGGAGGATATGGGAAGGGGGTTGCGGAATTTTTTGGTGAGGAAGAGGAGAGAGTGCGGGTAAGGTTACTATGGCGCACACACACACCATACCTCATTTAATATGCACCTTACCCCAATTATCTCTTCACTTTTCATTTTCTTTTATTTTAAAGAGAAAACTAGAACCATGCTAGCAAAGTAATAAACCAAACCATGTTATAAAATGTGACATGCTACAAAAAAGGTGTTAAGTTTGTCATGGTTCAATAACTTGTATTAGTCTATAATAACCTATAATTAATACTAGATTAGTGTATAAGTGCAAGATTAAAAATAATAATTTAGTAATTAATAACTAAGGAAAATAATTAAGTGATCAAGTAATTAAATAGATAACTGATTAAATACCAATTAATAAGCAATTACATTTTAAGTCTATTTGGAAAAATAATTAAAACTAGGTTTTACGGAAAACACGTATTATCACTAATTAACATATGATTAACCTAAACGATTTCTAAAGCGTTACAATAAGTGTAACTATAAACTGAATGGGACGGTTATTGAAGCACTTATATTAGTGTCATAGGTAAGACGTCGAACACTGTCCATTTATCTTGGATACCGGTCGAAACATGCTTGATAGAGACCCCGTCTCCAGTTCTCGTGTAGACTTGTCATGGAGCGACTTGTATTTGGATTCATAGTCGGTGTTTGATGTAGACCATGGGGTGTGGGGTAGTTTAAGTGTGAGTTCGATCAACGGAATCTTAGGAGTCCCACTGCCGGCATATATAGCAATTTCGGGAGTCGTATGGATGGTATTACTGATTATTAGCGAGCGTGATTCGGGCTCGTGTTCCCTTGTCCCTGGGGCCTACCCTTGGGTTAGGGATACTTCTGCGGTGGTTGACGCTCACACTTGGATTGACGATGGGTTTAGTGACTTGGACAGTGAGACTTAGAAACTGATAGGTTTAGTGACATGGACATTACATTGATTACTGATTCGATATACCTGCTTTATTGTTTACATGTACCTGTTACTTCATGCTCATGTCATCACTCGATATTTACTGTTGCACGTTTTTACATATCTATTTATATATATTGCTATTGTGTCGCTCTTACGACCTGAGTATGCATGCTCAGAGTAAGAAGTGGACTTAGCTCGGATCAGAATCTGTCGTGCCTCGAGCATATTGCGCACATCTAGATCAACGACGCCAGTGCTATCTTTCCCTTGATCTCTATCTGGTTAGTTTTATATTTGTTTGATAGAAGTCGTGACTACATTTCTCATTACATGTGCTATGATTACTGATTACCACGTAATGTTAAAAGCCGAAGTGTAACTACGGCAGGATATTTCCTTGACCGTAGGAGCATAGCTGGCCTTATCACCCCTCGTATTCCGTATTTTGGGAATCAGTGCATGACATTCATACTCTGCACTTGCTCTAGGATCGTCCTATTCATCCTTTCAGTAATGCAATTCTGCTGTGGCGTTCCCGGTACCGTATTCAGCCAACGAATACCCTTCTGAGAGCAAAATGCCTCGAACTGCTGTGTGCAGTATTTCTCTCCGATATCGGACTTAAGGCATTTTAATTTAGCCCTTATTGGGTTCTCAATCTGCACAATCCAGAGTTTGAAAATACCAAACACATCGGACTTCTTCTTCATCGCATACACCGATGTCTTCCGGCTTGCATTGTCAATGAACGTCACGAAGTACCGATTCCCACCATAAGACTCCATCGAGATAGATCCTATATGTCCATATGCACTATCTCCAGCAATCTGGTCTTCTTTGAAACGCCTCCAACTTGATATCTAAGCACGCTTTGCTGCCCACAAACACAACTATCGCAAAGCCCCAACTCCACCTTCTGCAGCCCGGAAAGAAGCCCCCTACTCTGAAGAATTTTCATATTCTTCTCACTAAGATGCCCCAATTTTCAATGCCGTAACGAAGTCTCCAAACATGCCACCAACGCTACTGAATCTTCACTGCTCCCACTGAATGAGTACAGCGAACCGCTCAACTTTCTCCTAGCGACTGTTGGAGAATTTATTGGTCTCTAAATTTTAACCACAAGTATACAGTCATGAAATTGTAATACTTGAGGATTTATTCATAGGAAGGTGTCGAATCTTAATTAATTCTAAAACAAGTAAAAATAAAGGAGTTGTTTTATTTAACAAAAATAAATTAAAAAGTATATAAAGGAAATTAATGTTGCAAGTTAAAAAGATAAGATTTAAATAAATAGAAAGATCCAGGGTTTTGAATTGTCCTTACTAATCAAGGTGTTTTATAAGATTTCTATTCTTTCTACTTTCTATATTTAAATTCATTAACTATCAATCATATAAAAGTATAGGGTAAACTTATATCGCAATGAAATATCAATTTTAAAAGAAAGCATAAATCATACGTTTCTAGAAATACCATATCAATCAAATAACATCTAGCAAGAGAATTTAAATATAAAGTTCTAATTAATATAGCAATAGTTAGATCTACCCTTACACTAAATAACTACTAAGGTTGTCAATTAAAGGTTTATTTTGTTTTATCGGCATAGGCTAATCTACCCTAAACCAACTATATTGAATCTACTCTGATAAAAGTTCTATTTTACATTCCCTAATTAGTTTTCTTGGTCGTCAATCTATCATTAAACTAATTAGCATATAGGTGATAATACCTTTCCCTAAACAATTCTCATGGGCGTCAATCAATCATAGAGTTATTTAGTTTCATCAGCATAATTTCAAAAAGACTTACTTTTTATCATAGAAATTCACCATAAAGCACAAAGAAAAAAAGTAGATTAATTAAAATCAAACACACATGATAGCTCCAAACCCTACAAATAAATCAGCTACTCATGATATGAGAAAAAGAATTCATAAAATAAAATAGATTCATATAAAAAATAACTAAATAACTTGATCTCTCCAAAATAAAACCCTAATTTTAATGCCTAAGGAGGGATGAAACCATACTGAACTATACAGGGGTATTTATAGGGTTTCTGGAGAATCGAAGCAAATTTTCTAAAAGATACAGAGTATATAAAACTTTCCCAAAAATCCTAAGTCCTATATCTGCTAAACTTCGTCCGAATCTTCATAATAGGCCATTTCGGTTGAAATTTTCTGGATTTTCCCAATTTGGATTTTTCCATATTTTGTATTTTGACTCCGAGATGTTCAAAGTTTGTTCCAAATTTGATAATTGATTCTCTAATTTGTGAATAGCTCCAATAAGTCTCCATTGCACGCACGTGATTTGTAATTTGTACACTTTTCCATCTTTTTGCGTTAAAACCCTGTAACCTGTAATAATTCACAAGACCTACCCAAAAAAGCATAAAATAGGCAAACTAAAGATAAATATGATCATAAAATATGCAATAAATTGCACTAATCAAATAACACCACACTTATCTTTTGCTAATCCTCAAACAAATCTTGGGTTTCAAACTCTAAAATAAACTAAACTATAATCTAACTAAAACCTACTCCTACTCCTATACTCTTTTCGCGGGCGGGCGATCGCATTGAGCACATGCAACAACTTTTTAAATCTCTGGGTGTTCCTAGTGGAAGGATTTGTGTCTCCTAAGGATTTTCAGCGGATACTATCCATAAAATTCCAAAAAGGATAAAAGAAAAAAGGAAAAAAATAGAATAGTGAAAACTAAATACAAAGATAAGAACATGTAAAAGAAAAGACTTGAAAAATAAAATTTTTGACTTCCACTAACTTTTCAGCTTTCATGAACCTTAATATTATTATTCTTGATCAAATCCGGAAATTACATCCTCTATTAATAAAACATCATCGTATTCTTCATCCCTATCTTTCCTCCAAATATCGATCATATACCCTTACATATGTGTAAAATCATCCCTACGCTCGAGAATTCAATTCAAGCTATCTTACCTTTGTCTTTTGTACCTTCATACTTTTAGTCGATGAATATTTGGATGAATTTTCTCACACATCTTTCATGCGACCGTTAATGCTTCTTGAGATACTAACCAACCGATTAATGAATGTGCTCATTTATTAAGGTGTAATTAGTTTTTTCCTAATCTTACAACACCTCGGGCTAAGCAGTGACCCCAAAACCAGTTGGTCTAAGGCACTAGGTGATAAGGTACCCTCGCTGTATATTTTTTATTTACTTGCCGCCCTTAGTAATCACAAAATCAGAGTTTGTTTTTTTCCTGCGTCATTTATATTTTGTTGATTTTTATATTTTATCCTTCATACTAAGGCATTCTAGGCAAAGATATTTCTAGGTATCATCTACAATCTTAAATTTCAAGATATGTGTATGTACAATTTGTAGGGTATATACTTTCTAAATTTGAACTTAAGAATATGAACTATTTTTCAGACTTATTTTTATCTTCGGATTCAATTACTTCTTCATCTCATTCAACCTTTGGGAATCCAATTCATGATCCCCTGTTACTAGCTTAATTCACAAATATCTATTTTTCTTAAATCTCTTTCTATCTTTTATTTACATTTTTCACTCTTTAATTTTCATTTTCGAAAATTTCAAAATATTTTTAAATGAAAGAAAGCCTAAAATGTAAATAAAATAAACTGCGAAAATCTAAAATAAATGAAAAAGAAAGAACGATGAAAAAGTTCTATTTTTTTAAAAAAATTCTACAAAACCAAACCATCCCTCCACACTTGATTTTGACAGTGCTCATGTTCTCCGCCGAAAGACCGGACCGAGACGTTGGGACGTCTGGTCTGAATTTGGGGGCAGATACTATTTGGACTTCTCCATCCACCTCTCTGAAAATACCAAGTTGATTTATGGTACCATATATCGGAGGTTTGGATAAATGCGACCATTATAGCAGACTTCATCAAATTCCCCATCATTTATGAAGGGTTTTTTGATTGTAAGGACACTCTTACCTGCAGGCACAAGCACCTACAGTTAATTACGTTATCACGTTGTGATAACCACTTTCTCTAACTCCAGCTGTTCACTTCTTGTCGTGTGTATTTTTGTTTATTTTTGTTGCCCTTGAATTGTATACGGAGACTAGTTTATGCCGTCGCCCATAGGGCGCGGATTAGTCAAAATCCGTATATTTTTAGATTTGGGATTTTGAACTTAAGTTACATTTTCCTTTAGTTCAAAAATATTTCGTTTAGTTTAAGGACCGTTAATCTAGTTTTAGATTAAGATCAACTTGAACATATCAGCAGAGCATTTGGGCTCAACTACAAAAGACTTAGCCAATTTAGGCTTAGTCTACTCGGTCCTTTTTTTGTTCAAAAGTGCTAAGCACTTATTTGGGCTCTGTTTGTTCAGCCATCCCTTTTTATGCAAAATTGCTAAGCACTTGTTTGAAGCTCTAGCGTTCACATAGGTACCATGTGAAGCCTTCAGTTATGCGCGTTGCCCAATCAGTGCTAAGTACTCAGCCATTTTGACTGTATATGAAATGCTAAGCACTTTTGTGTGGCGTCCACGTAAGGAGCACGTGAGGCGTTAGGCGCTGCCCAATCAGTGTTAAACACTCAGCCGTTTTGGTTAGATATGAAGTGTTAAGCACTTTTATTCAGCGCTCACGTGTATTTCACGTGAGGCGCTGGCCTTTTGTTTTGGGCGCCCGCGTGTTTTTCACGTGAGGCGCTGGGCGCTATTGGGAGGGCGTCCACGTGGGAAACACGTGAGGCGCTAAGTTCTTTTCTTTTGCAAAAATTGAATATCTGTTAATGGCATTTTGACGATTAATGATCACCAAGATCTTTCACTACTACAAATAGGGGTTTCCCCTACGGATTTATCCGTAGGGGCAAACCACTACCCCTACGGATTTATCCGTAGGGGCAAGAAATTACTCTGTAGGTGCAAAGGCCGTAGGTGCAAGTCAAAGCCTTGAACTTGCCCCTGCGGACTAAAAATTGCCCCTACGGAGTTATTTGTAGGTCCGGTTTTCCCTACGGATTAGGCCGTAGGGACAAAAAATTTATTTTATTTACAGTTTTACAAAATAGATTAGGTGTACCTACGGATAACTGTGTAGGGGCATTTGTTTGCCCCTACGAATATATCCGTAGGAGCAAGCTTAACCCGTGATACTAAGATCATAGGGGCAAAATATCAGGTATCCTGATATTTTGTTCCTACGGATAAATCTGTAGGTATATAGTTGGGCCCTACGGATTAATCCGTAGGGGCAATAGTAGGCCCTACGGTTAAATCCGTAGGTACATATTATCAGGGTTTTTTTTAAAAAAGGGCTGCCTATTTTTTTCTCTCCCTGTGCACAATAATATATACATCGATCATATATAAAATTAATCATCACGCAGAACATATATCGCAGTATTCATAATCACATCACGCATAATATACAAAAGAAACCAACAAGCAGAATATGATATCAATATAAACACGCAAACACCACCAATATCAATATCGTCCAAAATGTAGTACAGTATGTATCATATAAATAAATACATGTTTAAAATATAAGAATCAAAAAGCTACCCTAGCTCGGTCCAACTCTACCTCTGATAAACGCCAGAATCTGGCGCGCCTGCTCCTCGGTCAATAAATCATGCAATGCGGAGCGTGAAGGAGTCTAAGTAGGCTGTGGAGCTGGCGATGTGGTCTGCGCAGCCGCCGTCGAGATAGTGGCTTGCGGAGCCGCGGTTGCGGGAGTCTGAGCGGGCGGTGGAGCTATAGGAGCTGTCTGCAGAACCGCAGCCGATGTAGTGGCTTGCGGAGCCACAGCCGAAGGAGATGCATGTGGAGGCTCGGCCGATATACCCTGTCGCGTCTGGACCTACGTGTGTAATAAGCGAGTAAGAACTGTGTATTATTTGAATTCGTATCATTATCAAGTTATTTCGAAACCCCAATCTATGTATACTTAGGGACTTAGGCCTCATTTGGATATCTAGTTTGGAAAACCGTAGTTTATTTTAATTAGATATGTATGTATGATTAATCAAAGCAAAGTTTACAACCAAATAAGCTCAGGCTACGTACTAATATTGGATATGTTGCTATCTATAATATGACATAATATTTTACTATTAAGTAGTATACATACCAGCATCTCCTTCAACTCCTGAACGGTGGCCTTCAATCTCTCCAGTTCCTGCTGGAAACGTCGCTTACTGGAGACGGAGGAAGTAACCGCCGGGGTGGAGTCCAACCTCATATGGGCCCTTCTAGGGCCCAGTCCCCGGCCTTTCTCCCAACCTCCGTGGTGCCCTCCGTGTGCGGCGTCCAGGACTGGGGTCAGCAGCATCGGATCGCTCTGTCCAATAAAATCGATCCCCGATGCCTCGTCCTGCTCAACCACCCGCTCCTACACCCACATTAACCAGTAAAATATAAGTATATCATTTAAATTTGAACCTTTCAAAACTAAAATTTCAAATAAGGGTTGAATAAATATTAACACTTACGCAATACTCCTGGGTAGCGACGTCGGGGTATCGAAGCTCGCCCATGGCGGGATCTGTTGAGGTGCCGTGGACGGCAAGATATGCGGACAGCACGCTCGGTGTACCACCTTGCGCCAGGGTTTGAGCTCTCTGCAATATTAGAAAATAACTTTTAATATTAGATATATTAGAAAATAACTCTTAATATTGCATTATATCACAAAGGTCGGTCTATTGTAATTTACCGATAACTCCATGGCTCGAGTAATATTCCTCGAGCCACCTGTATAAGTGGGGCGACCCATCTTCGCCGACTTCCTATTCTCTATATTTTGAGCGGCCTGTTTCTGCACAACACATTCACATTTAGTTTTCTAATTAAGGAACGCAAAAAAATAAATTATATACTAAATAATGAATTACATTTAAAATACATACATGTTTGCGTTGAGAGTCAAATATTCGCACAATAGAGGCTATGTCTCTACGTCGACTCTCGCGAAGGCCGGAGTAGATAGAAGGGCCGCTCTCTCTGCCTCGGGGGTCACCATCCACAGGGAGTAGCAGTCGGCCTTCAGCTCATTCCTGTTGTATCGGACTTTGGTCTGCATGTTCTTCATCAGGCCATTATACAGAGCATGAAGGTCGAGCACCCTCCCAGGATGATCAGGGTCGGGTACAGGCTGAAAATCGTAATCCAACTGAAAATACAAAAAAAATATTGTTATTAAATTGCAAGTGTTAATAATAAATATATTGGATAAATCAAATGAAAATATATATTAATACCCGAGCCTGATCAAAGAAGAAGGCGAATGAGCGCCGGTGCCGGTCGCCCCACTCAACGTGAAGTGGATAGTTCTTCACAAGCCGGCTCTCATCCCCCATATACCGGCAGAACCTCTCGGCATGAGGACCGGTATAGCGATAATCTGGGGTAAAAAAAGAGGGGGAATGCTGCCTCCCCCCTAGCTATGTCAGGCCTCATCCTGTGGGACTGATTCGGGCCTCGAGTCCCCCTCTGGGGATGGAGAGGCCCTGCGTCTGCAAGAAATATCAAGACAATCAATATTAAGACAAAGTTGTATTAAGAAATCAAGGTTAAACGAAAATTGAAGTGTGATATATACCTCCGGTGACTAAAGCACGAGCCTGGGCCCGGGCAGCAGCACGAGCGGGACGATAGTTCCCCCGGTGAGGAACAGCCGGTGTCCCGGATGCGGACGCGTCCCCTCCAACTAGAAAATAAATATTGACGCTAAATTTCCATAAAGTTCATATTTATTCTATAGAGGATATGTAAAATGAATAAATATCTTATATTTATTCATACTAACCTACAGACGATGCGGAGGGTACGGAAGTGGCAGGAGTGGCTCCTGCGGAAGATGTGGATGCACCACCTATAATTAGACAATTAAAAATAGATTATATAAGTAATTGCAAAAAGAATGTGTAGATCAATAATATAACATTCTAAATCAATATGCATGCACTATAGGATATATAAACATACCCGCAGGTGCGGTGGTGTCACCACCTACAGCTAGACAATAAAAAAATTACTATCTAAGTAAGAGCAAAAGGAATGTGTGTATATTTATGATATAGCATTCTAAATCATTATACATCTACTATATGATATATAAACATACCTGGAGCTGCGGGAGTGGCCTCTGTCCCTGATGTGGACGCATCACCAACAACTAGACAATCAAACATTGACAATATAAGTAATTTTGATATGAACAGGAGTGAATATCTATAATATTACATTCAAAATGGATATGCATGCAATATACCTGGAGGTGTGGCAAAATCCACACGGAAGGAGGCATCCGAAGGGGTCTCCGATCTGGGTGCAAGACCGGCCCTCTGAAGCTCCCTACGCAGCTCTCCGGGCGGCGGAACCGCTCTGCCTCTGCCTCTACCTCTGCCTCTGCCGGTGCCGCGGCTGGAGCTCCTGCCGCCCCTCGTTGCTCCCATCATCGTCATCAAATCTAGATAAACGGTTCGTGGACGCATTAGACAATCAAATCTAGATGAAGGTGTTTGCTTTAGACATTCCTAACTTGTCCACACGGGACAAATCTATCGATTATCATACGATTGAATCTTCTCATCATATAGACTATACGACGGTTGTTAGTATCGAGTTATACCGTCCGATATTTAACAACCTTCATATAGTTCTATGTCACGACGAACATCGAACGTATGTTAACCAATAGACGGGGACTAAGTGGCACTTTTAGTTTCATATATATATGAGTATCGATGAGGATATGAAAGTTTCATATTATTATCGAGTATCATATATTGGTTTTAACTTGAACATCTTGAATCACTCTCTAATGATGCGTTTGTTGTGTATTCTTGTTGTATGTGTAACATGATTTTAAACTTATGAAATAATACTTGCTTAGTTACTTGCAAATTGTAACTTGAGAATAAGATATATGAAGAATTGAGCATTAAAGAACTAAGATGTATTAGACTTGAGATTGAGATACATACCTTCAACATAGAAAAGTAATCAATAAACAAGATGAATATAATATAAATTCAAGTTGAAAGAATATATATTCTCCTTTCAAATGCAATTAAGTCTCGATGATGCTGAAGATGTTACCAGAAAATTATCTTCTGCCAACCTTCATGTGTGAAGGGGTGTGTGTGAGAAAATTGGGTACACGGTGTCAGAAAAGTTTTCTCCTGCCATGTGGCAATCAAAATTCAATTCTTCATTATTTTTTTATAACCACCGACACTGTTCAATTGACCTTCATGTCTAATAAATAACAAATTAGTAAGAATTCTCTCCACATACATATTCAATATGCTTTTATCAAGTGATTTATTTTATAATTTTAAAACGCACACGTAGAGCATCTTTAAACAACAAAAATACCGGTAGCTTTCCCATGGCATCTTTAAACAACAATATTGATTTCGAAACAATAAAGTATTCAAGAGTGATGTCTAGGTGGACGAGATTCCAATGCATTCGCATTTATCAAACATCAAAAATAAAGGAATTTTTCTTTGGGGGAATAAGCGTAGCCTGCCTGGGGGGTTATTTATTTATTTTTTGCTGCGGCAGTTTTAGGAATCGAACCCATGATATCTTACTCTGGAGAGGTTATTTATTGTATGAACCATGTCCGATTGGCTGCTTAGGAATACTTAATTGTTGTAAAATGGAGTTGCATACAATATTTGTGGTAAGAAACCCCTATCTTTCCATTTTCTTGGTTTACATCATATCAGCTAAGAATAATACAAAACTGCAAAACGCAAATAAATTTCTAGCTACAACCATGACAAATTCGATAAATATAACCCATGCAATCCATCCAAGAAAAATGATGTAGAATGAGGTATGCCTCAAGATGCAGTGTAATGGTCCATAGTACATAAATTGCGTATTCACTGAATATACGACCGTATATGCAGTTTGACCAATTTACATAGAAAACGAATGACAAAATCAAAAAAAAATGAAAGAAAGTTCCAATAACCCTTAAAAATCGCAAGTTTGTGTGAAACGAGAATGTAAAATGGGAAAAGTGTTCCTAAAGTGATTCCTGATCTAAAATCACACCATGTACCATCCCAATGGATGAGATGTTAGCATCCTAAACAATCATGTATAAAAAAAATCTTGTGATTTAAAATCAAAATAACCATTGATTAAATGGTCTTATTTGTTGAAACACTGTAAAAAATTTCTTCCATCTGATGCATGGCTTAAAGATGCCAATAATACATAAATTTCTATATTTAAGATATGGAGATCATGACCAACGGCGTGGCTATCCACTGCGATGGTCCACCAATGTATTTTCAGTCTACACCTTAGGTTAATGAGTCGCCTTACGGCTACTTTCCCCTTTTTGGTTAGATAAAATGTGAAATGTGTACAAATAGATGAGTCAAATGTCCACCATTGCTGATTTATATTAGCACAATTAATGACTGGGAAAAAGAACTATGTTAGAATACCATATAACAATGACATAGTAGTAGTAGGTGAACAGGACCAATCGCAAGTGTACTATGAAGGCGCATCAATTCTCAAATGCAATTGCAACTTCTAGTTTGATACTAGTAACTGATTTTCAGGGTGTTGCTGAAGAAGTGGGGTATAAGGGGATGGTAGAAACCCTGAAAAGACGAAAGTGGAATTATGGTATAAAGGAAGGGTGACTTCAGATAAATGGGTTTATATTACCGTGAGAGCTGAAACAAACGGGTTAGACCCGTCAATTGACTGGGGATCTAACCCGAAGAAGACACCCAGACCCTTCGACTTTAAACCCTAGACTTTGCTCCAATATTTAGGCGACGACCTCCCTGAGATCCGGCGAAAGCGAAAGGTACTTTTCCAGCACCAGCCCCAGCCGCAGCCCCAACCGCAACCCTAGCTGAACCCAACCCCAACCGCAACCCTAGCCGAACCCCAACCGCAACCCCAACCTCTAAAATAATCAAAAATTTCTTTAATTGAAAATTTAATTACTTACCTGTTCGGTGGAGGAGACAATCGACAATCGACGACGAGGAAGAACGGTGACGAGATCAGGAACGATATCGAGAACGAGAGAGAGAATGGCGACGAGTTCGGTGAGATCGGCGACGAGATTGGCGACGCAGCGGCGAGATCGGCGAGATCAGCGGCGAGAAAAAGGGGAGTTTCGCACGCTCGAGCGAGAGAGAGGAGAGATAATCAGCGCGTAGGGAAATTATGTGCCTTTTCTATTAAATCCAAATTTAGTTGCCCCTACGGATTTGTCCGTAGGTCCTTGGTTTGCGGCTCCGTAGGGGCAAATAACAAATTAAGATTTAATATTTTTAATTTAAACGTCTTAGACCGTAGGGGCAATCGTCTGGCCCTACGGACTAATCCGTAGGGCCAACATAAATCTGCCCCTACGGATTTCAATATCCGTAGGGGCAACCCTCTATTTTAGTAGTGTTTGTTTTGAAGATCTGGGATCATGTTTTCTTTAAGAATTAAGTTCTTTTATAAGAACTAAGTTGTTTTTTGGGGCTAAACCCTATTTTTCGAGTAATTAAATTCCCATAGGATAAGTTCCTTTTCTTTTTTTTCCTTTTGGACCTAGTTATTTTCTGAATTTTTGATTCTCAAGAACAAGATTTTCCCGATGAGAATTAAATTCTCAAGTTATGGAAGACTTATCTTGTGGATCTATGATCCAGAGAAAGAACTAAGTTCTTAAGAAGGGTTAAACCTTTTGATATGTAAAGGAGATATTTTGATCTCTGGGGTTTCTTTATCTAGGGTTTAAGAGGAAAAAGATCTTCTTCTCAATTGAGAATTAAATTCTCTGTTGTTTTTTTAGAACTGTCTGTATTTTTGTAGAAGTTTATAGGGGTTCCCTCTATCTGAGACTTGAAGTCTCGGATCCTTTATATAGTGGAGGCAAATTGTTATTTAGTTTTTTAGAAAATCTCTAATTGAGAGATTCCAATTGATTTAATTGGTCTCAAAATTTGTTTGGGGAATTTTACCCACCGTTGGATATTTGCTCAAAAGATTTCTATTTTACAAAACATGTTTTCTTGATTTTAACAAGATTGGGAAAATATTTTCCCATATACAGAATTTATTCTGTCAAACGGTGATTTTTAATCACCATTGGATTTTTGATCCTAGGGCTCTCTGTTTTATAGAGAGCAATCCTTCTTCATTTAGGAAGATCTGGGAAAAATATTCCTCCAAATGGAATTTAACTCTATTATTGGATTTTTGATCCAACAGAGAATATTTTTCTCACTGAGAAAGAATTGGGAGATATTTTCTCCTGATAAAATTTAATTCCATTGTTTGATGATTTAACATCACCATTGGATATTTGATCCAATGGCTCTGTTTAACAAAGAGTATCCTAATTTTTTAGGAAAATATTCTCATGTAGAATTTAATTCTACTGATTTAAACTTGGACGTCGGCGCTCACGTGTTGTGCACGTTGGCGCCACTTAAGAATTTAATTCTTATTTATGATAGGCGCTCATGTGCTTTGCACATTGGCGCCCACGTGAGCTTCACGTGCGGCGTCATCATAGGATTCAACCCTAAGGGGCTGGCGCTAGCACCCTCGTGGTCAGCACGTGAGGCGTTGTCTCATTGATGAAGGTTTCTTTTCACCATCTTTCTCTACTTTTCCCGAGTCAAACTTTTTTTCCAATGCCTACTTTTGTCAGAGCTTGAAAATAGTTCTACCATGCACAACATTTTCTGTGCCGAGACTTAAATGCCTCCCTTTATAATCTGAAGCAATACTCCTCTTCTCTCTCACTTTCAAAGAATCATTTTAACAGAGAAGAGTCGTGGCTTTCAATCGTCCACATGCTCATCGGCAGCCATGGGAGGTGCCTATCGAGAAAATTGTTCCTCGTTTTTCTGCACGCTTGGTGAATCCTGCTCTTACGGATGACCAATGTGCTACAGTTTTGCACGAGCTCTTGACTCGTAGAGGATCTCCTCTCCCCATCGGCTCCATTTGGCTCCGGATGATCTTCATGTCCGTGCTCGATGACATTCCCCCTCATCCAGTGGAGATGATTCCGGAAATACTCGATGCAGCAGAGAACGAGATTGAGTGCTTTCATGAGGCACTTTTAATTACCAAGCCTCTGAGGGATCATTCTGTTCAGCTGCTAAGCTAAATACGGGCTCAGCGGGCCATCATGTCTGCCTTCGCCGATGGGCACGGCGCTAATCGATGGGGAGCGACTCTTCGTGAAGATCGTCGTTTTGACATGGTGGAGAAGGCTGAGAGGGCTTTAGAAAACTTTATTCGTAGTTTTGTAAACGCTTGAAATTTTGATCCCGTGTTTGGTGATCTATTTCCTATAAAATAAAATGTTTATTTAAATACTTTCCCTTTATCGTTGACCACCGAGTGCTTCATTTCTAACACATGTTCTTTCTCTGATTGTATTGTTGCAATCTACATGTGTGCATGTGCATTTCACCCTTAGGGACTTTTGCTAAGTGCAAACGCCACTGATGTGCTCGTATCATGCACTAACCTTCCACACACGTATATAAATAAGCCTGCTTTCACACATATCTGTAAGCGAAACTTAAACCGATGTAAACACCCCCACTACCGGGGCACCAACCACAATATTCATGAAATTACGTGTGATGACTAATTCAGGCATATCCATGACTAACAGATCAAATTACCCAAAATAAACATTGGAATTAGAAAGAGAAATGAAAATCTTACCTCCCCCAGAAATCTGGTTGATGTGGTTGCCTCCTTTCTCTGTTAGGGTTTCCAAACGGCTCTTGGTTTTGGAAAGTAGGGCTCAATTTGGCCACATATAAGGGGTTAAGTAATTTTGCACAAAAATCCTTCAGAAAATAAAATTAGCAAATAAACCTAAAAAAGCAAAAGTTAGTAAAGAAAAATAATGTACACGATGCTTTGGCTAATCCAAATGTTAATATTAACCACTCAAAAAATTTGTCTTTAATCATGCAAAAGTAGTAAAACAAATTATAACAATAAGCATCAATAAACAGCCTAAAATTGATATGTAGAGAATTAATATGGTGTTTATATATGAGGGAATAAAATTGTGATCCAAATTTTGCCGAATAAACCAGTGCAGTCATAAAAAATTTAATTCTAAAAAATCATGCATCTGCACTAACGTGTCGATGTATTGGTTTATTGGATCGAAATTTTCAACATGAACATGCGATATATAAATAAATGATCCATTTATAGGAGTTAAAGTCACTTCTTCTATTAAGATGGTGGGCTCTTCAACACATCTCTCGTCTAGCAATTTTTTTTCCTCCTACTTAAATCGACTTGTGAGTTGACTTTTGTCATCCAAAAATATGGATTCACACCATAAATTTTCCTCAAAAATTTCTTTGTTCATTCCAACTAAAGGTGTGGGTTCCCTATCAATAATTTCCTCAAATATTCTATCTAAGTCAATCTCATTAAAATCACAATATTCTTTTACAGATGCAGTTTCAATATCTAAAATTTTCTCGAAATTTATATCCGCTACTGTTGATTCGTCAAAAATATCATCCTAAATTTTTTTACAATTGCTTAAATCCAACATCTCATCCTCAAATATATCAACAATTAAATCATTCTCATTTAAACTCGTTGTTAGAGCCTCAAGAAGAGTATCAAGATAAGACGTTAAAATTTTGTTTGTTTGATTTGGATTGGATGGATGACCTACATTATAGTAAGGGTTTGATTGGAATTGCTGGCCTAAATTTTGTCGTTTCCTCCATTCACCAAATCCGTCACTAAAAGGAAAATCTTCATAAACATGAGAGGGATCTTCACGGTTAATGCAAAAAGTTTAAAAAAATGAATTACTAGAACCCACAGTTTGAAAAGATGGATCTCCATTCACCAAATCCCCAGGAATTTCAAAATTCTGAGGATGAATTTCAGATGGACATGACGGAATCTCGTGCTCTCTTTCCCTATGCACCTAAAAATCAAACTCATCTAAGACACAAGATTCAAACGTGTATTCACAAACTGGGCACTCTTCATATCGCACAATCTTCCTCGATGCAAATTCCCACCTGCACATAGGACGCTTATGATTTAAACGTTTCTCAGTTATACATTCTAAACCATAGTTATTCTCAAACACTTCCTCAATAGGTTGATTATGATATTCTAAGGTATTAAGATCAAATGGGTTTGTGTGGTTTTGCATTGGTATGGTCTCTTGCTCCTTCTTATTAGCGATTGACGCAGTTATCTAGTCAAGAAGAATTTCAATATTAGTTATTGATTATTTGGTAGCACTTGCGTTTTGCATAAAAGTGGCCAACTGAGTTTCAACATTATCAAGTCCCGCCTCTTCATCATTATCAACTTCTAAGGAGGGAGTAAAAGTTTGACAAGATTGGAATTGGTTGAATTGTTGGCTACACTCTCTTTCCCTACGGGCTTTTTCAATATGGTCATCAAGAGTTATGGGTTTAGAGGTTAATACATTAGCCTCAAAAGGAGTATCAAGATTAGAAGGAGTTAAAGTTATGGTTTGGTATGGTTGATAAGAATTTGATTGGATATGGTCGTAACGAAGTCCAACATCATAGTATGGGTATGATTGGAATTGTTGTTGATAAATGAAATTTGAAGGAGTGAATGTTGTGTTGGCTGTGAAAGTGTAAAGTGAATTATAACCGCTCCTATATTTATTCGTTCGAATGCAATCAACAAGTGTTAGGTTAACTGGATAGTAAAGTTCTTATAGAGTTGATTCGCATGTTCGTCACCCATTTTCTAAAAAAAAACTGCAGAAAGTAAACACGGACTCTAATCACAACCAAAAAATATGCAAGGAATCCTTAAAAGTAGAGTCACCTAGGTCGAATAACTAGACTCGCTCCTAGACTTCCAAGAGACAAGTTGCGGGATATATTCTCTTTCACCTCTTTATCAATCTTGCAGCCAAGTAAGTGCCAGACATGTGAGAAATATTCGCTATACGAATCACTGAAATAGCGGGTCTAATTAAGTAAACCACTTGATTTACACTTACCTTAGACACAGCAAGAAAAATATGGATAAACAATAGATTACTCACAACCTTCTCTTGTCTTATTTGAGAGCTAATTCCCTTAGAAGGATGAGTCTGGATATTTTTTAATTAATGAAATATGAATGCTTTACGCTAGGTTTGTGATTTTTGGGGCTTAGGAAGGGTAATGAAATCCCCACATTATCTTATTTTGAGTTGTTACCCTTTAAAATCTTTTTAAATATGCAAAATAAATTAAAATCAAACAAAATCTAAAACAATCAAAAAATCTAAAACCAAGATTTTTTAATTTCTTTTTAGCGGCGCAAGGAAATCTGCAAAAACTGTTAGTTGGAAACAAAAGAATAGGGAAGAATGGAATCATACCTAAATTCTAGGGATTTGCCTTGTTTCTGTTGTAATTTTGACACTTTATCAACAGCGGAACAAAGTTATGGAATGTACTCAAGAACTTCTCCAAACTGCAATAAATCCTAAGCCAATATGCTGAAAATTTTCGGCTGAAATGTCCTAATTGGGGGATTCGGACGAAATTTTTTAGATGTGGGTCCCGCGGCAATTTTCTTTATGTTCGTCACAATCAGTTCTCCCTGGATGTATGTCTCAATTTCTGAAATTAAACAGAGAATTTGCAGAATCAAATGAACTAAGAGAAATCTAAACTAAACTAAATTAAAAACTAGAACTTGAATCAAAATTAATTAAATATTACGCCTCCCTGGCAACAGCACCAAAAACATGATGGAGATTTTATTTGTCTCTAAATTTTAACCGCAAGTATACAGTCGTTCAATTATAATATTTGTGGATCGATACACAGGGAGGTTGAATCTTAATTAATTCTAAAATAAGTAAAAATAAAAGATTTGTTTCATTTATCTAAACTGAATTAAAAAGCATATAAAGGAAATTAAAGTTGCAAATTAAAAGGATAATATTTAAATAAATAGGAAAAAATAGGGTTTTGAATTTTCTTTACTAATCATGGTGTTTTATAAGATTTCTATTCTTTTCTACTTTTCATATTTAAATTCATTAACTATCAATCACATAAAAGTATAGAGTAAATTTATATTGCAATGAAATATCAATTTTAAAAGAAAGCATAAATCATGCGTTTCTAGAAATACCCTATCAATCAAATAATATCTAGCAAGAGAATTTAAATATAAAGTTCTAATTAATATCTCCAAAATAAAAACCCTAATTTTAAAGCTTAGGGAGAGATGAAACCATATTAAACTATACAAGGGTATTTATAGGGTTTCTGAAGAATTGAAATAAACTTTCTAAAAGATACAGAGAATATAAAATTTTCCCAAAAATCTCAATTCCTATATCTACCAAACTTCGTCTGAATCTTCATAATAGGCCATTTCGGCCGAAATTTTCAGGATATTCCCGATTTGGCTCTTTCCATATTTTATATTTTGACTCCGAGATCTTCAAAGTTCGTTCCAAATTTGAAAATTGATTCCCTGATTTATGAATAGCTCCAATAAGTCTCCATTTCACGCACGTGATCTGTATTTTGCACACTTTTCTGTCATTTTGCGTTTAAACCCTGTAACCTGTAATAATTCACAAGACATACCAGAAAGAGCATAAAATACACAAAATTAAAGATAAATATAGTTTAAAAAAATATGCAATAAATTGCACCAATCAGCGACAACCAACGATCCTTTGAAAATCTTCCACTGCGAATTTCCAAATATCGTCATATATCCTTTGTTGTCAAGTTGCCTTGTGGAAATAAGACTTTTCTTCAAATCTAAAATATACCTAGCATTCTGCAACTTGATTTGACCTCCTCCTAACGACTGTATTATGATCGTTCCTTTTCCAACGATCTTGCACGGCTGACCGTTTCCCATCGTCACATGTCCAAAGTCCCCTTGAACATACTTGCTAAAGTGATGTTGGTCAGAAGTGCAGTGAAAGGATGCCCCCTGAATTTTGGAACCAGGCATCCGGATTTGTGGTCTCGTTCGCCGACGGACAAAGCCTATGTTCCCCTTATTCATGTGTAGACATCAAATTGGCTTCCTTTTCATCTATCATCCCATTTGAGACCTTCTTCAAGAGTCTGTATTCGCTTTTTCTGTGACCCTTCGTTCTGCAATTCCAACAGTCACGTTGGATCTTCGCCTTTGATTTTCCTCGGCTCTTAGACTTGCCCTTCTTGCCCTTTTCCCTTTCCATCATTCTACCGCGATTCTTCATTGAAATTGCAGAAGTTCCCGAACTCTCACTCACGGCCTTTCTCTGTATCATCGTTTAATATGCAACTCACAGCATCATTAAACGTAAGAGTACCTGAGATAGAGTTGCTAACCACCATAACTAGATTCTCCCAACTCTCCGGCAACGAACAGAGGAATAACAGGGCCCGGATCTCATCTTCAAAAACAATCGAGAAGGATTCTAACTGGCTCGTCATACTGTTGAACTCGTTCAGGTGCTTTGTCACCGAACGTTCTCGGTCATCTTCATGCTAAAAGGCTTCTTCACCAGGAATATTGTAACAACCCTAAATTTCTGTACAATTTTTTCAAAAATACAGAAATGGGTACATGAGCCTGAGCACAAGTTATAAATTTGATTTGCTTTTGAATAACAAGAAAACAATTGTAGC
Source organism: Agapanthus africanus (assembly GCA_030015575.1). Lineage (NCBI taxonomy): Eukaryota > Viridiplantae > Streptophyta > Magnoliopsida > Asparagales > Amaryllidaceae > Agapanthus > Agapanthus africanus. The sequence goes on along the minus strand of JASDDO010000024.1, from coordinate 191,870,019 downwards.
TCATTGGTAAGACCTTACATTGCTGAACCAAAGCAATAGAGTTCAAATCCCATCAGCCATATATTCTTTTTATTTTAAATTCTTTTAATCTTTTAGAAGCCCAAGAGTCTACACGTGCAACACACGTAATAGGGTAAGTTACAGAATAATCAAACACGTACATTATAGAATACCAAACGACCCCGACCCAATACCCCAACACCAACCCAGACCGTCGGCATTGGGCCTGCGACCAGCCTAGAAAATCCGGCGATGTCGGGTCAAACCGTCCCAAATGCTTCCAAACTTCACCCCTGCACCTCTTCAGCTACCCCCACTAACCCCAAATTACTTGTTTATTCTGATTATTTCCATAGAGCAATAAAATGCCCAATTAATCCCAATTTTAATGCATATTTCAATACATTCTTTAAAAACCCTAAACCCTAATTTTCCCTATAAATACCACCCTCATTTCACACCTCCTCACTCACAATTCCCTGCCAAAACTCTCAAGAAATTTCCAAATTCTCATAGTGTGCAAGTGGAGTTAACAAAGAGCGAAACTCCGACGAAGTTCCGGTGACGATACGATGAGTTTTCGGCAACGAAACGAAACACCGACGAATTATAGACCTTCTCCTACCTCCCCCTCTCATCAAAGCCAGTAAGTCCCTCTTCTCTCTCTCTTTTGCTATTCTCAAACTTTACCTTCTCAAAACGTGTCGGAAGCGGAGTTATCCGGCTTCTGATTCTCTTTTCTTTTAAAAAAAATACAATTTTTTCTTAATAACAAACCTACAACTTTTGATATATTGTTTAGTAATCATTAAAAAAGACAATAAAACAAGTTTGACATCAAAATAATAACCGTAGCAAGTTTTATTCCACTTTTACATTAAAATACCTTCATGTTTCATTTCGACATGCTTAAACTTTTTAAACCGTATTACCTTAGAAAAACTCACGAGGTAATGACCTACCTCATCAAAACACACATCTCTAACATAGCACGATTGTATTCGGGAACAAAGATTCGGGAAAATACGACTTTACAGTAAAATACCTTTAACTCATAAAACATTTTTCTTTAAAAGATGTATTAAACATTTCCATGCAAATGCGCCTCTACAACCCATTTTGGGGAACCCTGTTTAGGATGGTGTGGATTATCGCACATACTCTAGCTTAGTAGAGCGAGATGCAGACATCCACAAGGAGCATTCGATCTCGATGGAATTTTTATACATTTTTCTTTAGAAATTGAGATTTTTACAAGAAAATAAATAAATTTATTTTCGTTAAATATGTATATATAAATATTACCAAAATACTTATTTTAAATATATATATTATTCCATGTTTCCAAAACTCAAGAAAAAAATTCAAATATTACATGAAACTACCATGATAATTCAAAACAATATTCATATTACAAATAAATACTATGTATTATGAAATTATGTTTTATTCACTAGAAATATCACATTTGTAAAATATACCTCAATGAGAACCCTAAAGATGATAATTAAATGCTTGAGGTGTATTTTGGAAATTATATCAAAACTATTTTTACATAAAACACCCTCAAGTTATACTAAATTACAATAAGGACCCTAGTAAACATAGGTTTAAACGGGACCAATCTCTTGAGCCTCGGGGAGCCGGAGATATGGATTCTTGTCTATTTAAGGTAGACAACACAACAAACGGTGTTATCAACATGGTAATTGTCTTGGAAAAAGATACAAATCCTACCGTCCATGTGCAGCAGTTATCGATAACATCAAAACTAATTCAGGATTTCAAGTTCTCTTTAAAGTGTCTGACTCAAACTAGGTCTCGATCTAATCAATCTGACTTGAATGTGTTTCAAGTATAAACTACAATACAATATGAATCCATGAATCCGTCTATTCAATCTATATCAATCTATATTGACTGAACCGAACCATGGATATTCTCCATTTACATGTACATCCATTATATCCGTTCCAATACTAATATCATGGTTCCGGTAAGTCATCCATAAACAATTTACAATACAAGACCATACAATACAAACAATACAATCAAGACATCGCGGGGTTTAGAAGGGGTAGACTGGTACTGAATATGTTAAAGGTGGCACGAGGTGGTCACTTAAAACGTAATTACATCCATGTCGTTGTTACCGATGACACCAAAACAATCAGGATTTCAAGTTCTTTTAAAAATGTCTGATTCAAACTGAGTCTCAATCTAATCAATCTGAATTGAATATGGTTCAAGTACAAACTACAATACAACATGATTCAATATGAATCCATCTATTCAAACTATATCAATTTACATTGACTGAACCGAACCATAGATATATTCCATCTACATGTTCATCCATTATATCCGTTCCCTTACTGATATCATGGTTTCGGCAAGTTATCCATCTATACAATTTACAATACAAGACAATACAATACAAACAATACAATCAAGACATCGCGGGGTTTATAAGGGGTAGATTGGAACGAAAGGTGTAAGAAGTGGCACGAGACTGCAACCATAACACACCTAACCTGAATATCCATTGCCGTTGTACCGTGGCTGAACGGTTCCTTGTGCTCCGTATACCTTAGTCTCCGGAATAGTGGGACTCCTCTCGTATACACTGGCATTCTTCTGTACCAAGCTACAAACAACAGCGTTAACACTAAATACAACATTATAACAATATACTCCCTATTCTGTATATTCTCTTTCTTGTCTATTTACGGGACTTACCGAGCGATTTGTTCGCTGATGACATTCTCCTTCTTCTTCTTTGGAATGTCTTCAGGTGATTCGGACTCACTGGAGATCGAGCCCAGCAGCGAGGACTTGGACCAGTTTACTGAAAATCCAGAGCTCTAGTTCACTTGTACATTACATTTCCATTACATTTCTGTTATGCCACTATTTAGGCATTGCTTTCATTCCATGTATTTACTTTTTAGTTGTATTGTAAAAAGAATGTTAATAAATAAATTTGATGTTCAATTATATCTTTTGTTTTTGTCTCTTGTGTATATTACTTATATTGTTTAGATACGCTTAGCATGTTTACTTCAGAGTAAATACATAGCGGGCCAGTCGCGTTCCCTTCCCCATACACCGGGAAGTGGGGCGTGACAGGTTTTTTTGGTGGCCCATGCAGATCAGTGATTTCTTTGCGGGTCGACGCGAATCGAGATGCTCTCGTTAAGGACGCTGATTTTCCTGAATCGAGGTTTAGCCAAGGACACTGATTTCCCTGGGATTGAGATGAATCGAGGTATTTCTGCAAAGACACTGATTTCTCTGCGGGTCGACGCGAATCGAGATGCTCTTGTCAAGGACACTGATTTCCCTGAATCGAGGTATTTGCCAAGGACACTGATTTCCTCGAAGTTGAGACGAGTCGAGGTATTCCTGCAAAGACGTTGATTTCTCTGGGGGTCGACGCGAATTGAGATGCTCTCGTCAAGGACGCTGATTTCCCTGAATCGAGGAGGTTGCCAAGGACACTGATTTCCTCGGAGTTGAGACGAATCGAGGTATTCCTGCAAAGACACTGATTTCTCTGCGGGTCGACGTGAATCAAGATGTTCTCGTCAAGGATGCCGATTTCCCTGAATCGAGGTTTTTGCCAAGGACACTGATTTTCTCGGAGTTGAGATGAATCGAGGTATTCCTGCAAAGACATTGATTTCCTTGCGGGTCGACGCGAATCGAGATGCTCTCGTCAAGGACGTTGATTTCCCTGAACCGAGGTATTTGCCAAGGACATTGATTTCCTCGGAGTTGAAATGAATCGAGGTATTCCTGGAAAGACGCTGATTTCTTTGCGGGTCGATGTGAATCGAGATGCTCTCGTCAAGGACGCTGATTTCCCTGAACCAAGGTATTTGCCAAGGACACTGATTTCCTTGGGGTTGGTTGAATTGTTTCCGAGACAGAGTCATTGGATAACGTATTTCCGAGATGGGGTCATTTGATGACGTGTTTCCGAGACGGGGTGTTTCCGCGGCGGGGTCATTTGATGACGTGTTTCCGCGACGGGGTCATTTGCTGACGTGTATCTAGGATGGGGTCATTTGATGACGCTGGGTTGTATGCGAATCGTAAAGTCTTGGAACTGGGGACTTTGCCGTGGTTCAGATTGATGGTGTAACATCTGTGTCCTGTTGGAATGAGGAAGCACGCCGTTGTTGGTCTCCAGGCTGTAGATGTGGCCATTGAGATTTGGAAATAGGGACATTGCCATGGTTCCGCTTCGTTGCGACTCTGAGATCGGTTGTTGACGTCACGTCTGCATCTGGTTGGAGTGAGGAGAAACGCCGTTGGTGATCTTTAAGTTGTCGATATTGACATCGAGACCATGAAGCTAGGGATCTTCCTTCGCTTCGTTTGTTAACATTGTGTCTGCAATATTGCGACGAATGTCGAGATCGTCTCTAAGTTGTCTATGAACCGTCGAGACTTGGCTTCGCTTCGACAAAGCCTGGTGGGACGATATGGTTCCCTTCTTTGTTTGTGCCCCTGGATTGTATACAGGGATCGATGTGATCTCACCTGTGGGACAAAAGTTTCATTCTTTCATTTTTTTTATTTCCGCGATGCTCTATCATTTTAGCTTTTTGTATCGCGAAAGTCGTGATCGCCCAATCATTTCGGCTATTTTTCGCGGTGCCCAATCATTTCGGCTATTTTTGTTTTTACTCGCTGCTTTTTATTGCGAGTTGCCCAATCATTTCGGCTGTTTTTGTATGCATATCTTTTACTTGCTGATTTTGTTGCAAGTTGCCCCATCATTTCGGCTATTTCATATGCATTTTTTTGGCTCGCTGATTTTTTCTCGCGAGTATGGAACTTGGGATCTGGTGCCAATCTTAGCATCAGCATCACTGCGACTGGAATATTGCCAGGAGCGAATCATCATTTGCCGTGAAAGGGCTTGGAATTTGATACTGAGTTGGGCATTAGCATCACTACCACTGGGACATTGCCAGGAGTGAATCATCATTTGCCTTTGTCGGTTCGAACAAATGTGGCTTAGCAAACATGGTAAAGATCCTGTTGACTAAGGCTTTTGACTTCATGAGCCGTAAGGGTCTCATAAAGGTATTTCTCCCTACAAGTCGTGAGGATCGCGTCGGTGCGTTTTCTTCTTAGGAATCGTGAGGATTCCTAAGTGTGTGTTCTCTTATAAGTCGTAAGGATCTTACAAGAGTGTTTTCTCCTTGCAAGTCGAGAGGACCTACAAGTGTTTGTTCACCGTGTGAGCATATCCCTAGTCGCTGGTGGGACTCTGTTAGGGAAATGTTCATTCGTGCCCGTGGATTGTATACAAGGGTCAGTATTGAACCGCTTGTAGGGCAATATTAGAGATTGTGATGGCTTAAGAACAGGTTCAGATCCCTGTAACTTAAGACTTTTGAATCCTGTGAGCTGTGAGAGTCTCAAAGGATAATTCTCCTTACGAGTTGTGAGGATCTCGTAAGTGTGATTTCTCCTTAGGAATCGAGGGGATTCCTAAGTGTGTTGCTCCTTTGTGAGTCATAAGGATCTCACGCAGGTATTTTCTCCTTACAAGGTCGAGAGGACCCTGCAATTGTCTTTTAACGAGATTGCGCCCTTTCGGGTTTTCATAAACTCGCCGGTAGCCCTGCTGTTTTTACTCACGGAGCCCTTTCGGGTTTTCATCCATGCCCATTTTGCTTGTGGACGTACCGTTTTTTTTACCACGTCAGCCTGGGGACACCGCGGGGTTGTAGTAGTTTAAAGACGTTTCGGTCATTTGCAAGTTTTAGGACATTGCTGTCCATCGTTAGTTTAACGACGTTTCGGTCTGTTGTTGCCATATTTGAGGCGAATTTCTAGTTTACGGACTTTTCGGTCCATGGGGCTTTCTCTATGAATGAGCACGATGCCCCCAGCATGTCCATCTTTTTCGGAGCATGTGGTTGTGGCGGGCTCACCTTCCAGTTTTCGGACAACGCGAATTTGCCTTGCTGGTATTGGTCTTCAACCCAATTTTTGAAGACGTAGCAATCTTTGAGTGGATGGCCCAATACTCGATGGTAGGGGTAGTAATTAGGATCGTTGACGTCGTTCGGTCGCGGTGGGTGTGCCGACTCCGTTAGAGTGATGAGCTCATTGCGAACTGCTAGTTCAAACAATTTCCTTTTTTTATCCCGGGGAAACGAGTAAGGACGTCTCAACTTCTCATCGAGGGACTGCCGCTTGTTGCTTTGGCGAACAATCGGTCTTGGACCACTCGGTTGTTGTTGAGCGTTGGTGACAAAGGTTGCTTTCCCTTTGCCCTTTTCATTCCAAGGCTCCGTCTTTGAAGAGGAAGGCTTATGGCCCATCTGGTCCATTTGGGCTAGCTTGTCGATCAAGGCCTGGAAAGTGGTCGACTTGAAGAACATCATAAACTGCGAAATGGTCGCCTGAGGGTCGAGAGTCCCCACGAACATGCCTACCGCAAGCGCTTCTTCAATGCGCTGCTCGCACTTCGACCACAGATTCCGCCATCGTATTGCGTATTGAACCCATGTCTCGCCTGGCTTCACCCTGGCGTTGATCAATGCCGTTATTGGGGTGCGTTCACTAGCACTCGCGAACCGCTGGGTGAATAGTAGCTCCATCTCCATAAAAGTTTTGACAGAATCGTTGGGAAGCTCCGAATACCATTCAAACGCCGTCTCCGTCAAGCTGCCGACGAATTGGCGAAGTAGTAGCTTATCATCCCCTCCAGAGTTGCTACACAAGGCTCTGAACTGAGCGACGTGCTAGTGCGGATTTCCTGTCCCTTTATATACATGAAACTTAGAGATGGTATATCCCGGCGGGTACTTTATCTGTTCATACTAGCCTAGATAAGGTCGCCCAGTTTTAACAACTTGGTCGGCCGCTTCATTTGCCTGGTGAGCTCATATTTTCTGAGCAATATAGTCATCCAGCGCGGCTTTGGAGATTGTCTCCTCCTTAGCTGTTGACAGAGCCGGCAGAGGATTTGATGTCTCTCCTCTATCATCTTCAATTATTACTGGAGGATCTTCGGCTGGAGGGTCCGGCTGGATCATCATACCCACCATATCTTGGAATAGGAGGGCCATTTGTTTTATGTTGGCTGCTTGTTCTGCAGCTTCTCTGTCCTTCTTTTCGAGGAGTCTGCGTAGGAAGTCAGCATCGGTTTCTTGTTCATGACGCTGCTCTGATGATGCCTCCGGGCTTTTTTTTGGTCCGGTGAGTGCAGCCATTACAGTCAGCATCTCCTGAAGCTTCTGCTGTTGTTGTTCCTGAGCCCTTGTTATTGACCGGGTGAGCGGCCGGTGGCCCGTCGAAGTGCGGCTTTCTTCTTTTCCGGAAGCCATGTAGACAGTATGTACCATCATGCCCCCAGACTTGGGGCATTTAGGCTCCATACCTTTGCGGTCTGCCGCAGTCACAGGGGCTTTCTCCGGCCTCCTTTTCTTTTGAGTAGTTGACGTTGAGGGGGACGTTGCGGCGGGCACCCAGGTGGTTGTCGTCCTTTGTGGCTTGCTAGGACGGTTTTCTTCCTGCTGAACCTTCAGCTTCTTCTGTCGACGGGGATAGTCTTGATCAATTACTGAGTCCCGAACCTGTAGCCAGACTTTGTAGATTTTGGAGGACAGCCGCTGAGGGGACTGTTCCAGCTTTGCTTCCACAATATTCTCCACTGACGGAGGAGATCTTTTTAATACGGCGGTAGGAGAGTTCCTGCGCACCTTGTTCAGCAATTCAAAGCTGTTCCCAATTGGAATAGCAGCATTGACTCCCACCGTTGGGGCTGGTGGAGTTAGCCCAGAGGGGGAGTTGCCCCCAGCCTTCCTTACTCGGCGCCAATGGCGACGTCGAGCGTGTCGAGCCGTTGGGATTGGTTCAGCTATAGGGATAGCTTTGTCATGCCCCCTGTTCTGGTGAGACGCTGCTGGTACCAGCCTACTGAAGACCGACGTCCGTTGAATGGGGATAGCCAACCTATCGAAGGTAGACTTCTGAGCAGGGGAAGCAGCCTTGACGATTTCGCCTGGAACGAGAGCTGAAACAGTCATTCTTGTGAAGACCGACCCTTTGGCAGGAGAAGCCTCTTTGACGACTTCGGGAGCAAGAATGGCTATCCGTTTTGGGATGACCTCTTCAGGAATTGCGGGCTTCTTCATGGGCCCATCTGAGCTTCGGCCCAGTCTGTTGAAAACTGGGGCGGTGGATTTGGAGGACCCGTTGAAAGGGGCCGCAGTAGTTGCAAGCCGATCAAAGACCGACTTCTTCGGAGCTTCTTGCGATGGTACAGGAGCGATGAAGCTCGTTGGCGGGAGCATGGTCCCAAAGAATAATCCAGTGGTGGCCTGAGTCACCTGTTCCACTGGCATAGCGAAGATGGAGGCCGCTTGGGGCCCGTATCTGTTCCCACCGGGCGTGCCAGAATCTGTTCCCCGCCGGAAGACGCGAACGGGAAGTTGGGACGTCGAGGCCTGAATTCTGAAGGCAGATGCTAATTGGTGCTATCCGTCCACCTCTCCGAAGATGCCAAGTTGATTTATGACACCATGTATCGAAGGTTTAAACGGATGCGGCCGATGTAGCAGACTTCGTCAGATTCCCCCTCGTTGAGGGGTTTTTGATTGTGGTGACGCTCTTCCCTGCAGGCGCAAGCCCCTGTAGTTAATTACGCTACCGCATCGCGGTAACCACTTTCTCCTTCTCCAGATGGTCACTTTGTGTCGTGGGTGTTTGTTTTGTTTTTGGTTGCCCGTGGATTGTATACGGAGACTAATTAATATTGTCGTCCGTAGGAGGTGGATTAGTCCAAATCCGTATTTTCTTAGATTTGGGTTTGGGGGCTGGGTTTAAGAATAGTTAGTCCCATTTGAGACTAAGATCAACTTAAACTTTCGTTCAGGATACGTTAATCTACTTTTAGACTAAGATCAACTTAACGGGATCGTTTAAATCCAACAAGAGAGCATTTGGGCTCAATTGTTTAGTTTAGGGACATTGCGGTCAATTAGTTTAAGGACATTACGGTCCAATACCAGTTTAAGGACATGGTGGTCCAATGTTAGTTTAAAGACATCACGGTCGAGGTTAAGGACATCATAGTCCGTGAGTTTAAAGACCTCACAGTCAAGGTTAAGGACATCATAGTCCGTGAGTTTAAAGACCCCACAGTCAAGGTTAAGGACATCATAGTCCGTGGGCTTAAGGACCCCACAGTCCAGGTTAAGGACATCATAGTCCATGAGTTTAAGGACCCCACAGTCCAGGTTAAGGACATCATAGTCCCTGAGTTTAAGGACCCCACAGTCAAGGTTAAGGGCATCATAGTCCGTGAGTTTAAAGACCTCACAGTCAAGGTTAAGGACATCATAGTCCGTGAGTTTAAAGACCTCACAGTCAAGGTTAAGGACACCATAGTCCGTGAGTTTAAAGACCTCACAGTCAAGGTTAAGGACATCATAGTCCATGAAATGTGTGGTTGTTGGGACCCGTCACCTCTCTGAAAACGTTGAAGGATTACAACGACAAATATCAGAGGAGTGAAGAGATGTACTCTCGAACCAGAGTTGATTTGGTGATCTGTAGTACAATTTGGAACTAAGATCAATTTATTAGATTATGAGCACATTGGCTCAGTTAAATCTGAATTGATAACTTATAGCCAGTTTGAGCTAAGTCCGATTAGATTAGAAATATTGGCTCTTTGTTGGACCATTAAACATTTATCTGGGTTCAAGCCCACATTATTTAGCATGCTAAACAAGAGTTTGAGGGCTTTGATAACATTTTTATCTTTCACTGAGCATTAAACATTATGGTCTGAGTTTTACTCAACTTTGAGATTCAGTTGAAGGGGAGGCTTTGCCTCTGGAAAATTAACCGATTTGGCTAAAAGTAGTGTTAAACACTAGAGAACAGCAGTGTTAAATACTAGAAATAAAATTCTCAAATCAGTGTTAAACACTAGAAATAAGATTCTCAAATTAGTGTTAAACACTAGAAGACAACAGTGTTAAACACTGGAAATAAAATTCTCAATTTAGTGTTGAACACTAGAAAGGAAGGGATCACGTGGATACACGTGAGGACACCCAAAGGTGGGGCCAGATCCCTTTTACTTTGTTCTGCAAATAAGTGTTAAACACTTTTAATTTTTAGCCATCACGTGTGGGCACGTGATGGGTACTCATGCTCTAATTTATTAGAATGTTTATTAGGGGTCACGTGAGGACACATGAGAGCGCCCAAAACCAGCGTTGCCTTTGCTTTTGTTTTCTTTATTTTGGGAGTCACGTAGGAGCACGTGAGGCATTGCCTCCAAGCCGTTTCCTTCTTATTTTGGAGGATTTGTTCAGGGGTCACGTGAGGACACGTGAGAGCGCCCAAAACCAGCGTTGCCTTTGCTTTTGTTTTCTTTATTTTGGGAGTCATGTGGGAGCACGTGAGGCATTGCCTCCAAGCTGTTTCCTTCTTATTTTGGAGGATTTGTTCAGGGGTCACGTGAGGACACGTCAGAGCGCCCAAAACCAGCGCCACCTTTGCTTTTGTTTTCTTTATTTTGGGAGTCACGTGGGAGCACGTGAGGTATTGCCTCCAAGCTGTTTCCTTCTTATTTTGGAGGATTTGTTCAGGGGTCACGTGGGGGCATATGACCTAGCTTTATTCTTTCTTTTTTAATCACTGCGGATTGGAGTCACGTGTCATCACGTGACCAATGTTATTTACGTGCATGGAGATCTTTCAAGTCTGTTTATTTTAAGAATTAAATTCTCTGTAGGGTTAAACCCTAATTTTGTTTTAGAGGAATTAAATTCCTATGTATGTAGAAGAATTAAATTCTTATTTGGGAGAATTAAATTCTCATGTAGGGTTAAACCCTAGTTCTGTTTGGAGGAATTAAATTCCTATGAATTTGGGAGAATTAAATTCTCTAAACTCAATTCTTCCCCTAAGTCTTGGATCTGCATGGCAGAATCTCAACCCGATGAGAATTAAATTCTCAACCTATGGGGAGATTTGCTTCTGCAGATCTTCAACCAGAGAATGAACTAAGTTCTTTTTGCAGAAGAGTTAAACTCTTAAATTTGAGAATTAAATTCTCTTTTTGGAGTTTAATCTTTTTCCCTTTTCTCACCTAGGATTTCTTTCTTGAGAATTAAATTCTCCTTTCTTTTCTCTCTGCTCTTTGCCTTTAGAAAAATTTCAAGATTCCAAAATTCTCGCCCTCTTCTCTTCTTGGCTCCTATTTATAGGAGAAGGAAAAGAATCAATTTGTTTAGTAAATCTTTCATTGAAAGATTTTGTTTGTTTTCATAATCAATATGATCCTTTAGATCACTCAGTGAATTTTATTCACCGTTGGATTTTAAATCTAAAAGATATTCTGTTTGTTATTTTTTGTGAGATTTAAGAAAATCTTTCCTTGTCTAAGATTTTTCCATAAATAAGTGATTTTTATCACCCTTAGATTTTTAATCCAACGGTCCTCCACAGACCTTTTTGTTTGGAAAGATTTAGAAAATTTTAGAATTTTAATTCTATTAAACTGTAAGGCCTTCAAAGCTTGTCATGTGCTGGCACGTGACCCTTGGTCACGTGCTGGCATGTGACCCTTGGTCACGTGTGAGCACGTCACCCCCAATTGGTTCCTCCTTCAGCCGTTTGTTTTTATTTCTATCACGTGTGAGCACGTGATACCTCATTGGGGTAATTCCTGATTTTACTTTTAATTTTCTTCAGTGGGTTTTCAAAGGCCTATCACGTGATGACACGTGACCCCATTTAATTATTTATTTTATTCAGTGCCTACAAGCTTTGCCAGTAAATGGTCACGTGTGGGCACGTGATGCCTCATAACTTTTGATCCCGGATGAATTATGAGGCCCATAATATATCAAATCGAAGGATTTTTCGAGACGCTTTTGATACCATCAGAGTTTAGATGTTTCTCATTCGGTAATTTGTCAAAATACAACCCGGAAAATACCGGTTCGCATTTTCTTAAGCGTATCGCTGCCATTTGATATCTTAGGCTCTTTGCGCAGAAATTTTTGGCGGGAACAGTCAGTTCTATGTGGACATACAGGTCAGCTCTATATGGACATGCAGGTCAGTTCTGCATGGACAACCTAAGCAATATAACACAAGAACCAGCAACTGAAAACATTCTTTACAATTCATATTCCTTGAATCTTACAATTTCATATACTTTGAATCTGTTCTAAACCAAATTTTTCTTTTAAGGTTATGGATTCTCCAAATAACACAAGCACGAATGTCAACAACACTCCCCCACCGCTACCACTCACACCTGCCGTCGCTGCTCCGATCAATGAGCAGACGGCTTTGCTTGAGGCAATCTGTAGCCTCCTGGAGGGACAACAACAACAGACTGCTATCCTGATGAACCGACCAGAGACAGAAGCACCTGGGGTGAATCAATTCAGAGACTTGCACCCCAAGCAATTCGCAGGAAAAGAGAGCCCTCTAGAAGCTGAGGAATGGGCTCAGAGCAATGAAGATGACCTGGCAGCGGCAGAAGTGCCAGAGATTGCTTGGATTCGTATTGCGAAGTTGCAGCTCACGGACAATGCACGGGTTTGGTGGAAGGTGGAAGAAAGCCGTCTCACCCAGACGATCGAATGGAGAACTTTCCGCAAAATGTTTGACGCAAAGTACTTCCCTGAGACTGCCTGCTTTGATATGGAGCAGTAGTTCATCCATCTGCAACAAGATTCAATGTGGACCAAATATGTAGATGAGTATGATGCTGAGTTTACCATGTTTAGCAGGTAAGATACGTCTCAGTATTCGTTTTCCTAAAATCACATACTACACAGCCAACACAAGACCGTGACAGGTTTGCGGCCCATCTCATACCGACTGCTGAGATCAGGGCAAGAAGATTTCAGTAAGGGTTGGACCCGGAGATTCATGTTGCCTTAGCTACACGGGATTTCCCAACCCAAGATTTAGCTCTGAAAGCTGCCCGAAGATATGAGGCAGTGGTGAAGAAGAAGTGCAGAACTCAATCTGCCGGTTTGAAACGCTCTGCCACTCAAATAGCTGGAAGAGCCTCTTCCAGGCCATCGTTCGAACCCAGGAGAATGGAAGAACCCAAAAACCAGCAAAGTCCCGATTTTTGCTTCTATTGCAAGAGAGAAGGACACTTGTGGAAGGGCCGTAGACGCGCAAAAGGCCTGTGTTTAGTTTGTGGCGAATCCAATCACGAAATTGGAAACTGTCCTTATAAACGCAAACCAGCTCACACACACACCAACTACCCGCAGCGGCCAGCTATCCAGGCTCCTGTACCTCGTCTAGCACTCCCAGCTCACCTCCTGCGTAGCCTAATCGCCAATTCCATCAGGCACCGAGGAACATGCATCGAGGGCAGAGAAACATGCCCCAAGGACAGAGGAATGTGCCCCCAGCTAGGAGGAATGTACAACGGCATCAGACTTTCCTTTTAGCAGCTCAAGAAGCAAAGGCTGTAGACCAAGGTAACACTGGTAACTCTCTTCAACCATCTCAAACCATTGTACCACTTTGTTATGTTTTTCATACACTATCAGTACTTCTATCACCAAACTTTTCTTGAATATATTACACTTTCCTTTTACAAATTTAGAGGACGAAATTTTTATAAGGAGGGTAGAATGTAACAACCCTAACATTCTGTACAATTTTTTCAAAAATACAGAAAGGGGTACTTGAGCCTGAGCATAAGTTATAAGTTTGATTTGCTTTTGAATAGCAAGAAAACACTTGTAGCTCATTGATAAGACCTTACATTGCTGAACCAAAGCAACAGAGTTCAAATCTCATCAGCCACATATTCTTTTTATTTTAAATTCTTTCAATCTTTTAGAAGCCCAAGTGTCTACACATGCAACACACGTAATAGGGTAAGTTACAGAATAATCAAACACGTGCACTGTAGAATACCAAACGACCCCGACCCAATACCCCAACACCAACCCAGACCGTCGGCATTGAGCCGGCGACAAGCCTAGAAAATCCGACGAGGTCGGGTCAAACCGTCCCAAATGCTTCTAAACTTCACCCTCTGCACCTCTTCAGCTGCCCCCACTAACCCCACATTACTTGTTTATTCTGATTATTTCCAGAGAGCAATAAAATACCCAATTAATCCCAATTTTAATGCATATTTCAATACATTCTTTAAACACCCTAAACCCTAATTTTACATATAAATACCACCCTCATTTCACACCTCCTCACTCATAATTCGCTGCCAAAACTCTCAAGAAATTTCCAAGTTCGCATAGTGTGCAAGTGGAGTTAACAAAGGGCAAACTCCGACAAAGTTCCGGCAACGATACTAGGAGTTTCCGGCAACGAAACGAAGCACCGAAGAATCCTAGACCTCCTCCTACCTCCCCCTCTCATCAAAGCCAGTAAGTCCCCCTTCTCTCTCTCTTTTGCTATTCTCAAACTTTACCTTCTCAAAATGTGTCGGAAGCGGAGTTATCCGGCTTCCGATTCTCTTTTCTTTTAAAAAAAAATACAACTTTTTCTTAATAACAAACCTACAACTTTTAATATATTGTTTAGTAATCATTAACAAAGACAATAGAACAAGTTTGACATCAAAATAATAAATGTAGCAAGTTTTAGTCCACTTTACATTAAAATACCTTCATGTTTCATTTCGACATGCTTAAACTTTTTAAACCGTATTACCTTAGAAAAACTCACGAGGTAATGAACTACATCATCACAACACACATCTCTAATATAGCACGATTATATTCGGGAACATAGATTCGGGAAAATACGACTTTACAGTAAAATACCTTTAACTTATAAAACATTTTTCTTTAAAAGATGTATTAAACATTTCCATGCAAATGCGCCTCTACAACCCATTTTGGGGAACTCCGTTTGGGATGGTGAGGATTATCGCACATTCTCGGGCTTAGTAGAGCGAGATGCAGACCTCCACAGCAAGCATTCGATCTCGATGGAATTTTTATACATTTTTCTTTAGAAAATGGGATTTTTACAAGAAAATAAATAAATTTATTTTCGTTAAATATGTATATATAAATATTACCAAAATACTTATTTTAAATATATATATATATATATATATATATATATATATATATATATATTATTCCATGTTTCCAAAACTCAAGAAAAGAATTCAAATATTACATGAAACTACCATGATAATTCAAAACAATATTCATATTACAAATAAATACCATATATTATGAAATTAGGTTTTATTCACTAGAAATGTCACATTTGTAAAATATACCTCAATGAAAACCCTAAAGATGATAATTAAATGCTTGAGGTGTATTTTGAAAATTATATCAAAACTTATTTTACATAAACCCCCCTTAAGTTATACTAAATTACAATATGGACCCTAGTAAACATAGGTTTAAGCGGGACCAGTCTCTTGAGCCTCAGAGAGCCGGAGATATAGGTGCTTGCCTATTTAAGTTAGACAACTTAACAAATGGTATTATCAATACGGTAATTGTCATGAAAAAAGACATAAATCCTGTCGTCCATGTGCAGCAGTTACCAATGACACCAAAACAATCAGGATTTCAAGTTCTTTTAAAAATGTCTGATTCAAACCGAGTCTCAATCTAATCAATCTGACTTGAATATGGTTCAAGTACAAACTACAATACAACATGATTCAATATGAATCCATCTATTCAAACTATATCAATTTACATTGACTGAACCGAACCATGGATATATTCCATCTACATGTTCATCCACTATATCCGTTCCATTACAGATATCATGGTTTCGGAAAGTCATCCATCTATATCCGATCACCTCCTCCTCTCGCCTCCACCTTCATCACCATCTCCTCCTCTCTATCTCCTTCTTCTCTCTTCTCCCCCTACACCAGATCCCTGCACCCAAACCCCAGCATACACAACACCCGAGCCAAACCCTAACCTAACCCTAGCTTCTCAAACTCCCTCCACCGCCGACGACCACCTCTCCGCAACACCAGCACCTCCTTTCTGAAACCACAGATCATCTAAAACCCCAGTAAGCCAATCCTTTATCTCCTTTCTTCTTCTTCTTCCTCCTCTTCTTTTCTTTTCTTTTCTTTTTCTTTTCTGAAATTCTTGATCTCTGTAGATCGCCGGAACCGTAACGACGTCGACGATCCTGACGACCCAGCGAGCGTACCTGACCCGTGTGATCACTTTGTGCGTTGTTTGGATCCGTTCCGTATACCGTACGCGCGTCGCGACTTTTCCCGCCGACGTGTGACGTTCCGTATACCCGTTTCTTGATCCGTCGAGGCAAATAAAACTTGCTACATGCCATTTATATTATATTATACTTATTTAACTGCGTATTAAATCTGTTGTTTAAATCTAGTGTCCCATATTCCATTTCGATGTTCCGTGTGTATCATTTTTTAAAATCTAGAACTTGAAACATATCATGTTGCATTCTAGTTTACAATACGTGGTACCCATATCCATATTTATATCACATGGTGCTTGGGTGCATAGCCCATAATACCATTTTAATTGTGTATAACCTTTCAAACACCGTTTGCATCCATTTCGCCTATTATATATACAATTGCATCCATAGATCACTTGATTAGATAATATTGTAAATTTAACATTCTATAATTGATAAAGTGTATTTTAATTACTGTTGGAATTATAACCTTAACCCAAATCGATAACGGTGCATCCATATGTCTTAGTTTATACCTATTTTGCACACTACATCACAATGTTCTATTTTATTGTTCCATTAGTACCCTACACTTGTTTTGTATACCCATGCTTATTTTATAGTCTGATTATGAGCACCCACTTGTTACTTGTGCACCCCTGATATGACTTGATACACTTACTACTTGACACGACATGGTACCGTACACTTCTTAACATGACATGATACCTATATACTACCTGACTTGACCTGATGTACCATGGCTTTACCTGTTACCTAATCTTGTTACTAATGCCAACAAACTTAACCTGTTGTCCCTACGGACATTTCCTGTTGTAGATCCAGACAAACCTGTACCTGTTTAATCCTGTGTTGGCATTAGCTTCAGATTATTAATACCTGACTTAAACATATAACCTGGGGGTATGGGGAAATCAATGATGAAACCTGACTTGTATCTCGACAGTTCGATACCTTTACTGATCAGTCTTACGGGCTAGGCCAGTCCCGGGGTGATGCTGCTGACATCACTCATCGTTACATACTACCATTTTACTACCTAGCGGCACGTCTCGGATTCAGCCCGAGAATTTTCACCGTGATCCCGGGCACGCACGGGATACTATTGAGTTACATCGATGATTCATCAAATTGATTTCAAAGACTTGAGAGTAGTTAACCCAACAGACCAGTTTAGATTACTCATTACACATTACCCTCACTGTCCTCACTTATATCACTGTTATACCTGTTTTACCACTTATACTCATACCTGCATATCTTGCTACCCCTGTTTATAGTATTGCTTGATATTATGGCGTACTGACGTCTGGGTTTTGCATGGCCCAGATTCTTTACCTTTGCTGCAGGCCGAGCAGGAGTATTTCAGTCAGCAGGCTGAGCAGTGAGGACTTATTAGTAGTTCGTTTATTTTACTCCCGGTATATTTTCATTCCTGATGTGAGCCCGCATTTTGGGACGTACATTCCAGTTTATTCTTATATTGGATCTTTTGCTTCCACGTTATTTTATTCTTGACTCGTTTTATTTTGGGCTTATGGACATGTATTAGATAGTTTATTATTGTTCTTGATATCTCTACAGCCGTAATGTGACTGTGGAAGGACATTTCCTATCCACAGGTAGCATGGTTGGCTATGTCACGTGCCTATCTTAGCGTACTCTGGGAAGTGGGGCGTGACATGGTTCTTTTGGTATCAGAGCCATAGGATCTAGGTTAATCGGGTTTGATTCTTTTGTAGTTGGGTATTGGACCCAATACACGAATCAGAATACTCGTGATTAGGAAACATGTCCTGCCACCTTACCGTCTTACCATTTTGAATCTTAACTTCCTCCTTATTCTACTTTTACGATATGCAAACCTCCTTTGCATATCGACTCGAAACCTGGTTTCCTTTTGGTTATCTCTAAAACTTAGGCGACTTGGGTGGAGTTATGTGATTGTAGCTATGATACCAAGGCATGGTTACAATGCGATACTCTATTTAAGTAACTTAGAGTTCTAGCCTTGATTCATATTCTTGATCTATATTTTGAACCTGTTATCATACTAATCCTCTTTGGTGTCTTGGTTGCAGTATCATGGAAGCCAGGAATCTACAATCGTACCAGAGGTGTATGGATGACGCCACTTTGCTTGGAATAATTCGTGACTTACTTGAGGACCACAAGCAGCAGACCGAGCTGAAGCCGGCGTTTGCACCAAACCAAACGCCCGTACGTAGAGGTATTCCGGTGAACCGACGCGGCGTAGCACCAATGAAGAAAACAATCGTTGCTGATCGGAGAAGGTGCGTGATTTGTAACTTTTGCCGTTTGCCTGGGCATGTGTAAAGGGAGTGTCGAAGAAAGCGTGGACTCTGTTTAAGTTGTGGATCGGCGGATCACACAATCGATGCTTGTCCGTCGAAGCTTCGTAAGAAAAAGAATGTTCGGAAGCCAGTTTTGCCCAAGCAAAAAGGAAGGGTGTTGTGCGATTACTATCAACGACCGGGTCATTTCTGGAGAGATTGTCGAAGGAGACTTAGACTTTGTCTGATTTGTGGATCAACTGACCATACCATTGATACTTGTCCGTCAAAGCTAAGATTGAAGGAAGATACTCGGGAGCCACCGCAAAAGCAGTTTCCGGACCAAGAGCAGTTAACTCGGGGAGCTACTAAGGTCAAGCTTTTACCCTGACGGCTGAAGAGACTAAAGCCTCATAGGAAGTCGTTTCAGGTACCCTACTTGTGCATGGTTTTCTCGCATTAGCGTAATTCAATTCTGGTGCACCCCATTGTTTATGTCGTCCAAGTTTATTGCTACGCACTCAATTGCTTGCACGACCCTGTTTAGTTTTTGGGACATACACACTGAGAATGGGAAAATCATAACTAATAGAGGGTGTAAGGATTGTCTGTTGTTGTTGGCGGACGGGAGCTATTTGTAGATTTCTTGGTGATTGTTACCGGCAGTTATGAAGTTATCTTGGGAATGGATTTTCTTGGCACTTTCCACGCTCACATTGGTTGTAGAGCATAGAAAGAGAATTTCTAGATTCTCGGATATCCAGAGGTTGTTTGGAGTTAGCAGTTCTGTCGGGCCAGTCGAGTTTAAGGCTAGGCCGACAAATAGTGTTCTTTCGTCGATGGAGGTTGCTAAAGATGAAGCGCCAGCTGTTATCCGAGATTTAATGGACGTGTTCGAGGACATATCAGGTTTACCGCCGAAACGAGACGTGGAGTTCGCGATTGATCTTATTCCTGGTGCAGCGCCAGTCTCTAAAGCGTACTATCCAATGGCACCAGTGGAGTTGGAAGAAGTCAAGAAGCAGGTTACTGAATTACTTGAGAAGGGTTGGATTCGAAGCAGCAACTCACTTTGGGGAGCTCTAGTTCTTCTAGTCAAGAAGAAAGATGGCACAAGGAGAATGTGCATCGATTATCGAGAATTAAACCGGGTGACTATTAAGAACAAGTACCCGATCCCTCGCATTGGCGAATTATTTGAGCAGCTTAGTGGCGCGAGGGTATTCCCGAAGCTGGATTTGCGATCCGGATATCATCAGGTCCGAGTTAAAACCGAAGATATTTGCAAGACGGCATTCCAAACTCAGTATGGACATTACGAGTATTTAGTGATGCCCTTCAGAGTAACGAATGCACCGGCGATATTCATGGACTTGATGAACCGAATCTTTTCACCATTCTTGGACCAGTTTATAATGGTGTTCATTGATGATATTCTGGTCTACTCGAAGAGTAGTGAAGAGCATGCAGAACATTTGAAGATCGCACTGCAGACGTTGAGGCAAGAAAAAATTGTATGCAAAGATGAGCAAGTGCGAGTTTTGGCTGGAAGAAGTGAAGTTTTTGGGGCATGTCGTGTCTGGAGATGGAATCGCCGTTGATCCTGAAAAGATTGCAGCAGTTCAAGATTGGCCGATTCCGAAGAACGTTGCAGAAATCAAAAGCTTTCTTAGACTTGCTGGATATTACAGAAGGTTCGTGGAGAACTTGCTCGTCTGGCGGAGCCGTTGACCAAGCTTACGCGCAAAGAGATACCATTTGTGTGGACGGATATTCCTGGTGCAGCGCCAGTCTCTAAAGCGTACTATCCAATGGCACCAGTGGAGTTGGAAGAAGTCAAGAAGCAGGTTACTGAATTACTTGAGAAGGGTTGGATTCGAAGCAGCAACTCACTTTGGGGAGCTCTAGTTCTTCTAGTCAAGAAGAAAGATGGCACAAGGAGAATGTGCATCGATTATCGAGAATTAAACCGGGTGACTATTAAGAACAAGTACCCGATCCCTCGCATTGGCGAATTATTTGAGCAGCTTAGTGGCGCGAGGGTATTCCCGAAGCTGGATTTGCGATCCGGATATCATCAGGTCTGAGTTAAAACCGAAGATATTTGCAAGACGGCATTCCAAACTCAGTATGGACATTACGAGTATTTAGTGATGCCCTTCGGAGTAACGAATGCACCGGCGATATTCATGGACTTGATGAACCGAATCTTTTCACCATTCTTGGACCAGTTTATAATGGTGTTCATTGATGATATTCTGGTCTACTCGAAGAGTAGTGAAGAGCATGCAGAACATTTGAAGATCGCACTGCAGACGTTGAGGCAAGAAAAAATTGTATGCAAAGATGAGCAAGTGCGAGTTTTGGCTGGAAGAAGTGAAGTTTTTGGGGCATGTCGTGTCTGGAGATGGAATCGCCGTTGATCCTGAAAAGATTGCAGCAGTTCAAGATTGGCCGATTCCGAAGAACGTTGCAGAAATCAAAAGCTTTCTTAGACTTGCTGGATATTACAGAAGGTTCGTGGAGAACTTGCTCGTCTGGCGGAGCCGTTGACCAAGCTTACGCGCAAAGAGATACCATTTGTGTGGACGGAAGCAGAGATTGATAACCGCTCCTATTCTGACCATGCCAGACAGTTCCGGAGGATTGGTGATTCACAGCGACACATCTGGGAAAGGATTGGGATGTGTTTTGATGCAGCATGGGAAAGTTATAGTGTACGCATCGAGACAATTGAAGACCCATGAGAAGAATTACCCAACTCATGATTTGGAGCTGGCAGCTGTGATTTTCGCTTTGAAGATTTGGAGACACTATTTATTGGGCGAAAGGGTCGAAGTATTCACCGATCATAAAGCTTGAAGTATGTGTTCATGCATAAGGAGCTTAATATGAGGCAGCGTAGATGGTTGGAGCTGATGGCTGACTACGATCTTGATCTTAAGTACCATCCGGGGAAAAGTTAATGTTGTGCCGGATGCGCTTAGTCGGTTGCCAGCAATTCACATGTTGACTGCACAGAAGGAACTTATTGAAGACTTTCGAAGATTTGATTTGGAGGTTGTGCTACCGCATTCTTCGGGACGGTTGATGCAGATGCAAGTACAGTCGTCGTTGATCGAGAATATTAAAACAGTGCAGTCGCAGGACCCTAGATTGTAAAAGTTTCGAGAACAGGTTGAAGCTGGACTTCGAACAGACTTACTGATCCATGAAGATGGTTCGTTGCGATATGGTAGCCGTTTATGTGTGCCAAAGGGAGATATTCGCGAAGAGCTTATGAAGGAGGCGCACAGTTCAGCATATTCTGTACATCCAGGAGGCACAAAGATGTACCGAGATATACGACAGCATTTCTGGTGGGAAGGCATGAAACGGAAGATTCCCCGTTTTGTAGCGAAGTGCTTGGTGTGTCAGCAAGTTAAGGCTAAACATCAAAGGGTTGCTGGTTTATTGCAACCACTTCCGATTCCTCAATGGAAGTGGGAACATATAATCATGGATTTCGTGACGGCTCTACCGCGGAGTCCAAAAGGCAACAATGCAGTTTTGGTGATTGTTGATCGATTGACCAAGGCAGCTCATTTCATCCCTTTTCGAGTTGGTCAATCAACGGAAACTTTGGCAGAACGGTACATATAGGAGATTGTAAGATTGCGTGGAGTACCGGTGAGCATCGTGTCCGACCGTGACACTCGTTTCTTATCACACTTTTGGAGGAGCTTACAGGAAAGTTTGGGGACTCGATTGAAGTTTAGCACAGCTTATCATCCTCAGAAAAATGGCCAGTCGGAGAGAACGATCCAAACTCTTGAAGACATGTTGATAGCTTGCATGTTAGACTTCAAAGGTTCATGAGAGGATCATCTACACTTGGTGGAGTTTTCTTACAATAACAGTTTCCAGGCGACTATTCAGATGGCTCCATTCGAAGCTTTATATGGTCGCAAGTGTCGTTCACCTGTTTGTTGGGACGATGTTGGTGAACGAAGATTGTTGGGACCAGATTTGGTCGTGCAGACAGTTGAGAAGGTTAATACTATCCGGAATCATATGAAAGTAGCACAAGACCGACAGAAGAGTTGGGCAGATATATCGAGAAGACCTCTAGAGTTCGACGTGGGTGATTTGGTATTCTTGAAGATATCACCGACTAGAGGGGTAATCTGTTTTGGAAGTCGAGGAAAGCTTAGTCCTCGATTCATTGGACCTCTTGAGATTTTGGAACGTGTTGGAAAAGTGGCGTATCGATTGAAGTTACCGCAATTCTTGGCGAATGTTGATGGCGTGTTTCTTATATCTCAACTCCGTAAGTATGTTCGAGATGAAACACATGTGTTGGATCATTCGGAGCTGACTGTACGAGAAGATTTGACTTTTGAGGAGCGACCGATGCCGATTGTGGATCGAAGGGAAAAGATTCTTAAGAACAAAATTATCCCTCTTGTACTTATTTCTTGGGGTAATCGCTCACAGGGAGAATCAACTTGGGAACGAGAAGATGAAATCCGGCAGAAGTTTCCACACCTATTCTTGTAGTGTGTTGATTGTTTATCCTTTCTTGTTCTTGGAATTTCGAGGACGAAATTCTTTTTGTAGTTGGGTATAATGTAACAACCGAGTTTAGTTATACCAATTTCTGTTTCCGTATTTGTTTATCTGTGGTATTTTATTGATTTATCATATTTGGGTGCGAACGGTATTTTATATTTTACATCGCATTCGATCCGACCCGCTTGCTTGAACTTGTTTGATTCATATTTATACACTACCCTGGCTTGTTAATTAGACACGTGCATCTAATGTATGCTGCATACTGACTTTTCATCTGACATCGCACATTTTATCATATAACATTTTAGGTCATATAAAATAAATTAAAATTGCATTTCATAGCCTGCATGATACCCCTAACCCCGTGGTAGCGTCCGTGCATCATGTTCTCGTCCCGTTCAGTGAAACGGATGTGTTTGGATAGCTACGCGCACGTACGTGCGTCCGTTCTTGGGGGTATGCTTTTTAGTTACCTAATCATTCATTTTTAAATTTGGAAGTTGCATATAATTTTCGTATTTCAAATCTAAATTTTTAGATACGACCCGGGCGCACTTTGAAACATTTTATTTCCCGCTAAAATTCAATTATTTAATTTTAAAATTTAATTCTAACATTTTTTAACAGCTCAGAAGATTTCGAAAACCAATTTAAAATATTTTTAAATTTTACTAAAATCTAAATCCTAACTCAGTGTAAAAAATAAATCCTTTTACATTTTTTTTATCTAAATCCTATTTTTAATTCCGATCTCTTCCCTCAGCTCTCTCTCTTTTTCCTCTGGGTGCCATTCCCCACGAACCAATGAAAACACTTCATTTCTTTGCGCCGGCCCCACTCCAATCCTCTCTCTCTTCCTTCCTCTTCTCTTTCTCTCTCCCCAGCGCAATCCTTTCTCTCTCTCCTTTCTCTCTCCTCTCGCGAACACCGTTCGCTTCTCGAGTCGCGTCACCGCCGCGCGCTACGCTCACCTCCCTTCATTCTTTTCCTTCTTCTTCTTTTTAAAAAAACCTCCGAGCCCACGAGAAACCCATGAAAGTTTAGCCGCCTCCTCAAACCCTAACCCTAACTCCTCATCACTCTCGACCTCACCTTCGCCTCTCTTCCTCGCCAAATCCTTCCTCCTTCCTTCTCCCAGAGCTCACCCTGCACCCAACACAAAACTGAGAGCCCATCAGCACCACCACCTCACCTCGTCGCCGCCGATCACCTCCTCCTCTCGCCTCCACCTTCATCACCATCTCCTCCTCTCTATCTCATTCTTCTCTCCTCTCCCCCTACACCAGATCCCTGCACCCAAACCCCAGCATACACAACACCCGAGCCAAACCCTAACCTAACCCTAGCTTCTCAAACTCCCTCCACCGCCGACGACCACCTCTCCACAACACCAGCACCTCCTTTCTGAAACCACAGATCATCTAAAACCCCAGTAAGCCAATCCCTTATCTCCTTTCTTCTTCTTCTTCCTCCTCTTCTTTTCTTTTCTTTTCTTTTCTTTTTATGTTCTGAAATTCTTGATCTCTGTAGATCGCCGGAGCCGTGACGACGTCGACGATCCCGACGACCCAGCGAGCGTACCTGACCCGTGTGATCACTTTGTGCGTTGTTTAGATCCGTTCCGTGTATCGTACGCGCGTCCCGACTTTTCCCGCCGACGTGTGACGTTCCGTATACCTGTTTCTTGATCCGTCGAGGCAAATAAAACTTGCTACATACTATTTATATTATATTATACTTATTAACTGCATATTAAATCTGTTGTTTAAATCTAGTGTCCCATATTCCATTTCGATGTTCCGTGTGTATCATTTTTTTAAATCTAGAACTTGAAATATATCATGTTGCATTCTAGTTTACAATACGTGGTACCCATATCCATATTTATATCACATGGTGCTTGGGTGCATGGCCCATAATACCATTTTAATTGTGTATAACCTTTCGGACACCGTTTGCATCCATTTAACCTATTATATATACAATTGCATGCATAGATCACTTGATTAGATAATATTGTAAATTTAACATTCTATAATTGATAAAGTGTATTTTAATTACTGTTGGAATTATAACCTTAACCCAAATCGATAACGGTGCATCCATATGTCTTAGTTTATACCTATTTTGCACACTACATCACAATATTCCATTTTATTGTTCCATTAGTACCCTACACTTGTTTTGTATACCCATGCTTATTTTATAGTCTGATTATGAGCACCCACTTGTTACTTGTGCACCCCTGACATGACTTGATACACTTACTACTTGACACGACATGGTACCGTACACTTCTGTCACGACCCGCAAAGTACGGAACGCGACCGGCACTTAAGTTACGAAACGTCTCAAGGCGTCCGTAAACTAAGTAAGCCGAAGCCCAGAATACAAACCCAATTAAAATTTTAGAGTGAAGGAAAAACCAATTATTTGCAACATTTAACTCCATTAAACCACATCAAATTTCATTTTAAAACAACTTTCCCTTTTTTCAAAAATTCCAACAAAGTTTCTTTTGTAAAATAAGCTCCAAACGAGTACAACAGGAATGTAAATGAATAACATGAAAATGGCATCCCCAAGCGGGAGCAGCTCTTCGTCTCAAGGCGGTCACAAATCCCACGCAATATAAAATAGCAATGTGCATAGATAAGCATGAAGCATAAGAAATAGCATGTCGACTCAAGTGAGCTCGACCCCAGATATAACATAGAATAAATCCCCAAGTCTCACAATCTCGCCTCTAGGTCAATATACAATCATCCAAATAAGACTGATACAGCTGAAATAGTAGTAGCAGATGGAGTATGCTAGATACAATGGACATAATAAGGTGGAACAAAAAGATAACAACCCACCTAAGAGCAAAAGCCTCGCGTCCAGGCAAAAGGAGCAAAAGAGGCAAAAGTATCCGCCGCTACCGTGCTGGCAGAACGGAACTGCAGAAAAGCTGTCGCACAACGGGGGTGAGTTGCCAGCTCGTGAGTAATAAATAACATCTACAAAGGCTGTCGCATGCATGTACACAAGTATCCTAGCATCCCTAGAACAGGTATGGCTATATGTGCTAGCAGGTATATGTGCATCATCAGTGTACTATCAAGTATGTATGTCACATGGATGTAATAACAGGTATGTATGCCACAAGAATATACTGTCATATATGAATGCTATATGAGTCAACTCAAGATCTCATCATGTAGGTATAAGAGTTGTTCTTTATTCTGTTTTTGAAAATCTTTTTAAAGCATCGGTATAATGTCCATGAAATCAATAAATCCGTGTCCAGCAACGACACCTCAAACTGTCTAAATCTCATGTACCCATGTCAAGTATCTCTGGCTTCAGCCATCCGGCTGATCCATGTCAAATATCCATATCTCATGTTAGGGGCTGGAGTGGCTGTTTGTGCAGCAGTTAATGGGCTGTTTTATGAAGAACTGATGCTGAAAATGAGCTGAGAATGGCTGATGGGAATCATCAGCTGCTGTAGCAGCCATAGGTGGTAGTTTGGGGGGGCTGATTTGATGAAATTTGGGCTGATAGTTGTATGTGAGTGAGAGGGATTTGAGGGTGAGAAGACTTTCAAAAGTTTGAGGTGAAAGAGGACGACTAATCCTTAAACCATCATTCTCCCTTTCTCAAACCAAAAGCCATCATGACAACATCACATCCCCCTCTCTCTCTAAGTCAACCTTAAAACTCTCTAAATACCCACGGTCAAAGCCAACCATCCTCAATCTAAACTAATTAGCTCTAAACAACTCAATTAACTTAACCAAGGACCTAACCCACCATGGTTAACTTAAACATCGTTAACCCACAAGCTCAAATATGGCAAGCGCTAATCTTAATCCTATTTAACGTGCACAAGTGTGTGTGGTCGAGATAAAATTCTACAAAAATAACCATAAAACCAGATAAATTTCTAGAAACCCGTTTTGGTAAACTTTTTACCAAAAACCCCACATTAACACACAATTACCACTAACCCTAATATCAGGTGTTACAGTCTTCCCCCCTTAAGAAAATTCGTCCACGAATTTTAAAATATGCAACTACACGTACCTTCAAAAAGATGAGGAAATTTATTCCGCATCTCTCCCTCATCCTCCCAGGTGACCTCTTCACTATCCGGGCTGCGCCAAAGAACTTTCACCGACGGCAGGACCTTTGATCGAAGTTTCTTCACCTGCCGATCCAATATCTGCACTGGCTGCACGGTGAACGAAAGGTCGGGCTCAAGCAGAACGGTCTGATGCTGGATCGTGTGGGAAGGGTCATGAAGATATCTGCGTAGCATCGATACGTGGAAGACGGGGTCAACATCTGCAAAGCTGGGTGGAAGCGCCAAACGATATGCAACAGCGCCGACACGCTCGAGGATCTCGAAGGGACCTACGAATCTAGGGCTAAGCTTTCCCTTTCGCCCAAAATGCATCACGCCCTTCATCGGAGAGACCCTCAGAAAAACATGGTCGCCAACTGCGAACTCTAATCTGCGACGGCGCCTGTCCGCATACGATTTCTGCCTGCTCTGAGCTGCTCTCATCCGGTCTCGAATCAACTGCACTTTCTTGGTCGTCTCCTGCAGAATCTGCGGTCCGAAAATACTGCTCTCGCTCAGCTCAGTCTAACAGAAGGGCGATCTACATCTCCTCCCATACAACGCCTCGAACGGTGCCATCTGAATAGTATCCTGGAAGCTGTTGTTATAGGAGAACTCCACTAGAGGTAAATGACGGTCCCAGCTACCGCCGAAGTCCAAAACGCACGCTCTGAGCATGTCCTCGAGAGTCTGAATGGTCTGCTCTGACTGTCCGTCGGTCTGCGGATGAAATGCTGTGCTGAAGCTCAAATGAGTGCCCAAAGCCTCCTGAAGTCTCTGCCAAAGTCGGCTGGTAAACTGGGTGCCTCGATCTGACACGATACAAGTCGGTACGCCATGCAACCGCACGATCTCGTCGATGTAAAGCTGGGCATACTGAGCGAAGCTGAAAGTGGTCTTCACTGGAAGGAAGTGAGCCGCTTTCGTCAATCGATCCACGATCACCCAAATGGAATCGTACCTTCGACTGGTCCTGGGTAGACCCACAACGAAATCCATCGAAATCTGCTCCCATTTCCACTACGGAATGGGTAACGGCTGTAGCTCTCCTGCGGGCCTCTGGTGCTCGGTCTTGACTTGCTGACAAGTCAGGCATCTCGATACGAACTCCGCAATGTTCCTCTTCATTCCGTCCCACCAGTAGGTCTCTCTCATATCATGGTACATCTTGGTGGAACCGGGGTGAACACTATACACTGATCGATGTGCCTCCTCAAGAATATCGCGCCGCAATCCCTCAGTATCTGGTACGCACAGTCTAGATCCAAATCCTAAAATCCCCTGCTCATCAATCACGAACTCGAAAAATCTGCCTTGTCCCATCTGTGCCATGATCTCTGAGCAACGGTCATCACTGCGCTGTGCCTCATATATACGGTCAAGCAACTGTGGGCTTGCATGAACATGCGCGAGCTGTCCCCCCGTCGGAGTGAACTTGAACTCAACTCGGCTGTCGCATAAAATTTGCCAATCTGCTAACGACTGCCTCTGCACCGCGCGCAAACAGGATAGACTACCCCCGGGCCTCCTGCTCAAAGCATCCGCCACTACATTCGCCTTGCCCGGGTGGTACAAGATCTCGCAGTCATAGTCTTTCACCAGCTCCATCCAACGACGCTGTCTGAGGTTCAGGTCCCGCTGCTGAAATATATATTTTAAGCTCTTATGGTCGGTGAATATCTGGCACGACTCGCCGTATATCTTCAGTGCAAAGACCACTGCAGCCATCTCTAAATCATGAGTGGGGTAGTTCTGTTCGTGTTTCTTCAATTGCCGCGAAGCATACGCGATCACCCTGCCATGCTGCATCAATACGCATCCTAACCCCACTCGCGAAGCATCACAGTAGACCACAAATCCGCCTGATCCCGAAGGCAAAGATAATACCGGCGCCATAGTCAAACAAGTCCGTAGCTGCTGAAAATTGTGCTCGCACTCCTCCGTCCAAACGAAAGGAACTCCCTTCCGGGTCAAACCGGTCAAAGGTGCAGCTATACGAGAGAAGTCCTGAACAAAACGCCTGTAGTAGCCAGCCAGGCCTAGAAAACTACGGATCTCCGTAACCGACGTCGGTCTGGGCCACTGCTGAACAGCCTCAATCTTCTTCGGGTCCACACATATGCCGTCTCTCGTAATCACGTGACCCAAGAATCTGACGTTGTCCAGCCAGAATGCACACTTGGAGAACTTCGCGAACAGCTGGTGCTCCCTCAGAGTCTGTAACGTAATCCGCAGGTGCTGCTCGTGCTCCTCTCGGCTCCGGGAATACACCAAAATATCGTCGATGAACACGATGATGAACAAGTCGAGATACGGCCTGAAGGTATGGTTCATCAAGTCCATAAATGCTGCGGGGGCGTTGGTGAGTCCGAACGACATCACCAGAAACTCATAGTGGCCATAGCGTGTACGGAAGGCTGTCTTTGGTATATCCTCCTGTCGGACTCGCAGCTGATGGTACCCTGATCGTAAGTCGATCCTCGAAAAATAACCCGCACCCTGAAGCTGGTCGAACAAATCATCAATGCGCGGCAACGGGTATCTGTTCCGCACGGTAACCTTGTTCAGCTGGCGGTAGTCGATACATAAGCGTAAGCTTCCGTCCTTCTTCTTGACAAACAGGACCGGAGCACCCCATGGAGAAACGCTGGGCCGAATAAGTCCCTTATTTAGCAAATCTTGCAGCTGAACCTTCAACTCTCTAAGTTCCGCCGGGGCCATCCGATAAGGCGGTATAGAAATAGGCCCCGAGCCGGGAACCAAATCAATACAGAACTCGATATCGCGCTCAGGTGGCAGTCCTGGCAGCTCGTCAGGGAAAACATCGGGGAACTCGCATGCAATCGGAACCTGGTCCAATGGAACATATGTAGCTCTAGTATCGTATACATAGGCTAGAAATCCTCGACATCCCTTCCTCAACAGCTGATCAGCGCGAAGAGAAGAAATCAATATGTGAGGAGCGACACCACGGTCCCCCTGCACAACAAAAGCCGACTCGCCGGGAAAACAAAATCTAACTGTCTTCTCGCGGCAGTCCACCGACGCATAGCACGTGGCCAACCAATCCATACCCAAAAGAAAGTCGAAGTCCAACATCTCCAGAAGGATCAAGTCGATAGGCGGCTCTCGCTCGCCAATACGAACGGTACAGGATCGGAACACGTGCCTAGAAACAAAAGACTCTCCCACAGGAGTGGTCACAACAAGCGGCTGATCAAGCAAACCGGACTCTCTACCCAAACTCGGCACGAAGTGTGTGGAAACGTACGAGTACGTGGATCCGGGATCAAACAACACGTGTGCATCAACAGAGCAAACTGATAGGGTACCTGTAACGACGGCATTGGATGCCTGCGCATCCCGGGGTGTCAATGCAAAAACTCGAGCCTGACCTCGTCCAATAGCGGGCTGACCTCGGCCTCGACCTCTGCCTCCTCATCCCCTCTGGATCGGTGCACCGCGCCTACGGCCTCTGGGTGCACCTAACTGGCGTGGAGCATCGCCTGCGGCAGGAAGTAGAGCTCTCTGAGGAGGGGGCGGTGATGGTGGTAGGGTCACATGCGGAACTGTCGCCGCTCCCTGTCGTCTCACTGGAAAATCCTTGATACGATGGTGCAGACTCCCGCACATAAAGCATCCTAGCGACGACTGCTGTCCCTGTGTGTACGATCCATACAGCTGACCTCGTCCAAACCCTCCACCGGCCCTATCTCTCGGAAGGAATCTGGCATGCTGCCTCTGATCTGGCGTGCCGGTACGAATCCTCTTCGGCCCGGGAACGGCCGAAGTCGCTGAAATACATGCCTCCATCCGCAATGCTGTATCCATAGCCGCTGAATAGGTATCGAAGTGCTGGGCGCCAATAGCAAGGTATAGCTGGGCATCCAGCCCCTGTATGAACCTCTTCACCCTCTTCGCTTCGGTATCCACCAGATACGGAGTATATCGGGACAACTGTGTAAACTGGACGTCATACTCAGACACCATCATCCCTGGTGTCTTGATCAAGGCCTCAAAACTACGAGCTCTGGCGTCACGAACGCTATCCGGGAGGAAACGGGCAAGGAAAACTGCTGTGAACTCGGTCCAGGTCATGGACGGTAGACCTGCAGCTCGACCTCTCAACATTGACTCCCACCATATCTGTGCGATACCCTCTAGTCGGAAACTCACAAGCTCTATCCAGCGATCATCAGAACATCTCAGCGAACGGCAGATCCTGGCCAAGCTGTCAAGGAATGTCTGCGGGTCCTCTGCTGCATCGGTACCCGTGAAAACTGGAGGTCTCAGCCTCATGAACTCCTGTAGAGAAACCAGGATGGTCACGGCGGTAGTAGTAGGAGCAGGTATCATAGTGGTCTGGGATGTAGTAGGTACGTCCTCCGGCCTTGGTGCACGACCGGCTGCAACTAGGGATCCTACCATCTGACGTAGCTCCTGCATACTCCCCATCATCTGTCGCAACTCCTCCATACCGGACTCAATTCTGTCCATACGGCCTGGGGAAGGTGGATCAATCTGTCCCTGCGGCGTAGGCATACCGCCCTGCTCAGTCCTAGTCTCGGACGAGCCAGCTCGAATCTCGTCTCGGGCGGCAGCCCTCTGCGTTCTGGTAGCCCTCTGCGGCATAATGACTGGTACAGGAAATAGGATAATAAGAACGGTGCAATAGAATTGAAGGATACACGGAATTTCGAAGAAGGAATTTCAAACAAGTATATCCTAAAGTCACTTAGGCGGAGTACCGAATCGCAAGTATGCCGTGGACATACGTACGCTACGCAACCCTGCTGAAGTCACTTACTCCATCTACTAAGGGTCATCCTACACTCGGAAAGGTGAAACCTATCACTCTGATACCAACTTTGTCACGACCCGCAAAGTACGGAACGCGACCGGCACTTAAGTTACGAAACGTCTCAAGGCGTCTGTTTCCTGATTTAAAATCAGGAAAGCTTCTGTGGAAAGCTTCAGAAAGGGGCCACGTGCTTACACGTGACCAGCAGTCACGTGTTGACACGTGACCTATAAAGTACAGAAAAGGGGCACAATGATTCGCTGAACAAAGTCAAGAAAAAAGAGCTTCAGAAGAGGTCACGTGCTCCCACGTGACCAGGGTCACGTGTCGACACGTGACGTTCAAAGTAGCAAACTCGCTCTCCAATTGAACCAAGGAAAGAAGTGCCAGACAGGGGTCACGTGTTCACACGTGACCAGGGGTCACGTGGTAGCACGTGACGTTTAAGCAACGATCAGAAGACAGCGCAAAAGAAAGGAAAAGGCTCATTCCAAAGAGGGTCACGTGCTCAGACGTGACCATGGGTCACGTGGTCACACGTGACCGGCTTTCAAAGCCCTTTTTGTCAACAGAATTAAATTCTGAGAGAAATGCAAATCTTTCCAAAGGAACGCAACTATATGCATCCAATCAAATTAAAGATTCAGAGGTCATTTATTTATGGAAAATCTCGGGTTTGGAAAGATTTCCCCTTAAATCTAACCAAAATAACAAGGGAGAATCTCTGGATTTGAAATCCAATGGTGAATAAAATTCACCTAATAATCCAAAGGTCCAGAACGAATGAAGGATGCAAATCAGATCTCTCAACGAAGATTCGTCAAAAACCAACTGATTCAGCTGCTTCTCCTATAAATAGGAACCAAGAGACACAAAAAAAGAGACACATGCGCAGAGAAGAAAAAAGGGAGGAGAGCTTTGATACTTTGAAAAGACTCGGATCTTCTGCAAAAAAAAACCCTAGGTAAGAAAGGGAAGGCTTTTTGAAAACAAAGAGAATTTAATTCTCAACATATAAAACAAAAGAATATATTTCTTCTCTCTTTGGTAGAGGATCTGCAAAGTGCACATCTCCCCTTTAGGTTGAGAATTTAATTCTCAATGGGTTGAGATCCTGCCATGCAGATCCAAAACATAGAGAAAGAATGCAAGCATGAGAATTTAACTCTCACAGAATTATAGGAATTTAATTCCTTTAGAATAAAATTAGGGCTCGACCCTGTATCATGGGAATTTAATTCCTTCAAAATAAAAGAAGCAGGGTTTAACCCTAATTGAGAACATAGTTCTGTTGAAACAGCAGGAATTTAATTCCCTTGATCATAATTCTTTAAAAAACGGGAAGTTTAGTTAGGGTTTAACCCTGTTCAGTTCTTCGCATAAACAAGGAATTTAATTCCCACAGAAAATCTAGAGTACAAGTCTTCAAAAGGAAATAGGAATTTAATTCCTCTAAGATTTAAAGTTCGAGGGATTTAATTCCTGGAAAAAAAGGAGTAACAGATCCTCTAATAACTACATGGAGGCAGGGTCACGTGCTACCACGTGACCCCCCCAAAACCCCTACAGAAAGCCCCTTTGAGGCAGCACCCCACGTGACCCACGTGACCCTCAGCAGAAGCCTTAACACAAAGGCATTTGAATGCCCATCACGTGATGGCACGTGATGCTCGGAAAGACGCGATAGTTTCAGCAGAGCAATTGAAGAGAAGGCGCTCTCACGTGCTGCCACGTGACCCTTCCTGCCTTAGTGTCTAACACTAAAATTAAAACTCTCGAGCCCAGTGCTAAAACACTGTCGGGCCTTAGCATTCAATGCTGATTAAAAAAAAAAGCCTTATTTGCAGTGTTCAACACTGATTTGTTTTCGTGTTTAACACTAATTGGAAAAAGCTTTATTGCTGGTGTTTAACACCAATTATCTCTCAATGTTGAACACTAACTTGTCAACCGAGATGTCATTCCCAGTATTCAACGCTGATTGCTCTGAAGTGTTTGATACCAGGTTTAGGCCCAATTGGCTAAAGGGATAGAGGCAAGCCTCTCCTGATTGGACTTAGCCCAAGCTGGCCATAAGTCCTCAATTCGTGATTAAAAAGGCCAATGGGCTTATAACATAATTGATCAGTCTTGACCCAAATTGGGCCAGGGACTATTTAATCCACCGCGGTTCTAGGGTACATCTCTTCACTCTTTTGATACTTGGCATTGTAATCCCTCAATGTCTTCAAAGAGGTGACGGGTCCCGAAGACCACTCATGATATGGACTGTGGGGTCCTTAAGCCCACGCATCATGCAAAATTCCTGGTTACGTGGAACACGGATAACGTCACTCTTTGACCCCGTGGAAAACGTCCAGAGCGGATCCTGGTCCTCGCAGAGCACGGCAGTGAACCCGTGTGAAGCATCCAGAGCGGAGCCTGGTCCTCGCCTAGCACGGCAGTGAACCCGTGTGAAGCATCCAGAGCATAAAACGGACTGTGGAGTCCTTAAACCCATGGACTATGACGTCCTTAACCTCGACCGAGATGTCTTTAAACTATCCATGGACCGCAATGTCCTTAAACTACCAATGGACCGCAATGTCCTTAAACTACCAACGGACCGCAATGTCCTTAAACTACCCACGGACTGCGACGTCCTTAAACTACCCATGGACCGCGACGTCCTTAAACCAGAACAATAGAGCCCCATATGCTCTTTCGTCGGATCTAAGCGGTCCCGTTTAAGTTGATCTTAGCCTCAAAGATGGCTAACGCGTCCTTAAACCTTCAAGCAGACTGGACTATGAATCCCCCTAATTAACTCTGGCTCGAGGGTACATCTCTGAACTCCTCTGACATCCGTCGTTGTAATCCTTCAACGTCGTCAGAGAGGTGACGGGTCCCGACGGCCACATAGACGATGGACCGCCACGTCCCTAAACTGGAACATTAGAGTCCAAACACTCTTTTGTAGGATCTAAACGATCCCGTTAAGTTGATCTTAGTCACAAAGTTAGACTAACGTATCCTTAACAAACGTTTGAGTTGATCTTAGCCTCAAGTATGGCTGACGTATCCTCAAACCGAACCCCAAAACCCAAATTTAAGATAATGCGGATTTGGACTAGTCCATGCCCTACGGGCGACGACATAACTCAGTCTCCGTAAACGATCCACGGGCAATAAAACATAAAACAAAAACACACGACACGAAGTGACCATCTGGAGAAGGAGAAAGTTGTTACCGCGATGCGGTAGCGTAATTAACTGCAGGGGCTTGCGCCTGCAGGGAAGAGCGTCCCCACAATCAAAAACCCCTCAAACGAGGGGGAATCTGACGAAGTCTGCTACATCGGCCGCATCCGTCTAAACCTTCGAGACATGGTGCCATGAATCAACTTGGCATCCTCGGAGAGGTGGACAGATAGCACCTATTGGCATCTGCCCCGAATTTCAGGCGAGACGCACCCACGTCCCGCGTGTCCGTTCGGAGGGGAACAGATTCTGGCACGCCCGGTGGGACCTTTTCCTCTTTCCACTCCACACTTCGTGTGTCGTGATTCGCGAACCAATCGCGGTTCGCTAACAGTTGCCCTTGGGTTTCAAGATACTAAGAATTGGCGCCTTGCCTATTGCAGAAAACAAAGGATCGATGGCTGCTACTTCCGCGAAATCCTCCAACTTCTCAAGCTGCAATTGCGACCAACGCTTTGCCTCACCGGGAGGTATAGCCTATGGACCCCAAGCTGCTTCGTTGTTCACAATGCCGGCGGACCAGGTGACTCAGGCCACTACCGGATTGTTCTTTGGGACTATACTCCCACCATCCAGCTTCACGGCGCCAGTGCTGACAAAGGAAGCTCTCAGGAAGTCGGTCTTTGATCGTCTCACCCCTGCCACGGATCCTCTCAACGAGTCGTCCGATGTCGACGCCTCAGTCTTTTCTAGATTGGGCCAGAAATCCTGCAAATTCATCGCAGAGAAGGCTGTTCCCAAGAAAACGGCCGCTCATGCCTCCGAAATCGCCAAGGCAGCTTCCCCAGCCAAAAAGTCGGTCTTTACCAGATTAACGGCTTCAGCTCCCGCTCCCGCTGCACAAAAGACATCGGTCTTTGACAGGCTAACACCAACAACGACCCCCCACCTACACAGGGGGCAAGACGAAACCATTCTTATATCTGACTCTACGCCGTCTGCTCGACGCGCTCGACGTCGTCATTGGCGCCAAATAAGGAAGGCTGGGGGCAACTCCCCCTCTGGATTGACTCCACCAGCCCCGGTGGTAGAAGTTAATGTTGCTGTTCCAACTAGGAACAGCTTTGAAATGCTAAATAAGGTGCGAAAGAATTCCCCTACGGCAGTACTGAAGAGGTCTCCTCCCTCACTAAAAAAGGCTGTCGAAACAAAACCCGAACAGCCCCAATTTTCTCAACGGCTGTCTTCCAAAATCTATAAGGTTTGGCGGCAAGCCCGAGACTCGATCATCGATCCAAACTTCTCCCGCCGGCACAAGAAGCCGAAAATCCAACCGGAAGCTGGTCACCAGGCTAAACCCCAAAAGGTTGTCTGGACGCCCGCCTTATCGGCCCCCTCAACCTCCGTGGCTCATAAAAAGAGGAAGCTGGAGAAGACCCCGCAGCACGCCACGACGGCTAAAAGCAATAAACCCAGACACCCTAAGTCTGGGGGCACGGAGGTGCACACTGTTTACGTGGTCTCTGGAAAGGAGGAGAGCCGCACTTCTACAGGCCACCGACCACTAACCCGATCCGTAACGAAATCCCAGGAGCAGCAACAAAAGCTCCAAGAAATGATGAATGCTATGGCCGCGCTCACCGGGCCAAAGGAAAGCCCAGAAGCGTCCTCAGACGCACGCCGGGAGGAAGAAACCGACGCTGAATTCCTCCGCCGGACACTGGAGAAAAGGGACAAAGAGGCTGCTGAACAAGCGGCCAACATACAACGGATGGGCCTTCTCTTTCAAGATGTGATAGGAATGATGATCCAGCAAGACTTACCCGCCGAAGATCCTCCGATTATTCTTGAAGACGACCGAGGAGAGACGTCAAATCCACCACCAGCCCTCTCAACGGCCAAGGAAGAGACGATCTCTAAGGCTGACTTGGCCGACTACATAGCCCAGCAAATCCGGGTCCATCATGCGACTGAGGCAGCTGGTCAAGTCGTGAAAACAGGGCGGCCGTATCCAAGCTGGTACGATCAAATCAAATACCCGCAAGGCTATACGATACCGAAATTCCATGTGTATAAGGGGACCGGCAATCCTCATCAACACGTCGCCCAGTTCCGGGCCCTCTGCGGTAACACCGGCGGTGACGATAAACTGTTACTCCGTCAGTTCGTTGGCAGCTTATCAAAAACAGCGTTCGAATGGTATTCAGAACTCCCGAACGATTCCATCAAAACGTTCGCTGAAATGGAGCTGTTGTTCACTCAGCGATTTGCAAGTGCCAGCGAACGCACTCCAATAACTGCACTTATTAACGCCAGGGTAAAACAGGGCGAAACCTGGGTCCAGTACGCCATACGCTGGCGGAATTTGTGGTCGAGATGCGAACAACGCATTGAGGAAGCACCCGCAGTGGGTATGTTCGTGGGAACCTTAGACCCCCACGCAACCATCTCCCAGTTTATGATGTTTTTTAAGCCAACCACATTCCAGGCTTTAATCGACAAGTTGGCTCAGATGGACCAGATGGGTCATAGGCCACCTCCCCCGAAGTCGGAACCTCGGAATGATAAGGGTAAAGGAAGAGCAACCTTTGTCGCGAATGCCCAACAGCAACCTGACGCCCCGAAATCGGCAGATCAACTGGAAGAAAGACGCCGGTATTATAATGAAAAGATGAAGCGTCCCTACTCGTTCCCACGAGACAAGACGAGACGGTTATTTGAGCTGGCAATACGCAACAGGCTTATTAACCTCCCGAATCCAAGGCGACCGCCACAACCCACCGAGGTGAATAACCCCAACTATTGCCCTTACCATCAGACGGTAAGCCATCCGATTGAAGATTGCTTCGTCTTCAAAGGATGGATCGAAGATCAATACCTCCAGGGGAAGTTTGTACTGTCCGAAAAGTGGAAGGTGAACCCGCCACAACCACATACTCCTAAAAAGACGGACACACCGGGGGCAACCTGCTCCTTTATCGAAGAAATTCCATGGGAGGTCGTGCTATCAACGAAGACCAAAAGGATGCTGAGAGACCTTCATGCGTGCCCTGCAATTGAATGGAAGGACCCTCTTGAACCTCAAATTATTGAAGGGATGTTGAGGCCCCGCCCAACTATGAAGACTCATGATAAAGATCCAAATACTCACGCCCAGCCGTCAAAAGCTTCGAAGAAAAAGAAGAAGAAATCCAAGAAGCCCGCGAGGCTTGGAGATGAGTGCACGAAATTGCAGAAGCAAATCGACGCGCTGGAAGAATATAATCAGAAGGCGCGAACTCCTGTCACACTCCGAGAATTCCTCGATCACATCTTTCAAGACGAAGATGATGAAGAGAGCTCATCGGATGAATCCGAAGAGTATGTGGCAAGTTGTAACGTAATCTCCCACTCGCTTACCGATGACGAGACAGCTCCTGACACTAAGAAGCCGGAGGCAGAGCCCGAACCAAAGCGTGCGACGCTGACAACTGATATGATCAATGCCTTCCTAGACGAGATTCGTCTAAAAAGTAAAGCAGACCAGGAGCGTGAGATGGCAGCATCAGGAGGAACCAAATGCGGGCGACTGAACGAAGGAGTTGAACTACCCCTGCCAGAGCGAAAGGCATCCGAGATGGACAGGAAGATATTCAAGACGAGGAAAAGGTTCGCCAAAGCCATGTCAATGGGAATGAGGCTACCACCCTCGGAAGGAAACACACACAATGGGGCGGAGAAGCACCCCGATTACTGCGCATATCATCGGAAAGTCTCACACCCCACAGAGGAGTGCGACGCCTTTAAGATATGGTGGCAAAGATATGTTGCTCGTCGGCAACATTTCAAACGCATGAAACGCGAGAGCCGTCAGGAGCAAAGAAGCACTGTTGACGGGCCCAACAGAATTACTGGCAACTGTTATATGGCTCATGCCGAGGGGTCGCAAGTCCTCACCTTTGGGAGCGACTCTGACGAAGAAGTGACTCTGGGCCCTCTTTGAAGAATCCACGCTAAGGAAAGATGAGGAATCAGAAGCCTGCGGAAACACTCAGCTGCGCAATCGCACACTCCCGGAAAAGAATCTCGGGCCTACGAACAGAAAAGATAAGGGAAAGGAAAAGGTCACTGAAGATATCACTTTGGATGACCAAGTCGCGAAAGAACTGGCTGCCAAAGACCCTCCTAGAAGGAGTAAAGTGGACTATAACATCCTCGCGCATCTAAGGAAGCTACCTTCTCAGCTTAGCATTCTCGACGCCCTCCTATTATCAAAAGAAGCGCGGGACTCACTAATTAAGGCATTACAAGAACCTGAGCAATTCCAAGCCTTTCTCGCCACTGAAAAGATGAAGGACGAACTGGAAGAAGTGCATACGGCCGACGTCACTTTCGGTGATGAAGACCTCCTTCTCGGGACGTGCGACCATAACCGTCCCCTATATGTCTCTGGGTACTGCCATGACATCAAGATAGGCAAGATCCTGGTGGATAACGGATCCTCCGTTAATCTCCTTAATGTTCGGGTGTTGAAGGAAATCTGCATGAGTGTGCAACATCTCGCTCGAGACAAAATTACTATCTCCGGTTTCGATTCACAATCGTCACGGACTCTTGGATCTGTGATACTAACGTTACGCTTCGGGCTTCTCGTCACAGACATCAAATTCCATGTCATTGACGCCAAAACTTGCTACAACGCCTTGCTCGGCTGTCCTTGGCTACACGAATACAACATCGTCCCTTCTACACAACATCAGTGTATGAAGTACTTTAAGGATGGTTTCGAGTATACTGTAACGGGTGAGCTGAAGCCATTTTCCGTGAACGAAGTCCGCAAATACGAGGATGCGAAATACTTTTTGCCAGACTTTGAAGATACAGAAAGGTGTCACGACTCGGAGAACAAGGCCGCCGCCACCATCCCTGTTTTCGGAAGCGATACCGAAGAAGAAGAAGAGATAGTTTATACGGGGCCATCTCAACGCAACAACCGGAGGACGCCCACCCCCATACTGGTCTTCGGAAGTGATTCGGAAGATGAGGTCAATGTCGTATTCTCCAATCGGCTTTCAATGCAAGCACCTCCTGGCGATAACCATAACTTGCAAATCACCATGGTACCGCAAGGACACTACAAGGACCTCGACACGCTTCAAGCTCACAGTGTGCAAGAGCTGCAAACGTTTTGCGTACCCCCCAGGCGAAAGGGTGAGAAGATGATCCTATTCTATCGATCCTCAGAGTCGAAAGGAGAGAAAGAGATCTGGCACGGCGCAGATGCTACATGCGACAGACTCCAACCCATCCGTCTGCCCAGCTACTATACAAATGGATTAAAGAAGCTATTGAAGCGCCAAGGAGTACCCTTAAAACAAACTGTTCGACAGGCTCGGTTCTACAACAGGATTTGGGATGTCCCTGGGACCCAACGCAAATTGCCCAACGGGAAAATGGAGACACTCGGGCTTGGATACGCGAGAACCGGAAAACGAGAACGGACTCATAACAGCTACGCTATATATACCTTTGATGAAGAGGAGGACGCCCTGTCAGGAGATGCCAACCCCTCATCAAAACCAGACCACGCGATTGAGGCGCCAAGTCCGTCATTTCTAGAACGAATGGACAAGCCTATCAGGAAAGTGGGTCAGAAAGGTCGGGAAGACCCCAACCACGAAATGGCCATCTACGAGAAGGCCAGGACGCAACGTCTATTTCGACAGGCTGCGAAAGGCAAGAATGCTCATCCTTGTCAACCCATCATGCGAAAGGCCCGATGCGGAGACGGAAATAAGCCGAGAGGCGGAAAGAAGAGCCGACAACAACGACGCAGGATTAGAGGGTTACGCAATCGGGTATTGCACAGCTCGGATTCGTCCTTCATAGAAAAGATGAGTCGAGCGTACTCCTTCCCCCGAGACAAGACGGAAAGGTTACTCAAGCTCGCCCTAAAACATCAGATGATCGCGCTTCCGGAGTTTAGACACCCTGAGCAAGCTAATAAGGCCTCTCGCTCGGGCTATTGCTCTTATCACCGAGCCGCAGGACATCCCACCGAAGACTGCTTCACCTTCAAGAACTGGGTCGAGGACCAGTACCGACGGGGCAGATTCGCCTTATCTGACAGCTGGAGGGTAACGCCGCCACGAAAGCACGAGCCCAAGGCCGCAAGAGCAAAGCCGGATCCGCCTCGGCCCCGGGAGTGGATTCGCACCTGTTATACGATTACGATAGACAACCCTCCACAGTGCTTCGAAAACAGCGATGATGAGGTTATCTCAGAATTCCCGCCCGCTCCGAAAGAACTGGAAGACGGTATACATACTACTGCAGATAACCTCAGAAAGATTGAGTTGGGATCGGCAGAGGACCCGCGACCGACATTTGTCAGCGAGCTGCTATCTGAAGAAAGGGTGGCCGCGTTAAAGAACGTGCTTCTACGGCATAAAGACTGCTTCGCGTGGAACTACTCCGAGATGCCAGGATTAGATCCGGAGGTCGCTGTGCATAGATTAGCAATATCCCTAGATATTAAGCCAGTCAAGCAGGCACCAAGAAGGATGCGACTCGAGCTTGAGATGAGCATCAACGCCGAAGTCAAGAAACTGATCGATTCTGGATTTATCCAAGAAGTCCAATATCCCGACTGGATCGCCAATATCGTCCCGGTAATGAAGAAGAATGGGACGGTACGTATATGCGTGGATTTCAGGGATCTCAACAAAGCCTGTCCAAAG
The DNA here is from genome assembly GCA_030015575.1 of Agapanthus africanus. Classification (NCBI taxonomy): domain Eukaryota; kingdom Viridiplantae; phylum Streptophyta; class Magnoliopsida; order Asparagales; family Amaryllidaceae; genus Agapanthus; species Agapanthus africanus. The sequence goes on along the minus strand of JASDDO010000024.1, from coordinate 191,828,133 downwards.
GATGATTTCCCGGTGCCGGTGACCGAGCTAATGATAGATAACACGTCCACTCACGAGATCTTCTCCTTTATGGACGGTTCTTCAGGATACAATCAGATAAAAATGCATCCCGAAGACCAGAAGCACACCGCTTTCCGGACCCCTTTGGGTGTATTTTGCTACAGGGTTATGCCCTTTGGTCTAAAAAACGCTGGCGCTACCTATCAGAGGGCCATGACAAAAATCTTCGATGACCTCATACATGACATCGTCGAGTGCTATATCGATGACCTCGTAGTAAAAAGCATGTCATACGATGATCATTTAAAGCATCTGGAGACTGTATTTCAACGCCTTCGGCAATATAATTTGAAGATGAATCCCCTCAAATGCGCGTTTGGAGTCTCCTCGGGAAAATTCCTGGGATTCGTCATCCGACACCGAGGTATTGAGATAGATCCGTCAAAGATTAAAGCGATCATGGAAATGCCTCCGCCAAGAACCCTCAAACAGTTGCGGTCTCTCCAAGGGAAGCTCGCATACATCAGGCGATTCATAGCCAACCTTTCCGGAAAGTGCCGTCCTTACAGTCACCTGATGAAGAAGGGAACCCCATTCGTCTGGGATCAAAAATGCCAAGGGGCACTAGACGAGATCAAGCAATACCTGCAGAACCCGCCGGTATTGGCTGTGCCGGTCAAGGGAAAACCCCTCATTCTTTATACAACCGCCCTCGAAGGTTCCTTGGGCGCATTATGGGCGCAAGAGAACGATCAGGGAAAAGAGAGAGCACTCTACTACTTAAGTCGAGTTCTGCTGGGGGCAGAAAGCAACTACTCTCCCATTGAAAAACATTGCTTGGCATTGATCTTCGCGATAACAAAGCTCAGGCACTATGCGTTGGCACACGAAGTCTGCCTCATCTCGAAGGTGGACCCTCTTAAATATCTGATGTCAAAAGCCATATTGACGGGACGACTCGCTAAATGGGCCCTGCTCTTGATGGAGTTCTCAATAACGTATCGACCTCTCAAGGCAGTGAAAGGCCAGGCCATTGCCGATTTCCTCGCTGAGCACCCGATACCGGCCGATTCTCCTTTGAATTGTGACTTGCCGGACGAGCATGCATTTGATGCGATTAGCGGTGGAAGCACCCGATGGGAACTCTATTTCGATGGAGCTTCCTCTATAAAGAAACAAAAGCAAGGTATCCCAATGATCAAGTCAGGGATAGGCCTCATCTTTGCGACTCCACAAGAAGGGATAATGCGCTTCGCCTTCTCCTTAACAGAGCCGAGGACAAACAATGAAGCTGAATACGAAGCCCTGATAGCAGGCCTCGAGCTTGCCATTGACATGGGAATTGAAGACCTCCTCATATACGGGGATTCTCAGCTGGTCGTTAGTCAAGTAAATGGTGACTACCAAACGTGCAAACCGGAGCTGGTGAAGTACGGCGAAAGGGTGCAACAACTATTGTCCCGAATTCCCTCCTACACTTTGGAGAACATACCACGCGCAGAAAACAGCAAAGCAGACGCATTGGCTAAGCTTGCTAAAGAACTGGCCGACGAGAACCTCGATGATGTCAGAATCGTGGTACAAAGCCGTCGAGTGCTCACCCCCGCAGAAATACCTCCGGAACTATATAAAGAGGGAGCAACTGAGCAGACAACCCTACAAATGAAAGACCAAGAGAAGGCCGAGGACTGGAGGGAAGTCTTCATAGACTACTTTAAGTCCCGCCGCATACCCAAAGAAGCGTCCTCGAGACATCAGCTCATGAAACGAGCTCTATCTTTCGCTTTCGTCAACGATACTCTATACAAGAGATCGCTTGATTCTCTATGGCTGAGATGCTTGGGACCCGACGAAGCAGAAAAAGTCGTTCAGGAAGTGCACGATGGGCTTTGCGGCTCTCATCAAGCAGGCCCAAAGATGAAGTTAAAAATCAAACGGATGGGTTATTACTGGCCCACGATGATCCAGGACTGCCTCGAATACGCGAGGCAATGCCACTCGTGCCAGATTCATGGAGACTTCATCCACCAACACCCAAATCCACTACACCCCACGGTGGCCAGCTGGCCATTCGAAATGTGGGGAACTGACATAATTGGACCCATCGAGCCGGCATCATCTCGGGGACATCGTTTCATCCTGGCGACAACTGATTACTTCTCCAAATGGGCAGAAGCAGTACCACTGAGGGAAGTAAAGACGGAGAATATCCTCCACTTCTTCAAAACGCACGCCATCTATCGGTTTGGAACCCCACGGCGGATTATCTCCGATAACGGGCCAGCCTACAGAAGCCATAAGATTAGCCGCTTCGCGTAGCAGCACAATATAGACTGGAGGTATTCTTCAGTTTACAACCCACGAGCCAACGGTCTGGCCGAGACCTTCAATAAGACCTTGACAAAGATCATAAAAAAGACCGTTTCCCGGAATAAGAGAGACTGGCACGAGAGGCTGCAAGAAGCCCTTTGGGCTTATCGAACTACATTCAAGACGGCCACAAACACAACGCCATACGCGTTGGTATTTGGGACGGAAGCAGTACTCCCCCTCGAGATAGAGTTACCCTCTCTACGAGTGGCAGTCCACCACGAACTGACCGACGAAGAAAATGCGCACCTTCGACTTGAGGAGCTTGATGCCCTCGACGAAACCCGACTCATAGCGCAACAACATCTAGAAGCCTACAAAGCAAAGATGACGCGCTCGTACGAAAGATTGACCAGGCCAAGGGCATTCCGCCAAGGCGAACTCGTGCTGGTAGTCAAAAGACCTATGATCCCCAATCGTGCCAAGCGGGGAAAATTCGAGCCAAACTATGAAGGCCCGTACATCATAGACCAGGTTTACCAGGGTGGAGCCTATCTACTCGTGGACATGCACGGTGAAAGGCCTTTCAGGCCAATAAATGGTCGCTTCTTGAAGAAATACTATGCTTATTGAGCCACAGCCTGGGTCAACGGTAGATGACGACGACTATGTCCGCTCGCTATCTTCCTAGGCTCAGACTTTACAAGCAATAGCTGGCCTTTCCATAACGACGGACCGAAACGTCCTTAAACTATCAACGGACCGAAACGTCTTTAAACTAACAACGGACCGAAACGTCCTTAAAATATCAACAGACCGAAACGTCTTTAAACTAACGACAGACCGAAACGTCTTTAAACTAACAACGGACCGAAATGTCCTTAAACTAACGACAGACCGAAGCATCGGTAAACTAACAATGGACCGAAACGTCCCTAAACTACTACCGCAGCATCCTCAGGTTGACCAAAAAAAAAATATAAAAAAAAGAAAAAAAACGGTATGTCCATAAAGCAAAATGGGCACGGATGAAAACCCGAAAGGGCTCCGTGAGTAAAAACAGCAGGACTACCGGCGAGTGTTTGTGAAAACCCGAAAAGGCGCAATCTCGTTTAAAGACACTTATAGGGTCCTCTCGACCTTGTAAGGAGAAACCACCTGCGTGAGATCCTTACGACTCACAAAGGAGCAACACACTTAGGGATCCTCACGATTCCTAAGGAGAAAATACACTTACGAGATCCTCACGACTCGTAAGGAGAATTTTCTTATAAGACCCTCACGGCTCATAAGACTTGAAAGTCTTAAGTTACAGAAACCTAAACCTGTTCTTAAGCGAATCCTCCACAACCTCCGATACTGCCCTACAAGCGGCTCGTACTGACCCTTGTATACAATCCACGGGCGCGAATAAACATTTCCCTAACAAATTCCCACCCGTGACTGGGGATACATCCATACGGTGAACGACCCTTGTAAGTCCTCTCGACTTATAAGGGGAAAATCCTCTTTGTAAGATCCTTACGACTTACAAGAGAACATGCACTTAAGAATCCCCACGATCCTTAAGGAGAAAACACACCTGCAAGATCCTCACGACTTGGAGGGAGAAACACCTTTGTGAGACCCTTACGGCTCATGAAGTCAAAAGCCTTGGTCGGCAGGACCCTTAACCCTGTTTACTAAGCCACCTTTGTTCAAACGTCGACAGAGGCAAATGATGATTCGCTCCTGGCAAACATTCCAGTTGTAGCGGTGCTGATGCCGAAACCGGTATCCAAAAAAAAAAATCCGAGCTTGCCGCGAAAAAAACTAGCAAGCCACACATGCATGACAAAATAGCCGAAATGATGGGACAACTTGCAATAAAAAGAAACAAGCAAAATCTCGGCGGTCCACAGATAACTTAGTGTTCACCACCGTGGCATTCGTCTCGATACAGCAGACGCGATACCAGCAAATGAAGCGAAGGCCAAATTCCTAGCTTCATTGTCTCGACGACACAACATCAAGCGAAACGGAACAGCGGCAACCCCAAGTTCCATGGCTCGGCGACACATATCGCCAAGAGTCAACCCCCATCCCGTGAAATGCGGATACAATCAGCAAACTTCCTGGTTACGTGGAAAGCGGATAACGTCACTCTTTGACCCCGTGGAAAACGTCCAGAGCGGATCCTGGTCCTCGCAGAGCATGGCAGTGAACCCGTGCGAAGCATCCAGAGCGGAGCCTAGTCCTCGCCTAACGCGGCAGTGAACCCGTGTGAAGCATCTAGTGCAAACTTCCTGGTTACGTGGAAAGCGGATAACGTCACTCTTTGACCCCGTGGAAAACGTCCAGAGCGGATCCTGGTCCTCGCAGAGCATGGCAGTGAACCCGTGCGAAGCATCCAGAGCGGAGCCTAGTCCTCGCCTAACGCGGCAGTGAACCCGTGTGAAGCATCTAGTGCAAACTTCCTGGTTACGTGGAAAGCGGATAACGTCACTCTTTGACCCCGTGGAAAACGTCCAGAGCGGATCCTGGTCCTCGCAGAGCATGGCAGTGAACCCGTGCGAAGCATCCAGAGCGGAGCCTAGTCCTCGCCTAACGCGGCAGTGAACCCGTGTGAAGCATCTAGTGCAAACTTCCTGGTTACGTGGAAAGCGGATAACGTCACTCTTTGACCCCGTGGAAAACGTCCAGAGCGGATCCTGGTCCTCGCAGAGCATGGCAGTGAACCCGTGCGAAGCATCCAGAGCGGAGCCTAGTCCTCGCCTAACGCGGCAGTGAACCCGTGTGAAGCATCTAGTGCAAACTTCCTGGTTACGTGGAAAGCGGATAACGTCACTCTTTGACCCCGTGGAAAACGTCCAGAGCGGATCCTGGTCCTCGCAGAGCATGGCAGTGAACCCGTGCGAAGCATCCAGAGCGGAGCCTAGTCCTCGCCTAACGCGGCAGTGAACCCGTGTGAAGCATCTAGTGCAAACTTCCTGGTTACGTGGAAAGCGGATAACGTCACTCTTTGACCCCGTGGAAAACGTCCAGAGCGGATCCTGGTCCTCGCAGAGCATGGCAGTGAACCCGTGCGAAGCATCCAGAGCGGAGCCTAGTCCTCGCCTAACGCGGCAGTGAACCCGTGTGAAGCATCTAGTGCAAACTTCCTGGTTACGTGGAAAGCGGATAACGTCACTCTTTGACCCCGTGGAAAACGTCCAGAGCGGATCCTGGTCCTCGCAGAGCATGGCAGTGAACCCGTGCGAAGCATCCAGAGCGGAGCCTAGTCCTCGCCTAACGTGGCAGTGAACCCGTGTGAAGCATCTAGTGCAAACTTCCTGGTTACGTGGAAAGCGGATAACGTCACTCTTTGACCCCGTGGAAAACGTCCAGAGCGGATCCTGGTCCTCGCAGAGCATGGCAGTGAACCCGTGCGAAGCATCCAGAGCGGAGCCTAGTCCTCGCCTAACGCGGCAGTGAACCCGTGTGAAGCATCTAGTGCAAACTTCCTGGTTACGTGGAAAGCGGATAACGTCACTCTTTGACCCCGTGGAAAACGTCCAGAGCGGATCCTGGTCCTCGCAGAGCATGGCAGTGAACCCGTGCGAAGCATCCAGAGCGGAGCCTAGTCCTCGCCTAACGCGGCAGTGAACCCGTGTGAAGCATCTAGTGCAAACTTCCTGGTTACGTGGAAAGCGGATAACGTCACTCTTTGACCCCGTGGAAAACGTCCAGAGCGGATCCTGGTCCTCGCAGAGCATGGCAGTGAACCCGTGCGAAGCATCCAGAGCGGAGCCTAGTCCTCGCCTAACGCGGCAGTGAACCCGTGTGAAGCATCTAGTGCAAACTTCCTGGTTACGTGGAAAGCGGATAACGTCACTCTTTGACCCCGTGGAAAACGTCCAGAGCGGATCCTGGTCCTCGCAGAGCATGGCAGTGAACCCGTGTGAAGCATCCAGAGCGGAGCCTAGTCCTCGCCTAACGTGGCAGTGAACCCGTGTGAAGCATCTAGTGCAAACTTCCTGGTTACGTGGAAAGCGGATAACGTCACTCTTTGACCCCGTGGAAAACGTCCAGAGCGGATCCTGGTCCTCGCAGAGCATGGCAGTGAACCCGTGCGAAGCATCCAGAGCGGAGCCTAGTCCTCGCCTAACGCGGCAGTGAACCCGTGTGAAGCATCTAGTGCAAAATTCCTGGTTACGTGGAACGTGGATAACGTCACTCTTTGACCCCACGGAAAACGCCCAGAGCGGAGCCTGGTCCTCGCCAAGCATGGCAGTGAACCCGTGTGAAGCATCCAGAGCAAACACCGGACTGTGGAGTCCTTAAAATCCACGGACTATGACGTCCTTAACCTCGACCGCGATGTCTTAAAACTAACGATCAACCACCCCTATTCCTTACAGATCTTTGCCTCGGTTTAAGGGTACATCTCTTCACTCCTTTGATGCCTGGCGTTGTAATTCCTCAACGTCTTCAAAGAGGTGACGGGTCCCTGCAACCAAACGTCGGACTGTGGAGTCCCTAAATCCACGGACTATGAGGTCCTTAACCTTGACCGTGATGTCTTAAAACTAACATCGGACTGTGGGGTCCCTAAATCCACGGACTATGAGGTCCTTAACCTTGACCGTGATGTCTTAAAACTAACATCGGACTGTGGAGTCCTTAAATCCACGGACTATGAGGTCCTTAACCTTGACCGCGACGTCTTTAAACTACAATATCTGGAGAAACCCCTGACTCCGTAGAACACGGACAAGGGTAACCGCATCCGGCGCTTACAAGTCCTCACGACTGGGAGAAAAGCTCTTTATGAGACCCTCGTGGTTCATAAAATGTAAAAGTCTCAGGAAGCAGATCTTAACCCTGAATCCCGAGCCATTGCTGTCCTGCAAGGAAATCAAGATAGGATATCCGCAGAATGCATTCAATAAAAAGGAGACACACCATTGAGAAGAAAAATGTATCTTTTATTCATAAACCAAAAAGGATACAAGGTACAATTCAAGAAACAAAAATGAAGATACTCTCATCAATGAGTAGGTACAAAAAGGGGAGAAAAGATACAGTCCTTAAGCTGGTGGCCGGTGTAGTAATTTTAGCAGCTCGTCGTTTTGTTGCTGAGCCACGGCCTCATGACGCAAGATCTCCAGAAGGCGAGCCTCCGCCTGAGCTTGTTGGGCCTGATATGAAGCGAGCCGAGCTTCAAGCTCTTTTTCAGTGGCCTTGTGAGCCTCAATCCTCTCGCGAGTAAACATAGCGGCTACGTCGAGAGCCACCACCTCTTTGATGGACTCCTGAAGCACCCGCCAGAATTCATACGCTTTGTTGGCCCTGGTGATAAGGGTAGCGCGAAGCTCGCTCAGCGCCTCGGAAGCTAGCTCCCTCTCCGAAAATTTACGGCCGAGCCTTTTTCTCGCATAACAATATGTTCGCTACGTGACCACGTAAGCTCGCTTCCGTGATCACGGCCTTGCAAACACGACATTTATAAGACCGTATAAATGGGCTTTCAGCCGACGAGAATAGTCGATCTAAAACGCGCTCATATCACCTGACGCGAAAGGCAACAAGAAAGATTTCCGACATATTTTAAGCATGCGTTCGCAATCATATGAGTATTCAAAAAAAAATAATAATAAATAATAAATAATGATAGCGTTTGCAATTGCATGAACACTCATAATACCCAAAAAAGGGTTTGATGTGCAGGAAAGTGATGATAGCATTTGCAATTAAAGAAAGTTCTCATGAGAAGAATCCAAAGTTTATTTATGCAAGCAGAAACATACATACTAGTACCAAGCCTACATCGAAGTTCTGCATAAAGCGTAAAAAAGGAGCGACTAATTTAAAAATGCTCTACGCTAACGAAAAAGGTCACCAAACGTGGGATCAACGGCACAGGGGTTAACGAAGCAAAGGACAAAATTCTCCATCTCTCTCTCTGCCCTCTCCAGCATATCGAAGCGACGGTTCTCACGAGGAGTCGCTCCCCACCGATTGGCGCCGTGTTCGTCCGCGAAAGCAGACATAATAGCTCGCCGGGTCTTGATCTGGCCCAGCATATGAATTGAGCAATCCTTCAAAGCCTGAGTAATCAGGCAAGCTTCATGAAAGCCCTCGAGCTTCTCTTCCGCCGCATCAAGCATCGCCAGGGTCATCTCCGCTAGGTGAGGAGGGATGTCGGCAAGCACAGCCGTGAGAATCATCCGGAGCCAGAGAGAACCCAGCGGGAGAGGAGACCCCCTACGGATCGAGAGTTCATGCATGGCTGAATCGCATTCGTTGTCGGTAAGGAGGGGATCCACCAACCGAGCGGCAAAGCGGGGGATCATCTCCTCGATAGGCACTTCCCATGGCTATCGACGAGCGTGTGGGCGGTTGCAGGCCATAGCGCTCCGATACTCCTCAAATTAAATCACGTCAATATGGGAAGGAATTTTTCTGTGAAGAGAAAATAGGCTATGGCCTCGAGAATATAAAGAAGTGCATTAAGTGCCATGCGCGGAAAATCTTGCATGCGAAAGATGTTTCCAAAGCCCAACAAAGGAAAGGCATCGAAAATCAAGGAGAAATAACTATTTCCAAGGCTCCTTTTATGCATCTGATAATGCGCGCTAAAAATGCGGCATGGAAAATTTTGTGAACAGTCCCATCAGATGATCTCACGCGTAGAACACGTGAGGCCCAAACCTAATGTGCATTTAAAAGAAAGAATATGGAGTGGTACCCTGCGTATTAAAGCACAAACGACAATAATAACAGAATAATAAGATTTCAGAGAAAAAGCATGCAAACACACAGAGACATAACAAAGCTTATCATCCAGACTTCAAGAAGGCGATACAAAATAAAGAAGAAAAAAACTTTTACAATGGTAAGGCTTCAGACGCGGGGCATGGATTGAGAAAATTGAAATTAACTTTATCCAAGATCTTCCAAGCATTCCGAACCTCCCGAGTATGCTTTCTCTCACGGTCACAAGCATCGAGGTCCCCGCGGATGTCCTCTACCCTCCGGTAAGCGCCCAATATGGCTGATTGTTGGAAAAGCTGATGAAGGAGATCAATGAGATCATCCCGCCTCCTCTTTGAGATCAAGCCCATAAGGTACACTGAATGCACCTTATCCTCGGTAGTGTCTAAGTCCCCGAGCGGTATGCCGGCGCAAAAGAGAGGAAGTGCCTCCCGGATCGCCAGCACGATCAGCCTCAGAAGAGAAGAGCGACGGGGGAGTAGCTTGTGATTGTACTCGTCAAAGCGGCCCATGATCTCGGCACACTGAGCATCAGTGAATTCCTGGTTCTGACTGCGGCCCAGCGCACGAATATTCCCGTATGAAATGATTTCGTCAAGACGAAACAGATGGGCGTTCATGATACCTGAAATAAAAGTCACGAAAATCATTACAAAATCCCCATCGCATTAATTGCAGAAGAACAGCCTCGGGCCAAGAGACCCCAAGGAGTCTCTGGGTGAAGAAACTGAGTTCTTCATAGGAATTGAATTCCTTATTAAAAGGGAATTAAATTCCCAGGAATAATTTTGATGGAATTAAAGTCCAGGGAGTTGAAACGCTGTCATCATCTCCCCGAAGATCGCCTAAACCCTAAGAGATCTACAGTTCGAAGGTTCCCTATTCTTAAGAAAAAACTTGAAGAAAAATGGGTTCTTTGCGAAACCCTTAATACAGATTTGAAATCCAAAAAGTTCTTTTAAAAACGAAGGCGCTTTGGCCGTTCAACACCATTACCTGAGAAGAAAGGTTCTTTGCGAACAGAGTTAAACTCTGGGAAATGTTCAAGACGGAGAACTGAGCTCTGAAAGCGAGAATTAAATTCTCAAGGAAGAAATTCTCAGAGGAAGAAGAATGAGCAAAGTGAAGGCTCCTGTGAAGAGACGGCAGTATTTATAGAAAACAATGGAAACGCTTCATCTCCCAAATCCCTAAAGGAATCCAACGGTCGCGAGAGGAGACAGCGTTGCACTCACGTGCTGACACGTGAGAACAACGCTGTGGGGGCATTTGTTTCCTGATTTAAAATCAGGAAAGCTTCTGTGGAAAGCTTCAGAAAGGGGCCACGTGCTTACACGTGACCAGCAGTCACGTGTTGACACGTGACCTATAAAGTACAGAAAAGGGGCACAATGATTCGCTGAACAAAGTCAAGAAAAAAGAGCTTCAGAAGAGGTCACGTGCTCCCACGTGACCAGGGTCACGTGTCGACACGTGACGTTCAAAGTAGCAAACTCGCTCTCCAATTGAACCAAGGAAAGAAGTGCCAGACAGGGGTCACGTGTTCACACGTGACCAGGGGTCACGTGGTAGCACGTGACGTTTAAGCAACGATCAGAAGACAGCGCAAAAGAAAGGAAAAGGCTCATTCCAAAGAGGGTCACGTGCTCACACGTGACCATGGGTCACGTGGTCACACGTGACCGGCTTTCAAAGCCCTTTTTGTCAACAGAATTAAATTCTGAGAGAAATGCAAATCTTTCCAAAGGAACGCAACTATATGCATCCAATCAAATTAAAGATTCAGAGGTCATTTATTTATGGAAAATCTCGGGTTTGGAAAGATTTCCCCCTTAAATCTAACCAAAATAACAAGGGAGAATCTCTGGATTTGAAATCCAATGGTGAATAAAATTCACCTAATAATCCAAAGGTCCAGAACGAATGAAGGATGCAAATCAGATCTCTCAACGAAGATTCGTCAAAAACCAACTGATTCAGCTGCTTCTCCTATAAATAGGAACCAAGAGACACAAAAAAAGAGACACATGCGCAGAGAAGAAAAAAGGGAGGAGAGCTTTGATACTTTGAAAAGACTCGGATCTTCTGCAAAAAAAAACCCTAGGTAAGAAAGGGAAGGCTTTTTGAAAACAAAGAGAATTTAATTCTCAACATATAAAACAGAAGAATATATTTCTTCTCTCTTTGGTAGAGGATCTGCAAAGTGCACATCTCCCCTTTAGGTTGAGAATTTAATTCTCAATGGGTTGAGATCATGCCATGCAGATCCAAAACATAAAGAAAGAATGCAAGCATGAGAATTTAACTCTCACAGAATTATAGGAATTTAATTCCTTTAGAATAAAATTAGGGCTCGACCCTGTATCATGGGAATTTAATTCCTTCAAAATAAAAGAAGCAGGGTTTAACCCTAATTGAGAACATAGTTCTGTTGAAACAGCAGGAATTTAATTCCCTTGATCATAATTCTTTAAAAAACGGGAAGTTTAGTTAGGGTTTAACCCTGTTCAGTTCTTCGCATAAACAAGGAATTTAATTCCCACAGAAAATCTAGAGTACAAGTCTTCAAAAGGAAATAGGAATTTAATTCCTCTAAGATTTAAAGTTCGAGGGATTTAATTCCTGGAAAAAAAGGAGTAACAGATCCTCTAATAACTACATGGAGGCAGGGTCGCGTGCTACCACGTGACCCCCCCAAAACCCCTACAGAAAGCCCCTTTGAGGCAGCACCCCACGTGACCCACGTGACCCTCAGCAGAAGCCTTAACACAAAGGCATTTGAATGCCCATCACGTGATGGCACGTGATGCTTGGAAAGACGCGATAGTTTCAGCAGAGCAATTGAAGAGAAGGCGCTCTCACGTGCTGCCACGTGACCCTTCCTGCCTTAGTGTCTAACACTAAAATTAAAACTCTCGAGCCCAGTGCTAAAACACTGTCGGGCCTTAGCATTCAATGCTGATTAAAAAAAAAGCCTTATTTGCAGTGTTCAACACTGATTTGTTTTCGTGTTTAACACTAATTGGAAAAAGCTTTATTGCTGGTGTTTAACACCAATTATCTCTCAATGTTGAACACTAACTTGTCAACCGAGATGTCATTCCCAGTATTCAACGCTGATTGCTCTGAAGTGTTTGATACCAGGTTTAGGCCCAATTGGCTAAAGGGATAGAGGCAAGTCTCTCCTGATTGGACTTAGCCCAAGCTGGCCATAAGTCCTCAATTCGTGATTAAAAAGGCCAATGGGCTTATAACATAATTGATCAGTCTTGACCCAAATTGGGCCAGGGACTATTTAATCCACCGCGGTTCAAGGGTACATCTCTTCACTCCTTTGATACTTGGCATTGTAATCCCTCAATATCTTCAAAGAGGTGACGGGTCCCGAAGACCACTCATGATATGGACTGTGGGGTCCTTAAGCCCACGCATCATGCAAAATTCCTGGTTACGTGGAACACGGATAACGTCACTCTTTGACCCCGTGGAAAACGTCCAGAGCGGATCCTGGTCCTCGCAGAGCACGGCAGTGAACCCGTGTGAAGCATCCAGAGCGGAGCCTGGTCCTCGCCTAGCACGGCAGTGAACCCGTGTGAAGCATCCAGAGCACAAAACGGACTGTGGAGTCCTTAAACCCATGGACTATGACGTCCTTAACCTCGACCGAGATGTCTTTAAACTATCCATGGACCGCAATGTCCTTAAACTACCAATGGACCGCAATGTCCTTAAACTACCAACGGACCGCAATGTCCTTAAACTACCCACGGACTGCGACGTCCTTAAACTACCCATGGACCGCGACGTCCTTAAACCAGAACAATAGAGCCCCATATGCTCTTTCGTCGGATCTAAGCGGTCCCGTTTAAGTTGATCTTAGCCTCAAAGATGGCTAACGCGTCCTTAAACCTTCAAGCAGACTGGACTATGAATCCCCCTAATTAACTCTGGCTCGAGGGTACATCTCTGAACTCCTCTGACATCCGTCGTTGTAATCCTTCAACGTCGTCAGAGAGGTGACGGGTCCCGACGGCCACATAGACGATGGACCGCCACGTCCCTAAACTGGAACATTAGAGTCCAAACACTCTTTTGTAGGATCTAAACGATCCCGTTAAGTTGATCTTAGTCACAAAGTTAGACTAACGTATCCTTAACAAACGTTTGAGTTGATCTTAGCCTCAAGTATGGCTGACGTATCCTCAAACCGAACCCCCAAACCCAAATTTAAGATAATGCGGATTTGGACTAGTCCATGCCCTACGGGCGACGACATAACTCAGTCTCCGTAAACGATCCACGGGCAATAAAACATAAAACAAAAACACACGACACAAAGTGACCATCTGGAGAAGGAGAAAGTTGTTACCGCGATGCGGTAGCGTAATTAACTGCAGGGGCTTGCGCCTGCAGGGAAGAGCGTCCCCACAATCAAAAACCCCTCAAACGAGGGGGAATCTGACGAAGTCTGCTACATCGGCCGCATCCGTCTAAACCTTCGAGACATGGTGCCATGAATCAACTTGGCATCCTCGGAGAGGTGGACGGATAGCACCTATTGGCATCTGCCCCGAATTTCAGGCGAGACGCACCCACGTCCCGCGTGTCCGTTCGGAAGGGAACAGCGTCCGTAAACTAAGCAAGCCGAAGACCAGAATACAAACCCAATTAAAATTTTAGAGTGAAGGAAAAACCAATTATTTGCAACATTTAACTCCATTAAACCACATCAAATTTCATTTTAAAACAACTTTCCCTTTTTCCAAAAATTCCAACAGAGTTTCCTTTGCAAAATAAGCTCCAAACGAGTACAACAGGAATGTAAATGAATAACATGAAAATGGCATCCCCAAGCGGGAGCTAGCTCTTCGCCTCAAGGCGGTCACAAATCCCACGCAATATAAAATAGCAATGTGCATAGATAAGCATGAAGCATAAGAAATAGCATGTCGACTCAAGTGAGCTCGACCCCAGATATAACATAGAATAAATCCCCAAGTCTCACAATCTCGCCTCCAGGTCAATATACAATCATCCAAATAAGACTGATACAGCTGAAATAGTAGTAGCAGATGGAGTATGCTAGATACAATGGACATAATAAGGTGGAACAAAAAGATAACAACCCACCTAAGAGCAAAAGCCTCGCGTCCAGGCAAAAGGAGCAAAAGAGGAAAAAGTATCCGCCGCTACCGTGCTGGCGGAACGGACCTGCAGAAAAGCTGTGGCACAACGGGTGAGTTGTCAGATCGTGAGTAATAAATAATATCTACAAAGGCTATCGCATGCATGTACACAAGTATCCTAGCATCCCTAGAACAGGTATGGCTATATGTGCTAGCAGGTATATGTGCATCATCAGTGTACTATCAAGTATGTATGTCACATGGATATAATAACAGGTATGTATGCCACAAGAATATACTGTCATATATGAATGCTATATGAGAACTCAAGATCTCATCATGTAGGTATAAAAGTTGTTCTTTATTCTGTTTTTGAAACTCTTTTTAAAATATCGGTATAATGTCCATGAAATCAATAAATCCGTGTCCAGCAACGACACCTCAAACTGTCTAAATCTCATGTACCCATGTCAAGTATCTCTGGCCTCAGCCATCCGGCTGATCCATGTCAAATATCCATATCTCAATCCAGCAGCCACGGTCGGTATCCTCTGGATATCCGCCGTGCCAAACGAAGTCACCGGTAGGTAATCCATCCCCTGCCAGGCTCAACGCCATCATCTGTGATCCTCTTGCCCCGGGGTACCTTACCGGGCCCACCATATACTCATGACGGTTCCTCCACTCCTCGACACGGATCTCGAAAACCACAGCAAACTCATGGTGGAAGACACCTTACATCACTAGAAAACCGCAATTTTTATATTTAAAAAAAAAGATTATAAGTTTGAAATCTTGCGGCTTTCCCCCGAAATCCAGAAATATCATAAATCTCATGAAATCATCATGGATGCATATGTCAATGATTATGAATGCCTATGGTATCAATTTATAATGTATGATTTATACTAGGCATGAGCAAATGATATAATGATACATATGCATGAGAATAGCAGTTCTTATGATTTCATTTTAAATACTTATTGCAATATCACATTTCTAGGCAATTAACATGTTTTAGGTTTATAGTTATCTAGTGTCGTGACATGGCAATTACCAGGGTGTGTGTGTCTACATGAATAGTGCTCGTGCTGCATATAAAAACCTGGTAATGGTGCATGTGTCCTACAAATGAGTTGCGTATATGGGTATAACATATGGGTCTAACTGCAGCAAATATCATGCAAGTATTATTATTCTAATGTCACAAGTAATATCAAGTTTACTAAATCTATCGGGCGACTCGCGCCATCCAAACGATTGTCCCCCGTAGATGTTAAATCTACTCACCCGTGATCCCATGTTAGGTGTGTCCGACCACCTGCTTTCCTTTCTCTGCTGCGCTTGAAGTCCCTGCCGGCGAACCTAAAATTTACAAAAGTCACATATATCAGGAAAATCCTGCAAAAACACGATATATAGATAAAAAGGGATACGCGTGCGTGAAACTAAACGCGCGTGCACACGACACGTCGCGACGCGCACAAACCCACCAGAACCTATACCGACGCGCTGTGTCGCGCTGTGCGCCACAGAACCACGCGTATCACGCGCGTGTCGCACAAGCTCTAAAACACCGGAAACACGTTAATAGCTCCAGATTTTGGGCCCAACTCAAAAAGTTACAGATACCAACAGACTAACCTACCCAGAGGAACCCTACACCCAAAATCCCCACACCCCACCCCCTACTCTGGCCGCAATTTGCGGCCAGAATGATTAAACCGGAGGCCTCAATGGTGAGGTGGGTCCCCGTGCTCTGTGTGTGTGTTTCTACTAGTCTCACCATGCTACAGTCTTCACAATTTTATCCTAAAGGTCTCGGGTCGACAGCAGATCCAGCAGAGGCCAAAAAGTCGATAAAGGTCTCAGGTGTTACAACTTCTTAACATGACATGATACCTATATACTACCTGACTTTACCTGATGTACCATGGCTTTACCTGTTACCTGATCTTGTTACTAATGCCAACAAACTTAACATGTTGTCCCTACGGACATTTCCTGTTGTCGATCCAGACAAACCTGTACCTGTTTGATCCTGTGTTGGCATTAGCTTCAGATTATTAATACCTGACTTAAACATATAACCTGGGGGTATGGAGAAATCAATGATGAAACCTGACTTATAACTCGACAGTTCGATACCATTACTGATCAGTCTTATGGGCTAGGCCAGCCCCGGGGTGATGCTGCTGACATCACTCATCGTTACATACTACCCTTTTACTGCCTAGCGGCACGTCTCAGATTCAGCCCAAGAATCTTTACCGTGATCCCGGGCACGCACGGGATACTATTGAGTTACATCGATGATTCATCAAATTGATTTCAAAGACTTAAGAGTAGTTAACCCAACAGACCAGTTTAGATTACTCATTACACATTACTCTCACTGTCCTCACTTATATCACTGTTATACCTGTTTTACTACTTATACTCATACCTGCATATCTTGCTACCCCTGTTTATAGTATTGCTTGATATTATGACGCACTGACGTCTGGGTTTTGCATGGCCCAGATTCTTTACCTTTGCTGCAGGCCGAGCAGGAGTATTTCAGTCAGCAGGCTGAGCAGTGAGGACTTATTAGTAGTTGGTTTATTTTACTCTCGGTATATTTTCATTCCTGATGTGAGTCCGCATTATGGGACGTACATTCCAGTTTATTCTTGTATTGGATCTTTTGCTTCCGCCTTATTTTATTCTTGACTCGTTTTATTTTGGGCTTATGGACATGTATTAGATAGTTTATTATTGTTCTTGATATCTCTACAGCCGTAATGTGACTGTGGAAGGATATTTCCTATCCACAGGTAGCATGGTTGGCTATGTCACGTGCCTATCTTAACGTATTCTGGGAAGCGGGGCGTGACAGATTTGTTCGCTGACGATATTCTCCTTCTTCTTCTTTGGAATGTCGTCAGGTGATTCGGACTCACTGGAGATCGAGCCCAGCAGCGAGGACTTGGACCAGTTTACTGAAGATCCAGAGCTCTAGTTCACTTGTACATTACATTTCCTTTACATTTCTGTTATGCCACTGTTTAGGCATTGCTTTCATTCCATGTATTTATTTTTCAGTTGTATTGTAAAAAGAATGTTAATAAATAAATTTGTTGTTCAATTATATATTTTGTCTTTGTCTCTTGTGTATATTACTTATATTGCTTAGATACGCTTAGCGTGTTTACTTCAGAGTAAATACGTAGCGGGTCAGTCTCGTTCCCTTCCCCATACACCGGGAAGCGAGGTGTGACAAATATTTTGTTTGATATTGAAGGCTTCTCATACAGCTTCGTTAACGTCGTCATTAGCGTTTTAGTTGTTTTCTTGTTTGAGATGTTAAAGGCCACCTGCGTAGTCAACGAAATTCTGATCGTCTCCATGGCTTTCCTATCCAAAGGTTCCATATCTCATTGGTCATCTTCTCAGGCTTCTCTCCTAGCAACGGAAGATACAGGTCCTTTTTGTACAAGTAGTCCTCCATCTGCATACGCCACTAACCTTAGTTGTGACCATTGAATTTTTCGATTCTTATTTTATCCTCAGCCATCTTTCATCTAAGTCGTAGCAAACTCAATTTCTCTCTTGATCAGAACCAATGCTTTCAAAACGGCGATCTAAGAAAGTGGGCAAGAGGATGTAAGTGTCGTTATACACCGTTGACCTAGATCGTAGAATTGAAGAACCCCGAGTTCCTTTAAACCTGGCTCTGATACCAGTTGTTGGGGTTGGAGACCAGCCGATCCATGGAACAACGGTCGCGACAAAACCAAAATCATGCAAACAACACAATCACGCAATTAACAATGAAGGACGATATAATAAATATGTGCGAGAATAAATAAGAAATCAAACACAGAGAAGCACAAGGATTTGCTAATGGGGTTCATCTACCGTATGTCTAGTCCCCGGCAGAGCGGAGTCTGCAAACGTCTATTAATCAATCCTTGAATCTAGTTATACCGAGCAACCTTAAGAGATCTTTCTCAAATCTCTCTAAATTTAGCTGTCACCCTCTCATACAATGATTTCTGTAATATTGGCTATATAAAATACATATGAAGGGTCCATATTTATAGGCGAACCCTAATCCTACAGAAAATATGAGATAAAACCGAATTATGGAAAGTCGGTTTGCTGTAGTTATCACGTCGGCAGACGTCTAACTCACAATTGGGAAGACGTCTGGCCTGACTCTGTTAAACGTCTTCTCCTAAGGGTAAACGTCCGACCCTCACTTGGGCAGACGTCTCCCTGAGCTCGAGATTGGGCTTCAGGTCTTCTGCAGACGTCTCCCTAGCTGAACTTCAGACGTCTGTCATTGCTCTGTGTGTCTGATACGCCTCTCATGCATGTCCAAACATCTGCCTTGCTCATCTGCAGACGTCTAGCCTGAAGTATTCTCCACAATTTCATCACAGATCGCGGCTCACAGCCGCCTCCATCATCAAGATCACGGCTCAGCTCTCCTCTCCTCCCCTCCCCTTCATTCACGTCACCGCCTACCTCTCCGCTCTCCTCGCCCTCATCTCTCGACCCCTCCCTCCCCCTTTCTCTCTTCTCTCATCCTCTCTCTCTCTGTAACAACCGAGCCCAATGCTACTAGTTCTGTTGTCGTATGTAGGCGTATGGTATTTAATTCGTTGATCCTACTTGACTGTTGTTAGTTATAAATTTTACCCGGCAATCCATTTCTGCATATAACAATTTAAGGCATCTAAAATAAAATTAAAAATATTCATCATGGCATGCTCGACGTCCCTAACCCCGTGGTAGTGTCCCTACATCGTGTTCTCGTCCCGTTCAGTGAAACGGGCAAGTTTGGACGGCTACACGCATGTACGTGTGTCCGTTTTGGGGGTATGCTTTTTGATTGTAAAATACTTCATTTTAAATTTTGAATCCCGCCTAAAACTTTCTTATTTCAATTTCGAATTTTTGGACCCGACCCGGGCGCAATTTGGAAATATTTTACTTTGCGCCAAATCCCAATTTCTAATATATTTTTTTAAACCGTCGAATATATTATTTAACCCATAATATATTTTTTCCTATTTCTAAATCTTTATTAAATTTTGCTAAACCCCACGAATCCTTTTATCCCAGCCAATCTTTTTCTCTCTCTTCTTTTTCTTTTACCACGAGCCAATCAGCGCTCGTTTAAATCCCTGTGGGCCCCACCTTTTCTACATCCCTCTCTCTCTCTCTCTCTCTCTCTCTCTTTCTCTTCCACTACAATCCAATTTTCTCTCTCCCCCTATATTTTCTCTCTCCTCTCTCTCTCCTCTCGCAATCCCTCTCTCCCCGTCGCTCTCTATCTCTCTCCTCTCTCTCCCCCCGTCTCTCTCTCTCTATCATTCTCTCTCTCTCTCTCCTCTATATATTCTCTTCCTCCTCTTTCTTTTTCTTTTCACGAAGCAGAACCCAACCTCGCATAACCCTAGCCGCCGTCTCCCCTCACGCCATCGCCGACAGCCGACGACAAGACTCCCGTCCTCGTCATCTCCTCACCCTCATCACCTTTTCTCCCCTCTCCTTCCTTCCGAGACTACACACCTCCCGACCCAGGCCGTGCACCCCCTACACACAGTTGCACCACCGGGGTGATCGCCGCCGGTGACCTTATCCCCGTGTCCCTGGCCCTCGTGCACCACAGTAAGCACTGCTCCCTCTCCTCTCCTTCTTCCTCCTTCCTTCTCCTTCTTCCCATCATTTTTCTGTCTGTGTCAAGTTCTTTAACCGCCGGTGGCCTCTGCAGATATCTCGCCGGAGCTTCGTCGACACCGTCAACCCTCACGACCCCTCTACAGACCATTGTAAGCCTCCCCTTCTCCATCCTCCTTCCCTTCTTCTTTATTTTCTTTTCTTTTCTTGTTGCATTTTTGATCGTTCACTGTTTTTGTATCTCGCCGGAATCCGGCCGTGCCGACGACGTGTCCCGACGATCCAGCGAGGTACTCTGATCTGTGTGGTTCCACTGTTCGTCGTTTGGGTTCATTCCGTGAACCGTGCGCCCGTCGCGAGTTTTCCCCGCCGACGTTTTACGTTCCGTTTTTCCGATTCGCGACCCGTCGAGGCAAGTACCCCTTACTACATGCTAAATAATATTTACATATACATTGAGAACATCCTAAACCTGTAGTTTTAACTTTAGTACGATCATTTCCCATTTTCGTGTTCAATATTGTTATATATTATTTTATCTTTCAAACTTGGAACCTACCCGTTGCAATTACTGTATTGAACTTAATAACCACATTTACATGTTTTAATTTCACTTTCACTAATGACGTAGCCTATGGCACTTTCTCTATCGTTTTACTTCATTCGGACACTCGTGTACATTTAACCTGTATTAATTGTGATTTCATCCATTGAACCCATATATATATATATATATATATATATATATATATATATATATATATATATATATATATATATATCATTGCGTCCATAAAATCCTTAAAATGGTTAACATGATTCAACGGCCCTAACTGTCATATTGTATTCCTATAATGTTGATAACACCTCTGAAACACAATTGATAACTGTGCTGCACATTAATCGAAGCTTCTTTATTATTTAATTCGTTGCTTAAATTTATGTTGTTGATGACCATGCTTGATTTTGTAACTGAGTATGAGCACACCCTTGATACCGTTTACATCTTGACTTGACTTGCTACATACATATTGATTGCCCGACATGGTACCGTATACTGCTTGACTTGACCTGATGTACCATGACCTGACCCGTTACCTGATCTTGTGTCTAATGCCAACAAACCTGACATGTAGTCCTCATGGACCGTTCCTGTTGTCTATCCAGACAAACCTGTTTACCTGATCCTGTGTTGGCATTAGTTCTTGATTACGGGATACCTGATTTGACATACACATATAACTTGGGGGTATGGGGAAATCAAAGGTGAAACCTGACTTGTAACTCAACAGTTCGCTACCTGTTCTGATCAGTTTTAGAGGCTAGGCCAGCTTTGGAATGATGCTGCTGACATCATTCATCTGTACACATTCCTGTTTAGTGCCTAGCGGCATGTCTCGGTTTCAGCCCGAGAATTTGGGCCGTGGTCCCGGGTATGTACGGGATACTATTGAGTTACATCGATGATTCATCAATTTGGTTTCAAAGACTTTAGAACAGAAAACCTGATAGAACAGTTTAGTTTACCCACTGCACACTACCCTGCACTGCTCTGATTTATATTATTGTTACCCTTGCTTTATTCATGTTTATATTCGCATTGCCTGTTACCCTGTTTATTATGTTATTACTTGATGACTTGACGCGCTGACGTCTGGGTTTTGCATGGCCCAGATTCTGTACCGCTGTCGCAGTCTGAACAGGAGTACTTCAGCCGACAGGCTGAGCTGTGAGTGTCATCGGTAGTTAGTTTTCTTTCCTACATTTATTTCCTAATGTGAGCCCGCATTATGGGACATACATTCTAGTTATTTTGTATTGGATCTTTCGCTTCCGCATTTTATTATTCTTGACTCATGCTATATTGGATTATGGACATGTTTTAGATAGTTTTATTTTGTTCTTGACATCTCTACAGCCGTAATGTGACTGTGGATGGATACTTCCTACCCACAGATAGTATGGTTGGCTATGTCACGTGCCCATTTTAGCGTACTCTGGGAAGCGGGGCGTGACACTCTCATCCGCCACTTGTCGGTAACCTCACCCTCTCTTTCCTCTTGCCCCTTCCCAGAACCCACCTTCTTCACCTTCGCCGCCGATGTTGTCGTGCTGGATCTCCTCCCTCGCCTCGCGAACAAAGGCACGATGGGTTCAATCATGGATAAGGAGACGGGAAAGCATCACTTTCATTGAGCATTGGATGAGATGGGGAGTCGTTCTTTTCTTTGGAGAAAACACAGTTAACAAAACTCTAATCAGATTGGAGTTTTGATTACTGCAGTTATCTCCACTTTAGAGATGAGATAACTACAGATATCTCAACTCCAAAATGGTCCCCAAATAGTGTTCAGTTTACATTTTGGAGTTTAGTTTTCTAAACTTTATGAAACTCCAGCTTACAAAGCTAAACTCCATTCCCAAACAGGGCCTAATAAGTTTCATCTTTATCTTGCGGATGGTTACACAATGGACGCGCGTGCATAATTAAAATGTTAACATATTTTCTAAGGGAAAATTGTTTTTAATTCCAGTTTTAAAGCATGACTTATTTTAAAACCCACGTATTTTCAAAATTGTAGATAACTCAATACTTATAAAATACAGATTTTTGGGGCCCAAAGTAGATATATGTAGAACTATGGTTATTATTTTCAATTGCCAGGTTTAACCTTAAAGCATATAAACATATGGTTATTCTTTTTCTTCAAACCCCACCCCCCCCCCCCCCCCCCCGTCCCCCCCTTTCCTTTACTCGTCTAAATTCCCCATATCCTCTCTACCTACTCTTCAACTATGGCATCTTCTCTTAAACTTTTACTCGACTTTTCCAAAACTATATATGGTTTACTCAAGTTTTCCAAAACCACCATGTAGTTCGAACTCATCACGAAAACCCCTTAAACTTTTATTTTGTTGTGCAGAAACCTGGTTTGATTTGTAAAGTTTTTTGGCGATTAACGAGTCATACGACCATATATTTGACCAATTCTTGTAGTTTTATTCTAAATTATCCCTCTTAATCTCATCACATCAGTTCTATTTTCTTTAAATTTTGATTCTGTATCAAATTGAGACTTGTTCTCAAAATCCTCAAACCTAAAATCTTGTTCTCCAAATTAAGGAAAACTGTCCACTAAACAGCACTAGGAGTATGGTTTAGGATGCGTATTTTTATTAAAATAATAGCTTAATTTAGTCGATTTTTTTTAACAATAACTGCAAAAGATGTAACGAAATAAACGATTGAGGGATTTTCATGATGAGTTTAAACTAGATAATTGTTTCAGAAAAGTTGGGTAAACCGTAAGAAATAAAACTTATTATCTTAGTAAAATATATTCAAAAATTTACCCGTGCATTACCCCTGGAGTAAACCTAAAATAGGAGAAGATATCCCACATATATATGAGGTTGTGCCACATATATTGGTGATAAGGACATCAATAATGAGACAAAAAGAGGCACTTCAAGGATAATGCTAAAAACTTTATAAACATGTTCAATGAATATATATCATAAAGCTTTGGGGGTTAGCTCGACCGGTCAATGAAAGCACAACGTCCTTTTGTTGCATGTATATCTCAATGTCTAGCATCTGTCCTGTGAGCTGGGCGAGAATATGATCCATATTGTAGGTGACGTGTAAAAGTAAAGGGAATTATTATTGTGTGAGGTGTGCGTTTGGCAATAATAGCTTCCATGGAGTTGGGGACCACCACCTTGGATCCATGCACAAATACAGATGATAGCTTGTATGGCATGTGCCCAATTTTTAAAGAACAAAGTAGGCAAAGATAATTAACTTTCACTTCATTTGGTGTTTTTGTGAAAAATAAACGTGTATGGCTTTTGGAATCCTATCATGCATATTTTGTTAATGTATGTTCAGTTTCCACATGTGGGATACACGTAAACCATAAGATTAACCTTATCCAAGTTAGATTTACCCGTTTAATTAAATGGCTAGTTGAACAAATTTATGAGGCAGTATATAATTTTTTAAGATAATATACGAGGAATGTGTTAAAGATGTTGGTAAAGGGAGCGACACATCATCATTTTTTGTAATTTCCCATTTTTTTCTAAGTCGGGTATTAACCTTTCATAATCATAAATAAACATTTCAAGTTTATATCCAATGAGATGCATTTAGTAAGAATAGGTGGAAAGTTTTAAGACCAAAAGCTGAAAGTTTTGGATTGTATCTCGCTCGGGAAATGGCATATGCTGCTTGATTGAAGCATCGCTTAATATGTGATGCTGAGAGTGATCTGTCTTGAGAGAAAAGCATTTGACTCTCATTGATAACGTCCGTCGAAATGGAGAGGAGGGTTCATCATGTAAGTCCATATTGCGACCCCCGGTACTTACGGGGAGGCGGAAACGGTATAAAAAACAAATTTTTATCGCAAGAGGCAACATGGACTAAACTAGGTCGGGATCGTGTCTAAACTAAACTAGCAAATACACTAAAAGGAGTTAGCTACTATGGAAGATGGTTATACCTAAACTTGAACTCCTTCTTCTTCAAACCTTGTAGAGGTTGATGGTTCTCTTTACGTCGCCTTCTCCCGTCGAAGATGGATCCACCTCGAAGGTTCGACTTTGGGCTCTTCCTCGATCTTTGAGTGAACTAGGGTTTCCGGTTTGCTAAACCTTCATCCTAGAATGAGTAGAGATAGATTAGGGTTTGCTTTTCTTTCTAAAGAGAATGATTCTCAACACATGAGAAGGTTTCTCTTTTCAAGAGGAAGAAGAAGATGAAAATGAGGAGAGAGAGAGGTTATGATAGAATGAGCTCAATTATTTCTTTCTTGCAACCATATTGCAAAAGAAATGAATTATCTAAATGATAATAATTGAAAATGAGAATAGTTGATGGTAGTGTTTTGAATGACCACAACCATGCTTCATTTAATAAAAAGTAAGCATGAATCAAGGAAGACTTTCAAGGCATGAAAGTGGTCAATGGTCAACAAGTCAACCAAGGTCAACAAGTCAACAAAAACAACCATAACATAATTCTCATTTAATTATTATTATTAATAGATAATATATAAATCCATTAGGGTTTGGAAAATGAAGACTGTCAATTGTGCATACGCACCCGTTCCGAAACCCTAATGAAAAACCTCATTCTCCGCCTCAAGCAACTGTGCATACACACCTGCATTCTCGTTCCGAAAAACAAGAATACCAAAATATAAAAGCAACCCCCAAAACATATACCAGTATCTGGCTCAAACCAGAGCCTGCCAGTATAATATCTGTCCGGACTCCAAACGTACACAAGTGCGCGGATGAGAACGGACCCTGTCGCAAAACCATGCGACCTCTACTCTGTTTTGCCCAGAGGCGAATACCCTCTGTGTGGGACTCTAAAGACTCGGCACTACGCTGGCAGTGGGTTTAACCACAGACCGCAAGCGGCACTAGCTGTGCGTAACGGTCCCCAGGTAGATGCCGACAAGAAGGCTGACGAGGTGAAACCCCATCTGTACTCCTACTGAGTCTGAATGTGACAGTCTCCGTACAGTCCGGTCTGTTCGTCTGATACATCGCATGGCGGGCCTAGGGGGCGGTAAACGTCAGTCCCCCAATAGCGGTACAAGTCGTGCCGGAGCGAAGCCCAAAACACCCTGAGATAACACTGGAAACCTACCAGTATATCTCGTTTGCCCTGGCCAGGGACTACTCGTGTAATGGCTCTCCTAGACACAGCGCGATGTCAACCCCCAATACCGGGAGAGACGAATCCTGTCTAACCGTCACTGCCTCCAAGTGCTTCGGGACTGCACCCAACCACCACCTGTTTGCACGACTCCTTTGAGCCGTGGTAGGGTAGTGATCAAAGTGCAGTGGGAACACACTCGAGGCGAAGTGCCAGTGTCAAGTCAGCGGACTAAGCTGTACTCATGTCACCTGGGAACTGACGACTGACGATAGGTATAATACCAACCTGTCAGTTCCCGACGAGTCCTGTCCAGTGTACTCGTAACCCAAACGAGCACCCGTATACTATCTCCAGTACGACGTACTGATGGCTGTGGGACAGACCATCTCCCACACTGGGATGAGAAGCGCACACGCTAGTCTACTCCGGAGTATCGATGCCCTGTCTCGATAGTCCTGCGACTAGGGACCTGTATAAGGATGTGCTTATAGATTACCCAGCCCCCACTAGTGTGACTGCCATCACAACGCTGGTAATCAAGCAAAGATCCTAAGGGCTCCACTAATGCGTATAAGTGATATAGTAAAATAAACACAAGTACACATTGAAGTAGAGACAAACCAAGTAGCATACTACTATTTTGAGCAAGATTGTATATACAAGGTGAATATCCCAAGCATCCATTAAGTAATATACAAACTAGTATGATACAGTAATGGCCTCTAGGGCATATACACTAACAATCTCCCACTTGCACTAAGGCCATGTACTGGCGTATCAAAGACCTATCATCTCGATCAGCCGCTCGAACTGAGTCTGGGGCAGGGCCTTGGTGAATGGATCTGCAGTGTTGTCTTCTGAAGCTACTCTCCGAACCTCGATCTCCTTGCGATCCACGATCTCCCTGATCAGGTGATACCGCCTCAAGATGTGCCTGGATCTCTGATGGGACCTGGGTTCCTTCGCTAAAGCTATAGCCCCATTATTGTCGCAATACAGAGGTATTGGATCAACAATGGACGGAACCACTTGAAGTTCTTTCAAGAACTTCCTCATCCAGACAGCTTCTTTTGCGGCATCAGATGCAGCGATGTATTCCGCTTCCATCGTCGAGTCTGCAACGGTTTCCTGTTTGGAACTCTTCCAACACACCGTCCCTCCATTGAGGGTAAAGACAAAGCCCGACATGGACTTGGAATCATCCTTGTCACTCTGGAAGCTGGAGTCAGCAAAGGCCTCGATCTGGAGGTCTTTTCCGCCATACACCAAGAACATCTCCTTAGTCCTTCTCAGATACTTGAGAATGTTCTTTACCGCTATCCAGTGTTTCTCCCCAGGGTTTGACTGATACCGGCTTACCACACTCAGTGCATAAGCTACATCCGGTCTGGTACACAACATCGCATACATTATAGAGCCTACCGCAGAAGCGTAGGGTATAATAGACATGCGATCCCTCTCCAAATCAGTCTTGGGAGACATCTCTTTAGAGAGGGTGATCCCGTGACAAGCCGGTAGGTTACCGCGCTTGGAATCTTCCATACTGAATCTCTTCACTATGGTGTCGATGTACCTGGACTGAGAAAGTCCCAATATCCTCTTGGATCTATCACGATGGATCCGGATCCCCAGGATGTATGAGGCATCACCCAGGTCTTTCATGGAGAACCTGTGTGACAAGAACCCCTTGACAGATTGTAGCATAGGAATGTCATTTCCTATTAAGAGAATGTCATCCACGTACAAAACGAGGAATACTACAGTTCTCGCTACAAATCTACTATAGATGCATGGTTCATCTGGATTTTTGATAAAGCCAAATTCTTTGACCGTCTCATCAAAGCAGATGTTCCAACTCCGCGATGCCTGCTTTAGTCCATAGATGGACTTAAGCAACTTGCACACCTTTCCGCTGCTCCCACTCTGAATGAAGCCCTCTGGCTGGTCCATATAGACACACTCCTCTAAATTTCCATTTAGAAAAGCTGTCTTTACGTCCATTTGCCAGATCTCATAATCGTGGAAGGCAGCGATGGCAAGAAGGATCCGAATGGATTTCAGCATGGCTACTGGAGAAAAGGTTTCGTCATAGTCCAAGCCAGGTCTTTGACGGAAACCCTTTGCTACCAGCCTAGCTTTATAGGTCTCAACCTGTCCATCTACACCAATCTTCCTTTTGAAGATCCACTTGCATCCTACGGGTTTTACCCCGTCTGGAGCAATGTCCAACGTCCATACCTTGTTGGTGTACATGGACTCCATTTCGGTCCGCATTGCATCCAGCCATTTCACCGAGTCAACGCTCTGAACGGCCTGCTGGAAGCTAGTAGGCTCATCATAATCTATGATGCAATCCTCTCTATCCCCGTCTATGAGAAAACCGTAGTATCTCTCGGGCGGATGAGACTGCCTACTACTTCTGCGGAGCGGCATAGGAATGTCCTGTTCTGTTGAACCCTCTGGTTCCACTAAGCTTTCAGTAACAGTCTGTGGTTCTGGAACTTCTTCCAGTTCTACTGCGCTCCCACTAATTTCCTTTTCCAAGAACTGGTGTTCTAGAAAGTGGGCATTGCGAGAAACAAGGACTTTTTGTTCCTCTGCGTAGTAGAAAAGATACCCCCTGGTGCTCTTTGGGTATCCCACAAACTTGCACAGCACTGAGCGTGCCTCGAGTTTGTCCGCATGCTGCTTTTTGACAAAAGCTGGACATCCCCAGATCTTCAGATATTGAAGATATGGTTTCTTCCCACTCCACATTTCATATGGGGTGGTAGGCACAGTCTTAGTCGGAACTCGGTTCAAAAGGTATGCAGCTGATTCTAGCGCATACCCCCAGAATGATCGCGGTAACTCAGCGTTACTCATCATGGACCGCACCATATCCAATAGGGTGCGGTTCCTTCTCTCCGATACACCGTTATGTTGCGGGGTGTATGGAGGAGTAAGCTGAGAGAGAATTCCGTTCTCTTTTAAATAGTCCAGGAACTCGGCACTTAAGTATTCTCCACCTCGATCCGATCTTAGAATCTTAATACTTTTGCCGGTCTGTTTCTCTACTTCATTCTTATACTCCTGGAATTTTCCAAAGGCTTCGGACTTATGCTTCATTAAGAAGATATGACCGTACCTTGAGAAGTCATCCGTAAAAGTAATGAAGTAAGAATGTCCGCTTCGGGCATGTGTAGACATTGGACCGCACACGTCACTGTGTACGAGTCCCAAGAGCTCGCTCGCTCTTTCTCCATGTCCAGTAAACGGAGTCTTTGTCATCTTTCCCTTGAGACAGGATTGACAAGTGGCATACGACTGATATTCGAACGCATTCAAATACCCTTCTGTATGTAACTTGGTCAACCTTCTCTCATTGATGTGACCCAATCTACAATGCCATAAGAAAGTCTGGTTTATTTCTGGAGACTTTCTTTTGTGTGTATTCTGGACATTAAAAATCTGTGGTTGGTTCAATACGTATATACCATTACTCAAAGTACCTGACCCAATCAAAACTTGATTAAGGTGAATGTTTACAACATTACTTACAAACGCAAATTCATAACCTTCTTTAGAAACTAAAGATACAGAAATGATATTACAAGTTGCGTTGGGTACAAAAAAGCAATTACGCAAAACCAAAACATGTCCATCTGACATTCCCAGGTGATAGTCCCCCACGGCTTTAGCATCCATGCCAGCTCCGTTCGCAACTCTGAGGGTCATGTCACCTGCCTTCAAAACCCTACGGTTTCTCAACGCCTGCAAAGAATTACAGATATGAGATCCTGATCCGGTATCCAATACCCAGGAAGTAGAGTTTATTGAAAGACAGTTTTCAATAACATACACACCTGAAGCTGAAGCTGCAACCTGCTTCAATTCCTGTGTTCTGGCCTTCCAGGCCCTGCAATCATTCTTCCAGTGTCCTTTCTTATGACAAAAGAAGCATTCTTCCTTATCCACAAGCTTCCCCGCTATCTTTGTTGCTTTACCTTTTCCCTTCGTATCCACTTTACTAACACCGCCCCTTGGTTTGGCGGGGGCTTTCTTCTTCTTTCCCTTGGCTTTCGCCTTGGACCTAGAAGAAGATGTTCCTCCTACAAACAAAGTGGATGTTTCCCTACCTTTCTGTAGGGTGCCCTCTGCGCTCCTCAGCAGGTTGAGGAGCTCTGAAAGTTCAACCTCCTTTTCTTGTAGGTTGAAGTTCATTATAAACTGGGCGTAAGTGGAAGGAAGGGACTGGAGAACTATATCTGTATATAGCTCACTCTCCAATGTGATCCCTAGGTCAGCGAGCTCCTCAATGTAGCCGATCATCTTTAGCACGTGCTCGGCTACTGATGATCCGACGGCCATCCTTGTCGAAAACAACTTTTTCGACGCTTCGTATCTTGCGATACGTGATTGCTCTCCATACAGTTCTTTTGTATGAAGCAATATGGACTCCATGTCCATATTCTCATGCCTCCTCTGATGTTCGTTGTCCATCGAGGCAAGCAGGAGGCACTTGGCCTTCGCGCTATCAATCTCCCAAGTCTTGCGGATTTCCTTATCCGCGACGCTGGAAGTTGGACCAGGGACAGGGGGAGCTTTGGTGGTAAGAAGATACCCCAGCTTGTCATAAGTGATTGCTATCTTGACATTCCTGAGCCAATCTTTGTAGTTTGGCCCTGTCAGCTTGTTTTTATCTAGGAGTAACTTAAGTCCAGTCATGTTGATTGGTCGCTGCAATTAGGAGAGAGAAGAAGAAACACTCAGCATGATGCTCTTGCAAGTTTAGAGTGGTTTTTAATTTGTCTAAACAGGATGGCTCCCACTGTTTCTCGAATCCCTCCTCAAACCATAAAGGAAGAATTAGTCAGGATCAATCCCACCGTACAATACTTGCTTAACCGTTCAGCCAGGCTGGTGTCGGTACTTCGAGGGAGGTTTTCCAACGCTTTCGCGAAGTTCCTTAATTAAAGAACCTCTTTTCCCTGGGGGCGTAGCCCCGCTAACACCTTTCTAGGCACCTACTAGGTTTATAGCATTGATCGTTAAGTGAGAAATTTCCCGAGGAGTAGCATATACTCACAGTAGGATCGGGATCCAAATATCATCGCGTGACGAAACTGAAGGAATCCTACCAGAATCATCACACTCCAAATGGTATGCAAATCTAGCAAGTTTCAGTACTTATGAAACTCCCGATGTGGATTTTTGCCCCATGCTCTTATGACCTTGGCGTGAGGTCAAAATGTCATAAGTCACATGTCAAGTTCGTCCCATCATTATCCAGGTTAATTTGAATCCACCCGTACATACCCTTGACGTAGGCCAAAATGGCAGTACGACTGTTTCAAACCAACGCATTCTATCTATGCAACAGATAAATATCCGGCAGCTACCAATCACCATGCCTTGGCGTGAGGTCAAAATACATAGCTTGAATACTACCGAATATTTAACTGAAATGATGGAGGGCTACGGATGGTTTTGGCAAAACCGTGAACGTAGTGAACTTGATTTGGTCGATGGAACGAGATAGCTTTTAAAAGGAGTGGCTCAAACTCCGCATTTAAAAGTTGGTTTTGAAAAGAACCGAGTGGTTTTTCGAAAGTGTTCCAACGACTTTAACTTGGTTTATTATCTTGCATTAGTTCTTTTAATGCGTGATATTCTTGCATTAGTACTTTTAATGCGTCCCATCATTTAATCCTACCATTGCAGAAAACAACCAAAATATGACGTACGCTTATGCCATTCGCATTCGCCACTGGGCCCCGTCATCACTCGTTAGGTTACTTAACTAACGACAGAGCGGGGGCTGGGCTAGCGCGGCTGTAAAACATAAGCAACGCCTAAATAGAAAGCAATGATAGACATTACAGATCACAGATGAATACATTGGATATACTAGCAATCCGCAATCCTTTCGAGCCTGAAACGAAAAGCGGATAACACGGTCGCGGTGAATAGCCAAATACCCCACCCAAGACCCCTACGGGTGCGGCAAACTACCCGCCAAGTACTCGGTAGTTTGTGCACCCCCTCCATGGGTCTATCCTAGGAGCAAAAACAGTAAAAAGAATTATACAATGACGGCTACAACCCCGACCCGGTTGTGCGGCCAAACAAATAATAATTATTACATCAATTTACATTTACAATGAATGGAAGAAAAACAAAAGCTCATCTCACATCCAACCCCGGCTATTCACCCGCGACAGTCCAACACATTCATATACACATTCCAGCACATTACAGATCATGTATAACCCCGACTAATCGACTTATAGCGATTAGCCGACGTTCAATACATGCAAATATCACAGATATAACCAATATAGCCAAAGTGTAGTGAAGTTCGGAAAAAATACGGAATTATAGGACCCCAAAAGGAAATTTCTTTTCTGGAAAATCTGGGCACATATAATATATCTCAAAAATCCCAAAACCAACACCTACAGACACTGCACGAAAAACGACGCGCAGAAGACGACAAAGCGCGGCGGTTCCGCGGCACGAGCCTACCTCGTGCCGCGGATGCGCGGCGCTTTGAGCTCAACACTGGATCGTTTTTCATGGGTGTTTTTAGAAAACCCTGAGATGATTTTACAAATATAAATTTTTTCATTTTGAGCCCAAGAAATTTCAACAGAAACTCAGGTTTTTGAAAAATACGGTTTTTGGGTTTTTTACGGTTCCGAACTTCGTTACACTTCACTACCAAGCTAGTTTAAGTTTAGTTAGGCTCTGATACCACTGTAAGTCCATATTGCGACCCCCGGTACTTACGGGGAGGCGGAAACGGTATAAAAAACAAATTTTTATCGCAAGAGGCAACATGGACTAAACTAGGTCGGGATCGTGTCTAAACTAAACTAGCAAATACACTAAAAGGAGTTAGCTACTATGGAAGATGGTTATACCTAAACTTGAACTCCTTCTTCTTCAAACCTTGTAGAGGTTGATGGTTCTCTTTACGTCGCCTTCTCCCGTCGAAGATGGATCCACCTCGAAGGTTCGACTTTGGGCTCTTCCTCGATCTTTGAGTGAACTAGGGTTTCCGGTTTGCTAAACCTTCATCCTAGAATGAGTAGAGATAGATTAGGGTTTGCTTTTCTTTCTAAAGAGAATGATTCTCAACACATGAGAAGGTTTCTCTTTTCAAGAGGAAGAAGAAGATGAAAATGAGGAGAGAGAGAGGTTATGATAGAATGAGCTCAATTATTTCTTTCTTGCAACCATATTGCAAAAGAAATGAATTATCTAAATGATAATAATTGAAAATGAGAATAGTTGATGGTAGTGTTTTGAATGACCACAACCATGCTTCATTTAATAAAAAGTAAGCATGAATCAAGGAAGACTTTCAAGGCATGAAAGTGGTCAATGGTCAACAAGTCAACCAAGGTCAACAAGTCAACAAAAACAACCATAACATAATTCTCATTTAATTATTATTATTAATAGATAATATATAAATCCATTAGGGTTTGGAAAATGAAGACTGTCAATTGTGCATACGCACCCGTTCCGAAACCCTAATGAAAAACCTCATTCTCCGCCTCAAGCAACTGTGCATACACACCTGCATTCTCGTTCCGAAAAACAAGAATACCAAAATATAAAAGCAACCCCCAAAACATATACCAGTATCTGGCTCAAACCAGAGCCTGCCAGTATAATATCTGTCCGGACTCCAAACGTACACAAGTGCGCGGATGAGAACGGACCCTGTCGCAAAACCATGCGACCACTACTCTGTTTTGCCCAGAGGCGAATACCCTCTGTGTGGGACTCTAAAGACTCGGCACTACGCTGGCAGTGGGTTTAACCACAGACCGCAAGCGGCACTAGCTGTGCGTAACGGTCCCCAGGTAGATGCCGACAAGAAGGCTGACGAGGTGAAACCCCATCTGTACTCCTACTGAGTCTGAATGTGACAGTCTCCGTACAGTCCGGTCTGTTCGTCTGATACATCGCATGGCGGGCCTAGGGGGCGGTAAACGTCAGTCCCCCAATAGCGGTACAAGTCGTGCCGGAGCGAAGCCCAAAACACCCTGAGATAACACTGGAAACCTACCAGTATATCTCGTTTGCCCTGGCCAGGGACTACTCGTGTAATGGCTCTCCTAGACACAGCGCGATGTCAACCCCCAATACCGGGAGAGACGAATCCTGTCTAACCGCCACTGCCTCCAAGTGCTTCGGGACTGCACCCAACCACCACCTGTTTGCACGACTCCTTTGAGCCGTGGTAGGGTAGTGATCAAAGTGCAGTGGGAACACACTCGAGGCGAAGTGCCAGTGTCAAGTCAGCGGACTAAGCTGTACTCATGTCACCTGGGAACTGACGACTGACGATAGGTATAATACCAACCTGTCAGTTCCCGACGAGTCCTGTCCAGTGTACTCGTAACCCAAACGAGCACCCGTATACTATCTCCAGTACGACATACTGATGGCTGTGGGACAGACCATCTCCCACACTGGGATGAGAAGCGCACACGCTAGTCTACTCCGGAGTATCGATGCCCTGTCTCGATAGTCCTGCGACTAGGGACCTGTATAAGGATGTGCTTATAGATTACCCAGCCCCCACTAGTGTGACTGCCATCACAACGCTGGTAATCAAGCAAAGATCCTAAGGGCTCCACTAATGCGTATAAGTGATATAGTAAAATAAACACAAGTACACATTGAAGTAGAGACAAACCAAGTAGCATACTACTATTTTGAGCAAGATTGTATATACAAGGTGAATATCCCAAGCATCCATTAAGTAATATACAAACTAGTATGATACAGTAATGGCCTCTAGGGCATATACACTAACACATCACTCGTACTTGACAATATTAAAATAAAATTAGTCCTATAATTTTACATGATACAATAGTGTGATATTTTTTATTATTTAATTTTCCTTTATTCTCATTTATTCTATTCTAGCTCTTAAGTTTTTACACAATTGTCTTTCTATTTGTCTTTTTTTAAAAATAAACCAGTTAATCTCTAGTTTTCTTCCTAAGACGTTTTTTATCCCAAGACTTAACCAACCAAACATCAACAGACATGTGACAGTTACGTCCTCTTCAAATATTAATACAAAACTAAAGCTTGACTTTTGACTTACACTCTCAAAGGAAACGTGTCTCTTTGAACAGTAGTCTAAACCTGACCACGCATTAGCTCTTCATATTCTATTAATTAAACACAAAATTCTACATAGATCTTAGATTATGATAAACTTGAATATAACCGTATTAGATATTATAGTTACAGATAAGTTCTGATTTATATTATTGATATTATAATTAGTGTGTTAAATTGTTAGGATTATTAGTTATCAGTTAGTTATGTTATAAGGCATATAAATTGAGATGATTTATCTCTTAATAGGATTGATCGAGTTTATTACTTTTTTATCATGGTATCATGGCCAATGGCTCGATACAAAATTTATATTTATTTATATTTTTAGCCTATTATTCCAAAATAAATAAAGTTGCGTCAATAATGTCTAATTCAGAAATGAATTCTCTCAGTTTGATCATAAGCAGTTGCCTCCATCAATATCAAGTTCAGGCGACAATTTTTTTATGACGTCTTCTAGCAGCATTGATCTTCTTCCGTCAAAGCGGCTATTCTTTTCTTATGAGGTCTTCTAGCAGCATGATCTTTTTTCTTTTAGCACTTCCAGTGAAAAAAACTGCAGATTATTCGGTCCACCCTGCAATCCACTAAAGAGACCAAACGGTGTTAGTGCGTCATGCTCGATGCTTTGATCTGTTGTTTTTCTCCACCGTTCTACGAGTTGCATATTTTGGTTCAAGATATTATTCAAACTCTCACTTATCCACTGTGAGCTTGAGGAAGGTTGTTAGATTATGAGATATTTGAATATAATTGTATTAGATATTACGCTTATCATAAATAAGATAAGTTCTGATTTATATTGTTAAGATTATGATTATTAGTTACCAGTTAGTTATGCAATGATGTGTATAAATTGAGATGATTTATTTCTTAGTTTCGTGTATGGAGTTTCTTATCATTAATGAATTCAACAAAATCAATAGAAATGGCCACGTGCTCATCAATAATCACCCACATCAATATGATGTGTCGCTCCCTTTGCCCACACAGATCCCTGAGCACCTACCCCTCTTTTCTCCGATGTCATCACTCTTTTATTAATAATAACCTTTTTAACCATAATTGATGCTTCAACAACTATCACGCATCTCTTCTTTAGATGACCCCTTCAGAAAAGTTATATAAAAGAGTACGTTTCCTTTATACAAAAGATCAATAGTTTCTTACATACGTCGACTTTACTTTTTATATCCATCTTTTTACTCAAAGTAGGCTAATTAGTCAATGAATTTTAGTTCGGAATCAATCCTTTACAAGGTTTAGGAAAACTGACAGTCTAATTAATGCCAAAAGACGTGAATCCGTTGAGAAATCGGTTTGGTTTTTGCCTTTTAACCAAATCCGGTACATGTCTAAATAAATAAAGAGATCTTGAACATGCCGCTGTTAACATTAATGTCAGCGGTAAATTTTATATCATATGATTTGTGCATTATGCTGCTTATACATTGATTGTCTGTTTTCTAGATCCTTTTTCACCCAACAGGTAAGTTTTAAGTGGAAAAACAATTAATGTCAATTACTATAAGAGTACCAACAGTAAAAAATTAAGTTTAAAGTGGGTTCTGGGTTGAGATATGAGACGTTTGGATTTTATTTATCTATACTGCATTTCTAGTTTGTTAGAAAATCATATTCCATATATAATCTATACATTAATCTTTACTATGCAAAGCCATCTTCATCTACGTACGTACAGTCCAAAAACCTTCGCCCACAAAGCAACAAAAATACAAGCGCCTTTCGCAGGAGTTACCTGCGGGTCAACATCCGTTCCTCAGCAGCACGTGTCGCTTCCTCGACGCCCCCTTGTCCACTGTTCCCACCGACCCAAATATAGAGAGAACGCTCCCTGCGCGTATTTATCCTCCGCTTACGTCATCCTCTTGCGTGGATCTCCCGCTGCGGTAAAAAACCATTGGGAGGCGGTGACGTGTGGGGAACACGACAAAGCGCTGACGCAAGCAGTGACAGAATCGAGGAGTCGAAGT
Source organism: Agapanthus africanus (assembly GCA_030015575.1). NCBI lineage: Eukaryota > Viridiplantae > Streptophyta > Magnoliopsida > Asparagales > Amaryllidaceae > Agapanthus > Agapanthus africanus. The sequence goes on along the minus strand of JASDDO010000024.1, from coordinate 191,791,486 downwards.
TATCTCAAAGCCCGCGCGATTCCTGACACGTGTGGGGGGCCCGCCACAACTTGGACCACGTGTTCTTCGAGAAGCTCCCTCGTTTACTCGACACGTGCCGTAATCCAGTCCTGCGCCCATTTGTTCCTCCCCACTATAAATCTTCAGCTCCTCCTGGATTCATAGTTTCAAGTTTCCAATTTCCTTCAGATACAAGAATTTGGAAAAAAAATTTGCAAGGGTTCAAAAGGTAAAAGAGAGAAAATGAGCAGCGGAGATTTGCAATTACCCCCTGGGTTCAGATTTCATCCAACAGATGAGGAGCTGGTGATGCAATATCTGTGTCGGAAATGTGCGGGATTGCCCCTTGCAGTTCCCATAATTGCAGAAATCAATCTTTACAAATTCGATCCATGGCTGCTACCTGGTAATTAAGCTCTTGATTTAATTTATAGTCCGTCGAATTTTCAATTTGAGTCCTTGTGGTCTGATTTGTTAAAGAAAATTTACAGGAATGGCCTTGTATGGAGAAAAAGAATGGTACTTCTTTTCGCCGAGAGACCGAAAGTACCCAAACGGGTCTAGACCGAACCGGGCGGCTGGTTCGGGTTACTGGAAGGCGACCGGTGCAGATAAGCCGGTCGGGACACCAAAACCGGTCGCGATCAAGAAAGCCCTTGTTTTTTATGCCGGAAAAGCCCCGAAGGGCGATAAGACCAACTGGATCATGCATGAGTACAGGCTCGCTGACGTGGACCGGTCTGCTCGCAAGAAGAACAGCCTTCGTGTGAGCATTTCTATTTTTCTTTAAATTAAAAAAAAAATTGAGTTACTCGGAAAATTGGATGATTGATCAATAATTTGACACGTGTCGATTTGCAGCTGGATGATTGGGTGCTATGCCGCATCTACAAAAAGAAAGGCGGCGGAGAGAAACAGACCGGTGTGGAGAAAAAGCCGGTTGGGTCGCGGCTGAACCGGCCCGGTCTAGAGCAGAAACCGGACGTGATGCAGCACGTGAATCCAGCAGTGTCTCACGTGCAGCCAACGGTCCCACTGAACAACAACAGCAACGACTGGTTCTATTTCGACACCTCGGAGTCGCTGCCTAAGCTGCACGCGGACTCCAGCTGCTCGGAGCACGTGCTGTCGCCAGAGTTCACGTGCGAGAGGGAGGTGCAGAGCCAGCTGAGGTGGGTGGAGCTCGAGAGGGCCCTCGGAGTCCCGATTAATAACATCGATGCCACCGCCACTTTCCCGGCGCCGTTGGAGACCGGGCCCATGCTCGACCCCCTGAACGACATAATGATGTATCTGCAGAGGCCATTCTAGTTTGCGCGCGTGAGGTGCACGTGAAACCGCTCAGGAGAGCCGATGAATGGAGGGCCGTTGGATCGAGATCGTGGGGCCAAAGATGATCTGATGAGTTGGTGATGAGACCGAGCGGCTGAGATCTATTGTTGTTGTGTTAATGTTAGGGGTGTGTGTAGATATTGTGATGTGCCTGAAATTTTGGGTGGTTGGGGATGTCAATAGAGAATTAGGACACGAAAATGGATTTGAGTTGGATATTTCTCTTTTTCTCAAATGGGGCTGCTGTGATCAATTATTGTGATTTTCCCTGTTGAATATTTTGGTGTTGATGGAGTCATTGATTTGTGTGCTCTTTTGCTAATTTTGTGAATCAGGTTCTCTTCTTGATATGTAGATATCTTCGGTTCCTAGTTATATCGTTGTTCATCTTCTCAGTAATAACGAAAACATTAGAAAATATAACTTACTTATAGTTGAACCTTCCGAATGACGACTTATAAGCTAAGTCATGTGGTGGCTTTTTTTAGAGGTTCGATCCTTGCATACACGTACTTAGCTATCATCTATCATCTGAGATAGCTTGTCTCATCTTACGAATAACAAGCCGGATAAGATTGGCGCCATCAGCTGATTTGATGTTAGATCGGATATATACAGCATTGATGTACTTGTATAATACTGTTTTCTTGGGTACGAATAAGAGTATCTAAATCAGGAGAAAACGGGGTCTAAGCTGTTGTTGTTTGCTCCCAACAACACTGACAAGACTGATGTGCATTGAGACCCAAAAGGCTATTTGCAAAGTTGCCCGGGCTTATTAGGAAAACTCCTTAACACTTTAAACATTGTTTCTTAATATGACCGGTAAGTGGAAACCCATGCACATAAAATAGGCTCCAATATTGCTATTAAAAGAACCGGGAAATATTAGATTCTGATATAATTTGTTTTCATTTTCCTTCTCGGAAAAATATGTTTTTATATTAAATATGATAAATTCCTAATTAACGATGAATAGATTGTCATGAAATATGGGATTCTTTATTAAATGTTAATTAAGATTATAGTAGCATGATCATTGTTACTTGTTAGGAATCCCTCACGTCTTTAATTTGAGCGGAAAGTTTAACGGTCCAGAAGTTAGGTCCACATTTAAACCAGAGAAGACACTTGGATTTCAGCGTCACCTGGAAGCTGATAGTATATGGCCCACTATATATAGGCCTTTATTCTCAATTAAGCCCATGAGAAGCAGGCCTTTTTTATTTATGGATTCTCAACAAATCATTCGGGGGCAAATTTTGCAAGTGAGATGGCACATTTGAATTAAAATAAGGTCTTAACATGTAGATTTTTTTATTCAAAGTCTCTAAAAGTTCTATCATCTTTAGCTAAAAACATTAAGAATTTACCGATGAGCAATAGCTCGGTCGGTATGGCCATTTCCTCTTTTGGAGAGAATGCGGTTTTCGAATCCCAGAAACCGCAAGAAGGGAAGTCGCCATAAATCAACCCTTTCGAAGTAAATTCATGGGTACCTTGGATGTGGGTGTTGTTTAGTTGTGCTTGGATGTGGTGTATGTGGGTGTTGTAGATTTGGGCTTTACGGGCCAGTGCAAAAAAAAAAACATTAAGAATTTTAAATTGAAGAACTTAAAATTCTCTTAGTTTTTATATGTTATTAATTTGATCATGGTTCTCCCACATGCCGTAATTAGTTGTTGCTAAATCAAAGACTTGCTTTACTACCATTTTCTAGGCCTCTCCTTTGACATGAAAATTGTAGAGATCGTTTGAAGTTATAATTTGGTTTACTCTCTTTATTTTTGAACTAAAAAGTTATGGTTAACTGATAAATAATATCCCAACTTTTCATCTACTTTGCATTTATATACCTCATCGATTTTTTCTGCTGCACATATATATCATAAATTACAAACCGTTAATACTCTGTTCCCTTTAGTTGACCATCAAATCCATCACTGTGTGTAAATAAAATCCATACGGCTTATATTTTAGGGTATCTAAATGTGGCGAAAAATCAATAATACATATAAATCCAAAGTAGGTAAAACATTGGGGTATTATTAGCAATTAACCCAAAAGTTATCAAAAGCAAATTCCATTACAGCCTAACGGTAAAGCATCCGAACAGGTCTACCCTTCTGGGTTTCAAACTGCGCTTGCATCCAATTATGTCTTGTCAGTATTATGTGATGCACATTCGTATTAAAATAAAGCTTCGATATGGTTATCTTCGTTATCTTAACCAAAAGGTTGTAAAGAGATCTAACATCTTAGCTCAAAATATCCTAACACGGATCTTTTCGGATTTTTTACGTATGATGCTGACACATATCCCCGCACATCGCATGTGCTAAAATATATAAGAAAATCTGGTCATGCAACCAGCATGTATCAAATTGTTAGTAAATACATTATACTCGTACATAACCACAGGACAAATTAGGGAGTTTCCTGCTTTTTATTTATTTATTTATACCCACCTCTCGTGTGGATTCGTGAAGAACATTCAAAATTCTATTGGGGATGGGATAGGAAACCAAGGCATCGGCAGCGCTTGCTTTGTCTCGATGTTTCACAGACAATTCTGACCCAACTCACATGTCTTCATGTCATTCTCAACTCAGCCCTTTATCTAGGGGGGGAATACTACAACATGATGCTCAATGGTGGCTATAGACTATTATAGACTATCATCGCTTTTGTCGAGGTTTAAGTAGTTCTGGGGTTTAAACATATTATATTTTTGCACAGGACATGCACGCGAATGTACAGTAATAATATACTGTTAAAGTCAATTGTATATGAGTGGAATAATATTTTGTTCAGTCAAGAGAAACAAGTCGGTGCATCCAGCGTATCTCCTTCCTTCCTTCGACCGAAGCATGTGTGATCTCCGCCCTTAAAATCAGATATGCGTCCTTAAGAGTAAAGGTGACTGCGACTTAATTTTAGGATACTTCGGTTTGTTTGTTGTACTTGCACTCTCACTTACGTTGTAAACATAAACTTGATTTGTCTCAGGTACTAACTGAGGAAGAAAACTATTCAGAGGAGAGATTTTGAATTTTCCTGATTGATGAATTACTCAAGACAATCTCTCTCTCTCTCTCTCTCTCTCTATATATATATATATATATTAGCCAGAGAAGAGACAACAGAAACAGATCTGAAATATTAATAAATATCTTAGACGATTGAAATCAAACTAAAATTAATATCGAATCTCGTAATTGATGTTGCCAAAGAAAAAGTAAAGCATGAGTGGCATTTGTGGAAATTTATTTGCCAAAGGAATTTGGGAAAAAAAAAACACCCCCACAAATGAGCCACTGGCCCCCTTATCCCGACTCGCTGTTCAGACAGCAGGATCCTTGAGTAGCTATTTGAAGTGGAACAAACATTCGAACCCGGCAATTTTTTTTTGAAATTATCATAATAAATACAACCGCCAATCGAAACTAACATTCTGCATATGCGATGCACGGGTGCACATGCAAAAATCATGAGCAAAATATTTGAGAGCATTCTTGAAAAAAATGAAATAAAGATAATAAAATTTAAGAAGAAATTTAGCTAACTACCCCATGAATGAGCCACTAACCACCCCATGAATGAGCCACTAACCCCCCTTATCCTCTACTCGCTGTCTACAAGACAACAGTGTCCTTGAGTAACTATTTGAAGTGGAACGGAACATTCAAACCGGGCAAAAAACCTTTTGAAATTATCATAATAAATACAACCGCCTACCCGAACTAACATTCTGCAAGTGCGATGTACGTGTGTAAATGCTAACATCATAAGCAAAATATTCGAGAGCATTCTTGAAAAAATGAAATAAAGATAATAAAATTTAAGAATAAATTTAGCTAATTAGATACACTAGTAAAATAGGGGGTTGCCCCTACGGATGAACATATCCGTTGGGGCAGATTTTACTTGGCCCTACGGATTAATCCGTAGGGCTAAAAGGTTGCCCCTACGGGCACAGACGTCTAAGAATAAAAATATTAATTCTTAATTTGGTGTTTGCCCCTACGGAGCCGCAAACAAAGGACCTACGGGTATATCCGTAGGGGCAAGTAAATATCTATTTACCAAAACCCCAGATCGATCGCCTACGCTCACTTTCTCTCTCTCTCTCAATCGCGCGCGAGAAAAAACCCCAAATCGCCTCCGTCGTCGCCACCGTCGCCTCCGTCGTCGCCACCGTCGCCTCCGTCGTCGCCACCGCCGGTTTCGTCGCCACCGTCGTCGCCAGCTCCGGTTTCGTCGCCACCGTCGTCGCCACCGCCGGTTTCGTCGCCAAATCGCCACCGTCGTCGCTCCAGCCCACCAGCAGCCGTTCAGGTATAAATCTCGAGGTAAATTAAAGCATTTTTGGATTATTTTGGGCTTAGGGTTCATGGCTGGGTCTGGGTTGCGCGCGCGAGAGTTGGGGTTGGGCAGGGGTCGCGGTGGCGGTCGGGGTCGGGGTAGGGTTAGGGTTGGGGTTCGGCTGCTGCTGGGGTGGGGCTGGGGTTAGGGTTACGGTGGGGCTGGGGTTAGGATTACGGTAGTGGGGCTGGGGTTAGGGTTACGGTGGGGCTGGTTGAATGGCTATTCTGATTAGTTGACAAATATAATGTTAATCATAATTTACTCGACACAGATGGTAGAAAATCAGAAAAAGATCAAGAAAAAAATAATCGATTTTGATTTTAACATGCAGGGTGTTGATGCAAGATGTAATATCTAGTAGCAGATGCTAGGTATGTAGACTAAAGAATAGTTGTAAATGAACCGCTAGCAAGAAAATCCTATAATTATACGTACACATCGCTTGACTCATGAAGCCTCAAGCTCTTTCTTTTGGGGGATAAAACTAGTTATATTCCTGCATTGCCTTGAAATAGCAGTGAGTTGGTTAAAACTTTTCAAACACAACCCCCCACCCCCCAAAAAAAAGAAAGAAAGAAAGGACAAGGAAAAAAAAAGAATAGCAACAAGCAATACAAGCTAGCAACCGTAAATAACTGCTGAGATTATGTCTACCTTGGCAATTTGAACAATGATGGTCTTATCTGGATTGTTAAGATCCACTTTATGGGGGTGAGGAACACATTTTGCAACTGTATTCATTCTGTCAAGTGTTGAAATAAAAATCAACACTTGACAATCAATCCAAGATGCTCAATAACTTGCTTCAAAACCATAATCTAATCTTGATGATGCTCAATATTAGCGATTTCCATGATCACGACACGTGGCAGATGACGTGTCTCATAACGCTTTATGATATCAGTATCCTATATTTGTAGTTTTAATTGTTGATTGTTATAGATGTATACCATTGTAATAATAGTTTTTGGTTGATGAATACTATTGCAATGTAGGATGATCAGTTCTATCAATCTTGATCTCAATGGTTTAAAATCATGTTACACATACAACACGAATGCACAACAAACGCATAATTAGAGAGCGACTCGAGATATTCAGGTTAAAACCAATATATGATACTCGATGATAATATGAAACCTTCATATTCCCATCGATACCCATATATGAAACTAAAAGCGCCACTTAGTCCCCGTCTATCGGTTAACATACGTGTGATGCTCGTCGTGATCTAGAACTATACGAAGGTTGTTAAATATCGGACAGTATAGCTCGATACTAACAACCGTCGTATAGTCTACGCGACGAGAAAATTCAATCGTATGGTAACCCATAGATTTGTCCCGTGTGGACAAGTTAAGAATGCATAAAGCAAACGCCTTCATTCACTTGTGTTTTCATCCGTTTCGAGATATTTCGTCGGTATCTTTCCGCTGGTTCTCCGTGTACAAAGATAGATTAGATGTTCATTTCAACGTTGCTTCACAGCTTTGAAATGATTATCTATTCTATTACAGTGTACTCGGAGAACAGCGGGGAGGTGCTGCCGAAATTTACTCGAAACGGTTGAAAGCACAAGTGATGGGCGTTCGCTCTATACATTCTTAATGGGGTAGAAGCCTACCCCCGACAGCCGGAACACATACATACAAACGCATAATTAGAGAGCGATTCGAGATGTTCGGGTTAAAACCAATATATGATACTCGATGATAATATGAAACCTTCATATTCCCATCGATACCCATATATGAAACTAAAAGCGCCACTTAGTCCCCGTCTATCGGTTAACATACGTGCGATGCTCGTCGTGACCTAGAACTATACGAAGGTTGTTAAATATCGGACAGTATAGCTCGATACTAACAACCGTCGTATAGTCTACGCGATGAGAAAATTGAGACAAGGCTTAACCGACCAGAGGGTTCTATCATGCAAGGTTATCTTCTTGATGAAGCAACCACATTTTGTTCCCGCTATCTGGACGAGAACATTGAGACAAGGCTTAACCGACCACGAAGAATTCAAGACGGGCCATATGGTAAAGCCGAGTATAAGAGGGTAGACACTATGTTTATCAACAAGATATACCGGTTTATCTTGCTTAATTGCGCATGTCTTGAACAAATTAGAGAGTAAGTTCTTTTGGATTAATTGTTATATCTGTGTTTGTGTGTGTATGAAATGACATAATATTAATGTCACAATTATTTGTCGAAAACAGAACTCATTTTAACGAGGTACGTGAGGGGCATCCTGATTGGAACGAAGAGCGTTTGGAAAAATACCATCAGGATAATTTTTGTGATTGGGTCACAGAGCATGTAAGTTATTCGAATTATATTTTATTGCTATCAGTTTTAATCTAAACTTGTATCGTTATGTATTTATCGTAAAATTTGTTTTGTTAGATCCACGATCCGAACTTGTCTGCATCATTTGAGAGTGATTCAAGATGTTTAGCTCAATTTCCTAGTATGGAGGTTGCATATTACAAAGGATTTGGTGTCCTTGGATACAAATTCGAAGTTAAGGACATAGAAACATCTAGAATCACTCAGAATAGTGGGATTGCGACGGTAGGATCGGACGGTGTGATTTACTATGGGTACTTAAATTATATACTCGGCATCCACTATCCCGGACGATCAGAACCCTTTTATATATTCCACTGTACTTGGTACGATCCGCGAACCGATACAGACAGGTGGAGAAGCAGTCTTGGGACTTGGAAAGATGAATATGGATTGACCAGTGTGAACACACTTCGATTTTACGGTCAGGACGATCCGTTTATCTTTCCGAACCAAGCGTTCCAAGTATACTACTCACAGTGTTTGAAGCATCCGGGGTGGAGTGTTGTATGCCGATGGAAACCTAGAGATGTCTACGATGTCCCAGAATACGAGGACAGCGATGAGGACGAAGAAGAGAGAAGGCTTAAAGTGCTCCGACCGTCTGTTTCGAAGGACGGGTTGTCTTCGACCGATCATGAAATTACGTGGGTTAGAAATGACATCGACGATGAAATCCAAGTAGATATGTATGATGCGCCCACGAAACGAAAAAGGTTATCAGTAATGTTATATTATTACTTCACATTTTACGCTCTAGATCATATATAGTCAATACTTTTAATGATTGTCTAATGCGTCCACGAACCGTTTATCTAGATTTGATGACGATGTCGAGAGCAGCGAGGGGCGGCAGGAGCTCCAGCCGCGGCAGAGGCAGAGGCAGAGCGGTTCTGCCGCCCGGAGAGCTCCGTAGGGAGCTTCAGAGGGCCGGTCTTGCACCCAGATCGGAGACCCCTTCGGATGCCTCCTTCCGTGTGGATTTTGCCACACCTCCAGGTATACTGCACGCATATCCATTTTTAATGTAATATTACAGATATTCTTGCATGTTTATGTCAAAATTACTTATATTGTCAATGTTTGATTGTCTAGTTGTTGGTCCTGCGTCCACATCTGGGACAGAGGCCACCCCCGCTCCTCCAGGTATGATTATATATCATATAGTGTATGTATATTGATTTAGAATACTATATCATAAATATACACATTCCTTTTGCTCTTACTTAGCAATTTTTATTATTGTCTAGCTGTAGGTGGTGACACCACCGCACCTGCGGGTATGTTTATATGTCCTATAGTGCATGCATATTGATTTAGAACGTTATATTATTGATCTACACATTCTTTTTGCAATTACTTATAAAATCTATTTTTAATTGTCTAGTTGTTGGTTCTGCGTCCACATCTGGGACAGAGGCCACCCCCGCTCCTCCAGGTATGTTTATATATCATATAGTGTATGTATATTGATTTAGAATACTATATCATAAATATACACATTCCTTTTGCTCTTACTTAGCAATTTTTATTATTGTCTAGCTGTAGGTGGTGACACCACCGCACCTGCGGGTATGTTTATATGTCTTATAGTGCATGCATATTGATTTAGAATGTTATATTATTGATCTACACATTCTTTTTGCAATTACTTATAAAATCTATTTTTAATTGTCTAATTATAGGTGGTGCGTCCACACCTTCCACAGGGGCCACTCCTGCCGCTTCCATACCCTCCGCATCGTCTGCAGGTTAGTATGAATAAATTTAAAATATTTATTTATTTTACATATGCTCTATAGAATAAATATGAACTTCATGGAGATTTAGCGTCGATGTTTATTTTATAGTTGGAGGGGATGCGTCCGGGTCCGGGACCCCGGTTGTTCCTCACCGGAGGAACTATCGTCCCGCTCATGCTGCTGCTCGGGCCCAGGCTCGTGCGCTATTCACCGGAGGTATATATCACACTTGAATTTTTGTTTAACCTTGATTTCTTAATACAACTTTGTCTTATTATTGATTGTCTTGATATTTCGTGCAGACGCAGGGCCTCTCCATCCCCAGAGGGGGACTCGAGGCCCGAATCAGTCCCATAGGCTGAGGCCTGATAGAGCTAGGGGGGAGGCAGCATTCCCCCTATTTTTTACCCTTAACTATCGCTATACCGGTCCTCATGCCGAGAGGTTCGGCCGGTATTTGGGGGACGAGAGCCGGATCGTGAAGAACTATCCACTTCACGTTGAGTGGGGAGAGCAGCACCAGCGCTCATTCGCCCTCTTCTTTGAACAGGCTCGGGTATGTATTAATATATATTTTCATTTGATCTATCCAATATATTTATTATTAACACTTGCAATCTAATAACAATGTTTTTTTTTTGTATTTTCAGTTGGATTACGATTTTCAGCCTGTAGCCGACCCTGATCACCCGGGGAGGGTGCTCGACCTTCATGCTCTGTACAATGGCCTGATGAAGAACATGCAGGCCAAGGTCCGATACAACAGGAATGAGCTGAAGGCCGACTGCTACTCCCTGTGGATAGCGACCCCCGAGGCAGAGAGAGCGGCCCTCCTATCTACTCCGGCGTTTGCGAGAGTCGACGTAGAGACATGGCCTCTATTGTGCGCTTATTTCGACTCCGAACGCAAACAAGTATGTATTTTAAATTTAATTCATTATTTATGATATAATTTATTTCTTTATGTTTCTTAATTAGAAAACTAAATGTTAATGTGTTGTGCAGAAACAGGCCGCTCAGAATACGGAGAACAGGAAGTCGGCGAAGAGGGGTCGCCCCACTTACACAGGTGGCTCGAGGAACATTACTCGAGCCATGGAGTTATCGGTAAATTAAGAGTTATTCTCTAATATTCTGTAATATTAAGAGTTATTCTATAATATTTCTAATATTAAGAGTTACTTTCTAATATTGCAGACATCTCGGACCGTGGCGTCAGGTGGTACACCGAGCGTGCTGTCCGCATATCTTGCCGTCCACGGCACCTCGACAGATCCCGCCACGGGCGAGCTTCGATGTCCCGACGTCGCTATCCAGGAGTACTGCGTAAGTGTTAATATTTTTTCTACCCAAATTTGAAATTTTAGTTTTGGAAGGTTCAAGTTTAAATTTTATACTTATACTTTACTGCTTAATGTGGGTGTAGGAGCGGGTGGTTGAGCAGGCCCAGGCCTCGGGGATCGATTTTACCGGACAGAACGATCCGAGGCTGCTGACCCCAGTTCTGGACGCCGCACACGGAGGGCACCACGGAGGTTGGGAGAGAGGCCGGGGATTGGGCCCTAGCAGGGCCCATATGAGGTTGGACTCCACCCCGGCGGTTACTTCCTCCGTCTGCAGTGACCGGCATATCCATCAGGAACTGGATAGCTTGAGGGCCACCGTTCAGGAGTTGAAGGAGATGCTGGTATGTATACTACTTTATAGTAAAATATCATTTCATATTATATACATATCAACATATCCATAATTAGTACGTAGCTTGAGCTTATTTGGTTTTAGACTTAAGTCTGATTAATCATACATACATATGTAATTAAAATAAACAACGCTTTTCCAAACTAGATATCCAAACAGGGTTTCGAAATAACTTAATAATGAAACGAATTCGAATAATACACAGTTTTTACACGCTTCTTACACACGTTATGTCCAGACGCGACAGGGTAGATCGGCCGAGCCTCCACATGCATCTCCTTCGGCTGCGGCTCCGCAAGCCACTACATCGGCTGCGGTTCCGCAGACAGCTCCTGTAGCTCCACTGTCCACTCAGACTCCCGCAGCCGCGGCTCCGCAAGCGACTACCTCGACGGCGGCTGCGCAGACCACATCGCCAGCTCCACATGCCGCTCAGACTCCCTTATATGTAGCATTGCAGAGTGTATTGACCGAGGAGCAGACGCGCGTTATTCTAACGTTATTCGGAGGTGGAGCTGGACCGAACTAGGGTAGCTTTTTGGTTCTTATTTTTTGAAACATGTATTTATATCACATTGTACTACATTTTGAAACGATATTGATATTGGTTTGTATTTATATCATATTCAGTTTTTGGGTTTCTTTTGTATATTGTATATATGCGTGAGATGTGATTATGAATACTGCAATATATGATTTGATTGATGTATATAGTATTGTGCACAGGGCGGGAAAAAATCTAGCAGCCCATTTTTAAAAAAAAAATACAGACAATATATACCTACGGATTAAGCCGTAGGTATATATATTGCCCCTACGGGCATATCCGTAGGGGTAAACTATCAGGAAACCTGATATTTTCCCACCTGATATCAGTGCAGGGTGTTGGGAGTGCCCCTACGGATATGTCCGTAGGGGCAACTGTTTATCCCCTACGAATTTATCCGTAGGGGCAAAATATCAGGTTTCCTGATATTTTCCCCCCTGATCTCAGTGCAGGGTGTTGGGAAGGCCCCTACGGATCTATCCGTAGGGGCCACTTTCTATCCCCTATGGAGCTATCCGTAGGGGTAGAACAAGGACCTACGGAGTTATCCGTAGGTATATACAATATATTCAAAAAAAAAATTACATATATGATTTGATTACCCTTACGGGGTACTCCGTAGGGGCTATAACACCTACTGATATATCCGTAGGGGCTCTAATTTGCCCGTAGGGGCAAGTTCAGGGCCTCAACTTGCACCTGCGGCCTTTGCACCTACGGGGTCTTTTTTCGTCCCTACGTACATATCCGTAGGGGCAGTGGGTTGCCCCTACCGATAAATCCGTAGGGGCAACCCTTATTTGTAGTAGTGATAAAGATTTATGTGGAGGCTCTTAAACATTTTTTTCTTCTTATTTTAGATTACTGTATATCCCTACTGTTAAAACAAGAAAGTGAGGTATCATAAATATCAGAAATCCCACATTGGAAACCCTAAATTATACCAGTTATATATAATCTTCAAATACTTGAGCCTTAAGTTAGTAAGGTCATCCACTTACTTACGCCTCAAACATGGTTCGAATCGTTGGGGTTCCACCCTCACATCCTTGGGGGTTGTGGGCTTGCGAAACGACTATTCTATGGCCCGAAGCACTCAGTCCACGGCGCCGTTGCCCTTCGGACTCGGTATGAAAGGGATCACTACATAGGCTCCAATATGCAAGTAGATTAATTGGACAATACACACGCGTGCTAAAAATGCATGTGGGCCGACTCGGTATGAAAGGGATCACTACATAGGCTCCAATATGCAAGTAGATTAATTGGACAATACACACGCGTGCTAAAAATGCATGTGGGCTTGCCATGTGTTCTTACTAACTGTCATGCCCCGCTTTTCAGAATATACGGAAACGGGGTTGATGATAAGCCCCGACGGAAACTCAAGTTATGAGGGGTTTTAATCAAGTTACGCGTATGATTCAGCCATTATTTCAAAAAGTTGTAACAACACCAATATTAATATAGCTCCGTATTTTCTTTATTTAGTAAAATATTTTATTTATTTATTCTTAGTATTTTATGTATATTTTGTTTTTTATAAATATATTATTTTATTATTCCATCTAATTTTCCCAAACATATTTCTTTAAAACTAAATTTTAACTTATTTTCAAATTAAACATAAGACATAACCCAGCGCATAACTCAAATCCAATTTCATTTTCATTTTCTTTAATAAAACTATGAGCTCAAAAGCCCACTTTCTTTATAAGCAATATGATATATTTAATTCTTATTAAATATGTTTATGAACAATCTTTTAGCTCATTGGTTAAGTCTTTGTATTGTTATTCTATAGATCACATGTTCAAATCCCAATTCTTGCAATTATTTTTTATCAATTTTTATTCTTCTCATAACTTACAAATGAGACCTTTCATTTCTCTTTTAATTCCCATGTTGAATGCATATATTATTACATAAGCTCCAATATGCAAGTAGATTAATTGGACAATACACACGCGTGCTAAAAATGCATGTGGGCTTGCCATGTGTTCTTACTAACTGTCATGCCCCGCTTTTCAGAATATACGGAAACGGGGTCGATGACAAGCCCCGACGGGAACTCAAGTTATGAGGGGTTTTAATCAAGTTACGCGTATGATTCAGCCATTATTTCAAAAAGTTGTAACGACCCCAATATTAATATAGCTCCGTATTTTCTTTATTTAGTAAAATGTTTTATTTATTTATTCTTAGTATTTTATGTATATTTTGTTTTTTATAAATATATTATTTTATTATTCCATCTAATTTTCCCAAACATATTTCTTTAAAACTAAATTTTAACTTATTTTCAAATTAAACATAAGACATAACCCAGCGCATAACTCAAATCCAATTTCATTTTCATTTTCTTTAATAAAACTATGAGCCCAAAAGCCCACTTTCTTTATAAGCAATATGATATATTTAATTCTTATTAAATATGTCTATGAACAATCTTTTAGCTCATTGGTTAAGTCTTTGTATTGTTATTCTATAGATCACATGTTCAAATCCCCATTCTTGCAATTATTTTTATCAATTTTTATTCTTCTCATAACTTACAAATGAGACCTTTCATTTCCAAAATGAATGGCGACCTTTCATTTCTCTTTTAATTCCCATGTTGAATGCATATAATATTACATAAGCTCCAATATGCAAGTAGATTAATTGGACAATACACACGCGTGCTAAAAATGCATGTGGGCTTGCCATGTGTTCTTACTAACTGTCATGCCCCGCTTTTCAGAATATACGGAAACGGGGTCGATGACAAGCCCCGACGGGAACTCAAGTTATGAGGGGTTTTAATCAAGTTACGCGTATGATTCAGCCATTATTTCAAAAAGTTGTAACGACCCCAATATTAATATAGCTCCGTATTTTCTTTATTTAGTAAAATATTTTATTTATTTATTCTTAGTATTTTATGTATATTTCGTTTTTTATAAATATATTATTTTATTATTCCATCTAATTTTCCCAAACATATTTCTTTAAAACTAAATTTTAACTTATTTTCAAATTAAACATAAGACATAACCCAGCGCATAACTCAAATCCAATTTCATTTTCATTTTCTTTAATAAAACTATGAGCCCAGAAGCTCACTTTCTTTATAAGCAATAATTATCAATTTTTATTCTTCTCATAACTTACAAATGAGACCTTTCATTTCCAAAATGAATGGTGACCTTTCATTTTTCTTTTAATTCCCATGTTGAATGCATATAATATTACATAAGCTCCAATATGCAAGTAGATTAATTGGACAATACACACGCGTGCTAAAAATGCATGTGGGCTTGCCATGTGTTCTTACTAACTGTCATGCCCCGCTTTTCAGAATATACGGAAACGGGGTCGATGACAAGCCCCGACGGGAACTCAAGTTATGAGGGGTTTTAATCAAGTTACGCGTATGATTCAGCCATTATTTCAAAAAGTTGTAACGACCCCAATATTAATATAACTCCGTATTTTCTTTATTTAGTAAAATATTTTATTTATTTATTCTTAGTATTTTATGTATATTTTGTTTTTTATAAATATATTATTTTATTATTCCATCTAATTTTCCCAAACATATTTCTTTAAAACTAAATTTTAACTTATTTTCAAATTAAACATAAGACATAACCCAGCGCATAACTCAAATCCAATTTCATTTTCATTTTCTTTAATAAAACTATGAGCCCAAAAGCTCACTTTCTTTATAAGCAATAGACATATTTAATTCTTATTAAATATGTCTATGAACAATCTTTTAGCTCATTGGTTAAGTCTTTGTATTGTTATTCTATAGATCACATTTTCAAATCCCCATTCTTGCAATTATTTTTATCAATTTTTATTCTTCTCATAAGTTACAAATGAGACATTTCATTTCCAAAATGAATGGTGACCTTTCATTTCTCTTTTAATTCCCATGTTGAATGCATATAATATTACATAAGCTCCAATATGCAAGTAGATTAATTGGACAATACACACGCGTGCTAAAAATGCATGTGAGCTTGCCATGTGTTCTTACTAACTGTCATGCCCCGCTTTTCAGAATATACGGAAATGGGGTCGATGACAAGCCCCGACAGGAACTCAAGTTATGAGAGGTTTTAATCAAGTTACGCGTATGATTCAGCCATTATTTCAAAAAGTTGTAACGACCCCAATATTAATATAGCTCCGTATTTTCTTTATTTAGTAAAATATTTTATTTATTTATTCTTAGTATTTTATGTATATTTTGTTTTTTATAAATATATTATTTTATTATTCCATCTAATTTTCCCAAACATATTTCTTTAAAACTAAATTTTAACTTATTTTCAAATTAAACATAAGACATAACCCAGCGCATAACTCAAATCCAATTTCATTTTCATTTTCTTTAATAAAACTATGAGCCCAAAAGCCCACTTTCTTTATAAGCAATATGATATATTTAATTCTTATTAAATATGTTTATGAACAATCTTTTAGCTCATTGGTTAAGTCTTTGTATTGTTATTCTATAGATCATATGTTCAAATCCCCATTCTTGCAATTATATTTTATCAATTTTTATTCTTCTCATAACTTACAAATGAGACCTTTCATTTCCAAAATGAATGGTGACCTTTCATTTCTCTTTTAATTCCCATGTTGAATGCATATATTATTACATAAGCTCCAATATGCAAGTAGATTAATTGGACAATACACACGCGTGCTAAAAATGCATGTGGGCTTGCCATGTGTTCTTACTAACTGTCATGCCCCATTTTTCAGAATATACGGAAACGGGGTCGATGACAAGCCCCGACGGGAACTCAAGTTATGTGGGGTTTTAATCAAGTTACGCGTATGATTCGGCCATTATCAAAAAGTTGTAACGACCCCAATATTAATATAGCTCCGTATTTTCTTTATTTAGTAAAATATTTTATTTATTTATTATTAGTATTTTATGTATATTTTGTTTTTTATAAATATATTATTTTATTATTCCGTCTAATTTTCCCAAACATATTTCTTTAAAACTAAATTTTAACTTATTTTCAAATTAAACATAAGACATAACCCAGCGCATAACTCAAATTCAATTTCATTTTCATTTTCTTTAATAAAACTATGAGCCCAAAAGCCCACTTTCTTTATAAGCAATATGATATATTTAATTCTTATTAAATATGTCTATAAACAATCTTTTAGCTCATTGGTTAAGTCTTTGTATTGTTATTCTATAGATCACATGTTCAAATCCCCATTCTTGCAATTATTTTTTATCAATTTTTATTCTTCTCATAACTTACAAATGAGACCTTTCATTTCCAAAATGAATGGTGACCTTTCATTTCTCTTTTAATTCCCATGTTGAATGCATATATTATTATAGATAATTCACCATTACACCATCTTTATTTGTCCCCCTCTTTCTTTTTCTTCCTCACATTTTTCTATCTCTCCCTTCTCCCGCTTCACCTAGAGTCCTAAAAGAAGAATACCAAGAAGTTTCAAGAAAATCTCGCTAGTAACGCGAGATTATTGGTGGATAGACAAGCCCGATGACAATACCGGCTTGTGTATGTAAGTCCGTTCTCTCTTTTCCTCCCTCCATCTCTTTCTATTTATCTTTCTCTTTTTTATATTGCCATGAAAAACTTCTCTTGTCGTATCATAGTTCCTAAATAATTAATTAAATGGATACATATATAAATAATGAACACACACAAATATATACAAATATATATAGTTTGTAAAGTATTTTTCATTACTCTCAATCCATATGTTAAGATTTCATAGTAACCAATTAGAATTGCATCGTTTGTTGTTGTATTTTAAATTACTTTATTTAAAGTTTGTAAAAAAATGAAGTTACGAATAAATACCATGGTTTTCTCATTTCTAGCATATGACATATCAATACCTTTACTTTTAAAATAATTTTTAGAAATTAATTTTTACTTCTGGAAATTTCAGAAAATTTACATATGATAGAATATATTATTTTGTACATACTGTAAAAATTTCAGATCGAATCGCTTCACGGTTTAGGAATTATATCATTTTTATTCACTGTTCGTAAAACAGATAACTGCAGTTATCGGTCAACTTTTAGAACACATAATTTGGTATACCGATATCCAAATTGAGAAAACTCAGGTGTTTTGGATATCTACATCGAATAATCTAAATTTTCTTGGTTTTAAGTTTTTACTGAAAACCGAAGTAAAATATACAAAACTGCGTTACAATATTAACCGACGAATCTGGACAGAATCTGTCCTGATTCGTACACTGTTTTTAAATTGGACATAACTCGAACACCCGATGTCTGACAAACTTTAGATGTGTAGATGCACAATTGATAGAAATATAATTTTATGTATACTATATTACTTATAAATGAGTGAAATAACCCAATATAGGCTTTGCAAGACAATATATAGTTGCTGTCTAGAACTCTGAATTTCTGTTTTAAACGCTGATATTAAAATGATCATCACTAGAGCTTCAGAAATCCAAATCATGTGAATCTTGGTGTTTTGGATAAGTACATCGAAAGACCTACAATTTTCTATTAATCTTCGTAGCCTGAAACCTGATAAAAATTAACTTAAAATGCGTTTTAAAAATATGCGACGGTGCTGAACAGATTCCGATCTGTTTTGCGCGACGATACGAAAACATGTATATCTCTCAAACCGGTAGTCATATTTAGGCGAGACAGAAACTTGCATGTGCATAATAATTAATGCTATGTTTTCATTTATATTCTGAATTCAAATAACTTGATTAACTAATCGTACATATCACATATTTACAACATTGTTTTTGGACGTTTCTTGTATACTTATCTCATATCATGTTCTATGATTGCTTATCTATTTTTATTTATATGACTTGTGATTAAATCATTACATGCTGGAATTGACTTAATCTTGACACTAATCATGAATACCAGAACCCAACAGGTGCACTTGACCCGAACCATGAATACGTAATGACTTGACATGAATACATGAATAATTGACTTGAATACTTAAACTCGACTCGATACTTGAATTGCACTCTCTTATGTATTCATGGATTTGGGCAAGACTTGTAATTTTAATCACAGACTTATTACATGGGGTGTTGGGGTAGTTTGAGTATGAATCCAACGGAATCTCATGAGTCCCATTAATACAAATCATGTTGCTGTGGTACCGGGCTGAAACATTACAAATTATGTTGCTGTGGTACCGGGCTGAAACGGTACAAATCACGAATTCACGAATGAGGGCCCGTGTTTCCAAGCCCCTGAATGATAGCCTGTTGGGTTTTGAATACTTCAATAACAATTGAAGTCCCGCTATCTTGGGCCCGTGATTCCTTGCCCCTGGACGATAGCCTTGGGTACGAGAATACTCTTGAGATTGGTTGACATTCACACTTGAACTCACGTTAATTAATTTTACTCTTTTAGAGACCTTTTAAGACACTTACATTCACTTCATATTCACTATACCTACACTCCACGGCCATGCTATACTTGTTTGCTATGCTCATGTTACATTTCCATGCTGATATAGTTGCGATATACATTACCATACTTGTTCACATATTACAATTTCTATTTATACTTTATTATATGTCACTTGCACTCAATTTATATTTTACACATTTCTATTGGGACTTACCGAGCGTTAGTTCGCTGACGGGCATTCCACCCACTTCTTTCTATTCTTGGAATGTTCGTCATGTGACATTGAGACAGAGAATATAGAAGTGAACGAAAAGGAGTACAACCAGTTCGCATCACAAACAGACGTATAGTTTCATTCGGTCTTTCATTTCATTTCAGCTTATTTATGTATGTCTCCTTATTAAGTCTTATCATGTTAAATATCTTGTATTCAGATATTTTGTCTATTATGAATCATGAATGTAATAAATCACAGTTGGATTTCATTCTTTTGTTTATTCTTGTTAGTTTATGTTGCTTATAGACGCTTAGCGTATTTATTTCGAGAAATAACCTTCTCGGAATAAATACGTCGCGGGCTTGCCACGTCACCGTTTCCATCTACTGGGAAGCAGGGCGTGACAAAAGTAGTGTTGATGTGAAAGTGTAGTTTCGAGGTGTTTTCGTGCAGAATTTTAGATCGGTATAAACCGAGAAAGTGTGCATCACTTAGTGTGTTTGTGCAACATCTAATGGTTTGCCTAGTTTGGAGTCTCGAGGTGGGAGTTACAATCATTTTAATGACTATTTCTCCTGCAGTTTTTCGAAAATCAACAAGCATAACGAAGACGAAAACCACTTAGTCGTAGTCCAAATATAACATATTGGTCCTAATAAAATTTAATGTGGTAAGGACATGAGTCTAGTGTAAGTCCCAAAAGTAGGATTTGCAAAATCTATCTCAAGAAATTTTATAAAAAGTTTATAAGTCAACAATGTCACGGGATTCCAGCCAGCAGGCCAGAAACGCATGACAAATCTAAATTGCATATGTCTACTCCCTCGGTTCAGAATTAGACCTAATATAAAATATGAAAGTTATAGGAATCTCTCTTCTCTATTTTTATAAAAAGAAACAGGTCATTTGGTTATAGAAATAACAAGATACATACGTTTAAAGTTCACCGTCAGCAACAACCCAGATTTCACACAGTACAAATTCTGATCTTAGAGAATGTAACAACCCCAAATTTCCTATACACCTTTTGTACAAATTTTTTTCAAAATCCAGAAAGGGGTATTTATTGCCTGAGCACAAGACTTAAGTAATTAATTAGCAATTTAATTACAAGAAAGAGCTTGTGGTTTATTGGTAATACCTTGCATTGCTGAACCAAGCCACCAGAGTTCAAATCACATGCCCCACATTATTTTTTATATTTATTTTGTTTTAAATTTTATAGAAGCCCAACAGTCCACCTGAGATTTTCTCCCAAAACTTGAACTGAACCTGAAAATCTAAATATACCAGTGCCTACAACTCGAGACCCCCCACCTTCCTGACCCCCGAGTCGGCCGGCAGACCGGCCGACTCGGGCCGGCGCCGCCGGCCGGACTCGGCTGGACGGCCGAGTCGTCAACACAAAAAAGTTGACTCTTGGCCTCCCCTACCCCCTGTATACTCTAATTATTTAGATCGGTTCCAGAGACCTTTGAAATACCCTATTTACTCCAATTTTTAATGATTTTTATACATTTTTACATTTTTTTTTAAACCCTTCATCTACTCTAACCCTAACCTAACCCTATAAATACCATCTCTACCCTCTACCCTCTCACTCATATTTCTGAGCCAACTCTCTAAAATTCTCAAGAGAACTTGTGTACTTTGAAAACGAGCTCAAGGCGAATCTCCGGCGAAATCTACGACGAACTTCCGGCGATCGTTTTAGGAACTACCGGCGACGACGCAACACATCGGCGATTCCACTACTTCCCTTTCACTCTCTTATGTGACCTAAAACCCGTAAGTCCCTTTTCTATCTCTCTTTTCTATTCTAAAAATACGAATTTACAAAACCCGACGGAATCAGAACAAATCCGATTTCCGATTCAGTTTCTTATGAAATTCCACTTATCACTAATACAATCATACTTAAACTTCCCCATGTTGACTATTAAACAATAATCAAACAATTTGATCAAGTTTCATCACATGAAATGATGGCTATTTCAATTTATCGTATTTTTTCACTTAAATACCACATTGTTTCAATTCTACATTTAACCCCATTAAACTTGCTATACATTTAAAGTAGAGTACGAGGTAACGACCTACTTCCTCACACACTCACATACAACCTAACACGATACCTTCGAAAACTTAGAATACGAGAAAACAAACATTTTCATTTAAATACCCTTTGCTTAATAAAACCATTTCTAAAAGATTTAGTATTGATACACTTTTTAAATAAATACCTCTTATTATGCAAAGCGCCGCTACAACCCATTTTGGGGAACCCGTTCGGGATGGTGCAGATTATCGCACATCCTCGGGCTTAGTAGTGCGAGATTCAGACCTCCGCAAGGAACATTCGGTCTTGAAAAATTTAAAATACGACATCTTAAGAAAATGAGATTTTTAGAATATAAAATATTTATTAAAATTATTTTATATAAATATATATATATTTATCATTAAAATACCTATTTTGTTATGATATAAATATTCCACTTTTTTCTAAAAATCACAATAATCAATTTTACACTAAAATACCATAAATTCCACACAAATCAATATTACAAGTAAATACCTTTATTTATGAAATTAGGATATTTTCACTAGAAATATCACAATATAAAATCCACATTCATTACAACTCTAAAGACGAATAATAAATACCTGGGGAATATTTTGAAAAGTATATAAAAGTATTTTTACATAAAACCCCCTCAAGTTCTATAAATTACTCTAAGGACCCTAGTAAACATAGGTTTAAGCGGAACCAATCTCTTGAGCCTCAGGAAGCCGGAGAAGTGGGTGCTTGCCTATCTAAGGTAGACAAATTAATAAAAACAACCGGGACTTCAATTTACTTTCTAATTGTCTGACTCAGTTTGAGTCTCCGTATAATCTGACTTGAATATGATTCAAGTACAATCTACAATCTATAGTTTACAATCTATAATTTACAAGCTTCAATATTACAATTCAACATGAATCCATGAATCCAATTATCAATCTATACAACTTGACCGAACCGAACCATGGATATACATCCATTTACATGATTCTCCAGATATTCCATTTACATGATTATACAGTTACATCCGTTTACTGATATCATGGTTTTGATCAGTCATCCAATTATACAATCTATACAGTTTACAATACAATACAATAAAAACACTACGGGGTTTAAGGGGTAGATTGGCACGGAAGGTGTTAAAAGTGGCACGAGACGGTAAGATTAAGACATCTAACATGAATCCAATTGCTGTTGTACCGTGGCATAAACGGTTCCTTGAGTTCCTGATACCTTAGTCTCCGGGGCAAGTGAGACTCCTCTCGTATACACTGGCATCCTTCTGTACCAAGCTACAAACAACAGCGTTAACACTAAATACAACAATATAACAATATAATACAACTGTAAAAGCTACTCTCTCTCTCTCTTACTCTCTGTCTATTCTATTTATCCTCTTATCTTTGGGACTTACCGAGCGACCTGTTCGTTGACGACATTCTATTCTTTCTTCTTTGAATGCCGTCAGGTGATTTGGACCCGTCAGAGATCGAGCCAACTGCAGAAGACTTGGACCAGTACAGCGAAGACCCTGAGCTCTAAACATTGTACATTTTCCATTCAGTACTTTTCATTTCCTGTTATGCCATTGTTTAGGCATCGCTTTTATTTCAGTTGTATTTCCTTTTCATGTATTGTACAAAAGAATGTTAATAAATAAAGTTGCATTTTTATTATATCTTGTCTCTTGTGCATTTACTTTTTATATTGTTTAGATACGCTTAGCGTATTTACTTCTGAGTAAATATGTAGCGGCCTCGTCGCGTCCCCTTCGCCGTATACCGGGAAGCGGGGCGTGACAGGTTTTGTTGGTGGCCCATCCAGGTCAGAGCTGTATGGAACCCTAAGCAATATAAAACACAAGAACCAGCAACTAAAACATTCTTTACAATCATGTTCCTTGAATCCCATCATTTCTTATTCTTTGAATCATATACTTTGAATCTGTCCTAACCTAAATTTTTCATTCAAGGTTATGGATTCACCAAACAACACCAGCACTAATGTCAACAACACACCTCCACCACTACCACTCACACCTGCCGTTCCTGCTCCACTCAACGAGCAAACGGTTCTGCTTGAGGTAATCCGCGGCCTCCTAGAGGGACAACAGCAGCTCTTGAACCGTCCCGAGGCTGAAGCATCTGGGGTGAAGCAATTCAGAGCTTTACATACCAAACAGTTCTCAGGAAAGAGGAGCCCACTGGAAGTTGAGCAATGGGCTCAGAGTATAGAAAATGATCTGGCAGCAGCACAAGTGCCAGAAATAGCTTAGGTCCGAGTTGTAAAGCTGCAACTCACGGACAATGCACGGAACTGGTGGAAGACGGAAGAAAGCCGTCTTGTACAACCTATTGAATGGATGACTTTTCGCGATAAGTTCGACCCGAAGTACTTCCCTGTGACTTGGAACAGCAGTTCATTCATCTACAACAAGGTTCGATGTGGGACAAGTCAGTAGATGAGTATGACGCTGAATTCACCATGCTCAGTCGGTAAGATATGTCACAGTATTTCAAATTTTTAATATCACATATTACACAGCTAACACAAGACCGTAATAGATTTGCGGCACACCTGATACCGACGGATGAGATCAGAGCCCGTCGATTTCAACAAGGTTTGGACACAGAAATTCAGGCTACACTAGCCATAGGGAAATTTTTGACTCATGAGGATGCTCTGGAAGCTGCCCGCAGTTATGAGGCAGTAATAAAGGCGGGGGGGGGGGGGGCAGACCCCAATCTGCTGGATTTAAACGCCCTGCCACTCAAATGGTAGGAGGAGCCTCTTCCAGGCCATCGTTTGAACCCAGGAGAACCGAAGAACCCAATAACCAGCCAAGCCCACATTTCTGTTTCCATTGCAAGAGAGATGAACATTTGATAAAGGACTGTAGGCGCGCAAAAAGCATGTGCCTAGTTTGTGGCGCGTCCAATCACAGAATTGAGATCTGTCCATATAGATACAATTCAGCTCACACACCTACCAACTACCCGCAGCGGCCAGCTATCCAGGCTCCTGCAACTCGTCATGCACTCCCAGCACCACCTCCACACAGAACTTCTGCACAGCCTACTCGCCAATTCCAACAGGCAATGAGGAACATGCCTCGAGGGCAGAGAAACAAGCCCCAAGGACAGAATGTGCCTCCAGCTAGAAGGAAGGTACCATGGCGACAGACTTTCACATTAGCAGCCGTAGAAGCCGAGACTGTAGGTCAAGGTAACATCGGTAAGCCTTTTTCACATTTTTAAAACCCTTGCACCGCTTTGTTATTTTTTCACACACTGTCAGTACTTCAGTCACCAACCTTTCTTGAATCTGTTACACTTTCCTTTTATAAATTTCGAGGACGAAATTTTTATAAAGAGGGTAGAATGTAACAACCCCAAATTTCCTATACACCTTTTGTACAATTTTTTTTCAAAATCCAGAAAGGGGTATTTATTGCCTGAGCACAAGACTTAAGTAATTAATTAGTAATTTAATTACAAGAAGGAGCTTGTGGCTCATTGGTAATACCTTGCATTGCTGAACCAAGCCACCAGAGTTCAAATCCCATGCCCCACATTATTTTTTATATTTATTTTGTTTTAAATTTTATAGAAGCCCAACAGTCCACCTGAGATAACCCCCAAAACTTGAACTGAACCTAAAAATCTAAATATACTAGTGCCTATAACTCGAGACCCCCCACCTTCCTGACCCCCGACTCGGCCGAGTCGTCAACACAAAAAAGTTGACTCTTGGCCTCCCCTACCCACTGTATACTCTAATTATTTAGATCGGTTCCAAAGACCTTTGAAATACCCTATTTACACCAATTTTTAATGATTTTTATACATTTTTATATTTTTTTATTTTTTTTAAACCCTTCATCTACCCTAACCCTAGGCCTAACCCTATAAATATCACCCTTACCCTCTACACTCTCACTCACATTTCTAAACCAACTCTCTAAAATTCTCAAGAGAACTTGTGTACTTTGATAACGAGCTCAAGATGAAGCTTCGGCGAACTTCCGGCGATCGTTTTAGGAACTACCGGCGACGACGCAACACATCGGCGGTTCCACTACTTCCCTTTCACTCTCTTGTGTGATCTAAAACCCGTAAATCCCTTTTCTATCTCTCTTTTCTATTCTAAAAATACGAATTTACAAAACCCGACGGAATCGGAACAAATCCGATTTCCGATTCGGTTTCCTATGAAATTCCACTTCTCATTAATACAATCATACTTAAACTTCCCCATGTTGACTATTAAACACTAATCAAACAATTTGATCAAGTTTCATCACATGAAATGATGGCTATTTCAATTTATCGTATTTTTTCACTTAAATACCACATTATTTCAATTCTACATTTAACCCCATTAAACTTGCTATAAATTTAAAGTAGAGCACGAGGTAACGACCTACCTCCTCACACACTCATATACAACTTAACACGATACCATCGAAAACTTAGAATACGAGAAAACAAACATTTTCATTTAAATACCCTTTACTTAATAAAACCATTTCTAAAAGATTTAATATTGATACACTTTTTAAATATATACCAGTGATTATGAAAATAAGATAAGTTTTGGACATCAGTCGCTTATCTAAATCTGACTTTGTGGTGTCTAGGCTAGGCAAGTGAGAAAGGTAACTTTAAAAGGCCCGTCTCATGGTGACTCGTGAGCGGATCCCTCCTTTCTTCACTTTTACTTATCTGGCCACAATTGGCGGTGAAGAGGCGATTTGAGGCATCTCACAACTTGTCGCTTTGGACCAGTTAGGAATAGTCTAGTTGACTTAGGAGACCCTAAAACATAGAATACGGAAAATGGACAAATAAATACCATTTACTTCATAAAACCGTTTTCTAAAGGATTTAGTATTTTACAATCTTTGCAAAGCGCCGCTATAACCCATTTTGGGGAACCCGTTCAGGATGGTGCGGATTATCGCACATCCTCGGGCTTAGTTGTGCGAGATTCAGACCTCCGCAAGGAGCATTCGGTCTTGAAAGATTTAAAATACGACATCTTAAGAAAATGAGATTTTTAGAATATAAAATATTTATTAAAATTATTTTTGTATAAATATATGTATATTTATCATTAAAATACCTATTTTGTTATGATATAAATATTCCACATTTTTCTAAAAATCACAAGAATCAATTTTACACTAAAATACCATAAATTCCACACAAATCAATATTACAAGTAAATACCTTTATTTATGAAATTAGGATATTTTCACTAGAAATATCACAATATAAAATCCACATTCATTACAACTCTAAAGACGAATAATAAATACTTGGGGAGTATTTTGAAAAGTATATAAAAGTATTTTTACATAAAACCCCCTCAAGTTCTATAAATTACTCTAAGGACCCTAGTAAACATAGGTTTAAGCGGAACCAATCTCTTGAGCCTCAGGAAGCCGGAGAAGTGGGTGCTTGCCTATCTAAGGTAGACAAATTAATAAAAACAACCGGGACTTCAATTTACTTTCTAATTGTCTGACTCAGTTTGAGTCTCAGTATAATCTGACTTGAATATGATTCAAGTACAATCTACAATCTATAGTTTACAATCTATAATTTACAAGCTTCAATATTACAATTCAACATGAATCCATGAATCCAATTATCAATCTATACAACTTGACTGAACCGAACCATGAATATACATCCATTTACATAATTCTCCAGATATTCCATTTACATGATTATACAGTTACATCCGTTTACTGATATCATGGTTTTGGTCAGTCATCCAATTATACAATCTATACAGTTTACAATACAATACAATAAAAACACTACGGGGTTTAAGGGGTAGATTGGCACGGAAGGTGTTAAAAGTGGCACGGGACGGTAAGATTAAGACATCTAACATGAATCCAATTGCTGTTGTACCGTGGCATAAACGGTTCCTTGAGTTCCTGATACCTTAGTCTCCGGGGCAAGTGAGACTCCTCTCGTATACACTGGCATCCTTCTGTACCAAGTTACAAACAACAGCGTTAACACTAAATACAACAATATAACAATATAATACAACTGTAAAAGCTACTCTCTCTCTCTCTCTCTCTCACTCTCTATCTATTCTATTTCTCCTCTTATCTTTGGGACTTACCGAGTGACCTGTTCGCTGACGACATTCTATTCGTTCTTCTTTGAATGTCGTCAGGTGATTTGGACCCGTCAGAGATCGAGCCAACTGCAGAAGACTTGGACCAGTATATCGAAGACCCTGAGCTCTAGACATTGTACATTTTCCATTCAGTACTTTTCATTTCCTGTTATGCCATTGTTTAGGCATCGCTTTTATTTCAGTTGTATTTCCTTTTCATGTACTGTACAAAAGAATGTTAATAAATAAAGTTGCTATTTTTATTATATCTTGTCTCTTGTGCATTTACTTTTTATATTGCTTAAATACGCTTAGCGTATTTACTTCTGAGTAAATACGTAGCGGACCAGTCCCGTCCCCTTCGCCGTACACCGGGAAGCGGGGCGTGACAGAGAACTTAAAACTCATAAAGGATGATATTAGGGTTCGGGTTCAATAGAGAAAACGTGCGTGTATGTGTACTGAATATTTCATATTAATTAAGGACGGTAACTCAAAAGAGCACTGCAAGACAAGGTTTTGCCTTATATACTACTGATTGCGCAATAAAAATCAGCCAACAGAAGAAAAAAAATGAATTGCAATTAACGTTCAATCAGTAAAATTTACAAACCCTAATTTTTTTTAAAGAAACAACGAGAAGATCAAATGAAATAATACCATTGATCGGCACGAAATTTCATATAACATTAACGGCAATTTCTGTTGTACATAACCGCATATGATTATAACCCTGGTGAAATTCATCTTATTCGACTATATCTTCTTTATAAAAGGTAAAGAAGGACCAACATTAGAGATCAGAAATATATAAGATGAGAGACCGAGGAGACAATCTAAGGTTTTGAGATGACTTACGGTCTAGACGATCCATGATCGTCTAATCATGTAAAGAAAATCTCGATTCGATCGAGATTTGATGTAGATGGTATTTGGAGAAGCATCTACTCAAAGGATCTTCTTCCGAGGGTTCTGCATCTCTTTTTTTTATGAGAAATTATGAGAGGGAAGGAGAGAGGCTAGAGTTTATTTATGATATTAAGAATTAAGGTTTTAGAGGTGAAGGGTTAGAATTTAATCGGGTTGGGTCAAACGATTTAGAAAAGGTTTTATAAAATAAAGTTTAGGGAAAATTTTAAATTCTAAAAATAAACACTTACATTAAAATAAATTTCTTGATTTTCAAAATAAATTCTTAAAAATAAATTAGACCTTTTTTAACCAAAAATCTATTAAATAAATAAAAACTTGCAATATCAAGAGCTTGATACTGCGACCACTAGAACCACAACTCAACGTCTCAGCTAAAGCGACTCAAATAATGACCATATATATATTTAACAATAAATGAATATATACAGAGTTTCAAACTAAACGATCTTATTAAAAGAAAAGAGTACATTGATTTTGCAGTCGTTACACTAACGACATAAATAAACAGAGGGGAAAAATCTTTCCTTCTTATAGCATCATTGTCACGCCCCGCTTCCTAATAGACGGAAACGGTGACGTGGCAAGCCCGCAACATATTTACTATGAAATAAATACGTTAAGCTTAATTAAGCAATATAACCATGAACAAGAATGACAAGAGTAGTAAAATGAAACAGCAACTTTATTTACATTCAACTTTACATACAACTATCTGAAAATAAAAGATACAATAAACAAAGCAATGCCTAAATAATGGCTTACAGAAAGTAAGTGCAGGAAGAATTAGTAGTCAGGTAGAGCTGTAAGCTGGTCCAAGTCCTCCTGGCTCGGCTCTATCTCCTCAGAGTTCGGTCCTCCTAACGAACATTCCAAGAAAAGAAAACAGAGAAGAATGTCGTCAGCGAACTAGCGCTTGGTAAGTTCCAAAAGAAACAAGAGAGAATAGTATATCATGTGAATAGGAACTAAAAGAACAAAGGATAGTAAAATTGTATATG
The DNA here is from genome assembly GCA_030015575.1 of Agapanthus africanus. Lineage (NCBI taxonomy): Eukaryota > Viridiplantae > Streptophyta > Magnoliopsida > Asparagales > Amaryllidaceae > Agapanthus > Agapanthus africanus. The sequence continues at coordinate 191,761,641 of JASDDO010000024.1, read as the reverse complement.
ATCATCTTCAGGTATATGATAGTTATTCTGATGTGGTTATTTGTAGTTTGATAAGGAAGGTATTCATGTATACGAGATAAGTCCATCTTACCCCGTGGACTATGGTAACATGTAGTATAAAGCCCCGTCATAACCCACAGGACAATGGCACGTGAATTAATGCAGGTGTCTTTTAAGTGACCTCTCGTGCTACGATATACGTTCCGTACCAATCAACCCCTTTATCCCCACGTATTGTATTGTATAAATTAAGATTATAGGTCTTAACCGATTCCATGGATATAAAATGTCAGGTTCATGTTCAGAATGTAATCATGTGTTCAGATTGTCGTGTCGAGTTCATGTCACGTTATAACCATGGATCGGTCAAGCCGAGTCAAGTATACAAGTTTGAGTTTGATATTTTAATTCGAGTATTCAGGTTCATGATCAAATATTCAAGTTCGTGTTTGATTTTGGATTCTGGTTTGAGTTTGGGTTCAGATTGAGTCAGACACTTATGAACGGATTTAAATCTTGACTTTCTTAGGTTCGGGAGTAATCAGCAACTGCTGCACATGGACGGCAGGATTTGTGTCTTTTTCTAAGATAATTGCCATTGATAACTCTGTTAAGTTGTCTAACTTGAATAGGCAAGCACTCACTTTCTCCGGCTCCCTAGGGCTCAAGAGAATTGATCCCGCTTAAACCTATATTAAACTAGTGTTCTTAAAATATTGTTTTGCATATCTCGAGAGGGTTTTATGAAAAAATTCTTTTAATATTAAAAAATAAAGCTCGATAGTGATTTATAACATTTAGGCTTTTCATGAGCATGTATTTTAATTATTGGATATTTTAATGATAAAAACTTAGCTTTTAAAAGTTTATAGTATTTTATTGAAAACTGCCCCTTTTTGGTAACTTGATGATATTTTATTAAAAGTTTAATTTTTCATTTTAGAAAATATAGTTTCATAATATATTGAAAATACGGATTTATAATTTTTATATAATTTTCAAAAAAATAGTTTTATTTAGAAAAGTCGCATTTCTTAAAAACCGTATTTTATTTCCTTTCGAGATCGAATACTCCGTGAGGAGTTCTGCATCTCGCTCTACTATCCCAAGGATGTGCGATAATCCACATCATTCATTAGCGGGTCCCCTAACAAGAGTTGTAGAGGCGTATTTGTTAAGGATTACAAAATACAGCTTAAGTTGCTTAACTCCACTTGGCACTTAGAGAGTTTTGAGAGAATTTTTGCTAGAATTTCAGAATGGTGAAGAGCTAAGGTATGTGATGGTATTTATAGTGGAGAATTAAGGTTTGGGAATTAAAATTTTGGATTAAAAAGTATTAAAAAGGTGTTAAATGGTGAATTGAAGGGTCTCTGTTTGATTGCAGAAAAATCAAACAGTGCAGGGGAGTTAAGGGGAGTCGAAGGGACAAGTGTACAAAGCACGGAGGCAAATGGAGCATTTTAGACCGTCGGCGCCGGCCCTAGGAGCATTTTGGGCAGTCGGATCTTGAGGCATTACCTCAAGAGTCATGCCACGTGTCGATTTGGGTATGTACATCTCATTGTGCCTGTTTGATTTTTCTAAAATATTTCATTTCTCCGTGTATTGCACGTGCAACTCTTGGGCTTCCAAAAATTAAAAAGAAAAAATGTAAAAAAATAATTAGGTCTGATGTGAATCGAACACATGCTACGTCACAGCAGTGTAGAGCCTTTACCAATGAGCTACAAGTTGCTTCTTGTTTTTATTTAATAAAAATAACTTTTAACTCTTATACAGGCTGTAATACTCTTTTCTGTACAATAATAAAAAAAAAATCTGTATAGTGATTTCAGAGTCGTTACAATCATGCACACATTTTAAAAATTAAAATAGCTCATTACAAAATAACAATTAAATAGATGTGTATACAAACATGCTCTTATTATTTACAATTTTGAAATCAAGCATGTTGTAGAAAAAACGAATAGAAGAGTGGCTGTTTGTTATATTTCTCTATCATTAAATCACCTATTGGCCTTTTACAAATCTAGATAAAAAAGGCATCTCTTTGGAATTTTTCCCCAAAATAGACATATTTTTAAAATTAATTCCCAAAATAGACCTAGGTCTAAAGTAATTCCTAAAATAAGACTCCATACGCCACGTAGGATTTGGCTTCGCAGGGGCAGCTGGAGTCCAAAAGAAAATACTATTGCCAACAGCGTTTTATTTAATATGAAAACGTTATTGGCAAAAACATTTTCCTCAAAGTGAAAACGTTATTACCAATAGCGTTTTCACTTTGCCATATCCTAAGAACCCAAAGCCTCAGGTTGGGATGTGGCAAATGTGCCAAATGAAAACGTTATTGGCAATAGCGTTTTCATTTGGTGGAAAGCGCAATTGGCAATAGCGTTCTCCCTGAGACCTCACCAACTTTCCCTTCATAACCTATCAAGTACCCAATCTCTTCTCACTCTCATCGAAGCCCGTTTCTTCTCTCTCACAATCAAACCCTCACAGGCCCCCCCTCTGATTCTCGAGTCCCCTCTCTGAAACCCTCAAGCCCCCTCCTCTCTCAGTCCAACCCAACCCTACTTTCGATCCAGCGAAGCCCTTTCTCTCGATCCAGCGTCGATTCAACCCTCGCAGCCGTCGATTTAGCAGTAGCAGTCGATCCATGTATGCTTTACTGTTAATTTTTTTTGGTGATAATTAAAAAAAATCACAGTAAATTAAAAAATTTACATTAATTTAAAAAATATATAGTAAATTAAATTATATCAAAATTAAGATGTTGGGTAGTGGGTTGATGGATCTTGGATAGTGGGATTTTGGGTAGTTCGCTAGATTCCAATTACTTTGTATAAAATAGCTATTTTTGTGGGAAACCTAAATTAAGGTTCAATGGGTGAATTAGAGGGGGCTTTTATGCAATTAGAGGGTGATTTTATGCAATTATCGTTTAGAAATATATTACTTTGCATTCAATATGTGCATAGATGAAAATGTTTTTACACTGAAGGATGGTAATATCATGAGCATGGATTGTTATATTCCGGCTTGTTGTATTTTGGTGGACGGGTTGTGAACAATAGAACACATGGTGTTGAATATGATGACTCTACTACACAAGAGTCAACTTGGCTCCGTCGGCAAGGAACGGTAGAAGAATTACTAGCGTTGATCTATGAAAAATTATTACTCGGTCGCAGGACATGCCGTTTGACAATTCAGACACGATATGTTGTTGGAAGGGTGGAGGATCACACTTCAAGCTTGTGAACATCGTAGACGATAAATCACTACAATCTATGATCGAGTATGTATCGGGTCCAAATTCATCGTGGGATGCGTTGGAGTTGTATATCGAAGAACAACAACTCTCTGAAGTGCGGTTCACGTCACATCCTAAATTTCTGTTACATAATGAAGTTCCACTTACAGAGGAAAATCCGCTAAGTGAGAATGTTTCTGATGAAGTCCCGGCAAATGAGTATGAAGTATCACCACTGCATGATGGCGGTGAAGGTGGTGACATGGTCGCATATATGAGTATGTTGAATGAGAATCCTTCTCAGTTATTTGCAGGTGCCTATGTTTACAATGAATTGGTATGCAATGATGATGATGAGGACATTCGTGACGTAGATGAGGATGATCCAACTGTGCAGAATGCAGTGAATATGACTTATCAAAGTGCACCGGCAGCCGCGTTTACTTACACAGATTGGATTGGAAATGCGGAAGTGAACAATAGCAAAGCACAAGATGTTACCGGAGGCAGCGGTTTGGAGTTATACAAAAGTCAACAATTTCAATGTAAGCCGAATTTGAAATATGCAGTGGCGATATATTCGGTTAAAAGACATCGGCAATATACAGTTGTGAAGTCGAACTTATTGACCTAGAGGGTTGTGTGCAAGATCAGTGGAGGTTGTCCGTGGGCTCTCTATGCATCTAAGCAGAATATTGACAGGCTATTCACGATCAAGACACTCAAAGAGTCTCACATACGAGTCAATCCAATTCTAAATAAAGATCACTTGCAGATTGACTCAAGTTTTGTTGCTAAAACCATTATTGATATTGTGAAGGTGAATTTGAATATGATGCCCAAGCCACAGTTCAAACCGTTAAAGCCATGTTCCGATATGTTATACGTTATAAAAAAGCTTGGTAGGCAAGGTGTAAAGCCATAGAAATGTTGTTCGGTGGCTTCACCACGTCTTATGCTGAACTGCCTAAGTTCATGGTAGCATTGCAGGTTGCTAACCCAAATATTGTTGTTCAGTGGCTGGCCGTAAATGCTGAACATAGAATGGAGTAGTTTAAAAGGGTAATTTGGGCATTTGGTCCGTGCATCGAACGTTTCAAATTATGCCGGCCGGTCATTAGCATAGATTGGACTTTTCTATATGGGAAGTACAAAGCCACTCCAGATGCAAACAATCGGTTATTTCCCCTCGCTTTTTCCTCGAATCAGAGAACACCGACAGTTGGAGTTAGTTTATAAGTAATATATGGGTATTTGTAACAAACCGTATAAGGCTTTGTGTCATATCTGATCATCACGTCAGGATTTTGAGCACAATGAAGGATCCAATTCTCGGATGGACGGAGCCACTTGTTTACCACTGTTTCTGTATGCGGCACTTTGCAGTCAACTTTTGCACCAAGTTTGGCAATATACAGATGATATGAAAACTCAAATTCGTCGCTACGGAGAATCAAATAAAAAGTATGAAAAGGGGGTTAAAAGGATTAGGGATGTAAACACATAAATGGTTGGTTGGCTCGGTAAAGAAGCTCGTGAAAAGTGGGCTCTTAGATTCGATGAAGGCTGACGCTATGGAATGACTACAAATTTATCAGAGATATTCAACTCTGTACCGAAGGGGGTTCGTAGTTTGCCGGTTATGGCAATTGTGCGGTTTACATTTTATCGATTGAATACTTATTTTATCGAACGGCGGCGTGTGTCTCAACAATACATTGATGATGGACACGTGTTGGCTTCGAGAGTTGAAGCAATCCTAGACAGCTGGCGAGCGAAAGCAAATTGTCATGAGGTGACGATGTTCCATGAACAACCAGGATTATTTTCAATTAAGACTGGGACGCGTCAAGTAGGCGGGTGACTTAGAGATGGCGGACCCAAATTGTTAACCTTGATAACCCGCTAATGTGCTCATATGGGAAAATGCAACTTCAACACCTTCCTTGCTTGCAAATTAAGGCAGCTTGCGCATCACGGGTATTGGACTATCGTGCCTACATCGATATACACTATTCATCGAATTACTTGGCCTCCACCTGGGCATCTGATTTCTTTTCGATCCCTGATAAAGAGTATTGGTTTATTTATGAGGGTCCACTTGTTATCCCTGACGAGTCTTTGAGAAGGAGTAAGAAAAGTTGGCCTAAGTTATCACGGATTCGCAATGACATGGATGTGAGGCAGGATAGAACACCTAGAATACGATGCATGCAATGTCACCCGGAAGGGCACAACATTCATCGGTGCCCATAACGCGATGGAGCAGGTATATATAGATATTCATTTATACCGTTACCACATATAGAATGTTATTCTTTTATGCTGCTTAATACTAGTTGCACATATAGAATATCATTACCACATATAGATTTATAGTCGTTGATGTTCATTTTTATGTTCATTTATACTGTTATCATATATAGAATGTTATTATTTTATGCTGCTTAATACCGGGTGCACATATAGAATATTATTACCGCATATAGATTTATAGTCGTTGATATTCATTTATATGTTAGTTTATACACTTTCCCCAGATATATTGATACTCGTTGATATTGATTTTCAGGTCCATCGCACTGATGCCTCCACGGATGCGTTGTGCTGAGCTCCGGTTGGTGGAGATCGTGGTGCTCGAGGTGGTCCACAGATGCATGGTCGTAAAGCTCCGGAAGCAGGTGGTCATGGAGCTCCTGTTGGTGGAGCTGCTGGTGGTCATGGTCGAGATCAGGTGTACAGTAGGCAGCATGGGATGCCTCCGAGCCCTGTTGATCAGACATTCTTGACGCTACAGAGACAACATTCATCAGAGGATGTTTGAGCAGGGACGACAGCTATAGATATTGCTTTCCATTCTCATGAGTACCTTCTGCCTATAATAGATCAGATACGGACGTTGCTAGTAGAAGTCGGATTATACGGTGTTAGCTTCATTAGGTTTATTCACATAGACCACACCCTCCTGATTGCATTGATAGAGCGGTGGAGGCCAGCGATACATACCTTCTATCTACTAGTTGGTGAGATGATTCCTACACTGCAGGACATCAACAACACTGCAGGACATCAACATGATTCTAAGACTTCCAGTTGATAGCAGACCAGTGACTGGTACATCACTTCACGATTAGCCGGCCTTGGTCACAGAGTATTTGGGCGTGGAGCTAGCGAAGGGTGTTATCAGAGTTCACGCGTATGGATCACCTGATTGCGTCCACAGTGAAGGGTTGTCTAGCACGACAACAAGTTTTCGGGAGGCATCATCCACGGCATATTTAAATTTTTGCCGTTCTAGCTAACCCTAACCTTAGAATCGAAACTAGAAAATTCGACGAAACTAATGCAAACAACTTTGCAACTAAAGTGAACAAGGAATACAAACTTTGTAGACCGGTCCTTTACTTCAATAGCTCCGTGTAGTAGTCCCTTCGTTGCGATCACGAACTCCCGGACTCTAGAAAGGCTCCCATGAAGATATGAACAAGCTTGCATCGAAGTCTTCGAGGCCGAAGATGATCTACGTTGAGGAGACACTAGCTCATGCTACCTCTCCACTAATGGTGAGATTAGTGATGCAAACACCCTAAACTAAATGGCTAATAGTAGAGGATGATGAAGTAGAAAGTGGGCTCACTTTAGTTTTATTTTTCTCACAAGATCTCATCACTTAGAAAAAACTAGCAAGCTTTTTCTCTTGAGGAGGAAGAAGAAGTGATGAAGAAAATAAATGAGAGAGTGGGGTTAGAATTGCAACCATGGGTAGGTTAGTGTCATGCCTAACTCATATAGAGAATAAACCATACCTATGAGTTAAGTGTTGGGTTAAGAAATATCATAAGCTAGACAAACAAGTGGATTAAGTCAATGTTAACTACAAGCTTTGCCATGACTCATTATCCAAGTTGTTTGAATTACTTAAAACAAATAAAACCCTGATTTAACCCTAGCATGGTGTGAGTCTCATACACACATGTTGCAAGTGTAACCTAGCATGACACAACAATATATATCACATATATATTTTGTGTACAAAAAGAAAACAATACATTTAACATATATCATATATATATCAATGTATCATAAGTGAGAAAAAGTAATACTTAAGTGAGCTAATATTAGTTAATGTAATGTAATATATCAAATATATAATTATACATTAAATTATTAAATCAACTCTTGATTTAATAATCCGGCTATATTACATATAACCGACCAATATCAAATGTAACAATTTATCGAATCAACACTTGATCCGATAACTTGGCTATATCACATATAACCTACGATGTCACTAATCGCTAGAATAGAATGCGGTATCACATACACGCATTAATCTCGGGCCCGCACATATCACATATGTGCTCCTACTCCGTTTCGCATGAACCAGGAAACCACCGTGTAGGACTCTAAAGACTCGTCAATACGCCGACAGTAGGTGATGATCATATCAAGCACCCACAAGCCACAAGCGGTCTGCTAAATGCAACGGCCGCCCGGGTATTGAGCGATCAGAAGATCAACAAGCAAGCCTGCTCTTACTCCTACGAATCCAATCAGTAACACTACCGTACAGTCCGGTCTCTTCGTCTGATATGTTGCATATCGCAGCCTGGGGGTGGTATAACGTTAGACCCCAATAGCCTGATAAGTCATGCCGATGCAAGGTCCATAACGGTTCGAGAAACTACTGGTAACACTTACCAGTAAATCTCAGCAACCCTGGCCAGGGATTTCCTGTTATGGCCAATCGAGCATAGCGCAACATCAACTCCCAATACCGGGAGAGACGAAACCCCTCCTATCGCTCATTGCCTCCATGTAACTCGGGACTGTACCCAAAAACCATCTTTTTGCATGATCTCTTGACCGTGGTATGGTGGAAATTAAAGTACAGTGGGAATCACATAAGACTCTGTGACGGTCTCGGGTCTACAGACTAACCTGTACCAGTGTCACCAGAGAACTGCTATCCGACGATAGGTATAATACCATCTAGGAGTTCTCGGCGAGTCTTTCCAGTGTACCCAGTCTCCACTGAGCACCCGTATACCTTCTCTGATATCAAACACCAATGGATATAAGATCATCCATCGCCCATCACATGGGTCGAGAAGCGTATACGCTAGTCTACTCTGGAGTATCGATGCCCTGTCTCGATACCCCCACGACTAGGAACATTTGAAGGATGTACTTATCGACTACCTTGTCCCTACTAGTATGATCTACGTCATAATCCTGGTAGTTAAGGACTCATCCTAAGGGCTTTATCAACATGTAATAGAGAGACAATAAGTATACATGTTAAGATAAAGAGCAACCAGATAGCATACTATCATGTCGAGCAAGAAAATCCTCCCTATATATGTCCAAGCATCCACTACAGTATACATCGCATGTACAATAATAGCCTCTAGGGCATACATATAACTAACACACAGTTCCTCGGTACTATCACCCAACATTCGACAGGGCATCGGATTGAGTGTTATGCGAGAGCTTAATATTCTGACGCTCTTTAGGAGTGTCGTATTCCCGATCTCTGCCGGAGACACGGTACCGCTCTGGTATTTACCATTGCTTACACTTTTGACTTGAGCGGGCGTATTTACCATTGCTTACACTTTTGACTTGAGCAGGCGTAGGATCGTACAGCTGGGGCAGCACGGTTCTCGCTTTCTTATATCGCGGGTTGTGTCGATTGTCACTGGGTGGAACACAGATGACTGGATGTTCTGTCTTCTTACAGCTTTGGGCTTTGAAGAGATTGCATGTCGGACGCCCTGCTATTACGCATTTTACAGATAGATGGGTCCAGAATGGTCCTAAGGAGCGAAGGTCCCCACTCAAGATATATTAGGCAGGTGCGCACACATGGATGAGGAACCCCCATGAGTGTCTAGATTATTACAGGGATGAGCTGAACTCACTCCGGGACTAGGTCGTATCATGGCAACCTTATAGAGGGGATCAAATTGCATCACTACCACTCCTGTGCTTAGCTCATCATGAGCTATGGTTGACGTGAGCGCCACGCATCCATTTTGCAACCGTCGAGGATTATTATCCGAACAGGGTGATACGACAGTCCGGTTTGCACCAGGCCATCCCTCACGAGTGAGTCTATGATCTTGCTCTGCACTGGATAGATAGGCGAGGCAGGGCTATGGAGAATTGGAGACCGGTGCATCGTGATCACGTATACCAGTGGAACGTGGAGCGGGTTGCTCATGTTATACGAGATATCTCACCGTACGATCCAGCCCGCTACGATGAGTACATGACGTGGTATCATTCGATCACCCGTTTGTACATTGTCTAACCCGACCACAAATGACCTGTTAGCGCTGATGATGCTAGGCCTGTTCCCGCCTAAAATTTGGGCATTTATGTCAAGCACAAACACAACATATAGGCAAAAGAGCACAAAAGAGCCCCAAAGCATCAAATGGCCTCAATATGTTCAAGGCAGTGTAAAGCAGATTTTTCTGGATTATATTTTGCCGTACTCACAAATGAGAATCAAGTAGTTTATGATACCATCGAAAGCGTCTCGAAAAGGGTTTCGATTTGATATATTATGGAACTGACAACTCTTCCGGAATCGAAAGTTATGAGCAAACGTACGATGCAAGTATAGCTTAAGCGAAGCTCTTTCATAAGAGAAAATGTATTTTAGTCCCATATCGGCCACACCAAAGAATTGAGAAGTGTTTATATAACACTTCCACATTTCATTGCATTAAGGCCAATGAAAGAGGATATGGTGAAACCACACGCGCGCGCCGCCGCCAAGCCGAGCGAGCGAGCCGTCTGTGCCTACACCCACGGACACGATTGCCGCTCCGATTCTAGTTCACAAAGTCTTGAGCATTCTTTTTGTAGAAAATTGTTTTATTAAAATATTTCAAGTGCGCACCTATTAATGTTGCTGAATTAATATGTGCGCAACGGTACGTGCAATGCACGTGCACGCCTATTAATGAAGCTGAATCAACATGTGCGCACCGTTACGTGCAATGCACGAGCGCGCCTATTAATGAATCTGAATCAACATGTGCGCAACCGGTACGTGCAATGCATGTGCGTATCTATTAATAAATCTGAATCAACTGGTGCGCACCGATACATGCAATGTACGTCCGCACTATTTTAAAGTGCGCAGCCGTCCAAACAAAACATATGCTTCTAAACGAAGGAAACAACATCTTTTTCATTGAAATTAATTTAACAAATCAACTAAATTGATTTGGGATCAAAGATCCAACGGTGCACATGTCACCCTTAATTGATATAAATCAATTAAATCATTTTAAATCAATTTAAAATCAGATTGAGATCAAAACAGATCAAACAAACCATAATTTCTTCTCTTATATAAATAGGAGCCTCATATGGAGAAATGAGAGAGAGAAAACCCCCCATAAGCTTACAAAAAACATAATATAGATCTCAAGTCTTGATCATCTCGTCCCTCAACGAACAAGTACGTAAGGTAGAAATAAAAGAGAGAAACATCTCCTTTCCTCCATTAAAAAGCTTTTGCTTTTATACAGAAAGCTTTGCTTCTTCATCGAATCCATTAATTCAGAGATAAAATATCAAAAGATCTTAAATTGAAGATTTTTCTTCTTGAAAAATAAAAAGAAGAAGGAAGAGAACAAAAAAAAGAAACAGAACCCATCGCTTCTCTATGAAAACTTTTGCTTTCTGATCCAGACGATGCGCACTCAAACTAGTGCGCACTTAATAAAACTGTCCATGGGAAATCCCCTGGAGATGTGTGCATACGTGATATGCACATGTGCGCACTTGATGGATATTGCCCACAGATATGATATGTATGTGTGCAACATACTGACTTGAAATAAGTGCATAACCACATGCAAAGCACATGCGTGCTCCATTTTCAGATCAAAACAAATTTGCATGTGCGTCATATGCACTTGCGCACTTGGACAAAAAGCTTGGCTTGACTACTTAGTTAAAATAAACGAAATATAGAAGTTTTTGCTTCTCATTCATGATCCATTGATCAACATATCAATGATGTCCAAATCGATTTTAGTCTATCGTTCATCCATATTGATTTTAGTCTCATATAAGACTAACGATCCTTAGATTCATCATGATCTTCTCCCTCAAATATGAGATTTAGTTCAAAGGTATATCTTTCCACACCTCTGATATATGTCATTGTAATTTCTCAACGTCTTCAAAGAGATGGCGGGTCTCAACAACCAACAACTCCTCATCTTTCGTCCCAAATATGGGAATGATGGACCGAAATGTCCCCAAACTAATAACAGACATAAATATCCCTAAACTAATGCGTCGCCCCAAACACGGTGATGTTTGATCGCGATGTCCTTAAAATAATATGTTTTGCCCTGCGGAATGTCTCCATATTGACTACCGTATACTATCCATAGGTTATTCATATATGATCTAATGATCAGTTGAGCCCATATGCTCATTTGTTCATGTCACGTTCCGCTTCCCAAGATACGTAACTACGGCACGTGACAGAGCCAACCATACTACCTATGGCTAGGAATCATCCATCCACAGTTATATTTCGGCTGTCTATCGGATATCAAGAACAGTAATATATATAATCTAGCTAGCACATGTCCATCTGCTACAATAAATAAAATCAAGAAATGCATAAAGCGGAAACGAATCAAGATCCAATAACAATAGTATCTGAATCACGTCCCATATGGGCTCACATCAATAGAAATAAAATTGCGGAAATAAATAAACTAGACATCTCTAACAATACACGTTCAACTCCTCATTTCTTGGTGATCAGTCGAAAATATTGTATTTTTAACACATCAATTTCCCTACTATTTGCAATCATCTAAAGGTGTTCGGTATGAATATAGCACGTATTAGCAAATTGTCTTTAAAATACCAAATAACATGTGTTATACTTTATAACCGGCACTTTGAGGGAAATTGAGTGTTTATCATTGCATGCATCATCTTTGTATAGCGCAACACTTGTCTCGAGAATTTGTGCAGGAAATTCCAGGTAAAAGAGCCGAAACTGTGAAAAGTGCTGATAAAAATGCGCCAAGTCCAAGACTTGTGATCTGACAGTGATATAGAAAGAAATATGAGATTCCACACATCATAAAAGTGCCACAAAGTCAGCCCGAGAATACCACAGAAGTTTAATGGATAGAGGCCTTCAATGGGCCGCGGATCCACGGCCAATAAGTGCTTCCCGCCGCGGATCCGCGGCGCAATGGTGACGTCATCGCTGCAAATTTTCCCACGTGCTTTCTCGTAATGGCAAATGCTTCCAGAAGACTCCAGATGACCACGTGGCTTCATCCAGAAGGCTCGGCCTAACAATCTTACACAAGAATATTCCTCATTCTAGAATATTCCCTCCAACAAATTTCTTCTAGAAGCCTCTCTCTAACAACCTTTTTGGAGGAAAATTTGAATTTGAATTCTAGATCTAGGGTTTTGGAGGTTGTTGATTTTAGGAGGGAGTTAGTTAGTGAGGGGTTCAATTTGGAGGGAAAAATTGTAGATCCAAATCAAATTGAGTGACACAATTTGATCGAAATCAAGATCTATCGAGTGTCGATTCAAGCAAGAAGCCTTCAACATTTTAGAAGCGACGCCGATCTTCAACCGAGCAAGTGATCCACGACGATCTGCGACTCACGGAGACGGTGCAGAGCTAATTCGACGATCGAGTTCTTTCCTCAAATTCTTGTCTTGAGCAAATTGTAACGGAATTGTTGAATAATAAAAGGTAAAATTTATTTATCATGCTTATCTTTATATTTGAGCATTATGATGAGTTTTCGATTCTTGATTGATTTTTTTGTTATAATGTTTGAGTAAAAACTCCGCTCGTGGAGGAATCGAGAGAATAGATAGATGATGATGATTAAAATCTTGAAACGATTCTTAAGTCCTATGAGTTTTGTAAACTCTAGAAAATTGAATCACCAACAACCTAGTTTTGAGCGAGATACTTTATTGAATGCTTTCGCTCTTAATTAGAGATCAACGATTGGTGATTGAATTTCCTAGTGGCTAGAGTTTGAATGATAATCAACGAAAGGACAAGGGATGATGATGGAGAAAGCCTAGTTTCTTCAAGAGATCCCTAATCCTCGTTGATCATCATCGATCTAGCAACAAATCATCAATGGATAGGAATACGTAATCACAAGTCTTCATCCTCACTATAGATTCGATCGATTCTTACGAGCTTTATTACAAATCTTGATAGTTTATTAGATTTAGACATCTTCTAGAATTTTATTGATTCTTGATCTTTAGATTTAGTCTTTACTATTCTTGAAACTAAATTTCAAAATTCTTGAATCAATTTTCTTGCAATTTTTCTTTTATCTTTTCATTTCGACTCATCTAAAACAAAAGCGAGCAAAACACACATCTCAGTGGACGATCCGTATTCATTAACACGCTATATCGAAACCGTTAATTGATTGCGGTATAAATTTCTTTGGTTGTGATTTCTATACATTTTCTACCTACACACAGAGAATCATTCAATCAAATGGCGCCGTTGCCGGGGATGTGTGCTATTTTGTTCGTTTTTGTTATTTGAGTTGAAAAATTATTATTCCATCAATTTTTAGATCAAAATTCGTAACAAGCGCTTAACGATTTGTTGTGATTTGTTGCGAGAAAATCTGGAATTTGTGGAGCGAGAGGAAAAATTTTCTGAATATTACAGAGAGTTCAGTGAGTGAACAGGAGCAGCTGCATGAAATTTTGTGCAGCGATCAAGCTAACGCACCGCGCTTCCGCGGCCGTAGAGGACATCTCACGGCGGTTCCGCGGCCATCCGAGGGACTCGCTGAACCAAATTTGCTCGGTGACTTTCTGACTTTCTTATCACCTCCTTGATCTGCTCCATTAACCAATTTCTGCAGATTTCTTTGCAAAAATTCGCAGCGCCGCAAAAAGAAAATTTGTTGCGTGATTTGATCTTGGTTGCTTGCATATTTTAATACAGAAATTAAGGGGCACGACCAAATTCAGATTAGGTGGGGAGTTCATTACCCTTCCTAAGCCCCAAAAAATCACAAACTTGCATCCGCATTACCCTTCATTAATTAAAAGAAATCTAGACAAGACTCTAAGGACCGTCACGCTCAATTAGGACAGAAGGAGGTCTTGAGTAATCTATTGCTTATGCGCGTTTCTTTTGTGGTGTCTAAGGCAAGTGTGTCTAAGGCAAGTGGTTACTTAATTAGGCCCACTACTTACGTAGTGGAGAACCTCCCACTTACCTGGCACTTACCTGGCCACAGGAGAGACAAAGAGGCAGTAAAGGATCTATCTTGCGACTTGTCTTCTGGAAGTCTAGGAGCGGTCTAGAGGCTTGACCTAGGTTACCACTAGATTTAGGATTGCTTGTGAATTTTTGTGATTTGATTTTTCAAAAACCGTATTTTTCAAAACAAACACCAACCATCTTTCCTCTAATTATCACCAACGCTGCCGCTTGTGCTACAACCATTTAGCACATGTTAGGCTGGACACGGGATTCCATTTCCCGTCTTGTTCGCGTTTCTTTTATCGACCCCAGAGTCGGTAATTCTTCGTCTTCTTCCCCACCACCCACCATGACCGCGATGGACGGAGTTCCATCAAACTTTAACACCACTCTGCCACCACCCGCAGGTGCGCAGAATCCTCCACGCATTTCTCTCCAAGAGAGATGCTATCCTACACGTGTTCCCCTTCCCACATGTCTTTCTATACCACCAGCCAATGGGGACAATTTTGAAATTAGACCACAATTCATCGAACTTTTACCCAAATTTCACGGGCTCGAGTCTGAAGACGCATACGTGTTTATCACCAAATTCGAAAATGTATGTGCTTTGATGGGTAATTCACAACTGTCTTTGGATGCTCTGCGTTTACGTCTTCTCCCATTCACTTTGTGCGATTTGGCCGAGAAGTGGCTTTACAACACACCCGCACATTCTATTTCAATATGGGACGAATTCGTTGCAGCATTCCTTAAGAAATTTTATCCCAATCATAAGACCGCCCGTGTTTGGAGCGAAATCTTCAAATTTACCCAACTTCCCAATGAACCATTTTGGAAATGCTTTGAACGGTTCAAGAATCTTCTTTTACATTGCCCTCATCACGGGATCCCCAGATAGGATTTGTGTCGAGTTATATATGAGGGTATTGATCTCACGACAAAACAGATGCTTGAAACCATGTGTCATTGCCAATTCCTATCTAAAGATGATGGTGAAGCTTGGAAATATTTAGAAGATTTAGCTCAAAACACTTTACAATGGGAAAGTGTTAGACCACCATCACCTAGGGATGATATCAGTCAACTCGATGTTTCCATCACAATGAGAGCCGAAATGGCCGCAATGCAAAGGAAGCTCGATGCTTTAGAAAACAAGTTCTCCTCAGCCTCCCTAAACCAATACACACTTCCCAAAACCATGTGTGACTGCTGTTCAAACCCATCACATTTGACTGAAGAATTTCCTTTGAATGTACCGTTTCAAGGTCACACTAATGCTGCATTTCAGCAAAGACCCGAAAACGATCCTTCTACTTCCTCATATAATCAAGATTGGAGAAATCACCCTGATCTTTCTTGGATCCACCACCAAACTCAATACACGGATCCAAACCATAATAACTTTCAACGGGTCCCTCCACAGCAACAGCAACCACCACAAATGAGTCAGCACCCCTTTCAACCACAAAATTTTCAAAACCCGGCCAACAACTTCGATCCTTCTTGTGTCGGTATTTCTACACCCTCTGCACTCAACATGTTCATTACACAGTTCATGAAAACGAATGACATTTTAAAATCTTCTATCCAGACGTTAGTGCAAAACATTGTCTCCCACGGTGAGAGTATCAAATCGATAGAAGCACAAATTGCACAACTGATTGTCAGAATGAGTGCTGGAGAAAAAGGGAATCTTCCATCTCAACCCCTACCTGATCCTGGACCTTCACATTACACTAATGTGGATGCATTTACAACGTTGAGATCTGGAAGAGTGCTAGAAAATCATGTGGGTGAACAAATTGATAATGATGAATTGATCATTAACACCCCGGCTTCCACCTCCACTTCCATTCCCACTTCTACTCCTTGTCCTATTTCGTCTAGTTTACCGTCTTCTTCCGAGCCTATTCTCCGTTTTCCCAAAGGCTCGAACCCTCCACCCACTTCATCCTTTCCACCCCCACAAACTTCTCCACAAATGTTGGACTCAACACTTATTGATAGAGCCCCATTTTCAGAAAAGTTGAGGCCCAACAAACATGATGCACAAAGGGAGAAGCTTGTGGACATGTTTAAGGAAGTTAACATCAACATCCCTCTCCTAGATGCTATCCAACAAGTTCCTTCCTATGCGAAAATTCTTAAGAACTTGTTCACTAGGAAGAGGAAGACTCAAGTGCCGAAAAAAGTGTTCATGTCAAGCACTGTAGACACGGCTTTTCCCCAACAATTACCAAGGAAACGTAAGGACCCTGGCTGTCCTACTATTTCTATTTCTATTGGGGATAAACACATTAACCGTGCTTTACTTGACCTTGGCGCTAGTGTTAACTTACTTCCTTACTCGGTCTATGAGCAACTAGGTATCAGAGTGTTAAAGCCCTCGAACATAACTCTACAGATGACCGACCGATCTATCACCAAACCTAGGGGTGAACTTGAGGATGTGTTGATAAAAATCGGGAAATTTGTATTCCCTGTGGACTTTATTGTTCTTGATACACAGCCTGTAGCGTACCCACGGAATCAAATTCCGGTGATTCTAGGTCGTCCATTTTTGGCTACTTCCAACGCTGTAATCAACTGTAGAAACGGCTCTATGAACCTATCTTTTAGGAATAAGTCAATTGAGCTCAAATTTATAAGTTAGGAAGTCAACCCTCCGATCCTCATGCTCGAGTCTGTTCTGTCGAATTAATGGATGTCGACAGCAGCGAATTTGATCAGCTTCACGATACAGATCCAGACTTCCTTTATACGTTGTTGTTCGACCCAGATATGTATCATATACATACGGACCCTTCTTTTGAGTTCTCCGGGTCAACATCTAACGTCGATGATGAACCTTTTCTGGAGTCTGAGTATCAACCCGCACTTTTTGATGACATTATTCTTCGGGATATCGATGACAGCTTCGCTGATAGACTCGCACTCTTAGCAAATACAGGTGTTGAGATGAATCAGCTCCAAAACAAAGAAATTGAACCTCCACCCCTTCTTCTTGACAGTCATGAGAATGCGAGTAATCCATCACAATCATTGTGTCGTCTCTCCAAAACGAGACGCAAACGCTTTCTTTTACACCACCTATCTTTGCCCCACTCCTTCTTGGCTCTATTCATCTTGTTCTTCCACCAACCGGTGCACTACATTTATAAAATCTTCGAATGGTTGGTGTTGACCTTCGGTCTTTGCAAAGCTTGGCATCGACCAATAATTTTGACCCCCTCTTATGATTTTCAAAGCTTAACATTGTTTAACTCAAGTTTGGGGGGGGGGGGGTTCTGGCTCTTGAAAAGAAATTTTTTACACAAAATGTGAAGCCAAAAATAAGTTTGGGGGAGGATTTTCACGATCATATTTATTGCCCCCATTAATAAATTTCCTCCCAGGCTTACAGGTTTTAATGATCTAGCGGATGGCAACAGTGAGGACACTGTTGAAGACAAGTTTGGGGGAGGTTTGTGCTTATTTACGTATCACTTTGCATCATACTTTGCATAAGCACAAAACATATCATAAAACATATAATAAAAAATAAATAAATAATTAAATTTTTTTTCTTTGTACATAAATAAGATAATAAAAGATTAGATAGCGAAAAATTACATCCAAAAGATTAGAAAAATTTAAGAAAACCTAGAAAATTAGAAGTTTTCTTAAACGAACTAGTAATAAGTAGTTATGAGCCGTTGTCCCAAGGTTTAGTAAGATGAAGGAAGTCATTAATCTGAGGATAAAAATAAGTCTGAAAAATAGTTCCTATTCTGGAAGCCAAACATTTAAGCGTTGATACCCTACTATACGCACATACACACGTCTTGAAACTCGGGATAGTAGAGGATACCTTGAAATGCTCTTGTCTAAAAGCCAAAGTATGAAGTAAATAAAAAAAAATGAAGAAAATATAAATGGTGAGAAAAATGAACACTGGTTTTGTTATTGCCAAGGCAACAATAAAAAAATATAGCGAGGGTGCTTCATCACCTAGTGCCTTAGACCAACTGGTCTGGGAGTCGCTGCTAAGCCTTAGGTGTTGCAAGACGAGGAAAATGCTACTTACGCCTATTAAGCAAGCACATGAGTAATCGGTCGGTTAGTACCTCAAGAAGTATTAACGGTCGCATGAAAATGTGTAAGCAAATCTAAATATTCATCAATTAAAAAGTACTGAGGCAGATGGACAAGAGTATGATAGCTTGAATTGAATTCTCCGAGTGTAGGGATGTTCTTTACACACACGTAGGGGTATATGATCGATATTTGGAAGAAAGGTAGGAATGAAGGATAAATACGATGTTTTATTGAGGGATGGTGTGATTTCTAACATCTTTTCATGACTATTAAGATAGGGCTCATGACAACCGAAAAGGTAGTATAGTTGGAAACTCTGATTTTCAAAGTCTTTCTTTTACAATTCTTATCTTTATATGTAACTTTCACGGTCTTCCTTTTATTATTGGATTTTGTGGGTGCAATCCGCTGAAAACCCTTAGGAGACAACACTCCTCCTACTAGGGACACCTAGAGGTTTAAAGGCTTGTTGCACGTGCTCAGTGCAATCGTGTTGCCTACGAAGGTGTGCTAGTTAGTTTTTCTTTTTCTTTATTTTCTCCTTCTCTTTTTAATAAAACAGTTTGCTCGAGACGATCAAAAATAAGTTTGGGGGAATTTGATCAGTCGAAAATATTGCATTTTTAACACATCAATTTCCCTACTATTTGCAATCATCTAAAGGTGTTCGGTATGAATATAGCACGTATTAGCAAATTGTCTGTAAAATACCAAATAACATGTGTTATACTTTATAACCGGCACTTTGAGGGAAATTGAGTGTTTATCATTGCATGCATCATCTTTGTATAGCGCAACACTTGTCTCGAGAATCTGTGCAGGAAATTCCAGGTAAAAGAACCGAAACTGTGAAAAGTGCTGATAAAAATGCGCCAAGTCCAAAACTTGTGATCTGGCAGTGATATAGAAAGAAATATGAGATTCCACACATCATAAAAGTGCCACAAAGTCAGCCCAAGAATACCACAGAAGTTTAATGAATAGAGCCCTTCAATGGGCCGCGGATCCGCGGCCAATATGTGCTTCCCGCCACGGATCCGCGGCGCAATGGTGACGTCATCGCTTCAAATTTTCCCACGTGCTTTCTCGTAATGGCAAATGCCTCCAGAAGACTCCAGATGACCACGTGGCTTCATCCAGAAGGCTCGGACTAACAACCTTACCCAAGAATATTCCTCATTCTAGAATATTCCCTCCAACAAACTTCTTCTAGAAGCCTCTCTCTAACAACCTTTTTGGAGGGAAATTTGAATTTGAATTCTAGATCTAGGGTTGAGGTGATTATAAAATGAGATCTAGATCTAGGGTTTTGGAGGTTGTTGATTTTAGGAGGGAGTTAGTTAGTGAGGGGTTCAATTTGGAGGGAAAAATTGTAGATCCAAATCAAATTCAAATCAAATTGAGTGACACAATTTGATCGAAATCAAGATCTATCAAGTGCCGATTCAAGCAAGAAGCCTTCAACCTTTTAGAAGCGACGCCGATCTTCAACCGAGCAAGTGATCCACGATGATCCGCGACTCACGGAGACGGTGCGGAGCTAATTCGACGATCGAGTTCTTTCCTCAAATTCTTATAGTTCTTGAGCAAATTGTAACGGAATTGTTGAATAATAAAAGGTGAAATTTCTTTATCTTGCTTATCTTTATATTTGAGCATTATGATGAGTTTTCGTTTCTTGATTGATTTCTTTGTTATAATGTTTGAGTAAAAACTCCACTCGTAGAGGAATCGAGAGAATAGATAGATGATGATGATTACAATCTTGAAACGATTCTTAAGTCCTATGAGTTTTGTAAACTCTAGAAAATTGAATCACCAACAACCTAGTTTTGAGCGAGATGCTTTATTGAATGTTTTCGCTCTTAATTAGAGATCAACGATTGGTGATTGAATTTCCTAGAGGCTAGAGTTTGAATGATAATCAACGAAAGGACAAGGGATGATGATGGAGAAACCCTAGTTTCTTCAAGAGATCCCTAATCATCGTTGATCATCATCGATCTAGCAACAAATCATTAATGGATAGGAATACGTAATCACAAGTCTTCATCCTCACTATAGATTCTATCGATTCCTACGAGCTTCATTACAAATCTTGATAGTTCATTAGATTTGGACTTCTAAAATTTTATTGATTCTTAATCTTTAGATTTAGTCTTTACTATTCTTGAAACTAAATTTCAAAATTCTTGAATCAATTTTCTTGCAATTTTTCTTTTATCTTTTCAATTTGACTCATCTAAAACGAAAGCGAGCAAAACACACATCTCAGTGGACGATCCGTATCCATTAACTCGCTACATCGACACCGTTAATTGATTGCGGTATAAATTTCTTTGGTTGTGATTTCTATACATTTTCTACCTACACACCGAGAATCATTCAATCACTTGGCTTGATTGCTAAAGTACTCTTGATCTTCCTGCGATAAAGGTAGAGGAACCGGGCCATGCAAAATCCAGACGTCGGTACGTCATAATATCAAAATAATAATAATAACCAGGATAGGATGCTGTGATTAAACATGAGTATAAATAATAAACACAAGCATAAACGGTGAGGTACATATATGTGGTGTGTATCCTAAAGTCTGTGCTTCTATGTTATCTATTTTACAAGTCTTTGAAATCAATTTAATGGAATAGTCGATATACCTCAATAGTATCCCGTGCGTGCCCGAGACCACGGTCAAGACTCTCCGGCTGAATCTGAGACGTGCCGCTAAGCAGTAAAGAGGTAACATGTACAGACGAATGATGTCAGCAGCATCATTACGGGGCTGGCCGAGCCCGTAAAGACTGATTAGTATAACCATCGAACTGTTAAGTTACAAATCAGGTTTCATTATTTATTTCCCCTTACCCCCAAGATTTTGTGTTCATGTCAGGTATTGCCGATATAAATCTAATGCCAATACAGGATCAAGCAGGTACAGGTCTTATCTATGTAGACAACAAGTCATGTCCGTCAGGACAACAATCAGGATTGTCGGCATTAGCAATAAGATCCAAGTAACAAGTCTGGCAGTGGGTCGTGAACATGTCATGTAATATATATTACCCAATAGATGCCAAATGTAAAACCGTAATCAATATCGAAATATTATTAATGCTAGAATGCATATGTATCTATCTGTAATAGCCATTACACGTCCATTGCCATGTATGACGCAATCTAGATAACATATTAAACCGATCTAGTATTATAATAACATCGTGATGTTCCGGCATGCAGCTAAATAAACTATTATTAGTATGGATACAGACGGATGCTATAAACTGTAAATCGGTAATTTCTACTGAATAATAAAACACATGCACTGTCATTTATTAAATAAATATTGATATAGTAACATAGCTTGTTACAAGTCTATAACTTGCCTGATCGGATCTCACATCGAAATGAGGATGTCACGTCCGACGTCAAAATAACGTCACGATGCAAACTTATGTGCACAGGACTGGACTTGGCTGAGCAGTGACGTAACGTGGTGACTGGGCTGGACGACGACAATGACTGGGTCGTCCGGATCGTCGGCTACGCGCGCAACTCCGGTGAGACGATCGGAGTCGAGAAAAGAAAAGAAAGAAAGAAAAGAAGAAAAAAGAAGAAGAAAGGTTTGCTGGGGTGGCGATGATAGAGGAATAGTGGCGAGGTGACGGGGTGTTGCCGTCGGCGATGGCTGTAGATTTCTTGGGTTGGTGATCGGAGAAGAAGGTGCAGGGGTCGCTAGGGTTAGGTTTGGGTCGTCGGGAAGAGGAGAGGGAGGTGAAGAGGAGGAGATGATGGGGGTGAAGGTGATGACGAGGGGTGAGGTCGACGGCGATGAGGGTTGCTGGCGGGTTAGGGTGTTGGGTTTCTTAGTGTTGGGGAAATGCAAGGTGGCGCTCGAAAAATGGAGAAGAGGAGAGGAGTGGTGGTAACAACGACGGGGGCGATGTCAAGGGGTGGACGGCGACGACGAGGGAGCGGTTCTGGGTTCTCAGCGGGTCGGGAGGAGAAGAGAGGAAGAGAGAGAGAGAGTTGTGAGGTTAATTAATAGGTCTTAAATAATTATATTATATATAATATATATTAGAGAGAGGGGGGGATAAAAAAGTTAGAGAGAGAGAAACAGAAAACGAGAGAGAGACTGAGAGAGAGGGAGAGAGAGAAATTTTAGTTAAATATTAATATATTATATTTAAAAGTTCGTATATTAATAGTTATATGAAAATATTATAATATATATATTATAGGATTTTACTGCTAATAGAAGATTACTCCGAATATTACCCGGGACCTTCTAAAAATATAATTTTTAAATATGGAGAATATACGTAAAAATTTAAACCATAATATGATGTCCTGTCAAATAAAATGTATGCCCCCAAGTACGGATCTACGTAAATATACATAGCGATCCAAACAAGTCTGTTTAAATAATTTGGACATGAACAAGATATATGGATGCAGACACATGATATTGGGTACGATGACATGTAAGGCTAGACACTAAAAATATATTATTTGGTTTTTATTTTATATTATTAAAAGATATGCAGATACTAAAATATATTATACATGTGTAATATCTATATTTGCATGGATATTCTGTACTAGCAAATATTTGATATAATCTTGAACCATGGTGGGTTTCAAACATGCGGTTTAGGTCGGATAATAACCACGGCTGCTAAATGCACTATCCGCAACCCAAATCAATAATAATCAAGAAATTTACCGGAAGATTTGAAATACCCCAAAATATATAGTATAAGTGCACTAGGGTGTTACAATTCATAAGTCGATCTTAGTCTCAAATAAGACTAACGATATTTAGATCAAACCCAAATTTCAAATGAATTGATGGACCTCACAAATGTGTGAAATGCATCCTAAGTTCATTCCTGTTGGCAAACCATACCAACGCGGACCTTGTCAAGAAAATACTTGACCCAAAACATTTAAGTTGATCTTAGTCTCAAATAAGACTAACGACCCTTAGATAAATCCCAAATTCCATATGAACTGATGGACTTCACAAATGTGAGAAATGCGTCCTAAGTTCACTCCCATTGGCAAACCAAGATACCAACATGGACCCCGTCATGCAAATGCTTGACCCAAATCATGAAAATATATATACGGATTTGGACTAATCCACGCCCTACGGGCGATAACATAAACTAGTTTCCGTATACAATCCATGGGCAATCTTAATAAACAAAAATAATACATGACACGAAATGACCTACCGGAGCAGGTGAAAGTGGTTATCGCAATGCAATGACGTAATTAACTGTAGGGGCTTACGCCTGCAGGGAAGAACGTCCCCACAATAAAAAAAACCCTCATAAACGTGAGGGGGAATCTGATAAAGTCGGCCACATCGGTCGCATCTATCCAAACCTCCAATATACTGTGCCATAAATCAACTTGGTATTTTCAGAGAGGTGGATGGATATGTCCAAATAGTATCTGTCCCCAAATTCAAGCAAGACGACCTATCCAGGTTTGTCTCTATTTTCGACGGTAAATAGATTCTGGCTGAGCTAGTATTAGGTAGTCATGAGCTGTTGTCCCAAGGGTTAGCAAGATGAAAGGAATCACTAATCTGAGGATAGAAATAAGTGTAAAAAATAGTCCATATTCTTGAGTCCAAACATCTGAACGTTGATACTCTACTATACGCACTTGTACACATCTTGAACCATAGGATAGTAGAGGATACCTTGAAATGTTCTTGTCTAAAAGCCTTAGTATGAAAAAAATGAAAAATATAAATTATATATATATAAATGGTGAAGAAAAATGAACACCGATTTTGTAATTACTTAAGGCAGCATAAAAAATATAGCGAGGGTGCTTTATCACCTAGTGTCTTAGACCGACCGGTTTGGGAGCCACTGCTAAGCCTTAGGTGTTACAAGACTAGGATATTGCTAATTAAGCCATAATAAGTGAGCGCATTTGGTAATTGGTTGGTTAGTACCTCAAGAAGTATTAACGGTCGCATGAAAAATGTGTGAGCAAATCCATCTAAAACATTCACCAACTAAAAAGTACTAAGGAATAAGGACAAGGGTATGATAGCTTGAATTGAATTCTCCAAGTGTAGAGATGTCTTTTTCACACACGTAGGAGTATATGATCGATATTTAGAGGAAAGGTAGGGAGGAAAACTAAAGACGATATTTTATTGAGGGATGATGTGATTTCTGACATCTTTTCATGATCATTAAGATATGGCTCATGACAACTAAAACTCTAGTGTAGTTTGAAACTCTTATTTTCAAGTTCTTTTTTTTATATGTTTCTTATCTTTGTATATAATTTTTATCTCCTTTCTTTTATTATGGGATTTTGTGGGTGAAATCCGCTGAAAACTCTCAAGAGACAACACTCCTCCTACTAGGGACACCAAAAGGTTTAACGGCTTGTTACACGAGCTAAGTGCAATCGTGTGTTGCTTACGAAAGTGTGCTAGGTTTTTAATAAATAGTTTACTCGGGACAATCAAAGATAAGTTTGGAGGTATTTGATTAGTCTAAAATATTACACATTTGTATGAACATTTTCCCTATTATTGTTAAGTGCTAAAAGGTGTTATTTGTAAATAAAGAACATATATGGGTTTATTTGTAAAAAAATATTATCATATATTTCTTCATTTATAATTAATATAATTAGGGAAAATATATGCATATAATATTTAAATAAAATATTAGTAATTAAAATATGCATATCATATCAAATATTCCTAATCAATATTCTTAAGATATTGTATCATGTAAATGGTTGGAATAATATCTCAAGAATACCAAATACTACTAACAATTTGATTTGAGATATTTTGCAGGTATTAGCTCAGGTCTGAAATCTAAGTAGGAGATCCAAGTCAAATCAGGATATCGAAACCAAATCTGCCAAATTTTAGAAGCAAATCGAGGAATCTAGCAACGACAGAGAGTTAGAGCAATATTTTCAGAATTTACATATCAAGAGAATCTCCAAATATCGAGACAAAAAGCCAGAAAAAATCCCAAGTCCCAATCCCACTAGGAGGCGGCGGATCCGCGGTTAAACGTGGCAAAGGGCGGCAGTTCGGCGGTCGTTTACTGGCCGTTGGATCTAGAATTTTAGGGGCATGATCGTAACGACATTTACTCACGTATAGGGTTTCTAGTTTCAGGGGCTATATAAAGAACCGAGAGCTGTGCATTCCAAAAGAATCCAAGAATTCAAGATCTCAAATAAAAAGTTCAATAGAGAGTTCTACGAGCGAAACTAGGGTTCTTGTAATCTACTTTTGAAGGAGAAAAATTATAATGCAATAGTTGATTAATAAAGGTAGTTTTTGTTTTAATTCTTTTTGCATTTACTTTACGCATTACTTTTCCGCATTACTTTTCTGCACTTTTAATTATGGTTTCATTCATTTTCAACCTTTCTTTTAAATCGCTACTGACCATGAGAGAGTAATTTCATGCTTGTTAGGGTTTGTAGGATAGGGTAGGATAATGGATGAAATATTTTTTTAATTTATTTTGACATTTTAATGTTTGTAAATTTTATCAAAATAAATGTTAACCCTCTTATCGGGCGCGCTATCAATATATTGATAGTCACGACCGCGATTTGAGATTAGTTAAACACTTATTTTGTTAAAGACTTGAGATTAATAGAGATCAATGGAAGGACAAGGGGTAGTAGTGCGAAACCCTAGTTCCCTCCAAGAACCCCTAATCCACATTCATCGCTATCTCTCTAGATTTTAAACTATTAAAAAATCAAAAGAGACATTTCTAAACATTCATCCGTTAACTACTAAGTCCTATAAACCCTGCAAGCCTTTCTATCATAAATTTTATATCCATATTAAAATAAAACGGCAACAATCCTTCCTCTCTTTTATTGACTCGTCTAAAACAAGAAAAGAAATTCACGTTTTCATGTGGACGACCCGTACTCATCGCGGCTAACTATTTGTGATACCGTCTTGATTGCGGTTATTTACAACACAAAACATACAAACACCTCTTCGCACGAACAATCAAATGGTGCCGTTGCCGGGAAAACGGTCTTAATTAATTTTCTTGTTATTCGGGTTGATTTCTTATAAAAACCAGAATCAATAAAATAAAAGAGAACCAAAACCGTATCTTGTGCGAGTTTTTGCAAGGACATCTGGAGTAATTGGAGCAAGCCAACAGAAATTTAGAGACTTTCAATTTGGACCAGAGGAGCATAGGGGTTCTCTGTGGAAATTTGAAGAAAATATCTTGCCAAACGGCTGCGGAACCGCGGCCAAAGTGTGCTTTAAGCGGCGGAACCGCGGTCCCTTTGAAGATTTGAGCCCCAAAAATTCTCTGGTATTCTCCTATTATCTTTCTCTCTCTTCTAAAACTCTAATAATCTGATTTTACCTGCAGGATTCTTTGCAAACAGCGATGCTAAAAAAAATCTTTTTGCGTATTTTGATTTCGGTTTATTTTGCATATCTAAAACCGGACTTTAAGGGACAATAAACCCAAACTCAGATTAGGTGGGGATTTCATCACTCTTCCTAGGCCCCACTATCACTCTTTGAAAGTTATTTTTGTTTGGAACCGTATTTTGAGTTTGGTGTTGGTTCCAAGCAAAATTAGGGTGATTCCTCCAACCTTGATTATATGTAGAAGAATAAGGATCGTTTCTAGGTCGTTGCTGAAAAACAGCATTAGTGTGTTCTTGACCTAAAAATGGAGAACTCAAAGGACATTCTTCCGTCAGATGTGATGGATCGGAATAACATCCACACATGGTTTTAGGGAGCGTCACTTGGTTTAGGGAGGCTAATAAAAATTATTTTTCCATAGCTTCAAGTTTCTTTTGCATTACTGCCATTTCGGTTTTGACTGCTTTGGAAACATCAAGTTGATGGATACCTCCTCTAGATGAATGACAAACGCTTTCCCATTGCAAAGTGTTTTCGGCAAAATTTTCCAAGAATTTCCATGCTTCACCATCGTCTTTAGACATGAAATTGCCTTGACACATGGTTTCAAGCATCTGCTTTGTCTTTG
This sequence comes from Agapanthus africanus, assembly GCA_030015575.1. Lineage (NCBI taxonomy): Eukaryota > Viridiplantae > Streptophyta > Magnoliopsida > Asparagales > Amaryllidaceae > Agapanthus > Agapanthus africanus. The sequence goes on along the minus strand of JASDDO010000024.1, from coordinate 191,733,968 downwards.
GATTAATGCCCTCATATATAATTCGGCAAAGATCCAATCTATGTATTCCGTGATGAGGACATTGGACAAGCAGATCCTTGAACCATTCAAAACATTTCCAAAATGGTTCATTGGGAAGTTGGAAAAACTGGTTGATTTCGCTCCTAACACGGGCGGTCTTATTGTCACGACCCAAAATGGCACGTGACTGGCACTTGAATCATATGAAATCTATAGGACCACATCTAATTCAAGTAAGCCAAAAATCCCAGAAATCTAAACCATTTTAAAGAAGAAGTGAAGAAAACTTATCTTTAAAGCAAGTGGTTTTAATAACATAAGCCGAAGTATTACATTTTAAAATCTCAAGTCTTTTCTGAAAATTTCGGCAGAGTTTCCTTTGTAAATACTGGCCCCAAAAGGGTACAACATGCATAATCTATATAAAGGCATCCCCAAGCGGGAGCTAGCTCTTCGCTAATTGGCGGTCACAACCACGCAAGCAATATAATATACAACGCCGAAGGGCGAGGATCAAAACTCAAAAGGAAAGTCAAAATCATCAAGAAAACCCATAATAATACAGTGCGCGACTCTAAGGTCGAAATAATAACAACTGGTTTTCTAAGTCTGAAATAATATACAAGTCTGGTTGATGGAGTTTACTAGATACAACTGAAATATAATAAAAGTACAATGGTGGTCACGATGCAAGTGAACCCACCTACCAAAATAATCACCCGGAAAGAAGCAGTGTGCCAGCAAAGCTGCCAAGGAAACCTGTACGGCAAAACCTGCAAGAAACTGTGGCATAACGGGGGTGAGTTGCCAACTCGTGAGTAGAAAACATCACAGAGCAGAAATCGAATAAACAACGACTTCCTAGGTCAACTATATCATAAAGGTAATACTATGATATCTAGGGTGACTGTATCTGCATATGTGCCAATAATGTACTCAACACCTATATGTATATAGATATCATCCAACCATAAACAAAGTCTGTATGCATATGGATCTCGTCCACTCGAAACATCATAAAAGCATATGCATGAAAGTATGAGGATATAAATCAATGTGTGTCCCTCGCGACACGTAAAAATCATGGAACCTGAGTGTCCAGCATCGACACTCGAAACATCATGAAACCCGTGTCCAGTATCGACACGTAAATCCTTATATATCTCAGGCGCCGCATCCTCAGATCGGCCCTCATATCCATCTCACTACTCCGGTCGGTATCCTCCGGATAACCGCCGAGTCCAAATACTATCACCGGTAGGTAGTGCTCCCCTACCAGGCTCACCGTCTAACATATACGAGTCTTCTTGCCCCGGAATACTTCACCGGGTCCACCATGTACCCGTAGACGGTGCCTACCGCTCCTCGAATCGGGTTTCACATATCACACGTCTCAGAACCGAGAAAACACATGGTGGACGAACTGAAATATCATATCAGGAGAAACCGGGTTTTTAAAACAATACATACTTTCTTTTGAAATAGCCACGGTTCTCAAATCCAGAAATCTCATGAAAACAACATATCTCAATGCGTATAATCATAAAGCATGATGTGTGCAACATATAACAGAAATGTAAGCATATCCGTATACCATGCAACATGGAACAGTAATATGCACATAATAAGGGTAAACCGCTCTTTTAAATGAATCCAGTTTTAAAATGTCTCATGCGGTTCCCAATTTCACCAAAGTAAAATGCAGCATCGTATAAAGGTGCATATGTAACTATAGCAGGTAATTTGTGCAAGGAACCATATCATGATGCAGCAATCCTACTGTGTAGTGATATGGCAATTATCGATGATGATGTGTGTGAGCCGGCAAGCAGGCGTACGTGGAATATACGCATCATCGGTAATGGTGATGGTGTCCTGACAGCATGGGTTTCCATATAACAATAAAACACATTTAAGCATGCGATGCGATGCGAATAGCAAGAATATGCGGAAAATGAATAATAAATGCAACAGTGAAGAATCTACATTAATATATATGATTCATACAATTTTGCCATTTGAAATAACACGAATCGTGGTGTTTAAAAATGAAAAAAAGGGGCTACAGTGTTTTTAAGAAAAGGTACGTCCTTTGAAATATCCGTAGAATCCCTTAGCCTGTCTTTAAAATACTCACGATTCGTTAGTTTTGAAATAGGTATGACTCGAGTCTAGTCTAACATCTATAAGTAAACTACAGGACTAAACTAACAGGCTAATCGAAAAGGTAAGGAAACCACCTAAATCTGAGTCGATATATATATATATATATATGTGTGTGTGTATATGTATATATATATAACATATAATAGTCGGTGATCCTGCCTCAATAGTATCACTATGATACAATATATAACATGACATCCTCGAGTCAAGAGTGCGGATCTATCATCAATATTCATCTCGTACGGTAAATCCATCGTACGGCATCCCAAATCTGGGTACGGGTCAAATATCACATTTATCTCATTATTCATCCGGTATCCTTATCATCACATATCGTGAACTGGGGGTACCGATCTAAAGTCTAGTACATACTGACACCATCTACATATATATATATATATATATATATATATATATATATATATATATGCGTGTGTATGAAAACACATCGCCTATGGACCCGCTATAATATCATGTCGTATCTCATAATTCAAACCAAATCATATCACCGATCTCGTGGCACCATGCCCAATCCTCATCGACTTATCTCCAAATATCGTATACTATCCTCATCATCCATGTATATGTATACGTATATATATATATATATATATATATATATACACACACATAGTCCCATACCTGTGTGTGTGTATACATAACCCCATATACGCACAAGTAGTAAAATGTATGCAAGTGTGTGTGTGCGCGTGTATGTAAACCTCATTCAAGGGCTCTCGACTAAGGAAATAACTAAGTTACCTCTAATACACTAAAACTAACTCATGAACATCTAAAGTCTTACTTACTAATCATCCAAGTTTCACAACACATAATCATAGCTATAACATATATATCATATACTACACTACGAACTGCGGGGGTGTTATACGCCATCCACCCAACTTCCCTCGTAGATATATATCTACTCACCTGATCTTCGCTTGCTGAGTCGATAACGCCACGCTCTCCTCATCGTCTCGAAATCCATGTGGGGGTGCCTACATATAAACATATAGTATCGTAAACCGAAATCGCTGATAAAAACCAAAACGGTATACGAATTGCACATAGGTTAAAACCTATGGTCTAAGCATGCAAGAATCACCAACAACTCTCGACGATTGACGTACAAACGTGAATCGACCGGTACAAACACAAATATCCAAAATTCAATTCATAAACATCACGAAATACAAGGCAGCAACTCATGAAAATGGTCCCAGATTTCACCCTAGGTGAAATTAGCCAATTTTTCATACATGGAGGGTCTATTTTACTGGAGATAAAGCCCTGGACCAAGCACGGATCAATTTGGGAGTACTAAGGCCGCAAATTGCGGCTCATATGATTAAATCTGCGGCCTGGACTGGGGGTTTGGGGCTCTGGTCTTAAGGGTAGCTTCTAGGTTGCCTGCTTGTATCACAGTGTTTGCTAAATAATTTTCCAGGTCCCCGAATCATAGCAGATCTCTAATAACCCTCACAATTTACACAATTTCCCGATATCGGGGTTTCTAAGTTTGGGAATTAGGGGTTTACTCTATGGTTTCAGTCCAATATTCAATCCCTACAGGGGTTTAAGGTCACTATAAAGCCTCCAATGCACCTTTGGATTCAAATCAAACCCTAATCCTCAACTTGGAATTTTCAAAGTTCACTAAATCAAACTTAACACTTCTAAACATGCATAGGTGCTAAGGTGAATGAAATACAATACAAATGGTAAGGAATTACCTCATTTGGCAACTCAAGAAAATTCTTGAGTTGCCCCAAGTCTTCAAAATCCGATTTTTCTTGGTCCAAAGTGCGTGTAGGGAGCTTGTGCATGTTTTTTGTGAAGTGGGGATGGACTTTTGATGAATTTTCAATGGTGAAGTGAGGTGTTTTGTGGAGGAGGGAGAGAGGGCCGCCATGGGAAAGGGAGAGGGAAAAATGATGAATGAAAATGATGGAGGGAACAAAGCCATGGTCCAAGGTTGACCCCCTCACCTCTCTTTCCTTTCTCTCTCATGCCCATACTCCATTATTCTAATCCATTTTCTTTTCTTTTCTTTTGTTTTCTTATCTTTTCTAAAAGAAATGAGAATCATGCTAGAAAAATAAGAAAGAAGCCATGATAAAAATGTAACAAGTGTCAAAATGTGATATGGTGCATGTCATGTGCACAAAACTAGCTTAATGCACAATTAGTGATAATTAATCGCGATTAGCATTTAAATAGTGTATAATTAATTACAAAAATTTGTAATTTGCATAATCACATAAAACACTCTCATTTCAGTAATTCCTACAATTTTCCAAATATTTTCCATTTTATCGGTATTTAATTATACCGCATCATTAAAATATTCATAATATTTATTGTTTAAATATAAAAATTCCCAAAAATAATATTTTATTTTCCTGAAATATTACACTTATGATTGGGATAAAATTTCTTAAGGAATGCTATAACGAATTCATCCCAATTGGAAATAGAGTGTGCAGGTGTGTTGTAAAGCCACTTTTCGGCTAAATCGCACAAAATAAACGGGAGAAGACGTAAACGCATAGCATCCACAGAAAGTTGTGAAGTGCCCATCATAGCACATACGTTTTCGAATTTGGTGATAAAAACGTATGCATCTTCAGACTCGAATCCGTGAAATTTAGGTAAAAGATTGATATAGTGTGGTTTGATTTCGAAATTATCCCCATTGGCTGGTGGAATAGAAAGACAAGTAGAAAGAGGACCACGTATAAAGTAACTTCTCTCTTGGAGAGATATACGTGGTAGATTCTGCGCACCTGTGGCGGCGGTAAAGTGGTGTTATTGAAATTCGATGGAGAACCGTCCATCTCGGTGGATGTGGTGTGTGGTGAGGAAAAAGAAGATGAAGAAATACCGACTTCGGAGTCGATAGAAAAAACGCGGACAAGACGGGCACTAGAATCCCGTGTCCAGCCGAGCATGCACTAAGCGGGTTTAGCACAAGTGGCAGCGTATATGTAAATTAAAAGAAAGGTTTGGTTTATTTTTGAAAAAGGCGGATTTTGACAAATCACAAAAAATGCACAATCAACCCTAGATCTACACTCACCTAGGTCAAGTCACTAGACCGCTCCTAGACTTCCAGAAGACAAATCGCAGGATAAATCCTCTACTACCTCTTTATCTCTCATGTGGCCAGGTAAGTGCCAGGTAAGTGGGAGGTATCCGCTATGTAAATAGCAGGCCTAATTAAGTAACCACTTGCCTTAGACACACTTGCCTAGACACCACAAAAGAAATGCGGATAAGCAGTAGATTATCCACGACCTTTTTCTATCCTAATTGGGCGCGACGGTCCTTAGAGTCTTGTCTAGATATTTTTTAGTTAATGAAGGGTAATACGGATGCTAGTTTTGTGATTTTTGGGGCTTAGGAAGGGTAATGAAATCCCCACCTAATCTGAATTTGGTCTTTGCCCCTTAATTTCCATATTAAAATATGCAAAAACAACCAATATCAAAAAACGTAACAAGAATTTTTTTAAGCGTGGAGAATTTTTGCAAAGAATCCTGCAGAAAATTTGTTACTGGACTAATCAGAGGAGAGAGAAGAATGTATAGAATATACCAGAGAAAACTGGAGCCCTAAATCGTCAAGAACACCGCGGTTCCGCCGCTAATTGCTGCTTCTTGCCACGGTTCCGCGGTCAGTTGAACGGTTCTTTGAACAATATTTGGTTCTGATGCTCCCTTTGCTCCTCTGGTCTCGATGAAATGACCTGAATTTTTATCTCCTTGCTACAGTGATTCTAGATTTTCTTGCAAAATTCACACACTAATCGTTAAGAACACGATACGATTTTGATTTAAATTTTGATGGAATAACAATATTTCAACTCAAATAGCAAGAATGAACAAATTATGCACACATCCACGGCAACGGCGCCATTTGATTTGATCGATCCCCCACCTCTTTGATTTTTAAAGAAAAGATATAGTAGTAAAGAAGTGATGTAAAGTTTTAGTTGTATAATAACCACAATCAATAACGGTATCGCGTGTAGCGAGCGTTAGTGAGTACGGGTCGTCCACTGAAATGCGAGGAATTTGTATATTCTTACTTTAGTTGAGTTGAAAGAAATAGTAAAGAAAATTCAAGAAATAGTTCAAGGTTGAGTCGAATTCATATTTTCAAGAAATTTAAGAAATCGTTTTCAAGAAAGAAAATTCAAGAAAATGTTCAAGATTTAGTTATCAAGAAAATTGTAGAAGGCTTGTAGGATTCAAACAGAATTAGTAGCCAATGATGATTATTCAAGATGATTCATCTTATCTATTGGTAGAATTACAACTAGATCGATGGCTAAAAATGAGAATTAGGGATCCTTTGAAGAAACTAGGGTTTCTCCTTCATTGCCCCTTGTCCTTTCATTAATTGCCATTCCTATCTAGCCTTTAAAAAGAAGGATCATCAATCTAATCCCTAAATTATAATGAACTTCTCAATAAATTGATCCCACTCACAATTTGGACATTAATGATTCTTTTTTCTAAAGTTTATAATCTCCATAAGACTTAAGATGAATATGGAATTCTTTCACCATTTGATCTACCAAATTCCTTCGAATCCTTAGCAAACGGAGATTTATTCACACATTATGAAAATAGAAGAATCAACAAATAGAGATTTCATAATGCAAAAATTTAAAGAAAGCGAGACTAAGAGTAATGATCACCTTTATTATTCAACGTCAAATTACAACTTCTTCAATCCGAGATTACAAGAAAAATCGCTCTCGATCACTCCCTTGAAGAGGTAATTTCTCCGTCGATCTTCGCTTCGCTCGATCACCGTGAGTCTTGGATCTATCGAGGATCACGTGCTCGTGATGATGATCGGCTTCGCGTAAAGGATCTTGAATGAAGCCGCTTGATGAATTTCTCACGATTCTTGATTTTGGATCTTGATTTGGAATTAAATCTAAATTGTAATTGTGTACTAAAATTCAACAACCACCAACAACCTTTTTAATGTAGGCTTAGGTCCCTTTTTATAGCCCCTAATCAAGCTTCCCCCATAAGCTAGGTTGTTACAAGGAGGCTTCTAGAATAAGCTAGATAGTTATCAATCTTCCTCAACAAGCTAGGTTATTATAGAGAAGTTTCCAGAACAAGATTGTTACGATGAAGTGTCCTCAACAAGTTAGGACGTTGCAATGAAGCTTCTGGAGAATTCTTGATCACCGACTCCTTGAATCGGCCGCAGATCCGTGGCGACTCGGGCTGACTCGGTTGCGGTTCCGCGGCCAATTGGTGAGATCATGACTCCAAATTTCTTTAGCCTTCTTCTGTTGGTCTCTGGGTTTATATTTGATATCTGGAATCTTCTTCTCTCTACTGAATCTCTGCCAGAATTTAACTCTTTGATTTCCTATATTTTTATCGGCGAATTTGCAATTCCGATATCTGATCTGGGCTAATTTTTTGCACAAGATCTCGATAAAGAATGCTAGAGATATATGATATTATGCGTGAAATAATAAACATACAATTTCCTTCAAAGAATGTTGATTATAAGCATAACACTTAGTAATTGATATTTTCTAGATGAACTTGTAATATGTGTTATATTTATAACAAAAACCCTTAGATGATTAGAAAAGTGAGGAAATTGTTATGTTAAAAATTGCAATAATTTCGACTGAACAATCACTCTACATTAATAAAAATTATCTAGACCAAGCCTCTAAGGACTGTCGCGCTTAATTAGGACAGAGGAAGGTCGTGGGTAATTTATTGCTTATCCGTATTTCTCTTCTAGTGTCTTGGAATGTGTGACTAAGGAAAGTAGTTACTTAATTAGGCCCGCTATTTCGGTGATTCGTATAGCGGATATCTCCCGCTTACATGGCACTTACCCAGCACTTACCTGGCTACAGGATTGATAAGGAGGTGGTAGAGGATTGATCCTACATCTTGTCTTTTGGAAGTCTAGGAGCAGTCTTGTGACTTGACCTAGGTGACCCTAGCTCTAGGGATTGATTGTGCATTTTGTGATTGGTTGAGTCAACCCTCACGTCCGACATTTTTTCAAAAACAAGCCTTCTTAAAATCGTTCTCACATATTTCACACGCTACCACGTGCACTAAACCCGCTTAGTGCATGATCGGCTGGACATGGGATTCTAGTGCCCGACTAGTCCTCATTTTTGCTGTCGACTCCGAAGTCGCTATTTCTTCATCTTCTATTTCTCCCCCACCAACTACATCTCCCGAGATGGACGGATCTTCATTGGGTTTTAACAATACCACCTTGCCACTACCCGTAGGTGCGTAAAATCCACCATGCATCACTCTGCAAGACAGATGCTACCCCGTACGCGGACCCCTCCCTACCTGTCTGTCTCTTTCACCAGCCAATGAGGATAATTTCGAAATTAAACCCCACTTCATCAACTTGTTGTCCAAATTTCATGGGCTTGAATATGATGATGCATACGTTTTTATAACCAAATTCGAAAAATTATATACAATAATGAGCACCACCCAACTTTCAGAGGATATTCTGCGATTACGTCTTCTCCCTTTTATCTTGTGCGATCTCGCAGAAAAGTGGCTTTATAGCACCACCGCACATTCTATTACTAAATGGGATGAATTCGTTAAAGCATTCCGTAACATATTTTATCCTCATCACAAGACCGCCCGTATTCGGAGCGAGATTAACCAGTTTGCCCAACTTCCTAATGAACCGTTTTGGAAATGCTTTGAACGGTTTAAAGATCTTCTTGTCCAACGCCCTCATCACGGAATCGATAGATAGAAACTTTGCCGAATTATATATGAGGGTATTAATCCAGCTACGAAACAAATGCTAGAAACTATTTGTCAATGCCATTTCATGTCAAAAGACGATGGCGAAGCATGGCAATTTCTGGAAGATCTCGTCGAACAGAGATTACAGTGGGAAAGCACTAGACCAACCACATCGTCTTCATCTAGGGCAGGTATCCATCAGTTTGACGCTTCCATCGCAATGAAAGCCGAAATGGCTGCACTGCAAAAGAAACTCGAATGTATGAAAAGCAAATTCTCTTCAGCCTCCCTAAACCAAGTCACGCTCCCCAAAACCGTGTGTGGTTGCTGTATTGACCCATCACATTTAACGGAAGAATTTCTTTTGAATCCCCCGTCTTGAGGTTATGAACAAACCAATGCTGTTTTTCAACAACAACTTAGAAACGACCCTTATTCATCCACATATAATAAGGGATGGAGGAATCATCCTAATTTTGCTTGGAACCAAAACCAGTCTCAAAATCAAAATCAGTTCCCAAGCCAAAATAACTATCAAAGGCTTCCCCCACAGCAATATCAGCCCCCACAACAAATTCAGCAGCCCTTTCAACCACAATCTTTTCAAAATCCGGCCAACAATTTTGCCCCTTGTAATAATTCTTTCCAACCATAAACTAATATTCCAACGGCCGGTACCGATAAAATCGCTGCACTCGAAAGAAACTTAGAAATGTTTATTAAACAATCTGCACAAACGACGGCTAATTTAACGTCTTCATCCAAACGCTGATGCAACAAACTCCTTCCCACGGTGAAAGCATAAAACCGATCAAAGCATAAATTACATAGTTGAATGCCGCAATAAGTGAGAGAGAGAAAGGGAAACTTCCATCTCAACCTCTACCAAATCCCGGCCACTCACAAAGCGCAAATATTGTTCTTCACCAACAAAATCATAATATAGATGTCGTAACCACGTTGAGATCGGGAAGAGTGCTGAATAACCAGGATGGTGAAAAAGTTAATGATTCAGATGATACCACAACTACTACTTCTACTCCTATTTCGTCTAATCCACCATCTTCTTCTGAGCCTATTCTCCTTTCTTCACTAAGCTCGAACCTTCAGCCCACTTTCTTGAATGAATTACCATCTAAGATCATCTCAAATCTAATTTTGGGATCCATTCCATCCCCACAAACTTCTCCACAAGTGTTGGACCCAACCCTTGTTAATAAAGCTCTTTTTCCAAACCGGTTGAGGCTCAACAGACCAAGTCTACAAATGGAGAAGATTGTGGAAATTTTTAAGCAAGTAAACATAAATATTCATCTCTTATATGCTATCCAACAAGTTCCATTCTATGTGAAATTTTTTAAGGACTTGTGCACTAGGAAAAGGAAAACTCAAGTGCCTAAAAAGGTTTTCTTAGCGAATAATATGAGCAATGCTCTTACCCAATATGTGTCCAAGAAACGTAAGGACCCCGGTTGTCCTACAATATCTCTTGCTATTGGGGGTAAAAACATCAATCGCGCTCTGCTAGATTTAGGTGGTAGTGTTAACTTGCTCCCATATTATGTTTATGAGCAATTAGGCATAGGAGAGTTGAAACCTGCACACTGCACTCTTCAGATGGCCGATTGATCTATCACCCACCCTAGGGATGAGCTAGATGACGTGTTGATCAAAGTCGGGGAATTTATATTCCCTATAGACTTTATAGTTTTAGATACACAGCCTGTGGCAAACCCACGGAACCAAATTCCGGTGATTCTAGGCCGACCTTTTCTAGCAACATCCAACGCGATAATCAATTGCCGTAACGGTTCCATGAACCTATCCTTTGGGAAGATGACAATTGATCTTAACATTTACAGGGTAGGAAGTCAACCCTCCGAAGCTTCTACTCATATAATTGATGTATGTTCTGTCAACAAGATAGCTTCTGACAGTTGAGAATTTGAGGAGTTCTTGATTCACGATAATGATCTCGACGCCACCAGTGCATTATTGTTTGATCCAGCTATTTATTATACGAGTGAGGACTCTTCTGTCGACAAGTCCACCCCCGAGTCCGAATCCTTTGACTTGTCGAATAAGTTAGTTGAGCTATCCGAGTCAATCTCTTACGCTAAATATGAACCTCTTATGGAGTCCGAGTATCATATCTTTCTTTCTGAGATTATCATTCGGAATATCGATGAAGGTTTTGAAGACATTTTCGCCGAAGAATTCGCATTCTTTAAAGACATGGATGTTGTGATGAATCAACCTCCACCCAAAGAAGCTGAACTGCCACCCCTTCTTCTTATCCCGTACGAGAATGTGACTATTCCACCTATTCCTTATCTATCATACTCTAATTTTCATCCACTGTCATTATTTCGTCTCTACCAACCGAGACGTAAAACCGTTCAATTGCACCTCTTATCTCCTCCCCACTTCTTCATGTCTATCTGTAACATGATCTTCTACCAACCATGTTGTTATATTGATAGAATATTTGAATGGTTGGTGTTGACTTTTGGTTTTTGTAAACCTTTGTGCGGACCGATAATATTTACCCCTCTCTTATGATTTTAAATGCTTAATAATGAAAAAAAACTGTTTTACTCAAGTTTTGGGGGGAGAAGGAAAATATTTTGGCTCTTGAATGAAAAGAAATTTTTGCATGATTGTGAGACAAAAATAAATTTGTGGGAGGATTTCACTGTCATAAATTTGAGCTTAAAAGATGACATCAGTGAGGACACTGCTGCAAATAGGTTTGGGGAAGATTTATGCCTATTCATTTTGCATTATACTAAATAAAAGCACTATTCCCCTAATATTTAAACATAATAAAAGAGCTAAGCTCTGTTGAATTTTAATGAGGCAGCGCCTCACGTGCTCTCCACGAGGGCACCAGCGCCAGCGCCAATCTTGTAGGATTAAATTCTGTGGTGGTGCCGCACGTGCTCCTCACGTGGGCACCAATGTGCAAAGCACAGGAGCGCTTATTATATAAGAATTATATTCTTATATGGTGCCGCACGTACTCTTCACGTGGACGCCAATGTGCAAAACATAGGAGTGCCTATCATGAGTAAGAATTAAAGTCTTAAGTGGCGCCCACGTGCTCCCCACGTGAGCACCGGCGCTCAAGTCAAAATCAGTAGAATTAAATTCTACATGAAGATATTTCCCTAACAAAAAGTTGGGATACTATGTTAAACAGAGTCGTTGGATCAAAAATCCAACGGTGATGATAAATTATCAAACAAAAGAATTAAATTCTATTCTGAGGAATATTTGTCCTCAATCTTTATAAACCAAAAAAACAAGATTTCTCTTTGTAAAATAGAGAACACTTGGATTAAAATCCAATGGTGACTAAAAATCACCGCTTGATAGAATAAATTCTGTATATGGGAAAAAAATTTCCCAATCTTGTTAAAAACAAGAAAACATATTCTGTAAAAATAGAAACACTTGGTTCAAAGATCCAACGGTGGGTAAAATTCCCCAAATCAATTTTGAGACCAATTAAATCAATTGGAATCTCTCAATGAGAGATTTTCTCAAAACTAATTAACAATTTGCCTCTATTATATAAAGGACCTGAGACTTCAAGTCTCATATAGAGAGAACCCCCCATAAGCTTCTGAAAAATACAGAAAGTTTCCAAAACAACAGAGATTCAATTCTCAAGAAAAGAAGAAGACTTTCCTCTTCAAAATCTTAGGTAAAGAAAACACAGAGATAAAAATATCTCTTTTTACCTATCTAAGGGTTTAACCCTTCCCAAAGAACTCAGTTTTTTCTCTAGATCAGAGATCCACAAGACAAGTCTTCCACAAGTTGAGAATTTAATTCTAATCAGGAAGAACATGTTCATGAGAATTAAAGATTCAAAAAAGAATTAGGTTAAAAAGAAAGAAAAAAAGAACACATATTCTGGGAATTTAATTCCTCCGAAATTAGGGTTTAACCCTACATAAAGAACTTAGTTCTTATAAAAAGAAAAGAAGAACTTTGTTCTCCAATGAAGAAAAAACGATCCAAGGTCATCAAAATAGAGATCTTGATGATCATTAATGGCCAAAATGGTATTAACAGAGATTTAATCTCTAAAAAAAAGAGATTAGCACCTCACGTGTTTCCCACGTGGGTGCCTTCCCAATAGCGCCCAGCGCCTTACGTAAAAACACGCAGGCGCCCAAAGCAGAAGGCCAGCGCCTCACGTGAAACACACGTGGGCGCTGAATAAAAGTGTTTAGCACTTCATATACAGCCAAAACGGTTGAGTGCTTAGCACTGATTGGGCAGCGTCTAGCGCCTCACGTGCTTATCATATGGGCGCCATGCAAAAGTACTTAGCATTTCATATATAGCCAAAACGGATAAGTTCTTAGCACTGATTGGGCAGTGCCCAGCGCCGCACGTGCTCTTCACGTGGACGCCACATAAAAAAGTGTTTAACACTATATATATAACTAAGTGCTTAGCGTTGATCAGGCAGTGCCTATAACTGAAGGCTTCACATGATACCCATGTGAGCGCTAGAGCGTCAAACATGTGCTTAGCACTTTTGCATAAAAAAAGTGGGCTAAAAAACAGAGCCCAAATAAGTGCTTAGCACTTTTGAAAAAAAAGAAAGACTGAGCAAACTAAGCCCAAATTGGCTAAGTCTCTCTGATAAGTTTCTTACAGTCGAGTCCAAATGCTCTGTTATTGGATCTTAAATAAAAATAATCCCGAAAATATTGCTAAGTTGACCTTAGTCTCAAATAAGACTAACGTCTCTTTAGTTAAAAATAAATTGAGTCCAAATGCTCATATATTTAAGTTGATCTTAATCTCAAACTAGATTAACGGTCCTTAAATAAAACAGACCTAAATCTAAAATATACGGATTTGGACTGATTCGCACCCTACGGGCGACGACATAAAATAGTCTCTATATACAATCCACGGGCAACCCAAAATAAAACAAATAACACACGACATAAAGTGAATTGCTGGAGCAGAAGAAAGTGGCTATCGCAATGCGGTAACGTAATTAACTGCAGGGGCTTACGCCTGTAGGGAAGAGCGTCCCCACAATCAAAAACCCCTCACAAATGAGGGGGAATCTCATAAAGTCACGCTACAATGGTCGCGTCTGTCCAAACCTCCGATATATGGTGTCATAAATTAACTTGGTATATTCGGAGAGTCCGAATAGCATCTGCCCCCAAATTCAGGCTAGACGTCCCAACGTCTCGATCACTGTCTTTCGGCGGTGAACAAGCACGAAATAAATTTTTTTTGAAAATAAAAGTTAGAAAGTGAAAAATACATACGAAAGATAGGAAAAAAATTTAAGAAATGCAAGAAAATTAGATATTTTAAAACAAAGCTAGTAATAGGTAGTCATGAGCTGTTGTCCCAAGGGTTAGTAAATATCTGAACGTTGATACTCTACTATACGCACTTGTACACATCTTGAAACTTAGGATAGTAGAGGATACCTTGAAATGTTCTTGTCTAAAAGTCTTAGTATGAAAAAATGAAAAATATAATATATATATATATATATATATATAAATGGTGAAGAAAAATGAACACTGATTTTGCAATTACTTCAGGCAGCATAAAATAATATAGCGAGGGTGCCTTATCACCTAGTGCATTAGACCAACTGGTTTGGGACCCACAGCTAAGTCTTAGGTGTTGCAAGACTAATATATTGCTAATTACGCCATAATAAGTGAGCACATTTGGTAATCGGTCGGTTGGTATCTCAAGAAATATTAACGGTCGCATGAAAAATGTGTGAGCAAATTGTTCGGCGCCGAAAGACTGGACCGAGAAATTGGGACGTCTGGCATGAATTTAGGGGCAGATGCTATTTGGACTTATCTACCCACCTCTCCGAAGATACCAAGTTGATTTATGACACCGTATATCGGAGGTTTGGATAGAAGCGACCGTTGTAGCGGACTTTATCAGATTCCACCTCATTTGTGAGGGGTTTTGATTATGGGAGGTTTGGATAGAAGCGACCGTCACACATGGTGCTTGCACATCAGGGGGCAGCTAAAGCCCTAACTTGGAGAACGAAGATACTATGGAGAACTATTCTCCTTTAAGGATTGAATCCTCGCACATGGTTTGCACGTGGCGGGCGCACGTGTGTTGCACGTGGTGCGCGCGTGTGCTTGCGCATATGCGCATTATGGGGAAGCAGCTAAGGCCCTAACTTGGAGAACCAAGCTCCTATGAAGGACTAGCTCCTTTGATGATTGAATCCTCGTACGTTGTGCGGACATGGCGGGCGCACGTGCGTTGCACGTGCCGTACAAGGCGCTTGTGCATATGCACATTATGGGGGGCAGCTAAGGCCCTGACTTAGAGAACTAAGCTCTTTTGAGGATTGAATCCTCGCATGTGGTGCACACGTGGCGGGCGCACGTGCATTGCACATGGTGCACACGTGGCAGGCGCACGTGCGTTGCACATGGCGCTTGCGCATATGCACATTATGGGGGGCAGCTATGGCCCTAACTTGGAGAACCATTCTTCTATAAAGATTTAAGCTCCTTTGAGAATTGAATCCTATTTTTTCTAAGTGGTATCCTCTCTTATTTATAAGGGAGCGGTGGAGAAGGGATCTCTTTTTTTTCCGATGTGGGACTAAAAATGTATCCCCATGTGGGACTAAAAATATATCCCCCATGTGATAGAGCATTACTTAAACTATACGTGCATAGCATATTTGCTCATAACTTTTGATTCCGGAAGAGTTATGAGGCCCGTAATATATCAAATTGAAGGATTTTTCGAGACCCTTTCGATTCAATAATAATTTACTTGATTCTCATTCGGGAGTTTAGTAAAATACAACCCGGAAAATACTCGTTTGCATTTTCTTAAGCGTATTGCTGCTATTTGATACCTTGGGCTCTTTTGCGCAGAAATTTTTGGCGGAAACAAATACCCTCCACTACTTTGCCCATATAGATATGCACGTGGGATAAGTAGTGCAAAGTTATGTATCTCCGTAGAAGTGATGGCTCAGGAGATAGGTTTAGGTCCTTGTCGCCTAATACTTTTTCATCTTCATGAGCCGTAAGGGTCTCAAAAAGGTTTTTTCTCCATATGAGTCGTGAGGATCTCATAGGTGCGTATTCTCTCTAGAAATTGTGAGGATTCCTAAGTGTCTTTCACTTTCGTGAGTCGTAAGGATCTCACACAAGTATTTTCTCCTTACGAGTCGAGAGGACCGGCAAGTGGTTTCTTCACTTTATTAGCGAATGTGGCTTGTAGGTAGTGTATAAGAGTCAGTTTGGACATTCTTCTAGGGTGGCGATGGTTTAGGAAACAGCGTTAGATCTGCCGCCTAAGACTTTTCAACTTTATGAGCCATGAGGGTCTCATAAAAACTTTTCTCCCTACGAGTTGAGAGGATCTCGTAGGTGTAGTTTCTCCTTAGAAGTCGTAAGGACTCCTAAGTGCGTTTTTTCTTGTGAATCATAAGGATCTCACAAGAGAATTTTCCCTTACGAGTCGAGAGGATCTCGTAAGTGTATTTTCTCCTTAGGAGTTGATCAGTCGAAAATATTGCATTTTTAACACATCAATTTCCCTACTATTTACAATCATCTAAAAGTGTTCGGTATAAATATAGCACATATTAGCAATTTGACTGTAAAATACCAAATAACTTGTGTTATACATTATAACCGACATTTTAAGGTAAATTGAGTGTTTATTATTGCACGCATGATCTTTGTATATCACAACACTTGTCTCGAGATTGTGTGCAGGAAATTCCAGGTAAAAGAGACGAAACTTTTAAAAGCGCCGATAAAAATACGCCAAGTCCAAGACTTGTGAACTGGCAGTAAACAAGAAAGTATAAACAGATTCTAGACATCAGAAAAGTGCCATAAAGCCAACACAAAAAGACCCTGAAGATTTCATGCATCAAGCCCATCAATAGGCTGCGGATCCGCGGCCAAGATGGCCTATCCGCCACGGATCCGCGGCTTCATGGACACGTCAGCACTGCAAAATCCTCCACGTGTCTCTCTGTAACGGCCTAACTTCCAGAAGACTCCTAAAATAACACGTGGTTTTATCCAAAAGGCTCGGCCTAACAACCTTATCCTAAAATATTTCTCATTCTAGAATATTCCCTCCAACAAATTTCTTCTAGAAGTCTCTCTCTAACAACCTAGCTTTGGAGGGAAGATTCCAATGAGGTGGCTATAAAATGAGATCTAGATCTAGGGTTTTGAGGTTGTTGAATTTGGAGGGAAATTATTTTGAGTGGTGAAAAATTGTAGATCCAAATCAAATCTAAATCAAATTGAGTGACACAATTTGATCCAAATCAAGATCTATAGAGTGCCGAGCCAAAGCAAGCATCCATCGAGCCTTTTTGAAGCAACGCCGATCTTCATCCGAGCAAGTGATCCACGACGATCCGCGACTCACGAAGACGATGCGAAGCTAGTTCGACGATCGAGTTCTCTCCTCAATTCTTGTACTCTTGAGTGAATTGTAACGAAATGTTGAATAATGAAAGGTGAAAACTCTTGATCTTGCTTTTCTTTACATTTGAGCATTATAATGAGTTCTCAATTCTTGATTGTGTTCTTGTTCATGATGTTTGAGTGAAAACTCTGCTCGTGGAGGAATCGAGAAAATAGATAGATGATGATGATTAAATTCTTGAACGATTCTTAAGTCTTATGAGTTTTGTAAACTTTAAGAAATTGAATCATTGACAACCTAGTTTTGAGCGAGATGCTTTCTTGAATGTTTTCGCTCTTAATTAGAGATCAACGATCAATGCTTGAATTTCCTAGAGGCTAGAATTTGAATGCTAATCAACAAAAGGACAAGGGATGATGATGGAGAAACCCTAGTTTCTTCAAGAGATCCCTAAACCTCGTTGATCGTCATCGATCTAGCAACAAATCATCAATAGATAAGAATTTGTAATCAACATTCTTCATCATCACCATCGATTGGATCGATTCCTACGAGCCTTTTTTACAAATCTTGATAATTCATTCAATTTGGACATCTTCTTGAACTTTATTGATTCTTGATTTTAGATCTAGTTCTTTACGATTCTTGAAACAAAATTTCAAAATTCTTGAATCAATTTTCTTGTAATTTTCTTTTATCTTTTTATTTCGACTCATCTAAAACAATAGCGAGCAAAACACACATCTCAGTGGACGATCCGTATTCATTAACGCGCTACCTCGACACCGTCAATTGATTGCGGTATAAATATCTTTGGTTGTGAAACATTTCATATACACACGAAGAATAAGATCAATCAAATGGCGCCGTTGCCGGGGATGTGTGCTATTTTGTTCGTTTTTGTTATTTGAGTTGAAAAATTATTATTCCATGAAATTTTCATCCAAGATTCGCTTCAAGTGCTTAACAATTAGTGTTTGAATTTTTGTGAGGGAATCTGGAATCATTTCAGCAGTGAGATCAAGATTCAGAGAAGATCTGAAGAATCCTGAGAAGCACAGGGACCTACAGGAAAATTTGGAAACCCTAATTCCTCTGTTCCACCGTGGATCCGCGGCTTTTTGCAGGTGTTTGCGGCGGTTCCGCCGCCGTTTAGGGTGTTCTCTGTTCCCAACTTCTCAGGTATATTCTCTGTTTTCTCCTCTTCTCTCTGATCTTGTCCGATATCAATTTTCTGCAGGATTCGTTGCAAAATTCAGCGCCGCAAAAAAATAATTTTGTTGCGATTCTTGAAATTGGTTGTTTTATGCATATTTTAATACGGAAATTAAGGGGAAAAGACCAAATTCAGATTAGGTGGGGAGTTCATTACCCTTCCTAAGCCCCGGAAATCACAAACTTGCATCCGCATCACCCTCATTAATTAAAAAAATATCTAGACAAGACTCTAAGGACCGTCGCGCTCAATTAGGATAGAAGGAGGTCGTGGGTAATCTATTGCTTATCCGCGTTTCTTTTGTGGTGTCTAGGCAAGTGTGTCTAAGGCAAGTGGTTACTTAATTAGGCATACTACTTACGTAGTGGAGAACCTCCCACTTACCTGGCACTTACCTGGCCACAGGAGGGACAAAGAGGCAGTAGAGGATCTATCTTGCGACTTGTCTTCTGGAAGTCTAGGAGCGGTCTAGAGACTTGACATAGGTGACCATTAGATATAGGGTTGCTTGTGCATGTTTGTGTGAATTTTCATAAATCCGTCATTTTTCAAAAGAAACCAATTATTTCCCTCCTACCCTTTTTACCTTTTCCCCCCTCTTCTCTTCTTATAATGGGTGACCCGAACAGAAAAACTCTTGCCGAGCTTTGTTGTTTACAACCAGATGTTTCTTGTTTTCGTAATCCCTTCGGTATACCGTCCGACTCTCCCATGTCCTTAAGAGATCGGATAGAACAAGCGGGTAGCAACAGTTGGCCACCTCAGTCCAGGTCTTATCAACCGTATCCTAATTCTACATCCGTTTCAGTTGATACTCCGAGTGAAGATGCCCCTAGACGCATGTCCATTGCTGAGCATATAGCTAGGGCTAGAGGCCAAAGTTTCAATCCAAACCAATATCAACCGTATCCTAATTCTACATCCGTTTCAGTTGATACTCCGAGTGAGGATGCCCCTAGACGCATGTCCATTGCTGAGCATATAGCTAGGGCTAGAGGCCAAAGTTTCAACCCGGACCAATATCAACCATCACCTCCACTTTCCAAAGAAGAATTTCATAATCGATTTGTAACATGTATGATGTCCAATAGCCAACCGACGAATCAATATCAAAATTCTTCTTATCACAATATTGACCCTACTCCCGCCCAATTTTCTCAACCACTCTGTTCCTATCGATCAAATCCGACTTTTCCACCTTCTCTAAACGGTCCTTCTAATCAGTCATTTTGGAGTTTTAATTGTCCACAAGAATTTCAACCTCATACGGAAACTCCTTATCGACCCAAGTCTAGTCTTGAGCAGACATTAGAGAAATATCTGGAATTGTCAAACCAAATTAGGAAGGAAATGACAGAGTGAGGGCAAGCAAATAATTTCAGACCAGCCCAAAAATTTTCAGTATATAATTCGGGTATAGGACAAAATGAGAATTTTGGTAGTGAGAGAGAACTGTACACCTTTCCTAATCAAACATTCCCTTTCCAAACTGAAATCCACAACTCCAGTTTCACAGATTCATCGAGTACACCAAAGGATTCACCAATTGACGATAGAATGTATGACAAGTTGTGTAATAATGCAATGTTTGATTTACCCGACTGCGAGAGGTCCATTTCAAGTGAAACTATGCCAAACCCTTGTGATCTCCACTCTTGAACCAAAACTGATTGAAAACCATTCTTTGAATGAGGTGTTTGAGAATCTTAGCCTTCACTTGAATGAGGTGATTGACGTTGGGGATATATTGATTGATGAACCCGAAATTTTGGATGAGTTAGTTCCACCAATTCATCAGATCCTTTCACTTCCTTGTGGTCATCATCTTGAGCCTTTAATTCTTCCCGAACCCCAAATACGTCTTGAAGTTGATGATAATCGTATAACCGAAGATCAAACCGAAATTCAGCCTCCATCTTCCACATCTGGTTCAGCAATACTCGACACACCAATTTGTTTATCCATTTCATCTTCCACTCTCTCTGGTTCATCTTCTGTTCCTATAATGTTAGCGAGTGTTGATGAATCACAATCCGATTATTCAAGTTCAATAATACCATAAAGCCAACTTGATTTGGATATTTTTGAAAATAAGGTAGATGAGTTTTTCGAGTCTTCTACCTCAATAATTTTTGATGAATCAAGTATGGTAAAATCTGACACAAAATTTATTGACAGCAAAATGTTTGATCACATCATCGATGAATGTTTTGAAGAACTTTTTGCTGACGAACTTGAATTCCTAAAAAATACGGATTTTGTCATTAATCAACCTCCACCTATAGAAGTTGAACCGCCACCATTCTTTCTTCCTAATCATTCACATTCATTCTCATTCTTTCATTTCTCTAATTTAAAATTCAAACCCTTTCAAGACCACCACTTATCTCTTCCCCACTTTTTCTTGACTCGATACAACATATTCTTCCACCGACCTATACGCTACACTGATAAAATTTTTGAATGGTTGGTATTAACTTTTGGTCTTTGTAAAGTCTTATTTTGACCAAATGACTCACCCCTCTTAACATGCTTAATATTGTCTAACTCATGTTTGAGGGGGGTGTATTTTTGGCTCTTGAAAATAACTGTTGTCCTCAATATTGTGAGCCAAAAATAAGTTTGGGGGAGGATTTTCACTTTAATATATTTTGCCCCCGTTAATAAATGTCTTCCCAAGCTTGCAGGTTTTTCGAGATTTAGCAGATAGCAACAGTGAGGACAATGTTGAAAACAAGTTTGGGGGAGGTTTGTGCTTATTTACGTATCACTTTGCATCATATTTTGCATAAGCACAAAACATATAAAAAAATTAAAAATTTAAAAATTTAAAAAAATAATAATTTTTTTTTTACATAAATAAGATAATAAAAGATTAGATAGTGAAAAATTATATCCAAAAGATTAGAAAAATTTAAGAAAACCTAAAAAATTAGAAGTTTTCTTAAACGAACTAGTAATAAGTAGTTATGAGCCGTTCTCCCAAGGGTTAGTAAGATGAAGGAAGTCACTAATCTGAGAATAAAAATAAGTCTGAAAAATAGTTTCTATTCGGGAAGCCAAACATTTGAACGTTGATACCCTACTATACGCACTTACACACGTCTTGAAACTCGGAATAGTAGAGCATACCTTGAAATGCTCTTGTCTAAAAGCCAAAGTATGAAGGAAATAAAAAATGAAAAAGATAAAATGGTGTTAATAAAAAAATGAACACTGGTTTTGTTATCACCAAGGCAGCAATAAAAAATATAGCGAGTGTGCTTCATCACCTAGTGGCTTAGACCAACCGGTCTGGGAGTCACTGCTAAGCCTTAGGTGGTGCAAGACGAGGAAAATACTAATACACCTAATAAGCAAGCACACGAGTAATCGGATGGTTAGTATCTCAAGAAGTATTAGCGGTCGCATGAAAAATGTGTGAGCAATCTCATCTAAATATTCATCAAATTAAAAAGTACCGAGGAAGATGGATAAGAGTATAATAGCTTGAATTGAATTCTCCGAGTGTAGGATGTTCCTTGCACACACGTAGGGGTATATGATCGATGTTTGGAAGAAAGGTAGGAATGAAGAATAAAGACGATGTTTTATTGAGGGATGGTGTGATTTTTAACATCTTTTCATGACTATTAAGATAGGGCCATAACAACCGAAAAGCTAGTATAGTTGGAAACTCTAATTTTCAAAGTCTTTCTTTTATAATTCTTATCTTTACATGTAACTTTCATGGTCTTCCTTTTATTATGGGATTTTGTGGGTGCAATCCGCTGAAAATCCTCAGGAGACAACACTCCTCCTACTAGGGACACCTAGAGGTTTAAAGGCTTGTTGCACGTGCTCAGTGCAATCGTGTTGCCTACGAAAGTGTGCTAGTTAGTTTTTCTTTCTTTATTTTCTCCTTCTCTTTTTAATAAAACAAGTTTGCCCGAGACGACCAAAAATAAGTTTGGGGGAATTTGATCAGTCGAAAATATTGCATTTTTAACACATCAATTTCCCTACTATTTGCAATCATCTAAAGGTGTTCGGTATAAATATAGCACATATTAGCAATTTGACTGTAAAATACCAAATAACTTGTGTTATACATTATAACCGGTATTTTGAGGGAAATTGAGTGTTTATTATTGCACGCATGATCTTTGTATATCGCAACACTTGTCTCGAGATTGTGTGCAGGAAATTCCAGGTAAAAGAGCCGAAACTGTTAAAAGTGCTGATAAAAATACACCAAGTCCAAGACTTGTGAACTGGAAGTAAACAAGAAAGTATAAACAGATTCCAGACATCAGAAAAGTGCCATAAAGCCAACACAAAAAGACCCTGAAGATTTCATGCATCAAGCCCATCAATAGGCCGCGGATCCGCGGCCAAGATGGCCTATCCGCCGCGGATCCGCGACTTCATGGACACGTCAGCACTGCAAAATCCTCCACGTGTCTCTCTGTAACAACCTAGCTTCCAGAAGACTCCTAAAATAGCACGTGGCTTTATCCAGAAGGCTCGGCCTAACAACTTTATCCTAAAATATTCCACATTCTAAAATATTCCCTCCAACAAACTTCTTCTAGAAGCCTCTCTCTAACAACCTAGCTTTGGAGGGAAGATTCAAATGAGGTGGCTATAAAATGAGATCTAGATCTAGGGTTTTGAGGTTGTTGAATTTGGAGGGAAATCATTTTGAGTGGTGAAAAATTGTAGATCCAAATCAAATCTAAATCAAATTGAGTGACACAATTTAATCTAATCAAGATCTATAGGGTGCCAAGCCAAAGCAAGCATCTATCGAGCCTTTTTGAAGCAACGCCAATCTTCATCTGAGCAAGTGATACACGACGATCCGCGACTCACGAAGACGATGTGAAGCTAGTTCGACGATCGAGTTCTCTCTTTAATTCTTGTAGTCTTGAGTGAATTGTAACGAAATGTTGAATAATGAAAGGTGAAAACTCTTGATCTTGTTTTTCTTTACATTTGAGCATTATGATGAGTTCTCAATTCTTGGTTGTTTTCTTGTTCATGATGTTTGAGTGAAAACTCTGCTCGTGGAGGAATCGAGAAAATAGATAGATGATGATGATTAAATTCTTGAACGATTCTTAAGTCTTATGAGTTTTGTAAACTTTAGGAAATTGAATCATCGACAACCTAGTTTTGAGTGAGATACTTTCTTGAATGTTTTCGCTCTTAATTAGAGATCAACGATTGATACTTGAATTTCCTAAAGGCTAGAATTTGAATGCTAATCAACGAAAGGATAAGAGATGATAATGGAGAAACCCTAGTTTCTTCAAGAGATCCTTAAACCTCGTTGATCGTCATTGATCTAGCAACAAATCATCAATAGATAAGAATTTGTAATCAACATTCTTCATCATCACCATCGATTGGATCGATTCCTACGAGCCTTTTTTTACAAATCTTGATAATTCATTCAATTTGGACATCTTCTTGAACTTTATTGATTCTTGATTTTAGATCTAGTTCTTTACGATTCTTGGAACTAAATTTCAAAATTCTTGAATCAATTTTCTTGCAATTTTCTTTTATTTTTTTATTTCGACTCATCTAAAACAATAGCGAGCAAAACACACATCTCAGTGGACGATCCGTATTCATTAACGCGCTACCTCGACACCGTTAATTAATTGGGGTATAAATATCTTTGGTTGTGAAACATTTCATATACACACGAAGAATAAGATCAATCAGGAGTCGTGAGGACTCTTAAATGCATTTTCTCTTAAGAGTTGTAAGGATGTCACAAGAGAATTTTCCCTTACGTGTCGAGAGGACTCGTAAGTGGTTTCTCCTCCTCGTCGGTATGCGACTTTGGAGAATGTGGCCTGTGAATAGTGTACAAGAGTAAATTTGGATCTACTTGTAGGGCCACAGTGCTTAGGAAATAGGTTGATACCCCCGTCGCTTAAGACTTTTCACCTTCATGAGCCGTGAAGGTTTCATAAAGATGTTTTTCCCTATGAGTCGAAAGGATCTCATAGGTGTATCCTAACGTGAAATATTTATAACCCCTATTCTTTACGACAGGGGTCCGTTAGGTTTGTGGTACTAGGGTTTTAGTCCGTGGTACTGTCGCATTGATTGATGTATTCCTCTATATGCAGTCTTTAAGTTGCTGTTCGAGTAGCCCCACGACTGTCGTGTCTCTGATAACTTCTGAGGCTGGACAAGACGTCTTCAAGTAATCTTCTTAGGTCATATTACCATTGGAAGAGAAAACATTAGGAATTTGCTATGACGCTTTTTACTTGAGGTTGGGCTCAACTTGGAGCCCCGATGAGTCATAACCACTCCGCTCTGGTATGGGATAATCTCCGATAGACTTTTAGGCTTTATATGTGTTGGCTATTGTGCCCTCAATTCAATTATTGGATCGCAGGCACGTGATTGCAATGATTGAGGGAGGACCTATACCGGTAGAACGGTCTTACTCGAGATGATAGTATGCTATCTGGTTTGTCTTTATTATCGTGTACATGCTTCATGCGATATTACAGATCACTATTACATGTTGATAGAGCACATAGGATTCTTGCTTGACTACTAGCAGTATGATGGCGATCATATACATGAGAGCTGGGTGGTCTATAAGCACATCCTTAAAGTGTCCCTAGTCGTGGGAGTTTCGAGACTGGGCATCGATACTCCATGAGTAGACTAGTGTATACTGATCGAGACCCCGACAAGGGGCGGTCGCCGGTCTCACAAGCCATTGGTGTCAGTTGGTTCACCTAAGATGTATACAGGTGCTCATTGGGTTATGAGTACAACGGACGGACTCGTCGGGAACATGCTAGTTGGTATTTTACCTATTGTCGGATAGCAGTTCCCTGGTGACATGTGTACAAGTTAGTCTATCGACCTGAGATCGTCATTTGTCTCGTGTGAGTTCCCACTGTACTTTGATTACTACCCTGCCACGGCTCAAAGGAGTCGTGCAAACAGGTTTTAGTTAGGTACTGTCCCGAGCCACATGGAGGCAGTGAGCGGATCGTCAGGGGATTCGTCTCTCCCGGTATTAGGGGTTGATGTCGCGGTGTGCACGGGTGGCCATCACCAGAAATCCTTGGCCAAGGTAGTCGAGAATTACAGATTCAGATCGATAGTTTCTCAGGTGGAGATAGGCTTCATACCGACACTTAATGTCGCGTTATTAGGGATCTGACTTTATCCACCCCCCTAGACTCGATATGCGATACTCATAGACGGACGGACCGGGCTGTACGGATATTGTCACTGTCAGGCTCAGTAGGATTTCAGGATGAGTTTGCTCGTCGGCCTTCCTTTCGCTCAATACTTGGGTAGCCGTTACGTACAGTTAGTGCCACTGACGTGCTTGTGGTTAAACCCACTGCCAGCGTATTGACGAGTGTAACAACCCTAAATTTCCTATACAAATTTTTTCAAAATATTTTTTCCAAAATCTATAAAGGGGTATTTTAGCCTGAGCACAAGATATAAGTAATTATTTTGCTTTTTAATTACAGGTTAAAAGAATGTAACAACTCCATTTTTAGTGTATAAAAATTTGCTTTAAAATTAATGTATACTTGGGGTATTTACATTTATTGTTATTACTTTAAGTAATTATTTAGCTCCATAATTACAAGAAGGAGCTTGTGGCTCATTGGTAAGACTTTGCACTGCTGCACCAAACCACCAGAGTTCAAATCCCATACCCCACATTATTTTTAATATTATTTTGTTTTGAATTTTTTAGAATACCAACAGTTACACGTGCATTTCTCACAAAAACTCCACTACACCCAAAATTCTAAATATACCAGTGTGATCACCTAAAGACTCCCCACCTCCTGACTTGGCCCGACTCGGCCGAGTAGGCCGGCGGACCGGCCGACTCAGTCGAGTCGGCCGCGGACCGGCCGACTTGGGCCGGCGCCGCCGGCCGGACTCTGCCGGACGGCTGAGTCCCCAACTGCAAAGTTTGGGCTCTTGGGCTACTGTACCTCCCTGCACACTTCAATTTTCCAGATCAGTTCCAGAGACCTTTGAAATCCCCATTTACTCCATTTTTAATGAATTTTAATACATTTTTACATTTTTTTCAATTTAAACTCCTCATCTACCCTAACCCTTGCCTAACCCTATAAATACCACCCTACACTCTACCCCCTCACTCTAAAACCCTGAGCCAACTCTCAAGAAATCTTTAGAAACCCTAGTGTGCAATCAAAGTGAGCGAAAGGCGAAGTTCCGGCAAATTTTCCGGCAACGACCCTAGGAGATCCCGGCGACGAAACGACGCACCGGCGACTCCTCCCGATCCATCTTCCTCTTGCCTTTGATCGAAACCCGTACGTCCCAATTCCCTCTTCTCTATTCTTATTCTAAAATACGAAATTTCAAAACCCGACGGAATCGGAACAAATCCGATTTCCGATTCGGTTCTTTATAAAACCTAACTCTTTCTTTAATACAATCATGCTACAACCACTACATGTTGACTATTAAACACTAACTAATCATATTGAACAAGTTCCATATCAAAAGTAATTGCTATTTCCATTTTACCGTATTTTTTTCATTAAGCTACCATATAGTTTCATTTCTACATTTAAACCATCATAAACTTGCTATACCTTTAAGTAGATCACGAGGTAATGACCTACCTCCTCACACACTCATATGCAATATAGCACAATACCCTCGGAAACATAGAATACGGGAAAACGACATCTTGTCAAATAAATACCATTACTAATAAAACCATTTTTCTTAATGATTTAGTATTTACACAAATCTTTACAAAGCGCCGCTACAACTCAAATTGGGGAACCCGTTCGGGATGGTGCGGATTATTGCACATCCTCGGGCTTAGTAGTGCGAGATGCAGACCTCCGCAAGGAGTATTCGGTTTCGAAAGATTTAAATACGAAAATCTAAAGAAAATGAGATTTCTAGAAATATAATATATATTAAAAATTATTTTCATATAAATATATGTATATTTATCCTTAAAATATCTATTTTGTAATAAAATAAATATTCCATTTTTTTCTAAAAATATCACAAGAATCATTTCACACTAAAATACCATGAATTCCCTACAAATCAATATTACAAATAAATAACTTTATTTATGAAATTAGGATATTTTCACTAGAAATATCACAATATAAAATCTATATTCATTACAACTCTAAAGACGATAACTAAATACTTGGGGAGTATTTTGAAAAGTATATAATAGTATTTTTACATAAAAACTCCTCAAGTTCTATAAATTACCCTAAGGACCCTAGTAAACATAGGTTTAAGCGGGACCAATCTCTTGAGCCTCAGGGAGCCGGAGAAGTGGGTGCTTGCCTATTTAAGGTAGACAACTTAACAACGGTGTTATCGATACGGTAATCGTTTTTGAAAAAGACACAAATCCTGTCGCCCATGTGCAGCGGTTACCGATAACATCAAAACAATCAGGACTTCAATTTACTTTTCTAATTGTCTGACTCAGAGTGAGTCTCAATATAATCTGACTTGAATATGATTCAAGTACAATCTACAATCTACAATTTACAATATTACAATTCAACACGAATCCATGAATCCATTATTCCATATATTCAATCTATCAACTTGACCGAACCGAACCATGGATATACATTCCATTTACATGATTATATAGTACATCCATGATTCTACAGTTACATACATGATTCTCCAGTTACATCCGTTTACTGATATCATGGTTTCGGTCAGTCATCCAAACATACAATCTATATAGTTTACAATACAAGACAATATAATACAACAATACAATCAAGATAACACGGGGTTTAAGGAGTAGACTGGTACGGAAGGTGTTAAAAGTGGCACGACACTGCAAGATTTAAGACACCTAACCGTATCCAATTGCCGTTGTTCCGGGTTGTATAACGGAGCTTTGCACTCTATATTCCGTTTGCCCTGGTCTCTAGCATATAGGGACCCCTCTCGTATACACTGGCATCCTTCTATACCAAATTACAAACAACATCGTTAACACAACATCATAACAATATAATACAACTTTAAAAGCCACACTCTCTCTTTCTTCTTTTCTACTTCTCCCTTATCTTTGGAACTTACCGAGCGATTTGTTCGCTGACGACATTCTCTTTCTTTCTTCTATGAATGTCGTCAGGTGTTTCGGACCTTCTGGAGACAGAACCCAGCATCGAGAACTTGGACCAGATTATTGAAGACCCAGAGCTCTAGCTTCATTGTACACATTTCATTCCAGTACTTTTCTTTTTCTGTTATGCCAATGTTTAGGCATTGTTTTCATCAGATGTATTTACATTTCCATGCATTATACAGAAAGAATGTGAATAAATAAAGTTGTTGTTTTATTATATCTTGTCTCTTGTGTATTTACTTTTATATTGCTTAGATACGCTTAGCGTATTTACTTCACAGTAAATACGTAGCGGCCTCGTCGCGTCCTCTGCCCGTATACTGGGAGCGGGGCGTGACAACGAGTCTTTAGAGTCCCGCACATAGGGTTTCACTGCTTCGGGCGAAACGTTGTAGAGGCCGTATGATTTTATGGCAGGGTTCGATCATATAAGTGCACTTGTGCACGGATCATGATTGGACGGATAATACTAGTGGGCTTTGGTTTAATCCGGATCCTAGTATTATATTGTTGTATTATTTTCGTCTCGTTGTATTCGTATTCAGTCGGAATACGGATGCGGGTATGTATATACGGATGAGGGGTAATCTTGTAATTTATTACAAGATCACTTTAGAGTTGCCAATTCTTTTCTTGGATTAAACATTTTGGTTTAAATGTTTATTGTGCGCAAAGTATGACTCATTGTTTTGGCATGGTTCATGCATCCACATGGGTGTGACTCATGGTGGGTCATGGGTGACATGCTAGGGTTTTGTTTGTGGTGTGGGATATTTGTTGTGAGCCTTGTAGATATTTTCTTTAGTTAAATAACACTCACAACTAATATCTCACAACATTCACAAAAGAGGCAGCCATTTCATTTTCTTGAGCTCACACTCTTCGCCTCATGGCATCTTCTTCAACCTCTACCCAAACCCTCTCATGAGTTGAGAATTCTTGGGTGTATTGAGACAAAGTAATCGGAAGCACGAGCTTGGGACAGAGGTTGAAGACCGAAGGACACGGATTGATCGGTATAACCTCTCTAAACTCCTTTTATAGAACAAGTATAGGGTTAATGGTACGATCCGTAGATTAGGGTTCCGTTAGCGCCGGGTTTTAAAAGTTTTTGTTCCGCATTTGGCCACGGATTGATCGTCGGGGCGCTGCCGTAACCCAACAATATGAGTTTCCGTCGAGACCTGAAACTGGGAATATGCCGTCGCTTTATTTTTGTTTTGACGATGTCGTGCCGTTTCTTTGCTGAAGTAGGGTAGATATCTATAGGACCTCTTTACTGTATGTATCGCAATTGAAATCCGGGGCTAAGAATATGTCATTGCTCCAATTTCATTTGATAGTCGCGTCCGCATCCTGCTGAAATGAGAGTGAACGCTGTGGTAGTCTCTTAGTTGTATATGAACCGTCAAGACTTGGTGCTAGGATTTTGCCGTGACTCCATTTCTATTTGACCATTAGGTCTTTGATGACGTTGCATCTATATCCTGCTGGCATGAGAAGCATGTCGAGCTGGAGTTAGGATTTTGCCGTCACTCCTTTTTGATTTGGCTCCTTGGAGCCTTTGTTGACGTTGCATCTACACCGAGAAGGAACGTCGAGCTGGAGCTGTGATTTTGCCATTACTTCTTTTTTGTTTGTCCCTTAGGTCTTTGATGATGTTGCGTCTACATCCTGCCGGCATGAGAAGCACGTCGGGCTGGAATTTGGATTTTGTCGTCACTCCTTTTTGATTTGGCTCCTTAGAGCCTTTGTTGACATTGCATCTACATCCAGCTGGCATGAGAAGCACGTCGAGCTGGAGTTAGGATTTTGCCTGTTAGTTATATGTATGCCCTAGAGGCCATTACTGTACATACGATGTATATTGTAGTGGATGCTTGGACATATATAGGGAGGACTTTCTTGCTCGACATGATAGTACGCTATCTGGTTATACTTTATCTTAACATGTACTCTGATTGTCTCTATGTTACATGTTGATAAAGCCCTTAGGATATGTACTCGACTACTGGGACTATGATGAGATCATACTAGTGGGGCCACGGTAGTCGGCGAGTACATCCTATAACTGTTCCTAGTCGAGGGTGTATCGAGACAGGGCATCGATACACCAGAGTAGACTAGTGTATACGCATCTTAACCCATATGATGGGCGATGGATGATCCCATATCCATCGGTGTTTGACATCAAGGATGGTGTACGGGTGCTCAGTGGAGACTGGGTACACTGGACGGACTCGCCGAGAACTCCCAGATGGTATTATACCTCACGTCAGATGGCAGTTCTCCGGTGACACTGGTACAGAGTAGTCTGTTGACCCGAGATCGTCATAGAGTCTTGTGTGATTCCCACTGTGCTTTGATTTCCATCATACCACGTCCAAGAGGGCGTGCAAAAAGGTGGCTTTTGGGTACAGTCCCGAATCACATGGAGGCAATGAGCGATAGGAGGGGTTTCGTCTCTCCCGGTATAGGGAGTTGATGTTGCGCTGTGTTCGATTGGCTATAACCGGAAATCCCTGGCCAGGGTTGCAGAGATTTACTGCTAAGTGTTATCATTAGTTTCTCAAACTGTTATAGACCTCATATCGACACGACTTATCAAGCTACTGGGGTCTGACGTATACCACCCCTAGGCGAGATATGCGACATATCAGACGACGAGACTGGACTGTACGGGAGTGTTACTGACTGGATTCACAGGAGAAAGTACAGGCTTGCTTGTTGATCTTCTGAGCGCTCAATACCTGGGTGGCTGTTACGTTTAGCTGACCGCTTGCAGCTTGTGGGTGTTTGATATGATCATCACCTACTGCCGGCGTATTGATGATTCTTTAGAGTCCTACACAGAGGTTTCTTGGCTCAGGCAAAACGGAGTAGGAGCACATATGTGATATGTGCGGGACCGAGAACAATACGTGTATGTGATACCATATTAGATTCTCGCGATATGAGATATCGGCCGGGTATATGTGATATAGTCGGGTCATCGGATCAAGTGTTGATTCGATGAACTGATTCAGATTATATTAGTCGGTTATTTTTTAAATAGCCGGATTATCGGATCAAGTGTTGATTCGATAATTTAATGTATAATTATATATTTGATATATTAAATTACATTAACTGATATAAGCTCACTAAACGATTCTTTTTCTCACTCGGGTAATACATTGATATATATGCGATATATGTTAATTATATTATTTTATTTTGTTACAATAAATATTATATGTGTGATATATAATATTGTAACATGATATGGTTATTAATGCAACATGATTAGTAGAGATTAAACATGGTTAGGGTTTGATTTGGGTTAAGCTTTTCTAGAAGTTTCTAGAAGGTTTTGTTTTGTTTTGTGCAAAGATATTTGTGTTGATATTTTGCATAGATATTTGTTTAACTCAACCAAACCTTTTAACCTTGGTTAAATCTCTACAAGGGTTACATATACTATGGTTGCATTTCTAACCTCACACCTGAGTTATTCATGTAAGTGCATGTTGCATGCTCCCACAACTCTTGTGAGGCGGCGGAAGTGATAATCGAAAATTTTCTTTGCATACAACACACACTTTCAAAAGATCTTGTCTAAACCATAACTAGAAAACCCTAACTAGAGATTTTATCTACTATGTTAGGGATTATACCTTGATGATCCGGTCCTTCGGGTCTTCTTTGATGATCTCCTTGGCTCCTTGGATGTTGTCGGTGTGCTCGATCTCCGGCCACCCCAAGACTTAGATGATCCACGCGAGAGTTGTCATGCAAGCTAAAACCCTTCTTAAGAGATAAACCTAGAGATCAAGTTTGCTAAACATGGTCACTAGGATGATGTAGATATTAGTGTATTGAATTATCTTTGATCCTTGGCTTTTGATTCACATCTCATGTGATTGTTAGAGCAAGGAAGAAGAAGGAGGAGAGAAGAAGGAGAGAGAAAGAGTTTGTAATAAAATGAGAAAATTCAAGCATGAGAAAATGATATATTCAAATGGAAATAATTGAAGTATGTAATATAAAATTAGCACCATACTTCAATAGTAACTCCAAAGAGATTAAAATATAAAACAACCCATTCTCACAACCATACTTGGACTTTCTAATTTCCACCTCATTTATCTATTTTCATAAAATAAATAATGTATTATGAGGTGGCATCTTCTAGAAGGTATTCTTGTAACATTACAAGAATACCCCTCCTCCGTATACCGTATCCCGTATACCGTATACCCATATCCGAATTCCGAAAAATACGAATACCAATAATCCAATAATATAATACCGGTATCTGGCTTAAACCAAAGCTTACCAGTATTATCGTTCCGATTATTATTCCTGTAACAATTACACGAACATAATCGAAACCCTGCCGTAACACCTTACGGCAGCCGTAACAACTTACGACCTTTACATCTTTCGCCTGAATGAGAGAACCCTCTGTGTGGGACTCTAAAGACTCGACAGTACGCTGGCAGTGGGTTTAACCACAAGCACGTCAGCGGCACTAGCTGTGCGTAATGGCTACCCAGGTACATGACGAAAAGGTGGCCGACGAACGAACTCATCACAACCCCAACGAGCCTGCAATCAACACTTACCGTACAGTCCGGTCTCTTCGTCTGATACGTCGCATATGAAGTCTAGGGGTGGTAAATGTCAGACCCCAGTAACTTTATAAGTCATGCTGATTTACGGCTCATAACAGTTCGAGGAACTACTGATAACATTTATCAGTAAACCTCGAGAACCCTGGCCAGGGATTTAGGTGTTATAGCCGATCAAACATAGCGCGACATCAACTCCCTATACCGGGAGAGACGAAACCCCTCCTATCGCTCACTGTCTCCATGTGATTCGGGACTGTACCCAAAGTCCACCTGTTTGCACGACTCAATCGAGCTGTGGTAGGGTGGGAATCAAAGTACAGTAGGAACCACACAAGACTCTATGACGATCTCGGGTCTACAAACTAACATGTACAAGTGTCGCCAGAGAACTGCTATCTGAAAATTGGTATATATACCATCTAGGAGTTCTCGGCGAGTCCTGTTCGGTGTACCCATTCTCCAATGAGCACCTGTGTACAATCTTTGATGTCAAACACCAATGGTTGTGGAATCAACCATCGCCCCACAGGGTCAGGAAACGTACACACTAGTCTAACTTGGTAATACCGATGCTCTGTCTCGATATACCTTCGACTAGGAACTATTAAGGATATGCTTATAAACTATCCAGGCCCCACTAGTATGATCTCATCATAATCCTGGTAGTCAAGCATAATCCTAAGGGCTTCATCAACATGCATATAAAGATATGAAATATAACACAAGATGAAGATAAACCAGATAGCATACTATCATTTCGAGCAAAGATTGTTTTTGTACATATACATGCCTAGTATCGTATACAATACAGGCCTCTAGAGCATACATATCTAACAATTCATTATTCATCACAAAAGGATTCTTCTTCTTCCTCCTTGAGTTCTTGAAGAAATGCTTTCTAGCTTTTTATTTGGTGATGAAAATGAGTGAGATTAAGATAATAAATGAGAGCTAAAATCCTACTTCATCATCCTAATCTATCCTAGCCATTTAGATTAGGGTGTTCACTTCATTTAGTGAGTGAGAGCTTGTGTTAATGAAACTTCAAGGTAGATCATCTTTGTTATCGAAGATCGGAAGCAAGCTTGCATTTTTCTCTTCGTGGAGCCTCTCGAGAGTCTGGAACTTGATGATCGCAGCGAAGGGACCACAACACGGAGCTTATGAAGTGAAGGACCGGGCTACAAAGGTTGTAATCCCAAACTCTTAGATGTTAAAGTGTTTAACATGCTTTATTTCGCCTAATCTCTAGTCTAAGATCTTGGTTTAGGGTTGTTCGGCACGGCTAAATTTTAAATCGGGCATGGTTGATGCCTTATAGACCCTTGTGCGTGTGCTAGTAACCCTACATTGCCATCACTCCTTTTTTTGCTCGACCCTTAGGTCTTCGTTGACATTGCGTTTGCACTGAGAAGGAACGTCGAGCTGGAGCTAGGAATATGCCATTGCTCTTTTTTTGTTCGACCCTTGGGTCTTTGTTGACGTCACGTCTGCACTGAGAAGGAACGTCAGGCTGATCTCTAAGCTGTAGATGTTGCTATCGAGATCTGGAGCTAGGGATATGTCGTTGCTCCACTTTATTTTGGTGTTGTCATACCGATACTTTGCTGAAATTGGGTAGACATCCAAATAACCTTTATGCTGTATGTATCGCCATCGAGGTCCGGAGTCAGGATTATACCATTGCTCCAATTTCATTTGACAGTTACGCCCGCACCCTGCTGGAATGAGGAGAACGTCGAGCTGGAGCTAGGATTTTTACCATCACTCCAGTTTTGCTTGTTGACGTTGCGTCTGCACCGAGAAGGAACGTCGAGTAGGAGCTGGTATTTTGCCATTACTCCTTTTTGATTTGGCTCCTTAGAGCTTTGTTGACGTCATGTCTGCACCCTGTCGGAATGAGAAGAGCGTCGAGCTGATCTTTAGGTTGTAAATGTTGCCATCAAGATCTGGCTCTCCCTTTGACGGAGCCTGGTGGGAAAATATGGTTCTCTTTCTTTCATTTGTGCTCATGGATCGTATACAAGAGTCAATATGGACATACTTGTAGGGCAGAGGAAATTTTATTTTATTTTATTTTTTATTGCCGCGATGCTCTATCTTTTTAGATTTTTATATCGTGAAAGTCGTGATTGCCCAATCATTTCGGCTTTTTATTCGCGGTGCCCAATCATTTCGGATATTTATTTTATATTTTTACTCGCTGCTTTTTTATTGCTAGTTGCCCAAACATTTCGGCTATTTTTATATGCATATTTTTTGCTCGCTGGTTTTTATTGCGGGTTGCCCCATCATTTCGGCTATTTCATATGCATTTTTTTGCTACTCGCTTCTGTTTTTATTGCGAGTTTGGAATGTGATTCCAACATTGGCATCAGCATCGCTACGACTGGAATATTTCCAGGAGCGAATAATCATTTGTCGTGAAAGTACTTGGAGTTTGACACCTGTTTAGGCATCAATATCGCTGCAACTGTGATATTGCCATGAGTGAATCATCATTTGTCTTGGGAGGACTTGAAGTTTGATACCTTTTTAGGCATCAGCATCGCTGCAAGGATATTGCCAGGAGCGAATCATCATTTGCCTTGAGAGGACTTGAAGTTTGATACCTTTTTAGGCATCAGCATCGCTACGACTGGAATATTTCCAGGAGCGACTCATCATTTGCCTTTGTTGATTTCAACAAAAGTGGCTTAGCAAACAGGATTAGGATCCTGTCGACTAAGACTTTTTGACTTTATGAGTCGTAAGGGTCTTATAAAGGCATTTATCCCTACGAGCCGTGAGGATCTCGTAGGTGTATTTTCTCCTTAGGAATCGTGGGGATTCCCAAGTGTATTGCTCCTTTGTGAGTCGTAAGGATCTCACGCAGGGTTTTTTTCCTCACAAGGTCGAGAGGACCTTTCAAGCGCACATGGATTTTTTTATTTTACAAGTTTGCGCCCTTTTCGGGTTTTCACAAACTCGCTGGCAGTCTTGTTGTTTTTTACTCATGGCACCCTTTCGGGTTTTCATCCGTGCCCATTTTGCTTGTGGACATACCATTTTCTTTTGTTTTTTTAAATGAGAGTGTGCCCTTTCGGGTTTTCACAAACTCGCCGGCAATTCTGCTGTTTTTACTCACGGCGCCCTTTCGGGTATTCATCCATGCTCATTTCTCTTTTGGACATACCTTTTTTTTGCGAGCGATGGAACTCTCGAAAATAGCTTCGTCGCAGGTAACCCATCTATTTACTGGTGGGACTTAGGGGTGGTTTCACTACTGGAGTAGCTATGTAGCCGGTAGGACTTGAGTTGCAACCATCGCCGTTGAGACTTCAATTGCTATATAGATCTCAAGAGAGGATATCACCATATTTGGGGCAACACGCTAGTTTAGGGACGTTCCGGTCCATTATCGCTATGTTTGAGGTGAAGTTCTAGTTTAAGAGCTTTTCGGTCCAGCATTCCCATTTTGGGGACGAATATTAGTTTAAGGACGTTTCGGTCCGTTGTTATTTTAGGGACATCTCGGTCTGTTATCGCCATGTTTGAGGCAGATTGTTAGTTTATGGACTTCTCGGTCCATTCTTTTTCATTCGGTCGAGACGTTACATCACTCATCCC
The DNA here is from genome assembly GCA_030015575.1 of Agapanthus africanus. Classification (NCBI taxonomy): domain Eukaryota; kingdom Viridiplantae; phylum Streptophyta; class Magnoliopsida; order Asparagales; family Amaryllidaceae; genus Agapanthus; species Agapanthus africanus. The sequence goes on along the minus strand of JASDDO010000024.1, from coordinate 191,696,963 downwards.
TTTCGACTCTTGTTTGTTGAGCCGCTGTTGCCTGCCTTTTGTATGTATAGACACTTCACACCTCAATCTCTTTTCACCCTTTTGGACTGCTTCTTTTATTATCACAGCAATCAGGGTTTTTTTTTGCGGGAAATACCGAGCATTTTACACGGCACCTGCCCCCTGCTCATCAATGTCGCTTTCCGATACTGATAGAGCATTTTCTTCATATATGAAGGAACGAGATATCACATCATTCCTTCTGCCGAGTCTTCCTCTTCCTTGGAAGAATGAACTTGACTTGGGGGGTTTTCCCCTCATCGTCTGATTCGGAGTGGGACATGGATTTCACATGTCTCCCATGGTTTTTTTTGTTCAAGCGGGATATTCCACTTGATTGTAGGACCCGTTTGTAGGACCCTTGATATCCTTTTTGTTCTTTGAGAGGAAAGGACCATCTCACGTAAAGATTCTTCCGCCAGTGAGAAATATGCCCCCTGTGTATATCTCGGGGGGGGCGAGTATTCGCGCCCTAATCTTTCGAAGGGTAGAACCCATGCCGTCGCTGGTTTGGTGACAAATTGTTTCGGAGCCGCTCATTCTTTATTGAGCATTGGCGAAAAAAGCCATCTTGCTTTTGCTTTTCATTCATCTTCATCAGATGATGAAGGGTCTTGACCCATCTGATCCAATCGAGTCATTTTATCCATGAGCTCTTGGATGGTTGTCGGCTTAAAGAGATAAATGGGAACACCTTTGAATTTGGGTAAAGGGTGGCTATGAACATTCCCACGGCTGCAGCTTCGTCGATGCGTTACTCGCATTTTGATCAGAGATTTCGCTATCGGGTAACATATTGAACTCAGGTTTCATTCAGTCCAACCATTTCGTTGACCAACGCCGCCATGGTAGTGTGTTCATTCTCATTAGCGAATCTCTGACAGAAGAGCATATCCATCTCGTCGAAGGTCTTTATGGAATCATTCGGGAGTTCCGCATACTATTTGAAGGCGATGCCCGCCAGACTGCTGACGAACTGTCGGAGGAGCAGTATATCATTTCCTCCAGTATTGCCGCACATGGATTTAAATCGCGCAATATGTTGGCGAGGATTCCCAGTTCGTTTGTACATGTGGAACGTTGGAAGTGTGTACTCTGGAGGGTATTGTATTTGATCGTACCATACCGGATTTGGTCGACCAGTCTTGATTGACCTATTTGCAGCTTCACTGACATAGTGAGGTTTGACACGCTGAGCGATATATTTGTCCAGCTTTGCTTTTGGAATCATTTCCTCTTCGGCCGTTGATGAGACCTACAGAGTATTTGAAATGTCACCTTGTCTTTAAGAGCGACCACCGGCGGTTCATCTGCCAATGGTTCCGATTGAACCATCATTCCAGCCATATTCTGGATCAAAAGGGCCATCTGATTGATTTTAACGGACATTTCTGCCGCTTATTCATCTCTCTTTTTGAGAGCGCGCTTTAGGAAGTCAAGATCCGACTCCTGCTCTGTTATTTCTCTAGGTGCGTCTTCGGGATTTGCCTTAGACGATGGATTAGCGAGTGCTGCCGCCTGAGCAAGCATCTCCTACAGCTTTTCACGATACAGTTGAACTTTTGTCAGGGAACGAGTACGCGGTCCGTAGCTAGTAGATGCTTGAACTTCGTCTTTGGAGTTCACCATGTGGACAGTATAAACTGCCATGCCCCCAGGCTTAGGGTGTTTGGAATCTTGACCCTTTGAGTTTGCCTCCGGCATTTGGATTTTATTAGGCATCTCTTTTTTTGTGAGAAGCCGTTTTGGATTTGGGAGAAACCGTTGTATCAGGAACCATCTTGGGATGACCCCCTTGTATTTGAATGGGGATTTGTCAGAATTTGGCTGACGTTTAGGAAAAGTGTCGCGGTTGGCGACTGAGTTCTTCCCCTGCTTCCACACCTTATATATAGATAAGGAAAGTTCTTTTAGGGAGCGAACTGGTTTCTGCTCTCGTTGGATTTCCACGGGCTGTGAAGATTTCTTCAATACTGCGGTGGGAGAATTTTGTATGACCCTTCGCAGCAGTTTGAAACTATTCCCGGTTGGAACAACATCATTCATCATCAGAGTTAAAGCAAGTGGAGTCAACGCTGATAGAGAACTGCACCAACTTGTTTTATACGACGCCGATATCAACGTCGACCGTTTCTTACGGCCGGAATTTGATTAGCCTCAAGATTTTGCTGAGCCTGCCCCTGTTTTCTTCGAGAGCTTGAGTATTCTGCCCCCTGCATCGACCATGGCCTTTGGAAGGTACCGGTTGTTTAGAGACCGATTCCATCGGCAAAGTAGAAGCTTGAGGAGCCAGCCTGTTGAAGACAAACTTCTTCTGGGATTCCTCCTTCGGCGTTGAGTTACCGAGAGTGGGAGGTGGGAGCATAGACCGAAAGAGAAGCCCATTATTTCTTGAAGATCCGAATTGCAGAGATTTGAGACTGCAAGTGATAAAGCCTGAGTTGCGGTGAGTGGAAGCAAACGCCATTTTGCATAGAGACGAAACGCCGACTTCATTATCTCATCACCGAAGGGCAACTAAAAACATGTATACCACGATTATTTGATCGCGGAAAAAAAACACGACACACGAAATGTAGAGTGGAAAGAGGAAGAGATCCCACCGGGCGTGCCAGAATCTGTTCATCGCCGAAAGACCAGACTGAGACGTTGGGACGTCTGGCCTGAATTTTGGGGCAGATGCTATTTGGACTTATCTACCCACCTCTCCGAAGATACCAAGTTGATTTATGACACCGTATATAAGTGGTTTGGATAGACGCGACCGTTGTCGCGGACTTTATCAGATTTCCCCTCATTTGTGAGGGGTTTTGATTGTGGGGACGCTCTTCCCTGCAGGCGCAAGCCCCTACAGTTAATTACGTTACCACGTTGTGATAATCACTTTCTCCTGCTCCGGAAGTTCACTTCGTATCGTATTGGTTTTGTTTTATTTTGGGTTGCCCATGGATTGTATACGGAGATTAATTTATGTCATCGCCCGTATGGCACGGATTAGTCCAATGTATATTTGATATTTGGGTTTAGATCAAGAATTTTGCTTGACGGGGCCCACGTTGGTAGATTGGTTTGCCAACGGGAATGAACTTAGGACGCAGATCTCACATTTGTGAGGTCCATCGGTTCATGGGATATTTGGGTTTGATCTAAGGATCGTTAGCCATATGAGACTAAGATCAATTTATGAGCAGTGAGCATATGGGCTCAACTGATAATTAGATCATATATGAATAGCTCATGGATAGTGTACGGTAGTCATTATGGAAACATTCCGCAGGGCAAAACATATTAGTTTAAGAACATCGCAGTCCAACATTCCCTGTTTGGGACGAATGTTAGTTTAAAGACATTTCGGTCTAACATTCCCATTTTGGGGACGAATGTTAGTTTAAGGACATTTCGGCCCATTTTTAGTTTAGGGACGTTTCGGTCCAGCATTCCCATTTTGAGGACGAATGTTAGTTTAAGGACATTTCGGTCCAATGTCCATCTTGCGCTCACGTGTATTTGTTACGTGGCGGAGTGAATGATGGTGACATGGAATGCGCCCAATTTGGGGTGCGATCCGATTTGAGGTGTGCACGTCAATTTGGAAGTGTATCAATGTGGGATATATTATTCCCTATCTTGATGAAATTTTACATCAAGTTGGGATGAGAAAAGAGCAGTTGGTTGTCGGGACCCGCCACCTCTCTGAAAACGCTGAGGAATTACAACGACATATATTAGAGGTGTGAAGAGATGTACCCTTAAACCAAATCCCGTATTTGAAGGGAAAAGAGGTGATGATCCTAAGAATCGTTAGTCATATTTGAGACTAAGATTACCTTAAGAGATATAGGATGAATATCATTTTGGATATCATCAGAGATCATCGGTCATGTTTGAGACTAAGATCGGTTTGGAAATCACGAGCATATGGACTCGGTTGATTTAAAATCAAAGAGGCTTAACCGCAGGAAACTTAGCCAATTTGGGCTAAGATTGGGTTTATATACTATCCAGCAGTGCTAAGCACTAAGATATACAGTGCTCACGTGTATTTCACGTGAGACGCTGGCATAGCGCCAAGCGCTAATCTTTTCCGGCGCTCACTTGCTTTTCACGTGAGGCGCTGGGTTTTTAGCCTTGGACGTCCACGTGCTTTTCACGTGAGGCGTTGGGTTTTTAGCCTTGGACGCACACGTGCTTTTCACATGAGGCGCTACAATAGTGCTAAGCACTAATTTTCTCTGGCGCTCACATGTGTTTCACGTGAGGTGCTATGTTTTTGGAGATTTAATCTCTGTTGATATTTTTAGAGAACTTAAATCTTTGTTAATAGTATTTTGACCATTAATGATCACCAAGATCATTATTTTGAGGATCTAGGATCATGATCTTTAAGAACTAAGTTCTTGATTTGAAAAACACTAAGTTTCTAGAGTATTATGAACTCCATGTTTTCCATGTTCTTGTTTTCAGAGAGGTTAAACCTTTTTTAATGGTGTTTTGACCATTGAAAATCACCAAGATCACTATTTTGATAATCTTGGATAGGGTTCTTTAAAGAACTAAGTTCTTGATTTGAAGGAACTTAGTTCCTGGAGTATTATGAACTCCATCTTCTTTCTTTTCAATTTTGTTCTTCCCTGAATCTTTGGTTCTCAAGAACAAGATCTTCCCGATGAGAATTTCTCAACTTGTGGAAGATTTGTCTTGCAGATCTCAGATCCATATAAAGAACTAAGTTCTTTGAGAAGGGTTAAACCCTTAGATATGTTAGGTAAACAAGATGTTTTAATCTCGATATTTTCTTTACCTAGGGTTTTGAGAATGGAGACGATCTTCTTTATTGAGAATTAAATTCTCTGTTGTTTTCTGGAACCTTTTGAGGGCCTTCTATATTTTTACAGGAGCTTACGGGGGTTTCTCCTTCTTATTTGGATAGAGAGATCATTGGTCGTTGGGACCCAACATCTCTTCGACGACGCTGCGAGATTACAGCGCCATGTATCGAAAGTGTGGAGGGATGTACCCTTTGAATCATGTCCCATTCATCAGGGGGAAGAACAGGTTGGAGTTTAAACTTCTAGATGCTTGGAAAAGGTTTCTTTGTGTTCGCGCACATGCGTCGCACGTGTTGGGAGCACGTGCGTTGCACGTGGCGGACGCGCGGCATGGACGCACATGCGTTGCACAAGTTGCGCAATTGGTGGGCACACATGCATTGCACGTGATGCTTGCACATCATGGGGGGCAGCTAAGGCCCTAACTTGGAGAACTAAGCTGCTATGGAGAACTAAACTCCTTTGAGGCTTGAATCCTCGCACATGGTTTGCACGTGGCTGGCGCACATGCGTTGCACATGGTGCGCACGTGCGCTTGCGCATATGAGCATTATGGGGGGCAGCTAAGGCCCTAACTTTGAGAACCAAGCTCCTATGGAGAACTAGCTCCTTTGAGGATTGAATCCTCATACGTGGTGCGCACATAGCGGGCGCACATGCGTTGCACGTGGCGTACATGGTGCTTGCGCGTATGCACATTATGCGGTGGGCAGCTAAGACCCTAACTTAGAGAACTAATCTCCTATGGAGAACTATGCACCTTTAGGGATTAAATCCTCGCACGTGGTGCGCACGTGCATTTCACATGGTGCGCACGTAGAGGGAGCATGTGTGTTGCACGTGGCGCACGTGTGTTGCATGTAGCGCACATGGCGCTTGCGCATATACGCATTATGGGGGGCAGCTTAGGCTCTAACTTGGAGAACTAAGCTCATATGGAGAATTAAGCTCTTTTGAGGATTGAATCCTATTTTTTCTAATAGGTATTCCCTTTTATTTATAAGGGAGTGGTAGAGAAGGGATCTCTTTTTTTCCCGATGTAGGACTAAAAATGTATCCCCCATGTGGTAGAGCATTACTTAGACTATACGTGCATAGCACATTTGCTCATAACTTTTGATTCCGGAAGAGTTATGAGGCCCGTAATATATCAAATCGAAGGATTTTTCGAGACGCTTTCGATGCTATAATAATTTACTTGATTCTCGTTCGGGAGTTTGTCAAAATACAACCCGAAAAATACTGGTTTGCATTTTCTTAAGCGTATTGCAGCTATTTGATACTTTGGGCTCTTTTGTGCAGAAAGTTTTGGCGAGAACACAAATCCATCTAAACATTCACTGACTAAAAAGTACTAAGAAATAAGGACAAGGGTATGATAGCTTGAATTGAATTCTCCAAGTGTAGGGATGTCTTTTACACACACGTAGGGGTATATGATCGATATTTGGAGGAAAGGTATGGAGGAAGACTAAAGACGATAATTTATTGAGGAATGATGTGATTTTTGAATTCTTTTCATGACCATTAAGATTGGGCTCATGACAACTAAAAAACTAGTGTAGTTTGAAACTCTTGAGTTCAAGTTCTTTCTTTTATATGTTCCTTATCTTTGTATGTAACTTTCATATTCTTTTTTTTATTATGGGATTTTGTGGGTGAAATCCGCTGAAAACTCTCAAGAGACAACACTCCTCCTGCTAGGGACACCTAAATGTTTAACGTCTTGTTACACGAGCTAAGTGCAATCATGTGTTGTCTACAAAAGTGTGCTAGGTTTTTAATAAATAGTTTGCTCGGGACGATCAAAGATAAGTTTGGGGGTATTTGATTAGTCTAAAATATTGCATATTTATATGAACATTTTCCCTATTATTGTTAAGTGCTAAAAATGTTATTTGTAAATAAAGAACATATGTGGGTTTATTTGTAAAAGATTATCATATGTTTCTTCATTTATAATTAATATAATTAGGGAAAATATATGCATATAATATTTAAATGAAATATTAATAATTAAAATATGCATATCATATCAAATATTCCTAATCAATATTCTTAAGATATTGTATCATGTAAATGGTTGGAATAATATCTCAAAAATACCAAATACTACTAACAATTTGATTTGAGATATTGTGCAGGTATTAGTTCAGATCAGAAATCTAAGTAGGAGATCCAAGTCAAATCGGGATATGGAAACCAAATCTGCCAAATTTTAGAAGCAAATCGAGGAATCTAGCAACGCTGAGACTTAGAACAATATTTTCATAATTTACATATCAAGAGGATCTCCAAATATCGAGACAAAATGCCAGAAAAAATCCCAAGTCCCAATCCCATTAGGAGGCGGCGGATCCGCGGTTAAACGTGGCAAAGGGCAGCGGTTCCACGGTCGTTTGCTGGCCGTTGGATCTGGGATTTTGGGGGCATGATCGTAACAACATTTACTCACGTATGGCATCTAGGGTTTCTAGTTTCAGAGCTATATAAAGGACCGAGAGCTGTGCTTTCCAAAAGAATCCAAGAATTCAAAATCCCAAATAAAAAGTTCAAGAGAGAGTTCTACGGGCGAAACTAGGGTTCTTGTAATGTACTTTTGAAGGAGAAAAATTGTAATGCAATATTTGATTAATAAAGGTAGTTTTTGTTTTAATTCTTTTTGCATTTACTTTACGCATTACTTTTCCGCATTAATTGTATGCATTATTTTTCTGTACTTTTAATTATGGTTTCATTCATCTTCAACCTTTCTTCTAAATCGCTACTAACCATGAGCGAGTAATTTCATGCTTGCTAGAGTTTGTAGGATAGGGTAGGATAATGGATGAAATATCTTTTAATTTCTTTTGACATTTTAATGTTTATAAATTTTAGCAAAATAAATGTTAACCCTCTTATCGGACGCGCTATCAATCTATTGATAGTCACGATCATGATTTGAGATCAGTTAAATATTTGTTTTGTTAAAGGCTTGAGATTAATAGAGATCAATGGAAGGACAAGGGGTAGTAGTGGGAAACCCTAGTTCCCTCTAAGAAATCCTAATCCATATTCATCGCTATCTCTCTAGGTTTTAAACTATTAAAAGATCAAAAGATACATTTCTAAACATCCATCCATTAACTACTACTTTTATTAACTCGTCTAAAGCAAGAAAAGAAGTTCACGTTTCCCTGCGGACGACCCGTACTCATCACGGCTAGCTATTTGCGATACTGTCTTGATTGCGGTTATTTACAACACAAAACATACAAACACCTCTTCGCACGAACAATCAGTCCACAAGCGAAATGGATACGAATGAAATTCAAAAGAGTGTCGTGAGTAAAAATAGTAGGACTACCAGCGAGCTAGTGAAAACCCAAAAGGGCAAAAACTCGCTAAAAGAAAACAAAAAAAACACTTGCATACTCCTCACGATTTTGTGAAGAGAAAACACATGCATAAGATCTTTATGACTCACAAAGGAGCAATATACTTGTTTACCGTCTAAAACCGGGAAGACAAACGTCTTGCCTGAATTTAGGGGCAGATGCTATTTGGTTTTATCCGTCCACCTCTCCGAAGATGCCAAGTTGATTTATGGCACCATGTATCGAAGGTTTAGACGGATGCGGCCGATGTAGCAGATTTCGTCAAATTCCCCCTCATGGTGAGGGGTTTTTGATTGTGGGGACGCTCTTCCCTGCAGGCGCAAGCCCCTGCAGTTAATTACGCTACCGCATCGCGGTAACCACTTTCTCCTTCCCCAGATGGGCACTTCGTGTCGTGTGTGTTTGTTTTGTTTTTGGTTGCCCGTGGATTGTATACGGAGACTAACTTATGTTGTCGCCCGTAGGGCGTGGATTAGTCCAAATCCGTATTTTCTTAGATTTGGTTTTGGGTTGGGTTTAAGGATCATTAGTCTCATTCGAGACTAAGATCAACTTAAACGTTTGCTAAGGATACGTTAGTCTAATTTTAGACTAAAATCTACTTAACAGGATCATTTAGATCCAACAAAAGAGCATTTGGGCTCTATTGTTTTAGTTTAGGGACATTTCGGTCCGTGGTTTAAAGACATCATAGTCTGTGGGGGTTTAGTTTAGGGACGCCACGGTCCATAAGTTTAAGGACATCATAGTCCATGAGTTTAAGGACCTCATAGTCCGTAAAGTTTAAGGACATCATAGTCCATGAGTTTAAGGACCTCATAGTCCAGTTTAAAGACGTCATAGTCTGTGAGGTTCTGGTTAAACCAGTTTGGGAATGTGCCAAAAGTTATTGGTTATTGGGACCCTCCATCTCTCTGAAGACGTTGAAGGATTACAACGACATGTATCAGAGGTATCAAGAGATGTACCCTTGAACCAATGTCCCGATTTGGGGAAATGGGATGAACATCGGTTTAGATGTCATTTGTTGGGAGCTTATTAGCTGTCTTGAGATCGGCTTTGGAAACCCTGAGCATGAAGGGCTCAATTGATGGTCCTAGGAACATTTGGTCTGATTCTGGCTAATGTTAGCCCTTCATAGTGTTCAGCACTAACATGTTTATTCAACGCTCACGTGTTCCCATGTGATACTCTGAGGCAGTGTGAAACACTGGAATTTGAGAATGCTCACGTGTCACACGTGATGCATATAAGTGTTAAACACTTTGGCCATCACATGTGAGCACGTGAGGCGCTTGAGATAGTGTTAAACTTCAAGGATTTGAAGCGCTTGCTTCTTTGGGTTCATTCTTTTATTCAAGCGTTGTTGGGTCACGTGGGATCACGTGAGGCGACCCAAAAGTAGGAACTGCCTATGATTTATTCCTTTTTGTTCTGTAAATACCAAGCACTATTATGGGGTCACGTGTAATCACGTGAGCCAATCTCAATTATTCTCTTTTGTTCGTCAAAGGCGCTCACGTGGGAGCACGTGATCGGCTATTATCATGCTGGGTGCCAATCCTTTTACGTGCATGGAGATCCTGAGTTTTGAGAACATCAAACCCGCTGTTTTATGAGAATTGGATTCTTAAGACTTAGTTTTTCTCTTAGGCTTGGGATCTATATGACAGAATTTCCCCGATGAGAATTAAATTCTTAAATTGTGGGGAGATCTGCTTCTGCAGATCTTTTACCATAAGGGAGAACTAAGTTCTCATATGAAGGGTTAAACCCTTGTTTCGTTAAAGGAATTAAATTCCTATATACTTTTTGGGAGAATTAAATTCTCTGAACTTAGATCTCCGTCTAAGTTTTGGATTTGCATGGCAAAATCTCCCCGATGAGAATTAAATTCTCAACCTGTGGGGAGATCTGCTTCTGCAGATCTTAACCAAAGGAAGAACTAAGTTCTTTTTGGAAGAGTTAAACTCTTATGGAGGTGAAAAGGAGATGAGATATTCTCTGTATTTTGTTCCTTCTCTTATCTAGAGTTTCTTTTTCTCTTTTCCTCTTTGGAGAATTAAATTCTCTTTTCTTTTAAACTTACGAAGGGTTTCTCTCTCTCTTTTTTATCTTCTTCTTTTCTCTGTCTCTCCTCCTTTTTTTCTCTTCTCTTTTCGAGCTCCTATTTATAAGAGAAAGAAAAGAATCAGTTTGTTAGGCCAAATCTCTTATTAAGAGTTTTGATTGATTTTATAATCAACCAAAATGATCTTTTAGATCAATCGGTGAATTTTATTCACCGTTGGATTTTTAATGCAAGGACTTCTGATATTTCTCACAAGATTTAGGAAAGTATTTGCTTACACAAAATCTTCTTCTATAAATTGGTAATTTTTAATCACCATTAGATTTTTAATCCAACGGCGCTCTGTTTTACAGAGCTTAATCTTTCTTGTTTAGAAAGATCCAAGGAAATATTTTCCAAATAAGACTTTTAATCCTTTTTAATTAGAATTTACTTCTATTGTTTCAGAAGGCATAGGAGTCTATCACGTGTAGCACGTGACCCCACCCAATCAAACCGACCCAAGGGTGTCACGTGTTACCACGTGAGTTTCTTTTTGTCCCACTTGTTTGCTTTATTCAGGCGCCTGTATACTTTGCTTATAGAGGTCGCGTGTCTGCACGTGATGTTCAGTTTTGGCTTAGTTTTGTTAAGCGCAGCACTTATCATATGTGGGCACGTGATGCTCCACTTGGGGACTTTTTCCCGTTGCTTTATTATGTTATTTATTCAGTTTCCTTGAGGGGACAAATGCCTCCACAGTATTGTTCTCACGTAGTTTGCACATGAGTGTAACGCTATCACTTTTACAACCGTTGTATTGTCTAGGGGAACAGGAAGATGAACCGCCCTAGTAACGTCTTATAAAAACAGGGGTCTCATACTTGAGGCAGCCACTTGTTTCGCTCATCTTCTTCCTTCTTCATCTTCTTTGAGAATCTAATTCTCCTCCTCATAGCTTAGTTCTCTGCCATTGCAAATCCAGAGTTAAACTCTGTCAAAAGAAACCCTTTTTCATGTAACGCTTTGTTCATCAGAAAACTTTCCTTCTTTGAGAAAGCCTCTAGATTTTAAATCCATTATGAGAGCTTTGCTCTCCTCAGAAACCCATCCTCCAAAGATATGATCTTTGAGAAATAAACTTCCATATCTCGAACATTTCCCTCTGATTTTGAGGATTCATGGGATTTTTGTCACTCATATAAATTTTATGAGTTTCTAGAATTTAATTCCATCATATAAAAGGAATTTAATTCCTAAAGCGAAGAGCTTAGCTCTGAAAAGACCAAGCGGACCTTTTGGGAATTTTATTCCCCGGTGTTCTTGAAGATCTTTTCATAGGGTTTTACCCTTATTCGCGCAAATTTGAATTTGTTGGTACTTAAAAGGACTTGTCTTCCCGAGAGTTTGTTTGAATCCCAATGTTTGTCTAATGAGGGTTTTCTTGATCACTAAACTTTCACTGACATCTTTTTTCAGATTCTATGGCCGTTCACCTGTATTGTCTTGACGAAATTATCTCTTACATGGACATTCGCGCACAAGGCCGTTGTCAAAACCAGGAGTTTACAAACGTCCAATGCGCTGAAATTATAAGTCGTTTCAATGCGCACAACGGTCAACTACTTCCTCGTCGCTGTGCTCTTTTGAAGATTATAGTGAGAGCAATTTAGAGAGCGCTTCCTGGATTTCATGAAGCTATGACGCTTGAGGCGCTGGATGACGCTGAAGATAAGGTGCACTCAGTATATCTGACGGGCTTAATCTCGAAGAAACGGCGAGATAATCTCAATGATATCTTGCATCAAGTTTTTCAACAGACGACGGTAATCGCTGCTTATCAGAGGGCGTAGGACATTGGAGAGGATCCTGATGTTTGCGACCGTGAGAGGATGCACACAAGAATGGTCAGAAAGGCCAGAAATATTTTAGACGGTCTCACTTTCGAATTTCTCAATCCATGTCCCGGATTTAAAGTTTTACCACTGTAAACATTTTCATTTATTTTTGAATGAATCTTTGGAGTATGAATGATAAAACTTTCCTTTCCCCCCTTTTTTTATTCACACGTGTTCTTAATGAAGTTTTGTCATATTGTTGTTGGTGTTCACGTGTTTTGCACATGAGGAACTGCTGAGGATTTCAATCTTGTGTTGGCGCCTGCTCACGTGTTATGCATGTGCGGTGCCGTTTTAATTTCTAATATGGGTTAAGGCCGGTGCTCACGTGTTATGCACGTGGGCTCTGCTGATGGGGTCGTTTCGTCTCCTTGCACTGATTTCAACGAGTCACGTCTTTTCATTTCCAACGCTCTCCCCTTTTTCTGGTCCTTGGGAATAGTTCCACCATGCACAACATTTTCTGTGCATAGCATTGAATGCTCCCCTTTATAACCGAAGCCGTGCCTTTCTTTCTCTCTTCAAAGAGAAACCCATTTAGACCTTAAGGTGATCATCTTTGAGAAACCGATCCAGTGTTATGGCTTGCAACCGCCCCTACGCTCATCGACAACCATGGGAGGTGCCCGTTGAGGAGATGATTTCTCGTTTTGCTGCGCGGCTAGTGGATCATCTTCTCACCGATGCCGAATGTGATGCGGTGACGTACGAACTCCTAACTCGTAGGGGCTTTCCCCTTCCTATGGGTTCCATTTGGCTGCGGATGGTATTTTCGTCCGTGCTTGCCGACATTCCTCCTCATCCGACAGAGATGACTCCGGCGATCCTCGATGCGGCAGAGGACAAGGTCGAGTGTTTCTACGAGGCGTACTTGATTCCCGGGCTCTGAAGGATCGCTCGATTCATCTACTGGATCATATAAGAGCCCGGCGGGCTGTCATGTCCGCTTTTGCCGATGAGCATGGGGCGAATCGGTGGGGATCAACTCCTCGCGAAAACCGTCGCTTCGATGTGTTGGAGAAGGCAGAGAGGGAGCTGGAGAATTTTGTTTTTTGTTTTGTTAACTCTTGTATCACCGATCCTTTGTTTGCTAACCTTTTCCTTATAGCGTAGTATATTTAAATCAATGTATCCCTCTTATCATTGGCTGTTGAATGCTTTTCTAATGAATTTTTTCTTTTCGTCATATATTTGTACGTGCATCCTGCCTGAGTACATGAGCGTTATACTTGACCCCTGGGAATTTCCTTTAGGTTCGAACATCGTCGTTATGTTGTCCATAAATCAGCTCGTTCTAGATACCATAGGCATATAGTTCTGAACGCATGCTTAAAGGGGTACCTACTGAATACTTTCCTTATTGCCAGAAAGAGAAAATAGTTTGTGCGTGTTTTGGATCGAGGGGCATCGAGTGGAGGTCTGCCCACACGGGTTTGAATGCATCTGGCTTCCTTCCGACATCATAAACCTGAGATCAAGTCTGTGAGGATGTATCGAACGGTGCGTGGCCAATTACTAAGACCACTCATGCATATGAAATCTTGCGGGTGCTTCAAGAAGCTATCAGGGAGGTGGTGGCTGTTGATAAAGCCGTTATCTTTACTCGCGAGATGGTCGAAGCTCACAAAGTTGCTGAAAAGGAGCTTAAGATTCGACTCGCCTCGTATCAGGCTCAACCGTCTCAGGCGTAGACTCGTCTCGTGGCGATAACCAAGCTTGAAGCCGAGGCCCAGCGAAAGAGCGATGAATTGAGGAGCTTATTGTGCCATCCGCCAGCTTAAAAAATTTTTGTAAAAATTTTCTTTTCTTGTATCCACTCCTGAATGAGAGGGTATTTTGTATTCATTTTGATTCTCTTTACGATATGTATCTTGTATTCACTTTGAATTCATGAATAAAATACATATATTATTATTTTTATCTCATTGTTGCATGTAGCTCTGATGGATGTGGTCTATATGTAGTTTATCTGGATCTTTTTGCAGGGCAGCGATGGCTTAGACGATAAGGTTAGGATTTGCCACCTAAGACTTTTCAACTTTATGAGCCGTGAGGGTCTCATAAAGATTTTTCTCCCTATGAGCCGAGAGGATCTTATAGGTGCAATTTCTACTTAGGGGTCGTGAGGACTCCTAAGTGCATTTTCTTGTGAGGGTCGTAAGGATCTCACAAGAGAGCTTTTCTTTTTATAGGTTTGATAAGTTTGTGTGTTGATTTATTTCTGAGTCGGAGCATTGCTCTACGACAGGGAGATCATGGGTTGATGTATTTCTGAGACGGTGCATTGCTCCAGCGGGGGTTAGGGGTTGACATGTATCCGAGTCGAAGCATTGCTTTACGACAGGGAGGTCAAGAGTTGACATGTATCTGTGTCGAAGCGTTGTTTGACGACAGGGAGGTCAGGAGTTGACATGTATCCGAGTCGAAGCGTTGCTTGACGACGGGGAAGTCAGGAGTTGATATGTATCCTAGTCGAAGCGTTGCTTGACGACAGGGAGGTCAGGAGTTGACATGTATCCGTGTCGAAGCGTTGCTTGACGACACGGAGGTCAAGGGTTGACATGTATCCGTGTCGAAGCTTTGCTTGAAGACAGGGAGGTCAAGAGTTGACATGTATCTGTGTCGAAGCGTTGCTTGACGACAGGGGGTCAAGGGTTGTCATTCTCCGTTTTCTACGGTGTCGGGATCGACTTTCTCCGTTTTCTACTGTGTCGGGTTGACTTTCTCCATTTTCTACGGTGTCGGGATCGACTTTCTCCGTTTTCTACTGTGTCGGGATCGACTTTCTCCGTTTTCTACTGTGTCGGGTTGACTTTCTCCATTTTCTACGGTGTCGGGGGTTGACTTTCTCCGTTTTCTACGGTGTCGGGATCGATTTTCTCCGTTTACTACGGTGTCGGGGGTTGACTTTCTCCGTTTTCTACGGTGTCGGGATCGACTTTCTCCGTTTTCTACGGTGTCGGGATCGACTTTCTCCGTTTTCAACGGTGTCGGGATCGACTTTCTCCGTTTTCTCCGGTGTTGGGGATCGACTTTCTCCGTTTTCTGCGGTGTCGGGATCGACTTTCTCCGTTTTCTACGGTGTCGGGGATCGACTTTCTCCGTTTTCTGCGGTGTCGGGATCGACTTTCTCCGTTTTCTACGGTGTCGGGATCGACTTTCTCCGTTTTCTACGGTGTCGGGGGTTGACTTTCTCCGTTTTCTACGGTGTCGGGATCGACTTTCTCCGTTTTCTACGGTGTCGGGGATCGACTTTCTCCATTTTCTACGGTGTCGGGATCGACTTTCTCCGTTTTCTACGGTGTCGGGGATCGACTTTTTCCGTTTTCTACGGTGTCGGGATCGACTTTCTCCGTTTTCTACGGTGTCTGGATCGACTTTCTCCGTTTTCTACGGTGTCGGGGGTTGACTTCAGGTTGTCTGTGAACCGTGGAGTCTTGGAACTGGGGACTTTGCCGTAGCTACAATTGGTAGTGTCACGTCCGTATCCTGCTGGAATGAGAAGGAATTCCGTTGTGAGTCTCCAAGCTGTAGATGTTGCCATTGAGATTTGACTCTCCGTTTGAAAGAGCCTGGTGGGGAAATGTGGTTGCCTTTTTGTTTATGCCCATGGATTGTATACAGGGTTCAATATGGACTTACCTGCAGGGCAAAAGTTTTATTTTATACGTATTTTGTTTTCTTTCCGCGATACTCTATCATTTCAGCTTTTTGTATCGCGATTGCCCAATCATTTCGGCTATTTTTCGCGGTGCCCAATCATTTCGGCTATTTTTTCTTTTTACAAGCTGCTTTTTATTGCGAGTTGCCCAATCATTTCGGCTATTTTGTATGCATATATTTTACTTGCTGATTTTGTTGCAAATTGCCCCATCGTTTCGGCTATTTTTATGCATTTATGGCTCGCTGACTTTTGCCGCGAGTATGGAACTCGGGATCTAACACCGATTTAGGCATCAGTATCGCTACAACTGGGATATTGCCATGAGCGAATCATCATTCGCTTTCGTCGGATCGAACAAAGGTGGCTTAGCAAACAGGGTTAGGATCCTGTCGACTAAGGCTTTTGACTTAATGAGCCGTAAGGCTCTCATAAAAGTATTTCTCCCTACGAGTCGTGAGGATCTTGTAGGTGCGTTTTCTCCTTAGAAGTCGTAGGGACTTATAAGTGGTGTGTTCTCTTGTAAGTCGTAAGGATCTTACAAGAGTGTTTTCTCCTTATAAGTCGAGAGGACTTACAAGGGTTGTTCACCATGTGAGTGTCTCCTTCGTCGCTGGTGGGACTCTGTTGGGGAGATGTTTATTCATGCCCTTGGATTTTATACAAGGGTCAACATTGAACCGTTTGTAGGGCAATTTGTGGAATGTGATGGCTTAAGCATCCCTGTAACTTAAGGCTTTTGAATCCTATGAGCCGTGAGAGTCTCATAGGGGAATTCTCCTTACGAGTCATGAGGATCTCGTAAGTGTAACTTCTCCTTAGGAATCATAGGGATCCCTAAGTGTGTTGCTCCTTTGTGAGTCGTAAGGATCTCACGCAGGTATTTTCTCCTTACAAGGTCGAGAGGACCTTGCAAGTGTCTTTTAACGAGATTACGCTCTTTCGGGTTTTCACAAACTCGCTGGTAGCCCTGCTGTTTTTACTCACGGAGCCTTTTCGGGTTTTCATCCGTGCCCGTTTTGCTTATGGGCGTACCTTTTTTTTTGCGTCAGCCTTAGGATGCTGCGGTTCATAGTAGTTTACCGACGTTTCGGTCAAGCGTAGTATTTTTTCAAGAACCGACCGTTTATTGGCCTAAAGGGTCTTTCGCCATGCATATTCATGAGCAAGTAAACCCCACCTTGGTAGACCTTATCTATGATATACGGGCCCTCATAGTTTGGCTCGAATTTCCCCCGTTTGGCACAATTTGGGATCATAGGCCTCTTGACTATTAGCACGAATTCGCCTTGGCGGAATGTTCTCGGCCTAGTCAATCTTTCGTATGAGCGCGTCATCCTTGCTTTGTAAGCTTCCAGGTTTTGCTGCGCCATGAGCCGGGTTTCGTCAAGGGCGTCGAGCTCCTCCAGACGAAGATGAGCGTTCTCTTCATCAGTTAGCTCGTAATGAACCGCAACTCGTAGAGAGGGTAGCTCTATCTCCAAGGGAAGTACCACTTCTGCACCGAATACCAATGCATACGGCGTCGTGTTTGTGGCCGTTTTGAACGTGGTTCGATACGCCCATAGAGCTTCATGCAATCTCTCGTGCCAATCTCTTCTATTCCTGCACACCGTCTTCTTTATGATCTTCGTCAAGGTCTTGTTGAAGGCCTCAGCTAGACCATTAGCCCGGGGATTATAGATCGAAGAGTATCTCCAGTCTATATTATGTTGTTGCGCGAAGCGGCTGATTCTGTGCCAACGCATAGTGCCGGAGCTTCTTTACGCGAAGATTAACGCCAGGCAGTGTTTTTCAATGGGGGAGTAGTTGTTTTCTGCCCCTAGGAGAACTCGACTCAAATAGCAGAGGGCTCTCTCTTTCCCTTTTTCATTCTCATGTGCCCACAGTGCGCCTAAGGAACCATC
Organism: Agapanthus africanus; assembly: GCA_030015575.1. Taxonomy (NCBI): domain Eukaryota; kingdom Viridiplantae; phylum Streptophyta; class Magnoliopsida; order Asparagales; family Amaryllidaceae; genus Agapanthus; species Agapanthus africanus. The sequence goes on along the minus strand of JASDDO010000024.1, from coordinate 191,679,202 downwards.
AAGGGCAATTGTGTACAGGATGAAAGGCTTTCCCTTGACTGGAGCGGTCAGTACTGGCGGGTTCTGCAGGTATTGCTTGATTTCGTCCAGTGCGTTTTGGCATTTGCGATCCCAGACGAAAGGGGTCCCCTTCTTCATTAGGTGACTATAGGGGCGGGATTTGCCGGAGAGATTTGCTATGAACCTCCGAATATACGCAAGCTTCCCTTGAAGAGATCGCAGTTGCTTGAGAGTTCTTGGCGAAAGCATTTCCATGATCACTTTGATCTTTGATGGGTCTATTTCGATGCCCCGATGTCATACGATGAATCCTAGGAATTTGCCGGAGGAGACTCCGAACGCGCATTTGAGAGGGTTCATCTTCAGGTTGTATTTACGTAGGTGCTGAAACACAATTTTCAGATGCCCCCAATGTTCCTCGTGCGATTTGCTCTTAACCACGAGGTCGTCGATATAGCATTCGACGATTTCATATATGAGGTCATCGAAAATCTTCGTCATGGCCCTCTGATAGGTGGCACCGGCGTTCTTCAGACCGAAAGGCATCACTTTGTAGCAGAATATGCCCAGAGGAGTCCGGAAAGCGGTATGTTTCTGGTCCTTAGGATGCATCTTTATTTGATTATACCCTGACGAGCCGTCCATGAAGGAGAAGACTTCGTAAGTGGACGTGTTGTCTATTATCATCTCGGTAACAGGTACAGGAAAATCATCCTTCGGGCAAGCTTTGTTGAGATCCCGAAAGTCCACGCATATGCGCACCGTCCCATTTTTCTTCATCACTGGGACGATGTTGGCAATCCAGTCAGGTTACTGAACCTCTTGGATGAAGCCGGGGTCGATTAGCTTCTTGACCTCGGCGTTGATGCTCATTTCAAGTTCGAGCCGCATTCTTCTCGGCGCTTGTTTGACTGTCTTGATATCCGTAGATATTGCCAATTTGTGGACGGCTATTTCTGGATCTAATCCTAGCATCTCGAAATAGTTCCATGCGAAACAATCTTTATACTGCATGAGTACCTCTTTGAGCGTAGCCACCTTTTCTTCAGACAATAGCTTACTGACGAACGTCGGCCGTGGGTCATTTGCCGTCCCCAAGTCGATTTTTCTGAGGTTATCTGCAGTGGTATGTATCCCATCTTCCAGCTCTTTTGGCGTCGGCGGAAATTCCGAGATCAATTCCTCTTCATCCTCGTTTTCGAAGCACCAGGATAGGTCATCCATATTCTCTCACTCTCCTTTTTCCGACATCGTTATCACGTGACAGGTACGGGATCGTTTCCAAAACCGATGTTGGTCTGGTTCTACTCTCGCTGCATAGGTGGCTTTCGGTTCATGCTTCTGTGGTGGGGTTACCCTCCAACTGCTGGATAGAGCGAACCTTCCTTGCTGATACCGGTCTTCGACCCAGTTCTTGAATGTGAAGCAATCTTCGAGAGGATGTCCTATCGCTCGGTGATAGAAGCAATAATCCTGGTGAGAGACCTCGCCTGCTTGTTCGGGGTGTTTGGGCTCCGGGAGCGTAATTATTTGATGTTTCGTGACAAGATCGAATATCTTCCTTGTCTTGTCTTGGGAAAAGAATATGCTCGATCCATCTTCTTTATAAGAGATGAATCCTGGCTGCTCAATTCTCGATCGCGTGGCTTCTTGAACCCGCTTTGCTGCTGTCGAACGTTTTTTCCGTTCTTCAGTTTGTTTTTGCCTCTGTGTCGGGTCTTCCGTATGACGGTCTGGCGACGAAAGGCATCGTCATTCTCCATAGCATGCTGAAGGAGGCGCTGCGTTCTGGCTTTCTCGTAAATGGACATTTCACGGTTGTGGTCATCCCGGACCTTTTGACCCGCTTCCCTTATTAGCTTGTCTATCTGTTCTTCGAACGACGGACTTGGTACTTTCATGGCGAGACCTTGTTTTGGTTCAGGGTTAGCGTCTTCTAACAGAGCATCTCTTTCTTCATCAAAGTCATGTATAACGTAGCAGCCATAGAATCGTTCCCGTTTCTTGGATTGAACGTATCCAAGCCCGATCGTTTCCATTCTCCCGTTGGGTAATTTTCGCTGGGTTCCATGGACGTTCCAGATCCTGTTGTAGAATTGAGCTTGTTGCGCGGTCTGCTTAATGGGTATGCCTTGGCGCCTTAACAGCCTTTTTAATCCTTCTGTGTAGTATCTGGGCAGATGGATGGGCTGGGGCCTGTCAAGTGCAGAATCGGCACCATGCCAGATTTCTTTCTCCACTTTGGTTTCCGCGGATCAATAGAAGAGGATCGCCTTTTCATCTTTTCGCCTGGGAGGGACGTAGAACGTCTGTAGTTCTTGCACACTATAGGTATCAAGTGCGTCGAGATCTTTGTAATGTTTTTACGGAACCATGGCGATTTGCAAACTCCGTTCATCTCCAGTGAAGGCTTGTATTGATGGCCGAACAGAAAATACTGCATTGACCTCATCTTCAGAGTCACTGCCGAAAACCAACATAGGGGTAGATGGCCCGGGCTTGTTGTATTGGAGTGGCCCTGAATAGACTATCTTTTCCTCCCCCTCGGTATCGCTCCCGAAGACCGGAATGGTGGTGATAGCTTTTTGCTTATTCTCCGGTTTATAGCATCTTTCCGTGTCTTCGAAATCTGGTAAGAAGTACTTTGCTTCTTCGTACTTTCGGACTTCATTCACGGAGAATGGGTTCAGTTCCCCTGTCATCGTATACTCGAGACCATCCTTGAAACACTTCATACACTGATGTTGTGTAGAAAGGATGATGTTGTACTCGTGTAACCAAGGCCTGCCGAGTAAAGCATTGTAGCATGTCATAGCATCAATGACATGAAATTTGATGTCAGTGACGAGCAGCCCAAAGCGTAACGTCAGAATTACAGACCCGAGCGTCCCTGATGACTGGGAGTCGAATCCGGAGATAGTGATTTTATCTCGAGCGAGGTGTTGAACGCTCATGCAGATTTCTTTTAATACCCTCACATTTAGGAGGTTGACAGAGGACCCGTTATCGACTAGGATCTTCCCTATCTTGATGTCATGGCAGTATCCGGTGACGTACAAGGGACGGTTGTGCTTGCATGTTCCGAGAAGGAGATCTTCTTCGCCGAAAGTGATGTCAGCAGTGTACACTTCTTCCAGCTCGTCCTTCATCTTTTCTTCGGCAAGGAAAGCTTGGAACTGCTCGGGCTCTTGTAGTGCCTTGATCAAATAATCTCTCGCCTCTTTAATAGCAGAAGGGCATCGAGAATGCTTAGTTGCGAGGGTATCTTCCTCAGGTGTGCCAAAACGTTGTAATCTACCTTGTTTTTCTTTGGCGGGTCCTTGGCTACCGGCTCTTCGACGACTTGATCATTGAAGGCGATATCTTCAGGGACTTTTTCCTTCCCTTTATCTTTTTTACTCGACCCCTTGTTTGTGGGTCCGAGATTCTTCTCGGGTAACGTGCGATTACGCAGCTGAATGTTCTTGCAGGTCTTCGTCTCTCCTGCTTCAGAGATGGATTCCTTGAAGAGAGGGCCGAGGGCTATTTCTTCATCGGAATCGCTCCCGAAGGTGAGAACTTGCGATTCCTTGCTATCAACCATGTGACAGTTGTCGGCAGTTCTTTTATGCTCATCTGTCGTGCTCCTCTGCTCTCGACGAGTTTTGCGCTTCATCCGCTTGAAATGCTGCCGGTGGGCAACATATCCTTGCCACCAGTTTTTAAAGGCATTGCATTCTTCAGTAGGGTGCGTGGTCCTCCGATGGTACAAGCAGTAGTTTGGATGTCCATCTGTTTCGTCAAGGTGTATCCCGCCAGGAGTGTTTCCTTTGGAGGATGGCAGCTTTATTCCCATTGACAGGGCTTTAGCGAATCGTTTCCTCGTTTTAAGCCTACTTCTGTCTGCCGCAGGCGTGCTTTGATCTGGTTGGAGTGTTTCGTTACCCATGACTTCTTTAAATTGACGCTGACTCCTGACCTTTTCGAATATAGCCATTTCGCGCTCTCGATCAGTTTTGCTCTTTTGACAGGCCTCATTCAGCAACATGTCAATCATCTCGTTTGACGGTTCTAGGAGTTCCGGTTTGGGATCATCCCCCGGTTTCTCTGCATCAGGAGCTTCTTCACCATCTATTGTCGAGTGAGAGATCACGTGGCAGCTCGCCATGTAGTTCTCAGGTTCATCTGACGAGTCTTCTTCCCCCTCATTGTCATCATCTCCGTCCTAAAGGATGTGGTTGAGAAACTCTTAGAGCGTGACCGGGATTCGCGCCTTCTGGTTATATTCTTCCAGTGCATCGATACGTCTTTGCAGATTCGTGCGCTTGACATCAGGCTTTACGGGCTTTTTGGTCTTCTTATTCTTTTTTGAAGACTTTGACGACTGGGCATGGGCGTTTTGACTATCACTAACAATTCTTGGCGTCGGGCGCGGCTTCAGCATTACCTCAATGACCTCGGGTTCCAGCGAACTTTTCCACCTGATCGTCGAGCATGTTTGGAGATCTTTCAACATTCTTTTCGTTTTGGCTGAAAGAGCGACCTCTCATGGAGCTTCTTCTACAAAAGAACACGATGCCCCTGGTGTGTTCACCTTTTTAAGAGCATGCGGCTGGGACGGGCTTACTTTCCAATTCTAGGACAGTGCGAATTTACCTTGTTGGTATTGGTCCTCAATCCAGCCTTTGAAGACGAAGCAATCTTCGATTGGATAGCCTATTACTCGGTGATAGGGGCAGTAATTGGGATTTTTGACATCACCGGGCTGCAGTGGGCGTTTTGGATCCAGCAAGGTGATGAGTGTTCGTATCATAATTTTGCATTATTATATTCCCCATTCTTAGTCATTTTACAAATAAACAGGTGCTTTTGACCCATGTCTGCTACATAGTTGCAGGTTACAGGTTCTTGGAATAAAAACAGTGAAAAAGATGAAAAGACGATACAAAAGTGAGACTACAACCAATAAATGGAAGAATCTTGATCAAGCCTACAGTTGAAGAATAAAACGAAGATCGGTGAACAAGTTCACAAAGTATAAAGGCAGCGCAAGGTTCAAGATTTCAACACGAAGCAAACAGTAAAGTCCACGACATTACTCGCTGTGAAAATCTGGAAGAAAACTAGAAGACAACCTGAGAAACCAAGCAAATAAACAAGAAGCCAAAGGTCACCAGAAGATTCCCTGAAATTCTCAGATCAAGATCTCTCTTTTTGGCCGCGGAACCGCGGCCAAACATGGGTATTGGCCGCGGATCCGCGGCCGTGTGAGACACGTGTCGGTGGAAAATTCTGGAGTCGCGTCGGTGCGTTGACTAGTCTTCTTAGGGGTATACTTGTAATTGCAGATGTGACTCGATTGTAACCCTAGGGTTTCTATGTTCTATAAATAGAAACCCTAAAACCTTTTTTAGGTTATGCCTCTTCTTGTGCCTCATTTCATTTTATCAAAATTCAGATTTGTAAATTTCTGCAATGTATAAAGAGAGTATCAAATAAAGTAAGTAGTTTTTTATTTCCATGCCCTAGGTAATTTCTTTCCTGCCCTAGTATAGATTTTTCATTATCTGCCCTAGTATAACTTCCATTAATTGCCCTAGTTAATTAGTTTAGAATATGTTTTTCAATTCCCTAATGAGTGAGTAGTCTCCTCGCTTGTTAGAGTTAGATTTGGGGAAGGCTTGAGAGATGAAAATCTCTCACCCCTTTCTTGCCCATCATACGTTTTTATAGGACTCCATGCATACATGCACACACCGCTCCCTACGGCACCCTATCCCACGAGGTAGCGGTGATACCGTAGTATAAACGACCGGTTGAGCATGTTTTCCATGGAGGTTAGGGTAGGAATTAAGAAAGGAAGGACAAGAACCTAGAGGAAGAAACATCGTTTCTTCCCGATGATACTAATCCACTTTATTAATTATTACCATAACACCTCATAGATCTTAAACAGGGCATAGAAAGCGGTGAGGAATATTGACTTTCAAAATTTAACCTAAACCTAACCCTAGCAAGATTTTAGTCCTAGCTTAGATCAAATTTAGTTTTTAGATTTAATCAATCCGACGCCAATCGGAATTAACTTGTTAGAACAAATTGAAGATACACAAAATCCCTGTGGACCGACCCGTACTCGCCGGCTAGCTACCAAGCGACGCCGTTCTTGATTGCGGTTAACAAATTCTTTGATCAATCAATTCAATAAAAATTCTATAAAGAATCAAACAATCATTTTTTAGTTTAAGCACGGCACTGCAACAAATACGGGTTAGTCAATTTTTAGCGTTTGCTAGCGAACTTGCAAAGAATAGTATATTGGATGCGTAGGATTTGAGAAGAATGTGTTAGTAAAGTACGTACCGTTAAGTTTTTGGGTTAGGAAACCCCCGTTGAATCAAATCCGGTAAGCTTGAAAAGTTCGCTTGCGCGGGTCAAACTACCCGGATCTTTGGCACTGTACTTTGCAATCACCTTAGCCTTGAACGTACACTTTGCTCCCCACAATCGCCATTTGCAAATCCGCAAAAATCTGCAGACTTGCTCACAAAAATTATCAAAAAAAAAAACAAAAAGATTTTTATTTATTTATTTATAAATATATACAAAAAGAATATTAATCCGAATAACAAGAAAGAAATACGCTACTGTCTCCCCGGCAACGGTGCCATTTGATCGCACGCTTTTGGCGTGTCGGATGTTCAAAGTTCTAAAGTTATAACCGCGATCAGGACGGTGTCGCTATGCAGCTAGCCGGTTGAGCACGGGTCGATCCACAGGGAGATAGTTGTATGTCCGTTCGAGTTTTAGATGAGTCAATAAAGAATGTGTATATGTTTGTTCAGTTCTATCCTAAGTGATATATGCAAATATAAAGTTGTTAAGAAAAAGATACGAAAGTGTAAGCTAAAGAAATCCGCACTCAAAACCTTTGAGCCGAGTCTTGACCAATTGAAGCTAGAGCAATCGGCAACAACGTGGATTAGGGGATTTAAGCACGGTATTCGTGGAATACGGCTTATTTACCCTTGTCCTTCCGTTCTTGTCTCTTGCTTTCGCCTCCGGCCAAACCGAACGCAACCGGTCGCAGTTAGGAATCACCGTTACCTTGGTAGGGTAGGGTGCCTAACGGAGTGCTTGCGTATCGTTTGGGCGGAGTTCAATGGAAAATAACGGGAAAAGGAAATGAGCAAAGAAACATTAACTTACAATATCGTATTTATTCTTAACAACAATAATTACAACCATTCACAAAACGAACCAAAAAGAGAGAACAAAAAGATAAACAAAGAAAAGATTACAAGCAAATAATTAAAGTGCATGGTAATAAATTGCAAGTAATAAAAGACAAGAATGAAAAATGCAAGAAAGAGATAAGCAAGAAAGAGAACTAGAAACTATGGAACAAGTTACACACCATGGGTTTAATAACCCAAACTTAAACTTGCAAGCTCAATTAAGAGGCTGCAAGATCAAGAGAGAGCTAAAAACCCAAGGCAAAATGAAGCACAAATTCCACAAGAAGATACAACCCTTGAAATCAATAACAAACCCTTAAACTTTCAAGCTCAATGAAAAGGTTGAAAGATCAAGAGAAAGCAATGATCTCAAGGGGAAGCTAAACAAAAGAATGATCCAAAAACCCTCATCTTCATTTAACATCCACTCAATGCTCTCACTACATTTTCATGAAGGAAAGATGAAGAAGAAGAAGAAGAAGAAAACTAAAACTAGCAAAAAGAGGCTAAAGAATTTAACACCCTTGTCTTTGCTCAGAACCGGGGTATTTATAGACAGGGAACTGGAAATATAGGGCAACAATCAGGACCAAGATGAAAGTACCAAACTGCCCCCAGAAAATGACGGAGAGAGGAGCCCACATGGCCGCGGTTCCGCGGCCTAAGCCCGCGGCCGTATAGGGGAGTTGGGTCCTAGAACTTTGTGTGCTTCCCTGTTTCCCTTTTTCCTCGTGTTTGAAATCTTTAAACTGCACAAAGTCTTCCAGAATATCTTCAGATTTCTTAGTCCAAGATTGCTTTATTTTCTTCACTTTTGACTTCTATCTCCCTCGAGCTCCGCGCACCCATTGATTCTTGTGCTGCCCCCCTCGTGCTCTGTGCTTGTCCGAGACACGAATGACCACTGTCATATGTCTTGTCTCAGGAACTGGTACTCGGCACTGGACGGATACGGATGACCGGAACCCGGCTTTTATCTGCTGTGACAGATGTTCTGAGTTTGGTGTAACTGTGGAGATTTTGTCTTGATTTGCAATATTTGTACTGGAAACCTGTAATCTGTAAATATGTAACAAACACGGATTAAAAGCACCTACCTATAAACACACTAGCATAAAATTGGGCGGTATAAAATGCAATATTCTGTTATGAACAAATACCCCCAAACTTAACTTTTGCTCGTCCCGAGCAAAACCAATTATTCACAAAAATAAAATCCTAACCTCACTTTCGCAGGGAAACGCGATTGCACTGAGCTCGTGCAACAAGCCGTTAAAGCTCTAGGTGTCCCTAGTAGGAGGAGTGTTGTCTCCTGAGGGTTTTCAGTGGATACTACCCATAAAATCCTATCAATTCGGCTTTTCGACTTTTATTCTCCAATTAGGTTTTCTAACAAGAAATTCTATTATCGTCGACTCGTAAATTATCCACCCATATTCTTCGCACTTCCTTATCATTTAACTTAAGATTATATATGTTCTGCAGACCTACTTAGCTTTTGGCATCTCTTAAGTTTTCCTTCTAGGGTTCTATCTCAACTTAGGATTTTTTATCATCTCTATTAAAGATATAAGTCTTATTCTTCATTCCTATCTCTTATCTAAACCCCAATCACATACCCCTACGTGTGTGCATATATCACCCCTACACTTGGAAATTCAAATCAAGCAATCATACTCTTGTCCGTTGTCCAAAGCACTTCTTAATTGGTGACTTTTTAAATGAATTTTGCTTACACATCCTTCATGCGACCGTTAATATTTCTTGAGATACCAACGACCGATTACAAAATGTGTTTGCACTTTAAAGTGTAATTCCTAGTCTTGTAACACCTAAGGCTTTAGCAGTGACTCCCAAACCAGTTGGTCTAAGGCACTAGGTGATGAAGCACCCTCGCTAAATATTTTTCTATTTTTTTAGCCTTAAGTAATTACAAAAACCAGTGTTCATTTTTTTTTCTTTATTCACACTTGTATTTTTTTATTTTTCATCGTACTAAGGACTTTAGACAAGAGCATTTCAAGGTCTCTTCTACTATTCCAAGTTTCAAGGTTCGTGTTTGTGCAATTTGTAGGGTATACATTTTCAGAATCTAGACTTAAGCTTAGGAATTATTTTTCAAACTTATACTCTAATAAAAATATCAATACTTTTCCTTTGTTTTGACTTAGCCCAAGAAGTGAACTCAAAATTTGCCTATTTCTAAATAAACTACAAAGACATATACTTTCTACCATTAAACTAAAAGGAATGTTATTTTTAGGGTTTTTAATTTACTAAGTCTAAGATCTAGTTGTTCCTAGCTAGTTAACCTATTTGTCAAACTCAAGTCAAATATGGCCAAAATTGAATACTTTAATTTTTATAATTTTTGAATTTTTTTAATTTTTATGGGTTTTAAAATAAGTATGCAAATGCAAAAATATACACATGAATGCGAAGGAAGAAGGCTTACCGAGCATACCCCCAATCTTAACTTTGACAGTGTCCTCACTGTCATGCTACACCAAGAGGGTTGAGAATGTCGGCACTCCCCTGTTTATTTATTTATAATTTTTTTTTTAGTTAAAAGAAAAACAAAAATATATATACAGAAAGGCCCCCCCAAACTTTATTGAAACAATGTGAAACGTCATTGCCAAACTTTGCAAAGACCAAACGTCAACACCAACCAGTCGAAAAATTTATCTGTATAGAGTATCGGTTGGTGGAAGAACATGTTGTACCGATCCAAAAAGAATTGGGGAAGATAGAAGTGGTGGTATGGAAAGTGTGGAAGTGAATAGATAGGAGGTGATGATGAATCAAAACGAGAATGTGAATGATCAGCAATCAGTGGAATATTGGCATTCTCGTAGCTTATTAAAAGAAAAGGGGGTGGTTCAACTTCTAAAGGAGGAGGTTGACTATCCACACTATCCCCAAGATGTTTCTGTGGATCCTTTATCGACTTGGCATCATCCATCATATGCATATGATATTCAATTATGAGGGAACTAATCTCCTCGATGTCCGCCATAGTCCAGCCGAAAGCTTGCCGCTTATCTTGTAAGACCATTAAAAGGGCTTTCTCTTGCTCGAGGGCTAGAGAGGCCGATATGATAACGGGAAAGGTCTCATTCTCACCTAGGTAAGCATATTTAAGGTGAGACGGCAAGGGCTTTAGTTCGAGTTTCGGAGGCGAAAAATCATAGGTAAAATTGGGAAATCTACCTCGAACTCAAAGGACTCCAACACAGTTTCGAAATCACTGCAAAAAACCGATTCGGATGGTTCAACTAACTCATCCAAAAACTCAAAAGACTCATATTCGGATGGTGAGTCATCAAAATCATCCGAAAAAGTGAAACATTCATAATCAATATCGGTTGTGTCAACTGTGGTAGGTTCAAGGAGGGACGCACTAGTGGCGTCAAAACTGTTTTCATCAAACAAAAATCTTTCAAGCTCGCAGTCCTCCTGCGTGATTTCGTGAATAGAGCAAACTTCTCGTGTGCTAGTTTTAGGCAAGGGGGGCAGACTTCCTAACTTGTAAATATTGAACTCACTAGACGTCTTCCCGAAGGATAGAGTCATGGAGCCATTGCGACAATTTATTACGGCATTGGAAGTGGCCAAAAATGGTCGACCGAGGATCACCGGAATTTGGTTCCGTGGGTTAGCAACAGGTTGTGTGTCCATAACAATAAAATCAACGGGGAATATAAAGTCCCCAACTTTGATTAACACATCCTCTAGCTCACCCCTAGGATGGGTGATTGATCGATCAGCCATTTGGAGAGTACAACGAGTGGGTTTCAACTCTCCAACCCCTAATTGCTCGTACACGGAGTAGGGAAGCAGGTTAACACTAGACCCAAGATCTAAAAGTGCTCGATTGATTTTCTTATCCCCAATTGTTATTGAAATCGTAGGACAGCCGGGGTCCTTTCGTTTTTGGGGTAAGGGTTGAGGTTGGTTAATAGCATTGCTCACTGCACTAGCCACTAGCACTTTCTTGGGTATTTGAGACTTTCTCTTTGAGGTGCATAAGCCCTTTAAGATTTTCCCGTATGAAGGGACTTGTTGGATTGCATCCAAGAGAGGTATATTTATGCTAACCTGTTTAAATAACTCCACAATCTTCTCCATTTGTGGAGTTGGTTTATTGGGACTCAGCCTGTTTGGAAATGGAGCATTTTGAAATTCTGTTGAGTCCAAAGTCTGTGGAGTAGAATGTGGAGTTGGAACGGATCCCAGTGTAGGTGTGTTCGTGAAGTGAGAAGTGGGTCCGTTCGGATTAGAAGAAGAAGAGCCTTTTAAAGAATGAAGAATAGGCTCTAGTGGAGGAGATGAGGGTGAAGAAGAAGAGAATGGAGAAGAAGAAGAAGAAGGAGAACAAGGAGAAGAAGGAGAACCACCGGCGGGGGTGTCATCAGTAATTCCCACATTATTTTGCAACACTTTTCCAGATCTCAACGTGGTCACCGCATTTACATTATGATTTTGATATTCATATGCGACATGTGCGTTGTGTGTGTGACCGGGATTTGGCAATGGTTGAGATGGAAGATTTCCCTTTTCTCTCTCGCTCAACGCAGCAGTTAGTTGTGCAATTTGTGCCTCAATAGATTTGATGCTTTGATCGTATGAAGCATTGTTGTGCACCAAAGACTGGATAGAATTTTCTAACCTTGCTGCGGATTCTGTAGATTGTTTGAGAAACGCATCTAGACTTTTTTCTAGCGAGATAACCTTATCATCATTTGGTTGAACATAATTGTTCGTTTGATTTGGATAAGGTTGTGGTTGGAAAGGTTGCGGTTGGAAAGGTTGCTGGTATTGAGTTTGTTGGGGTGCTTGTTGTTGTGGAGGAGGAGGCCTTTGAAAGTTTTTGTTTCCTTGGAGTTGTTGATTTTGATTCCAAGCAAAATTTGGGTGACTCCTCCAACCCGGATGATAAGTCGAAGAGTAAGGATCATTTCTTTGTCGTTGCTGAAAGGCAGCATTGACTTGATCTTGTCCTTGAACAGGTGGATTGTAAGGACACTCTTCGGTAAGGTGTGATGGATCCGAACAACAAGCACAAACAGTTCGTGGGGGTAAAGCAGGGGCAGGAGAAGAAGATGAGATTTTGGTCTCAATGGCTTCTAGCTTTTTCGTAAGTGCGGCCATCTCGGCCTTCATAGCAATCGACATATCTAATTGATGTATGTCTGCCCTAGATTGACCAATAGAAGAAGATGAGGTGGTCTTTGTGCTTTCCCACTGAATTCAGCAAGATCCTTGAGAAACTGCCACGCTTCCTCACTAGATTTGGTTAGAAAGTGACCTTGACAAATGGTTTCTAGCAACTGCTTCATTGCCGGGTTCAATCCCTCGTATAATGTTTGGCAAAGTTGCCAATTTTCGATCCCATGGTGAGGGCATTGAACCAGTAGGTCTTTGAATCTTTCAAAACACTTCCAAAATGGTTCGGAAGGAAGCTGAGAAAATTGTATTATCTCATTGCAAATTCTCGCGGTCTTGTGATGAGGATAAAACTTTTAAGAAAAGTTTTAACAAACCCGTCCCAATTTCTAATTGAATGTGATGCTGTGCTGTATAACCACTTCTCGGCTAAGTCACATAAGGTGAAAGGAATGACCCTTAGACTTATAGCATCATCTGATAATTGGGTTATTTTCATCATGGTGCAAACGTTTTGGAATTTATTGATAAAGATATAGGCATCTTCGGATTCCAATCCATGAAATTTTGGCAGCATATTGATGAAGTGGGGTTTTATCTCAAAATTGTCCACATTTGCCGGTGGGGGTGAAAGACAGGTAGGTAAGGAGGTGCGGACATGGCAGAAGAGATCCTGGAGCGCGATTCGTTGGGGCGCGACAACAGGCGGGTGATTCGGGTTATTCGCACCTAACGGAGGTGGAATCAGTCCCGTGGGTAAGGTGTTGTTGGGATTATATCCCGACATACCTTCGAAAGAAGAATTTGAAGGTGGAGGTAAGGAAGTGGAAGGAATTTCGACTTCGGAATCGAAAGCTTCGTCGGTCGGTACCAACGAAACACGGACTAATCGGGCGCTAGTGTCCCTAGTCCAAAGTGACATATACTAAAGAGGTAGTGTAGTCAAAAAGGTGAAAAACAGAATGTGGGGTAAGAAAATGTTAATGAAAAGAAGGTGGGTGGTGGGTGGGGTGCACGGATTTTAAGCGACAAGTTGCAAGTTTTTTTTTCTTTTTGTTTCTTTTTTCTTTTTTCTTTTTATTTGGAACTTTTTGCAAAAAAGATTTTCGATAAAGGGCTCAAACACACTTTCAATCAACCACAAATGCACAATCAGGCCTAGATCTAAGGTCACCTAGGTCAGCTAGACAGCTCCTAATTGTTCCAAAGGGCTAGAATTAGGACCTCAAACCGCCTCTTCACCGCCAATTACGGCCAGGTGAGTGCCAGGTGAGTGGGAGGCTCTCCACTACAAGTAGTGGCCCTAATTAAGTAACCACTCACCTTAGACACACTTGCCTAGACACCGCAAAGTCAGGTTAGGATCAACGACCGATGCCTACAACTAGTCATCTGTCCTATTGAGCGCGACGTCCTTAGGGCTGAGTCTAGTATTTTTTAATTAAATATGGTCAATGAAAATACCTTATGTGATTTCTGGGGTCCTGGGAAGGGTGATGAAATCCCCACCCAATCTGGATTGGTCTCAAGCCCCTTAAAGTCCGATTAAAGATATGCAAAACAGAAAAAAAAAAATCACTTGCAATCAAATTTTTTTATTTTAAGCGCGGCGCAAAGAATCCTGCACAATATTTGTTATTGGAAGGGGGGAGATCTTTTTAGGCGCAAAGAATCCTGCAGAAGATTTGACAGAAGATATATTAGGATTTGCAGAGGAGAGAGAAAGAGATCTTTCAGCCCAAATTTCACGCGATGACGCAACAGGCCCGCCGCGTTTCCGCCGCCCTATGGCCTTTCCGACCGCGGTTCCGCGGTTAGTTGAGAGGCTCGTTTCCCGAGAATTTTTTGTACGTGCTGACTCGTCCAGGCCGCAACGGTTCCGTGGTTGTAAATGCTTTTTGCGGCGGATCCGCGGTTGGGTGTGCTGATCAGACTCCAAGAAAAATTCCACTCCTCTGTTGTTGTGATCCTCTGTCGTTGAGATCTTTATTTTTCTGTTTCGCTCTCTGGATTTTTCCAGATCCGTCGATCCTGCAAAGATTCACACAAAAAAAATACCCTTCAAACAATAAATGATAAAAAAATTATATTTTTTTCTTCTGTTTTTATGATTTTTTAATTTACATTAACCCGAAATTGCAAAAAGGAAATACTACGCCATCCCCGGCAACGGCGCCATTTGATTCGTATGTCAAAGAATATTTCTAAACCGCAATCAAGAACGGCGTCGCTTGTTAGCTAGCCGGTGAGTACGGGTCGGTCCACAGGAATTTTGTGAATTTTCTAGTCGCTCTAACGAGTTAATTCCGATGGGTGTCGGATTGTTTTAATCTGTCACGCCCCGCTTCCCAGAGTACGCTAGATTGGGCACGTGACATAGCTAACCATGCTACCTGTGGGTAGAAAGTATCCATCCACAGTCACATTACGGCTGTAGAGATATCAAGAACAAGATAAAACTATCTAAAACATGTCCATAATCCAGAATAACAGGAGTCAATAATAAATAAATGCGGAAGCAAATGATCCAATACAAATAACTGAAAAGTGTGTCCCATAATGCGGTCTCACATCAGGAAATAAATGCAGGAAATAAAACTAACTACTACTGAACTCACAGCTCAGCCTGCTGGCTGAAGTACTCCTGCTCGGACTGCAACAGCGGTACGGAATCTGGGCCATGCAAAACCCAGACGTCAGCGCGTCATGTCATTAAGTAATATAATATGAACAGTGTAGCAGGCAATGTAATATAAACATGAATACAGCAAGAATAACAATAATATGAATCATACCAGTACAGGGTAGCGTGCAGTGGGTAAACTAAACTGTTCTATCAGGTTTTCTATTCTAAAGTCTTTGAAATCAATTGATGAATCATCGATGTAACTCAATAGTATCCCGTGCATGCCCGGGACCACGGTCAAGACCCTCGGGGCTGAATCCGAGACGTGCCGCTAGACAGTAACAGGTAGCAGGATGGGCGAATGATGTCAGTATCATCACTCCGGGGCTGGCCTAGCCCGTAAGACTGATCAGAACAGGTATTGAACTGTTGAGTTACAAGTCAGGTTTCACCTTTGATTTCCCCATACCCCCAAGTTATGTATGTCAAGTCAGGTATTCAGTAATCAAGAACTAATGCCAACACAGGATCAGGCAAAAGCAGGTTTGTCTGGATAGACAACAGGAACGGTCCATGAGGACTACATGTCAGGTTTGTTGGCATTAGACACAAGATCAGGTAACGGGTCAGGTCATGGTACATCAGGTCAAGTCAACAGTATACGGTACCATGTCAGGTATATCAATATATATATGTGTAGCAATGTCAGGTCAAGATGTAAACAATATCGTGGGTGTGCTCACAATCAGTTATATAATCTAGCATGGGTATCACAACATGAGATAAGCAATGAATTAAGTAATAGACAGTTTCATTCAATTTGAAATACAATTATCAATTTGTTACAGAGATGATTACAAGAGTGCAGTAAGACAAATATAGCCGTTTAGTCATGTTAACAGGTTTAAGAACCCTTAGAGGTGCAATGATTTATGTACGGTTCAGTACAGCTATTTCAGGTTAAAAGCATACGAGTGTCCGAATGGAACAGAACTACAGGGATAAATGCCATAAGCTACATTAACATTATAAATGTGATTAAACAGGTAAATATGGTGATTTGTTTCAATTTGCAACTGTAGGTTCCATGTTTAACAGTAAAATGCTATAATGCAATATTGTACCGGAAATGGGAAGCGATCGTACCAAGTTAAATTTTCAGGTTTTGGGGTGTCATAATATATTAGTAAATATTGTATAGCATGTAGAAAGGGGTACTTACCTCGACGGGTCGCGAACCGGGAGAAACGGATCTTAACGTCGGCGGGGAAACTCGCGACGGCCGCTCGGTTCACGGATTGAACCCAAACAACGAACAATGGAACCACGCGGGTCGGGGTACCTCGCTGGAACGTCGGGTCACGTCGTCGGCATCGTCGAATTCCGGCGAAAACATGAACAGTAAACCATCAAGATGTGCAATCAAGAATACAAGGAACCAGAGAAGAAAGGAAGGAGAAAAAGAAGTAGAAGGCTTACAGTGGGTCGTACGAAGGCCGGGGAGGCAGATCGAGATCGCCGGCGGCGACAGACGGCGGTCCGACGGTGTGCAGGGGTTGCAGGTGGTCGCGGGTCTGGTCGGGGTGCACCGGGAGAGGGGAGGAGGATGGTGAGGGAAAGAAGAGGGCGATGGCGGAGGCGACGACGAGGTGATCGTCGGCGGCGAGACGCAGGAACGGGTGCAGGGAACTGTAGGCGGCCGCGGCGGGGTGCGCAGGTGTCCGGGGACGCGGGGAAAGGAGGAAGAGGGCTTGGTGAGATGAGAATGAGGATGAGGAGGCGTGGGTGATGATGATGGCGTCGCCGGCGTTGGAGCTGCGGCGGTGAGGCTGGAGGCGGCTAGGCTCGGATGGGTTCTTCTGTGTTTTGTGCGAAAATAGAGGAGGAGGGAAAGTTTAAAAGGAGAGAGAAATAAAGTTAGAGAGAGAGAAAGATAAAGAAAGAGAGAGAGACGGTAAAGAGAATATGAGGAGGGGCCCACGGGAAAATTGGGTGAAATGATTGGTTGAGGGAAAACGTTTCTGTTAGAAAAGATTTGTGTAAATATTTAAGGGAACAGTAGAATTCATATTGTTTAAGAAAATATATGATGGTTTCAAAAATATTAAAATTTGGGTTTTGGCGCTAAAATAAAACATTTCCAAATCGCGCCCGGGTCGGGTCCAAAAATTTGAAATTGAAATAATAGGATTTTAAGCGGGATCCAAATTTTAAAATTAAGTGTCTTATGATTAAAAAGCATACCCCCAAAACGGACACATGTACGCACGCGTAGCCATCCAAACTCGCCCGTTTCACTGAACGGGACGAGAACACGATGCACGGACGCTACAACGGGGTTAGGGGTGTCAAGTAGGCCAAGATGAATATTTTTAATTTTATTTTAGATGCCAAAATTTGTTATATGTAGAAATGACTTTGCCGAGTAAATTTTACAGTAAGCCACAAACAAGCAAGATAAATGAAATGAGTACTACATTATACTCAAACAGTAACTGAAAATAGTAGCATTGGGCTCGGGTGTTACATAATCTAAAAACTAAATTGATTTATACTAAGATTATCTAGATCTAAGTCTTGCTAGGGTTAGGTCTAGGGTAAGTTGGGAGATTGAAGGTTTCCTCACCGCTTTCAATGCCCTATTATAAATCTATTAGGTGTTATTGTAATTATCAATAAAAGGGATTAGTACCATCAGGAAGAAACGGTGTTTCTTCCTCTAGGTTCTTGTCCTTCCTTTATCGATCCTTATCCTAACCTTCATGGAAAACATACACAACCGGTTCTTTATACTACGGTATCACCGTTACCTCGAGGGGTAGGGTGCCGCAGGGAGCGGTGTGTGCGTGTATGCATGGATTTCTAATTATTATGTGTGATGGGGCAAGAAAGGGGGTGAGAGAGTTCATCTCTCAAACATTTCCCTAAAGCTAACCCTAACAAGCGAGGAGATTACTCGCTCATTAGGGGATTGAAAGACATTCTAAATTAAAAGTAAACTAAGGCAAGGAAATAAAAGAACTTACTAATTTTTATTGATGGCTCTCTCCAAACATCAACACAGTACAGATCTGTATTTACGAAATGAAAAGAGGCATGACCTAGAAAAGGTTTTATGGTCTCTATTTATAGATTCATAGAAACCCTAGGTTACAATCGCGTCATGTCTGCTTTTACAAAAACACCACCTAAGAAAAAGACCTAGTCAACGCCCGCGCACTGCCAAAACTTTCTACGCCGACACGGGTACTACATGGCCGCTGAACCGTGGCCATAGGCAGGGTTTGGCCGCGGTTCCGCGGCCAAAGAATGGGCTTGGAGCTTCATTTTTTTAGGTAATCCTCTGGTTGGCTTTGTCTTCTGCTTTCCTTAGTTTGTTCTTCAGAATGTCTTTTGGTTCTCTTCCAGATCTCCGCAGTGAATACTTGTAGTGGAATTTTACCGTTGCTTCATGACGAAGTCTTGAATCTTGTGCTGCCTTGTACTTTGTGAACCGATTTTCGTGTAGGCTTGATCAAGATTCCACCATTCATTGGTCTTAGTCTCACTTTTACATCGTCTTTTGTCTTTTCCACTGTTTTTGTCCCGAGAATCTGTAACCTGCAACTATGTAGCAGACATGGGTCAAAAGCACCTGTTTATTTGTAAAATGCATAAGAATGGGGAATATAATAATGCAATATTATGGTATGAATGTTCATACCAAAATATAGCATTTTATACCGCCCATTCTTACGCTCGGTTGTTTATAGGTAGGTGCTTTTAATCCGTGTTTGTTACATATTTACAGAATACAGGTTTCCAGTACAAAGATTGCAAATCAAGACAAATCTCCACAGTTACGTCAAAATACAGAACATCTGTCACAACAGATAAAAGTCGGGTTCCGGTCATCCATATCCGTCCAGTGCCGAGTACCGGTTCCAGATACAAGACATGTGACAGTGGTCATTCGTGTCTGGGACAAGCACAGAGCACGAGGGGGGCTGCACAAGAATCAATGGGTGCGCGGAGCTCGAGAGAGATAGAAGTCAAAAGTGAAGAAAATATGCAATCTTTGACTAAGAAATCTGATGATATTCTGGAAGACTTTTGTGCAGTATGAAGTTTTCAAACACGAGGAAAAAGTAAATCAGGGAACACGACAAAACGCCATGACCTAACTCCACCATACGGCCGCGGATCCGCGGCCAATAAGGGGTCTAGGCCGCGGATCCGCGGCCGTTATGTCTCCTCACTCTGTAATCTTTTGGGGGCCTGTTGGTCTTTTCATTTAAGGGCAGATTGTTGCCCTAGGTTTCCCATTCCCCTCCTATAAATACCCCAGAACTGGCCAAGCTTTAGGTGTTCATTCTTTGTTCCTCTTTTGTAGTTTTTTGTATAGTTCTTCTTCTTCTTCTTCATTCTTTCTCCATGAAAATTGTAGTGAGAGCTTTTTGAGTGGAAGATTAATGAAGATGAGGGGTTTTGTATCATTCTCTTTAGTTTAACTTCCCCTTGAGATTTTTGCTTCCTCTTGATCTTTCAACCTCTTCATTGAGCTTGAAAGGTTAAGGGTTAGTTATTGATCTCAAGGGTCGTATTTTCTTATGGAATTAGCGCTTCAATTCACATGCGTTCTGTACCCTTCTCTTGATCTTGCAACCTCTTGATTGAGCTTGCAAGTTTAAGGGTTGGCTATTGATCTCATGCTTGTCTTGAGTTCTACTTTCTTGTTCTTTTTATCGCTTTTTATTACTTGCTTATTATTATCTTGCTTTTCTTTCTTGCAATTTAATTCATGCCCTTAATTACTTGTAATCTTTTCTTTTCTTTGTTCTTTTCTTTTGCTCTCTTTTTGTTCATTTTGTGAATGGTTGTAATTATTGTTGTTAAGATGAAATACGGTATTGTAAGTTAATATTTTCTTTCTCATTTCCTTTTCCCGTTATTTTCCATTGAACTCCGCCCAAACCATACGCAAGCGCTCCGTTAGGCACCCTACCCTAACAAGGTAACGGTGATTCCTAACCGCAACCGGTTGCGTTCGGTTTGGCCGGAGGCGAAAGCAAGAGACAAGAACGGAAGGACAAGGGTAAATAAGCCGTATTCCACGAATACCGCGCTTAAATCCCCTAATCCACGTTGTTGCCGATTGCTTAAGCTTCAATTGGTCAAGACTCGGCTCAAAGGTTTTGAGTACGGATTTCTTTAGCTTACAATCTCGTATCTTTTTCTTATCAACTTTATACTTGCAAATAATACACATAGGTTAGATCAAACATACATATACTTATTCTTTATTGACTCGTTTAAAACAAGAAAGGACATACAACCATCTCCCTGTGGACTGACCCGTGCTCAACCGGCTAGCTGCATAGCGACACCGTCTTGATCGCGGTAAACTTTAGAACTCTTAAAACTCGACACGCCAAAAGCGTGCGATCAATGAACAGTGAACGGATCCCTCTTTTCTCTACTTGTGCTTACCTGGCCACAATTTGCGGTGAAGAGGCGGTTTGAGGTCCTACTTCTTGCCCTTTGGAACGGTTAGTAGCTGTCTAGCTGACCTAGGTGACCCTAGATCTAGGCCTGATTCTGCATTTGTGGTTGATTGAACGTGTGTCTAAGCCTTTTATCGAAAATCTTTTTGCAAAAAGCCCATAAAAAAGAAAAAGAAAAAAAGAAAAAAAAATTACAAAAAAAGACTTGCAAATTTTGTCGCGAAGAAATCCGTGCACCCCACATTCTTTTTCTTCCCCTTTCCTACATCATGGGTACCCCACCTCATAAAACTCTTGATGAACTTTGGTACCCTCATCCAAACATTGCTTCATATGCGAATTGTTTTTGTCGAATTACGGACGACCCCTCCATGCCCAAAATTTCTTTGAAAGATCGAATAGAAGCGTCTAGGAGAAACAGTTCGACTCTGCAATCCACTTTGTATCAACAATTTCAACCCTCACCACCTTCTTACGTTGATACTCCTTTTTCGAGTCCTGTTGTAACTCCGAAACATATGTCTATAGCTGAATATATTGAACAATCTCATAACCGATCTTTCACTCCTTTCAACGCTTCTAGTTCTTGGGATCAACAAGTCCATTCACCTTTTTATCCAAATGTTGATCCTACTCATGTCCAACCATTCAATTCCTACCAGTCCTAACCGACTTCCACACCTTCACTAGACATTGCTTCTACACAACCATTTGGGAGTTTCACGTATTCAAATAACTTTGAATCTTTTACTGAAACCCCTTCACAACCCATGTCTAGTCTGGAACAGTCGTTGGAAGCGTACATTGCAGCAACAAACCGACAGATGAGGAATTTGGATGCGTCCATTACCGCCATTATGCAACCTAGTGACCTGGTAGCTAGTTTCCAATTAACTCCAAAAATTCCAATGAATGATGAGGCGGTTGGACAGATTGAGAATTTGAGTGGAGAGAGAGAGCTGTGCACCCTTCCAAATCAAACCTACCAATCACCAATTGAATCCCACAACTCCGGTTTTGAATGTCTATCAAGTGTTCCAAATGATTCACCAGTTGAAAATAAAACGTTTAATGAGTTGTGCGATTTTGTAGTGCTTGATTTGCCAGATTGTGAAGGGTCCCTTTCGAGTGAAACCATCACCAATCCTTTTGACCTCTACACCTCCAATCTAGAACCTGAATTGATAAATATCCATGCTTTTGATGAGGCGTCTAAAAAAATTGATTTTCACTTGATTGAGGATATTGACGCCGAGAATATTTTGGATGATGAACCCGTAGATTTGACTGAAATTTTATCTCCAATTCATCATCCCGGGTCATTAAATGTTTCTCCCGAACTTCATATGCGTCTTGATTTTGATGATAATTGCATGGATGTGATAACTTTTGAGGAGAATTATGAGGATAGTATTGAGGAGAGTATTGAGGATGAACCATTTTTGTTTGATGTGTCGGATTTTCCAATTCATCCTCCTGAACCTTTAACTGTTATACTTCCTAAATCACACTCCCTCCTTTCCATCGTTCTGACCACACAAAAGATCACACAGGAGGAATGTGAGCTTGAAAACTTTCTGTTCGATCACAGCAGTTTGGACGCCACTAGTGCGTACCTCTTTGAATCTGACACAGTTCTCACAGCCGATAACGATTACGAGTGCTTCACTTTTTCGGACGATTTTGAAGATTCACCGCCCGAGTTTGGGTCCTTTGAATTTTCAGATGAGTTAGTCGAACCATCAGACTCGGTTGCTTATAGTTATTTCGAACCATTGATGGAATCCTTCAAGTTCGAGACAGTTTCCTTAGGTGAGAATAAAACTATCCCTAAATCACTCCCTTTCGTCTTTCCTATCGTTTCGACCATGCAAGAATCCGTCGCGTTTCCATTTTCAATGGATGGTTTACCAAGTTCAATGTACCCATGTTTTCTCGCGAATCTTGAGGAATTTGACCCCATTTCTCGACGGGTTGATAGATTAGCACAATCGCTTTTAACACATTGGTCATCACAATTTGTGCTAATTTATTCACTCAATTTACACCCTCGAGTTCGTGCTACACTTCTTTCTCTTTTCCGGCATTCTTCTCCTCCACCGAGACCATATTCCACCCTTCTTCACATACGGTCTCGTGTGTTTCTTATTTCTTTTCTCTACACTCCATTCTTTCACCAGCCCTACCATTATCACGATAGAATTTTTGAATGGTTGGTGCTAACCTTTGGTCTGTGTAAGGCCTTGTATAGTTTGATTTTTCTCCTCCCTAACTCTGAACTTTAACGTTTAAAACAGTGGAAACACTGTCTCACTTAAGTTTGGGGGGACCTTTTTGTATATATATTTTGTTTTTCTTTTAACAATAAAAAAAATTGTAAATAAATAAACAGGGAAGCGCCGACAATTTTGACCCTCTTGGTGTAGCCTGACAGTGAGGGCACTGTCAAGTTTAAGTTTGGGGGTGTGCTCGGTAAGCTTTCTTCCTTCGCATTCATGTGTATATTTTTGCATTTGCATACTTATTTTAAAACCCATAAAAAATTGAAAAATTTCAAAAAATTGAAAAATTTCAAAAAATTATAAAAATTAAAACATTCAATTTTGGCCATAATTAACTTGAGTTTGACAAGAAGGTTAACCAGCTAGGAATAACTAGACCTTAGACTTAGTAAATTAAAAACCCTAAAAATAACCTTTCATAAAATTTAACGGTAAAAAGTATATGTCTTTGTAGTTTATTTAGAAATAGGCAAATTTCGAGTTGAATTCTTGGGCTAAGTTAAAATAAGGGAAAAATATTGATATCTTTATTAAAGTATAAGTTTGAAAAATAATTCCTAAGCTTAAGTCTAAATTCTGAAAATATACACCCTACAAAATTGCACAAACACGAACCTTGAAATTTGGAATAGTAGGAGAGACCTTGAAATGCTCTTGTCTAAAGTCCTTAGTACGAAGAAAAATAAAATAAAATACAAGTGTGAATAAAGAAAAAAATGAACACTGGTTTTTTTTAATTACTTAAGGCTGCAAAATAGAAAAAATATTTAGCAAGGGTGCTTCATCACCTGGTGCCTTAGACCAACTAGTTTGGGAGTCACTGCTAAAGCCTTAGGTGTTACAAGACTAGGAATTACGCTTTAATATGCAAACACATTTTGTAATCGGTTGTTGGTACCTCAAGAAGTATTAACGGTCGCATGAAGGATGTGTGAGCAAATTTTATCTAAAAATTCACCAATTAAGAAGTACTTTGGATGATGGACAAGAGTATAATAGCTTGATTTGAATTTCCAAGTATATGGGTGATATACACACACACGTAGAGGTATGTGATTGGGGTTTAGATAAGAGATATGAATGAAAAATAGGACTTATATCTTTAATAGAGATGATAAAAATTCCTAAGTTGAGATGGAACCCTAGAAGGAAAACTTAAAAGATGCTAAAAGCTAAGTAAGTCCACAGAACATATATAATCTTAAGTTAAATGATAAGGAAGCGTGAAAAATATGGGTGGATAATTTCTAAGTCGAAGATAATAGAGTTCTTGTTAGAAAACCTAATTGGAGAATAAAATTCAATGGGCCGAATTGATAGTAATTTGTGGGCAGTATCCGCTGAAAACCCTCAGGAGACAACACTCCTCCTACTAGGGACACCTAGAGGTTTAACGGCTTGTTGCACGAGCTCAGTGCAATCGCGTTTCCCTGCGAAAGTGAGGCTAGATCTTTTTCGAGAATAAAACTAGTTTTGCTCGAGGACGAGCAAAAGATAAGTTTGGGGGTATTTGTTCATATTATAATTTTGCATTATTATATTCCTCATTCTTAGTCATTTTACAGATAAACAGGTGCTTTTGACCCATGTCTGCTACATAGTTGCAGGTTACAGGTTCTTGGAATAAAAACAGAGAAAAAGATGAAAAGACAATACAAAAGTGAGACTACAACCAACAAATGGAAGAATCTTGATCAAGCCTACAGTTGAAGAATAAAACGAAGATCAGTGAACAAGTTCACAAAGTACAAAGGCAGCGCAAGGTTCAAGATTTCAACACGAAGCAAACAGTAAAGTCCACGGCATTACTCACTGTGAAAATCTGGAAGAAAACTAGAAGATAACCTGAGAAACCAAGCAAAGAAACAAGAAGCCAAAGGTCACCAGAAGATTCCCTGAAATTCTCAGATCAAGATCTCTCTTTTTGGCCGCGGAACCGCGGCCAAACATGGGTATTGGCCGCGGATCCGCGGCCGTGTGAGACACGTGTCGGTGGAAAATTCTGGAGTCGCGTCGGTGCGTTGACTAGTCTTCTTAGGGGTATACTTGTAATTGCAGATGTGACTCGATTGTAACCCTAGGGTTTCTATGTTCTATAAATAGAAACCCTAAAACCTTTTTTAGGTTATGCCTCTTCTTGTGCCTCATTTCATTTTATCAAAATTCAGATTTGTAAATTTCTGCAATGTATGAAAAGAGTATCAAATAAAGTAAGTAGTTTTTTATTTCCATGCCCTAGGTAATTTCTTTCCTGCCCTAGTATAAATTTTTCATTATCTACCCTAGTATAACTTTCATTAATTGCCCTAGTTAATTAGTTTAGAATATGTTTTTCAATTCCCTAATGAGTGAGTAGTCTCCTCGCTTGTTAGGGTTAGATTTGGGGAAGCCTTGAGAGATGAAGATCTCTCACTCCTTTCTTGCCCATCATACGTTTTTATAGGACTCCATGCATACATGCACACCGCTCCCTACGGCACCCTATCCCACGAGGTAGCGGTGATACCGTAGTATAAACGACCGGTTGAGCATGTTTTCCATGGAGGTTAGGGTAAGAATTAAGAAATGAAGGACAAGAACCTAAAGGAAGAAACATCGTTTCTTCCCGATTGTACTAATCCACTTTATTAATTATTATCATAATACCTCATAGATCTTAAACAGGGCATAGAAAGCGGTGAGGAATATTGACTTTCCAAATTTAACCTAAACCTAACCCTAGCAAGATTTTAGTCCTAGCTTAGATCAAATTTAGTTTTTAGATTTAATCAATCTGACACCAATCGGAATTAACTCGTTAGAACAAATTGAAGATACACAAAATCCCTGTGGACCGACCCGTACTCACCGGCTAGCTACCAAGCGACGCCGTTCTTGATTGCGGTTAACAAATTCTTTGATCAATCAATGAGCATGTTTATTCAGAGCTAACATGTTTATTCAGCGCTAACATTTGGTCTGATTTTGGCTAATGTTAGCACTTCATAGTGTTCAGCACTAACATGTTTATTCAGCACTCACGTGTTCCCACGCGATACTCTGAGACAGTGTGAAACACTGGAATTTGAGAATGCTCGCGTGTCGCATGTGATGCATATAAGTGTTAAACACTTTGGCCATCACGTGTGAGCACGTGAAGCGCTTGAGATAGTGTTAAACTTCAAGGATTTGAAGCGCTTGCTTCTTTGGGTTCATTCTTTTATTCAAGCGTTGTTGGGTCATGTGGGATCACGTGAGACGACCCAAAAGTGGGAACTGCCTATGATTTATTCCCTTTTGTTCTGTATATACCAAGCTCTATTATGGGGTCACGTGTAATCACGTGAGCCAATCTCAATTATTCTCTTTTGTTCGTCAAAGGCGCTCACGTGGGAGCACGTGATTGGCTATTATTATGCTGGGTGCCAATCCTTTTACGTGCATGGAGATCCTGAGTTTTGAGACCTTCAAGTCCACTGTTTTATGAAAATTGGATTCTTAAAACTTAGTTTTTCTCTTAGGTTTGGGATCTGTATGACAGAATTTCCCCGATGAGAATTAAATTCTTAATTTGTGGGGAGATCTGCTTCTGCAGATTTTTTACCATAAGGGAGAACTAAGTTCTCATATGAAAGGTTAAACCCTTGTTTCATTAGAGGAATTAAATTCCCAAGAATTAAATTCCTATATACTTTTTGGAAGAATTAAATTCTCTGAACTTAGATCTCTCTCTAGGGTTTGGATCTGCATGGCAAAATCTTCCCGATGAGAATTAAATTCTCAATCTGTGGGGAGATCTGCTTCTGCAGATCTTAACCAGAGGAGGAACCGAGTTCTTTTTGGAAGAGTTAAACTCTTATAGAGGTGAAAAGTAGATGAGATATTCTATGTATTTTGTTCCTTCTTTAACTTAGAGTTTCTTTTTCTCTTTTCCTCTCTGGAGAATTAAATTCTTTTTTCTTTTAAGCTTACGAAAGGTTTCTCTCTCTTTGTTTTTATCTTCTTCTTTTCTCTGTCTTTCCTCCTTTTTTCTCCTCTTTTCGGGCTCCTATTTATAGGAGAAAGAAAAGAATCAGTTTGTTCGGCCAAATCTCTTATTAAGAGATTTTGATTGATTTTATAATCAACTAAAATGATCTTTTAGATCAATCGGTGAATTTTATTCACCGTTGGATTTTTAATCCAAGTATTTCTGTTTTACAGAAAATATTTCTCACAAAATTTAGGAAAATATTTTCCTACACAAAATCTTCTTCTGTAAATTGGAAATTTTTAATCACCATTAGATCTTTAATCCAACGGCGCTCTGTTTTACAGAGCGTAATCTTTCTTATTTAGAAAGATCTAAGAAAATATTTTCCAAATAAGGCTTTTAATCCTTTTTAATTAGAATTTACTTCTATTGTTTCAGAAGGAATAGGAGTCTATCACGTGTAGCACGTGACCCCACCCAATCAAGCCGACCCAAGGGTGTCACGTGTTACCACGTGAGTTTCTTTTTGTCCCACTTGTTTGCTTTATTCAGGCGCCTATATACTTTGCTTATAGAGGTCACGTGTCTGCACGTGAGGTTCAGTTTTGGCTTAGTTTTGTTAAGCGCAGCGCCTATCACATGTGGGCACGTGATGCTCCACTTGGGGACTTTTTTCCGTTGCTTTATTATGTTATTTATTCAGTTTCCTTGAGAGAACAATACTTAGAAATCCACACGATTTCTAAGGAGAAAATACACTTACGAGATCCTCACGACTAGTAAGGAGAATATATCCTCCATAAGACCCTCACGGCCTATAAAATTTAAAAGCCTTAAGTTACAGGAATCTAAATATGTTCTTAAGCCACCAAAACCCTATAAATTTATATTCTACAGGCAGTCCAATATTGACCCTTATATACAATCCACGGGCGTAAATAAATACATTTCCAACCAAGTCCCACCAATGGCAAGAAATATCCTTATATGGTGAACAACCACTTGTAAGTCCTCTTAACTTACAAGTAAAAAATAGTCTTATAAGATTCTTACGACTTATAAGAGAAAACACACTTAGGAATCCCCACGATTTCTAAGGAGAAAACACACATATGAGATCCTCACGACTCATAGGGAAAAATACCTTTATAAGACCCTTACGGCTCATAAAATCAAAGCCTTAGCCGACAGGATCCTAAGCCTGTTTGCTAAGCCAATTTTGTCCAAATCAATAAAGGCAAATAATGATTCACTCTTGAAAATACCCCAGTTGTAGCGATGTTGATGCGAAGATTGATATCAGATTCCAAATTCTTAACTCGTAATAAAAAGCAGCGGATAAAAAACAAAAAATGATATAGCCGAAAAGATTGAGCACCTCGAATAAAATAGCCAAAATTATTGGGCAATCGCGACTTTCGCGATATAAAAAGTCAAGTGGAGCGAAAGAAGGAACTGACGGAAAAATAATAATAATAATAATAATAATAATAAGATAGAGCACCGAGGAAAAATAATAATAATAATAATAATAAAAAGAATAAAACTTTTTCTGCCTTGCAAGTAGGTCCACACCGACTCTTGTATACAATCCATGGGCACAAATGAAAAAAAGGGAACCATAATTTCCCACCATACTTCGTAAAAAAAAGTTCCGGATCTCGATGGCAACATCTACAGTCTAGAGATCAACTCGACGTTCTTCTCATTCCAGCAAGATGCCGACGCGACATCATCAAAGACCAAAGGGTCAAATCAAAACGGAGTAATGGCAAAATACTAGCTCCAGCTCGACATTCCTTCTCGGTGCAGATACGGCGTCAACAAGGACCCAAGGATTGAATAAAAGTAGAGTGATGGCATATTCCTACCTCCAGATCTTGATGGCAACATCTACTGCCTTGAGATCAACTCGACGTTCTTCTCATTCCAGCAGACGCGACCTCATAAAAGACCAAAGGGTCAAACCAAAGCAGAGTAATAGCAAAATCCTCGCTCCAGCTCAGCATTCCTTCTAGGTACAGATGCGACGTCAACAAGAACCCAAGGGTCAAACAAAATTGGAGGGACGACATATTCCTAACTCCGGATCTCGATGACAACATTTACAGCCTAGAGATCGTCTACACGTTCTCTTCAGTCTGGCAGGGTGCGAACGCATCGGTCAAATAAAAGTGGAGTGATGGCAAAATCCTAGCTCCAGTTCTTGATGGAAAAATCTACAGCTTAGAGATCATCATGACGTTCCTCCTCATTCCAGCAGGGTGCGGACGCAACGGTCAAATAAAAGTGGAGTGACGGCAAAATCCTGGCTCCAGATTTCGATTACAATACATACAGCATAGAGCTCATTCCGATGTCTGCCTTACTTCAGCGAAGAAACGGTACGACGCCAAAGCAAAAGCGAAGTGACGATATATTCCTAATTTCGGGTCTTGACGGCAATACATGCAAAGTCTAAAGACCATTGGATGTCATCCCACCCCAGAAAGATGCGATTATGACTCATCAGGTCTTCAAATTAAGCCTAATCTCAAGTAAAACGCCACGGCAATACCTAATGCTTGATCTTCCGATGGTAATATGGATATTTCAACCTAAGAAAATTACTTGAAGACGTCTCGTTCAGCCTCATAAGGGATCAGAGACACGACAGACGTGGGGCTACTCGAGTAGCAATCTAAGGGACTGGATATCGAGAATATATCAGCCAACGCGACGGTAAGATGGACTTAATCTAGTACTAAAAATCTAACGGACCACTATCATAAAAGAAAGAGGTTATCAATATTTCACGTTAGGATACACCTGCAAGATCCTCTCGACTCGTAGGAAAAAAACTTCTCAAGACCCTTGCGGCTCATAAAGGTAAAAAGTCTTAAGCGACGGGGATATCAACCTATTTCCTAAGCGTTGCTGCCCTACAAGAAGGGCACGACTGACTCTTGTATACTATCCACGTGCTATATTCTTCAAATTTGCAGCCAATGAGAAGAAGAAGTTACTTACAGGTCTTCTTGACTCGTAACGAGAAAATACTCTTGTGAGATCCTTACTACTCACAAGAGAAACACCCTTTCTAAGAAGAAAATACACCTATGAGATCCTCTTGACTCATAAGGAGAAATATTTTTATGAGACCCTTACGGCTCATAAAGTTGAAAAATCTTAAGCGACGGATCTAAACCTGTTTTCTAACCCATCGCTGCCCTACACGAAGATCAATACTGACTCTTGTATACTATCCACGGGCCATATTCATCAAAGTTGCATGCCAATGAACTAAAGAAGTTACTTACGGGTCCTTTCGACTTGTAAGGAGAAAGTACCCGAGTGAGATCCTTACGACTCATGAAGGTGGCGAACACTTAGATATCATCACGATTTATAAGGAGAATATGAATCTATGAGATCCTCTCGATTCATAGGGGGAAAAAACTTCTTGAGACCCTTACTGCTCATGAAGATGAAAAAGCCTTAAACGACAAGGATCCTAAACTTGTCTCCTAAGCCATCGATTCTATGGCGATACATTACTTTGCACTACTCAACTCACGTACAAATCTTACATGGGCAAAATAGTGGGGGCAATTGTTCCCGCCTAAAATTTGGGCGTTCATATCAAGCACAAGCATAACATATAAGTAAAAGAGCACAAAAGAGCCCCAAAGTATCAAATGGCCTCAATATGTTCAAGGGAATGTAAAACGGATTTTTCCGGACTATATTTTGCTGTACTCTCAAATGAGAATCGTGGAGATTATAATAGCATCAAAAGCATATCAAAAAGAGCTTCGATTTGATATATTATGGGCATCACAACTCTTCCGGAATCAAAAGTTGTAAGCAAATGTGCGATGCAAGTACAGCTTAAGCAAACCTTAAGCAAACTTCTTTCATAAGAGGGGATATATTTTATTCCCACATCGGCTATACCAAAGAATTGAGAAGTGTTTATATAACGCTTTCACCTTTCATTGCATTAAGACCAATGAAAGAAGATATGGTGAAAACACGCGCGCGCGCCGCCGCTGTGTTGTTCCGAGCGAGTGCGGACACGAATTCCGCTCCGATTTCGGTTCACAAAATCTCGAGCATATTTTTTGCAGAAAATTGTTGTGCTAAGTGCGCACTGTTACGAGCATATATTTTGCAGAAAATTGTTGTGCTAAGTGCGCACTGTTACGTGCGATGCACCTTCGCACCTATTAATGAATCTGAATCAAATCAACATGTGCAATCGGTACGTGCAATGCACGTGCGCGTCTATTAATAAATTTGAATCAACCGGTGCACACCGATACGTGCAATGCACCTGCGCACTGTTTTAAAGTGTGCAGCCGTCCAAACAAAACATATATTTCTAAACGAAGGAAACAAAATCTTTTTCGTTGAAATGAATTTAACAAATCAAACTAGATTGATTTAGGATAAAAAAATCCAACGGTGCACATGTCGTCTTTAATTGATATAAATCAATTAAATATTTTTAAATCAATCTAAAATCAGATTGAGATAAAAAAAACAGATCAAACAAACCATAATTTCTTCTCTCCTATAAATAGGAGTCTCATATGAAAAAATAAGAGCGAGGAAACCCCCCATAAGCTTACAAAAATAAAATATAGATCTCAATTCTTGATCGTCTCCTCCCTCAGCGAACAAGTGCATAAGATAGAAATAAAAGAGAGAGACCTCTCTTTTCCTCCATTAAATTTTTTTTGCTTTTATGTAAAAGCCTTTTCTTCGTCATCGGATCCATTGATTCATAGATTAAAGATCAAAAGATCTTAAATTGAAGGTTTTGCTTCTTGAAAAATAAAAAGAAGAAGGAAGAGAACCCAAAAAAATAAACAGAACCCATCGCTTCTCTATGAAAGCTTTTGCTTTCTGATCCAGACGAGTGCGCACTCAAACTTGTGCGCACTTAACAAAATTGTCCATAGGAAAGCCCCTGGAGATGTGTACGTATGTGCACTTGATGGATATTGCCCACAGATGTAATATGCACGTGCGCAACACACTGACTTGAAACAAGTGCATAACCATGTGCAAAGCATGTGCGTGCTCCCTTTTCAGATCAAAACAAATATGCATGTGCTTCGTATGCACTTGCGCACTTAGACAACAAGTCTTAGCTTGACTACTTAGTTAAAATAAATTAATTATAGAAAATTTTGCTTCTCATGTATGATCCGTTGATCAGCATATCAGTGATGTCCAGATCAATTTTAGTCTATCGTTCATCCATATTGATTTTAGTCTCATATAAGACAAACGATCCTTAGATCCATCATGATTTTCTCTCTCAAATATGAGATTTGGTTCAAGGGTATATCTTTCCACACCTCTGATATATGTCGTTGTAATTCTTCAATGTCTTTAGAGAGGTAGCGGGTCCAACAATCAACAACTCCTCCTCCTTCATCCCAAACATGAGGATGATAGACCAAAATGTCCCTAAACTAGTGCGTCGCCCCAAACACGGTGATGTTGGACCGCGACATCTTTAAACTAATATGTTTTGCCCTGCGGACTATCTCCACATTGACTACCATATACTATCCATGGGCTATTCATATATGATCTAATGATCAGTTGAGCTCATATCCTCATTTGTTCATAAGTCGATCTTAGTCTTAAATAAGACTAACGATTCTCAGATCAAACCCAAATTTCATGTGAATCGATTGTTAGTGGTGTATGCCCTAGAGGCCATTATTGTATCATACTGGTTTGTATATTACTTAATGGAAGCTTGGGATATTCACAGTTGTATTGACAGTCTTGTTCAAAATGGTAGTATGCTACTTGGTTTGTTTCTACCTCAATATGTGCATGTGTTTCTTTTAGCATATCGTTTATACATATTGGTAGAGCCCTTAGGATCTTTGCTTGATTACCAGTGTTGTGATGGCAGTCACACTAGTGGGGGCTGGTTAGTCCATAAGCACATCTTTATATAGGTCCCTAGTCGTAAGATTATCGAGAGAGGGCATCGATACTCTGGAGTAGACCAGTGTATACACTTCTCATCCCAGCAGGGGAGATGATCTGTCCCAAAGCCATTAGTACGTCGTACTGGAGATAGTATACAGATGCTCATTAGGTTATGAGTACACTGGACAGGACTTGTCAAGAACTGTTGGTGGGTATTATACATATCGTCGGGTAACAGTTCCCAGGTGACATGAGTACAACTTAGTCCGTTGACTTGACACTACTATTTCGCCTCGAGTGTGTTCCCACTGTACTTTGATTGCTACCCTACCACGGTTCAAAAGAGTCGTGCAAACATGTAGTAGTTGGGTGCAGTCCCGAAGCACTTGAAGGCAGTGGCGGTTAGATAGGATTCGTCTCTCCCGGTATTGGGGGTTGATATCGTACTGTGTTTGGAGAGCCATTACACAAAGTCCCTGGCCAGGGCAAGCGAGATTTATTGGTAGGTATTCCAGTAGTTTCTCAGGATGTTTTGGGCTACACTCCGGCACGACTTATTGCGTTGTTAGGGGTCTGACGATTATCGTCCCTCTAGGCTCAATGTGCGATACTCTTAGAAGAACAAACCGGACTGTACGGAGATTGTCATATACAGTTCAGTAGGAGTTCGGATGAGTTTGCTCATCGGCCTTCTCATCGATAGATACCTGGGTAGCCGTTACGTGCAGCTAGTACCGCTTGCGGCTTGTGGTTAAACCCACTGCCAGCGTACTGTCGGGTCTTTAGAATCCCACACAGAAGGTTTCCCTGCATCGGGCAAAAGATGTAGAAGCCGTATGGTTTTACGGCGGGGCTTCGATCACTTACGTGTACTTGTGCATGTATAATGATCGGACGGATAATACTAGTGAGCTTTGGTTTAAGCCGGATCCTAGTATTATATTGATGGATTTGTTTCGTTTCTTTGTATTCGTATTCTTCATAATGCGGATGCGGGTATGTATATACGGATGAGGGGTATTCTCGTAATTTTTCGGGAAAGGTTCTAGAAGGAGAAAACTTAATTAGGGTTTTGATTTTCTATTATTGATTAAAACCTAATTTGGATGAAGGAAAATCAAGTGGAGATATTTGTTGGATGGGTATGACACATCACTTGACAAAAGAGATATTTTGTGAACCATGCTTGATTGTTGTGAGATATTTATCTCAACAAATATCTACATGGTTCATTATTCATCACAAATGAATTATTCTTATTCTAAGCCCATCTCCACTCTCATTTTCCTCAAGTCTCCTTCTTCTTCCTCATAACCCATAAAGTCTCATGAGTTGAGAAACCTTGGGTTCCAAGAGACAAATCAACCCATCTTCTTTCTCTACATCACCTAGGCCTTCTAGTTTGGCAAGCTAGTTGCCCTAGTTATCTCGGATTTGAGGTTGGAGCTCGGACAATAGACTTTCAGGTGGATCGTTTTTGACTCGAGGAAGCTACGATCCGTTACGATCCTCGGAGCCTACGATGACGAGGAGCACAGCAAAAAAGATCCGAAGGACTTGTATTGTGAGGTATAAGCTCATTTCCGAGAAGTTAACCTCTTTACAAGTTTAACTAGTTAGGGTTTGTTAGGGTCAAAATTTGCACCCCAGTTGACCAAGTCAAAGTCAAGGTCAATCCCAAGCCAGGTGGGCCCAAGTCCAGGTCAAGCGGGCCCATGCCCAAGTCGAGCCCGCGGCCAGCTCCCCATGCCAAAATGAAATAATGTAATACATAATTTTTATGTAATTTTTTATGCATGAATGTAAACAAAATGGGCATAAAGCCAAATTTTTGTAAGCCCATGGCTTATGTGCAAAAAGAAATAGCACATGAGACATGGGATGGGAAAATGCCATTTTGTAAAGCCCAATGGGCTATATGTAAATGTGTAAGCCTATAAAAGGCAACATGATGATGAATAACACACACACTTTTCATTCTCTAAAAAATCTAGGGTTCTTTGTGCCCCCTTCTCCTTCCTCAAGGTTCTAAACCTTCTTCCTTTTTTTTCTATTAAATCAAGAGTTTTACTCTTCTTTTTCCAAAACTAAATAGTTCTTCAGCACAAAAACCACAAAGGGGAACTTAGATCTCCCATCAGATCTTTAAAAAAAGAGATTTTTAAAATCTCATACTTCTTGTTCTTCAAGATCCGGCCAACAGAGAAGGAAGGAGTAGACCCATCTCCAAAAATCCCATCTTGGGAAGATCCAGAGCCAAAGGAAGAAACAAAGCAGCCCCCTTTGATCATTTCTAAATATTTTTAGGAGTCTAACTCCATTCAAGATCCATTGGAGTTTAACTCCCTAAATTAATCTCTGTCAGGAGTTCAACTCCATAAGTCAAATCGGGAGCACAGCTCCTAGTGCAGGGACCAAGTCCATTTTGCTGCTGACGCCTAGCGCCCGCGTGCCAGGCACGTAGGGCGTTGGCGCCTTCTCCCATTGCATCCTTTGTATGCCCATTTTACTTATATATATATATGTGTGTGTGTGTGTGTGTGTGTGTGTGTGTATACACACACATACTCCACACTAAATATACCTCCCCCGTTAGAAAAAAATTTCTAACGGGGCGCTGCCCCGCACCCCGTAAGGGGGCTGCCAGCCCCCTTGACCCCCAGCCCGCTATCCGGGTAGCGGGACCCCCGTAAAAACTCTGCGGAGCCCCCGATATATCCAAAACACGCACACTGCATATTGAGTTCGCATGAATAGTTGACCCGTCAATCGGAGGTTCCCTCGCTCCAAAGGCGAGGGGTAATTAACGGCGGCTTAGTCCGCGGCTGCCGGAGATTCGAACCCCCACAATCAATAAACCCTAGCCTACCCTAGACAGGGGGAATCTGTAATGCGCCTGACAAGCACGCGCGTATTCCCATCTCAATGGGGTGACGAAAAACACCCTATAGGGTTTAGCCAAGATCCTGGAGTTCTAGTCGGTGTTGCGAGCTTTGAAAATCGTTTTTTAAATATTCCACCTCCCCGTGAACCCGTGGGGTGCGTGACATCGACTTACAATGGTATCAG
Organism: Agapanthus africanus; assembly: GCA_030015575.1. Lineage (NCBI taxonomy): Eukaryota > Viridiplantae > Streptophyta > Magnoliopsida > Asparagales > Amaryllidaceae > Agapanthus > Agapanthus africanus. Next base: position 191,643,464 of record JASDDO010000024.1, on the reverse strand, counting down.
AGCCGGCTAAACCTTTACTAGCTAGTTAGCAAGTTATTAGAACTTCGATCGTCGGAAAACTCGAAAACTATACACCTGTAACCTATACTTTCTGTCGATTTTAAAACTGCAAGAAAAAATTATTTCAGAGGCATGAAAAATACAAGCAGGGAATTATAAGAACACAATAGAAAAACGAGAGCCTAACTCGTCACAACCATCGCGCAACCGCGGCGAATCGGTCGATTTGCCGCCGTTCCGCGGCCGAGTTGTGGCCGAGTTAGCTCGTATTTCCACTATTTGTCTTATTTTGGGTGTATAGTTCTCTGGGATATTTGGTTTCTACCCATGATATTTTCTGTGCTGGTTTGCACTTGGGGTAGGCACGGAAAATTGTTTTCGATCGAAATTCTAAGTTATTTTCTAATCGGGTTTTATCTGTGTTGTGATATATGTACTGCACATCTACTAACCGCTATGCGTCGATTAGTTGGGGTTGTACATATCTATGATATATGATGTTGGATTGTGTATATGAACTTATTGGATCGTCGTGGATGAATAGCTGGGGGATGTGAGATGAGAGTTTTCTTTTCTTTTATTCGATGAAAATTGTAAAGTGATGTAATATTATTTTGCAGGGCACATCCGGGTTGAGCTTGTAGCCACCGTTGTATTATTTTCTTTTACTGTTTTCTGCTTCTAGGATAGACCCAAGATGGGGTGCACAAACTACCGGGTACTTAGAAGTGCCGAGTGGCCTACTCACTTTGATAAGGGAGGTTGCTTCATTTCGGGTATTTGGCGTGTAGTTTACCGCACTCGTAGGGGTCTGGGGTGGGGTTTGGCTATTCATCACTACCGTGGAATCCGTCTTTCGTTACAGGTTTAAACGAAACGCGGAATTCCTAGTATATCTAATATGTTCATATGTGATCTGGAATGCCTATTATTGCGTGAGATGAATGGTTATAATATATATATATATATATATATATATATTATATATTAGACGTTGCTTATGTTTTGCATCCGCACTAGTCCAGCCCCCGCTCTAGCGTTAGTTAAGTAACCTAACGGTGTTAGACGGGACCCAGTGGCGAATGCGGATGGCATAAGTGGACGCGGTATTTTCGTCTTTTTCTGTGATGATAGGTGTAAATGACGGGACTGCATTACATTAATGCAAAGCAAACAAACCAAAACCGAATCGTTGGAACAAATTTTAAAAACCACTCGGTTATTTTAAAACAGGAGACTTTTAGATGCGGAGCTTAAACCACTCCTTTTAAAAGCTATCAGGTTCCTTCGATTGTATCAAGTTCACTACATTCACGGTTTCGCCAAAACCATGCCCTCTGCCATTTCATATGAATATTCAGTAGTATTCAAGCTATGTTTGTTGACCTTCGCCAAGGCATAGTGTTTGGTAGCTGCTGGGTGTTCATATGTAGCATAGATAGATGCGTTGGTTTGGGACAGTCGTATTACTTTGTTGGCCTTCGTCAAGGGTATATACGGGTTGGTTCAAATTAACCTAGACAATGATGGGTAGAACTTGACATATGACTTATGATTTGTCGGCCTTCGTCAAGGTCATAAGAGTATGGGGCAAAAATCCACATCGGGAGTTACTAAAGAAACTGAAACTTGCTTATACTTCATACCATTTTTAGTGTGATAATGTTGGTAGGATTCTTTCAGGATTATCACACAATGATATTTGGATCATGATCCTACTGTGAGTATATACTACTCCTCGGGAGATTTTTCACTTAACGATCAATCCTATAAACCAAGTAGGTGTCTAGAACAGTGTTAGCGGGGCTACGCCTCCAGCGAAAAGAGGTTATTTAATTAAGAAACTTCGCAAAAGCGTCGTAAAACCTCCCTCGAAGTACCGACACTAGCCTGGCTGAACGGTTAAGCAAGTATTGTACCGTGAGATTAATCCTGACTAATTCTTCTTTTATGGTTTGAGGAGGGATTCGAGAAACAGTGGGAGCCATCCTGTTTAGATAAATTAAAAACCGGTCTAAACTTCCCTTTTCCTTACTCTCTTCTCAAAATTATAAAGCTGTAAGTCCTTTTTCTCTCAATTTCTTTCATCTCAATTCGTATTTTTAAAACAACTCGACAAAAGAGAAGTTATCTCCGATATCATATTCTTTTTACATTTGTAAGGCATGTGTTAATAAGATTAAAACAAACTAACATGCTACCTTATCCTTAACATAATTTCACATCTTTTAGTTTTTAATTCAGCAAAATTTTCATATGAAACGAACATATAATGAACTTTTTCATTAAAATACCATGAACTTTAGTCTCACCATCTTATCGATAATTAGTTTAAATACTTTTAGAGAAACTTCATGGGGTAACGACCTACCCCACTCGCTCACCATGGTTCCATAACACGGTACTCTAAACATGCTAATTTAAATAATATCTTTTTCATTAAAATACCACACCTTTTAAAAAATGGGTTTCTTTTAGTCGGTATTTTGAAATCCTTGGCAATTACGTCTCTACAACCCTCGTTAGTGGACCCGCTAATAAATGGTGCGGATTATCGCACATCCTTGGGACAGTAGAGCGAGATGCAGAACTCCTCACGAAGTATTCGGTCTCGAAAAGAAATAAAAATACAGTTTTTAAGAAATACAAATTTTCTAAATAAAAACTATATTTTGGAAAATTATATAAAACTATGAATTCATATTTTCAATAAACACAAATTAAGAAACTATATTTTTAATAGGAAAGATTAGAATTTTTAATAAAATACCATTGAGTTTCCAAAAAAGCTAGTTTTCAATAAAATACCAAACTCTATTAAAAATGCTAAGTTTCATCACCAAAAATATCATTTAAATTAAAATCCATGTTCATGAAAATCCTAAATATTATAAATCACCCTTGAGTTTTATTTTTAAACTATATTAAAATATTTTTCATAAAACCCCCTCGAGATATGCAAAACAATATTTTAAGAACTCTAGTTTAATACAGATTTAAGTAGGATCAATTCTCTTGAGCCCAAGAGAGCCGAATAAAGTGAATGCTTGCATGTTCATGTTAGATAACTTAACGGGGTTATCAATGGCAATTATCTTGGAAAAAGACACAAATTCTGCCATCCATGTGCAGCAGTTGCCGATTACTCCCGAACTTAAGATGCTGCAAGAACAAAATCCTTTCATAAGATTCTATCTCCAACATGAATCCAAACTCAAATCAGAATCAAAAAATCAAACTTGAACTTGAATACTTGATCATGAACATAAACACTCGAAATCAATTCAAACTCAAACTCGTATACTTGACTCGACTTGACCGAACCATGATTATAACTTGATATGACTACCTGAATATATGATTACATCTTGAACATAAACCTATACATCTAATATCCATGGATTCGGCCAAGACCTATAATTTTAATTTATACAATACAATACTCGGAGATAAATTGGTAGATTGGTACAGAACGTATATCGTGGCACGAGAGGTCACTTAAAAGACACCTATATGAATTCACGTGCCGTTGTCCCGTGGGTTATGACGGGCCCTTTTACTACGTGTTACCATAATCCACGGGGTGAGATGGACTCCTCTCATATACATGAATACATTTCTTATCAAACTACAAATAACTATGTGAGAATAACTATCTTTACCTGTCCATTTCACATTATATACTATCTTCTCTTTCTTCTTTTGGAACTTACTGAGTGCTAGTTCGCTGACGACATTCCTCTCTGTTTTCTTTCTTTGGAATGTTCGTCAGGAGAACGGGACTCTGAAGACGTAGAGTCGAGCCAGGAGGACTTGGACCAGCTTGCAGCTCCGCCTGACTACTGCTTCTTCCTGTACCTACTTTTAGTATGCCATTGTTTAGGCATTTGCTTTTATTGTTGTATCTTTTACTTTCAAACAGCTGCATGTAAAGTTGAATGTAAATAAAGTTGCTGTTTTATTTTATTACTCTTGTCATTCTTGTTCATTATTATATTGCTTAATTATGCTAATGTATTTATTTTCATAGTAAATACGTTGCGGGCTTGCCACGTCACCGTTTTCGTCTACTAGGAAGCGGGGCGTGACATTTTTCATACGGTACGATTCATATTTTCATTGTACCGAGATGTTATTTCTTGTTTTTTCCCCAAGATATCACATGTATGGACTATTATACGTTGCTCCATCCAGACTCTAGCGAGTGTTGGATATAGTGCCCTCAGAGTCGATTATTGGATCGCAGGCACGTGATTGCAATGATTGAGGGATGACCTATACCGGCAGGACAGTTTTACTCGAGAGATTTGTATACTATCCGGTTTGTCTTTATCATCGTGTACATGTTTTAGGTGACATTGTGGTTCACTATTACACGTTGATAGAGAATAGTATGCTATCATGGTTTATCTTTATTATCGTGTACTGCTTTAGGTGTCCTTACAAGTCACTATTACACATTGATAGAGCCCTTAGGATTCTTGCTTGACTGCCAGCAGTATGATGGCGATCATATACGTGGGAGCTGGGGTTTATAAGCACATCCTTAAAAGGTCCCTAGTCGTGGGAGTTTTCGAGACAGGGCATTGATACTCCAGAGTAGACTAGTGTATACAGTCGAGACCCCGACGAGGGACGGTGGCCGGTCTCACAAGCCACTGGTGTCAGTTGGTTCACCTAAGATGTATACAGGTGCTCATTGGGTTATGAGTACACCGGACAGGACTCGCCGGGAACATGCTGGTTGGTATTATACCTGACGTCAGATAGCAGTTCCCTGGTGACATGTGTACAGCTTAGTTCATCGACCTGAGATCGTTATTTGTCTCGTGTGAGTTCCCACTGTGCTTTGATTACTACCCTACCACGGCTCAAAGGAGTCGTGCAAACAGGTTTTAGTTGGGTACAGTCCCGAGCCACATGGAGGCAGTGAGCGGATCGGCAGGGGTTCGTCTCTCCCGGTATTGGGGGTGAGATCGCGCTGTGTCTAGGAGAGCCATTACACGAAGTCCTTGGCCAAGGCAGGAGATTTACTGGTAGGTATTCCAGTAGTATCTCAGGGTGTTCTGGGCTACACTCCGACACGACTTGTACCGCTTTTGGGGGTCTGACTTTTACCAACCCCCTAGGCCCTCCATGCGATGCTCATAGACGAACGGACCGAACTGTACGGATATTGTCACTGACAGGCTCAGTAGGGTGTCAGGATGAGTTCGCTCATCGACCTCCCTTTTGGTCAATACCTGGTAGCCCGTTACGTACAGCTAGTACCACTGACGTGCTAGTGGTTAAATCTGTCACGTCCCGCTTCCCAGTGTACGGCGAAGGGGACGCGACGAGGCCCGCTACGTATATACTCAGAAATACATACGCTAAGCGTATCTAAGCAATATAAAATAAATACACAAGAGACAAGAAATAAAAAGAACATCAACTTTTATTTATTAACATTCTTTGTACAATGCATGAAAGGAAATACAACTGAAATAAAAAAGATGCCTAAACAGTGGCATAACAGGAAATGAAAAGTACAGAGAGGAAAAGTATACAATGAAACTAAAGTGCTGGATCTTTGGCAAACTGCTCCAAGTCTTCTGCAGATGACTCGATCTCTGCTGGGTCCGAATCACCTGACAACATTCAAAGAAGAAAGAAATAGAATGTCGTCAGCGAACAGGTCGCTCGGTAAGTCCCAAAGATATGGGAGAAATAGACAAAGAGTAGGAGAGAGAGAGAGAGAGTAGCTTTTAATGTTGTATTATATTGTTGTAATGTTGTATTAATGCTGTTGTTTGTAGCTTGGTACAGAAGAATGCCAGTATATACGAGAGGAGTCTCTATATGCCAGAGACTAGAGACACGTTTAGTACAAGGCTCCGTTAGAAGGCCCGGAACAACGGAAATTGGATTCATGTTAGGTGTATTAAATCTGACCACCTCGTGCCACCTTTAACACCTTCCGTACCAATCCACCCCTTAAACCCCGCGATATCTTGTTTGTATTGTTATCTTGTAAAATTGTATTGATTGCATGATTTATAGACTGACTGACTGACCGAAACCATGATATCAGGAAACGCTTGTAACCGTGGAGTCATGTAAATGGAATAACTGGAGAACCATGTAAGTGGAATATATCCATGGTTCGGTTCAGTCAAGTCATATAGATTGATAATTGTATTCATGGATTCATGTGTTCATATTGAATTGGAATCTTGTAGATTATAGGTTGACTTGAATCATATTCAAGTCAGATTAATCAGACTCAAACTCGAGTCAGACAATCAGAAATGTGAATCGAAATCTTATAATTGCTAGGGTCCTCAGGGTAATTTATAAAGCTTGAGAGGGTTTTATGTAAAAATACTTTTATATACTTTTCAAAATACACCTCAAGTATTTATTGTTCGGCTTTAGAGTTGTAATGAGGGTGGATTTTATGTTGTGACATTTCTAGTGAAAATATCCTAGTTTTATAAATAAGGGTATTTATCTGTAATATTGATTATTTGAAGTTCATGGTATTTTAGTGTAAACTTTATTCTTTATGATTTTTAGGAAAAGGTGAAAATTTTATATTATAATAAAATAGATATTTAAATGATAAATATACATATGTTTATACAAAAATAATTTTAATAAATATTTTATATTCAAAAAATCTCATTTTCTTAAGATGTCGTATTTTAAACCTTTCGAGACCGAATGCTCCTTGTGGAGGTCTGAATCTCGCACTACTAAGCCTGAGGGTGCACGATAAACCGTACTATCCCTAACGGGTTCCCCAAAGATGGGTTGTAGCGGCGCTTTGCAAATATTGTAAAATACTAATCCTTTAGAAAACGGTTTTATAAAGTAAAAGGTATTTATTTGCAAAGTGTAATTTCCGTATTTTAGATTCTAGGGTTTCCTAAGCCAACTTGTCTATTTCTAAATGGTCTAAACGACAAGTCGTTAGAAACCTCAAATCGCCTCTTCACCGCCAATTGTGGCCAGGTAAGTACAAGTGAGGAAGGAGGGATCCGCTCACGAATCGTGGACGGACCTTTTAAAGTTACCTAAGCTCACTTGCCTAGCCTAGACACCACAAAGTCAGGTTTAGATAAACGATCGATGTCCACAACTTATCGTATTTCCTAACGAGAGGTATTTGTTTAAAAGTGTATCAAATCTAAAACTTTTAAGAATGATTTTATTAAGAATATGGTATTTAAATGAAAGTTTTGTTTTATCGTATTCTAAGTTCTTGATGATTTCGTTTAGGTTTGTATTTGCGTGTGTGTGGAGGTAGGTCATTACCTCGTGCTCTACTTTAAATGTATAGCAAGTTAAGGGGTTAAATGTGAAATCGAAACATGATGGTATTAAAGTGAAAAAATACGATAAATTGGAAAGGCTAGCATTTCATGTGAGAAAACTTGTTCAAATTGATGTTTAAAAGTTTAATAGTCAAGATTAAGATGTTTAGGCATGAATGTATTGGTTAGAAGTGAAATTTTATAGAAAACCGAGTCGGAAATCGGATTCGTTCCGATTCCGTCGGGTTTCGTAATTTCATATTTTAAAGAAATAGAAAGGGGGACAGAATGGGACTTACGGGTTTCGATTAAGCAAGGCAGTGAAGGGGGGACTAGAGGGGTTGCCGAAGCATTGCTTCGTCGCTGGTTGTTCCTAAAAACGTCGCCGGAATTTCGTCGGAGCTTCGCCGCGAACTTGTTTTCGAAGTACACAACTCTTGGAAAATTTTGAGAGAGTGGGCTTAGGATTTTTGGGATGAGAGGGTAGAGGGGAGGGGGTGTATTTATAGGGTAGGCTAGGGGTAGGTGAAGGGTTTTTAAATAAAAATGAAAAAATGTATAAAATCATTAAAAGTTGGAGTAAATAGGGTATATGAAAGGTTTTAATGTAAAAATGTATAAAATCATTAAAAATTGGAGTAAATAGGGTATATGAAAGGTTTTAATGTAAAAATGTATTAAAAAATCATTAAAATGGAGTAAATGGGGATTTCAAAGGTCTCTGAAACCGATCTAGGAATTTGAAGTGTACATGGGGGTTTAGAAGATGAAGAGACACAATATTGAAGAAAAATTTAAAACAAAATAAATATTAAAAATAATGTGGGGCATGGGATTTGAACTCTGGTGACTTGGTTCAGCAGTGCAAGTTATTACCAATGAGCTACAAGCTCATTCTTGTAATTAAATCGCTAATTAATTACTTAAATCTTGTGGTCGGGCAATAAATACCCCTTTATGGATTTTTGAAAATATATTTGAAAATTTTTTTATAGGAAAAAGTGTATAAGAAAATTAGGGTTGTTACAAAATCCACAGCCAATGTATTGACGAGTCTTTAGAGTCCCACACAGACAGTTTCGCAAGTTTCGGGCGAAACGTTGTAGAGGCCGTATGATATATGGCAGGGTTCGATCATATACGTGCGGTATTGCACGGATCATGATCGGACGGATCATACTAGTGGGCTTTGGTTTAAGCCGGATCCTAGTATTAGATTTGTTGGATTACTTTAGTCTCATCGCATTCGCATTCAGTCGGAATGCGGATGCAGGTATGTATATACAGGTGAGGGGTATCATTGTGATCCGTCACGAGTTTACTTTAGATGTTGCCGGATCTTTTTGTTGGACCAAACATTTGGATTAATGTTTGGATGGTGGAAATAATGAGCTAGAATTCATCATGAGGTGCATTAAATGTGGCATATGCAATCTAGTGACTCATGGTATCATTATTTGTGTAAATGTCACATTTTATGATTGATTTAATGTGTTGAATTGATAAGAGGAGAGAGAGGGGCAGCCATGTTAGTGTTGTGAGCTCTTGTATTATTTCCACTCTCTCTCATATTATCATTCCAACATCACAAAAGAAGAAAAAAAGGGGAAACATCTTCTTCTTCCTCTTTCTCCTCTAGCTCTTTATCTCCATCAATGGCAACATCTCTAACCTCCATCCAAGCCATGGATGCAAGAGACAAAGCGATCACAAACATTCTCTACAACATCCTGGACACGTCGGCTAGCACACTTCGTGCCCGAGTTGCTTCGGATGAAGCGGGAGCCCGTAAAAAGACTCGCAGATGTGGTGCCCTTTTCCGACGAGGGGATCGAGACCGGAGATGCCGCGAGGAGCTTGGGATGGTGGCCAAAGACCGAAGGACACGGATCGATCGGTATAGCATTCTATCCCTTCTCTAGATAGGTAGTTGTAGGTTAATAGTTCGATCCGGGTTTTAAGCATACAATAGCGCCGGTTTTCTAGTTTTGAAAAAGTTTTGTTTCCGCATTTTGGCCTCGGAAAGACGGCCGGGGCGCTACCGTACACTTACATGGTATCAGAGCCACGCCATTAACCTTTACTAGCTTGCTCTAACGTGTTTAGAACTTCGATCGAACGAAAATTCCGAAACCGCGATTTCAAGTCATGCACTTTCTGTCGATTTTCTTTTGTGGTCAAAAAATTATTTGGTATGTTGCAGAAATACGTGCAGAATTTTCTGAGAACACTGCAGAAAACGGGTACCATGATCTTACTGTAGCGCCGTGGAACCGCGGCATTAACCCTGTTTTGGCCGCGGTTCCGCCGCCGAACAGTAGCTTCATTGCACCATTTTTCCTACAGTGCTCTCTGACTTGGAAATGGAGTTTCTGGTAATTTTATTTTGGGCCCAGATTTATTTGAGTACTGGGTATTGTGCTTGGGGCCCACTTCGGGAATTTTTGTCGATCAAAAATTTTGAACATGTTAGTTCACAGTATTTACATTATATCTGCGACCGTGAATGTCATTTGATCGGTAAATCCTGTCTAATTGCTATAGTTCTTTTAGACGGATTTGCGAACGTGACATTCACGTTGATGTTCTGTGTTGTGCTGTGATGTTGCGGATTTGTCGTGGTGGATAGCCTGGATGCAATGGTAGTACAGTTTGGTTGTATTTGTACATTTGATATTGCAGGGCGAGCGTCCAACATGTGGACTGCCGTCACTGCCTGTTTGTATATTATTTTTTTGGGGCACGACTGGGCTGAGGTCGATGTACCCGTTGCATATTTTATTTTTTGTACTAGGATTACCCCATGGAGGGGTGCACGGGTAGCCGGGTTCTAGAGGGCAACGGGCCCACATCTCATGGCTTTGAGACGGAGGGGGCTTCACTCTAGAATTGGCGGGCTATTCGCCGCACTCGTAGGGGGTACAGGTTGACCCAATGAGGGGTGCTCAGGTTACCGGATTCCGTGAAGTGCTGGGTGGTCCATTCACATTGTTGAAGGGGGCTGCCTCGCTTCAGATTTTGGCGGGTAACTTGCCGCGCCCGTAGGGGTTTAGGATTTCATTGTACAGGCTATCCACACGACCAGGGGAACGTCGGGTTTCGGTAGCGGCTCTATGAAACCCGGGGATCCCAGATATCTGTATTGTTCTGTGATGCTTATTACATTTCTGTGATGTTGCATTTTATCACGCCTTGAGCGAAAATTATATATTGATATATATACTAGTAGATGTTGTGTATGTTTTACGCCCGCGCTAGTCCAGTCCCCACTCTGTCGTTAGTTAAGTAACCTAACGGGTGATGACGGGACCCAGCGGTGAATGCGGATGGCATATACGTACATCGTATTTTCGTTCTTTATTGGTGTGATCAATTGATGGGACTGCATTTATTCGGATCAATGCAAGCTAAACAAACTTATTCTGACGTTGTTGGAACATTTTTCAAAAAAAACTGTTATTGCAAGGACGTTATCTTTTGTTTTGCACAGTGGTATTCGGTTATGAATATCCAGCACCTCAGTCGACGAGGCAAGGGCCGAGATCCCTTCACCGGGAGTGACCCCTTGGACAGAAGTTTGCGTCAGGGTAACAACTTCACTATAGTCGATTACTTTTTGCTTTGCATCGTGGTATTCAGTTGGAATATCCTGCACCTCATTTTACGGGGAAAGAGCCGAGATCCCTTCACCGGGAGTGACCTTTTTAGCAAGAAGTTTTCGCCACTATATTTTTATAAAAAGCTATCATGTTCCTTCAACGATATCAAGTTCATTACGTTAAAGGTTTTTAGCTAAAAACCATTCGTAGCCCTCCGTCATTTCAGGAAGGTAACACTTAGTATTCATGCTATGTATGTTGGCCTACGTCAAGGCATAGTGTATGGTAGCTATTTGTTACTTTTCTGTTGCATAGATAGATGCGTTGGTTTGGGACAGTCGTACTACTATTTTGGCCTTCGTCAAGGGTATGTACGGGTGGGTTCAATTTAACCTGGAAAATGACGGGAAGAACTTGACATGTGACTTATGATATGTTGGCCTACGTCAAGGTCATAAGAGCATGGGGTAAAAATCACATCGGGGGTTTCTAAAGAAACTGAAACTTGCCAGATATGCGCATACATTCTGGAGTGTGATAACGTGAGTGGATTCCATCACGTTATCATACGATGATAGTTGGATCCCGATTCCCACTGATGAGTTGGTTTACTCCGAGGATGATTTCTGACTAATTCTTCTTTCAAGTTTGGAGGAGAATTTGAGTTTACAGTGGGAGGTTTCCTGATTAGATAAAGTGATAACCATTCTGATCTAGGTTAGAGTGCACGCTGAGTGTTTCTTTTCTCTCTCTCTCTTTGGCAGCGAGCATGACCCGACCCTTGACTATGACTCAGTGACCAAGTTGACCGAACCTTCTTAAACACTGGCTTTTGGATTGTCAGAGTTGCACACCTCATTGCCACTCCTACTTTTACCCTTTTCTCCAAACACCCCGTATTACTATGAACGCCCACTTCCATTGGATAAAACCATCGTATGGTTATATACGAACTCGAAGGAGCTTGTTCCAGATTCGAGGATGGTTTCCGGTTCTGGAGAAAACGAATAGGACTATTCAGTTGTCTTTTCCTTTTACTTTCTCTCAGGTTGCGAGTGCTCCTTAGATTAGGACAATACACCTATTACGCTTATTGGATAGTCTTCTTCCAAACCATAGGCAGGTGCCGAACGGTAGGGAATGAAGAAAACCATTTAGCCTAAACGGTGTACAGAAGGTATTAAGTAAAGACAAATAAGGGGATTAGTAAGAGGGCAAAGTAAACTGCGACTGCTATTCACGACCAAACTAAATATTTCATCGCCACTCCCACTTCACCTTTGTATTTCTCCAGGACACTCCGTATCACTACGAAGATCCACAGTTATTTGGATACTCCATCGTATGGTTATATATGAACTCGAAGGAACTTGTTCCAGTTCGGGGATGGATTCTGGTTCAGGAGAAATAGGAATAAGGTTTATTCAGTTGTCTTTTATCTTCACCTTCTCTCAGGTTACGAGTGCCCCTAGGATTGGGACAGTACACCCATTATGCTTATTGGATAGTCTTCTTCCAAACCTTAGGCTGGTGCCGAACGGTAGGGAAGGAAGAAAACCATTTGGCCTAAAGGGGTGTACGGAAGGTAATGACTAAAGACATATAAAAGGATTTGGAGAGATGGCAAAGAAATATACGGTTACAGTTGTGAATATGATAATGGAAGAGGCATTACTAGGAATACCCGGATACCCCTTCAAAACATTTATATGTTTCAGTTTCACTATGTATTGTTAAAAGAAAACTGATTTCTCAATTGGCCCTTGCTCCAGGGTATGTATTTACCAGGTTTGATTCTCATATCTGTATGGTTTTACAGATGATGAGTGGGAGTAAGTTATTAGGAATTGGGTGATCATACTCATTATATCGGGATTCGTTGTAATTGGTGATATTTGAGGAAATCGCCTGGGTTATTTGCCGGACGGCAAATATTTGGTTTTGAATATCCGTTGTTATGCACCAATTTCAAATTGATATATCTGTACGTTTATTTTTATAAAGTGAGATATAACTTTTTGAAATTATGTCCATGACATTTACCTATATCAGTGGATGGTTAGGTGAGGAGTATTAAACAGCGGTGTAATTCTTCTTAACCATAAGTACAGTTTTCAACCTACGACACACAGGGAATGAGTTATTAGACTCAGGGGACTTATACAGAGTATTGTATGTTGTCCAGTGTCCATGAGGACTGAGGGGTTGGTACTCGTACTGTATTCTGTTTACTTGTGATTTCTCTAGTTCTCAGACATGTGTTTCATAGAAATGCAAGGTCCAAGTTTTGAGAAGTTATAGGTATAAGAGTAAAGTAGAGAACCAGATGTTGCAAGTGTCGGGATTCTTCAAGGTGATCGAAGATGTAGATACTTGTGTATGGTATTCAGTTGATAGTAATGATTAAGAGAAATTGCTTCTCTTTCAGGTTACTCATATCTGGATGTATTCCTAAGTTGAGTAATGCTGATCGGCCTCTCTCCATTCGGTTGACATGCACTGGAGACAGCTGCATGATTTGAATTTGGTTCCAATTAAATCAGTGCCTCTTTTTCTATATTGGATATAAAATAGTTCATATCTTAACATTGTTAAGGTACGGGGAGTTGTCCGGCTTATGCTTAAAACCAGACTCTGGATAACTCAAGACACGTTTCCGTAATGGCTGTTTGTGGGTTGACCGAGACTATGACGAGGGTTGACTTTCTACCATCTGGAAGATCAATAGTGATATTGTTCTTGACTCGCCACAGTTTTAGTAAAATGGATTTTTTCAGAAAATAGTAGTGGGAGTATGGTAGAACTGGAAGTGATTCCAGAACCGCAAACGATTACTGAAAATTTGATAAGAACCTAAAGATTCAATCTGGTTTGACATTCTATTGGCCACTCCGCAGATATGGTGGGTAATCTCAGGCACCCGAGAGGTACTCCGGTAGCCTCAAGGACGGTGACATGGAGGTTCTTGTTTACCCATATTTGACACTACTGTTGTTCCAGGCTATGAGACCCGGCAGGGGTATGAGTATAGCGTCGTTCTAAACTAGCTTTAGAAGTGTACGTGTATATGACTCTGCCAGAGGGTTGTCGTAGTCAGTGGGAGCAGCAGAAGCATAGTGGACAAGTAGCCTATGTCTATTTATAGACTAAAGCAGAAATAGCGGAGATAGATCATGTATTTCTGATGTGATGGTCATAGGTTTGACTTTATCAGAATAGAGATGGATCTGTTAAGAAGGCGGTAGGGTGTGATGTCCTGGTATTTGGATGACATACACGGAGTAGGAAGTGAAATTCCTATACTACGATCGGTTATATTTTGGTTGTCACACAGTGTTTTCTCCACATAAGATATAGATATAATATCAGACATTCTGGTTACTGGATCTATGGTTTTAGATCTAGATTTGGGAAGTGTCCCAATCGGGGTACTTAGACAGCATTCTAAAGGTGTTTTAGAATGGATGACTCCTGGCACGGTAGTGTACCTGCAGGTGATGGAGTCACCCTCTCTAAAGGTGTCTTACAGACAAAAGGGGAGAGGAATGTGCATGATTGGCAGATCACTTGCTTAGGCAATTGAGTCAATCATGAGATGTCAAGTACCACACCAGACGTTGTTTTTTGCACTAGATGCAATAAGTTGATATTAATCCAATCCTGGAGAAACGATCGGAAGCAGTTTTAGAACATAAGTGGATGTTCTAGGGATATGACAACGACAACCTCTTTCAGGAGACGGTTATCATTCCAGGCTTCTAAGGTGACCTGGATGACAGAGTGACTGTCAGAGTTATATTTTTCCCTCTGACGAGGGGCGGTGGTTTGGACGGGTGATCCAAGCGGACACTGAGGGAGGCATGACACAGGATACTGATTAAATTCAGTTGACGATACAGTCTAAGAAGTTTGGATTTGGAGTTCATTTATGAACTAGGTCCCATCAGATATCCAGACATATTCTAAGATATGTATTGCTCATTTCGGAAGATGGCTTTCTCCGCGAACTTGAGATAAAGAGAGACATAGAAAGAAACATTAGGGCGGATCCACTCACTGAGGCTATTCCTCGAACGCAAAAGTTTCGCAAACGGGTTTTGTGAGACTGATTAGTAGAGGAGTTGGGTGTTCGGTATCACACGGGCTGTGAGTATGCGACATCGCAATAATTAGCCTCGAGTGCAAGTGGGAGATTGTTGGATACAGTGCCCTCAGAGTCAATTATTGTATCGCAGGCACGTGATTGCAATGATTGAGGGAGGACCTATACCGGTAGGACAGTCTTACTCGAGAGATTTGTATATTATCTGGTTTGTCTTTATCATCGTGTACATGTTTTAGGTGACATTGTGGTTCACTATTACACGTTGATAGAGAATAGTATGCTATCATGGTTTATCTTTATCATCATGTGCTGGTTTAGGTGACCTTACAAGCCACTATTACACATTGATAGAGTCCTTAGGATTCTTGCTTGACTGCCAGCAGTATGATGGCGATCATATACGTGGGAGCTGGGGTCTATAAGCACATCCTTAAAAGGTCCCTAGTCGTGGGGGTTTTCGAGACAAGGCATCGATACTCCAGAGTAGACTAGTGTATACAGTCGAGACCCCGACGAGGGGCGGTGGCCGGTCTCACAAGCCACTGGTATCAGTTGGTTCACCTAAGATGTATACAGGTGCTCATTGGGTTATGAGTATACCGGACAGGACTCGCCGGGAACATGCTGGTTGGTATTATACCTGACGTCAGATAGCAGTTCCCTGGTGACATGTGTACAGCTTAGTTCATCGACCTGAGATCGTTATTTGTCTCGTGTAAGTTCCCACTGTACTTTGATTACTACCCTACCACGGCTCAAAGGAGTCGTGCAAACAGGTTTTAGTTGGGTAAGTCCCGAGCCACATGGAGGCAGTGAGCGGATCGGCAGGGGTTCGTCTCTCCCGGTATTGGGGGTGAGATCGCGCTGTGTCTAGGAGAGCCATTACACGAAGTCCTTGGCCAAGGCAGGAGATTTACTGGTAGGTATTCCAGTAGTATCTCAGGGTGTTCTGGGCTACACTCCGACACGACTTGTACCACTTTTGGGGGTCTGACTTTTACCAACTCCCTAGGCCCGCCATGCGATGCTCATAGACGAACGGACCGGACTGTACGGATATTGTCACTGACAGGCTCAGTAGAGTGTCAGGATGAGTTCGCTCTTCGACCTCCCTTTTGGTCAATACCTGGTAGCCCGTTACGTACAGCTAGTACCACTGACGTGCTAGTGGTTAAATCCACAGCCAATGTATTGACGAGTCTTTAGATTCCCCCACAGACAGTTTCTCAAGTTTCGGACGAAATGTTGTAGAGGCCGTATGATATATGGCAGGGTTCGATTATATACGTGCGGTATTGCACGGATCATGATCGGACGGATCATACTAGTGGGCTTTGGTTTAAGCCGGATCTTAGTATTAGATTTGTTGGATTACTTTAGTCTCATCGCATTCGCATTCAGTCGGAATGCGGATGCAGGTATGTATATACAGGTGAGGGGTATCCTTGTGATCCGTCACGAGTTTACTTTAGATGTTGCCGGATCTTTTTGTCGGACCAAACATTTGGATTAATGTTTGGATGGTGGAAATAATGAGCTAGAATTCATCATGAGGTGCGTTAAATGTGGCATATGCAATCTAGTGACTCATGGTATCATTATTTGTGCAAATGTCACATTTTATGATTGATTTAATGTGTTGAATTGATAAGAGGAGAGAGAGGGGCAGCCATGTTAGTGTTGTGAGCTCTTGTATTATTTCCACTCTCTCTCATATTATCATTCCAACATCACAAAAGAAAAAAAGGGGAAACATCTTCTTCTTCCTCTTTCTCCTCTAGCTCTTTATCTCCATCAATGGCAACATCTCTAACCTCCATCCAAGCCATGGATGCAAGAGACAAAGCGATCACAAACATTCTCTACAACACCCTGGACACGTCGGCTAGCACACTTCGTGCCCGAGTTGCTTCGGATGAAGCGGGAGCCCGTAAAAAGACTCGCAGATGTGGTGCCCTTTTCCGACGAGGGGATCGAGACCGGAGATGCCGCGAGGAGTTTGGGATGGTGGCCAAAGACCAAAGGACACGGATCGATCGGTATAGCATTCTATCCCTTCTCTAGATAGCTAGTTGTAGGTTAATGGTTCGATCCGGATTTTAAGCATACGATAGCGCCGGTTTTCTAGTTTTGAAAAAGTTTTGTTTCTGCATTTTGGCCTCGGAAAGACGGTCGGGGCGCTGCCGTACACTTACAGCGAGCCATGCCACGGCTGGGGCGAAGGAGTTTTCACAGTTTACCCTCAGGAAGTGCGGCTGCATTGTGACTGAGACAGGAGAGAGCACCAGATTAGATGCGATGATTATAGCTCCCATTCCTCCTGTGCGTAGACGCAGCATCTTACCCCGACAACCAAACCATGCCGGACCTTCATATTTACAGAAGGAACCCGAACAGGCTGGACCTACACATGCATAGGAGGAGCCCGAGGAGCCTGTACCTTTGCAGTTGCCAGAGGAGCCTCGGTTTTCGCAGCACTTATTTCGCTGTTGACTTAGCCTGATATAGCCGGACCTTTGGACCCACCGCTGCCCCGACCGAAGAAAAAGAAGAGATTTTATCCCTTTTTTGCTGATCATGTATTTTGTAGTATTATATTGTATCGAGACCTTATATTTTTCATGTTCTGATGTTAGTATTGATGTTGTGATGGTATCCACCCTTCGAGGTGTGATATCGATTTTATTATTAGCTGTGTGGTTCCACCTTTCAAAATGAGGTTTGTTTACAGCCGCGTGTGGCTTGTAGTGTTTTGCAGCAGAGATTATTATGATTTGGGCATAGATGTCAATATATATGAAGGAGATGTTGTCCGTTTTATTTTAAACTCTTTATTTTTAAAACGTGGCTACATTAGTTTTTTTCTGTTACTATCGTTTTCATTTTCTTTTGGTGAGGCATCTTTGGAGGTCTTCTCATTTGCAGGAACCCGTTGCGGCCATTTGACATCAGAAAAGTTGTATTACCAACCCATTCACAATAGAGCCTCTATTCTTTGGTGTTATGGAACTAAATAAATCTTCTGAGGGCTGGGAAGTCCCAGGAAAAACGCCATTGCCAATTGCATTTTCCATTGCTTGAAAACGTTATTGGCAATAACGTTATCATTTTTGCCCACTCCATCCCATCCTGAGACTTCATTTCGAGACTTTGGGTCTGGAAAATGAAAAACGGTATTGGTAATAGCGTTTTCAAAAATGGAAAAAACGCTTTCAATTGTGTTTTCCCTTTCTCATCTAACTGCCATGCGAAACCAAATTCTACGTGGTGTATAGAGTCTTATTTCAGGAGTTATTTTGGACCGGCTCTATTCTTGGAATCGCTTTTAAAAGGAGGTTTATTTTGGGAAAAAATTCTACTAAGTACAGAAAATAGGACGAAAAAGGCCTCATTGATTTTTCCCTCCCTTTTGCGAGAGAGAGCAGGAATGAGATCTCCAAATTGAAATTCCCTCCCTACAACCACTAGAGACAAATAGATTCCACTCACTCCCGGTACGTTCACTCCCCAAACTTTTCCTTTCCGGTAACCATACCGCTCTTAACCATTAAGAATTTGTATTTTATACTTTACACCCTAATCACTTCTCTATTTATATACAACCTTTAATGTAACAATATGCATGTATCTTCTTTTAAAACCCGTCATTTAGCTTAAAGGAAGCTGAAAATTATATATTTAATTTAATCTTCACTATTATTGTAATAGCACTGTCAATTTATATGTACCCATAATTTCTTATTTAAAATTTTCCAGTTTATATTTTAAAGCGGCTCTTTGGTTCAACCTCCCTTCAATAGAGGGACGACAAAAACGACAAATGAGAAAAATAATATAAAAACAATAAAATTCTAATGATTTATGTTATGTTTTAAACAAAAAAGAACTTCTAAGACATGCATCAACCATTCCGTTTTACATCATCAACAATTTTTTTTGTCACCATGACAAGAGAGTCATCAAGCTTTAAAGATCATCAAAAAGATGTTTAACCAATGGGCAGTAGTTCAGTTGGTACGAGTTTTCTTTCTCTTGGGAATAGTGCATGTTCGAACCCCAAAAGCCCTAAAGAGGGGAGGTGACCACAAATTAACGCTTTCGGGGCAAATTCGTGGATCCTTTGAGTGCGTGTGTTGTGTGCTTGTGTGTGGCGTGCGTGAGTGTGACGTGTGTTGTGTGCATAGGTTAGGGTTTACGGGCCACTGCCAGAAAAAAAAGAATTTATAGGTTAATGTATAACTAGGAACTGTATAAAGTCTTTAAATGTATACATACAATTGATTATGTACAAATAGGAAAGAATTTATAGGTTAATGTATAACTAGGAAATAATGCATGGACAAACAATTAAACAGGGAAGAGTTTAGGGGTATATACGAAAAAGACACCATTCCTGAATCCATCAACTCAAAAGTTAATGAACCCAAATTGAAAAAGAAAAAAAAACAACTTTCCTTTTTATTACAATTTTCCCTTTGTAGGGACCGATGGCTTTGGCGGCAGAGCTCATGTGAACAGCAATCTCCTCTTCTTCCTCTTCATCCAAAACCCTAGATTTCCAAAAATGTCCTCGAAATCATCGAGATCGAGCATCTCCCCTTTCCGATCGAGGAAAGCTCCGACGCCTTCCGCCCCGAAAGCGAGCCATCGACCGGCAACGCCGTCGTCGGCTTCGTCCCTCCCTCGTCTCTCGACGCCTTCGTCCCTCGCTCGTCTCTCGACCCCTTCGTCGTCCACGTCGTCTCGTCCGCCGTCGAGGCTCTCTCCTCTGTCGCCGGTGAGCCCGCCGGCGTCGCAGGCGCTGGAGCCGAAGGCGAAGGAGAACGTTACCGTTACCGTTAGGTTTCGGCCTCTGAGGTGAATCATCGATCGCTCGTTTGTTGATTTAGGTTTTGTTTTTGTGTTCGTGTGGTTGTTTGATTGAGGTTGTTTTGGTTGTTGGAAGTGGGCGTGAGATCAATAAAGGGGATGAGATTGCTTGGTATGCTGATGGGGATTACACTGTGAGAAATGAGTACAATTCTTCAATTGGTTATGGCTTTGGTGAGTATTTGTTGATATCTCCCTTAGAATAACAGGAGAAAGCTCATAATTTGTGTCACTTTTTGAAAAAAGTTAGCTAGAAATGTACATTTTTCTCAAGCAATTTAGTTATCATGGCTCTATTAATATGAGTTTCTGGCAACCAGTTGATGCAATGCAACACCCATTTCATTCAGATATATTTTTTTGCACTTGGTTGTTAATGAGTGTAGGAGAAATGTGCCACTTCAATTTCAACGTTAGCTGTTTTTTTAAACTAGGGGAAAGATGTTGGAGTAGGTGAGAAAAATGGACGTTAAAATTTTAAAATTTTTTCAACAAGGATATGACTCTAGTTGCCGTGCGTTTTACAACGCGAAGCTTAAAGCAGGTTTGGCCTACTCCGGTGCAAGGATCCCAAAGCCGATTTACCTCAGGAACAACTATAAATTTTGGTGTGCACCAATCAGCAATTCGATTCCGGCCGCGATGGACGATCTGATGACGTATGGGCAGAGCTTTCTGGTTCTGGGCTGATTAACGAAAGTATTTTGCAAAACTTTCAGGAGTTCTGAAACAAGAATATTTGGTAATATTCTTATGGAATTCTGAATTGAGATCTATAAGAATATTTCGCAATATTCTCCGTTCTTAATTCAATTGAATTCTTCTGATTAGAATGGAACTCCTATTTAGATCTGAATAGTAATCCTATTCAGATCTGATTAGTAATTCTATTTAGTTTTCAAAGAACTATATAGTAGTTCAATTTCATTGCCTGAAGAACTATGAAAATAGCTCTCAGTTTTCTTTGATGAACTATGAAAATAGTTCTATGTTCTTCCTCTTTTAAGAACTATGAAGATAGTCCCGTTCTGCAATTATTCTAGCCGCTTGGCTCTTTGGTCCGAGCTCTCTATATATAGGGGTCTCAGACACAACCCAAAAGCCTCATCAGTTACAACTTTTTGTAACTGACGGCCATTCCAAGAGTCTCCATTCAATCAGCCCAAACCGTCAAGAGTAACCCAACAACCCCAATCTCCTGAGAGGCAGCCATGCGAGCGACAACGCGACGTCTAACTAGACAGCTTACGAGGCTGTCATGTAGGCGCAGACGGGCGACCAACTAGGCCACGATCCACACGTGCAAAGTGCAAAGCGCTCATAAGCCCGAACCTGTTCCACGGCCCGAGCCTGGGCCCAAGCCACCAGTATTGTGGTTAATTAATTAATTAATTAGTCTTGCCTACAACAAGATTTGAATCGTTGACCTCTTGTGGTAAAACATTTACGAACCAACTGGGCTACTAGAGTTTTTTGTTATTATTCAAAATAAATAACATATATCACATAGTTTGAAACCTCACCCAATGTTTTTACATAAAACACCCACAAGATCCAACAAAAGGAACATGGAGACATCCGTGCTTTTAGGAAGAACATACTTTTCCTCATCGCCTTTTTACCTTCATTTTCTTTTGGTAATTAAAAATATTGAAAAGTGTTGAACCAATCGTATATTCAGTTATTGACATGCCTTTATAACTAACATCCAGTAATTTATGCTACTAAACAAGATAATCTTACTTTGGTATTTCAACCAATCGTGAATAAGATATTAATAACCAGATTGACCTCTTACACACTTGCCTTCGGTTTATTAAGTGTGATGGGAGTTCCTTATTTTTGTTGAATCATGAGGTTGATAACCCACATATGTTTGTTGTGGACAAATCACAAAACACGTGCAAACATGTCTGGACATCATATGGAAAGTTCTAACTTCAAAAGTTAATCAAGCTACAAATGACTATGTACTAAATCTCATTACCTAATCAAACTTAGTATGGATCATACCCGAGAGCTTCGATAGAGAATTTTTCAGTTGGAAGCCGTTTGAGATTACGACAACAATTGAGCCTTTATCCCAAGCATATGTGGTGGCTACATGAACCAACACGAGAATCACGCCTGGTCGTGCACATCGATCCTCCGCCTCCACTCACTCCTATCGAACAATATACTTTCACTAAGGCCTTTGGCATCCATATCTTTTCGTATTGGCTTCATCCACATTTTTTTCGTTCTCCCATTCGCCCTTTTGACTTGCCTAAATCGACAACATCCATTCGTTGAACCGGTGCTTCCGTAGGTCTGTGTTGCACATGATCAAACCATCTTAAGCAGTTTTCTCGTATCTCCCCTCCTCACAGGTGTTACACAAACCTTTGCATGGATATCTTTATTTCGCACTTATCTATTCTAGTGTTGCCATACATCCAACGAAGCATTCATATCTCCGCTACATTCATCTTTCGATTCTGTATAGACATATGCTAGTTGATTTTTGGTAGGAATATATGGTAGTGCGAGCGCATCAGCCATATGCGAACATAATGGCAATCTAACTTAATAATCCTTGTGCGATCATTAAACACCAGAAGTTGGCTACAATTTTAAAAGCACCTAAAATGGTTATGTAGCTACACTTCCATGCCTATACCATGTAAAAGCCGGTTTAACGAAATTATTTCTGATGCATTAGATGCCATTAAGCCATACTTTTATTTTGGTTCGAGAAGGATACTATAGTTTGCTTTTTGCCGTGGTATGATATTAGGGAAGAATAAAAAAAAGAAATCAATAAGCAGAACAATAAGTACATTCGCTGATCTATCCAACGCCAAACTATGTAATGAAAACTTGAGAAGAAATCACATTGTAAAAGAAGTGAACCAGGGCTGGTGACATGGAGATAATGAAGAACTTGAAGAGGAGCCACATAATGGACAAGATGGACGTGTTGACAAATTGGTTTAGATGTGCATAATGTGCAATGTCTGGTCTACACTCTATTAATAGTGGGATAGTTCAGTGCAAACACAAGTTCCTGTCGTGTAAAGTTAGTCAAGACGCCACGATTTCATGTTGTGGGGTCAGTAGTTTGATTTAGTGAAATTCCCTTTCTCCTGTCTTAGCATGTTTTTGTTTTGAGAGAACTCTTTCTTAGAAGAAACTTTCATGCTTCTCTTGCTATTGCAGATAGGGTATTTGGGCCAGCAACTACCACCCGGCATGTCTATGATGTTGCTGCTCAACATGTTGTAAGCGGCGCCATGCAAGGAATTAATGGTAATTTTTTGGATTTAGAATAACATATCCTGGATTTCTTATTGTTTTATATGCATGTCATGGTTCTGGATAGTGAATAATTTGCTTGTTTAGAATGTCATACCTTGTGTAGTAAGCTATTTTAAATTAAAATAGCGCTGATGCCACGTGAGCGATTTTTTACCTTCAAAACCCCGTACTTTCTGTTTTACTGGCGCATGCTCTATTTCGAAAGCCAGATGTAGAATGATGAAGAGCTGATAAAAAGTAATAATGCAGTTATTCTGAAGAAGGCATTTATTCTTTCTTTCTGGAGTGCAAAACTCACTCTTCCACCTGGCCCTTGTGCAATTTAATTGCATTATTAGCCCTTTATCTTTTCTTGATCTAGCAACTTCTTTGCGGATATCAGTGTGCAGGAGCCTTATTTTTCTCTATTTGCATGCACACCATGACCTTCCCCCTTTTTCTGTCATCGATAAGATGCTCGTTCCATTCTCATGCAGTCATCAAAACTGCGTCATGAGTGCTTTTCTTGGTTATTTGCAGGTACAGTATTTGCTTATGGTGTAACTAGCAGCGGAAAGACTCACACCATGCACGTATGTTTCTACTATTTTTAGGTTACCAAAGGAAGGCTCAACAGTTTTCTCTTTCAGGATTTTCCTTGCGTCTTCAGATTTATTTGTTTTACTGGTCACACATGCGATTACATGTTTCGTATTATAGATGTAATCCCTAGAATAGCAAAACAGTTGCCACTTTTGGGTTTAAGCTGAATCTTACTCATCATCAAGTGAATATCTCTTGTTTCTCATGGACCTTTCTAAATTTATGGGTTTGCTTATCTTTTTGAGTACCTGGGATGATTTGGGAAGCACGATCTTTAAAATCTTTCTTTCCTTTTCAGACATGTAAATCATTTTTTTGATATATTTTATGAAGCTGTGAGCTATATATGCATTTACTTGAACAAGCTATTGACACGAATATGATCCTTTATGACTGTTGTATACCGGCTGATTACAAGAAAGGTGCATGGCATATAAAACATTATTGAAATATGATGGTTCCTAAAATTTCAGAATTAAATGTATATAAAGAAGAGACTCTGAAAATAGAACACATAAGAGACGCCCATCCTCCAATAATAAGCAATAACTGCTGAATCGGAATCATGTTGTCATCTGCACATTATTATACATGGCTGTTCAGAGTGTTATTCCTTGCACTTTACAATTTATTACACACACTGCGTAAAGGTCCTAAGTTCAGATACATAAGTGTGATGTGCATGACCTCAGGTCAGATGTCTACTTCACTTGATTTATGTGTTCTAGAGTGTTATTTACCTCATTTGAACTGAATTATATGATCTGGCAACAACACGTAGATAATGTCAGTTTTCCCTTTTAAGTAATGCTTCATTTCAATATAATCTTGGTGTATGTTTCAGGTTTTTGAACAGTTTAAATTTCCCATCTGATATCCACATTTCTGATTAGGTTTTTATTTATTTAGCTTTTAGACTAGAAGCGCTGGTCTGGTTGATATTAAGATGTTACTCTAATTTCTTATTTTTCCTAATTTGATCTGTGTTAATATCGTGCTTTGTTTGACACTCTTTTAGGGGGAGCAAAAATCTCCTGGAATCATTCCATTAGCAGTAAAGGATGTGTTTAGCATTATTCAAGAGGTAAATTATGTCGTTCATTGTTACCGATTTTGCATATTCTTAACTACTTCTTTATAACCTATTTTTCCTGTATACGCTTCAGACACCGGGACGGGAATTTCTTCTTCGTGTTTCCTACCTTGAAATTTACAATGAGGTCAGCAATCTTATGTTTTTACTTCCATAGAAAAATTAATTTAGTAATAATTTTATTTCTATATTTTCTTGTTTTGGAGAAACATGTCAAAGGTGCATTTATTTATGTTGCCTAGATCCTGACAATTATTCTTGTACTCTTTTCCACTTGTATTCTTTTCATGTATCAGGTTATTAACGACTTGCTTGATCCAACAGGACAAAACCTTAGAATACGAGAAGATTCACAGGTAACATTGAATTGGTAACTAATCTTATATATTAATGTGCATACCGTTGTTTATATCTTCTGGTCTGCTTTATCATCATGTACCCACTTGGTACTTATATAGTTGAAGGCAGACTGATCCTGTAGCTAAGCGACTCTAGGTTGAAAATGCTTGTAAAAAATTGTTTTGAAATTTGAAAAGTTTCTTAACAATTGAGGATGCCCAGTTGATTGGATAAACCATCAATTCTTTAAATCAAGTTGCATCGTGAGCATATCTAATTTCTCCTAATTTATTGATTATCGATATAACTATGGTTAGGTCAAGGTTATCTACTGTGTGGAATGTCAACATGAATGAAAGCTGGAACACTTTATGCTACTGTGGAACAGGATTCAATAGGAGTAGGTTTTTTCATGACATTGAGTGGAACAACATATGGTATGGGTTGGAACAAGTAACTGTCTTTAAAGACTAGGAAGTTTTTGCTAGCCAATTCCAGAGGCTTAAACAACTATTTCATTATCATACGACATACAATGGAAATATGTCCTTGCTGTATTGCTGGTTTTCAAATAGGTAATAAAAATTTTGACATCTGTTTTTTAGTTACTATGCAATGAAGATATGGTCATGGTTTCTTAATTTCATGTTTTAAATGTTTAATAGCGTTTTGGAACAAAATAGTTCCTCATGTAGGAACAAAACGTAGGCACTAGCGAGTTTAATGGATACACGGCATCAAATTTATCTAATGAGAAGTTATAGTCAAGCTAGAACTATTTGATAGAGTTCTTTGAACAAAAGGTTTCCAAGTATCACGGGCGAACTAGAGAGAGGTTAACCTAGAAAGGGGTTATCTCGTCCCAGTGACTTGTGGAGCTTTTTCCAGAGGGTCTGACTTTCATTGCATATACATTCTTCTTATTCCTCAATTGATCATACTCTATATTTGTGCCTTATTTTACACAGTTCTGCATGATTTCTCTGTTTTAAAGTAATATTTTGGGCTTAAATGCATGTGCATTGTTATTGTTCATATGTATTTTCCTGTCATCATTTTTGTTTTGTGTATATGGCTCTTTTTTTGTGTGCTGGATTATGTTATGCCTCAGAGATGGTTGCGATTCTCTGCATTTACTCCTGTACTCCAACTTTGTGTGTAGACTCTTCCCTGTGTAGGAAAATGTAGAAGGTGATAGTGATACCATTTTTCCTGTTGCTTAAACTCGAATCTCTACCTGGCTGTTTAGGGTTTATGCCCATCACTCCCTTGTCCATAGTTTCTTTTGTTAGGAACTTGAAACCAATTAAAGGGTTTGCATCAGGGTGTGAACTCATTGTTAAACTTCAGCCTAGTGCTGGTGTAGTGTCTTGGCCTCATGCTGCTCTTTACTGATGATGCACACCTTCTAGTTTTATCTTGTTTGACATTTATTGTTCCTAGATTATATTTACTTGAATATAAACTCTTTCTGAAAATGGTTTCATCATGTAGGGAACTTATGTTGAAGGAATCAAAGAAGAGGTTGTTTTATCTCCAGCTCATGCTCTTTCTTTAATAGCATCTGGAGAAGGTATTAGCCCCAACAGATTTAATTAAATCCTTTATTAATTTATTTATTCATGGTTTTATTTGCATGCTCGATAATGCTTTCTGGGGCTTCAGTTATAGTAATATTTAAAAATAGTTTATTATCTCCGATTCTCTATTTCTATTAGCAGTTTGTCTTCATTCCTTTACTTCCTTTCCTAGTTGATCTCTACAAAGAAGCTTAATAGAGGCTAAGTTTGTTGTCTGTGACATATGTACACATGCAATGTGCACTATGAGGTGTATGAAGGTCCATTCAAGCCTAGTTAGGTGGACAAGAGATGTGAAGTCTTGGATAGACTAAAGAATGGAATGTTTGCGACCATTGTACTTAGTTATATAAAATCGTTCTTGGTGAAAGTTTGAAACAAGTCACTCCTTCCCAGGGTTTGCTCAGGAAAAATAGAGAGGTAAATAGAGAGAGTGATGTTCATGTTCATGTTCGTTCTGACGGTGTTTTTACAATTTTCTATGGCAGCATATTCCATTGCATTTATTTTCCTGCACATACTTAGTTGTCCAATGAGCAATGAAAGATCTGTATGGCTCGAACAGTCTATTGCCCACAGAATTATGTTTCTTACTTTCTCGGAAAATATGTGTTTTAACTGTTTTCTTGAAACCTAACATATAGCGGCTCACGTAAATAATATTGAGTAAATATTTACTCAATTTTTTCTTTAAATATTTAAGCCCTCATCGAAAGCTTAGAACATTTTGTGTAAAATATTCCACTTTTATCTTATACTTAAGATTCTATTTTCCAAGTTGTAGGGTTTAATCCCCCCCCCTCCCCGGGTCAAGCGGTTAAAAGGTTGTCCAAGTGAAATAATGGGATGGAATTTGTTTCTCCCTGTCAATTTTCTGCCTCACCGTTCTCTTTTCATGTTTCGGTTGTGTTGATTTTATTGCTGTAGTTAACCTTCTATTTATGTACTTGTTTTTGGCGTCTTGTACTGTTTTATGTGATTGCAGAACACAGACATGTGGGCTCTAATAACTTTAACCTCCTCAGCAGTCGAAGCCACACTATTTTCAACTTGGTAACTACTTTCTGTTTCAGTTCAAGCAAGATTTTTCTCCCTTGCGAAAGAAAGTTCAAGCATGTTTGGAGTGCATCCTTTAGGTCAAGCTTGCCATATTTGGTAGAATTATAGATTCTTTATACTGATTTCTGTTGAAATGCTTTTGAATGATGGACTCCTTGTTGTTGATTCCCCCCCAACCCCCACACACAAACAAATAATTTGCTTTCAAATTTTAGAAACAGCACATACTTTGCTGTTTCTGGTTTGGAGATATTCCATTTATTTCTCACTCTTAGTAGTTTGGGCTTTTCTGAGGCTTATAGGACCATTTATAGTTCTAAGAAAAAAATTCTTCTGTTCATCAGAATCGGACCCAAAAAAATTTAATCGGTATGACGGGCACACACCACAAATAACAAAAGTCCATCGAGAGGTCTAACTACATGATGTATAGAAATTATCGATATCATGAATAAACTATTTTAATTACGTTCTAGAGATAAGATTATTGATAAGAACCTTTGATTAGGGATTTCAACCCTCAACCTTTCCTTGCTGGGTCTGTATGATGTAGTCCATATCTTTGACTACAACATACACTCTAGGCTTTTGTTGAACCAAATATAAATTTGTAAATCAATGTTGTATTTACAACTTTTCAACACCTTGTTTTACAATGAGGGATTGAATCTTTCTTTCTTTCTTTTAAAAAAAATTCTTCATATGGGATGAAACTTTCTTTGTTAAAAATATCTCAACAAAATCCGTATCTAATTAAATATATTCAAATTAAATGTGTGTATGCGGGACTTGAATCATCAACCTCTTATTTTTTTTGGGGGGGGGCATCCTACCAAGTGGTTATATGCTGTTGCTATTTAATTTATGATGTATATAATTATAACATATATTCAAAAATTACAATACTCATAACCAGTATCACATTTTCTTCGAAGTTTCAATGGGAGCATGTGCCCCCTCTTCTTAGGCTTTGGGTCTTACCCTGTTCTAGACATCGAGGCTACTGAATATTAGTATACTGACATGTTTATTATTATATCTATGCTACTAATATTTTTTTTGATCAAAATGTCTAAATTACTATCTAAAAAAACCAAGAGGTTGTCAAAGACAAGATGATTTCCGTTGCCGGTGAATTTCCCTGCGAGATCATTGTGCATATGTTGACAACCACCAATGATTTAAAAAGATTTAATAAAGTGGAGTTGCTAGCTAAGCTGGCTGCTTAAGTGTGTAAGCTTCCACTCAGTGATTGGAGGCCGATCAACCTCTAATTAGCTGCTTGTTAGTTTAAAAACTTTCATCAATGCTCAAATATTTAATAAAATCCTAAACAACATACGAGGAAGTTTGTTGTTTTCCATCCTCATCAATTTCTTGTATGCTAAGTCCACAGAAGCTGGTAAAATAACAAGTAATTTGTTTCACAAAATTATCAATATTTGGCAGACTATAGGCTACAGAAGCTGCTAAGATAATGGTAAGTTTTTTTAAAAAACCAAAGTCATTGATTGCTATCATGTTATAAGCCACAAAAGTCGGTATGCGGTGAAAAGTCAACCTCTCTCTCTCTCCCCCCCAAATTTATCAATATTTTAACCTGCAAAAATCGGTATTGATATGGAAAAAAAAATGGGGTTCTTAAGATTATCTAAATTTGACATGCTATCACCTCATTAAAATCAAATAATATGGTAAATGACGTGTCTTAAAAGTTCTTTGTTTCTTGTACAATGCAGTGCTAGATATCAATAATAAAAATGTAATGTTTTCTTCCACTACATCATTAGTCTTTGGAATGCTATCTATGGAATGGAAAATTCGATAAATCCCCCCAATCTCCCTGCCCCCCCCCCCCCCCCCCCCCCAAAAAAAAAGAAAAAAGGAAAAAAAAGTCATTAATAGTATAACCCATAAAAGTTAGTAGAAAATGAAAGTTTATATTTTACATTGTCATTTGACATTTTCTAGCCTATGGAAATCAATAACAATTAGCAAATTTTGGTCTGGCATGCTATTACCGACATGTATCAGGAAGAAACATGGAAAGTTTTCTTTCATGAAAGCCATCGAGTTTTTGAATGCTATCATGCATAGAAGTTGGTAAAAACTGTAAGATTTTTATCCATTAATTATCAATATTTGCCATACTATATGCCCCGATGATTGGTGAAATATGCAATTTTTTGTAAACCAAAATCATCAATAATTAGCATGCTATATAGCCTATAAGTCATAAAATTGAAGCCTTTGTTTCCAAAATTCATCGATATTTTGCATATTATAGGTAAAGAAAATTAGCTCAACTTTGCAAGATATTCAATTTCCCAAAATTAAGGAATAATAGCATTCTATTAATCAAAGAAACCAGAATTATAACAAATTTGTTGTTTTTCGAAGTTTTCGTTTTCTTGCTTGTTATAGTCTACAAGGTCCATTGTTCATTAAATCATCAATATTTGGCATGTTATATTGCCTGAAAATTGGTTAAGTTGACAAAATCTCAGCTGGAAAAGAAGGGTTTTATTTTCCCGCCATAATCAATATTGGCCATGTTGGCCTTTGATAAACAGGTAAAAGTTAACATAATTTGTGTCCTTGGGGAACCATCGACATTAGGCATGCTTTTATCCACAAAAACCAGAAAATTTAATAGTTTTTTTTAATTTCAAAGCCATTTAGTTTTTGCATGCTAAATTTCAGTTAAAAAAAATGCCAAGCTCCACAAATCATTAATATGTTGCATGCGGCAATGAAAAATTGGTAAAAGCCGGCAAGGTTTTCCCCCCACTAAAGTCATTAATGGTTAGTACACCTTATCTCTTAGAAGTCGGTAAAAAGTGACGAGTTTTTCTTCTTCTTTTTCTGTTATCACATTATTGTACAAGTAGCATAGGAAAGCCAGTTAAAGCTTCCAAAGTTTTTATGTTTCTCAAAATTATTGTCATTGGCATATGACTCCCCATAACAATCGAATAAAATATGGTAAGTTATGTGTGTTCTCTGAAGGCCTCAGCTTTTGCTTGCTGTAGTCCGGAGAATTTAATAAAAACTTGCTAAGTTTTTTCGCCCACAAAATCATAATTTTTGGCACGTTACACAGAAAAAATTGATCTTAATGTGCAAGCCCCCCCCAAACCATCTATTCTTAGCTTATTGTATCCCATTGAGGTCAATGAACGAAAACCAAAATATTCTAGTTCAGCCATATTTAGCATATTGTAGCCCATGAAAATCGGTAAAGCAAAATTTGATACGATAAAACCAACAGTACTTGACATGATATCATCGACGGAAATAAAAAAAACATGGTATGTTTTTAGCTGTTGAAAGTCGTGGATTTCTTGCATTTGCATGCTATAGCCCATAAAAATTAGGAAAAAATGCTCACCTATTTTGTCAACAAATTTATAATAGATTACTAATATTCGCTGCAGACAATTGAGAGCAGTCCTTCTGGGGGAAGCCATGAGGATGAAGATGTTACTTTGTCGCAATTGGTAAGATCGTTTTATATGAGGGTTTTCTCTTATTTATTTATGTTTCTATACCTAATATATTGTTTTGCTTCCCTGCTTGCTGCTATTATCTCTGATACATTTCTACAACTAAAAGTTTTTTCCAGAACTTGATTGACCTTGCAGGATCAGAGAGTTCAAAGACTGAAACAACTGGGCTGCGGCGTAAAGAAGGGTCATACATTAACAAAAGTTTACTTACTCTGGGGACTGTAAGTTGCCTTCTCCTTTCTCCAGTAACCTTTTTTGTGCTATAAGCTAAAAAGAGCACTGTAAGGCGGGTGTTGAGGTAGCCTTTAAAATAGGGTTGCATTCGGAGCGGATACGGATTGGATATGAGTATTACCGTATCCATATTGGCTTTCTGTTTCCGGATACGGATAAGGATATAGTTCGGTAAAAAATATTCATATCCATATTTGTCAAATTCGGATACGGATCGGATCGGATATGAATCTATCGATAAATAAATATTTAAAATATAAAGTGAATGTGAAGTGAAAATATGCATGTAACGGATACATACTACAAAAAAAGTGAGTAAAAATTATATTTGAGTTCTTAAACTATTTGAAACGAATAACTATGAACGTTACGGAACATATTAATGATTAATTATACATATATACTGTCTTATTTGTATATTTTAAAATAAAAATAATAAAATTATATGTTAAATAATAATTCTTAATACATAATTTATAATACGTATAAAACAAACAAACTAATATATAATTTAATTTTAATTTTACTATAGAAGTATTAATTAATTAAGCATCAAAACATTAGAAATTATTTAGAATGCTATATTTAACTTTATTTGTCTGCTGGTATCCGTATCTGTATTCGTATCCGTATCCGAATTCAAATATACGGATATCCGAATCCGTATCAGAAAAATTTGAAAAGATCCGTATCCATATTTGATAGATCCGAAAATTTATATCCGTATCCGAGCGGATTTGAAATTTCATATCCGTATATGAAAATATCCGGATCCGGATAAGTATCCGGATATCCGAATCCGAATGCAACCCTACTTTAAAATGTGTCATGATCTCCTATCAATCTGCACTGAGGGGTATGGTGGCAAAATGTTTTTATCTATAGGATGAATTAGTGAAATTTAAAACAGCGGGAAGAAAGAAATAGATATGAAGGAATGAAGCAATACGCTCATATTTTTGGTTGCAAAACGCTTTACCAATTTTTTTGTGAATGCAAAGCGGCTCTAGCGCGAATTTTACTCTCCAGCTTGCTTATGGTCAAAATGGAAAAGAAAAGTTCTATTATCGCTGCTTTTGTTGGTATTCTTTGTTCAGTTCTGTACGAGGCATTTAGATCTATAGTTCGACCAACACATCTAGGATTTTTGGACCTTAGTCATTGAGTTCATTCTATAACTTTAGATCCATAGTTCCTTCATTACCTTTAGATCCATGGTAAGACCATCCAATTGCTTACACATGGGCTGCTGATGGTATTTATAATGATGTTTTCTGTTCACCTTATTTTAGCTGAATAATTTTATGTTGATTCTGAATTCATTTTCAGCCTTTCAGTTTCTAATTGGGTGCTTGTTCGATACTCATCTGTCTGGAAACCCTTTATTTAAAGCTTTAGCTACTGGGTTGTAGGCTAATAATGTCTCCAAGCAAACTCAACACTTAACGATCCCTGCCCCTTGTGTAGAAAAACCTTGAGCATTAACATAACACGTCTCACTTGGATAGTTAGAACAAATGGGATTATGAACATAAATTGTCCACAGGTTTGTGCCAACGACCTCTTGAGAACTTGGTACTTTGAGGAAACTGCTTTACCCCCAAAGAAAAGCTAGTGGTTTGTCGGCTAATAATGTACATCAAGTTAATCCGACAATATTTTCTTAAAAATAGTACAATCCGTTCTTTTTATTTTTGTCTAGTAGGGTTCTGTTTCTGTTTCTGAATGGTCGATTTATTTGATATAGGTGATTTCTAAACTAACTGACGACAAGGCTACACACATTCCCTACAGAGATTCAAAACTCACCCGCTTGCTGCAGTCTTCTCTTAGCGGACATGGACGAGTTTCTGTAAGTCTTTTTTTTAAAGCGAGAAATGATGGATCCTGTTTTGGTTGGTTTCTTTTTCTGTTTTTCATGAAAATGTATTATTTAAATTGAATATCCATTTTGGGTACTTCACTTTTGCGCTTTCGTTACGAATGATTATCTTCCAGATGTAAGTCTCTCATCTACACTAACTTTCAAAGTTTCCTACTACTACTTTTGAAGCTTATCTGCACAGTTACCCCTGCTTCTAGCAACAATGAAGAGACACACAATACCTTAAAATTTGCTGATCGTAGTAAGCATGTGGAAATTAAAGCTTCTCAAAACAAGGTTATGGTTTAAGTTATTTATATAAGCTAATTTTCATAACTGTTATGTACGCATATAATCGACCATTGAATTATTGCAGATAATGGACGAGAAATCTCTTATTAAGAAATATCAAAGGGAGATTACCTGCTTGAAACAAGAGTTGCTGCAATTGAAGCGTGGTATGATGGAGAACCCCTATCTGATTCCTTCTGATCAAGATCTTGTTAATTTGAAGCGTCAGGTTTGTATTTCCAGTACAAGCGAATCAAACAGGCATAAAAACTTATAAATGCTTATTGCTTGACTGTTTTGCTGAGTCAAATTTGAAATTTAATGTTCGTCCTTGCAGCTGTTTATATTTCCCTTCCTTTGGTCTCTGCTATACCTTCAGTTTAATCCCATTTTATTACAAAGTTCAAGATTGAATATTTAGATGTCATTTAACTCCATCTTATGTTACTGTTATTGAGTTGGAGCAAGCTTCATATTAACCTTCTATATTTCGATACAATTTAAATATTTCTAGTCAGCAGTAGATTTTATTTTTCTAAACCCTTCTATTTTGCTCAGTGTTTCTATTAAGATTTTAAATGACATGTGCTCCACCAAATTAATGGTTTATCACCACAGCATGCCTCTAATTCATTTTTTGTATCACAAGCCAATAATTTACTCTACCCGTTTTGACTTATTAAAGCTTGAAGCTGGCCAAGTCAAGCTGCAGTCAAGATTGGAAGAGGAGGAACAGGCGAAAGCAGCTTTAATGGGTAGGATCCAGCGGTTAACAAAACTAATATTGGTCTCTACAAAAAGTACGATATCTTCAAATGTTCCAGAGAAGTCTGGGCAAAGACGACGACACTCTTTTGGGGAAGATGAGGTGATCATATGACTATTATCCATTTTGTCTTTCTTAACTTTGAGCCCTTGGATTGGATTATATGTGAATTCGAGCTTCTCAATTTATAGGAGAAACAAAACAGGGATTCAAATGGATGGAATAAAATATATGATTTGGTCATGGTAATTGATCATTTTTTGAAACACAGCCATTGAAGAACTAGTGTAACACAGTAACAAAACGGAACATAGATAACTTCGCAGTGAAGAGCTAAAAAGAAAAGCACAATCTTTTTTTCTTTTCTTTTCTTTTTGTTTCTTTCCATGCGTGGTGGTGCTACACGGCTAAGAAGAAAATTGTCCATTTAACTTTCATGTTAGGCTTGACTCCTGTGTAAAGTTGCTGAAGGAGTCCTGCATTAGCTGCGTAGCCTTAGGTAAATTGATGGCAGCAAGTTGTAGATATCTGTCTCAGGTTGAGGTTTGGTCAGGAACCTTAACTTTGATGATTAATTCCTGGACTAGCAAAGTTAATCCTTGGAGATCGTAAAGCAATTTTTTCAAACAAGTTCTGCTTGAAAATTAACTTAGTGGTGGGTATTTCAATTTATTGTTTCCATTTAAAATTAAGTTTGCAGCTCGAGTGGCTCCGAAATTACCCTTTTTTTTTGAACTCAATGAATGGTGCCGCTAGTTTGGTTGGCAGATTCAGTTTTCTTCAGAGCAATCTTCATTTGATAGGAACTCTGGCAAACAATTAATTCAAGTCTAGTAGGTCATGTATGGGTCAAGCATATCAATGAATCATGTCATGTCCACTACAGTCCACTTGTAATGGGGAGGTTTCCCCTCCCCATGATCGTTTCTGACGATATCTATTTATCTAATATTTTACTTCTCTTGTCGCAGCTGGCTTATTTGCCTGCTAAGAAACGGGAATACACTGTTGATGATGATCTCGTTAGTATGGATTCAGAATTTTCAGTGGAAGGAAGATATGATATCAACACCCTAGATGATAACGTGAAGTTTGATAAAAGAAACCGGAGGCGTGGAATGCTTGGTTGGTTCAGATCAAGGGTGAGCACGCTTAACTTCATTTAAGAAACTGTGTTTATTGCATGAGGAAACGTGGCCCTACATTGGCCTCTCACATGGGCCAGTGGGGCCTGCTGGCTATTTTGCAGTTAGGCCCCTGGATCCTACTGGGTCAAATGAGAGGCCACTGTAGTTTGGGCCTGCAGGGTCCCTATAGGCCACATTTTCTCTTATTGCATACCCTAAAGAGTTTTTGTTTTCTTCTTACACAATTCTTTTAATAAGGTACTAGAATTTTTGTCAAACATGGAAATATCAAATCTTTAGTCTAATGGAGGAAATGATTTAACAAAAGCAATCTCTACTATTATAAGTCAAACACAGGAGGATACTCATTTTTTCCATAAAATAATTCAAAAAAGAGAAAATTTCGTAATTGAGTTATGGCTCCAAAGTATGCCAGTTCATTCTTTCAAACCTGTTTATTTACCTTTATACCCTTTATCAACAGCCAAATACAAAAGTTTTCTAGTTGGTCAGAGTGGGACCCACTTCCTAGCAAGCATGATTGCATGTCCAATTTTCTTTTTCAAAAAGAACTCATTGTCTACCATATTGCTGAGAGGCGGTTTTTAAGAATTTGATATATCTATGGACCTATCGTAAATATTTGTAAGTAGCATGTCATGTAGATCATAAATTAATTTTTAAATAGTATTATGAATATACATATATAATTAATTTTTAATCATATGAGTTATTTGTTCATATATGTATTTTACATATATATTAATTTCCATCAATCATTTTCCAATATTGTCATACATAATTTAATAACAACGTAAATTTGAATGGTGTCAATTTATATTTGTTTTCATTATCAAAATTATGATTAAACATGAAGATAAAATAGCTTATTGATAGTAAATGGTGACAATTATTTCTTGTGAAAACACGATTATATTTTTTTACGTGGATAACGAGATAAATCATACATATGGAATTTATACTTATTTTTATGCACGTGTGCACACACATGTACACGAGCAATGCATGTGCAAGAAAACTATTTTTATATTCAAGAACACCCTCTTCCAGAGAGATGTCACTCTAAAGTAAATGTTCCTGGCCGTTACTATCAAACCCTGAAGCTGTGATGTGGGTTGAAAAAAATTATTTTTATCTTAATCATACTCTATTGGATAACATAGCAGATTAAATATGCTCAAACAAATTGATAATTTACATGTTTGGTAGTATCTCTACTATTATACCCAAACTTAAGCGGGGTTAATCGCCACTTTCTTTGTTCAAGAAGAAAATTGAATAAAGTAAAAAATTTCTTCAATTTACTCAAAATACACAAATTGCTGCTTCAACATTCCTCTCTTCCCTTGATTTCTTGGTAATCTAAATCTACATTAGATCTTAATGCATAACTATTTGATAAAAATACACGTATGAATATTTGGCTGATGAGATAATACCAATTCCAAATTGCGAATATCTTGTTCAAAACAGTTGGAACAATTTAACATAATAGTTATATAAAGATACTTTTATACAACTTGGATAAATATTCAAACTAGATATAATGATATCAGATCCAACGAAATTAATTCTATGCACTCTTTTGACACAACTGCTAATTTTTTATGAAAACATTTGCCATTTTATTGCAAAGATTACCAAAAAACATAATCACAACACTCAAATATTTCTAAAATAATACTAAAAAAATCATGCTAACTACTTGAACGACACTACAAAATTACGAGTCTTCTAATTTGTTTTCCAAAAATCTACTTTTTTTCCCAGTATAAACGGAACTAATAATTTAACAAGAACATTAGGTAATTATCTGCAAAAAAAATTAAGTAGAAAAGATAAATTGTGCAGATCTTATTGTAAGAGAAATTCTTCTTTTAATGTAGCTGGCTGCCCTTAGCGAGACAATGAATCTCTCTATCAATGTTCAAAATAACGATAGCGTATAGCATAGTGTTCCACTACTGAATAGCGAAAAGCGCAAACGTTGCGTATAGCTTAAGCTACATAGATTATTAAATATTTTTAATTATTATTATTTAATTTACAATAAATTATATATTATAAAGATATAGAACATACAACCATAAGTATCATAAAATTATTTTTTCTTAATTTTCAATCCTTGAGTTCATATGAACGTATTGATAATCAATCAAATAATCTTCATTTGAGAAACATGTCTGCTAAATACGATTTCAAATTGAGATATTATAATTTCAATGAGACCGTCTTCATATAGTTAATTATTAGTTACTGAAATCTGAATAATCTCAGTAGAAAATCTTATGTGAAAATAGTGTACGCATAACGTAGCATATACTATTTGTTAAAAGGGGTAAGCTATTTGTTAAAAAGCCTAAGCTACTTTATATTTAACCTATTTTCCGGTGCTACGTAGCGATAAGGCTAAGCTATGGTACATAGCATAAAATAGCGAGCCATTTTTAACATTGATATCTACCATCTTAATGTCAAAGGAAGAGGGTAGAGATTTGTTATGAAAAAGCCAAACCATCAATTTGCTGCCGACTAAGGGATGCTGATGTGTCAATCTATTAACAACTATAACATAATTTAAAAAAGAAAAAAGAAAAACACAAAAAAAACAATATCAGTTGAACATATACATGATGAAAACTAACTCATCATACGCAACAACTTAAAATTTAAAAACCACTACTCACATAAAAGCTCTCCGATCTTTGGTCCATTATTCAAAATATTATGATTGAGTATCATGTATATCAATTCTGTCGATGTACAATCTAAAAGCTAAGTAAAGCTTTTAATTTCAGTTATTTATGTGCTATCTAGTTCCAGAAATGTTATCAATTTTTGTTAGGCTCATTATCATTTTTCTTTTATACTTTACCACAAATACACACACCAAGTTAAAAGCATAGTGGGTATTATCGTAAAGTGTAATTATTGTTGCCTCGGTTCTCTTCATGCATCATTGTAGTCCTTTTGATGTCTTTTCTTCATAAGGGGTTGTTTGTGAAATCTTGGTAAAGTCATGGACTTACAAGAACTTAATGATGCAATGGGAACCTACAAGTTGCAGTTGCATGAAAGTGACGATTTCTTAAAGTTTTGGGCTATGAGTTCTTTTAAGGACCCCATGACATAATATTTAAAAAATAAAAAAGAAATTGTACTTTTGTATATAATCTCTTGTTTCATCCCAACACTATCACTACTAAATTACTTTTAATATATTCATATTTTTTCTTAAGCTTTCCACAATAGAATTCTTAATTCTAGGGGATTTATTTTGATTGAGGGATTTATGCAGTTTCCTTGAAAATTGTTCCAAGATTGGATGGGATTGGAACAATGAAAAGTCGATCTGATGGATGCAGAATTAATGGTTTTGACACTGGGTCAATGAGTTATAAATATTAAAATTAAATGAAATTTGGTGTGTGTATGTTTTAGATGATAAAAATTAAGATAGACTGTGTTGTCGGAAAAAAAACTTTGGAAAAATAGAATACTCGTGGTTTATTGAAAGGTGGGTTAATTATCCACCGATATGATTAAAAAGCTTTTAATGAGCAAAAGTCCTCTCATACGGGCTACAATTTAGAGACAGAAATCAAGCCCGTCATTTGAATTGATAACCATAGGGCAAAGTGTTATCTATGCATAGACTATTGTAGTAGTAATACTGGCATGGGCTTTGCGTATGCACGAGATTGTTATAATGCTTATTTCAACTAAGTCAGTTTCATGCTATTTTCGTAGCGCTATTCATATGTGATGTAGCCTAATGTATTTATTACGGCTGACACACTTAATTATGTCATAAATTGATAGAAATCAATTTATATTACATTATTATAAATTAATTGGTATTTTTAAAAGTCGTCGATGGGTTAAAATTTAGACACGTCAATACTCTAGGTTATTATTAGGGAATATAATATCTAATAAAATCAGAGGTTGGGATGTGGGTGAGTTAAGAATAAGAATGTTGGATTAAGGGGAAGATTTGATCTTATAACATATAAAGAAGTTTTAGAATAATTATGACAAATTTAAAGATTACTTTCCGAGCTTATAATGATTCAACAACCAATTTACAAATTTGCTGAACCTCATTGATAGTTGAGTGGGTTTGAGGTATTGATTTTCAGCATGATTCCATGAGTTTGATTTTTTTCAACAGGAGCCAAGGAAAATCTATTGCCTAGTTTTAGTCAATTCAGGTTAACATCTTATCCCAACCCTTTTTACACTTTAGTAGGAAACTGACATTTGTTGTGAAAACTTTCATTTTTCTATGTGGTTTTAAGAAAATGAATATTCACGTTAAGTTGATGAAGTCCAATATCTATTATCACAACACTTCTAAACTTGAAACGTTAGCCACACCACTATTAGAGAATGACCAGCGGAAACCTTCGTAGTCTCAAATTGTATTACCAATTAGATTGTATAATGTGTTGAAGAGACCTAGAGGAAATCCCGAAAAGCCCACATCAAAAAAGCGAAATCCAAATATGACTTCCGCTTGCATGAAAAGGTTGTCTAAGATATTCGTTTCATGAATGATTTACTACATATCTATGACTATGATTGACGATTGCTTTTAAATTAGTTAAACCGTTGCAAATGTGACAACCAAAATGAGTATGACATAAATTGATGCAGTTGATAAAAAGTTGCATTATATCAGGATTTCTTTCATAAAAACGACAACATATTTACAATTTTATATTCAAATTCTCTATTATCTTCATTTTTCCAATCAATTTAAATGTCAAATACTCATATTTGTGGTAGTAGAATTTTTAAACAATTCTAAAAGATTAAAAATAGATTTACAAAGTTTAATACGAATGTATCTCAATATAAGAAATTATGTATATTGGAGAGATGTGTATATAAAGCTCTTGTTTTTTCTGAAATGGTGTAGATATAAAAACCTTATACTTCTGTATATTTTTTGATGTGTATATATATGGAAAGTTGGGATTTTTCACTTCTAATAAGCTAATTCGAATCCCACTCTTTCATAACCCTTTTTTTAAATTTAGTGGACCTACATTTTAGCAATGGCAAATTATACTAAAAATCCCATGAGTTTCAATGTTTTTAGATAAAAACCATGAACTATATAATTTGCATTTAAATACCATGATTTTAGTTGTTGCATAAAATAAATGCGGCTTTTATGTTTAAGAAATCATTAATGTAAGATTCATGTGATTGTCAAGTGACCAGTGTCCAATACTATCATTTATTCTGACCTTGTATCTTCTTTAAAACATCAATTCCACCTCTAATTTTTGCCAATTCTTCCCTTTGCTAAATAAGAAATGAGAGTTTTAAGATATGACAACATGCACAACATGAGAAAACATATAAAAAGAAAAAGATGGGAAAATGTTAAAACAATGATATATCGGTCATACATTGGTTACTTGACTTCTTAAATACCGATTATGCTAGGATGAAAGATGCATTACATTTTTGTGCAACAATGAAGGATAGTCCATGGTATTTAAATGTAATTTGTTAAGTTCATGGTGTCTGTCTACAAAATGGTGAAAGCTCATCGTATTTTACTGCAATATACCCTTTAATTATTTACACCTTAATTTCAGAGTATATTCTTCAACTCCTTCCAAGTATGTATAGCCTGATTGATTTCACAAGAAATTAATGCAGATCTTTGACCTGCCCTTTTACACCTATTCGTGTTGTAGGACCCACCATATTCTCAACCTTTTCAACCATCTACAACTACAACCGCTTAAGTCCAGGACTAATCTGGAATAACTTCAAAAGATGTGAACCTTTTCAATTACCT
The DNA here is from genome assembly GCA_030015575.1 of Agapanthus africanus. Classification (NCBI taxonomy): domain Eukaryota; kingdom Viridiplantae; phylum Streptophyta; class Magnoliopsida; order Asparagales; family Amaryllidaceae; genus Agapanthus; species Agapanthus africanus. The sequence goes on along the minus strand of JASDDO010000024.1, from coordinate 191,602,010 downwards.
ATCCCTCCATCAGTTTTTTTTGTATAGTAGAGAACTGAGATAATCGAGTTACAGTCACATCTGTGTATGATATAGATTCACATGCCATCATTTATGCATACTCTGTGCCCATGCACATATGGACTCACCTTTGGCATGCTGTGCTACGTAATGCAGGAGTAGGCTTTAGGGGTCTGGTATATCCCATGGTAGATGCATTGCTCTTATTTTGTTTTTAGCTGTTTATTTTGTAGTCTCTAGATATTTGAAATGATTAATTGCTAAATTTCAAACTTCTATAAATCGCAAGCAATTAATTTGTGCTCATTAAACAAGAAATATATTATGGTTCATAAACAGCTCGACTTGTTAAGCATCTGGTTGATGTGCCTACCTCTATCCGCTATTTGTTCTGTTCTAAGGCTTTAATCTCAATGTTGGAAGTTTCTTTCAATTTATTCTCCCTGCCTATTTCTGTTCTTTCCATGAAAATAGATATTAGATATAAATGCTTTTTACCAGCAGAAACCTGACCATCTTTCCGGAGTATCACATTGTGCTGATAGTGAGAGTTCTGCTAGTGGATCTCCATCCTGCTCACAGTCATCACATCGAACTCATCCGTTAGTTGACACAAAGGATGCACGGAGGAGATCTGTAAGTAGAAGGGGGGATGATCCTTCTATACTTATCGATTCGTTTCCCGAAAGAACACAAGCAGGTGATTTATTTAGTGCAACAGTCAAGGGACGCTGCCCCCCACCTGTGAGTCTTCTTCTCTTGGGTGAACTTCCCAGAGTTTAATGATTTAACCATATTTTTTTCATCTATTTGTTCTGGCTTGGTCCTCTCTGTCCTCACTTTTGCTCACTGTTATGCATGAGGTTTTCCTCTATGCAACGGTAGTCAGCATATAAAATGTTTAGCTCACTTAATCTAATAAAATTCATTCTTCTTTTACCGCACTTGGTTTTTTTTGTATCACTGTCATTACAAGCAGAATAACCAAATAAACCCGTTTTACAATTTTGATTCGAAAATCGTTTTATAACTATATTGAGTACATTAATTGGTACTGATCCAGGAGCATTTCTTTCTTGATGTTTTCTTTAATGTTTTATTCTTATTAATTGTTGTTGTTGGCATTTCATCTCTCTTCTTTGTCGACGGCGCTTTGTAATATTTGGAATGCAATGCAAGGTGATCTAGTTTCATCTGCTTATATTTTCATTTCATCTCTGTCACAACATGGCACCGATAAACTCAAGGTGTAAGAGACCGAAGAACAACATATAAAACCAATAATTTGCATTTGACACAATTTTTCAGAAATTGTGTTCGACGCACAAGTTTGATAGGCCTTGCGATTTCTTATGGAGTCCCACTATATTGAAAAGCTCATGTGCATCGATGTGTGTGCCTATATGTTGTGGCCCAAATCGAGTTTTACATGGTATCAAAGCTCAGGTATTTGTTTGTTCCACATTGCATATGAGGTTAGTCCTCACACATGAAGTTTTTGTTGCACGTGAGGTGGAGTTTGTTCACGTTGCTTGTGAGGGGGAGTGTTAAGAATGTGGGAATATAGTCCCGCATCGGGAAAATTGTGGGATGCATGTGTATAAGATATAAGATAGGATAAACTTTCATAAGAATTAGTCTTTTGGATGGAGTCCCACTCTTGTTTGCAACGTCTTTCACACTAGCAAAATATTGAAAGCCTATGTGTATCCATGTGTGGGCCCATGTGTTGTGGGCCCATGTGTTGTGGGCATGGTATCAGAGTAATCCAGGTTCGATTCACACCGGGTGCATATTAAATACGGATTTATTAAATTAAAAATACCGTTGCGCAAAAGCTCAGGTTTTGGTCTAAAGGGCCTTCGATCTGCCGAGGTGTGCTAGAATATAAAATATATTTTCTTATCCCTCATTATAACTTTGGAGTTGTGATGCAGCGGAAGGGAGATTTCACACGGTAGCAGAGTTCGGGTGTTTGTTTGTTCACGTTGCACATGAGGTTTGAGCTCTCATTACATGTGAAGTCCTGTTTGTCAACGTGCGTTGGACATGATTACATTTAGTCCCACATCGGGAAAATTTTGGGATGCATATGGATATAAGATATAAGATGAGATAAACCTCCATAGTCCTTGAGTCTTTTGGGTGAAGTCCCACCATATTGAAAAGCCCATGTACATCCATGTGTGGGCCCAAACCGAGTTTTACAGGCTTCTACTTGTTATTTATCACACTATTCATGCTATTTCTTGCCCTTTCCATTATGAACAACCTGTGCATACTGATTAAAAATTGAGGGCAACCTCTGTTTCTTTTCATTCTATTGAATTAATTGAATCATGCATGACCATTTGATTGAGGGCAACCTCAATTTTTAATCAGTATGTGCATTTTATACGGATTGCGAACTAGATTGGTTAAGGCTTCTCCTACTGGACGCATTTGAATTGATTTGGTATGTTTATCATTCATTGAATGTGATATATAAATTTAACCAAACCCGTTCAACTATTTTGCAGACTGGAACAACCATAATCGATCAGATGGATCTTCTCCGAGAGCAGGTAAAGATGCTAGCTGGGGAAGTGGCACTCTGTACTAGCTCTCTTAAAAGATTAACCGAGCAAGTGTCCACCCACCCAGAAGACACACAGATTCAGGCATGTCAGCTACCTTAAATTTATATTAGAACACCTACGTATGTTGGAGGTCTCTATGGTGTCTTGTGTTTCATTTATATCAAACTAGCATTTTGCACGTGCGATGCATGTTTGTTGCTTTATCCTATTTGGAGTACAAAAAAAATTTCTTGAGCCCATGGATAAATATAAAACGGGAGGCTTTTGGTGTAAAATTATTTTTAATTTAATAAGTGAATAAAATAGTCATTTTAATAACTTGGATCAAGAATATTCTAGAAGGCATTATAATATTTTATTTAAAATATTTAAGTAAAAGAAGGTAGTTATAAGTAAATGAGAATAGATTTTGAAAAATGATAAGATTAAAATATCTTCTAGAAAGTTCTTTTTTGTCTTAAGTTTGAGTATAATATAGATTAAAGTTGGAATTCAAACTACTTTCTACAAAGTTCTTTTTTTGTTTCAAGTTTTAGAAAGTTCCCTTTTTCTTTGTTTTTCAAAAAATGGAGAAGTTTCATTATTTTTGTCTTTTTCTTTGATGATGTGGAGGCTCTAAGATTTGTTTTTTTATAAACATAACAATTAATTATTTTTGTCTCTTTGTATGATGATGTGGAGGCCCTAGGAATGGAGGATTTTTTCCCTTTTTTACTTTGTTTTGTTTTGTTTTTTTAAAAAAGAGGGCGGCTTCTAACCAAGTCTATTTGCATTATATAGTAGTATAGATTATGAGAAGAATTCTTGTAATGGATTAAATGTCAAGTGGTTAACCATGCAAATATAGGAGCAAATGCAAAAGCTGAAGCATGAAATCAAGGAAAAGAAGATTCAAATGCGCATCCTTGAGCAGCGGATGGTGGAATCTTTCGAAGTGACTGCCAACCCCTCAAGCAATATAGACATTTCTCAGGTAACCTTTGTCTGAATTTAGGGTTTGTGAACTAATGTACTGTATCATGAATTTCAGTGTTGCTTTTAGAAATTATGCAGTGCATATCCCCCCCCCCCCCCCCCCCCCAAATAAAATAAAAAACCCACCAGAAAAGAACTGTATATCCTCTAACTGTTTCATCTATTTTGTGAGCTTATAATTTTCTGTTACAATTACTGAACTTTATGATTTTGAGGTGTAAAATTAGTTTACTTGGCTGATTGCATCATATGAACTTGTGTTCCATTCATATTGTCTCTTGTCTTATGTTTAACTACCATCTTTCACCTTTCTGTAGGCTCTTGCAGAGCTGACCGGTCAGTTAAGTGAGAAGACATTTGAACTTGAGGTTTGTCCATTACTTCTTTCTAATACAGTTTCCTTCTATTTTGTACCATCAATTGCTATCGTTTTCACCTCTTTATTGGCTTTATCTCTAGATCATGTCAGCAGATAATAGAATTCTTCAGGAACAACTTCAGATGAAGGTGCATAATGATAATGACAACACTTTCCCCCCCTCCTAATTGCAGTATTTTTTTTAATACCCAATCAAGACTCGGTTTCCTTAAATTATAACAGTTATCAGAAAATGTGGAACTCCAAGCGTCCGTAACATTGTTGAAGCAGCAACTCAGTTCTTCGTCTGATGAAGGTGGCAAAAGTGTGCATAGCATGTGTAGGAATTGTTCAGCTAAATTATCAGTAGAAAATGGTGACATGTCAGAAAATTTACCCCCAAGTACTTCGGGTTCGCCTTGTATAACTGAAAGAAAGGATTCTGATATTGAAACATCTCTAAGGACTCAAGTACTCATGCAGGTAATTTTCTTTAAACCAGTTACAGTAGGCCTCACTAAATTGATACATAAGTTCTCAAGTTTTGTGTTATTATATCAAATTAAGAGGAACTATTCATTTATGAACAACATTTATATGCTCATTCCAATGTAGGCCGCTGAAATTGAAAATCTGAAGCAAGAGAAAGTGAGGTTCGCTGAGGAAAAGGACGGGCTTGAAATTCATAGCCAAAAATTGTCCGAGGAAGCATCTTATGCGAAAGAATTGGCAGCGGCTGCAGCAGTTGAACTTCGAAATTTGGCTGAAGAGGTTACAAAACTTTCTTACCAAAATGTGAAATTGACCGGTGACTTGGTTGCATCGAAGGAACTCTCTGTCAGTAGATCTAGTAATGGTTATTTAAAAAAGTCGGAGGAGAGTTTTCGAATTGAGGAGTTAAAGAAAGAGATTGTTGCTAGGTGTCAGAGAGAAGCATCTTTAGAGGCGGCTTTGTCAGAGAAAGATCGAAAAGAGGCTGAGCTACTAGGAAGAATTGATGAGTCAAAACAACATGAAGAAGACTTAGAAAGCGAACTTGCAAATATGTGGTTGCTCGTTGCAAAACTTAAGAGGAATGGCATTGTTTCTAATGAAACCCTCTCTGAAGAATTGAATGGCATTGACTTTCGACAAAATGGTTTTAGTTCATCCAATGGTAGTTCTGGTGCAAAGTTTAGGGGGACCAAAGTTTTCGATGGTGTGCATAATGATGATATAAATAGTTTCGAAGAAGTAACAGCTGCTTATGAATATGAAAGAAGGCGTTGCGAAGAACTAGAAGGAATTGTTTCGAGATTGAAGGTATGCACTTCTTTACCTGCCTACTCAAGTGTTTACTGTGTGTTTGATTCAATAGTCAAGGATGATAGCTCTAATCATATAATTTCGACCCGCTATATATCTTATTTGTTAAATGGCTATATAGTTCTGTAGATGTGGTGGCTGAAACATATATATCCTCATCAAATGATAGACTACAGCCGAATGCTTGTTCTTGTAAATTTCAGGGTGAAGATCTTGATGGTCTAGATACTAGAGCTCTTGAAGAGTTGCAAAGTTTTCATGTTAATGCATTATCAAAGATATGCCAAGAAAAGGTGACCCTTTTGTAAAATTGACTCCTATTTCTCTGTACGTGTATGTGTTTATTTAAATGTTGTTTCTATATTTACTTGATCTACTTGAAAACTTCTTTCACCCGTATTTAGTAGAATTTTCCTGTTAAAATCTACTTCTCTTGTGTGTTGTTTATAGATTCATCCTTTGTTAATAAGAAATTCTAGTGCAGAACTTTATTTTGATCCCGTCTCTACTGAAATCTTGGTTTCTGCAGCTGTCAAATCGGGTTCTATAGCAAATCAAATTATTTGGATTTCAGTTACGTCAAAAGAAATTATTTTCTCCCTGGTATGTATCTGAACCTCCTTTTAATTCTCGCATGCTATATACGCTTCTTTTACTATATGAAAAAAATAAGTTATTTCATATCATGGCGCATCAGAATCTATAGTCAAAAATGAATGGCTTGATTTTTTTTAAAAAATAATTCTTATGATCATTGTTTTTGTGGTTCTTTCGAATATCATTTAAAGTTCCTTTGAGAAGTACAACTCTTTACAGTTTAGTTGCTTTGGCTCCTGAAATGATGGGTTAACATGCCTCACTTCTATTCACAGCAAAAAATAATTAAAAAAATGTTATATGATCTAGGCATATTATTTTGTTATTAGATCTAAAATCTGCTGTTTTCTCCAAATATATGGCGGGTTTTGCATTCATGCCAAGTCCAGTGAACCATAGATAAAGGCTTCAGCGAAAATAACTAGTTTCATTCGCTCAGGCAGTCATGTGAATTTGAACTGTGGGTGCAGAAATAGTTTTTTTTTTTGTTTTCATTTTAAAAGTTTTGTTAGGTTGGAGTGGGGTGGGTCTCAGGAGGTTAAATTTCTTACAACCCTGCAAAATCGGTATCCTTTTTCTCTGCCCTCTAGTTACACAACTCATATACCTTCAATCTTCAGCAAAGTTATGTGGCCTTGTCTAAATACAATCTGCTGCTTCCTTCTTGGTTTATACCGTGCTCATTCCCTCCTTTGTTGGTTTTTCACTGATGCTATCGATCTGACATGTACCTGTACTAATATCTGGAATGCCTTTTTGCCTTTTGCGAGTTTTTCAATTTGTTGGATTAAATGATCAAATTGGAGAATAATTTTTGCTTAACATTGGTTGACGCGATCATATTATTAAAGGTGTATGAGGTTAGCCATCCACGACAGGTGTGATGTCAGAATAATTTTGGACACATGTCTAAGTTTTCAATTGTAATAAATGATATTATAATGCAAATGTGAATTGGTCTTGGGTTTATATTTGAGTAACCTGATTTTTTCTCAGGGGCTTGCCTTTGCTGAATTTTTTGTTGTGCAGGTGGGGGCCATGTGTACAGTTCATGCCAATATCGCAGTGTTCTCTTTATCCAAGTATCATCATTGTTGAGAGCTGTTGTAGCGATAAGTTGTATTTTATGTATGCAAATCCAATGCAAAACTTTTCTTTTATTTGTTTTTGTGATAATTTTGAATTGTAGAGCATCTGCAAAACGCCTTATATGTAATACAAGCTTTTTTGTATCTACACAATATCCTGAACACTGGCTATAGCTCTCATCTTATCTTTGCTCGAGCTGTACTCCTGTTGTTTCCCGCACGGTCTTCTCGAGAGATATCATGCTTGTTAACTGTGGTCTTGTGAGACTTCTCTTGAATCCACCAACCCCATCTTCTGAGCTGTTGGATTAGAAAGAAAAAGAGGCGCAACGTGAGAATCTCCCTTTCACTTCATTTGAGGGAAGTAATTCTGTCAGAGAGAAGTTCCAGACATTGGGAGCCTGGCACGGTTCATTTGCGCCCATCCAACCCTTTACTTTTCGTAGTCGTAGATGACCATTAGGTCCTGCAGCTATATATCTAAGAAGTTGTATTAAGTTAGTCCAAAGAACTTTTTTATCGTTGCGAAATTGCTTACTCAAGCGCAAAGATCTTCGTTTCTCTGTACTGTTGTGTACAGGAGTGAGCCGGTCCTAACTTGTGATTGTGTATGCATTTTAAACCCTAATTTATAGGATATTTAGGTTAATGTCCTTTTATTATTCACAAATTTGTCTTCAAGACACCATTAAATTCGGGAATAAATTACAAGTTTTAGAAGTTGTTACCGTTTTCTGATATACATGTAAACTTGAGATACTTGGAAATGTTCACCGTTTTTCTTTTACCTACGATGATGTTAAAATCTATGAGCCACACTAAAGTGCCATTCTGTATCCCCAAACACATTGCCATGTTTCTGAATTCAAGAGCAAGAGTCGGTCTTTAATGAACTTGTTCGGTTTCCTGATATAAAATAAATGAAATTGTTGGCTGCTGTAATAACCACAAAATTCTCTGGTGGTATCTCTATCTGCACAGCTTTTCTGCGGTCGCAAAGGTCAGATCCAAACCCCTAAAGAATTTCTTGATGCCGGCAAGCGATTTGAACGGCTTTGCTCCCTTCCCGCAAATTGGAAGGGCATCCAATGGTTTCTTGTACAAATCATTCTTCAGCTGTTATAATTATAATATATATTGCATTAGTTTATTTGTCGAAAATTTCTGGGAGACACAAAAATTTAGAATGTTACCTCGGAGAGGAAAGCTTCATAAGGCTGTTTAGTGAAGTAAGTGTATGAGCTGCCGCTATGCCAAGAGATTGCTTGCCGAGGTAGAAGCTTGCTTTCCCTGGCGAGTAGTAATTCCTTGCATGAAACCAAACTAAGAGCGTCAACATACATTTCAACACGTGAGGGACCTAAAATATCGTCTTTCCGGTTTTCTGTTTTAAAACTCTATTCATCTAAAACTTCTGTGAGATATTGTCGTCGAAAACATGTTCAAAATATAAGGTCAACACCGCTTGCGGTAAAATATTATATCAAATTTCTTGCACATTGCTCATTCTCACATCTTTACTACGTTTGATATAAAAAAATTTCAGTATCTTTGGATTCATCTTTTTTAAAGTACCGAATGAATAACCATTTAGCATATCCTACATTGCATTACATGCACAAAAAGATATTTTTCTTTTCATACAAAACCTTTCAAACTTTTAAAAATGCAACAATATACTTTTGCAAAACTTCTCAAAATTATCAGTTTTTTTAATAAGATTAACTTTAAATAAAATCAACTCCACCTGTTTTAATTTGTTGCATGAGCAGAGCAATGTAGAAAATTATTCCAACAACAGCTACCCTTCAAAATAATAATAATAATAATAATAATAAAAATCACTGTCTCAGAAAGGATACATTAGTAGGAGGCCAACTAAAGTAAAATGCATCCCAACTTCAAGTAAATGCAGCAACATACAGACCTAAACTAAGCAAAAGACTGTATGAAAGATTGGCAAGGTGGCTGTGGGTATCATCACCTGAATCCAGTGAGAGACATAGAAGCCCAAGTAACGCCGTAGGAAGGGACAAGGTCGTCCCCAAAGTAGAGATACCCTCTGCCTCTCCTGCTCAAACAATGCTCGATCACGTTACGGACAACTCCTTGGCGTCTCAGCTGAGAAATGATGCTAGCATCCCCACTCCCAAGCCCTAGCACTCCATCCGTTGGTGATGGCTTATCAGCTCCTGTACCAAACTGATCGTACCCACACCTAATATCCACAATCAAATTATCAAATAGAAACCAAACTTTTACACTACCGCATATGTTCTTCCATTTTAATGTTTAAAGAACTTTCTTTTCAATTGAGCTTAACCTATCAGTGATAATTTACCAACTATCAAATTGGTTTAAAACGTTAAATATACAATAACCGAACAAAACAGAGTTATAAATAGTTTCCCTGATAAATTTTACATTAATATCGTTGTATATTGATTTCTTGTCATATATTAGTAAATTCATTATTTTTTACAGTTATACTAGAGCGAGGGATGTGAGCCCCACCCTATTTTTCACTACAAAAGCAGAGCATGTTACTGGACAAAGCAAATATTATTCAGCAAAGGTTTTATTTTTCTTGATATATTCCCCCCAATCTTAGCTATTTTGAAATAAATCTATTTAATTTGAAAACAATCCCAAAATATGCTCTGTTACCGATTAAGGCCCTGCTTGGACATGGAGCTAGGATAACTATAATTTATTTTTAATTGGAGATAGAGGGGGTTCAAGCTGTGGTTTGCAAGGCCTAAACTCCAAAAATGAAGTTCTCAAAGCTTTGACCAGATTGGAGTTGAGATAACTTATGACAACTTTGGTGTTTAGTTTTGCTAACTTTATGAAACTACAATTTAGAAAACTTAACTCCACTCCCAAACAGGGCCTAAAGGCTTTTTGTACCAGGAGTGATTAATTCCCCCATTTACCCTCTCAAATCTCCGTCCGAATCTCCCAAACACGACACCAAGTAATGTTGTAACTCATGACGGAAAAAGGAGATGATCACTGGAAGCTGTTGGTGCTCGAAAGCAGCCCTGCTTGACTGCTCCAGATTTGCAAAACACCCCCCTAGGTTTTAGTACAGGTGAGTGTGCAAAAGAGCAATTTAGTCCCATTAACGTCCAAATTTCACACTTTCATTAGCATGTAAGCTAAAGAAGGGGGCATAGTTGTGTTAGGAGATTTATTTGGTAGGCATTTCTCCAAAAAGCTCATGTTTGAGGAGGCATATATTCAAAAAATTTAAAAAAACCCTTAAAACAAAAATATCCTACTTTTAGATCAGAAGCCAGCAAACAAAAGTAGATAAAAAGTATTCCCAAAATTACCGGCTATAAAAAAACCGGGATGGAACAATATACAGCGTTGGATAAATTGATTTTTCCAACAAATCTGAACTGTTAATTTTAACCGCTATTTTAACTAGCGGTTAAAATCGAACGGTTCACATTTAACCGCTAGTTTAAGTAGTGGTTCCTTTAATACAAAGTGCCACTGCCCGAACAACTTCAGCACAGTTTCAGCGATTTAAAGGCTAGACATCGAAATTGGTCGATTTTCGCTGTGATTTGAACTGCGATTCTTGTTGGCATCCTCTTGATTCGTGGATCGATCTCATAAGGTAACTTAATTACTTCAATTAGTATAGGGTTTGTTATTTTTGGGGGATTTTTGTTCAGGTTTTTAGATGTAAATTGGGGCTTTTTTGCCTGTAATTTGAATTGTGATTGTTGCTGGGTATTCTCATGTTTCTTGGATCGAATTTATAACATAAATCAATGACTTTATTAGTTTAGGATTTGGTCTTATTTATGTAGGGTTTTTTGTTAATATATTCAGGATTTTTTTATTGTTTATTATATGGTTATAATGGCCGGTAAACGCAAATATACATCTAACAGAGCAACACCAAAAAAGGCTACACGAAAAAGGGATAAACCAACTTCTCCTCCTCCACCAAAAAATATTCGTAAAGAAGAACTCCAAGAACGTAGCAAACGAAGGAAAATACAATCAAAGATGAATGTAGTTAATCTTACCCAGACATCATATATTCAATACAACTCTGGCCCCATGAAAAATGTCGTATTGTATAATCAAGCAAATAACATTTTCGAAGCTATTTGGAGTGGTAAAGATAGGGGAAATTTTGTTGCGCTCGAATCTACGAGCATGTCCGACGGATCATCAAATTGAATTACTAGACGAATGGAGTTTTGGTGGGTATCATAAATTTGGCTACCAATATCATGACCTACCATTGAGATCTGCATCAGTTGAGAGATGGTGACCCGAGATGAACATTTTTCATACCCCTTGGAGAGGCGTCGATCACTCTTGAAGACGTATCATGGATTCTCAGTCTCTCGATCACAGGTTCTTCAATTGTTTATGAAGGATGTATGAGTTCCTTTATACATTTTTATGACGTATTAGGAGTTGATTCCCCGAAGGAGAAGAGGAAAGACAGTGCCGTATTTGCGATGTGGGTGTATGAGACTTTTAGTAGTCTCGGGACTAATGCCGATCGGGAGAAAATTGTTCAATGTACAAAAACTTATGTTTTGTACACCATTTGCATGACATTATTCTCTACACGCTCCAAGATTCTAGTTCATAAAAAATGGCTTCAATTATTAAGCGACGAGGAACTCATCTCCATATACGTTTGGGGGCAGAGGTTTTGTTGTATTTGATAAATGCATTAAACGAAGCGGCACTGTCAAATGCGAGAGCGATAAAGGGTTGTTTTACAGTTTCACAGTTATCGTATTAGTTGTATAATTATTTTCTTTTATTGTAAAGATAATTGTAGCAAATCTAACAATTAATTTTTTTTTAGTGTTGGGCATATACAAGAATTTTAGTCATTGGGCCTATCTCCGATACTAGCATCAAGAAGAGTAGACCCTTTACTAGACAATGGGGTGTACGCACATATCAATTTCCTCATCATCATAAAACTTTCTATCAGGGTATGCTTGATAATTTGAATGAATTACAGGTAATTACTATTTCATTATTTAATTTAATGATATCTGTTTAATTCTTTATGAATAATGAAAAATATTTTCAACCGTTTCTTTAATGACAGTTCACATGGGATCCATACACAGAGTATGTTGGTGCATCCGAAAACTTTTGCCTTCTCAATAAATATTTTGAACTGTTACGAGTTCCTCTCATTTGTTTTGATATTGTCCAGTGGCAATATCCAGAAAGGATAATCCGATAGTTTGGCGGTATTCAGAGTGTACCCATTAGCGTTCAATCTAGACAAACTGTGAAGGAAAAGCCAACCAAGAAGAAACCCGTATATGATGTGATTTTGGAGTATATCAATTTGTGGGACGAATCTCAAATTGATATTGAAGCAAAATGAGTTAAATTTGATGCAAGTACAGGAGAAAGTCAGGATGTGGTTAGCGATTATTTCGCTTGGTAGACTGCTATTACCAGGAAGGCAATACCCCCATAATCAACCAACTATGATATACGAGCCTAACATCGAGAGCAGCCGTCAGTTACTTCTCGATTATGTAAGTATTGTTTATATTTTGTTTTGTTTTATATCACCTTTAACATATTAGATCTAATTATTGATATTTAAACTTATTATTTGTAGGTGAACTCGGTTGAACTTAATAAATTTTTGTTGGATGACGATAATATTAAGAGATTACATAAATAGATCAAACTGGTTCTAAAGGGTGAGATTGATGAGAAAGGGGGATGAAGCCTTAAAAATGGATGAAAATGTCGAGACTAAAAATCCCGAGGTTGAAAATATTGAGGATGCCGTTGAAAATGTGGGAATTGAAAATATTGAGGGGACCGTTGAAAATGTGGGAAGAGAGATTGTCGGAAAAAAGATGGGGGATGAAAATCTCGTGGTTGAAATTCCCGATAATGAAAATGATGATGAGACGGTTGGAAAAAAGACGGAGGAGGAGATCGTTGATGAATTTGAGGTTGATTTAAATGTTGCCGATGCAAACTTGAACATAGATTCGGAAGATATAACCCCTAAAGTTGAAGTAGAAAAACCTATAGAAAAAATTGAAGCGGCAGAGGGTATTCTTAAGGAATTACCGCTTGAACCTATTGTGATGGATTTGCCGTCTCCGGGCAGTCCGATAGATATCACAGAAGAAATAGAAGATGTTTCTTTAATTAAAGAACCTATTGAAGCGCGTATAGATCTGACTGATCCTATGGGACAAGAAATTTTAAGAAAAGCAATGGAAGAATCGAGTAGACTAAAGAATCTAAGTTCTTTCTTGCCCTCGCCGTACCCAAATAGAGAGAAGAAGAAAAAGAAAGAAAAGAAGCCCGTATAAAGAATTAAATATCACATCTCAGAATCGAAAAAAGTGCGTGCGAGCGAAACTATGAATCAAACACTTTGATGAGAAAGAGAAAATAAGGTTAGTATACTTTTAATGAATTAATTATAATTTCATACTTAGAAGTTAAATACTAAATATTTATATTTTAATAACCTTCAGAGAAGTTGAATTCCTTCATAGAAGCGAAGGACAGTTGTATATTTTTCCGAATTTATCTCGCTGCGAATAGGGGAGCGCGTTAGAGGAGAAATGATAACTGCTTATATCGATTTGTTATGTAGACGCGAATCTTCAGCCAATAGCTTCTTTTATCCAGAATTTTGTGTAAGTCATTGTTATTCAATACGTTTTATACATCAACTAAATAATATTCAATATCGTGTTGTTCATTCTACCTTTTATTTTCTAGACGATATTCCATGATTGTTATCAAGGATACAGAGAGGAGAAACTAAAGAGCAGGCACAAGTGCAGATCTAGCTTACTGAAATGAGTCAAATGGAAAATACTTTCCAGAAGTCTGTACTAGAGTGTGAAACGGTAAGTCTGTATTTTATTTTTCTCATTCTCGTTTTATTTGTAACAAATATGATATATAATGATGAATTAAAATTTTAATTCTAGATTTATATTCCCATGAATCGCGAAGATCATTGGATTTTGTGTGTCTGGTACATTACATATGTCCAAGTATCCATTACACACACACACACATACAGTAATGGCCTTTAGGGCATACAAACCTAACAAAACAGGCCGGTAAAAAGTCGACTAGGGCCGGCGATTTTTTGCCTCATAGTCGAGTTAGGTCTTGATTTTCCATGTGCATCTCATGATTTTAAAATTATGCGTATCTATCTCTTATAATTGGCCAGAGAGTCTATATATAATGCAGTATTATTATTTAGGGTTTTATGGACTTCTCTTTTTGATAGATGTCGGGGGTTTGAGAGAATCAAAAGTTTGTAAGTTAATTTCTTTATTTTTATGCAATGAATTTCCTTTTTATTATTTGTTTTTATTCTTATGCTATGAGTATGCAATTTTCTATTTAGGGTTGGATGATTCTTGATCTATGATTGGTGTTTGATTTCATTATTTTATTCTTTTTCTAAGATCTTAATGACGAATACTTTATGATAAAAATAAGTTCTTTTTATGCAATTCTGATAAACTAGATAGATCGATGAGTGATTGACGAATATGAGGTTTATTAAGGAAAGGAATACACATTGTCGATAAGCTAGTTAATTTGATGAGTGATTGATGACCATGAAAGTTATCTAGGGAAGGTAAAATTCATATTTTTATTATTTATATTCGATTTAGTTAATCCAGGTTAGATTAGACTCACCGATAAAGCAAGATAGGCCTTTGATTAACGACCATTGAGTTTATCGAGTAGAAGATTATATCTAACTAGTTCCTAATTAATTAGAATTTAATCTTTAGATTTATTACTTGCCTCTTGTTGATTGATTTGGTAATGCTAAGATCGTATGAATTATGTTTTCTATTAGATTGATAGTTAATTGTGATGGATGTATGCTTTATGCTTTTTTTAATTGATAGACAATTAATTTAAAGATGGAAAATTAAGAAAAGGAAAGATTTTTATATAAAATATCATGATTAGACAAGATGATTCTAAAGCCTAAGCTTTTCTCTATTTTAAGAATCTATTTTATTTTTGTCACGTCCTGCTTCTTAAAAGAGCGGTAACGGCACATGACGAGACCTGCAACGTATTTATTCCGAGAAGGTCTTTTCTTGAAACAAGTACGCTAAGCGTTTTTTAAGCAATATAAAACGAACAAGAATTAACATGATAATGAAAAATCTAACTGATTTATTACTTTCAAAGTTTCACAGAGTTTCAAACTGATATAAAATATCTTAAAATAAAAATAAAATAGTAAGGAAGCCTTAAACAAGAGGCATACTGAAATAAAACAGAAATAAAATGAAAAACTGAATCGAACTAGTCGTCCGCTTGTGATACAAGTTGAGAATACTTCTTCTCAATTGGTTCTATCTCCTCCGTCACTAAGTCATCTGACTGTAGGGTGTTTTTCGTCACCCCATTGAGATGGGAAATATGCGTCGTTTGTCGGGCGTAAACAGATTCTCCCTGCCTAGGTTAGACTGGGGTTTATTGATTGTGGGGATTCGAATTTTCGGCAGCCGCGGACTAAACTTCCATTAATTACTCCTCGCCTTTGAAGCGAAGGAACCTCCAATTGACGGGTCAAACTAGCCATGCGAACTCAATGTGCAGTGTGCGTATGTGTGTGTTTTAAGGGGTTTTAGGTATATCGAGGGCCTCACAGAGTTTACGGGGGTCCCGCTATCTGGATAGCGGGCTGGGGGTCAAGGGGGCTAGCAGCCCCCTTGCGGGGTGCGGGGCAGCGCCCCGTTAGAAATTTTGTTTAGTGGGAGACGTATTTTAAGTGTGGAGTGTATAAAAAAAAAGAAAGAAGAAAAGAAAAGAAAAAAAAATGGTGAGTAACGTCCTAAGGATGTATGGGCGCTGGACGCCAGCGCTTCACGTGCCCGACACGTGGGCGCTGGGCACCGGGCGCCGGGCGCCTCACGCGTCCAACACGTGGGCGGTGGGCGCCAGCGCCTCATGCTCCCGGCATGTATACGCCGGGTGCCAGTGCCTCACGCACCTGGCACGTGGGCGCTGGACGCCCGCAGAAAGAAGGGGCTTAGCCTCGGAATTAGGAGTTGAACTTCCGAAAAGGATTTTTCTCTATGGAGTTAAACTCCTAAAAAAGATTTTTATTTATGGAGTTAAACTCCAAAAGATTTTTAATGGAGTTAAACTCCTAAAAGAGTTTTATTTATGGAGTTAAACTCCAAAAGATTTTGACAAATGGAGTTGAACTCCTAGAAATCTTTGGAGATGATCAAAGGAGATCCCTTTCTTCTCCCCTTTAGCCCTGAACCTTCTTTTGAGCCTTAGATCTTCTCGAAGTGGGGTTTTTGAAGATGGGTCTCCTTCTTCCTCCTCTCTGTTGGCTGGATTTTGGAGAAATGGAGGGCGGGACTTAAAAATCTCCCCTTTTGGGGAATTGATGGAATATTCGAGCCCCCCTTCAAGGGTTTTAGGGTGAAAAACAGTTTCTTTTTGGAAAAAGAAGAGTTAAACTCTTGATTTAATTAAAAAAAAGAAGAAGGTTTAGAACCTTGAGAAAGGAGAAGGAGGCACATAACCCTAATTTTTGGGAGAGTGAAAAGGTTATCCTTGATTTTTTCATCACGTTTGCTTTTGTAGGCTACACACTTCACATATAGCGCCTTGAGCTTTGCCAAATGGCACTTGTGCCAACTCATGCCTTATATGCTTATTTCTTTTCGCACATAAGCTATGGGGTTTACAAAATTTTGTCCTTCAGCCCATTTTTCATACATTTATTTCTAAAAAATACATTA
Organism: Agapanthus africanus; assembly: GCA_030015575.1. Classification (NCBI taxonomy): domain Eukaryota; kingdom Viridiplantae; phylum Streptophyta; class Magnoliopsida; order Asparagales; family Amaryllidaceae; genus Agapanthus; species Agapanthus africanus. The sequence continues at coordinate 191,585,311 of JASDDO010000024.1, read as the reverse complement.
AACTAATTTAGTGTTTCATTCATGGCATGAAGCCGGCCCTTCCATACTTGGTCCTGACTTGGGCTTGGACCCACTTGGCTTGGAGGTTGATTGACTTTGACCTGGTCGATCATGGTGTAACTTTTGACCCCAACAAAGTGCCCCCATCAATAAATGTACACCCATATATGGTCGTGTGCATGAAATTGATGGATTTTCTTTTGCATGGAGGTTGACTTGATTTGGTCCCCGTTTTGACGACGTGGAGGTCGATACTGCCCTTTTTGCGACGTGGACGGTCGATACTACCTTTTTAGCGACATGGACGATTCTGCCCTTTTTGCGACGTGGACAGTCGATGCTGCCTTTTTTGCGACGTGGACGGTCGATGCTGCCCTTTTAGCGATTTGGACGGTCGGTGATGCCCTTTTAGCGACGTGGATGGTCGGTGCTACTATTTTTGCGACTTGGACAGTCAATACTGCCATTTTAGCGACATGGATGGTCGGTGCTGTCCTTTTAGCGACGTGAACGGCCGGTGCTGCCATTTTTACGACTTGGACAGTTGGTGCTGCCCTTTTAGCGACTTGGACGGTCGATGCTTGATTTGACTTGCTCCGCTTCTTGCAGTGTCAGGGTTGATGTTGACTTGCTCCGATTCTTGTGGTGTCAGGATTTGATTTGATTTGCTCCGCTTTCTGCGGTGTTGGAATTGAACTTGACTTGCTCCGCTTTTTGCGGTGTCAGGGTTGATTTGTTTGATTTTTGCCTTGTTCGGTGGGACTTTTGAATTTGAGAGGAATTTGGAATTTGTTTAATATCAGTATTGCTACACTGGAATAATGCCAGGAGCAACTCATCATTTGCCCTAGGCGGAATTAAGATTTGGTTTTGCATCGGCATCAACACCACTAACCCTGAAGCGTAATGTCAGGAGCGACTCATCATTTGCCGTTGGAGGATTTAGGGATTTTGGCATCAGCATCGCTACATTGGAATGTGGTATCTGGAGCGAATCATCATTTGCCATGCCCGTTAGGGAACGATGGCTTAGGAGGCATGTTTAGGCCCCTGCCACCTAAGGCTTTTCAATTTTATGAGCCGTAAGGGTCTCATAAAAGCATTTTCTTTCTACGAGTCGAGAGGATCCTATAAGTGCATTTTATCCTTATGAGTCGTGAGGACCCCAAGTGTGTTTTTCCCTCGTGAGTCGTAATGATCCGACAAAGGTATTTTCTTACGAGTCGAGAGGATCCTGTAAGCTCTGTTCTCCTCATGTATTGTGAGGACACATAAGTGGGTCTTTCCAAATGGAACATAATTCCGATGGCGGAGACCGTCCATGGGGCTGGTTATTGCCGTAGGACATGGGTGTGATTTAGCTTGTTTATGCTCATGGATTGTATACGGTAGTCCAGTTGAGGACTGGCCGTAGGGCTGGGAGAATTTGAGGGATTTGGATTTTGGTTGGCATCTGCATCGCTGCACTGGAATATGGTACCAGGAGTGACTCATCATTCGCCGTTTGGGAATTTGGAGTTTTAGTCTTGGGTCGGCATAAACACCGCTAACACTGAAGCGTAGTGCCAGGAGTGGCTCATCATTTGCTGTGTCCGTTAGGGAACGATGACTTAGGAGACAGGTTTAGACCCTTATCACCTAAGGCTTTTCAATTTTATGAGCCGTAAGGGTCTCATAAAAGCATTTTCTCCCTACGAGTTGATAGGATCCCGCAGGTGTATTTCTCCCTAGGAATCATGGGGATTTCTAAGTGTGTTGCTCCTTTGTGAGTCGTAAGGATCTCACGCGGGGATTTTCTCCTCACAAGGTCGAGAGAACTTTGCAAGTGTATTTCATCTCTTTTCACGAGTTTGCGACCTTTCTGGTTTTCACAAACTCGCCGGCAGTCCTACTGTTTTTACTCACGGAGTCCTTTCGGGTTTTCATCTGTACCCGTTTTGCTTGTGGACATACCCTTTTTTATGCTTCATCGGCGGTAGGACTTCAGATGTAGTCTCGCCGGTAGGACTTTGGAGAGATATGGGCCATTTGCGCCCATGGATTGTATACGGTTTTACATGATGTATGATCCAGACCATAGGGCCGGTGTGCTCAATTCGCCTGAGACTTGGAGTGTTCACGTGTAATATTTCTTGAGATATCGTCCATTGATGGGTGGCATGGGCTTTTCTCCCTCGGTATTTATCAGCTGGTAGGATCCTCCATCAAACACTTTCTCGATGACGTATGGTCTTTCCCAGTTTGGCTAAAATTTTCCTTTGGCATGTCGATTGGGGATGATCGGTCTTTTGAGGACCAACACCAATTCGCCTTTCTTAAAAGCACGGAGACGAGTCATCTTATCACAGGCCCATGACATTTAGGCTCGGTACAACTCCAGATTTTGCTGTACTGCGAGCCTCTTTTCTTCGAGGGCGTCGAGCTCTTCAAGCCGAAGGAGGACATTTTCCTCCTCCGTCAAATCGTGCTGGACGGCCATTCTTAGACTTGAAACTTCGACTTCGAGGGAGAGGATTGCCTCCACTCCGAAGAGTAATGGGTATGGAGAGGATTGAGTTGGAGTGCGGTGCATGGTACGATTTGCCCACAACTGTTACGCCCCGCTTCCCAGAGTACGCAAGATTTGGGCACGTGACATAGCCAACCATGCTACCTGTGGGTAGGAAGTATCCATCCACAGTCACATTACGGTTGTATAGATATCGAGAACAGTAAAAGAAACTAAACTAATACATGTCCAAATCCATAATAACGAGAATCAATAAACAATAAGTGCGGAAGCTAATGATCCAATACAATGAAATAACAGTATGTCCCATAATGCGGGCTCACATCTGGAAATGAAACGACATAAATGAACTAAACTCTAAAGAACTCACAGTTCAGCCTGCTGGCTGAAGTACTCCTGCTCGGTCGACGACAAAGGTACGGAATCTGGGCCATGCAAAACCCAGACGTCAGCGCGTCATGATATCAAGTATATAGCATAAACATGGTAACAAACAGTGCAAGCATGAACATGAATAAAGCAGTAATAAGAAGTAATAAACAGGGTAATGTGAAGTAGTGACTAAACTGTCCTATCAGGTTTTCTACTCTATAGTCTTTGAAACCAATTGATGAATCGTCGATGTAACTCAATAGTATCCCGTGCGTGCCCGGGACCACGGTCATAATTCTCGGGGCTGAATCCGAGACGTGCCGCTAAGCAGTAAAAGGTAGTAGGATAGATGAGTGATGTCAGCATCAACACTCCGGAGCTGGCCAAGCCCGTAAGACTGATCAGAACAATGTATCGAACTGTTGAGTTACAAGTCGGTTTCACCTTTGATTTCCCCATACCCCCAAACTATGAATGTCAGTCAGGTATTCAGTAGTCAAGAACTAATGCCAACACAAGTCAAGTAAAGGTAGGTCTGTCTGGATCGACAGCAGGAATGGTTAGGTTTGTCGGCATTAGGCATAAGATCAGGTAACAGGTCAGGTTACCTTCAACAGGTAGAGTCGATATGTATAGGGTGTTGTGTCCGGTGTATCAGCACATGTGTCAGGTGTACCAGGATCGGTCAATATGTAATGCAATCAGGTATATGATGATAACAAGTATAGTAACAAATAATGAACAGTAGCAGGAAAACAGTAAATAACAATATAAATCTAGGTAAACGCAGTGATGTTTCGTATTCTCTTATTAATCCGGTTCACGCACCTTTGAAGTGCAATAGCCACAAGCCGAACAGTATCGATAATATACGTAATGGGGTTACATGAATTTGAACTAAGCACAACAATTGTCTCATGAGTGATTTTAACAAATGAAGTGGGGATGATCTACTTGGTTTGATTAGTTAAGTATGAATTAATAGCAGACCGGTTAAAGCGAGCAATGATTTCATTGATTTTAAGTTACGGATAATCGTGGCTAGCAATTCTAAGTTATAACAGGTATCGATATTATATTAGTTGTGTGGTTATAATATGATGATTAAGTTGTAGCATGTTAAGCAAGTATTCAGATACTTGCCTCGGCGGTTCCGCAAACCGAAACACGGATGCGATGTCGGTAGAAACCACGATACGGAAGCACGGGCCACGGATCGAGTCCCAACAGAGGTCAATGGGATCACACGGACCAGGGGACTTCGCTGGAGCGTCGGGTTCGTCAGACGGCGCGGTCGGATTCCGGCAAAATGTCAAAAGTAACGGAGTTAGCGACAAAACTACGCATTTACGATACGGACCAGCGGGGGGGGGGGGTTGCACCAAAAATGAAGGAGAAGGAAACTTACAGGGAAGAAACAAGGTGCAAACACGGTGGCTCGACGGAACTGGATCGTCGGCGAAACGACGGCGGCGGCTGCAGCAAGGGGAGAGGCCTCGGGTGTGCAGGGTAGTGTGCTGCGGCGAGTTGGAGAGGAGTGTGGTCGGCTAGGGTGGTCGAGGGGGAAAGGAGGTGGCGCGGGAGACGTCGACGAGGGTCGTCGGCGCGATTTCCGGCGGCCTGGAGATGGTGCAGGTGTTGGGCTCGGGTCTGAAGGTGGTCCGGCGAGGAGAGGAGGGGGTGACGGCGAGGTCTCGACGAGGAGGGTGAGAGGGAGTCGTGGGAGGCTTCGACGGTCGGAGGCGACGTCGACGGCGAGGTCGCGAGGGTGGAGGCGAGGTCGGGAAATGGGTGCAGTGCGGGAGAGAGAAGGAAGGAGGGAGGAGGAAGGCGCGGGGGTCTCGTGGTGGCGAGGGCGGCGACGGCGAGGTCGCGGAGGATCGGCGGTGAGGTCGCGGTAGGCTAGGGTTAGGGTTTGTGGGTTTCTCGCGATGGACGAGGGTTGGGTGAGGGGCGGCGGTGCATGGGAAACAATATGGAGGAAGAGAGAGAGAAGCTGATGAGATAGAGAGAGAGAGATATTTGAAAGAGATTGAGGGAGGAGAGAGAGAGAGATAGGGAATGGGAGGTGGGGCCCACGAGCTCCATTGAGAGCTCGTGATTGGTTGGGAGATTGGATTCGCGTAGGATTTTAAGGGATAAGTAGCTGAGGAAAATTAGATTAGGAAATATATATATATACTCGATATTAAACTTAAATGGGCCCTTTTTTGGCGCGAAATGAAACATTTCCAAATCGCGCCCGGGTTGCGCCCAAAGGTTCCAAATTCAAATTATATGATTTTAAGCGGGTTCCAAATTTTGAAAAGAGGTGTTTAGTGATTAAAATGCATGCCCCCAAGTCGGACACTTGCACGCGCGCGTAGTCGCCCAAACTTGCCCGTTTAGCCAAACGGAACGGAACCTCGACACGCGGACGCTACCACGCGACTAGTGGCGACGAGTAGGGTAACATGGACATCTTAAATTTCATTTTCGGAGTTAAAATTTGTTATGTGCCAAAATGACTTAACCGGGTAGAATTTAGCAATAAACACCAGAAAATCAGGAAAATTGGAAAGAGCAACAAATAACCCTCAACTTGTAATATACATAGTATTCTTGGGCTCGGGTGTTAAATCATACCCAACTACAAAAGAATTTCGTCCTCGAAATTCCTAGAATACAAGATAACTAACTACTGGAAAAGATGAGGGAATTTCTGCCGGATCTCGTCTTCTCGCTCCCAAGTAGATTCTCCATGCGATCGGTTACCCCAAGAAACTAGCACAAGAGGGATAACCTTGTTCTTAAGACCCTTTTCTCTTCGATCCTTGATCTCGACTGGTCGCTCCTCAAAAGTCAGGTCCTCACGAACGGTCAACTCCGAGTGATCCAAAACATGGGTCTCATCACGAACATACCTCCGTAGTTGAGACACATGAAATACATCATGAACTCCTGCTAATGACGATGGTAACGCCAACTGGTACGATACCTCTCCGACACGCTCCAATATCTCGAAGGGTCCAACGAATCGAGGGCTAAGCTTTCCCCGACTCCCAAAGCGAATCACCCCTCTAGTCGGTGATATCTTCAGGAATACCAAATCACCCACGGCGAACTCTAGAGGTCTTCTTGACGTGTCGGCCCAACTTTTCTGTCTGCCTTGAGCTGCCTTCATATGCTTCCTGATTGTATTCACCTTCTCGACTGTCTGTACCACCAAATCTGGTCCTAGTAACCTTCGTTCACCAACATCATCCCAACAAACAGGTGAACGGCACTTACGACCATACAGTGCTTCAAACGGAGCCATCTGAAAAGTTGCTTGGAAGCTATTGTTGTACGAAAACTCCACCAGGTGTAGATGATCTTCCCAAGAACCTTTGAAGTCCAACATGCAAGCCCTCAACATATCTTCAAGGGTCTGGATCGTTCTCTCTGATTGTCCATCAGTCTGGGGATGATAAGCTGTGCTAAACTTCAATCGAGTCCCCAAACTTTCTTGTAAACTCCTCCAAAAGTGTGACAAGAAACGAGTGTCCCGATCGGACACGATGCTTACCGGTACTCCATGCAATCTGACAATCTCCTGCATGTATCGCTCTGCCAAAGTCTCTGTCGATTGACCAACCCGAAAAGGAATAAAGTGAGCTGCCTTGGTCAACCGATCGACAATCACCCATACAGCATTGTTGCCTTTTGGACTCCGCGGTAAAGCCGTCACGAAATCCATGGTTATAAGTTCCTACTTCCACTGAGGAATCGGAAGTGGTTGCAACAAACCAGCAACCTGTTGGTGTTCAGCCTTGACTTGCTGACACACCAAGCACTTAGCCACGAAGCGAGCAATTTCCCGTTTCATACCTTCCCACCAGAAGTGCTGTCGAATATCTCGGTACATCTTTGTCCCTCCTGGATGTACAGAGTAAGCTGAACTGTGTGCCTCCTTCATAAGCTCTTCACGCACATCTCCTTTTGGCACACACACACGGCTACCATATCTCAACGAACCATCTTCATGGATCAGTAGATCGGTTCGTAGTCCGGCTCCAACCTGCTCTCGAAACTTTTGCAGTCTAGGATCCTGCGATTGCGCCGCTTTAATCTTCTCAACCAAGGACGATTGTACTTGTAACTGCATCAACTGTCCTGTAGCACGCGGTAGCACAACCTCCAAGTCAAATCTCCGAAACTCCTCAATGATCTCTCTCTGTGCAGTCAATAACCGAATTGTTGGTAACCGACTTAGCGCATCTGGCACGACGTTGACTTTTCCCGGATGGTACTTAAGATCAAGGTCGTAGTCGGCCATCAGCTCCAACCATCTGCGTTGCCTCATGTTCAACTCCTTCTGAGTGAACACATATTTCAAACTCTTGTGATCCGTAAAGACTTCAACTCTCTCGCCCAGAAGGTAGTGTCTCCAAATCTTCAGGGCGAAGATCACGGCTGCAAGCTCCAAGTCATGAGTCGGATAGTTCTTCTTATGCGTCTTCAGCTACCTCGATGCGTAAGCGACGACTTTCCCATTCTGCATCAAAACACATCCCAATCCCTTTCCAGATGCGTCGCTGTGAATCACCAGTCCTTCGGAGTTGTCCGGTACGGTTAGGATAGGGACGGTTATCAACTTCTGATTCAACGTCTCGAAGGCCAATGCGCATCCATCCGTCCAAACAAATGGTACCTCCTTATGCGTAAGCTTGGTTAACGGCTCAGCTAAACGAGCGAAGTTCTCCACAAATCTTCTGTAGTATCCGGCGAGTCCAAGAAAACTTCTTATCTCTGCAACACTCTTTGGAACCGGCCAATCCCGAACTGCTGCTATCTTCTCGGGATCAACGGCGATTCCATCGCCTGACACGACATGCCCCAGAACCCTCACTTCTTCCAACCAGAATTCGCACTTACTCACTTTCGCAAATAACTTCTCTTGTCTCAGCGTCGGCAGTGCGATCCTTCTTCTCCACTAAGAGAACTGGAGTTCCCCACGGTGAGTTGCTGCTTCGAATCCATCCCTTCTCGAGTAATTCACTCATTTGTTTCTTAACTCCCTCCAATACTACTGGTGTCATTGGATAGTCAGCTTTTGATACTGGCGTTGCACCAGGAGTAAGATCAAACGCAAACTCCACATCTCGCTTCGGCGGTAAGCCCGAAATGTCTTCAAACACATCCATAATGTCGCGGACGACTGCCGGCTCTTCATCACTCTCCACTACCATAGCCGCAAGAACGCTGTTCGTCGGCCTAGCCCTAAACTCGACTGGCCCGACAGAATTTCTTTCTCCAATGAAAGTAAACTTAGGATGTCCGGGAATCTGGAATTACCTTCCTTGCCCTACAGCCAATGTGGGCATGGAAAGTGCCAGGAAAATCCATCCCCAAGACAACCTCATACCTGCTCGTATCTATCACCAAGAAGTCTGCAAAAAGCTCCCGTCCGCAAACAACAACTGTACGATCTCTACTATCCTTACTAGTTATAATTTTCCCATTCCCAGCGTGTATGTCCCAAAAACTAGACAGGGTCGTGCAGTTGATCGAGTGTGTAGTTATAAATTTGGATGACATAAACAATGGGATGCTCCGAAATTAAGTAATGCCAAAGCGGGAAAACCATGAACGAGTAAATTACCTGAAACCACTTCTCCCGATGCCTTAGCTTCTTCAGCTGTCAACGTGAACGCTCGAGCCTGCTGTGGTCCTTGAGTAAGCGGTTCCTGTCCTTGGAACGGTCCTTGCGGAGGCTTCTGTGTATCATCCTTCGTGCGAGGCTTCGTCGGACAAGCATCAACGGTGTGATCTGCCGCTCCACATCTAAAACAAAGTCCCAGCCTCAAACGACACTCCCTTCGCACGTGTCCGAGTTTATGGCAGTAACTACAGATCACGCTCCCCTTCCGATCACCCATACCGGTTTTCTTCATTGGTGCTACGTTGCGCCTGTTCACTGGAATACGTCTACGTACGGACGTGGGGTCCATTGTAAATGCTGGTTCCAGCTCGAGTTGTTCCTTTAGTTTCTCCATCAATCCCCTTATCACTCTTTGCCTGGCGGCTAAGACCGCATGCCCTGGGTCCATCTCCAAATTCTGATCGGCCATATCCCTGAAATCAAAGTACCCACATTAGCATGATGATAGTTTTCGAGTATAGATCAAGGCTAGAACTCCAAGATACTTAGATAGAGTGCTGCATTGTAGCTATGCCGCGGTATCATAGCCGCAATTACTTAACTCCACCCAAGTCGCCTAAGTCCTAGAGATAACAAGAAGTTAGGTTTTCAAGTTTGACGATGCAAAGTAAGTTTGCATGTCGACATGATCTGGAAGAATGATTCAAGGACGGTAAAACGGTCAAGGTGGCAGGACATGTTCCCTAATCACGGGTATTCTGATTCGTGTATCGGGTGCAATACCCAACTACGAGAATCAACCCAATTAACCTATGGCTCTGATACCATAAAACCATATCACGCCCCGCTTCCCAGAGTACGCAAGATTTGGGCACGTGACATAGCCAACCATGCTACCTGTGGGTAGGAAGTATCCATCCACAGTCACATTACGGTTGTATAGATATCGAGAACAGTAAAAGAAACTAAACTAATACATGTCCAAATCCATAATAACGAGAATCAATAAACAATAAGTGCGGAAGCTAATGATCCAATACAATGAAATAACAGTATGTCCCATAATGCGGGCTCACATCTGGAAATGAAACGACATAAATGAACTAAACTCTAAAGAACTCACAGTTCAGCCTGCTGGCTGAAGTACTCCTGCTCGGTCGACGACAAAGGTACGGAATCTGGGCCATGCAAAACCCAGACGTCAGCGCGTCATGATATCAAGTATATAGCATAAACATGGTAACAAACAGTGCAAGCATGAACATGAATAAAGCAGTAATAAGAAGTAATAAACAGGGTAATGTGAAGTAGTGACTAAACTGTCCTATCAGGTTTTCTACTCTATAGTCTTTGAAACCAATTGATGAATCGTCGATGTAACTCAATAGTATCCCGTGCGTGCCCGGGACCACGGTCATAATTCTCGGGGCTGAATCCGAGACGTGCCGCTAAGCAGTAAAAGGTAGTAGGATAGATGAGTGATGTCAGCATCAACACTCCGGAGCTGGCCAAGCCCGTAAGACTGATCAGAACAATGTATCGAACTGTTGAGTTACAAGTCGGTTTCACCTTTGATTTCCCCATACCCCCAAACTATGAATGTCAGTCAGGTATTCAGTAGTCAAGAACTAATGCCAACACAAGTCAAGTAAAGGTAGGTCTGTCTGGATCGACAGCAGGAATGGTTAGGTTTGTCGGCATTAGGCATAAGATCAGGTAACAGGTCAGGTTACCTTCAACAGGTAGAGTCGATATGTATAGGGTGTTGTGTCCGGTGTATCAGCACATGTGTCAGGTGTACCAGGATCGGTCAATATGTAATGCAATCAGGTATATGATGATAACAGGTATAGTAACAAATAATGAACAGTAGCAGGAAAACAGTAAATAACAATATAAATCTAGGTAAACGCAGTGATGTTTCGTATTCTCTTATTAATCCGGTTCACGCACCTTTGAAGTGCAATAGCCACAAGCCGAACAGTATCGATAATATACGTAATGGGGTTACATGAATTTGAACTAAGCACAACAATTGTCTCATGAGTGATTTTAACAAATGAAGTGGGGATGATCTACTTGGTTTGATTAGTTAAGTATGAATTAATAGCAGACCGGTTAAAGCGAGCAATGATTTCATTGATTTTAAGTTACGGATAATCGTGGCTAGCAATTCTAAGTTATAACAGGTATCGATATTATATTAGTTGTGTGGTTATAATATGATGATTAAGTTGTAGCATGTTAAGCAAGTATTCAGATACTTGCCTCGGCGGTTCCGCAAACCGAAACACGGATGCGATGTCGGTAGAAACCACGATACGGAAGCACGGGCCACGGATCGAGTCCCAACAGAGGTCAATGGGATCACACGGACCAGGGGACTTCGCTGGAGCGTCGGGTTCGTCAGACGGCGCGGTCGGATTCCGGCAAAATGTCAAAAGTAACGGAGTTAGCGACAAAACTACGCATTTACGATACGGACCAGCGGGGGGGGGGGGGGGTTGCACCAAAAATGAAGGAGAAGGAAACTTACAGGGAAGAAACAAGGTGCAAACACGGTGGCTCGACGGAACTGGATCGCCGGCGAAACGACGGCGGCGGCTGCAGCAAGGGGAGAGGCCTCGGGTGTGCAGGGTAGTGTGCTGCGGCGAGTTGGAGAGGAGTGTGGTCGGCTAGGGTGGTCGAGGGGGAAAGGAGGTGGCGCGGGAGACGTCGACGAGGGTCGTCGGCGCGATTTCCGGCGACCTGGAGATGGTGCAGGTGTTGGGCTCGGGTCTGAAGGTGGTCCGGCGAGGAGAGGAGGGGGTGACGGCGAGGTCTCGACGAGGAGGGTGAGAGGGAGTCGTGGGAGGCTTCGACGGTCGGAGGCGACGTCGACGGCGAGGTCGCGAGGGTGGAGGCGAGGTCGGGAAATGGGTGCAGTGCGGGAGAGAGAAGGAAGGAGGGAGGAGGAAGGCGCGGGGGTCTCGTGGTGGCGAGGGCGGCGACGGCGAGGTCGCGGAGGATCGGCGGTGAGGTCGCGGTAGGCTAGGGTTAGGGTTTGTGGGTTTCTCGCGATGGACGAGGGTTGGGTGAGGGGCGGCGGTGCATGGGAAATAATATGGAGGAAGAGAGAGAGAAGCTGATGAGATAGAGAGAGAGAGATATTTGAAAGAGATTGAGGGAGGAGAGAGAGAGAGAGATAGGGAATGGGAGGTGGGGCCCATGAGCTCCATTGAGAGCTCGTGATTGGTTGGGAGATTGGATTCGCGTAGGATTTTAAGGGATAAGTAGCTGAGGAAAATTAGATTAGGAAATATATATATATACTCGATATTAAACTTAAATGGGCCCTTTTTTGGCGCGAAATGAAACATTTCCAAATCGCGCCCGGGTTGCGCCCAAAGGTTCCAAATTCAAATTATATGATTTTAAGCGGGTTCCAAATTTTGAAAAGAGGTGTTTAGTGATTAAAATGCATGCCCCCAAGTCGGACACTTGCACGCGCGCGTAGTCGCCCAAACTTGCCCGTTTAGCCAAACGGAACGGAACCTCGACACGCGGACGCTACCACGCGACTAGTGGCGACGAGTAGGCTAACATGGACATCTTAAATTTCATTTTCGGAGTTAAAATTTGTTATGTGCCAAAATGACTTAACCGGGTAGAATTTAGCAATAAACACCAGAAAATCAGGAAAATTGGAAAGAGCAACAAATAACCCTCAACTAGTAATATACATAGTATTATTGGGCTCGGGTGTTACAACAACGCCTCGTGGAGCTTGAGATTCTAGTCTCTCTTGTTGGCTGAAGTATTTTTCTTCAGGAGCTTACATAGAGTTTTATTGAAGGCTTCGGCTAACCCATTGGCTCTTGGATTATAGATGGAGGAATCTCTCCAGTCTATCTTGTGCTGAGTAGCGAACCTTGAGACTTTGAAGCTCTTAAAAGAAGGCCTGTTGTCAGAAATGATTCTTCTCGGTGTACCGAAGCGGTCTAGAATATTATGTCAGAAGAATGTTAGAATATTTTCTGTCTTGATTTCTTTTAGCGGGACAGCTTCAGTCCACCTGGAGAAGTAGTCAGTGGCGGCCAATATGAACCGGTGGCCTTTAGATGACGGAGGATCAATTGGACCAACTATGTCGGTGCCCCATGTTAGGAATATGTATGCCCTAGAGGCCATTATTGTATGATATAGTGGATGCTTGGACATATATATAGAGGAATTTCTTGCTCGACATGATAGTATGCTATCATGTTGCTCTTTATCTTAAGATGTGTGCTTGTATTTTTATACCGTCTCTTTGATACATGTTGATAAAGCCCTTAGAATGATGGCTTGACTACCAAGACTATGATGCAGATCATACTAGTGGGGCTTGGGTAGTCCACAAGCACATCCTTTAACAGTTGCTAGTCGAGAGAGTATTGAGACAGGGCATCGATATTTCAGAGTAAACTAGTGTGTACGTTTCTTGACCCTGTATGGGGCGATGGTTGATCTCACAGCTATTGGTGTTTGACATCAAACATTGTACACATGTGCTCATTAGAGAATGGGTACACTGAACAAGAATCGCCGAGAAATCCTAGATGGTACCATACCTATCGTTAGATAGCAGTTCTCTAGTGACACTTGTACAGGTTAGTCTGTAGACCTGAGATCATCATAGTGACTTGTGTAGTTCCCACTGTGCTTTGATTTCCTCCCTACCACGGCTCAATGGAGTCGAGCAAACAGGTGGATTTTAGGTACAGTCCTGAGTCACATGGAGGCAGTGAGTGATATGAGGGGTTTCGTTTCTCCCGATATTGGGAGTTGATGTTGTGTTATGCTCGATTGGCTATAACAGCAAGTCCCTGGCCAGGGCTGATGAGATTTACTGGTAAGTGTTATCAGTAGTTTCTCGAACGGTTATAGGCCACACATCGGCATGACTTATCAAGTTACCGGGGTCTGACGATTCCACCCCTAGACTTGATATGCGACATATCAGACGAAGAGGCCGGACTGTACGGTAAGTGTTGCTTATAGGCTTCACGGGAGTTTTGACAAATTTGCTTGTTGATTTTCTATTTGCTCAATACCTGGGTAGCCGTTATGTCCATCTAATACCGCTGACGGCTTATGGGTATCTGATATGATCAATAACTACTGCTGGCGTATTGACGAGTCTTTAGAGTCCTACACAGAGGTTTCCTAGCTCAAGTGAAATGATGTAGGGTATATATGGTGATATGTGCGGGAGCTTGATTAAATACGAGTAGGTGATACCGTATTCTAATCTCGCGATATTTGATATCGGTTAGATTATATGTGATATAACCGGATTATTGAATAAAGATTTGATTCAATGATTTGTTATATGTGTGTGTATATATATATATATATATTTGATATTGGCCGGTTATATATGATATGACCGGATTGTTGAATCAAGTGTTGATTTAATATCTGGTATTGAATATTGTCGGCTATATGTGATATAACCGGATTATTGAATCAAGTGTTGATTTGATGATTTGATATATATATATATATATATATATATATGATATTAGTCGGTTATATATGATAAACCGGATTATTGAATCAAGTGTTGATTTAATAATTTGATATATATTTATATTTTATATATTTATATATTAACTAATATTAATGCTCACTAATGATTTTCTTCTCTTGATATATAATTGTATATATGATATATATATAAATGATATATATATATATATATATATATTTATATATAAAATTGAATTGTATATTGATGATACATAGAACATGGGTGTATGAGACTCACACTGGAGTTAAAGATAATTGGGATAATTTAATTTAAAAATAAAATGAAAAAGAGTAGATAATGAGTCATGGCTTGGATGCTTGGAGAAGCATTGAGAAGCCATGACTCATCTTCTCTTTTTGTTTTATTCTTAGATATTTATTTATCCCAGCCTTATCTCTAGCTCATGGTCCATTCTCTCATATTGATTCACCCACACACCCATGTTCATCTTCTTCCTCAAGAGCTCTCTAGTGTTTTTGTTGAGTTGGAAAAAGAAAGAGAAAAAGATTTTTAAAGTGAGCAAAATTCTTATATCATCAACCTACACTATCCTAGTCTTTTAGTATAGGTTGTTTGCTTCACTAATACTTTGATTAGTGAAGAGTGAGCTTGAGTTAGAGATACTTCAAGGTGGATCATTTTCGGCTTCGAAGACTACATAGCAAGCTCGTTCCTTTCACCAAGTGGAGTTTAAGAAGAGTTCTAAGGACTACTACTTGGAGCTATAGAAGTGAAGGACCGGTCTACAAAGGTTGTAACCCTTTTCACTTAGTTTAGAACATGTTTGCTTACAACAAAACCCTAATTCTCTAGTTCGATTCTTGGATTGTATGCCTTAGCACTCCAGATTTTTTAAAATTGCATACTTGATGCTCCTTGAAACCTAGTGGTGGTGCTAAGATAGACTTTCATGGTATCAGATCAAAGCTAGAGCATTAAGTGAAGTCTAGACGACGTTAAATTGTTCGATCGAAGTTCAAAACCCGATATTTTTCATGTTTCTGTCCATTTTTTCAAAAGTTGAAAATTTACAGAAAATTCTCCGAAAATCATGCAGGTAATTTTATGGATCCCCAAGAAGTACGAGGTTCTATCTCTTTCAAGTCGCCACGGAACCGCCGCCTAACCCATGGTTTGGCCGCGGTTCCGCTGTAAATTTGAAAAGTTGAGGACTCCTGTTTTTTGTGCTGCTCCATTGTTTTATTTTGGACTTTCTGGGTATTTTTAGTGAGGCTCAAGTTGTTGAGATCTCTGTGATTTGTGGGTGTTTGAAATATCATCGAAATGTTTAACATTGTCTAGATAGTTTTGATATGTGATACAATTTTTGGAATCCACATAGATTAGTTTTGTGAAAACTAGTTAGCATTTTGTAAATCTAGCATTTTAATCTCATTTGATCGATTGCCACGGAGTTTCGATTCGGATCAAAACTCCGTAGCAATCTCGTATCGTACGCGAACATTCGCCGGGAAACACTACTAGATAGTCACGCCCCATAGCCTCGACCAAGTGACTATAGGAGAACCCCGTGGCCAAAAGCATCCACTCGGGTGCTCGCGGTGCTGTTCCGCCCAAGTGCACTTCGTTGACGGCCTCGGGGGTGCGGCCATCTACTAAAGTTCCCGACGAGCATTCGATCATTTAATCGGGAGTCTTGTTGAATTACCCGACTTGGTTTTTGAAAAGTGTTTTCAATTCGAGATTTAAATACAAGGTTTATAAGGTTAGGCATGAAATCCGAAATATGTGATATTCCGGATTTATGATGTCTAAGGATGTTGCGGATTCTAGTTATTATAGTTTTCATTTCTTTTCTGCGACCGTAAGTGTAATATGTGGCGTATCCCCGATCTCGTTGCTATACATCAATGACTTCAGGAATATGCATATTTACTTACGTTGATGACATGTGATGTTATTGTGTTGCTGGTTGATATGTTATATTGGATCGTTGTGAATGAATAGCCGGGGGTTTTGCGTGCGATGAGAGTTTTTCAATTTTCATTCATGTATAAAAATTTGTATGTAATATTCTTTTATTGGGATACTTCCGGGTTGAGGTTGTTGTCTCCATTAATGTATATTATTTACTTTTCCGTATTAGGATAGACCCAAGGTGGGGAGCACAAGTAACGGGTTCTAGAGTCTAGTGGGAGGCCATCTCGAGGAGTCGAGACCGAGTCGCCTAACTTTAGAATTGGCAGGGTTGCTTTACGCTCTCGTAGGGGTCTAGGGATATGGGTTTAGCTATTCATCACGACCGTGGAATCCGTGTTTTTCATTACCATCTTAATCTAAAACACATACCTCCTAGTATATCCTATATTTCATATATCATGCTTCTGCTGACTCTATGTATGATGTGATCATATAAACTGCGTGAGACGAATACTACTTATATATATGATATACTAGTAGACATTATATATGTTTTGCATCCGCGCTAGTCCTGATCCCGCCTGTCGTAAGTTAAGTAACCTTACGGTGAAGACCTGGGTCCCTGTGGTGAATGCGGATGGCATATATGTGTGTTTTATTTTCGTTTCTTCTGTGATGTTTAGGAAACATATATGATGAGACGCCATTAATGAGATTAATGAAAAGAAAAGAAACCTAAAAATGTTGTAGAATCAAAATTTTCCAAAAGGTAGCTCTAGTTCTTGCTTTGCATAGCGGTATTCCTTTATGAATATCCAGCACCTCATTTGATGAGGAAAGAGACTAGATCCCTTCATCGGGAATGACCTCTTCAGCAAAACTAGCATATGCTATAACCCACTCGGTTTATTTTGAAAACTACTCGATTTTAAAAGCGGAGCTTTAACCACTCCTTTTCAAATCACTAGATTCTATAATGATATCAAGTTCATCACGTTAAAGGTTTTCTTCAAAAGCAGTCGTAGCCCTCCGTCATTTTAGATAAGGACTATTTAGTATTCGTGCTGCGTTTGTTGGCCTCCGTCAAGGCGCAGTGTGCGGTAGCTGATTAGTGGTTATCTGCAGCATATGATGCGATTGGATTAGGGTAGTCGTACGACCTTGTTGGCCTCTGTCAAGAGTCATGGGGGTGGGTTTAATTCAATCACGAAATGATTGGTTGAACTTGACTAGCGGCCTATGGTTTGTTGGTCTCCGTCAAGGTCATAGGTCGTTAGGGGTAAAAACGGATATTGGGAATTTCAATTGTTGAAATTTGCATTGAGATTGCATACCTTCTATATGATAGTTGGATCCCGATACCCACTGCGAGTAAATGTTACTCCTGAGAGAGTTTTCCACTTTACAATTAGCTAATCCATTAGGTGTCTAAGAAAAGTATTAAAAAGTATTAACGGGGTTATGCCCCTACGGAAACGAGATTATTTAATTAGTTCCATGCGAAAGCATGGGGAGATTCCCTCGGAGTACTAATACCTGCCTGGCTGAATGAATGGCGAACTTGTAGGGTGTAATTAATCCCGGCTAATCTTACCTTTTAGGGTTTGGAGGAAGATTTGATAAAAACAATGGGAGCCATCCTGATTAGATATGATAATAACCAATCTAATCTTACAAGAGCGCATGCTAAAGTGTTTTCTTCTCTCTCTCTCCACGTAGCGACTATAACATGCCTTAATCAAGATAATAATATGGATGTATTGACCAAACCCGCTTATTATACTGAGCTGGGGAACGTTGGTTCCGCTCTATCTTATGACTGTCATAAGTATGAGCAAAGGATAAGGGATTGCTCGGATTCTCACGCAACCCGAACGAAGAAAGAGCATATTGATGCATCTTTTTCGGGTGTGTTAGTTATTGAGAACCGTTTCTTAGTCTTCTCTACGTCCTGGGTATTAGATACCAGATCAGGATCCCACTTTTGTAACATATTACAAGGGTTAAGAAGAAGTAGAGAAATGGAAAAGGGTGATATGTCCCTCAGAGTAGGGAACGTAGCAATTGTTGCTGCCAAAACTGTCGGCGAATATCACCTTGTATTACCAAATGGTAATACATTGATTTTGAACGACTGTTATTACGTACCGTCGATGATGTGCAACATAATATCCGTTTCTTTATTAGATAAAGAAGGATATAACTTTGCATTAGAGAAAATGTTATGAACATTTTCCTAAATCAAGTGTTGATTGGTTTGGTACGTAATTGTCACAACCAATATAGGAATGCGACCGACACTTAAATCACGCAATATATAAAGGCGTAACGTAATTCAAGTAAGTCGAAACCCAGAAATCTAAACCATTAAAAGAAGTAGAGTGGTAAAACATTGTTTCAAAACATCACTTCTCTTTTAAAATCTCAAGTCATTTCAAAAATTTCGGCAGCATCTCCTTTGTAAAAACTAGTCCAAATGGATACAAAACATAGTATATAAAGGCATCCCCAATTGGGAGCAACCTAGCCTAAGGGCGAACACAACCACAACATGCACACACACACACACACACGACCGTAGGTGAAGAAATATGAAAATAAGAAGTAAAAAAATATCGCAACATAAAATAAAAGCCGGCTCATACGAGCACGACACCCAGAGTCACATAAAATACAAATCGAATCATCAGTCTCGTTTCTAAATCAAATACATATAGGTGGTAGATGGAGAATATTGGATACAAAATAAGATATACAGTATATGGATACTCGCACAAGAACCCCCCTACCAAAGATCTCACACCCAAAAGTAGCGGTATCCACGGAAATAGATGCATGAAGAGAGCCCTGTCGTGACTACACTGGGGGTCAACCCTGCAAAACACTGTGGCACAACGGAGGTGAGTTTCCAACTCGTGAGTAGTAAATAACATCGTACATGTAATCACATGCATGCACGATAAACAACCAATCCTACGCATGCAGTCATGATGGAATATGTACAATAATATGAGATGCAACATAATCATAATCAAAGTACTACATCGGGGTGCAACAACTACATATACAGAGTATGTCATCAAAAGTCCTGAGTGTGGGATAAAACAGAGCCATCCTCAATAAATCATCATCATAGAAATCCGGTGTCCATCAACGACACCCAAAATCCCAATATCTCAGGTGCCATCACTCTGATCGGCCCTTATATCCATCTCATCATATAACTCAGAACGGTACCTCCGGATATACGCCGAGTTCCCATACAATCACCGGTAGGCAGTGCTCCCCTGCCGGGCCCATCGCCTTTCTATACGATCTTCTTGCCCCGGGGTACCTTACCGAGCCCACCATGTATGTAAACAGTTCCTCCTCACACCTCGAGTCGGGTATGCTCATAGCTTAGAATCGATAAAACTCATGGTGGATACAAAATATCATATCAAGGGAAAAATCGTCTTTTTAAATAACTCAAGTTTCAAAATGTACTTTGCGGTTTCCCAAATCCACGAAATATAAATCTCATAAAACATCATATGAGAATATATCACTATAGCAATGTATCTATGATGCTAATCATGATGCGTTCTAGTATAAGAATCAATGTCTAACTGTCAATAATGAATGCGGTACAAAGTATTTATCCATGGCAATTTCTTTAGTGTGCGTGACATGGCAATTACCAACGGTGTGTGTGGGTATATGAATCAGTGCTCGTGCAACATGAACCGTTAGTAATGGTGCAGTGCCCTTATTAATAATATGTCAATATACAACAGGTAATAGGATGCACAATATGATACACATGGACAAGTCACAACATATAAACATATAGTACAATGTATTATCACTTGAATCTAGCCATCGGCGCTTAACGCCATACAGGCGACCCCCCCGTAGATATTAAATCTACTCACCGGACGATCTCGAGCTAAGTGAATCCAATCACCTCTTTTCCCTTTCTAGCTGCGTCCAAAGTCCCCGCAAGTGACCCCGGCATCACACAAAACCATAACGAGTGAAATTAGTAAACTTTCCGATAACACACGGACACAAACGCCAAACCAACGAATTGACTACCACAAGCTTCCAAGTGTTAGCTTAACGGGCTAAACGTGTACAGAGACATTCTAGACCAAACCTATGGCTGTTAAACGTACGAAACACCTAAATGAATGTCGGATATATCCGCATCGCACATTATCGAAACGCTTGAATTATAGCTAAACGGTCCCAGATTTTTTTACACAAGGAATTAGAGAAAGTTGCACATGCCACAAGCCTACACTTTTCCCCAGAGACCCCACGACGAAGAATCCAACCCAAACTCCCAACTCTGGCCGCAAATTGTGGCCATAAAGAATTAATCTGCGGCCAAAAAATAGGGGATGGGCTCAGGTTTTGGTGGTAGGTTCTAGGCCTCTAAACTATCTCTCTGTGATGACAACTTCTTAAAATAATATTTGGATCGATAGCAGATTCAAACAGAGACCCAAGTTTAAACAAAATATGACATTAACACTAAATTAAAACATTAAGGTATTTTAGTGAAACTAGTTAACACAAGAATCTTCCTTAGAGCCTAATTAAGAGTTTAACATCATTACCTCACCAAAACTTGGATGAAACCCTAGCCATGCAAGCTCCAAGACTTCTCAAGAGGGTTTAAACATGATTTGTTAAGGGTTTAGTGAGATTTGATGTTGGTTTAGGAACAAGGTTAGTGGGAAAAATATTCCAAGAGAGGATTTTTGGTGAAGAAGAAGAAGATGATGAGAAATGAGAGGGTGAGGATGAGAGAATGAGAGCCATGCTCTCTCTCTCTCACCTCATTAAATGCCTCCCATCCCTTGTCCCCCCATGCTTCCCCATGCCTTCATATTCTATTCTTTTTCCTTTTTCTTTTTAAAATAAAACCTTGTACTTAAAATAAATAAATAAATAAATAAATAAATATATATATATATATATATATATATATATATATATATATATATATATATATATAACATGACATAATATGTTAAAGTGCCATGGCCAGCAAAGCATGGTTAACACTTCCTTAACCCAAGATTAGCATGCTCATGTGTGTGCATAACCACAATAAGTAAATAAATAATTAAATAAAATATTAATTAATTATAATAAAATACATGAAAATAATTATTAGTTTAATTTATTAAAAACCCATGTTAAATTGCTTAATTAACTCTATTCGCGTTTTAAGGTGTTACAGTTATGTAACGGTATATACGTTCTAAATCAAAATACAGTTCTAAATATACAGAATACACACAAGAGGAAAAGTTCAGAACTGAACGAAGCCTTTTTATGGCATTATAGACTTGGTCATACCAATGCGACTAGACTGGCTAAGTTTCATAAAAATGGATATTCGAATCCGTTCGAATTTATATCTTATGGAACTTGTCAGTCATGTCTCAAAGGCAAGATGACCAAAACTCCATTTACGGAACACAGAGAAAGAGCTACTGAACTCTTGGGACTGATACACAGTGATGTATGCGGTCCTATGTGTACACATGCCAGGAATGGTTCCTCGTACTTCATTACATTCACCGACGATCTCTCAAGATTCAAACATGTGTTCTTGATGAAACAAAAATCTAAAGCTTTTGAGAAATTCAAGAAATATAAGAACGAAGTAGAGAACCAGACGGGCAAAACTATTAAAATCCTTCGATCTGATCTAGGAGGAGAATAGTTAAGTATGTAATTCCGAGATTATCTAAAAAAGAATGAGATTCTCTCTCAGCTTACTCTTCCGTATACACCACAACACAATGGAGTATCGGAGCGGAAGAATCGCACGCTATTAGATATGGTGCGCTCTATGATGAGTGTTGCTGAGTTACCTATTTTCTTTTGGGGTTATGCACTTGAGACAGCTGCATACCTATTGAATAGGATTCCGACCAAATCAGTGCCTCCATATGAGATATGGGAGGGGAAGAGACCATGTCTTAATTTCATTAAGATATGGGGTTGTCCGGCTTATGTTAAAAAACAAAATCCAGACAAGCTCGAGGCAAGGTCTGTTCTGTGTAAGTTTGTTGGATATCCCAAACATTCACGAGGGTATATCTTCTACCACACTGAGGAACAAAATGTGTTTGTTTCTCGGAATGCCACCTTTTTAGAAAAGGAATTTCTTGTGAATGAAATTAGTGGTAATGGGGCAGAGCTGGAAGAAGTTCCAGATACACAAACTACAATAGAAGATTTGGTAGAACCGGAGGATTCAATAGTCCCCGACAAACCTCAGCCATTTCGCAGATCTAGTAGGGTCACTCATCCACATGAGAGATACTACGGTTTTCTCATAGACAGTGGGAGCGAGAATTGCATCATGGAAGATGATGACCCAACTAGTTTTGAGCAGGCCATCATAAGTGGGGACTCTGTGAAATGGCTAGATGTTATGTGATCTGAGATGGAATCCATGTACACTAACAAAGTATGGATTTTGAAAGTTGCTCCTGAGGGGTAAAACCCATTGGGAGCAAGTGGATCTTTAAGAAGAAACTTGATGTAGATGGAAAGGTTGAGACCTTCAAAGCTAGACTTGTAGCAAAAGGTTTTCGTTAATGACCAGGTGTCGATTATGATGAAACTTTTTCTCCAGTGGCCATGCTTAAGTTCATCAGGATCCTACTTGCCATTGCTGCATACCATGACTATGAAATCTTGCAGATGGACGTCAAGACCGCTTTTCTAAATGGTGATTTAGAAGAGAGCGTGTATATGACACAACCAGAGGGCTTCGTAGAAAGTGGGAGTAGCGGAAAGGTGTGCAAGCTGCTTAAATCAATCTACGGATTAAAGTAGGCATCACAGAGTTGGAACATCTATTTTGATGTGGCAGTCAAAGAGTTTGTGTCACGCCCCGCTTCCCAGAGTACGCTAAGATAGGCACGTGACAGAGCCAACCATGCTACCTGTGGATAGGAAATATCCTTCCACAGTCACATTACAACTGTAGAGATATCAAGAACAATAATAATAACTATCTAATACATGTCCATGAGCCAGAATAACGAGTCAAGAATAAAATAATGCAGAAGCAAAAGATCCAATACAAGAATAAACTGGAATGTACGTCCCATAATGCGGGCTCACATCAGGAATGAAAATGCATAAATAAAACCAAATACTAACAGGTCCTCACTGCTCGGCCTGCTGACTGAAATACTCCTGCTCGGCCTGCAGCACAGGTAAAGATTCTGGGCCATGCAAAACCCAGACGTCAGTGCGTCATAATATCAAGCAATAATATAAACTGGGGTAGCAAGACAACAGGTATGAGTATGAATGGTAAAACAGTAATATAAATAAGGACAGTGCAGGGTAAGACACAGGTGATGTGCAGTGAGTAATCTAAACTGGTCTACTGGGTTAACTACTCTCAAGTCTTTGAAATCAATTTGCTGAATCATCGATGTAACTCAATAGTATCCCGTGCGTGCCCGGGACCACGGTCTAAGACTCTCGGGCTGAATCCGAGACGTGCCGCAAGGCAGTAAAAGATAGTATGTAACGACGAATGATGTCAGCATCATCATCCCGAGGCTGGCCTAGCCCGTAAGACTGATCAGTATAAGTATCGAACTGTCGAGTTACAAGTCAGGTTTCATCATTGATTTCCCCATACCCCCAAGTTATGTGTTCAAGTCAGGTATTGATAAATATGGAGCTAATGCCAACACATGATCAAGCAGGTACAGGTTTGTTTGAATAGACAACAGGAAATGTCCGTCGGGACAACAGGTCAAGATTGTCGGCATTAGTAACAAGATCAGGTAACAGGTCAAGCTGTGGTACATCAGGTCATGTCAGGTAGTGTACATGGGTCCAATCATGTCAAGAAGTGCACAGGTATCAAGTCGTGTCAAGTAGTGGTGTATCAAGTCATGTCAGGGGGTGCACAAGTGTCACATGGGTGCTCAAAATCAAACTATACTAAGCATGGGTACACACAAACAAGTATGGGGTACCAATGTAACAATAAAATGGAATAATGTGATGTGGTATGCAAATAGGTATAGATTCAAACATATGGATTCACAGTTATCGATTAGGGTTAAAGTTATAGTTCCAACACTAATTAGGATGCACTTTATTAAACATGGAATGTTAATATAACATTATTATGCATTAATATGATCTATGGATGCAATTATATATATATTAGACGAGATGGATGCAAACGGGTGTCCGAAAGGTTATAAACTATAAAATGGTACTATGGGATGTACAGATAAGCACTATGTGATAAAAATATTGATATGGGTGCAGTATACTGTAGTCTAGTATGCAACAAGATATTTTTTCGTGATCTAGATTTAAAAATGATATAAACGGATGCAAACGGAACATCGAAACGTTATAAAATAAAACATGGGGTACTAGATTTAAACTACAGGTATAATCTATATTTAAATAGGTATAAAATAATTTAAATAGCATGTAGCAAGATTAACTTGCCTAGACGGATCAAGAAACGGGTGTGTACGGAACGTCTCACGTCGTTGAAATGTCGCGACGCGCGCACGGTACACGGAACGGTTCCAAACAACGCACAAACGTGATCCCACAAGTCAGGTACGCTCGTTGGGTCGTCGGGATCGTCGACGTCACGTCCGGTTTTCGGTGAACTACTGTAGACAGAGAACATTTTCATTACAGAGAAAGAAAAGAAAGAAGAGAAAGAAAGAAGGAAGAAGGGAAAGAAGAGGGGGTGCTAGGATCACTGGTTGCACCGGATTTGGGACGAGGGGCGACGACGAGATCAACTCCGGCGAATCTCATCGGCGGTGTAGTGGTGTGCAGGGCTCGGGTCTATTTCTGGTGTGTGCAGGGCTCGGGGAGGTGAGCGAGGAGGTGGAGGTAAGGATGAGGGTGAGGAGGCGGCAACGAGACGACGATGGCGATGACGACGGCGACGAGGTAGGAGAGGGGGCGATGGTTAGGGTTTGCGGTTGTGGGTTTAAAGAAAATGAGAGAGGAATGAGGGAGCTGTGTTTTAAATATATATGGGAGAGAGAGAATTAAAGCGAGAGGCCAGAGAGAGAGAGAGAGGGAGAGAGAGAGGAGATCGAGAGGAGAGAGAGAGGGTGCGGTGAATAGTGAGAAGAGATAGATTTGTTATTTTGTGGGAGAGAGAGAAAGAGATAGCGGGTGAGAGAAAGAGAGAGAAAGAGAAAGAGAAATGAAAAGAAAGAAAAAGAAAGAAAAAGAAAGAGAGAGAGAGATTCGTGGGGGCCACGAGCCAGTGAGATAAGGCTGGGGATGGGCTGGATTAAGTTAGGAATTAGGATTTAAAATTTTAAAAAAGATTTTTGTTTGTTTAAAGAAATCTCATGAACTGTAAAAATATTCGAACTAATTTAAATTTTTTTAAATAAATAGAATTTTGGCGAGATACAAAAATATTTCAAAACGCGTCCGGGTCGGGTCTAAAATTCAGATTTAAAATACGAAAAATATACGCGACTTTCAAAATTCAAAACGAATGCTCTGGTAACGAAAATACATACCCCCAAGAATGGATGCACGTACGTGCGCGTAGCCATCCAAACACGTCCGTTTCACTGAACGGGACGAGAACAAGATGCGCGGATGCTACCACGGGGTTAGGGGTATCAAGAAGGCTATGAAATGCAATTTTAAATTATTTTACATGACCTAAAATGTTATATGGTAAAATGTGCGATGCTAGATGAAATGCCAGTATGCAGCATACATGAGATACACGTGTCTATGTAACAAGTCATGGTAATTTATAAATATGAATCAACCAAGTTCAAGCAAGCGGGTCGGGTCGAATGCAATAGTAAAAGTAAAATACCATTCGCACCCAAAACCCGATAAATCAAGAAAATACCACAGATAAGTAAATACGGGAACTTGAATTGGCATAAATGAACTAGGTTGTTACAGTTTGACTTCATCAAAAACGTAGATGAACCTTGTGTGTATAAAAAGGTTGTAGAGAGTAAGGTTGTCTTCCTCGTATTGTACGTGGATGAAATACTTTTGATAGAAAATGATGTTCCTATGTTGCACTCGGTCAAACTCTTTCTATCATAAAAGTTCTCCATGAAAGATCTGGGTGATGCCTCTTATATCCTGGGGATAATGATCTATAGAGATAGATCTAAAATGATGTTGGGATTGTCCCAATCAAGGCATATAGACACCATACTTAATAGGTTTAGTATGGAAGATTCTAAGCATGGTAATTTACCCGCTTGTTCAGGAATCACTCTCTCCAACGAGATATCTCCCAAGACTGATTTGGAGAGGGCTCACATGCAAATGATACCCTATGCTTCTGCAGTTGGGTCTATCATGTACGCGATATTATGCACCAGACCGGATGTAGCTTACGCACTTAGTGTTATAAGTAGGTATCAATCAGACTTAGGGGAGAAGCACTGGACAGCTGTAAAGAACATTCTTAAGTACTTGAGAAGGACTAAAGAACTGTTCTTGGCGTATGGTAACGGAGAACTCCAAGTGGAGTCCTTTACCGATTCCAGCTTCCAGAGTGATAAGGACGACAGCAAGTCGGTCTCGGATTTTTTCTTCACCCTCAATGGAGGGGCGGTATGTTGGAAGAGTTCTAAGCAAGATACCGTAGCAGACTCGACGATGGAGGCTGAATATATCGCTGCCAACAATGCTGCCAAAGTAGCTGTCTGGATGAAGAAGTTCATTGCTTAACTTGGTGTGGTTCCATCCATTGAGGATCCAATACCTTTGTATTGTGATAACAATGGAGATGTGGCTTTGGCCAAGAAACCCCGGCTCCATCAGCGATCCAGACATATTCTGAGACGGTATCACCTGATCCGGGAGATAGTTGATCGCCGGGAGATCGAGGCTAGGAGAGTTGACACGAAGGACAACACAACGGATCCACTCATGAAGGCCCTCACCCATATGCAGTTTGAGAGACTTTTTAGGATGTTGGATATGAGATACTATAACAACTGGTCTTAGTGCAAGTGGGAGATTGTTAGGAATATGTATGCCCTAGAGGCCATTATTGTATGATATAGTGGATGCTTGGACATATATATATATATATATATATATATATATATAGAGGAATTTCTTGCTCAACATGATAGTATGCTATCCTGTTACTCTTTATCTTAATATGTGCGCTTGTATTTTTATATTGTCTCTCTGATACATATTGATAAATCCCTTAGGATGTTGGCTTGACTATCAGGACTATGATGCAGATCATACTAGTGGGGCTTGAGTAGTCCACAAGCACATCCTTTAACAGTTGCTAGTCGAGGGAGTATTGAGACAGGGCATCGATATTCCAGAGTAGACTAGTGTTTACGTTTCTTGACCCTTTATGGGGCGATGGTTGATCCCACAGCTATTGGTGTTTGACATCAAAGATTATTCACAGGTGCTCATTAGAGAATGGGTACACCGAACATGACTTGCCGAGAACTGCTAGATGGTACCATACCTATCGTCAGATAGCAGTTCTCTGGTGGCACTTGTACAGCTTAGTCTGTAGACCCGAGATCGTCATAGTGTCTTGTGTGGTTCCTAATGTGCTTTGATTTCCTCCCTACCACGGCTCAAAGGAGTCGTGAAAATAGGTGGATTTTGGGTACAGTCTCGAGTCACATGGAGGCAGTGAGCGATAGGAGGGGTTTCGTCTCTCCCGGTATTGGGAGTTGATGTTGCGCTATGCTCGATTGGCTATAACATCAAGTCTCTGGCCAGGGATGATGAGATTTACTGGTAACCGTTATCAGTAGTTTCTCGAACGGTTATAGGCCACACATCGGCATGACTTATCAAGTTACTGGGATCTGACGTTTCCACCCCTAGACTCGATATGCGACATATCAGACGAAGAGACCAGACTGTATTGTAAGTGTTGCTTATAGGCTTCACGGGAGTTTGGACAAGTTTGCTTGTTGATCTTCTATTCGCTCAATACCTGGATAGCCGTTACGTCCAGCTAGTACCGCTGACGGCTTCTGGGTACTGATATGATCAATACCTACTGTTGGCGTATTGACGAGTCTTTAGAGTCCCGCATAGAGATTTCCTAGCTCAAGCGAAACGAAGTAGGGCACATATGGTGATATGTGCAGGAGCTTGATTAAATACGAGTATGTGATACCGTATTCTAATCTTGCGATATTTGATATCGGTTAGGTTATATGTGATATAACCGGATTATTGAATCAAGTGTTGATTCATGATCTGTTATATGTATATATATATATTTGATATTGGCTGGTTATATATGATATGACCGGATTGTTGAATCAAGTGTTGATTTAATATCTAGTATTGAATATTGTCGGTTATATGTGATATAACCGGATTATTGAATCAAGTGTTGATTTGATAATTTGATTTACATACATATATATATATATATATATATATATATATATATATATATATATATATATATATATATATATATATATATATATATATATATGATATTAGTCGGTCGGTTATATTTGATATAACCAGATTATTGAATTAAGTGTTGATTTAATAATTTGATATATATTTATATCTGATATATTTATATATTAACTAATATTAATGCTCACTAATGATTTTCTTCTCTTGATATATAATTGTGTGTATATATATATATGATATATATATGATATATATCTATATATATATATATATATATAAAATTGAATTGTATCATGGTTGATGATACATAGAATATGGGTGTATGAGTCTCACACTAGAGCTGAAGATAATTGGGATAATTTAATTTAAAAATAAAATGAAAAGAGTAGATAACGAGTCATGGTTTGGATGCTTGGAGAAGTATTGAGAAGCCACGAGTCATCTTCTCCTTTTGTTTTATTCTTAGATATTTATTCATCCCAACCTTTGTTTCGCCCAATCAGAGCAAAGCTCTGTTTGAATTCAAAATTCAAATCTTTGAAGCAGAGCTTCAAATCCCGCGCGCAGCGCCCAAGGAGACGCGCCCAATCAGAGCAAAGCTCTGTTTAAAGGAAGCAACGCTTCAGCTGTACTGCGCTCTGCGCTAGGTGACACGTGTCAGCGCAGATGCGCTAGCGCAGTTGCGCTGCGTTCTGCGCTGCGCGACACGCGTCAGCGCAGATGCGCCAGCGCAGTTGCGCTGCGTTCTGCGCTGCGCGACACGTGTCAGCGCAGATGCGCTAGCGCACTTGCGCTGCGTTCTGCGCTGCGCGACACGTGTCATGCGCTGAGGTATCCGCGCCCAACTGAATTAAGATTTCATGAAATCTTTTCTGTTCTTTCCAGAACTAGAAGACTTTCTTCGGCCTCTGGATCAAAGATCCAAAGGTGGGAAAACACCCAAAAATCATTCAAGAAAGATCCCGTTAACAAATTCAACAAATTTATGGGGCACTATAAATAGGACCCCAGACCTCATTCAAAAGGCATGAAGAATTTTCTCGAAAAATCAAGAACCCTAAAACAGAGAAAACTCCGAGAAGAAAAAGGTAAAGAACCTTCATGAGGTAGAAAAAAAAAGGGGTCTTCTAATAGATCATCGATCTAAAAATAAGATCAATGATCTTTATAAAAAAAAAGGTGCTTTGCACTTCTTGTGAACCTACGGTTCTGTAAAAACAACAAAAATAATAAAATAATAAATGAATAGTGCTTTGCACTTTTAAGAACCTCTGGTTCTTCGAATAAAGAAAAAATTTAATTTTCTTTGATCCAATTTAGACGAAGAAATTAAACAGTGCTTTGCACTTCCCTTCTTGAATCTAAAGGATTCTTAGTGCTTTGCACTTCCAATTTGCGCCGTTGCGCTCTTAAAAGAGCGCCACGTGTCGGCTATAAAACCATTTGCGCTAAGCGCTCTTAAGATAGAGCCTTGCTCTCTGGAAATAGCGCAACTCGCTGAGAGAGCGCCACGTGTCGGCCATAAAACCATTTGCGCTAAGCGCTCTTATGATAGAGCTTTGCTCTCTGGAAATAGCGCAACTCGCTGAGAGCGCGCCACGTGTTAGCAGCGCAATTGCGCCGCGCAACAGCGCAACGCGCTGCGCTAGTGCGCTTGCACTCATCAGAGCATGACACGTGTCGTCACCGTATGGACTTGCGCTCATTACTTAGCGCAAAGCGCAAATGCATTCAAAAGGGCCAAGCCCAACTAAGAGAGGGCCTAACAGGCTCAATAAAGCGTAAATGCATTATTTCAAGGGGCAGAACCCAAATTGAAACAGATGCTTTGCATCATCTATAAATGGGCAGAGCCCAAACAGAATCTCCAGAATGCTATGCATTTTACAAGAGGCAGAGCCCAAATCAAAACAAATGCATTGCATCATTCATAAATGAGCAGAGCTCAGAATAAAGTGATGCTCTGCAGAGCCCAAATGCAATGCATTACTTAACAAAAATGTTGAACATCTCAACTGGACTTAGCCCAATTTTGGCCATAAGTCCTTAAATTAAATTGACCGAGCAAAATCGCTCTTCTAAATTAATTTACATCCGGTTCGAGGGTACATCTCCGAACTCCTTTGACATCCGTCGTTGTAATTCCTCAACGACGTCAAAGAGGTGACGGGTCCCAACGACCACACATCAATATCGGACCACCACGTCCCTAAACTGGCGACGGACCGAAACGTCCCTAAACTAATATCGGACCGAAACGTCCCTAAAACTAATATCGGACCGAAACGTCCCTAAACTAATTTCGGACCGAAACGTCCCTAAACTAATATCGGACCGAAACGTCCCTAAACTAATATCGGACCACCACGTCCCTAAACTGGCGATGGACCACCACGTCCCTAAACTGGCACAATAGAGCCCAAATGCTCTTTTGTCGGATCTAAACGGTCCCGTTAAGTTGATCTTAGTCTCAAACTAGACTAACGTATCCTTAACAAACGTTTGAGTCGATCTTAGCCTCAAAAATGGCTAACGTATCCTCCAAACAGACTTTAGTCCCAAATTGGACTATGAATCTCCCAAACTGGAACAATAGAGCCCAAACGCTCTTTTGTCGGATCTAAACGATCACGTTAAGTTGATCTTAGTCTCAAACAGGACTAACGTATCCTTAACGAACGTTTAAGTTGATCTTGGCCGCAACGCGACTAATGCATCCTTAAACTAAAAACACCAAACCCAAATCTAAGTAAATACGGATTTGGACTAATCCACGTCCTACGGGCGACGGCATTACTCAGTCTCCGTATACAATCCACGGGCAACCACAAACAAAACAAACACACACGACACGAAGTGAAATTCTGGAGAAGGAGAAAGTTGTTACCGCGATGCGGTAGCGTAATTAACTGCAGGGGCTTGCGCCTGCAGGGAAGAGCGTCCCCACAATCAAAAACCCCTCACCCTGAGGGGGAATCTGACGAAGTCTGCTACATCGGCCGCATCCGTCTAAACCTCCGATACACGGTGCCATAAATCAACTTGGTATCTTCGGAGAGATAGACAGATAAAACCACATAGCATCTGCCCCGAACCTCAGGCACAGGACGTCCTAACGTCTCGGCCGCCGTTCGGAGGGGAACAGATTCTGGCACGCCCGGTGGGACCTCTTCCTCTTTCCACTCCACACTTCGTGTGTCGTCTTCGCGAACCAATCGCGGTTTGTTAAATGATTGCCTTCGGATTTCAAGTTGCTAAGATTTGGTCTTTTGTTTGGTGCAGAACTCAAGCATTCAATGGCCACCAACTGCACCAACTGCTCGAAGTGCAACTACAACGGACGCTCCACCTCACCTAGAGGTGTAGCATATGGGCCCCAGGCGGCTTCCTTCCTGACACTGCCGGTAGGCCAGTTGACTCAGGCCACCACCGGCTTGTTCTTCGGGACCATGGTCCCACCTGCAAGCTTCTCGGCACCGATACCCACACTGGAAGCAAACAAAAAGTCGGTGTTCGACCGGCTTACTGCTACTCCGACCCCTGTCAGCGGGTCGCCTGCTACTGGACCAACAGCCTCCGTTTTCACCAGGCTGGGTCAGAACTATAAGGTGGCTATCCCAAAGAGGGCAACGGCCGCTGCTTTGGAAGTCGTTAAAGCGGCTTCTCCTATCAGAGAGTCAGTCTTCACGAGATTGACGGCTCCTACTCCTTCTCCAGCGGGTCAGAAGGCATCAGTCTTCGATAGGCTGACATCAACAGTTACCCCACGCTCAAACAGGGGGCAACAAGAAACCACCTCAATCTCCGAGCCAATCCCGGCAGCTCGTCGCGCGCGACGTCGCTATTGGCAGAGAGTAAGGAAAGCAGGGGGCAACTCCCCCTCAGGGCTAACCCCACCTGCTCCAGTGGTGGAAGTCGATGCTGCTGTTCCAACTGGGAACAGCTTTGAGATGCTGAGGAAGGTGAAAAAGAACTCCCCAGTGGCTACGTTGAAAAGGTCTCCTCCACCCAGGGAAAAAGCTCCGGAGATGAAACAGGAACAGCCCCCTCAACGGCTGTCAGCGAAAGTTTATAAAGTTTGGCGGAGGGTTCAAGACTCCGTGATTGACTCAGACCACTTCCGTCGCCAGAACAAGGCAAGGGTGGAAAAAGACAAAAACCGCCCCGCCAAACAACAGGGGGCAACAAATGCTAGGATGCCCACTTCAACGGCTCCTTCAACCCCAAAGGCCCATAAAAGGAAGAGGCCAGAAAAAGCTCCCATGACGCTGACAAAGTCTAAGAACGGTGAACCTAAACGCCCCAAGTCAGGGGGCATCACAGTTCATACAGTCTATATGGCTTCGGGGAAAGAAGAAAGTCGTACTTCTATGGGTCACCGACCGCTTACCCGGTCAGTGACCAAGTCTCAGGAGCAGCAACAAAAGCTCCAGGAGATGATGACTACCATGGCTGCACTCACAGGGCCAAAAGAGAATCCTGAGACGTCCTTAGATGAACGTCAAGAAGAAGAAACCGACGCCGAGTTCCTTCGCCGAATGCTCGAAAAGAGAGACCAAGAGGCTGCTGAACAAGCAGCCAATATACAGCGCATGGGCCTTCTCTTCCAGGATATGATAGGGATGATGATACAACCAGAATCCCCGACTGAAGAACCCCCGATCGTCCTTGGGGATGATGGGGGAGAAACATCAAACCCTCAGCCCGTTCTATCGACGGCTAAAGAAGACACAATCTCTAAAACAGATCTGGACGAATATATAGCCCAGCAGATAAAAGTTCATCACGCGGCCGAAGCAGCCGGCCACGTTGTAAAAACGGGGCGGCCATATCCGGGATGGTATGACCAGATCAAGTACCCGCCAGGTTACACAATTCCAAAGTTTCATGTCTATAAGGGGACCGGCAATCCCCATCAACATGTTGCCCAATTCAGGGCGCTTTGTGGTAACACTGGAGGCGATGACAAGCTCTTGCTGCGCCAGTTTGTTGGAAGTTTATCAGATACGGCTTTCGAGTGGTATTCCGAGCTCCCCAACGACTCCATTAAAACCTTCGCAGAGATGGAGCTGCTCTTCACCCAACGCTTTGCAAGTGCCAGCGAACGTACTCCAATGACGGCGCTGATTAACGCCAGGGTAAAGCCCGGCGAGACATGGGTCCAGTACGCTATACGGTGGCGTAATTTATGGTCTAAATGTGAACAACGCATAGAAGAAGCCCCTGCGGTGGGAATGTTCGTTGGAACCCTTGATCCACAAGCAACCATTTCGCAGTTTATGATGTTCTTCAAGCCGACTTCTTTTCAGGCCTTGATCGACAAATTGGCGCAGATGGACCAAATGGGCCATAAACCCCCTCTCCCGAAGCCGGACTCCCGAAACGATAAAGGAAAGGGAAAAGCGATCATCGTCGCTAATGCCCAACAGCAACCGAACGACTCGAAGCCGGTTGCTCGTCCAAATAATACACGCCCATACGTACCCCTTGAGGACAGGATGGGACGTGCTTACTCCTTCCCCCGTGATAAAACAAGGAGGTTATTTGAGCTGGCATTGCGCAATAGGCTCATAAATCTGCCGGATCCAAAGCGTCCGTCACAACCAAGTGACGTTAACGAGCCTAATTATTGCCCTTACCATCGAGTGCTAGGACATCCAATCGAAGACTGTTACGTGTTCAAAAATTGGCTCGAAAACCAGTACCGTCAAGGCAAGTTTGCGCTATCTGACAAATGGAAGGTGAATCCTCCGCAGCCCCACACCTATAAGGGAACGAATACACCAGGGGCAACATGCTCCGTCATCGAAGAAGCTCCCTGGGAGGTTGTATTATCAGCCAAAACGAGGAGAATGCTAAATGATCTGCAGACCTGTCCAGCGGTCAAGTGGAAGAACCCCTTGGAGCCGCAGGTTATTGATGGGATGTTGAAACCACGTTCGACTCCGAAGGCCGATGACGGTAGTTCAAGCGTCCATAACCAACCGTCAAAATCTTCGAAAAAGAAGAAGAAGAAATCTAAGAAGCCCGTGAAGCCTAGCGACAAGCGGACGGACTTACAGAAGCAGATCGACGCGCTGGATGAATATAACCAAAAGGCGCGGACTCCCATTACGCTCCAAGATTTCCTTGATCACGTCTTTCAAAAAGAAGATGAGGAAGAAACTTCATCGGATGATTCCGACGAATATGTGGCAAGTTGTCATATGATCTCCCATGTGACCACGAACGATGAAGGGACTTCTGACACTGAAACGCCGGGGGCAAATACTGAGTCAAGGGTTCCGGAGTTATCAGTTGAAATGATTGGCGCGTTTCTTAATGAAGCTCGATTGAAAAGCAAAGCTGATCAAGAACGCGAGACGGCTATATTCGAAATGGCCAAGCGCCAGCGACTTGAGGGAGGAGCTGAGGTGATCCCACTGGAGCAAAATGCCTCCACCGCTGACAAAAGCCAATTTAAGATAAAAAAGAAGTTCGCCAAGGCCATATCGATGGGCATGAAGCTACCACTCTCAGAAGAAAAAGTTGCTAGCGTGGTAGAAATGCATCCCTCTTATTGCTTATATCATCAGAAGGTCTCACATTCTACCCAAGAGTGCAAGGCGTTCGATAAATGGTGGCAAGGATACGTCGCTAATCAACAACGCTTTAAACGGGAAAAGCGCAAGGTTCGTCGGGAGCAAAGAAACACGACCAAAGTGCTTGAAAGAACTGCCGGCAACTGTCACATGGTTAACACTACCAGGTCACAAGTGCCCACATTTGGGAGCGACTCTGATGAGGAACTAGAGATTGCCCCTCTCTTTAAAGAGTCAACTTCGGGAAAAGAAGAAGAACCGAAGTCTTGCGAAAATATACAGCTGCGGAATCGGACACTGCCTGAAAAGAACCTCGGACCCTCGAATAGAAAAGATAAAGGGAAAGAGAAGGTCTCTGAAGACATCACTTTGGATGACCAAGTCGCGGAAGAGCTAACCGCCAAAAATCCGCCAAAGTGGAGTAAGGTGGATTACAATGTCTTAGCGCATCTGAGGAAGCTACCCTCACAACTTAGCATCCTCGATGCCTTGTTACTATCAAAGGAGGCGAGAGACTCTTTGATTAAGGCGCTACAAGATCCGGACCAGTTCCAATCCTTCTTGGCAGAAGAAAAGATGAAAGACGAATTGGAAGAAATGCACACAGCCGACGTTGCTTTTGGTGATGAGGACCTTCTTCTCGGGACGTGTGAACACAATCGCCCTCTTTATGTCTCAGGATACTGCCATGACATAAAAATAGGTAAAATCTTGGTCGATAACGGATCGTCCGTCAATTTACTCAACGTACGAGTGTTAAAGGAGATTTGTATGAGTGTCCAACACCTTGCCCGGGACAAGATCACTATCTCCGGTTTCGACTCTCAATCTTCAAAGACTCTTGGATCTGTGATATTGACGCTACGCTTCGGGTTGCTCGTCACAGACATCAAATTCCATGTTATAGATGCCAAGACGTGCTATAATGCTCTGCTCGGCCGACCATGGCTATACGAGTACAATATCATCCCTTCTACACAGCATCAGTGCATGAAGTATTCCAGGGATGGCCTCGAGTACACTGTGGCCGGAGAGTTGAATCCGTTTTCCGCGAACGAAGTTCGCAAGTATGAAGATGCCAAATACTTCTTGCCGAGCTTCGAAGACACGGAAAGGTGTCACAAACCGGAGAACAAAACTAATGCCACTATTCCTGTCTTCGGCAGTGACACCGAGGAGGAGGATATAATTTATTCAGGTCCATCCCAATCTACCAGGCCAGGACCATCCGTCCCTTCGTTAATCTTCGGTAGTGATTCAGAGGATGAAGTTCATGCTGTATTCCCTGCTCGGCCTTCGATACAGATCTCCGCTGATGAAGAACGAAGTCTGCAGATAATCATGGTGCCGCTTCAACATTACAAAGAACTGGATGCACTCAACACCAACAGCGTAGAAGAATTGCAGACATTCTATATCCCTCCCGGGCGAAGGGGCGAGAAAGCAATCTTATTCTACCGTTCTGAAGAGAACAAAGTAGAAAAAGAAGTTTGGCATGGCGCGGATCCCACGCTCGACAGGCTTCAGCCTATCCGTCTTCCCCGGTATTATACCGAAGGTTTGAAGAAACTGCTAAAACACCAGGGGATGTCC
This sequence comes from Agapanthus africanus, assembly GCA_030015575.1. Lineage (NCBI taxonomy): Eukaryota > Viridiplantae > Streptophyta > Magnoliopsida > Asparagales > Amaryllidaceae > Agapanthus > Agapanthus africanus. Next base: position 191,548,757 of record JASDDO010000024.1, on the reverse strand, counting down.
TTCACACAGACCGTTAGAAAAGCCAAATTCTATGACAAGGTCTGGAACATTCCCGGGACCCAATGCAAACTGCCTAACGGGAAAGTAGAAACCAAAGGGCTTGGGTACATCCGGCCAAAGAAGCGGGAGCTAGTAAATAGCTGTTATGCCATGTATGACCTCGATGAAGAGGCGGACGCTCAATGGGAGGACGCTAATCCAGAACCAGCAAAAGGTCCTGATACAAAACCGCCCAGTCCATCATCCGAAGACCAGATGAGCAAACTTATAAGCGATGCGAGTCAAAAAGCCCGAGATGATCACGATCGTGAAATGACAATCTATGAGAAAGCTAAGACACAGCGCCTCCTCCAACAGGCAGTAAAGAGCGAAGATGCCGTTCCTTGTCAACCTGCTATAAAAAAGGTTCGACGCGAGGACAAAAACAGGTCGAAAGGCAGGAGAGGCGCTCGACAACTACAAAGCAGAGCTAAGAAGCCGCGCATCCGAGAATCGAGCGTTATTGACTTAGCCCTCGGGAAGAAAATGGGTCGAGCGTACTCTTTTCCTCGGAACAAAACAAGGAAAATATTCGATCTCGCTCTAAAATATCAAATGCTTACGTTGCCAGAGTCTAAACACCCTGAACAAGCAGGCGAAGTCTCCAACCCAAAGTATTGCTTTTACCATCAAGTAGTAGGGCATCCGCTTGAAGATTGCTTCACCTTTAAGAATTGGGTTGAGGACCAATATCAGCTTGGCAAGTTCGCGTTGTCTGACAGTTGGAGGGTAGCGCCGCCGCAAAAGCACGAACCTGAAAGCACAAGAATAAAACCAACTCCGCATTGGGATTGGCAGAAAATTCGCACCTGCCATGTGATAACAATATTAAAAGAAGGGGCCGAAGACATGAACAATCTCCCTTGGTGCTTTGAAAGCGGCAGCGATGAGGTAATCTCAGAATTTCCCCCAGCTCCGAAAGAACTGGAGGACGAAATACATACCACTGCAGATAATCTCAAGAAAATTGAGTTGGGGACGGAAAATGACCCGCGACCGACATTCGTCAGCGAGCTGCTATCTGAAGAAAGGGTGGCTGCGTTAAAGGATGTGCTTCTGCAGCATAAAGATTGCTTCGCGTGGAACTATTCCGAAATGCCGGGACTAGATCCAGAAATTGCCGTACACAAGTTAGCGATATCCCCAGACATTAAGCCAGTCAAACAAGCGCCGAGAAGAATGCGACTCGAGCTTGAGATGAGCATCAACGCCGAAGTCAAAAAGCTGATAGATTCAGGCTTCATCCAAGAAGTCCAATACCCTGAATGGATCGCCAACATTGTCCCAGTGATGAAGAAAAATGGGACAGTGCGCATATGCGTAGACTTCCGGGATCTCAATAAAGCCTGTCCAAAAGATGATTTCCCAGTGCCAGTCACCGAACTGATGATAGACAACACATCCACTCTTGAGGTTTTCTCTTTCATGGACGGCTCATCGGGATATAATCAAATAAAAATGCATCCTGAAGATCAGAAGCACACGGCCTTCAGGACTCCGCTTGGTATATTTTGTTATAAAGTGATGCCTTTCGGTTTGAAGAACGCCGGTGCTACTTATCAGAGGGCCATGACGAAGATCTTCGACGACCTTATACACGAAATCGTCGAATGCTATATCGACGATCTCGTAGTCAAGAGCAAATCATACGAGGAACATCTCGAGCATCTGAAGACTGTATTTCAACGCCTTCGGCAATACAACTTGAAGATGAATCCTCTTAAATGTGCGTTCGGGGTTTCCTCAGGAAAATTCCTGGGATTCGTCGTTCGACACCGAGGTATTGAAATAGATCCGTCAAAGATCAAAGCGATCATGGAAATGCCTCCGCCGAGGACTCTCAAACAGCTGCGGTCTCTCCAAGGGAAACTAGCGTATATACGGCGATTCATAGCCAACCTTTCAGGAAAGTGCCGTCCTTACAGCCACCTGATGAAGAAGGGAACCCCATTCGTTTGGGACCAAAAATGCCAAGGCGCACTGGATGAGATCAAGCAATACCTGCAGAACCCGCCGGTGTTGGCTGCTCCGGTTAAGGGGAAGCCTCTCATTCTTTATACAACCGCCCTCGAAGGTTCTTTAGGCGCATTATGGGCACAAGAGAACGATCAAGGGAAAGAAAGAGCACTTTACTACTTAAGTCGAGTCCTGCTGGGGGCAGAAAGCAATTACTCTCCCATTGAAAAACACTGCCTGGCGTTGATCTTCGCAATAACAAAGCTTAGGCACTATGCGTTGGCGCACGAGGTCCGTCTGATTTCAAAAGTGGACCCTCTTAAATATTTAATGTCAAAAGCCATATTGACAGGACGACTCGCTAAATGGGCCCTGCTCTTGATGGAATTCTCGATAACATATCAACCTCTCAAGGCAGTGAAAGGCCAGGCCATCGCCGACTTCCTCGCTGAGCATCCGATACCCGCCGATTCTCCTCTGAATTGCAATCTTCCAGACGAACATGCGTTCGATGCGATCGACGGTGATAATATCCGATGGGAGCTTTATTTCGATGGAGCATCTTCCGTGAAGAAACGTAAACAAAGTACCCCTATAATTAAATCGGGGGTAGGACTCATCTTCGTAACTCCACAAGGAGGAATAATGCGCTACGTGATCAGTCGAAAATACTGCATATTTTAACCGGCAATTTCCTTGTCATCTGCATACATATAGGAGAGTACGGTATTCATAATTCACATATTAGCTAATTGGTCGCAAAATATCAAATTACATGTATTCGACCTTAAAACCGGAAATTCTAGGGAAATTAACCGCATTGCATTACATAGCATATTTTCTATATCTTGCAACCCCTATTTTTAAGTCTATGCAGGAAACGAGATACTTGCTCGACCATTACATCGCTCGACCATTACAATTGCTCGTAAACTCATTGAAAGCAAATCTGGTATCAACACAGAAGGTCTACTGCAATTCTTAACATCAAAGAATAACCCAAACAGTAGTACCAAGCCACAGCAGAAAGCACAGTTCCCGAGGCCACCAAGGCGCGGCGGAAGCGCGGCCCAAAGCTACCTCACGCGGCGGATCCGCGGCTGGACCAATGACTTAGCTCCTCAAACTTCATCAAAACTCCTGTTTCAGTGCCCTCAGATCATAAATGCACACAAACTTCCAGAAGATTCCAGATACTTTCACCAGATCAGCAAATTCCCAAACTACCCTAATCTTTCTAGAACTTTCCTAAACCCTTGCTTAAACCCTAAGCTAAACCCCAACAACTTGTCAACAAACTTTGGGAGGGAAAGTCTAATTCAAACCTAGACCTAGTTCTATAAATAGGACCCTAGGCTCTCTCATTCAACATCTTAGAAATCTTGGAAAAATCAAGAAACCCTAGAGAGAAAAAGATTCAACCCATTTTAGTTTAGCCATTCTCTTTCTCCATCTTCTTCTTCCTCAAGATTAGTGAGAAATCTTGTAGGAAACCCTAACCCTAATTCCACTCCAAATCCAACATCTTGAGTACCAAATCAAGCGAGAAATCTTCAACCTTTTGGGAGCCGAGCCGATCTTCAATCGGGCAAGTGATCCAAGCTGATCCGCGATCCACGGAGACGAGCGAAGCCAAGTCGACGATCAAGTTCCTCCTCTTGTAGTTCTTGAGTGATTGTAACGGAATTGTTGATATAAATAAAAGGTGAAATTCGTTAATCTTGCTTGCTTTTAAAATTCCGCATCATGTTATCTTTACTGTTCTTGAATATTGTCTATGTGGTGATGCGCGAGTAAAACTCCGCTCGTTAAGGAGTCGAGAAGATCTTTAGTATGATGATGTAGCAAATTTGTAATCAATTCTTGAATCCCACGAGATTGTAAACCCTAGCTATTTCAAGAATCGACAACCCAATTCGATTCGATGCTTTCTTGATCAACATCGTTCGAGATTGGGGTGATCCGATCGATTCTTGAAATTACTAGAGGCTAGAATATAAATGGTATCCTCGAAAGAGTAAGGGTTAAGAGATGAAACTTTAATTTCATCAAGAAAACCCTAATTCTCGTCGATAACCATTGATCTAGCATCAATTCCTCGAAGGACAAGAATATGAAATATTGTAGACTACAACACATATAAAGATCCTATCGATTCCTACGAGCCTCTTTATCAGTTTGGATTGTCGTTTGGAAAATTCCATTGAAACCGATTCTTGTTGTTTATAGTTCTTGATTCTTTAGAAAAGATTAGTGACACACGAATACAAATCAATCAACTGAATCGTGTTTTCTCTTATTGTTGCTTAACATTTCATTTCAAACAAATAAAAGTAAAAACGAATCTCGAGATCCCTGAGGACGATCCGCACTCATTCATTAACTTCAACTGACACCGTTGTTTGATTGCGGTCAAATATTTTTGGTTGTGATTTCTTTACTATTTGATTCGATAAACACATCCACGAAAATAATCAGATCAAAATGGCGCCGTTGCCGGGGATCGCGCGTTAATTCGTTTACATTTTATAGTTTGAAGTGAAAGAATTATTACGTTTCATTTCTTGAAATCAAAATTCGTACAAACTCTTATACGTGTGTTGTGAATTGATTGCAAGGTGATCTGGAGCAATCTGAGCTGTGGAAAAATTATTTGTGATATACCAGAGAGCTGGAGATAGCAATATCAAGCAGCTGAAGAAAAATTGTGCAGTGAACCCCACACTCGACCGCGGAAGAGCGGCAAGAACAGGCTTTATGCGGCGGAAGCGCCGCAGTATAGGGTGATCTCTGTACCATCTTTCTTCAGGTGATTTCTCTCTCTCTCCTCTCTCCCTTTTTAGCTCCAACTAATCCTTTCTGCAGGATTCTTTGCAAATAATAGCTGCGCCGCAAAAGCAAATTAAAATTGTGCGTGATTTTGCTTTTCTTGGTTGTTTTGCATTGCTAATACGGAAAATTAAGGGGCACGGCCAAATCCAAATTAGGTGGGGATTTCATTACCCTTCCTAGGCCCCGAAAACCACCAAACTTGCATCCGCATTTACCCCCATTAACTAAAAGAAATCTAGAGATGACTCTAAGGACTGTCGCGCTCATTTAGGACAAGAGAGGGCCGTGGGTAATTCATTGCTTATCCGCGTTTTTCTGTGGTGCCTAAGGCGAGTGTGTCTAAGGCTAGTGGTTATTAATTAGGTCCACTGTAGTGGTGGTTCCTTCCCACTTACCTGGCACTTATCCGGCCACAGGGGACAAAGAGGCAGTGAAGGATTGATCCCGCGACTTGTCTTTTGGCAGTTAGGAGCGGTCTAGAGCCGGACCTAGGTGACCATTAGATTCTAGGGTTGTGTGCTGCATTTGGTTGTCGCATCATTTTTTTTAAAATCCGTCCCTTTTCAAAAGCAAACACCGCATTCATTTTACCCCTAATTATAAGCCAACGCTGCCACTTGTACTAACCCTTTTTAGTACAAGATAGGCTGGACACGGGATTCTAGTGCCCGTTTAGTCCGCGTACCTTTTATCGACTCCGAAGTCGATAATTCTCCATTTACCTTTTCTTTACCTACTACCACACCCACACCGATGGATCCGAATCCATCAAACTTCTTTAACCCCAATCTGCCACCGTCCGTTGGTGCGCAGAATTCTCCACACATTTCTCTTCAGGAAAGATGCTATCCACTTAGAGGTCCTCTTTCGACCTGCTTATCCACACCACCAGCGAACGGGGATAATTTTGAAATAAAGCCCCAGTATATCAATCTTCTACCTAAGTATCACGGACTCGAGACCGAGGACGCTTACGTTTTCATTACCAAATTTGAAAACGTATGCGCTATGATGGGTACGTCTCAACTTTCTGTGGATGCGATGCGTCTACGACTTCTTCCTTTTACCTTGTGCGATATAGCCGAGAAGTGGCTATATAACACCACCGCACACTCCATCACAAATTGGGAAGAATTCGTCGCAGCATTCCTAAAGAAATTTTACCCAGTCCAACGGACGGCTCGAATTCGTAGCGAGTTAAACCAATTTGCCCAGCTCCCTACCGAACCATTTTCAAAGTACTTTGAACGTTTCAAGGATTTAATGGTTCAATGTCCTCATCACGGCATCCCGAGATGGGAGTTGTGCCGAATCATCTATGAGGGCAGTAACCCGAGCACGAAACAAAGCCTTGAAAATATGTGTCAGGGTACATTTATGACTAAAGACGATGGGGAAGCCTGGCGATACTTAGAAGAATTCGCTGAAAAATCACTGATTTGGGAGAGTGGAACCCAACCACTGAATAGGGGTGGCGTACACCAAGTAGATGTGTCCATAGGTGTTTGAGCTGAAATGGCAGCAATGCAAAAGAAGCTCGACGCTATGGAACACAAATTTGCAACAGCCTCCCTAAACCCGGTATCACTCCCCAAAACTATTTGTGGGTGCTGTTCTGATCCGTCACACTTAACGGAAGAATGTCCTTTAAACTCGGCATTTCAAGGTCACGAGCATTCTAATGCTGCATTTCAACGACCTCGAAACGATCCATATTCTTCCACGTACAATCAGGGTTGGAGGAACCACCCGAATTTTGCTTGGAACCAAAATCAATCTCAAAACACGGTTCCAAACACAAATAACTTTCAAAGGGCTCTTCCTCCACCACAACAGCAACCCCTTCAACTCACTCAGCACCCCTACCAGTCACAAAATTTCCAAAACCAGGGCAACACTCATGCACAGTCTAATCCTATGCAGTCCTGTTCTGACGATTTCTCTCAATTTACTCAAACCATGAAATCACTTTTATCCAATTTCATGGAGGTTTCAACTGAGGTTAGATCTTCCGTCAGCGAAATAAAGAAAAACTCAGCGTCACAAGCTGAGAGTATTAGAACGATGGAAGCTGAAATCGCACGCCTCAAAGCTGAAATGAGTGCGAGAGAAAAAGGGAAACTTCCCTCTCAACCCCTACAGAATCCTGGGCATTACAATGTAAATGCCATTACCACGTTGAGATCGGGAAGAGTGCTGAATAATAATGTCGGGGAAGATATTGATAATACTGAAAATCATGTCAAAACCCCGGCTGAGACCTTTCCACATACACACACTTCTCCTTCTGACCCTTCTTCTTCTACCAAACCACCTTCGCACGAGCCTATTCTCCATTTCCCTTTAGGCTCAACACCTTCACCCAACCCTTATAGTTCTCCACAGACGGTCCCCACACCTCTTTTGGGATCTCGTCTACCCCCCTTTCCTTCTCCTATGATGGACCCCGCGCTTATTGCGAAAGCACCTTACCCTAACCGGTTAAGGGCTAACAGAACGAGTCCTCATATGGAGAAAATTTTAGAAATGTTCAAACAGGTTAACATCAATATCCCTCTCCTAAATGCGATTCAACAAGTCCCCGCTTATGCGAAAATTCTAAAGGACTTGTGCACTAGGAAGAGGAAGACTCAGGTGCCAAAGAAGATCTTTATGGCTAATAATATCAGCACTGCTTTTATTCCCCAGCTACCAAAGAAACGAAAGGACCCAGGATGTCCTACAATATCGATTTCGATTGGGGGTAAAAACATAAATCGTGCTCTTTTAGACCTTGGCGCGAGTGTTAACCTGTTACCTTATTCTGTCTATGAGCAACTAGGAATTGGAGAGCTGAAACCTGCTCATTGTACTCTCCAGATGGCGGACCGATCTATCACCAAACCAAGGGGTGAATTAGAGGATGTGCTGATAAAGGTCGGGGAATTTGTTTTCCCTGTAGACTTCATTGTGCTCGACACACATCCTGTAGCAAACCCCCGGGGCCAAATTCCGGTGATTTTAGGTCGTCCTTTCCTTGCCACTTCCAACGCTGTTATAAACTGTAGAAATGGTTCAATGAATTTATCATTTGGAAATATGACCATTGAACTAAATATCTATAGAGTTGGGAGTCAGCCATCAGAACCTAGTGCTCATATTTTAGATGTGTGTTCTGTCCATGAGATCGCTCCCGATAGTTGTGGAGCCGAGGAACTTTGCTTTAATGATCTCGATGACATTAGCACATCTCTGCTTGATCTTACACTTAGTGAGGACACTACACTTACACTTGAGTCCTGCACTTCTGACTTTTCTCCACCCGAGTCTGTATCTTTCACAGGCTCTGAGCTTCTTTGTAAATCCAAAAATCATTCTATGATCCTTCCTTCGATCATTTCTCCGCCTGAATTAGATCTCAAGGTCTTACCTTCTCACCTGAAATATGCATATCTTGGTGAGAACGAGACTTTACCGGTTATAATTTCCACTTCTCTTGCATCAGAGCAAGAGAATGCACTTTTATCGGTATTAAGATCTAATAAAGAGGCGTTTGGTTGGAGTATGGCGGACATCAAAGGGATCAGTCCCTTGATTGTTGAACATCATATACATGTGATGGATGATGCCAGACCGACCCGAGAACCACAGAGACGGTTAAATCCCGTCATGAAGGAAGCTGTCATGAAAGAGATCGTCAAATGCTTAGATAGTGGTATTATATACCCGATCTCCGATAGCCAGTGGGTAAGTCCTATACACGTCGTTCCTAAGAAATCCGGCATCACTGTGATCACAAATGAAGCGAATGAGTTGATTCAGACACGCACCCAAACTGGGTGGCGTGTATGCATCGATTATAGAAAACTCAACGCTGCCACGAGGAAAGATCATTTTCCTTTACCATTTATTGATCAAATGCTGGAACGCTTAGCGGGACGACAATACTATTGTTTCATGGACGGTTACTCAGGCTACAATCAGGTCCCCATCGCCAAAAAGGATCAAGATAAAACCACTTTTACTTGTCCTTTTGGTACCTTTGCTTACAGTCGCATGCCCTTCGGGCTATGCAATGCTCCCGCTACCTTTCAGCGGTGTATGATGGGGATATTCTCTGATATGGTAGAGAATTTCCTGGAGATCTTTATGGACGACTTTTCGATTTTTGGAGACTCTTTTTCTGAATGCCTAGCGAATCTGGACGCTGTTCTTACTCGATGCAAAGAGAAGAACTTGACTTTAAACTGGGAAAAATGCCACTTTATGGTCCAAGAAGGAATAGTCCTTGGACATGTCATTTCACAGAAGGGCATTGAGGTTGACAGAGCTAAAGTAGATGTCATTCAAAACCTCCCTCATCCCAAAAGCGTCAAAGATATTCGCTCTTTCCTTGGTCATGCTGGCTTTTATAGGAGATTCATAAAGGACTTTAGCAAAATTGCTAGACCTTTAACACTACTCCTGGCCAAGGATACAACCTTCCACTTTGACTCGGATTGCGAGACAGCTTTCGACTCACTTAAACACTCACTCACTTCAGCCCCCGTTTTATCATCACCAAATTGGGACTACCCCTTTGAGCTGATGTGTGACGCATCTGATTTCGCAGTAGGTGCTGTCCTTGGACAACACATTGAAAAGATGCCACACGTGATTTACTATGCTAGTAAGACCCTGAATGATGCACAAATCAATTATACAACCACAGAGAAAGAACTATTAGCGGTTGTATTCGCATTAGAGAAATTCAGGCCTTACTTAATCGGCTCACCTATTGTTGTATATACTGACCATTCCGCTTTAAAACATCTGTTGGCGAAGAAAGATGCCAAAGGTCGACTAATACGTTGGATCCTTCTTTTACAAGAATTCGATCTTGTTATCAAAGATAAGAAAGGATGTGAAAACGTAGTAGCTGACCACCTTTCACGCATCATTTCTTCCCCTGTGACCCTGCCAATCAATGACTCATTCCCTGATGAACAACTCTTGAGCGTATCCTCTGAACCATGGTTCAGGGATATTGTGAACTATCATGCCACGGGATTGATACCGAGCGATTGGTCAAAACAGGACAAATATCGTTTTCTTTCCCAAGTAAAACACTATTACTGGGACGAGCCTTATTTGTTTAAATATTGTCCTGATCAGATCATTCGCCGGTGCGTCCCGAATGAAGAGTTCAAGAGTATTCTTTCATTTTGTCATAATCAGGCCTGTGGGGGTCACTTTGGTCCAAGAAAAACAGCGGAAAAGGTTTTGCAATGTGGATTTTATTGGCCGACCTTATTCAAGGACGCATTTGAACATTGCAAAACCTGTACACAATGTCAGTATACGGGTAGAATATCCCAGAGGAATGAAATGCCTCAGCAACCCATTCTGGTTGTTGAAATGTTTGATGTTTGGGGCATAGATTTTATGGGTCCTTTTCCCAACTCCTTTGGGAATCTGTACATATTGCTGGCGGTTGATTATGTCTCCAAGTGGGTAGAAGCCATTCCAAGTCGCACTAATGACAGGAAAGTTGTCATTAAGTTCTTGAAAGAGAATATCTTCTCGCGATTTGGACACCCACGCGCCATTATTAGCGATAATGGGACACACTTCTGCAACAGATCTTTCGAGACTCTGATGCGGAAATATTCAATCAACCACCGTCTTTCTACACCCTATCACCCCCAAACAAGCGGACAGGCTGAGATCTCAAACAGACAAATCAAACTTATCCTGGAGAAAACTGTTGCTAAAAATAGAAAAGACTGGTCGACCAAATTGACGGATGCTCTTTGGGCATTCAGGACTGCATATAAGACCGACCTAGGAATGTCTCCATATAGGATAGTATTTGGTAAAGCATGTCATCTACCTGTCGAGATAGAACATAAAGCATTGTGGGCTATAAAGGAAATTAATTTTGATCTAAACCTTGCTTGCAACTTTCGGAAGCTGCAACTAAACGAGCTAAGCGAACTCCGCGATGAAGCTTATGATAATGCTATAATCACAAAGAATAGGACTAAGGTTTTTCACGATAAGAACATTGTAAGGAAAACATTTTTACCAGGTCAACAAGTCCTTCTTTATGATTCACGATTACACCTTCATGCGGGTAAGCTCCGATCTCGTTGGAAGGGACCTTTTGTTGTGCGGTCTGTATACCCGCACGGGGCAGTAGATATTGAAAATGTTAAAAACGGCACTGTTTTCAAAGTAAATGGACATAGATTAAAGCCGTATTTTTCCACTGACCCCACGGAGGAGCTCTTGTTCTTACAAGAGCCAGTTTATCTTGATTAAAATTCCTCCGTCTCACTTTCATGTCCAGTATATCACTGCATCATATTTTGAATGAAGGTGAGTAAATAAAACAAGTTTGGGGGAAGTTCTTCACTTATATATTTGCCCCCACTAATAATTCCTCCCAGATTTACAGATTTTTGTAGGTATAACTGTCGGCAACAGTGAGGACACTGTTGAAAACAAGTTTGGGGGAGGTTTGTGCTTATTTTCGCATCATTTGCATATCATCTGCATAAGCACAAAACAATTCTTTTAAAAATCTATAAAAATTGAAAAATTTTCAAAACCCATAAAAATTTAAAAATTTTCAAATATAAAAATAATTTTAATATTTACACTTTTTGTATATAAATAAGATAATGAAAGTTTAGACAGTGAACAATTACATCCATGAGATTGGAAAAATTTTAGAAAACTAAGAAAATTAGAAGTTTTCTTATACGAACTAGTAATAAGTAGTTATGAGCCGTTGTCCCAAGGGTTAGTAAGATGAAAGACGTCACTAATCTGAGGATAAAAATAAGTCTGAAAAATAGTTTCTATTCTGGAAGCCAAACATTTTGAACGTTGCTACCCTGCTATTCGCACTTACACACATCTTAAAGCCTGGGATAGTAGAGGATACCTTGAAATGCTCTTGTCTTAAGGCCAAAAGTATGAAAAAGAAAAATGTGTTTTAAAGTGGTGAGAAAAATGGACACTGGTTTTGTTATCACCAAGGGTAAGAAAAATATATAGCAAAAGGGTGCTTCTTCACCTAGTGCCCCAAGGTCAACTGGTCTGGGAGTCACTGCTATGCCTGAGGTGGTGCAAGATTAGGAAAATACACCAAGTTAGCGAGCACATCAGTAATCGGTCGGTTAGTACCTCAAGAAGTATTAACGGTCGCATGAAAGTGTGTAAGCAATCTCGTTTGCCAAGAAGTACTGAGGTCGATGGGCAAGGGTATGATAGCTTGAATTGAATTCTCCGGGTGTAGGGATGTTTTTACACACACGCAGGGTGATATGATCGATGTTTGGAATAAAGATAGGAATGAAGAATAAGACGATGTTTTATTGAGGGAGGACGTGATTTCTAACATCTTTTCATGACCATTAAGATAGGGCTCATGACAACCGAAAAGCTAGCTTAGTTGGAAACCCTAATTTTCAAAGTCTTTCTTTTACAATTCTTGTCTTTAAATGTAATATTCATGATCTTGCTTTTATTTTTGGATTTTGTGGGTGCAATCCGCTGAAAACCCTCAGGAGACAACACTCCTCCTACTAGGGACACCTAGAGGTTTAAAGGCTTGTTGCACATGCTCAGTGCAATCGTGTTGCCTACGAAAGTGTGCTAGTTAGTTTTTTCTCTTTCTTTGTTTTCTCCTTCTCTTTTTAATAAAACATTCTCTCGAGACGATCGAAATTAAGTTTGGGGGTATTTGATCAGTCGAAAATACTGCATATTTTAACCGGCAATTTCCTTGTCATCTGCATACATATAGGAGAGTACGGTATTCATAATTCACATATTAGCTAATTGGTCGCAAAATATCAAATTACATGTATTCGACCTTAAAACCGGAAATTCTAGGGAAATTAACCGCATTGCATTACATAGCATATTTTCTATATCTTGCAACCCCTATTTTTAAGTCTATGCAGGAAACGAGATACTTGCTCGACCATTACATCGCTCGACCATTACAATTGCTCGTAAACTCATTGAAAGCAAATCTGGTATCAACACAGAAGGTCTACTGCAATTCTTAACATCAAAGAATAACCCAAACAGTAGTACCAAGCCACAGCAGAAAGCACAGTTCCCGAGGCCACCAAGGCGCGGCGGAAGCGCGGCCCAAAGCTACCTCACGCGGCGGATCCGCGGCTGGACCAATGACTTAGCTCCTCAAACTTCATCAAAACTCCTGTTTCAGTGCCCTCAGATCATAAATGCACACAAACTTCCAGAAGATTCCAGATACTTTCACCAGATCAGCAAATTCCCAAACTACCCTAATCTTTCTAGAACTTTCCTAAACCCTTGCTTAAACCCTAAGCTAAACCCCAACAACTTGTCAACAAACTTTGGGAGGGAAAGTCTAATTCAAACCTAGACCTAGTTCTATAAATAGGACCCTAGGCTCTCTCATTCAACATCTTAGAAATCTTGGAAAAATCAAGAAACCCTAGAGAGAAAAAGATTCAACCCATTTTAGTTTAGCCATTCTCTTTCTCCATCTTCTTCTTCCTCAAGATTAGTGAGAAATCTTGTAGGAAACCCTAACCCTAATTCCACTCCAAATCCAACATCTTGAGTACCAAATCAAGCGAGAAATCTTCAACCTTTTGGGAGCCGAGCCGATCTTCAATCGGGCAAGTGATCCAAGCTGATCCGCGATCCACGGAGACGAGCGAAGCCAAGTCGACGATCAAGTTCCTCCTCTTGTAGTTCTTGAGTGATTGTAACGGAATTGTTGATATAAATAAAAAGTGAAATTCGTTAATCTTGCTTGCTTTTAAAATTCCGCATCATGTTATCTTTACTGTTCTTGAATATTGTCTATGTGGTGATGCGCGAGTAAAACTCCGCTCGTTAAGGAGTCGAGAAGATCTTTAGTATGATGATGTAGCAAATTTGTAATCAATTCTTGAATCCCACGAGATTGTAAACCCTAGCTATTTCAAGAATCGACAACCCAATTCGATTCGATGCTTTCTTGATCAACATCGTTCGAGATTGGGGTGATCCGATCGATTCTTGAAATTACTAGAGGCTAGAATATAAATGGTATCCTCGAAAGAGTAAGGGTTAAGAGATGAAACTTTAATTTCATCAAGAAAACCCTAATTCTCGTCGATAACCATTGATCTAGCATCAATTCCTCGAAGGACAAGAATATGAAATATTGTAGACTACAACACATATAAAGATCCTATCGATTCCTACGAGCCTCTTTATCAGTTTGGATTGTCGTTTGGAAAATTCCATTGAAACCGATTCTTGTTGTTTATAGTTCTTGATTCTTTAGAAAAGATTAGTGACACACGAATACAAATCAATCAACTGAATCGTGTTTTCTCTTATTGTTGCTTAACATTTCATTTCAAACAAATAAAAGTAAAAACGAATCTCGAGATCCCTGAGGACGATCCGCACTCATTCATTAACTTCAACTGACACCGTTGTTTGATTGCGGTCAAATATTTTTGGTTGTGATTTCTTTACTATTTGATTCGATAAACACATCCACGAAAATAATCAGATCACTACGCGTTCTCCCTAACGGAGCCGAGAACAAACAATGAAGCCGAATACGAAGCTCTGATAGCAGGCCTCGAGATCGCCATTGACATGGGAATTGAATATCTCCTCATATACGGCGATTCCCAACTGGTCGTTAGTCAAATAAACGGCGACTACCAAACGTGCAAACCGGAATTGGTAAAATACGGTGAAAAAGTGCAGCAACTGCTAACCCAAATTCCCTCTTACACTTTGGAAAGTATACCGCGCGCGGAAAACAGCAAAGCGGACGCACTGGCCAAACTTGCTAAAGAATTGGCTGACGAGAACCTCGATGACGTTAGAATCGTGATACAAAGCCGTCGAGTGCTCACCCCAACAGAAATATCTCCGAAATCGTCTGAAGAAAAAGGAGCGAAAGAGGAGACAACCTTGCAAATAAAAGACAGGGAAAATACCGAGGATTGGAGAGAAGTCTTCATAGATTACTTCAAGTTCCACCGAATACCTGAAGAGGCGTCCACAAGACATCAGCTCACGAAACGAGCTCTGTCTTTCGCCTTCGTCAATGATACTCTATACAAAAGGTCATTCGACTCTCTGTGGTTGAGATGCTTAGGACCTAACGAAGCGAGAAGGGTCGTCTAAGAAGTTCACGACGGACTCTGCGGTTCCCACCAAGCAGGCCCTAAGATGAAATTGAAGATAAAGCGGATGGGCTACTACTGGCCCACGATGATGCAGGATTGCCTCGAATATGCGAAGCAATGTCATTCATGCCAAATTCATGGGGACTTCATCCATCAGCATCCCAATCCACTACATCCGACAATGGCTAGTTGGCCATTCGAAATGTGGGGAACTGACATAGTCGGTCCCATCGAACCAGCATCGTCAAAAGGACATCGTTTCATCTTGGCGACGACTGATTACTTCTCCAAATGGGCAGAGGCGGTACCGTTAAGGGAAGTGAAGATGGAGAATATCCTCCATTTCTTCAAAACGCATGTCATATACCGGTTTGGAACCCCGAGAAGGATCATCTCTGATAATGGGCCCGCCTACCGAAGTCATAAAATTAGCCGCTTCGCACAGCATCACAATATAGACTGGAGATATTCCTCAGTTTATAATCCGCGAGCTAACGGTC
This sequence comes from Agapanthus africanus, assembly GCA_030015575.1. Lineage (NCBI taxonomy): Eukaryota > Viridiplantae > Streptophyta > Magnoliopsida > Asparagales > Amaryllidaceae > Agapanthus > Agapanthus africanus. Next base: position 191,533,264 of record JASDDO010000024.1, on the reverse strand, counting down.
TAGCCGAGGCCTTCAACAAGACCTTGACGAAGATCATAAAGAAAACAGTGTCACGAAATAAGAGAGATTGGCACGAAAGATTGCAAGAGGCTCTTTGGGCGTATCGGACTACGTTTAAAACGGCCACAAACACAACACCATACGCGTTGGTATTTGGGACGGAAGCAGTACTCCCTCTCGAGATAGAGTTACCCTCTCTACGAGTGGCGGTTCACTACGAGCTGACAGACGAAGAAAACGCTCACCTTCGGTTTGAAGAGCTCGACGCCCTTGATGAAATCCGGCTTCTAGCACAACAAAATCTGGAAGCCTATAAAGCAAAGATGACGCGCTCATATGAGAGATTGAGCCGCCCGAGGACATTCCACCAAGGCGAACTCGTGCTAGTGGTCAAAGGGCCCATGATCCCCAATCGCGCCAAGCGGGGAAAGTTTGAGCCAAACTATGAAGGACCGTATATCGTTGATAAGGTCTATCAAGGTGGGGCCTATCTACTCATGGACATGCACGGTGAAAGGCCTTTCAGGCCAATAAACGGACGCTTCCTAAAGAAATACTACGCTTAATGAGCCACAGCCTAGGTCAAGGGTAGATGACGACGACTATGTCCGCTCGCTATCTTCCTAAGCTCAGGCTTTATAAGTAGTAGCCAGCCCTCTCAATAGCAGACCGAAACGTCTTTAAACTACTACCACAGCATCCTTGGGCTGACGAGATGAATAAAAAATAAATAAATAAAAAAAAAGAAATATGAATAAAATAAAAAAAAAGGGGGCGGTAAGTCCATAAGCAAAATGGGCACGGACGAAAACCCGAAAGGGCTCCGTGAGTAAAAACAGCAGGACTACCGGCGAATGTTGTGAAAACCCGAAAGAACGCAACTTCGTTAAAGAACACTTATGGAGTCCTCTCGACCCTATAAGGAGAAACCACCCGTGTGAGATCCTTACGACTTACAAGGGAACAACACACTTAGGAGTCCTCACGATTCCTAAGGAGAAAATACGCTTGCGAGATCCTCACGACTCGTAAGGAGAACCCTCTTATGGGACCCTCACGGCTCATAGGATTTGAAAGTCTTAAGTCACAGAGACTCAAACCTGGGCTTAAGCAAACCCCCACAAACTTCCAATATTGCCCTACAAGCGGCTCAATACTGACCCTTGTATACAATCCACGGGAGCGAATAAACGTTTCCCTAACCAAGGTCCATCCATGACTGGGAATACGTTCGTATGGTAAACAACTCTTATAAATCCCCTCGATTTATGAGGAGAAAACCTTCCTGTAGGATCCTTACGACTTACAGAAGAACAAAACACTTACGAACCCTCACGGTTCCTAAGGAGAAAATACACTTACAAGGTCCCCACGACTTGTAGGGAGAAATACCTTCACGAGACCCTTACGGCTCATGAAGTCAAAAGCCTTAGCCGACGGGACCTTAACCCTGATCGCTAAGCCTCCTTTGTTCAACAACGATAGAGGCAAATGATGATTCGCTCCTGGTAATATCCCAGTTGCAGCGGTGCTGATGCCGAAATCGGTGTCCAATTTCAGGTTGACGGCGAAAGCCAGTAGACCGCTCATGCATACGAAATAGCCGAAATGATAGGGCAACTTGCAATAAAAAGCAGCAAGTAAAATGTATGCATGCAAAATAGCCGAAATGATCGGGCAACTCGTAATAAAGATCAACGAGTAAAAAAATAAAATAATAAATAGCCGAAATGATTGGGCACCGTGAAAAATAGCCGAAATGATTGGGCAATCGCGACCTTCGCGATATAAAAGCTGAAATGATAGAGCATCGCGGAAATAAAATAAAATAAAAAGAAGAAAGGATAAAATTTCGGCCCTACAGTTAAGATCACATCGATCCCTGTATACAATCCAAGGGCGTAAAACAAATAAGGAACCATGCCTCCCCAGCGGATTCCGTCAAACGACGAAACCAAGCCTCAACAGCTCACTTCAACCGAAGAAGCCGATGACTCCAACGAAAATTCCTCAACTCACGGATACAAACACTCCTTGACGAGAGCCTCCTGATCCGCGTCGACCCGCAGAGCCACCAGTGCCTCCATGGGAACCATCGACTCGTTTCAAACCCCAAGGACACAAATAATCCTTGGCGCTCGGGAAACAAATAATCCCAGCAAATTCCTCAACTCACGGATACAAACACTCCTTGACGAGAGCCTCCTGATCCGCGTCGACCCGCAGAGCCACCAGTGCCTCCATGGGAACCATCGACTCGTTTCAAACCCCAAGGACACAAATAATCCTTGGCGCTCGGGAAACAAATAATCCCAGCAAATTCCTCAACTCACGGATACAAACACTCCTTGACGAGAGCCTCCTGATCCGCGTCGACCCGCAGAGCCACCAGTGCCTCCATGGGAACCATCGACTCGTTTCAAACCCCAAGGACACAAATAATCCTTGGCGCTCGGGAAACAAATAATCCCAGCAAATTCCTCAACTCACGGATACAAACACTCCTTGACGAGAGCCTCCTGATCCGCGTCGACCCGCAGAGCCACCAGTGCCTCCATGGGAACCATCGACTCGTTTCAAACCCCAAGGACACAAATAATCCTTGGCGCTCGGGAAACAAATAATCCCAGCAAATTCCTCAACTCACGGATACAAACACTCCTTGACGAGAGCCTCCTGATCCGCGTCGACCCGCAGAGCCACCAGTGCCTCCATGGGAACCATCGACTCGTTTCAAAACCCAAGGACACAGATAATCCTTGGCGCTTGGGAAACAAATAATCCCTCGCAAAACTTCTCAACTCACGGATACAAACACTCCGTGACGAGAGTTTCTTTGACTCACATCTCGGGCAGTAAGGATTCAAAAACTTGCTTCCTAAAAAATGGGACCCTGCAAGTCAATCCTAAATGGTCTCTTGCATACTATTCACGGATCTCACTCTCTGAAGTCGATTCTCGACAAAGAGGGAAACAACCACTTACGAGTCCTCTCGACTCGTAAGAGGGAAAATTCTCTTATAGGATCCTTACGACTTATAAGAGCAAACCACACTTAGAAATCCTCGCGATTCCTAAGAAGAAAATTCACCTGCGAGATCCTCTCGATCCGTAGGGAGAAAAGTCTCTATGAGACCCTCACGGCTTATAGAGTTGAAAAGTCTTGGGCAGCAGATCTGAACCTGCGGCCTAAGCCATCGTTATTTCTTAAGAAGGTCGGGATACTCGTCCCAATTGTCCGTCAATTATGGTTATCAAGGTGGCGTACTGATTATAAAAGAAAAGAAAGACAGAGAAGTGACACAAGACATTACAAAAAGGTGTATCTTTTATTCATAAACTTGATCAAATACAGGATACATTATGTCAAAGGATAGAAAAAAAAAACATACATATACATTCTTTAATCTATAAGTATGACTGATACAAAAATGGATAGCTACTGAGGAGGAAGCGCCTTTAGTAAATTCACAAGCTGTGCTCGCACTCCCTTCAGCACTTCCTCTCGGGTGACAGCCGCGGCCACCTCCGCCTCCACCTGAGCCCGTTGTTGCAAGGAAGATGAAAGTTGCTCCTCTACCGCCTTCTGGGCTGCTTCCTGGCTGGCTGAAGCTCGCTCGACAACGTGAAGGTTATGCCTCAATGATAATCCTTCGGAGAGACATTGCAGGAGGCCCTCAAAGATAACCTTCAGCCGTGCAGCGTTGGCCTCCACTCGAGCATGCAGCTGAGCAGACTTACTCGAAACATCATCACGCTCTTTGCGCCTTGAAATAACCTCTTGTTCAAGATGGCGGAAATAAGAAGCGCTCTGCTCGATCCACGCAGTCCTTTGAATATTGGCAGCCACAGTCTCAGGAGTGGGACGCAGCGATTCCAATTGGAATAGGCAACCCTCGATCTCCTTACAATGGTTAACCCAGGATGCAATGGTGCTCTCATTATGGAAGTTCACGAGTACTGCTAGCATCGGGTTAACCACCAGAGCGAAGTCCGCGGCAGATGTAGGAGCTTCAACATCGAGTTCCTCGACATAATCACTTAACATGCGCAGACTATTTGCAGCGCCCTTTGAAGACAGACTCCTCAGGTAAGGACCCGCCGGCATTGTGACGCGAGGTTCGAAGAACGCCGAAGCCAGAGCGGCAGCTGAAAGAGACGGGATGCGATCAGATAACAGTACAGAAAATAGAGAAAGGAAAGTTACCAATACGATGGTCTTTATACCAGTTAAGACAGGTGGCAAAGTCGGAAGGGCTGGTGGTACAGCTGAGCTTTTATCCCCTTCTTCAATCTGTAGCACTGCAGTTGAGATAAAAAAAAAACGTTTAGAGACAATTCCATCAATAAAAAAAAGGGGAAAAGAGAAAAAGGAAAAATGTCGACAGAAATTATACTTACCGACGCCACCAGGGGAAGAAGCAAGCTCAGATGGGAAGGAGAAATATGGGAGCAACATCTGATGAACATGATCAAAAAGCGCTCCCGAGAACACAACAGGATGACTTTAGTACGCGAATTAAATATCTAGAAAACAAGATTAATAAAGTGTAAGCATATACCTTCCAGCATCTTCGAGGGTATGAGAGAAGGTTGAGAGGTGACCACCGCCAAAGCGGTCATCGAAGGCGTTCCCTCGAGTGGTGGGGCATCGGCACTAGCTGCACCTACATTACGAAAAGGCGAACTTGTCAGAAAAGGTTATAAAGTAAAGAAAAGTAGCCACTTAGGGTTTACCTGAGGAGCTCCCAGCGGAAACAGAGGCAACTCCCTCCTCTACCGACATGAGACCACCGCCCGTGGCCTCGTCACCCGACTCGATGGGGACCGTCATCGTGCTAGCCAGACCTGGGGACGGCGGAGGACCGTAGACGGGGAGGGCTATGACTGGAGTATTGCCAGATTCCAGAGAAGGAGCGTTTGGTTCGTCCTCGGGAATCACGGCCGCCTCACCCACTACTTTCTCAGGTTCAATAATGGCGGTCGTATCGTCCGCCATCGCCAGAGGATCGCCAACCTCGAACGCTTCACTCACCACCACCCTGGACTCAGCTATAATGATCATATCATCTGCCCCCGCTTCAGGTTCGGCATCAATGACCTTCTCAGTGGTAGGCCCTTCGACCTCCACCCCAGGCTCCGTGGCCTCAACCATGTTACTTACTGTCGGCTCGAGTTCGACAGGCGTCGCCTCCTCCGTTCTCCTCGGGTCAACGGCTTCCGCCTCTCCCTCGATCAGACTTGGCCCTATGAAGATAAGAGATATAAGGACCAATGACATTAAAACCCTTATAACAAAAAAAAAAAACTCTGAGAGAAATGTTACCTGAAGCGGATTTGCCGTTTGCGCTTCGAACCGCTCGCGCCACCTCTCTACGGGCGGTAGATAAGGTGACAGGGGCCTCTTCAGAGGGAGTATCAGCGCGAGGGGCGGCGCTGGGTCCCGCTCCCATGGCCAGGGCAACCCTGCGAGCCTTCGCCTCACGCCTCAACCGCTTCCTCTCCTCCCGAGCGGTTATGAGGGACCTCTGTGACGCCTCCCTCAAAGCATCATCATCTTCATTCAGGGAAGCCTCCAAAGCCTTTAGGGCATCTCTCATCGGTTTTTCAAGGCGAGCCCCCTGCAGTGTCCCAGAGGGAACAGGAACATCGGCCGCCGGCGGAACATCTGCGTCGCTAGGAGGAAGCGGCATTGAGGTCCCTACAATTAAATGGAAAGGTTAGATCGATCATAACGCAAGAAAAATGAAAAAAATTCGATGAAGTCGAAACTTACTAAGGCCGACAGACACCCTGGCACGTTCCTCCTCATGAAAGGTCTTCAGAGAAGCGGCAATAGCTTCTTCATCAGTAACGCCTGTTAGAGGAAAAGAGAGAAAAGCGTCAACCAAAAATAACGAAATAAGGAAGAAAATACGTTACAGTAAAGAAAGAATGACTAGCAGTTACCTGATTGCGCAAGCTTGACCAGCCACGCATCACGCTTCACCAGCCATGCCGAAGCTCTGAGAGCAGCTTCCAAATCCGTATCGTCTGGCGGCGGCATCACTAATCCCGCATTAGTCCCATATTCGAGTAAACCCTCGGAATAAGGAGCGTGGGGTTCCTGGCCGAACGCAACGTCCGCGGCGAAGAGCGATTTCTTTTTCTTTTTCCCTCCAGCCCTAGGCTCACGGGGAAGCGACTTACGCTTAGCAGCCGCTTTGGGACGACGGGTCCCGATGTCCGCACCCGCGCCAGACTCCGGCGAGAGTACAACCACTGTTTCCGCCTGAGCGCGGGGTACAGGAGATGCATCCGCGATGTCGGGGAGCGGTAGTTCATGTGGAGGACTTCGTGCGCGTGACGGTCTATTCCCAGCATCTTTTAAGGGAGCGACTATTGGAGTCCTCGGCACCAGAGGAGCGCTGCGATCGCTACCTGGAGGTGCACCCTTACGGTCGATCAGCAACCGTCTTTCCTCTTTTATGACCGCTCCCGTTGAATGACTATACCATTCGGTGTATACCCTAAGGAGACGAGGAGCATAAGACGGTTCACTGATAAAGAAGTGAGAGCCCGTGTTTAGACGCATGAAGTGATGCAGCGCCCTCTCTATCCCTTCTTCGTTCGCGGTAGGCTCCGATAAAAAGGCCTCTAGCGGTACCCCTTGGTTATAACTCAGCTGCTGAGCGAAACGATGCGGGTTGTATCTCATGAAAATCGCTCCCCCGTCTTGCCTAAACACCAAAAAGCCCGGTCTAATAGAGTATAAGTGAAGGGTCTCCCGGGCCGTTAAAATCGAAGCGCCGTCCTTGAAAGTGTCTTGCAATGGCCGCACTGCAGTAGCAGACATTTTTCCAATGGTAAGCACCTTGTCAATAAAAGACACACCGGCTCCAACGGTGTGGGAACGAAGGAGTAAACTCCTGGCATCTTGCGGCGATGGATTTACGATTGATGCGCCAATCAACTGTAAAAGGCGAGGGAAAATGCACCTTTCGTAGAATGAGGGCCTTTTGTGCATGCCGAAAACACCTGCTGTATGTAATTCAAGCCACGACATGAAGTAGTGCATTGCGAAAACCACATGCAACGCCCCAGGCTCATTGGCATCTGCCGCTCGGCTAAGGCCATGATATAAATGTGCTAAGCCGGCGATCCCGACGGCCACCTTTACCCCGATAACCATCCGGTGAGCAGGGTAAAAAACAGAGGGCCGCATGCGGTGAGAATGCGTTGGAAGTGCAAACCAACTCAACCAAAGCCCAAGAAATCCCAAAAAGAAGGCCTCCTCGTCCATCTCGGGGGCTGCAACTTCTGCAAAAGACATGGCTGAAGAGTTGGGAAGAAAAAAGTCCTTCTGATCTATGTCTCTCGCTGGCAGGTTATCCAAACCTAAGCCGAAAGGATCCTCAAGGTAAGCAAACTTGGCAGTCTTCGCCGAAAGGACGTTTGGATGAAGGAACCGAGCAATAAAATCCTTAAAATTAACTCCACGGCTCCCATGCTCAACAAAAAGATTCTCATAGATGTTCAACACCTTAATCAGACTTGGAAACTGATGTTGAACAGCGTTCTCTGGCGTGAGCTCCCTTACCCTCGGCTTAGCCCCATAGATGTACTCGTCCGGCGGGAGCAATTCCTCATAATGTTCCCCCATAGCCGGTAGGCCAGACACCTCCGTAAATTCTTCCAGCGAAATGGACACTTCCCGATCCATGGCGAGGAAAGTATGAGTAGGAATGTTCCACTGCTCCAAGAAGGCCTTGAACCACCAAGTAGGAAGCGTAGGATACTGGAAGAGAGAGACGTAGACTGCGGTGTACAGTCCTAGCCTTATCAACTGCGACTTCCTCGTCGACAGGATATACCGGGCCCATGGCAGATAGCCGACCGGGTGGCGGGGGATCAGACCAAGATTATATGATTGCCCCCAAGGTCTCGCCTCGCCCTGACAGATACGGCGTCCTAGGATGTCCAAAACCATCGGACGCTGGACTGGGATGGCGTCTATGGCCGGATGAAGAAAACCCTTCGATGTCCAATCTGTCATCTCCGCGGCATACTGCACCGGGGGTGGGCTGGCATAGTGAATCGCCGTTATGGGTTCCGACGGCACCGCGCATGTAAAGCTACGCCGACCCATAATAATCTGATTGTACCACGACCCCCAAAGGTGGAGACTCTTATACTCCGGGTCGTGCGCCTTGATTATTGCCAGAACCTCGCGATCCAAAGGCGCCTCTGGAAACCCCTCCTCTGAACGGACAAACGGGAATGAAGTGTCTTCAGACATGATCGCTGCAAAAAGAACAATCTAGCCGTTAGTGTTGTAATCCCAACATTTGGCGTCTAAAAAAAAATGCATTAATTAAATTAAATTAAAATTAACTAATTACACCACACAGCAGTGCAGTGAGTAGGGGACAAAGGGACCCACAAAATCTGGATGACAATACGTCAGTTAATAAAACAACCTCATCATTGGATGAGATTGTCAGTTGGTCCCCAGGGGAACATTCCCATTAATAAAAAAGGGGAAGAATCCCTAGGGACAAGGAGAAAATCTCCTCTTTCAGAGCAAACCCCTGTCACAGAGTGACATTTGTCAAACTCTGGAAAATAAGTTTCCTTAAAAGAGCATAGCTCTATGGTAGTAATGGAAAAGTCCATCAGAAAGTGTTTACACTTAAAAGAATCAAGAAATTTGGATGAAAAACTCATAAATTTTTTTTTCAGATCTAAAAGATCTACAGATGATTCAAAGAGCAAAGCTCTGTTCATGGATCAGAACCCATGAACAAGATCTCTGCAGATCTATAAGTTTTTGAGAGCAAAGCTCTGTTTATGAAACCCCAATGGGGATCTCTTTAAGATCAAAAAGATCTGTAAGAGCAAAGCTCTTTGGTTAAGGTTAATTTAAATTAATTTGATTTAAATTAATATTACCTAAAGTTTCTAACTTCAGAAATGAGCAAAGCTCTGAAACTCTCAAGCAAGAGCAAAGCTCTGGAAATTAAAATTCTGAAAATGGTAAAAATTTCTGAGGGTCAAATGCCCTATTTATAAGGCGCTTGCGCCTCTTCGGATTCCCCTTTGATCCAACGGTCTGGAAGGTGGCCACCGTTGCACTCACGTGTGCGCCACGTGAGCGCAACGGTGGGGGGGCATTTGTTTCGCCCAATCAGAGCAAAGCTCTGTTTGAATTCAAAATTCAAATATTTGAAGCAGAGCTTCAAATCCCGCGCGCAGCGCCCAAGGAGACGCGCCCAATCAGAGCAAAGCTCTGTTTAAAGGAAGCAACGCTTCAGCTGTACTGCGCTCTGCGCTAGGTGACACGTGTCAGCGCAGATGCGCTAGCGCAGTTGCGCTGTGCTCTGCGCTGCGCGACATGTGTCAGCGTAGATGCGCTAGCGCAGTTGCGCTGCGCTCTGCGCTGCGCGACACGCGTCAGCGCAGATGCGCTAACGCAGTTGCGCTGCGATCTGCACTGTGCGACACGTGTCAGCGCAGATGCGCTAGCGCACTTGCGCTGCGTTCTGCGCTGCGCGACACGTGTCATGCGCTGAGGTATCCGTGCCCAACTGAATTAAGATTTCAAGAAATCTTTTCTGTTCTTTCCAGAACTAGAAGACTTTCTTCGGCCTCTGGATCAAAGATCCAACGGTGGGAAAACACCCAAAAATCATTCAAGAAAGATCCCGTTAACAAATTCAACAAATTTATGGGGCACTATAAATAGGACCCCAGACCTCATTCAAAAGGCATGAAGAATTTTCTCGAAAAATCAAGAACCCTAAAACAGAGAAAACTCCGAGAAGAAAAAGGTAAAGAACCTTCATGAGGTAGAAAAAAAAAGGGGTCTTCTAATAGATCATCGATCTAAAAATAAGATCAATGATCTTTATAAAAAAAAAAGGTGCTTTGCACTTCTTGTGAACCTACGGTTCTGTAAAAACAACAAAAATAATAAAATAATAAATGAATAGTGCTTTGCACTTTTAAGAACCTCTGGTTCTTCGAATAAAGAAAAAATTTAATTTTCTTTGATCCAATTTAGACGAAGAAATTAAACAGTGCTTTGCACTTCCCTTCTTGAATCTAAAAGATTCTTAGTGCTTTGCACTTCCAATTTGCGCCGTTGCGCTCTTAAAAGAGCGCCACGTGTCGGCTATAAAACCATTTGCGCTAAGCGCTCTTAAGATAGAGCCTTGCTCTCTGGAAATAGCGCAACTCGCTGAGAGAGCGCCACGTGTCGGCCATAAAACCATTTGCGCTAAGCGCTCTTATGATAGAGCTTTGCTCTCTGGAAATAGCGCAACTCGCTGAGAGCGCGCCACGTGTTAGCAGCGCAATTGCGCCGCGCAACAGCGCAACGCGCTGCGCTAGTGCGCTTGCACTCATCAGAGCATGACACGTGTCGTCACCGTATGGACTTGCGCTCATTACTTAGCGCAAAGCGCAAATGCATTCAAAAGGGCCAAGCCCAACTAAGAGAGGGCCTAACAGGCTCAATAAAGCGTAAATGCATTATTTCAAGGGGCAGAACCCAAATTGAAACAGATGCTTTGCATCATCTATAAATGGGCAGAGCCCAAACAGAATCTCCAGAATGCTATGCATTTTACAAGAGGCAGAGCCCAAATCAAAACAAATGCATTGCATCATTCATAAATGAGCAGAGCTCAGAATAAAGTGATGCTCTGCAGAGCCCAAATGCAATGCATTACTTAACAAAAATGTTGAACATCTCAACTGGACTTAGCCCAATTTTGGCCATAAGTCCTTAAATTAAATTGACCGAGCAAAATCGCTCTTCTAAATTAATTTACATCCGGTTCGAGGGTACATCTCCGAACTCCTTTGACATCCGTCGTTGTAATTCCTCAACGACGTCAAAGAGGTGACGGGTCCCAACGACCACACATCAATATCGGACCACCACGTCCCTAAACTGGCGATGGACCGAAACGTCCCTAAACTAATATCGGACCGAAACGTCCCTAAAACTAATATCGGACCGAAACGTCCCTAAACTAATTTCGGACCGAAACGTCCCTAAACTAATATCGGACCGAAACGTCCCTAAACTAATATCGGACCACCACGTCCCTAAACTGGCGATGGACCACCACGTCCCTAAACTGGCACAATAGAGCCCAAATGCTCTTTTGTCGGATCTAAACGGTCCCGTTAAGTTGATCTTAGTCTCAAACTAGACTAACGTATCCTTAACAAACGTTTGAGTCGATCTTAGCCTCAAAAATGGCTAACGTATCCTCCAAACAGACTTTAGTCCCAAATTGGACTATGAATCTCCCAAACTGGAACAATAGAGCCCAAACGCTCTTTTGTCGGATCTAAACGATCACGTTAAGTTGATCTTAGTCTCAAACAGGACTAACGTATCCTTAACGAACGTTTAAGTTGATCTTGGCCGCAACGCGACTAATGCATCCTTAAACTAAAAACACCAAACCCAAATCTAAGTAAATACGGATTTGGACTAATCCACGTCCTACGGGCGACGGCATTACTCAGTCTCCGTATACAATCCACGGGCAACCACAAACAAAACAAACACACACGACACGAAGTGAAATTCTGGAGAAGGAGAAAGTTGTTACCGCGATGCGGTAGCGTAATTAACTGCAGGGGCTTGCGCCTGCAGGGAAGAGCGTCCCCACAATCAAAAACCCCTCACCCTGAGGGGGAATCTGACGAAGTCTGCTACATCGGCCGCATCCGTCTAAACCTCCGATACACGGTGCCATAAATCAACTTGGCATCTTCGGAGAGATAGACGGATAAAACCACATAGCATCTGCCCCGAACCTCAGGCACAGGACGTCCTAACGTCTCGGCCGCCGTTCGGAGGGGAACAACCTTATCTCTATCTCTTGGTTCATTCTCTCATATCGATTCACTCACACACCCAAGTTCATCTTCTTCCTCAAGAGTTCTCTAGGGTTTTTCTTGAGTTGGAAAAAGAAATAGAAAATAATTTCTAAAGTGTGCAAAATTCCTACTTCATCAATCTACACTATCCTAGCTCTTTAGTATAGGTTGTTTGCTTCACTAATACTTTGATTAGTGAAGAGTGAGCTTGAGTTAGAGAGACTTCAAGGTGGATCATCTTCGGCTTCGAAGACTACAAAATAAGCTCGTTCCTTTCACCAAGTGGAGTCTAAGAAGAGTTCTAGGGACTACTACTTGGAGCTATAGAAGTGAAGGACCAGTCTACAAAGGTTGTAACGCTCTTCACTTAGTTTAGAACATGTTTGCTTACAACAAAACCCCAATTCTCTAGTTCGATTCTTGGATTGTATTCCCTAACACTCTAGATTTTTTAAAATTGCATACTTTATGCTCCTTGAAACCTAGTGGTGGTGCTAAGACATACTTTCATCCCAAACTTCGAAGTGCCATGACGTCACCGTAGGATGCAGCGGATTGGGATGCTTATGAATGAAGTCACCATGAATTTGGCAGAGGTGACATTTCTTTGCATTCTCTTCACAATCCTTTATCATGGTAGGCTAGTAATATCCAAGCCGTTTGATTTGAAGCCGCATTTTAGGGCCAGACTGGTGAGCTCCACAGACACCTGAGTGAACCTTTTTAATGACTTTTTAGACTTCGGCCGATGACAGACACCTGAGCCAGAGTCGGTTATATGATCTGCGGCATAGCGTATTATTTACAAATATATATTGGAGAGCTCTTTTCTTTAGTTGAATTCTCGCAGATTTTTCTTCGGGCAGCTTGTCGTATCAGATGTACTCTATGAAGGGTTTTCTCCAGTCGGGCCCATCTTGAATGATCAGAGCTTCTTCGACAGGATTGTTCTCTTGTTCTACGTTTCTTTCTTCACGCAAAGAGACTGAAGGTAGAATTTGCCGGCTTCTGACTGTTATCAGAATCTCATCCATATCGGGATCAACCAGCTCCTTGGCTAAGCGAGCGAGTACGTCAGCTTTTCCATTCAACGTCGTAGGAACTCTCATCAGTTCAATGTGGGTGAACTATTTCATGAGCTCTACCACCCGGCTTCTGTACCGAGCTAACTTAGGTTTGTATATCTTATAGTTGCTGCTTACTTGGTTAACGACAAGCTGAGAATCACCGTAGACCCATAGACGAAGGATTTCCATTTCTATGGCGAGTTCCAGACCAGCTATCAGAGCTTCGTACTCAGCCTCGTTGTTTGTACGAGACTCAGTGAGAGCAAAAGAACGTCGTAGGGTTCCTATAGATGGTATGATGAACACCAATCCTATCCCTACTTTTATTTGCGGGATGCTTGATTTGCTAGAAGTCCTTATTGATGAGGCTCCATAGAAGTAGAGCTCCCAACAAGGTTCGTCATCTTCGAGGTGCAGCACTTGTTCGTCGGGTAACTCGCAATTGAGCGGTACCCTTCTGGTATGGAATGAGCAGCAAGGAAGTCGGCGAGGGCTTGCCCTTTTACTTCTTTCTGAGGAGTATAGATTATGTCGAATTCAAGAAGCATGATAGCCCATCTTGCCATTCTACCGGCTAGGCTTGCCTTGGTCATTAAGTGTTTGAGCGGGTCGACCTTAAAGATCATTATAACTTGATGAGTGAGAAGATATTGCCTCAGCTTCTTCACAACGAATATCAGAGCCAGGCATTGATTTTCGATCGGGGAATAATTGTGTTCCCCTCCGACTAAAGTTCGACTGAGGCAGTAGAGGGTATTTTCTTTTCCCTCCTCGTTGTTCTGGGCAAGGAGCGCACCGAGTGACTCATCTAGCACGGTAGTATAGAGAATCAACGACTTATTTGGAATAGGAGTAGCAAGCACTGGAGGATGCAACAGGTACAGTTTGATACTTTCGAACGCTTCTCGACATTCAACATCCCAGACAAAAGGAGCTCCCTTCTTCATGAGCTTTGAGAAAGGCCGAAATCTCCTCGATAGGTCCGAGATGAATTTTCGTATATAAGCGAGTTTTCCTTGAAAGGATCATAGCTGCGTCAGATTCTTTGGAGGAGGCATCTCCATGATGGCCTTTATCTTTGATGGGTCAACTTCGATCCCCCGATGTCGAACTATAAAGCCCAAGAATTTTCCCGACGACACGCCGAAAGTGCACTTCAGAGGATTCATCTTCAGATCGTATTCTCTCAGTCCGGAGAAAACGGTCCTGAGATCTCAGATGTGATCGGCCTTGGTTTTAGTTTTGAGGACCAAATTATCAACATAACATTCAACGATTTTATGGATTAAGTCATCAAAGATTTTGGTCATTGCCCATTGATATGTGGCACCCGCATTCTTCAGTCCGAACGACATCACCTTGTAGTAGTATATTCCGATCGGGGTTCGAAATGCTGTGTGTTTCTCATCCTCAGGCGACATCCTAATTTGATTATATCTAGACGAGCCATCCATGAAAGTGAACAGCTCATAATTTGAGGTGTCGTCGACTATCATTTATATGACCGGTAGCAAGAAGTTGTCTTTAGGGCATGCTTTGTTCAGGTCCTTGAAGTCGACACAGACTCGAATCTTCCCGTTCTTCTTTTTCACCGGGACGATACATGCGATCCAATCTGCATATTTCTCTTCTCTGATGAAATCGGCATTGATGAGTTTCTTAGTTTCCTCCATGACATTTTCTTCCAGCACCCTTCTCATTTTTTGGGGAGCTTGTTTGACTGGCTTGACATCAGAAGAAATAGCCAGATTATGCACGTCCACTTCAGGGGAGAGGCCAGGCATTTCTTTGTATGTCCACGCGAAACAGTCGACGAACTCATGCAGCAGGACGATTATCTGTTCTTTCATTTCCTCTGACAAGAGTGAGCTGATATAGGCCGGCCTTGGATTATCGGGCGTTCCCAAATCAACCTCGGTTAGCTTGTCGAAAGTTGCTTGTCCGCCATCTTTGTGCTCTTGAGGGGCTTCTTCTGGTTCGGTTAACTTGTCTTCATCATTTGACTCTTCGCTGGCTTTACCAACATGGATCATGTAGCATGCTTTGACATCAGGTTGAATGAAACTTATGCCCCGTCTATCTGGGATTCGTCCATCGATGAGTGCTTGGACCTGAGGCGGGTGCCATAGCCCTTCTTAAACTTCGCTTCGGAGTCTGTTTGATATAACCGACATCTGCACTTCTTAAAATATTCCTGTATCTACGACGCATAATATATGGGGTTTAGGATGGCTTTTATGCCTCTTTCATATGGAAGGCACGTGACAGACAAATCGTCTGAGTGCACGACAGGATTTGACCCATAAAACAGGATGCCCTTCTATCCACTTTTCCTCTCAGGAATGTAGAAGGTTTTCTGCTGGTCCATGGTGGAGACTGACAACACATCAAGCTCTTTGAACATCTGCTCCGGCACCCTTGTGATGGCTAGGGACCCTTCCGTAACTTCAAAGGTCTCTCCTAGCTTCTCTTTTTGCACGAGAGCCCAATTTGTACAACGGTTGCAAAACGGGTCCTCTTCCTCTGATTCTTCGGTGTCGCTGCCGAAATGAGGGCGAATATTGCTGTCGGATGGGCCTTCAGTATCAGACTCGTCCATGTCGCTACCGAAACGAGGGCAAGTTTTACAGAAGGACGGACTTTCAGCGTCGGACTCATCAGTGTCACCACCGAAATGCGTGCGCACTTGGTTTTTTTTTTGCTTTTGAAAGTAACATCAGGCTCAGATTTTCTTTTGAGTTTCGGGGCCGCTCTGTCTTCGGTCAGTTGTGGCTTAGCATTTGGGGTTCACAAAGTACCGAGAATCTTTATATTGGACTTCATGCACACCGAACGGCTGGATGTCTCCGTCAATGCGTCTTTCTTCGCCATTTTTAGTATACTTTATGCATTGATGGAGAGTTGACGGAATAATACCGTAATCGTGGATCCACGTCCTTCCTAGGAGAATTTTATAAGACGTGTCGGCGTCGATCACGTATATCTTGGCTTCAGTTTGTAGGTCCCTAAACCTGATTGGCAGAGTTATGGATCCCAGAACTTGCTGGCAATTTTGATTGAAGCCTTGAATGACAATCCTTTCCCTTGACAGATGTCGTACGTCCATTGACAAACTATTTAGAGTCCGCAAGTTCATGATGTTCACTGAGGACCCTGGATCAATCAATATGCAATTAACCCGGTCTCCGTCACTGTACCCTGTCACGTAAAGCAGCCGGTTATGCTCAGCTGTTCCCAGTAGCAGGTCTTCGTCCTTAAACCTGACCGCAGCGGCATGCAGAGTGTACTGGGCTTCTTTCATATTAATTTCCATAAAGCCAGCACATTACCGCTCGGGATTTTGTAAATCATGAATGAGAACATCCCTAATCTCTTTAGATAAGACCAAGATATCATAGATGCTCAGGAGAGACGGAAGCTTCCAGAGATGGGCTAAGACATTATAGTCCACTGAGGAAGGACTCGAGTTTTCATGAGCTGGATCTCCGCCATCTTTTTCATTAGCGACTTGCTTTTCCTTTCTTTTTGGGGCGTTGCCCTGATTTGGCGGTAGAGCCCTGCCGCTTCTGAGCTGGATTTGGTTAGGCTTTGTAGTGAGCTCCTCGTACTTTTCGGGAAAACATAGCTCTTCCTCAGAGTCGCTACCAAGGTGGACGACATAGCAGGTCACTATAGGGATCTCATCATTGGAGTCTTCTTCTAACACCTCCAGAATCTCAGCCGCTTCTACAGGGAAGAACTCCTTTAATTGAATCAGAATTCTTTCCTTTTGTTCATAGTATTTAGGAGAATCGATGTACTTTTGAATGGTCGATCTCCCCGCAGACACTTTTTCGCGTCGAACCACACTTTTCTTCTTCTTGAGCTCTTTGGATTTTAGGCTAGATTGAGCCGGATTGGCAGCTGGAATGGTGGGCTTCTTCTGCCTTTCCCATTCTGTTCTGGGCTCTTTCTGAAGTAGCTTTAGCATCTTCTTCATCTTATTAGAGATGTGCATACTCCACGGAGGCTGCGGCGAGTCGGATTCATTTCTCGGGGAACGGATTCAACCGTCTGCTCCCAGAAGACTTCAGCTTCTGTTTGTATAAAGTTGGTGGTTGTAGTTTGATTGTTCACCAACACACTCTTGGACAACTCGATCTCCCCAGTCTTGTACTGCTTCTCGACCCAGTCTTTGAAAATATAGCAATTCTCGATCGCATGGCTCACTACTCGATGGTACGGGAAATATAGAGGATTGTCGGTCATTTTTGCTTCGTGAGGTCTTTTCGACCCTGGCAATTGTAGATCGTTGTTGAAGGCATATTTGAATATCTTGCAAACCTTGTCCCTTTTAAAAGAGTAAACCTTATTCTTTTTCTCCTCTAGGGAAGGCTCTTTTCCTCCCAGCATTGGATTTCGAGACCGGTTGGTTTTGGATTCTCCTGACTTTCGCTTGTTTTCATTGTCGAACGCATTAAAGGCATTGGTATTACCAGAATTCCCGCTTCTACGGTTGCCGTCCCTCTTGATCTTCCAAGTCTTGTCACTCTGAGAGTCTGGGGTAGACTCTTGCTTCGAGCGTTCCAACATTTGAACTCTTTTGGTTAGTTCCTGAAACATCTTGAGGCCTGCTGTACACAAGAATGGGACCATCCAATTGCTGAGGTTCCCAATGAGAAGGCTGATGGACTGGTCCTGTTCCAGCGGCGGATCGCACTTGACCGTGAGATTACGCTATCGGGCAATAAAGTCCATGTTGCTTTCGTTCTTCCCCGGCTTGATCCTTATAAGGTTAGCAATGGAGATTTTATCACTGACGCTCATGAACCTTTGCCGAAACAGAGACTCCATTTGGGAAAAAGTAGTGACGGACCCGTCTGATATGCTCACGTACCAGTCGAAAGTGACACCGGTCAGGCTGTTGACAAACTGACGAAGAAGGAGTGCATCATTGCCCCCTGTATTTCCGCACGACGCTTTAAAGTGGGCGACATGTTGATTCGCGTTTTCCGTCCCGTCAATCTTCCGAACTTAGGAATGACGTAGCCGCCGGGGAACTCGATCAGGTCATACTGTGCGGGATATGGCCGCCCACTACTACTAATTTCTTTCTGAGTTTCGACTTCGGCCACCAATGTTTTAACCTTGCTGGTGACTAAATCCATTATCCGATCTTGTGTTAGCGGGATGGTGCCATATTGAGCCAAGGCATCCCTAGAAGTGGAATGTGGCAGACTTTCGCGTGGCTCGCCTATACTCAGACCTAAAGGGACATGCATTGGTTGCTTTGGGTCATTATCACCCGGCTTATGAGTGGAAACTTGTGCTTGATTGGATGGCGTTCGGTCAATTTGAGCCGTGAGCTGCATCACGACATTCGTCGTCGATTTTGGAGTAAAGCTTGGCCATCTCTTTATTTTTTCTCCTGAGCTGTTTTTGGAGCTCTTGAAGCAGCTCTTGCTCTACGGTCCTGGGGCGGATAGTCGGCTCTTCTTCGCTATCCGAGCTTGATTCCACATGAACCGAGGGGTCTTTCTGCCTATCGGCCTCATCGAGAGGGTTTTCTTCACCCAGCGGAGGCGGCTGATCTTGGGAAGCGGCAAGCACATTCAAATTGGATTGGGCTTGGGATGTGGTGGCTACATCCTTGCTTTTGCTATGAAGGCTGTCACTAGGACGCGTGTCCATCATATAGACCGTGTGGATAACATATCCGGTCCTCCTTTCATATTTGGCAGCCAATTTTGAGGATTGATGTCGTGGCCCTTCTTTTACGATAACGGGCAATCGATTGAAGGCGGCTGGTCTGACGGGTTCTTGAATGGTGCTGGCACTTCCTTTTTGGCTTTGCCTCGCTACTTTTGCGTGGCACAAAACGTCTGATAGACTCTTGAAGAGACGATGTCATGCTTTCTCTGTTGGGCTGGGACACGTCTCTTTGTAGCATCGTTCATATCGCTGTGTTCTTGATTCTGGCGGTCATAGCGTTTTTCTGAACCTACTTCAGAGGTTAAAAGGAATTGCTGACTTTTACGGCCGACTCAGCCGTCATCGCGGGGTAACCCTGTCCTTGGAATCTCAAAAAATTCCACTTGGCCGGAGTCCTGGCTCTCTTGTTGGCTCTATACCCGAGCTGCTTCTGTCTCAACCTTTTTGTTTTGAGCACTTGGCAGGCTTCGACACTTAGGGAAGCCGCCGTAAACTGAGAGATGGAGAGCTTTGGAGATACGCCTGATTGTGCACTTATTGGAGTCGCCGTTTGAGCCCGTCCGTGACATTTGATGATACCCTTTGTTCCGGCAGACTTGCCCCCAGCTGGAGCACCAGAGGGTCGTTCGGACACCGTCTTAAATTTAGGTTGTGGTGCCTTAGCAATCAAATCACAACGTTCGGCCTCTTGCCCCTTGAGATCGGCTTTGCCACCTGGTTTTCCAGGATTTCTGCCAGATGAGCGCTTCCGGCAGGGTAGATGATGACGGAACCAAAGTGGCGGGGCGATTCCTCCTACTATCGACTGAGACTTGCGGGGAGAATCACGCGAGCATTGATCTTGACCACGTACGGGATCGGGGTCGCGTCGGAAGCTGAATTCATCTTAGGAGATATCGTCGTTGAAAGTTGATTGCTGCATGGAAAAGCATTATTTTAGTACAAACATCGGTATATATGTTAAATAAGTTCGCATGGACACTTGCCCCGAGCTATGGGAGGAGAGAAGAGTCCCACCGAGCGTGCCAGAATCTGTAGGGTGTTTTTCGTCACCCCATTGAGATGGGAAATACGCTTTGCTTGTCGGGCGTATACAAATTCCCCCTGCCTACGGTAGGCTGGGGTTTATTGATTGTGGGGATCTGAATCTCCGGCAGCTGCGGACTAAACTGCCGTTAATTACCCTCACCTTTGAAGCAAAGGAACCTCCGATTGACGGGTCAAACTAGTCATGCGAACTCAATGTGTAGTGTGCGTATGTGTGTGTCTTGAGGGGTTTTGGGTATTGTTAGTTATATGTATGCCCTAGAGGCCATTATTGTACATGATTATATATTATAGTGGATGCTTGGACATATATAGAGAGGACTTTCTTGCTCGACATGATAGTATATTATTTGGTTGCTCTTTATCTTAACATGTACACTTGTATCATTATACTGTCTCTCCGTTACATGTTGATAAAGCCCTTAGGATGTGTACTTGACTATCAGGACTATGATGCAGATCATACTAGTGGGGCCAGGATAGTCCACAAGTTCATCCTTTAATTGTTCCTAGTTGAGGGAGTATCGATACAGGGCATTGATATTCCACAGTAGACTAGTGTGTACGTTTCTTGACCCTGTATAGGGCGATGGTTGATCCCATAGCCATTGGTGTTTGACATCAAAAATTGTACATATGTGCTCATTGAAGAATGGATATACCGAACAGGACTCGCCGAGAACTCCTCGATAGTATTATACCTATCGTCAGATAGCAGTTCTCTGGTGACACTGGTACAGGTTAGTCTGTAGACCCGAGATCGTCATAGAGTCTTGTGTGATTCCCACTGTGCTTTGATTTCCTTCCTACCATGCTCAAGAGAGTGTGCAAACAGGTAGATTTTGGGTACAGTCCCGAGTCACATGGAGGCAATGAGCGATAGGAGGGGTTTCGTCTCTCCCGGTATTGGGAGTTGATGTTGCGCTATGCTCGATTGGCTATAATAGGAAGTCCTTGGCCAGGGCTGATGATGGGATTTACTGGTAAGTGTTATCAGTAGTTTCTCGATCCGTTATGAGCCTCACATTGGCATGACTTATCAAGTTATTGGGGTGTGACCTTTACCACCCCCAGACTCGATATGCGACATATCAGACGAAGAGATCGAACTGTACGGTAGTGTTAATTACTGGATTCATAGGAGTTTGGACAAGCTTACTTGTTGATTTTCTGATCTCTCAATACCTGGGTAGCCATTACGTCCAGCTAGTACTGCTGATGGGTTGTGGGGGACTGATATGATTATTACCTACTGCTAGCGTATTGACGAGTTTTTTGAGTCCTACACAGAGGTTTCCTGGCTCAAGCGAAACGAAATAGGGCACATATATGATAGTGCGGGACCGAGATTAATACGTGTATGTGATACAGTATTCTAATTCCGCGATATACGTTATATGTGATATAACCGGATTATTGAATCAAGTGTTGGTTCAATAATTTGTTATATGTATATTTGATATACATATAAATGATATTAGTCGGTTGTATGTGATATAGCCGGATTATTAAATCAAGTGTTGATTTAATAATTTAATATATAATTATATATTTGATATATTAATATATATTAACTAATATTAGCTCACTTAAGAATTTCTTTTCTACAAATACATATAAATATATATGAGATATATATTAATGTATTTATTTTTGTGTCATGCTAGACGATACATTGGATATGGGTGTATGGGACTCACACCAAACTAAAGATAATTTAAGTGATTAATTATTAAGGGAAAAATCAAAATTAGGTGAAAATTAGCATGGTTAATGATGCTTGTGGAAGCATGTAGAAGCCTTGACTTAGTCCACTAATTTTGTTTTACTCTAGATATTTATTAACCCAACCATTATATTTAGCCATGGTTAACTCTCTACAAATATCTTGGAGATATTTTCTCACCTAAGGGTTCACATTAGTTCTTCTTCTTCATCTCCTTCTTTGCTCTCTAGCTTTGGAGTGAGGTGAAAAAGAGAAAGAGAAAATTAATTCTAAAGTGAGCAAAATTCCTACTTCATCAATTTATACCAAACTAGCCATTTAGTATAGGTTGTTTACTTCACTAATTCCTCAATTAGTGAAGAGATAACTTGAGTTAGAGATTCTTCGACGTAGATCATCTTCGGTCTCGAAGATCCTTAAGCAAGCTCGTTCCTTTCGCCTTGTGGAGCATAAGAAGAGTTCTGGGACCACTGCTTGGAGCTAATGGACTACTACACGGATCTTTAGAAGTGAAGGACCGATCTACAAAGGTTGTATTCATTGTTCACTTAGTGTAAAGTTTGTTTACATACTTTATAAAACCCTAATTCTCTAGTTCGATTCTAGGTTAGTGTTCCTTAGCACACTAGATTTTTAAAATTGCATACTCGATGCTTGATAAAACCTACTGGTCGTGCTAAGAAACTCCAACAGTGGTATCAGAGCCAAGCTAGAGCATTAGGAGTCGTCTAGACGAAGTTAAAGTGTTTGATCAAACTTCGAAACCCGAAAAAACCCTAGTTTCTGGAAATTTTTCCAAAAGTTAGAATTTTTAATATTAAAAATATGCAGAAAATTGTGCATGCTTTTATATGGATCCCCAAGAAGAACGAGCGCCCAACTCGACCAAACATCCGCGCAATCGTGGCCAAACCATGGGTTTAGCCGTGGTTCCGCGGCGTAGTTGGTTAGACAAGGACTGTACCTTCTTGTGCTGATCCGTAGGTACTTGTGGCACGTTCTAGGTATTTTTAAGTGAGACTCAAATGTTGAGGTCTCTGGGAATTGTAGTGTTTGATAAATCGATCGAAATGTTTAATATCGTCTAGATATCTGTGATTTTGGATACAATATTTGGAATCCATAATAATTAGTTTTGTGAAAACTAATTAGAATTTTGTGAATCCAGCAATTTAGTCTCTTTTAATCGGTTGCCGCACGGTTTTGATTTGGATCAAAACTCCATCGCAATCTCGTACAGTACGCGAACACTCGCCGGGTAACACTACTAGATAGCCACGCCCCATAGCCCCGACCAAGTGACTGTAGGAGAACCCTGTTGCCAAAAGCATCCGTTCGTGTGCTCGTGGCCGCGGTGTTCCGTCTAAGTGCACTTCGTCGACGACATCGGGGGTGCGGCCGTCCTTTAATGTTTCCGACGAGCATTTGATCATTTGTTGGGAATTTTGTTGAATTGTCCGACCGGATATTGAAAAGTGTTTTCAATTTGGGACTAAAATGACGGGTTTATTGTGTTAGGCATGAAATCCGGAGTATATGATATTCCGGGTTTATGATATCTAAGGTGGTCGCGGATTCCAATTATTGCATTTTTCATTTCTTTTCTACAACCGTAAGTGTAATATGTAGTGTATCGCCGGTTTCGTTGCTATACATGCTATACATCAACGACAATTGGGATACGCATATTTACTTACGTTGATGACATGTTATGTTATATGTTGCTGTGATATGTTATATTGGATCGTCGTATTTGAATAGCCGGGGTTTTGCGTGAGATGAGAGTTTTTCCATTTCTCATTCATGTAAAAATTTGTATGTAATATTTCTTTTATTGGGACACTTCCGGGTTAAGGATGATGTCACCATTGATGTATATTATTTACTTTTTTGCATTAGGATAGACCCATGGTGGGGAGCACAAGTAACCGGGTTCTAGAGTCCAGTGGGAGGCCATCTCGAGGAGTCGAGACCGGCTCTCCTAACTCTAAAATTGGCAGGGTTGCTTGCCGCTCTCGTAGGGGTCTAGGGATGTGGGTTTGGATATTCATCACGACCGTGGAATCCGTGTTTTTTACTGGCTTAATTTAAAACACGGACCTCCTAGTATATCCAATATTTCATACGTTGACTTCTGCTGCAATGTTCTGTGATGAGATCATATAATCGCGTGAGACGAATGCTTTATATTATATATATGATATATAATAAACGTTGCTTTTGTTTTGCATCCACGCTAGTCCTGCCCCCGCTCTGCCGTTAGTTAACTAACCTAACGGTGCATGATGAGACCCCGTAGCGAATGCGGATGGTATAAGCGTACGTTGTATTTTCGTTTCTTTATCTGTGATGTTTAGGAAACATAAATGATGGGACTTCATTAATGAGATTAATGAAAAGGAAAGAAACCTAATGATGTTGTGGAATCAAATTTTCAAAAAGGTAGCTCTAGTTCTTGCTTTGCATAGCGGTATTCCTGGTTGAATATCCTGCACCTCATTCGATGAGGAAAGAGCCTAGATCCTTTCACCGGGAGTGACCTCTTTAGCAAAAGCTAGCATATGCTACAACCCACTCGGTTTATTTTGAAAAACTCAATTTTAAAAGCGGAGCTTAAACCACTCCTTTTCAAATCACTCGATTCTACAACGATATCAAGTTCATTACGCAAAAGGTTTTCTTAAAAACTTGTCGTAGCCCTCCGTTATTTCAGATAAAGACTATTTAGTATTCGTACTGCGTTTGTTGACCTCCGTCAAGACGTGGTGTGCGGTAGCTGATTATTGTTTATCTGCCGCATATGATGCGATCGGATTATGGTAGTTGTACGGCCTTATTGACCTCCGTGAGGGGTCGTGCGGGTGGGTTTAATTCAATCACGAAATGACGAGTTGAACTTGACTAGCGGCCTATAGTTTGTTGACCTCCGTCAAGGTCATAAGTCGCTAGGGGTAAAAACATTATCGAGAATTTCAAGTGTTGAAATTTGCAATGAGATTGCATACCTTCTATGAGATAGTTGGATCCCGATACCCACTGCGAGTAAGAGTTACTCCTGGGAGGGTTTTGCACTTTACAATTAGCTAATCCAGTAGGTGTTTAAGAAAGGTGTTAACAAGGTTATGCCCCTGCGGAAACGAGGTTATTTAATTAGTTCCATGCGAAAGCACGAGAAGATTCCCTCGGAGTACCAATACCTGCCTGGCTGAACAATTGGCGAATTTGTAGGGTGTAATTAATCCCGGCTAGTCTTACTTTTTAGGGTTTGAAGGAAGATTTGATAAAAACGGTGAGAGCCATACCGATTAGATAAAATAATAACCAATCTAATCTTGCAAGAGCATACACTAAAGTGTTTTCTTCTCTCTCTCCAGATAGCGACCATGACACGCCTTATCAAGTTAATAATATTGATGTATTGACCGAACCCGCTTGTTTTACTGAGCTGGCGAACGTTGGTTCCGCTGTACCTTATAATTGTTATAAGTCTGAGCAGGAAATAGGGGAATATCCGGATTCCCACGCGACCCGAACGAGTAATGAGCATGTTGATACATCTTTTTCGGGTATGTTCGTTACCGAGAACCGTTTCTCAGTACACTCTATGTCCTGGGTATTAGATACCGGGTTAGGATCCCACATTTGTAATATATTACATGGGCTAAAGAAAGGTAGAGAACTGGGAAAATGTGATCATTCTCTAAAAGTAGGGAATGATGCAAATGTTGCAGCCAAAGCAGTTGGTGAATATCACCTTGTATTACCAAATGGGAATACATTGATCTTGAACAACTGTTATTATGTACCATCTATGATATACAATTTAATATCGATTTCTTTATTAGATAAAGAAGGATATAACTTTGTAGTATAGAATAATGTTATGAACATTATCCTAAATCAAATGTTGATTGGGTTTGGTACATTATATAACGGTTTATACGTTCTAAATCAGAATACAATTCTTAACATACATAACACACACAAGAGGAAAAGTTCAGAAATGAACGAATCTTTCTTGTGGCACTGTAGACTAGATCATATAAAAGCGACACGACTAGCTAAGTTACATAAGGATGGATATTTGAATCCGTTCGAATTTACATCTTATGAAACTTGCCAGTCATGTCTCAAAGGAAAAATGACTAAAACTCCGTTTACTGGACACGGAGAAAGAGCTACTGAACTCTTGGGACTGATACAAAGTGATGTATGCGGTCTTATGTCTACACATGCCAGGAATGGTTCTTCATACGTCATTACATTGACCGATGATCTCTCAATATTCGGACATGTGTTCCTGTTGAAATATAAGTCTGAAACTTTTGAGAAATTCAAGGAATATAAGTGCGAAGTAGAGAACTAAACGGGTAAAATTATTAAAATCCTTCGATCTGATCGGGGAGGAGAATACTTAAGCACGGATTTCCTGAATTATTTAAAAGAGAATGGGATTCTCTCTCAGCTTACTCCTCCTTATACACCATAGCACAACGGTGTATCGGAGCTCAGGAACCGCACCCTATTAAATATGGTGCGCTCTATGATGAGTACTGCCGAGTTACCTATTTCCTTTTGGGGTTATGCGCTTGAGACAGCCGCATACCTATTGAATAGAGTTCCAATCAAATCTGTGCCTACCACTCCATATGAGATATGAGAGGGGAATAGACTATGTCTTAATTTCATTAAGATATGGGGTTTTTCGGCTTATGTTAAAAAACAAAATCCGGACAAGCTTGAGGCAATGTCAGTTCTATGCAAGTTTGTAAGATATCCCAAGCATTCACGAGGGCATATCTTCTACCACTCTGAGGAACAAAAGGTGTTTGTTGCTCAACATGCCACTTTTTTAGAAAAGGAATTTCTTATGAAAGAAATTAGTGGTCATGAGGTAGAACTGGAAGAAGTTCTAGCTACACAAACTACAGCTGATGATTTGGTGGAGCCAGAGGATTCAATAGTCCCCGAAGAACCTCAGCCACTCCGCAGATCTAGTAGGGTTCCTCATCCATCTGAGAGATACTACGGTTTTCTCGTAGACGGTGGGAGCAAGGATTGCATCATGGAAGATGATGACCCAACTAGTTTCGAGCAGGCCATCACAAGTGGGTACTCTGTGAAATGACTGGATGCAATGCGATCTGAGATGGAATCCATGTACACCAACAAAGTATGGACTTTGGAAGCTGCTCTTAAAGGGGTAAAACCTATTGGGAGCAAGTGGATCTTTAAGAAGAAACTTGGTGTAGATGGAAAAGTTGAGACTTTCAAAGCTAGACTTGTAGCAAAAGGTTTTCGTCAACGACCAGGTGTCGATTATGATGAAACCTTTTCTCCAGTGGCTATGCTTAAGTCCATCCGGATCCTACTTGCCATCGCCGCATACCATCACTACAAAATCTGGCAAATGGATGTCAAGACCGCTTTTCTAAATGGTGATTTAGAAGAGAGCGTGTACATGACACAGCCAGAGGGCTTTGTTGAAAATGGGAGCAGCGAAAATGTGTGCAAGCTGCGTACATCAATTTACGGGTTAAAACAGGCATCGCGGAGTTGCGACATCTGTTTTGATGTGGCAGTCAAAGAGTTTGACTTCATAAAAAACGTAGATGAACCTTGTATATACAAGAAGATTGCAGAACCCTAATTTTTGGGAGAGTGAAAAAGTTATCCTTGATTTTTTCATCATGTTTTCCTTTATAAGCTACACACTTCACATATAACCCCTTCAACTTTGCCAAATGGCACTTATGCCACCTTATGCCTTATGTGCTTATTTCATTTTGCACATAAGCCATAGAGTTTGCAAAATTTTGGCCTTCTGCCCATTTTTCATACATTTATTTTAAAAAAATATATTAAACTAATTTAGTGTTTCATTCTTGGCATGGAGCCGGCCCCTTCCATGATTGGTCCTGATTTGGGCTTGGGCCCACTTGGCTTGGAGGTTAATTGACCTTGACCTGGTCGATGAGGGTGTAACTTTTGACCCCAACACTGACGAACATTTCAAGGAACGAAAGAAATAGGATGGAATACCCGCCAGAGAACTTGTGCTCGGTAAGTCCACAAGAAAGGTGGGATTATATCATAAGTGCATAATGATAAGTTATATGAGTGGAAATGGAAATCATGAAGCAATGAGCGATCATAATATGATAATTAAACATGGTAAGTAATATAAACATGGCAATTCTATATAGCATGACAGTTCTATATAACATAGTTGTGGAGTATAGGCATAGTATCGGTTAACATGAGCATGTAACACGTAAAAGTGTTGAACATGCAATAGTAATGTACTTTAAAAGGTCTCTATAAAGGTAAGCGAATCTAACGTCAGTTCAAGATGTGAGTGTCAACTAATTTCAAGAGTATTCTCAAACCCAAGGGTAGGGCCTCAGGGGCAAGGAATCACGGGCTCTCAAGAAAGTGTTAGTATTCGTGACGTCAGTATTCGTGATTGTTAGTATGGGACTCCTGAGATTCCGTTGGACCCACAACTTAAACTACCCAACACTCCGCGTATATTAGATATAATTAGTGTCACAAGTTTTGTCCGAAACTATGAATACAAATGAGAGAGTACAAGTTCAGGTTTCAAGTTGAGTTCATGTCAATTGCATATATTCGTGTCAAGTTCATATAATATTCGAGTATTTGTGTCAAGTTGTATTCATGGTTCGAGTCGAGTCAAGTATAGCATGGTAATAGGTTTATTCATGTAAATTATGTAGATACAATAAATAAGTAGTCACAGAATATGAAATGAGACAAGTATATTATTCAAGTAACGACTAGAAATAATACTGTAAAGAAGTGTTATATACGACTAATTACTCGAGTCAATCGAATTCGGAATATAACGAAAAATATAGCCATAAGTGTTATGCAAACATAAGTTTAAGTATCGCCTAAATATGAATACTGGTTTGGGATTTGTTTGTATTTTCGTATCGTGACGCAGACCAGATTAGAATCTATCCAGCCCCGACACACATTTTTAAAACACAGTTTAAGTTAATTTCCGCCGGGTTTAAGATTTCGAAAATTATTAGAAACCTGTAGGTATTTCGGTGTACTTATTCAAACAGCTATGTTCTGTGCGATTTGAGTTCTTGAAGCTCTAGTTATGGTCATTTTAATATCATGGTTTAAAACAGAAATTCTGATTTCTGGACAACAACTATATGGTGTATTGCCGGGCATATATTGAGTCATTCTATTTATTTATGGGTTACCGAGGATATAGGGAAGTTATAGGTATGTTAATTATGCATCTCTACATCTAAAGCTTGTCAGGAATAGATATCGAGAGTTCAAATTATGTCTTATTTAAAAACAGTGTGCAAATCAAGACAATTTCTGTCCAGATTCGTTGTTTAATTTTGTAACTCAGTTTTCTATAATTTACATTAATTTTTCAGGAAATCTATATAACTAATAAATTCTAGATCTTTTGATCTGAATGTCCAAAATATCGGAGTTTGCTCAAAATGGACATCGGTAGACCGAGTTATATCTCCTCGAAGGTGACCGATAAGAGCAATTTTCTGAGTTTAAAAACAGTGCATAAAAGACGACGTAATTCTTAAATCGTTACGCGGTTCGATCTAAAATTTTTATAGTGCTCCTAGAAATGTGTTTAAGGTCTTAATAAATTTTCATAGGTTTTACAGGTGTCACGATTAAATTCTAAAAATTAATTTGAAGGTAAAGATGTTATTGTCATATTTTGAGAAAGGACGAACACCATGGTATTTATTTGTAATTTTGTTTTCTTTTATGCAAAAATTAAATATAAATGATTTTAATTTCAGCGATAAATAATATAAGTTAACGTATGTGAAGCAAGCATATGAGTATCATGAAATTTACACGAAAACAACTACTAGCATATTATTTTATGGGTATTATTTAAACGAGGGATTAACCGAGCATAACAAGTATCGACATGAAGACGACATGAAAATGAGGAGGTAACATATAACAAGAGGGCAAAGGAGAGAAGGAGGATGAGGATGAGGAGGGGATTTATAGGTTATTTGAGTTGGTATAACAACCGGCTCACCGTTTTCTATATCTTAATGGCGGCAAGCAACTTCAGCACATCTACAACCCGAGAGAGAGGAGAAGCAGAAAGAAAGGAGTGTTTTTGAGTTTGTGATGTTTGTGGAGGAAGGAGGGAGAGCATAAATAAAAGAATTATTTATGGTCATAAAATCTATTCATAACCATCTAATTGATGGTGGGAGTTAAAAGGAAGAGCAAATGAGAGGTTATTTGTAGGTTATGGAAAAGGTTTAAAAAAAATAGATTTTAAATAATTGCAAAACATAATGTTCGAACCTATAGCTTATGCACTAGCAATGAAATGATTTAACCAATGGGCTACAACGTTACTATTACATATAACTAAATAGAAATAAATATATACAGAGTTTCAAAAGAGAATAATTTAAAAGATAAACGGAATAAATCATTTTCTTAATTATTATTTTTCTTTCAAATAAAATAAATTCTCTTTTCAAAATTTTCCTTTCAAAACGAAATCGAATAAATTCTTTATATTAAAGAAATCAAAATATTTTAAAATAATCTTTCAAAACATTTTCTTTTTACAAAACGAATCATTTTGAAACAAATATATTTTTATTTATTAAAAAGTATTATAGTAAAAACAGGGTTATAAAAATTTTACTATTTACTTTCTTTTGAATATTGTTTTTCATTAGCATAGTTCTTTAAATCAAAGTTTTAATTTTTAATTCGTTTAAACTAACTAGAGTTCCCATCTTCTTTATGGATCGACTTACAAGTGCTAAATCGATTGATTGGGCACTTGCGGTATGAATTTTAAACAAGTTTAAACAAAGAAACTTAAAATGGCAATCAATGATAAGAACTGAAAAAAAAAGTTAGAGCAATTCAGACACAGAGAATTGTTGACTAGGGTTCACCACGCTCTTGTAGCTAGTCTCCGCCTGAGACTCCTTCTCAGGATTTCTGCACGAGATGTGTGAAGTACACAAATCCCACTTTACAGGGATGTGAAGGACAAAATCCCTCTTCACAAGGATCAACCACTCGAACTTCCGATTCCTTAGGAAACAAGTTTTCTTTCTCTCTATCCCGTGATTCTCTAAGAAACCCGCTCATTCCTCTCTAATCCACATCCCTCTAGGAAGATCTCTTTTTACACCCCGAATACACAATTCGAGCAAAATGAGAAGCACCCCTTCTCGTGGGTTACACTTGTTAATAACAAATGATCATACTCACTTACAATCCTATTAATCTCAAAAGATTATCTCCGATTTTGGCACAAGGGTTGTTTTGAGAAATTTAGACAAGTTTAAGGCTCTTGAGTAAATGAAAAATTTAAACAAGTTAAAACGTGAAGAACATGAAGATTTTCAGAAGGATTTGCAATGAATGAATTTTTTAAAAATGTGTGATCTCAAGGATATTTATAGGGTAAAAAGAAACATGAATATAAGTTAAAAAAATTGGACGATGGGTAAAATGAAACATGAATATAACAATTTGAAAAAAATTTGAGGCAAATGAAAGTATATATGAAATAGAATTTTAAGATTCTTGAAAATATAGATAGAATATAAGAGATACGAAAAGAAGTACAAACACCATTACCATTGATAATCTTAAAAACTTCATATATTAAGCATTGTCATAACTCATATAGTAACCAAAACACCATAACGACATAAACATCATAACCAACTTCCTAGTGTAATATATGTACATAAATCTAACAAAAAGCATAACATAAACCTAGGATCTAAATTTATGGATCTTAACTAATCTTCTGATGATGGTGGTGGTGGTGCACTTGTTGGGAACTGGGATGGGAGGGAAGCCATTTGATTTGTGATTTGATCAACTTGGTCTGAGACATAATCAAGACGGCCATAGAGATTGTCGATTTGGCCTGACATCTAATTTATAAAGCCATATAGATTATCATGATTGGTTTGGAGGCAATCGAAGAAACGAGATTCGAAGGAAGTAAAATCATAAGCTGGTTATGGAGGAGGGGCATCGACTGGTTCTTGTGGAGGTTGGGACGAGCTTCCAACTTGATATAACTTCATCAAGTTTATGATTTGGGAATTGAAATCTATTTGATCACAAACTGTATCCTTTTCATTCGAAATCTTAACCTTTCGATGTTCAAGGAGTTTGGTGATCACACATCCACAGTAGAGGTTTTTCTTGCCATTTGAAACACCCCACATACTATGAGCAAGAAACAGTGGAAGATTAACTTTTATCTTTGCCAAGACGTAATAGGTAAGTAACTTATGGGGTCCGTAATGGATGTCTCCACTCCCATGCTTTGCGATCATGGTGTGGGCGATAATCTTTGCAAGCACATGAGCCCTCTTCGTAAGAGTCTTGTTTTGACGATCGTTGTATAGGTTTGGATGTTCGGGTTTATGAAACACTTGTGAAGCAACTTCCTTTGAATGAGGGGCTTCGAACTAAAAATCAGCTAGGGTCTTAGCGAAGACATCGGTTCCTTCGTTGGAAATACCCAAAACACGGCCAATGGTGCCGGGGGTGAACTTGATGGAGGTGTCGAAGACGTTGGTGACGAAATCAATGGGATGGTCGTAGGAACTGGTTAGGTTGGCATAAAATAGGCGAACGACCTTGTCATAGGTTGGGCATAAGAGTGAGAGGAATGGAAGCCGACCTTGGTACTCGAAAAGCTCTTAAAGTTGAAATTCCGCGATCTTACTGAAAATGATCTTCACTACAATGTGAATTGGCTTGTTGATGATGATGGCATATTAGAGTTTGGCTTCGTCGATGACAGGGTACTCATCTTTTTGGTGGCTACTAACTTATTGGAGAACTTGGGTGCCATGGAGATTAGAAATTGGTGTGAAATTGGGAATTTGAGAAAGAAATTAGGGTTTAGAATTTTGGGAAGAAGATGAAGATGAGAGAGAGGTAATGGATTGGTCATAATATAGACGTCTAGGGATATAGGAAGTTGAAATGAAGGGTCCTAATTCAAAGAATGGACAGTTGAGATTCAATTTAGGAATTTTAATCGATTCAAAATTCTAATCGATTTCACATTCAGGTCCGCGAAGACGTCTATCCCTCTGTGGCGAACGTTTGTGAAAGGTTTTTCTAGAAATCATTTTGAACTATAGACGTCTGTTGGTCATTAATTCTGAACTGGACGACTATGGTGACGTCTGTATGGTTGTTTTGTGTTATATACTAACAAACATTAATATTAACAAACACAAACAAATTTTATTGATCAAACTAATACAAACTAATACATTATATAAAAACAAAACAACACACAATTAACATAAAATAACTAAGGAATACAAACTAGCCTAGTGTTCCTTCTTGAACTTTTCTATGATATCGGTGGTTCTCCTATTTATGATCATATTGTCTTCAGGATCATAGAGAATGCATGTGTCATCTGAAAAAGTTTGTCTAAAGAGAACCACAATTCCAATCATGGTTGGAAGATTTGGTGGAATTGGGATTGATGGTGGTGAATAGGGTGAGAGAGGAATCAAATCTTTGCTTGGATTCTCTTCCGATTTAGGAGTCGGGAGTTTATCCTTAGGTTCCTCTTTTGGCTTCTTTGAACTCTCCCTTTCTTCCACTTTATTCTTCTTCTTGCAAACTTTGTTTGCCTCCATCTTTCTTAGAAATAGTAATGATCAAATTGAATGATTTTGATCGTATTTATAGAGAAATGAGAGAGAGTTTGAATAACCACCCGGATGTTTTTTTCCTGAAAACTACCAGCAATTTTTCAAAATTTCCATCTTAATTTCGAGTCCTAATGAATTTTAAATTTTAAGAATTGACCAAGTGTCAATTCATTAAATTAAATGATTACAAATATAGTTAACATATATTGACCAAAATAAGTCACCGATCAAACAAGCAAGTCAACATATATCATAGATAGACGTCTCACATATATAAGCAAAATTATATATATTTGTTTAGGTTTTTAGTTTTTGGCAAATAAAATTTATGATGTAGTTAGTTCTATCATTTTTAACTCTCCTCTTAGATGTGAGAATCTATTCTTATCTAACGGCTTGGTGAATATATCGGCTAATTGACTTTCGGTAGTCACATATTCTAATACGATATCTTTTTTGTGAAAGTAGTCACGAAGAAAATGGTATCGTACATCAATATGTTTAGTTCTAGAGTGTTGATCGACATTTTTGGTCATATGATCTATACTTATGTTGTTACAAAATATAGGGATTTGTGAAATACTTTCTTGATAATTTTTAGGTGTGTATTTCATCCATAAACTTTGTGTACAATATGCACCGACAATAATATATCCTGTCTCGGCTGTCGAGAGAACAAACAGAATTTTGCTTCTTAGAAATCTAAGAGACAAGACAATTCCTGAGAAAGTGACAGGTGCCACTTGTGCTATTTCGATCTTTGAGACTTCCAGCATAATCCGCATCAGAATAACTTGTCAAATAAAACAAGTTGTTCTTAGAATACCATAAGCCAAAGTTAACGGTTCCTTTTAGATATCTAAGGATTCGTTTGACTGCAGTCAAATGTGATTCCTTAGGGTTGGCTTGGAATCTCGCACACAAATATACACTGAACATGATACTGGGTCTATTAGCGATCAAATATAGTAGACTGCCTATCATGCCATGATAAAGTTTAGTGTCAACGTCTTGACCATCATTATCATCAGTGAGTTTGGTATTAGTAGCCATCGGTGTTTCACTAGTCTTTGCATTTTCTAAGCCAAATTTCTTTATTAATTCCTTAGTATATTTGTCTTGATTGATGATGATGCCATTATCCATTTGTTTAATTTGAAAGCCGAGAAAATAATTAATTTCTCCCATCATGCTCATTTCAAATTCGTCTTGCATGGATTTGGAATTTTTTTCACAAAGACGTTCATTAGATGATCCAAAAATAATATCGTCAACATATATCTGAACTAAAATGATATCTTTGTTAAGGGTTTTAGTGAATAAAGTTTTATCCACTATACTCTTCATGAATTCTATATTTTCTAGATGATCTAGAAAAGAATTTAGACATTCATACCATGCACGTGTTAATTGCTTGAGACCATAAAGTGATTTTCTTGACTTATATACATGATCGGGAAATTTATGATCTTCGAAACCAAGGGGTTGAGATACATATACTTTCTCGTCTGTTTGGCCGTTTAAGAATGCACTTTTAACATCTATCTGAAAGACTTTTAAGTTCTTATAGCAAGCATATGCAAGTAAGATATGTATTGCTTCCAACTGGTGCATAGATTTCATCGTAATCTATCTCTTCTATTTGGTTATATCTCCGAGCAACTAAGCGGGCTTTGTTTCTAACTATTTTATCTAGTTTGTCAAGTTTGTTCTTAAATACCCAATTGGTTCCAATTATAGGTCTATCTTCTGGTCTTGGAACTAGATCCCAAACGCTATTTCTTTCGAACCGATTAAGTTCTTCCTGCATTGCTATTATCCAATTTTCATCAATAATAGCCTCATTAACGTTTTTGGGTTCTATCAAAGAGATAAAAACTAAGTTAATACAAGTATTGAATCTTGATGACCTTGTAACAACTCATTTATCAATATTACCTATGATCAAGTCTTTTGGGTGATTTCGGTTAATTTCCAATCCTTCGGAAGATTTTATTCCACACCTTGTGGTATATCTTCTACCCGTGGTTCAGCAATTTCCTTTTTAGTTAATAAATTCTCCAAACCATTTGAGATGTTTGGCTCATCATCATTGTCTAAGGTAGTAGAGACGGTGTTATTTTCGTCAAATTCAACATTCATACTTTGTTGTATTACTTGTGTTCTCCTATTATAAACGTGATATGCTTGCTGGCCATGGAATAACCAACAAAGATACTTTTGTCACATTTAGACTGAAATTTACATAAGTTATCTAGTGTATTCAATATAAAACACTTACATCCAAATACCTTGAAGTATTTTATATTTGGAGTTGTTTTGTACAAGAGTTCATAAGGTGTTTTCTTAAGAAACTTCCTAACACTAACTCTGTTTATGATATAGAATGACTTATTTATTGTCCGCCCAGAAGTACATGGGTAGATTGTTTTCATTCAATATTGTAAAGAACGATTTTTCCTTTCAACGGCACTATTTTGCTGTGGTGTCCTAGCACACAAGAACTCATGCTTGTATCCTTTCTTAATAAAATAATTTGAAAAGATTATTCTCAAATTCTCCACCATGATCACTTCTGATCTTGGAAATCATAAGATTCATCTCATTTTGAATCTTTTTAGAGAAGAGTTTGAGGACGTTAAAGGTTGCGTCTTTGATTTTAAGAAAGAACACGCATGTAAATCTAGAATAATTGTCTACTATAACATAATCGTAGAACATACCACTTAGACTTGCATTTCTACTTGGACCAAATAGGTCCATATGGATTATTTGCAAAGGTATATCGGTAGAAACTTTATTCTTTGGTTTAAACGGGATTTTGGTTTGTTTACCTTTTATACAAGCATCACATTGTTTATCTTTCTCGTATTTTAATTGAAACGAGAATACTTTTAACTAAGTTATTCCTAGAAATCTTGGATAATATGTCCATTGACGCATGACCCAGCCTCCTATGCCAGAGCCATGTATCATCTTTATTGTTTATGACTAAACATTTTAAGTTTTCATTATTGAAGTCATGTGTGTAGATAAGGTATATGTTATTATAACATTTTCCTGTTAAAATGGTTATGTTTTTATAAATAATTTTACATATATCCTTTTCAAATACTAATTATAACCCCTATCACAAAATTGACTTACACTAAACAAGTTGTGTTTTAGATTATCTACTAATAGAACATCATGTATAATAGTAACATTAGAATTATATTTAAATGAAATGGTACCTTTATGTTGGCCTTTTTATTGTCGCCAAACGTCATGATACCACCATCTTCTTTTGATAGCGTTTGGAAGCAGTTGTTATTGCCAGTCATGTGTCTTGATCAACTGCTATCAAGAATCCACTTCTCATTATGTGATTTGGAATTATCGTCATGGTCTATCTCCATAAAACACATGTTGGCGACTTCTTCACTTTTTGATTCGCTTGAATTTGAATCATCTTAGATGGCTTGGAATGCATGCTTTTTTGAATCTCTCTTCCATTTTGGTTTTTCCTTCTTGACTTTGAAATTCGGACAGTTTGCCTTGAGATAACTTTCTTTGTTGCATTCAAAATATTGCATAGCTTTGAAAGTGTTCACTTGTTTCTTAAAATAGTTGCCTCTAGCCTTAAGAAACTTCTTGAAGTGCCTTGCTATGTTTGGTATCTCTTCGTTGTCGCTCTCATCATCGCTTGATGGGACAGAATCTTTGGCTTTACTTGTTGACGCTTTGAGTGCGATATTCTTACGGTTGTTGTCTTCCTTAGTCTTGATCACCGAGTTGCATCTCATAGATTTTTAGTTTATCAATGAGAGTATCAACATTCATAATGCTCATATTATTTGCCTCTTCTATAATGGTAATATTAGGTTGCTAAGACAAGATTAGTGATCGAAGAATTTTATAATTCTTATCTTTATCTACAAACTTCTTATCTAAATTAAATAATTCAGTAACTATGTTATTAAACCTAGAATACATTGAATTCGGTGTCGGTCTTCTGCTCCTGGCGTTGTTCCGACGATACTTCTGAGCTTTCTTTCTGCCCAGTGAGTGCGGCCATTCTTGTCAACATTTCCTGGAGCTTTTGTTGTTGCTCCTGAGCTTTTGTCACAGACCGTGTGAGTGGTCGATGACTCACAGAAGCACGACTTTCCTCTTTTCCGGATGCCATGTAGACGGTATGCACAACCATGCCCCCAGACTTGGGGCGTTTGGGTTCACTGCCTTTGATATTTTCCGCCGGCATGGGGATCTTCTCCGGCCTTCTCCTCTTATGGGAGGTCGAAGTTGAGGGGGTCGTTGCGGCAGGCACCCATGCAGATGATACCTTTCGTAGTATGGCG
This sequence comes from Agapanthus africanus, assembly GCA_030015575.1. Lineage (NCBI taxonomy): Eukaryota > Viridiplantae > Streptophyta > Magnoliopsida > Asparagales > Amaryllidaceae > Agapanthus > Agapanthus africanus. The sequence goes on along the minus strand of JASDDO010000024.1, from coordinate 191,495,793 downwards.
GAGGGATGGTCCTCCTCTTACCGAGCCTTCGTCTTCTTCAGCTGGCAAGAGTAATCTTTATCAATTATAGAGTCTTGGACTTTCCGCCAAACTCTGTGGATCTTGGAGGACAACCGTTGAGGAGGCTGTTCCGGCTTTACCTGTGCTGTGTTTTCAACAGGCGGTGGAGACTTCTTCAAGATGGCGGTTAGAGAGTTCTTGCGCACCCTCCTGAGCAGCTCAAAGCTGTTCCCAGTTGGAATAACAGTGTCAATTTTCATCGTTGGAGTTGGTGGGGTAAGTCCAGAGGGGGAACTGCCATCAGCTTTCCTCACTCAGCGCCAGTGGCGACGTCGAGCATGTCTTGCGGATGGGATCACCTCAGTTGTAGAAGCGACCTGGTCATGCCCCTTGCTTTGATGAGAGGCTGCTGTTGGTGCCAACCTGTCAAAGACAGACGTCCGCTGAGAGGGAACGGTCAGTCTTGCAAATGCCAACTTTTTGGCAGGGGAGGCACTTTTAACGACCTCGTCTGCAGCAGGAGTTGGAACGGCCAGTCTTGTGAAGACCGATCCCTTAAAAAGAGAAACCCCTTTGAAGACTTCGTCTACCAGAGCTAGAATGACTATCCGCTTCGGGATAACCCTTTCAGGTATCGCGGGCCTCTTCACGGGTCCAATTGAGCTTTGGCTCAGCCTGTCGAAGACTGAGACAGCAGACTTGGACGACCCGTTGAGAGGGGCCGTGGTAGTTGCAAGCCGATCGAAGACTGACTTCTTTGGAGCCTCCTGTGATGATATTGAAGTATTGAAGCTCTTGGCGGGAGCATGGTCCTGAAGAACAGTCCAGTGGTGGCCTAGGTCACCTGTTCCACTGGCATTGCGAAGATGGAGGCCGCTTGGGGCCCATAATTCACTCCTCCAGCGGGGACGGAGCGGGAGTTGCTGTTGCAATTGGTGCAGTTGGAAGCCATCGATGTCATCTTCTCTTCTGCATGGAGCAAGACACTAAATCGTAAAACCTTGAATCCAGGGGCAACCATATTAAACCGCGATTCATTCGCGAACACGACATATGAAGTGTGGAGTGGAAAGAGGAAGAGGTCCAACCGAGCGTGCCGAAATCTGTTTACCGTTGAAAGACGGGAAGACAAACGTCTTGCCTGCATTTGGGGGCGGATGCTATTTGGTTTTATCTATCCACCTCTCCGAAGATGCCAAGTTGATTTATGGCATTATGTATCGAAGGTTTAGACAGATGCGGCCGTTGTAGCAGACTTCGTTAGATTCCCCCTCGTTATGAGGGGTTTTTGATTGTGGGGACGCTCTTCCCTGCAGGTGCAAGCCCCTGCAGTTAATTACGTTACCGCGTAGCGATAACCACTTTCTCCTGCTCCAGATGGTCACTCGTGTCGTATGTGTTTGTTTTATTTTTGGTTGCCCGTGGATTGTATACAGAGACTAATTTGTGTTGTCGCCCGTAAGGCGTGGATTAGTCCAAATCCGTATTTTCTTAGATTTGGGTTTGGTTTGATTTAAGGATCGTTAACCTTGTTTGAGATTAAGATCGACTTAAATATTTGTTAAGGATACGTTAATCCGATATTGGACTAAGATCTACTTAACGGGGGTTCAAGATCATTTTTGATCCAACGAAAGAGCATTTGGGCACTATCGTTTTAGTTTCAGGACGTTGCGGTCCACAGCTAGTTTAAGGACATTACGGTCCACAGCTAGTTTAAGGACATTACGGTCTATTGGGGTATGCTCATAGGTTTGAGAGTGCACCCAAGAGCTGTTGGTAGTCGGGACCCTCCACCTCTTTGATATCGATGAAGAATTACAACGACATGTATTAGAGGTGCAGAGAGATGTACCCTTGAACCGAACTCCAGATTGAAGGGAGAGATCATGATGGAACGAACATCATTTTAGATGCCATGTGTCAGGAGATCATTGGCCATCTTTGGAACTAAGATCGATTCGGGGAGACCTGAGTATAGGAGGGCTCAGTTGATTGATGGTCAAAAGGTTTTGGCATCGGGAGACTTGGCTAATTTGGGCTAAGATTGGCCTCTCACAGTGTTAAACACTGATATCTGCTTGGCGCTCACGTGCTACTATGTGAGGCTCATAAATAGTGTTAAATACTGAAATTTGGAGCGCTCACGTGTGGCACGCGAAAATTAGGCATTGCTTCTTTGGGTTTACTCCTGTTCTCCACCGAAAGACGGGACCGGGACGTTGGGACGTCCGGCCTGAATTTTGGGGGCAGATGCTATTTGGTTTTATCCGTCCACCTCTCCGAAGATGCCAAGTTGATTTATGGCACTGTATATCGGAGGTTTAGACGTATGCGGCCGTTGTAGCAAACTTCGTCAGATTCCCCCTCGTTTGAGGGGTTTTTGATTGTGGGGACGCTCTTCCCTGCAGGCGCAAGCCCTTGCTGTTAATTACGCTACTGCATCGCGGTAACCACTTTCTCCTTCTCCAGATGGTCACTTAACCATTTGTTAAGGATACGTCAGTCTAATTTTAGACTAAGATCTACTTAACAGGATCATTTAGATCCAATAAAAGAACATTTGGGTTCTATTGTTTTAGTTTAGGGACTTTGCGGTCCATTGAGTTTATTGATTGTCGGGACCCGCCACCTCTCTGAAGACGTTGAAGAGTTACAACGAAATGTATCAGAGGTGTGATGAGATGTACCCTTGAACCAATGTCAGTTGAGGAATCTGTAGTTGAATTGATTTAAGGATCGTTAATCTCATTTGAGATTAAGATCAACTTAAATGGTTTTTAAGGATACGTTAGTCTCATTTTAGACTAAGATCTACTTAACAGGATTATTTAGATCCAACAAAAGAGCATTTGGGCTCGATTGTTTTAGTTTAGGGACATTGCGGTCTAGTGGGTTTAAGGAGATCATAGTCCATAGAGTTTAGAGACATCATAGTCTGTAAAGGTTAAGGACATCATAGTCCATGAGCTTAAAGACCTCACAGTCCAGTTTAGAGACATCATAGTCTGTAGGTTTTAGTTTAGAGACATCACGGTCCATAAGGTTAAGGACATCATAGTCCATGAGTTTAAGGACCTCATAGTCCAGTTTAGAGACATCATAGTCTGTAAGATTTGCTGGTTGTCGGGACCCGTCACATCTCTGAAGACGTTGAAGAATTACAACGACACATATCAGAGGAATGAAGAGATGTACCCTTGAACCGATGTGGGTTGGGAGATCTTGTTGGAGATAGTGCCCTCAGAGTCAATTATTGGATCACAGGCACGTGATTGCAATGATTGAGGGAGGACCTATCCCGGTAGGACAGTCTTACTCGAGATGATAGTATGCTATCTGGTTTACCTTTATCATCGTGTACTGCTTTAGGTGACATGACAGATCACTATTGCACGTTGATAGAGCCCCTAGGATTCTTGCTTGACTGCCAGCAGTATGAGGGCGATCATATAAGTGAGAGCTGGAGTCTATAAGCACATCCTTAAAAGGTCCCTAGTCGTAGGAGTTTCGAGACAGGGCATCGATACTCCAGAGTAGACTAGTGTATACAGTCGAGACCCCGACGAGGGGCGGTGGCCGGTCTCACAAGCCACTGGTGTCAGTTGGATCACCTAAGATGTATACAGGTGCTCATTGGGTTATGAGTACACCGGACAGGACTCGCCGGGAACATGCTAGTTGGTCTTATACCTGACGTCAGATAGCAGTTCCCTGGTGACATGTGTACAGGTTAGTTCATCGACCTGGGGATCGTCATTTGTCTCGTGTGAGTTCCCACTGTACTTTGATTACTACCCTACCACGGCTCAAAGGAGTCGTGCAAACAGGTTTTAGTTGGGTACAGTCCCGAGCCACATGGAGGCAGTGAGCGGATCTTCGGGGGTTTCGTCTCTCCCGGTATTGGGGGTGAGGTCGCGCTGTGTTTAGGAGAGCCATTACACAAAGACCTTGGCCAAGGCAGGAGATTTACTGGTAGGTATTCCAGTAGTATCTCAGGGTGTTCTGGGCTACACTCCGACACGACTTGTACCGCTTTTGGGGGTCTGACTTTTACCAACCCCCTAGGCCCGCCATGCGATACTCATAGACGAACGGACCGGACTGTACGGATATTGTCACTGACAGGCTCAGTTGGGTGTCGGGGTGAGCTTCCTCATCGACGTCCCTTTTGGTCAATAGCTGGTGGCCCGTCATGTATTGGCTTATACCTCTGACGTGCTAGTGGTTAAATCCACAGCCATAGTATTGACGAGTCTTTAGAGTCCACCACACTTTCAGTTACTCAAGCTTTCGGGCGAAACGCTGTAGAGGCCGTATGGAGATATGGCAGGGTCCGATCAGATACGTGCGGTATTGCACGGATCAGGATCGGACGGTTTGTACTAGTGGCCGTATTGTTATATGGCAGCGTTCGATCAGATACGTGCGGTATTGCACGGATCAGGATCGGACGGATATTACTAGCCGGCTTTGGTTTAAGCCGGATCCTAGTATAGTACAGTGTAGATTTTGTCTCTTTGCATTTGTATCCGGACGGAATACAAATGCAGGTGTGTATGCACAGTATCGGGGTTATCCTGTAATTTATTACGGGACCAGTTTTCTGGAGTTGCCAGTTTGCTTTCCGTTCCGGCCGGTTTTCCTTTGTTCTTTCCCGGCCGGACTTTTCTGATGGAGGGGGTAATTTGCAGTTTTGCAAATTACTTTTGTGGAGGGGTTTCATGCATTATGATAGCATCTTTTCTTTTTCCTTCATAATGGTTAGCATCTTTGCTTTATGAGATTTGAAATGGATTTGAGGTTGATTTGAGATTTAGTGATGATTATGTTTTTGGATGTGGTCACCCTCCTCCTTTTACTACGATCACCTCCCTTCTTGCTACTTATTCTTTCTCCACCATTTTCTTAGTTCATAGTTTTATCATGGTTGAAGTGAGAAGAAGAAAAAGAAAGAGAAGAAGAAAAGAAAAGAGAAAAAGAAAAAGATGAGAGCTTCACCATGAGAGTTTCATTCTTGATCTTCTTTCCATGATAGAAAAATGCAAGCACCATTTTTCTAGTCTTGATTCCTCCATCATCTTCAATTGCAACCAACCCCAATGTGAGACATACATTCTACATTACATTCCCTACAGTATATCTTGAGCATGTCGAGTAGCCGGCTTCATGCTCGAGTTGCCTCAGTATCGAGGTGGGAGCCCGTAAAAGTACCCGGCTTCGTGGTGCCCTTTCAGACGAGGAGGAGACGGACGGAGGTCCCGCGAGGAGATCGGAGTGGAGATGAAGACCGGAGGACTTGGATCGTCGGTACATCTCTAACCTTCTCTTTGTAGTTAGCTAGATTTAGTTTAATGGCACGATCCGGGGTTTAGTGCGCGGTGGTGCCGGTTTGCTAAGTCCGCAAAATTTAAGTTTATCACCGTTTCCGCGTTTGGCCGTCGGATTGACGGCCGGGGCGCCGCCGTGCACTTACAGTGGTATCAGAGCCTCGCCATTAACTTCGTCTAGCTTTTGTGTAATGTGTTTTACGTTTCCGATCGAACAAAATCCCGAAAACACGTATTTCATGCACATCAGTTTCTGTCGAATTTTTTTTTGAGTGCAAAAATATTTCTGGTTGTCTCAGAGTGATGTGCAGGGAATTTTAACCATGCTGAAAAAAATTGGTACCATGATCTCACTATTCCGCCGCGGAAGGGCGGCCAAACCCCTGCTTGGGCCGCGCTTCCGCGGCGGTTTTAACTGTTCACCCCCCCAAATTTTTCCAGTATGTTCCTGAGTTGAAAATGTGGTTTCTGGAATATTAAAATTGGGCCAATTCTTTCTGTGAGTGCTACAGTTTTCTTGGGGCCCACTTGTTAATTGTTTGATCAATCGGAAAATTTTAAACACATTTTTTTCACAGTATTTACATTATATCTGCGACCGTGAATGTCACTCGATCGGTAAATCCGGTCTAACTGCTATAGCCCGGTTAGACGGATTTGCGAACGTGACTTTCACGTTGATGTTTTGTGTTTATGCTGTGATGTTGCGGATCGGTCGTGGGGATAGCCTGGATGCAATGCTAGTACAGTTGTGGTGGTATTATGTACTTTTGATATTGCGGGGCGAGCGTCCGACATGTGGACTGCCGTCACTGCCTGTTTGTATTATTCTTTTGGGGCACGACCTGGTTGCGGTCGATGTACCCGTTGTATGTATATTTTACTTTCTGTACTAGGATTACCCCGCGGTGGGGTGCACGGATAGCCGGGTTCTGGAGGGCAACAAGCCCGCATCTCATGGCATTGAGACGGAGGGGGCTTCACTCTAGGATTGGCGGGCTATTCGCCGCACTCGTAGGGGGTACAGGTTGACCCAGGAGGGGTGCCCAAGTCGCCGGATTCCGTGGAGTGCTGGGTGGTCCATTCACGGAGCTGAAGGGGGCTGCCTCGCTTCAGGTTTTGGCGGGTGACTTGCCGCGCCCGTAGGGGTCTAGGATTTCATTGCACAGGCTATCCACACGACCAGGGGAACGTCGGGTTTCAGTAGTGGCTCTGTGAAACCCGAGGATCCCAGATATCTGTATTGTTCTGTGATGCTGTTCATTTCTGTGATGTTGCATTTCTTTTCACGCCTTGAGCGAAATATAATATATTGGTATATATATTAGTAGATGTTGTATATGTTTTTCATCCGCGCTAGTCCAGTCCCCGCTCTGTCGTTAGTAAGCTAACCTAACGGGTAATGACGGGACCCAGTGGCGAATGCGGATGGCATATACGTACATCAGTATATTTTCGTTCTTTGTGGTGTGATCAATTGATGGGACTGCATTGATTCGGATCAATGCAAGTTAAAAACAAACCTAATCTGATGTTGTTGGAACACTTTTTCAAAAGGCTGTTATTGCAAGGACGTTCACTTTTGTTTTGCATCGTGATATTCAGTTGGAATATCCTGCTCCTCAGTCGACGAGGCAAGGGCCGAGATCCCTTCACCGGGAGTGACCCCTTGGACAAAAAGTTTGCGTCAGGGCAATGACTTCACTATAGCCGATTACTTTTGCTTTGCACCGTGGTATTCATTTGGAATATCCTGCACCCCATTCTACGGGGAAAGAGCCGAGATCCCTTCACCGGGAGTGACCTCTTTAGCAACGGTTTTCGTCACTATATTTTTAAAAGCTATCCGTTCCTTCGACGATATCAAGTTCTTTACGTTAAAGGTTTTCGCCAGAAACCATTCGTAGCCCTCCGTCGTTTCATATGGGTGGTCAATAGTATTCAAGCTGTGTATGTTGGCCAAAGTCAAGGCACAGTGATTGGTAGCTATTGGGGTATTCATATGTAGCATAGATAGATGCGTTGGTTTGGGACAGTCGTACTGCCATTTTGGCCAAAGTCAAGGGTATGTACGGGTGGATTCAAATTAACCTGGAGAATGACGGGTAGAACTTGACATGTGACTTATGATATGTTGGCCAAAGTCAAGGTCATAAGAGCATGGGGCAGAAATCACATCGGGAGTTTCAAAAGTACTGAAACTTGCCAGATATGCGCATACCTTCTGGAGTGTGATACCGTGAGCGGATTCCGTCACGTTGTCATGCGATGAGAGTTGGATCCCGATTCCTACTGATGAGTTAGTATACTCCTCGGGTGACCCCGACTAATTCTTCTTTCAGGTTTGGAGGAGAATTTGAGGTACAGTGGGAGGTTTCCAGATTGGATAAATTGGTAACCATTCTGATCTAGGTTAGAGTGCACGCTGAGTGTTTCTTTTCTCTCTCTCTCTGGCAGCGACCATTGACCCGACCCTAAGATTTTGACTCAGTGACCAAGTTGACCGAACCTTCTTAACACCGGCTTTTGGATTGTCAGAGTTGCAGACCTCATTGCCACTCCTACTTTTACCCTTTTCTCCAGGACACCCCGTATTACTACGAACGTCCACTTCCATTGGACAAAACCATCGTATGGTTAGATACGAACTCGAAGGAATTTATTCGAGGATGGTTTCCGGTTCTGGAGAAAACGGATAGGATTATTCAGTTGTCTTTTCTTTTCACCCTCTCTCAGGTTGCGAGTACTCCTTAGTTTAGGAGTAGTACACCTATTATGCAAATTGGATAGTCTTCTTCCAAACCATAGGCTGGTGCCGACCGGTAGGGAATGAAGAAAACCAGTTAGCCTAAACGGTGTACAGAAGGTATTAAGTTCAGACAAAGCAAGGGATTAGTAAGAGGGCAAAGTAAATTGCGACAGCTATTCACGACCAAACCATGTATTCCTTCGCCAATCCTAAATCACCTTTGTATTTCTCCAGGACACTCCGTATCATTATGAAGATCCCATTTTATTGGATAATCCATCGTATGGTTATATACGAACTCGAATGGAACTCGTTCCAGTTCGGGGATGGATCCTGGTTCAGGAGAAATAGGAATAAAGTACATTCAGGTGTCTTTTATCTTCACCTTCTCTCGCGATGCGAGTGCTCCTAGGATTAGGACAGTACACCCTTTATGCTTTTTGGATAGTCTTCTTCCAAACCATAGGCTGGTGCCGAACGGTAGGGAAGGAAGAAAACCATTTGGCCTAAAGGGGTGTACAGAAGGTAAAGACTAAAGACATATGAAGGGATTTGGAGAGGTGGCAAAGAACTATACGGTTACAGTCGTGAATCTGGAAGAGGCATTACTACGAATACCGGGATACCCCATCGAAACATTTCAATGTTTCAGTCTCACTGTGTAATGTTAAAAGAAAACTGATTTCCCGATTGGACACTTGCTCCAGGGTATGTATTTACCAGGTTTGATTCTCACATCTGTATGGTTTTACAGATGATGAGTGGGAGTAAGTTATTGGGAATTGGGTGATCATCCTCATTATATCGGGATTCGTTGTAATCGGTGATATTTGAGGAGATCACCTGGGCTGTTTGCCGGTTGGCAAATATTTGGTTTTGAATATCCGCTGTTGTGCACCAATTTCAAATTGATATATCTGTACGTCTATTTTCATAGAGTGAGATATACCTTTTGATATTATGTCGATGACATTTACCTATATCAGTGGATGGTTAGGTAAGGAGCATTGAACAGCGGTGTAATTCTTCTTAACCAAAAGTACAGTTTTCAACCTACGACACACAGTGATTGAGTCGCAAGACTCAGGGGACTTATACAGAGTGTTGTATATTGTCCAGTGTCCACTAGGACAGAGGGGTTGGTCCTCATACTATATTCTGTTTACTTTTAACTTCTCTAGTTCTTAGACATGTGTTTCGTAGAAACACAGGGTCTAAGTTTTGAGGAGTTATAGGTATTTGAATAGAGTAGAGAACCAGGTGTAGCAAGTATCGGGATTCTTCAAAGTGATCGAAGATGTAGATACTTGTGTATGGTATTCAGTTGATAGTAATGATAAAGAGAAATTGCTTCTCTTTCAGGTTACTCATAATTGGAAGCATTCCTAAGTTGAGTAACGCTGATCGGCCTCCTTCCATTTAGTTGACATGCACTGGAGATAGCTGCATGATTTGAATCTGGTTCAATTAAATCAGTGCCTCTGGTTCTATATTGGATATAGAACAGTTCATATCTTAACGATGTTAAGGTACGGGGAGTTGTCCGGCTTATGATTAAAACCAGACTCTGGATAACTCAAGGCACATTTCTGTAATGGCTGTTTGTGGGTTGACCCAGGCTATGACGCGGGTTGACTTTCTACGATCTGGATGAACAATAGCAATATTGTTCTAGACTCGCCACAGTTTTATTAAAAATGGATTTTTTCAGAAAACAGTAGTGGGAGTATGGTAGAACTGGAAGTAATTCCAGAACCGCAAACGATTACTGAAGATTTGTTAAGGAACCTAAAGATTCAATCTGTTTTGACATTCCATTGGCCACTCCGCAGATAAGGTGGGTAACTTCAGGCACCCGGGAGGTACTTCGGTAGCCTCAAGGACGGTGACAGGGAAGTTCTTGTTTACCCACACTTGCCATTGCTGTTGTTCCAGGATGCGAGACCCGGCAGGAGGATGAGTATAGCGTCTTTCTAAACTAGTTTTAGAAGTGCACGTCTATATGACTCTGGCAGAGGGTTGTCGTAGTCAGTGGGAGCAGCGGAAGCATTGGTGGACATCAGGCTTATGTCTATTTATAGACTAAAGCAGATATAGCGGAGATAGATCATCTATTTCTGATGTGACAGTCATGGGTTTGACGTCATCAGAATAGGGGATGGATCTGTTGAGAAGGTAGTAGGGTGTGATATCCTGGTATTTGGATGACATACACAGAGTAGGAAGTGATATTCCTATACTACGAGCGGTTATACTTTGGTCGTCACACAGTGGTTTCTCCACACAGGACTTGGATGTTATATCAGACATTCTGGTTACTAGATCTATGGTTTTTGATCTAGATTTGGGTGGTTTCCCAATCAGGGTACTTAGACAGCATTCTAAGAGTATTTAGAATGGACGACTCCTGGCACGGTAGTGTACCTGCAGGTGATGGAGTCACCCTCTCTAAAGGTGTCTTACAGACTAAAGGGGAGAGGAATGTTCATGATTGGCAGATCACTTGCTTAGGCAATTGAGTCAATCATGAGATGTCAAGTACCACTCCAGATGTTGTTCTTGCAGTAGGTGCAACAAGTTGATATTGATCCAATCCTGGAGAAACGGTAGGAAGCAGTTTTAGAACATAAGTGGATGTTTTAGGGATATGATAACGACAGCCTCATTCGAGAGACAGTTATCATTCCAGGTTTCCAAGATGACATGGACGACAAGGAGGTTGTCAGAGTTATAGTTATCCTTCTGACGAGGGGCAGTATTTTGGACAGATGGTCCAAGGTGATACTGAGGGTGGCATGGCGCGCAGGATACTGATTAAGTTCAGTTGAAGATACAGTCTAAGAAGTTTGGATTTGGAGTTCATTTATGAGCTACGTCCCATCAGACATCCAGACATTCTATGGCAGGTATTGCTCATTTCGGGAGATGGCTTTCTCCGCGAACTTGAGATATAGAGAGACATAGAAAGAAACATCAAGGCGGATCCACTCACTGAGGCTATTCCTCGACCGCAATAGTTTCACAAACGGGATTTGTGAGACTGACTAGTAGAGGAGTTGGGTGTTCGGTATCACACGGGCTGTGAGTATGCGACATCGCAATAATTAGCCTTGAGTGCAAGTGGGAGATTGTTGGAGATAGTGCCCTCAGAGTCAATTATTGGATCACAGGCACGTGATTGCAATGATTGAGGGAGGACCTATCCCGGTAGGACAGTCTTACTCGAGATGATAGTATGCTATCTGGTTTACCTTTATCATCGTGTACTGCTTTAGGTGACATGACAGATCACTATTGCACGTTGATAGAGCCCCTAGGATTCTTGCTTGACTGCCAGCAGTATGAGGGCGATCATATAAGTGAGAGCTGGAGTCTATAAGCACATCCTTAAAAGGTCCCTAGTCGTAGGAGTTTCGAGACAGGGCATCGATACTCCAGAGTAGACTAGTGTATACAGTCGAGACCCCGACGAGGGGCGGTGGCCGGTCTCACAAGCCACTGGTGTCAGTTGGATCACCTAAGATGTATACAGGTGCTCATTGGGTTATGAGTACACCGGACAGGACTCGCCGGGAACATGCTAGTTGGTCTTATACCTGACGTCAGATAGCAGTTCCCTGGTGACATGTGTACAGGTTAGTTCATCGACCTGGGGATCGTCATTTGTCTCGTGTGAGTTCCCACTGTACTTTGATTACTACCCTACCACGGCTCAAAGGAGTCGTGCAAACAGGTTTTAGTTGGGTACAGTCCCGAGCCACATGGAGGCAGTGAGCGGATCTTCGGGGGTTTCGTCTCTCCCGGTATTGGGGGTGAGGTCGCGCTGTGTTTAGGAGAGCCATTACACAAAGACCTTGGCCAAGGCAGGAGATTTACTGGTAGGTATTCCAGTAGTATCTCAGGGTGTTCTGGGCTACACTCCGACACGACTTGTACCGCTTTTGGGGGTCTGACTTTTACCAACCCCCTAGGCCCGCCATGCGATACTCATAGACGAACGGACCGGACTGTACGGATATTGTCACTGACAGGCTCAGTTGGGTGTCGGGGTGAGCTTCCTCATCGACGTCCCTTTTGGTCAATAGCTGGTGGCCCGTCATGTATTGGCTTATACCTCTGACGTGCTAGTAGTTAAATCCACAGCCATAGTATTGACGAGTCTTTAGAGTCCACCACACTTTCAGTTACTCAAGCTTTCGGACGAAACGCTGTAGAGGCCGTATGGAGATATGGCAGGGTCCGATCAGATACGTGCGGTATTGCACGGATCAGGATCGGACGGTTTGTACTAGTGGCCGTATTGTTATATGGCAGCGTTCGATCAGATACGTGCGGTATTGCATGGATCAGGATCGGACGGATATTACTAGCTGGCTTTGGTTTAAGCCGGATCCTAGTATAGTACAGTGTAGATTTTGTCTCTTTGCATTTGTATCCGGACGGAATACAAATGCAGGTGTGTATGCACAGTATCGGGGTTATCCTGTAATTTATTACGGGACCAGTTTTCTGGAGTTGCCAGTTTGCTTTCCGTTCCGGCCGGTTTTCCTTTGTTCTTTCCCGGCCGGACTTTTCTGATGGAGGGGGTAATTTGCAGTTTTGCAAATTACTTTTGTGGAGGGGTTTCATGCATTATGATAGCATCTTTTCTTTTTCCTTCATAATGGTTAGCATCTTTGCTTTATGAGATTTGAAATGGATTTGAGGTTGATTTGAGATTTAGTGATGATTATGTTTTTGGATGTGGTCACCCTCCTCCTTTTACTACGATCACCTCCCTTCTTGCTACTTATTCTTTCTCCACCATTTTCTTAGTTCATAGTTTTATCATGGTTGAAGTGAGAAGAAGAAAAAGAAAGAGAAGAAGAAAAGAAAAGAGAAAAAGAAAAAGATGAGAGCTTCACCATGAGAGTTTCATTCTTGATCTTCTTTCCATGATAGAAAAATGCAAGCACCATTTTTCTAGTCTTGATTCCTCCATCATCTTCAATGGCAACCAACCCCAATGTGAGACATACATTCTACATTACATTCCCTACAGTATATCTTGAGCATGTCGAGTAGCCGGCTTCATGCTCGAGTTGCCTCAGTATCGAGGTGGGAGCCCGTAAAAGTACCCGGCTTCGTGGTGCCCTTTCAGACGAGGAGGAGACGGACGGAGGTCCCGCGAGGAGATCGGAGTGGAGATGAAGACCGGAGGACTTGGATCGTCGGTACATCTCTAACCTTCTCTTTGTAGTTAGCTAGATTTAGTTTAATGGCACGATCCGGGGTTTAGTGCGCGGTGGTGCCGGTTTGCTAAGTCCGCAAAATTTAAGTTTATCACCGTTTCCGCGTTTGGCCGTCGGATTGACGGCCGGGGCGCCGCCGTGCACTTACAGATCTGAAGTTCAATTTGGGACTAAGATCAATTAATTAGATTATGAACACATGGGCTTAGTTGAATCTGAATTGAGGACTTATGGCCAACTTGGGCTAAGTCCAATTAGGTTTAAAATGTTGGACATTTGTGTGGGCCGCTGAACATTTGTCTGGGCTCAGTCCCCCTTTATTTAGCAATGCTAAGCATGGGTCTGGGTTCTGATAATATTTTTGTCTTTTATTGAGTGCTGGGCACTAGTATACCATATGAGATGATCAATTTTTGGAAGACAAGAGTGTATTTGAGGTTCAGTCAAAGGGGAGTCTTGCCTCTGGAAGACTTAGCTAATTTGGGCTAAGACTGATTTGAATATAGTGTTAAACACTAGCACATATTTGGAGATCACGTGTTCCCACGTGATGCATTTAAAATAGTGTTGAACACTAGGGATGAAGTGCTTTAAAATAGTGTTAAACACTAAAAAAATGAAGCGCTCACGTGAAGACACGTGAGGCGCCCTAGGATTGGGCCAAGATTCCTTTATTTTATTCTCAGAATATTCAAATAAATGTTAAACACTTAATCTTTATGACCATCACGTGTGGACACGTGATGGTGCCCACGCATTCAGTATTAACTCCTCAGTTTTTCCTCGTTTTCTCTTTTTGTCAAGGGTCACGTGGGGACACGTGAGGCGCTCAAAATCTGTTCTGACTTGGCTCTATTTTCTTTATTTTGAGGAATTTATCCAAGGGTCACGTGGGAGCACGTTACCCCATCTCATTCATTCTTTTTTGACCATTGAGGGGAGGGTCACGTGTTGCCACGTGATCGTGCATGAAAAGTCTAAGTCCCTTGTTTAAGAATTAAATTCTTTTATAGGGTTAAACCCTAATTTTATTTAGAGGAATTAAATTTCTATGTATTTGGAAGAATTAAATTCTTTAAACTCAATTCTCTCTCTAAGTTTTGGATCTGCATGGCAGAATCTCCTCGATGAGAATTTAATTCTCAACTTATGGGGAGATCTGCTTCTGCAGATCTATTACTATGAAGAAGAACTAGGTTCTTATATTAAGGGTTAAACCGTATCTTTGTTGGAGGAATTAAATTCCTATATGCTTTGTGGGGGAATATAATTCTCTGAACTTAGTTTTTCCCTTAGGTTCTAGATCTGCATGGAAGAATCTCCCCGATGAGAATTAAATTCTCAACTTATGGGAAGATCTGCTTCTGCAGACTTTCAATTAAAGGAAGAACTAAGTTCTTATTCAGAAGAGTTAAACTCTTAGTTTGAGAATTAAATTCTCTTTTTATTTTGTGGGAGCTTATAAGATGATCTCTTTCCCTCTCTTACCTAAGGTTTCTTTTCCTGAAGAGACCTTCTTTTCTCTCTGGAGAATTAAATTCTCTTTTCTTTTGTATTCTCTCTCTGTTGTTGTATATCCCCCCTTTTTCTTCGCCCTTGGCTCCTATTTATAGGAGAAAGAAAAGAATCAGTTTGTTTAGTCAATCTTTCATTGAAAGATTTTGATTGATTTTGTAACCAACATGATCTTTTAGATCACTCGGTAAATTTTATTCACCATTGGATTTTTAATCCAAAAGATATTTTATTTGTTGTTCCTGGCAGATTTTAGGAAAATATTTTCTTGTGTAGAATCTTTATACAAATTGGTGATTTTTAATCACCATTGAATTTTTAATCCAACGGTGCTCCACTTTACAGAGCACAATCTTTTTTTGTTTGGAAAGATCTAGAGAAATATTTTTTCAATTAGGGTTTTTGATTCCCTCTTAATAAGAATTTAATTCTATTAGTTCAGATGGTTTAGGAGTTTATCACGTGTTGGCACGTGACCCCATTTGTTAAAGCTTTCAAATTAGAATTTAATTCTATTGTTTCAGAGGGTTTAAGAGCCTATCACGTATTGGCACGTGACCCTACTGATTAAGCATTCAATTTAGAATTTAATTTTATTATTTTAAAGAACTCGGGAACTCATCACGTGTCGGCACGTGACCCCTGGTCACGTATGGGCACGTGATGCCCCCTTGGTTTTTTTGCTATTTTATTATACCTTTTAATTCCTTTCAGTGGGTTTAAAGGCCCATCACGGGTGGACACATGACCCCATTTGATTAGGATTCGTTTCTTATTATTTCAGAGTCCTCAGAAAGCCATCACATGTCGGCACGCGACCCCCGATCACGTGTGAGCACGTGATGCCCCATTATGGTTTTCCTTGTATTTTACGAGGGAACAAATGCCCCCACAGCGTTGTTCTCACGTGTTTGCATGTGAGTGCAACGCTGTCATCTTTGAGGCCGTTGGATTTGCCAGGCAAGGGGGCAGATGAACCGCTTCCCATCACATCCTATAAATGCAAGGGTCTCTTCAGAAGCGCCTCTACTCTTTCATCTTCTTCCTTGTTCATTTTCCTTTGAGAATTTAATTCTCTTCCTCAGAGCTCAGTTCTCTATTTCAAAAATTCCAAAGTTTAACTTTGTCCAAGAAAGAGTCTTTTCTTCAGGTAATGGTTTTGAACGATCGAAGAACTTTTTTAACAATTCTCTTTGGATTTTAAATCCTCACAAAGAGTTTCTCCCTATATAAAAAAAAACTCATCTTTCTGATGTCCTAAGAACGCTCGATCTTTAGGTAGCAAACCACAAATGTTGACCATTTTCCGGATCTTAGGGTTTTGACGATTGTACTTATTTTCCCTCTGGAATTTAATTCCATTTCAAAGAGTTTAACTCTGAAAATTTTCTTGGAATTTAATTCCTCTGTTCAAAAGGAATTTAATTCCTCTAGAGAACTTAGTTCTTAAAAGAAGACTTCTTGGGATTTTTTTTTATCCTGAGTTATTTTTGCAAAAATAGTTTAGGAGAGATCCTTCTCGATTTGCACAGGGTTTCTGCAATGGGTTTTCTCCTTGGGGGAATGTGTAGAGTTGTTTGAATTTATTGAGAATCTTCCTTTTGTTCTCATGATGATTGCTCAGCCTCATTATTAGTAAGCCGCCATATTGATTTTGTGGGGCCCATGTGTTTTGCACCCCATGGTCCCATGAAATAAGTTGTTTGTCGTTTTCTTCCATTGTCTTCTTATATATATACTTATATATATATATTTATACACGTGTGGGCTTTACTAACAGTTTCCCCTTCTTTTATTTCAGGAACAATGGCTTCTCTTCCATACTTTCCCTTTACTCGCTCGAAGGCGGCCTTTCCTCAATCACCGTCGGACGAAGAAGCGATGGCAATGATCAGGCCTCATGACCCGGATTGCACCGACTTACTTTTATGGGGAACCTGGTACGGGCATATCATCCGTGGTCGCCGAAGCTTTCTTTGCGAGGTGCCAACAGAAGCTCTCCGCCTATTCTTGTCGATGGACTGTCCACTGACTGCTTTCGCTGTAGAGGTAGCGGATTGGACTCCTACAGGCCGAATCGAGCCGTCGACAGTTGGGATACCAAACCAACCTGTGCCGGTCATAGATATCTTGGGGCGTCGTATTTGCCAAGGCGAAGCCCAGTCCTGGGGACAAGTCTACAAGATAGGGTTTACCCCTCACCATCCCACGGGCTATCTTCTCTGGGCTCGTTACATCCTGTCCGCCCATCGTGCGCGATTGCAGAAGGTCGGGCTTTATCAGGCGGTGTACGCGTCTCTCTTCCATTATCAGTCTCCTCACGTATGGTGGGTTAAAGCCTTCCTTAATCAATGGAATCTTCCCACTAATACTTTCTTGTTAGGAGACCGCGAAGTTTCGATTTCTTTGGAAGAGTTTCATGAGATCTCAGGTTTACTGATCAGGGGAGCGCCTTACGAGGAATTGTTGCCCTCTGACGAGTATGTCTTCGAGACTGCGCCCGCTACGCTTGACGGCTTGTCGACTGAAAATGCCGTCCGCCACAAGTACCCGAGTCTAATCAAGACCCTGGGTATTTTTGAGAAGCTGTTCACAGAGTCAGAGGAACATGGCGTCACTTTTAAAAGCTTTATCGCCTGCTTCCTTCGTGGAAACGTTCTATCAAAAGTGGCTCCGAAGTTCACGAATATTAATGACTCTTTCGGGTTTGGTTTAAATAAGCTACCGACTAAAGAAGAGGATTTGCCACAGTTCTACATTCCAATCTTGTCGGCTGTATCTTTCGAGTCGATCGCAGCTCCTGGCATGGATGAAGAAACTTTCTTCGTCGGTTTTATCAGCGTTTGGCTCAGTTGGTTTGTCGTTCCAACGCACCATCGATTCATGAGAGCCTCGGTCATTTACCCTGCTCATCGCATTGCCGAAGGGACGCGACTAGCTGTGGGCATTGCAGCGCTATCACATCTGTACCATGGGCTAAGCACTGTAGCCAATACCTCAACCCCAGGTGTGAACGTAGTGAGTTTCTCTCTTCATTATTTTACGTCATGGATTGAGATGCACATGCTAGGGGCATTTTCTGTGCACCAGAGACCCAGCTTTTATGATGCTTATACCTTTCCGCGGCTCATGAGGTTGGTGGATGCTTCTGCTCCTGACCCAACTCAATTAGGGGCTCTTCGTGTGCTGCTCAATCCGTATGCCAACGGAGGCGGAATGGTATTTAATGATCGAATCCTCTCTGCTCCCTCGGGACCTGTTCAAGAGTTGTTTGATTTATCGAAAGAGGGAGCACCATCCTTGAAGCCTAAGGAAGCCATGCACTTGTACTCGATCAGGCCGGGTTATCTGGTGTTCCGCCAAAATGATGCGGTTCTTTTTATGCGGTATAATCCGCACCGCTTCGCCCGGCAATTGGGTTATGACCAGGGTGTTCCCTTTGAAGCATTCATGGTGGAGCCTAGCTCTTCTTTGGAAGCTGTTCGTGACGCTACCCACCATTTCATGAGGCTGAACACCGGTTCTCATTTCATGATCCCCGAGACCGAATACATTCCGAGGTGCGTGGGGGCTTTCACGGGTTGGTATCGCCACCGGGTTAGTCCAATCATTGCTGAGGAGAGGAGGATACTTTTTAGGCTTAGGGCTCCCGCCCCGCTCCAGGAAACGGGAATCCCGCCGCGACCGTGGGTAATGGTTCGCCCTCCCTTGAGGGGGACTGGCGCCTTACTTATTCCTGAGGCGGTGGACGCGGTCCCGACTCCTCTTACTGTTGGGCTGCCGACGCGCACTAGAGCTCAAGCAAGGGTTTCTGATAAGGCGCCGGTAACAGTTTCATCATCTGCGGCGTCAGCGATGGCAGTGTCATCATCGGTAGCACCGCCGAGAGAGGATACTGAAGGCGAAGTGGGTCAACGTCGCACCAAAGCACCGAGGGGAAAGAAGCGATCGTCTTCTGGTGTTAGCTCTGGGTCAAAGAGGCGAAAAAAGACAGTCACCAATCTGCTCGACTTTTTAGTGGAATCCGAGCCTATCTTTCAAGATGAACCAATAGGTATGCAAGAGCCGGACGGTGGTCTTCTTTTTCCAGGTTCATCTGCCGAGGAAGCCGCACAATTGGCTGAGGCTATAAGATGCTCTCAGGATGAGACTGAAAATGTGAGGGTCCCGAAGAGGCCTTATCCTGTCGTCATCTTCTACGAAGATCCTCCTTCGATACGACGGATATTTATAGGTCTTTTAGAAGAGGGAGGCGAGATAGCCCTTAAGCGGCCTATCTCGACCGATGTCGAAGATGAGCTGTCATTGTGGACTGGTGGCCACGAGTCTAGCCTCGAACCCCGGCGAGCACAAATTCTTGAGAAGGAATGCCGGCTTAAAAAAGCCATAATAGAAGCTCCTTGGCGCATTGGTATACTTATACATCCTTTTGTAGTATTTTGCATTGCTTATATATATATATCCTTATCTTCGTGAAAACTTTGCAGGGACTTCGGCAATGGCAGAGAATCTGGGCTCGAGTAGCGTCTTGACTGTGGACTCTGTAAATATCCCCGATGAGACGCCGGTAGGTATGGAGGGGGACGCTACAGTTGCTATTCCTGCTGCAGAGCTTCCATTGGTGGCTTCTGTTCTCCCGGTGCTTTCTCTCCTGGAAGAGGCATCTTCATTGGCCGCAGATTCAATGGATCTTTCTGGTGACGGCCCGAAGACTGTGGGACAGGTAGTCGAGGCCACCGTCCTTTCATTGGAGCCTGCAGCAGTGGCCGCTGCTCCTCAATTGGAAGCTGTTATACCGTCCCGTGTCCCCGATGATGCGCGGGTACGGAAGAAGCTGCCGAAGCGGCTATCCTTCCTGTTCAAAGCGGGAGGAGCATCGAAGGTAGCCTTCTATAGTTTATTTTAGTAATCTCTCCATCATCTGAACCTTTCTGTATTTTCAGAATTACGCGGGTTGGCGGCGTCTATCGCTGATCTGTCTCCTCGAAAATCCTTTCAGCGTTTGCTAGAGATGGCCGCTCCGCAGGCAATATCCCCTTAACGCATCGTCCTCTCTTCCGGGCAAGGTTAGTGTTATTTGTCCTCTTGATGGAATTATTATTATTTCGTATATTGATGCCGATGTCTTCTGTAGTTCTGGAAGCTGACGATGAAGTTGAGATCCTTGACGGGCCTGGAGATTCGTCTAGTCCTCCTTGCATGACCGTGGGTAAGTAAAGTTTCGACGTTGTTCCATCTGCTCTTTGCTTGCAAGTCTCGTTGATTGTTTATAAATTTTAACAGCTTTGCCAGTTCTTACCACGCTGGAATCTAGCATCGTCATGCTACCCGGCCCCTATGCTCTATGTGCCTCTGAACGGATGGCAAAGCTAAGCCTTCACTCTTTGTCAGCTCTGATCGAAGACCTTCGTGCTGGTAGCTTGATCACGGCCGAAGAATTTGCCGCCGAAGCCAACAGTTCTCTCCTCTTTCTTGCTGCTTACCATAGTGAAACATTGGTGCAAGTTTGGGTTGAGTTTTGTCGACTGGTGGAGGCTTGCTTGCATAGTCTTGAATGTACGCGCCTTCCTTCAGAGGTTGTGGCTGCAAAGGTGAGCTTGCGGGGGATGATTGAACGGTGCGCCGCAAATATGCTGTCATGCGAGAAGAGGCTCAGCCGAAAATTTTCAGAGAGGAAGCTGGCTTCAAATGCGCCGGGGGAACTTCAAGCTGAACTTACGGCCAAGACCACTCGTGCGTATGAACTCTGGCGGATGCTTCTAGAAGCTATTAGGGATGTAGTATCTATTGATAAAGCCGTCATTTTTACCCGCGAGATGGTTGAAGTCCACAAAGTCATTGAACAAGAGCTTGAAAGTCGATTTGCCTCGTACCAGGCCCAACAGTATCAAACGGAGGCCCGTCTCGTAGCGATAACAAATTATGAAGCTGAGGCCCAGCGGAAAAAGGATGAACTGACAAATCTGTTAAATCGTCCGCCGTCTTGAAAAATTGTATATTTTTCCTTTTATTCTTATTTTGTACATACTCCTGAATGAGAATATTTCTTTTGGATTCTAATTTGTATTCATTTTGATTCATGAATAAAAGACATATTTTTCTTGTCTCCCTCCGCCATTTTTCCTCTTTGCTGCATTGTCGCTATGTTACTCTGGCAAGCGTAGAGAATATTTTGTCCTAGCCTTCTTGTAGGGTATCGATGGCTTAGTAAGCAGGTTCAGGTCTGCTGCCTAAGACTTTCCAACTTTATGAGTCGTGAGGATCTCAAAAAGATTTTTCTCCCTACGAGTCGAGAGGATCTCGTAGGTGTATTTTCTCCTTAGGAATCGTGAGGATTCCTAAGTGCGTTTTCTCTTGAGAGTCGTAAGGATCTCATAAGAGAATTTTCCCGCCTACAAGTCAAGAGGACTTGTAAGTGGTTGTTTCCCTCTTTGTCGATGTTCGACTTCGGAGAGTGTGACCCATGAATAGTATGCAAGAGTCCATCTTGGACCGACTTGCAGGGCCCCAGTGCTTAGGAAACATGTTTTTTAATCCCCATTGCCTAAGCCTTTGCCTTACGAGTCGAGACGAATCGAGAAGTTCTCGCAAGGATGTCCTAACGTCACAGTTAACCTTTGCTCTATAAGACAGAGGTCTGTTAGGGTCTGTGATACTAGGGTTGTGTCCGTCATACCGTCGTGTTGGCTGATGTATTCCTCGATAGGCAATTTTGCTGTTCGAGTCGCCTTGCGACTGTCGTGTCTCTGATCCCTTCAGGGGCTGGACAAGACGTCTTCAAGCAATCTTCCAGGTAGTATTACCGTCGAAAGAACAAGCGTTAGGGATATTCTATGTCGCTTTTTACTTGAGGTTAAGCTCAGTTTAGGAGCCCCGATGAGTCATGACCACTCCGTGCTGGTGTGGGATGATCTCCGATAGTCTTTCAGGTTTTATATGAGTTGCCGTCAAGACCGTGAAGCTAGGAATATTGCCTTCGCTTCGTTTGCTGGCATTGTGTCTGCTGTATCGATACGAATGTCACGATTGTCTTTGGGTTGTTAGTGAACCGTCGAGGTTTGGAACTAGGGACTTTACCGTGGCTCCGTTGTTTGATTGTCGCGTCTGAATCCTGCCGGAGGAAGAACGCTGCAGTGACATCTCGTCTGCTGTATCGAGACGAACGTCAAGGTGGTGACCACTCCGTGCTGGTGAGGGATGATCTCCGATAGTCTTTCAGGTTTTATATGAGTTGCTGTCAAGACCCTGAGGCTAGGAATATTGCCTTCGCTTCGTTTGCTGGCATTGCGTCTGCTATATTGAGACGAATGTCGTAGTGGTGATCACTCCATGCTGGTGTGGGATGATCTCCGATAGTCTTTCAAGTTTTATATGAGTTGCCGTCAAGACCCTGAAGTTAGGAATATTGCCTTTGCTTCGTTTTCTGGCATTGCGTCTGCTGTATCGAGATGAATGCATCGGTGGTGATCACACCGCGCTGGTGTGGGATGATCTCCGATAGTCTTTCAGGTTTTATATGAGTTTCCGTCAAGACCCTGAAGCTAGGAATATTGCCTTCGCTTCGTTTGCTGGCATTGCGTCTGCTGTATCGAGACGAATGTCGTGGTGGTGAAAACTCCGCGCTGGTGTGGGATGATCTCCGATAGTCTTTCAGGTTTTATATGAGTTTCCGTCAAGACCATGAAGCTAGGAATATTTCCTTCGCTTTGTTTGCTTTGGCGCGTCCGAATCCTGTTGGAGGAAGAACGCTGTGGTGACATCTCGTCTGTTGTGTCGAGACGAATGTCGAGGTGGTCTCTAGATTGCTGATGAACCGTCGAGGCTTGGAACTAAGGACTTTGCCGTGGTTCCATGGTTTTGACCCTGGGGTCGATTGTTGACGTTGCGTTTGCATCCTGCTGGAGTTTAGAAGAAATGTCGTTGTTGACACTGCATCTGCTGTAACGATACGAATGTCGAGGTGGTTTCTAGGTTGTTGTGAACCGTCGAGATACGGAATTAGGGACTTTGCCATGGCTTCGAGGTTGATTGTCGCGTTCGAGTCTTGCTGGAATGAGGAGGAACGCTGTTATGAGTCTCCAGGCTGTAGATGTTGCCATCGAGACTTGGCTCTCTTTCCGATGGAGCCTGGTGGGATGATATGATCCTCTCTTTGTTCGTGCCCCTGGATTGTATACAGGGATCGATGTGATCTCATCTGTAGGGCAAGAGTTTCATTTTGTTATTATTTCTTTTATATTTCCGCGATCCTCTATCATTTCAGCTTTTTTATATCGCGAAAGTCGCGATTGCCCAATCATTTCGGCTATTTTTTTATTTTTACTCGCTGCTTTTTTTATTGCGAGTTGCCCAATCATTTCGGCTGTTTTGTATGCATATATTTTACTTGTTGATTTCATTGCAAGTTGCCCCATCATTTCGGCTATTTCATATGCATTTTTGACTCGCTGATTTTTTTTATCGCGAGTATGGTACTTGGGATCTGATACCGATTTAGGCATCGACATCGCTACAACTAGAATATTGCTAGGAGTAAATCATCATTTGCTTTTTTCGGTTCGAATAAAGGTGGCTTAGCAAACAGGGTTAGGATACTGTTGACTAAGGCTTTATGACTTCATGAGCTGTAAGGGTCTCATAAAGGTATTTCTCCCTACGAGTTGTGAGGATCTCATAGGTGCGTTTTCTCCTTAGGAATCGTGAGGATTCCAAAGTGCGTGTTCTCTTATAAGTCGTAAGGATCTTAGAAGAGTATTTTCTCCTTATAAGTCGAGAGGACTTACAAGGGCTGTTCATGTTGGAGATAGTGCCCTCAGAGTCAATTATTAGGTCACAGGTACGTGATTGCAATGATTGATGGAGGACCTATCCCGGTAGGACAGTCTTACTCGAGATGATAGTATGCTATCTGGTTTACCTTTATCATCGTGTACTGCTTTAGGTGACCTGACAAGTTGCTATTACACGTTGATAGAGCCCCCAGGATTCTTGCTTGACCACCAGCAGTATGAGGGCGATCATATAAGTGGGAGCTGGGGTCTATAAGCATATCCTTAAATGGTCCCTAGTCGTGTGAGTTTCGAGACAGGGCATCGATACTCCAGAGTAGACTAGTGTATACAGTCGAGACCCCGACGAGGGGCGGTGGCCGGTCTCACAAGCCACTGGTGTCAGTTGGCTCACCTAAGATGTATACAGGTGCTCATTGGGTTATGAGTACACCGGACAGGACTCACCGGGAACATGCTAGTTGGTCATATACCAGACGTCAGATGGCAGTTCCCTGGTGACATGTGTACAGGTTAGTTCATCGACCTGGGGATCGTCATTTGTCTTGTGTGAGTTCCCACTGTACTTTGATTACTACCCTACCACGGCTCAAAGGAGTCGTGCAAACAGGTTTTAGTTGGGTACAGTCCCGAGCCACATGGAGGCAGTGAGCGCATCTTCAGGGGTTCGTCTCTCCCGGTATTGGGGGTGAGGTCGTGCTGTGTCTAGGAGAGCCATTACACGAAGCCCTCGGCCGAGGCAAGGAGATTTACTGGTAGGTATTCCAGTAGTATCTCAGGGTGTTCTGGGCTACACTCCGACACGACTTGTACCGCTTTTGGGGGTCTGACTTTTACCAACCCCCTAGGCCCACCATGCGATACTCATAGAAGAACGGACCGGACTGTACGGATATTGTCACTGACAGGCTCAGTAGGGTTGTCAGGTTGAGTTCGCTCACAGACGTCCCTTTTAGTCAATACCTGGTAGCCCGTTACGTATTGGCTTATACCTCTGACGTGCTAGTGGTTAAATCCACAACCAAGGTGTTGACGAGTCTTTAGAGTCCCCCACATTCAGTTACTCAGCTTTCGGGCGAAAAGTTGTAGAGGCCGTATGGAGATATGGCAAGGTCCGATCGGATACGTGCGGTATTGCACGGATCAGGATCGGACAGTTTGTACTATAGGCCGTATGGATATATGGCAGGGTTCGATCAGATACGTGCGGTATTGCACGGATCAGGATCGGACAGATTTTACTAGCCGGCTTTGGTTTAAGCCGGATCCTAGTATAGTACAGTGTAGATTTTATCACATTGCATTTGTATTTCGGTCGGAATACAAATGCGGATGTGTATGCACATTATCGGGGTTTTCCTGTAATTTATTACAGGACCAGTTTTCTGGAGTTGCCAGTTTGCTTTCCGTTTCGGCCGATTTCCTTTGTATCGTTCATTGGCCGAAGTTTGGTGGAGGAGGGCTTATTTGCATTGTTGCAAATAAGTGGTTGTGGAGGGGGTCTTTGCATTTTTGTTGCATCATGATTATAGCACCATACCTTGACTTTCTTTAGTTGATCATGGCTTGACTTTTGGTTCATCATGGTTGTTGATGATGAGGTTGGTGGTAGGTGGTTGAGTGTGGGTTTTGATTTGGTGATCATTGTTTATCATTGCAACCCTCTCTCTCTTTTGGATGATGGTGGGCTTATTTTCTTTGATTGATACACCACTCCCTCATGCTCTCCTCCTCATTGTAGTGGCCGACCATTCCTCTTTAGGGGCTGTCCCATTTTTTACATGGTGGGATTACACTCATTTGGCTTTGGAAAAATCCTACAAGCTCCATCTCCAAACTCCATAGTTCATCCCTCCATCAAAAGGCAATTCCTACAACCCCAAAATGAGACTTGTACACTACATTCTACAGCAAACCTTGGGCACGTCGACTAGCTAGCTTCGTGCCCGAGTTGCCTCGACATTGAGGTGGGAGCCCGTAAAAGAAGTAGGCGATGTGGTGCACTTCCGGCGACGAGGAGGAGACGGGACGTTCCGCAGGAGATCGGGATGACGACGAGAAGACCGGAGGACTTGGATCTGTCGGTATATCTCTCTTCCCTTTCTTGTAGATAGCTAGGACTAGTTAGTGGTTCGATCCGGGTATTAGTGCGCGGCGGTTTGCCAGTTCATGAAAAATTAAAGTTTATCACCGCTTCCGTATTTGGCCGTCGGATTGACGGCCGGGGCGCCGCCGTGCACTTACAGTGGTATCAGAGCCTCGCCATTAACTTAGTCTAGCTTAGTTTAATGTGTTTTGCATTTCCGATCGACCAAAATTCCAAAATCTACATTTTTGCTAGCGACAGTTTTCTGTTGAATTTTTTTGGTCTCCAAAAATTTTTCAGGTTGTATAAAATTAATGTACTGGAGACTACTAGGCTACTGTAGAAATTCGACAGGGTGAATCCACAGTGGAGGCGCGGAACCGCGGCCAAAACCCCCTTTGGGCCGCGGTTCCGCCGCACACTGTGGGGATCCCTGCACCAAATTTCTACAGTATCTTTCTGGGGTTAAAATTGGGGTTTTGGAATATTAATATTGGGCCCAGAATTTCTTGATCTGCTACAGTAATACTTTGGGGCCCACTTGTTAAAATTTGATTGATCGGATATTTTAAACACATTATTTCACAGTATTTACATTATATCTGCGACCGTGAATGTCACTTGATCGGTAAATCCAGTCTAACTGCTATAGCCCGGTTAGATGGATTTGCGAACGTGACTTTCACGTTGATGTTCTATGTATTGCTGTGATGTTACGGATCGGTCGTGGGGGATAGCCTGGATGCAATACTAGTACAGTTTTATTGTATTATGTACATTTGATATTGCGGGACGAGCGTCCGACATGTGGACTGCCGTCACTGCCTGATTGTATTATTATTTTGGGGCACGACCTGGTTGTGGTCGTTGTACCCGTTGTATGTATATTTTACTTTCTGTACTAGGATTACCCCACGGAGGGGTGCACGGATAGCCGGGTTCTAGAGGGCAACAAGCCCGCATCTCATGGCATTGAGACGGAGGGGGCTTCACTCTAGGATTGGCGGGCTATTCGCCGCACTCGTAGGGGGTACAGGTTGACCCAGGAGGGGTGCCCAAGTTACCGGATTCCGTGAAGTGTTGGGTGGTCCATTCACGGTGCTGAAGGGGGCTGCCTCGCTTCAGGTTTTGGCGGGTAACTTGCCGCGCCCGTATGGGTCTAGGATTTCATTGCACAGGCTATCCACACGACCAGGGGAACGTCGGGTTTCAGTAGTGGCTCTGTGAAACCCGGGGATCCTAGATATCTGTATTATTCTGTGATGTTGCATTTTTTATCACGCCTTGAGCGAATATAATATATTGGTATATATATTAGTAGATGTTGTATATGTTTTGCATCCGCGCTAGTCCAGTCCCCGCTCTGTCGTTAGTTAGCTAACCTAACGGGTAATGACGGGACCCAGTGGCGAATGCGGATGGCATATACGTACATCAGTATATTTTCGTTCTTTTTGATGTGATCAATTGATGGGACTGCATTGATTCGGATCAATGCAAGTTTAAAAACAAACCTAATCTGATGTTGTTGGAACACTTTTCAAAAAGCTGTTATTGCAAGGACGTTCACTTTTGTTTTGCATCGTGGTATTCAGTTGGAATATCCTGCTCCTCAGTCGACGAGGCAAGGGCCGAGATCCCTTCAC
Organism: Agapanthus africanus; assembly: GCA_030015575.1. Lineage (NCBI taxonomy): Eukaryota > Viridiplantae > Streptophyta > Magnoliopsida > Asparagales > Amaryllidaceae > Agapanthus > Agapanthus africanus. The sequence goes on along the minus strand of JASDDO010000024.1, from coordinate 191,468,447 downwards.
CGGGAGTGACCCCTTGGACAAAAGTTTGCGTCAGGGCAATGACTTCACTATAGCCGATTACTTTTGCTTTGCACCGTGGTATTCAGTTGGAATATCCTGCACCTCATTCTACGGGGAAAGAGCCGAGATCCCTTCACCGGGAGTGACCTCTTTAGCGAAGGTTTTCGTCACTATATTTTTAAAAGCTATCCGTTCCTTCGACGATATCAAGTTAATTACGTTAAAGGTTTTCGCCAGAAACCATTCGTAGCCCTCCATCATTTCAGTTAAATATTCGGTAGTATTCAAGCTATGTATTTTGACCTCACGCCAAGGCATAGTGTTTGGTAGTTGCCGGGTATTTATCTGTTGCATAGATAGATGCGTTGGTTTGGGACAGTCGTACTACTATTTTGGCCTACGTCAAGGGTATGTACGGGTGGGTTCAAATTAACCTGGATAATGATGGGCAGAACTTGACATGTGACTTATGATATTTTGACCTCACGCCAAGGTCATAAGAGCATGGGGCAGAAATCACATCGGGAGTTTCAAAAGAACTGAAACTTGCCAGATATGCGCATACCTTCTGGAGTGTGATAACGTGAGCGGATTCCGTCACGTTATCATGCGATGATAGTTGGATCCCGATCCCCACTGATGAGTTAGTTTACTCCTCGGGTGACCCCGACTAATTCTTCTTTCAGGTTTGGAGGAGAATTTGAGGTACAGTTGGAGGTTTCCAGATTAGATAAATTGGTAACCATTCTGATCTAGGTTAGAGTGCACGCTGAGTGTTTCTTTTCTCTCTCTCTTTGGCAGCGACCATTGACCCGACCCTAAGACTATGACTCGGTGACCAAATTAACCGAACCTTCTTAAACACTGGCTTTTAGATTGTCAGAGTTGCAGACCTCATTGCCACTCCTACTTTTACCCTTTCTCCAGGACACCCCGTATTACTACGAACGTCCACTTCCATTGGACAAAACCATCGTATGGTTAGATACGAACTCGAAAGAATTTATTCGAGGATGGTTTCCGGTTCTGGAGAAAACGGATAGGACTATTCAGTTGTCTTTTGCTTTTACCTTCTCTCAGGTTGTGAGTACTCCTTGGTTTAGGAGTAGTACACCTATTACGCAAATTGGATAGTCTTCTTCCAAACCTTAGGCTGGTGCCGACCGGTAGGGAATGAAGAAAACCAATTAGCCTAACGATGGTGTACAGAAGGTATTGAGTTAAGACAAAGCAAGGGATTAGTAAGAGGGCAAAGTAAATTGCGACTGCTATTCCCGACCAAACCAAGTATTCCTTCGCCAATCCTAAATCACCTTTGTATTTCTCCAGGACACTCCGTATCACTACGAAGATCCACAGTTTATTGGATACTCCATTGTATGGTTATATACGAACTCAAAAGGAACTTGTTCCAGTTCGGGGATGGATTCTGGTTCAGGAGAAATAGGAATAAGATTTATTCAGGTGTCTTTTATCTTCACCTTCTCTCGCATTGCGAGTGTTCCTAGGATTAGGACAGTACACCCATTATGCTTATTGGATAGTCTTCTTCCAAACCATAGGCTGGTGCCGAACGGTAGGGAAGGAAGAAAACCATTTGGCCTAAAGGGGTGTGCAGAAGGTAATGACTAAAGACATATGAAGGGATTTGGAGAGATGGCAAAGAATTATACGGTTACAGTTGTGAATCTGGATAATGGAAGAAGCATTACTGGGAAAACCAGGATACCCCATCGAAACATTTCAATGTTTCAGCTTCACTGTGTACTGTTAAAGGAGAACTGATTTCCCGATTGGATACTTACTCCAGGGTATGTATTTACCAGGTATGATTCTTACATCTGTATGGTTTTACAGATGATGAGTGGGAGTAAGTTATTGGGAATTGGGTGATCATCCTCATTATATCGGGATTCGTTGTAATCAGTGATATTTGAGGAAGTCACCTGGGTTATTTGCCGGTCGGCAAATATTTGGTTTTGAATATCCGCTGTTATGCACCAATTTCAAATTGATATATCTGTACGTCTATTTTTATAGAGTGAGATATACCTTTCTGAAATTATGTCTACGACATTTACCTATATCAGTGGATGGTTAGGTAAGGAGTATTAAACAGCGGTGTAATTCTTCTTAACCATAAGTACAGTTTTCAACCTACGACACACAGTGAATGAGTTATCAGACTCAAGGGACTTGTACAGAGTATTGTACGTTGTCCAGGGTCCATCAGGACAGAGGGGTTGGTCCTCGTACTATATTCGGTTTACTTATGACTTCTCTAGTTTTTAGACAGGTGTTTCGTGGAAACACAGGGTCCGAATTTTGAGAAGTTATAGGTATTTGAATAGAGTAGAGAACTAGGTGTCGCAAGTATCGGGATTCTTCAAAGTGATCGAAGATGTAGATACTTGTGTATGGTATTCAGTTGATAGTAATGATTAAGAGACCTTGCTTCTCTTTTAGGCTGCTCATAATTGGAAGCATTCCTAAGTTGAGTAACGCTGATAGGACTCCTTCCATTTAGTTGACATGCACTGGAGACAGTTGCATGATTTGAATCTGGTTCAATTAAATCAGTGTCTCTGATTCTATAATGGATATAGAACAGTTCATATCTTAACGGTGTTAAGGTACGGGGAGTTGTCCGGTTTATGCTTAAAACCAGACACTGGACAACTCAAGGCACGTTTCTGTAATGGCTGTTTGTGGGTTGACCCAGGCTATGACGAGGGTTGACTTTCTACCATCTGGATGAACAATAGCAATATTGTTCTAGACTCGCCACAGTTTTATTAAAAATGGATTTTTTTTTTCAGAAAACAGTAGTGGGAGTATGGTAGAACTGGAAGTGATTCCAGAACCACAAACGATTACTGAAGATTTGGCAAGGAACCTAAAGATTCAATCAGGATTGACATTCCATTGGCCACTCCGCAGATAAGGTGGGTAACTTCAGGCACCCGAGAGGTATTACGGTAGCCTCAAGGACGGTGACAGGGAAGTTCTTGTTTACCCACACATGCCATTGCTGTTGTTCCGGACTGTGAGACCCGGTAGAAGGATGAGTATAGCGTCGTTCTGAACTCGCTTTAGAAGTGTACGTCTATATGACTCTTCCAGAGGGTTGTCGTAGTCAGTGGGAGCAGCGGAAGCATTGGTGGACAGGTAGCTTATGTCTATTTATAGACTAAAGCACATGTAGCGGAGATAGATCATCTATTTCTGACGTGACAGTCATGGGTTTGACTTCATCAGAATAGGAGATGGATCTGTTGAGAGGGTAGTAGGGTGTGACATCCTGGTATTTGGATGACATACACAGAGTAGGAAAAGAAACTCCTATACTACAATCGGTTATACTTTGGTCGTCACACAGTGGTTTCTCCATAAAGGAAATGGATTTTGTATCAGACATACTGGTTACTAGATCTATGGTTTTAGATCTAGATTTGGGTAGTCTCCCAATCAGGGTACTTTGACAGCATTCTAAGAGTATTTAGAATGGATGACTCCTGGCACGGTAGTGTACCTGCAGGTGATGGAGTCACCCTCTCTAAAGGTGTCTTACAGACTAAAGTGGAGAGGGACGCGCATGATTGACAGATCACTTGCTCAGGCAATTGAGTCAGTCATGAGATGTCAAGTACCACACCAGATGTTGTTCTTGCACTAGATGCAATAAGTTGACATTGATCCAATCCTGGAGAAACAGTCGGAAGCAGTTTTAGAACATAAGTGGATGTTCTAGGGATATGATAACGACAGCCTCATGTGGGAGATAGTCATCATTCCAGGCTTCCAAGGTGACATGGACGACAAGGAGGTTGTCAGAGTTATAGTTTTCCCTCCGATGAGGGGCAGTATTTTGGACAGGTGGTCCAAGGCAATACTGAGGGTGGCATGGCGCAGGATACTGATTAAGTTCAGTTGACGATACAGTCTGAGAAGTTTGGATTTGGAGTTCATTTATGAGCTATGTCCCATCAGACATCCAGACACATTCTAAGACAGGTATTGCTCATTTCGGGAGATGGCTTTCTCCGCGAACTTGAGATATAGAGAGACATAAAAGGAAACAACTAAGCGGATCCACTCACTAAGGCTATTCCTCGAACGCAATAGTTTCGCAAACGAGCTTTGTGAGACTGACTAGTAGAGGAGTTGGGTGTTCGGTATCACACGGGCTGTGAGTATGCGACATCGCAATAATTAGCCTTGAGTGCAAGTGGGAGATTGTTGGAGATAGTGCCCTCAGAGTCAATTATTAGGTCACAGGTACGTGATTGCAATGATTGATGGAGGACCTATCCCGGTAGGACAGTCTTACTCGAGATGATAGTATGCTATCTGGTTTACCTTTATCATCGTGTACTGCTTTAGGTGACCTGACAAGTTGCAATTACACGTTGATAGAGCCCCCCGGATTCTTGCTTGACCACCAGCAGTATGAGGGCGATCATATAAGTGGGAGCTGGGGTCTATAAGCATATCCTTAAATGGTCCCTAGTCGTGTGAGTTTCGAGACAGGGCATCGATACTCCAGAGTAGACTAGTGTATACAGTCGAGACCCCGACGAGGGGCGGTGGCCGGTCTCACAAGCCACTGGTGTCAGTTGGTTCACCTAAGATGTATACAAGTGCTCATTGGGTTATGAGTACACCAGATAGGACTCACCGGGAACATGCTAGTTGGTCATATACCATACGTCAGATGGCAGTTCCCTGGTGACATGTGTACAGGTTAGTTCATCGACCTGGGGATCGTCATTTGTCTTGTGTGAGTTCCCACTGTACTTTGATTACTACCCTACCACGGCTCAAAGGAGTCGTGCAAACAGGTTTTAGTTGGGTACAGTCCCGAGCCACATGGAGGCAGTGAGCGCATCTTCAGGGGTTCGTCTCTCCCGGTATTGGGGGTGAGGTCGTGCTGTGTCTAGGAGAGCCATTACACGAAGCCCTCGGCCGAGGCAAGGAGATTTACTGGTAGGTATTCCAGTAGTATCTCAGGGTGTTCTGGGCTACACTCCGACACGACTTGTACCGCTTTTGGGGGTCTGACTTTTACCAACCCCCTAGGCCCGCCATGCGATACTCATAGACGAACGGACCGGACTGTACGGATATTGTCACTGACAGGCTCAGTAGGGTTGTCAGGCTGAGTTCGCTCACAGACGTCCCTTTTAGTCAATACCTGGTAGCCCGTTACGTATTGGCTTATACCTCTGACGTGCTAGTGGTTAAATCCACAACCAAGGTGTTGACGAGTCTTTAGAGTCCCCCACATTCAGTTACTCATCTTTCAGGCGAAAAGTTGTAGAGGCCGTATGGAGATATGGCAAGGTCCGATCGGATACTTGCGGTATTGCACGGATCAGGATCGGACAGTTTGTACTATAGGCCGTATGGATATATGGCAGGGTTCGATCAGATACGTGCGGTATTGCACGGATCAGGATCGGACAGATTTTACTAGCCGGCTTTGGTTTAAGCCGGATCCTAGTATAGTACAGTGTAGATTTTATCTCATTGCATTTGTATTTCGGTCGGAATACAAATGCGGATGTGTATGCACAGTATCGGGGTTTTCCTTTAATTTATTACAGGACCAGTTTTCTGGAGTTGCCAGTTTGCTTTCCGTTTCGGCCGATTTCCTTTGTATCGTTCATTGGCCGAAGTTTGGTGGAGGAGGGCTTATTTGCATTGTTGCAAATAAGTGGTTGTGGAGGGGGTCTTTGCATTTTTGTTGCATCATGATTATAGCACCATACCTTGACTTTCTTTAGTTGATCATGGCTTGACTTTTGGCTCATCATGGTTGTTGATGATGAGGTTGGTGGTAGGTGGTTGAGTGTGGGTTTTGATTTGGTGATCATTGTTTATCATTGCAACCCTCTCTCTCTTTTGGATGATGATGGGCTTATTTTCTTTGATTGATACACCACTCCCTCATGCTCTCCTCCCCATTGTAGTGGCCGGCCATTCCTCTTTAGGGGCTGTCCCATTTTTTACATGGTGGGATTACACTCATTTGGCTTTGGAAAAATCCTACAAGCTCCATCTCCAAACTCCATAGTTCATCAAAAGGCAATTCCTACAACCCCAAAATGAGACTTGTACACTACATTCTACAGCAAACCTTGGGCACGTCGACTAGCTAGCTTCGTGCCCGAGTTGCCTCGGCATTGAGGTGGGAGCCCGTAAAAGAAGTAGGCGATGTGGTGCACTTCCGGCGACGAGGAGGAGACGGGACATTCCGCAGGAGATCGGGACGACGACAAGAAGACCGGAGGACTCGGATCTGTCGGTATATCTCTCTTCCCTTTCTTGTAGATAGCTAGGACTAGTTAGTGGTTCGATCCGGGTATTAGTGCGCGGCGGTTTGCCAGTTCATGAAAAATTAAAGTTTATCACCGCTTCCGCATTTGGCCGTCGGATTTACGGCCGGGGCGCCGCCGTGCACTTACAGTGGTATCAGAGCCTCGCCATTAACTTAGTCTAGCTTAGTTTAATGTGTTTTGCATTTCCGATCGACCAAAATTCCAAAATCTACATTTTTGCTAGCGACAGTTTTCTGTTGAAATTTTTTGGTCTCCAAAATTTTTTCAGGTTGTATAAAATTAATGTACTGGAGACTACTAGGCTACTGTAGAAATTCGACAGGGTGAATCCACAGTGGAGGCGCGGAACCGCGGCCAAAACCCCCTTTGGGCCGCGGTTCCGCCGCACACTGTGGGGATCCCTGCACCAAATTTCTACAGTATCTTTCTGGGGTTAAAATTGCGGTTTTGGAATATTAATATTGGGCCCAGAATTTCTTGATCTGCTACAGTAATACTTTGGGGCCCACTTGTTAAAATTTGATTGATCGGATATTTTAAACACATTATTTCACAGTATTTACATTATATCTGCGACCGTGAATGTTACTTGATCGGTAAATCCAGTCTAACTGCTATAGCCCGGTTAGATGGATTTGCGAACGTGACTTTCACGTTGATGTTCTATGTATTGCTGTGATGTTACGGATCGGTCGTGGGGGATAGCCTGGATGCAATACTAGTACAGTTTTATTGTATTATGTACATTTGATATTGCGGGACGAGCGTCCGACATGTGGACTGCCGTCACTGCCTGATTGTATTATTATTTTGGGGCACGACCTGGTTGCGGTCGATGTACCCGTTGTATGTATATTTTACTTTCAGTACTAGGATTACCCCACGGAGGGGTGCACAGATAGCCGGGTTCTAGAGGGCAACAAGCCCGCATCTCATGGCATTGAGACGGAGGGGGCTTCACTCTAGGATTGGCGGGCTATTCGCCGCACTCGTAGGGGGTACAGGTTGACCCAGGAGGGGTGCCCAAGTTACCGGATTCCGTGAAGTTTTGGGTGGTCCATTCACGGTGCTGAAGGGGGCTGCCTCGCTTCAGGTTTTGGCGGGTAACTTGCCGCGCCCGTAGGGGTCTAGGATTTCATTGCACAGGCTATCCACACGACCAGGGGAACGTCGGGTTTCAGTAGTGGCTCTGTGAAACCCGGGGATCCTAGATATCTGTATTATTCTGTGATGTTGCATTTTTTATCACGCTTTGAGCGAATATAATATATTGGTATATATATTAGTAGATGTTGTATATGTTTTGCATCCGCGCTAGTCCAGTCCCCGCTCTGTCGTTAGTTAGCTAACCTAACGGGTAATTACGGGACCCAGTGGCGAATGCGGATGGCATATACGTACATCAGTATATTTTCGTTCTTTTTGGTGTGATCAATTGATGGGACTGCATTGATTCGGATCAATGCAAGTTTAAAAACAAACCTAATCTGATGTTGTTGGAACACTTTTCAAAAAGCTGTTATTGCTAGGACGTTCACTTTTGTTTTGCATCGTGGTATTCAGTTGGAATATCCTGCTCCTCAGTCGACGAGGCAAGGGCCGAGATCCCTTCACCGGGAGTGACCCCTTGGACAAAAGTTTGCTTCAGGGCAATGACTTCACTATAGCCGATTACTTTTGCTTTGCACCGTGGTATTCAGTTGGAATATCCTGCACCTCATTCTACGGGGAAAGAGCCGAGATCCCTTCACCGGGAGTGACCTCTTTAGCGAAGGTTTTCGTCACTATATTTTTAAAAGCTATCCGTTCCTTCGACGATATCAAGTTCATTACGTTAAAGGTTTTCGCCAGAAACCATTCGTAGCCCTCCATCATTTCAGTTAAATATTCGGTAGTATTCAAGCTATGTATTTTGACCTCACGCCAAGGCATAGTGTTTGGTAGTTGCCGGGTATTTATCTGTTGCATAGATAGATGCGTTGGTTTGGGACAGTCGTACTACTATTTTGGCCTACGTCAAGGGTATGTACGGGTGGGTTCAAATTAACCTGGATAATGATGGGCAGAACTTGACATGTGACTTATGATATTTTGACCTCACGCCAAGGTCATAAGAGCATGGGGCAGAAATCACATCGGGAGTTTCAAAAGAACTGAAACTTGCCAGATATGCGCATACCTTCTGGAGTGTGATAACGTGAGCGGATTCCGTCACGTTATCATGCGATGATAGTTGGATCCCGATCCCCACTGATGAGTTAGTTTACTCCTCGGGTGACCCCGACTAATTCTTCTTTCAGGTTTGGAGGAGAATTTGAGGTACAGTGGGAGGTTTCCAGATTAGATAATTGGTAACCATTCTGATCTAGGTTAGAGTGCACGCTGAGTGTTTCTTTTCTCTCTCTCTTTGGCAGCGACCATTGACCCGACCCTAAGACTATGACTCGGTGACCAAATTAACCGAACCTTCTTAAACACTGGCTTTTAGATTGTCAGAGTTGCAGACCTCATTGCCACTCCTACTTTTACCCTTTCTCCAGGACACCCGTATTACTACGAACGTCCACTTCCATTGGACAAAACCATCGTATGGTTAGATACGAACTCGAAAGAATTTATTCGAGGATGGTTTCCGGTTCTGGAGAAAACGGATAGGACTATTCAGTTGTCTTTTGCTTTTACCTTCTCTCAGGTTGTGAGTACTCCTTGGTTTAGGAGTAGTACACCTATTACGCAAATTGGATAGTCTTCTTCCAAACCTTAGGCTGGTACCGACCGGTAGGGAATGAAGAAAACCAATTAGCCTAACGATGGTGTACAGAAGGTATTGAGTTAAGACAAAGCAAGGGATTAGTAAGAGGGCAAAGTAAATTGCGACTGCTATTCACGACCAAACCAAGTATTCCTTCGCCAATCCTAAATCACCTTTGTATTTCTCCATGACACTCCGTATCACTACGAAGATCCACAGTTTATTGGATACTCCATCGTATGGTTATATACGAACTCGAAAGGAACTTGTTCCAGTTCGGGGATGGATTCTGGTTCAGGAGAAATAGGAATAAGATTTATTCAGGTGTCTTTTATCTTCACCTTCTCTCGCATTGCGAGTGTTCCTAGGATTAGGACAGTACACCCATTATGCTTATTGGATAGTCTTCTTCCAAACCACAGGCTGGTGCCGAACGGTAGGGAAGGAAGAAAACCATTTGGCCTAAAGGGGTGTGCAGAAGGTAATGACTAAAGACATATGAAGGGATTTGGAGAGGTGGCAAAGAATTATACGGTTACAGTTGTGAATCTGGATAATGGAAGAAGCATTACTGGGAATACCAGGATACCCCATCGAAACATTTCAATGTTTCAGCTTCACTGTGTACTGTTAAAGGAGAACTGATTTCCCGATTGAATACTTACTCCAGGGTATGTATTTACCAGGTATGATTCTTACATCTGTATGGTTTTACAGATGATGAGTGGGAGTAAGTTATTGGGAATTGGGTGATCATCCTCATTATATCGGGATTCGTTGTAATCAGTGATATTTGAGGAAGTCACCTGGGTTATTTGCCGGTCGGCAAATATTTGGTTTTGAATATCCGCTGTTATGCACCAATTTCAAATTGATATATCTGTACGTCTATTTTTATAGAGTGAGATATACCTTTCTGAAATTATGTCTACGACATTTACCTATGTCAGTGGATGGTTAGGTAAGGAGTATTAAACAGCGGTGTAATTCTTCTTAACCATAAGCACAGTTTTCAACTTACGACACACAGTGAATGAGTTATCAGACTCAAGGGACTTGTACAGAGTATTGTACGTTGTCCAGGGTCCATCAGGACAGAGGGGTTGGTCCTCGTACTATATTCGGTTTACTTATGACTTCTCTAGTTTTTAGACAGGTGTTTCGTGGAAACACAGGGTCCGAATTTTGAGAAGTTATAGGTATTTGAATAGAGTAGAGAACCAGGTGTCGCAAGTATCGGGATTCTTCAAAGTGATCGAAGATGTAGATACTTGTGTATGGTATTCAGTTGATAGTAATGATTAAGAGACCTTGCTTCTTTTTTAGGCTGCTCATAATTGGAAGCATTCCTAAGTTGAGTAACGCTGATAGGACTCCTTCCATTTAGTTGACATGCACTGGAGACAGTTGCATGATTTGAATCTGGTTCAATTAAATCAGTGTCTCTGGTTCTATATTGGATATAGAACAGTTCATATCTTAACGGTGTTAAGGTACGGGGAGTTGTCCGGTTTATGCTTAAAACCATACACTGGACAACTCAAGGCACGTTTCTGTAATGGCTGTTTGTGGGTTGACCCAGGCTATGACGAGGGTTGACTTTCTACCATCTGGATGAACAATAACAATATTGTTCTAGACTCGCCACAGTTTTATTAAAAATGGATTTTTTTTTCAGAAAACAGTAGTGGGAGTATGGTAGAACTGGAAGTGATTCCAGAACCACAAACGATTACTGAAGATTTGGCAAGGAACCTAAAGATTCAATCAGGATTGACATTCCATTGGCCACTCCGCAGATAAGGTGGGTAACTTCAGGCACCCGAGAGGTACTACGGTAGCCTCAAGGACGGTGACAGGGAAGTTCTTGTTTACCCACACATGCCATTGCTGTTGTTCCGGACTGTGAGACCCGGTAGAAGGATGAGTATAGCGTCGTTCTGAACTCGCTTTAGAAGTGTACGTCTATATGACTCTTCCAGAGGGTTGTCGTAGTCAGTGGGAGCAGCGGAAGCATTGGTGGACAGGTAGCTTATGTCTATTTATAGAATAAAGCACATGTAGCGGAGATAGATCATCTATTTCTGACGTGACAGTCATGGGTTTGACTTCATCAGAATAGGAGATGGATCTGTTGAGAGGGTAGTAGGGTGTGACATCCTGGTATTTGGATGACATACACAGAGTAGGAAAAGAAACTCCTATACTACAATCGGTTATACTTTGGTCGTCACACAGTGGTTTCTCCATAAAGGAAATGGATTTTGTATCAGACATACTGGTTACTAGATCTATGGTTTTAGATCTAGATTTGGGTAGTCTCCCAATCAGGGTACTTTGACAGCATTCTAAGAGTATTTAGAATGGATGACTCCTGGCACGGTAGTGTACCTGCAGGTGATGGAGTCACCCTCTCTAAAGGTGTCTTACAGACTAAAGTGGAGAGGGATGCGCATGATTGACAGATCACTTGCTCAGGCAATTGAGTCAGTCATGAGATGTCAAGTACCACCCCAGATGTTGTTCTTGCACTAGATGCAATAAGTTGACATTGATCCAATCCTGGAGAAACAGTCGGAAGCAGTTTTAGAACATAAGTGGATGTTCTAGGGATATGATAACGACAGCCTCATGTGGGAGACAGTCATCATTCCAGGCTTCCAAGGTGACATGGACGACAAGGAGGTTGTCAGAGTTATAGTTTTCCCTCCGATGAGGGGCAGTATTTTGGACAGGTGGTCCAAGGCAATACTGAGGGTGACATGGCGCAGGATACTGATTAAGTTCAGTTGACGATACAGTCTGAGAAGTTTGGATTTGGAGTTCATTTATGAGCTATGTCCCATCAGACATCCAGACACATTCTAAGACAGGTATTGCTCATTTCGGGAGATGGCTTTCTCCGCGAACTTGAGATATAGAGAGACATAAAAGGAAACAACTAAGCGGATCCACTCACTAAGGCTATTCCTCGAACGCAATAGTTTCACAAACGAGCTTTGTGAGACTGACTAGTAGAGGAGTTGGGTGTTCGGTATCACACGGGCTGTGAGTATGCGACATCGCAATAATTAGCCTTGAGTGCAAGTGGGAGATTGTTGGAGATAGTGCCCTCAGAGTCAATTATTAGGTCACAGGTACGTGATTGCAATGATTGATGGAGGACCTATCCCTTTAGGACAGTCTTACTCGAGATGATAGTATGCTATCTGGTTTACCTTTATCATCGTGTACTGCTTTAGGTGTCCTGACAAGTTGCTATTACACGTTGATAGAGCCCCCAGGATTCTTGCTTGACCACCAGCAGTATGAGGGCGATCATATAAGTGGGAGCTGGGGTCTATAAGCATATCCTTAAATGGTCCCTAGTCGTGTGAGTTTCGAGACAGGGCATCGATACTCCAGAGTAGACTAGTGTATACAGTCGAGACCCCGACGAGGGGCGGTGGCCGGTCTCACAAGCCACTGGTGTCAGTTGGTTCACCTAAGATGTATACAGGTGCTCATTGGGTTATGAGTACACCAGATAGGACTCACCGGGAACATGCTAGTTGGTCATATACCAGACGTCAGATGGCAGTTCCCTGGTGACATGTGTACAGGTTAGTTCATCGACCTGGGGATCGTCATTTGTCTTGTGTGAGTTCCCACTGTACTTTGATTACTACCCTACCACGGCTCAAAGGAGTCGTGCAAACAGGTTTTAGTTGGGTACAGTCCCGATCCACATGGAGGCAGTGAGCGCATCTTCAGGGGTTCGTCTCTCCCGGTATTGGGGGTGAGGTCGTGCTGTGTCTAGGAGAGCCATTACATGAAGCCTTCGGCCGAGGCAAGGAGATTTACTGGTAGGTATTCCAGTAGTATCTCAGGGTATTCTGGGCTACACTCCGACACGACTTGTACCGCTTTTGGGGGTCTGACTTTTACCAACCCCCTAGGCCCGCCATGCGATACTCATAGACGAACGGACCAGACTGTACGGATATTGTCACTGACAGGCTCAGTAGGGTTGTCAGGCTGAGTTCGCTCACAGACGTCCCTTTTAGTCAATACCTGGTAGCCCGTTACGTATTGGCTTATACCTCTGACGTGCTAGTGGTTAAATCCACAACCAAGGTATTGACGAGTCTTTAGAGTCCCCCACATTCAGTTACTCAGCTTTCGGGCGAAAAGTTGTAGAGGCCGTATGGAGATATGGCAAGGTCCGATCGGATACGTGCGGTATTGCACGGATCAGGATCGGACAGTTTGTACTATAGGCCGTATGGATATATGGCAGGGTTCGATCAGATACGTGCGGTATTGCACGGATCAGGATCGGACAGATTTTACTAGCCGGCTTTGGTTTAAGCCGGATCCTAGTATAGTACAGTGTAGATTTTATCTCATTGCATTTGTATTTCGGTCGGAATACAAATGCGGATGTGTATGCACAGTATCGGGGTTTTCCTGTAATTTATTACAGGACCAGTTTTCTGGAGTTGCCAGTTTGCTTTCCGTTTCGGCCGATTTTCTTTGTATCGTTCATTGGCCGAAGTTTGGTGGAGGAGGGCTTATTTGCATTGTTGCAAATAAGTGGTTGTGGAGGGGGTCTTTGCATTTTTGTTGCATCATGATTATAGCACCATACCTTGACTTTCTTTAGTTGATCATGGCTTGACTTTTGGCTCATCATTGTTGTTGATGATGAGGTTGGTGGTAGGTGGTTGAGTGTGGGTTTTGATTTGGTGATCATTGTTTATCATTGCAACCCTCTCTCTCTTTTGGATGATGGTGGGCTTATTTTCTTTGATTGATACACCACTCCCTCATGCTCTCCCCATTGTAGTGGCCGGCCATTCCTCTTTAGGGGCTGTCCCATTTTTTACATGGTGGGATTACACTCATTTGGCTTTGGAAAAATCCTACAAGCTCCATCTCCAAACTCCATAGTTCATCCCTCCATCAAAAGGCAATTCCTACAACCCCAAAATGAGACTTGTACACTACATTCTACAGCAAACCTTGGGCACGTCGACTAGCCAGCTTCGTGCCCGAGTTGCCTCGGCATTGAGGTGGGAGCCCGTAAAAGAAGTAGGCGATGTGGTGCACTTCCGGCGACGAGGAGGAGACGGGACGTTCCGCAGGAGATCGGGACGACGACGAGAAGACCGGAGGACTCAGATCTGTCGGTATATCTCTCTTCCCTTTCTTGTAGATAGCTAGGACTAGTTAGTGGTTCGATCCGGGTATTAGTGCGCGGCGGTTTGCCAGTTCATGAAAAATTAAAGTTTATCACCGCTTCCGCATTTGGCCGTCGGATTGACGGCCGGGGCGCCGCCGTGCACTTACAGTTCACCGTGTGAGCATATCTCTAGTTGCTGGTGGGACTTTGTTAGGGAAATGTTTATTCGTGCCCGTGGATTGTATACAAGGGTCAATATTGAAGCGCTTGTAGGGCAATATGGGGAGTGTGATGTTGGCTTAAGAACATGTTCAGATCCCTGTAGCTTAAGGCTTTTGAATCCTATGAGCCGTGAGGGTCTCAAAGGGGAATTCTTCTTACGAGTCGTAAGGATCTCGTAAGTGTGCTTTATCCTTAGGAATCGTGAGGATTCCTAAGTATGTTGCTCCCTTGTGAGTCGTAAGGATCTCACGCAGGTATTTTCTCCTTATAGGGTCGAGAGGACCTTGCAAGTGTCTTTGAACGAGATTGCGCCCTTTCGTGTTTTCACAAACTCGTCGGTAGTCCTGCTGTTTTTACTCACGGAGCCCTTTCGGGTTTTCATCCGTGCCCATCTATCTTATGGACGTACTATTTTTTTTTGCGTCAGCCTAGGGATGCTGCGGTCCGTAATAGTTTATCGACGTCTCGGTCAATTGTTAGTTTAGGGACGTTTCGGTTCATTGTTAGTTTAGGAACGTTTCGGTCCATTGTTTCCATTTTGGAGACAACGGTTTTGCTGGATACTACTTATAGAGTTTTGGCTTGGGAAGATAGCGAGTGAACATAGGCATCGTCATCTATCATTGACCTAGGATGTGACTCGTCAGGCGTAGTATTTTTTTAGGAACCGGCTGTTTATTGGCCTGAAGGGTCTTTCGCCATGCATACCCATGAGCAGGTAAGCCCCACCTTGGTAGACTTTGTCTATGATGTACGGGCCCTCGTAGTTCGGCTCGAATTTCCCCCGTTTGGCATGATTGGGGATCATAGGTCTCTTGACCACTAGCATGAGTTCTCCTTGGCGGAATGTTCTAGGCCTAGTCAATCTCTCGTATGAGTACGTCATCTTTACTTTATAAGCCTCCAGGTTTTGTTGCGCTATGAGCCGGGTTTCATCAAAGGCGTCGAGCTCCTCAAGTCGAAGGTGAGCATTTTCTTCGTCGGTTAGCTCATAGTGAACCGCCACTCGTAGAGAGGGTAACTCTATCTTGAGGGGGAGTACCGCTTCCGTGCCGAATACCAATGCATACGCATTGTGTTTGTGGCCGTTTTGAACGTAGTTCGATATGCCCAGAGAGCTTCATGCAGTCTTTCGTGCCAGTCTTTCTTATTTCTGGACACCGTCTTCTTCACGATCTTGGTCAAGGTCTTGTTGAAAGCCTCAGCTAGACCGTTAGCTCGGGGATTATAGACTGAAGAGTATCTCCAGTCTATATTATGCTGTTGTACGAAGCGTCTGATCTTGTGGCTTCTGTAGGCTGCCCGTTATCGGAGATAATCCGTTGCGGAGTGCCGAACCGATAGATGATGCGTGTTTTGAAGAAATGGAGGATGTTCTCCATCTTCACTTCTCTCAGTGGTATCGCTTCTGCCCACTTGGAGAAGTAATCGGTTGTTGCCAATATGAACCGATGTCCTCTGGACGATGCTGGTTCAATAGGCCCGATTATATCAGTTCCCCACATTTCGAACGGCCAGCTAGCCACTGTTGGATGTAGCGGATTTGGATGCTGGTGGATAAAGTCCCCGTGAATTTGGCAAGAGTGGCACTGTTTCACGTATTCAAGGCAGTCCTAGATCATCGTGGGCCAATAGTAGCCCATCCTTTTGATCTTCAGCTTCATCTTTGGTCCGGCTTGATGAGAACCGCAGAGTCTGTCGTGAGTTTCTTGGACGACTCTCCTTGCTTCTTCAAGTCCCAGGCATCTTAGCCATAGGGAATCGAATGATCTCTTATATAGAGTGTCATTGACGAAGGCGAAGGATAGAGCTAGTTTCATGAGCTGATGTCTTGAGGACGCATCTTCGGGTGTTCAATGGGATTTGAAGTAGTCTATAAAGACTTCTCTCCAATCCTCAACCTTTTCCTAGTCTTTTATTTGTAGGGCTGTCTCTTTGGTCGCTTCTTTCTCTTCAGACGACTCCGGAGATATTTCTGCCGGTGCAAGAACCCGACGGCTTTGCACAATGATCCTCACATCATCGAGGTTTTCGTCAGCCAGTTCTTTAGCGAGTTTGGCTAACGCATCCGCCTTGCTATTTTCCGCTCGCGGTATGCTTTCCAGGGTGTAGGGAGGGATTTGGGTCAGCAATTGCTGCACTCTCTCACCGTACTTTACCAACTCCGGTTTGCACGTTTGATAGTCGCCATTTACTTGACTAACGACCAGCTGTGAATCTCCGTATATGAGGAAGTATTCAATTCCCATGTCGACAGCGATCTCAAGACCTACTATCAAAGCTTCATATTCGGCTTCATTGTTTGTCCTCGGCTCTGTTAAGGAGAAGTCAAAGCGTATTATCCCTCTTTGTGGAGTCACGAAGATGAGGCCTACCCCAGATTTGATTATGGGGGAGCGGTGCTTTCGCTTCTTCATGGAAGACGCTCCATCAAAGTAAATTTCCCATCGAGTATCACTCCCTTCTTTCTCCCTGTCGATTGTTTCAAATGCATGCTCGTCTGGCAATTCGCAATTTAGGGGTGAATCGGCAGGTATAGGATACTCGGCAAGGAAGTCGGCGATGGCCTGGCCTTTCACTGCTTTAAGAGGACGATATATTATCGAGAACTCCATCAAGAGGAGGGCCCATTTAGCGAGCCGCCCTGTTAGTATGGCTCTTGACATCAAATATTTGAGAGGACCCACCTTTGATATGAGGTGGAGCTCATACGCCAAAGCATAGTGCCTGAGCTTCGTTATTGCGAAGATTAATGCCAGGCAGTGTTTTTCAATGGGGGAGTAATTGTTTTCTGCCCCCAGGAGAACTCGACTTAAATAGTAGAGGGCTCTTTCCTTCCCTTGGTCATTCTCTTGTGCCCATAGCGCGCCTAAGGAACTTTCAAGGGCAGTTGTATACAGAATGAGGAGCTTTCCCTTAACTGGAGCGGTCAGCACCGGAGGATTCTGTAGGTATTGCTTGATTTCGTCCAGTGCGCTTTGGCATTTGCGTTCCCAGACGAACGGGGCTCCCTTCTTCATCAAGTGACTGTAGGGGCGACACTTGCCGGAGAGGTTAGCTATGAACCGTCGAATATATGCGAGCTTTTCTTGGAAAGACCGCAGTTGTTTCAGAGTTCGTAGGGAGGGCATTTCCATAATCACCTTGATCTTTGATGGGTCGATTTCGATGTCTCGATGTCGTACGATGAATCCCAGGAATTTTCCTGAGGAAACTCAGAACGCGCATTTCAGAGGGTTCATCTTCAAGTTGTATTTCCGAAGACGTTGGAACACTATTTTTAGATGCTCACAATGCTCTTCGTGCGATTTGCTTTTTACCACGAGGTCGTCGATATTACATTCGACAATCTCGTGTATAAGGTCATCAAAGATCTTCGTCATGGCCCTCTGATAGGTGGCGCCGGCGTTCTTCAGACCGAAAGGCATCACTTTGTAGCAGAATATGCCTAGCGGAGTCCGAAAAGCGGTATGCTTTTGGTCTTCCGGATGCATTTTTATTTGATTATACCTTGATGAGCCGTCGAGAAGACCTCGTGAGTGGACATGTTGTCTATCATCAGCTCGGTGACCGGTACGGGAAAGTCATCCTTAGGATAGGCTTTGTTGAGATCCCGAAAGTCTACGCAGATGCGCACCGTCCCATTCTTCTTCATCACTGGGACAATGTTGGCGATCCAATCGGGGTACTGAACCTCTTGGATGAAGCCAGAGTCGATTAGCTTCTTGAACTCAGCGTTAATGCTCATTTCAAGTTCGAGCCGCATCCTTCTTGGTGCTTGTTTGATTGGCTTGATGTCCGGAGATATCGCCAATTTGTGCACAGCTACCTCTGGATCTAGTCCTGGCATTTCGGAGTAGTTCCATGCGAAGCAGTCTTTATACTGCATGAGCATGTCTCTGAGCGTAGCCACCTTTTCTTCAGATAACAACTCACTGACGAACGTCGGCCGTGGGTCATTTTTCGTCCCCAAGTCAATTTTTCTGAGGTTATCTGCAGTAGTATGTATTCCATATTCCAGCTCTTTTGGCTCCGGCGGAAACTCTGAGATCACCTCGTTATCATCGTTTTCGAAGCACCAGGGGAGGTCAGCCATATCCTCGTGTACCCTTTCTCCTGACCGAAGGGTTACCTAAGACGGCAGCAAGGTTTCGGGAGGCATCGTCCATGCCAAATTCAGAAATTTTCCGTTTTAGCTAACCCTAAACAAGAATCGTATACTAGAAATCGACGGAAACAAATGCAAACACTTTACAATAAGTAAAGAGAGCAAGGAATACAACCTTTGTAGACCGGTCCTTCACTTCAATAGCTCCGTGTAGAAGTCCCCTTCGCTGCGATCGTAAACTCCGGACTCTAAAGAGGCTCCACGAAGAAACGAACATACTTGCTTCGATGACTTCGAGGCCGAAGATGATCTACGTCGGGGAGAGACTAACCCAAGCTATTTCTTCACTAGGTCAAGAACTTTGTGAAGAGAACACCCTCTACTAAATGAAAAGTAGTAGAGGATGATGAAGTAGGAAGTTTGCTCACATTAGAAATGATTTTCTCACTCATTTTCTCACAACTCCATTGAAGCTAGTAAGCTTGGAGGAAGAAGAAGAAGTTGAAGAACTTAACTCATCAAATGAATTATTGTTAAGGTTAATAATGCAACCAAAGGTTAAGCATGTCATGCTTAACCCTTTTAGAGAGTTAACCATGTGCTATGGTTAAAGGTTAGGTCAAAAATATCTTAAGCTAGACAAAAGGAGTGGATAAAGTCAAAGAAGACTTGAAGCTTCTACAAGCTTTCATCAAATATCTTTCATGACAAATATCCACATTATTTGAATAACTTAATGATAAATACAAACCCTAATCTTAACCCCAGCATGGTTTAACCCTCATTAACCCTAGTTGCATTTGTAACCTAGCATGATACATTTAATATATATCACATATACATCAATGTATCCAAAGTGAGAAAAGAAATCATAAGTGAGCTAATACTAGTTAGTGTAATGTAATATATCAAATATATAATTATACATTAAATTATTAAATCAACACTTGATTTAATATTCCGGCTATATCACATATAACCGACCAATATCATAATGTAACATCTTATCGAATCAACACTTGATCCGATAATCCGGCTCTATCACATATAACCAGTCATGTCACACTTCGTGAGAATAGAATACGGTATCACATACTCGTATCAATCTCGGTCCCTCACATATCACATACATGCTCCTACCCCGTTTCGCTTGAGCCAGGAAACCCCTGTGTAGGACTCTAAAGACTCGTCAATACGCTGGCAGCATGTGATGATCATATCAAACACCCACAAGCCGTAAGCGGTCTGCCAAACGTAACGGCCACCCGGGTATTGAGTGATCAGAAGATCAACAAGCAAGCCTACTCACACTCCTGGGAATCCAATCAGTAACACTACCGTACAGTCCGGTCTCTTCGTCTGATATGTCGCATATCTCGTCTAGGGGTGGTAAACGTCAGACCCCAGTAACTCGATAAGTCATGTAGATATGAGGCTCATAATGGGTCGAGAAACTACTGATAACACTTACCAATATATCTCTGAAGCAGTCTTGGCCAAGGACTTCCTGTTATAGCCAATCGAGCACAGCTCAATATCAACTCTCTATACCGGGTGAGACGAAACCCCTCTAATCGCTCATTGCCTCCATGTGACTCGGGACTGTACCCAAAAGCCACCGTTTTGCATGTTCTCTTGAACGTGGTAAGGTGGAAATCAAAGCACAGTGGGAATCACACAAGACCCTATGACGATCTCGGGTCTATAGACTAACCTGTACCAGTGTCACCAGAGAATTGCCATCTGACGATAGGTATAATACCATCTGGGAGTTCTCGGCGTATCCGTCCAGTGTACCTAGTCTCCACTGAGCACCCATATACTGTCTCTGATGTCAAACACTAATGGATATGGGATCATCCATCACCCATCTATATGGGTCGAGAAGCTATACGCTAGTCTACTCTGGTATATCGATGCCCTGTCTCGATACACCCACGACTAGGGACATTTGAAGGATGTACTTAGCGACTACTCTGTCCCTACTAGTATGATTTGCATCATAGTCCTGGTAGTCAAGTACTCATCCTAAGGTCTTTATCAACATGTAACTTAGAGACAATCAGAGTACATGTTAAGACAAAGAGCAACCAGATAGCATACTATCATGTCGAGCAAGAAAGTCCTCCCTATATATGTCCAAGCATCCACTACAATATACATCGTATGTACAATAATGGCCTCTAGGGCATACATATCACTAACACTGACAGCGTTATCGCGCGACATGTACGAGATCGCTTCCAAGACCGATGTTGATCCGGCTCTACTCCCGCTGCATGTGTGGCTTTCGGCATATGCCTCTGTGGTGGGGTTACCCTCCAACTACTGGATAGAGCGAACCCGCCTTGCTGATACCGGTCTTCTACCCAGTCTTTGAATGTGAAGCAGTCTTCGAATGTGAAGCAGTCTTCGAGAGGATGTCCTGTTGCTCGGTGATAGGAGCAATAGTCTGGGTGAGAGACCTCACCTGCTTGCTCGGGGTGTTTGGATTCCGGGAGTGTCATCATCTGATGTTTTATGACAAGATCAAATATCTTCCTTGTCTTATCTTGGGGAAAAGAATATGCTCAACCTATCTTCTTTATAAGAGACGGATCCAGGCTGCCCAATTCTCGATCGCGTGGCTTCTTGGACCCGCTTTGCCACTGTCGAACATTTTTTCCGTTCTTTAACTTGTTTCTACCTCTGCGTCGGGCCTTTTGTATGATGGGTTGACGACAAGGAGCATCGTCATTCTTCGTAGCCTGCTGAAGGACGCGCTGCGTCCTAGCTTTCTCGTAGATTGCCATTTCGCGGCTATGATCATCCCGGACCTTTTGACCCGCTTCCCTTATTAGCTTGTCCATCTGTTCTTCGAACGACGGACTTAGCATTTTCATGGCGGGATCTCGTTTTGGTTCAGGGTTAGCGTCTTTTAACAGAACATCTCCTTCTTCATCGAAGTCATGTATGACGTAGCTGCCATGGACTCGCTCCCGTTTCTTGGATCGAATATATCCAAGCCCGATCGTTTCCATTCTCCCGGTGGGCAATTTTCGATGAGTTCCGGGGACGTTCCAGATCATATTTAGAACTGAGCTTGTCGCGTGGTCTGCTTAAGGGGTACGCCTTGGCGCCTCAACAGCCTCTTCAATCCTTCTGTGTAGTATCTGGGCAGCCGGATGCGCTGAAGTCTGTCAAGTGTCGAATCGACACCATGCCAGACTTCTTTCTCCACTTTGGTTTCCGTGGATTGATAAAAGAGGATCGTCTTTTCATCTTTTCACCTGGGAGGGACGTAGAATGTTTGCAGTTCTTGCACACTGTAGGTATCAAGTGCGTCGAGCTTTTTGTAGTGCTCTTGTGGAACCATGGCGATTTGCAAACTCCAATCATCGCCAGCGAAGGCTTGTATTGATGGCTGAACAGAAAATACTGTATTGACCTCATCTTCCGAGTCGCTGCCGAAGACTAGCATAGGGGTGGAAGGTCCCGGCTTGTTGCATTGGGGCGGCCCTGAATAAATTATTTCTTCTTCCTCCTCGGTATCGCTCCCGAAGACTGGAATAGTGGTGATAGCTTTGTTCTTCGGTTTGTGGCATCTTCCCGTGTCTTCGAAATCTGGTAAGAAGTATTTTGCATCTTTGTACTTTCGGACTTCATTCACGGAGAATGGGTTTAGCTCTCCTGTCACGGTATACTCGAGACCATCCTTGAAATACTTCATACACTGATGTTGTGTAGAAGGGATGATGTTGTACTCGTGTAACTAAGGCCTACCGAGCAAAGCATTGTAACATGTCTTGGCATCAATGACGTGGAACTTGACGTCGGTGATCAGCAACCCAAAGCGTAACGTCAGAATCACAGACCCGAGAATCCGTGATGACTGAGAGTCGAACCCGGAGATAGTGATCTTATCCTGAGCGAGGTGTTGAACGCTCATGCAGATCTCCTTCAACACTCTTACATTGAGAAGGTTAACGGAGGATCCATTGTCGACTAGGATTTTTCCTATCTTGATGTCATGACAGTACCCGGTGACAAATAGCGGACGGTTATGCTCGCATGTCCCGAGGAGGAGGTCCTCATCGCCGAAAGTGATGTTAGCAGTGTGCACTTCCTCCAACTCTTCCTTCATCTTTTCTTCGGCGAGGAAAGCTTGAAACTGTCCGGGATCTTGTAATGCTTTGATTAGGGAGTCTCGCGCCTCTTTAAATAGCAGAAGGGCATCGAGAAAGCTCAATTGTGAAGGAATCTTCCTCAGGTGTGCTAAACGTTATAATCCACCTTGCTTTTCTTGGGCGGGTCCTTAGCTGCTAGCTCTTTGACGACTCGATCGTCGAGGGCAATATCCTCAGGGACTTTTTCCTTCCCTTTATCTTTTTTATTCGATCCCTTGTTTGCAGGCCCGAGATTCTTTTCGGGTAGCGTGCGATTACGCAGTTGAATGTTCTCGCAAGTATTCATTTTTTCTGCCTCGGAGGTAGATTCCTTGAAGAGAGAGCCAAGGGGTATTTCTTCATCAGAATCGCTCCCGAAGGTAGGAACTTGCGATCCCTTACTATCAACCATGCGACAGTTGCCGGCAGTTCTTTTGCGCTCATCTGTCGTGCTCTTCTGCTCTCGACACGTCTTGCGCTTCATTCGCTTGAAATGGTGCCGGTGGGCAACATATCCTTGCCACCGGTTTTTAAAGACGTTGCACTCCTCAGTAGGGTGTGTAGTCCTCTGATGGTATAAGCAGTAGTTTGTATGTGCATCCCCTTCGTCAAGGTGTATCCCATCAGGAGTGTTTCCTTCGGAGGGTGGCAGCTTCATTGCTATCGATATGGCTTTGGCGAACCGTTTCTTCGTCTTGAACCTATTTTTGCTGGAGATATAAGTGCTTTGATCTGGTTGGGGTATTTCATGACCCATAACTTCTTTAAATTGACGCCGACTCCTGGCCTTTTCGAATATAGCCATTTCGCGTTCTCGATCATCCTTGCTCTTCTGACGGGCTTCGTTCAGCAGTAGGTCGATGATCTTGTCAGACAATTCCAAGGGTTTTGATTCCGGTTCTGGATCTGCCCCCAGTTTCTTTGCACCAGGTGCTTCTTCACCATCCATCGACGAGTAAGAGATCATGTGGCAGCTTGCCACATAGCCCTCAGTTTCATCTGCCGAGTCCTCTCCCCCATCATTGTCATCGTCTCTGTCCTCAAGGATGTGGTCGAGAAAATCTTGGAGCGTGACCGGGGTTCGCACCTTCTGGTTATATTCTTCCAGCGCGTCGATGTGTTTTTGCAGGTCCGTGCGCTTGTCAGCTGGCTTCACGAGCTTTTTGGTTTTCTTCTTTTTCTTCGAAGACTTTGACGGCTGGGCCTGAGTGTTTTGATTATCGCTACCAATTTTTGGCATCGGGCGCGGCTTCAGCATTCCCTCGATGATCTCGGGTTCTAGCTGATTTTTCCACCTGATCGCTGGGCATGTTTAAAGATCTTTCAGCATCCTTTTCGTCTTGGCTGAAAGAGCGACCTCCCATGGAGCTTCTTCAACAAAAGAGCATGATGCCCATGGCGTGTCCCCCCTTTTAAGAGCGTGCGGTTGAGGCGGGTTTAATTTCCAGTTCTCAGACAGTGTGAATTTGCCCTGTTGGTATTGGTCTTCAATCCATCCTTTAAAGACAAAGAAATCTTCAATTGGATGGCTTACTGCTCGGTGGTAAGGGCAGTAATTGGGATTGTTAGCATCGCCGGGCTGCAGCGGACGTCTTGGATCTGGCAGATTGATGAGCCTGTTGCGCACTGCCAGCTCAAACAGTCTCTTTGTTTTCTCCCACGGAAATGAGTAGGGACGTCCCAGTCTCTCCTCGAAGGATTGGAGTGGACGCACGTTGCTTTGGCGAACAACCGTTTTAAGTTGCTCGGCTGTTGTTGAGTATTGGCGACAAAGGTCGCTTTCCTTTTTCCCTTTTCATTCTGCGGCTCTGTCTTTGAAAAGGTAGGCTTATGACCCATCTGGTCCATTTGGACCAGCTTATCAATCAATGTCTAGAAGGTGGTCGGCTTGAAGAACATCATGAATTGGGATATGGTCGCCTGCGGATTGAGGGTTCCCACAAACATTCCCACTGCAGGAGCCTCTTTGATGCGCTGTTCGCACTTCGACCATAGATGCCGCCACCGTATCGCGTACTGGACCCAAGTTTCTCCCGGCTTCACCCTGACATTGATCAGCGCCGTGATTGGGGTACGTTCGCTAGCGCTCGCAAAACATTGGGTGAATAGCAGCTCCATCTCTACAAATGTCTTGATAGAGTCATTCGGGAGTTCCGAATACCACTTGAATGCTGTCTCCGACAAGCTGCCAACAAACTGGCGGAGCAGTAGCTTATCGTCACCTCCGGTGTTGCCACACATAGCCTTGAATTGATCCACATGTTGGTGCGGGTTCCCCGTCCCCTTATATACATGGAATTTAGGGATCGTATATCCCGGCGGGTACTTTATTTGGTCGTACCAACCCGGATAGGGTCGTCCAGTCTTAACAATCTGACCAGCCGCTTCATTCACCTGGTGAACTCGTATCTGTTGAGCGATGTAATCATCCAGGGCGGATTCGGAGATGGTCTCCTCTTTGGCTGCTGAACAAGCTGGAAGAGGGTTCGATGTCTCCCCTCTGTCATCTTCAAGGACAATCGGAGGGTCTTCAGCTGGAGGATCCGGCTGTATCATCATCCCGACCATGTCTTGGAAGAGAAGCGCCATTAGTTTTATATTGGCCACTTGTTCCGCTGCTTCTCTGTCTTTCTTTTCGAGGATTCTACGGAGGAAGTCAGCATCGGTTTCCTGTTCATGACGCTGCTCTGATGATGCCTCCGGACTTTCTTTTGGCCCAGTGAGTGCGGCCATTTGCGTTAGCATTTCCTGAAGCTTCTGTTGCTGCTCCTGGGCTTTTGTCACGGATCGCGTAAGCGGTCGATGACCCATAGAGATACGGCTATCCTCCTTCCCGGATGCCATATAAACAGTGTGTACCACCATGCCCCCAGACTTGGGGCGTTTGGATTCAGTGGTCTTGCGATTCGTCGCAGACTCAGGGATTTTCTCCGGCCTTCTCTTCTTGTGGGCGGTCGAAGTTGAGGGGGCCGTTGCAGTGGGCACCCAAGTAGCTGTCGCCTTCTGTGGCTTGACAGGGTGGTCCTTTTCTTGCCGAACCTTCATCTTTTTCTGTCGGCGGGGATAGTTTTGATCTATCACGGAGTCCTGGACCTGTAGCCAAACATTATAAATTTTAGAGAACAGCCGCTGAAGGGGTTGTTCTAGCTTCGCCTTAGTAGCGCTCTCCATTGGTGGAGGAGACCTTTTCAATACAGCAGTCGGAGAGTTTTTGCGTACCCTCCTAAGTAGTTCAAAGCTGTTCCCAGTTGGAACAACAGCATCAATTTCCACCGTTGGAGCCTGCGGAGTCAATCCAGAAGGGGAATTACCCTAGTCTTCCTTACTCGGCGCCAGTGGCGACGTCGAGCGTGTCGAGCCGACGGTACTGGCTCAGCTATAGGGGTGGCTCGATCGTGCCTCATGTTCTGGTCTGGTGTTGTTATTGGTGCCAGCCTATTGAAAATGGACGTCCGCTGAGCGGGGATAGCCAACCTGTCGAAGGCAGACTTTCGAGAAGGAGGATCAGTCTTTGTGACTTCTTTTGGAGCGGGAGCCAAAACAGTAAGTCTTGCAAAGACCGACTCCTTAGCAGGGGAAGCCGCTTTGGCGACTTCAGGAGTAGGAATGGCTATCCTGTTCGGGATAACCCCTTCCGGTATCGTGGGCTTCATCACAGGCCTATTGGAGCTTCGGCCCAATCTGTTAAAGACCGAGGCGCTTGGTTTGGGCGACCCGTTAAGAGGGGCTGCAGTAGTTGTGAGCCGATCAAAGACCGACTTCTTCTTAGCTTCTTGTGATGGCAGTGGTGTGTTGAAGCTTATGGGTGGGAGCATGGTCCCAAAGAATAGCCTTGTGGTGGCTTGCGTCACCTGGTCCACCGTCATTGTAAAAAAGGAGGCCGCCTAAGGCCTGTACGTCACTCCTCCAGCAGGGACGGAGTGAGAGTTATTGCCGTTGTTGCAGCTTGTGCAGTTGAAAGCCATTTGATCTTCTGTTTTTCTGCACGGAGAAAGATACCAAATCTTAGTACTTCAAATCCAAAGGCAACCATGTCAAACCGCGATTTGTTCACGAAACAAGATACACGAAGTGTGGAGTGGAAAGAGGAAGAGGTCCCACCAAGCGTGCCAGAATCTGTTCTCCACCGAAAGACGAGACCGGGATGTCAGGACGTCCGGCCTGAATTTTGGGGTCAGATGCTATTTGGTTTTATCCGTCCACCTCTCCGAAGATGCCAAGTTGATTTATGGCACCGTATATCGGAGGTTTAGACGGATGCGGCCATTGTAGCAAACTTCGTCAGATTCCCCCTCGTTTGAGGGGTTTTTGATTGTGGGGACGCTCTTCCCTGCAGGCGCAAGCCCCTGCAGTTAATTATGCTACTGCATCGCGGTAACCACTTTCTCCTTCACCAGATGGTCACTTCGTGTCGTGTGTGTTTGTTTTCTTTTTGGTTGCCCGTGGATTGTATACGGAGACTAATTTATGTTGTCGCCCGTAGGGCGTGGATTAGTCCAAATCCGTATTTTCTTAGATTTGGGTTTTGGTTTGGGTTTAAGGATCGTTAATCTCATTTGAGACTAAGATCAACTTAAACGTTTGTTAAGGATACGTTAGTCTAAATTTAGACTAAGATCAACTTAGCCATTTGTTAAGGATACGTCAGTCTAATTTTAAACTAAGATCTACTTAACAGGATCATTTAGATCCAACAAAAGAACATTTGGGTTCTATTGTTTTAGTTTAGGGACTTTGCGGTCCATTGAGTTTATTGATTGTCGGGACCCGCCACCTCACTGAAGACGTTTAAGAGTTACAACGACATGTATCAAAGGTGTGATGAGATGTACCCTTGAACCAATGTCAGTTGAGGGATCTGTAGTTGAATTGATTTAAGGATCGTTAATCTTATTTGAGATTAAGATCAACTTAAATGGTTGTTAAGGATACGTTAGTCTCATTTTAGACTAAGATCTACTTAACAGGATCATTTAGATCCAACAAAAGAGCATTTGGGCTCTATTGTTTTAGTTTAGGGATATTGCGGTCCAGTGGGTTTAAGGACATCATAGTCCATGGAGTTTAGAGACATCATAGTCTGTAAAGGTTAAGGACATCATAGTCCATAAGCTTAAGGACCCCACAGTCCAGTTTAGAGACATCATAGTCTGTAGGTTTTAGTTTAGGGACATCACGGTCCATAAGGTTAAGGACATCATAGTCCATGAGTTTAAGGACCTAACAGTCCAGTTTAGAGACATCATAGTCTGTAAGATTTGCTGGTTGTCGGGACCCGTCACCTTTCTGAAGACGTTGAAGAATTACAACGACACATATCAGAGGAATGAAGAGACGTACCCTTGAAACGATGTGGGTTGGGACATTTGAAGTCTAATTTGGGAATAAGATCAATTAATTAGATTATGAACACATGGGCTCAGTTGAATCTGAATTGAGGACTTATGGCCAACTTGGGCTAAGTCCAATTAGGTTTAAAATGTTGGACATTTGTGTGGGCCGCTGAACATTTGTCTGGGCTCAGTCCCCCTTTATTTAGCAATGCTAAGCATGGGTCTGGGTTCTGATAATATTTTTGTCTTTTATTGAGTGCTGAGCACTCGTATGCCATATGAGATGATCAATTTTTGGAAGACAAGAGTGTATTTGAGGTTCAGTCATGCCTCTGGAAGACTTAGCTAATTTGGGCTAAGACTGGTTTGAATATAGTGTTAAACACTAGCACATATTTGGCGATCACGTGTTCCCACGTGATGCATTTAAAATAGTGTTGAACACTAGGGATGAAGTGCTTTAAAATAGTGTTAAACACTAAAAAAATGAAGCGCTCACGTGAAGACACGTGAGGTGCCCTAGGATTGGGCCAAGCTTCCTTTATTTTATTCTCAGAATATTCAAATAAGTGTTAAACACTTAATCTTTATGACCATTACGTGTGGACACGTGATGGTGCCCACGCATTGGGTATTAACTGCTCAGTTTTTCCTCGTTTTCTCTTTTTGTCAGGGGTCACGTGGGGACACGTAAGGCGCCCAAAATCTGTTCTGACTTGGCTCCGTTTTCTTTATTTTGAGGAATTTATCCAAGGGTCTCGTGGGAGCACGTGACCCCATCTCATTCATTCTTTTTTGACCATTGAGAGGAGGGTCACGTGTTGCCACGTGATCGTGCATGAAAAGTCTAAGTCCCTTGTTTAAGAATTAAATTCTTTTATAGGGTTAAACCCTAATTTTATTTAGAGGAATTAAATTCCTATGTATTTGGAAGAATTAAATTCTTTAAACTCAATTCTCCCTCTAAGTTTTGGATCTGCATGGCAGAATCTTCTCGATGAGAATTAAATTCTCAACTTATGGGAAGATCTGCTTCTGCAGATCTATTACTATGAAGAAGAACTAAGTTCTTATATTAAGGGTTAAACCGTATCTTTGTTGGAGAAATTAAATTCTTATATGCTTTATGGTGGAATATAATTCTCTGAACTTAGTTCTTCCCTTAGGTTCTAGATCTGCATGGCAGAATCTCCCCGATGAGAATTAAATTCTCAACTTATGGGGAGATCTGCTTCTGCAGACCTTCAACCAAAGGAAGAACTAAGTTTTTATTCAGAAGAGTTAAACTCTTAGTTTGAGAATTAAATTCTCTTTTTATTTTGTGGGAGCTTATAAGATGATTTCTTTCCCTCTCTTACCTAGGGTTTCTTTTCCTTAAGAGACCTTTTTTTCTCTCTGGAGAATTAAATTCTCTTTTCTTTTATATTCTCTCTCTATTGTTGTATATCCCCCCTTTTTCTTCCCCCTTGGCTCCTATTTATAGGAGAAAGAAAAGAATCAGTTTGTTTAGTCAATCTTTCATTGAAAGATTTTGATTGATTTTGTAACCAACATGATCTTTTAGATCACTCGGTGAATTTTATTCACCATTGGATTTTTAATCCAAAAGATATTTTATTTGTTATTCCTGGCAGATTTTAGGAAAATATTTCCTTGTGTAGAATCTTTCTACAAATTGGTGATTTTTAATCACCATTGGATTTTTAATCCAACGGTGTTCCACTTTATAGAGCGCAATCTTTTTTGTTTGGAAAGATCTAGAGAAATATTTTTCCAATTAGGGTTTTTGATTCCCTCTTAATTAGAATTTAATTATATTAGTTCAGATGGTTTAGGAGTTTATCACGTGTTGGCACATGACCCCATTTGTTAAAGCATTCAAATTAGAATTTAATTCTATTGTTTCAGAGGGTTTAAGAGCCTATCACGTATTGGCACGTGACCCTACTGATTAAGCATTCAATTTAGAATTTAATTTTATTATTTTAAAGAACTCGGGAACTCATCACGTGTCTGCACATGACCCTACTGATTAAGCATTCAATTTAGAATTTAATTTTATTATTTTAAAGAACTCGGGAACTCATCACGTGTCGGCATGTGACCCCTGGTCACGTGTGGACATGTGATGCCCCCTTGGTTTTTTTTTGCTGTTTTATTATACCTTTTAATTCCTTTCAATGGGTTTAAAGGCCCATCACGTGTGGACACGTGACCCCATTTGATTAGTATTCAATTCTTATTATTTCAGAGTTCTCAGGAAGCCATCACTTGTCGGCACGCGACCCCCGATCACGTGTGGGCACGTGATGCCCCATTGGGGGTTTTCCTTGTATTTTACGTGGGAACAACTTCCTTTTCTTTTATCAGTGCTAAGCACTATTGGGGGTCACGTGGGATCACGTGAGGCACCCCAAAATTGGGAACTGTTTGATTTTATTCCCCTCTTCCTTTTACAAGTGCTAAGCCTATTAGGGGGTCACGTGGAATCACGCGACTCGATCTCAGTCATTCATTTTTGTTCCTCAAAGGTGCTCACGTGAGAACATGTGATCTGTTGTTATAGCGTTGTACGCTAATCATCTCTTTTATGTGTATGGAGATCTTGACCTGAGTTTTGAGAATTTCAGATCTTTTATTTTATAAGAATTAAATTCTTATGCAGGGTTAAATCCTAGTTTTATCAGAGGAATTAAATTCCTATATCTTTTGGAAGAATTAAAATTTTCAAATTTAGTTCTTTCCTCTAAGTTTTGGGATTGCATAATAGAATCTTCCCGATGAGAATTAAATTCTCAACTTGTAGGGAGATCTGTTTCTGCGGACCTCAACCAGAGGAAAAACTAAGTTCTTATTTGGAAGAGTTAAACTCTTGTAAGAGGAGATAAAATGATCTCTAGGTCTTTTTTTTACCTAGGGTTTCTTTTCTTCAAAGAGAACCCTTCTTCTTCTTTTTTGTTTCTCTAATCTTATGGGGGAGGGGCTCCTCTTCTTTTAGAGAATTAAATTCTCTCTCTATTTTTCTTCCCCTCTCCCCCTTTCTGTGTATGTTCTTCCCTTTTTTTTTCTCCTCTCCTCGCTCCTATTTATATGAGAAGAAAAAGAATCAATTTATTAAGAAAATCCCTCATTGAGAGATCATGATTGATTCCATGATCTTTTAGATCAATCAGAGAATTTTATTCACCGTTGGATTTTTAATCTAAAGGCTCTCTGTTTAACAAAGAAGATTTCTTGTTTGTTTAGCAAGATTATGAATATTTTGTTAGTTTTAACAAGATCAGAATTTTAATCTATCATATATTGTAGTTT
The DNA here is from genome assembly GCA_030015575.1 of Agapanthus africanus. Lineage (NCBI taxonomy): Eukaryota > Viridiplantae > Streptophyta > Magnoliopsida > Asparagales > Amaryllidaceae > Agapanthus > Agapanthus africanus. The sequence goes on along the minus strand of JASDDO010000024.1, from coordinate 191,437,070 downwards.
AACAAGATCAGAAATATATTTTCTTAATATAGAATTTAATTCTATCATATGAATATCTCGATAGTTTAACATAGAATTTTATTCTTATCATATGAATATCTTGTTAGTTTAATAAGATTAGGAAAATATTTTCCTATAATAGAACTTTATTCTACCAGATGATCACCATTGGATTTTTGATCCAAAGGTCCTCTGTTTAACAGAGAAGATCTTTCTAGTTTGAGGAAGATCAGGAAAATATTTCCCAAATAGAATTTAATTCTAGAATTTGACAGGAGCATTTTAAATTGGGGCGCTCACATGCTTTGCACGTGAGTAGCAAGAGAACTCACGTGTTTAACACGTGACCCCCAGTGTGGGTTTTAGCCTGTTTGTTTTCAGCGCTCATATGATTTACATATGAGCGCTCACGTGTTTTACAAGTGAGACCTGTTTGGCCATTAATTGTTTTATTTAGTTTATTTTCAGCGCCCATATGCTTTACATATGAGCGCTCATGTGTCTAGCACGTGTGGCCTGTTTGGCCATTAGTTGTTTATGTTCAGTGCTCATACGCTTTGCATATGAGCACTTACGTGTTTTACACGTGAGGCCTAATTTTGAGGACTCTCCCCCTTTTTTGTAAGGGAACAAGTAGCTCTTGGTCGAAAATTTTGGCTGGAACAAATGCCCCCCACTACTTTGCCTACGTATGTATGTACGTTGGTGAGGTAGTGCAAAGTAATGTGTGACCATAGAATTGATGGCCTAGGAGACAAGTTTAGGGTCCTTGTAGCCTATGACTTTCTAACTTTATGAGCCGTGAGTCGAGACGAGTCGAGAAGTTCTCGCAGGAACATTATTTTCCCTACGAGTCGAGACGAATCAAGAAGTTCTCACATGGACATTATTTTCCCTACGAGTCGAGACGAATCGAGAAGTTCTCGCAGGGACATTATTTTCCCTACGAGTCGAGACGAATCGAGAAGTTCTCGTATGGACACTAATTTCTTTACGAGTCGAGAAGAATCGAGAAGTTCTCGCAGGAACAATATTTTCCTTACGAGTCAAAACGAATCGAGAAGTTCTTGTAAGGACACTGATTTCCTTACGAGTCGAGACGAATCGAGAATTTCTCGCAGGAACATTATTTTCCTTACGAGTCGAAACGAATCAAGAAGTTCTCGTAAGGACATTATTTTCCCTACGAGTCGAGACGAATCGAGACGTTCTCGTAAGGACACTAATTTCCTTACGAGTCAAAAAGAATCGAAAAGTTCTCGCATGAACATTATTTTCCTTGCGAGTTGTAACGAATCAAGAAGTTCTCGTAAGGACACTAATTTCCTTACGAGTCGAAACGAATCGAGAAGTTCTTGCAATGACACTAATTTCCTTACGAGTCGAGATGAATCGAGAATTTCTCGCAAGGACACTAATTTCCTTACGATTTGAAATGAATCGATAAGTTCTATCAGGAACATTATTTTCCCCATGAGTCGAGACGAATTAAGAAGTTCTCGTAAGGATGTCCTAATGCCATAGTTAACTCCTTCTAATAGAAGTCCATTAGGGTCTGTGGTACTAGGGTTTTTTACCCGTTGTACCGTTGCGTTGGCCGGTGTATTCCCCGATACACAATCTTGCTGTTCGAGTAGCCCCACGACTATCGTGTCTCTGATCCCTTCGGGGGCTGGACAAGACGTCTTCAAGTAATTTTCCAGGTGATATTACCGTCGAAAGAGAAAGCGTTAGGGATATTCCATGTCGCTTTTTACTTGAGCTTAGGCTCAGTTTGGGAGCCCCGATGAGTCATGAACATTCCGCGCTGGAGTGGGATGATCTCCGATAGTCTTTCAGGTCTCATTTGAGTTGCCGTCAAGACCTTGAGGCTAGGGATCTTCCTTTGCTTCGTTTGTTGACATTGTGTCCGCAATATTGCGATGAACGTCATGGTTGTCTTTGGGTTGTCTGTGAACCGTCGAGATTTGGAACTAGGAGACTTTTCCATGGCTCCGTTTGTTGATGTCGCGTCTGCATCCTGCTGGGGGGGAGGAAGAACGCTGTTGTTGATCTCTAGGTTGTGGATGCTGCCGTTGAGATTTGGAACTAGGGGACTTTGCCGTGGCTTCGAGGTAGATTCTAGGCTGTCTGTGAACCGTCGAGATTTGGAACTAGAGGACTTTGCCGAGGCTCCGTTTGTTGATGTCGCGTCTGCATCCTGATAGGTGGGAGGAAGAACATTGTTGTTGATCTCTAGGTTGTGGATGCTGCCGTCGAGATTTGAAACTAGGGGACTTTGCCGTGGCTCCGAGGTAGTCTCTAGGCTGTCTGTGAACCGTCGAGATTTGGAACCAGGGGACTTTGCCGTGGCTCCGTTTTTGCTGACGTCGTATTCGCTTCTGGTTGGAACGAGAAGGAATGCCGTTATTGATTTCTAGGCTGTAGATGTAGCCATTGGGATCTGGCCACCTTTTGACGAAGCCTGGTGGGACATTATGGTTCCCTTTTCGTTTGTGCCCATGGATTGTATACAGGGGTCGATGTGATCTCACCAATCATTTTAGCTTTTTGTTTATTTCCGCGATGCTCTATCATTTCAGCTTTTTATATCGCGAAAGTCGCGATCGCCCAATCATTTCAGCTATTTTTCGCGGTGCCCAATCATTTCGGCTATTTTCTTTTTCTTTACTCGCCGCTTTTTATTGCGAGTTGCCCAATCATTTCGGCTATTTTTATATGCATATATTTTACTTGCTGATTTTTGTTGCAAGTTGTCCTATAATTTCGGCTATTTCATATGCATTTTTGGCTCGCTGATTTTTTGCTGCGAGTATGGAACTCAAGATCTGATACCAATCTTAGCATCAACATCGCTGCGACTGGAATATTGCCAGGAGCGAATTATCATTTGCCGTGAAAGGACTTGGAATTTGATACCGATTTAGGCATCAGCATCGCTACCACTGGGACATTACCAGGAGCGAATCATTATTTGCCTCTGTCGATTCGAACAAAGGTGGCTTAGCAAACAGGGTTAAGATCCTGTCGACTAAGGCTTTTGACTTCATGAGCCGTAAGGGTCTCATAAAGGTGTTTCTCCCTACGAGTCGTGAGGATCTCGTAGGTGTGTTTTATCCTTAGGAGTCATGAGGATTCCTAAGTGTGTGTTCTCTTATAAGTCGTAAGGATCTTACAAGAGTGTTTTCTCTTTATAAGTCGAGAGGACCTACAAGTGTCATTCATCACACGATGACATTTTGCGCCATTGGTGGAACTTGGTGGGGGAAATGTTTATTTGAGCCCGTGGATTGTATACAAGGGCCGCTATCGGACCGCCTGTAGGGCAAACTGGGGGATGTGATGGCTTAAGAACAGGTTCAGATCCCTGTAGCTTAAGGCTTTTGAATCCTAGGAGCCATGGGAGTCTCATAGGGGGAATTCTCCTTACGAGCCATGATGATCTCGTAAGTGTAATTTGTCCTTAGGGATCATGGGGATCCCTAAGTGTGTTGCTTCCTTGTGAGTCGTAAGGATCTCACGGAGGTGTTTTCTCCTCACAAGGTCAAGAGGACCTTGCAGGTGTCTTTATTTTAACGAGATTGCGCCCTTTCGGGTTTTCAAAAACTCGCTGGTAGTCATGCTGTTTTTACTCACGGCGTCTTTTCGGGTTTTCATCCGTGCCCATTTTGCTTATGGACGCACCATTTTTTTGGTGTTGAAACTCTCGAGAATAGTTTCGCCACATGTGGCCTATTTGTTTGCCGATGGGATTTGAGTTGCAGTCCTCACCACTGGGACTTGTGGACTTGCATTCCACTATCGCCGTGTTTGAGGCGACGTTGTTAGTTTTGGGACATCTCGGTCTGTTATTAGTTTAAAGACATCTCGGTCCAATGCTAGTTTAAGGACGTTGCGGTCCGTTGTTAGTTTAGGGACATTTCGGTCCGCAGCTAGTTTAAAGACGTTGCGGTCCGTAGCTAGTTTAAGAACATTGCGGTCTGTGGATTTTGAGGCGAAGTTTCGCTGGATACTACTTATAGAGTTCGGACTCAGGAAGGCAGCGAGCAGACACGAGCATCGTCATCCATCATTAACTTGAGCCGTGACTTGTCAATCATAGTATTTCTTAAGGTACCAGCCGTTTATTGGTCGGAAAGACTTTTCGCCATGCATATCCATGAGCAAGTAGGCACCGCCTTGATAGACTTTGTCTATGATATACGAGCCCTCATAGTTCGGCTCGAATTTCCCCCGTTTAGTACGATTGGGGATCATAGGTCTTTTTATGACTAGCACGAGTTCGCCTTGGCGGAATGTTCTCGGCCTAGTCAATCTTTCGTTTGACGTGTCATCCTTGCTTTGTAAGCTTTTAGGTTTTGCTGTGCCATGAGACGAGTTTCATCAAGGGTGTCGAGCTCCTCAAGCCGAAGATGGGCATTTTCTTCATCCGTCAGTTCATACCGAACCGCCACTCGTAGAGAGGGTAGCTCTATCTCCAAGGGAAGTACCACTTCCGTGCCGAATACTAACGGAAATGGCGTTGTGTTCGTAGCCGTCTTGAACATGGTCCGATAGGCCCAGAGAGCTTCATGCAATCTCTCACACCAGTCCTTTTTATTTCCGGACACCGTTTTCTTTATGATCTTTGTCAAGGTCTTGTTGAAAGTCTCAGCTAGACCGTTAGCTCGGGGATTATAGACCGAAGAGTATCTCTAATCTATTTTATGCTGCTGTGCGAAGCGGCTGATTTTATGGCTTCTGTAGGCCGGCCCATTATCCGAGATGATCCGTCGCGGAGTGCCGAATCGGTAGATGGCATGTGTTTTGAAGAAATGGAGGATATTCTCCGTCTTCACCTCTCTTAACGGCATTGCTTCTGCCCACTTAGAGAAGTAATCGGTTGTTGCTAGTATGAACCGATGTCTTTTGGATGAAGTCCCCATGAATTTGGCATGAGTGACATTGCTTCGCATATTCGAGGCAGTCCTGAATCATCGTGGGCCAATAGTAACCCATTCTTTTGATTTTCAGCTTCATCTTTGGCTCGACTTGATGAGAACCGCAGAGTCCGTCATGAGTTTCTTGGATGAATCTCCTTGCTTCTTCTGGCCCCAAATACCTTAACCACAAATATTCGAACGATCTCTTATATTGAGTATCATTGGCGAAGGCGAAAGACAGAGCTCGCTTCATGAGCTGATATCTTGATGATGCGTTTTCGGGCGTTTGATGGGATTTGAAGTATTATATGAAGACTTCTCTCTAATCCTTCGCCTTTTCTTCATCCTCTAATTGGAAGGTCTCTTGTTCGGTTGCTTCCTTTCCTTTAGACGTCTTCGGAGATATCTCTGCCGGTGCGAGAATCCGGCGGCTTTGCATAATGATCCTTATGTCATCGAGGTTTTCGTCGGCTAGTTCTTTAGCGAGCTTAGCTAACGCATCTGCCTTTCTATTTTCCGCACGCGGTATGCTTTCCAGGGGTATCGAGACTCCGGGAGCGTCATCATTTGATGCTTCATGACAAGGTTGAATATTTTCCTTGTCTTGTCTTGAGAGAAAGAGTACTCCCGACCCATCTTCTTCATAAAAGACGGGTTCCGGCTGACTTTTCTCGCTCACATGACTACTTGGATCTGCTTCGCTATCTTTGAACACCGTCCCCGTTCTTGATCTTGTTGTTGCCTTTACGTCGGGCTTTTCCCTTGCCATGAGAGCGCACAACGGGCTGATGGTGAGAGGCATCGTCATTTTCCGTAGCCAGCTGAATGAGACGTTGCGTCCTGGCTTTCTCGTAAATGGCAATTTCAAGGCTATGGTCATCCCGAACCTTTTGACCCGTTTCTCTTATTAGCTTGTCAATCTGTTCTTCGAATGACGGGCTTGGTATTTTTACGACGGGATCTCACTCTGGTTAGACATCAACGCCATATGGAAATGCATTCGTTTCTCCGCCGGAATTATTTATGACATGGCATCCATGGAATCGCTCCCTTTTATTGGACCGAACGTATCCAAGGTCGGTCGTCTCTATTCTCCCGTCGGGCATCTTCTGCTGAGTCCCGGGAACGTCCCAAATCTTGTTATAGAACTGGGCTTGTCGAGCAGTCTGTTTGAAAGGTACGCCTTGGCGTCTCAATAGCCTTTTCAGTCCCTCTGCGTAGTATCTGGGCAGACGGATTGGTTGAAGCCTGTCGAGCGCAGGTTCGCCACCGTGCTATACTTCTTTCTCTACTTTAGTCTCCGTGGATTGGTACAAAAGGATCGCCTTCTCACCTCTTTGCTTAGGAGGGACGTAGAAGGTCTGCATCTCTTGCACGTTGTACGTATCAAGTGCATCAAGTTCTTTGTAATGCCGCTACGGGACCAGGGTAATCTATAAACTCTGGTCAGCTCCAGCAAAGGTCTGCATTGGCGGACGGACGGAGAATACTGCATTTGCCTCGTCCCCAGAGTCACTGCCAAAGACCAGCATAGGAGTAGATGGTCCTGGCCTATTGCCTTGTGGTTTTCCCGAGTAGACCATCTCTTCATCCTCTTCGGTATCGCTCCTAAATATCGGGATAGTGGCAATGACTTTTTGTTTGTTCTCCGGTTTGTGATATCTTTCCATGTCTTTGAAGTCTGGTAAGAAGTACTTGGCGTCTTCATATTTGCGTACTTCATTTACAGAGAATGGGTCCAGCTCCCCTGTAACTGTGTACTTGAGGCCGTCCTTGAAGTACTTTATACACTGATGTTGTGTAGAAGGAATGATGTTGTACTCATGTAACCAAGGCCTACCGAGCAAAGCGTTGTAGCAAGTCTTGGCGTCAATAACATGGAACTTGATGTTAGTGAAAAGCAGCCCGAAGCATAATATCAGTATTACAGACCCAAGCGTTTGTGATGATTGGGAGTCAAAACCGGAGATGGTAATTTTATCCCCAGCTAGGTGCTGCACATTCATGCAAATCTTCTTCAACACTCTTACATTGAGAAGGTTAACGGAGGACCCGTTGTCGAACATGATCTTGCCTATCTTGATATCGTGACAATACCCGGTTACATACAGCGGACGGTTGTGCTCGCACATTCCGAGAAGGAGGTCTTCATCGCTGAAGGTGATGTCAGACGTGTGGACTTCTTCCAACCTATCCTTCATATTTTCTTCCGCCAGGAAGGCTTGAAATTGGTCGGGCTCTTGTAACGCCTTGATCAGGGAATCTCGTGCCTCTTTAGACAGGAGAAGGACATCCAAGATACTCAATTGTGAGGGTATCTTCCTCAGATGTGCCAGGACATTGTAATCCACCTTGTTTTTCTTGAGCGGGTCCTTGGCTGTGAGCTCTTCGACGACTCTATCATTGAGAGCAATCTCCTCAAGGACTTTTTCCTTCCCTTTGTCTCTTTTCCCGAACCTTTGTTTGAGGGTCCGAGATTCTTTTTAGGCAACGTATGGTTACACAACTGAATGTTCTCACAGTTCCTCATCTCTTCTTCTTTTCCAGAGGTGGATTCCTTGAAGAGAGGGCTGAGGGCCATTTCCTCGTCCGAATCGCTCTTGAAGGTAAGAACTTGAGACTTCCCTTTTGTTAGGATGGCATCAAGCATATAACAGTTACCGGCTGTTCCTTCATGCTCGTCTGCCGTGCTTCTCTGCTCCCGACAGGATTTACGCTTCATTCGCTTGAATTGTTGTCGATGGGAAATGTATCCCTGCCACCAATTCTTGAAGGCATTGCACTCTTCGGTAGGGTGCGTGACCTTATGATAGTATAAGCAGTAGTTAGGATGTACATCCAGTTTGTCGGGGCACGTGCTCCCGGAAGTATTTTCTTTGAAAGATGGTAGCTTCATTCCCATTGACAGAGCTTTGGAAAACTGCTTCCTTATCTTGATTCTGCTCTTGCTGGTGGCAAGGGCACTTTGATCCGGTTGAGGTACTTTATGGCTTCTTATCACCGGAGCTTTTTCGGCCTGACACCGACGCTTGGCCTTTTTGTAAATGGCCGCTTCACATTCTCGATCAGCTTTGCTCCTTTGAAGAGCTTCGTTCAGTAGCTTGTCGATGAGGTCATCTGATGGTTCCATGGATTCTGGTTCCGGATCTGCCCCAGTTTCTCTACGTCAGGAGCTTCTTTGCTATTTATCGACGAGTGAGAGATCATGTGGCAACTCGCTACATGATTCTCGGGTTCTTCCGAAGAATTGTCTCCTTCATTAATATCACTGTTTCCATTCTCAAGAACATGCTTGAAGAACTCTTCCAGTGTGACTGGGGTCCGTGCCTCTTGGTTGTATTCCTCCAGTGCATCGATGTATTTCTTTAGACCCGTACGATTGCCTTCGAGCTGGACGGGCTTCTTGGCCTTCTTCTTTTCTTTAAAGACTTCAGAGGCTCGGCCTGGAGGTTTTTTCCATCGTTACCAACTTTTGGCGTCGGGCACGGTTTCAACATTCCGCAATAATTTCAGGCTCCAGCAGGCTTTTCCGCCTAATCGCCGGACATGCTTGAAGATCCTTCAGCATTCTTTTAGTTTTAGCTGAAAAGACCACTTCCCACGGAGCTTCTCCTACAAATGAGCATGATTCCCCTGGCGTATCCATCTTTTTAGGAGCGTGCTGTTGTGGCGGGTTTACCTTCCAGTTTTCGGACAGCGCGAACTTTCCCTGTTGGTATTGGTCTTCAACCCAGTTTTTGAAGACGTAGCAATCTTCGATTGGGTGGCCCACTATTCGGTGGTAGAGGCAGTAATTGGGATTGTTGATGTTGCCCGATTGCAGTGAGCGTCTCGGATCCGGCAGAGTGATGATTCTGTTGCGCACCGCTAGTTCGAATAGTCTCCTCGTTTTATCTCGGAGAAACGAGTACGGACGTCTCAACTTCTCTTCGAGGGCTTGCGATTTGTTGTTTTGGCGAGTCACCGGCTTCGGGTCACTCGATTGTTGTTGAGCATTGGCGATGAAGGTCGCTTTCCCTTTGCCCTTTTCATTCCGAAGATCTGTCTTTGAAGAGGACAGCCTATGGCCCATCTGGTCCATTTAGGCCAGTTTGTCAATCAAGGCCTGGAAGGTGGTCGGTTTGAATGACATCATAAACTGGGATATAGTTGCCTGAGGATCAAGGGTCCCCACGAACATGCCCACAGCAGGAGCTTCTTCTATGCGTTGTTCACACTTTGACCATAGGTTACGCCACCGAATTGCGTATTGAACCCAGGTCTCTCCCGGCTTCACTCTGGCGTTGATTAATGCCGTGATTAGGGTGCGCTCGCTTGCGCTTGCAAACCGCTGTGTGAACAGTAGTTCCATCTCCGTAAATGTCTTGATGGAGTCATTCGGAAGCTCCGAATACCATTCAAATGCTGTCTCCGCTAAGCTGCCGACAAATTGGCGAAGCAATAGTTCGTCATCGCCCCCAGTATTACTGTACATAGCTCTGAATTGAGCAACGTGTTGGTGCGGATTTCCCGTCCCCTTATACACATGGAATTTAGGGATCGTATATCCTGGCGGGTACTTAATTTGGTCATACCAGCCTGGATAAAGTCGCCCAGTTTTGACGACCTGGCCTGCCGCTTCGTTCGCTTGATGAGCTCGTATTTGTTGAGCTATGTAGTCGTCAAGGGTAGCTTTGGAGATCGTCTCCTCCCTAGCTGCTGATAAAGCCAGAGAAGGGTTTGACATCTGTTGGAGATAGTGCCCTCAGAGTCAATTATTGGATCACAGGCACGTGATTGCAATGATTGAGGGAAGACCTATGCCAGTAGGACAGTCTTACTCAAGATGATAGTATGCTATCTGGTTTATCTTTATCATCGTGTACTGCTTTAGGTGACCTTACAGGTCACTATTGCGTGTTGATAGAGCACATAGGATTCTTGCTTGACGGCCAGCAGTATGATGGCGATCATATACGTGGGAGCTGGGGTCTATAAGCACATCCTTAAAAGGTCCCTAGTCGTGAGAGTTTTCGAGACAGGGCATCGATACTCCAGAGTAGGCTAGTGTATAGAGTCGAGACCCCAACGAGGGGCGGTGGCCGGTCTCACAAGCCACTGGTGTCAGTTGGTTCACCTAAGATGTATACAGGTGCTCATTGGGTTATGAGTACACCGGACAGGACTCGCCGGGAACATACTAGTTGGTCTTATACCTGACGTCAGATAGCAGTTCCTTGGTGACATGTGTACATATTAGTTCATCGACCTGAGATCTTCATTTGTCTCGTGTGAGTTCCCACTGTACTTTGATTACTACCCTACCACGGCTCAAAGGAGTCGTGCAAACAGGTTTTGGTTGGGTACAGTCCCGAGCCACATGGAGGCAGTGAGCGGATCTGCAGGGGTTCGTCTCTCCCGGTATTGGGGGTGAGGTCGCGCTGTGTCTAGGAGAGCCATTACACGAAGTCCTTGGCCAAGGCAGGAGATTTACTGGTAGGTATTCCAGTAGTATCTCAGGGTGTTCTGGTCTACACTCCGACACGACTTGTACCGCTTTTGGGGGTCTGACTTTTACCAACCCCCTAGGCCCGCCATGCGATGCTCATAGATGAACGGACCGGACTGTGCGGATATTGTCACTGACAGGCTCAGTAGGGTGTCAGGATGAGTTCGCTCATCGACGTCCCTTTTGGTCAATACCTGGTAGCCCGTTACGTATGGCTAATACCTCTGACGTGCTAGTGGTTAAATCCACAGCCAAAGTATTGACGAGTCTTTAGAGTTCCCCACAGACAGTTTCTCAAGTTTCGGGCGAAACGCTGTAGAGGCCGTTTGGATATATGGCAGGGTTCGATCATATACGTGCGGTATTGCACGGATCATGATCGGACGGATAATACTAGCGAGCTTTGGTTTAAGCCGGATCCTAGTATTGTACAGTGTAGATTTTGTCTCATTGCATTTGTATTCGGTCGGAATACAAATGCGGGTATGTATATACAGTCGCGGGGTTTTCCTGTAATTTATTACGGGATCGATTTTTTGGAGTTGCCAGTTTGCTTTCCGTTTCGGTCATTTTCCTTTGTTTCTTTCTTTGGCTGAAAATTGGTGGAGGGGGTTATTTGCAATTGTGCATTTTATTATGAAGAAGACTTTTTGTGATAACTTCATGATGGTTCAACCATCACTTGACTCCATGGTTCATCATTGCTTGACTTTTGTTTTGATGAGATTGGTGATGGGTTTATGAGTGTGGACTTTGTTGTGATGATGATTCTTAATCATCACCTTTCTCTCTCTCTTGTATTATTGCTTCTCACCCCCTTGACAGTTTCCTCCACTCTTTCATTCTTCATGAGATGGGGGCCGGCCATTCTTGTGGGGGCTGTCCAAAATTTGTGTGTGGGAATTTTGTTCTCTTCTTCCTACAAAAATTCCCTAGTTCATTGCAAAAAAGTTCATATCTCCCTCCACCTTCACAAATGGCAACTTCTCCATAACCCCCATGAGACATATAGTTCTACACTATCCTACAGCATTCTTGGACACGTCGACTCGCCAACGTCGTGCCCGAGTTGCCTCGGTCCAGAGGTGGGAGCCCGTAAAAGAACCCGGCGATGTGGTGCCCTTCCGACGAGGAGATGAAGACCGGAGATTCCGCGGGGAGATCGGAATGATGACGAGAAGATCGAAGGACACGGATCGCTCGATATATCTCTCTACCCTTTCTCTTGTTTGCTAGGAGTAGGTTAATGGCCCAATCCGGGTTTCTAGTACGCGGTAGCGCCCGTTTTAAAAGTAAAAGAAACGTATCGTTTCCTCATTTTGGCCTCGGGATGACGGCCGGGGCGCTGCAGTGCACTTACAGTGGTATCAGAGCCACGCCATTAACCCATTCTAGCTTGCTCTAACGTGTTTACAAGTTCGATCGAACGGATTTTCCAAAAACCGCGTTTCCATGCATCAGTTTCTGTCGAATTTTTGTAGTGGTCAAAAAATTATTTAGTGCATTGCAAAAATACGTGCAGGGTTTTATAAGAATTCTGTGAAAATTTGGTCGGCTGATATTACTGTAGTGCGGCGGATCAGTGGCCAAAACCACATTTTGGCCGCGGATCCGCCGCCGTTTTGTGCCCAAACTGCACCAAATTTCTACAGTGGTTTTCTGACATGGAAATAGGGTTTCTGGTATATTCGTTTTGGGCCCAGATTTATTTTGAGTGCTACAGTAGTGCTTGGGCCCCACTTCGGGAAATTTAGTCGATTGAAAATTTTAAACATGTTAGTTCACAGTATTTACATTATATCTGCGACCGTGAATGTCATTAGATCGGTAAATTCTGTCTAACTGCTATAGCCCTTTTAGACGGATTTGCGAACATGACATTCACGTTGATGTTCTGTGTTGTGCTATGATGTCGCGGATTTGTCGTGGTGGATAGCCTGGATGCAATGTTAATACAGTTTGGTTGTATATGTGCATTTGATTTTGCGGGGCGAGCGTCCGACATGTGGACTGCCGTCACTGCCTGTTTGTATATTATTCTTTTGGGGCACGACCGGGCTGTGGTCGATGTACCCGTTGTATGTATATTTTTACTTTCTGTACTAGGATTACCCCATGGAGGGGTGCACGGGTAGCCGGGTTCTAGAGGGCAACGGGCCCGCATCTCATGGCGTTGAGACGGAGGGGGCTTCACTCTAGAATTGGCGGGCTATTCGCCGCACTCGTAGGGGGTACAGATTGACCCAGGGAGGGGTCCCTAAGTTACCGGATTCCATGAAGTGCTGGGTGGTCCATTCACGTTGCTGAAGGGGGCTGCCTCGCTTCAGGTTTTGGCGGGTAACTTGCCGCCCCCGTAGGGGTCTAGGATTTCATTGCACATGCTATCCACACGACCAGGGGAACGTCGGGTTTCAGTAGCGGCTCTATGAAACCCGGGGATCCCAGATATCTGTATTGTTCTTGATGCTTATTACATTTCTTTGATATTGCATTTTATCACTCCTTGAGCGAATATTATATATTGATATATATACTAGTAGATGTTGTATATGTTTTGCATCCGCGCTAGTCCAGTCCCCGCTCTGTCGTTAGTTAAGTAACCTAACGGGTAATGACGGGACCCAGTGGCGAATGCGGATGGCATATACGTACATCATTATTTTCGTTCTTTATTGGTGTGATCAATTGATGGGACTGCATTGATTCGGATCAATGCAAGCTAAACAAACCTATTCTGATATTGTTGGAACAATTTTTCAAAAAGCTGTTATTGTAAGGACGTTCTCTTTTGTTTTGCACAGTAGTATTCGGTTATGAATATTCAGCACCTCAGTCGACGAGGCAAGGGCCGAGATCCCTTCACCGGGAGTGACCCCTTGGACAGAAGTTTGCGTCAGGGTAATAACTTCACTATAGTCGATTACTTTTTCTTTGAATCGTGGTATTCAGTTGGAATATCCTGCACCTCATTTTACGGGGAAAGAGCCGAGATCCCTTCACCGGGAGTGACTGATCGCACGCTTCTGGCGTGTCGGATGTTCAAAGATTTAAAGTGTAACCGCGATCAGGACGGTGTCGCTTTGCAGATAGCCGGTGAGCACGGGTCGGTCCACAGGGAGATGGTGTTATCTTACCTTCTTGTCTTAGACGAGTCAATAAAGAATCTGTATGTTTGTTTGATCTAACCTATGTGTTTATCTGCAAGTATAAAGTTGTTAAGAAAATACGAGATTGTAAGCTAAGAAATCCGTACTCAAAACCTTTGAGCCGAGTCTTGACCAATTGAAGCTAAGCAATTGGCAACAACGTGGATTAGGGGATTTAAGCGCGGTATTCGTGGAATCCGGCTTATTTACCCTTGTCCTTCCGTTCTTGTCTCTTGCTTTCGCCTCCGGCCAAACCGAACGCAACCGGTCGCGGTTAGGAATCACCATTACCTTGTCAGGGTACGGTGCCTAACGGAGCGCTTGCGTATGGTTTGGGCGAAGTTCAAATGGAAAATAACGGGAAAAGGAATTGGCAAAGAAATGTTAACTTATAATGCCGTATTTTATCTTAACAACAATAATTACATACATTCACAAAAGAGAACCAAAAAGAGAGGACAAAAAGAAAAGAACAAAGAAAAGAAAAGATACAAGTAATTAAAGTACAAGGAATAAAATTGCAAGTAAGTAAATTGCAAGTAATAAAAGACAAGGTAATAAATTGCGAATAATAAAAAGCGATAAAAAGAATACGAAACTAGGACTCAAGACAAGCATGTGATCAATAGCCAACCCTTAAACTTGCAAGCTCAATGAAGAGGTTGCAAGATCAAGGGAAGGGTAGAGAACGCATGTGAAATGAAGTGCTAGTCCCGTGAGAAAATACGACCCTTGAGATCAATAACTAACCCTTAACCATTCAAGCTCAATGAAGAGGTTGAATGAGCAAGAGAAAGCAAAAATCTCAAGGGGAAGAAGAAACACAAGAGAATGATACAAAACCCTCATCTTCATTAATCTCCCACTCAAAAGCTCTCACTACAATTTCATGGAAAAAGAATGAAGAAGAAGAAGAAAAACTATACAAAAAACTACAAAAGAGTGGACACAAAATTGGACCCTTGGCTTAGCTCAAAACTGCTGTATTTATAGGCAGAGGGTTGAAGATCTAGGGCAACCACCAGAACACATATGAAAATACCAAACTGCCCCCAAAAGCCCATGCCCTGACTCTTCTGTACGGCCGCGGATCCGCCGCCTATGCCCCCTATGGCCGCGGATCCGCGCCCCTATAGTGGACTTAGGGTGTGGGCTTCTGTGCACTTTCCTGTTCTCCTGTCCCCTGTTGTCTGGTACATGTATTTTCTGATAATTTCTTCCAGAATATCTTCAGATTCTTAGTCCAAGATTGCATTATCTTTTTCCCTTTTGACTTCTATCTCCCTCGAGCTCCGTGCACCCATTGATTCTTGTGCAGCCCCTCTTGTGCTCTGTGCTTGTCCGAGACACGAATGACCGCTGTCATATGTCTTGTCCCAGGAACCGGTACGCAGCACCGGACGGATATGGATGACCGGAACCCGGCTTTTATCTGTTGTCAACAGATGTTCTGTATTTGGTATAACTGTGGAGATTTTGTCCTGATTTGCAATATTTGTACTGGAAACCTGTATACTGTAAACATGTAACACACACGGATTAAAAGCACCTACCTATAAACACACGAGCGTAAGAATGGGCGGTATAAAATGCAATATTCTGATATGAACAAATACCCCCAAACTTAACTTTTGCTCGTCCCGAGCAAAACCAATTATTCACAAAAATAAAATGATAACCGCACTTTCGCAGGGAACGCGATTGCACTGAGCATGTGCAACAAGCCGTTAAACCTCTAGGTGTCCCTAGTAGGAGGAGTGTTGTCTCCTGAGGGTTTTCAGCGGATACTACCCACAAAATCCCGTCAAGCTAGTTTTGTAAAATAACTAAGATTCAACCCCCTAAAGTTTTGTTTCAGAAAATAACAATTCTATTATCCTAAGTCTAGACTATCGAACCTTTATTTTTCACACCTCGCTTCTTATTTAACTACAGATTTTATATGTCTTTACGTGCAGTGCAAATAGTGTCGTTAAGTTCCAGAAGGATCGATTAAAGTCATCATGTCGCACAATAAAGCCCAGATAACAATTTTAAAAGGATCGCATAAGTTTTATAAAGAGTTAAGAATTTTTCAAGTTTCGTTTTCCAGTAAAGTTTCAACTTCAGAATTTCTATCTTCCCTAACAGGAAACTAGGTCTTATTCTTCACTTCACCTTTTTCTTGTTTTCATTTCATACACACCCCTGTGAACGTGCAATAGTCTTTATCATAGAGTAAAACCTTCATATCTCCGTTAATTTTTTTTTTTATAAAAGCTTGTCTTTTATCAAGATTATTCTCACACAAAGAACCGTTAGGAATTTTAACTCGGAGAGAACACTTGCTTGACTTTGTTTTTATCTGGACTTTCTAGGCTTCTTAGCGAGCTTTGGGCCAATGCACCCAAACCAGTTGGTTTTAGGGCATTAGGTGTAGAAACACCCCAGCGGACTTAATTACTCAAGTTACCTAAGTCCAAAAACAAAAGACAGTTTGGCGTGAAAAACATGATGATTCAATACGAACGGAGATATAACCGGTAGTTCAATTATTTTTTGGATAAAAGACGTGCTTAGTGGGTTCGGTGTGTAATCATTCCAATCAAGTTTCAGATGGGTTATTTTTCAGACTTAGTTCCAATTAAGGCATCAATAACATTCCTTCATATTCACTTACTTCATAAACTATTCTTGATATATTACTTATTTCAGAACAAACCTATTTGATCCTCAGAAAATCATTTATCTATTTTAAAGTTTTTTAAACATAAAAGACTTGTCATCTAATTTCCAAGACTCACAACACGTGTAGTGTAATGTAAAGACGTATATCAGCTATAGTTAACTTCAAAGGAGAGTTATCTTTCAGGTTTTCAAAATCCAAACATAGGATTTAGTTATTCCTATCTTTTCAAACAAAAACCGTCGAATGTTGAATCAGAGTTCTTCCACAAGCAAACTTGACAAAAAAGTTTTTATATTTTTAGAAAATTTTCAGATTTTTATGGATTTTATGGATTTAATATGCAGATGCAAAATATACATGTGAATGCGAAGGAAGAAAGCTTACCGAGCACACCCCCAAACTTAAACTTGACAGTGCCCTCACTGTCAGGCTATACCAAGAGGGTCAAAATTGCCGGTGCTTCCTAAAAACAAATTATATACAAAACAAAAAAAGGAAAACCAAAAATATATACAAAAAAATGTCCCCCCCAAACTTAAGTAAAACAGTGTTTCCACTGTTAAGCGTTGAAATTCAGGATTAGGGGGGAAAGAACAGTATCCATCTATACAAGGCCTTACACAGGCCAAAAGTTAACACCAACCATTCAAAGATTTTATCATGGTAAAGCAGTGGTTGGTGAAAGAAGGTGAAGAGGAAAGAGATGGAAAATACGCGAGACCGCTTGTGGAGAGAAGTGGAATGCGGTCTCGGTAGATGAGAAGAAGAATGGCGGAAGGGAAAAAGAAGTGGAGTACGAACTTGAGGGTGCAAATGGAGTAAATAGATTAGCACAATTTGTGATGAGCGATGTGTAAAAAGCGATTGTGCTAATATATTTACCCGTCGAGAGATTGGGTCAAATCCCTCAAGGTTCGTGAGAAACCATGGGTACGCCGAACTTGGTAAACCAGACACAGTAAATGAAAGTGAGACGGGTTCTTGCAAGGTCGGAACGATTGAAAGGATGGAGGGAAGTGGTTGAGGAAGGGTATCGGTTAAGGCTTCTGGAGGGTGTGTACAGTCAGTGAAAGGAACAGGATGAATTGGAAAATCCGACTCATCATCTAGAACTGTTTCATCCTCAAAAATATCCTCAATATTCTCCTCAAAATTTAGCACATCCATGCATTTATCATCAATATCAAGACGCATATGAAGTTCGGGAAAAACAGTTAAAGACTCGGGATGATGATTTGAAGAGATAAACTCAGCCAAATCTACGGTTTCATCATCCAAAATGTTCCCAGCGTCAATATCCTCAATCAAATGAAAATCAAAATTCTCCGACACCTCAACAAAAGCATGGATATCAATCGATTCTGGTTGTAAGATGGAGGTGTAGAGGTCAAAAGGAATGGGATTGGTTTCACTTGGAGGGGACCCTTCACAATCAGGTAAATCAAATACTACGAAGTCGCACAACTCATTCATCATTCTATCTTCAATTGATAAATCTTGTGGGATACTCGATAGATTTTCAAAACAGGAGTTGTGGGATTCAATTTGGGACAGGTAGGTTTGATTTGGAAGGGGGTATATCTCACTCTCTCCACTCAAATTCACAGCCTGTCCTGCCGCCTCATCATACATTGAAAAATTAGGAGCTAGTTGAAAACTAGCTACCGGATCACTAGGTTGTATGAGGGCGGCCATGGACGCATTCAAATCCATCGTCTGTTGTGAAGCTACCCTAAATTCTTCCAAGGACTGTTCTAAGCTAGACATAGGTTGTGATGGGGTTTCAGTAAAAGATGCGAAGTTGGTTGGATACTGGAAACCCCCAAATGGCTGTGTAGAAGCAATGTTTAGGGAAGGTGCAAAAGTAGGGTAGGATTGGTAGGAATTGAATGGCTGGACAGGAGTGGGATCAACATTGGGATAAGAAGGTGAATGGAATTGTTGATCCCGAGAATTCGAAGTGGTGAAAGGAGTGAAAGATCGGCTACGGGATTGTTCAATACGTTCAGCGATGGACAAAGGACGACTTGCAGAAGGGGTATCAACATAAGCGGGAGTGAATGTTTGAAACGGTTGATACGAAGTGGAATGAGGAGTGCAAGTGTTTGTCCTAGACGCTGCTATGCGATCTTTCAGAGAAACTTTGGGCATGGAGGGGTCGTTCGATGTTCGGCCAAAACAAGAACCGTATGAAGTAATGTCTGGTTGTGGGTACCAAAGTTCGGCAAGAGTTTTTCGAGGTGGAGTACCCATGATATGAAGAGAGAAGGAAAGAAAGGAAGAGAAGAGGAAGGGAAAAATGAATGATATTTTTTTTTTTAAATTTTTTTTATATTAACAAAAGAATGAAGTATACACAAAAAGAATATGGACAAAAACAATCACGACACAAAAATACCACACACTTAATCGTTCTAGGGTTCACCTAGGTCAACTAGACCTGCTCAAGAACTTGATTGTCGAAGTTAAACTGTGTTGAGAAACAGACTCAAGATACACTGATCACGAGGCCAGGTAAGTGCAGAGATAAGGGGAGGTTTTCCAACGCTTTCGCGAAGTTCCTTAATTAAATAACCCTTTCTCTTTGGCGGTTTCGCCGTTAACACTTTCCTAGACACCCCGTAAACAATATACCGTTAAGCAAGCTTCTAAACACAGTCAACTTCTCCTAGTGAGCGCGAAGTCCTTAAGGCTTAAAGTCTAGTTTCTTTTAAATTTTGTGTGGGTAAACGTTATGCGCAAGTTCGTGATTTGTGGGCCACGGAAAAGGTGATGAAATCCTTTACCGTATGTTGTGGGGTTCGCTTGCCCTTAAGTCCGTATTAATTGATGTAATGCGCAATTCAAAAAATTCTATAAAGAATCAAACAATCGTTTTTTTTTATTTTAAGCGCGGCGCTGCAACAAATACGGGTTAGTCAATTTTGGCGTTTGCTAGCGAATTTGCAAAGAATCCTGCAAAGAATAGTATATTGGAAGCGTCGGATTTGAGAAGAAGGTGTTAGTAAAGTACGTACCGTTTAAGTTTTGGGTTAGGAAACCCCCGTTGAATCAAATCTGGTAAGCTTGAAAGGTTCGCTTGCGCGGGTCAAACTTCCCGGATCTTTGGCACTGTACTCCGTAATCACCTTAACTTTGAATGTACACTTTGCTCCCACAATCGCAGTTTGCAAATCTGCAAAAATCTGCACACTTGCCCACAAAATTATTGTCCAAAAAACAAAAAGAATATTTTTTTTATATATATATACAAAAAGAATATTAACCCGAATAACAAGAAAGAAAATACGCTACCGTCTCCCCGGCAACGGCGCCATTTGATCGCACGCTTTTGGCGTGTCGGATGTTCAAAGATTTAAAGTGTAACCGCGATCAGGACGGTGTCGCTTTGCAGCTAGCCGGTGAGCACGGGTCGGTCCACAGGGAGATGGTGTTATCTTACCTTCTTGTCTTAGACGAGTCAATAAAGAATCTGTATGTTTGTTTGATCTAACCTATGTGTTTATCTGCAAGTATAAAGTTGTTAAGAAAATACGAGATTGTAAGCTAAGAAATCCGTACTCAAAACCTTTGAGCCGAGTCTTGACCAATTGAAGCTACGCAATTGGCAACAACGTGGATTAGGGGATTTAAGCGCGGTATTCATGGAATCCGGCTTATTTACCCCTGTCCTTCCGTTCTTGTCTCTTGCTTTCGCCTCCGGCCAAACCGAACGCAACCGGTCGCGGTTAGGAATCACCGTTACCTTGTCAGGGTACGGTGCCTAACGGAGCGCTTGCGTATGGTTTGGGCGAAGTTCAAATGGAAAATAACGGGAAAAGGAATTGGCAAAGAAATGTTAACTTATAATGCCGTATTTTATCTTAACAACAATAATTACATACATTCACAAAAGAGAACCAAAAAGAGAGGACAAAAAGAAAAGAACAAAGAAAAGAAAAGATACAAGTAATTAAAGTACAAGGAATAAAATTGCAAGTAAGTAAATTGCAAGTAATAAAAGACAAGGTAATAAATTGCGAATAATAAAAAGCGATAAAAAGAATACGAAACTAGGACTCAAGACAAGCATGTGATCAATAGCCAACCCTTAAACTTGCAAGCTCAATGAAGAGGTTGCAAGATCAAGGGAAGGGTAGAGAACGCATGTGAAATGAAGTGCTAGTCCCGTGAGAAAATACGACCCTTGAGATCAATAACTAACCCTTAACCATTCAAGCTCAATGAAGAGGTTGAATGAGCAAGAGAAAGCAAAAATCTCAAGGGGAAGAAGAAACACAAGAGAATGATACAAAACCCTCATCTTCATTAATCTCCCACTCAAAAGCTCTCACTACAATTTCATGGAAAAAGAATGAAGAAGAAGAAGAAAAACTATACAAAAAACTACAAAAGAGTGGACACAAAATTGGACCCTTGGCTTAGCTCAAAACTGCTGTATTTATAGGCAGAGGGTTGAAGATCTAGGGCAACCACCAGAACACATATGAAAATACCAAACTGCCCCCAAAAGCCCATGCCCTGACTCTTCTGTACGGCCGCGGATCCGCCGCCTATGCCCCCTATGGCCGCGGATCCGCGCCCCTATAGTGGACTTAGGGTGTGGGCTTCTGTGCACTTTCCTGTTCTCCTGTCCCCTGTTGTCTGGTACATGTATTTTCTGATAATTTCTTCCAGAATATCTTCAGATTCTTAGTCCAAGATTGCATTATCTTTTTCCCTTTTGACTTCTATCTCCCTCGAGCTCCGTGCACCCATTGATTCTTGTGCAGCCCCTCTTGTGCTCTGTGCTTGTCCGAGACACGAATGACCGCTGTCATATGTCTTGTCCCAGGAACCGGTACGCAGCACCGGACGGATATGGATGACCGGAACCCGGCTTTTATCTGTTGTCAACAGATGTTCTGTATTTGGTGTAACTGTGGAGATTTTGTCCTGATTTGCAATATTTGTACTGGAAACCTGTATACTGTAAACATGTAACACACACGGATTAAAAGCACCTACCTATAAACACACGAGCGTAAGAATGGGCGTTATAAAATGCAATATTCTGATATGAACAGTGACCTCTTTAGCAAAGGTTTTCGCCACTATATTTTTATAAAAGCTATCCGGTTCCTTCAATGATATCAAGTTCATTACGTTAAAGGTTTTTCGCCAAAAACCATTCGTAGCCCTCCGTCATTTCATATGGATAGTCAATAGTATTCAGGCTGTGTTTGTTGGCCAAAGTCAAGGCACAGTGATTGGTAGCTATTGGATATTCATATGCAGCATAGATAGATGCGTTGGTTTGGGACAGTCGTACTGCCTTGTTGGCCAAAGTCAAGGGTAGGTACGGGTGGGTTCAAATTAACCTGGAGAATGACGGGTAGAACTTGACATGTGACTTATGATTTGTTGGCCAAAGTCAAGGTCATAAGAGCATGGGGTAAAAATCACATCGGGAGTTTCTAAAGAAACTGAAACTTACCAGATATGCGCATACCTTCTGGAGTGTGATAACGTGAGCGGATTCCATCACGTTATCATGCGATGATAGTTGGATCCCGATTCTCACTGATGAGTTGGTTTACTCATCGGGTGATCCCGACTAATTCTTCTTTCAGGTTTGGAGGAGAATTTGACGTTACAGTGGGAGGTTTCCTGATTAGATAAATTGGTAACCATTCTGATCTAGGTTAGAGTGCACGCTGAGTGTTTCTTTTCTCTCTCTCTCTCTTTGGCAGCGACCATGACCCGACCTTTGACTATGACTTAGTGACCAAATTAACCGAACCTTCTTAAACACTGGCTTTTGGATTGTCAGAGTTGCAAACCTCTTTGCCACTCCTACTTTTACCCTTTTCTCCAGGACACCCCGTATTACTACGAACGTCCACTTCCATTGGATAAAACCATCGTATGGTTATATACGAACTCGAAGGAATTTATTCGAGGATGGTTTCTGGTTCTGGAGAAAAAGAATAGGACTATTCAGTTGTCTTTTCCTTTTACCTTCTCTCAGGTTGCGAGTGTTCCTTGGATTAGGACGGTACACCCATTACGCTAATTGGATAGTCTTCTTCCAAACCATAGGCTGGTGCTGAACGGTAGGGAATGAAGAAAACCATTTAGCCTAAACGGTGTGCAGAAGGTATTAAGTAAAGACAAATAAAGGGATTAGTGAGAGGGCAAAGTAAATTGTGACTGCTATTCACAACCAAACCAAGTATTTCATTACCACTCCCATTTCACCTTTGTATTTCTTCAGAACACTCCGTATCACTACGAAGATCCACAGTTATTTGGATACTTCATCGTATGGTTATATACGAACTCGACAGGAACTTGTTCCAGTTCGGGGATGGATTCTGGTTCGGGAGAAATAGGAATAAGGTTTATTCGGTTGTCTTTTATCTTCACCTTCTCTCGCATTGCGAGTGCTCCTAGGATTAGGACAGTACACCCATTATGCTTATTGGATAGTCTTCTTCCAAACCATAGGCTGGTGCCGAACGGTAGGGAAGGAAGAAAACCATTTAGCCTAAGGGGGTGTACAGAAGGTAATGACTAAAGACATATAAAGGGATTTGGAGAGATGACAGAGAAATGTACGGTTATAGTTGTGAATCTGGATAATGGAAGAGGCATTACCAGGAATACCCGGATACCCCTACGAAACATTTCAATGTTTCAGTTTCACTGTGTACTGTTAAAAGAAAACTGATTTCCCAATTAGCCCTTGCTCCAGGGTATGTATTTACCAGGTATGATTCTCACATATGTATGGTTTTACAGATGATGAGTGGGTGTCACGCCCCGCTTCCCAGAGTACGCTAAAATAGGCACGTGACATAGCCAACCATGCTACCTGTGGATAGGAAAAATCCTTCCACAGTCACATTACGGCTGTAGAGATATCAAGAACAGGAAAGTAAACTAACTATCTAGTACATGTCCATAAGCCAGAGTAAAAGAGTCAAGAAATAACAATGTGCGGAAGCCAAAAGATACAATAAATGAAACACCTGGAAGTGGAACTACATACCGACAGGAACTTCATCGCTCGTCTAACATCAGCAATACTCCTGATCAGTCTGCAACAAGGTAGAAGAATCTGGGCCATGCAAAACCCAGACGTCAGTGCGTCATGTCATCAAGCAATAAAAAAATAAAAAGGGTAACATGCAATGCAAATATAATCATGAATGAAAAGTAGATGTAACGGTAATGTAAATCAGGGCAGTGCGGGGTAGTGTGCAGTGAGTAAACTAAACTGTTCTATTGTGTTATCTACTTTCAAGTCTTTGAAATCAATTTGATGAATCATCGATGTAACTCAATAGTATCCCGTGCATGCCCGGGACCACGGTTTACAGACTCTCGGGATGAAACCGAGACGTGCCGCTAGGCACTAACAGGAAAGGAGTACAGACCAACGATGTCAGCAGCATCGTCATGAGACGGGCCTAGCCTCTAAAACTGATCAGTATAAGCGAGCAACTGTCGAGTTACAAGTCAGGATTTCATCATTGATTTCCCCATGCCCCCAAGTTATAAGTGTCAAGTCAGGTATTCCGTAATCAAGAACTAATGCCAACACAGGATCAGGTAAGAGCATGTTTTTCTGGATAGACAACAGGAACGGTCCGTGAGGACTACATGTCAGGTTTGTTGGCATTAGACACAAGATCAGGTAACGGGTTAAGCCATGGTACATCAGGTCAAGTCAAGTAGTGTACGGTACCATGTCGGGTCAATCAATATGTGTGTAGCAAGTCAGGCCAGGGTGTAACAGATAACATGTGGGTACTCATAATCAAACTAACATAAACAAGATTATAAATGAACCAGCATGAATATTATCAGAACAATAAACTAGATCAGGTAATATGGTAAGCAAATAGGTACATATTACACTATATCGATGCACGGTCATCATTACTTATCTACAGTATGCAAATTTGGATGTTAGAATCATGTTAACATGCACTACGTAATCTAGAGATGCATTAATCTGTATAATAGGTCCAAAAGATGCAATTAAAAATAAAACCGGTTAAGAAACACACGGGCGTCCAACAAGATATAAACATAAAAGGGTACTGTAGACTATACAATAATTGTTATGTGATTTAATTATGATTGTGGGTATTATGTATAGTAGAACTAAATGCAACAAGGCATGTTTCATGCGATGAAACGAAATGATATAACGGAACGTCAAACAGTTACAAGGAAAATTATAGCATTAAATGTAAGCTGTAGGTTTAACGTGCAATCAAGGGATATGTAGAACTTTAAATAGCATATATAGTAATTCAAATAGCATGCAGCAAGATTAACTTGCATGGACGGATCAGGAACGGGAATACGGAATGTCTCACGTCGGCGGAAAACGTCGCGATGCGCGCACGGTACACGGAACGGATCCAAACCATGCACAGTGTGATCACACGGGTCAGGTACGCTCGTCAGGATCGTCGGGATCATCGACGATACTCCGGTTTCCAGCGAATGGGCGTATTGGAGTCGGAAGACGAGAGCGGGATCGACGACGGCGAATAACTCCGGCGATAAGAGAATGTGCAGGCTCGGTTTAAGGGTCCAGGTGTGCATGTGCGCGAGACTCTTGGTGGCTGGAGTCTCAAGCAAAGGAGGAGAGGAAAAGGAGAGGTTTGTGGAGTCGGCGACGAGGTCGTCGGGGCTCCGGCGGCGGCGGTTCCAGTAAGGCAGTAGGGTGCTCGGGGGATTGAAGGAGATAAGCAATCATCCGACTTCTGAGTTACCTATTAATTCAGTTTTAAATTGGGAAATAATGGAATACTTCTATGTTAGGAGAATTTTTACCTGCCGATATTATTACAAGTATCAAAAGTAAAAAATTACTGCATCATCAATTCCCAAGACAGGAGAATATGGAAGTTGACAAATTCTGGTAATTTCTCCCTGGGATGTTAACTGACTGCAACAAGTTTTGGAATTCTCTGGGGAATAATGATTATGCAGATAAAGTTGATATCTTTGAAGAGTCTATATAAGCTGAAATTATGAGTTTGCCATGGAGAATTGTTTAATCTTTGTGAAGTATGTGAAAATGCATGCAGTTCTCAAAAATTTTTTTTTGCAAGCTTATAGATGAAGATCAGTGGCTAATGAATCTTTAACAGCAAAAAGTTGAGATCATTTTGATCTTACAAAGCTTACCCGAGCGGATCTTGGAGAATATTGGCATAAAAGTGGAAGAAAACATATTCTAAGAGGATTTATGTGGAGATCTTTGATCTCAGTTGAAAATGGAAAAAGGAAAAACTTGATATTTGATCTTACTGATATATTTTGGTAGTTGATCTCGGAGTTGAAGATGCTTTCGTTTTAATTTTCTGAAGGAGTTGATGGAGATCTCCAAAAAGAGAGAAGAAGACGAGAGCAAGATATTTTTCTCCAGCCGCTGCAGAAAGAAAGTTGGAGTTTTGTGGGGAGAGAGAAAGAGAAGGGGGAGAGAGAGAGAAGAGAGAGGCTGCGGTTAGGGATATAGAGAGATGAGAGAGATAGAGAAAGAGAGGTGGGGCCCAGCAAATAAAATAGAAAGATTTTGATTGGTTGGTGGGTAAAGTAAAAGAGAGAGAGAAAATCTGATTGGCCCAGGGGAAACCATTTTAAAGGAAGAAAAATTTAAAAAAAGATTTTCATGTAACTAACCAAAAGGAAAAATTTTTTTAATCGATTTATATTAAAGATTTTAGATAAATGATTTTTGGTGAGATACAAAAGTATTTCAAAATGCGTCCGGGTCGGGTCCAAAATTTTAGATTTAAAATACGAAAATTATTTGTAAGTTCCAAAATTTAAAATGAAAGATTATGTAACGAAAAAGCATACCCCAAAGAACGGACGCGCGTACGTGCGCGTAGCCATCCAAACACGTCCGTTTCACTGAACGGGATGAGTACAAGATGCGCGGATGCTACCACGGGGTTAGGAGTATCATGCGGGCCATGAAATGTAATTTTAAAATATTTTCTGTGACTTAAAAAGTTATATGATAAAACATGCGATGTCAGATGAAATGACAATATGCAGTGTATACTAGATGCACGTGTCTATGCAACAAGTCAGGGTGACCTATAAATATAAATCAATCAAGTTCAAGCAAGCGGGTCGGGTCGAATGCAATGTAAAAGTGTAAACTACCATTCGCACTCAAAAAAGATATATAAGTAAAGATACCACAGATAATAAATACGGAAACAAAAATTGGTATAACTGAACTCGGGTGTTACAGTGGGAGTAAGTTATTGGGAATTAGGTGATCATCCTCATTATATCGGAATTCGATGTAATTGGTGATATTTGAGGAAATCACCCGGGTTGTTTGCCGGACGGCAAATATTTGGTTTTGAATATCCGCTGTTATGCACCAATTTCAAATTGATATATCTGTACGTCTATTTTTTTAGAGTGAGATATACCTTTTTGAAATTATGTCTATGACATTTATCTATATCAGTGGATGGTTATGTAAGGAGCATTAAACAACGGTGTAATTCTTCTTAACCATAAGTACAGTTTTCAACTTACGACACACAGGGAATGAGTTATTACACTCAGGGGACTTATACAGAGTATTGTATGTTGTCCAGTGTCCATTTGGACAAAGGGGTTGGTACTCGTACTATATTCAGTTTACTTGTGACTTCTCTAGTTCTTAGACATGTGTTTCGTAGAAATACACGGTCTAAGTTTTGAGAAGTTATAGGTATAAGAGTAAGTAGAGAACCAGATGTTGCAAGTATCGAAATTCTTCAAGGTGATCGAAGATGTAGATACTTGTGTATGGTATTCAGTTGATAGTAATGATTTTGAGAGAACTTGCTTCTCTTTCAGGTTACTCATAATTGGAAGCACTCCTAAGTTGAGTAATGCTGATCGGCCTCCTTCCATTTAGTTGACATGCACTGGAGACAACTGCATGATTTGAATCTGGTTCCAATTAAATCAGTGCCTATGTTTCTATATTGGATATAGAACGGTTCATATCTTAACGATGTTAAGGTACGGGGAGTTGTCCGGCTAATGCTTAAAACCAGACTCTGGATAACTCAAGGCACGTTTCTGTAATGGCTGTTTGTGGGTTGACCCAAGCTATGATGAGGGTTGACTTTCTACCATCTGAAAGATCAATAGTGATATTATTCTAGACTCGCCACAGTTTTAATAAAAATGGATTTTTTTCTTCAGAAAACAGTAGTGGAAGTATGGTAGAACTGGAAGTGATTCCAGAACCACAAACGATTACTGAAAATTTGATAAGAACCTAAAGATTCAATCTGGTTTGACATTCCATTAGCCACTACGCAGATATGGTGGGTAACCTCAGGCACTCGAGAGGTACTTCGGTATGCTCAAAGAAGGTGACAAGGAGGTTCTTGTTTACCCAGACTTGCCATTGCTGTTGTTCCAGACTGTGAGACCCGGCAGGAGGATGAGTATAGCGTCGTTCTAAACAAGCTTTAGAAGTGCACGTGTATATGATTCTGCCATAGGGTTGTCGTAGTCAGTGGGAGCAGCGGAAGCATTGGTGGACAAGTGGCTTATGTCTATTAAGAGACTAAAGCAGATGTAGCGGAGATAGATCATCTATTTCTGATGTGACATTCATAAGTTTGACTTCATCAGAATAGGGGATGGATCCGTTAAGAAGGTAGTAGGGTGTGATGTCCTGGTATTTAGATGACATACACAGAGTAGGAAGTGAAATTCCTATACTACGGTCGGTTATACTTTGGTTGTCACACAGTGGTTTCTCTACATGGGAAATGGATATTATATCAGATATTCTGGTTACTAGATCTATGGTTTTAGATCTAGATTTGGGTAGTTTCCCAATATGGGTACTTAGACAGCATTCTAAAGGTGTTTTAGAATGGACGACTCCTGGCATGGTGGTGTACCTGCAGGTGATGGAGTCACCCTCTCTAAAGGTGTCTTACAGACTAAAGGGGAGAGGGATGTGCATGATTGGCAGATCACTTGCTTAGGCAATTGAGTCAATCATGAGATGTCAAGTACCACACCAGATGTTGTTCTTACAGTAGATGCAATATGTTGATATTGATCCAATCCTGGAGAAACGTTCGGAAGCAGTTTTAGAACATAAGTTGATGTTCTAGGGATATGATAACGACAACCTCATTCGGGAGACAGTTATCATTCCAGGCTTTCAAGGTGACCTTGATGACAGAGTGGCTGTCAGAGTTATAGTTTTCCCTCTGACGAGGGGCAGTATCTGGACAGGTGGTCCAGAAGGATACTGAGGGAGGCATGGCGCAGGATACTGATTAAGTTCAGTTGACGATATAGTCTAAGATGTTTGGATATGGAGTTCATTTATGAACTAGATCCCATCAGATATCCAGACACATTCTAAGACAGGTTTTGCTCATTTCGGGAGATGGCTTTTTCCACGAACTTGAGATAAAGAGAGATATAGAAAGAAATATCAGAGCAGATCCACTCACTGAGGCTATTCCTCGAATGCATTAGTTTCGCAATCGGGTTTTGTGAGACTGATTAGTAGAGGAGTTGGGTGTTCGGTATCACACGGGCTGTGAGTATGCGACATCGCAATAATTAGCTTTGAGTGCAAACGGGAGATTTTTGGAGATAGTGCCCTCAGAGTCAATTATTGGATCACAGGCACGTAATTGCAATGATTGAGGGAGGACCTATGCCAGTAGGACAGTCTTACTCAAGATGATAGTATGCTATCTGGTTTATCTTTATCATCATGTACTGCTTTAGGTGACCTTACAGGCCACTATTGCGCGTTGATAGAGCCCTTAGGATTCTTGCTTGACGGCCAGCAGTATGATGGCGATCATATACGTAGGAGCTGGGGTCTATAAGCACATCCTTAAAAGGTCCCTAGTCGTGGGAGTTTTCGAGACAGGGCATCGATACTCCAGAGTAGGCTAGTGAATACAGTCGAGACCCCGACGAGGGGCGGTGGCCGGTCTCATAAGCCACCGGTGTCAGTTGGTTCACCTAAGATGTATATAGGTGCTCATTGGGTTATGAGTACACCGGACAAGACACGCCGGGAACATGCTAGTTGGTCTTATACCTGACGTCAGATAGCAGTTCCCTGGTGACATGTGTACAGGTTAGTTCATCGACCTGAGATCGTCATTTGTCTCGTGTGAGTTCCCACTGTACTTTGATTACTACCCTACCACGGCTCAAAGGAGTCGTGCAAACAGGTTTTAGTTGGGTACAGTCCCGAGCCACATGGAGGCAGTGAGCGGATCTGCAGGGGTTCGTCTCTCCCGGTATTGGGGGTGAGGTCGCGCTGTGTCTGGGAGAGCCATTATACGAAGTCCTTGGCCAAGGCAGGAGATTTACTGGTAGGTATTCCAGTAGTATCTCAGGGTGTTCTGGGTTACACTCCGACACGACTTGTACCGCTTTTGGGGGTCTGACTTTTACCAACCCCCTAGGCCCGCCATGCGATGCTCATAGACGAACGGACCGGACTGTACGGATATTGTCACTGACAGGCTCAGTAGGGTGTCAGGATGAGTTCGCTCATCGACGTCCCTTTTGGTCAATACCTGGTAGCCCGTTACGTATGGATAATACCTCTGATGTGCTAGTGGTTAAATCCACAGCCAAAGTATTAACGAGTCTTTAGAGTCCCCCACAGACAGTTTCTCAAGTTTCGGGCGAAACGCTGTAGAGGCCGTATGGATATATGGCAGGGTTCGATCATATACGTGCGGTATTGCACAGATCATGATCGGACGGATAATACTAGCGGGCTTTAGTTTATGCCGGATTCTAGTATTGTACAGTGTAGATTTTGTCTCATTGCATTTATATTCGGTCGGAATACAAATGCGGGTATGTATATACAGTCGCGGGGTTTTCCTGTAATTTATTACGGGATCGATTTTTTGGAGTTTCCAGTTTGCTTTCCGTTTCGGCCATTTTTCTTTGTTTCTTTCTTTGGCTGAAAATTGGTGGAGGGGGTTATTTGCAATTGTGCATTTTATTATGAAGAAGACTTTTTGTGATAGCTTCATGATGGTTCAAACATCACTTGACTCCATGGTTCATCATTGCTTGACTTTTGTTTTGATGAGATTGGTGATGGGTTTATGAGTGTGGACTTTGTTGTGATGATGATTCTTAATCATCACCTTTCTCTCTCTTGTGTATTATTGCTTCTCACCCCCCTTGACAATTTCCTCCACTCTCTCATTCTTCATGAGATGGGGTCCGGCCATTCTTGTGGGGGCTGTCCAAAATTTGTGTGTGGGAATTTTGTTCTCTTCTTCCTACAAAAATTCCCTAGTTCATTGCAAAAAAGTTCATATCTCCCTCCACCTTCACAAATGGAAACTTCTCCATAACCCCCATGAGACATATAGTTCTACACTATCCTACAGCATTCTTGGACACGTCGACTCGCCAACTTCGTGTCCGAGTTGCCTCAGTCCAGAGGTGGGAGCCCATAAAAGAACCCGGCGATGTGGTGCCCTTCCGACGAGGAGATGAAGACCGGATATTTCTCGGGGAGATCGGGATGACGACGAGAAGACCGAAGGACACGGATCGCTCGGTTTAGGAGTAGGTTAATGGCCCGATCCGGATTTCTAGTACGCGGTAGCTCCCATTTTAAAAGTAAAAGAAAAGTATCGTTTCCGCATTTTGGCCTCGGGATGACGGCCGGGGCGCTACCGTGCACTTACAATATCTCCCCTCTGTCGTCTTCAATGATTATTGGAGGGTCTTCGGCTGGAGGATCCGGCTGGATCATCATCCCAACCATGTCTTGGAATAGAAGCGCCATCTGTTTTATATTATTCGCTTGTTCCGCGACCTCTTTATCTTTCTTTTCAAGCACCCTCCATAGGGATTCGATGTCGGTCTCCTGCTCCTGGCTTTGTTCCGACGATACTTATGGGCTTTCTTTCTGCCCAGTGAGTGCGGCCATTCTTGTCAACATTTCTTGGAGCTTTTGTTGTTGCTCCTGAGCTTTCGTCACAGACCGTGTGAGTGGTCGATGACTCACGAAAGCACGACTATCCTCTTTTCCGGATGCCATGTAGATGGTATGCACAACCATGCCCCCAGATTTGGGGCGTTTGGGTCCACTGCCTTTGATATTTACCACTGGCATGAGGATCTTCTCTGGCCTTCTCCTCTTATGGGAGGTCAAAGTTGAGGGAGCCGTTGCGGTAGGCACCCATGCAGATGATACCTTTCGTGGTATGGCGGAGGGATGGTCCTCCTCTTGCCGAGCCTTCGTCTTCTTCAGCCGGCGAGAGTAATCTTTGTCAATTACAGAGTCTTGGACTTTCCGCCAAACTCTATGGATCTTGGAGGACAACCGCTGAGGAGGCTATTCTGGCTTCACCTGTGTTGTGTTTTCAGCAGATGGTGGAGACTTGTTCAAGATGGAGGTTGGAGAGTTCTTGCGCACCCTCCTGAGCAGCTCGAAGCTGTTCCCAGTTAGAACAGCAGCGTCAATTTCCACTGTTGGAGCTGGTGGGGTAAGTCCAGAGGGGTAACTGCCTCCAGCTTTTCTCACTTGGCACCAGTGGCGACGTCGAGCATGTCTTGCGGACGGGATCACCTTAGTTGTAGAAGCGACCTGATCATGTCCCTTGCTTTGATGAGAGGCTGCTGTTGGTGCCAACCTATCGAAGACAGACGTCAGCTGAGAGAGAACGGTCAGTCTTGCAAAGACCGACTTTTTGGCAGGGGAAGCACTTTTAACGACCTTGCCTGCAGCAGGAGTTGGAACGGCCAATCTTGTGAAGGCCGATTCTTTAAAAAGAGAAGCCCCTTTGACGACTTCGTCTACCAGAGATGGAATGGATATCCTCTTCGGGATAACCCCTTCAAGTATCGCGGGCTTCTTCGCGGGCCCACTTGAGTTTTGGCTCAGCCTGTCGAAGACTGAGGCGGCAGACTTGGACGACCCGTTGAGAGGGGCCGTGGTAGTTGCAAGCCAATTGAAGACCGACTTGTTTGGAGCCTCCTGTGATGATATTGAAGCATTGAAGCTCACTGGCAGGAGTATGGTCCCGAAGAACAGTCTAGTGGTGGCCTGAGTCACCTGTTCCACTGGCATTGCGAAGATAGAGGCCGCTTGGGGCCCATAAGTCACTCCTCCAGCGGGGACGGAGTGTGAGTTGCTGTTGCAATTGATGCAGTTGGAAGCCATCGATGTCATCTTCTCTTCTGCATGGAGCAAGATACCAAATCTTAGTACCTCGAATCCAGGGGCAACCATATTAAACCGCGATTCGTTCGTGAACACGACACACGAAATGTGGAGTGGAAAGAGGAAGAGGTCCCACCGGGCGTGCCAGAATCTGTTTACCGCCGAAAGTCGGGAAAGAAAAACGTCTTGCCTGCATTTAGGGGCAGATGCTATTTGGTTTTATCTGTCCACCTCTCCAAAGATGCCAAGTTGATTTATGGCACGGTGTATCGAAGGTTTAGACAGATGCGGCCGTTGTAGTCAGACTCCCCTTCGTTGTGAGGGGTTTTTGATTGTGGGGACGCTCTTCCCTGTAGGCGCAAGCCCCTGCAGTTAATTATGTTACCGCACAGTGATAACCACTTTCTCCTGCTCCAGAAGGTCACTTCGTGTCGTGTGTGTTTGTTTTATTTTTGGTTCCCCGTAGATTGTATACGGAGACTAATTTATGTTGTTGCCCGTAGGGCGTGGATTAGTCCAAATCCGTATTTTCTTAGATTTGGGTTTGGTTTGATTTGTGGATCGTTAAACTTGTTTGAGATTAAGATCGACTTAAATATTTGTTAATGATACGTTAATCTGATATTGGACTAAGATCTACTTAACGGGGGTTCATGATCATTTTTGATCCAACGAAAGAGCATTTGAGCACTATCATTTTAGTTTCAGGACGTTGTGATCCACAGCTAGTTTAAGAAAATTACGGTCCACAGCTAATTTAAGGACATTACGGTCCATTGGGGTATGCTCATAGGTTTGAAAGTGCATCCAAAAGTTGTTGGTTATCGGGACCCTCCACCTCTCTGATATCGTTGAAGAATTACAACGACATGTATCAGAGGTGTGGAGAGATGTACCCTTGAACCGAACTCCATATTGAAGGGAGAGATCATGGTGGAACGAACATCATTTTAGATGCCATGTGTCAGGAGATCATTGGCCATCTTTGGAACTAAGATTGATTCGGGAAGACCTGGGTATAGGAGGGCTCGTTTGATTGATGGTCAAAAAGTTTTGGCTTCGGGAGACTTGGCTAATTTAGGCTAAGGTTGGCCTCTCACAGTGTCAAACACTGATATCTGCTTGGCGCTCATGTGCTCCCACATGAGGCTCATAAATAGTGTTAAACACTGAAATTTGGAGCGCTCACGTGTGGCACGTGAGGCACCTGAAAATTGGGCATTGCTTCTTTGGGTTTACTCCCTTTTCTTTTATCAGTGCTAAGCACTATTGGGGGTCACGTGGGATCACGTGAGGCGCCCCAAAAATAGGAACTGTCTGATTTTATTCCCCTCTTCCTTTTACAAGTGCTAAGCACTATTGGGGGGTCACGTGGAATCACGTGACTCGATCTCCGTCGTTACTTTTTGTTCCTTAAAGGTACTCACGTGGGAACACGTGATCTGTTTTTATAGCGTTGTACGCTAATCATCTCTTTTATGTCAATGGAGATCTTGACCTGAGTTTTGAGAATTTCAGATCCTTTGTTTATAAGAATTAAATTCTTATGCAGGGTTAAACCCTAGTTTTATCAGAGGAATTAAATTTCTATATCTTTTGAAAGAATTAAATTCTTCAAATTTAGTTCTTTCCTCTAAGTTTTGGGACTGTATAACAGAATCTTCCCGATAAGAATTAAATTCTCAACTTGTGGAGAGATCTGCTTCTGCAGACCTCAACCAGAAGAAGAACTAAGTTCTTGTTTGGAAGAGTTAAACTCTTGTAAGAGGAGATAAAATGATCTCTAGGTCTTTTTTTACCCAGGGTTTCTTTTCTTCAAAGAGAACTTTTTTTTCTTCTTTTTTGTTTCTCAAATCTTATGGGGGGGGTCTTCTCTTCTTTTAGAGAATTAAATTCTCTCTCTATTTTTCTTCCCCTCTCCCCTTTCTGTGTATGTCCTTCCCTTTTTTTCTCTCCTCTCCTCGCTCCTATTTATATGATATGAAAAAGAACCAATTTGTTAAGAAAATCCCTCATTGAGAAGTCATGATTGATTCCATGATCTTTTAGATCAATCGGTGAATTTTATTCACCGTTGGATTTTTAACCCAAAGGCTCTCTGTTTAACAGAGAAGATTTCTTGTTTGTTTAGCAAGATTATGAATATTTTGTTAGTTTTAACAAGATAAGAATTTTATTCTATCATATCTTTTAGTTTAACAAGATCAGAAATATATTTTCTTAATATAGAATTTAATTCTATCATATGGATATCTCGTTAGTTTAACATAGAATTTTATTCTTATCATATAAATATCTTGTTAGTTTAATAAGATTAGGAAAATATTTTCCTATGATAGAACTTTATTCTACCAGATGATCACCGTTGGATTTTTGATCCAAACGTTCTCTGTTTAATAGAGAATATCTTTCTAGTTTGAGGAATATCAGGAAAATATTTCCCAAATAGAATTTAATTCTAGAATTTGACAGGAGCATTTTAAATTGAGGCGCTCATATGCTTTGCACGTGAGTAGCAAGAGAACTCACGTTTTTAACACGTGACCCCTAGTGTGGGTTTTAGCCTGTTTATTTTCAGTGCTCATATGCTTTACATATGAGCGCTCACGTATTTTACATGTGAGGCATGTTTGTCCATTAATTGTTTTATTTAGTTTATTTTCAGCGCCCATATGCTTTACATATGAGCGCTCACGTGTGTAGCACGTGAGGCATGTTTGGCCATTAGTTGTTTATGTTCAGCGCTCATGTGTTTTACACGTAAGGCCTAATTTTGAGGTCTCCCCCCTTTTTTGTAAGGGAACAAGTAGCTCTTGGCCGAAAATTTTGGCGGGGACAAACCTATTTATTTTACTTTCTTTTACTTGGCTCGTACATTCATGTGCAGTCTCGAGAGTTCTCCAGATATCATGTGCCGTTTGAAACATAGAAATTCTATTGAATTTTTCTGGAATCAATGAGAAGTGAAGGGAATTCATAGCCTTAATATTTAGTGTAACACCTTAGAATGCGATTAGTGTTAATTAAGCGATAATGCGGGTTTTTTTAGTAAAAAAGTTAACCAAAATAGTTTTCACATATTTTATAAAAATTTGTTAATATTTTTTAATTATTTTTTTTGGCTTGCACACACATGTGCATGTTAACTTAGGGATTATGGAAGTGTTAACCATGCTTAAGTAGCCATGGTACCTTAACCCTCATTCCATTATGTTATATGTATTTATTTAATTATTTAGTTTTTAAAACAAACGGTTTGAATTAGGGTTGATTTGAGAGAGTGAGGGAGAGAGAAAGTTGACAATGGGAATGATGAGGCATGGGGCAAGCATGGGGAGCATTTAATGAGGAGAGAGAAGGGGCATGGCTCATCCTAACCTCACACCCCCATTTTTCTTCACCACTCTCACACCCTCATTTTCCCCATCACTCACGCTATCTCATTTGTGTTCTTCTTCTCATTTTCCCCATCCCCAAACTGAAACCCTACCTAGTTCATTACTAAACCAAGCCAAATTTTCACTAAACTTCATCAAAACCCTCACAAAGTCAAGTTAAGCCACTAGAGATGATTTGGAGCATGGAAAGTTAGGGTATTGAGCAAGTGTGGTAAGGTAGTGATGCAACATTTCAAAAAATAAAATATTATTTTTGGGAATTTTTATAATTAAATAATAAAATATTGAATATTTTAATAAGGCGGTATAATTAAATACCGATAAAGTTGTGAAAAATTTGGAAAATTATGGAAATTTCTAAAAGAGGGTGTTTCATGTGAATCATGCAAATTTTAAGTCTTTATGATTAATTAAACACTAATTTTGTGTTAATCGCGATTAGATATCGCTAATCGAGCACTAATCGTGTTTTATGCACATGTCTTTTTTTCCACACTTGTTACATTTTCCTACATGAATATGGGTGTATGGTTATTGTTTTGGGTTTACTATTGAGGGGAGAAGAAAAGGAAAAGAAAAGGAAAAGAAAAGAAAAGAAAAGAAAAGCAAAAGAAAAGAAAAGAAAAGAATATAGTATTAGGTATGGGTGAGAGAGAGAAATGTGAGGGTTACATTTGACTTAACCATTCTCTCCTCCATCATTCTCCTTCATTTTCCCTTCCTCCTTCAGCCCAAGGCAGCACCCTCTCCTCCACCATCTTCAACACCCCTAAAACTCCATTAAAAACCCCTCAAAACTCAAACCCCATTTCACAAAAAAGATGCACAAGCTCACTAGCAACACATTGGACCAAGAAAGCTTGCATTTTAGACACTTGGGGCAACTCAAGAAAATTCTTGAGTTGCCAAATGAGGTATTTTCTGAACCATGAGCTTAGTATTCTCATTGCTTTTACATCCATGTTAACTTTAAACCGATATTGTGAGGTTTAGCGAGGGTAGGAAAATTCTAGTTAAGGGTTTTAGAATTCTTGAATGGTGATGGGTAATTAAGCTCAGTAGAGGCCACACAAACCCCCTAGTGCTAAAATTCAGACCTAAACCAGAGACTAGAAACCCTAAAACACGGATTTAGAAACCCCGACATCGGATAAATGTGTGATTTGTGAGGGTATTTTGGAATCTGGAGCAACCCGGGGGCACAAGAAATGATTTTACAATTACTGGGAGTCGTGCAGGCACCTAAGAAGCTACCACTGAAACCCTAGCCCCATACCCCAACCCAAGGCCGCAAATTTATCCATTCTGGCCGCAATTTGCGGCTAGAGCAGGGAAATAGGGTCCCAGGTTTGGTCCATGGCTCCTTTTGCACTAAAATAGACCCCTCCTATATGCAGAATTGGCTAATTGTCACCTGGGGAAAATCTGGGAGCATTTTGTTGTGTTTTAGGCTATGTTTTCCGTATTTTGAAATGCAATTTCTTGACATTTGGATTTGTATTTGGTTGTTGGATGTTTGTACATCGACAACAGGGGTTGTTTGATTGTTTTGCACGTGTAGGCCATAGGTTCTAACCTATGAGCACACCGTGCGCCGTATCGATTTTCCGGATTCGATTTTAATACGTATTGCGATTGTTTGTTATTGTAGGTACTCTCTTATAGATTTTGAGGTGAAGGAGCACGGCGTCATCGATTTCAGCGAGCGAAGACCAGGTGAGTGGATCGATATCCACGGGGGAAGTCGGGTGGATGGCGTATAGCACCCCCGCAAAGTATTGATGGAAAACTGATTATAGAATATGGTTAGGAAATCTAGATTAGGAAACTAGGGTTATAGTAAAGGATAGTTAGTGATACTATATTAGAAACTAAGGATAGTTAGAAATGAGATAATACGGCTATTATGCGATGACGTGATTCGAGGATGACGTTTGTCGATATTGCCGTTTAGGGTACTGTAGGACTAGATAGTCGATGTAGACGCGTCATTCGAACCATACCTTTTTCTAAACTGAAGAGTCGTATGTATCTTTTAAAAATACCTTGAGGGATGTTACGGATTTTCAAATGATATCTTTTTCTTAAAAACACCGTAACCCCTATTTTCAAAACTACGATTCGCTTCTTTAAAAATCTGATTGTATGGTTCGGGTGTGTATGTTAGATTAGATACCTATACTTATAGTAGAGATAGAATGTTTAGGTAAACTCGGCTTGATATGAGTTATAAATGCGGTGAAAAGATTATAAGACATATATGATGATCTGATGATATGTTGGTATACGGATGCGAGTCGATCGAGATGATTTATACCCTGTCGGTCCCCTGATGTGAGATTATTGCGGATGTGACCTTGGACATAGGTATATATATATATATATATATATATATATATATATATAGATATATAGAATGTTGTGAATCATGGATGATAGGCCGTACGTGATTTCAGGCCGTACCCTCATTTGTCGTATAGGATGATAGGATCCCTATTAGCTTAATGCCGCCGTACGATGATTTTCCGTGCGTGATGGGTTTGACTTGATGATTGATCCTTACCCTTGACTATAGGTTGCCGTACGATAGATCATACCGTACGCGATGTTGTTAGGCTGGATGCCGATTGATAGATTCCCCGACTCGGTCATATTAGATACGTATACCCGTCAGCATTGCATATAATTTACCTTATGCTGCATTCATATTATTTTCATTGCATTGCATATACCTGTGTTAGTATACTTACACCATTATCGATGATGCGTATGTTACATGTACACAGATTTTCCGGCTCACACACTTCATCATCGATAATTGCCATGTCACTACACAGTAGAATTGCTGCTTCATGATATGAATCTTTGCATAATCTACCTTCTATAGTTACCTGTGCACTTTTATACGATGTTGCATGATATATTGCTATGCTTACATTTCCATCGCATGTCGCATACATAATGCTTTATGATTTTACGCATTGAGGCATGCTGTTTTCATGAGATTTCTGGATTTGAGAACCGTGGCTATTTCAAAAAAAGCATGTACTGTTTTAAAAACCCGGTTTCTCTTGATATGATATTTCAGTGCGTCCACCATGCGTTTTCTCGGTTCTGAGACGTGTGATATGTGAAACCCGATTCGAGGAGGCGGATGATTCCGTTTGCGGGTACATGGTGGACCCGGTATGGTTCCCCGGGACGAGAAATGTTTTTCGTGGAGTAGACGATGAGCCTGGCAGGGTGGCGAGTACCTACCGGTGATAGTATTTAGGCTCGGCGGATATCCGGAGGATACCGACCGGAGTCGAGAGATGAGATGGGCCGATCCGGACTGACGGAGCTCGATATATGAGGATTTACTGTAGGGTTCCTAGGCACACTAAGGAAGTCTTGCAAGTGATCAAACACGGCCAATTTTAAATTTTACAAGTGCCGAGAAACCCTAATACGGATCGTTAACTAGATATATAGGCTATGCGATGCAAGTTAACGACTTTTAACTAAAGGAAAGAAGCTACAACCTTTGTAGATCCGGTCCTCCACGTCCTAGGCTCCGTGATGAGGTCCCTCCGCTGTCCAAATCAAATCCATGACTCTAGCATCGGCTTCATCGGAGAAATGGGCGGGCTTGGTCGTCGGTTCGATGCCGAAGATGATCTATGATTGAATTGATTTTCCGATTGTGTATGTTTGTAAAAATAGTATAGAAATCACAACCAAAAATATTTTGACCGCAATCAATAACGGTGTCGGATGTAGCGCGTTAGTAAGTTGCGGATCGTCCACAGGAAAAGTGAGTTCCGTTCAATTTCCGAATTAGATGAGTTGAAAATTTAGGGCAAAGAAAAGAAAACAATTCATGATTTGCATTTAAAGATCAAGAAATAAGAAAAAATCTAGATCTAGAAAAGACATTAAAAGCAAGAATTGAGATGTGTGATAATTTCCAACCAACAATCAAGATTAGAAGTATGGCTCATAGGAGTAGATCGGATCTTTAGATGTGATGAGATCTAAAGATTACTAATTCTTATCCATTAATGAATTGATACTAGATCGATACAATTTCATCGAGGTTTAAGGATCTTTGCGAGAAAATTAGGGATTCCGCAACTAATCCTTTGTCCTTTCGATGGATCGCATTCAAATTCTAGCTTCTAGTTAATCAAATGTTTAATAGTTGTTTCCTAGTTTCGAGTGAACACGATCAAGAAAGTATCATCTCGAAACTAGGTCATTAATCATTTGATTTACTAGAATTTCTAAACATTATAGGATTTAAGAATTATAGAAATATCTAAATCATCATCATCTAAAGATCGTCACAACTCCTACACGAGCGGAGATTACCCAAACATCATGATCACAAACACAATCACAAATTGAATTCTAATCATTATGCTTGAGTTAAAAGATAAGCAAGAGTATAGAAAATTCACCTTTATTTATCAACAAATTTCGTTACAACTCTCTTGAATTTACAAAAGGAAGGAACTAGATCGTCGATTTCGGCTTCGCTCGGCTCCTTGAGTCGCGGATCGGCGTGGATCTCTTGCTCCGTTGGAATCCGGCGTCGCTTCTAAAGGTTGAAGGCTCTCTTGCTCGAATTGATCTCGGGATCTTGATCTTGATTTTGAATTGGAGATGGGAATTGAATTTGGCACAAGCTTTTGTCACTAAACTTGTGGGTAGAAGATGGTGGTGATTCTTCAACAATTTTGCAACCTTGATCTAAGCTCCTTTTTATAGACCTCTTGATTTAGAATTGAAATTTGAATTCCCCCTACAAGTTAGTTATCAAATAATTTAAATTTCCCTCCAAAAAGTTAGTTAAGCTTTAAATTTTGAATTTCCCTCCAAGAGTTTGTTGAGCCGAGCCTTCTAGATGTGCCACGTGGAGTTTCTACAGTCTTCTGGAAGCTTAGGCCGTTATAATTGAGCATGTGACAAAATTGGGTGAATTGATCTCACTATATGGCCGCGGATCCGCCGCGCCAAGGGGGATTGGGCCGAGGATCCGCGGCCCTTTGGTGGCCTTGGTGCTTCAAATTTTGTGGTAATTCTTGGATTGTCTTGTGGGCCTTTTTCTGATATATGGATTTTTATTTGGCCTTCTGTATCACTACCAGATCTTCAGGCTTTGAGTTGGCGTTTCTTTTATCAGATCTTTTCCCAATTTTGGGCTCTGTTTCCGGAATTTCCTGCATAGACTCCAAGACAAGAGTTGCGCAATACAAGGATGATGCAATGCCATGAAACACAGTTAATTTCCCTCAAAGTGCCGGTTTAAAAGTCTAACACATGCAATTTGGTATTTCAGAGATGATTTGGTAATATGTGCAATTATGAATACCGAACACTTCTATATGAGTTCAAATGGTAGGGAAATTATCGTGTTAAAAGTGCAGTATTTTCGACTGATCAATCTACGTCGAGGCATCACAAGATCAAGCTCCAACTTCACCAAGCCTTGAAAACTTGTGAAGGAAACACCCTATACTACTTGGCAAGAGGTAGAGGATGAAGAAATAGGAAGTGGGTTCACTTTAGAATTGGATTTCTCACTCATTAGCTCAAGTTGCCATTGATGGAGCAAGCTTTCTTCATGTTGATGATGAAGAAGAAGAAGAAGGAATATTATGATAAGTATATTTAAAAAGAAAAACAAATGAATACTTATCATTTGGCAACCTTAGTTAGGTGTAGAGAATATACTATGGTTAACTTGAATGGTTAGGGTTAAGGAAGAGACAAGAATGGTGGACTTGTTCAAAGCTTCAAGAAGCTTCAAAGAAAAACAAAACTAGCAACCATTCTTTTCTCTTTATCTTTTCTAAAATAAATAAATAAATAAATAGATAAACAAAACCCTAATCATTAGTTTAACCATGGCTTAATTCTTAACACTTAACCAAGTAAACATGTTGTTAGTTATGTATATGCCCTAGAGGCCATTGTTGTACATATGATGTATATTATAAT
Source organism: Agapanthus africanus (assembly GCA_030015575.1). Taxonomy (NCBI): domain Eukaryota; kingdom Viridiplantae; phylum Streptophyta; class Magnoliopsida; order Asparagales; family Amaryllidaceae; genus Agapanthus; species Agapanthus africanus. Next base: position 191,395,244 of record JASDDO010000024.1, on the reverse strand, counting down.
GGATGCTTGGTTATATATAGAGATGACTTTCTTGCTCGTCATGATAGTATGCTATTTGGTTTCACTTTATCTTAACATGTTGACTTGTATTGGTTTACTGTTTTACTCTCACATGTTGATAAAGCCCTTAGGATCTGTACTCGACTACTGGGACTATGATGAGATCATACTAGTGGGGCCGCGGTAGTCGATGAGTACATCCTATAACTGTTCCTAGTCGAGGGTATATCGAGACAGGGCATCGATACACCAGAGTAGACTAGCGTATACGCATCTTGACCCATATGATGGGCGATGGATGATCCCATATCCATCGGTGTTTGACATCAGAGATGGTGTACGGGTGCTCAGTGAGACTGGGTACACTGGACGGACTCGCCGAGAACTCCCAGATGGTGTTGTACCACACGTCAGATGGCAGTTCTCCGGTGACACTGGTACAGGGTAGTCTGTAGACCCGAGATCGTCATGGAGTCTTGTGTGATTCCCACTGTGCTTTGATTTCCACCTTACCACGTCCAAGAGGGCGTGCAAAACGGTGGCTTTTGGGTACAGTCCCGAATCACATGGAGGCAATGAGCGATAGGAGGGGATTCGTCTCTCCCGGTATAAGGAGTTGATGTTGTGCTGTGTTCGATTGGCTATAACTGAAAGTCCCTGGCCAGGGCTGATATAGAGATTTACTGGTAAGTGTTACTAGTAGTTTCTCGACCCGTTATGAGCCACACATCGACACGACTTATCGGTTACTGGGGTCTGACGTCTACCACCCCTAGACTTGATATGCGACATATCGGACGAACAGACCGGACTGTACGGGAGTGTTACTGATCGGATTCACAGGAGAACGCACATGCTAGCTTGTTGATCTTCTGATCGCTCAATACCTGGGTGGCTGTTACGTTTAGCTGACCGCTTGCAGCTTGTGGGTGTTTGATATGATCATCACCTGCTACCGACGTATTGACGATTCTTTAGAGTCCTACACAGAGGTTTCTTGGCTCAGGCGAAACGGAGTAGTGGCACATATGTGATATGCGCAGGAACGAGAATAATGCGATATGGGATACCGTATTATATTCTCAGGATATTTAGATATGAACCGGGTCATCGGATCAAGTGTTGATTCGATGAATCGGTACATGATATATTAGTCGGTAATATTCGATATAGCCGGATCATCGATTCAAGTGTTGATTCGATGATTTAATGTATAATAATATATATGATATATTGTATTACATTATCTAATATTGGCTCGCTTTATTATTTCATTTTCTCAGTAGATGATACATTGATATATATGCGATATATGTTAATTGTATTATTTTCTTTTGTTGCAAATATATAATATATATGCGATATATATTATTGTGACATGTTATGATTAATTGTTAAACATGTTTAAGGATGATTAATTGAGATTAGGGTTTGATTTGGGTTAGATGTTTCATGCATCTTCTAGAAGCTTTTCCTTTTGTCATTCTTAGAATATTTTGGATGACACTTTCTTTAACTCAACCAAACCCTAACTCTAGTTATTTCTCTACAAAATCATGACCACTCATCCTTGACCATGGTTAATAATCAATCATATTGGTTTTATTCTATTCATCACAAAAGAAAAATATATGATTATCTTTTCATTATCATCTTCTTCCTTCTTCAAGAAAGTTTGCTAGTTTTTCTTTAAGTGATGAAATAAAATGAGAAAATGATTTAAAAAGAAAGAAAAATTACTACTCTCTCATCCTCATCTCATCTAGCCCATGGGATTAGTGTGTTCATCTCTTTTGAGTGAGAAAGCTTGAGTCGTAGCAACTTCAAGGTAGATCATCGGAGATTTGGAATACTTCGAGCCAGCATGGATCGTTCGAGTCGTGGAGCCTCTCATGAGTCCGGGAGATCGTGGATCGCGGCAAAGGGACTTCTACTCGGAGCTTGTGAAGTGAAGGAGCGGACTACAAAGGTTGTAATCCCTCACACTTAGATAAAAGTTATCATATTACATGTTAAACCCTAATAATCTAGCAAAGATCCTGGCTTTGGGTTGTTCGGCATGTCTAAAATTTAATCCGGGCATGTTTGATGCCTTATGAACCTTCACAAGAGTGCCCAGGAACCCTACAGTGGTATCAGAGCCTAGCTAGAGCATTAGGCGATGTGTTTACGAAGTTAAAACTCCGATCGAACCCGTAACGACGCAAAAAGACCCCTCTCTGGAAATTTTTTAAATTTTGGGATTTTTCTGAATTGAAAATATGTAAAAAAATCAGCAGGGAATTCTAAGAATTACCAAGAAGCCCGAGCCCCCAATTCGATCAAACGGCCGCGGAAGCGCGGCGCAAGCTTGCTTGCGCGGCGGTTCCGCGGCGGATTGATCGATTGGCGACACGTGGCTTCCTGGTAATAACCGTAGGTACTTGTTGACTTTTCTGGGTATTTTTAATCTGTTTCAGGTGTTTAAAATTCTGGGGTTTGTTTTGTAATAGTAGACTCGATCGGAAATTTTAAATTCGTATTTCTTTCCGGATATTTAGAAACTGTTAAACTAGTTGAACGGATATCATTAACTCACTGTTTCCCGGTACGGCAAACTTTCAAGTGTTGAAATTTTTTCGGGTTTAAATCTTTCGGAAAATTGTACAAGTTAAGCGGTGGACCCTCTAGAAGACAACAAACCTTAACTCGATTATGTGACCGTCTTGAACTGCCTTTTGAACCTTCGGGTTTGGGGCAGTACGGCGTGCCACATGTGAGGCGTTGGCTTGACCCTTCTACGGCTGGATCACCGGTACTGTGACATATTCTGGGATTATTTGAACTCCGCTCAAGAGTTGAGCACTTTGGGAAATCTTGGGTGTTTGATTATCTGTTCGGAAAGTTTGATACTGTCTATTTATCTGGAATGTGATACAATATGTGGAATTCATAGAGTTAGGCATGAAATGCGAAGTATGTGATATTTCGGATTTACGATGTCTAAAGTGATTGTGGATTCCAAATGTTGTAGTTTTACACTTTTTTTTCTGTGACCGTAAGTGTAATATGTGATATCGCCGGTTTCGTTGCTATATGTCAACGACAATTGGGATGCGCATATTTACTTACGTTGATGATATGAGATATTATGTGTTGCTGTGATATGTTATATTGGATCGTCGCGTTCTGAATAGCCGGGGGTTTTATGTGAGATGGGGGTTTTTATTTTCATTCATGTAAAATTCATTTGTAATGTAATATTCTTTTATTTGGGGCACTTCCAGGTTGCGGTTGATGTCACCAGTGTATATTATTTACTTTTCCGCATTAGGTAGACCCAAGGTGGGGAGCACAAGTAACCGGGTTCTAGGGTCCAGTGGGAGGCCATCTCGAGGAGTCGAGACCGGGTCTCCTAACCTAGAATTGGCAGTGTTACTTGTCGCTCTCGTAGGGGTCTTGGGATGTGGGTTTGGCTATTCGTCGCGACCGTGGAATCCGTGTTTTATACAGGCTCGTATTGAAAACACGGACGTCCTAGTATATCCAATATTTCATATATGTTCTTCTGCTGCAATGTTCTGTGATGAGATCATATTACTGCCTGAGACGAATGCTTATACTATATATATATGCTGATATATAAATATTACTGCTTTCGTTTCTTCTGTGATGCTTAGGAAGCATAAGCTGATGGGATTTTTATTAATGAGATTAATAAAAGAAAAGAAACCTAAAGATGTTGTAGAATCAAAAACTTTATAAAAAGGGTAGCTACAGTTTTGCTTTGCACAGCGGTATATATGATATATCCTGCACCTTATTCGATGAGGAAAGGACCGAGATCCCTTCACCGGGAGTGACTCCTTTAGCGAAACTGGAAAATGCTACAAAACTCGGTTTGTCTTTTGATTGCTTTTAGTGTTTTGCTTTGCACAGCGGTATATATGATATATCCTGCACCTTATTCGATGAGGAAAGGGCCGACGATCCCTTCACCGGGAGTGACCCCTTTAGCGAAACTAAGAAAAGCCTCAAAAACACTCCTTTTCAAAAATACTCGATTCTACGACGTTATCAAGTTCATTACGCTCAGGGTTTTCTGAAAAACCTGCGTAGCCCTCCGTCATTTCAGATAGATATTATTTAGTATTCGTGCTATGTTTGTTGACTTAGTCAAGGCATAGTGTACGGTAGCTAAGTAGTACTTATCTGCTAAAACATTAGATGTGATTGGATTAGGGTATTCGCACGGCCTTGTTGACTCAGTCAAGGGTCGTACGGGTGGGTTTAATTCAATCAAGAAATGTACGGGCTGAACTTGACTTGCGATTTATGGTTTGTTGACTTAGTCAAGGTCATAGATCGCTAGGGGCAAAAAATATTATCGGGAATTTCAAGCGTTGAAATTTGCAATGAGATTGCATACCTCCTATGAGATAGTTGGATCCCGATACCCACTGCGAGTAAGAGTTACTCCTGGGAGAGTTTTACACAGGACGATTAGTCATTCAAGTAGGTTTCTAGAAAAGTGTTAACGAGGTTACGCCTTTGGGAAAACGAGGTTTACTTTAATTAGGTCCGTGCGAAAGCACGGGGAACCTCCTTCAAAGTACCGACACTGATCTGGCTGAAAGATTGACGAAATTGTAGGGTGTATTTAATCCCAGCTAATCTTACCTTTTAGGGTTTTAAGGTAGATTTGATAAAAACAGTGGGAGACATCCTGATTAGATAAGATAATAACCAATCTAATCTTGCAAGAGCATACGCTAAAGTGTTTTTTTCTCTCTCTCTCCAGGTAGCGACCATGTCAGGCCATAATCAAGGTAATAATATGGATGTATTGACTGAACCCAATTATTGTACTGAGCAAGGGAACGTTGGACCCGTTCTTTCTTATAAGAGTTATAAGACAGAACAGGAAACAGGAGAATATCTGGATTCTCACGCCGCCCAAAAGAACATGCATGTTGATGCATCTTCTTCAGGTGTGTTAGTTATTGAGAACTGTTTCTCAGTTCACCCTACGTCCTAGGTATTAGATACCGGATCAGGATCTCACATATGTAAACAGTTACATGGGCTACGTAAAGATAGAGAACTGGAAAAAGGTGATCATTCCGTTCAAGTAGGGAACGGTGCAAGTGTTGTAGCCAAAGCAGTTGGCGAATATCACCTAGTATTGCCAAGTCGTAATACAATGATTCTAAATGAGTGCTATTATATACCGAACATGATGTGCAACATTATATCAGTTTCTTTATTAAGTAAAGAAGGATATAATTTTGTAGTACAGGATAATGTTATGAACATATTCCTAGATCAAAAATTGATTGCATCAGGCTCGTTACATAATGGCATATTCATTCTAAATCAGAATACAGTCCTGAATATACAAAACACACACAAGAGGAAAAGTTCAGATATGAACGAATCCTACTTGTGGCATTGTAGACTTGGTCATATCAATGCGACATGACTGGCTAAGTTACATAGAGATGGTTATTTGAATTCGTTCGAATTATCATCTTATGATACTTGCCATTCATGTCTCAGAGGAAAAATGACCAAAGCTCCGTTTAGTGGACACGGAGAAAGAGTTACCGAACTCTTAGGACTGGTACATAGTGATGTATGCGGTCCCATGTCTACGCATATCAGGAACGGTTCTTCCTACTTCATTACATTCACTGACGATTTCTCAAGATTCGGATATGTGTTCTTGATGAAACACAAGTCTGAAGCTTTTGAGAAATTCAGAGAATATAAGCACGAAGTAGAGAACCAAACGGGCAAAAGTATTAAGATCCTACGATCTGATCGTGGAGGAGAATACTTAAGCAATGAGTTCCTAGATTACCTAAAAGAGAATGGATTCTCTCTCAGCTTACTCCTCCTTATACACCACAGCACAACGGTGTATCAGAACGAAGGAATCGGACCCTATTAGATATTGTGCGATCTATGATGAGCGATGCTGAGTTACCTATTTCCTTCTGGGGGTATGCGCTTGAGACATCCATATACATATTGAATCTAGTTCCGTCTAAATCTTTACCTACCACACCATATGAGATATGGAGCGGTAAGAGACCATATTTTAAACGAGTTAAGATATGGGGTTGTCCGGCCTATGTCAAAAGACAAAATCCGGACAAACTCGAGGCACGATCAGTCCTTTGCAAATTTGTGGGATATCCAAAGAATTCTCAAGGATATTTTTTCTACCACGCTGAGGAACAAAAGGTGTTTGTTGCTCAACATGCCACCTTTTTGGAAAGGGAATTTCTAGCAAAAGAAATTAGTGGCAAGGAGGTAGAGCTGGAAGAGGTTCCAGAAACACAAATTACAACTGAAGATTTAGTGGAACCAGAGGATTCAGTAGTACCCGACGAACCCCAGCCTCTCCGCCGATCTAGTAGGGTTTCTCGTCCACCTGAGAGATACTACGGTTTTCTCATTGATGGTGGAAGCGAGGACTGCATCATGGATGATGATGAACCGACTAGTTTCGAGTAGGCCATCACGAGTGGTGACTCTGTGAAATGGCTGGATGCAATGCGATCTGAGATGGAATCCATGTACACCAACAAAGTATGGACTTTGGAAAATGCTCCTGAAGAGGTAAAACCCATTGGGAGCAAGTGGATTTTTAAAAAGAAATTTGGTGTAGATGGAAAAGTTGAGACTTTCAATGCTAGACTTGTAGCAAAAGGTTTTCGTCAAAGACCAGGTGAGGACTATGACGAAACCTTTTCTCCAGTAGCTATGCTTAAGTCCATCCGGATCTTACTTGCCATTGCTGCATACCATGACTACGAAATCTGGCAAATGGATGTTAAGACCGCCTTTCTAAACGGTGATTTAGAAGAGTGCGTGTACATGACTCAGCCAGAGGGCTTCGTAGATAGTGGGAGCAGCGGAAAGGTGTGCAAGCTGCTTAAATCCATTTATGGGTTAAAGCAAGCATCGCGGAGTTGGAACATCTGTTTTGATGTTGTAGTCAAAGAGTTTGACTTCATCAAAAATATAGATGAACCTTGTATCTATAAGAAGGTAGCAGAGGGTAAGGTTGTCTTCCTCGTATTGTACGTGGATGACATACTCTTGATAGGAAATGATATTCCTATGCTGCAATCAGTCAAGCTCTTCTTATCGCAGAGATTCTCAATGAAAGATCTAGGTAATGCCTCCTGCATATTGGGAATCATGATCTATAGAGATAGATCTAAACGGATACTGGGATTTTCCCAATCCAGATACATTGACACCGTACTAAAGAGGTTTAGTATAGAAGAATCCAAGCGTGGGAACCAACCCACGATCTCTGGATTCACTCTCTCCAAAGAGATGTCTCCCAAGACTGATTTGGAGAGAGCTCGCATGCAAGGGATACCCTATGCTTCGGCAGTAGGCTCTATCATGTATACGATGCTGTGTACCAGACCCGATGTAGCATACTCATTAAGTGTAGTGAGTCGGTATCAAGCAGATCCAGGAGAGAGTCATTGGACAGCAGTGAAGAACATTCTCAAGTACTTACGAAGGACTAAGGAGATGTTCTTGGTGTATGGTAACGGAGAACTCCAGGTGGAGTCCTTTACCGATTCCAGCTTCCAAAGTGATAAGGACGACTCTAATTCGCATTCGGGTTTTGTCTTTACCCTCAATGGAGGGGCGGTATGTTGGAAGAGTTCCAAACAGGATACCGTTGCAGACTCAACGATGGAGGCTGAATACATCGCTGCCAACGATGCTGCCAAAGAGGCTGTCTGGATCAAGAAGTTCATTAGTGAACTTGGTGTGGTTCCATCCATTGAGCATCCAATACCTCTGTATTGCGATAACAATGGAGCTGTGGCATTAGCCAAGGAACCCAGGTCCCATCAAAAGTCCAGACATATTCTGAGGCGATATCACCTGATCAGGGAGATAGTTGATCGCCGGGAGATCGAGGTCAGGAGAGTAGATGCGAAGGACAACACTGCGGATCCATTCACGAAGGCTATTCCCCAGATACAGTTTGAGAGATTATTCGGGATGCTAGGTATGCGATACTACAGCAGCTGGCCTTAGTGCAAGTGGGAGATTGTTAGTTATGTATATGCCCTAGAGGCCATTGTTGTACATATGATGTATATTATAATGGATGCTTGGTTATATATAGAGATGACTTTCTTGCTCGTCATGATAGTATGCTATTTGGTTTCACTTTATCTTAACATGTTGACTTGTATTGGTTTACTGTTTTACTCTCACATGTTGATAAAGCCCTTAGGATCTGTACTCGACTACTGGGACTATGATGAGATCATACTAGTGGGGCCGCGGTAGTCGATGAGTACATCCTATAACTGTTCCTAGTCGAGGGTATATCGAGACAGGGCATCGATACACCAGAGTAGACTAGCGTATACGCATCTTGACCCATATGATGGGCGATGGATGATCCCATATCCATCGGTGTTTGACATCAGAGATGGTGTACGGGTGCTCAGTGGAGACTGGGTACACTGGACGGACTCGCCGAGAACTCCCAGATGGTGTTATACCACACGTTAGATGGCAGTTCTCCGGTGACACTGGTCCAGGGTAGTCTGTAGACCCGAGATCGTCATGGAGTCTTGTGTGATTCCCACTGTGCTTTGATTTCCACCTTACCATGTCCAAGAGGGCGTGCAAAACGGTGGCGTTTGGGTACAGTCCCGAATCACATGGAGGCAATGAGCGATAGGAGGGGATTCGTCTCTCCCGGTATAAGGAGTTGATGTTGTGCTGTGTTCGATTGGCTATAACTGAAAGTCCCTGGCCAGGGCTGATATAGAGATTTACTGGTAAGTGTTACTAGTAGTTTCTCGACCCGTTATAAGCCACACATCGACACGACTTATCGGTTACTGGGGTCTGACGTCTACCACCCCTAGACTTGATATGCGACATATCGGACGAACAGACCGGACTGTACGGGAGTGTTACTGATCGGATTCACAGGAGAACGCACATGCTAGCTTGTTGATCTTCTGATCGCTCAATACCTGGATGGCTGTTACGTTTAGCTGACCGCTTGCAGCTTGTGGGTGTTTGATATGATCATCACCTGCTACCGGCGTATTGACGATTCTTTAGAGTCCTACACAGAGGTTTCTTGGCTCAGGCGAAACGGAGTAGTGGCACATATGTGATATGCGCAGGAACGAGAATAATGCGATATGGGATACCGTATTATATTCTCAGGATATTTAGATATGAACCGGGTCATCGGATCAAGTGTTGATTCGATGAATCGGTACATGATATATTAGTCGGTAATATTCGATATAGCCGGATCATCGATTCAAGTGTTGATTCGATGATTTAATGTATAATAATATATATGATATATTGTATTACATTATCTAATATTGGCTCGCTTTATTATTTCATTTTCTCAGTGGATGATACATTGATATATATGCGATATATGTTAATTGTATTATTTTCTTTTGTTGCAAATATATAATATATATGCGATATATATTATTGTGACATGTTATGATTAATTGTTAAACATGTTTAAGGATGATTAATTGAGATTAGGGTTTGATTTGGGTTAGATGTTTCATGCATCTTCTAGAAGCTTTTCCTTTTGTCATTCTTAGAATATTTTGGATGACACTTTCTTTAACTCAACCAAACCCTACCTCTAGTTATTTCTCTACAAAATCTTGACCACTCATCCTTGACCATGGTTAATAATCAATCATATTGGTTTTATTTTATTCATCACAAAAGAAAAATATATGATTATCTTTTCATTATCATCTTCTTCCTTCTTCAAGAAAGCTTGCTAGTTTTTCTTTAAGTGATGAAATAAAATGAGAAAATGATTTAAAAAGAAAGCAAAATTACTACTCTCTCATCCTCATCTCATCTAGCCCATGGGATTAGTGTGTTCATCTCTTTTGAGTGAGAAAGCTTGAGTCGTAGCAACTTCAAGGTAGATCATCGGAGATTTGGAATACTTCGAGCCAGCATGGATCGTTCGAGTCGTGGAGCCTCTCATGAGTCCGGGAGATCGTGGATCGCGGCAAAGGGACTTCTACTCGGAGCTTGTGAAGTGAAGGAGCGGACTACAAAGGTTGTAATCCCTCACACTTAGATAAAAGTTATCATATTGCATGTTAAACCCTAATAATCTAGCAAAGATCCTGGCTTTGGGTTGTTCGGCACGTCTAAAATTTAATCCGGGCATGTTTGATGCCTTATGAACCTTCACAAGAGTGCCCAGGAACCCTACACATGTATCATCAAACATGACACAATCAAGTGCACTAAAGTATATCACATATACAACTTGCACAATTCAAGTGAGAAAATCCATTTAAAGTGAACCAATACTAGTTAATGCAAAGTAATATATCAAATATATAATTATGCATTAAATCATTGAATCAATACTTGATTTAACGATCCGGTCATATCGTATATAACCGACTAGTATCCTATGTATCGGCTTATCGAATCAATCCTTGATTCGATAACTAGGTTATATCGCATATACCAATCGATACATTCATCGCGAGAATGGAATACGGTATCACATACACGCATTATTCTCGGTCCCGCACATATCTCATATGCGCTCCTATTTCGTTTCGCTTGAGCAAGGAAACCTCTGTGTAGGACTCTAAAGACTCGTCAATACGCCGGCAGCAGGTGATGATCATATCAAGCACCCACAAGCCGCAAGCGGTCTGCTAAACGTAACGGCCACCCGGGTATTGAGCGATCAGAAGATCGACGAGCAAGCCCGCTCACACTCCTGTGAATCCAACCAGTAACACTTACCGTATAGTCCGGTCTGTTCGTCTGATATGTCGCATATCTCGCCTAGGGGTGGTAAACGTCAGACCCCAATAGCTTGACAAGTCATGCCGACGTAAGGTCCATAACAATCGTGAAACTACTGATAACTCTTACCAGTATATCACTGCAACCCTGGCCAGGGATTTCCTGTTATGGCCAGTCGAGCATAGCGCAACATCCACCCCCAATACCGGGAGAGACGAATCCCCTCCTATCGCTCACTGCCTCCATGTGAATCGGGACTGTACCCAAAAACCACCTGTTTGCACAACTCAGTAGAGCCGTGGTAGGGTGGAAATCAAAGCACAGTGGGAGACACACAAGATTCTATGACGATCTCGGGTCAACAGACTAAGCTGTACCAGTGTCACCAGAGAACTGCCATCTGACGTGAGGTATAATACCATCTGGGAGTTCTCGGCGAGTCCGTTCAGTGTACCCAGTCTCCACTGAGCACCCGCATACCATCTCTGATGTCAAACACCAATGGATATGGGATCATCCATCGCCCATCACATGGGTCGAGAAGATATACGCTAGTCTACTCTGGAATATCGATGCCCCGTCTCGATATTCCCACGACTAGGAACAATGAAGGATGTACTCATTGACTACCCAGGCCCCACTAGTATGATTTACATCATAGTCCTGGAAGTCGAGTACACATCCTAAGGGCTTTATCAACATGTAATCAGAGAGACAGAAAGTATACATGTTAAGATAAAGTGCAACCAGATAGTACACTATCATGTCGAGCAAGAAAGTCCTACCTATATATGTCCCAGCATCCACTACAATATACATCCTATGTACAGTAATGGCCTCTAGGGCATACATATAACTAACAATCTCCCACTTGCACTAGGGCCATCTGTAGCAGTGGTTTGCAGTATCACATACTCAACCATTCCATATGAGTCTCTCTCTGGGAAAAGGCCTTCGTGAGTGGATCCGCCGTGTTGTCCTCTGAGTCTACTCTCCTAACCTCAATCACCCTGGAGATCAACTATCTCCATGATCAGGTGATGCTTCCTCAGAATATGTCTGGGTCACTGATGGGATCGGGGTTCCTGGGCCAAAGCCACACTTCCATTGTCATACAATGGTTGGAACCTAGTTCATCTTATGAACCAATATACACCCAAACTGCCTTTTTGGTAGTATCTATAATAGCGATGTTACCAGCCTTTATCGTCTAGTTTGCCACGGTATCTAACTTGGAACTCTTCCAACACACCGTCCCTTTACTGAGGGTAAAGACAATGCCTGCGACTGACATTCAGTCGTCCTTATCACCCTGGGACCTTTCCAGTGATTCTCCCCAGGATCAACTGATACCATCTCACTATAGTTAGTGAGAATCCTAACATCCATTTAGATCTATCTCATAGATCCAAAACCTAGGACTTAGGAGGTATCACTTTGATCCTATACGGAGAATCTATGTGATAAAAGGAGATCGACCGATCGTAGCATAGGAAACTCTTTTCCTATCAAGAGTATTTCATCCATGTACTCTACGAGGATCATTACCATACTCCATACTACCCTTTTGTACATACAAGGTTCATCTACCATTTTGATGAAGTCAAACTCTTTGACTACCACATCAAAATAGATGTTCCAACTCCGCGATGCCTGCTTTATCCTGTAAAGAAACTTGCACATGTTTCCGCTGCTCCCACTGTTTACGAAGCCCTCTGGCTGTGTTCTTATAGACGTTCTCTTCTAAATCAGTATTTAGAAAAGCAGTCAGGGCACCCAACTACCAGATATCGTAGTCATGGTATGTAGCAATGTTAAGTAGGATCCGGATGGACTTAAGCATAGTCACTTTGAAAAGGTTTCATCATTATCCATGTCTGGTTGATGACTAAAACCTTTAATAAGCCTAGCTTTGAAAGTCTCAACTTTTCCATCTACACCAAGTAATCTTCTCAAGATGTACTTGCTCCTGATGGGGATTTAACCCTTCAGATATAGCAACCAAAGTCCATACTTTGCTGGTGTACATGGATTCCATCTCAGATCGCTAAGCATCCAGCCATTCTTACAGAGTCCCTACTCTTGATGGCCTGCTCGAAACTAGTTGGGTCATCATCTCATGATGCATTCCTCGCTCCCACTATCATCGAGAAACCGAGGTATCTCTCAGGCAGGTGAGGAATCCTACCAGATCGGTGGAGAGGCTGAGGTTCGTCGGGGACTATAGAATCCTTTGGTTCTGTCAAATCATCTGCTGCAGTTTTGTATAGCTGGAACCTTTCCAGTTCTACAGAACTGACCTTGCCTCGATCTTGTCCGGATTTTGCTTTTGGCATAGGCCGGACAATCCCAAATCTTAACTTACTTAAGAGATAGGCTCTTCCCATACCATATCTTATATGGAATGGTAGGCACTGATTTGATTCGAACCTAATTCAATAGGTATGCAGCTTATCAAGCGTACAACCCCAAAAGGAAATAGGTAACTCAGTAGTACTCATCATAGAGCACACCATATCTAATATTGTGCGATTGCTCCACCCCGATACACCATTGTGCTGTGGTGTATACAGAGGAGTAACACTGAGAGAGAATCACATTCTCCTTTAGAATAGTCCAGGAATTGTATGCACAAGTATTCTCCTCCCTGATCTCATCATAGGACATAATACTTATACCCGGTTATTGGTTCTCTACTTCTAGCTTATATTCTGTGAATACCTCAAAAGGTTCGGACTTGTGTTTCAACAGGAACATATGTCTGAATCTTGAGAGATTATCAGAGAATGTAATGAAATACAAAGAACCAGTCTTGGCATGTGTAGACAGGAGACCTTACATACATCATCATGTATCAGTCCCAAGAGTTTATTAACTCTTTCTCTGTTTCCAATAAACAGGGCTATGGTCATCTCATCTTTGTGACATGACTGGCAAGTTTCACAAGATGTAAATTCAAACTGATTTAAATATTCATCTAAAATGTAACTTCAGCCAGTCGGGTCGCATTGATGTGACCTTGTCTACAATGCCTCAAGAAAGATTCGTTCATTTCTGAACTCTTCCTCTTGTGTGTGTTCTGTATACTAGGAACTAGTTTGATTTAGAACGTCAATGCTTTTAGATAACGTGCCTGAACCGATCAACTTTTGATATAGGAAATGTTCAAAACATTATCCAACAATACAAAATTATATCCTTTCTTTACTAATAAAGAGACCGATATGATTTTGTATATCAGGTTCGGTATCTAATAGCATTTATTCAGAATCAATGTATTGGTAATACAGGGTGACAGTGACCAACAGACTTGGCTGCAACACTTGCCCCGTTTTCTGTCTCATGAAACTTATCACCCGTTCTCAGTTTTCTACCTTTTTGTAGCCCTATGTATCAGATTACATATCTGAGATCCTGATCCGGTATCAAATACCCAGGATTCAGAGGATACTGAGAAATAGTTCTTTGTAATGAACACACCCGAAGGAGATGCATCATATGCACTTTCTTCGTTTGGGCGGCATAGGAATTCTGGTATTCCCTATTTCCTGCTGTGTCTTATAACAATTATAAGTTGGAGCGGGACCAACGTTCCCCAGCTCAGTATAACAAGTGGGTTCGGTCAATACATCCATATTATTATCTTGATTAAGGCGTGATATGGTCGCTACCTGGAGAGAGAGAGAAGAAAACACTCAGCGTGCGCTCTTGCAAGATTAGATTGGTTATATATTTTATCTAATCAGGATGGCTCCCACTGTTTTTATCAAATCTTCCTTTAAACCCTAAAAGGAAAGACTAGCCGGGATTAATTACACTCTACAAGTTCGCCAATCTTTCAGCCAGGCCAATGTCGGTACTTTGAGGGAGGTTCTCCGTGCTTTCGCACGGACCTAATTACTGTAAACCTTGTTTTCCCAGAGGCGTAACCCCGTTGACACCTTTCTAGACACCTACTTGATCGGCTAATTGTAAAGTGCAAAACTCTCCCAGGAGTAACAATTACTCGCAGTGGGTATCGGGATCCAACTATCATATAGAAGGTATGCAATCTCATTGCAAGTTTCAACACTTGAAACTCCCGATAAAGGTTTTTACCCCTAGCACCTATGACCTTAACTATGGTCAACAAATCATAAGCACTAGTCAAGTTCTACCCGTCATTTCGTGATTAATTAGACCCACCCACATGACCCTTAACTAAGGTCAACAAAGTCACGTGACTGTCCTAACTAATCGCATCATATGCGGTGTAGGAAGACATCACTTAGCTACCGTACACTGTGCCTTAACTAAAGTCAACAAACACAGCACGAATACTAAGTACTCTACTTCCTAAAATGACGGAGGGTTGCGTATGGTTTTTGTGAAAACCTTTAACGCTTTGAACTTGATCTCGTTGCGGAATCAAATGGTTTTTAAATGGAATGTTTTTGAGGCTTTTTCTAGTTTTCCTAAAGGGGTCACTCCCGGTGAAGGGATCGTCGGCCCTTTCCTCGTCGAATGAGGTGCGGGATATATCATATATATCACTGTGAAAAGTAGAAATATAGAAGCAATTAAAAGACAAACCGAGAGTTGTAGCATCTGTCAATTATTGCTAAAGGAGTCACTCCCGGTGAAGGGATCTCGGTCCTTTCCTCATCGAATAAGGTGCAGGATGTTCTACAAGGAACACCGCGATGCAAAGCAAGAACTGTAGCTACCTGTTTTTATTTTGAAATTCGATTCCACAACATCAATTAGGTTTATTTTCTTTCATTAATCTCATTAATGAATATCCCATCATTTAAATTACCTAAACATCACAGATAAATATGACGTACACTTATGCCATCCGCATTCGCCTCGATGTCCCCTCGTGCACCGTTAGGTTAGGTAACTAATGGCAGAGCGGGGCAGGTCTAGCGCGGGTGTAAAACATAAGTAACGTCTATATAATATATATCATATATACTATATATTATATCTATCACAGAACATCACACGATCACATCACAGATAACGCAGCAGAAGAAACATATGAAATATTCGATATACTAGGACGTCCGTGTTTTCAATACGAGCCAGTATAAAACACGGATTCCATGGTCGTGATGAATAGCCAATCCCACACCCCTAGACCCCTACGAGAACGGCAAGCAACCCTACCAATTCTAGGGTTAGGAGACCCGAACTCGACTCCTCGAGTTGGTCTCCCACTGGACCCCAGAACCCGGTTACTTGTGCTCCCCTCCTTGGGTCTATCCTAATGCGGAAAAGTAAATAATATACAAATGGTGACAATATCCGCAACCTGGAAGTGCCCTAATAAAAGAATATTACATACAAGTTTTTACATGAATGAAAATGAAAAATACTCATCTCACATAAACCCCCCCCGGCTATTCGAACACGACGATCCAATATAACATATCCAGCAACACATAACATCACATGTCATCAACGTAAGTAAATATGCACATCCCAATTGTCGTTGACATATAGCAACGAAACCGGCGATATCACATATTACACTTACGGTCACAGAAAAGAAAGTGTAAAACTACAACAGTTGGAATCCGCAACCTCTTTAGACATCGCATGCCTAATCAAATGAAATACTTAGACATCGCATGCCTAACAATTATAAATCCCGCATTTTAGTCTCGTTATCGAAAACACTTTTCAATATCATGTCGGGCAATTCAACAGGATTCCCGAAAAACTGATCGAATGCTCGTCGCAAACTTTAGTAGGCGGCCGCACCCCTGATACCGTCGACGAAGTGCACCAAGGTGGAACACCGCTGCCGCGAGCACCCGGACGGATGCTTTCGGCGACGGGGTTCTCCTACAATCACTTGGTCGGGGCTATGGAGTGAGGCTGTCTATTAAGTTTACCCGGCGAGTATCCGCGTACGCTACGTGATTGCGACGGACTTTTGATCACATCAAAATTCCGTGGCAACCGATCAAGTGAGACTAAACCGCTAGATTTATAACATTCATTCAGTTATCTCATAACTACTTATGAATTCCAATTATTGTATCACATTCCGGATAAATAGAAAAATGTTAAACTTTCCGATCGAACAATCGAACACCCAAGTTTTTCCGATACAGCTCAACACATGAAATAAGTCTAAAAACATTCAGTTCATGCCTCAGTACCAACGGTCCAGCCGTAGAAGGGTCAAGCCAACGCCTCACATGTGGCACGCAATACTGCCCCAAACCCGAAGGTTCAAAGGGCAGTTCAAGACGGTCACATAATCGAGTTAAGGTTTGTTGTCTTCTAGAGGGACCATCGCGTTACTTGCACTACTTACAACGTCGTTAAACTACGGAAAAATCCAACAATTGGAAATTTCCCGGCAGGGGAAAAAGTGGGTATTTATATCCGGTCGAACTTTTTAACATATTCTAAAAATACCCGGAAAAACACACTGACAAAATTAGACAATCCGATCGATACACCGAGTCCCCAATACAACCCAGAAAATTCAACTCTTGAAAAAATATTAAAAATTCCCAGGAAAACCAGAACTGCAAACTAGGAATTACTGTGCAAAATTTATTGCAAGAGGAGACAAAAGGGCCGCGGAACCGCCGCATTAGCATGCTAATGCCGCGGTTCCGCCGCGCTTTGATGGACTTATGAGTACGGGCTTCTCAGTAATTCTTATAATCTCCTGCTGGGTTTTCTGCATATTTTTAATCTGGAAAAATCCCAGTTTTTCAAAATTGTCCAGAGAGCAAATTTGGGTTTGGGTTTTGATTCGATCGGACTTCTAATTCCGTCTACGCATCGCCTAAGGCTCTAGCTAGGCTCTGATACCACTGTAGGGTTCCTAGGCACACTAAGGAAGTCTTGCAAGTGATCAAACACGGCCAATTTTAAATTTTACAAGTGCCGAGAAACCCTAATACGGATCGTTAACTAGATATATAGGCTATGCGATGCAAGTTAACGACTTTTAACTAAAGGAAAGAAGCTACAACCTTTGTAGATCCGGTCCTCCAGGTCCTAGGCTCCATGATGAGGTCCTTCCGCTGTCCAAATCAAATCCATGACTCTAGCATCGGCTTCATCGGAGAAATGGGCGGGCTTGGTCGTTGGTTCGATGCCGAAGATGATCTACGTCGAGGCATCACAAGATCAAGCTCCAACTTCACCAAGCCTTGAAAACTTGTGAAGGAAACACCCTATACTACTTGGCAAGAGGTAGAGGATGAAGAAATAGAAAGTGGGTTCACTTTAGAATTGGATTTCTCACTCATTAGCTCAAGTTGCCATTGATGGAGCAAGCTTTCTTCATGTTGATGATGAAGAAGAAGAAGAAGGAATATTATGATAAGTATATTTAAAAAGAAAAACAAATGAATACTTATCATTTGGCAACCTTAGTTAGGTGTAGAGAATATACTATGGTTAACTTGAATGGTTAGGGTTAAGGAAGAGACAAGAATGGTGGACTTGTTCAAAGATTCAAGAAGCTTCAAAGAAAAACAAAACTAGCAACCATTCTTTTTTCTTTATCTTTTCTAAAATAAATAAATAAATAAATAGATAAACAAAACCCTAATCATTAGTTTAACCATGGCTTAATTCTTAACACTTAACCAAGTAAACATGTATCATCAAACATGACACAATCAAGTGCACAAAAGTATATCACATATACAACTTGCACAATTCAAGTGAGAAAATCCATTTAAAGTGAACCAATACTAGTTAATGCAAAGTAATATATCAAATATATAATTATGCATTAAATCATTGAATCAATACTTGATTTAACGATCCGGTCATATCGTATATAACCGACTAGTATGCTATGTATCGGCTTATCGAATCAATCCTTGATTCGATAACTAGGTTATATCGCATATACCAATCGATACATTCATCGCGAGAATGGAATACGGTATCACATACACGCATTATTCTCGGTCCCGCACATATCTCATATGCGCTCCTATTTCATTTCGCTTGAGCAAGGAAACCTCTGTGTAGGACTCTAAAGACTCGTCAATACGCCGGCAGCAGGTGATGATCATATCAAGCACCCACAAGCCGCAAGCGGTCTGCTAAACGTAACGGCCACCCGGGTATTGAGCGATCAGAAGATCGACGAGCAAGCCCGCTCACACTCCTGTGAATCCAACCAGTAACACTTACCGTATAGTCCGGTCTGTTCGTCTGATATGTCGCATATCTCGCCTAGGGGTGGTAAACGTCAGACCCCAATAGCTTGACAAGTCATGCCGACGTAAGGTCCATAACAATCGTGAAACTACTGATAACTCTTACCAGTATATCACTGCAACCCTGGCCAGGGATATCCTGTTATGGCCAGTCGAGCATAGCGCAACATCCACCCCCAATACCGGGAGAGACGAATCCCCTCCTATCGTTCACTGCCTCCATGAGAATCGAGACTGTACCCAAAAACCACCTGTTTGCACTGTTAGTGTATATGCCCTAGAGGCCATTACTGTATCATACTAGTTTGTATATTACTTAATGGAAGCTTGGGATATTCACCTTGTATAAACAATCTTGCTCGATATAGTAGTATGCTACTTGGTTTGTTTCTACTTCAATGTGTACTTGTGTTTATTTCAGTATATCACTTATACGCATTAGTGGAGCCCTTAGGATCTTAGCTTGATTACCAGCGTTGTGATGGCAGTCACACTAGTGGGGGCTGGGTAATCTATAAGCACATCCTTATACAGGTCCCTAGTCGCAGGACTATCGAGACAGGGCATCGATACTCCGGAGTAGACTAGCGTATGCGCTTCTCATCCCAGTATGGGAGATGGTCTGTCCCACAGCCATCAGTACGTCATACTGGAGATAGTATATGGGTGCTCGTTGGGTTACGAGTACACTGGACAGGACTCGTCGGGAACTTACAGGTTGGTATTATACCTATCGTCAGTTATCAGTTCCCAGGTGACATGAGTACAGCTTAGTCCGCTGACTTGACACTGGCACTTCGCCTCGAGTGTGTTCCCACTGCACTTTGATCACTACCCTACCACGGCTCAAAGGAGTCGTGCAAACAGGTGGTGGTTGGGTGTAGTCCCGAAGCACTTGGAGGCAGTGACGGTTAGACAGGATTCGTCTCTCCCGGTATTGGGGGTTGACATCGCGCTGTGTCTAGGAGAGCCATTACACGAGTAGTCCCTGGCCAGGGCAAGCGAGATATACTGGTAGGTTTCCAGTGTTATCTCAGGGTGTTTTGGGCTTCACTCCGACACGACTTGTACCGCTATTAGGGGACTGACGTTTTACCGCCCCCTAGGCCCGACATGCGATGTATCAGACGAACAGACCGGACTGTACGGAGACTGTCACATTCAGACTCAGTAGGATTACAGATGGGGTTTCACCTCGTCAGCCTTCTTGTCGGCATCTACCTGGGGACCGTTACGCACAGCTAGTGCCGCTTGCGGTCTGTGGTTAAACCCACTGCCAGCGTAGTGTCGAGTCTTTAGAGTCCCACACAGAGGGTATTCGCCTCTGGGCAAAACAGAGTAGAGGTCGCATGGTTTTGCGACAGGGTTCGTTCTCATCCGCGCACTTGTGCACGTTTGGAGTCCGGACGGATATTAATGGCTGGCTCTGGTTTGAGTCAGATACTGGTATATGTTTTGGGGTTGCTTTTATCTCTCAGTATTCATGTTCCTCGGAACAAGGATGCAGGTGTGTATGCACAGTTATTTGAGGAAGAGGAAGAGGGCTTTCATTAGGGTTTCGGAACGGGTGCGTATGCACAGTTGACAGTCGTGTTTTTCCAAACCCTAATGGATTTATTTTATATCAATTAATAATATTAATAAAATGAAATTGTGTCATGGTTGGTTTTTATGTTGACTTGTTGACCATGGTTGACTTGTTGACCATGGTTGAAGTTTTGACCATCATCATTACAAAAGAAAGATGCTCTTTGATTCTAGCAAATTCATTTAATGTTTGAAATGATAATGGTCATTCCTAAACCTTCCATCAACCTTTTTCATTTTCATTATTATTATTATTTGATAATTCTTTTGCTTTATGTTATGGTTGCAAAAGAAAAGAGCTCACTTTTCATTTGGCTTCTCTCTCCTCACTTCATCTTCTTCTTCCTCTAGCAAAAGGAGAACCCTTCTCATGTGTTGAGAATCCCTCTCCTTAAAAGAAAAAGCACCCCTTAGACACTCTCTACTCACTCTAGGATCAAGGGTTTAGCAAGCCGGAGATTCTAGTTCATTCTAAGTTCGAGAAAGAGCCCGAAGGTTGAACTCTCAGGTGGATCCATCTTCGACGGAAGAAGGCGACAAGGAGAGTACCATCAACCTCTACAAAAGTTTGAAGAAGAAGGAGTTCAAGTTTAGGTATAACCATCTTTCCGAGTAGCTAACTCTCTTTAGCTTGTTTGCTAGTTTTAGTTTAGGAAAAGATCCCGACTTTGTTTAGTCCATGTTGCCCCTTGCGCTAAAAATTTGATTTTTATACCGTTTCCGCCTCCCCATAAGAACCGGGGGTCGCAACGTGGACTTACAGTGGTATCAGAGCCTAACTAAACTTAAACTAGCTTGGTAGCGAAGTGTATGGAAGTTCGAAACCGAAAAATCGCAAAACCGGAAAAACTAAAACCCTAAGTTTCTGTTGAAATTTTTTATGCTCTAAATGAAAAACTTTATACTCCTAAAATCGGCTCAGGGTTTTCTGAGAACACCCACCAAAAACGATCCCATGATTCCTTCAAAGAGCCGCTCATCCGCGGCCTCACCTATTCATGTAGCCGCGGATCCGCCGCCGTTTGGGCACTTCATGAGATCGTATTTTGTGCAGTGTTCTTCTGGTAGGGTTTTGGGATTTTTCAAATATGTTATATGTGCCCAGATTTTCCAGAACAGAAATTTACTTTTGGGGTCCTATAAATCCGTATTTTTTTTCGAACTTCGCTACACTTTGGCTATGTTGGTTATATCTGTGATGTTTGAATGTATTGAACGTCGGCTAATCGCTATAAGTCGATTAGTCGGGGTTATACATCTGTGTAATCTGTGTTTGATATTGGAATGTGTATATGAATGTGTTGGACTGTCGCGGGTGAATAGCCGAGGTGGATGTGAGATGAGCTTTTGTTTTCTTTCATTCATTGTAAATGTAAATTGATGTAATATTATTATTTGTTTGGCTGCACAACCGGGTCGGGGTTGTAGCCGTCATTGTATAATTCTTTTTACTGTTTTTGCTCCTAGGATAGACCCACGGAGGGGTGCACAAACTGCCGGGTACTTGGCGGGTAGTTTGCCGCACCCGTAGGGGTCTTGGGTGGGGTATTGGCTATTCACCGTGACCGTGTAATCCGCTTTTCGTTCCAGGCTCGAAAGGATTGCGGATTGCTAGTATATCCAATGTATTCATCTGTGATCTGTAATGTCTATCATTGCTTTCTATTTAGGCGTTGCTTATGTTTTACAGCCGCGCTAGCCCAGCCCCCGCTCTGTCGTTAGTTAAGTAACTTAACGGGTGATGACGGGGCCCCGTGGCGAATGCATATGGCATAAGCGTACGTCATATTTTGGTTGTTTTCTGCAATGGTAGGATTAAATGATGGGACGCATTAAAAGAACTAATGCAAGAATATTACGCATTAAAAAACTAATGCAAGATAATAAACCAAGCTAAAGTCGTTGGAACACTTTCGAAAAACCATTCGGTTCTTTTCAAAACTAACTTTTAAATGCGGAGATTGAGCCACTCCTTCTAAAAGCTATCTCGTTCCATCGATTATATCAAGTTCACTACGTTCACGGTTTCGCCAAAACCATTCGTAGCCCTCCGTCGTTTCGTATGAATATTCAATAGTATTCAAGCTATATTTGTTGACCTTCGTCAAGGCATAGAGTTTGGTAGCTGTTGGGTGTTCATATGTAGCATAGATAGATGCGTTGGTTTGGGACAGTCGTGTTGCCTTGTTGACCTTCGTCAAGGGTATATACGGGTGGGTTCAAATTAACCTGGAAAATGACGGGCAGAACTTGACATGTGACTTATGATTTGTTGACCTTCGTCAAGGTCATAAGAGCATGGGGCAAAAATCCACATCGGGAGTTTCATAAGTACTGAAACTTGCTAGATTTGCATACCATTTGGAGTGTGGTGATTCTGGTAGGATTCCTTCAGTTTCGTCACGCGATGATATTTGGATCCCGATCCTACTGTGAGTATATGCTACTCCTCGGGAAATTTCTCACTAAACGATCAATGCTATAAACCTAGTAGGTGCCTAGAAAGGTGTTAGCGGGGCTACGCCCCCAGGGAAAAGAGGTTATTTAATTAATGAACCTCGCGAAAGCGTTGGAAAACCTCCCTCGAAGTACCGACACTGGCCTGGCTGAACCGTTAAGCAAGTATTGTGCGGTGGGATTGATCCCGACTAATTCTTCCTTTATGGTTTGAGGAGGGATTCGAGAGACAGTGGGAGCCATCCTGTTTAGACAAATTAAAAACCACTCTAAACTTGCAAGAGCATCGTGCTAAAGTGTTTCTTCTCTCTCTCCTAATTGCAGCGACCAATCGACATGACTGGACTTAAGTTACTTCTAGATAAAAATATATTGACAGGGCCAAACTACAAAGATTGGCTCAGGAATGTCAAGATGGCAATCACTTACGACAAGCTGGGGTATCTTCTTACCACCAAAGCTCCCCCCGTCCCAGGTCCCACCTCCAGCGTCGCGGATAAGGAAATCCGTAAGACTTGGGAGATTGATTGCGCGAAGGCCAGGTGCCTCGTGCTTGCCTCGATGGACAATGAACATCAGAGGAGGCACGAGAATATGGATTTGGAATCCATATTTCTTCATACAAAAGAACTGTATGGAGAGCAGTCTCGTATCGCAAGATACGAAGTGTCGAAGAAGTTGTTTTCGGCAAAGTTGGCCGTCGGATCATCGGTAGCGGACCACGTGCTTAAGATGATTGGCTACATTGAGGAGCTCGCGGAACTTGGGACCACGTTGGAAAGTGAACTCTATACGGATTTAATTCTCCAGTCCCTTCCATCCACTTACGCCCAGTTTATACTGAACTTCAACTTACAAGAAAAGGAAGTTGAACTTTCAGAACTCCTCAACATGCTGAGGAGCGCAGAGGGCACCCTCCAGAAAGGTAGGGAAACACCCGCTTTGTTTGTAGGAGGATCTTCTTCCTCTATGTCCAAGGCGAAAGCCAAGGGAAAGAGGAAGAAAGCCCCCGCCAAACCAAGAGGCGGTGTTAGTAAAGTGGGTACGAAGGGAAAAGAAATGGCAACAAAGATTGCGGGGAAGCTTGTAGGAAAGGAGGAATGCTTCTATTGTCATAAGAGTGGACACTGGAAGAAAGATTGCAGGGCCTGGAAGGCCAGGACACAGGAACTGAAGCAGGTTGCGGCTT
This sequence comes from Agapanthus africanus, assembly GCA_030015575.1. Taxonomy (NCBI): domain Eukaryota; kingdom Viridiplantae; phylum Streptophyta; class Magnoliopsida; order Asparagales; family Amaryllidaceae; genus Agapanthus; species Agapanthus africanus. The sequence goes on along the minus strand of JASDDO010000024.1, from coordinate 191,371,010 downwards.
CAGCTTCAGGTGTGTATGTTATTGAAAACTGTCTTTCTATAAACTCTACTTCCTGGGTATTGGATACCGGATCAGGATCTCATATCTGTAATTCTTTGCAGGCGTTGAGAAACCGTAGGTTTTTGAAGGCAGGTGACATGACCCTCAGAGTTGCAAACGGAGCTAGAATGGATGCTAAAGCCGTGGGGGACTATCACCTGGGAATGACAGATGGTCATGTTTTGGTTTTGCGTAATTGCTTTTTTGTACCCAACGCAACTTGTAATATCATTTCTGTATCTTTGGTTTCTAAAGAAGGTTATGAATTTGCATTTGTAAGTAATGTTGTAAACATTCACCTTAATCAAGTTCTGATTGGGTCAGGTACACTGAGCAATGGTATATACGTGTTAAACCAACCACAGATTTTCAATGTCCAGAATACACACAAAAGAAAGTCTCCAGATATCAATCAGGCTTTCTTATGGCATTGTAGACTGGGTCACATCAATGAGACACGGTTGACTAAGTTACATAAAGAAGGATACCTGGATCCGTTCGAGTATCAGTCTTATGCCACTTGTGAATCTTGTCTCATGGGAAAGATGACAAAGACTCCGTTCACTGGACATGGAGAAAGAGCGAGCGAGCTCTTGGGACTCATACACAGTGACGTGTGTGGTCCAATGTCTACACATGTGCGAAGCGGTTATTCATACTTCATTACTTTCACAGAAGATTTCTCTAGGTATGGACATGTCTTCTTAATGAAGCACAAATCCGAGGCCTTTGAGAAATTTCGGGATTACAAGAATGAAGTTGAAAAACAAACAGGCAAAAGTATTAAGATTCTAAGATCGGATCGAGGTGGAGAATACTTGAGTGCCGAGTTCCTGGACTATTTAAAAGAGAATGGAATTCTCTCTCAGCGTACTCCTCCATACACTCCGCAACATAACGGTGTATCGGAAAGGAGGAATCGAACCCTATTGGATATGGTTCGTTCCATGATGAGTAAGGCTGAGTTACCGCGATCTTTCTGGGGCTATGCACTAGAAGCAGCTGCATATCTCTTGAACAAGGCTCCCACCAAGACTGTGCCTACCACTCCATATCAGATGTGGAGTGGGAAGAAACCCTGTCTTAAGTACCTTAAGATATGGGGATGTCCAGCTTTTGTAAAAAAGCAGCATGCGGACAAGCTCGAGGCACGCTCAGTACAGTGTAAGTTTGTGGGATACCCAAAGAACTCCAGGGGGTATCTATTCTATTCCGCCGAGGAACAAAAGGTTTTTGTTTCTCAACATGCCCGCTTCTTGGAAACTGAGTTTTTGGAAACCCAGATAAGTGGGAACGCAAAAGAACTGGAAGAAATTCCAGAACCACAAACTATTACTGAAAGCTTGGAAGAGCCAGTAAGTTCAAAAGAACAGGACATTCCTATGCCGCTCCGCAGGAGTAGTAGGCAGTCTCATCCGTCCGAGAGATACTACGGTTTTCTCATAGACGGGGATAGAGAGGATTGCATCATAGATTGTGATGAGCCTACTAGCTTCCAGCAGGCCGTTCAGAGCGTTGACTCGGTAAAATGGCTCGATGCAATGCGGACCGAAATGGAGTCCATGTACACCAACAAAGTATGGACGTTGGACATTGCTCCAGACGGGGTAAAACCCGTAGGATGCAAGTGGATCTTCAAAAGGAAGATTGGTGTAGATGGACAGGTTGAGACCTATAAAGCTAGACTTATAGCAAAGGGTTTCCGTCAAAGACCTGGCTTGGACTATGACGAAACCTTTTCTCCAGTGGCTATGCTGAAATCCATTCAGATCCTTCTTGCCATTGCTGCCTTCCACGATTATGAGATTTGGCAGATGGACGTAAAGACCGCTTTTCTAAATGGAAATTTAGAGGAGTGTGTCTATATGGATCAGTCAGAGGGTTTCATTCAGAGTGGGAGCAGCGGAAAGGTGTGCAAGTTGCTTAAGTCCATCTATGGACTAAAGCAGGCATCGCGGAGTTGGAACATCTGTTTTGATGAGACGGTCAAGGAATTTAGCTTTATCAAAAATCCAGATGAACCATGCATCTATAGTAGATTTGTAGCGAGAACTGTAGTATTCCTCGTTTTATACGTGGATGACATTCTCTTAATAGGAAATGACATTCCTATGCTACAATCTGTCAAGGGGTTCTTGTCACACAGGTTCTCCATGAAAGACCTGGGTGATGCCTCATACATCCTGGGGATCCGGATCCATCGTGATAGATCCAAGAGGATATTAGGACTTTCTCAGTCCAGGTACATCGACACCATAGTGAAGAGATTCAGTATGGAAGATTCCAAGCGCGGTAACCTACCGGCTTGTCACGGGATCACCCTCTCTAAAGAGATGTCTCCCAAGACTGATTTGGAGAGGGATCACATGTCTATTATACCCTACGCTTCTGCGGTAGGCTCTATAATGTATGCGATGTTGTGTACCAGACCGGATGTAGCTTATGCACTGAGTGTGGTAAGCCGGTATCAGTCAAACCCTGGGGAGAAACACTGGATAGCGGTAAAGAACATTCTCAAGTACCTGAGAAGGACTAAGGAGATGTTCTTGGTGTATGGCGGAAAAGACCTCCAGATCGAGGCCTTTGCTGACTCCAGCTTCCAGAGTGACAAGGATGATTCCAAGTCCATGTCGGGTTTTGTCTTTACCCTCAATGGAGGGGCGGTGTGTTGGAAGAGCTCCAAACAGGAAACCGTTGCAGACTCGACTATGGAAGCGGAATACATTGCTGCATCTGATGCCGCAAAAGAAGCTGTCTGGATGAGGAAGTTCTTGAAAGAACTTCAGGTGGTTCCGTCCATTGTTGACCCAATACCTCAGTATTGCGACAACAACGGGGCTATAGCTTTAGCGAAGGAACCCAGGTCCCATCAGAGATCCAGGCACATCTTAAGGCGGTATCACCTGATCAGGGAGATCGTGGATCACAAGGAGATCGAGGTTCGGAGGGTTGCTTCAGAAGAAAACACTGCAGATCCATTCACCAAGGCCTTACCCCAGACTCAGTTCGAGCGGCTGATCGAGATGATAGGTCTTCGATACGCCAGTACATGGCCTTAGTGCAAGTGGGAGATTGTTAGTGTATATGCCCTAGAGGCCATTACTGTATCATACTAGTTTGTATATTACTTAATGGAAGCTTGGGATATTCACCTTGTATAAACAATCTTGCTCGATATAGTAGTATGCTACTTGGTTTGTTTCTACTTCAATGTGTACTTGTGTTTATTTCAGTATATCACTTATACGCATTAGTGGAGCCCTTAGGATCTTTGCTTGATTACTAGCGTTGTGATGGCAGTCACACTAGTGGGGGTTGGGTAATCTATAAGCACATCCTTATACAGGTCCCTAGTCGCAGGACTATCGAGACAGGGCATCGATACTCCGGAGTAGACTAGCGTATGCGCTTCTCATCCCAGTGTGGGAGATGGTCTGTCCCATAGCCATCAGTACGTCGTACTGGAGATAGTATACGGGTGCTCGTTGGGTTACGAGTACACTGGACAGGACTCGTCGGGAACTGACAGGTTGGTATTATACCTATCGTCAGTTATCAGTTCCCAGGTGACATGAGTACAGCTTAGTCCGCTGACTTGACACTGACACTTCGCCTCGAGTGTGTTCCCACTGCACTTTGATCACTACCCTACCACGGCTCAAAGGAGTCGTGCAAACAGGTGGTGGTTGGGTGTAGTCCCGAAGCACTTGGAGGCAGTGACGGTTAGACAGGATTCGTCTCTCCCGGTATTGGGGGTTGACATCGCGCTGTGTCTAGGAGAGCCATTACACGAGTAGTCCCTGGCCAGGGCAAGCGAGATATACTGGTAGGTTTCCAGTGTTATCTCAGGGTGTTTTGGGCTTCACTCCGACACGACTTGTACCGCTATTAGGGGACTGACGTTTTACCGCCCCCTAGGCCCGACATGCGATGTATCAGACGAACAGACCGGACTGTACGGAGACTGTCACATTCAGACTCAGTAGGATTACAGATGGGGTTTCACCTCGTCAGCCTTCTTGTCGGCATCTACCTGGGGACCGTTACGCACAGCTAGTGCCGCTTGCGGTCTGTGGTTAAACCCACTGCCAGCGTAGTGTCGAGTCTTTAGAGTCCCACACAGAGGGTATTCGCCTCTGGGCAAAACAGAGTAGAGGTCGCATGGTTTTGCGACAGGGTTCGTTCTCATCCGCGCACTTGTGCACGTTTGGAGTCCGGACGGATATTACTGGCTGGCTCTGGTTTGAGTCAGATACTGGTATATGTTTTGGGGTTGCTTTTATCTCTCAGTATTCATGTTCCTCGGAACAAGGATGCAGGTGTGTATGCACAGTTATTTGAGGAAGAGGAAGAGGACTTTCATTAGGGTTTCGGAACGGGTGCGTATGCACAGTTGACAGTCGTCTTTTTCCAAACCCTAATGGATTTATTTTATATCAATTAATAATATTAATAAAATGAAATTGTGTCATGGTTGGTTTTTATGTTGACTTGTTGACCATGGTTGACTTGTTGACCATGGTTGAAGTTTTGACCATCATCATTACAAAAGAAAGATGCTCTTTGATTCTAGCAAATTCATTTAATGTTTGAAATGATAATGGTCATTCCTAAACCTTCCATCAACCTTTTTCATTTTCATTATTATTATTATTTGATAATTCTTTTGCTTTATGTTATGGTTGCAAAAGAAAAGAGCTCACTTTTCATTTGGCTTCTCTCTCCTCACTTCATCTTCTTCTTCCTCTAGCAAAAGGAGAACCCTTCTCATGTGTTGAGAATCCCTCTCCTTAAAAGAAAAAGCACCCCTTAGACACTCTCTACTCACTCTAGGATCAAGGGTTTAGCAAGCCGGAGATTCTAGTTCACTCTAAGTTCAAGAAAGAGCCCGAAGGTTGAACTCTCAGGTGGATCCATCTTCGACGAAAGAAGGCGACAAGGAGAGTACCATCAACCTCTACAAAAGTTTGAAGAAGAAAGAGTTTAAGTTTAGGTATAACCATCTTTCCGAGTAGCTAACTCTCTTTAGCTTGTTTGCTAGTTTTAGTTTAGGAAAAGATCCCGACTTTGTTTAGTCCATGTTGCCCCTTGCGCTAAAAATTTGATTTTTATACCGTTTCCGCCTCCCCGTAAGAACCGAGGGTCGCAACGTGGACTTACATGCACAACTCAGTAGAGCCGTGGTAGGGTGGAAATCAAAGCACAGTGGGAGACACACAAGACTCTATGACGATCTCGGGTCAACAGACTAAGCTGTACCAGTGTCACCAGAGAACTGCCATCTGACGTGAGGTATAATACCATCTGGGAGTTCTCGGCGAGTCCGTTCAGTGTACCCAGTCTCCACTGAGCACCCGCATACCATCTCTGATGTCAAACACCAATGGATATGGGATCATCCATCGCCCATCACATGGGTCGAGAAGATATACGCTAGTCTACTCTGGAATATCGATGCCCCGTCTCAATATTCCCACGACTAGGAACAATGAAGGATGTACTCATTGACTACCCAGGCCCCACTAGTATGATCTACATCATAGTCCTGGAAGTCGAGTACACATCCTAAGGGCTTTATCAACATGTAATCAGAGAGACAGAAAGTATACATGTTAAGATAAAGAGCAATCAGATAGCACACTATCATGTCGAGCAAGAAAGTCCTACCTATATATGTCCCAGCATCCACTACAATATACATCCTATGTACAGTAATGGCCTCTAGGGCATACATATAACTAACATTTACGTGCCGATGCTGGGCACGGTTTTCATGATGTTTTCGAGTGTCGATACTAGGCACTCAGGTTCCATGATTTTGATGTGTCAGGAGGGACACCAATGATGTATATCTTCATACTTTCATGCACACACCTTTATGATATTTACATGCATGCAGACATTGATTTTGGGTGGACGAGATCCACATGCTTACATACCTTGATTATGGTTGGACGAGATCCATATACATGTATTGATTATTATTGTTGGATGTTATCCACATGCATATAGATATTGACTACCTTATTGGCACATATACAGACTCGGTCACCTTAGATATTATAGTATTACCTTTATGATATAGTTGACCTAGGAGTCGTTGTTTATTCGATTTCTATCTGTTGATATTTTTCTACTCACGAGTTGGTAACTCACCCCTGTTGTGCCACAGTTCTTGCAGGTTGACCGCTTGGATCAGTAGCGGCTTCGCTGGCACACAGCTGCATTCGGGTGTTTTGCATTGGTAGGTGGGATATTTGTATCATTCCCACCCTTGTATCTATATTTCATATTGTTTCTAGTTAACTCCATCAATCAAAAGTTGTAAATTGTATAAGTGATGAGATTTAGTGAGACTTGTAGTTGCGAGATTTGAGCGATGGGTTCTATATTCACTTTTGGGGTTATATCTTTCTCTTTTCTTTATCTTTTGTGGTGGACTTCGCTGTTGGGCGTCGTATACTTATTTATACTGTATTGCGTGGTTGTGATCCGCCGTTTGGCAAAGAGCTAACTCCGGCTTGGGGATGCCATTATCCTTATTATGTATTTGTGGTTTTGGATCAAAAAATATAAAGGAGGTGCTGCCAAATTTTAAAAAAAAAACGAAACATGTTTTCGAACTAGTAAACTTCACTTGCATCATTCATGTTTCTTTCTATGCATTAAGAAAAATTTGATTTCATTATACCTTTATTTCAAAACTTCACCTCCTTTACTTTTCTTAAAAGGTTTAGATTTCTGGGTTTCAGCTTACTTAAATTCCGTTACGCCTTTAGACGTTGCGTGATTCAAGTGCTGGTCACGAGCCATTATTTCGGGTCGTGACAAAGTTGGTATCAAAGTGCTAGGTTTAACCTTGTTTGAGTCTATGTTTGACTATGCGGAGTCTAGGGCGGGAGTGTATTTCGGAACCTAGGCTTGACCTTACGGAACTTAGACTTGGAGGGGGGGTATTATACCCGAACTTTCGTTTCATAGGCTGACCCTGATTTATGGAGTTGGTAGCTTGAGTAGAGTGACGTACCGTACGTATGTTCCGCGACATATTTACGATACGATACTCCACTTAAGAAACCTTAGGATGTACAAATTTTGAGACAAGTGATTCTCTTCGTATCCATGATTATACATCCATTTGGGATCCTCGATTCTATTAGTTTCGTGATCATACTTTCATTGAGGCTGTTCCTTCTTATGATCATGTATCCATTCTGGATCTGTCATTCCTTTCGTGCCGTTGATCTGCTCTCTTCGATACTCGATTGAGGTTCTTGTCACCATAGTTTGAGCGCAGTTTGAACTGCTGCTAGTGTTGCGGTCAGGGCGAGCTCGTTTGGTACGAGGGCCGACCATTGTTTTTTTTCTGGTGACATGGGAACGTCTCGAGGTAGTGATTGGGTTGTGACCTCTTGTAGATGCGAGTGCTTGGTTTTACACCGGATGATCGGGCCATTGTTAGAGCTGCCAGTTGCGAGAGGACTGTTGATGTACAACATACCTCAGAGATTTTGATGTCGCCTACTGTGCAGACAGGTGACCCAGCTGTTGCTGAGATGATGGGATGTCGCTTCCAGAGCTTACGAGCTAAGATCGCCGGAGCTTCCAGGTAGAAATGCAACAGATGATAGCTAGTCTACCCCGAATTGAGAGACGAAGGCGATTCGTCAGATTGATGCGCCGATGCTGGCCCAGTTGAGTTGAAGATTTCCAGTGTGGAGAGAATCTTACTCAGACCTAGAGCAGACCGATCCAGAGGTGACCGCCGATGTATCGCCTTTCCTGGAGGATTGAGGCATTGTTTAGCATGCGGGCGAAGAATATTCACATGTTGCCTAGGCGAAGTTAAAAAGTTCGAACGAGTGTCAGAAACCCATTTTCCCAAGTTTAAAGTGTTCGGAGAAACATGCAGGTAATTCTGTGGACCCTCTAGAAGAATGAAACCCTAACTCGACATGATGACCATGGAACCGCTTTGAATCTTAGGGTTTGTGGCAGTTTAGCGGTGCCATCAGTGAGGCTTGGGTTTGCCCTTCTACGGTTGGTCCAGAGGTACTGTGGTATGTACCAGATATTTTTAGACTGTGCTCAGGTGCTAAGCCTTCGGGAAATTTTGGGACCTTGATGACTCGATCGAAAAGTTTGACTTAGTCCGGATATCGTGTGATAAGAGACCAGTGAGCTGACCAGCTTTGGATATAGGACCTCACCCAGATGCGTTATGAGTTGATCGAGAACGGACGAGTATTGAGTATCCCTCCGATAGTTGGGACAAGTTCCCGAGGACGTGTTCGGCCAGATATCTTCTACAGAGTGATGAAGCTACAGAGTACGCGATTTCGAGTCCGTGCGAGAGACTTCGGATTGACCGTGGCTGGGAACAGTTGCAGTGCGCAGATAGCGTGGTGTGACGTCATAGTGAGAGATGATAAAGCGAGTGAAACCAGAAGTTCGTGCGAGACGCTGACGAGCTATTATTACTCCCTATCGAGACCTGATATGCTTATAGAGGCGTTGGGATACAGCCAGTTTTCGAGGAAATGTGTGCGGGACACGCAGATGTCCAGAAAACGAGAAAAGATTATGTGAGAGTACCAGCCTCCGTACAATTCGGCATAGGCGAGATCGGAAGAGACCTAGAGCAGGATTCCTTCTAGGACACTGCTGCAATGAGAATTGCATCTAGGATCAGATGTGTCACGTGTATTCAGAGGACTAGAGACCGACACCAATAACTGTTGGAGTTAGTGCCCTCCAAGTCAATTATTGGATCACAGGCACGTGGTTGCAATGATTGAGGGAGGACCTGTCCCAGTAGGACAGTCTTACTCAAGATGATAGTATACTATCTGGTTTATCTTTATCATCGTGTACTGCTTTAGGTGACATTACTGATCACTATTGCACGTTGATAGAGCCCCTAGGATTCTAGCTTGACTGCCAGTAGTATGAGGGCGATCATATACGTGGGAGCTGGGGTCTATAAGCACATCCTTAAAAGGTCCCTAGTCGTGGGAGTTTCGAGACAGGGAATCGATACTCCAGAGTAGACTAGTGTATACAGTCGAGACCCCGACGAAGGGCGGTGGCCGGTCTCACAAGCCACTGGTGTCAGTTGGTTCACCTAAGATGTATACAGGTGCTCATTGGGTTATGAGTACACCGGACAGGACTCGCTGGGAACATGCTAGTTGGTCTTATACCTGACGTCAGATAGCAGTTCCCTGGTGACATGTGTACAGGTTAGTTCATCGACCTGAGATCGTCATTTGTCTCGTATGAGTTCCCACTGTGCTTTGATTTCTACCCTACCACGCTCAAAGGAGACGTGCAAACAGGTTTTAGTTGGGTACAGTCCCGAGCCACATAGAGGCAGTGAGCGGATCTGCAGGGGTTCGTCTCTCCCGGTATTGGGGGTAAGGTCGCGCTGTGTCTAGGAGAGCCAGTACATGAAAGTCCTTGGCCAAGGCAGGAGATTTACTGGTAGGTATTCCAGTAGTATCTCAGGGTGTTCTGGGCTACTCTCCGACACGACTTGTACCGCTTTTGGGGGTCTGACTTTTACCAACCCCCTAGGCCCACCATGCGATGCTCAAAGACAAACGGACCGGACTGTACGTATATTGTCACTGACAGGCTCAGTAGGGTGTCAGGATGAGTTCGCTCATCGATATCCCTTTTGGTCAATACCTGGTAGCCCGTCACGTATAGGCTAATACCTCTGACGTGCTAGTGGTTAAATCCACAACCAAAGTATTGACGAGTCTTTAGAGTCCCCCACAGACCGGTTTCTCAAGTTTCGAGCGAAACGCTGTAGAGACCGTATGGAGATATGGCAGGGTTCGATCAGATACGCGCGGTATTGCACGGATCATGATCGGACGGATAATACTAGCGGGCTTTGGTTTAAGCCGGATCCTAGTATTGTACAGTGTAGATTTTGTCTCTTTGCATTTGTGTTCAGTGGGAATACAAATGCGGGTATGTAAATATAGTCGCGGGGTTTTCCTGTAATTTATTACGGGATCAGTTTTTTGAAGTTGCCAGTTTGCATTCCGTTTCGGCCAGTTTTCCTTTGTTCCTTCCCGGCCGGACTTTTCCGATGGAGGGGGTTATTTGCAAGTGTGCAAATTATCTTTTATGGGGGTGTTTCTTGTAAATGGTGGCTTCATGATGGTTCTTTCATCATGAGATTCTTTTTTGGTCTCTTCCATTGCATTTATTATGATGGGCTTTGATTTGAAATGTGGGTGACCATTTCTTTTCTCATATTGATACATATTCTTTCTTGCATGATTCCTTTTCTCTCTCTCCATCATTTTTCTTGTGTAGGGGCCGGCCACTTCAAGGGGAGAGGGAGAGAGTTTTCATTTGCGTGAGGGAAATTGATTCATCACAAATTGATTCATCACATTTTTAGCTTGCTACAAAATTCCTTACCTCTCCAAAAGTTCATTTCTCCACATCAAATGGCAACTTCATATACCCCAAAGAGACATAGCCTACTACACTACATCTATAGCACTCCTTGGGCACATTGGCTCGCCAACTTCGTGCCCGAGTTGCCTCGGTCCAGAGGTGGGAGCCCGTAAAAGAACCCGGCGATGTGGTGCCCGTTCCGATGAGGAGATGAAGACCGGAGGTTCCGCGAGGAGATCGGAGTGGAGGCGAATACCGAAGGACACGGATCGCTTAGTATAGTTTCTCTACTCTTTTTCTAGTTTGCTAGAGTTAGGTTAATGGCCCGATCCGGGTTTTTAGTGCGCGGTGGTGCCGGTTTTCTAGTTTGAAAAGTTTTTCGTTTCCGCATTCCGGCGTCGGATTGACGGCCGGGGCGCCGCCATGCACTTACACTGGTATCAGAGCCACGTCATTAACCTCGTCTAGCTTGCTCTAGTATGTTTAGAACTCGATCGAACAAAAATCCCAAAACCGTATTTTCTAGTGCATCAGGTTTCTGTCGTTTTTGTTTTGGCTCGAAATTTTTCAGTACATTGCAGAAACATGTGCAGGGAATTTTAAGCGTTCTGCAAAAATTTGGTGAGGTGGCGCTTCAGTACGACCGCGGAAACGCGGCCAAACCCCTGGTTTGCCCGCGGTTCCGCGGTGGGAAAAAGTCAACGCTGTGCCAAAATTTTACAGAGGGCTTTTTACATGGAAATAGGGTTTTTGGAATGTTCTTTTTGGGCCCAGATTTTCTATGAGTGCTACAGTAGTGCTTGGGGCCCACTTCGGTATATTTGATCGATCGAAAATTTTAAACATGTTAGTTCACAGTATTTACATTATATCTGCGACCGTGAATGTCATTTGATCGGTAAATCCTGTCTATCTGCTATAGCCCTTTTAGACGGATTGCGAACGTGACATTCACGTTGATGTTCTGTGTTGTGCTGTGATGTTGCGGATTGGTCGTGGGGATAGCCTGGATGCAATGTTAGTACAGTTTCTTTTTATATGTACATTTGATATTGCGGGGTGAGCGTCCGACATGTGGACTGCCGTTACTGCCTGTTTGTATATTATTCTTTTGGGGCACGACCGGGTCGAGGTCGATGTACCCGTTGTATATTTTACTTTCTGTACTAGGATTACCCTAAGGTGGGGTGCACGGATAGCCGGGTTCTAGAGGGAAACGAGCCCGCATCTCATGGCTTTGAGACGGAGGGGGCTTTACTCTAGAATTTGAGGGCTATTCGCCGCACTCGTAGGGGCGACCCAGGAGGGGTGCCCGAGTTACCGGATTCCGTGAAGTGCTGGGTGGTCCATTCACGTTGCTGAAGGGGGCTGCCTCGCTTCAGGTTTTGGCGGGTAACTTGCCGCGCCCGTAGGGGTCTAGGATTTTCATTGCACAGGCTATCCACACGACCAGGGGAACGTTGGGTTTCAGTAGTGGCTCTATGAAACCCGGGGATCCCAGATATCTGTATTGTTCTGTGATGCTGGTTACATTTCTGTGATGTTGCATTTTATCATGCCTTGAGCGAATATTATATATTGATATATATACTAGTAGATGTTGTATATGTTTTGCATCCGCGCTAGTCCAGTCCCCACTCTGTCGTTAGTTAAGTAACCTAACTGGTGATGACGGGACCCAGTGGCGAATGCGGATGGCATATACGTACATCATTATTTTCGTTCTTTATTGGTGTGATCAATTGATGGGACTGCATTGATTCGGATCAATGCAAGCTAAACAAACCTATTATGATGTTGTTGGAACATTTTTCAAAAAGCTGTTATTGCAAGGACGTTCACTTTTGTACAGTGGTATTCAGTTGGAATATCCAGCTCCTCAGTCGACGAGGCAAGGGCCGAGATCCATTCACCGGGAGTGACCCCTTGGACAGAAGTTTGTGTCAGGGCAATAACTTCACTATAGTCGTTTACTTTTGCTTTGCATCGTGGTATTCAGTTGGAATATCCTGCACCTCATTCTACGGGGAAAGAGCCGAGACCCCTTCACCGGGAGTGACCTCTTTAGCAAAGGTTTTCGTCACTATATTTTTACAAAGCTATCCAGTTCCTTCAACGATATCAAGTTCATTACGTTAAAGGTTTTCGCCAGAAACCATTCTTAGCTCTCCGTCATTTCATATGGATAGTCAATAAGTATTCAAGCTGTGTTTGTTGGCCAAAGTCAAGGCACAGTGATTGGTAGCTATTGGGTATTCATATGCAGCATAGATAGATGCGTTGGTTTGGGGCAGTCGTATAGCCTTGTTGGCCAAAGTCAAGGGCTTGTGCGGGTGGGCTCAAATTAACCTGGAGAATGACGGGTAGAACTTGACATGTGACTTATGATTTGTTGGCCAAAGTCAAGGTCATAAGAGCATGGGGCAAAAATCCACATCGGAAGTTTCAAAAGAAACTGAAACTTGCCAGATATGCTGGAGTGTGATAACGTGAGCGGATTCTGTCACGTTATCATGCGATGAAAGTTGGATCCCGATTCCCACTGATGAGTTGGTTTACTCCTCGGGTGATCCCGACTAATTCTTCTTTCAGGTTTGGGGAAGAATTTGACGTTACAGTGGAAGGTTTCCTGATTAGATAAAGTGATAACCATACTGATCTAGGTTAGAGTGCACGCTGAGTGTTTCTTTTCTCTCTCTCTTTGGCAGCGACCATGACCCGACCCTAGACTATGACTCAGTAACCAAGTTGACCAAACCTTCTTAAACAATGGATTTTGGATTGTCAGAGTTGCAAACCTCATTGCCACTCCTACTTTTACCCTTTTCTCCAGGACACCCCGTATTACTACGAACGTCCACTTCCATTGGACAAAACCATCGTATGGTTATATACGAACTCAGAGGAATTTATTCGAGGATGGTTTCCGGTTCTGGAGAAAACGAATAGGACTATTCAGTTGTCTGATAGTACACCTATTACGCAAATTGGATAGTTTTCTTCCAAACCTTAGGCTGGTGCCAAACGGTGGGGAATGAAGAAAACCAATTAGCATAACGATGGTGTGCATAAGGTATTAAGTAAAGACATATTAAGGGATTAGTAAGAGGGCAAAGTAAATTGCGACTGCTATTCACGACCGAACCAAGTATTTCATTACCACTCCCACTTCACCTTTGTATTTCTCCAGAACACTCCGTATCACTACGAAGATCCACAGTTTATTTGGATACTCCATCGTATGGTTATATACGAACTCGAAAGGAACTTGTTCCAGTTCGGGGATGGATTCTGGTTCAGGAGAAATAGGAATAAGATTTATTCGGTTGTCTTTTATCTTCACCTTCTCTCCCATTGCGAGTGCTCCTAGGATTAGGACAGTACACCCATTATGCTTATTGGATAGTCTTCTTCTAAACCATAGGCTGGTACCGAACGGTAGGGAAGGAAGAAAACCATTTGGCCTAAAGGGGTGTACAGAAGGTAATGACTAAAGACATATAAAGGGATTTGGAGAGATGGCAAAGAGATATACGGTTACAGTTGTGAATCTGGATAATGGAAGAGGCATTACTAGGAATACCGGGATACCCCATCGAACCATTTCAATGTTTCAGTTTCACTGTGTACTGTTAAAAGAAAACTGATTTCCCAATTAGACACTTGCTCCAGGGTATGTATTTACCAGGTTTGATTCTCACATCTGTATGGTTTTACAGATGATGAGTGGGAGTAAGTTATTAGGAATTAGGTGATCATCCTCATTATATCGGGATTCGTTGTAATTGGTGATATTTGAGGAAGTCACCTGGGTTGTTTGCCGGACGGCAAATATTTGGTTTTGAATATCCGTTGTTATGCACCAATTTCAAATTGATATATCTGTACGTCTATTTTTCTAGAGTGAGATATACCTTTTTGAAATTATGTCTATGACATTTACCTATATCAATGGATGGTTAGGTAAGGAGCATTAAACAGCGGTGTAATTCTTTATAACCATAGTACAATTTTCAACCTACGACACACAGGGAATGAGTTGTTAGACTCAGGGGACTTATACAAAGTATTGTATGTTGTCCAGTGTCCATTAGGACAGAGGGGTTAGCACTCGTACTGTATTCTGTTTACTTGTGACTTCTCTAGTTCTTAGACATGTGTTTCGTAGAGATACAAGGTCCAAGTTTTGAGAAGTTATAAGTATAAGATTAAAGTAGAGAACCAGGTATTGCAAGTATCGGGATTCTTCAAGGTGATCGAAGATGTAGATACTTGTGTATGGTATTCAGTTGATAGTATTGATTAAGAGAACTTGCTTCTCTTTCAGGTTACTCACAATTGGAAGTACTCCTAAGCTGAGTAACACTGATCGACCTCTCTCCATTTACTTGACATGCACTGGAGACAGCTGCATGATTTGAATCTGGTTCAATTAAATCAGTGCCTCTGTTTCTATATTGGATATAGAACAGTTCATATCTTGACATTGTTAAGATACGGGGAGTTGTCCGGCTTATGCTTAAAACCAGACTCCGGATAACTCAAGGCACGTTTTTGTAATGGCAGTTTGTGGGTTGACCCGGGCTATGACGAGGGTTGATTTTCTACCATCTGGAAGATCAATAGTGATATTGTTCTTGACTCGCCACAGTTTTAATAAAAATGGATTTTTTCAGAAAACAGTGGGAGTATGGTAGAACTGGAAGTGATTCCAGAACCGCAAACGATTACTGAAGATTTGATAAGAACCTAAAGATTCAATCTGGTTTGACATTCCATTGGCCACTCCGCAGATAAAGTGGGTAACCTCAGGCACCCGAGAGGTACTTCGGTATGCTCAAGGACAGTGGCAGGGAGGTTCTTGTTTACCCAGACTTGCCAATGCTGTTGTTCCAGACTGTGAGACCCGGTAGGAGGATGAGTATAGCATCGTTCTAAACTAGTTTTAGAAGTGCACGTGTATATGACTCTGCCAGAGGGTTGTCGTAGTCTGGGGGAGCAGCGGAAGCATGGTGGACAAGTGGCTTATGTCTATTTATAGACTAAAGCAGATATTGCGGAGATAGATCATCTATTTCTGATGTGATAGTCATAGGTTTGACTTCATCAGAATAGGGGATGGATCTGTTAAGAAGGTAGTAGGGTGTGATGTCCTGGTATCTGGATGACATACACAGAGTAGGAAGTGATATTCCTATACTACGATCGGTTATTCTTTGGTTGTCACACAGTGGTTTCTCCACATAGGAATTGGATATTAATCCAATTCTGGAGAAACATTCGGAAGCAGTTTTAGAACATAAGTGGATGTTCTAGGGAAATGATAACGGCAGCCTCCTTTGGTAGACAGTTATCATTCCAGGCTTCCAAGGTGACCTGGATGACAGAGTGACTGTCAGAGTTATAGTTTTCCCTCTGACGAGGGGCAGTATCTGGACAGATGGTCCAGGTGGATACTGAGGGAAGGCATGGCACAGGATACTGATTAAGTTCAGTTGACGATACAGTCTAAGAAGTTTGGATTTGGAGTTCGCTTATGAACTAGGTCCCATCAGACATCCAAACATATTATAAGATAGGTATTACTCATTTCGGGAGATGGGTTTCTCCGCTAACTTGAGATAAAGAGAGACATAGAAAGAAACATCACAGCGGATCCACTCACTGAGGCTATTCCTTGAACGCAATAGTTTCGCAAACGAGCTTTGTGAGACTGACTAGTAGAGGAGTTGGGTGTTCGGTATCACACGGGCTGTAAGTATGCGACATCGCAATAATTAGCCTTGAGTACAAGTAGGAGATTGTTGGAGTTAGTGCCCTCAGAGTCAATTATTAGATCACAGGCACGTGGTTGCAATGATTGAGGGAGGACCTGTCCCAGTAGGACAGTCTTACTCAAGATGATAGTATGCTATCTGATTTATCTTTATCATCGTGTACTGCTTCAGGTGACATTACTGATCACTATTGCACGTTGATAGAGCCCCTAGGATTCTTGCTTGACTGCCAGCAGTATGATGGCGATCATATACGTGGGAGCTGGGGTCTATAAGCACATCCTTAAAAGGTCTCTAGTCGTGGGAGTTTCGAGACAGGGCATCGATACTCCAGAGTAGACTAGTGTATACAGTCGAGACCCCGACAAGGGGCGGTGGCCGGTCTCACAAGCCACTGGTGTCAGTTGGTTCACCTAAGATGTATACAGGTGCTCATTGGGTTATGAGTACACCGGACAGGACTCGCCGGGAACTTGCTAGTTGGGATTATACCAGACGTCAGATAGCAGTTCCCTGGTGACATGTGTACAGGTTAGTTCATCGACCTGATATCGTCATTTGTCTCATGTGAGTTCCTATTGTGCTTTGATTACTACCCTACCACGCTCAAAGGAGACGTGCAAACAGATTTTAGTTGGGTACAGTCCCGAGCCACATGGAGGCAGTGAGCGGATCTGCAGGGGTTCGTCTCTCCCGGTATTGGGGGTGAGGTCGCGCTGTGTCTAGGAGAGCCAGTACATGAAAGTCCTTTGCCAAGGCAGGAGATTTACTGGTAGGTATTCCAGTAGTATCTTAGGGTGTTCTGGGCTACTCTCCGACACGACTTGTACCGCTTTTGGGGGTCTGACTTTTACCACCCCCCTAGGCCCGCCATGCGATGCTCATAGACGAACGGGCCGGACTGTACGGATATTGTCACTGACAGGCTCAGTAGGGTGTCAGGATGAGTTCGCTCATCGACGTCCCTTTTGGTCAATATCTGGTAGCCCGTCACGTATAGGCTAATACCTCTGACGTGCTAATGGTTAAATCCACAGCCTAAGTATTGACGAGTCTTTAGAGTCCCCCACAGACCAGTTTCTCAAGTTTCAGGCGAAACGCTGTAGAGGCCGTATGGAGATATGGCAGGGTTCGATCAGATACGCGCGGTATTGCACGGATCATGATCGGACGGATAATACTAGCGGGCTTTGGTTTAAGCCGGATCCTAGTATTGTACAGTGTAGATTTTGTCTCTTTGCATTTGTATTCAGTGGGAATACAAATGCGGGTATGTAAATACAGTCGCGGAGTTTTCCTGTAATTTATTACGGGATCAGTTTTCTGAAGTTGCCAGTTTGCATTCCGTTTCGGCGAGTTTTCCTTTGTTTCTTCCCGGCCGGACTTTTCCGATGGAGGGGGTTATTTGCAAGTGTGCAAATTATCTTTTATGGGGGTGTTTCTTGTAAATGGTGGCTTCATGATGGTTCTTTCATCATGAGATTCTTTTTTGGTCTCTTCCATTGCATTTATTATGATGGGCTTTGATTTGAAATGTGGGTGACCATTTCTTTTCTCATATTGATACATATTCTTTCTTGCATGATTCCTTTTCTCTCTCTCCATCATTTTTCTTGTGTAGGGGCCGGCCACTTCAAGGGGAGAGGGAGAGAGTTTTCATTTGTGTGAGGGAAATTGATTCATCACATTTTTAGCTTGCTACAAAATTCCTCACCTCTCCAAATGTTCATTTCTCCACATCAAATGGCAACTTCATATATCCCAAAGAGACATAGCCTACTACACTACATCTATAGCACTCCTTGGGCACGTCAGCTCGCCAACTTCGTGCCCGAGTTGCCTCGGTCCAGAGGTGGAAGCCCGTAAAAGAACCCGGCGATGTGGTGCCCGTTCTGACGAGGAGATGAAGACCGGAGGTTCCGCGAGGAGATCGGAGTGGAGGCGAAGACCGAAGGACACGGATCGCTTGGTATAGTTTCTCTACTCTTTTTCTAGTTTGCTAGAGTTAGGTTAACGGCTCGATCCGGGTTTTTAGTGCACGGTGATGCTGGTTTTCTAGTTTGAAAAGTTTTTCGTTTCCGCATTCCGGCGTCGGATTGACGGCCGGGGCGCCGCTGTGCACTTACAATAATGTGCCGCCTCACGAGCGGTCGTGATGTTTGACCGGGAGATGACCAGAGAATTGCTAGAGCAGAATTGTTCCCGTTAGCACACCTGACAGGGCCGATGAGCCGATGGATTGCGAGATTGGTAATCTATAGAGAAGATAAGGACCCAGAGACAGAGGACGCCAGGCCGTGAGCAGAAGGCGAGCGGATGTTCATACCCTGCTAGTTTTGGGCGCCCGATATTTTCCGACATTGTAGGAGGTGTACCTCGATGTCATTTATTTCGATTTGCGTTTGTGATCCGAGTGTCACGCTTATATCGCTTGGATTTGAGTTTTGATGACGAGTTTCCTGATATTGATTTCATGTACCATGGCTGCACCTACTGAGTGTTTACGTTTTGCGCATAGTTATCACACCTGATATATATTTTATACACCATTGTGTTGATTTGCGATTTGTGCATGCTTATTGCGTTTGATGTCGATTTTATACCTGCGTAGCATGTGTTTATGATTTCATGGATTTCATACGGATGATTTGATTTTTGCACTCGGTATAGCTTATATGTGCTTGCAGTGCATTGATATGTGTTTTGTGCACGCAGTTGCACACGATTTTGATTTATACACCTTGGTATACCTGGTGTTGCTTTAGATGCGTTTGAGTTATTGATTGTATTTCGTGCATTTGATACACCCGAAGTTATTTCGTGCACAATAGGTGCACCACATATTGTTGTCGTGCACACCGTTGCTGTGGGCAGATGCTTTCGTGCACACCCGTTGCACGTAGTTTTGGGTTTTTGTGCGTATTGTGGCACCTGTATTTGGATTTGAATTCCATGCGCACCAGACACATGTGTTTATTGGATACGCCTTTTGAGGTTGATTTTGCTTATGAGTACTTTACATGCATTAAATGTTTACCAAAAGGGTTTTCAAAAGGAGCTATAGTCTCGCTATTTCCTACGTGTCCGTGAGCGACACGAACATTTATAAAGGAAAACCTTTTGGGATATTTTGAAAACGACGGAACGTGTATTTAAGAAAACATATATGGATTTATGTTATTATTTTGAAATGAGCGTCCGTCAGTTATGCCGTGAGTTATGCATTCCCGCGGCGATTTAGGAAATATTTTGCATGTATTTTATTCAGATTTTGGAGTTTTCAAAGATGCGTACTATACACGTATTATAGTATTTGACTAGTGTATATTGGATTTCAGTAGTGGACTTCGAGATCTTCATCTCTATTGTAACTCCGAGGATATGCGTGACGCTTGACGGAGTTGATTTTGAGTTTTGTACTCGTTTTTCATACGCACTTGGCACGTTGTATTATTTCCGCGTTTTTCCATGATTTCGGAGCCCCGTTGACTTGAGCTGATTATTAAAATATTTTAGATTTTGGGGGTTTAAATTTAAATTCGGGGACCGAATTTATTTAAGGGGGGAAGATTGTAACATTTCAAAAAATAAAATATTATTTTTGGGAATTTTTATAATTAAATAATAAAATATTGAATATTTTAATAAGGCGGTATAATTAAATACCGATAAATTTGTGAAAAATTTGGAAAATTATGGAAATTTCTAAAAGAGGGTGTTTTATGTGAATCATGCAAATTTTAAGTCTTTATGATTAATTATACACTAATTTTGTGCTAATCGCGATTAGATATCGCTAATCGGGCACCAATCGTGTTTTATGCACATGTCTTTTTTTCCACACTTGTTACATTTACCTACATGATTATGGGTGTATGGTTATTGTTTTGGGTTTGCTATTGAGGGGAGAAGAAAAGGAAAAGAAAAGAAAAGAAAAGAAAAATAATGGGATAAAGAATAGAATATAGTAGTAGGTATGGGTGAGAGAGAGAAAGGTGATGGTTACATTTGACTTAACCATTCTTTCCTCCATCATTCTCCTTCATTTTCACTTCCTCCTTCAGCCCAAGGCAGCACCCTCTCCTCCACCATCTTCAACACCCCCAAAACTCCATTAAAACCCCCTCAAAACTCAAACCCTATTTCACAAAAAAGATGCACAAGCTCACTAGCAACACATTGGACCAAGAAAGCTTGCATTTTGGACACTTGGGGATTCTTGAGTTTCCAAATGAGGTATTTTCTGAACCATGAGCTTAGTATTCACATTGCTTTTACATCCATGTTAACTTTAAACCGATATTGTGAGGTTTAGCGAGGGTAGGAAAATTCTAGTTAAGGGTTTTAGAATTCTTGAATGGTGATGGGTAATTAAGCTCAATAGAGGCCACACAAACCCCCTAGTGCTAGAATTCAGACCTAAATCAGAGACTAGAAACCCCAAAACACGGATTTAGAAATCCCGACATCGGATAAATGTGTGATTTGTGAGGGTATTTTGGAATCTGGAGCAACCCGGGGGCACTATAGATGATTTTGCAATTACTGGGAGTCGTGCAGGCACCTAAGAAGCTACCACTGAAACCCTAGCCCCATACCCCAACCCAAGACCGCAGATTTATCCATTCTGGCCGCAATTTGCGGCCAGAGTAGGGAAATGGGGTCCCTGGTTTGGTCCATGGCTCCTTTTGCACTAAAATAGACCCCTCCTATATGCAAAATTGGCTAATTGTCACCTGGGGAAAATCTGGGAGTATTTTGGTGTGTTTTAGGCTATGTTTTCCGTATTTTTAAATGCAATTTCTTGACATTTGGATTTTTATTTGGTTGTTGGATGTTTGTACATCGACAACAGGGGTTGTTTGATTGTTTTGCACGTGTAGGCCATAGGTTCTAACCTATGAGCACACCGTGCGCCGTAACGGTTTTACGTATTCGATTTTAATACGTATTGCGATTGTTTGTTATTGTAGGTACTCTCTTATGGATTCCGAGGTGAAGGAGCACGGCGTCATCGATTTCGGCGAGCGAAGACCAGGTGAGTGGATCATATCCACGGGGGAAGTCGGGTGGATGGTGTATAGCACCCCCGCAAAGTATTGATGGAAAACTGATTATAGAATATGGTTAGGAACCTTAGATTAGGAAACTAGGGTTATAGTAAAGGATAGTTAGTGATACTATATTAGAAACTAAGGATAGTTAGAAATGAGATAATACAGCTATTATGTGATGACGGGATTCGAGGACGACGTTTGCCGATATTGCCGTTTAGGGTACTGTAGGACTAGATAGTCGATGTAGACGCGTCATCCGAACCATACCTTTTTCTAAACCGAAGAGTCGTATGTATCTTTTAAAAATATACTTTGAGGGATGTTACTTATTTTCAAATGATATCTTTTTCTTAAAAACACCGTAACCCCTATTTTCAAAACTACGATTCGCTTCTTTAAAAATCTGATTGTATGGTTCGGGTGTTGTTCCCGCCAAAATTTTGGCTCAAAACCCGCTCCGTATAAAATAATAACAATAAAAGAAAAATAAATAAATAAATAAATAATAATAATAAAGGAGAAAATCTCCCTTTAAGAGCAAAGCTCTGTTCAAATTCCAAGGTGGGAAACGAAGCAACGCTTCTGTTTCCCTCAATCAGAGCAAAACTCTGCCTTGAAATTAAAGTTAAAATGATTGAAGAAATGCTTCAGCTGACTTGCGCAGTTGCGCTGCGCGACACGTGTCAGCGCAGTTGCGCTAGCGCAGTGCGCTGCGCGACACGTGTCATCGCAGTTGCGCTGCGCTCTGCGCTGCGCGATACGTGTCAGCGCAGTTGCGCTGCGCTCTGAGCTGCTCGATACGTGTCAAGCGCAGGAGCGCTTGAGCCAACTGTGCCAACACCAAAATAGAATTAAAATTCTAGAAAGATCTTTCTGATCTTATTAAAATAATAAGATTCTCTTCTGTAAAACAGAAGCCCTTGGATCAAAGATCCAACGGTGGGGAAAAATCTCTAAATCACTCAGAGAAAGATCTTTCTAACTGATTTAACACATCAATTGGCACTATAAAAAGGCCCCTAGACTCCTAGTCTAAAAGACATGAACAGAGAGAGATATACAGAACTCCTCTAAAAAATTTTGAGAAGAGCTCAGAGAAAGAAAAAGGTAAAACCTTTAGAAAAAGAAGAATTTTCTTCTGAAAAGATCAATGATCTAAGAACAAGATCAAAGATTTTTAATAAAAAAATGATAATATTAATAAAAAGAAGTAATTTACTTCTTCTTTAGATCTTTCTGATCTAAATAAAGGCATTTCCTTTTGATGAACCATTGGTTCTGGAATCTTAGAAGATTCTCTTCTTTGATCCAAAATCGGATCAAGATATTGAACAGTGCCCTGCACTTGAAAAAATTGCACTGTTGCGCTCTCGGGTTGGCTCAAGCCACCAGAGAGCGCCACGTGTCAGCCCCAGAACAGACTGCGCTATGCGCTTCTAAAACAAAGCACCGCTCTCTTAAATTGGCGCAAGTCACCAGAGCGCGCCACGTGTCGGCAGCGCAACAGCGCAGCGCACTGTCGCAGCGCACTGCGCTAGCAGACTTGCGCTCACCAGAGCGTGACACGTGTCACCTCCACATGGACTTGCGCCTTGCTCTCCTCAATTGGCGTAAAGTGCCTGATAAGCCACGTGGCGCTCTGTCAGACTAATTAATGCAGCGCATTATTAAAGGGCAGGGCCCAATTAAGAGGCCCAATGGACCAAAACAAATGCTCTGCATTATAAAAAAAGGGAACAGAGCCCAATTTAAAAGGCCTAACTGGCCAGAATAAAATGCAATGCAGAGCCCAAACAAAGGTCTGTCAGACCAAAACAGATGCTGTGCATCATTTAAAAAAGGGCAGAGCCCAAATAAAGGTCTAATAGACCAAACAAAATGCCATGCATTATTAAACAAGGGCAGAGCCCAATCAAAGGCCTAACAGGCCAGACAAATAAAAATTGTTGAATATTCTCAACTGGACTTAGCCTAATACTGACCGTAAGTCCTCAAATTAAATTGAGCTAAGCACAACTGCTCTCTTAAACCAATTTACACCCGGTTCAAGGGTACATGTCCGAACTCCTCTGACATTTGTCGTTGTAATCCTTCAACGTCGTCAGAGAGGTGACGGGTCCCAACAACCACACATCAATATAGACTTAAGCGTCTTTAAACCAACTCATAGACTTAAGCGTCCTTAAACCAACTCATAGACTTAAGCGTCATTAAACCAACTTATGGACTTAAGCGTCCTTAAACCAACCTATGGTCTTAAGCGTCCTTAAACTCACGGACTTAAGCGTCCTTAAACCAACGGACCACTATGTCCCTAAACTGGAACAATTGAGCCCCTCAAATGCTCTTTTGTCGGATCTAAACGATTCCGTTTAAGTTGATCTTAGCCTCAAATATGGCTAACGTATCCTGAAACCTTCAAACAGACTTTAGTCCCAAATTGGACTATAGATCCCCCAATCAACTTCGGTTCAAGGGTACATCTCTGAACTCCTCTGACATCTTTCGTTGCAATCCTTCAACGTCGTCAGAGAGGTGATGGGTCCCGATGGCCATACATGCAATGGACCACTACGTCCCTAAACTGGAACAATAGAGCCCCAAATGCTCTTTTGTCGGATCTAAACGATCCCGTTAAGTTGATCTTAGTCTCAAACTGGACTAACATATCCTTAACAAAAGTTTAAGTTGATCTTAGTCTTAAATAGGGCTAACGTATCCTTAAACCAAAACCCCAAACCCAAATCTAAGAAAATACGGATTTGGACTAATCCACGTCCTACGGACGACGACATAAATTAGTCTCCGTATACAATCCACGGGCAACCACAAATAAAAAAAACACCCACGACACGAAGTGAAATTCTGGAGAAGGAGAAAATTGCTACCGTGGTACGGTAGCGTAATTAACTGCAGGGGCTTGCGCCTGCAGGGAAGAGCGTCCCCACAATCAAAAACCCCTCCAGCGAGGGGGAATTTGACGAAGTCTGCTACATCGGCCGCATCCGTCTAAAATTCTGATATACGGTGCCATAAATCAACTTGGCATCTTCGGAGAGGTGGACGGATAAAACCAAATAGCATCTGCCCCGAATCTCAGGCAAGACGAACCTACCCGGTCGCGTCTCTGTGTTCGGAGGGGAACATGTGTGTATGTTAGATTAGATACCTATACTTATAGTAGAGATAGAATGTTTAGGTAAACTCGTCTTGATATGAGTTATAAATGCGGTGAAAAGATTATAAGACGGATATGATGATCTGATGATATGTTGGTATACAGATGCGAGTCGATCGAGATGATTTATACCCTGTCGGTCCCCTGATGTGAGATTATTACGGATGTGACCTGGGACATAGGTATATAGATATATATAGAATATTGTGAATCATGGATGATAGGCCGTACGTGATTTCAGGCCGTACCCTCATTTGTCGTATTGGATGATAGGATCCCTATTAGCTTAATGCCGCCGTATGATGATTTTCCGTGCGTGATGGGTTTGACTTGATGATTGATCCTTACCCTTGACTAGAGGTTGCCGTACGATGGATCATATTGTACGCGATGTTGTTAGGCTGGATGCCGATTGATAGATTCCCCGACTTGGTCATATTAGATACGTATACCCGTCAGCATTGCATATGATTTACCTTATGCTGCATTCATATTATTTTCATTGCATTGCATATACCTGTGTTAGTACACTTACACCATTATCGATGATGCGTATATTACACGAACACAGATTTGCCGGCTCACACACTTCATCATCGATAATTGCCATGTCACTACACAGTAGGATTGCTGCATCATGATATGACTCTTTGCATAATCTACCTTCTATAGTTACCTGTGCACTTTTATACGATGTTGCATGATATATTGCTATGCTTACATTTCCATCACATGTCGCATACATCATGCTTTATGATTTTACGCATTGAGGTATGTTGTTTTCATGAGATTTCTGGATTTGAGAATCGTGGCTATTTCAAAGAAAGCATGTACTGTTTTAAAAACCCGGTTTCTCTTGATATGATATTTCAGTGCGTCCACCATGCGTTTTCTCGGTTCCGAGACCTGTGATATGTGAAACCCAATTCAAGGAGACGGATGATTCCGTTTGCGAGTACATGGTGGACCCGGTATGGTTCCCCGGGGTGAGAAATATTTTTCGTGGAGTAGACGATGAGCTTGTCAGGGTGGCGAGTACCTACCGGTGATAGTATTTGGGCTCGGCGGATATCCGGAGGATACCGACCGGAGTCGAGAGATGAGATGGGCCGATCCGGACTGACGGAGCCCGATATATGAGGATTTACGTGCCGATGCTGGGCACGGTTTTCATGATGTTTTCGAGTGTCGATGCTAGGCACTCAGGTTCCATGATTTTGATGTGTCGGGAGGGACACCGTTGATGTATATCCTCATACTTTCATGCACACCCTTTATGATATTTACGTGCATGCAGACATTGATTTTGGGTGGACGAGATCCACACGCATACATACCTTGATTATGGTTGGACGAGATCCATATACATGCATTGATTATTATTGTTGGATGTTATCCACATGCATATAGGTATTGACTACCTGTTGGCACATATACAGACCCGGTCACCTTAGATATCATAGTATTACCTTTATGATATAGTTGACCTAGGAGTTGTTGTTTATTCAATTTCTATCTGTTGATATTTTTCTACTCACGAGTTGGAAACTTACCCCCGTTGTGCCACAGTTCTTGCAGGTTGACTGCTTGGATCAGTAGCGGCTTCGCTGGCACACGTTGCATTCAGGTGTTTTGTATTGGTAGGTGGGATATTTGTATCATTCCCACCCTTGTATCTATATTTCATATTGTATCTAGTTAACTTCATCAATCAAAAGTTATAAATTGTATAAGTGATGAGATTTAGTGAGACTTGTAGTTGCGAGATTTGAGCGATGGGTTCTATATTCACTTTTGGGGTTATATCTTGCTCTTTTCTTTATCTTTTGTGGTGGACTTCGCCGTTGGGCGTCGTATACTTATTTATACTGTATTGCGTGATTGTGATCCGCCGTTTGGCGAAGAGGTAGCTCCCGCTTGGGGATGCCATTATCCTTATTATGTATTTGTGGTTTTGGATCAAAAAATACAAAGGAGGTGCTGCCAAATTTTAAAAAAAAGACGAAACATGTTTTTAAACTAGTAATCTTCAGTTGCATCATTCATGTTTCTTTCTATGCATTAAGAAAAATTTGATTTCATTATACCTTTATTTCAAAACTTCACCTCCTTTACTTTTCTTAAAAGGTTTAGATTTCTGGGTTTCAGCTTACTTGAATTCCGTTACGCCTTTAGACGTTGCTTGATTCAAGTGCTGGTCACGAGCCATTATTTCGGGTCGTGAAAAGTGATCTCTAATTGTTAATTAGGTCTTTATAATGTTGTGTTGCCTAGTAGTTGTTGTTTAGAACACTAAAATTATAGTTTTTGTGTAATATCATATTTTTAGTGAGATATTGGAGTCTCTGTGATCTGCTATCACCACGATAGGTTACTGTAAAATCTAGCAATGCAGTAGTATTGTGTTAGAAGCCCTGAGTGTTCACCTGAAACCCGGACCCAACCCAACCTAGTAAAACCTGCGAGATGAGGCGAAATTCCGGCGTCGCCGGATTTGTAGGGGCCTAGGGAGTTGGGGTTTTGAGGGTAGCTTTTTGTATGTTATACTGGGTGTTTGGTACTGCTTAATTTTTATATATTGATTGTAGGCAAAATCTGGGACCACTTTGCTAGTTTCTAGTGTTTCGGCAATGCGCGTTACGGTATCCGACACGGTTCGCGTTCTTTGTGTAGCTTGATACACTTCGGTTTGATTTAGAATGTCGCTACACACGTTAGCCACTAAGCGAACACTTGAGAGTTTGTTGTAGTCGGTGCATCGATCTAAACGTAGTTTGTATGTATTATTGAACGGTTTCTAAGTTTCACTTGTTATGTTTTGTGTGATATTAGGATCGATTGCGGGGACTTCAGACACTACAAGGAAAGGAAAGCAGGTGGTTGGATTTACCTAGCTCGAGATCATCGGTGAGTAGAGGGCTAGATATGATGTTATAGCCACATGTTATATGCATATGAGTTGATTGTGCATGAGCATCATTGCATACCATTACTTGTTGTACCTTGACTTAGTACCTATTGGACACTGCGCCATTACTGACGGTTCATATTGCACGAGCACTAAATTGTATGCCACACACACACCGTTGGTAATTGCCATAACACACACGGCATACACATATACATGGTACTGCATTCTTTATTGATATTGAGGCAGTTGTTCTTGTATCACCTTACTAAGGGAATATGTATTGTTCCACCTTCACTATTATCAATAGTTAGACGTTGATTCTTGTTCTATTGCGCATATGAAATGCATCATGCATACATACCTACATGCATACACACATGCCTTGCTATAGCTACATATACACCTTTATATTATGTTGCATTTGATTTTGGAGAATGTGGGAACCGCATGATATTATTAAAAGCTTGATTCATTTAAAAGAGCGGTTTTTCCTTGATATGCTCATATTACTGTTCTATGTTGCATACATCATATTTCATGGATTTACGCATTGAGATACGGATTTCATGTGATTTATGGATTTGAGAACCGTGGTTATATTTCAAGAAAGTATGCATTGTTTTGAAAACCCGGTTTCTCTTGATATGATATTTCAATGCGTCCACCATGAGTTTTCTCGGTTCTGAGATTGGTTTTAGAAACACGATTCGAGGAGATGGATGATCCGTTTGCGGGTTCATGGTGGACCCGATATAGTACCCCGGGGCAAGAAATGTATGTTGTGCAGTAGACGATGAGCCTGGCAGAGGGACTACTACCCACCAGTGATAGTTTGGATCCGGCGGTTATTCGGAGGATACCGATCAGAGTTGTAAGATGGATATGGGCCGATCCGGACTGACGGAGCCCGTGGGCCGATCCGGACTGATGGAGCCCGAGTTATATGGATTTACGTGTCGATGTTGGACACGGGTTTTCATGATGTTTCGAGTGTCGATGTTGGGCACTCAGGTTCCATGAGATTTACGGATATGAGGGCCGATCAGAGTGATGGCGCCTGAGGTATTGGGATTTGGGGTGTCGTTGATGGACATCGGGATTTTCCACGATGATGATTCATTGATGATATTATGTTTTATCCCACACTCAGGATTTATTAGATATGCATTGTTTCATATAGTTGTAGTACCCTAATGGTGTACCTTGATCATGATTGTTGCATATCCATATTGCCATACTTATGCTATCAGATTGTATGTGATTGATTATCGTTGTTCATGCATACTTGAGATTATCTGTATGATGTTACTTACTATTCACGAGTTGGCAACTCACCCCCGTTGTGCCACAGTGTTTTGCAGGCTTGACCCTCAAAGTAGTCGTGGCAGGGCTCCCTATTGTATCTATTTCAGCAGATACCGCTACGGTTGGCTGTGAGACCTTTTTGTTGTAGGTGGGTTTGCGGTTATCTGATTATATCCATTGTATATCTCATTGTATTTACTACTCTCCATATACCACTTTCATGTATTGACTTATAGACGAGTTGTGAATGTAAGTCCACGTTGCGACCCCCGGTTCTTACGGGGAGGCGGAAACGGTATAAAAATCAAATTTTTAGCGCAAGGGGCAACATGGACTAAACAAAGTCGGGATCTTTTCCTAAACTAAAACAAGCAAACTTGCTAAAGAGATTTAGCTACTCGGATGAAGATGGTTATACCTAAACTTGAACTCCTTCTTCTTCAAACTTTTGTAGAGGTTGATGGTTCTCTTCTTGTCGCCTTCTTCCGTCGAAGATGGATCCACCTCGAAGGTTCAACCTTTGTGCTCTTTCTCGAACTTGGAGTGAACTAGGATTTCCGGCTTGCTAAACCTTGAACCCTAGAGAGAGTAGAGAGTGTCTAGGGGTTGTTTTCTTTTCAAGGTGAAGGATTCTCAACACATGAGAAGGAATCACCTTGAGCTTGAGGAAGAAGAAGATGAAGTGAGGAGAGAGAATGATTATGAAAGAATGAGCTCTTTTCTTTTGCAACCATAACTAAAAGAAAAGGAATTATCTAATTAATAATAATAATTCAAAAATGAAATAGTTGATGGTTGTATTTGGAATGACCACTATCATAACTTTCAATAAATGAGTGTAAGCATGAATCAAGGAGAATCCTTTCAAAGCATGATGGTGGTCAACATTCAACCATGGTCAACAAGTCAACCATGGTCAACAAGTCAACAAAATCAACCATAACAATATTTCATTTAATTACTATTATTAATTGATATTTCATAAATCTATTAGGGTTTGGAAAAAGACGACTGTAAACTGTGCATACGCACCCGTTTCGAAACCCTAATGAAAAACCTCATCCTCCGCCTCAAGCAACTGTGCATACACACCTGCATTCTTGTTCCGAGGAATATGAATACTGAGAGATAAAAGCAACCCCAAAACATATACCGGCATCTGACTCAAACCAGAGCCAGCCAGTAATATCCGTCCGGACTCCAAACGTGCACAAGTGCGCGGATGAGAACGAACCCTGTCGCAAAACCATGCGACCTCTACTCTGTTTTTCCCAGAGGCGAATACCCTCTATGTGGGACTCTAAAGACTCGACACTACGCTGGCAGTGGGTTTAACCACAGACCGCAAGCGGCACTAGCTGTGCGTAACGGTCCCCAGGTAGATGTCGACAAGAAGGCTGACGAGGTGAAACCCCATCTGAACTCCTACTGAGTCTGAATGTGACAGTCTCCGTACAGTCCGGTCTGTTCGTCTGATACATCGCATGTCGGGCCCAGGGGGCGGTAAAACGTCAGTCCCCCAATAGCGGTACAAGTCGTGTCGGAGTGAAGCCCAAAACACCCTGAGATAACACTGAAAACCTACCAGTATATCTCGCTTGCCCTGGCCAGGGACTACTCGTGTAATGGCTCTCCTAGACACAGCGCGATGTCAACCCCCAATACCGGGAGAGACGAATCCTGTCTAACCGGCACTGCCTCCAAGTGCTTCGGGACTGCACCCAACCACTACCTGTTTGCACGACTCCTTTGAGCCGTGGTAGGGTAGTGATCAAAGTGCAGTGGGAACACACTCGAGGCGAAGTGCCAGTGTCAAGTCAGCGGACTAAGCTGTACTCATGTCACCTGGGAACTGATGACTGACGATAGGTATAATACCAACCTGTCAGTTCCCGACGAGTCCTGTCCAGTGTATTCGTAACCCAACGAGCACCCGTATACTATCTCCAGTACGACGTACTGATGGCTGTGGGACAGACCATCTCCCACACTGGGATGAGAAGCGCATACGCTAGTCTACTCCAGAGTATCGATGCCCTGTCTCGATAGTCCTGCGACTAGGGACCTGTATAAGGATGTGCTTATAGATTACCCAGCCCCCACTAGTGCGACTGCCATCACAACGCTGGTAATCAAGCAAAAGATCCTAAGGGCTCCACTAATGCGTATAAGTGATATAGTAAAATAAACACAAGTACACATTGAAGTAGAAACAAACCAAGTAGCATACTACTATATTGAGCAAGATTGTTTATACAAGGTGAATATCCCAAGCTTCCATTAAGTAATATACAAACTAGTATGATACAGTAATGGCCTCTAGGGCATATACACTAACAGTGAAGACCGATATTGTATATTTTATGACTCTGGGTGTCGTGCTCGTGTGAGCTGGCTTTTCTTATGTAGTTTTATCCCTTTATGCTATTTTCATTTTTATTGTCTATTTCTTCGCTACGGTGTCATATATATGCTTGTGGTGATTGTTTTCCTCCTTTGGGCATGATTTTCTCATGTTTGGGAATGCTTTATTTATATCCTGTATTTGTACCCGTTTTGGGGGTAGTTTTACAAAGGAGGTGCTGCCAAAATTTTTAAGAAAATAAACTTAAGCTTTAAGATTTTACTTGAGATTTCCAAAATCTTGTAACAATGTTTTTATCATTTACTTCTTTTTAAGGTTTAGATTTCCGGGTTTTCGGCTTACTTAAATTGTGTTACGCCTGTTGACGTCACGTGATTTAAGTGCCGGTCACGTGCCTGAATTTGGGTCGTGACATTTAGCCTCATTGATTGTTTTTCCGCATCAGAGTATGGCTTAGTAGTAGGAAGAACATAAGCTTCATCTATTATATCTAAATCTATACATTGAAGAAAAATTCTCATTTTAGTTTTCCAAAATTGAAAATTAGTGCCGTTAAACAGTGGAGGTCATATGGTGGATTGACCATCTAGTTGGTTTGCCATTATGGATTTATTGACTCGAGACGTTAATCTAAAAAATGAGCAATCTACTTTGATACTAATTGAAAACAGCCGTAGAGGGGGTAGGGTGGGGTGAATAAGGCTTCTATATGTTATATAGCAAATTTTAAAATTCTAATTTTTATATTAAAGTGATTACCAAGTTTTTGCGGAAAATATTTAAACAAGTTTAAACAAAGAAACTTGAAATAGCAATCAATCATAAGAACTAAAAATAAAAAGAGTTAGAGCAATGTAGACACAGAGAATTGTTGATGTTCACCACGCTCCTGTGGCTAGTCTCCGCTTGAGACTCCTTCTCAGGATTTCTACACTAGATGTGTGAAGTACACGAATCTAACTTCACAAGAATGTGAAGAACAAAATCCCTCTTTACAAGGATCAACCATTCAAACTTCCGATTTCTCAGGAAACAAGTCTTTTTCCTCTCTAGCTCGTGATTTTTTAGGAAAGCCACACTTTCCTCTCCAGCCACGTCACTCTAGAAAGATATTTTTTCCATTTCGAATACACAATTCGAACAAAATGAGAAGCACCCATTTTCGTGGGTTACACCTGTTAATTTCAAATGATCACACTCACTCACAATCCTATTAATATCAAAAGATTATCTCCGATTTTGGCACAAGGATTGTTTTGAGAAATTTGGACAAGTTTAAGGCTCTTGAGGAAATGAAAATTTTGAACAAGTTAAATCGTGAAGAACACGAAGATTTTCAGTAGGATTTACAATGAATGAATTTTTTAAAATGTGTGATCTCAAGGGTATTTATAGGGGATTGAATAAGAAGTTATTATAACCGCCTTTAACTGCCAAAAACATCCTAAAAACAGTTAATGACCATTTGAGGAAGCTACGTGTGAAAACGGCGTACGTCCCCATTCAAAATGGAGTTCAAAATTAAAATTAAACCAATTTAACTACCCGTGAAGATGTATATGTCTGCTTCAAAGGAAAAATTTCTTCTACAGACGGTAGCATAGCTGTCACTGAGAAGTATACAGAAAATATAGATTTTGATAATTGCACTACAGATGTCTTCCACAGACGTCTGTTGTTCAAAACTTCACTGATACATACGACTTCCATAGACGTCTATTGTTCAAAACTTCACTGATACAGACGTCTTCCACAATCGTCTGTTTTCTGACATGTAAGAAAAGTCAGATTTTGAACTTGGCAGATTTGAATCCAACGGAAAGGATAGACGTCTCTAAAAGAGAAGAAGACGTCTTGAGCTTTAGGAAAATATTGGAATAAGCTTTCTAACCTTTTGAGATCATTTCTAATTACATGTATATTGTTCACAACTCTAATCTTCATTTTGGTTCTTCGATTAGCTTCATTTCCTTGACTTGTTACGTTGAAACATGATTAGATCTTGAATTTGCTTGCATTGTGTTGTTACTTGCATCGAGTTGTCATGCCATATCACCGTTTTGAGTGCGTATCACATTGTTGGCAATCTAGCATGACGTTGAATATATTTGTGCAAACTGTACTTGATCAGTCGAAAATATTGCATTTTTAACACATCAATTTCCCTACTATTCGCAATCATCTAAAGGTGTTCGGTATGAATATAGCATATATTAGCAATTTGTCTGTAAAATATCAAATAACATGTGTTATACATTATAACCGACATTTTGAGGTAAATTGTGTGTTTATTATTGCATGCATGATCTTTTGCATATCGCAACACTTGTCTCGAGATTGTGTGCAGGAAATTCCAGGTAAAAGAGCCGGAACTGCTAAAAGTGCTGATAAAAATACGCCAAGTCCAAGACTTGTGATCTGGCAGTGAACAAGAAAGTATAAAAATATTCCAGATATCAGAAAAGTGCCAAAAAGCCAACACAAAGTTACTCTGGAATTTTCGTGCAACAAATCCACTAAACGGCCGCGGATCCGCGGCCGAATGGGCCGATCCGCCGCGGATCCGCGGCCACGTAGAGACATTATCGAAAGAATACTATTTCAGGCTTCTCCTTGCAATAGCCTAACTTCTTCAAGACACTTCAGTCTCCAGAGATCTCCAGAAGCTTCTTCTCTAACAGCCAAGCTTCTTGCACAAGCCTTATAACAACCAAGCTTCTCAAGCAAGCTAGCTAACTACCTTAATCTAGAAGCTTCCTTCATAACTACCAAGCTTACAAGAGAAGCTAAACCTATCTTAGCTTCTAAAGAAAGCTAGATCAAGCTTCTAGGGGAAGCTAAAGGAGAAGACTATAAAAAGGGACCCAAGGGCATCATTACAAGGTTGTTGAAAATTGAGCCAAAATTCCGCAAGTTGAGTGACACAACTTGCTACTCAAAACCCTAGCCCGAATCCAATTCAAAGTCTAAATCAAGATCATCGAGTACCAAATCAAGCAAGCATCCAACAAGCCTTTTTGAAGCAACGCCGATCTTCATCCGAGCAAGTGATCCACGACGATCTGCGACTCAAGAAGACGATGCGAAGCTAGTTCGACGATCGAGTTCTCTCCTCAATTCTTGTAGTCTTTGAGTGTATTGTAACGAAACATCGAATAATAAAAGGTGAAAATTCTTGATCTTGCTTTTCTTTACATTTGAGCATTATGATGAGTTGTCAATTCTTGATTGTTTTCTTTTTCATGATGTTTGAGTGAAAACTCCGCTTGTGGAGGAATCGAGAAGATAAATAGATGATGATGATTAAATTCTTGAACGATTCGTAAGTCTTATGAGTTTTGTAAACTCTAGGAAATTGAATCATCGACAACCTAATTTGAGCGAGATGCTTTCTTGAATGTTTTCGCTCCAAATTAGAGATCAACGATCGATAATTGAATTTCCTAGAGGCTAGAATTTGAATGCTAATCAACGAAAGGACAAGAGATGATGATGGAGAAACCCTAGTTTCTTCAATAGATCCCTAAACCTCGTTGATCGTTGTCACGCCCCGCTTCCCAGTGTACGGCGAAGGGGACGCGACGAGGTCCGCTACGTATATACTCAGAAGTATATACGCTAAGCGTATCTAAGCAATATAAAAGAAAATACAAAAGAAACAAGATATAATAAAAACAACAACTTTTATTTATTTACATTCTTTTGTACAATGTATGAAAAGGAAATACAACTGAAATAAAACGATGCCTAAACAATGGCATAACAGGAAATGAAAAGTACTGAATGGAAAATGTACAATGAAACTAGAGCTCTGGTTCTTCAGCAAACTGGTCCAAGTCTTCTGCAGATGGCTCGATCTCCGCCGGGTCCAAACCACCTGACGACATTCAAAGAAGAAAGAAAGAGAATGTCGTCAGCGAACATGTCGCTCGGTAAGTCCCAAAGATAAGAGGAGAAATAGAATAGACAGGGAGAGAGAGAGAGAGAGAGTAGCTTTTACAGTTGTATTATATTGTTTTAGTGTTAATGCTCTTGTTATCGTAAGTTCAAGGGTGAATGTCAACTAATCTCAAGAGTGTTCTCAAACCCAACAGGCTGTAATCCAGGGATAGGGAACCACGGGCCCAAATGAAATGTAAGTAGCGGGACTTCGACCGTCGCCGAAGTATTCCAAACTCAACAGGCCACAATCCAGGAGCATGGAAACATGGGCCCTCATGATTGCTTGCTTGTGTTAGCAGACATGGATTCATGATCTAGGGGGACTCTTGAGATTATGTTGGATTCACGAATAAACTACCCCAATACCCCGTGTAGTTATGTTATTGATAGTACTGTATTGCATTGTATTGTCTTGTAAATTGAATTGTATAATTGAAAGACTAACCAAAATCATGATATCAGTAAACGGATGTAACTGCATAATCATGTAAATGGAATAACTGGAGAACCATGTAAATGGAATGTATATCCATGGTTCAGTTCAGTCAAGTTGTATAGATTGATAACTGGATTCATGGATTCATGTGTTCATGTTGAATTGTAATATTGTAGATTGCAGATAGTACTTGAATCATATTCAAATCAGATTATAATCAGACTCAAACCCGAGTCAGACAGTTAGAAGTGTAAATCGAAGTCTTGATTATTTCTTAAACCTATATGTACTAGGGTCCTTAGGGTAATTTATAAAACTTGATGGGGTTTTATGTAAAAATACTTTTATATACTTTTCAAAATACACCTCAAGTATTCTTTATTCGTCTTCAGAGTTGTAATGAATATGGATTTTATATTGAGCCATTTCTATTGAAAATATCCTAGTTTTATAAATAAGGTATTTATCTGTAATATTGATTTATTTGAAGTTCATGGTATTTTAGTGTAAAATTTATTCTTGTGATTTTTAGAAAAAGGTGGAATATTTATATCATAACAAAATAAATGTTTTAATCATAAATATACATATATTTATACAAAAATAATTTTAATAAATATTTTATATTCTAAAAATCTTATTTTCTTAAGATATCGTATTTTAAATCTTTCGAGACCGAATGCTCCTTGCGGAGGTCTGAATTTCGCACTACTAAGCCCGAGGATGTGCGATAATCCGCACCATCCCAAACGGGTTCCCCAAAAATGGGTTGTAGCGGCGCTTTGCAAAGATTGTAAAAATACTAAATCCTTTAGAAAACAGTTTTATAAAGTAAAAGGTATTTATTTGTAAAAATGTCAATTTTCCGTATTTTAGATTCTAGGGTTTCCTAAGTCAACTAGCCTATTTCTAAATGGTCTAAACGACAAGTTGTTAGATGCCTCAAATCGCCTCTTCACCGTCAATTGTGGCCAGGTAAGTATAAGTGAGGAAAGGAGGGATCCGCTCACGAATCACCGTGAGACGGGCCTTTTAAAGTTACCTTTCTCACTTGCCTAGCCTAGACACCACAAAGTCAGGTTTAGATAAACGACCGATGTCCACAACTTATAGTATTTTCATATTCAGAGGTATTTATTTTAAAAGTGTATCAAGGCTAAAACTTTTAGAAATGGTTTTATTAAGGATATGGTATTTAAATGAAAGTATTGTTTTATCGTATTCTAAGTTTTTGATGATATCGTTTTAGGTTGTATTTGCGTGTGTGTGGAGGTAGGTCATTACCTCGTGTTCTACTTTAAATGTATAGTAAAGTTAAGGGGTTAAATGTGAAATCGAAACATTGTGGTATTTAAGTGAAAAATATGATAATTTGAGAACGCTATCATTTCATGTGATGAAACTTGTTCAAATTGTTTGTTAAATGATTAATAGTCAACATAAAGATGTTTAAGCATGTTGAATTGGTGAGAAGTGAAATTTTATAGAAAACCGAATCGGAAATCGGATTTATTCCGATTCCGTCGGGTTTTGTAATTTCGTATTTTAGAGAATAAGAAAGAGGGATAGAATGGGACTTACGGGTTTTGATTAACCAAGGGAGTGAGGGGGGAACTAAAGGGATTTCCGATGCGTTGCGTCGTTGCCGGTAGTTCCTAAAAACGTCGCCGGAATTTCCGCCGGAATTTCGTCGGAGCTTCGCCGCGAGCTTGTTTTCAAAATACACAACTCTTGGAAAATTTTGAGAGAGTGAGCTTAGGATTTTTGGATGAGAGGGTAGAGGGGAGGGGGTGTATTTATAGGATAGGCTAGGGGTAGGATAGGTGAAGGGTTTTTAAATAAAAAAAATATAAAAATGTATAAAATCATTAAAAATTGGAGTAAATAGGGTATATGAAAGGTTTTAATGTAAAAATGTATTAAAAATCATTCTAATAGAGTAAATGGGGATTTCAAAGGTCTCTGAAACCGATCTAGGAATTTGAAGTGTACAGGGGGGTTTAGAAGATGAAGAGACACAATATTGAAGAAGGGAACTCGGCCGTCCGGACGAGTCTGGCCGGCGCCGCCGGCCCGAGTCGGGCCGAGTCAGGGCATGGGGAGGTGGGGGGTCGTCTAGTGTAGCCTCTGGTATATTTAGTTTTTCAGGTTTAGTTCAACTTTTGGGAGTTATTGTGTGTGGACTGTTGGGCTTCCATAAAATTTAAAACAAAATAAATATTAAAAATAATGTGGGGCATGGGATTTGAACTCTGGTGGCTTGGTTCAGCAATGCAAGGTATTACCAATGAGCTACAAGCTCTTTCTTGTAATTAAATTGCTAATTAATTACTTAAGTCTTGTGCTCAGGCAATAAATACCCCTTTATGGATTTTGAAAAAAAACAATTTAAAAATTTGTATGGAAAAAGTGTATAAGAAAATTAGGGTTGTTACAATCGTCTTCGATCTAGCAACAAATCATCAATAGATAAGAATTCGTAATCATAATTCTTCATTATCACTATCGATTGGATCGATTCCTACAAGCCTCTTTAAAAATGTTGATAATTCAAACAATTTGGGAACATTTCTTGATTCTTGATTTTAGATCTTTACTTTCTTTATGTTTCTTGAAAATAAAAACTCATAAATCTGGAATCAATCTTCCTTTATTCTTTTAATTTTCAACTCAACTAAAACAAGATTGATCAAATCTCACTTTCGCTGTGGACTATCCGCATTCACCGACGAACCTACAATATACACCGTTATTGATTACGGTTTACAAATTTCTTTGGTTGTGATCTTTACACTTTTCAAAACATGACATCGAAAATGATCAATCAAATGGCGCCGTTGCCGGGGATCGTGTGCTAATTTGTTCGTTTTGTAATTTGAGTTGAAAGATTTATTATTCCATCAGTTTTTTAGATCAAAATTCGCACAAAAGCTAAACGATTTGTTGTGATTTGTTGCAAGGGGATCTGGAATCTGTGGAGCGAGAGAAATTTTTTTCAGGATATTCCAGAGAGTTCAGTGAAGGTACAGGTGCATCTGCACAAAATTTTGTGCAGAGATCTCAACAACTGACCACGCTTCCGCGGCCATAGTGCGCCTATTGCGGCGGTTCCGCGGCCTGATCGAGGCTTCACTGGTTCAAAATTCTTAGGTCCATTTCTGACTTTCTTATCTCCTCCCTGCTCTGCTCCATTAACCAATTTCTGCAGGTTTCTTTGCAAAAATTCGCAGCGCCGCAAAAAAATAAAAATTGTTGCGTGTTTGATCTTGGTTGTTTGCATTTTTAATACGGAAATTAAGGGGCAAAGACTAAATCCAGATTAGGTGGGGAGTTCATTACCCTTCCTAAGCCCAAAAAATCACAAAATTGCATCCGCATTACCCTCATTAACTAAAATATATCTAGACATGATTCTAAGGACCGTCGCGCTCACTTAGGACAGAAGGAGGTCGTGGATAATTTATTGCTTATCCGCGTTTCTTTTGTGGTGTCTAAGGCAAGTGTGTCTAAGACAAGTGGTTACTTAATTAGGCCCACTACTTACGTAGTGGAGAACCTCCCACTTACCTGGCCACAGGAGGGGCAAAGCGGCAGTAGAGGATCTATCTTGCGACTTGTCTTCTGGAAGTCTAGGAGCGGTCTAGAGACTTGACCTAGGTAACCACTAGAATTAGGGTTGCTTGTGCATAGTTTGTGTGAATTTTTCAAAAATCTGTATTTTCTTTTTCAAACCAAACACCAATCCAATCTTTTTATTAATTATCACAACGCTGCCACTTGTGCTAAACCATTTAATGCATGCTCGGCTTGACACGGGATTCTAGTGCCCGTCTTGTCCGCGTTCCTCCTATCGACTCCGAAGTCGGTATTTCTACGTCTACTTTTTCTTTACCCACTACCACACCCACTTCGATGGACGTTTCTCCATCGAACTTCTTTAACACTACTATGCCACCGTCCGCAGGTGCGCAGAATCCGCGCCGCATCTCTCCCCAAGAGAGATGTTACCCTATGTGAGGTCCTCTTTCGACCTGTCTCACCATTCCACCAGCCAATGGGGACAATTTTGAAATAAAACCCCAATACATCAATATTCTACCCAAATATCACGGTCTCGATTCTGAAGACGCATATGTCTTTATTATCAAATTTGAAAATGTATGCGCTATGATGGGTACTTCACAGCTTCTGTGGATGCTATGCGTCTATGTCTTCTCCCATTTACTTTGTGCGATATAGCCGAAAAGTGGCTTTATAACACAGCCGCACATTTTATTTCGAACTAGGATGAATTCGTCAGAGCTTTCCTTTAGAAATTCTACCCCAATCATAAGACAGCTCGAGTCCGTAGCGAAATAAATCAATTCACCCAGCTTCCAAATGAACCATTCTCGAAGTGTTTTGAACACTTCAAGGATTTGTTAGTTCAATGTCCACATCACGGAATCCCTAGATGGGATCTGTGCAGAATCATATATGAGGGCATTAATCCTACAACAAAACAGAACCTTGAATCCATGTGTCAAGGCACTTTCATGACTAAAGATGATGGTGAAGCCTGGAGATTTTTAGAAGATTTCGCTGAAAAATCTTTACAGTGGGAGAGTGCAAACCAGTCATCGTCTAGGGGTGGCATTCACCAAATTGATGTTTCCATAGGAGTTAGAGCTGAAATGGCAGCAATGCAAAAGAAACTCGAAGCTATGGAACATAAATTTTTAGCAGCCTCCCTAAATCAGATGTCACTCCCCAAAATTGTTTGTGGATGCTGTTCTAATCCATCTCATCTTACGGAAGAATGTCCTTTAAATTCTCCATTTCAAGGTTAAGAGTATACCGATGCTGCTTTTCAACAAAGACCTAGAAACGATCCGTATTCTTCCACTTATAATCAGGGTTGTAGGAATCACCCTAACTTTGCTTGGAACCAACAACAACTTCAAAACACGGTTCCAAATCAAAATAATTTTCAAAGGGCACCTCCACCACAACAACAGCCATTTCAACTTACTCAGCACCCCTATCAATCACAAAACTTTCAAAATCCAGTCAACACACCTGCACCGTATAATCCTTCACACTGATCTTTCCTCTTCACTCGAACGGACTTTTGAAATGTACATGAAACGAATGTCGGCTGAATTTAGGTCTTCCCTCGATAAATTTGAGAAAAACTCTGATCTCCAAGCTGAGAGTTTAAAATCGTTGGAAACCCAAATTGGCCTATTAAAAGCCGAAATGAGTGCAAGAGAAAAAGGGAAACTTCCGTCTCAACCCTTACCGAATCCTGGGCATTCACAACACTACAATGTGAATGCCATCACAACGTTGAGATCAAGAAGAGTGCTGAATAATCACGTTGGGGAAGAGATTGATGATAATGAAAAATCTATCAATAATACCCCGGCTGACACTTTTCCTTCCACACACACTTCAACTTCCGATCCTAGTTCTTCTACCCCACCACCTTCTTGCGAGCCTATTCTCCATTTTCCTCAAGGCTCGACACCTCAGCAAACCTCTTCTAGTCCACCAAAGATGATCCCCACTCCTATTCTGGGATCACTTCCACGGACATCACCTTCTCCAATGTTGGACCCAGCTCTTATTGCTAAAGCTCCTTACCCGAATCGGTTAAGGGGAAATAAATCGAGTCCACACATGGAGAAGATTATGGAATTGTTCAAACTGGTTAACATCAACATCCCTCTCCTAGATGCTATTCAACAAGTCCCCGCTTATGCGAAAATTCTCAAAGACTTGTGCACTAGGAAGAGGAAGACTCAAGTGCCTAAGAAGGTTTTCATGACTAATAATATTAGCACTGCTTTTACCCCACAGTTACCAAAGAAACGTAAGGACCCAGGATGTCCTACAATATCGATTTCTATTGGGGGTAAAAACATCAACCGTGCTCTACTTGGCCTTGGCGCAAGTGTTAACTTGCTTCCATACTCTGTTTATGAGTAGTTAGGGATTGGAGAGTTAAAACCTGCTCATTGCACTCTCCAAATGGCAGACCGTTCAATCACCAAACCTAGAGGTGAACTAGAGGATGTGTTGATAAAAGTCGGGGAATTTGTATTCCCTGTGGACTTTATTGTTCTCGATACAAAACCTGTAGCAAACCCACGGAACCAAATTTCGGTGATTTTGGGTCGACCATTCCTTGCCACTTCCAATGCTGTCATTAACTGTCGAAACGGTTCAATGAACCTATCTTTTGGAAAAATGACAATTGAACTGAACATCTACAAAATTGGAAGTCAGCCATCTGAACCCTCTGCTCATATACTTGATGTCTGTTCTGTCCACGAGATTGCTCCCGAAAGTTGCGAAGTTGATGAACTTTGCTTTGAAGATCTCGACGACACTAGCACATTAATATTTGATCTTGCACATCTTAGTGAGGACACAATTTCCACGCTTGAGTCTGAAACTCTTGACTCTTCATCTTCCGAGTCTGTATCCTATATAGGCTACGAGCTTCTTTGTGACTCTGAATATCATTCGATGACCCCACCTTCTATAGTTTCTCCGCCGGCATTAGATCTCAAACTTTTACCTTCTCATCTTAAATATGCATATTTATGTGAGAATGAGTCTTTACCAGTTATCATATCCGCTTCTCTAGCCTCAGAGCAAGAGAATACGCTTTTGACGGTATTGAGATCTAATAGGCAGGCGTTTGGTTGGACTATGGCTGACATCAAAAGGATTAGTCCATTGATTGTAGAACATCATATACATCTGATGGATGAAGCCAAGCCAACCCGAGAACCACAGAGACGGTTAAACCCTGTCATGAAGGATGCGGTTAAGAAAGAAATCGTCAAATGCCTTGACAATGTTA
The DNA here is from genome assembly GCA_030015575.1 of Agapanthus africanus. Lineage (NCBI taxonomy): Eukaryota > Viridiplantae > Streptophyta > Magnoliopsida > Asparagales > Amaryllidaceae > Agapanthus > Agapanthus africanus. The sequence continues at coordinate 191,328,728 of JASDDO010000024.1, read as the reverse complement.
TCATTTACCCAATCTCCGATAACCAATGGGTGAGTCCAATTCATGTAGTCCCTAAGAAATCTGGTATCACGGTCATTACCAATGAGGCTAATGAGTTAATCCAGACACGCGCTCAAACTGGGTGGCGTGTATGTATTGATTATAGAAAACTCAATGCTGCAACGAGGAAAGACCACTTTCCTCTACCTTTCATTGACCAGATGCTAGAACGCTTAGCTGGACGGGAATATTATTGCTTTATGGACGGATACTCTGGCTATAACCAGGTCCCTATTGCCAAAAAGGATCAAGATAAAACCACATTTACTTGTCCTTTTGGTACTTTTGCTTATAGAAGCATGCCCTTTGGGTTATGCAATGCTCCCGCTACATTTCAGCGGTGTATGATGGGGATATTCTCGGACATGGTCAAGAATTTTTTGGAGATTTTCATGGACGATTTCTCGATATTCGGAGATTCTTTTGCTGACTGCCTATCTCATCTTGACGCGGTTCTTACTCGTTGTAAAGAGAAGAACTTAACCTTGAATTAGGAAAAATACCATTTCATGGTCCAAGAGGGAATTGTGCTTGGACATGTGATTTCACGGAAAGGCATTGTAGTTGACAAAGCCAAAATAGATGTCATTCAAAACCTTCCTCATCCCAAATGCGTCAAGGATATCCGATCTTTTCTTGGCCATGCAGGCTTTTACAGGAGATTCATTAAGGATTTTAGCAAAATTGCTAGACCCTTAACTCTTCTCTTGGCCAAGGACACAACCTTTCATTTTGACTCGGATTGTGAGGCAGCATTCGACTCACTCAAACACTCTCTCACTACAGCCCCCGTTCTATCATCTCCAGATTAGAACCACCCTTTTGAGCTTATGTGTGATGCATCAGATTTTGCAGTTGGTGCAGTCTTAGGACAACACATTGAAAAGATGCCACACGTGATCTATTATGCAAGAAAGACCCTGAACGATACTCAAATTAATTATACAACTACCGAAAAAGAACTTTTGGCAGTTGTATTCGCATTAGAAAAATTCAGGCCTTACGTGATTGGCTCACCAATTGTTATGTACACTGACCACTCCGCCTTGAAATATCTTTTGGCGAAGAAAGATGCTAAAGGTAGGCTAATACGTTGGATCCTTCTATTACAAGAATTTGATATTGTTATTAAAGATAAGAAAGGATGTGAAAACGTTGTAGCCGACCATCTTTCGCGCATCTTTTCTTCACCTGTGACCCTGCCGATCAATGATTCTTTTCCGGACGAACAAATCTTGAATGTATCCGATGAACCTTGGTTCAGGGATATTGTGAATTATCTTGCTATGGGACTTATTCCCCGCGAATGGTCAAAACAGGAAAAACATCGATTTCTATCTCAAGTAAAACACTTTTACTGGGATGAACCCTATCTGTTTAAATATTGTCCTGACCATATCATTCGCCGATGCGTCCCTAATGATGAATTCAAGAGTGTTCTATCTTTTTGTCATGATCAGGCATGCGGGGGTCATTTCGGTACTCGAAAGACGGCGGAGAAGGTTTTGCAATGCGGTTTTTATTGGCCGACTTTGTTCAAAGATGCATTTGACCATTGCAAAACCTGTGCACAGTGTCAACACATGGGTAGGATTTCCCGGAGAAATGAGATGCCACAGCAACCCATCTTAGTGGTTGAAATTTTTGACGTTTGGGGTATTGACTTTATGGGTCCTTTTCCCAACTCCTTCGGGAATCTATACATATTGCTAGCGGTTGATTACGTCTCGAAGTGGGTTGAAGCTATTTCTTGTCGCACTAATGACTAAAAGGTTGTCATTAGGTTCCTTAAAGAAAACATCTTTTCGCGATTTGGACACCCACGCGCTATCATTAGCGATAACGGGACACATTTCTGCAATCGGTCTTTCGAGACTTTGATGCGGAAATATGCAATCAACCACAAACTTTCCACACCCTATCACCCCCAAACGAGCGGGCAGGCTGAGGTTTCTAATAGACAAATCAAAAAATTCTGGAGAAAACTGTTTCTAAAAATCGAAAAGATTGGTCAACCAAATTGACGGATGCTCTTTGGGCATTCCGAACTGCATATAAAACCGATCTAGGTATGTCTCCTTAGAGACTAGTGCTTGGGAAGGCTTGTCACCTTCCGGTCGAGATTGAGCACAAAGCAATGTGGGCCATTAGAGAAATCAACTTTGACTTAAATCAAGCCTACAACTTTCGGAAGCTGCAATTAAACGAGCTAAGCGAACTCCGCGAAAAATCTTATGATAATGCTGTAATTGTAAAGAACTGGACTAAAGTATTTCACGATAAAAACATTTTGAGAAAAACTTTTACACCTAGTCAACAAGTCCTTCTTTATGATTCACGACTCCATCTTCATGCGGGTAAGCTACGATCTCGGTGGAAAGGACCTTTTGTTGTGCGGTATGTATACCCGCACGGGGCAGTTGAGGTAGAAAATGTTGAAAACGGTACGTTTTTCAAAGTAAATGGACATAGATTAAAACCGTATTTTTCCACTGACCCCTCGGAGGAGCTCGTGTTTTTACAGGAGCCGCTTTATCATGACTGATTTTCCTCCACCTCACCTCCATGACTTGGTAATTTTGTAGCATCTTTAGAATAGAGGTGAGTCAACTTGTACATGCATTTTATAAAAATAAAAAAATAAAAAATATAATAAACAAAACAATAAAATTTTTGTACATAAGTGAAAAGAATAAGTTTGGGGGAGGATTTTCACGATCATATTTATTTCCCCTATTAATAAATTTCCTCCCAGGCTTACAGGTTTTTGTGATCTAACGGATGGCAGCAGTGAGGACACTGTTGAAAACAAGTTTGGGGGAGCTTTGTGCTTATTTGCGCATTCTTTGCATCATACTTTGCATAAGCACAAAACATATAAAAAAATAAAAAAAATATTTTTTTTACATAAATAAGATAATAAAAGATTAGATAGTGAAAAATTACATCCAAAAGATTGGAAAAATTTAAGAAAACTAAGAAAATTAGAAGTTTTCTTAAACGAACTAGTAATAAGTAGTTATGAGCCATTGTCCCAAGGGTTAGTAAGATGAAGGAAGTCACTAATCTAAGGATAAAAATAAGTCTGAAAAATAGTTCCTATTCTTGAAGCCAAATATTTGAATGTTGATACCCTACTATACGCACTTACACACGTCTTGAAACTCGGGATAGTAGAGGATACCTTGAAATGCTCTTGTCTAAAAGCCAAAGTATGAAGGAAATAATAAATGAATAAAAGATAAAATGGTGAAGAAAAATGAACACCGGTTTTGTTATCGCCAAGGCAGCAATAAAAAAATATAGCGAGGGTGCTTCATCACTTAGTGCCTTAGACCAACTGGTTTGGGAGTCACTGCTAAGCCTTAGGTGGTGCAAGACGAGGAAAATACTAATACACCTAATAAGTAAGCACATGAGTAATCGGTTGGTTAGTACCTCAAGAAGTATTAACGGCCGCATGAAAAATGTGTGAGCAAATCCATCTAATTATTCATCAATTAAAAAGTACTGAGGTGATAGACAAGAGTATGATAGCTTAAATTGAATTCTCCGAGTGTAGGGACGTCTTTACACACACGTAGGGGTATATGATCGATGTTTGGAAGAAAGGTAGGAATGAAGAATAAAGACGATGTTATATTGAGGGATGATGTGATTTCTATGCATCTTTTCATGACTATTAAGATAGGGCTCATGACAACCGAAAAGCTAGTATTAGTTGGAAACTCTAATTTTCAAAGTCTTTTTTTTATAATTCTTATTTTTACATGTAACTTTCACGGTTTTCCTTTTATTATTGGATTTTGTGGGTGCAATCCGCTGAAAACCCTCAGAAGACAACACTCCTCCTACTAGGGACACCTAGAGGTTTAAAGTCTTGTTGCACGTACTCCGTGCAATCGTGTTGCTTACGAAAGTGTGCTAATTAGTTTTTCTTTTTCTTTATTTTCTCCTTCTCTTTTTAATAAAACAAGCTTGCTCGGGACGACCAAAATTAAGTTTGGGGGAATTTGATCAGTCGAAAATATTGCATTTTTAACACATCAATTTCCCTACTATTTGCAATCATCTAAAGGTGTTCGGTATGAATATAGCACATATTAGCAATTTGTCTGTAAAATATCAAATAACATGTGTTATACATTATAATCGGTATTTTAAGGGAAATTGTGTGTTTATTATTGCACACATGATCTTTTGCATATCGCAACACTTGTGTCGAGATTGTGTGCAGAAAATTCCAGGTAAAAGAGCCGGAACTGCTAAAAGTGCTGATAAAAATACGCCAAGTCCAAGACTTGTGATCTAGCAGTGAACAAGAAAGTATAAAAATATTCCAGATTTCAGAAAAGTGCCAAAAAGCCAACACAAAGTTACTCTGGAATTTTCGTGCAACAAATCCACTAAACTGCCGCGGATCCGCGCCCGAATGGGCCGATCCGCCGCGGATCCGCGGCCACGTAGAGACATTATCGGCAGAATACTATTTCAGGATTCTCCTTGCAATACCTTAACTTCTTCAAGACACTTCAGTCTCCAGATATCTCCAGAAGCTTCTTCTCTAACAGCCAAGCTTCTTGCACAAGCCTTATAACAACCAAGCTTCTCAAGCAAGCTAACTAACTACCTTAATCTAGAAGCTTCCTTCATAACTACCAAGCTTACAAGAGAAGCTAAACCTAGCTTAGCTTCTAAAGAAAGCTAGATCAAGATTCTAGGGGAAGCTAAAGGAGAAGACTATAAAAAGGGACCCAAGGTCATCATTACAAGGTTGTTGAAAATTGAGCCAAAATTCCGCAAGTTGAGTGACACAACTTGCTACTAAAAACCCTAGCCCGAATCCAACTCAAAATCTAAATCAAGATCATCGAGTACCAAATCAAGCAAGCATCCAACAAGCCTTTTTGAAGAAACGCCGATCTTCATCCGAGCAAGTGATCCACAACGATCTGCGACTCAAGAAGACGATGCGAAGCTAGTTCGACGATCGAGTTCTCTCCTCAATTCTTGTAGTCTTTGAGTGTATTGTAACGAAACATCGAATAATAAAAGGTGAAAATTCTTGATCTTGTTTTTCTTTACATTTGAGCATTATGATGAGTTGTCAATTCTTGATTGTTTTCTTTTTCATGATGTTTGAGTGACAACTCCGCTTGTGGAGGAATCGAGAAAATATATAGATGATGATGATGATTAAATTCTTGAACGATTCTTAAGTCTTATGAGTTTTGTAAACTCTAAAAAATTGAATCATCGACAACCTAATTTGAGCGATATGCTTTCTTGAATGTTTTCGCTCCAAATTAGAGATCAACGATTGATGATTGAATTTTCTAGAGGCTAGAATTTGAATGCTAATCAACGAAAGAACAAGGGATGATGATGGAGAAACCCTAATTTCTTCAATAAATCCCTAAACCTCGTTGATCGTCATCGATCTAGCAACAAATCATCAATAGATAAGAATTCGTAATCATAATTCTTCATCATCACTATCGATTGGATCGATTCCTACAAGCCTCTTTAAAAATCTTGATAATTCAAACAATTTGGGAACATTTCTTGATTCTTGATTTTAGATCTTTACTTTCTTTAAGTTTCTTGAAAATAAAAACTCATAAATCTTGAATCAATCTTCCTTTATTCTTTTAATTTTCAACTCAACTAAAATAAGATCGATCAAATCTCACTTTCCATGTGGATGATCCGCATTCACCGACGAACCTACAATAGACACCGTTATTGATTGCGGTTTACAAATTTTTTTAGTTGCGATCTTTACACTTTTCAAAACACGACATCGAAAATTATCAATCAGTACTCAAGATATAAACTTGGAAACGTTATCAGTAAGTTATGAATTCGTTTAAATATGGTTTTGAACTAAATAATCAAATTTGAGGATCGTGTGAGATAGATGTCAACAGTTTCTGGGGAGGATGGTAGCAATTTTAGTTAGTTCTTTTTCGAATTATTTTTCTTTATTTTATTCTACTATTTTGGTTTTTTATTTCAGGAAATTTGGTGCTGCAGTGGATGATTTGGAGATAGACGGATCCTGAAGAAAAAACCCAGACTCATCAGACAACAACCGCCAGTAAAAACCTATACATACACGGCAATTCACCGGAAATTGGTCGTCTCGGGAGTCGTGCCTTCTCACTGGGGTTGCTCTTTCAGCTCTCTGTTCAATTCCAGATTGGTTTCAGGATAAAGTGTCAAGAATGCCAGCGTAACGAAGAAAATCCACAACACTTTCAACTTCCAGTTTGCAGCGATTCTTGTTCCAAAGGCTTTGGTCGAGGATTTTGGGTGCGGCTTGTCTACAGACAAATCTTAGATCTAGCTTGTAGGTTGTAAGATTTTAATTCCTATTTTAAGTTGTCTAATTTTAATTTAGTTTTAATTTTTGTATTTTCTTTTCTGCATATTTATTTTTAAGAAAAAGGATATAATTTTTTTATATTCTTACTCTTTTGGTGCATCCAAGTTTGGGGCAGGGACGATAAAAACCGCTAATTTCATTTTGACAAAATTAAAAATATGGATGATATGATCCCACTGCACCTACACTACATGATAGATGCTATCCTATTCGTACCTCTTTACCTTCCTATTAGAGTCCGTAGTGCTTGTGCCGCCAAACTCACAGCGAAGGCGGAAGCAAATACAAAAATTTAATCGGAGCACTAGCGACCGCAACCTAGCGATCGGTCCAAACACCAAACTAGTAACATAAAACAAGAAAGCTAGCTATAAGGATGCGAAATTACAACATTTGTAGAGTTTCACCCAATCGTGGAAGACCCCTTCAAACTCCGTAGGCCGTCGGGAATAAGCTAGAGAAACAATCGTCTTTTTCGAAAATGATCCATCTGAAAGAAACCAATCCAAACTTCAATTTCGCTTCAAAATGAACTTTGAGGAAGCATCTGGCACTCTAAGTTTCTTAGGAATAGAGTATGATGGATGTAGAAATTTTCCTGTAACTTTCTCTCTCAATATTATAACTCAAGAGAGCTCATCACTCATAAGGAAGAAGGAGGAGATGAGAGGGGAGAGAGAGTGCAAATGCAAATGATCTAGAGTGTGAGTGATATTTTTTCAACCATATAAACATGTCATATCATTTTCCATTAAAAAAATGAGCCCATCCCTCTCAACCATACTCTCATGCCATTTCACCCTCCACATCATTTCCTTGGTTTTTCTAAAATGAAAATCAACAAATGAGATGTTCTTCTTCTAGAAATATTCCTTATAAATAAGAAGTACAACCCCGGTATACGTATCGAAATACATATACGCATATCCGTATATAAAATACGAATAGCTAAGAGAGAGAAAATGAATAGTGAACATTATACTAGATTATATATATATATATGTAAATTATTAAATCAATACTTGATTTAATAATCCGACTTAATCCTAAGTCAGTTAGTATTATCAAATGTCCGATTAAAATGCGTGTAGCCAGCACACGTATTTAATTGGACCCCTGCACGTATCAACATACGACCTTTACATCATATCGCCCAAACCGGGAAAACTTTCTGTATGGCACTCTAAAGACTCAACAATACGCTAGCAGTGAGTTACTGGATAAAATCTATATTTACAAGCACGTCAGCGACACTAGCTGTACGTAACAGCTACCGAGGTATATGTAGAAAGAGAGGTCGACAATCAAGTCTGTCCGTACCCTCCTGAGTCTATAAGTGAAAATCTTTATACAGTATGGTCTCTTCGTCTGAGAGTGTCGCATACCGGGTTTAAGGGGCGGACAATGTCAGACCCTTAATAACCCGATAAGTCGTGCCGGTGTCAGGAACATGACCAACCAAGAAACTATCGATCTCCTATTAGTAAATCTTATCCACCATGGCCAGGGACTTATGGTGATGGCCAACCGAACACAGTGTGACATCAACTCCCTAACCGGGAGAGACGAATCCCTTCCGATTACTCACTGCCTCTATGTGGCTCGGTACTGTACCTAACTAGAACCTGTTTTCATGACTCCTTTGAGCTATGATAGGGTAGTAATCTAAGTACAGTGGGAAATCACACGAGATAAATAACGATCTCAGGTCTAAAAACTACCCTATATTCATTTCACCAGAGAACTGCTATCTGACGATAGGTATAATACCATCTAGAAGTTCTCGGCGAGTCCGTTTGGTGTACCCATCTCCAGTAAGCACCTGTATACAATCTTAGGTGCTACCACTAATGGATATGAGATCGGCCACCGCCCCCCATCAGGATCTAGAAACATATATACTAGTCTAATCCGGAATATCGATGCCCAGTCTCGATACTCCCACGACTATGAACATTTAAGGATATGCTTATGGACTACCCGGTTACCGCAAGTATGACCACCATCATAATACTTGCAGTCAAGCAAGGATCCTATGGGCTTTATAATTATATATCAGCGACACGTAATAAAACGTATACACATAAATGATAAAGACAAATCATATAGCATATTATTATCTTGAGAAAGACTGTTCTATCCGTATAGACCCTCCCTCAATTACCATAATTGCCTATCTGCAATTTCAATAATTGCCTTGAAGGCACTAAATCTAACAATCTCCCACTCGCACTTAAGGCTAATTATTGCGGTATCGCATACTCATAGCTCTGTGTGCTATCGAATACCCAACTTCTCTACTAATCAGTTTCGCAAACCGTGTTTGAGAAACAACCGTGTTCAAGAAATAGCCTCAGTGAGTGGATCCACTACAATATTCCTTACTTTATCTTTCTATATCTCAACTTCACGAAGATCAACTATCTTTCGAACTGAGCGATACTGGCCTTAGAATTTGTCTAGATAGACGATGGGACCAAGTTCATAAATAAAAAACTTTATCCAACAAACTTTTTAGGCTGTATCCCCCGCTAATCATAATCAGCATCCTGCGCCATGTCTACCTCAGTATTCTGTTTGGAACCTTTCCAACATATTGTCCCTCAAAAGAGGTAAACTTATAATTCTGACAACCACTCTATCATTTAGGGCATCTTAGAAGCTAGAATCGATAACTGCCTCCCGTAGGTGGCTACCATTACCATAAACCAAGAACATCCTCATATGCTCTTCATTTCTTTCCTATGTTTCTCTAGAATTGGATTAATATCCGTTTACTACAGCAAATGCATAAGCAACATCTGGTCTGGCATATGACATCGCATAATTGACTCAATTTCCAAAGCAAGTGGAATGTCATTCACGCGAGTCTCTCTCCTCATCAGTCCTAAAGATATCTCTTTAGAGATGGTGACTCCATCAGATGTGGGTACTCTACCGTGCTAGAAGTCTTCCATTCCAAACCCTTTTAGAATGGTGTCCAAGTACCCAGATTGGGACACTTTCTAAATCTAGATCTATAATCATAGATCTTGTCTCCAAATTTTTTGATACATTATCCAAATCCTATTAGGAGAAACATCCATGACAACCAAAGTTTGACTGATTGTAGTATAGGAACATCACTTCCTATTAGGAGTATATCATCTATGACAACTCCTTAAATCCTTCTTACCTGGTTCATCTTTGTTTTGATGAAGTCAAACGCCTTGACTGTTACATCAAAATAGATGATCCATCTCTGTTATGCCCGCTTCAGTCTATAAATAGATATAAGCAACTTGTACACTTTCCGCTGCTCTCACTGACTACAACAACACTCTGACAGAGTCATGTACACGTGCACTTCTAAAATCCCATTTAGAAAGGCATTATAGTCATCCACTAGTCAGATCTCATAGTCATGATAGCAGCAGTGGTAAGTCATATCCATATGGACTTTAGTATAGACACTGAAGCAAAAGTTTTATCACAATCCACGTCGGGTATTTGATGAAACCCTTTTATTACAAGTCTAGCCTTATTAGGTTACTAACTTTCTACCTTGCACTGATCTTGAATGATCTACTTGCTCATAATGGGTTTTACCCCTTCAAGAGTATGTCGCAAATCCAAAGTCCATAATTTGCTGGAGTGCGTGGAGTCCAACTTGGATATCTTGCATCTGGCCATCTGAAAGTCACCACTTCATATGATTTACTGATAACTAGTAGGGCCACCATCACTATGATGCAAACCTATCTGTCATCGTCTATGAGGAAACCAAAGTATCTCTCGCATGGCTGATGTTACCTACTAAATCTGCCGGAGTGGCTAAGGTTTGTCGAGTCCAATTGAATCCTTAGGTTTTACTAAATTTTCAGTAACCGTTTTTGGTTCTGAAATCACTTCCAGCTCTACCATGCTCCTAATAATTTCTTTTGCTAAAAAGATGGCGAGTCAAGAACAAATTAACTTTTGATCTTGAAAATGATAGAAATTAAATCTTTGTGAAAGCCTGTGATAGCCTACAAACTGCCATTACTGAAACGTGCCTTGAGTATGTCCGGATTATGCTTTCAAACAAAAACCGGACAACTCCATATCTTAATATCCTCAGGATATGGTACCATTCTATGTCCATATAGAATCTAAGGCTCTAATTTATATGGAACTATATTAAATTGGCACGTAACTTCTTCCAGTCCATATCATCTACATGGAAGAAAGCCATACAACATTACTCATTAAGGAGAGCACCCGCGAATGAGTAATCTGAGAGAGAATCAAATTCTCAATATTACTACTATGGAATACCTACTATAAGTATTTACATCTTTGATCATTTCGAAGAATCTTGATACTTATAACGTATAGTTCTCTACTTTATTCTTATACCTTATGAATTTCTCAAAATCTTTGGACTCTACATTTCAACGAACGTGTGTCTAAAACCAGAGAAATTATAGGCAAAACGGAATGAAGTAAGAGTACCGTTCTCTTGTCTTAAAAACACCGGACAACATACATTACCATGTAAAAGTCCCAAGATTTTACTAACTCAAACTCTGTGCGTTGTAAGTTGAGAACTGTATTTTGGTTAAGAACGTCTATACTGTTATTCAATGTACCCAACCTTATTCTCAACTGATAAAGGTAAATGTCCAGAATATATTTTAAATTTATATCCCTCTTTATAAAATAAAGAGACAGATATACCAGTTTTAAAAACTTGGTGCATAACAACGATTATTCAAAACCAAATAGTTGCCGTAAGGCAAAACCAGGCGATTTTCTCTAATAGCACCAATTTCTATGAATTCCGACATTGAGAATCAAATCACCTTTTCCCAATAATCTACTCATTCTCAGTATCTGTAACGTCGTATAGATATAGGCTTCTAATCCGGTATCCACATACCCATGAGTCAGAATTAATCGAGAAACAGTTTTCAATTACAACCACATAAAAAACTGAAACATTAAAATATTTCAAGAGGGTGTACGGGTATTCCTAGTAATGCCTCTTCCAATTGTCCAGATTCATGACACTAGTTTCAATTTCCTTTGCCCTCACATCAATCCCTTTATATGTCTCTACTTTTTACCTTCTGTACACCATACTTAGGCTAGTTAGTTTTCTTCTTTCCCAATCTTTCAGCACCAGCCTAAGCTTTGGAAGAAGACTATCCAACAAGCGTAACTTGTGTACTCTCATAATACAAGGAGTTCACAACTCGAGAGAAGGTAAAGGGAAGAGATGCTAGAATTATACAATTCAATTTCTTCAGAACCAGTGACCATCCTCGGACTGAACTAAATTTTTTCGAGTTCGTATTTAACTATATGTGATGGCCTTTCCAAACAATATGGATCTTCGTAGTGATACGAAGTGTTCTGGAGAAGGCAAAGGGAAAGTAGGATTGGCAGGGACATATGCAACTTTGTCTTGAACCATGACAATACAAAACCAGATGGTAAAAAAGTTCGGTTAACCTGGTTTAAGAGTTTTAGTTTAAGGCCAGTCATGGTCGCAAACCATAGAAAGAAAAAAACACTCAACGTACATTCTATCAAGATTAGATCGGTTAATTAATTTATCTAATCAGGATGACTCTCACTGTTTCCTCGAATTCTCCTTCAAACCCTAAAAGGAGAACTAGTCGTTATCATATACACCTTACAAGTTCACTAACCGTTCAACTAGGCCAGTATTGGTACTCCAAGGTATTTCCCTCGTTCTTTCACACGGACCTAATTAAATAACCCTGTTTTCGTAAAGGCATAATCCCGTTAACACCTTCCTAGACACCTAATGGTTAGCTAGTTTTGAAGTGAAAATCTCCTGGGAGTAATACCCATTCATCAGTAGGAATCGGGAACCAACTATCATCGTATGATAACCTTGATGGAAGCCAACCAAAGTCACCACACTCTAGAAGGTAGTGCGCATACTTGGCAAGTTTCCTTTATATTTGAAACTCCCAATATGGTTTTTGCCCCAAGCGGCATATGACCTTAACTACGGTCAATAAATCATAAGTCACTAGTCAAGTTCAACCTGTCATTATCTTAATTACCCTAAACCCACCCGTTCGATCCTTAATATGGTCAACAAAGTCATACGACTGTCTTAATTAATCGCATCACATGCTACAAACATGCAATACTTAGCTATTGTACACTACGCCTTAACTATTGTCAACAAACGTAGCACGAATACTAAATACTACTCGTAAGAAACGACGGAGGGCTACGGCTGGTTTTTGTGAAAAACCTTGAACGTAATGAACTTGATATCGTTGAAGGAACTGAGTGGTTTTGAAAATGAGTGGTTTAGGCTCCGTTTTTAAAACAAGTGGTTTTGAAGAAAACCGAATAGTTTTATAATAACATTAACTTTTGCTTAAGATCGAACTCCTCGTGAAGGGATTAAGGCACTTTCCTTATCGAATGAGGTGTAGGATATTTCTAACCGAATATCTCTATGCAATGCAAAAGAATACAGCTATAAAAACCTTTGAAAATTTGGCTCCCACAACATCATATTGGGTTTATTACTTTGCATTAAACATATAATGCAGTCCCATCATTTAAGTTTCCAGCTACATCGGAAACAACCAATATAACATGCTTTTATTTGCTATCAGCATTCACTACGGGGCCTCGGGTCTTCACGGTAATGTTACTTAACTTACAGCAGGGCGGAGGCAGGGCTAGCGCGGATGCAAAATATATAGAAGTATCTAATATATATATATATATCAATATCATCACAGGCATGTAATAACATCACACGCATGCAGAAAAATTAAGAGCCCTGCGTTTCATTTGAGCCGCAAATGAAACACGGCGTTCCCCGGTTGTGTGGATAGCCCATACAATATCGAACCAAGACCCATACGAGCGCGGCCACCCATCTACCAATCCTAGAAATAGGGCAACCCAACCTCAATATCATGAGTGGGCCACCCGACGCTTTCTAGAAACCGGTAACTTGAGCACTTCTCCTTAGGTCTATCCTAGAACCCTTACAAGTATGACGAGCAACCCGCCAATTCAAGAGCGAGAAGGCCCAGTCCCAACTCCATGAGATAGCCACCTTCCGCACTCTAGAATCCGGTTGCTCGAGCACTTCTCCATGGGTTCATCCTAGCACATGTAATGAAAAATATACAATGGCAACAACACCCGCATCCTGGACGTGTCCCAGTAAAAGAATATACATCAAGTGGCAACAACGGCTACAAACCGGCTGCTCGTTCCGAATAAACGAATATACATGAAAAAAAACTGTACATGCATCATCACACGATGGGCTATCCATCACGACAATCCGGCTAAACGATCACAAAGATATATATCTCAACAACACAAATACCATATGTGTAATCTCGTCTAATTTACATATAGCAATTAGACGACGTTTATCAACACATATACACAACTATGGATAATCAACGATACTTTATTTTTTATTTAAACTTTTCTTTGATGCCTGTAAGCAAAGATGAAAGTGACTGAAATCTGGGCAAACAAGAAATACTCCAAAAATCCTAATTCCATGTAACCAAGCCACTGTATGAAGATGGAACTGCTTGGTCTCATCTTCGCACAGTGTAATTTTCAAAGCATTTCCAAACCAAAAATACCTATCTTTTATTTTTCAGAGACTTTTTAAAATTCAGACAGAAACTTAGTTTTTAGGAACTGAAATACGGAAAAATTTCGGTTTCGAAACGTAAGCATCGTCTATGGCTAGTTTTAGTGTTTGGGTTGGCTCTAAACCATGTTAGGTCAGTCAGCACAACGGAAACTGGCCGTGGAGTCTATAGGTCCCCCATCAACTACTTTTTACTTAGTCCCCTCATGACGGACGACAACCCGCCGGACCATATAACCGCACGGGGCACCCTGGGGGTAAGAGCCTGCGCTTCGCCACTACTATCACTACAGTGGACAACCCCCCATGGGTTGGCATAATTCCCAGTAGCCCTGATACCATGAAGGGTCAGTCAGCACAGCGGAAGCTCGCTGTGGCACCCAAAGGTCACTCAGCAGCTAATTTTTATGTTGTCTACTCGCGACGGTCCACAGCCCGCTGGACCAATCCACACGTGGCATCCTGGGGATAAGAGCCTACGCTTCGCCACTACTGTCACACAGTGAGAACCCCATGGGTCGGAATCCCTGTTTAGTAGCTCTGATACCATGTTAGTGTAAGTAGACCTTGGGCTATCTACTGCGATTTTAGAACATGCACAAATAGGTTTTAAAAATTTCTAGTGATCTCAAGTCTACAAACTAGGATACATTGCTAAAGAATTGAACTTGCAACTTGATTTCCATACAAGGTTAGAATCATACAACCTTTATAGCATCTTAATATGCTCCAATTTATATTGGACTCTAGCTAGTCACCTAAGATGAGTGAACAAGCCTGGTGAAGACCTCTCTTTATTATAGATGGATCCACTTGAGGAAACCCTTTTCCATCTCCATCTCCATTTCATACTCCAAGCAATTGTGAAGAAACTAACTATCCAATTTTGCTAAGATTGGAGTGTTAGGGATGTAGTGTGTCACTCTATCTTAATCTCATCATCATTTCTATTCTTTTTGAATTCTCTTTTTATTTTTGAGGAGGAAGAAGAGAGCTAGAAGAAGGAGATGGGATGAAAAAAAGACTAATTAGAATTCTCTACGTATTCTAAATGGTTGAAAATATTTTAACATAAAGATAAAACAATCTCAACCATTAGATTTTCATCATCTCTCCACTTGTCCACCCTCTTCTCTTCTCTCCACATGTCAATAAAATAAGAGTGAGCATGCATGTGCTCATCCAATAGCACACGTTAGTTTAAAGAGAATAAAAGGAAAAAGGAAACAAAACAATATGTACATTTATATATGTTACAAAACATAATATAAATATATATGTATGTAATTTCCATATGCATTAAAAATACATAAATGAGATATAAATAAAAAGTGACTAAATACTAGTAAATACATATATCTAATACATGTATCAATATATTAAATCAGCATTTGATTTAATATCCGTCTTTTCAAAAGACCGGCTAGTATTTCTAAATGTCCGATTATCATCACTGTATTTAATACACTATTTTTAATCGAACCCCGGTACGCATCCAATACGCACATCTATATTATATCGCCAGAGCCGGAAAAACCTGTATGGGAAAGACTAGACAATACGATGGCAGCGAGTTACTGGATCCAATCCATCATCACAACCACGTCAGTGGCACTAGTTGTACGTAACAGCTACCCCAGGTATCTGTCGAAAGGAAGATCGACAAGCAAACTCGTCCGAACCCCTACTGAGCCTATAAGTGACATTCACCGTACAGTCCGGTCTGTTCGTCTGAGAGTATTGCATAGCGGGTTTAGGGGTGGAAAACGTCATACCCCTAATAACTTGATAAGTTGTATCGATATCAAGTTCATCACCACTCGAGAAACCACTGATTCAATTTTTAAATCTCATCCGCTTTGGCTAAGGACTTATGGTGATGGCCAGCCTGTAAGTCCACGTTGCTCACCCCGGTTCTTACGGGGAGGCGGAATCGGCGGAAAACAATGATTTTGGTGCAAGGCAACATGGACTAAAAGTCGGGATCTTTGCTAAACTAGAAACTAGTAAACACTTAGAGGTTTTAACTACTATGCTTGTAGAAAGTATACCTCATGGAACCGGTCCTTCGAGTCTTCATTCCGCTGTCCCGCTCGTCCATCCAAGCTCCAAGCGTCGATCCGGACCTTGGGCACCTCCGCGGCCTTCTTGAGTCGAAGACGATCCACTCGAGAGATGTACACCGAGCTTCACCTCAAGCCGAGGCAACTAGGGTAAAGTGATTGCTAGTCAAGAAGCCCAAGAATGTATAGAGGAGATGTATGGATGTATTTGTCTTTGTGGGATCTTTTTCTCTCAACACATGAGATCAAAAGATAAGATCAAGAGGAGGAAGAAGAAGGAGAAAGCTTAGCAACCATGGAGCTTTTCTTTTCTTCTCATTTCAAGAGAGAGAATGAGAAGAGAATAATGAAAAGGATTAAGCCAAATGAAATGAACCATGGTTGCAATAATACACAAAAATCATCATTACTAATCCTATCATGAAAGAGTTGATGGCACATTGAATTGACCATTATCATAACTCAAGAATTAAAAAGAAAATAAAAGAAGAGTGTAGATCCCTCTTGAAGGTCAATGGTCAATACGGTCAACGGGTCAACAAAGTCAAGAGAGGTCTAAGTAGTCAAATGGTCAATGCAATTAGCCATCACTAATCTATCACTAAAAGGATTAGTAAACAATGTCTCCGGCTCATAACGGTTTTGACCAAACGAATTGTCAAAACGCTAATGAGTGTGCCACATTACGGTTTTGGCCGAACCAACTGCCAAAACCCTAATGGGGCACCTCCTCCTTCATCGCTCCTCAAAACTGTGCATACACACCCGCATCCGCATTCCGTAGAATGCGAATGCACAGAAGACAAATCAAATCCATCTGTGCAATACTAGGATCTGGCTTAAACCAAAGCCCACTAGTATTGCCTGCCCGAACAGCATACGCACACAAGTGCACGTAAGTGATCGTAGCCCTGCCGTAAAACCATACGGCCTCTACACGTTTCGCTCAATGCAGGAAAACTCTCTGTGTGAGACTCTAAAGACTCGACACTACGCTGGCAGTGGGTTTAACCACAGACCGCAAGCGGCACTAGCTATACGTAACGGTCCCCAGGTAGATGTCGATAAGAAGGCCGATGAGGTAAACCCATCCGAACTCCTACTGAGCCTGTATGTGACAATCTCCGTACAGTCCGGTCTGTTCGTCTGATACATCGCATGGCGGGCCTAGGGGGGCGGTAAACGTCAGTCCCCTAATAGCGGTACAAGTCATGTCGGGGTGTAGCCTAGAACACCCTGAGATAACACTGGAAACCTACCAGTATATCTCGCTTGCCCTGGCCAGGGACTACTTGTGTAATGGCTCTCCTAGACACAGCGCGATGTCAACCCCCAATACCGGGAGAGACGAATCCTGTCTAACCATCACTGCCTCCAAGTGCTTCAGGACTGCACCCAACTACTACCTGTTTTCATGACTCCTTTTAGCCCTGGTACGGTAGTAATCTAAGTACAGTGGGAACACACTCGAGGCGAAGTGACAGTGTCAAGTCGGCGGACTAAGCTGTACTCATGTCACCTGGGAACTGATAACTGACGATAGGTATAATACTAACCAACAGTTCCCGACGAGTCCTGTCCAGTGTACTCGTAACCTAACGAGCACCCGCATACTATCTCAAGTACGACGTACTGACGGCTGTGGGACAGACCGTCTCCCCCGCTGGGATGAGAAGCGCATACGCTAGTCTACTCCGGAGTATCGATAATCCTACGACTAGGGACCTGTATAAGGATATGCTTATGGATTACCCAGCCCCCACGAGTGTGAGCGCTATCACAACGCTGGTAATCAAGCAAAGATCCTAAGGGCTCTACTAATATGTATATAAGCGATATGCTAAAAGAAACACATGCACATATTGAAGTAGAGACAAACCAAGTAGCATACTACCATTTTGAGCAAGATTGTCTATACAACTGTGAATATCCCAAGCTTCCATCAAGTAATATACAAGCTAGTATGATACAGTAATGGCCTCCATGGCATATACACTAACAATCTCCCACTTGCACTAAGGCCATGTACTGGCGTATCGAAGACCTATCATCTCGATCAGCCGCTCGAACTGAGTCTGGGGTAGGGCCTTCATGAGTAGATCTGCAGTGTTGTTCTCCGTATTTACTCTCTTCACCTCGATCCCCCGGCGATATACGATCTTCCTGATCAGGTGGTACCGCCTCAAAATGTGCCTGGACTTATGATGGGACCTGGGTTCCTTCGCTAAAGCTATAGCGCCGTTGTTGTCGCAATACAGCGGTATTGGATCAACAATGGTAGGAACCACCTGAAGCTCCGTGAGGAACTTCTTCATCCAGACAGCTTCATTTGCGGCATCGCAAGCAGCTATGTACTCCGCTTCCATAGTTGAGTCTGCAACGGTCTCCTGCTTGGAACTTTTCCAGCAAACCGCCCCTCCATTGAGGGTAAAGACATAACCCGACATGGACTTGGAGTCATCCTTGTCACTCTGGAAGCTGGAGTCAGCAAAGGCCTCGAGCTGGAGGTCTTTTCCGCCATACACCAAGAACATCTCCTTAGTCCTTCTCAGGTACTTGAGAATGTTCTTTACCGCTATCCAGTGTTTCTCTCCTGGGTTCGACTGATACCGGCTTACAACGCTCAATGCGTATGCTATATCTGGTCTGGTACACAACATCGCATACATTATAGAGCCTACCGCAGAAGCGTAGGGTATAATAGACATGAGATCCCTTTCCAAATCAGTCTTGGGAGACATCTCTTTGGAGAGGGTGATCCCGTGACAAGCCGGTAGATTACCGCGCTTGGAATCTTCTATACTGAACCTTTTCAGTATGGTGTCGATGTACCTTGACTGTGAAAGTCCCAACATCCTCTTAGATTATCATGGTAGATCTGGATCCCCAGAATGTAGTTGGCATCGCCCAGGTCCTTCATGGAGAACCTCTGTGACAAGAATCCTCTGACTGACTGTAGCATAGGAATATCATTTCCTATTAGGAGAATGTCATCCACGTACAAGACGAGGAATACCACAGTTCTCCCTACAATCTTACTGTAAATGCATGGTTCATCTGGGTTTTTGATAAAGTCGAATTCTTTGACAGTATCATCAAAGCAGATGTTCCAACTCTGCGATGCCTGCTTAAGTCCATAAATGGACTTGAGAAACTTGCACACTCTACCGCTGTTCCCACTCTGAATGAATCCCTTCGGCTGATCCATATAGACGCACTCTTCCAAATTTCCATTTAGGAAAGCCGTCTTTACGTCCATCTGCTAGATTTCATAATCGTGGAAGGCAGCAATGGCAAGAAGGATCCGAATGGATTTCAGTATAGCAACTGGAGAAAAGGTCTCGTCATAGTCCAAACCAGGTCTTTGACGAAAACCCTTTGCAACAAGTCTAGCTTTATAGGTCTCAACCTGCCCATCTACACCAATCTTCTTTCTGAAGATCCATTTGCAGCGTACGGGTTTTACCCCTTCTGGAGCAAAGTCCAAAGTCCAAACTTTGTTGGTGTACATGGACTCCATCTCGGCCCGCATTGCATCCAGCCATTTTACCGAGTCGCCGCTCTGAATGGCTTGCTGGAAGCTAGTAGGCTCACCATAATCCATGGTGCAATCCTCTCTATCCCCGTCTATGAGAAAACCGTAGTATCTCTCGAGCGGATGAGACTGCCTACTACTCCTGCGGAGTGGCGCTGGAATTTCCGGTTCTCCTGAACCTTCTGGTTCTACTAAGGTTTCAGTAATAGCTTGTGGTTCTGGAATTTCTTCCAGTTCTATTGCGCTCCCACTTATCTGATTTTCTAAAAATTCAGTTTCCAAGAAGTGGGCATGCTGAGAAACAAAAACCTTTTGTTCCTCTGCGGAATAGAAAAGATACCCCCTGGAGTTCTTTGGGTATCCCATAAATTTACACAGTACTGAGCGTGCCTCGAGCTTGTCCGCATGCTGCTTTTTTACAAAAGCCGGACATCCCCATGTCTTAAGGTACTTAAGACAGGGTTTCTTCCCACTCCACATCTGATATGGGGTGGTAGGCACAGTCTTGGTTGGAGCCTTGTTCAAGAGATATGCTGCTGTTTCTAGCGCATAACCCCAGAAGGATCGCGGTAACTCAGCCTTACTCATCATGGAACGAACCATATCCAATAGGGTTCGATTCCACCTTTTCGATACACCGTTGTGTTGTGGTGTATATGGAGGAGTAAGCTGAGAGAGAATTCCATTCTCTTTTAAGTAGCCCAGAAACTCGGCACTCAAGTATTCACCACCTCGATCAGATCTTAGTGTCTTGATACTTTTGCCTGTTTGTTTTTCAACTTCATTCTTGTATTCCTGAAATTTCTCAAAGGCCTCGGATTTATGCTTCATCAAGAAGACATGCCCATACCTAGAGAAATCATCTGTGAAAGTAATGAAGTATGAATAACCACTTCGCGCATGTGTAGACATTGGACCACACACAACACTGTGTATGAGTCCCAAGAGCTCGCTTGCTCTTTCTCCGTGTCCAGTGAACGGAGTCTTTGTCATCTTTCCCATGAGACAAGATTCACAAGTGGCATAAGACTGATACTCAAACGGATTCAAGTATCCCTCTTTATGTAACTTTGTTAACCGTGTCTCATTAATGTGACCCAGTCTACAATGCCATAAGAAAGCCTGATTTGTTTCCGGAGACTTTCTTTTAAGTGTGTTCTGGACACTGAAGATCTGAGCTTGATTCAATACGTATATTCCGTTTTGTAATGTACCTGACCCAATGAGGACTTGATTTAGGTGGATGTTTACTACATCGCTTACAAAAGTAAAATCATATCCTTCCTTAGAAATTAAGGATACAGATATGATATTACAAGTCGCACCTGGTACATAAAAACAGTTACGCAGAATCAATATCTGCCCAGTTGTCAGTCCTAGATGATATTCCCCTACGGATTCAGCATACATGCTCATTCCGTTAGCAACCCTGAGAGTCATATCATCTTTCCTGATAACCCTACAGTTTCTCAGAGCCTGTAACGAATTACAGATATGAGATCCTGATCCGGTATCCAATACCCAGGAAGTAGGGTTAACTGACATACAGTTCTCTATTACAAACACACCCGAAGCCGAAGCCACAACATGCTTCGAATTCTGGCTACTGGCTTTACAATCCCTGCAATCCTTCTGCCCATGTTCATTCCCGTAACAATAGGAACATCCCTCTTTTACTACATCTGTTCCTAAAACTTCTGCCCTTCCCTTTCTTTCTACTTCCCTGGTTTCCTTTAGGGTAGTAGGTAGAGACTGTTGAACTAAGTCAGCATCTGACCCGTTCTTCAACATGGTCTTCAGGTCCGAGAGCTCAAAAGAGCTGGTCTCTGTAAGGACGTTGCCCCCTACAGATGACCCGATAGCCAACCTCGCTGGAAGCAATTCGTTCGAGGTCTCATATCTTGCGATACGAGATTGCTCTCCATATAAAACTTTGTTATGGAGGAAGATAGAAGCTGAGTCCATCTTCTCGTGCTGCCTCTGGTATATACCATCAACTGAGGCTAACACGAGGCACTTGGCTTTCGCACAGTCTTCTTCCGATGTCCTACGGATATCAATATCCGTGACAGGGGAAACTGGACCTGAGACGGCAGGGGTTGGATCAGTCAAGAGGTGTCCCAGCTTGTCATGGGCAATGGACATCTGGACAGACCTTTGCCAGTCATAACAGTCAAATTCAGTCGTTTTATTATCTAGATGTAACCTAGGTGCGGTCACTGGGTCGCTGCAATTAAGAGAGAGAGAAGAAAACACTCAGCATGATGCTCTTGCAAGTTTAGATTAGTTTTTAATTTATCTAAACAGGATGGCTCCCACTGTCTCTCGAATCCCTCCTCAAACCATAAAGGAAGAACTAGTCAGGATCTATCTCACCGTACAATACTTGCTTAACCGTTCAGCCAGGCCAGTGTCGGTACTTCGAGGGAGGTTTTCCAACGCTTTCGCGAAGTTCCTTAATTAAGTAACCTCTTTTCCCTGTGGGCGTAGCCCCGCTAACACCTTTCTAGACACCTACTTGGTTTATAGCATTGATCGTTAAGTGAGAGATTTCCCGAGGAGTAGCATATACTCACAGTAGGATCGGGATCCAAATATCATCGCGTGATAAAACCGAAGGAATCCTACCAGAATCATCACACTCCAAATGGTATGCAGCGCTAGCAAGTTTCAGTGCTTATGAAACTCCCGATGTGGATTTTTGCCCCATGCTCTTATGACCTTGACGAAGGTCAACAAATCATAAGTCACATGTCAAGTTCTACCCGTCATTATCCAGGTTAATTTGAACCCACCCGTACATACCCTTGACGAAGGTCAACAAGGTAATACGACTGTCCCAAACCAACGCATCTATCTATGCTACATATGAACACCCAACAGCTACCAATCACTATGTCTTGACGAAGGTCAACAAACATAGCTTGAATACTATTGAATATCCATACGAAATGACAGAGGGCTACGAATGGTTTTGGCGAAACCGTGAACGTAGTGAACTTGATATAATCGATGGAACGAGATAGCTTTTAAAATGAGTGGTTCAAGCTCCGCGTTTAAAATGCTGGTTTTTTGAAAAGAACCGAGTGGTTTTGAAAGTGTTCCAACGACTTTTACTTGGTTTATTTTCTTGCATTAGTTCTTTTAATGCGTCCCATCATTTAATCCTACCATTGCAGAAAACAACCAAAATATGATGTACGCTTATGCCATTCGCATTCGCCACGGGGCCCCGTCATCACCCGTTAGGTTACTTAACTAACGACAGAGCGGGGGCTGGGCTAGCGCGGCTGAAAAACATAAGCAACGTCTAAATAGATATCATATATAGATATATAGCAATGATAGACATTACAGATCATAGATGAACACTTTGGATATACTAGGAATCCGCGATTCGTTCGAGCCTGCAACAAAAAACGGATTACACGGTCGCGATGAATAGCCAAACCCCACCCTAGACCCCTACAGGTGCGGCAAACTATCCGCCAAGTACCCGAAGCGAAGCAACCTCCTTCAACACCGTGAGTAGGCCACTCGACACTTCGAGACACCCGGTAGTTCGTGCACCCCACCTTGGGTCTATCCTAAGAGCAAAAACAGTAAAAAGAAATTATACAATGACGGCTACAACCCCGACCCGGTTGTGCGGCCATACAAATAATATTACATCAATTTACATATTTTACAATGAATGAAAGAAAAAGAAACTCTCATCTCACACCCATTCCCGGCTATTCATCCGCGACAATCCATCGAGTTCATATACACAAACCATCAACATTACAGATCACAGATATGTATAACCCCCACTAATCGACGTATAGCGATTAGCGGACGTTCAACACATATATCACATCACAGATAATATTCATTAGCCAAAGAGTACGGAATATCGATCAAAATACAGATTTTTAACCACCCCAAAAGTCAATTTGCTCTCTGGAAAATCTGGGTAGAAAAAACATGTCTTAAAAATCCCAAAACAGCCAAACTAAAACACTGCACAAAATCCGATACAGTGCCGAGTCAAAACGGCGGCGGAACCGCGGCAATGAGCATGTCATTGCCGCGGAACCGTGGTCGTATGATCGATTCACTGGATCGTTTTTCTGCAGTGTTTTCACAAAACCCTGAGACGATTTTTCATATATTATAAATCGCTTTTTGAGCAGTATGAAAATCGACAGAAACTAGAGGTTTTGCGGACGTGTTTTGCGACTTTTTTTCGATCGATATTCTAAACACTTTGCTAACTTACTAGTTTATGTTTAGCTAGGCTCTGATACCACTGTAAGTCCACGTTGCTCACCCCGGTTCTTACGGGGAGGCAGAATCGGCGGGAAACAATGATTTTGGTGCAAGGTAACATGGACTAAAAGTCGGGATCTTTGCTAAACTAGAAACTAGTAAACACTTAGAGGTTTTAACTACTATGCTTGTAGAAAGTATACCTCACGGAACCGGTCCTTCGGGTCTTCATTCCGCTGTCCCGCTCGTCCATCCAAGCTCCAAGCGTCGATCCGGACCTTGGGCACCTCCACGGCCTTCTTGAGTCGAAGACGATCCACCCGAGAGATGTACACCGAGCTCCACCTCAAGCCGAGGCAACTAGGGTAAAGTGATTGCTAGTCAAGAATCCCTAGAATGTATAGAGGAGATGTATGGATGTATTTGTTTTTGTGGGATCTTTTTCTCTCAACACATGAGATCAAAAGATAAGATCAAGAGGAGGAAGAAGAAGGAGAAAGCTTAGCAACCATGGAGCTTTTCTTTTCTTCTCATTTCAAGAGAGAGAATGAGAAGAGAATAATGAAAAGGATTAAGCCAAATGAAATGAACCATGGTTGCAATAATACACAAAAATCATCATTACTAATCCTATCATGAAAGAGTTGATGTCACATTGAATTGACCATTATCATAACTCAAGAATTAAAAAGAAAATAAAAGAAGAGTGTAGACCCCTCTTGAAGGTCAATGGTCAACACGGTCAACGGGTCAACAAAGTCAAGAGAGGTCTAAGTAGTCAAATGGTCAATGCAATTAGCCATCACTAATCTATCACTAAAAGGATTAGTAAACAATGTCTCCGGCTCATAATGGTTTTGACCAAACGAATTGTCAAAACCCTAATGAGTGTGCCACATTACGGTTTTGGCCGAACCAACTGCCAAAATCCTAATGGGGCACCTCCTCCTTCATCGCTCCTCAAAACTGTGCATACACACCCGCATCCGCATTCCGTAGAATGCGAATGCACAGAAGACAAATCAAATATATCTGTGCAATACTATGATCTGGCTTAAACCAAAGCCCACTAGTATTGCCTGGCCGAACAGCATACGCACACAAGTGCACGTAAGTGATCGTAGCCCTGCCGTAAAACCATACGGCCTCTACACGTTTCACTCAATGCAGGGAAACTCTCTGTGTGGGACTCTAAAGACTCGACACTACGCTGGCAGTGGGTTTAACCACAGACCGCAAGCGGCACTAGCTGTACGTAACGGTCCCCAGGTAGATGTCGATAAGAAGGCCGATAAGGTAAACCCATCCGAACTCCTACTGAGCCTGTATGTGACAATCTCCGTACAGTCCGGTCTGTTCGTCTGATACATCACATGGCGGGCCTAGGGGGCGGTAAACGTCAGTCCCCTAATAGCGGTACAAGTCGTGTCGGAGTGTAGCCCAGAACACCCTGAGATAACACTGGAAACCTACCAGTATATCTCGCTTGCCCTGGCCAGGGACTACTTGTGTAATGGCTCTCCTAGACACAGCGCGATGTCAACCCCCAATACCTGGAGAGACGAATCCTGTCTAACCGTCACTGCCTCCAAGTGCTTCGGGACTGCACCCAACTACTACCTGTTTGCACGACTCCTTTGAGCTGTGGTAGGGTAGTAATCTAAGTACAGTGGGAACACACTCGAGGCGAAGTGACAGTGTCAAGTCGGCGGACTAAGCTGTACTCATGTCACCTGGGAACTGATAACTGACGGTAGGTATAATACCAACCAACAGTTCCCGACGAGTCCTGTCCAGTGTACTCGTAACCTAACGAGCACCCGCATACTATCTCAAGTACGACGTACCGACGGCTGTGGGACAGACCGTCTCCCCCGCTGGGATGAGAAGCGCATACGCTAGTCTACTCCGGAGTATCGATGCCCTGTCTCGATATTCCTATGACTAGGGACCTGTATAAGGATGTGCTTATGGATTACCCAGCCCCCACGAGTGTGAGCGCCATCACAACGCTGGTAATCAAGCAAAGATCCTAAGGGCTCTACTAATATGTATATAAGCGATATGCTAAAAGAAACACATGCACATATTGAAGTAGAGACAAACTAAGTAGCATACTACCATTTTGAGCAAGATTGTCTATACAACTGTGAATATCCCAAGCTTCCATCAAGTAATATACAAGCTAGTATGATACAGTAATAGCCTCCAGGGCATATACACTAACACAGCCGAGTACAACACGACATCAACTTTCAATACCGGGATAGACGAATCCCCTCAATCCGCTTACTGCCTCCATATGGCTCGGGACTGCACCCAACTAAAACCTGTTTGCATGACTCAGTAGAGCCGTGGTAGGGTAGTAATCAAAGTACAGTGGAAACTCATACAAGAAAAATTACGATCTTGGGTCAATAGACTAACTTGTACTCATGCTACCAGATAACCGCTATATAACGATATGTATAATACCATCTAGAAGTTCTCGGCGAGTCATTTCAGTGTAACTCATAACCCAATTAGCACCTATATACAATCTATGGTGCTGGATACCAATGGCTGCGAGACCAGCCACCTCCCCTCTTCGGAATAAGAAACGTATACACTAGTCTACTCCGGAGTATCGATACTCTGTCTCGATAATCTAACGACTAGGGACATTTAAGGATGTGCTTATAGACTACCTATGCCTCACTAGTATGATCGCCATCATAACCCTGGTAGTCAAGCAAGAATCCTATGGGTTCTATCAACATGTAATAGTGTTACGCAATACCACATAAGATATGTACATGATGATAAAGACAAACCAGATAGCATATTATTATCTCGAGTAAGACTGTTCTACCCGTATAGGTCCTCTCTCAATTATCATAATCGTGTGCCTGCAATTACAATAATTGCCTTGAGGATACTATATCCAATAGTTAGTCCTTAGTGCTCGCGCCGCTAAATTTGCAGCAAAGGTGGAAGCGATAAAAAAATTAATGGGAGCACTAGCGACCGCAACTTAGCGATCGGTCCAAACACTAAACTAGTAACATAAAACAAGCAAGCTAGCTATAAGGATGCAGAATTACAACCTTTGTAGCGTGTCCACCCAGTCGTGGAAGACCCCTCCAAACTCCATAGGCCGTCGAAAACAATTTTGAAAGATGATCGCCCTTTCCGAAGATGATCCACTTGAGGGAAACCGATCCAAACTGTAGCTTCGCTCTAAAGCGAACATTGAGGAAGTAACTGATACCCTAAAGTTGCTAGGATTAGAGTGTGAGGGATGTAGAATTTTTCCACTAGCCTTTTCTCTCAATACCATAACTCAAGCGAGCTCATCACTCATAAGGAAGAAGGAGATGAGAGGAGAGAGAGTACAAATGCTAATGAGATAGAGTGTGAGAGATATTTTTTTCAACCATATAAAAATGTCATACCATTTTCCATTAAACAAATGAGCTCATCCCTCTCAACCATACTCTGATGCCACCTTACCCTCAACTTATTTCCTTGATTTTCCTAAAAAGAAAATCAACAAATGAAGTATTCTCTTTCTAGAAGTATTCCGTATAAATACGAAGTACAATCCTCATATATGTATCGAAATATATATACGCGTATCCGTATATAAAATACGAATACCCAAGAGAGAGAAAATGAATAGTGAACATAATAATAGAATATATATATATCAAAATATATACTTGCAAATTATTAAATCAATACTTGATTTAATAATCCGTCTTAATTCTAAGATGGCTGGTATTTTCAAATATCCGATTAAAACGCGTGTATCCAGTACACGTATTTAATCAGACCCCTTACACGTATCAATATACGACCTTTACATCATATTGCCTGAACTGGGAAAACCCTCTATGCGGGATTCTAAAAACTCGACAATACGCCGGCAGTGAGTTACTGGATAAAATCCATAACCATAAGCACGTCAGCGGCAGTAGCTGTACGTAACGGCTATCGAGGTATATGTCGAAAGGGAGGTCGATAATCATATCCGTCCGTACCCTATTGAGCCTATAAGTGACAATATCCATACTGTTTGGTCTCTTCATATGATAGTGTCGCATACTGGGTCTAGGTGATGTATAACGTCAGACCCCTAATAACCCGATAAGTCGTGTCGGTGTCAGTCTTATGACCAACCGAGAAACTACTGATCTCATATTAGTAAATCGCATTCGCTCTGGTCAGGGAATTATGCTGATGGTTAACCGAACACAGCGCGCCATCAACTCTTTATACCGGGAGAGATGAATCTCTTCCGATCAGACTGATCGCTCACTGACTCCGTATGGTTTGGGATTGTACCCAACTAGAACCTGTTTACACGACTCCTTTGAGCCGTGTTAGAGTAGTAACCTAAGTACAGTGGAAACTCATAAGAGACAAATGACGATCTCAGATCTAAAGACTACCCCGTATTCATGTCACTGTAGAACTGCTATATGGTGATAAGTATAATACCATGTAGAAGTTTCCGGCGAGTCCGTTCGGTATACTCACCACCAGTGAGTACTTACATACAATCTTAGGTGCAACACACCAATGGCTGTGAGACCGGCCATCGCCTCTCGTCAGGGTCTAGAAATGTATACACTAGTTTACTCCGGAATATTGATACCCAGTCTCGATACTTCCACGACTAGGAATATTTAAGGATGTGCTTATGGACTACCTAGTTCCCACAAGTATGATTTCCATCATAATACTGGTAGTCAAGTAAGGATCTTACAGGTTTTATCATTATGTATTAGCGACACATAGTGAAATGTATACACATGAATGATAAAGACAAACTAGATAGCATACTATCATCTCGATCAAGACTGTTCTATCTATATAGGTTCTCCCTCAATTACTATAATTGCCTTGAGGGCACTATATCCAACACTTCCTACATCTTGTTTCCACCAGCCGCTGGTGACAACTACAAGATTAAACCTGTCTTCATAAACTCTCTTCCCAAATTCCATGGCCTTGAATCTGAATACGCATACGTCTTTATTCGAGAATTTGAGGACTTTTGCTAAATGCTAAAGTTGAAGAAATTAAATGTTGATGCAGTAAAACTTAGGCTCATACCTTTTGCACTCACTGATAAAGCCAAACATTGGCTTTATAGTATTCCAGCCAACACTATCCATAATTGGGAGGAATTCACTAAAACTTTATTGAGAAATTCTACTCTCATTTTAAAACATCTAAATTCAGAAATGAAATTAGGATATTTTGTCAATTTGGGGGTGAGTCCTTTTGGAAATATTTTGAACGTTTTAAAGAACTCCTAATTAAATTTCCACATCATGGGATAACAAAGTGGGAACTTTGCCAAATTGTGTATGAAGGGTTAGAATCCAAAGTGATACTTGAATCGATGTGCCAAGGAGATTTCGTGAACAAAGGCGAAGATGATGCATAGAGATTTCTAGAAGAGCTATCTGATAAGACCATGCAATGGGTAGGCAAAAACGACAGGGCGAAAAATACATCAAAGAGAGAGATGTACGTCGTGTCATGGAGGCTTCTATCGGTGTGGAAGCAAAATTAGCTTCTATCATGTGCACTCTATAGACAATGGAGGTCACGAACCCTTTGTTGACACTTGTGTCATACGATCTTCATTATTGATTATTTAGAACAAACCTATATTTAAAGAATTCATATATTACTAACAACGTTTCTAAGTTCTTAATCTTGAGTATAGCTAGTATAATATCTCAATATCAAGCAAGATCACCTTCAATAAGATTCTCACTCAAAACATTGATATGGTATGAAAACTTGACGAAAGCAAACAATATGATGCAAGTTTTATCAAGGAACAAAGAAGTCTCAAACTAACAAATCAAGGAAATGAAGACCGAAAAAGAACTGAGTTGAATAATGTAGTCTTTAAGTATTTCTTTGAGTCTAGTGTGGATCTAACGAGATTAGAAACCATTTTTCAACACATTTGTATTCTTCGGACGTCTCCACTTTCATCAAGAGATGTTTAACATATTCGTTAGAATTCAAACTCTTCAATTTTCTAAACTGATTTCAAATTTAGTCAAAACTGCAGACGTTTGCTTAAGAATTTTTGAAAACACCAGACATCTTCTGAAGGAAATTTCCATTTTCAAATCTCTGTTTCTATTTCAGAGACGTCTCAGCAGACGCCTTCTTAAGATATTTTTGAATTGCAGACGTCTGGTACAGACGTTTGCTAAAGGAAATTTTCAATATATCAGTTTCTGTTTTTAAAAGGAGACGTCTGGGGCAGACATCTCTAGGAAATTTTTGAATTGCAGACGTATGACATGGCAATTTCTGGCAGTTTTTTTTCTATTTGAATCTTCAAATGAATTGGTGTTTATGCCATTTTGATTTCAAACCGTTTCCAACAGTCACTAACTATTTTTGACAGTTATGCTTCTGTATAAATGACAACCCCTACCATTCCTATAAATATCTCTTGAGATCAAACACCTTTCTCATCAATCCAATCGTTCATTGATCATTCATTTAATTCAATTATTCTTCTTGCTCCTTAATAGTTTATTCTTCATTCCTCAAGAGCTTTACACTTTCAATAATCTCTCAAAACAATTCTCATGCCTAATTGATATTAATCTTTTGAGATCATAGGATTGTAAGTGAGCATCTAAGTTTAGATCATTGTAAACGATTGTGAATCCTTGTAGAGAGTTCGATAATCTTCCCTACGACAGATGGTATCTCTCATTGTTTGAACTGCGGATTCAAGTGGAAAAGAAGTTTTTTCTAAGGAATCACGGATTTAAGTGGGAAAAATGAGTTTTTACCTGGGTGATCTTAGTGAAGAAGAATTGTGTTCTTCACATTGGTAAACAGTGGAAAATCCTGAGAAAGTGGTCTCAGGCGGGGACTAGCCATTGTGAGCGGTGAACCCCAGTCAACAATTCTCTTGTGTTTGCATTGCTCTTTAATCTAATTTTCTTTTCTGTGTTCTGTTGATTATTACAACAAGTTTCAAATTTTAATTTGCTTAAATTATTTCACAGAAACTTGTTAATCTAACATGAATAAGTAATTAAGTTTTTAAATTTGCTATAGAATACGTAGAAACTTTATTCACCCCCTCTAAGGTATTTTTAGTTGGTATCAGAGCGGATTAGTTGTATTTTAAAGATTAATATCTTGAGTTTTTGATCCTATAATGATAAATCAATTAGAGAGACAAATCACCATACGACCTTCACTTTTTAATGGTACAAAGTTTCAATTTTGGAAAATAGAGATGAGAATATTTTTACAACGTATAGATTTAGAAATACTAGATATATTAGACTCACCCTATGTAATCCTACTACAAGACCTTATTTCGACACTGATAAACGATTCATGACTATAAATGTAAAAGCAATGAATGCCCTTCATTTCTCATTTGTTCCAGAAGAATTCAATAGAATTTCTATGTGCCAAACGACACATGATATATGGAGTACACTTAAACTGCACATGAAAGAACAAATTAAGTAAAAGAAAGTAAAATTAATTGCCTCATACTTGAATATGAAATGTTTTCAATGAAAGAAAATGAGACAATTGATTACATGTATTCTAGGTTTAACAACAAAGTAACCGAATTATTCAACTTAGGAAAGAAATTTATAGAAAAAAGAATTATAAAATTTTGCGATCACTAACCATATCTTGACAGCAAAAGATCATAGCAATAGAAGAAGCAAACGACATGCGTACAATGAGTGTTGATACTGTTAGTTATGTATGCCCTAGAGGCCATTATTGTGTATTATAGTGGATACTTGGACATATGTATATAGAGGACAGTCTTGCTCGATATGATAATATGCTATTTGGTTTGTCTTTATCTTAACATGTGTATTTGTTTTATTTTGCTATTTTATTGATACATGTTGATAAAGCTCTTAGGATGTTCGCTTGACTACTAGAATTGTGATAGAGATCATAGTAGTGGGGTCTGAGTAGTCTAAAAGCACATCCTTAAGTGTTTCTAGTTGAGGGAATATTGAGACAGGTCATCGATATTCCAGAGTAGACCGGTGTATACATTTCTTGACCCTGTATGGGGTGATGGTTGATCCCACAACCATTGATATTTGAAACTAAAGATTGTATACATGTGCTCATTGGAGATTGAGTACATCGAACGGACTCGCCGAGAACTCCTAGATGGTATCATACCTATCGTCAGATAGCGGTTCTCTGGTGACACCGGTACATGTTAGTCCGTAGACCTGATATCGTTATAGTGTCTTGTGTGGTTCCCACCGTGCTTAGATTACTTCTTTACTACGGCTCTACTAAGTCATGAAACAGGTAGTAGTTAGGTACAGCTTCAAATTACATGGAGACAGTGAGCGATAGGAGGGGTTTCATCTCTCCCAGTATTGGGAGTTGATGTTGTGTTATGCGCGACTGGCTATAACTGCAAGTCCCTAGACATGGCTGATGAGATTTACTGATAAGTGTTATCAGTAGTTTCTCGATTGGTTATAGGCCACACATCGGCATGACTTATCGGGTTATTGGGGTTTGACGATACAACCCCCAGACCCGATATGCAACATATCATACGAAGGGACCGGACTGTACGGTAAATGTCGCTTTTAGGCTCTGTTGGATTTTGGACAAGCAAGCTTGTTGATATTGCTATTCGTTCTATATCTGGGTAGCCGTTATGTACAGCTCGTGCCACTGACGTGCTTGTAGGTATTTGATATGATCATTACCTATTGCCAGCGTATTGACGAGTTTTTAAAGTCTCACACAGAGGTTTCCGAGTATAAACAAAACGAAATAGGGCATGTATAGCGATATGTGCGGGAACTCGATTAAATACAGGTATATGATACCGTATTTTAATCTAGCACTATTTAATATTAGCCAGATTATATATGATATAACCGGATTATTAAATCAAGTGTTGATTTAATAATTACACACACACACCCCAATATTATGCTCACTTTATTTTTCCTTACACCAATATTATACTCACTTTATTTTTCCTTCTCTTTATATATTATTTATATATGATATAAATAATATTTATATCATTTGTCATGATTGTATATACACATTAGATGTGTGTATAAGAATCACATAGGATTCAAAGATAAGAATAAAACATATTTGCTCATTTAAATAAATGAATCAATGAGTCATTTGTTAGAATGATGTAGAATATTGATGACTCATTATGATTTATTATTTAAATAAGCTATGATATTTTTGTTCTCATCTTAAGAATCCTTAAACGTTCTTATCTTTATCTTCTTCCTTTTGATTTATTTTTCATACAAGAGTGAAGTAAAAGTAAAGAAAAATAAGTGAGCAAAAATCTAACTTCATCAATCTAAACTATATTAGCAAATTAGTTTAGGCTGTTGTCTTCACTACTAGATTGTTTAGTGAAGTGAGAGATTGTGTTAGTATTATCTCAAGATGGATCATCTTTGGCTTAGGAGTTCATCAACCTAGCTTGGTCAAGGATTCAAGTGGAGCTTTTAGAAGACGAAGGACATGCTACAAAAGTTGTAGTTTTATCCGAGTAGTTAAAAAGCTCACCTTTTTGTTATCAAGTTTAATTTTTTAGCCTTGATCCTTTGGTTTGTGGAGTTTTTGCTCTCTAGGTTTTCTGAAAACCATTCTAGCTTGCTTATAAATTCACATTAGAGTGTTAAAACTCCATCAAATTGGTATCAGAACTAAACTAAAACATTAAACTTGTAGTGATAGCCGAAAAAATATCGATAATCCGATTTTGAAAACTAGTTTTAGAAATCGCCTAAAAATCAATTTTTCGTTCGTGCCGAAGCCACCGTATTCTTGGTTCAGAACAAGAGTTTCGTATACTATCTTGACTATCCAATACCCATATAATTTGTGCTCAGTTCGGCCCCGACACGGGGAAGGATCAGCCCCGTATGGGCGCTGGACAACCACTGGATCAGCCTCGTTTCAGGGCTGTTCCAGTGCAGTTCCATCCCCTATCCGGAGCTATTTCCCCCTAGATTTTAGGGCCGAATAAAGGCTCAAAAGGTGTGGGCAGTTTGGGGGTTAACGGGTTCCGATTCAGAATTTTTTCCGAACTCGTTTCCAAGCAAAACGTATGGTTTTTTGGGCATCGGAATTCGTTTGAAGATTCAAGTGTTAGATTTTCGAATGAATTTCGAGTGTGGATATCGATATAGTTTGGCTATTGATTAGTTTTTCATTTCTTTTCCATGACATACGTTGGTAGACATCTTGCAATCGCTATATGCTGATTGGAAGGCGTCGCGCATTTGATGAATGTGATGTTGTTTGTTTGATGTATGAAATATTGGATTGTCGTGTTTGAATATCTGAGGGTTTTGTGAGATGAGTGTTTTATATTTTCATTCATATATTCATTGTATGTAATATTCTTTTTTTGGGGCACATTCGGGAGTGAGGTTGTGTTGCCTATGATATATATTATTTACTTTTCCGCATTAGGATAGACTTAAGACGGGGTGCACAAGCGACCGGGTTCTAAAATCCAATGGGTGGCCATTTCGAGAAATCGATACCGGTCACCTGATTTTAGAATTGGTAGGGTTGCTTGCTGCACTCATAGGGGTCTAGAGATGTGGGCTTGGCTATTCATCACGACCGTGGAATCCGTGATTTCGATGTTGTCTATATCGAAACACGAAATTCCTAGAATATCCTATATTTTATATTACTTCTGCTGTGATACTTGTGATGCAGTTTTTTATTGCCTGAGAAGAATGCTATATATATATATATGATATATATTAGTAGACACTATATATATTTTGCATCTGCGCTAGTCCTGACCGCGCCCTGCCGTAAGTTAAGTAACCTTACAGTGCAGATCCGGGTCCATGTGGCGAATGCGGATGGCATATATGTGTGTTTTATTTTCGTTTCTTCTGTAATGTTAGGAGCTTAAATGATGGGACGGCATTAATAAGATTGATATTAAGAAAAGAAACCTAAAAAATGTTGTAGAACTATATTTTTCAAAAAGGTAGCTTTAGTTTTTGCTTTGCATAGAGGTATTCATTCACGAATATCCAGCACCTCATTCGATGAGGAAAGAGCCTAGATCCATTCACATGGAATGAATTCTTTAGCAAAAACTAGCATATACTACAACCCACTTGGTTTGTTTTGAAAACTACTTGATTTTTAAAGTGGAGCTTAAACCACTGCTTTTCAATCACTGGATTCTACAACGATATCAAGTTCATTAAGTTAAAGGTTTTCGTCAAAACCAGCCGTAGACCTCCATCATTTCAGATAAGTATAACTTATTATTCGTGCTACGTTTTTTGACTTCGTTAAGGCGTAGTGTACGGTAGCTAATGGATGCTTTTCTACCGCATATGATGCGATCAGTTAGGACAGTTGCATAGCTTTGTTGACCTCGTTAAGGGCTTATTTGAGTGGGTCTAAATTAATCAAGAAATGGTGGGTTGAACTTGACTAGAAACTTATAATTTGTTGACTTCATTAAGGTCATAAGCCATTAGGAGTAAAAACCATTATCGGAAATTTCAAGTGTTGAAATTTGCAATGAGATTGCATACCTTCTATATGATAGTTGGATCCCGATACCCACCGCGAGTAAGCTTTACTCTTAGGAGAGTTTTACACTTTGCAATTAGCTAATCCAGTAGGTATCTAGAAAGCTATTAACGGGGTTATGCTTCTGCGGAAATGAGGTTTATTTTAATTAGGTCCGTGGGAAAGCACGGGAAAGCTCCCTTGGAGTACCAACACTGACCTGGCTGACCGGTTAGCAAACTTGTAGAGTATAATTAATCCTAGCTAATTTTTCTTTTAGGGTTTGAAAGATGATTTGATAAAAACAGTAAGAGTCATCCTAATTAGATAAGATAATAACCATTCCAATCTTACAAAAGTGCACGCTAAAGTGTTTCTTCTCTCTCTCTCTCTATGTAGCGACCATGTCATGCCTTAATCAAGATAATAATATGGATGTATTGACCAAACTCGCTTATTATACTGGGCTGGGGAACGTTGGTTCCGCTCTAACTTATGATAACAGTCATAAGTATGGAAAAGCGAAAGGGAAAAGCAACGATTTCCACACGACCCTAATGAAGAAGAAGTATTTTGATGCATCTTCTTCGGGTGTGTTAATTATTGAGAACTGTTTCTCAGTCTGCTCTGCGTCCTGAGTATTGGATACCGAATCAGGATCCTATATTTATAATTTGTTATAAGGGTTAAAGAAAAGTAGAGCGCTGAGATAGGGTGATATGTCTCTTAGAGTAGGGAATGGAGCAATTGTTGCTACCGAACCCATAGGCAAATATCACCTAGTGCTGCCCATAGGCATTACATTGATTTTGAACGAATGTTACTTCGTACCGTCTATTATGTGCAATATAATATATATTTCTTTATTAGATAAAGATGTATATAATTTTTCCTTATAGAAAAATGTTATGAGCATTTTCCTAAATCAAGTGTCGATTGGGTTTGGTACACTATGTAATAGTTTATACTTTCTAAATCAAAATACAGTTTTAAACATACAAAACACGCGTAGGAGTAAAAGTTCAGACATGAACAAATCCCTCTTATGGCATTGTAGACTTGGTCATATCAATGAGACCTGACTAGCTAAGTTGCATAAGGATGGATATTTGAATCCTTTCGAATTTACATCTTATGAAACTTGTTAGTTTTATCTCAAAGGAAAAATGATCAAAACTCTATTTACGGGACACGGAGCAAGAGCTACAGAACTTTTGGGACTGATACATAGTGATGTATGCGGTCCTACGTCTACACATACAAGAGGTGGGTACTCTTACTTCATTTTAATTTACTGATGATCTCTCCAGGTTCAGATATGTGTCCTTGTTGAAACACAAATCCGAAACCTTTGAGAAATTTAAGGAATATAAGAACGAAGTAGAGAACCAAACAGGCAAAAGTATTAAAATCTTACGACCTGACCGAGAAGGAGAATACTAAAGCACATAATTCCAAAACTATATAAAAGAGAATTGGATTCTCTCTCAGTTTACTTCTCCGTATACACCACAGCACAATGGTGTATCGGAGCGGAGGAATCGCACCTTATTAGATATGGTGCGCTCTATGATGAGTACTGCTGAGTTACCTCTTTCATTCTGGGGTTATGCACTTGAGACAGCTGCATACCTATTGAATTATGCTTCATCAAAATTTATGCCTAATATTCCATATGAGATATGGAGTGGAAAGAGACCATATCTTAAACGGTTTAAGATATGGTATTGTCCGGATTATATTAAAATGCAAAATCCGGACAAACTTGAGGCACGTTCAGTTCAATATAAGTTTGTGGGATATCTAAAGAAGTCTTTAGGATATCTATTCTACCACATTGAGGAACAAAAGGTGTTTGTTTCTCAATATACCAGCTTTTTAGAAAAGGAATTTCTTGCAAAATAAATTAGTGGTAGTGCAGTAGAACTGGATGAAATTCCAGAAACATAAACTACAACTGAATATTTGGTGGAAAATTTGATAGTCCCCGACGAACCTCAGCCACTCCACAGATCTAGTAGGGTTTTTCATCCACCTGAGAGATACTACAGTTTTCTCATAGATTGTCATGCCCCGCTTCCCAGTGTACGGGCAGAGAGCGCGACGAGGCCGCTACGTATTTACTCTGAAGTAAACACGCAAAGCGTATCTAAGCAATATAAGTAAAATGCACAAGAGACAGAGACAATAGATATAATTGAACAAAAACTTTATTTATTAACATTATTTTTATAATACATCTGAAAAGTAAATACATGGAATGAAAAGCAATGCCTGAACAGTAGCATAACAGGAATGGAAAGTACTGAAATAAAATATACAAGTAACTAGAGCTCCGGGTCGAAAGCTAGCTGGTCCAAATTCTCGCTGGTGGGCTCGATCTCTGTTCATAACAGAATACTGCATTTTATACCGCCCATTCTTATGCTCGTGTGTTTATAGGTAGGTGCTTTTAATCAGTGTTTGCTACATAATTGCAGAATACAGGTTCTCGGCTCTGAACAGTGAATATCATGGAAAAGTACGACAAATTCCGGATTACTGCCAACAACAGATAAAACACGGGTCTCCGCTCTCTATCCGGGTGTTGCCACATACCAGTTTAAGGGACATGATGGCAAATCGATTGTCATGTCATGCACAAAGCTCAATGCCAACACAAGATCCAAGAAATTTACGCGGAGCTCGAGGAAATCATGGCAAAAGATCCACATCACATCACCTTTTTGTTCTACTAAAATTCTGGAATAATTGTGAAGAGTTTCTGAGAAAAGTCATATACCACATAGCAGACAACACCAGAACAGGAAATCACCCAAAACCCGAGGAGCCAACTCCTCTAAGCCGCCGCGTTTCCGCGGCATAAGCCTGCTTAGGCCGCGGAAACGCGGCCGTACTGGCTCCTCAGGTGCTCGTTTTTCTAGGATAGTTTGGTACATTCATATTGGTCCAGAATCTTGCCCTAGATTTCCAGCTCCCAGCCTATAAATACTCCAGAACTGAGCTAAACCAAGGGTCCAATTTTGTGTTCATTCTTTGTTCTTCTTTTTGTTAGGATTTAGTCTTTTTCTTCTTCTTCTTCATCTTTTCTCCATGAAAATTGTAGTGAGAGCTTTTTGAGTGGAAGATCAATGAAGATGAGGGCTTTTGTATCATTCTCTTTTGTTTAACTTGCCCTTGAGATTCTTGCTTGCTCTTGATCTTTCAACCTCTTCATTGAGCTTGAAAGGTTAAGAGTTTGTTATTGATCTCAAGGGTCGTATTTTCTTATGGAATTAGCGCTTCATTTCACATGCGTTCTCTACCCTTCTCTTGATCTTGCAACCTCTTGATTGAGCTTGCAAGTTTAAGGGTTGGCTATTGATCCCATGCTTGTCTTGAGTTCTATGTTCTTGTAATTACTTTCTTGCTTATTTCTTTCTTGCTTTTTATTACTTGCTTTTTATTACCTTGCTTTTCTTTCTTGCAATTTATATTCATGCACTTAATTACTTGTAATCTTTTCTTTTCTTTGTTCTTTTCTTTTGCTCTTTTTGATTTGTTTTGTGAATGGTTGTAATTATCATTGTTAAGAATAAATACGGTATTGTAAGTTAAGACTTTCTGTTCTTATTTCCTTTTCCCGTTATTTTCCATTGAACTCCGCCCAAACCATACGCAAGCGCTCCGTTAGGCACCCTACCCTAACAAGGTAACGGTGATTCCTAACCGCGACCGGTTGCGTTCGGTTTGGCCGGAGGCGAAAGCAAGAGACAAGAACGGAAGGACAAGGGTAAATAAGCCGTATTCCACGAATACCGCGCTTAAATCCCCTAATCCACGTTGTTGCCGATTGCTCTAGCTTCAATTGTCAAGACTCGGCTCAAAGGTTTTGAGTACGGATTTCTTTAGCTTACAATCTCGTATCTTCTTCTTAACAACTTTAAACTTGCAAATAATACACATAGGTTAGATTGAACAAATACATAAAAATTCTTTATTGACTCGCAAAAGACAAGAACGGAAATACAACCATCTCCCTGTGGATCGACCCGTGCTCAACCGGCTAGCTGCATAGCGACACCGTCTTGATTGCGGTTAATTTTAATTCTTCCAATCAAATGGCACCGTTGCCGGGGAGACGGCAGCGTATTTTCTTTCTTGTTATTCGGGTTAATATTCTTTTTTTATATATAAAAAAAATCTTTTTGTTTTTTTTGATCATTTTTGTGGCCAAGTGTGCAGATTTTTGCGTATTTGCAAACTGCAATTGTGGGGAGCAAAGTGTACGTTCAAGGTTAAGGTGATTACGAAGTACAGTGCCAAAGATCCGGGTAGTTTGACCCGCGCAAGCGAACTTTTCAAGCTTACCGGATTTGATTCAACGGGGGTTTCCTAACCCAAAACTTAACGGTACGTATTTTACTAACACCTTCTTCTCAAATCCGACGCATCCAATATACTATTCTTTGCAGGATTCTTTGCAAGTTCGCTAGCAAACGCTAAAAAATTGACTAACCCGTATTTGTTGCAGCGCCGCGCTTAAACTAAAAAACGATTGTTTGATTCTTTATAGAATTTTTTGAATTGCGCATTGCATACATTAATACGGACTTAAGGGCAAGCGAACCCCACAATATACGGTAAAGGATTTCATCACCTTTTCCGTGGCCCACAAATCACGAACTTGAGCATAACATTTACCCGCACAAAATTTAAAAGCAACTAGACTTTAAGCCTTAAGGACTTTGCGCTCACTAGGAGAAGTTAACTGTGTTTAGAACCTTGCTTAACGGTATATTGTTTACGGGGTGTCTAGAAAAGTGTTAACGGCGAAACCGCCAAAAGAGAAAGGGTTATTTAATTAAGGAACTTCGCGAAAGCGTTGGAAAATCTCCCCTTATCTCTGCACTTACCTGGCCTCGTGATCAGTGTATCTTGAGCCCGTTTCTCGACACAGTTTTACTTCGACAATCAAGTTCTGGAGCAGGTCTAGTTGACCTAGGTGAACCCTAGAACAATTAGGTGTGTGGTATTTTTGTGTCGTGATTGTTTTTGTCCATATTCTTTTTGTGTGTATATTTCATTCTTTTGTTAATATATATCTATAAAAAAATATATAAAAAAATCAAATTCTTTTTCCCCTCCTTTTCTCTACCTTTCTTTCTCTCTCTTCATATCATGGGTACCCCACCTCAAAAAACTCTTGCCGAACTTTGGTAGCTACAACCAGACATTACTTCTTACGGTTCTTGCTTTGGCCGAACATCGAACGACCCCTCCATGCCCAAAGTTTCACTGAAAGATCGCATAGAAGCGTCTAGGACAAACACTTGCACTCCGCATTCCACTTTGTATCAACCTTTTCAACCTCCCCCACCCGCTTATGTTGATACCCCTTTTGCAAGTCGTCCTTTGTCCATCGCTGAACGTATTGAACAATCCCGTAGCCGATCTTTCACTCCTTTCACCACTTCAAATTCTTGGGATCAACAATTTCATTCACATTCTTATCCAACTGTTGATCCTACCCCTGTCCAACCATTCAATTCCTACCAGTCCTACCCAACTTTTGCACCTTCCCTAGACATTGCTTCTACACAGCCTTTTGGGAGTTTTCAGTATCCAAACAACTTTGAATCTTTTACTGAAACCCCTTCACAACCCATGTCTAGTCTGGAACAGTCGTTGGAAGACTTTAGGGTAGCGTCAAGCCAACAGATGATGGATTTGAATGCGTCCATGGACGCTCTCGTACAACATACTGACCCGGTAGCTAGTTTTCAACTAGCTCCTAATTTTTCAATGTATGATGAGGCGGTAGGACAGGCTGAGAATTTGAGTGGAGAGAGTGAGATGTACCCCCTTCCAAATCAAACCTACTCATCCCAAATTGAATCCCACACCTCCTGTTTTGAAAGTCTATCGAGTATCCCACGTGATTTATCAATTGAAGATAGAATGATGAATGAGTTGTGCGACTTCGTAGTGTTTGATTTGCCCGATTGTGAAGGGTCTCTTCCAAGTGAAACCGATCCTAAACCTTTTGACCTCTACACCTCCACTTTAGAACCTGAATCGGTTGATATCCATGCTTTTGTTGAGGTGTCAGAGAATTTTGATTTTCACTTGATTAAGGATATTGACGCCGGGAATATTTTGGATGTTGAACCCGTAGATTTGGCTGAGTTTGTCTCTTCAAATCATCATCCCGAGTCATTAAATGTTTTTTCCGAACCCCATATGCGTCTGGATTTTGATAATAAATGCATGGATGAGATAAATTTTGAGGAGAATATTGAGGATAGTTTTGAGGATGAACCAGTTTTAATTGATGAGTCGGATTTTCCCATTCATCCTGTCCCTGTCATTGACTGTGTACACCCTCCTGAACCTTTAACCGATACCCCTCCTCGATCACTTCCCTCCATTCTTTCCATCGTTCCGACCTTGCAAGAAACCGTCTCACTTTCATTTACTATGTCTGGTTTACTAAGTTCGGCGTACCCATGGTTGCTCACGAATCTTGAGGGATTTGATCCCATTTCTCGACGGGTAAATATATTAGCACAATCGCTTTTCACACATCGGTCATCACAAATTGTGCTAATTTATTTACTCCATTTACACCCTCAAGTTCGTATTCCACTTCTTTTTCCCTTCCGCCATTCTTCTTCCTCTCATATACCGAGACCGTATCCCGCTTCTCTTTGCATACGGTCTCGCGTATTCTCCATTTCTTTCCTCTTCACCTTCTTTCACCAGCCACTGCTTTATTACGATAAGATCTTTGAATGGTTGGTACTAACTTTTGGCCTGTGTAAGGCCTTGTATAGCTTGATACTGTTTTCTTTCCCTCCTAATCCTGAACTTCAACGCTTAACAGTGGAAACACTGTTTTAACTTAAGTTTAGGGGGGACTCCTTTTTTGTATATATTTT
The DNA here is from genome assembly GCA_030015575.1 of Agapanthus africanus. Taxonomy (NCBI): domain Eukaryota; kingdom Viridiplantae; phylum Streptophyta; class Magnoliopsida; order Asparagales; family Amaryllidaceae; genus Agapanthus; species Agapanthus africanus. The sequence continues at coordinate 191,286,310 of JASDDO010000024.1, read as the reverse complement.
TTGTTTTGTTTTCTTTTTTGTATATAATTTGTTTTTAAGGAGCGCCGGCAATTTTGACCCTCTTGGTGTAGCCTGACAGTGAGGGCACTGTCAAGTTTAAGTTTGGGGGTGTGCTCGGTAAGCTTTCTTCCTTCGCATTAATTTGTATATTTTGCATTTGCATACCTTATTAAAAACCCACAAAAATCGAAAATTTTCCAAAAATATAAAAACTTTGTCGTCAAGTTAGCTAATAAGGTAACTTAGATCTTTATTCCGAAAGATTAGTTGATATGATAGAAATAACTAAATTCTAGGGTTAGGAATTGAAAACCCTAAAAATAACCCTCATTCTGTTTAAACTTGGTAAGTATACGTCCTTACAGTTTTTTTTGAGAAATAGGTAATCTTGAGTTCAGTTCTTTAGTTAAGTCAAGATGAAGGGAAAGTATTGATGCTTTACTGAAGGATAAGTCTGAAAAATAGTTTCTTTTCTTGAGTTTAAATTTAGAAAGTATATACCCTACAAACTGCACATACACGCACCTTGAAACTTAGGATAGTAGAGGATACCTAGAAATACTCTTGCCTGAAAGCCTAGTATGAAAGAAAAAACGGTATTTAAAGCTAAACACCAAAAGAGGATATTGAAAAATATATCCGGTCTTGAAAAAAAAAGAAAAAAGAAAAAGAAAAAAATAGAATAAAGTCAAGACCTGGAAACTGCTATTTACGCTTTAAAGTTCACACATTCAGTAATCGGTCGTTAGTGCCTCAAGAAGCATTAATAGTCGCATGAAAGGTGTGTGAGCAAATCCGTCCATCCTTAATGAAAAGAAGTAGTATTAGGTATTAGGGCAAGGGTATTATAGCTTGAATTGAATTCTTGAGTGTAGGGGTGCAAATATATACACACGTAGGGGTATACAATCGATGTTTGAATAAAAGATAGAAATAAAGAATAAGACTTGTGTTTTCTGTATAGTTGATAAAAATCCCTGATTTGAGGCCGCACTTTAGAAGAAAAACTCAGGAGAACCAACATCTTTCTAAACTTTTTTGGAACGTATAGGACCTAAGGTTAAATAGATAGAAGGTGTGAAAAATAAGGGTTGGATATTTCTGACTTAGGATGATAGAATTTCTAACGTAAATACTAAACTGTAGGAGTAGAATCAACGTTAACTTATGACACTAGCTTGACGGGATTTTGTGGGTAGTATCCGCTGAAAACCATCAGGAAACAACACTCCTCCTACTAGGGACACCTAGAGGTTTAACGGCTTGTTGCACGCGCTCAGTGCAATCGCGTTCCCTGCGAAAGTGCGGTTAGGGATTTTGTGAATAATTGGTTTTGCTCGGGACGAGCAAAAGTTAAGTTTGGGGGTATTTGTTCATAACAGAATACTGCATTTTATACCGCCCATTCTTATGCTCGTGTGTTTATAGGTAGGTGCTTTTAATCAGTGTTTGCTATATAATTGCAGAATACAGGTTCTCGGCTCTGAACAGTGAATATCATGGAAAAGTACGACAAATTCCGGATTACTGCCAACAACAGATAAAACACGGGTCTCCGCTCTCTATCCGGGTGTTGCCACATACCAGTTTAAGGGACATGATGGCAAATCGATTGTCATGTCATACAAAGCTCAATGTCAACACAAGATCCAAGAAATCTACGCGGAGCTCGAGGAAATCATGGCAAAAGATCCACATCACATCACCTTTTTGTTCTACTAAAATTCTGGAATAATTGTGAAGAGTTTCTGAGAAAACTCTTATACCACATAGCAGACAACACCAGAACAGGAAATCACCCAAAACCCGAGGAGCCAACTCCTCTAAGCCGCCGCGTTTCCGCGGCATAAGCCTGCTTAGGCCGTGGAAACGCGGCCGTACTGGCTCCTCAGGTGCTAGTTTTTCAGGGGTAGTTTGGTACTTTCATATTGGTCCAGAATCTTGCCCTAGATTTCCAGCTCCCTGCCTATAAATACTCCAGAACTGAGCTAAACCAAAGGTCCAATTTTGTGTTCATTCTTTGTTCTTCTTTTTGTTAGGATTTAGTCTTTTTCTTCTTCTTCTTCATCTTTTCTCCATGAAAATTGTAGTGAGAGCTTTTTGAGTGGAAGATCAATGAAGATGAGGGCTTTTGTATCATTCTCTTTTGTTTAACTTCCCCTTGAGATTCTTGCTTGCTCTTGATCTTTCAACCTCTTCATTGAGCTTGAAAGGTTAAGAGTTTGTTATTGATCTCAAGGGTCGTATTTTTATATGGAATTAGCGCTTCATTTCACATGCGTTCTCTACCCTTCTCTTGATCTTGCAACCTCTTGATTGAGCTTGCAAGTTTAAGGGTTGACTATTGATCCCATGCTTGTCTTGAGTTCTATGTTCTTGTAATTACTTTCTTGCTTATTTCTTTCTTGCTTTTTATTACTTGCTTTTTATTACCTTGCTTTTCTTTCTTGCAAATTATATTCATGCACTTAATTACTTGTAATCTTTTCTTTTCTTTGTTCTTTTCTTTTGCTCTTTTTGATTTGTTTTGTGAATGGTTGTAATTATCATTGTTAAGAATAAATACGGTATTGTAAGTTAAGACTTTCTGTTCTCATTTCCTTTTCCCGTTATTTTCCATTGAACTCCGCCCAAACCATACGCAAGCGCTCCGTTAGGCACCCTACCCTAACAAGGTAACGGTGATTCCTAACCGCGACCGGTTGCGTTCGGTTTGGCCGGAGGCGAAAGCAAGAGACAAGAATGGAAGGACAAGGGTAAATAAGCCGTATTCCACGAATACCGCACTTAAATCCCCTAATCCACGTTGTTGCCGATTGCTCTAGCATCAATTGGTCAAGACTCGGCTCAAAGGTTTTGAGTATGGATTTCTTTAGCTTACAATCTCGTATCTTCTTCTTAACAACTTTAAACTTGCAAATAATACACATAGGTTAGATTGAACAAACACATACAAATTCTTTATTGACTCGTCTAAGACAAGAAAGGAAATACAACCATCTCCCTGTGGATCGACCCGTGCTCAACCGGCTAGCTGCATAGCGACACCGTCTTGATTGCGGTTAACTTTAATTCTTCCAATCAATCTCCAGTGAGTCCGAATCACCTGACGACATTCCAAAGAAGAAGAAAGAGAATATCGTCAGCGAACAAATCGCTCGGTAAGTCCCGTAAATAGACAAGAATGGAATAGATAGAATAGAGAGTATATTGTTATAATGTTGTATTTAGTGTTAACGCTGTTGTTTGTAGCTTGGTACAGAAGAGGCCAGTGTATACGAGAGGAGTCTCACTAGACCAGAGACTACAGTATACAGAGTACAAGGAACCGTTTAGCCATGGTACAGCGGCAATTGAATTCAGGTAAGATGTCTTTATGGTTGCTATCTCGTGCCACTTCTAACACCTTCCGTACCAATATACCCCTTATAAACCCCGCGATGTCTTGATTGTATTGATATATTGTTTGAATTGTATATTGTATATAGATGGATGAATTTCCGAAACCATGATATCAGTAATGGAACGGATATAATGTATGATCATGTAGATGGAATATATCCATGGTTCGGTTCAGTCAATGTAGTTTGATATAGATTGGATAGACGGATTCATAGATCCATGTTGTATTGAAGTTTGATACTTGAATCATATTCAAGTCAGATTGATTATATTGAGACTCAGTCTGAGTCAGACAATTTGAAAAGAAATTGAATCTTGAATTAGTTTTGGTGCTATCGGTAACCGCTGCACATGGACGGCAGGATTTGTGTTTTTTTCAAAGAAGATTACCGTGTTGATAACACCGTTTGTTAAGTTGTCTACCTTAAATAGGCAAGCACCCATATCTCCGGCTCGCTGAGGCTCAAGAGAATGGTCCCGCTTAATCCTATGTTTACTAGGGCCCTTATTGTAATTTACTATAACTTGAGGGGGTTTTATGTAAAAATAATTTTGTATAATTTTCAAAATACACCTCAAGTATTTTATTATCTTCTTTAGAGTTTTCATGGTTGTATATTTTATCAATATGACATTTCTAGTGAATAAATCTAATTTCATAATAAATGGTATTTATTTGTAATATTGGAATTGTATGGTATTTTCTTATAAATGAGATATTTTTCTTGAATTTTGGAAATGTGGAATTTTATAAATATTAAAAATAGATATTTTGATATTATTTACATATATATATATATATTAAAAATATAAGTTTTAATTATAATAGAAATCACAATTTCTAAAGAAAATTGTATTTTAAATCTTTCGAGACGTATGCTCCTTGTGGAGGTCTGCATCTCTGTCTACTAAGCCCGTGGATGTGCGATAATCCGCACCATCCCGAACGGGAGGCGCATTTGCAAAGATTTATTAAAATACACATCTTGTAGAAAAATGTTTTTATAAGTCGGAGGTAGTTATGTGTAAAATCGTATTTTCCCCAAATCTATGTTCCCAAATTTCATCATGCTATGTTACATATGAGTGTTGTGAGGAGGTAGGTCATTACCTCGTGAGTTTTCTAAAGCTAGCATGGTTAAAAGGTATAAACATGTCGATATGAAACATAGAGATATTTTTGAATCAAATACTTATAGTACTCACAGGAAATGTAAATACCCCAAGTATACATTAACTTTTTATCAATTTTATGTACATAAGAATTGGAGTTGTTACATAGATGGTGGTAGTGGGGATTGCATCATGAAATATGATGACTCGATTATTTTTGAGTAGGCCATCACAAGTAGGGACTCTGTGAAATGGCTGGATGCTATGCGATCTAAGATGGAATTCATGTACACCAACAAAGTATCGACTTTAGAGGCTGCTCCTGAAGGGGTAAAACCTATTAGGAGCAAATGGATCTTTAAAAAGAATATCAGTGTAGATGGAAAGGTTTAGACCTTCAAATCTAGACTTATAGCAAAAGGTTTTCGTCAACGACCGGGTGTCGACTATGAAGAGAACTTTTCTCCAGTGGCTATACTTTGTAAGTCGATGTACAACACCCCACGACTTGCGGGGAGGAGGAAAAATGAAAAACGATCTTGTTCTTTGCGTAAACATCGACTAACCGAGAATCTTTGCTAAACTATAACTAACAAGAATCATAGAAGTTAACAACTACTATGAAAAGTGATTATACATAATGAACCGTGTCCTTCGTCTTTTCGTTCTCCACGTCCTCTCCGGCCTTCTCTATGTAGTAGATGATCCACCCGAGAGGTTTACTTCAAGCTTCACCTCTAACTTGAGGTAACTAGGTTTCTTAAAGTGCTAATCTAAGTAACCTAGGTGATATAGAGAAGGGTTATGGATTAAGTAGTCTAATCTAATCCTTGGTCTCAACACATGAGAAGGAAGGATCAGGGTTTGAAGAGAGAGAGCTTGAGGAGAGAGAAAGTGAGAAAGAGAATGGAATGAGATAATGATCTCTCATGATATATATGAAGCATTATGATTATCAAGATAAATGAAATAAAGGATTTAACAGCCATGCTTCATAAATACAAATGAGTGATTCATCTCTATGAGTCATTAAGCATTTATGATGCATTAATGACAAGGATGAATCACACAAATGAGTCACTAATCTCATTTAATGCTTATGTCACCTTAACCCCCAAGTCACCAACCTTCTAGAAGCTTCTCGCGAAATTACGAGAACGTCCCTCCTATCCGTGAAAACACGGAAAAACTTTAGACTGTATAAATCCAATAACCGGATACTAGAAACTGGCTTAAACCAAAGCCGGCTAGTAAAAACTGTCCGGATGTCGTACGTGCGTAAACACACGTATGCGTCCGAACCCTTTTTGTAAAACGATACGACCTCTATATCGTTTCGCCTGGAGTAGGGAAACTCTCTGTGTGGGACTCTAAAGACTCGACTACTACGCTGGCAGTGGGTTTAATTACAGACCGCAAGCGGCACTAACTGTACGTAACGGTCCCCAGGTAGATGTCGATAAGAAGGCCGATGAGGAAACCCATCCGAACTCCTACTGAGTCTGATGTGACAATCTCCGTACAGTTCGGTCTGTTCGTCTAAGACTATCGCATATCGGGCCTAGGGGGGCCAAGCGTCAGTCCCCTAATAGCGGTATAAGTCGTGTCGGAGTGAAGCCCATTACACCCTGATAAACTACTGGAACCTACCAGCAAATATCACTTGCCCTGGCCAGGGACTTTGCGTAATGTCTCTCTGACACAGCGCGATATCAACTCCCAATACCGGGAGAGACGAATCCTGTCTAACTTCCACTGCCTCCAAGTGCTCGGGACTGCACCCAACTGCTATCTGTTTGCACGACTCCTTTGAGCCGTGGTAGGGTAGCAATCTAAGAACAGTGGGACACACTCGAGGCGAAGTAGCAGTGTCAAGTCTGCGGACTATGCTGTACTCATGTCACCTGGGAACTGTTAACCGACGACTGGTATAAAACCAACCTACAGTTCCCTGCGAGTCTTGTCCGGTGTACCCGTAACCCAACGAGCACATGTATACTATCTCCAGTACGACGTACTGACGGCTGTGGGACAGACCATCTCCCCAACTGGGATGAGAAGCGTACACACTAATCTACTCCGGAGTATTGATGCCCTGTCTCGATAATCCAACGACTAGGGACCTGAATAAGGATGTGCTTGTAGACTACCCAACCCCCACTAGTATGACTGCCATCACAACGCTGGTAGTCAAGCAAGATACTAAGAGCTCTATCAATACGTATACTCATATATTAAGATAGAAAAACCAAGTAGCATACTACCATGTTTAGCAAGACTGTTATATACATATGAATATCCTACGCTTCCATTAAGTAATATACAAACTAGTATGATACAATAATGGCCCCTAGGGCATATACACTAACAATCTCCCACTTGCACTAGGGCCATGAACTGGCATATCGAAGACCGATGATCTCGAGTAGCCTCTCGAACTGAATCTGAGGTAGGGCCTTCGTGAATGGATTAGCAATGTTCTCTTCAGTAGCAACTCTCCGAACCTCGATCTCCCGACGATCAATGATCTCCCTGATCAGGTGATACCGCCTTAAGATGTGTCTGGACTTCTGATGGGACCTTGGTTCCTTCGCTAAAGCTATAGCTCCGTTATTGTCGCAATACAAAGGTATTAGATTAACAATGGTAGGAACCACCTGAAGTTCTGTTAGGAACTTCTTCATCCATACCGCTTCTTTTGCGGCATCGCAAGCAGCAATATACTCCGCTTCCATCATCGAGTCAGCAACGGTGTCCTGCTTGGAGCTCTTCCAGCACACCGCCCCTCCATTGAGGGTAAAGACATAACCTGACATGGACTTGGAATCGTCCTTATCACTCTGGAAGCCGGAATCAGCAAAGGCCTCTATCTTGAGGTCTTTTCCGCCGTAAACCAAGAACATCTTCTTAGTCCTCCTCAGGTACTTGAGAATGTTCTTTACTGCTATCCAGTGCTTCTCCCCTGGGTCTGACTGATACCGGCTTACCACGCTTAGTGCGTAAGCTACATTTGGTCTGGTGCACAACATCGCATACATTATAGAGCCTACCGTAGAAGCGTAGGGTATAATAGACATGTGTTCCCTTTCCAAATCAGTCTTGGGAGACATCTCTTTGGATAGGGTGATTCCGTGACAAGCCGGTAGATTACCGCGCTTAGAATCTTCCATACTGAATCTTTTCAGTACAGTGTCGATATACCTGGACTGCGAAAGTCCCAACATCCTCTTGGATCTATCATGATAGATCCGGATCCCCGGAATGTAAGAGGCATCACCCAGGTCTTTCATAGAGAACCTGTGTGACAAGAATCCTTTGACAGATTGTAGCATAGGAATGTCATTTCCTATCAATAGAATGTCATCCACGTACAAGACGAGGAATACGACAGTTCTTGCTACAACTTTACTATATATACATGGTTCATCTGGATTTTTGATAAAGTCATATTCTTTGACTGTTTCATCAAAACAGATGTTCCAACTCCGCAATGCCTGCTTTAATCCATAAATGGACTTAAGCAGCTTGCATACTTTCCCGCTGCTCCCACTCTGATTGAAACCCTCTGGCTGATCTATATAGACGCACTCTTCTAAATTTCCATTCAGAAAAGCCGTCTTTACGTCCATCTGCCAGATTTCATAATCATGGAAGGCAGCAATAGCAAGAAAGACCCGAATGGATTTGAGCATAGCCACTGGAGAAAAAGTTTCGTCATAGTCCAAACCAGGTCTTTGACGAAAACCCTTTGCAACAAGTCAGCCTTATAGGTTTCCACCTGTCCATCTACACTAATCTTTTTCTTGAAGATCCATTTGCATCCTATGGGTTTTACCCCATCTGGAGCAAAGTCCAAGGTCCATACTTTGTTGGTGTACATGGACTCCATTTCGGTCCGCATTGCATCTAGCCATCGTACCGAGTCGCCGCTCTGGATGGCCTGCTGGAAGCTAGTAGGTTCATCATCATCTATGATGCAATCCTCTCTATCCCCATCTATGAGAAAACCGTAGTATCTCTCAGACGGATGAGACGGCCTACTACTCCTGCGGAGGGGTGCGGGAATGTCCTGTTCTTCTTGAACTACTTGTTCTACCAAACTTTCAGTAGTAGTTTGTGGTTCTGGAATTTCTTCCAGTTCTATTTCGCTCCCACTTGTTTCCTTTTCTAAAAACTGATATTCTAGAAAATGGGCATTACGAGAAACAAAAACCTTTTGTTCCTCTGCGTAATAGAATAGATATCCCTTGGAGTTCTTTGGATATCCCACAAACTTACACTTTATTGATCGTGCCTCGAGCTTGTCCACATGCTGCTTTTTAACAAAAGCTGGACATCCCCATATCTTCAAATACTGAAGATAGGGTTTCTTCCTACTCCACATCTGATATGGCGTGGTAGGCACAGTCTTGGTAGGAACCATGTTCAAAAGATATGCCGCTGATTTTAGCGCATAACCCCAGAAAGATCGCGGTAACTCAGCATTACTCATCATGGAACGTACCATATCCAATAGGGTTCGATTCCGTCTCTCCGATACACCGTTATGCTGTGGAGTGTATGGAGGAGTAAGCTGAGAGAGAATTCCTTTCTCTTTTAGGTAACCTAGGAACTCGGCACTTAAGTATTCACCACCTCGATCAGATCTTAGTGTCTTGATACTTTTGCCGGTTTGGTTTTCTACTTCATTCTTATACTCTTGGAATTTCTCAAAAGCCTCGGATTTATGTTTCATCAGATAAATGAATCCGTACCTTGAGTAATCATCCGTAAAAGTAATGAAATAGGAAAAACCACCTCTTGCATGTGTAGACATTGGACCACATACATCGATGTGTATGAGTCCTAAGAGCTCGCTCGCTCTTACTCCATGTCCAGTAAATGGAGTCTTTGTCATCTTTCCTTTGAGACAAGATTGACAAGTGGCATAAGTTTGATATTCGAACGAGTCCAGATATCCTTCTCTATGTAACTTAGTCAACCTTCTCTCATTGATGTGACCTAGTCTACAATGCCATAAGAAAGCTTTATTTAAATCTGGAGACTTTCTTTTTAGTGTGTTCTGGACATTGAAAATTTGGAGTTGGTTTAAGACATATATACCGTTATCCAGTGTACCGGACCCAATCAAACTATGATTAAGATAGATGTTAACAACATCACTTGCAAACGTGAAATCATAACCTTTATTTGATAACAAGGAAACAGATATGATATTACACGTTAAGCTGGGTACACAAAAACAGTTATGTAAAACCAAAATGTGTCTACTCGTCAATCCCAGGTGATAATCTCCTACGGACACAGCTCCCACGCTAGCTCCGTTAGCAACCATCAGGGTCATATCACCATCCTTCAGCACTCTACGGTTTCTCAGTGCCTGCAATGAATTGCATATATGAGATCCTGATCCGGTATCCAATACCCAGGAAGTAGAGTTGATTGACAGACAATTCTCAATTACAAACACACCTGAAGTCGAAGCCATAGCTTGCTTCGGTTCCTGGTTCTTGGCGTTCCACGCCTTGCAATCTTTCTTCCAGTGCCCTTTCCTATGACAATGGAAACACTCATCCTGGGCCACTACTGATACCGCAAATTTTTTCTTTCCCTTCGCTCCCACCTTACTTACACCTCCTCTAGGTTTGGTGGCGGCCTTCTTCTTCCTTCCTTTGGCCCTTGCCTTGGACTCGGAAGAAGAAGCACCGCTAATAAACATAGCGGGTGTTTCCCTTGCCTTCTGCAAGGTGCCCTCTGCACTCCTCAACATGTTAAGGAGTTCCGGAAGTTCAACTTCTTTTCTTTGAATGTTGAAGTTCAGAATAAACTGGGCGTAGGTGGAAGGAAGGGACTGGAGAATATGGTCTGTATAGAGCTCATTATCCAAAGTCGTCCCAAGGTCTGCGAGCTCTTCTATATAGCCAATCATCTTTAGGACATGTTCTCCTACCGATGATCCGACGGCCAACCTCACTCAAAACAAGTTCTTAGAGGTCTCGTATCTTTCTATACGAGATTGCTCTCCATAAAGTTCCTTTGTATGGAGAAATATGGCATCAAGATCCATATCCTCGTGCCTCCTCTGATGTTCATTGTTCATCGAGGCAAGCACGATGCACTTGGCCTTCGCGCAATCATACTCCCAGGTTTTGCGGATTTCCTTATCCGCATTACTAGATTTGGGACCTGGGACTGCAGGTGCCTTAGCGGTGAGGACGTACCCCAATTTGTCATAGGTCAAAGACATTTTGACATTCCGCAGCCAATCTTTATAGTTTGGCCCTGTCAGTATATTTTTCTCTAAAAGTAACTTAAGTCCAGTCATTTTCAGGGTCGCTGCAAGTAGGAGAGAGAGAAGAAATACTTTAGCTTGATGCTCTTGCAAGTTTAGAGTGGTTTTTAATTTATCTAAACTGGATGGCTCCCACTGTTTCTCGAATCCTTCCTCAAACCATAAAAGAAGAATTAGCCAGGACTATTCTCACTGTACAATACTTGCTTAACCGTTCAGCCAGGCTGGTGTCGGTACTTCGAGGGAGGTTTTCCAACGCTTTCGCGAAGTTCCTTAATTAAATAACCTCTTTTCTCTGGGGGCGTAACCCCGCTGACACCTTTCTTGACACCTACTTGGTTTATAGCATTGATCGTTAAGTGACGAATCTCCTGATGAGTAGCATATACTCACAGTAGGATCGGGATCCAAATATCATCGTATGATAATATTGAAGGAATCCTACCAACATTCATCAAACTCCAAATGGTATGCATCTCTATGCAAATTTCAGTTTCTTTAGAAATTCCCGATATATATTTTTGCCCCATGCTCTTATGACTTTGGCGTTGGGCAAAATGTCATAAGTCACATGTCAAGTTCTACCCATCATTATCTTGTTAATTTGAACCCATCCGTACATATCCTTAACGTTGGCCAAAATGATAATACGACTTTCCCAAACTAACTCATCTATCTATGCAACAAATGAATACCCAGCAGCTACCAAACACTATGCCTTGGCGTTGGTCAAAATACATAGTTTGAATACTACTGAATACCTAAATGAAATGACGGAGGGCTACGAATGGTTTTGGCGAAACCGTGAACGTAGTGAACTTGATATGATCGAAGGAACCTGATAGCTTTTAAAAGGAGTGGTTAAAGCCCCGCAATTAAAAAAATCATCTGTTTTAAAATAACCGAGTGGTTTCTTTTAAATTGTTCCAACGATTCAACTTTTGGTTTATTTTTTTTTTTGCATTAATAATAATGCGTCCCATCATTAACTTATCATTGCAGAAAACAACGAAAATACAACGTCCTCTTATGCCATCCGCATTCGCCACTGGGTCCCGTCATCACCCGTTAGGTTACTTAACTAACGGCAGAGCGGGGGCTGGGCTAGCACGAGTGTAAAACATAAGTGACGTCTAAATAGCTATCATATATAGATATTGTACATTCGTCTGACGCAATAATAGGCATTCCAGATCTCATATGAACATTATTGGATTTGCAAGCAATCCGCGTTTGTTTAGAGCCTGCAACAAAAGACGGATTACATAGTTGTGATGAATAGCCATTACCCCACCCTAGACCCCTACGGGTACGGCAAACTACGCACCAAATACCCGAAGTGAAGCGGTCTCCCTCAACAAAGTGAGTAGGCCACTAAACACTTCAAAGTACCTGGTAGTTTGTGCACCCCACCTTGGGTCTATCCTAGGAGCAAAAAGAGTAAAATGAAATAATACAACGGTGGCTACAACCGCAACCTGGATGTGCCCCGCAAAATAATATTACAACATATTACAATTTCTTTGAATGAATGAATATAACAACCCATCACAAACCCCGGCTAATCATCACAACAGTCCAATACAGTTCACATCCATAAACAGTAAAAACCATTACAGAAATGTGCAACCCCCTGCCAACCGACATACTAGCAGTTAGGGGAGGTTTACGAACACATTATACAAACACAGATATAATAAAATTAGCAAACATCGTATAATTTCGATCGAGCAAACATATCAGATTCTACTCCTAAAACTTCTCTGTGCACCTGAGACTTGAGCAGAAAATAAACATTCCAGAAAATACAAAAATATCACAGAAGAATAACTGGAGGAAACTGGGTTGAATCGGCCCCAACTCGGCCGCGGATCCGCGGCGGATCGGTGGGATCGGCCGCGGTTCCGCGGCTGTATGGCCGATTCAGAAACCCATTTTTCTCCAGTGATCTTATATTTCTGTGCTTGTTATTCTGCATCTCCCTGAAAAAATTTTAGAGCCTGTTTAAAATTCGACAGAAACTTGTGATATCGATGTCTTTTTCGGTTCGTTTTGCGTTCGAAATTCATACGACTTTGCTAATGAGTTAATTATTTTTAGCAAGGCTCTGATACGACTGTAAGTCGATGTACAACACCCCACGACTTGCGGGGAGGCGGAAAAATGAAAAACGATCTTGTTCTTTGCGTAAACATCGACTAACCGAGAATCTTTGCTAAACTATAACTAACAAGAATCATAGAAGTTAACAACTACTATGAAAAGTGATTATACCTAATGAACCGTGTCCTTCGTCTTTTCGTTCTCCACGTCCTCTCCGGCCTTCTCTATGTAGTAGATGATCCACCCGAGAGCTTTACTTCAAGCTTCACCTCTAACTTGAGGTAACTAGGTTTCTTAAAGTGCTAATCTAAGTAACCTAGGTGATATAAAGAAGGGTTATGGATTAAGTAGTCTAATCTAATCATTGGTCTCAACACATGAGAGGGGAGGATCAGGGTTTGAAGAGAGAGAGCTTGAGGAGAGAGAAAGTGAGCAAGAGAATGGAATGAGATAATGATCTCTCATGATATATATGAAGCATTATGATTATCAAGATAAATGAAATAAAGGATTTAACAACCATGCTTCATAAATACAAATGAGTGATTCATCTCCATGAGCCATTAAGCATTTATGATGCATTAATGACAAGGATGAATCACACAAATGAGTCACTAATCTCATTTAATGCTTATGCCACCTTAACTCCCAAGTCACCAACCTTCTAGAAGCTTCTCGCGAAATTACGAGAACGCCCCTCCTATCCGTGAAAACACGGAAAAACTTTAGACTGTATAAATCCAATAACCGGATACTAGAAACTGGCTTAAACCAAAGCCGGCTAGTAAAAACTGTCCGGATGTCGTACGTGCGTAAACACACGTATGCGTCCGAACCCTTGTCGTAAAACCATACGACCTCTATATCGTTTCGCCTGGAGTAGGGAAACTCTCTGTGTGGGACTCTAAAGACTCGACTACTACGCTGGCAGTGGGTTTAACCACAGACCGCAAGCGGCACTAGCTGTACGTAACGGTCCCCAGGTAGATGTCGATAAGAAGGCCGATGAGGAAATCCATCCGAACTTCTACTGAGTCTGATGTGACAATCTCCGTACAGTCCGGTCTGTTCGTCTAAGACTATCGCATATCGGGCCTAGGGGGCGGCAAGCATCAATCCCCTAATAGCGGTATAAGTCGTGTCGGAGTGAAGCCCATTACACCCTGAGAAACTACTGGAACCTACCAGCAAATCTTGCTTGCCCTGGCCAGGGACTTTGCGTAATGGCTCTCTGACACAGCACGATATCAACTCTCAATACCGGGAGAGACGAATCCTGTCTAACTTCCACTGCTTCCAAGTGCTCGGGACTGCACCCAACTGCTACCTGTTTGCACGACTCCTTTGAGCCGTGGTAGGGTAGTAATCTAAGAACAGTGGGACACACTCGAGGCGAAGTAGCAGTGTCAACTCTGCGGACTATGCTGTACTCATGTCACCTGGGAACTGTTAACCGACGACTGGTATAAAACCAACCTACAGTTCCCTGCAAGTCCTGTCCGGTGTACCCGTAACCCAACGAGCACCTATATATTATCTCCAGTACGACGCACTGACGGCTGTGGGACAGACCATCTCCCCAACTGGGATGAGAAACGTACACACTAGTCTACTCCGGAGTATCGATGCCCTGTCTCGATAATCCAACGACTAGGGACCTGAATAAGGATGTGCTTGTAGACTACCCAGCCCCCACTAGTGTGACTGCCATCACAACGCTGGTAGTCAAGCAAGATCCTAAGAGCTCTATCAATACGTATACTCACATATTAAGATAGAAAAACCAAGTAGCATACTACCATGTTTAGCAAGACTGTTATATACATATGAATATCCCAAGCTTCCATTAAGTAATATACAAACTAGTATGATACAATAATGGCCCCTAGGGCATATACACTAACATGCTTAAGTCCATCTGGATCCTACTTGCCATTGCTGCCTTCTATGACTATGAAATATGATAGATGGATGTCAAGACCGCCTTTCTAAATGGTAATTTAGAACAGAGCGTGTATATGACACAGTTAGAGGGTCTCGTAGACAGTGGGAGCAGCGGAAAAGTATACAAGCTGCTTAAATTAATTTATGGATTAAAGTAGGCATCGTGAAGCTGGAACATCTGTTTTGATGTAGCTGTCAAAGAGTTTGACTTCATCAAAAATATAGATGAACCATGTATCTATAAAAAGGAAGTAGGGAGTGTGGTTGTATTCCTCCTATTGTACGTGGATAACATACTCTTGATAGCAAATGACGTTCATATGTTACACTCAGTCAAACTCTTCTTGTCATAGAGATTCTCCATGAATGACCTGGGTGATGTCTCGTACATCCTGGGGATAAAGATTTGTAGGGATAGATCTAAAAGGATGTTGGGATTTTCCCAATCCAGGTACATAAACACCATACTAAAGAGGTTTAGTATGGAAGATTTCTAGCGTGGTAATTTACCTCCTTGCTAAGGAATCACCCTCTCCAAAAAGATGTTCCCTACGACTGGTGAGGGGAGGGCTCGCATGAACATTATACCCTATATTTCGGCAGATGGGTACATTATGTATGCGATATTATGTACCAGACCGGATGTTGTTTATGCACTCAGTGTGGTAAGCAGGTATCAATCAAACCCAGAGAGAAACACTGGATAGCTGTGAAGAACATTCTTAAGTAGTTGCGAAGGATTGAAGAAATGTTCTTGGTGTATGGTAACAGAGACATCCAAATCGAGTCCTTTACCTATTCAAGCTTCTAGAGTGATAAGGATGACAACAAGTCTGTCTCGAGTTTTGTTTTTATCCTCAACGGAGGGATGGTCTGTTGGAAGAGTTCTAAACAGAACACCGTAGCAGACTCGACGATGGAGGATGAATACATCGCTGCTAACGATGCTGCCAAAGTGGCTGTCTGGATGAAGAAGTTCATCACTGAGATTGGTGTGGTTCCATCCATTGTTGATCCAATACCTTTGTATTGTGATAATAATGGAGCTGTGGTATAGGCCAAAGAACCCCAGTCCCATCAGCAATCCAGACATATTCTGAGGTGGTATCACCTGATCCGGGAGATAGTAAATCGCTGCAAGATCGAGGTCAGAAGAGTTGACACGAAAGACAACACGGCATATCAGTTCGAGAGACTTTTTGGGATGTTAGGTATACGATACTACAACAACTGGCCTTAGTGCAAGTGGGAAATTTTTAGTTATGTATCACTTAGAGGCCATTATTGTATATTATAGTGGATACTTGGACATATGTATATATAGGACAGTCTTGCTCGATATGATAGTATACTATTTGGTTTGTCTTTATTTTAACATGTGTATTTGTTTTAGTTTGATATTTCATTGATACATGTTGATAAAGCCCTTAGGATGTTTTCTTGACTATCAGAATTGTGATAGAGATCTTACTAGTGGGGCATGGGTTGAATATAAGCACATCCTTAAGTGTTCCTAGTCTAGAGAATATCGAAACAGGACATCGATATTACAGAGTAGACTGGTGTATATGTTTTTTTCCCTATAAGGGGCGATGGGTGATCCCACAACTATTGGTGTTTGACATCAAAGATTGTATACAGGTGCCCATTGGAGATTGAGTACATCGAACGGACTCGCCAAGAACTCTAGATGGTACCATACCTATCGTCAGATAGCAATTCTCTGGTGACACTGGTATAGGTTAGTCTATAGACCTGAGATCGTCATAGTGTCTTGTGTGGTTCCCACTGTGTTTAGATTACTTTCCTACCACGGTTCTATTGAGTCGTGCAAATAGATAGTAGTTGGATACAGTCCCGAATTGCATGGAGGCAGTGAGCGATAGGAGGGGTTTCGTCTCTCCCGGTATTGGGAGTTGATGTTGTGCTATGCGCGATTGGCTATAACCGCAAGTCCCTAGCCAAGGCTATTGAGATTTACTCATGAATGTCATCAGCAATTTCTCGATTGGTTATAGGCCACATATCGGCATGACTTATCAGGTTATTGGGGGCTGACAATACCACCCCCCTGACCTAATATGTAACATATCAGACGAAGAGACCGGACTGTATGGTAAGTGTCGCTTTTAGGCTTTGTTGGATTTTGGACAAGCTAGCTTGTTGATATTCCTATTCGTTCTATACCTGGGTAGTCGTTACGTACAGCTAGTGCCACTAACGTGCTTGTAGGTATTTAATATGATCATTACACACTGCCAGCGTATTAAAAAGTCTTTAGAGTCCTACACAGAGCTTTCCTAGTACAAGAAAAACGAAATATGGCTTGGATAGCGATATGTGCGGGAGCTCGATTGAATACGGGTATTTGATACCGTATTTTAATTTAATGTTATTTAATATTAGCCGGATTATATATGATATAACCGGATTATTAAATAAAGTGTTGATTTAATATATATATATATATATATATATATATATATATATATATATATATATATATATATATATAATAACCAATATTATGCCCACTTTATTTTTCCTTCTCTTTATATATTATTTATTTATGATATAAATAATATATATATCCTTTGTTATGGTTGTATATACACATTAGATGTGTATAAGAATCACATAGGATTTAAAGATAAGGATAAAATATATTTGCTCATTTAAATAAATGAACCAATGAGTCATTTGTTAGAATGGTGTAGAATATTGACGACTCATTATGATTTATTATTTAAATAAACTATAATATTTTTGTTCTCATCTTAAGAATCCTTAGCCGTTCTTATCTTCATCTTCTTACTCTTGATTTATTTTTTATGCAAAATTGAAGTAAAAGAAAAGAAAAATAAATGAGCAAAAATCCTACTTCATCAATCTAAACTATATTAGCAAATTAGTTTAGGTTGTTTTCTTCACTACTAGATTGTTTAGTGAAGTGATAGCTTGCGTTAGTGTTATTTCAAGGTGGATCATTTTTTTCCTAGGGGTTCATCAACCAAACTTGTTCAAGGATTCAAGTGGAGGTTTAGAAGACGAAGGACATGCTACAAAGGTTATAGTTCCATCCGAGTAGTTAAAAAGATCTCCTTTTTGTTGTAAAGTTTAATTTTTTAGCCTTGATCTTTTGGTTTGTGGAGTTTTTGCTCTGTAGGTGTTTTGAAAACCATTCAAACTTGCTTCTAAATTCATAATAGAGTGCTAAAGCTCCATCAAATACTTTCATCGGTAAGTTGAAAACTTAATTGATACAATTTGGAGACATCAAGTTGAAGGAAGACGATCTACACAAGAGTACGCTTTAAAGGCATCATCAAGCAAGGTCAAAGAATCTTATCTATCAAGCGACAACGAGAGTGACGATAAATAAAATGAAAACATTGCAAGAAATTTTAAGAGGTTTCTTAAAAATAGAGGTAATTCTCTAAATAACGGTTGAGTTTAAAGAAGGCCATGCGATATTTTGAATGTGATAAAGTGGGTTACATAAAGGCAGATTGTCCGAACCTAAAAGAGAAAAATGATAAATTCAAATGGAAAAAGGTTTCAGAAAAATGCGTCTTTCAAGCTATTTGGGGTGAATTTGACTCGAGCGCGTCAGAAAAAGAAGAAGTCACAAATATATGCTTCATGGTTATAGAAGATGATGAGATTAGTGATGATACCCTTGATATTAATAATTTATCTAAAATAAATTTAGTTAATTTATGTTTTTATTTAAAATCTAATTATGATAAAATTCACTCTAAATATAAGCAATTAAAAGATAGTAATAATAAAAAAGAATAATTCTATTAAAATTGAATGTGATAAAATAATTTTAGAAAATATTAATTTAAAAGAAAAATTAGTCTTAAGAAAAGAATTTCATATGAATACACTTAATTTAATAGAAACTTTAAAAAACTGAGATTTTTGATTTAAAAAGGAAATACGAAATTAAAGATAACATGCTTTTTAAATTTACTAAAACTAAGGTCAATCTTGACGTTATGCTAGGTACTTATATGAATCACTATAAATATCAAGGTGTAGGTTTTCATGATGATTCAAAATATGAAAAACATTACAAATTTGTTAAAAGTTCAAACATGTATAGATATGGTAATAAATATGCAAATACAACATGTAATTATTGTTTTACATTAGGACATATTTCTAGATATTGCGGTATAAAATTAAATTCAACGTATAAATACCATACATTCCCAACCCCTGTGGAATTAGAATGACATGGGTTCC
Organism: Agapanthus africanus; assembly: GCA_030015575.1. Classification (NCBI taxonomy): domain Eukaryota; kingdom Viridiplantae; phylum Streptophyta; class Magnoliopsida; order Asparagales; family Amaryllidaceae; genus Agapanthus; species Agapanthus africanus. Next base: position 191,267,202 of record JASDDO010000024.1, on the reverse strand, counting down.
TAGGTCACACCAACGTCATCTTATTTTGCAGGATCCCAACAACGTAGTGTGAAGGGGATCCTTGATAGCGGTTGCTCGAGACACATGACTAGAAATATCAATTATTTCCAAACGCTATCAAGAGAAGAATGTGATATCATTACATTTGGAGATAATAAAAAGGCAAATATAATCGGTAAAGGTACCATTTAATTTATTAATGATTCAAATACTACTATTGTTAATGATATGTTGTATGTATATAGTTTAAAATATAATCTATTTAGTGTTAGTCAATTTTGTGATAGGGGATAAAATGTAATATTTGAAAAAGAAATTTGCAAAAATTATTTACAACAACACAGTAGTTTTAACCGGAAAACGACACAATAATATCTATATAATCTACTTTTAACACGTGTATAAATTTAGCCTTCATATCAATGATAGAACTAAAAAATATAAATGAAGTTATAATAGATGAACATTGGTTAATTGCTATGCAAGAAGAACTAAATAAATTTGAAAGAAACAAGATATGGTATTTAGTACCAAAACCTGATGATAGACCAATATAGGAACTGTATGGGTATTTAAAAATAAACTTGACGAATTAGGTAAATTAGTGAGAAACAAAGTCCGTTTAGTAGCCCAGGGGTATAATCAAATTGAGGATATAGATTATGACGAAACCCATGCATCCGTTGCTAGGTTATCAGCCATATGTATTCTATTAGCATACGCTTGTTATAAGAACTTTTGAGTTTTTCAAATGGACGTTAAAAGTGCTTTCTTAAATGGCCAAATAGATGAGAAAGTATATGTATCTTAACTCCCTGGTTTTGAGAATCATTCATTTCCAAATCATATCTATAAATTAAGAAAAACATTATACGGTCTTAAGCAAGCCCGTCGTGCTTGGTATGAACGTTTAAGTACGTTTCTAGAAAATATAGGTTTCACAAAAGGTGTTGTAGATAAAACGTTATTTACTAAAACCTTTCAAAAATATATTTTAATAGTCTAAATATGTGTTGACTTGGTTCAACAAAAGTCTTTGTGAAGTGTTCATCAAATCTATGCAAGATAAATTTGAAATGAGTATGATGGGAGAACTTAACTTCTTCTTCGGATTTCAAATAAAGCAAATGGATGATGACATCTTTATTAGTCAAGCCAAATACACTAGAGAGTTAATAAAGAAATTTGGCTTGGAAACATAAAGACTTGTGAAACATCAATGACTGCTAATTCCAAACTCACCGACGATAAAGATGGTCAAGAAGTTGACACATGACTTTATCGTGGAATGATAAGAGGTCTACCATATTTAACAGCTATTAGACTGAATATCATGTTTAGTATACGTTTGTGTGCTATAGGTTTCAGGCTAATTCTAAAGAGTCACACTTGACCGTTGTGAAAAAATCTTTAGATATCTCAAAAGAACTATAAATTTTGGTTTATGGTATCTAAAGAATAACTTGTTTCACTTAACCGGTTATTCAGATGCTGATTATGCTGGAAGCTTAAAAATCGAAAGAGCACTAGTGGCACATGTCACTTTTTAGGAAATTGTCTTGTCTCTTAGATTTTCAAGTAACAAAATTCAGTGGCTCTATCGACTGCGGATTCAGAATACATTGCTGTCTGTGCTTGTTGTGCACAAAGTTTATGGATGAAATACGCATTTGAAGACTATAATGAAATTATTTTGAAAATTCCTATATTTTGTGACAATACAAGTATGTTTCACATGACCAAAAATGCGGATCAACATTTTAAGACTAAACACAGAACTCCGATATTATTTCTTTAGAGATTATTTTCATAAGGGAGATATTGTTTTGAAATATGTGTCAACTAATAATCAACTTTCAAATATATTTACTAAGCCACTGGATAAAACTAGATTTTCTCATATTAAAGGAGAAATCAATATGATTGACTTAACAATCTCTTAATCCTTAAACAACCTTTAAAAGTCATATACACAAATACAATTTTTATTGGAACCAGACGTCTGTTGCAGACGTCTGGTCCAGTTAATGACAGAGCCGGACGTCTCCACCACACGTCTGCTCTTACTTATTCTATATATTGATAATTAATTAATAAATATATTGCATAATTAACAAAAAAATAATTAATCTGTAAACAAATAAAAATTTAAATAATTTTTTAAAATATGAAATTCAAATTCAAGAAATTCAAATTCAAATAAAAAGGAGTTATAAAAACTAAAATGTAGTTAGTAAAATTCTTTCTTGGGTAGTTTTTCTTTCCTCTCTATAAGTAGAATTCAATTCTATTCAGAAATGAACACTCTATTTTGTCTTCTGCTTTGTTAAAGACAATGGAGAATTTTAAGAGGAAGATGAAGTTTGAGAATGGTGGGAGTTCCAAAAAGATGAAGTCAGAACCTCCGAGTCTTAATCTAAGTGAGGATCCAAGTGAGCATTCTGTTCCACCCTCTTTCATTCTACCACCAAATCCAACTCCACTACAACCTATTCCTATGGCTGGACTTGTGTTGATGTTTAGGTAAGCCTTCTCCGATGACACCGTGATCTTCTTTGATCAAGAAGATAATATGATCATTAAGAAGCGGAGCACCGGAGTCATAGAGAAGTTCAAGAAAAAAGACCAGATTAAGCTTATAATTGTGTGTATTAATGTTTTTATTAATATTTTTGATGCAATGTATTTTATTTTCACTATGTACTGCATTTTGTTTAAATGAATAAAATTGTTTTTATGTTATGTTATATTTAAAATTCGTTTAAAACTTGAACAAACTTCCTTAGAAAACCACATCAGACATCTATTACAAATGTCTGGACCAAAGTTTTTGTACTGCAGACATCTATGGCAGACGTCTCCAGTTCAAAAATATGTCTATGGAAATTAACATTAGCGATGTCTGGTACTTGGCACCAGACGTCTTTAGGTCAAATCTTTTCTCTGAATATTGGTACCAGAGACGTCTGGTATTTTTGACCAGACGTCTGCATGGGCAATTTTTTGAAACGGTCAGATGAAATCCGATCGTTCGATTTCCTCAAACCTAATCCTAACCGTCCATGACCCCTTAATTAAAATTTGGTCCTAAATTTATCATATACAACCCTAGACGTTTCCCTCTCTAACTCCCTCGTTCCCTTCCTCCAATATTTCTCCAAATTAAAACCCTAGAATTTCCTCTAAATTTCCCAAATTTCTTCACAAAAATCATCATGGCTCCAAATAAAGATGAGGGCATTGCTCCAGAATCATCTTCAAAGAATAGGAAGGCCTTCTCAATCGAGGAATCGTAAGAAGCCAATCTTTTTCTGGACAATGATTGCAAAAAGAGGCTTCAATCTTTCATCTCTAAACCCATTCACACTGGTTCTATTGTCTTTGTTGGGTTTCCTAGCGTCCTGGCCGCCTACCGCGGCCGTTGCGGAACAAAAAAACTCACTTTTAAAATCCGGCGCTAGAAAACTCGTCCTAGAATCTAACCATAAACCGAAAACAGCTTTGTACAAGGGCTCTATCTACTGTGATAGATATTTATATCTAGAGGCTCGTGTCCTTCTGGTCTTTACTCCTCTTCTTAAGCTCCTTAGGTGATCTCGTTCGAACTTGATGACCGGCCTTCTCGGTCCTAGATGATCCACCCGAGAGTTCTTGAATCAAGCTTGGCTTCACAAATGAAGCAACTTAGTGACCTAGTTTGTTAGTCTATGTTACTAAGGAGATAAGGTGATTTATCTAGTGTATTTCTATCTCTCTTCCTCCCTTGATTCTCAACTCATGTGATGGTAGGGAGGAAGATGAAGATGAAGGAGGAGAAGGAAACCAAGAGAGCTAGGCAAGTGAGGAGAGAGAACCTTGTTGTGAGAATGAAAAATCTTATATGAAGAAAATCATGAAGCATGGTTTTGTAAAAACCAATTTTTAATAAAGATAATGCAACCATACTTGAATAGTTTACACAAATGAATTTTCAATTCATTTGTCAACACTATTCAAGCATAGTTCACACCATTCTCTCCTTTACACCTCATTACCCATTTTACACATCATTTCCATTTTGCAAATAAAATGGAAAATACATGATGAGGTGTCCTCCTTAGAATGTCTTTCCGTAGAAATACGGAATACATTCTGCCGTATATACATACCTGTATTCGTATCAAAATACGAACACCCAAGAGATAGAATAATACCACTAAAATAATACTAGCATTAAATCAATATCCGATTTAATGAACCGGCTTAATCCTAAGCCCGCCAGTATTATCAACCGTCCGATCGAAAATCTGGATAACACTAGAATATACATATCGAAACATGTATACGTAAATTATTAAATCAATACTTGATTTAATAATCCGGATTAATCCTAAGCCGGCTAGTATTATCATTCGATCGAAACCTTGCACGTATAAACATACGGACACCAAATTGTTTCGCCTGAATCAGAGAAACGCTCTATGCGGGACTTTAAAGACTCGACAGTATGCTGCCAGTGGGTTTAACCACAAGCACGTCAGCGGCACTAGCTGTACGTAACGGCTACCCAGGTACCTGTTGAAAAGAAGGCCGACGAGCAAGCTCATCCTGACCCCTACTGAGCCTATCCGTGACAATCTTCGTACAGTCCATTCTCTTCGTCTAAGAGTATCACATACCGGGTTTAGGGGGTGGTAAACGTCAGACCCCTATTGACCCGATAAGTCGTGTCGATTTGGCTTAGAACCATTCCGAGAAAATACTGATCTAACCATCAGTATTCTCAGCTGCCTTGGCCAAGGTATTATGGTCCTAACCAACCGGACACAGTGCAATTTCGACTCCCAATACCGGGAGAGACGAATCCCTGATAATCACTCACTGCCTCCATGTGGTTTGGGACTGTACCCAACCAAAACCTGTTTGCATGACTCAGTAGAGCCGTGGTAGGGTAGTGATCAAAGCATAGTGGGAACTCACACGAGAAAAATGATGACTTCAGGTCTTAAGACTAACCTGTACTCATGTCACCTGAGAACTGTCATCTGACGATAGGTATAATACCATCTAGAGGTTCTCAGCGAGTCCATCCAGTGTACTCACCCCCAGTGAGCACCTGTATACAATCTTAGGTGATCACACCAATGGTTGTACGACCAACCACCACCCCTCATCGGGGTCTATAAATGTATATACAAGTCTACTCTGGAGTATCGATACCCAATCTCGATACTCCTGCGACTTGGGACCTTTAAGGATGTGCTTATGGACTACCCAGCTCCCATAAGTATGATCTCCATCATAACACTGGTGGTTAAGCAAAATCTTATGGGCTTTATCAACAAGTAACCGCCATATGTTATATCGAGTGTAACATATGAACACGTTAAGATAAAGTCAAACCATAATAGTCTACTACTGTATTGAGTTTTTATCAATATGTGCAAGCAACATAAAACATCAATAGAAAGGAATACACATATCAACATAAAGACAACTTAAATAATATACTATATATAACTGAGCAAGATTGTCTTATACATACATATCCTTAGCATCCTATACAATATAGGCCTCTAGGGCATACATATCCAACAGTCTTGTTTAGAGATTTAAGTGAATTTGGTTTTCAAGACCTTTTTCAATGGCAAGGTTAGATGCTTTTCTTGACCTTAGATTGTCCAACTTACGATAAGACAGTCAAATTATTCTATGCTAATCTCATCGGCATCAATGACGATCACACCAACTTAAAAACCAAATTTTATGGCACTGCCTTCAAGTTTACTCCGAGAACCCTTGCTAGGGATTTAGATATTCCAAATGAAGGTGCTGATATTTACTTTAACACCTTGAGCAATTATGAGTATTCAAAAAGTGTTGATAAGGAAAATGCGTTAATGGTTTTGTATGGTCGAGATAACCCCCATCTTTTCGCTAATCAAGAAGCCAAAACCCTCACAAATCGTGCTAAAGTTCTTGCAAATATCCTTAGCCACACTGTTTTCCCCAAGTCAGAAAGTAGAGAGATATTATATGGATGCCACAAACTTATGACTTATTGTATTCTCGCGGGAATTCGAGTGAATTTTCCTCTCTTCCTAGTTCATAGCATATGGGATTTTTCGAGTGGACACGGGAATTTGTATTATGGACAGGCTATTACTAAACTGTTAGAATATCGCAAAGTCGATTTGTGTGGATTAAATTATATAGTAAAGTCCAATGCCGATTTTGGAGCAAGGAACGTTAACTTGATGATGTTGGATTTCTTGACTCCACAACAACAAGGCTCCTTCCGTACTTTCCAAATTCCCACTGATGCTCCTACTCAAGCAACCTCTCAAGACTTCGACTATCAAGGATTAGAAAACCGAATTGTGGATCATATTAGGGGGCATCTTGATTACTACATGGGGCATTTTGATTATCACATGTCCTATCTCTACTCCAAACTGAACATTACCCCTCCGCCGCCATATGAAAGTAATCAAGACCCATAAAATCCGGAATAACATACTTGATTATCGATTTGCTTATGTATTAGATTTTATTTTGTTTTATATTATTATGTAGTTTTGAACCTTATGTTAGTTATGTTATTATTTTGAATTGGTTCATTATGCTTCATATCATGCTTGAATTATTCCATTGTTATGCTCTATTTATGTATATTCTTATGATCAAATGGAATTTCAACAACAAAATTATCTATTCGTGTATATTTCCTTTCCCCTTTCTCCAATCATGTTTAAATTTTTGATATTTTTAAAAAGGGGGAGAAAATATTCATGAATATCATATATCATATTTTAATATTGGAATTATTTAATTGGTGTCACAATTTTTTTATGAAATATGAGTTATAACACTCGTCTTCATGAGTGCTCCTTAAAAAATAGTATTAGCGGTATGAGACATTAATATGAGTTCAAAGATTTTTCAACAGAGCAAGAATTGAGGGGGGGGTTATTTAACTCTAATTTCTATTTTTATATATATCATGAATACTTTGAATAAGTTTTGCTAAATATAAAAAATGGGGAGATTGTTGACACTTATGTTATACGATCTTCGATTTTGATTATTTAGAACAAAACTATATTTAAAAAATTCATATGTTACTAACGATGTTTCCAAATTCTTAATCATGAGTATAGCTAGCATAATATCTCAATATCAAGCAAGATTGTCTTCATTAAGATTCGCACTCAGAACGTCGATATGGCATAAAGACTTGTCGTAAGTAAACAACGTGATGCAAGTTTTATCAAGAAACAAATACGTCTCAAAATAACAAATCAAGAAAATGAAGACCGAAGAAGAACTGAGTTGAAGAATATAGTCTTTAAGTTTTTCTTCGAGTCTAGTGTTGATCTCACAAGCTTAGAAACCATTTTCCAACACATTTATATTCTTCGGACGTCTCTTCTTTCATCAAGAGACGTCTAGCATATTCGTTGGAATTCAAACTCTTCAATTTTCTAAACCGATTTCAAATTTAGTCAGACTGCAGACATCTGGCCCAGACGTCTACTTAAGAATTTTTGAAAACACCAGACGTCTGGTACAGACGCCTTCTGAACGAAATTTCCATTTTCAAATCTCCGTTTCTATTTCAGAGATGTCTCCTTAAGATATTTTTGAAATGTAGACGTCTGGTACAGACTTCTACTAAAGGAAATTTTCAATATGTCAGTTTCTGTTTATAAAAGGAGATGTCTGAGGCAGCCGTCTCTAGGAAATTTTTGAACTGCAGATGTCTGGCCCCAGACATCTGACATGGCAGTTTCTGGCAATTATTTTTCTATTTGAATTTTCAAATGAACGGGTGTTTACGCTATTTTGATTTCAAACTATTTCCAACAGTCATTAATTGGTTTTGTCAGTTATGATTCTGCACAAATGGAAACCCCTACCTTCCTATAAATACTTCTTGAGACCAAACACTTTTCTCATCAATCCAATCATTCATTGATCATTCATTCAATTCAATTGTTCTTCTTGTGCCTTAATAGTTTATATTCTTCATTCCTCAAGAGCCTTAAACTTTCAATAATCTCTGAAAACAATCCTCGCGTTTAATTGGTATTAATCTTTTGAAATCATAGGATTGTGAGTGAGCATCCAAGTTTGGATCATTGTAAACGATTGTGAATCCTTGAAGAATGTTCGATATTATTCCCTACGAGAGAAGGTATCTCTCATTATTTGAATTGTGGGTTCAAGTGGAAAAATGAGTTTTCTGTTTGGAATCGCGGATTCAAGTGGGAAAAAGGAGTTTTTCCCTAGGTGATCCTAGTGAAGAAGGATTTCATATTGGAAAATAGTGGAAAATCCTGAGAAAGTTGTTTCAAGCGGGGACTAGTCACTGGGAGTGGTGAACCCTAGTCAACAATTCTTTTGTGTTTGCATTCCTCTTTACTCTAATTTTCTTTTCTGTTTTGTATTGATTATTACAACAAGTTTCAGTATTTAACTTGCTTAAATGATTCCTCAGAAACATGCCAATCTAACACGACTAAGTAATTGAGTTTTTAAATTTATCATAGAACACGTAGAAACCTTATTCACCCCCTCTAAGGTATTTTCATCCATCCCCTGTCAAACAAGTCAGTTAGTCCTCTTATTCAAACTGTCAAGATTCCTTTCATTTATTTAAGAAATGTCCCTTCATAAGCGGTCCTCAAGGTCAAGAATCTATTAATGCCACATTTCAAAGACCAAATAATAATCCGTATTCTCAAACATATAATCAAGGTTGGAGGAACCATCCAAACTTATTTTGGAATCAAGGAACGTATAATTCCAATACTGGCCAACAATTTCAAAATAAAAAATTGGGGCCCTATCCAATCCCATCCAACCAAACACACAATTCACACCTCAGGGGTTTGGGAATGAGAATACAAGACTTATTAATCTTGAGAAAGGATTTGACGCCTTTATGAAATCTTCTGCTCAAGCTAATGCTAACATAGAAAAATAGTTGGCCACTTTTATTCAAACATCAGGTCAAGCTTTAACTGCTAACAAACAAGCGATAGTGAATCTTGAAATGCAGATTGGACTAATAGTTGCGGCAGTAGGAGAGAGAGAGCGAGGTACCTTCCTTAGTCAACCTGTCATGAATCCCAAGGATACGAGTACGATTCCTGCTCAAGAAAATGCTATTACCACCTTGAGATCGGGAAAACATATTGTTAACCAAGTTAGGATGTCTAAAGATTCTATTGTGATACCAGCTGATGATGAGCAATCCTTTTCTGATTTAAATGCACAGCCGACATCCATTCCTAATCCTTGTCCTACATTCCAGTCTCTTTCTATGCTAAGTTTCTTAAAGACATATGTACTAAGAAAAGACAACTAAACGTACCTAAGAAGGTATTTCTGTCTGGAAATATATATGACATCTTTCATAATGCTATGCCAATAAAATATAAGGACCCCGATTGTCCTAACTATTTCATGCATTATAGGAGAAAAGGTCATTAATAGGGCTTTACTTGACTTAGGTGCTAGTGTGAACCTTTTTTCCTTTTTCAATGTATGAACAATTAGGGTTGGATAAGCTTAAACCCACCAAAGTCACTTTGCAGTTGGCCGATCGCTCTATTAAGATGTCTAAGGGTGAGATAGAGTATGTGTTGATCAAGATAAGAGAATTCATATTCCATGTTGATTTTACTGTTTTAGAAACATACCCAGTATCGAATCCAAGGAATCAAATTCCAGTGATTTTAGGTCGACCATTCCTAGCCACTTCTAATGCCTTGATTAACTTTCGAAATGGTTCAATGAAACTTTCTTTTAGAAACATGACAGTTGATTTAAATATATTTAATCTAGGAAGCTAGCCAACTGACCCTTATAAATAGCCCTTTGAAGTCAACGTAATTAATAAAGTTCCAAATGAGGAGGAAGTTGACTTCGACAACTGCTATTTTGAGCAAAGCATTGAGGAACTCTTTAAAGAAGAGATTGTTTACTTGGAGGAGTCTACTCCAATAGTATACGTGGGAAAGCCCCCACTTGAGCCTTTATTCCTTGAGCCTATACCTTTTTTGCGTCCATCAATTGAGGAAGCGCTGAAATTGGAGCTCAAACATCTTCTATCACACTTAAAATATGCCCATTTAGGTATGAATGAGATGCTCCCTGTAATTATCGCAATTGATCTCATTAAGGAGCAAAAGGTAGCCTTGTTATCTATTCCTAAAGATAAAAAGGAAGTTATTGGATGGACAATGGTGGATATCAAGAGAATTAGTCCAACAATTGTGCAACATCAAATTCACTTGATAAACAACGCCAAGACCGCTAGAGATCCTCAACGCAGGCTAAATTCTGTAATGAAAGAAGCGGTGAAGAACATTTTTAAATGTTTTGATAGTGGTATTATTTACCCTATCTCTGATAGTACTTGGGTCAGCCCTATTCACGTAGTACTTAAGAAATTTGGTATTACAGTTGTTGAAAATCACATATGAGCTTGTCCTTATCTGCACATAAATAGGTTGGCGTGTGTGCATTGATTATAGAAAGCTGAACACCATAACTAGGAAAGATCACTTTCCGTTGCCATTTACTGATCAAATGCTGAAAAGGTTAGCCAGTCATGAGTACTATTGCTTTCTAGATGGATACTCCGGCTATAACCAAATCCAAGTTGCTCTTGAAGACTAAGAGAAGACCACCTTTATATGTCCCTTTGGCATATTTTCATATTGGAGAATGCAATTTAGGTTATGTAATGCACCAGCCACTTTTCAGCGGTGCATGATCAACATATTTTCTGACTTGCTGGAGCGCTACTTAGAGATATTTATGGATGACTTCTCGTTTTTTGGTGATTCTTTTACTGAGTGTTTACATCATTTAGAGCTAGTTCTCCAACGATGTAAAGAGAAAAATTTAACACTCAATAGGAAGAAATGCTATTTTATGGTCAAACAAGACAATGTGTTAGGCCACATTTTTTCGAGCAAAGACATCGAGGTAGATAGAACTAAAATAGATATAATTTCCAACCTACCTCTTCCCAAAATAGTCAAAGATATAAGGCCATTCTTTGGGCATGCGTAATTTTATAGACGCTTTATTAAGAACTTTAGCAAGATTGCTAGATCCTTAATTGCTTTTCTTGTCAAGGATGTGCTTTTTGAGTTTAGTTCTGATTGCCTTAAGTCTTTTGAGCGATTGAAGAAAGAGCTTATTTTCGCTTCTATACTCCATGCTTCCATTTGGAGCCAGCTCTTTGAGATTATGTGTGACACATCTGATTAACGATTGGAGCTGTTTTAGGACATCATATTGATAAGATGCCATATGTGATCGATTACCCAAGTAGGACTCTTAATCATGAACAACTAAACTATTCAACAACTGAAAAAATAATTTTTAGCTATTGTATTTTCACTTGAAAAGTTTAGACCTTAACCCATCGGTTTACACATCACGATTTACACTGACCATTCGGCACTTCGACATCTTATAGCTAAAAAAGATGCCAAAGCACAATTTATTTGTTGGGTTCTTTCACTATAAGAATTTGATCTTGAGATCAAAGATAAAAAAGATCTAATAATGTAGTGGCCGATTATTTTTCTCGTCTTCCTAATGCGCCATCAAAAGAACTTCTTATCACTGACTATTTTCGTAACGAACAGTTTTATGTTGTAATGAGTGATCCATGGTTCACAGGCATCGTCAATTTTCTCTTCATGAAAATGACATCTCCTGATTGGTCTAAACAAGATAAGTACAAATTTCATTTCTAAGTAAAGTAATTTTACTGGAACGAACCTTATTTGTGTAAGTAATGTGAACGATGAATTTAGGAGTGTTCTATAGGTTTTCCATGATCAACCTTGTGGAGGACATTTTGGGGCTAAAAAGACAGCAGAAAAAGTCTTACAATATGGGTTTTATTAGCCCGCACTTTTTTAAGACGCTTATGAATTCAGTAAGACTTGTGATTACTGTCAACACTTGGGTAAAATCATTAGGAGGGATATGATACCTCTCAATTCTATTTGGATTGTTGAGATTTTTGATGTGTGGGGCATCAACTTTATGTGGTCATTCCCAAATTCATCTATATTTTGTTGGCTATCGACTATGTATCGAATGAGGTAGAAGTTGTGGATTGCAAAACCAAGGACAACAAAATTGTTGTCAAGTTCTTGAAACATAATTGTTGGTGAAAATTGGTGTAGACACAGTGGATGGGAAAACTAAAATTTTTACATCAACACCAATTTAGGGTTTATAAATTAAGTTAATTATAAACGAAATGAATTAACTCTTAATTGATTCGAAAAGATAATACCTTTACGCAAATTAGGATTTGGGTTCCGTTCGCTGTGCTAGCGATTCCTATCCAATCAAGATGACTTGATTACACGTGAATGATCTCCTTGCTTGCCTCCACATAAATTTTCAAGATTAGTGAACTCTAATTAATTAGTTAACTGATCTAATTAACTAGATATAATTATAAAAGAAAGAAGAGAATTAAAAATCAAAATTTTAATTTGTCTCCACCATGAAAATTTTGGCCAAAAGAAAAGGAGTGGGGAGGCTAAAACTTTTGAGAGAATGGGAGGAATAGTTAGGTCTTAGGGTTTGTCAAATAGAAAGCTATATATAGGGATGCCGTTTTTTCTATTTAAATCCTCATAATTAATTAATTTGTTTAATCCCTTAAACAAATTAATTAGTTATAACTTAATAGATGTTAGCATAGTCACAAATTCGTGATTCGGCAATAATTCGGCGAGGTCGAAAATTCGGATTCGGAGAACTATTCGGAAAAAATCGGCAGGTATTCGGGAAAGATTCGGTAAGTGTTCGGGAAATGTTCGGGAAGGATTTCGAGCAAAAAATTAATATAAAATTAATATATGAGACGCTAGATTTTGATTTCGTGAATTATTTGCTGTTTTTTGAATAATTCGCTTTTTTTGAATAATTCAGGAATTATTCGTGAATAATTCGGCAATAATTCGGCACGTTCAGTGATGGCGAATAATTCGCAGATTTAATCGGCTGTCAAATAATTCGCGAATTCGCCGAATAATTCGCGAATTATGTGACTATGGATGTTAGTCCACACATATATATGCATATAATATTTGATACACATCAAATGCATAACAATAGTATTTTATACACACACACACACATACATACAAACATGTATGTATGTATGTATGTATGTATATGTATGTATGTATCTATATATGTATGTATATGTATGTATGTATATATATGTATGAAATTATATATATATGTATGTATATATATGTATGTATGTATATATTATTTACTCATTTAATATCACATATTATCTTAAGTCGCACGTCAAATCGTATTTGACAATTTTACCCTTATTTAATTAATAGTACATCAAATATACTTATTTCATTAAATCCCTTTTTGTATATCAAGTATATACTTTCTCTTCTTTTATAGTTATATATTTGGCAAGTAGGAGTTCGCCTATATGTGACTTCGGAGACTTGACGCTTACTCAGCAGTAGATAAGTAATTCGAACAATTCCAATTAATTCTATAAACAGTAAAATTCACAAGTCTATAGGGACGATAGCTACGTGTTTAGACTATCTAAGTAAACCGTCGATGACTGGATTAGAATAAAAAAATATTATCCAAGTAAATCAATACCCATCAGTGGCAACAACCGTACGGTCCGGTCTCTTCGTCTACTTGTGCTCTTTATTTGGTTTAGGGCTTGGTAGTACTGTCAAACCCTAATAACTCAAATAACTATTATGTTGATATTATCACGTAATCTTGAGATCAAACTGATCACCAATTATTATTTGATATCTAATACTCCAGTCAGAGATTTTAGGTCACTGATATATCGCACACTGCAGAACACTGCTCTCCATATATTGGAGAGAAGAATCCAATGTTAACTCCTCACAATTTTCACATGTACCCAACTGCTACCGTTATATACAGTATCAATGGATCTGTGTTTGGGTAGTAACTAAAGTAATCTCTAACACACGCAATGTACTATGGTAAGTCTCAGGTCTGGAGACTGAGCGTATCAGTTGTCACTATATAAATTTTCATCTGACAGTAATGTATAATTACAAACTGAAAATTAAAAATGAGTCGTTCGGTACACTTATCATCTATAAGTACTTGCATACGATACTCTGATATCACCACACCGGATGACTGAGAATATTCATTGCTCTCTGTTCAGTCGAAAATATCGCACTTTTGATATAATATTTTCCTTACTTTTCTTAAATATCTAAAGGTGTTTATTATAAATATGACACATATTTGGGTTTATCTGTAAAAATACTATTTATCATATGTTTATATATTATAATTAACATTATGAAGGAAAATGTATGCATATAATATTTATATAATATTGTGATAATTTAAATATACATATCATATCAAGTATCCTTAATCAATATTCTTAAAATATAATATCATATCAAATTGGTTAGGATAATATCTCAAAAATACCAAATATTACTAACATTATTCATTGAGATATTGTGCAAGATTTCGTTCAAATCAGAAGATCAAGATGTTGAGATGTCGGGAATTAAAAATCTGCCGATAAAGTTAAATAAAATCGAAGAATCAATACTAGCAGAGACTCAGGAAATATTTTCAAGTTCCAGACATCAACTAAATCTCCATGTGTCACAAGAATAAAGCCCCAAAAATTTGCATCCAAGATCTCACCAACAAACGCGGATCCGCGGCCAAACCATGCAATATGCGGCGGATCCGCAGCCGATTCACCGAATCAGCAGTTAGGATTTTCAGGTTGGATTTGCTACAACTAACCCTAATTCTGGGGATCTTTGGTTTCTAGTTTTGGGGCTATATAAAGGACCGAGCTAGGGCTAAACTTAGAAATCATCAATCTCTTACACAAGCTAATCACCGTCAAAGAACAAGTGATCCAAGAAAGGTCCAAGATTCGACGTGATAAAGCGACTTGAGATTCGACGGAACATCTACATTCAACAAGGCAGAGATCGAGAGCAACTTCTTCTTCCTCTTGTAATCTAAACTTGAAGTTTGTACTTGTGAAGTTGATTAATAAAGATAGATCTTTAGTTTAATTAGTTTAATTATTTAGTTACATTATGAATTTCATCTCTATCCGTTCTTCTATCTCCATCATGCGCGAGTAATTCTCCGCTTGATAGGGTTCGTAGGATTAGGGTAGAACAATGGATGAGAAAATGTTTTAACTTCTTTTAAGTCTTATGAAGTTTATAAATTTTAGCATAATAAATGTTAACATCCTTATTGGGCGCGCTGCCAATTTATTGCCAGTCTCGACCGCGATTTGAGATCAGATTAACAATTTTTTTGTTAAGGGCTAGAGATGAATAGAGATCAATGAAAGGACAAGGGTCAATAGTGTGGAAACCTTAGTTTCTTCCAAGAACCTTAATCCTCATTCATCACTATCAATCTAGTTTTAAATATATCAATACATAAAAGGAGTAATCTTTATTAGTCATCCATGAGTACTAAATCCTAACGAACCCTACAAGCATTCTTCTTATAAAATCTATATCCATATTCAAACTAGATATGTATTCTACATCCTTATTTTGACGTAGATCTAGAAACTATTTCCACTATTCCTTATTTCTCTATTCTTCCTATTTTTCAACACGTCTAAAGTAAGATTGAAAGATTCCATATATCCCTGAGGATGACCCGTATTCATTTCGGTCTAGCTACACGCGACACCGTTATTGATTGCGGTTATTACACACACTTCTTTAAATACAGAATCAATCAAATGGCTCCGTTGCCGGGGATACGTGCGTAATTTTTTATTCTTACTATTCGTATTGAATTCTTATTCGATCTATATCATAAAACAAAACAAACCGCATCTTGCATATTTAACGATTAGTGTGCGATTTTTGCGAGAGAATCCGGAGTCACTGTAGCGAGGAGATAAGGATTCAGAGACATTCATCAAGACTCAGAGAAGCAAGGGAGGCCACCGTAGCAAAAAGCTTTTAAAGAACTCTCAACTCCTGTCACGGCCCGAAAGTACGGAACGTGACCGGCACTTAGATTACGAAACGTCTAGAGGCGCAACGTAACCTAAGTAAGCCGAAGCCCAGAAATCTAAACCATGAAAAAGAAGAAGAAGCAGTAAAAAAAAAGTATAAAAACATCAGCAGATTTTACCAAAAATTTCGGCAGAGTCTCCTCTGTAAAAACTGGCCCCCAAACGGGTACAATAAGTATAATACGAATAAACAATAAAAAGCATCCCCAAACGGGTGCTAGCTCAACGCCAACAGGCGGAAACAACCACAACAAACACAATAATATACAACGCCAAAGGGCGAGGCTCAAACTTAAAGAAAACAAAAACCACCAAAACAGAATAATACATGCGCGACTCTAAGGTCAAAATAAAAGGACTGGTCCAATAATTTAACAAGTAATACAAATATGGTTGATGGAGCTTACTAGATACAAATGAATGAATAAAAGTACAATGGTGGTTCGGATACAAGTGAACCAACCTACCGTGCAAATCACCCTGAAGAAAAGATGTGCCAACAAGCTGCCACGGAAACCTGTACATCGAACCTGTAAAGAATTTGGCACAACGGGGGTGAGTTGCCAACTCGTGAGTAGAAGACATCTACAAAAAGAAATCGAATGCACGACGCTATCCTAGGTCATAATAATACACTACTAAATCTCAATCCTCTAGTAATAGCAGGGTAATACTACGTGTAAGTGCAGATACTCCGTGCTCGTGTCAGTGCCTCATATAGTACTATGTTATATGAATGGATATGCATGCACCATGAATGTAAAATAAGCAATCCTGAAATCCAGGTATATCTGTATAAGAAATCTTTGGCTGTTATCATAGTAAAATGTGTATAAGAATCTGAAATCTCAACAATGAAATCCATGAGAATCCGTGTAAAGCATCGACACAAACATGTAAATCTCAAGTCTCATAGTCTCAATACCTCGGGCTCCGTCAGTCCGGATCGGCCCATAATCAAATCTCACGACAACGGTCGGTATCCTCCGGATATCCGCCGCGCCAGACATCACCGGTAGGTAGCCTTCCCCTGCCAGGCTCATCGTCTACAACTCGATCTTCTTGCCCCGGGGTACCATACCGGGCCCACCATGTACCCGAGACGGTTCATCCACTCCTCGAATCGGGTCTCGAAATCCAACAGAAAACATAAAATCTCATGGTGGACGACACATACATCATGAGAAAACCGCAACTTTGTTTAAAAAGAGAGGAGGAGAGAGAGAGAAGTTTTTATATATTTTTGCGGTTTTCCCCAAAAATCCAGAAATCTCACAGAAATCCAAATCTCAAAATCATGAGTAAATATATGATAAGTGTCGGCATATGCCCATAATACTGCGTGATAACATGAAAATATGAATGCATGAATGTCTAAGTAATAAATATCATGTCTATGTTAACATCAGCGAGTAATCACAATATTATATCGGTTTAGTTGTTAACTGATTCTATCAATAAAAGATAATCTGATCTAAAGTGTACGTGACATAGCAATTACCGATGATGATGTGTGTGAGCCGGCAAATAAGTGTGCGTGGAATATGCGCATCATCGGTAATGGTGCTGGTGTCCTAACAGGTAAGGTTTATACTGTTTATAGCAACATATGGATGAACATGCAACATTATGATTACAGTGTGAAAGTAAAGACGAATGTGTGTTATCCACTCATTTAATATACTAATACTACTACCACTATATGACTCAACCCTAACCTAGTGTCCATCTAACCTCCTAAGGAAAACTAAACCTAAGAACTAGTCAATAAGAAACTAGAGTCTACCTAAGGTCTGAATCAATATCTCTAATAGTCGGCGATCCCACCTCAATAGCGTCACGTACGTAGTACGGCTTCCTCGAATCAAGAGTGCGGATCAATCATCATATCTATGTCTCGTACGGTAAAATCCATCGTACGACATCCCAATATCGGGGTACGGGTCAAGTATCTCATAGGTGTCTCATCATTAGTATAATGTTATCCTCAGGAATGTCATGTCCTATGTATCATATTGTGATTAAGTCATACGGATATCATATCGTCCTCAAGTCACACCTCTATAGTATCGACATCAGGTCGCACCTATATGATGTCGTAATCAAGTCATACATATCCCATATCGTAATCAGTCACAAGTTACAGTCCGGGTATTATTCTAGCGTCCCATGTACATCAATATCACCACCACTCTTTATAATTTATATATTCATGTTCATTATCTCATTCTCTAATGATCCGCTAACACTTTATTACGACTGTACAGTCAAGAATCATGGCATCGAGCCCAGTTATACTGTTTCATCACACCTCGGATATCATATCACATCAATGAACCACCTATACGTGTTATATATATATAAATATACCTATACCTAGTTCTATATATATACACATACACATACCCCATGTTGAATTTCAGTGTATGCGTGGGTGTGTTTCTATCTGAAACCTACGGACCTCTTCAAAGGTACTCATCCTCTGATATGGTTTTCCTAAATCGGTCTAGTCCAGCCTAGGGTCAATACTAGGGTCCTACTAGGGTCACGTCTGGTTTCCTAAAGTCAATAAGTACTATTCCTATTCTACGTTGCGGGGGTGCTAAACGCCATCCACCCGACTTCCCCCCGTAGATATGCATCTACTCACCTGGTCCATGTCTGCCGACGAGGGTGTCGCCATCCTCCTCTTCATCGCCCGCAGTCCACGTGAGGGGTACCTAAACGCAACCATATAAATAGCATCGTAAACCGAATCACATACGAAAGTCAAACGATACAAGGAACAAGCATAGGTCAAAACCTATGTCTCGTCCACGCAAAAGCACCAAATATTGCTCGATATCGGCGTACAAACTCCGATGGATCGAGATAACATCATCAAACAACTTGTAACTTTAAAATACCTTACATATACCATAAAACACGATTAAACCCATCGAAACCCTAAAATCTATCAAACCGTCCAATTTCGCAAAATCCCGAAAATGCCAGTATACCGTTTTTCATCAAAACTTGACATTTAAATGAAACTAATGGTCATAAAACTCATTAAATAGCATTACTAGACTATACAAACTATTACTATGTTTTTATTACACAATTTGCATTTATTTAAAATTTCTAGTTTGCAACTTTTTAACAAATTTTAACATTTTCCAAGCAAAATACCATAATTCCACCTCAAAACATGATTTTGCATAAACTAATGACTTAAACCAAAATTTATGATGATAATGATATAATGAAACCAATATTATATTTTAAATCCCTTTTATTTAGAATTTTCCAAAATCTAGTTAACAAAATAATAGCATTTTATTACTATTTTCCAATTACCAAATGAATCTAGTGATCAAACTAAGTTTTTCTTTCCATTAACATGCTAATACTCTTATTAAGACCAAAATCTAGTATTACCAATATTAATTGAGATTTATTTCACCAAAAATTAGGTTTTATAGAAACCTAGTTAGCAAAATTTCCTAATTTGAACCATTTTCAATGAAAAATTTACAATTCAACAATCATGCAAGATTTTCCAAATCCAAAAGTGTTAAACTAACTATTATAACCCTAAATAATTAACAAAAATCATAACTTGAATTTAGAAACCCTAACTTGAATTTTTAAAATTGAACATAGAACTAATTCATTAAATCTAATTAAGCTTAAATGAACATCTAAAACAATAAATCAAAAGAAAGAAATTATACCTCCCAAAATATGAAATCCAAACTAGAAATGATCCTCCAAAATGCATGCTTTCCATCTCCAAAATCCATGTAAAAATGAGTAAGGAATAAAGGGTATGAAATAAATAGGATTTTGTGGAATTTTAATGGAATTTTTGATGTATTTTTGATCATTTTTGAATAAAAAAAGAGATGGAAAATGGGGGGGGGCAGCCATGGTGGGGTTGTGGCCGGCCTAAGTGAGGAGAGTGAGAGAAAGAAGAGAGTGTGCCAAGTGTGTGGAAGTTTCAAGAAGAGAAACATCATTAAAAGTCTTTTCATGTATTTATTTATTTATTTATTTACTATAGCAACTCAAGAAAGCTCTAGAAATTAGGAAAAATTTGCAAATAAATTTTTCATGATACAAACTAATTTCTAATATTCCATGGTTCATTTTTACAAATTAAAACCATTTAAATTTGTAATTTACACTAATTTAGTGTAAAAATAAAGCTTATGTTAATATTTAAAATAATTAATTTAGGAAAAATATTTTATTAAACTAAAAATTTATAAGTGGCTAAATAAACACTATTTACTAGTAATTTCATAATTAAAATAGATATTTTTAAATTTATAGTGAAAAACAATCACGGTTTGGTTTTACGAAAAATACATTTTACTTTACCGAAAATCCTAAAATTCACTTAAACACTTTTATTCATTTAATTATTTATTTAATTATTTTTAAAATGTTACAACTCCGCGGCGGAACCGCGGCAGAAGTGCGTTTTGGCGGCGGAACCGCGGCGGTGTTGGTGAGTTAGGGCTTCAATTTTCTCTGGTATCTTTTCTATCTCTTTCTCTCTCCTCTAAAAAATCCAATAATATATTTTCTGCAGGATTCTTTGCAAAATATCGCCGCTCAAAAATCTTTTTGCGAGTTTTGTTTTGCGGTTTGTTTTTGCATATTTTAATACGGACATTAAGGAGCAAAGACCAAATTCAGATTAGGTGGGGATTTCATCACCCTTCCTAAGCCCTACAAATCACAAAACGAGTATCCGCATCACCCTACATTAATTAAAAAATATCTAGACCAAGACTCTAAGGACCGTCGCGCTCAATAAGGGCAGAGAAAGGTCGTGGATAATCTATCGCTTATCCGCATTACTTTTACGGTGTCTAGGAAAGTGTGTCTGAGGCAAGTGGTTACTTAATTAGGCCCGCTATTTTCGGTGATTCGTATAGCGGATACCTCCCACTTACCTAGCACTTACCTGACCACAAGAGTGATAAAGAGGTGGTAGAGGATTGATCATGTGGCTTGTCCTTTGGAAGTCTAGGAGAGGTCTAGAGACTTGACCTAGGTAACTTTAGTTCTAGGGTTATGTGTGCATTTTTTTTGTGATTTGTCTCACGTTTGACACTTTTCATAACAAACCAATTTTTAAGTTCTCACATGCTGCCACGTACGCTAAACCCGCTTAGTGCATGCTCGGCTGGACACGGGATTCTAGTGTTTGTCTTGTCCGCATCTCAGCTATCGACTCCGAAGTCGGTATTTCTTCATCTTCTTTTTTCCCTTCACCTATATCGACCGAGATGGATGGTTCTCCATCAGATTATAATACCACCCTGCCACCACCCGTCGGTGCGCATAATCCACCACGCATCTCTCTCCAAAAAAGATGTTACCCCATGCGCGGACCCCTTCATACCTGTCTATCTATTCCACCAGCCAATGGGGATAATTTTGAAATTAAATCCCACTTCATCAAACTGTTGCCCAAATTTTACGAGCTTGAATCCGAAGACGCATACGTTTTTATAAATAAATTCGAAAATGTATGCGCAATGATGGGTACGTCACAACTGTCTGTGGATGCTATGTGCTTACGTCTTCTCCTTTTTACTTTGTCCGATCTAGCAAAAAAATGGCTTTATAACACTGCCTCACATTCTATTGCCAAATGGGATGAATTCGTTGTAGCATTTCTTAAGAAATTTTATCCCAATCATAAGACCGCCCGCGTTCGAAGCGAAATTAATCAGTTTACCCAACTTCCCAATGAACCATTTTGGAAATGCTTTGAACGGTTTATGGATCTTCTTTTACAATGCCCTCATCACGGAATCAATAGATGGGACCTTGTCGCATTATATATGAGGGTGTTGATCTAACAACAAAATAGATGCTTGAAACCATGTGTTATTGTCATTTCCTGTCTAAAAATGATGATGAAGCTTGGCAATTTCTGGAAAATCTCGCTGAACAAACCCTACAGTAGGAAAGCGTTAGACCTGCATCGTCTAGGGGAAGTATCCATCAGCTCGATATTTCTATCGCAGTTAAAGCCGAAATGGCCGCGATACAAAAGAAACTCGATGCTATAGAAAACAAAGTCTCTTCAGCCCCACTAAACCAATTTATGCTCCCCAAAACCGTGTGTGGTTGCTGTTCCAACCCATCACATCTAACAGAAGAATGTCCTTTGAATCCACCGTTTCAAGGTCAAGAACAAATTAATGCTACTTTTCAGCAACGACCTCGAAATGATCCTTATTCTTCCACATATAATCAGGGATGGAGGAATCATCCTAATTTTGCTTGGAACCTAAACCAAAATCAAAACCAGTTCCAAAGCAATTATTAAAGACCTCCTCCACAGCAACAGCAACCACACCCACAGAGTCAGCACCCCTTTCATTCGCAACCTTTTCAAAATCCGGCCAACAATTCTACACCTTATAATAATTCTTTCCAAACGGCCGGTAACGAAAACTCATCTGCACTCGAACGAAGTGTGGATATGTTTATTAAACATTCCATGCAATCGACGGATGAAATAAAGTCTTCTATCCAATCATTAACACAGACCACCACCTCCCATGGTGAAAGTATAAAATCGATAGAGGCACAACTTGCACAAATAAATGCTGCGATGAGTGTGAGACAAAAAAGGAAACTTTCATCTCAATCTATACCTAATCCTGGCCACTCACAAAATTATAATGCGTGTGTTGTTACCATGTTGAGCTCAAGAAGAGTGTTGGATAACCAAGTGGGTGAACACATTGATGACGTTGATGATATTAATGATACCCCGACTTCTACTTCTTCTCCTATTTCGTCTAGTCCACCGCCTTCTTTTGAGCCTATTCTCCGTTTTCTCTAAGGCTCGAGCACTCAGCCCACTTCCTTGAGTCAACCTAAAACAATCCCAACTCCAATTCTGGGATTCATTCCATCCCCACAATCCTCTCCAATGTTGGACCCAACCCTTATTGATAAAGCCCCTTATCCAAACAGATTAAGGGGCAACAGACCAAGTCCACAAATAGAGAAGATTGTGGAAATTTTTAAGCAAGTTAACATAAACATTCCTCTCCTAGATGCTATTCAACAAGTTCCGTCTTATGCAAAAATTCTAAAGGACTTGTGCACTAGGAAGAGAAAAACTCAAGTGCCTAAAAAAGTTTTCTTAGAGAGTTATGTAAGCACTGCTTTTACCCAACAACTACCCAAGAAACGAAAGGACCCCGGAAGTCCCACCATATCTATTTCTATTGGGGGTAAATATATCAATCGTGCTCTACTCGATTTAGGCGCTAGTGTTAACTTGCTTCTGTATTCTGTGTATGAGCAATTAGGGATCAGAGAGTTAAAACCGGCGCACTGCACTCTTCAGATGGCCGATCGATCTATCACCCAACCTGGGGGTGAGCTAGAGGATATGTTAATCAAAGTCGGGAAATTTATATTCCCTGTGGACTTTATCGTTATAGATACACAGCCTGTAGCGAACCCACGAAACCAAATTCCGGTGATTTTAGGTCGATCTTTTCTGGCGACTTCCAACGCAATAATCAATTGTCGAAATGGCTCTATGACCCTATCCTTCGGGAAGATGTCAATTGAGATTAACATTTACAAGTTGGGAAGTGAATCCTCCGAACCCTATTCTCAAGTATTATCTATTGAAACGATAAATTTCGACAGCAGCGAATTTGAACAGCTTCACGATTTTGATCTTGACTCCGCTGGTACGTTGTTGTTTGACCCTGCTATTTGTTATACACATACGGACACTTCTATCGAGCTGTCCGGGTCAACATCTAACGCTGAATATGAACCTTTTATGGAGTCCAAGTATCATCCCGTTCATTCCGATGAGATTATTATTCGGGATATCGATGAAAACTTTGAAGAAATTTTTGCTGAAGAACCCGCATTCTTAGAAAACATGGGTGTTGTGATGAATCAAGCTCAACACAAAAAAGTTGAACCGCCACCATTTCTTCTTATCAATAACAAGAATGCGAGTAATCCACCATCACTGTTTTGTCTCTATAAATCGAGACGTAAACACGTTCTATCCACCCCTTATCCCCTCCTTATTCTTCACGTCGATATGTGACATGTTCTTCTACCAACCAGTGCGTTATATCGATAAAATATTTGAATGGTTGGTGTTGACTTTTGGTCTTTGTAAAGTATTATATAGACCAATAACTTTAACCTCCCTCATAATTTTAAATGCTTAATACGATTTTACTCAAGTTTCTGGGGAGTGATATATTTTGGCTCTTGAAAGAAAATTTTTACAAAATTGTGAGCCAAAATTAAGTTTGGAGGAGTATTTCACTTTCATTATTTCTTGTCGCCGTTACTTTTCCTCCCAAGTCTACAGCTTTTTTTAAGCTTAACAGATGACATCAGTGAGGACACTACTGCAAACAAGTTTGAGGGAGATTTGTGCTTATTCACGCATTATTTTGCATCATACTATATATAAGCAAAAAAAATGATAATGAAAGTTTGAAAGTGAAAATTTACATATGAAAGATTGGAATAGTTTGAGAAAAGCAAGAAAATTAAATGTTTTCTTAAATGAAACTAGTAATAAGTAGTTTTGAGCCGTTGTCCCAAGGGTTAGTAAGATGAAGGAAATTACTAATCTGAGGATAAAAATAAGTCTGAAAAATAGTCTATATTCTTCAGTCCAAATATTTGAACGTCGATACCCTATTAGACGCACTTACACACATCTTGAAACTTGGGATAGTAGAGGATACCTTGAAATGCTCTTGTCTAAAAGCCTTAGTATGAAGGAAAATAAAAAAAATATAAGCGGTGAAGAAAAAAATGAACACTGGTTTTGTAATTGCTTAAGGCAGGATAAAAAAATATAGCGATGGTGCTTTATCACCTAGTGCCTTAGACCAATTGGTTTGGAAGCCACTGCTAAGCCTTAGGTGTTGCAAGACGAGAAATTACGCCTTAATACGCGAGCACATTTTGTAATCGGTTGGTTAGTATCTCAAGAAATATTAACGGTCGCATGAAGAATGTGTGAGCAATTCCATCTAAAATATTCACCAACTAAAAAGTAATAATGAAGATGGACAAGAGTATGATAGCTTGAATTGAATTCTCTAAGTGTAGGGATGTCTTTTACACACACGTAGGGGTATATGATGAATGTTTGGAGGAAATATAGGGAGGAAAACTAAATACGATGTTTTATTGAAGGATGGTGTGATTTCTAACATTTTTTCACGACCATTAAGATAGGGCTCATAGTAACTAAAAAGCTGGTGTAGGTTGAAACTCTTATTTTCAAGTTTTTTCTTTTATAGTTCTTATCTTTGTATGTAACTTTTACTATCTTTCTTTTATTATAGGATTTTGTGGGTGTAATCCGCTGAAAACCCTCAGGAGACAACACTCCTCCTACTAGGGACACCTAGAGGTTTAACGGCTTGTTGCACATGCTCAGTGCAATCGTGTTGCCTACGAAAGTGTGCTAGTTAGGTTTTTCTTTTTCTTTTTCTCCCTCTCTTGAATAAATAGTTTGCTCGGAACGATCAAAGTTAAGTTTGGGGGTATTTGTTCAGTCGAAAATATCGCACTTTTGATATAACATTTTCCTTACTTTTCTTAAATATCTAAAGGTGTTTATTATAAATATGACACATATTTGGGTTTATCTGTAAAAATACTATTTATCATATGTTTATATATTATAATTAACATTATAAAGGAAAATGTATGCATATAATATTTATATAATATTGTGATAATTTAAATATGCATATCATATCAAATATCCTTAATCAATATTCTTAAAATATAATATCATATCAAATTGGTTAGGATAATATCTCAAAAATACCAAATATTACTAATATTATTCATTGAGATATTGTGCAAGATTTAGTTCAAATCAGAAGATCGAGATGTTGAGATGTCGGGAATTAAAAATCTGCCGATAAAGTTAAATAAAATCGAAGAATCAATACTAGCAGAGACTCAGGAAATATTTTCAAGTTCCAAACATCAACTAAATCTCCATGTGTCACAAGAATAAAGGCCCCTGAAATTTGCACCCAAGATCTCACCAAAAAACCGTGGATCCGTGGCCAAACCATGCAATATGCGGTGGATCCACGGCCGATTCACCGAATCAGGAGTTAGGATTTTCAGGTTGGATTTGCTACAACTAACCCTAATTCTGGGGATCTTTGGTTTCTGGTTTTGGGGCTATATAAAGGACCGAGGGATAAACTTAGAAATCATCAATATTTTACACAAGCTAATCACCGTCAAAGAACAAGTGATCCAAGACAGGTCCAAGATTCGACGTGATAAAGCGACATGAGATTCGACGGGACATTTACATCCGACAAGGCAGAGATCGAGAGCAATTTCTTCTTCCTCTTGTAATCTAAACTTGAAATTTGTACTTGTGAAGTTGATTAATAAAGGTAGATCTTTAGTTTAATTAGTTTAATTATTTAGTTACATTATGAATTTCATTTCTATCCATTCTTCTATCTCCATCATGCACGAGTAATTCTCCGCTTGATAGGGTTCATAGGATTAGGGCAGAATAATGTATGAGAAAATGTTTTGACTTCTTTTAAGTCTTATGAAGTTTATAAACTTTAGCAAAATAAATGTTAAAATCCTTATCGGGCGCGCTATCAATTTATTGCTAGTTTCGACCACAATTTAAGATCAGATTAACAATTGTTTTGTTAAGGGCTACACATGAATAGAGATTAATAAAAGGACAAGGGTCAATAGTGTGGAAACCTTAGTTTCTTCCAAGAACCCTAATCCTCATTCGTCACTATCAATCTAGTTTTAAATCTATCAATAGATAAAATGAGTAATCTTTATTAGTCATTCATGACTACTAAATCCTAACGAACCCTACAACCATTCTTCTTTTAAAATCTATATCCGTATTCAAACTAGATCTGTATTCTACATCCGTATTTTGACGTAGATCTAGAAACTATTTCCACTATTTCTGTCACGCCCCACTTCCCAGAGTACGCAAGGTTGGGCACGTGACATAGCCAACCATGCTACCTGTGGGTAGGAAGTATCCATCCACAGTCACATTACGGCTGTAGAGATATCAAGAACAAGATAAATAAACTAATCTAACACATGTCCAAATCCATAATAACAAGAGTCAATGAACAATAAGTGCGGAAGCAAATGATCCAATACAATAAATAAATAGTACGTCCCATAATGCGGACTCACATCTGGAAATGAAATGAAATAAATAAACTAATCACTATAGAACTCACAGATCAGCCTGCTGGCTGAAGTACTCCTGCTCGGTCGTCGACAGTGGTAAAGAATCTGGGCCATGCAAAACCCAGACGTCAGCGCGTCATGTCAACCAGTAATATAATATGAACATGGTAATAAGCAATGCAGGGATGAACATGAATAAAACAATAATATGAAATAACAGTGCAGGGTAGTGTGCAGTGGGTAACTATACTGTTCTATCGGGTTTCTATTCTAAAGTCTTTGAAATCAATTGATGACTCGTCGATGTAACTCAATAGTATCCCGTGCATGCCCGGGACCACGGTCAAGACCCTCGGGGCTGAATCCGAGACGTGCCGCTAGGCAGTAATAGGTAGCAGGATGGACGAATGATGTCAGCATCATCACTCCCGGACTGGCCAAGCCCGTAAGACTGATCAGAACAGGTATCGAACTGTTGAGTTACAAGTCGGTTTCACCTTTGATTTCCCCATACCCCCAAGTTATGTATGTCAGGTCAGGTATTCGGTAATCAAGAACTAATGCCAACACAGGATCAGGTAAAAATAGGTTTGTCTGGATAGACAACAGGAATGGTCCATGAGGACCCCAAGTCAGGTTTGTTGGCATTAGGCATGAGATCAGGTAACAAGTCAGGTCATGGTACAACAGGTTGAGTTGGTAGTAAAGGGTACCATGTCCGGTGCATCGGTATGTATATGTATGTCATGTGTAGCAAGGTCAGGTCAATATGTAATGCAATCGAAGGTGTGCTCATAGCAGGTATAGAAGCGAATAAGGAACAACAGTAGGAAATAAAGTAAATAACAATAACAGTTCATTTAATCGTAATGGTGCATTACTATAGTGCAATTGTATTATCATATTAACAGGTTCGAGCACCCTTGGGGTGCAATAATCACAGGGTAGCGCAATATTAATAACAGAAAGTAATGAAGATATATGTGTACGGCTATCGCCATTTAAATAACAAAATGATTAACCGGTAGTTTTGTTATTAGGGTTGCAGTGGCAAAATACGGTTTAGGTTGCAGTATCATGATATATATCATATTTCGTCCAAATGAGAAAGTAACAACACTAGCTAATCTTTGCAGGTCTTATGAGTCAAGCACACTTAATTAGCATAACATAGCATGTAGCAAGTAATACTTGCCTCGACGGTTTCGCAAACCGGAAAACACGAACGTAGCGTCGGCGGAAAACACGCGACGGATGCACAGGTCGCGGATCGAGTCCAAACAACGAACAGGGTGATCACACGGGTCAGGCACATTCGCTGGGTCGTCGGGATCGTCGACGTCGAGCCCGGCTCCGGCGAACTATGAAATACAAAATCAAGAACTAAAGAAAAGAAAAGAAAGAAGAAGAAGAAGAAAGGGAATAGGGCTCACTGTTGTGGTGGTGTTCAGTGGCAGAGGCGAGGGATGACGACGGGGTCGACGGAACTCCGGCAAGGAGAGGTTGGATGCTAGGGTTCCGGTTAGGGTTTGGGCTTGGGTTAGGCTCGGGTGTAATGGGTGCAGGGATGAAGTAATGGTGGTTGAGTTGGGAAGAGGGCGAAGGGAGGAAGATGAAAGAGTCGTCGACGATGAGGGCCGTCGACGGTGAGGTGCAGGCGGTGGAGTTTCTAGGATCGGGGGAAGGGTCGGAGTTGCGGGTTCAGGGCACAGGGATGAAGGTGATGTGGTGGTGGTTGTGGTGTCGAGGGTTTGCAGGGAGAGGCAAGGAGACGGATGTGGTGACGAGGGCGGTGGCGACGGCGAGGGATCACTGGCGTGAGGCGATGGGTTTCTTAGGTTGGCTGCGACGGGGTGTTGCAGGGTCCTGGTCGGGGAAATAGAGAGAGGGATGAGGGAGGTGCAGAGGTGATGGTGGCGAGGTCGCGGGGAGGTCGGCGGCGAGGCTGCGGCAGTTAGGGCAAGGCTAGGGTTGGGTTCACGCGAGGTTTCTCGTGGTGGGTTTGCGAAGACGAGGAGGTTAAGAATAATATAGGGATAGAGAGAGAGAGAGATTTGACGAAGAGAGAGAGATACAGGAGAGAGAGGGTTAGAGAGAGGAAGAGGTGGGGCCCACGAGTGATGGAGCCTCATGATTGGCCGGGGTGATGTGAAAAGGAAATTTAAAAGTAAAATTTAAAAAGATTTAAAAGATTTAAATCGTTGGTTTGGGTAACAGAAATATATTTTATATAGTTTTAGATTATTAAATTTAAATGGGTATTTCGGCGCTAAATGAAACATTTCCAAATCGCGCCCGGGTTGCGCCCAAATATTTGAAATTCAAATAATAGGATTTTAAGCGAGTTCCAAATTTTAAAATGAGATGTTTTATGATTAAAATGCATGCCCCCAAGTCGGACACTTGCACGTGCGCGTAGCCGTCCAAACTCGCCCGTTTCACCGAACGGGATGAAATCTCGACGCGCGGATGCTACCACGCGACTAGTAGTGACGAGTAGGCCAATGTGGATATTTTTAATTTCATTTTAGGTGTTAAAATTTGTTATAGGCAAAAATGACTTAGCCGGTTAAAATTTTGCAACAAGAACCAAACAAGCAAGATAATTGAAATGAGCAATGTCTAACACTCAACCAGTAACAGAAATAGTATTATTGGGCTCGGGTGTTACGTCATACCCAACTACAAAAAGAATTTCGTCCTCGAAATTCCAAGAATACAAGATATATAGCTACAGGAAAAGGTGAGGAAATTTCTGCCGGATCTCGTCTTCTCGCTCCCAAGTCGATTCTCCATGCGATCGATTACCCCAAGAAACTAGCACAAGAGGGATAACCTTGTTCTTAAGGACCTTTTCTCTTTGATCCTTGATCTCAACCGGTCGCTACTCAAAAGTTAGGTCCTCCCGTACAGTCAACTCCGAATGATCCAAGACGTGAGTTTCATCTCGAACATACCTCCGTAGTTGAGATACATGAAACACATCGTGCACTCCTGCCAAGGACTGTGGTAACGCCAAACAGTACGCTACCTCTCCAACACGCTCCAATATCTCGAAGGGTCCAACGAATCGAGGACTAAGCTTTCCCCGACTCCCAAAGCGAATCACCCCTCTAGTCGGTGATATCTTCAAGAATCCCAAATCACCCACGGCAAACTCTAGAGGTCTTCTTGACGTGTCGGCCCAACTTTTCTGTCTGTCTTGAGCTGCCTTCATATGCTTCCTGATTGTATTCACCTTCTCGACTGTCTGTACCACCAAATCTAGTCCTAGTAACCTTCGTTCACCAACTTCATCCCAACAAACAGGTGAACGGCACTTACGACCATACAACGCTTCAAACGGAGCCATCTGAATAGTCGCTTGGAAACTATTGTTGTACGAAAACTCCACCAAGTGTAGATGATCCTCCCAAGAACCTTTGAAGCCCAACATGCATGCCCTCAACATATCTTCAAGAGTTTGGATCGTTCTCTCCGACTGCCCATCAGTTTGAGGATGATAAGCTGTGCTAAACTTCAATCGAGTCCCCAAACTTTCTTGTAAACTCCTCCAGAAGTGTGACAAGAACCGAGTGTCCCGATCGGACACGATGCTCACCGGTACTCCATTCAATCTTACAATCTCCTGCATGTACCGCTCTGCCAAAGTCTCCGTCGATTGACCAACCCGAAAAGGAATAAAGTGAGCTGCCTTGGTCAATCGATCGACAATCACCCATACTGCATTGTTGCCATTTGGACTCTGCGGTAAAGCCGTCACGAAATCCATGGTTATATGTTCCCACTTCCACTGAGGAATCGGAAGTGGCTGCAACAAACCAGCAACCCTTTGGTGTTCAGCCTTGACTTGCTGACACATGATCAGTCGAAATACTGTATATTTTAGCAGGCAATTTCCTTAACATTTGCATACACTTAGAAGTGTACGGTATTCATAATTCACATATTAGCTAATCGGTCGCAAAATATCAAATTACATGTATTCGACCTTAAAACCGGAAATTCTAGGGAAATTAACTGCATTGCATTACATAGCATATTTTCTATATCTTGCAACCCCTATTTTTAAGTCTATGCAGAAAAAAAAGATACTTGCTCGATCAATACATTGCTCGACCATTACAATTGCTCGTAAACTCATTGAAAGCAAATCTGGTATCAACATAGAAGGGCAACTGCAATTCTAAACATCAAAGGATAACCCATACAGCAGTACCAAGCAACAGAAGAAAGCACAGATCCCAACCTCATCATTGTGCGGCGGAAGGGCGGCCAAAGCCCACCTCATGCGGCGGTTGCGCGGCGGATCCAGGGAGTCAGCTCCTCGAGTTTCACCAAAACTCCTGATTCAGTTCCCACTACTCAAAAATGCACACAAAAGTCCAGAAGAGTCCAGACACTTCCACCAGATCATCAAGCTCCTAAACTAGCCTAAAACTTCTAGAACTTTCCTAAACCCTTGCTTAAACCCTAAGCTAAAGCCAACAAACTTGTCAACAAACTTTGGGAGGGAAAGTCCAATTCAAACCTAAACCTAGTTCTATAAATAGGACCCTAGACTCATTCATTAAAAAAGGTTGCCATAGAAAGGAAAAGATTCAACATCTTAGATTTTAGCCATTTCTCTCTTTCTCCATCTTCTTCTTCCTCAAGATTAGTGAGAAATCTTGTAGGAAACCCTAACCCTAGATCCAACCACAATTCAAGATCTTGAGTGCAAGCCAAGCAAGATTCCTTCAACCCTTTTATGAGCCGAGTCGATCTTCCATCGGGCAAGAGATCAAAGTAGATCCACGATCCACGGAGACGAGCGAAGCCGAGTCAACGATCGATTTTCTTTCTTCTTGTAGATCTTGAAAGATTGTATTGAAATTGTTGATGAAATAAAAGGTGATATTTTCTTCTATCTTGTTTCTTTTAAATTCCGCATCATATTATCTTTACTATTCTTGAATATTGTCTATGTGGTGATGTGTGAATAAAACTCTGCTCGTTAAGGAGTCGAAACGATCTTTAGTATGATGATGTAGCAAATTTGTAATCAATTCTTGAATCCCACGAGTGTGTAAACCCTAGCAAGTTCAAGAATCGACAACCCAATTTGATGCGATGCTTTCTTGATCAACATCGCTCGAGATTGGGGTGATCCGATCGCTTCTTGAAATTGCTAGAGGCTAGAATATAAATGGTATCCTCGAAAGAGCAAGGGTTAAGAGATGAAACCCTAATTTCATCAAGAAAACCCTAACTCGCGTCGATAACCATTGATCTAGTATCAATTCTTCGAAGGACAAGAATACGAAATATTGTAGACTACAACACATCTAAAGATCCTATCGATTCCTACGAGCTTCTCTATCATTCTTGATTGTTGTTTGGAAAATACCATTGAAACCCCGATTCTTGATTGTTTATAAATTCGTGATTCTTTAATAAAGAATGGTGACACACAAATACAAATCAACTCCTGAATCTTGTTTTCTTGTTGCTTAACATTTCATTTCAAACAAACAAAAATACAAACGAATCTCGAGATCCCTGAGGACGATCCGCACTCATTCATTAACTTCAACTGACACCGTTGTTTGATTGCGGTCAAATATTTTTGGTTGTGATTTCTTTACAATTTCATACGACACATCCGAAATCTATCCAATCAACACACCAAGCACTTAGCCACGAAGCGAGCAATCTCCCGTTTCATACCTTCCCACCAGAAGTGCTGTCGAATATCTCGGTACATCTTTGTCCCTCCTGGATGTACAGAGTAAGCTGAACCGTGTGCCTCCTTCATAAGCTCTTCACGCACATCCCCTTTTGGCACACACACACGGCTACCATACCTCAACGAACCATCTTCGTGGATCAGTAAATCGGTTCGTAGTCCGGCTTCAACCTGCTCTCGAAACTTTTGCAGTCTAGGATCCTGCGATTGTGCCGCTTTAATCTTCTCAACTAAGGACGACTGTACTAGCAACTGCATCAACTGTCCCGTAGCATGTGGTAGCACAACCTCCAAGTCAAATCTCCGAAAATCCGTAATGATCTCCCTCTGTGCAGTCAATACCTGAATTGCTGGTAACCGACTAAGCGCATCCGGCACGACGTTAACCTTTCCCGGATGGTACTTAAGATCAAGGTCGTAGTCGGCCATCAGCTCCAACCATCTGCGTTGCCTCATATTCAACTCTTTCTGAGTGAACACATACTTCAAACTCTTGTGATCTGTAAAGACTTCGACTCTCTCGCCCAAAAAGTAGTGTCTCCAAATCTTCAAGGCGAAGATCACGGCCGCAAGCTCCAAGTCATGAGTCGGGTAATTATTCTCATGAGTCTTCAGTTGTCTTGATGCGTAAGCTACGACCTTCCCATTCTGCATCAAAACACATCCCAATCCTTTTCCAGATGCGTCGCTGTGAATCACCAGTCCTCCTGAATTGTCTGGTACGGTCAGGATAGGGGCGGTTATCAACTTCTGCTTCAACGTCTCGAAGGCCAATGCACATCCATCCGTCCAAATAAAAGGTACTTCCTTGCGCATAAGCTTGGTCAACGGTTCTGCCAAACGAGCGAAGTTCTCCACAAATCTCCTGTAGTATCCGGCCAAACCAAGGAAACTTCTTATCTCAGCCACATTTCTTGGAATAGGCCAATCTCGAACCGCTGCAATCTTCTCGGGATCAACGGCGATCCCATCGCCCGACACAACATGCCCCAGAAACTTCACTTCTTCCAGCCAGAATTCGCACTTACTCATCTTCGCATA
The DNA here is from genome assembly GCA_030015575.1 of Agapanthus africanus. Classification (NCBI taxonomy): domain Eukaryota; kingdom Viridiplantae; phylum Streptophyta; class Magnoliopsida; order Asparagales; family Amaryllidaceae; genus Agapanthus; species Agapanthus africanus. Next base: position 191,233,102 of record JASDDO010000024.1, on the reverse strand, counting down.
TAATTTCTCCTGTCTCAGCGTCTGCAGTGCGATCTTTAAATGCTCAGCATGCTCCTCCGGACTCTTCGAGTACACCAGGATATCGTCAATGAATACCACAATAAACTGGTCCAAGAATGGTGAAAAGATTCTGTTCATCAAATCCATGAATATTGCCGGCGCATTCGTCACTCCGAAGGGCATCACCAGATACTTGAAATGTCCATATCGAGTTCGAAACGCCGTCTTGCAAATGTCTTCTGCTTTCACTCGGACCTGATGATATCCTGATCGTAAATCCAGTTTCGTGAATACTCTCGCGCCACTAAGCTGCTCAAAAAGTTCTCCAATGCGAGGGATCGGGTACTTGTTCTTAATAGTCACCCGGTTCAATTCTCGGTAATCAATGCACATCCTTCTCGTGCCATCCTTCTTCTTTACTAAAAGAACTGGAGCTCCCCAAGGCGAGTTGCTGCTTCGAATCCAACCCTTCTCAAGTAATTCAACAACTTGTTTCTTAACTTCTTCCAATTCCACTGGTGCCATCGGATAATAAGATTTTGATACTGGCGCTGCACCAGGAATAAGGTCAATCGCGAACTCCACGTCTCACTTCGGCGGTAAGCCCGATATATCTTCAAATACATCCATAAAGTCGCGAACAACTGCCGGCTCTTCCTTACTATCAACTTCCATAGCTGCAAGAACACTGTTTGTCGGCCTAGCCCTAAACTTGACTGGCCCGACAGAACTGCTTCCCCCAGTGAAGGTAAACTCAGGATGTCCGAGAATCTGGAAAATTACCTTCCTTGCCCTACAGTCAATGTGGGCGTGGAAAGTGCCAAGAAAATCCATTCCCAAGACAACTTCATAGCTGCCCGTATCTATCACCAAGAAATCTGCAAAAAGCTCCCGTCCGCACACAACAACTGCACAATCTCTACATTCCTTACTAGCTATGATTTTCCCATTCCCAGTGTGTATGTCCCAAAAACTAGACAGGGTCGTGCAGGTAATCGAGTGTGTAGTTATAAATTTGGATGACAAAAAACAGTGGGATGCTCCGGAATCAAATAATGCCAATGCGGGAAAACCATGAACGAGTAAAGTACCTGAAACCACTTCTCCTAATGCCTTAGCTTCCCCAGCTGTTAACGTGAAAGCTCGAGCCTGATTAGGTCCGTGAGTCAGCTGTTTCTGCCCTTGGAATGGTTTCTGTGGAGGCTTCTGTATATCATCTCTCGTGCGAAGCTTCGACGGACAGGCACCAACTGAGTGATCGGCCGCTCCACACACCAGACAAAGTCCCAGTCTCCTTCGACACTCCTTATGCACGTGCCCAGGTAAATGGCAGTAGTCACAGGTCACGCTCTTTCTTCGATCAACGATCACAGGTTTCTTCATGGGTGCTACACCTCGACGGTCCACTGGAATACCTCTGCGCCCATGATCTCGGTTAGGTACAAATGCGGGCTTCCTGGCCGCAACTGCTGTCTTCTGTAGGTTCCCTTTCATTCTCGATAAACTCTGCTGCTCTCTGGCTGCCGTAAGAACCTGCGAGAAAGTGGTCAAACCCAGGGAGACAATCTGCCTCTGGATGTCCACATCCAAACTGCGCAAGAATCTTCGCGCCCTGTCTGCCTCGTTGGCGACTAAGGGTCCAGCGAAGCGGCCGAGTCTCGTCCATTCCGCTGCATGTACGTCCACAGATGCTCCATTTTGCCTCAGCCCAATAAATTTCTCTTCCATTTCCTCCCGTGCAGTCCGCGGGAAGAACTTCTCCAGGAAACTCTTAGAGAAAACTGCCCAACTGATTGGCTTGGGCAAGCGGGTCTCCTCCACAAGCCACCACTCTCGGGCGTAATCCACCAGCTGAATGCGCACCACATCAACTCTCTTGTCCTCTGGGATCTGTGCCGCAATCAGCAAATTCTCCGTGTCCACTAGCCACTGCTCGGCTGGCAACGGCTCTTCCAGACCAGTGAAAGTAGTAGGACCCAAACGTCTGAAATCTGCCACGGTCCCTACTCGGTCAACTGGCTTCGCCACAGCGGTGTTTACAGACTGCCGAATGGCCTGCAAACCCTCCTGAAATGAATCTGCTTGCTGCTGGATCAGCTCAGTTTGCCTCTTCTGATTTTCCAACATCCCACGTATCACTCCCAACATGGCGGCTTCATCCACGCGCCTCTGATACGTCTTGAAATTCTTATCTGCCATAGTCCTGAAATCAAAACACCCAACATTAGCATGATGATAGATTCAATATATAAATCAAGGCTAGAACTCCAAGATACTTAAATAAAGTACCGCATTGTAACTATGCCGCGGTATCATAGCCACAATTACTTAACTCCACCCAAGTCGCCTAAGTCCTAGAGATAACAAGAAATTAGGTTTTCGAGTTAACATGCAAAGTAAGTTTGCATGTCGACTTGATCCGGAAGAATGTGATTCAAGAATGGTAAAACGGTCAAGGTGGCAGGACATGTTTCCTGAGCACGGGTATTCTGATTCGTGTATCGGGTACAATACCCAACTACAAAAGAATCAACCCAACTAACCTGTCTCTGATACCAAAAAAACCATGTCACGCCCCACTTCCTAGAGTACGCAAGGTTGGGCACGTGACATAGCCAACCATGCTACCTGTGGGTAGGAAGTATCCATCCACAGTCACATTACGGCTGTAGAGATATCAAGAACAAGATAAATAAACTAATCTAACACATGTCCAAATCCATAATAACAAGAGTCAATGAACAATAATTGCGGAAGCAAATGATCCAATACAATAAATAAATAGTGCGTCCCATAATGCGGGCTCACATCTGGAAATGAAATGAAATAAATAAACTAATCACTATAGAACTCACAGATCAGCCTGCTGGCTGAAGTACTCCTGCTCGGTCGTCGACAGTGGTAAAGAATCTGGGCCATGCAAAACCCAGACGTCAGCGCGTCATGTCAACCAGTAATATAATATGAACATGGTAATAAGCAATGCAGGGATGAACATGAATAAAACAATAATATGAAATAACAGTGCAGGGTAGTGTGCAGTGGGTAACTATACTGTTCTATCGGGTTTCTATTCTAAAGTCTTTGAAATCAATTGATGACTCGTCGATGTAACTCAATAGTATCCCGTGCATGCCCGGGACCACGGTCAAGACCCTCGGGGCTGAATCTGAGACGTGCCGCTAGGCAGTAATAGGTAGCAGGATGGACGAGTGATGTCAGCATCATCACTCCCGGACTGGCCAAGCCCGTAAGACTGATCAGAACAGGTATCGAACTGTTGAGTTACAAGTCGGTTTCACCTTTGATTTCCCCATACCCCCAAGTTATGTATGTCAGGTCAGGTATTCAGTAATCAAAAACTAATGCCAACACAGGATCAGGTAAAAACAGGTTTGTCTGGATAGACAACAGGAATGGTCCATGAGGACCCCAAGTCAGGTTTGTTGGCATTAGGCATAAGATCAGGTAACAAGTCAGGTCATGGTACAACAGGTTGAGTTGGTAGTAAAGGGTACCATGTCCGGTGCATCGGTATGTATATGTATGTCATGTGTAGCAAGGTCATGTCAATATGTAATGCAATCGAAGGTGTGCTCATAGCAGGTATAGAAGTGAATAAGGAACAACAGCAGGAAATAAAGTAAATAACAATAACAGTTCATTTAATCGTAATGGTGCATTACTATAGTGCAATTGTATTATCATATTAACAGGTTCGAGCACCCTTGGGGTGCAATAATCACAGGGTAGCGCAATATTAATAACAGAAAGTAATGAAGATATATGTGTATGGCTATCGCCCTTTAAATAGCAAAATGATTAACCGGTAGTTTTGTTATTAGGGTTACAGTGGCAAAATACGGTTTAGGTTGCAGTATCATGATATATATCATATTTCGTCCAAATGAGAAAGTAACAACACTAGCTAATCTTTGCAGGTCTTATGAGTCAAGCACACTTAATTAGCATAACATAGCATGTAGCAAGTAATACTTGCCTCGACGGTTTCGCAAACCGGAAAACACGAACGTAGCGTCGGCGGAAAACACGCGACGGATGCACAGGTCGCGGATCGAGTCCAAACAACGAACAGGGTGATCACATAGGTCAGGCACACTCGCTGGGTCGTCGGGATCGTCGACGTCGAGCCCGGCTCCGGCGAACTATGAAATACAAAATCAAGAACTAAAGAAAAGAAAAGAAAGAAGAAGAAGAAAGGGAATAGGGCTCACTGTTGTGGTGGTGTTCAGTGGCAGAGGCGAGGGATGACGACGGGGTCGACGGAACTCCGGCAAGGAGAGGTTGGATGCTAGGGTTTCGGTTAGGGTTTGGGCTTGGGTTAGGCTCGGGTGTAATGGGTGCAGGGATGAAGTAATGGTGGTTGAGTCAGGAAGAGGGCGAAGGGAGGAAGATGAAAGAGTCGTCGACGATGAGGGCCGTCGACAGTGAGGTGCAGGCGGTGGAGTTTCTGGGATCAGGGGAAGGGTCGGAGTTGCGGGTTCTGGGCACAGGGATGAAGGTGATGTGGTGGTGGTTGTGGTGTCGAGGGTTTGCAGAGAGAGACAAGGAGACGGATGTGGTGACGAGGGCGGTGGCGACGGCGAGGGGTCACCGGCGTGAGGCGATGGGTTTCTTGGGTTGGCTGCGACGGGGTGTTGCAGGGTCCTGGTCGGGGAAATGGAGAGAGGGATGAGGGAGGTGCAGAGGTGATGGTGGCGAGGTCGCGGGGAGGTCGGCGGCGAGGCTGCGGCAGTTAGGGCAAGGCTAGGGTTAGGTTCGCGCGAGGTTTCTCGTGGTGGGTTTGCGAAGACGAGGAGGTTAAGAATAATATAGGGATAGAGAGAGAGATTTGACGAAGAGAGAGAGATAGAGGAGAGAGAGGGTTAGAGAGAGGAAGAGGTGGGGCCCATGAGGGATGGAGCCTCGTGATTGGACGGGGTGATGTGAAAAGGAAATTTAAAAGTAAAATTTAAAAAGATTTAAAAGATTTAAATCGTTGGTTTGGGTAACAGAAATATATTTTATATAGTTTTAGATTATTAAATTTAAATGGGTATTTCGGCGCTAAATGAAACATTTCCAAATCGCGCCCGGGTTGCGCCCAAATATTTGAAATTCAAATAATAGGATTTTGAGAGAGTTCCAAATATTAAAATGAGATGTTTTAGGATTAAAATGCATGCCCCCAAGTCGGACACTTGCACGCGCGCGTAGCCGTCCAAACTCGCCCGTTTCACCGAACGGGATGAAATCTCGACGCACGGACGCTACCACGCGACTAGTGGTGACGAGTAAGCCAATGTGGATATTTTTAATTTTATTTTAGGTGTTAAAATTTGTTATAGGCAAAAATGACTTAGCCGGTTAAAATTTTGCAACAAGAACCAAACAAGCAAGATAATTGAAATGAGCAATGTCTAACACTCAACCAGTAACAGAAATAGTATTATTAGGCTCGGGTGTTACAATTTCTTATTTCTCTATTCTTCCTCCTTTTCAACACGTTTAAAGTAAGATTGAAATATTCCACATATCCCTGAGGACGACCCATACTCATCTCGGTCTAGCCACATGCGACACCGTTATTGATTGCGGTTATTACACACACTTCTTTAAATACATAATCAATCACTCTCTCTGATGAGTTAGTATAATATACACTATTCTTCCGGAGTATCGATATCCTGTCTCGATCTCCTACGACTAGGAACATTTAAGAATATACTTATCGACTAGTTAGGTCTTACTATTGTGATCTACATCACAACTCTGTAGTCTAGTATTATTCTACAGACTTTATTAGTAATCAATAATAAACAGAGTAATAAAAAATATACCAATAAAGAAAAAACCAAATAATATATGTAGCACTCTAAAACGATCGTACGATATTTCTTGAATAAAATGATATTAATAAATATGTTGGGCGATTTAAGTTATTATAGTTATTGGATTTTGATATTATTATTGTTATTGGGTTATTATTGAGTCATAATAATTTATTGGGGTTGGTAAATATTTAATTGATAAATGATGTATGGTTTTGAGTTAGGAAAGATATTTGGCTTTATCACTTTTCCTATATCTAATTGATATATAACTCATAAGATATCTAACCCGTATGCACATGTTTATGTCTATCCTGTTATTTTATTATTATGGTTAGGTTAATCTTAACATCTATTAATTTAGAGAATAAAAGAAAATAAGAGATATATGCTTTATTGATATGGTAAATATTATAAGATCTTTGTAAATCTTTTTTTAACAAATATGGAAATAGAAAGGGGTGTTAGGTGTAAAATCCAAAAGATTTGCATCCATTATCTTTTAAAACCCAGGCCCTATTTAATTACTCCATATCTTTCTCTTGTCAAATATATTGGTTCCTCTCAAACTATCAAAACCCTAAATACTATCTAACCATTCCATCCCTTTCTTTTTCTCTGCAAAAAATAAAACTCACGGAACCTTAAGCCAAAAGCTGATCCCTTTCTTCTTCCTCTCGTTCTCAAAACCCAAGAAATCCATCCGACCCTAACTCCTACCCGAGCACCCGCCATTGCCGTAGATCCGGTCATAGTCTTCGTCGTCACTGAGACCCAAAGCTAAGATCTCATCGCCGTTTCCGTTCGCGTTTTCGTCATCGTTCCGTCGTTTTGCTTAATCGTCGAGGCAAGTATCATACATTTTCTCTACATGCTATACGGCAATCTTGCCATGATATTATCAGTATGATTTTAACACTTGATTCAATTATCCGGTTATATCACATGTAACCGGATAATATTTAATATTAATATATATATATATCAAATTATTAAATCAACACTTGATTCAAAAATCTGGCTATATCAAATATAATCCGGCTAATACCAAATATATACATATATATAAATATATAGAAATCAAATCATTGAATCAACATTTGATTCAATAATCCGGTTATATCATATATAACTGCAGGGTTCCCTAGTGCCCGTGGCACAGCGGAGACGCGGATGGTGAACAAAAAATTCAGGCGGAACCCCGAACCTAGAATCGATCCAAACTCCTAAACTAGCAAACCAAGCATGCAAAGATACGGAATACAACCTTTGTCGTGTGTCCACCTAATTGTGGAAGACCTCTCCAAACTCGTAACCGCCGAGAACGCGCTTGAGCATCGACCATCCTTGCCGAAGACAATCCACCTGAGGGAACGCGGAGGAGGCTTTAACCGACGCTCCAAAGTTGCTAGGTTTGGATGGCCGGTGATGTAGGAATACTTCACTATATTTTTCTCTCTAGAATCTTGCTTAAAAATGATAGGAAGAAGAAGGAGATTAGCTTGAAGAAGCATGACCCATGGTGGAGGAAGTGAAAAAAAAATATCATCAAGACCACAAGTGTAGAAAAAAATGGCAAAAATCAACCATGATGCAATAGTGCATCCAAATGAAAATAACATTTAAAAAACCCAGCCATGCCTTTATACCATGTAGCACCTATGCTTCAAGTCCTCCACATGCAACCTCATTTCCCATTTAATTTTCCAAAAAGGAAAATCAAATATGAGGTGTCCTTCTTCTACAAGTATTCCCGTACAAATATGGAATACTTCACCTGGTATATGTATCGTTACATATACGCGTATCCGTATAAAAATACGGATAGCACGAAAGAGAGAAAATGAATAGTGAACAATAATACTAAAATATATGTATCAAAATACATATATAAATTATTAAATCAAAACCGGATTTAATAATCCGGCTTAATCCTAAGCCATCTAGTATTATCAACCGTCTGATTAAACTCCGTGTATCACGTACACGTATTTAATCGGACCCCCTGTACGTACCACCGTACGACTCCTACATCTGTCGCCTAAACCGGGAAAGCCCTCTGTGTGGGACTCTAAAGACTCGACAATACGCTGGCAGTGGGTTTAACCACAAGCACATCTGCGGTACTAGCTGTACGTAACGGCTACCCAGATACTTGTCGAAATGGGGGTCGACAATCAAGTAAGTCCTTACCCTACTGAACCTGAATGTGACAATCTTCGTACAGTCTAGTCTCTTCGTCAAAGAGTGTCGTATATCGGATCTAGGGGTGGATAACGTCAGACCCCTATTAACCTGATAAGTCATGTCTGAGTCTAGCACATCACCAACTGAGATACTACTGATCAACTATCAGTAAATCTCTCCTACCGTGGCCACGGATTTCTAGTGATAGCTAACTGAACACAGAGCGACTTCGACTCCTGATACCAGGAGAGAAGAATTCCTGACAGTCGACCATGGCCTCTATGTGGTTCGAGACTGTACCCAACTAAAACATGTTTGCATGACTCCTTTGAGCCATGGTAGGGTAGTAATCAAAGTACAGTGGGAACTCACACGAGAAAAATGACGACTTCAGGTCAAAGGACTAAGCTGTACTCATGCCACCTGAGAACTTCCATCTGACGATAGGTATAATACCATCTAGAAGTTCTCGACGAGTCCGTTCAGTATACTTACCTCCAGTGAGCACATGTATACTATCTTAGGTGACACAACACCAATGGCTTGTGAGACCGGCCACCGCTTCTCGTCGGGGTCTCAAAGCGTATACACTAGTCTATTTCGGAATATCGATGCCCAGTCTCGATACTCCCACGACTATGGACATTTAAGGATGTGCTTATAGACTATCAATCTCTCACGTATATGATCACCATCATAATGTCGGTAGTCAAGCAAGAATCCTATGGACTTTATCAACATGTAATAGTGATCTGCAATACCACAAAATGCATGTACATGATGATAAAGATAAACCAGATAGCATACTATCATTTTGAGTAAGACTGCCCAACCCGTATAGGTCCCCCCTCAATCATCACAATTGCGTGCCTGCGATAACAATAATTGACTTGAGGGCACTATATCCAACAATCTCCCACTTGCACTTAAGGTCAATTATTGCGGTATCGCATACCCATAGCTCGTGTGCTACCGAATACCCAACTTCTCTGCTAATTAGTTTCTCAAATCTCGTTTGAGGAACATCCATGTTCGAGAAATAGCCTCAGTGAGTGGATCCGCTATAATGTTTCAACTTCTTCTATCTATATCTCAGCTTTGCAGAGATCAACAATCTCCCGAACTGAGCGATACCCCGCCACAAGAATTTGTCTGGATACCTGATGGGACTAAGTTCATCAATGAACAACTCCGATTCAACAAACTTCTTGGGTTGTTTCCTCTGTTGAGTTATAACCAGCATCTTGAACCATACCTACCTTAGTATCCCTATTGGAACACTATCCAATATACCGATCCTCAGAAGAAGCTAAACTCAAAACTTGACAGCATCTCTGTCAACCAGGTCACCTTGGAAGCCATAACCGATAACCGCCTCTCGGAGGAGGCTGTCGTTACCAAATACCAAGAACAACCTCTTATGTTCTTTACTGCTTCCCTTTGTTTCTCTAGGATTGGATTAATATATGTCTGTTGCAACTAGTGCAACAGTAAAATCTGGTATTGTACAAGACTTTGCATGATTGACTCAATTGCCTAAGCAAATGATGTGTCATTCATGCATGTCCCTTTCCTCATCAGTCCAAAAATACATCCTTTTAGAGAGGATGACTCCATCACCTGCGGGTACACTACCACGCCAGGAGTCGTCCATTCTAAGATACTTTTAGAATGCTCACCAAGTACCTGATTTGGGAAACTTCCCAAATCTAGATCTAAAACCATAGATCTTGTCATCAGAACTCCTGATATACTATCCATATCCAACGTGGAGAAAACACTATGTGACAACCAAAATTTGACCGATTGTAATATAGGAACACCACTTCCTATCTGGAGTATGTCATCTAAATCATGGACAGTACTCCCTACATCCTTCTTATTAGGTTCATCTTTTGTTTTGATGAAATCAATCATCTTGACTGTCACATCAATAACAGATGATCCATCTCCGCCATCCTTGCTTTATTCTACGAATAGACATAAGAATCTTGCACACCTTCCGCTGCTCCCACTGACTACGATAACCCTCTGGCAGAGTCATATACATGTGCACTTCCAAAATCCCATTTGGAAAGACGTTATAGTCACCCACCTGCCAGATATCATAGCCATGAACTGCATCGGCACCAAAACATATTCATATGGACTTCAGCATAAACACTGAAGTAAAAGTCACATCACAATCCACAACGGGTATTTGATGAAAACTCTTTACAACAAGTCTTGCCTTATTAGGTAAGCACCTTTTCACCTGCAAAGATCTCGAAAGATCTACCTGCTTCTAATGGGTTTTACCCTATTCAGAAGCACTCAGCAAAATCCAAAATCCATAATTTGCTGAAGTGCGTAGAGTCCATCTTGGGTATGAGATATCTAGTCATCTGGAAGTTACCACTTTCTATGACCTGCTGATAACAAGTAGGGGAATAGCAGTGTCAAGTCATATCCATATGGACTTCAGCATAGTACCCTTCTACCTGCACAGATCTCGAAAGATCTACCTTCTCTTAATGGGTTTTACCCCTTAAGGAGCACCCAGCAAAATCCAAAATCCATAATTTGCTGAAGTGCGTGGAGTCCATCTTGGATATGATGCATCTAGTCACCTGAAAGTTTCTACTTCTTATAACCTACTAATAACTAGTAGGGCCATCACTACCATGATGCTGACCTCCCTGTCACTGTCTATGAGAAAACCAAAGTGTCTCTCGGGTGTCTAAGGTCACCTACTAAAATCTGTGGAGTGGCTAATGGTTTGTCAAGTCCAATTGAATTCTTAGGTTCTACTAAATTTTTGGTAACCGTTTGTGGTTCTGGAATTACTTCCTATTCTACCATACTCCCACTAGTTTCTTTTGCAAAAAGATCCTTTTTATAAAAATGTGGCGACTCAAGAACATTATAACTATTGATTTTGAAAATTGTAGAAACAAACTCCTAGCTAATGCTTGGGATAATCCACAAACCGCCATTACCGAAGCGTGCCTCGAGTTTGTCCGGATTCTGCTTTTAGACAGAAACCGGATAACTCCATATCTTAACAACCTGAAGATATGTAACCATTCTATGTCCATATAGAATCAAGGCACAAATTTAGATAGATTCAAAAGTCATGCAGCTGTTTCCAGTGCATATCACCTAATGGAAAAAGGCCAATATAGCATTACTTATCATGGAGCGCGTCCACGGATGAGTAACCTGTGAGAGAATCAAGTTCTCGATATTACTATAATGGAATACCTAGCATAAGTATCTACATCTTTGATTACCTCAAAGAATCCCGATACTACCAATGTATGGTTCTCTACTTTATTCTTATACCTATAAACCTCAAAAATCTTTAGACCTTACATTGCTACGAATGCATGTCTAAAAACAGAGAACTCATGGGTAATTCTGAGTGAAGTAAGAGTACCAACCTCTTTGTCCTAAAGGACACTGGACAACATACATTTTCATGTATAAGTCCCAAGAGTATACGAACTTAAATTCTGTGTTTTGTAAATTGAAAACTGTATCTTGATTAAGAATGTCTTACACCGTTATTCAATGCACCTTACCTTATCCTTAACCGATAAAGGTAAATATTTACAACACAATTTTCAAAATGTATATCTCACTTTATAAAAATAAAGGTACAGATATTTCATTTTAAAATCTGGTGCATAACAACGGTTATTCAAAACCAAATGTTTGTCGTCAGGAAAAAGCAAGACGATTTAATCTAATATCACCAATTGCAACGAATTCCGATATTAAGTATCAAATCGCCCATTTTCCAATATTCTACTCCTACTCATCATCTGTAACACCGTACATATATGAGATCCAAATCTAGTAAATATATACCCTGGAGTCAGAATTGATTGGGAAAACAGTTCTCTATTACACAAAGATAGAAAAATCGAAACATGAAAATGTTTCATAGGGGATGGTCAGGTATTCCTAGTAATGCCTTTTCCATTATCCAGATTCATGACAGTAGTCGCAATTTCCTTTGCCCTCACTTCAGTCCCTTTATATGTCTCTACATCTTACCTTCTGCACACCATCCCTGCACTAACTGGTTTTCTTCCTTTCCTACATTTCAGCACCAGCCTGAGGTTTGGAAGAAGACCATCCAATAAGCATAACAGGTGTACTCTCATAATCAAGGAGCTCTCGCAACCTGAGAGAAGGTAAAGGGAAGAGACAAACGAATAATCCTATTCAATTTCTTCAGAACCTGTGGCGATTCTCGACTGAAGTAACTTCTTCGAGTTCGTATGTAGTCATTCCAAGCAATATGGATCATCGTAGTGATATGAAATGTTCTGAAGAAATGCAAAGGGTAAAGTAGGAGTGGCAGGGATACATACGACTTTGTCGCGAATCAAGTCAAACCAAATCCAAAGAATGTAAGAAGGTTCGGTCAAATTGGTTCATGAGTTTTTAAGGTAAGTCATGGATCGTTGTACCAGAGAAAGAGAGAAAAAAGAAACACTCAGCGTGCACTCTATCAAGATCAGATTGGTTATCACTTTATCTTATCAGGATGGCTCCCACTGTTTCCCGAATTCTCCTTCAACCCCTAAAGGGAGAACCAGTCGGGATCATTTAAGTGAAAAATCTCCCGAGGAGTAATACGTACTCATTAGTGGGAATCGGGACCCGACTATCATCATGTGATAATCTGACAGAATCCACTCAAGTCACCACACTTCAGAAGGTATGCGCATGCCTGGCAAGTTTCCTGTATGTTTGAAACTCCCGATATGGTTTTTGCCCCTAGCGGTTTATGATCTTGACAAAGGCCAACAAACCATAAACCACTAGTCGAGTTCAATCCGTCATTATCCTGGATTACTCTAAACCCACCCGTATAAGCCCTTGAAAAAGGCCAACAAAGCTATACGACTGTCCTAGATAATCGCATTGCTATGCAACAGAAAAGCACTACATAACTACCGAACATTACGCCTTGACAAAGGCCAACAAACGCAGCACGAATATTAGGTAATGCCAATTTAAAATGACGGAGGGCTATGGCTGGTTTTTGGCGAAAAACCTTTAACGTAATGAACTTGATATCGTTGAAAGAACTCGAATGGCTTTGAAATTGAGTGGTTTAAGCTCCGCATTTTAAAACTAGTAACATAAACTTTTGCTTAAGAGCGAACTCCTAATGAAGGGATCAAGGTTCTTCCCTCATAAAATGAGGTGCGGGATATTCCTAACCGAATACCTCTATGCAAAGCAAAAGAATACGACTATGAGTTTTGAAGAAAACTGAGTAGTTTTAAAATTGGTTCCGACAACAGCATTTGGGTTTATTTTTCCTTGCATTATATCAATAATGCGTTCCCATCATTTTATGTTTCCATACCATAAAAGAAACAACTAAAATAGCAATCTTTTTATATGCCATCCGCATTCGCCGCGGGGCCCCTTCATGCACCGTTAGGTTACTTAACTAACGGCAGAGTAGGGGTTGGACTAGTATCATGCCCCGCTTCCCAATGTACGGCAAAGGGGACGCGACGAGGTCCGCTACGTATATACTCAGAAGTACATACGCTAAGCGTATCTAAGCAATATAAAATAAATACACAAGAGATAAGAGATAATAAAACATCAACTTATATTTATTAACATTCTTTTGTACAATGCATGAAAAGAAATACAACTGAAATAAAAAGATGCCTAAACAGTGGCATAACAGGAAATGAAAAGTACAGAGAGGAAAAGTGTACAATGAAACTAAAGTGCTGGATCTTCGGCAAACTGCTCCATGTCTTCTGCAGATGGCTCGATCTCTGCCGGGTCCGAATCACCTGACGACATTCAAAAAAGAAAGAAATAGAATGTCGTCAGCGAACAGATCGCTCGGTAAGTCCCAAAGATAAGAGGAGAAATAGAATGGACAGAGAGTAAGAGAGAGAAAGTATATTTTACAGTTGTATTGTATTGTTATATTGTTGTATTTAGTGTTAACGCTGCTGTTTGTAGCTTGGTACAGAAGGATGCCAGTGTATATGAGAGGAGTCTCACTTGCCCCGGAGACTAAGGTATCAGGAACTCAAGGAACCGTTTATGCCACGGTACAACAGCAATTGGATTCATGTTAGGTGTCTTAATCTTACCGTCTCGTGCCACCTTTAACACCTTCCGTACCAATCTACCCCTTAAACCCCGCGATATCTTGTTTGTATTGTTGTCTTGTAAATTGTATTGATTGTAAGATTGATTGACTGGCTGACCGAAACCATGATATCAGGAAACGGTTGTAAACGTAGAGTCATGTAAATGGAATACTGAGAATCATGTAAAAGGAATATATATCCATGGTTCGGTTCGGTCAAGTTGTATGGATTGATAATTGTAGTCATGGATTCATGTGTTCATATTGAATTGGAAACTTGTAGATTATAGATTGACTTGAATCATATTCAAGTCAGATTAAACAGACTCAAACCCGAGTCAGACAATCAGGAATGTGAATCGAAGTCTTATAATTGCTAGGGTCCTTAGGGTAATTTATAAAACCTGAGGGGGGTTTATGTAAAAATACTTTTATATACTTTTCAAAATACACCTCAAGTATTTATTGTTCGTCTTTAGAGTTGTAATGAGGGTGGATTTTATGTTGTGACATTTCTACTGAAAATATCCTAGTTTTATAAATAAGGGTATTTATCTGTAATATTGATTATTTGAAGTTCATTGTATTTTAGTGTAAAATTTATTATTGTGATTTTTTAGGAAAAGGTGGAAAATTTATATTATAATAAAATAGGTATTTAAATGATAAATATACATATGTTTATACAAAAAAATAATTTTAATAAATATTTTATATTCCAAAAATCTCATTTTCTTAAGATGTCGTATTTTAAACCTTTCGAGTCCGAATGCTCCTTGCGGAGGTCTGAATCTCGCACTACTAGCCTGAGGGTGCGCGATAAACCGCACAATCCCGAACGGGTTTCCCAAAAATGGGTTGTAGCGGCGCTTTACAAAGATTGTAAAATACTAATCCTTTAGAAAACGGTTTTTATAAAGTAAAAGGTATTTATTTGCAAAAGTGTAAATTTTCCGTATTTTAGATTCTAGGGTTTTCTAAGTCAACTAGCCTATTTCTAAATGGTCTAAACGACAAGTCGCTAGAAGCCTCAAATCGCCTCTTCACCGCCAATTGTGGCCAGGTAAGTACAAATGAGGAAAGGAGGGATCCGCTCACGAATCACCGTGAGACGGGCCTTTTAAAGTTACCTTTCCTCACTTGCCTAGCCTAGACACAACAAAGTTAGGTTTAGATAAACGATCGATGTCCACAACTTATCGTATTTTCCTAATAAGAGGTATTTATTTAAAAGTGTATCAAAGCTAAAACTTTTAGGAATGGTTTTATTAAGAATTTGGTATTTAAATGAAAGTATTATTTTATTGTATTCTAAGTTTTGATGATATCGTTTTAGGTTGTATATGCGTGTGTTTGGAGGTAGGTCATTACCTCGTGCTCTCTTTAAATGTATAGCAAAGTTAAGGGGGTTAAATGTGAAATCGAAACATGATGGTATTAAAGTGAAAAATACGATAAATTGGAAAGGTTATCATTTCATGTGATGAAACTTATTCAAATTGATTTTTAAAGTTTAATAGTCAACATAAAGATGTTTAAACATGAATGTATTGGTGAGAAGTGAACTTTTATAGAAAACCGAATCGGAAATCGGATTTGTTCCGATTCCGTCGGGTTTCGTAATTTCGTATTTTTTAGAGAATAAGAAAGAGGGATAGAATGGGACTTACGGGTTTCGATCTATACAAAGGAGTGAGGGGGGACTAAAGGGGTTGTCGAGGCGTTGCTTCGTCGCCGGTTGATCCTAAAAAACGTCGCTGGAATTCCCGCCTGAATTTCGTCGGAGCTTCGCCGCGAACTTGTTTTCAAAGTACACACTTCTTGGAAAATTTTTGAGAGAGTGAGCTTAGGGTTTTGGGATGAGAGGGTGGAGGGTAGGGGGTGTATTTATAGGGTAGGGTAGGTAAAGGGTCTTTTTAAATAAAAATGTAAAAATATAGAAAAAGTAATAAAAAATGGAGTAAATGAGGTATAATTGTGTTTCTAGAACCGATCCAAACATTTAACGTATACAGGGGTGTACATAAGACGAAGAGCCCCAACTTTCGTGTTGGGGACTCGGCCGTCCGGCGGCGCCGGACCAAGTCGACCGGTCCGCCGGCCGAGTCGGGGGTCGAGGAGGTGGGGAGTCTCGGGGTTAAGACACTGGTATATTTTCTTTTTAATGTTCAGTTCAAGTTTTGGGAGTTATGGCGTGTGGACTGTTGGGCTTCCAAAGGATTTAAAACAAAATAATATTAAAAATAATTTGGGGTATGGGATTTGAACTCTGGTGGCTTGGTTCAGCAGTGCAAGGTATTACCAATGAGCCACAAGTTCCTTCTTGTAATTATTGTGGTATTTAATTACTTAAAATGATAGCAGCAAGAATAAATACTCCTAGTATGCATTAAATTTAAAGTAATTTCTTGTACACTAAAAAGGAGTTATTACATTCTTGTAACTTGTAATTAAAAATAAAATAATTACTTATATCTTGTGCTCAGGCTAAAATACCCCTTTATGGATTTTGAAAAAAGAAAAAAAAATATTTTGAAAAATTTGTATCGGAAATTTGGGGTTGTTACATTCTACCCTCCTTATAAAAATTTCGTCCTCGAAATTTGTAAAAGGAAGGTGTAACAGATTCAAGTGAGAGTGTGTGAAGAATGACAAAGTGATGCAAGGGTGTGAAAAAAAGTTGGAGAGAATTACCACGGTTATCCTGACCAACCGTATCAGCTTCTACGGCCGCCAATTGTAAACCTGGCGTCTCAACACGTTTCTTCGTGCAAGCTGGTACAATGCTATTGTCGAGGTAAAGGTGGTCCATGTGGAGGTGGTGCAGGAAGAGTTAACCGGGTAGGTGGGGCTTGGAAAGCTGGTCTAGCTGCGGAATTAGGATTAGTTCGGTTGTGTGGACAAGTTCCTATGGTATGTGAGGATGATCCACATATCAGGCAAAGACCGTTTGCTCATCGGCAAACTTCCATCAGATGTCCAGCTCTCTTGCAGTAGGTACAAAAGGCTGGGTTGGTCCTGTTGATTGGTACTTCCAGTCTCCTTGGTACAAATGGTGGTCCTGATGCAGCTTCTCCTGCCATCTGGTCGGCAGGGCGCTTAACTCCCGCAAACTGAGGTCTGCCCCTCGCTTTTATCACTGCCTCATAACTGCGGGCAGCTTCCAGAGCATCTTCATGAGTCGGAAATTTCCCTGTGGCTAGTGCAGCCTGGATTTCCGTGTCCAAACCTTGTTGAAAGCGACGGGCTCTGATCTCGTCCGTCGGTATCAGGTGTGCCGCAAATCTGTTACGGTCTTGTGTTAGCTGTGTGGTATGTGATATTAAAATTGGAAATACTGTGACATATCTTACCGACTGAGCATGGTGAACTCAGCGTCATACTCATCTACTGACTTGTCCCACATCGGACCTTGTTGTAGATGAATGAACTGCTGTTCCATGGCAATTCTGGCAGTCACAGAGAAGTATTTCATGTCGAACTTCTCGCAAAAAGTCTTTCATTCAATAGGATGTACAAGACGGCTTTCTTCCGCCTTCCACCAGTTGCGAGCATTGTCCGTGAGCTGTAGTTTCGCCACACGGACCCAAGCTATGTCTGGCACTTGAGCTGCTGCCAGATCATCTTCTATGCTTTGTTCTCATTCCTCAGCTTCAAGTGGGCTTCCCTTTCCAGAGAACTGCTTGGGATGTAAATCCCTGAATTGCTTTACCCCAGGTGCGTCAGTCTCGGGACGGTTCAGGAGTTGTTGCTGTCCCTCTAGGAGGTTGCGAATTATCTCAAGCAGAACCGTTTACTCGTTGAGTGGAGCAGGAACGGCAGGTGTGAGTAGTAGTGGTGGATGTGTGTTGTTGACATTGGTGATGGTGTTGTTCGGGGAATCCATAACCTTAAAGAAATATTTGGGTTAAGACAGATTCAAGTACAAGAAACGATAAGATTCAAGAAATATGAAATTGTAAGATTCAAGGAACATGAAATGTAAAGAATGTTTTAGTTGCTGGTTCTTCTGTTTTATATTGCTTAGTGTTCCATACAGCTCTGACCTGCATGGGCCACAAACAAAACCTGTCACGCCCCGCTTCCCAGTGTACGGCAAAGGGGACGTGACTAGGTCCGCTACGTATATACTCAGAAGTACATACGCTAAGCGTATCTAAGCAATATAAAATAAATACACAAGAGATAAGAGATAATAAAACAACAACTTTTATTTATTAACATTCTTTTGTACAATGCATGAAAAGAAATACAACTGAAATAAAAAGATGCCTAAACAGTGGTATAACAGGAAATGAAAAGTACAGAGAAGAAAAGTGTATAATGAAACTAAAGTGCTGGATCTTCGGCAAACTGCTCCAAGTCTTCTGCAGATGGCTCGATCTCTTCCGGGACCGAATCACCTGACGACATTCAAAGAAGGAAGAAATAGAATGTCGTCAGCGAACAGATCGCTCGGTAAGTCCCAAAGATAAGAGGAGAAATAGAATGGACAGAGAGTAAGAGAGAGAGAGAGAGAGTAGCTTTTACAGTTGTATTATATTGTTATATTGTTGTATTTAGTATTAACGTTGTTGTTTGTAGCTTGGTACAGAAGGACGCCAGTGTATACGAGAGGAGTCTCACTTGTCCCGGAGACTAAGGTATCAGGAACTCAAGGAACCGTTTATGCCACGGTACAACAACAATTGGATTCATGTTAGGTGTCTTAATCTTACCGTCTCGTGCCACCTTTAACACCTTCCGTACCAATCTACCCCTTAAACCCCGCGATGTCTTGTTTGTATTGTTGTCTTGTAAATTGTATTGATTGTAAGATTGATTGACTGACTGACCGAAACCATGATATCAGGAAACGGTTGTAACCGTAGAGTCATGTAAATGGAATACTGAGAATCATGTAAAAGAAATATATATCCATGGTTCGGTTCGGTCAAGTTGTATAGATTGATAATTGTAGTCATGGATTCATGTGTTCATATTGAATAGGAAACTTGTAGATTATAGATTGACTTGAATCATATTCAAGTCAGATTAAACAGACTCAAACCCGAGTCAAACAATCAGGAATGTGAATCGAAGTCTTATAATTGCTAGGGTCCTTAGGGTAATTTATAAAACTTGAGGGGGTTTTATGTAAAAATACTTTTATATACTTTTCAAAATACACCTCAAGTATTTATTGTTCGTCTTTAGAGTTGTAATGAGGGTGGATTTTATGTTGTGATATTTCTACTGAAAATATCCTAGTTTTATAAATAAGGGTATTTATCTGTAATATTGATTATTTGAAGTTCATGGTATTTTAGTGTAAAATTTATTATTGTGATTTTATAGGAAAAGGTGGAAAATTTATATTATAATAAAATAGGTATTTAAATGATAAATATACATATGTTTATACAAAAAAATAATTTTAATAAATATTTTATATTCCAAAAATCTCATTTTCTTAAGATGTCGTATTTTAAAACTTTCGAGACCGAATGCTCCTTGCGGAGGTCTGAATCTCGCACTACTAGCCCGAGGGTGCGCGATAAACCGCACAATCCCGAACGGGTTCCCCAAATATGGGTTGTAGCGGCGCTTTGCAAAGATTGTAAAATACTAATCCTTTAGAAAACGGTTTTTATAAAGTAAAAGGTATTTATTTGCAAAAGTGTAACTTTTCCGTATTTTAGATTCTAGGGTTTTCTAAGTCAACTAGCCTATTACTAAATGGTCTAAACGACAAGTCGTTAGAAGTTTCAAATCGCCTCTTCACCGCCAATTGTGGCCAGGTAAGTACAAATGAGGAATGGAGGGATCCGCTCACGAATCACCGTGAGACGGGCCTTTTAAAGTTACCTTTTCTCACTTGCCTAGCCTAGACACCACAAAGTCAGGTTTAGATAAACGATCGATGTCCACAACTTATCGTGTTTTCCTAATAAGAGGTATTTATTTAAAAGTGTATCAAAACTAAAACTTTTAGGAATGGTTTTATTAAGAATATGGTATTTAAATGAAAGTATTGTTTTATCGTATTCTAAGTTTTGATGATATCGTTTTAGGTTGTATATGCGTGTGTGTGAAGGTAGGTCATTACCTCGTGCTCTACTTTAAATGTATAGCAAAGTTAAGGGGATTAAATGTTAAATCGAAATATGATGGTATTAAAGTGAAAAATACGATAAATTGGAAAGGTTATTATTTCATGTGATGAAACTTATTCAAATTGATTTTTAAAAGTTTAATAGTCAATATAAAGATGTTTAAACATGAATGTATTGGTGAGAAGTGAAATTTTATAGAAAACCGAATCGGAAATCGGATTTGTTCCGATTCCGTCGGGTTTCGTAATTTCGTATTTTTTAGAGAATAAGAAAGAGGGATAGAATGGGACTTACGGGTTTCGATCTATACAAAGGAGTGATGGGGGACTAAAGGGGTTGTCGAGGCATTGCTTCGTCGCCGGTTGAACCTAAAAAACGTCGCCGGAATTCCTGCCGGAATTTCGTCGGAGCTTCGCCGCGAACTTGTTTTCAAAGTATACACTTCTTAGAAAATTTTTGAGGGAGTGAGCTTAGGGTTTTGGGATGAGAGGGTGGAGGGTAGGGGGTGTATTTATAGGGTAGGCTAGGGTAGGGTAGGTGAAGGGTCTTTTTAAATAAAAAATGCAAAAATATAGAAAAAGTAATAAAAATTGAGTAAATGAGGTATAATTGTGTTTCTGGAACCGATCCAAACATTTAAAGTATATAGGGTTGAACAGAAGACGAAGAGCCCCAACTTTCGTGTTGGGGACTCGGTCGTCCGGCCGAGTCCGGCCGGCGGCGCCTGACCGAGTCGGCCGGTCCGCCGGCCGACTCGGCCGAGTCGGGGGTCGAGGAGGTGGGGAGTCTCGGGGTTAAGACACTGGTATATTTACTTTTTAATGTTCAGTTCAAGTTTTGGGAGTTATGGCGTGTGGACTGTTGGGCTTCCAAAGGATTTAAAACAAAATAATATTAAAAATAATGTGGGGTATGGGATTTGAACTCTGGTGGCTTGGTTCAGCAGTGCAAGGTATTACTAATGAGCCATAAGCTCCTTCTTGTAATTATTGTGGTATTTAATTACTTAAAATGATAGCAGCAAGAATAAATACTCCTAGTATACATTAAATTTAAAGTAATTTCTTGTACACTAAAAAGGAGTTATTACATTCTTGTAACTTGTAATTAAAAACAAAATAATTACTTATATCTTGTGCTCAAGCTAAAATACCCTTTTATGGATTTTGAAGAAAAAAAATATTTTGAAAAATTTGTATCGGAAATTTGGGGTTGTTACAACTAGCCCGGATGCAAAACATATAGAAGAATCTACTAAATATATATAATATTTATATCAACATCGTAGGCAGATAATAGTCATCACAGCAGATAAAAAACTGTCACAAGCATGCGAACAACATTATGGAATAGCAGATAATCTAGGAACTCCGCGTTTCATTTGAGCCATGAATGAAATGCGACGTTCCCCGGTCGTGTGGATAGCCAGTGCAATGAAGATTCTAGACCCCTACGAGTGTGGCAAGTTACCCGCCAATCCCCAAAATGAGGTAACCCCAATCAATAAAGTGATTGGGATACCCAGCACTTTACGGAATCCGGTAACTTGAGCACCCCTCCGTGGGTCAACCTATACCCCCTAGGAGTACGGCGAATAGCCCGCCAATTCTAGAGTAAGGCCTCCTGGTCTCAACGCCATGAGATAAGAGCCCGTTGCCTTCTAGAACCCGGCTATTTGAGCACTTCTCTACGGGGTAATCCTAGTACAGAAAAGAAAATATATATACAACGGCGACATCGACCTCAACCCGGTCGTGTCCCAATAAAAGAATATACAAACTGACAGTGACGACAGTCCCCATGTTAGACACTCGCCGCACAATAAAGAATATACAAATGTATATCTAACATTGCACACAAGGTTATCCATCTCGACAATTCATCTATAACCAGATATACAAATATAACCACAGAAGCAAACAACACCAGAATGTGTCCAACCCCGTCTAAATGAACATATAGAAATTAGACGACGTTCACAACACATCCACGCACTCAAATGAAGTCACGACAATAGAATTCCAAAACACAATTAGCGCACATTCCAAATTTACCAAGGATCAAAAACCAAGTGCACTAAACATCCAAAAAGGTCGAGTTTTGAGCCAATTCCGAAGTCCGAATCAAAACGAAACGCGTCCAAACCTTTACGGGGAGTTAGAGCACGAAATTAACTTCGAGTCGGGGGTCCTAAAGGGGTACCCTACCCACAAGGCCACCACGAGGTGGCCAGAGGGCGAGGTAGACCCGAAACTGCCCATGGATGAGCAGTTTCGGGTCCCACCGCCAAGACCACCTTGTGGTGGTCTTGGGAAGTAGGCCCAGCCATTCGGTCCCCCCCTGAGGTCTCCCCGAAGTTCCCACACACCACCCCGCGTCTTCTCGGTTCAAACAGAGAGCCGCGGGGTGTGCAAACATCTCATGACTCAAAAATTCGGGACTGTTTTTTCAACAGTTTTCGATGCCCGAAAAAACGTGAATTCTAATGTCGTAATTAGCTAGTTTAAGATATTTGGGAGGATCTGATACCACTGCAAGGTTCCCTAGTGCCCGCGGCGTAGCGGAGGTGTGGATGGCGAACAAATAATTCAAGCAAACACGAAGGAACCCCGAACCTAGAATCGATCCAAACTCCTAAACTAGCAAAGCAAGCATGCAAAGATACGGAATACAACCTTTGTCACGTGTCCTCCCAATTATGGATGACCCTTGCAAGCTCGTAACTGCCAGGAACACGCTTGAGCATCGACCACCCTTGCCGAAGACGATCCACCTGAGGGAACGCGGAGGAGACTCTAACCGATGCTCCAAAGTTGCTAGGTTTAGATGGTCGGTGATGTAGGAATACTTCACTATATTTTCTTTCTAGAATCTTGCTTAAAAATGATAGCAAGAAGAAGAAGGAGATGAGCTAGAGGAAGCATGAGCCATGGTGGAGGAAGTGAAGAAAAATATCATCAAGACTACAAGTGTAGAAAAAAAATGGCAAAAATCAACTATGATGCAATAGTGCATCCAAATGAAAATAACATTTAAAAAACCAAGCCATGCCTTTCTACCATGTAGCACCCATGCTTCAAGTCCTCCACATGCCACCTCATTTCCTATTTAATTTTCCAAAAAGGAAAATCAAATATGAGGTGTCCTTCTTCTACAAGTATTCTCATACAAATATAGAATACTTCACCTGGTATATGTATCGCTACATATACGTGTATCCGTATAAAAATATGGATAGCACCAAAAAGAGAAAATAAATAGTGAACAATAATAATAAAATATATGTATCAAAATACATATATAAATTATTAAATCAAAACCTGATTTAATAATGCGGCTTAATTCTAAGCCGGCTAGTATTATCAACCGTCTGATTAAAGTCCGTGTATCGCGTAAATGTATTTAATCGGAACCCCTGCACGTACCACCGTACGGCTCCTACATCTGTCGCCTGAACTGGGAAAACCCTCTGTGTGGGACTCTAAAGACTCGACAATATGCTGGCAGTGGGTTTAACCACAAGCACGTCAGTGGCAGTAGCTGTACGTAACAGCTACCCAGGTACTTGTCAAAAGGGGGGTGGGCAATCAAGTACGTCCTTACCCTACTGAGCCTGAATATGACAATCTCCATACATTCCGGTCTCTTCGTCAAAGAGTATCGTATATCAGATCTAGGGGGTGGATAACGTCAGACCCCTACTAACCCGATAAGTCGTGTCTGAGCTAGCTCATCACCAACTGAGATACTACCGATCAACTATCAGTAAATCTCTCCTACCGTGGTCCCGGATTTCTGGTGATAGCTAACTGAACACAGCGCGACATCGACTCCTAATACCAGGATAGATGAATCCCTGATAGTCGACCACTGCCTCCATATGGCTCGGGACTTTACCCAAGTAAAACCTATTTGCACGACTCCTTTATGCCGTGGTAGGGAAGTAATCAAAGTACAGTGGGAATTCACACGAGACAAATGACGACTTCAAGTCAAAGGGCTAACCTATACTCATACCACCTGAGAACTTTTATCTGACGATAGGTATAATACCATCTAGAAGTTCTCGGCAAGTCCGTCCGGTGTACTCACCTCCAGTGAACACCTGTATACTATCTTAGGTGACACAACACCAATGGGTTGTGAGACCGGCCACCGCCCCTCGTCGGGGTCTTGAAGCGTATACACTAGTCTACTCCGGAATATCGATGCCCAGTCTCGATGCTCCCACGACTAAAGACATTTAAGGATGTGCTTATAGACCACCCAGCTCGCACGTATATGATCGCCATCATAATGCTGGTAGTCAAGAAAGAATCCTATGGGCTCTATCAACATGTAATAGTGATTTGCAATATAACATAATGCATCTACATGACAATAAAGACAAACCAAATAGCATACTATCATTTTGAGTAAGACTGCCCTACCCGTATAGGTCCTCCCTCAATCATCACAATCGCGTGCCTGCGATTACAATAATTGACTTGAGAGCACTATATCCAACAATAACCCGGTTGATATCAAAAAATGCTAGATTAGAATACGGTATCATATACTCGTATTTAACCAAGCTTCCGCACATATCTCCATACGTGCCCTACATCGTTTCACTTGAGCTAGGAAACCTAAAAGTGGGACTCTAAAGACTCGTCAATACACCAGCAGAAGGTAATGATCATATCAGATATTCACAAGCCGTCAGCGCTACTAGCTGGAAGTAACGGCTACCTGGATATTGAACGAATAGAAGATCAACAAGCAAACTTGTCTAAACTCCCGTCGGGCCTATAAACAACATTTACCGTACAGTCCGGTCTCTTCGTCTGATATGTCGCATATCGAGTCTGGGGGGGTGGAATCGTCAGACCGCACTAACTTGATAAGTCATGCCGATGTATAGCATATAACCTTTTGAGAAACTACTGATAACACTTATCAGTAAATCTCATCAGTCCTGGCCAGGGACTTGTTGTTATAGCCAATCGAGCATAGTGCAACATCAACTCCCAATACCGGAAGAGACGAAACCCCTCCTATCGCTCACTGCCTCCATATGACCCGGAATTGTACCCAAAATCCACATGTTTGCACGACTCTTTTAAGCCGTGGTAGGGAGGAAATCAAAGTACAGTGGGAACCACACAAGATACTATGATGATCTCGGGTCTACAGACTAACCTGTACAAGTGTCACCAGAGATATGCTATCCGATGATAGGTGTGGTACCATCTAGGAGTTATCAGCGTGTCATATTCGGTGTACCCATTCTCTAATGAGCACCTATGTACAATCGTTGATATCAAACACCAATGGTTATGGGATCAACCATCGTCCCATACAAGGTCAAGAAACATACACACTAGTATACTCTGGAATATCGATGCCCTGTCTCGATATTCTCTCGACTAGGAAATGTTAAAGGATGTGCTTATGGACTACACAAGCCCCACTAGTCTGATCTGCATCTAGTCCTGGCAGTCAAGACAACATCCTAAGGGCTTTATCAACATGTATCATAAAGACAGTAAACTAAAATAAGTGTACATATTAAGATAAAGAACAACCAAATAGCATACTTTCATGTCGAGCAAGAAAGTCCTCTATATATATGTCCAAGCATCCACTATAATATACAATAATGGCCTCTATGGCATACATATTCCTAACAATCTCCCACTTGCACTTAGGCCAGTTGTTGTAGTATCGCATACCCAACATCCCAAAAGGTCTCTGGAACTGTTTCTAGGGGAGGGCATTCGTAAGTGGATCCGCCATGTAGTCCTTCGTGTCTACACTCCTGACCTCGATCTCCTGGCGATCAACTATCTCCCGGATCAGGTGATACCGTCTTGGAATATGTCTGGATCGCTGGTGGGACCGGGGTTCCTTGGCCAAAGCCACAGCTCCATTGTTATCACAATACAAAGGTATTGAATTATCAATGGATGGAACCACTCCAAGTTCATTAATGAACTTCTTCATCTAGACAGCCTCTTTAGCAGTGATCAGTCGAAAATACTGCATTTTTAACATGGCAATTTCCCTATCATTTGCACTCATCTAGAAGTGTTCGGTATTCATATTGCACATATTAGCAAAACATCTCTGAAATACGAGATTGCATGTGTTAGACTTTAAAACCGGCACTTTTAGGGAAATTGTGTGTTTATCATGGCATCGCATCATCCTTATATTGCGCAACTCTTGTCCCGAGAAATTGTGCAGGAAATTGCAGAAGAGCTGATAAAAAATACGCCAACTCAATGATTTCAGATCTGGTAGCAATTTAGAGGGAAATATAAAAATCAACATATCAGAAAAAGGCCCACATATCAGCCCAAGACCACAGCAGAAGACCCAAGCCCTGAAGCCTCCAAAGAGCCGCGGTTCCGCGGCGGGAGCCTGCTTGCGCCGCGGAACCGCGGCGTGATGACGTCATCATCTCCTCAGGTTTTCTCCACATGTCTAAAATAACGGTCAAAGCTTCAAGAATACTGTAGAAACTCCACGTGGCTCATTTAGAAGGATCGGCTTAACAAACTATTTCTAGAAGGATCTCTTAACAAACTTGTGGAGGGAAAATTCAAATTCAAATCCTAGATCTAGGGTTTTGGAGTTCTATAAAAAGGAGCCTAGATCTAGGGTTGAGGTTGTTCAAGAAATCATCCATCTTCTTCCACCCACAAGTTGAGTGACACGACTTGTGCCAAACCCTAACCCTAATTCCAATTCAAAATCAAGATCAAGATCCCGAGTACCATTCAAGCAAGAGAGCCTTCAACCTTTAGAAGCGACGCTGGATTCCAACGGAGCAATAGATCCAAGCCGATCCGCGACTCAAGGAGCCGAGCGAAGCCGAAATCGACGATCTAGTTCCTTCCTTTTGTAAATTCAAGAGAGTTGTAACGAAATTTGTCGATAAATAAAGGTGAAATTTCTATATCTTGCTTATCTTTTGATTCAACATTATGATTCGATCTCAATTTTTGATTGCGTTTGATATTATGATGTTTGAGTAAACTCCGCTCGTATAGGAGTTGTGACGATCAATAGAATGATGATGATTTAGATCTTTTTACAATTCTTAAATCCTATAACGATTGTAAATTCTTGTGAATCAAATGATCGATGACCTAGTTTCGGGATGATCCTTTCTTGATTGTATTCACTCGAAACTAGGGAACAACGATTGATCATTTGATTAACTAGAAGCTAGAATTTGAATGAGATTCATTGAAAGGCTAAAGGATAAGACGAGGAAACCCTGCTTCTTCGCAAGATCCTTAATTCTCGATGAATGATCATCGATCTAGTATCAATTAGTTAAAGGATAAGAACATGAAATCATTAGATCTCATCACATCTATAGATCTGATCTACTCCTACGAGCCATACTTCGAATCTTGATTGTTGGTTGGAAATCATCACAAATTACCACTTCTTGATTTTAATGCTTTCTTAGATCTAGATTTTTCTCTTTCTTGAAATGCAATTTTAAATCATGAATTGTTTTGTTTTCTTTTCCTTAAAGTTTCAATTCATCTAATTCGAAACACGAACGATTACACTTTCCCTGTGGACGATCCGCACTTACTAACGCCCTACATTCGACACCGTTATTGATTGCGGTCAAATATTTTTGGTTGTGAATTCTATACATTTTCTCAAACCGACAACGGAATTTTTTTTAATCAAATAATGTATTCAGCCTCCATCATCGATTCTGCTATGGTATCTTACCTGGAACTCTTCTAACATACCGCCCCTCCATTAAGGGTGAAGACAAAGCCCGAGATAGACTTGTTGTCATCCTTATCACTCTGGAAGCTCAAATCGGTAAAAGACTCCACTTGGAGTTCTCCGTTACCATGCACCAAGAACAACTCTTTAGTCCTTCTCAAGTACTTAAGAATGTTCTTCACAGCTATCTAGTGATTCTCTCCTGAGTCTGATTGATACCTACATACCACACTAAGTGCGTAAGCTACATCCGGTCTGGTGCATAATATCGCGTATATGATAGACCCAACTGTAGAAATATAGGGTATCACGTTCATGCGAGCCCTCTCCAAATCAGTCTTGAGAGACATCTCTTTGGAGAGAGTGATTCCTGAACAAGCGGGTAAATTATCTGCTGGGTTCCTTAGCACCCTCACTATGTTTTCTAAAGGTATCAAGTATGCAATTTTAAAATTTCTAGTGTGCTATACAACCCTAAACCGAGGATCTAACTAGAGGATTAGGGTATAGCTAACATGTAAACAACTTTACACTAAGTGAAATGGGAATACAACCTTTGTAGACCGGTCATTCACTTCTAAAGCTCCGTGTAGTAGTCCCTTTGCTCCTAGTAGTTGTCTCCCGGAATCTCGTTAGGTTCCACTAGGCGAAAGGAACAAGCTTGCTTGAAGAACTTCGAGGCCGAAGAAGATCTACGTCGAGGAATCTCCAACTCAAGCTAACTCTTCACTAATTTAGAATTAGTGAAGAAAACAACCTATACTAAATAGCTGGTCTAATGTAGATTGATGAAGTAGGAATTTTGCTCACTTAAGAATTATTTTTCTCTCACTTTTTCTTCACATCAAGAAAACCTAGAAAGCTCAAAGGAGATGAAGAAGAAGATGAAGTCAAGAATAGAATGGCAACCATGGGTGAGAAAATATCATATATAACTCATGTAGAGACTTAACCATGGCTAAAGATAATGGTTGGGTTAATAAATATCTAAAGTAAAACAAAATTAGTGGACTAAGTCAATGGTTTCCACAAGCTTCTCCACGCTTCATAAGCCATGACAATTTCCACTTAATTTTATATATTCTCTAAATAAATTTACCCTAATTATCTTAAGTATGGTATGGGTCTCATACACCCATGTACAATGTATCATCAAGTATGACACAAAGAACAAATACATTAATATATATTACATATATATTAATTGCATAAATGAAAAAGAAATTCTTAAGTGAGCTAATATTAGTTAATGTATATTAATATATCAAATATATAATCATACATTAAATTATTAAATCAACACTTGATTTAATAATCCGTCTATATCACATATAACCGACTAATATCATTTATATCAATTTATCGAATCAACACTTAATTCGATAACCTGGTGTCACGTCCCGAAAGTACGGAACTTGACCGGCACTTAAACTACGACACGTCTCGAGGCATACGTAATCTAAGTAAGCCGAAAACCCAGAAATCCAAACCAAGAAAAGTAGTAGAGTGAAGGAAAACCAATTTAAATCAAGTAGTTTTAATAGCATAAGCCGAATTATACGGTTTTTTTAAAACATCAAATATTTACTGAAAATTTCGGTAGAATCTCCTTTGTAAATATTGGCCCCCAAACGGGATACAACATGAATAGTATACGAAATCAACAAAAGGCATCCCCAAGCGGGAGCTAGCTCTTCGTCAATCGACGGTCACAACCACACAAGCAATATAATATGCAACGCCAAGGGCGAGGGTCAAAACTCAAAAGGAAACTTAAAACAACAAGAAATCCACAGAAATATAACGCGTGACTCTAAGGTCGAAAGAATAACATCACTGGTCTCTATCTCAAAAATAAATACATGTTTGGTTGATGGAACTTCTAGATACAACTGAATAATAATATACAGTGTATAATGATGGGTACGATACCAATAAACCCATCTACTAGCAAGTCACCAGAAAGAAGCAGTGCCAGCAAAGCCATAATGAAACCTGTACGGCAAAACCTGCAAGAAACTGTGGCACAACGGGGGTGAGTTGCCAACTCGTGAGTAGAAAAACATCTATGAACAGAAATCGCATGAACAACGCAATCCTAGGTCATACGATCATAATATATCCTCAAATATAACCAGCAGCCTAAACAATGGCTAGGGTAAATATCTAACCGAAGTGTAATCCCATATGCCCGTGTCAGTGCCTCAGGTAGCAATATATCATATGGATGATGTATGAATGCATGAAAACAGAATACATGTACTAAAGAAACTGCTTTCATAATTTAGTGAGATTTCCTTTTTATTTTTAAAATGAGGTATCATAAATGAAATCAATATAACCAGTGTCTAACATCGACACAAAACATAAATCTCAATGTCTCAAAATCTCAGGCTCCGGCTATCCGAACTGGCCTGTATCATTAAATCTCAGTACCTCAATATCTCTAAATCTCAATACCTCAATCCCAATATCTAGTGCGCCGTCAGTCCAGACCAGCCCCTACCATCCATCTCAAGACCACGAAGGTATCCTCCGGATATCCGACGCGTCGGGTAAAATCACCGGTCGGTAGTGCTCCCCTGCCAGGCTCAACGCCATCATCTGCGATCATCTTATCTCGGGGTACTGCACCGGGTCCACCATGTTCCCGAAACGGTTCCTCCACTCCTCGAACTCGGGTCTCGAAATCCATCAGCAAACTCATGGTGGACGACTCATACATCATGGGAAAACCGCACTTTTTATTTTAAAGAGAGAAAAAAAGTTTATATAAGTTTTGCGGTTTTCCCCCAAATCCAGAAAATCTCAGGGAAATCCAAATCCAAATCCTCAATAGCATGTAAACAGTGAATATAGGCATAAAAATCCATGAATGCGGCATAACAATGAATAATAACATGCATGAAGTAACAAGTAATAACTATAATGTCTAATCTAGCATATAAGGCAAGTACACTAATATCATGTCTAAATTATTAGCTAACAACCTATGTCAATGCAATAGTATTTCTAAAGTGTACGTGGCATGGAAATTACCGATGAAGATATGTGTGAGCCGGCAAGTAAGTGTACGTGGTACATACGCATCATCGGTAATGGTGCTGGTGTCCTAACAGCATGATATCAATAATGCAAATAGGAATCACAATATAAGTATGCGGTGCAGAGCGAATAGCAATAATTAGCGGGAGCTAAATACTAAACACGACGATAACTAATCTGCAGTTAAAGTCATATGAGTCATACAGCTACACTAAACTATAGGGCTGAGCTAACAGGCTAACTGAAGGTAAGGAAACCGCCTAACATCTGAGTCGATACATATATGTACATATATATTGGTCGGTGATCCCGCCTCGATAACATCACATCCGATACCATATCTATAATCAAATATTCTCAAGTCAAGAGTGCGGATCAAACATCAATATATAGCTCGTACGTAAATCCATCGTACGGCATCCCAAATCGGGGTACGGGTCAATATCACATTCATCAAATTATTCACCTGGTATCCTCTTTATCAAGATCATAATCCGGGTACTGATCTATGTCAAGTACAATACTACTATCATCAATATAATCATGATCTGACTACTGATCGACAGCCTCGAACAAACCGATATCATCAGCACATATCATTATCAAGGGGTATACATCGCCCAATACGGCCTAGTATCAAAATCCTAGCATATCATATCTCATATCACGATCACATGTCGACCATTTTATTTATATCAATGTTCACATAGTAACGTCGTCTAAAATCCGCTATATCATCATGACGTATCTCAAATACGAATTTTACCATATCACTGATCTTATGATCTCAAACCACATCTCATCGACTCACCTCAAATCCCAATTACTATTCTCAAATCCAGTATGTGAACACATAGTCCCATACCCATGTGAACACATAAATATAATCCCAAGTATGCACATATGAAAGAAGAATGTATGCAAGTATGGGTGTGTGTGTGTGTGTGGTGCAACCACCACTCTAGGGTTTCGCAACACTAAACTAATCCAATCACACCTAAAATCCATCTATGTCATTAATGACATCAAACAATATATATAATCAATACATGTGTGTATACGTATTCGTATACATCACCACGAACTGCGGGGGTGCTATACGCCATCCACCCGAATTCTCCCCGTAGATATAAATCTACTCACCTGGTCCTCGCTCGCCGGTGCCGACGTCGCCACGCGCTTGCTTGTCGTCTCGAAGTCCACATGGGGTACCTACATATCATAACGCATCGTATCGCATTAAAACCAAATTCGAAATCGAAACGGCATACGAAAATCAAATCGGCACGCGTATCATGCATAGGTCAAAACCCATCGCTTGCGCATGCCAGAATAGCCAAACCAACCCTCGATATCGATGTACAAACGTCAAACCATCGAGAAAAACCCAAACACATTCATTTGTGCAATCACGAACACTAATTATAATATAAAATAGGTTAAAATTCACAAAAACCCCAAACTCACTTTAAAAGCCATTTTTCCGAAAATCTAGCAAGCAAAAATTAACCGTTTTAGTACAAAACTTGATATTTAAACGAATCTAGAGGCCGCAATATCCACTCAATATCATAACCAAGTCATATAAACCATTCCAATTATTTATTCTCATCAAACTATATACGTTCAAAAAACTAGTTTGCAATTTTACCCAAATTTCAACCATTTTAGCAAAAATGCATAAACAACAATTTAGCTTGGATTTGCATGATATAAAACATTAAACTACATTTTATAATGTTAATGAAGTCATGAAAAAACTAATTACATTTTAATCCCAATTATTTAACCAATTTTAAAAAAACTAGTTAGCAAAATAACATAATTATCACAATTTTAAACTAACAATTAACATCTAGTAACCAATTTGGGTTTGCATTCAATTAACATGTTCATCTACCCACTAAAACCATGATCAAACAATACAAACCCTAACTTGATCACAACCCACTCTCTTGAACTTTCAAACACACAATTAAACCACAAATAAACTTATAATTAAGCTAGACTAAAGTATTTAGCAACAATTTAAACCAAAGGTCAAGATTTATACCTCATGAACTATGGATCAAACTTGCAATCTAGCCTCTCAAAATGCTCTCTTTTCACCACAATCCATGCATGTTAGGCTAATCTAAAATGGGTAAGAGTTGGATTTGGATTTTGCTTTGATTTTGTATGTATTTTGAGGCATTTTTGATGAGTTTTTGAAGAGAAAAGAGAAGGGGAAATGGGGGGGCTGCTGCTGTTGGAGGAGGGGGAGGGTTCGGCCAGGTGAGTGGGGAGAGGAGAGAGAGTGAGGTGAGGAAAATAGTCCATGTCAAAGAATAAAGTCAAAGCACATACCTCATTTAACAATTTCCTTCCATTTCCTTTGTTTTCTTTTCTTTTCTTTTCAAAACTTCAAGTGGGGAAAAAGGGAGTTGGGGAAGCTTGGGCTTCTGATTTGGGGAGAGGAGAGAGGGTGTGGATGAGTGTGGGTGATAGAAAAATGATAAATGTTATACCCCAATATCTATTTACACTAATTTCACCAAAAAAAACCCTTTTTTCTTCAATATTTTCTAAAACCGTTTAGCAGCTTCATTTTATTTCAAAAACAACCTGTTAAAATTTTGTTAAATGTATTATGATGCACAAAATTTGTTTCAACTCATTCCAATTTGTGATTTTCCCTAATTAAATGTATTAGTGACGGCTTAAAATAATATTAAAATAATTATTTTCGGAAAAAATTTCAGAAAATTTGAAATTTCACCAGTGGCTCAATAAACATCAAATACTAGCAATTACATAGCTAGAATATGTATATTTAATTTTATAATAAAGATATTTGTATTTTGACTTTTTACAGAAAACCCCCTCATTTTACCGATTTTCCGAAATTTCACCGAAACGATTTTCAAAACGTTACAATCTTCCCCCCTTAAAGAAATTCGGTCCCCGAATTTTAAATTAAAACTCTCCCCAAAATACTAAAACATCTAAGCAAAACCATCAAGTCGTCGGGGCTCCGAAATCATAAATACATAAAACAATCGTAGCGCAGCGCATGCGCATGAAAAATGAGCATATAACTCAAAATCAAAACTCCGTCAAGCATCCCGCAATCATCGGAGTCATGGTAAAAACACAAATGTCAAATCCATTACAAAACCAATATGATATAACTCGAAACTATACACATAAATATCAAATCTATATATGTAAATATCTGAAGGAAATGCATGTCAAATCTCTTAAAGGCGCTGTGCAATGCGCATACACTGCACAGTGGCGGACGTCTATCACAAGAAAATAACCATATACATATATACCTTTTGTTTAAATGTACGTTCCGCCGTTTTGGGAAATAATTTAGAAGGGTTTTCTTGTTTTAAACGTTTCGTGTCATATCAGACACGTAGGTAAATACTGAGACTATAGCTCGCTTTTTGGAATTCCCTTCGATAGCTATCAATGCATGCAAAATACATTTAGGTACAGTCCTCTAACTAGTCCTTCTCGGTATGAACACACATAGCAAATATCATAAAACGTACTGCTCTATAAGAAATCAATCCCAAAATATGCATATAAATGCTATGTGCGTCTGGTGCGCACGGAAATCAAAATCCAAATATGTGCCATACATGCGCACAGAAACAACATCTAAGTGCATCGGGTGTGCACACAACATCTGTCATAGGCAACGTGTGTGCCTGACAGCAAGGACAGGTGCGTCTGACACGCACGAAGAATCTCGATTTAGTGTATCTGGTGTACACCAAAATCGCTTCTCAAAACATGCGCTCAACATGCGCGAAAATCCAAACCAGGTGCTTAAGGTGCACAAAATAAACATCGAGTATCACAATTGAAATCGAAGTCCAGTGCATCTAAGTGCACAAAATGCGTATCACTGCACTGCAAGCATATGTGAATCATACCGAGTGCAAAAACCAAATCGTGTGCGTATATACGCACAAAATCAACTCAACTGTATGGAACCCAGAAAATCATAAATGTGAGAAACCAAGGCACGAAAACGAGATCAAGTGCAACAACTGTGCAAAAATCGCAAATACTCAGCAAGTGCAACCATGGTCCATGAAAACAAATATCATGAAACTCAGTCATCAAAATCAATCATGCGAATAGATCGCCCAAAATACCGAATCAAATATGGCGGAATAGTCCCCGCTCAAGCACTTCCTCTAAGAACCTCTGGCCAATTGTCGTCGTCACTCATAGCATGTCTCGTCGACGATCCTGAACTCTGGCCTGTCGGTGTGCGTAACATGACCACTCCTGGGTCCAAGTCTTCTCGTAATTCATTCCAGAAAGGTCCTATCAAAATCTCTCCCAAATCTCGTCTCTGCCGAACTGTCCGGAAGTCATCGTCCCTTACTAGATCTGTTCTCGTTCCGGAACGGCTGCATACTCATCGCGACTCCTTCTGGAAGGTATATCCAAGTACAATGCCTTGGCATGCGTATCGCATCTCTGATGGCGGAGTGGAACATCGTCTCATCAAGATCTCGTACGAACCTCTTACTCCACTTTTCTCTGATGTCGACTGCTTCGGACTCATCTCATCGTGGCTGCATGGACTGAGCTCCAACGGCTATCCTCGTATCTGGAGTCTCCCAAGAATGCATCTCACCACCTAGCATCCGAATGAAGTCGAACCATCCGATCGATTTGTCAAAACCTCATAATCCCCCAAGAGCTCAATATCTTGGGTACAGTTTAACAGTATCGAGTACGTACCACAGCATCGATGGTCCAGCCGTAGAAGGGCAAACCCAAGCCTCACTAATGGCGCCGCGGAACTGCCGCAAACCCTAAGGTTCAAAGGCTTTCACACGGTCATTAAGTCGAGTTAGGGTTTCATTCTTCTAGAGGGTCCATAGAATTGCCTGCATGTCTTTCCGAATACTTTAAACTTGGAATAATAGATTTCTGACATTCGATCGTCTCTGTCGACTCTCAACGTCTCTGCGTGAAGTCGTCTCTAGCTGGAATCAATCTATCTGATGACCTCGCATCGGGGTAGGCGAACGAACCACATGTCCTAGTCATTCATCCTCGAGTGACTAGCGACCTTCTATCATCTTTTAGTACAACTAGTACTGCAATAGCTCCAACACCTGGGGCGATATCTCGTCGTTCGCAGCAATAACTGGCTCACTCGTTTGCACGCTGAACAGTGCCTCAAACATCATGAATAAGCAATACACAAACGGTCATCAAAATCTGGTTGGCCTCTATCATTGGCTCGATCCTCTGGTACTGATCGGCACATCCGAGAAATCTCGTAAAAGTGATCTGTCAAACGCTCATGGAGCGAAAACACAATCAGACGATGCCTCCCAATGCAATCGTATGTCCCTGGAATCATGCCTTGGTCAGTCCTCGTTCGTGACGAGCTCGTGCTGACCGCAACTCTAGCCGTAGCTCTCCCTGCCCGTAATCGTGGCAGCAAAACCATAACTGGTACCGATGAGGCTAGATCAGGAATGAATATAATACTGAACAAAGAAATGTACATCCTAAGGCTTCTTAAGTGGAGTAGCGTATCGTAAGTATGCCGCGGAACATACCCACGGTACGTACTCTACTTTAGTCACCTATTCCATCAACCAAGGGTCATCCTACGCTCCGAAGGTAAAACCTAACGCTCCGATACCAACTTTGTCACGTCCCGAAAGTACGGAACTTGACCGACACTTAAACTACGACACGTCTCGAGGCGTACGTAATCTAAGTAAGCCGAAAACCCAGAAATCCAAACCAAGAAAAGTAGCAAAGTGAAGGAAAACCAATTTAAATCAAGTAGTTTTAATAACATAAGCCGAATTATGCGTTTTTTTAAAACATCAAATATTTACTGAAAATTTCGGTAGAGACTCCTTTGTAAATACTGGCCCCCAAACGAGATACAACATGAATAGTATACGAAATCAACAAAAGGCATCCCCAAGCGGGAGCTAGCTCTTCGTCAATCGACGGTCACAACCACACAAGCAATATAATATACAACGCCAAGGGCGAGGGTCAAAACTCAAAAGGAAACTCAAAACAACAAGAAATCCACAGAAATATAACGCGCGACTCTAAGGTCGAAAGAATAACATCACTGGTCTCTATCTCAAAAATAAATACATGTTTGGTTGATGGAACTTCTAGATACAACTGAATAATAATATACACTGTATAATGATGGGTACGATACCAATAAACCCACATACTAGCAAGTCACCCGAAAGAAGCAGTGCCAGCAAAGCCGTAATGAAACCTGTACGGAAAAACATGCAAGAAACTGTGGCACAACGGGGGTGAGTTGCCAACTCATGAGTAGAAAAATATCTACGAACAGAAATCGCATGAACAACGCAATCCTAGGTCATACGATCATAATATATCCTCAAATATAACCAGCAGCCTAAACAATGGCTAGGGTAAATATCTAACCGAAGTGTAATCCCATATGTCCGTGTCAGTGCCTCAGGTAGCAATATATCATATGGATGATGTATGAATGCATGAAAACAGAATACATGTACTACAGAAACTGCTTTCATAATTTAGTGAGATTTCCTTTGTATTTTTAAAATGAGGTATCATAAATGAAATCAATATAACCAGTGTCTAGTATCGATACAAAACATAAATCTCAATGTCTCAAAATCTCAGGCTCCGGCTATCCGGACTGGCCTGTATCATCAAATCTCAGTACCTTAATATCTCGAAATCTCAATGCCTCAATCCCAATATCTAGTGCGCCGTCAGTCCAGACCGGCCCCTACCATCCATCTCAAGTCAACGACGGTATCCTCCGGATATCCGACGCGTCGGGTAAAATCACCGGTCGGTAGTGCTCCCCTGCCAGTCTCAACGCCATCATCTGCGATCCTCTTGTCCCGGGGTACCGCACCGGGTCCACCATGTACCCGAAACGGTTCCTCCACTCCTCGAGCTCGGGTCTCGAAATCCATCAGCAAACTCATGGTGGACGACTCATACATCATAGGAAAACTGCACTTTTTATTTTAAAGAGAGAAAAGAAGTTTATATAAGTTTTGTGGTTTTCCTCCAAATCCAGAAAATCTCATGGAAATCCAAATCCAAATCCTCAATAGCATGTAAACAATGAATATAGGCATAAAAATCCATGAATGCGGCATAACAATGAATAATAACATGCATGAAGTAACAAGTAATAACTACAATGTCTAATCTAGCATATAAGGCAAGTACACTAATATCATGTCTAAATTATTAACTAACAACCTATGTCAATGCAATAGTATTTCTAAAGTGTACGTGGCATGGCAATTACCGATGAAGATGTGTGTGAGCCGGCAAGTACGTGTACGTGGTACATACGCATCATTGGTAATGGTGCTGGTGTTCTAACAGCATGATATCAACAATGCAAATAGGAATCACAATATAAGTTTGCGGTGCAGAGCGAACTGCAATAATGAGCGGGAGCTAAATACTAAACACGATGATAACTAATCTGCAGTTAAAGTCATATGAGTCATACAGCTACACTAAACTATAGGGCTGAGCTAACATGCTAACTAAAGGTAAGAAAACCGCATAATATCTGAGTCGATACATATATGTACATATATAATAGTCGGTGATCCCGCCTCGATAACATCACATCCGATACCATATCTATAATTAAATATTCTCAAGTCAAGAGTGCGGATCAAACATCAATATATAGCTCGTACGTAAATCCATCGTACGGCATCCCAAATCGGGGTACGGGTCAATATCACATTCATCAAATTATTCACCTAGTATCCTCATTATCAAGATCATAATCCGGGTACTGATCTATATCTAGTACAATACTACTATCATCAATATAATCATGATCTGACTACTGATCGGCAGTCTCGAACAAACCGATATCATCAGCACATATCATCATCAAGGGGTATACATCGCCCAATACGGCCTAGTATCAAAATCCTAGCATATCATATCTCATATCACGATCACATGTCGACCATTTTATTTATATCACTATTCACATAGTAACGTCGTCTAAAATCCGCTATAGCATCATGACGTATCTCAAATACGAATTTTACCATATCACCGATCTTATGATCTCAAATCACATCTCATCGACTCACCTCAAATCCTAATTACTATCCTCAAATCCAGTATGTGAACACATGGTCCCATACCCATGTGAACACATAAATATAATCCCAAGTATGCACATATGAAAGAAGAATGTATGCAAGTATGGGTGTGTGTGTATGTGTGGTGCAACCACCACTCTAGGGTTTCGCAACACTAAACTAATCCAATCACACCTAAAATCCATCTATGTCATCAATGACATCAAACAATATATATAATCAATACATGTGTGTATACGTATTCGTATACATCACCACGAACTGCGGGGGTGCTATACGCCATCCACCCGACTTCTCCCCGTAGATATAAATCTACTCACCTGGTCCTCGCTCGCCGGTGCCGACGTCGCCACGCGCTTGCTTGTCGTCTCGAAGTCCACATGGGGTACCTACATATCATAACGCACCGTATCGCATTAAAACTAAATTCGAAATCGAAACGGCATACGAAAATCAAATCGGCACGCGTATCATGCATAGGTCAAAACCTATCGCTTACGCATGCAAGAATAGCCAAACCAACTCTCGATGTCGATGTATAAACGTCAAACCATCGAGAAAAACCCAAACACACTCATTTGCGCAATCACGAACACTAATTATAATATAAAATAGGATAAAATTCACAAAAACCCCAAACTCACTTTAAAAGCCATTTTTCCGAAAATCCAGCAAGCAAAAATTTACCGTTTTAGTACAAAACTTGATATTTAAAAGAATCTAGCGGCCGCAATAACCACTCAATATCATAACCAAGTCATATAAACCATTCCAATAATTTATTATCATCAAACTATATACGTTCAAAAAACTAGTTTGCAATTTTACCCAAATTTCAACCATTTTAGCAAAAATGCATAAACAACAATTTAGCTTGGATTTGCATGATCTAAAACATTAAACTACATTTTATAATGTTAATGAAGTCATGAAAAACCTAATTACATTTTAATCCCAATTAGTTAACCAATTTTTAAAAAACTAGTTAGCAAAATAGCATAATTATCACAATTTTTAAACTAACAATTAACAACTAGTAACCAATTTGGGTTTGCATTCAATTAACATGTTCATCTACCCACTAAAACCATGATCAAACAATACAAACCCTAACTTGATCACAACCCACTCTCTTGAACTTTCAAACACACAATTAAACCACAAATAAACTTATAATTAAGCTAGACTAAAGTATTTAGCAACAATTTAAACCAAAGGTCAAGATTTATACCTCATGAACCATGGATCAAACTTGCAATCTAGCCTCTCAAAATGCTCTCTTTTCACCACAATCCATGCATGTTAGGCTAATCTAAAATGGGTAAGAGTTGGATTTGGATTTTGCTTTGATTTTGTATGTATTTTGAGGCATTTTTGATGAGTTTTTGAAGAGAAAAGAGAAGGGAAAATGGGGGGGATGCTGCTGTTGGAGGAGGGGGAGGGTTCGGCCAGGTGAGTGTGGAGAGGAGAGAGAGTGAGGTAAGGAAAATAGTCCAAGTCAAAGAATAAAGTCAAAGCCCATACCTCATTTAACAATTTCCTTCCATTTC
The DNA here is from genome assembly GCA_030015575.1 of Agapanthus africanus. Lineage (NCBI taxonomy): Eukaryota > Viridiplantae > Streptophyta > Magnoliopsida > Asparagales > Amaryllidaceae > Agapanthus > Agapanthus africanus. Next base: position 191,192,374 of record JASDDO010000024.1, on the reverse strand, counting down.
CTTTGTTTTCTTTTCTTTTCTTTTCAAAACTTCAAGTGGGGAAAAAAGGAGTGGGGGCAGCTTGGGCTGATGATTTGGGGAGAGGAGAGAGGGTGTGGGTGAGTGTGGGCGATAGAAAAATGATAAATGTTATACCCCAATATCTATTTACACCAATTTCACCAAAAAAAAGCATTTTTCTTCAATATTTTCTAAAACCGTTTGCCAGCTTCATTTCATTTCAAAAACAACCTGTTAAAATTTTGTTAAATGTGTTATGATGCACAAAATTTGTTTCAACTCATTCCAATTTGTAATTTTCCCTAATTAAATGTATTAGTGACAGCTTAAAATAATATTAAAATAATTATTTTCGGAAAAAATTTCAGAAAATTTGAAATTTCACCAGTGGCTCAATAAACATCAAATACTAGCAATTACATAGCTAGAATATGTATATTTAATTTTATAATAAAGATATTTGTATTTTGACTTTTTACGGAAAACCCCCTCATTTTATCGATTTTCCGAAATTTCACCGAAACGATTTTCAAAACGTTACACCTGGCTATATCACATATAACCGACCGATATCACATATCGCGAGTTTAGAATACGGTATCACATACACGTATCAATCTCGGGCCCGCACATATCACATATATGCCCTACTTCGTTTCGCATGAGCTAGGAAACCTCTTCGTAGGATTCTAAAGGCTCGTCAATACGCCGGCAGTAGGTAATGATCATATCAGTTACCCATAAGCCGTCAGCGATACTAGCTAGACGTAACGGCTACCTGGGTATTGAGCGATCAGAAGATCAACAAGCATGCCTGCTCATACTCCCGTGAATCCAATAAGTAATACTACCGTACAGTCCGGTCTCTTCGTCTAATATGTCGCATATCGAGTCTAGGGGTGGTAAACGTCAGACCCCAGTAACTTGATAAGTCATGCCGATGTGAGGCTCATAATGGGTCGAGAAACTACTGATAATACTTACCAATAAATCTCTGTATCAGCCATGACCAGGGACTTCCTGTTATGGCCAATCGAGCATAGTTCAACATCAACCCCCAATATCGGGAGAGACGAAACCCCTCCTATCGCTCATTGCCTCCATGTGACTCGGGACTGTACCCAAAAACAACCTGTTTTCTTGCTCTCTTGAACGTGGTAGGGTGGAAATCAAAGCACAGTAGGAATCACACAAGACACTATGACGATCTCGGGTCTACAGACTAACTTGTACCAGTGTCACCAGAGAACTGCTATCTGACGATAGGTATAATACCATCTAGGAGTTCTCGGTGAGTCTTTTTCAGTGTACCCAGTCTTCACTGAGCATCCGTATATAATCTTTGATGTCAAACACCAATGGATATAGGATCATCCATCGCCCATCAAATGGGTCAAGCAGCGTATATGCTAGTCTACTCTGAAATATCGATACCCCGTCTCGATACACCTTTGACTAGGAACAATTAAAGGATGGACTTATGGACTACCCTGTCCCCACTAGTATGATCTCCGTCATAATCCTGGTAGTCAATTCTACAACCTAAGGGCTTTATCAACATGTAACAGAGAGACAATACAAGTATACATGTTAAGATAAAGAGTAACCAGATAGCATACTATCATGTCGAGCAAGAAAGTCCTTCCTATATATGTCCAAGCATCCACTATAATATACAATCATGTACAATAATGGCCTCTAGGGCATACATACAACTAACAATCTCCCACTTGCACTAAGGCCAGTTGTTGTAGTATCTCATACCCAACATCCCTTAAAGTCTCTCTAGGGAAAGGCCTTCATGAGTGGATCCGCCGTGTTATTCTTCCTGTCAACTCTCCTGACCTCGATCTCCTGGAGATCCACTATCTTCCTGATCAGGTGATACTGCCTAAGAATATGTCTGGATCACTGATGGGACCGGGGTTCCTAGGCCAAAGCCACAACTCCATTGTCACCACAATGGTAGGAACCTTACCAAGTTCATTTCATGAACATTTTTATCCAGACGGCCTCTTTGGTAGCATCGTTGGTAGCGATGTATTCACCCTTTATCGTTAAGTCTGCCACGGTATCTAGCTTGGAACTCTTCCAACATACCATCCCTTCTCTAAGGGTAAAGACAAAACCCGCGACCGTCTTACAGTCGACCTTATCACTCTGGAAGCTCGAATCGATAAAGGACTCAACATGGAGTTCACCGTTACCAAACACTAAGAACATTTCCTTAGTTCTTCTCAAGTACTTAAGAATGTTCTTCACAGCTATCCAGTGTTTCTCCCCAGGATCTGATTGACGCCTACCACTACACCTAGTGAGTATGATACATCCTCTTAGATCTATCTCTATAGATCTTAATCACTGGATGTAGGGGGCATCACCCAGATCCTTCATAGAGAAACATTGTGATAAGAAGAGCTTGATCGAGTGTGGCATAGGAACACCATTTCCTATCAAGAGTATGTCACCAACGTACAATACGAGGAAGACAACCTTACTCTCTACAACCTTTTTGTATATACAAGGTTCGTCTACCTTTTTGATGAAGTCAAACTTTTTGACTGCTACATCAAAACAGGTGTTCCAACTCCGCGATACCTGCTTTAACCCATAAATTAATATGAGCAGCTTGCACACCTTTTCACTGCTCCTACTGTTTACGAAGCCCTCTGGCAGTGTCATATACACGCTCTTTTCTAAATCGCCATTTAAAAAAGCGGTATTGACATCCGTCTGCCAGATTTCGTAGTCATGGTATGCAGCAATGGTACGTAGGATCCTGATGGACTTAAGCATAGCCACTGGAGAAAAGGTTTCATCAAAATCCACACCTGGTCATTGATGAAAACCTTTTTCTACAAGTCTAGTTTTGAAACTCTCAACTTTTCCATCTACACCAAGAATCTTCTCAAGATCCACTTGCTCCCAATGGGTTTTACCCCTTCAGGAGCAACTACCAAAGTTCATACTTTGTTGGTCTATAATGATTCCATCTCAGATTGCATAGCATCCAGCCATTTTACAGAGTCCCCACTTATGATGGCCTACTCGAAACTAGTTGGGTCATCATCTTCCATGATGCAATCCTCGCTCCCACTGTCATTGAGAAAACTGTAGCATCTCTCAGGTGAATGAGGAACCCTACTAGATCTGCGGAGTGGCTGAGGTTCGTTGGAGACTATTGAATCCTCCAGTTCTTCTAAATCATCAGCTGTTAGTTTGTTTAGCTGGAACTTCTTCCAGTTCTACCTCATGACCACTAATTTCTTCCAAAAGAAATTCCTTTTCTAAAAAGGTGTCATGCAGAGAAACAAAACACCTTTTGCTCTTCAGTGTGGTAGAAGTTATACCCTCGCGAATGTTCGAGATATCCAACAAACTGATACAGTACTGATCTTGCCTTGAGCTTGTCTGGATTTTGCTTTTCAATATAGGCCGGACAACCCCATATCTTAACTCGTTTAAGAGATGGTCTCTTTCCATTCTATATCTCATATGGAGTGGTGGGCACTGATTTGGATGGAACTTTATTCAATAGGTATGCGGCTTCTCAAGCGCATAACCCCAAAAGGATATAGGTAACTCAGCAGTACTCATCATAGAGCGCACTATATCTCATAGGGTGAGATTCCTCTGCCCCGATACACCGTTGTGTTATGGTGTATACGGACGAGTAAGCTGAGAGAGAATCCCGTTCTCTTTTAGATAGTCACGGAATTCCGTGCTCAAATATTCTCCTCCCCGATCAGATCGTAGGATTTTAATACTTTTACCTGTTTGGTTCTCTACTTCGCATTTATATTCCTTGAATTTCTCAAAGGCTTCAGACTTGTGTTTCAACATGAACACATGTCCGAATCTTGAGAGATCATCGGTGAATGTTATGAAGTACGAGGAACTATTCCTGGCATCTGTAGATGTGGGACCGCATACATCACTATGTATCAGTCCCAAGAGTTCAGTAGCTCTTTCTCCGTGTCCAGTATACGGAGTTTTGGTCATTTTACTTTTGAGACATGACTGGCAAGTTTCATAAGATGTAAATTCAAACTGATTCAAATATCCATCCTTATGTAATTTAGCTAGTCGTGTCGCATTGATATGACCTAGTCTACAATGCCACAAGAAGGATTCGTTCATTTATGAACTCTTCCTCTTGTGTGTGTTCTGTATACTTAGAACTAGGGTTTGATTTAGAACGTGTATGACATTGCATAATGTGTCTAATCCAATCAACTTTTGATTCAGGAAAATGTTCATAACATTATCCTGCAATACAAAATTATATCCTTATTTACTTAATAAAGAGACTGATCAGGTTCGGGATGTAATAACATTCGTTCAGAATCAATGTATTACCACTTGGTAATACAAGGTGATATTCGCCAATTGATTTGGCTGTAACAATTGCACCATTTCCAACTCTTATATCTTTATCACTCATTCCTAGTTCTCTACCTTTTCTTAACCCATGTAACAGATTACATATGTGAGATCCTGATCCGGTATCTAATACCCATGACGTAGAGCACAGTGAGAAACAGTTCTCAGTAATGAACACACCCGAAGAAAATGCATCAACATGTTCTTTCTTCGATCGGGTGGCATGGGAATCCTGGCATTCCTCTATTTCCTGCTCAGACTTATAACAATTATAAGATAGAGTGGGACCAACGTTCCCCAGCTCAGTATAATAAGCATGTTCGGTCAATACATACATATTATTATCTTGATTAAGGCGTGACATGGTCGCTACCTGGAGAGAGAGAAAGAGAGAGAGAGAGAAGAAAACACTTAGCGTATGCTATTGCAAGATTAGATTGGTTATTATCTTATCTAATCAGGATGGCTCCCACTGTTTTTATCAAATCTTCCTTCAAACCCTAAAAGGTAAGACTAGCCGGGATTAATTACACCCTACAAGTTCGCTAATCGTTCAGCCAGACCAGTGTCGGTACTTTGAGGGAGGTTTCCCATACTTTCGCACGGAGCTAATTAAAGTAAACCTCATTTTTCTATAGGCATAACCCCGTTGATAGCTTTCTAGACACCTAATGGGTTAGCTAATTGTAAAGTGCAAAACTCTCTCATGAGTAACACTTACTCGCGGTGAGTATCAGGATCCAACTATCTCATAGAATGTATGCAATCTCATTGCAAATTTCAACACTTGAAATTCCCTATAATGTTTTGCCCCTAACGTCCTATGACCTTGACGAAGGCCAACAAACCATAAGGCGCTAGTCAAGTTCAACCCGTACATTTCGTGATTGAATTAAACCCACCCGTGCAACCCTTGATGAAGGACAACAGAGTCGTACGACTACCTTAATCCAATCGCATCATATGCAGCAGATAAGCACTAATCAGCTACCGCACACTACGCCTTGACGAAGGCCAACAAACGTAGCACGATTACTAAATAATACTTATCTGAAATGACGAAGGGCCACAACAGGTTTTTAAGAAAACCTTTTGCGTAATGAACTTGATATCGTTGTGGAATCGAGTGATTTGAAAATGAGTGGTTTAAGCCCCGCTTTTAAAATCGAATAGTTTTCAAAACAAACCGAGTGGGTTGTAGTATTTGCTATCTTTTTGCTAAAGAGGTCATTTCCGGTGAAGGGATCTCGGCTCTTTCCTCATCGAATGAGGTGCTGGATATTCATTAAAGAATATCACTATGCAAAGCAAGAACTAGAGCTACCTTTTTTTGAAAATTTGATTCTACAACATCTTTAGGTTTCTTTCTTTTTCATTAATCTCATTAATGAAATCCTATCATTTATGCTTCTTAAGCATCACAGAAGAAACGAAAATACAACGTACGCTTATGCCATCCGCATTCGCCACTGGGCCCCGTATTCACGGTTAGGTTACCTAACTACCAGCAGAGCGGGGGCTGGACTAGCGTGGGTGAAAAATATAAGCAACGTTTATTATATATCATATATATAATAATAACATTTGTCTCATCATATAAAGTGATCACATCACAGAACATTGCAGCAAAAGTCAACATATGTAATATTGGATATAATAGGAGTTCCGCGTTTTAAATTATGCCGGTAAAAAACACGGATTCCACGGTTGTGATGAATAGCCAAACCCACATCCCTAGACCCCTACGAGAGCGGCAAGAAACCCTACCAATTCTAGAGTTAGAAGACCCGGTCTCGTCTCCTCGAGATGGTCTCCGACTGGACTCCAGAACCCGGTTACTTGTGCTCCCCACCTTGGGTCTATCCTAATGCGGAAAAGTAAATAATATACATCAATGGTGATATCATCCTCAACCCGGAAGTGCCTTAATAAAAGAATATTACATACAAGTTTTTCCATGAATGAAAATGAAAAACTCCCATCTTACGCAAAAAAAACCCGGCTATTCAAACACGACGATCCAATATAACATATCACAGCAACACATAACATCACATGTCATCAACGTAAGTAAATATGTGTATCCCAATTGTCGTTGACGTATAGCAACGAAACCGGCGATACACCACATATTATACTTACGTTCGCAGAAAAGAAAGTGAAAACTATAATAATTGGAATCCGCAACTACCTTAGATATCTTAAACCCGAAATATCTCATACTTCGGATTTCATGCCTAACCAAATGAATTCCTTAGACATCATAAAGCCGGAATATCTCATATTCCGAATTTCATGCCTAACCTTATAAACCTCGCATTTTAGTCTCAATATTGAAAACGCTTTTTAATAACTAGTCGAGCAATTCAACAAGATTCCTGACATCCTGATCGAATGCTCGTCGGAAACTTTAGTAGACGGTCGCACCCCTGATGCCGTCGACGAAGTGAATTTAGGTGGAACACCACGGCCGCGAGCATCCGGAGGGGATGTTTTGGTAACGGGGTTCTTCTATAGTCACTTGGTCGAGGCTATGGGGCGTGGCTATCGAGTAATGTTACCCAGCGAGTATCCGTGTACACTACGTGATTGCGACAGAGTTTTGATCCATATCAAAACCCCGCAGCAACCGATCAAATGAGACTAAGTTGCTTGGTTTACAAAATTCAAACTAGTTTTCACAAAACTAATTATTGTGGATTCCAAATATTGTATCACATATCAATTTCAAAGTCGAAACGATGTTAAAATTATGAATATGAAACACTCCGAATTGCCACTATAGAAAAATAACATCACATGCAATATTTAGAAAAATCAAACAATACCTGAAACACCAAACCCCAGAGACTGGAACACCAAAGAAAAATGATGCCTAAACTCCAATGAAAAACCGGTCCACAGATCTAGTAGGGTTTCTTTTCCGCCTGAGAGATACTACGGTTTTCTCAATGACAGTGGGAGCGAGGATTGCATCATGGAAGATAATGACCCAACTATTTCGAGCAGGCCATCACTAGTGGGGACTCTGTGAAATGGCTGGATGCTGTGCGATCTGAGATGGAATCCATATACACCAACAAAGTATGGACTTTGATAGTTCCACCTGAAGGGGTAAAACCCATCGGGGGTAAGTGGATCTTGAGAATATTTTTGGTATAGATGAAAAAGTTAAGACTTTCAAAGCTAGACTTATTGCAAAAGGTTGTCGTCAATAACCAGGTGTGGATTTTGTTGAAACCTTTTCTCCAGTGACCATGCTTATGTTCATCCGGATCCTACTTGCCATTGTTGCATACCATGACTACGAAATCTGACAGATCGACGTCAAAACCGCTTTTCTAAATGGTGATTTAGAAGAGAGCGTGTACATGACACTGCCAGAGGGCTTCGTAGACAGTGGGAGCAGCGGAAAGGTGTGCAAGTTGCTTAAATCAAAATACGGATTAAAGCAGGTATCGCGGAGTTGAACATCTGTTTTGATGTGGCAGTCAAAGAGTTTGACTTCATCAAAATGGTAGATGAACCTTGTATATACAAGAAGGTTGTAGAGAGTAAGGTTGTCTTTCTCGTATTGTACGTGGATGACATACTCTTGATAGGAAATGGTGTTCCTATGCTACACTCGGTCAAGCTCTACTTATCACTATGTTTCTCCATAAAGGATTTGGGTGATGCCTCTTACATCCTAAGGAGAAACACTGGACTGCAGCGAAGAACATTCTTAAGTACTTGAGAAGGACTAAAGAAACGTTCTTGGTGTATGGTAACGGTGAACTCCAAGTGGAGTCCTTTACCGATTCGAGCTTCCAGAGTGATAAGGTCGACTGTAAGACAGTCTCGGGTTTTGTCTTTATCCTCAGTGTAGGGACGGTATGTTGGAAGAGTTCCAAGCTGGATACCGTGGCAGACTCAACGATAAAGGGTGAATACATCGCTGCCAACGATGATACCAAAGAGGTTGTCTGGGTATAAATGTTCATGAGATGAACTTGGTAAGGTTCCTACTATTGTGGTGACAATGGAGTTGTGGCTTTAGCCTAAAAACCCCGGTCCCATCAGTGATCCAGACATATTCTTAGGAAGTATCACCTGATCAGAGAGATGGTGGATCTCCAGGAGATCGAGGTCACGAGAGTTCATAGGAAGAATAACACAGCAGATCCACTCATGAAGGCCTTTCCCTAGAGAGACTTTAGGGGATGTCGGGTATGAGATACTACAACAACTGGTCTTAGTGCAAGTGGGAGATTGTTAGTTATATGTATGCCCTAGAGGCCATTATTGTATATGATTGTATATTATAGTGGATGCTTGGAAATATATAGGGAGGACTTTCTTGCTCGATATGATAGTATGCTATCTGGTTACTCTTTATCTTAACATGTATACTTGTATTATCTCTCTGTTACATGTTGATAAAGCCCTTAGGATGTGGACTTGACTATCAGGACTATGATGGAGATCATACTAGTGGGGCCAGGGTAGTCCATAAGTCTATCCTTTAATTGTTCCTAGTCGAAGGTGTATCGAGACGGGGCATCGATATTCCAGAGTAGACTAGCATATACGCTTCTTGACCCATTTGATGGGCGATGGATGATCCCATATCCATTGGTGTTTGACATCAAAGATGCTATACGGGTGCTCAGTGGAGACTGGGTACACTGAACAGGACTCGCTGAGAACTCCTAGATGGTATTATACATATCATCAGATAGCAGTTCTCTGGTGATACTGGTACAGGTTAGTGTGTAGACCCGAGATCGTCATAGAGTCTTGTGTGATTCCTACTATGCTCTTATTTCCACCTTACCACGTTTCAAGAGAACGTATAAAACGGTGGTTTTTGGGTATAGTCCCGAGTCACATGGAGGTAATGAGCGATATGAGGGGTTTCGTCTCTCCCGGTATTGGGGGTTGATGTTGTGCTGTGCTTGATTGGCTATAACAGGAAGTCCCTGGCCAGGGCTGATACTGAGATTTACTAGTAAATGTTATCAGTAATTTCTTGACCCGTTATGAGACTCACATCGGCATGATTTATCAAGTTATTAGGGTCTGACGTTTACCACCCCTAGACTAGATATGTGACATATTAGACGAAGAGACCGGACTGTTCGGTAGTGTTACTTATTGGATTCACGGGAGTATGGACAAGCTTGCTTTTTGATCTTCTGATCACTCAATACCCCGGTAGCCGTTACTTCCAGCTAGTACCGCTGACAGCTTGTGGGTGACTGATATGATCATCACCTATTGCCGGCGTATTGACGAGTCTTTAGAGTCCTACACAGAGGTTTCCTAGCTCATGCGAAATGAAGTAGGGCACATATGTGATATGTGTGAGACCGAGTTTAATACGTGTATGTGATACCGTATTCTAATCTCGCGATACATGTTATATGTGATATAACCGGATTGTTGAATCAAGTGTTGATTCAATGATATGTTATATGTATATGTGATATGCATATAAATGATATTAGTCGGTTGTATGCGATACAGCCGGGTTATTAAATCAAGTGTTGATTTAATAATTTAATGTATGAATATATATTTGATATATTAATATACATTAACTAATATTAGTTCACTTAAGAATATGTTTTTCTCTAAATACATACAAATATATGTGTGATATATATTAATGTATTTATTTTGTGTCATGCTAGATGATGCATTAGACTTGGGTGTATGAGACTCATACCTTAAGATAACTAAGGTAATTATTTATTTAGGGAATAAACAAAATTAGGTAGAAATTGCAATGAGTTGGATGCTTATAGAAGCTTGTGGAACCCATTGACTCGGTCCATTAATTTTGTTTTACTCTAGATATTTATTAACCTAACCATTATCTTTAGCCTTGGTTAAGTCTCTATATGAGTTATATATGATATTTTCTCACCCATGGTTCACACTTGATCACTTGTGTTTTCTTTCTTCATCTCCTTCATTACTCTCTAGTTTTAAGTGAGGTGAAAAAGAAAAGAGAGAAAAATTATTCTAAAGTGAGCAAAATTCCTACTTCACCAATCTATACCAAACTAGCCATTTAGTATGGGTTGTTTCTTCACCTGTTCATCAATTAGTGAAGAGGTAGCTTGAGTTAGAGATTCTTCGACGTAGATCATCTTTGGCCTCGAACATCCTTGAGCAAGCTTATTCCTTTCGCCTAGTGGAGCCTAACGAGAGTCCGGGAGACCACTACTTAGAGCTAAGGGACTACTACACGGAGCTTTAGAAGTGAAGGACCGATCTACAAAGGTTGTATTCCTTGTTCACTTAGAGTAAAGTTGTTTACTTGCTTAGTAAACCCTAATTCTCTAGTTAGATCCTTGATTTGGGTTGCTTTGCTCTCTAGATTTTTTAAAATTGCATACCCGATACCTTATAAAACCTAGTGAGAGTGTTAAAGAACCCAGCAAAAACCATAGTATCTCTCAGGTGGGTGAGAAACCCTACTAGATCTGCGAAGTGGCTGAGGATCATCGGGGACTATCGAATCCTTCAGTTCTACCAAATCTTCTGTTCTACTTTGTGTGTCTGGAACTTCTTCCATATTTACCTCATTGTCACTAATTTCTTTTACAAGAAATTCCTTTTCTAAAAAGGCGGCATGTTGAGCAACAAATACTTTTTGTTCCTCAATGTGGTAGAATAGATATCCATGTGAATTCTTTAGATATCCCACAAACTTGCAAAGAACTGATCGTGCTTCGAGTTTGTCCGGATTTTGTTTTTTAACATAAGCTGGACAACCTCATATCTTAACTCGTTTAAGATATGGTCTCTTTCCACTCCATATCTCATATGGTATTTTAGGCACAGATTTTGATGGAACGTGATCCAATAGTATGCAGCCGTCTCAAGTGCATAACTCTAAAAGGAAATAGGTAACTCAGCAGTAGTCATCATAGAGCGCGCCATATCTAATAGGGTGCGATTCCTCCGCTTCGATACTCCATTGCGCTGTGGTGTATACGGAGGAGTAAGCTGAGAGAGAATCCCATTCTCTTTTAGATATTCTCGGAATTCCGTGCTTAAGTATTCACCTCCTCGATCAAATCGAAGGATTTTAATACTTTTACCCGCCCGGTTCTCTACTTCGCTCTTATATTCCTTGAATTTCTCAAAAGCTTCAGATTTGTGTTTCAATAGGAACACATGTCCGAATCTTGAGAAATCATCGATGAATATAATGAAGTACGAAGAACCATTTCTGACATGTATAGATATAGGACCGCATACATCACTATGTATTAGTCCCAAGAGTTCAGTAGCTCTTGCTCCGTGTCCTGTTAATGGAGTTTTGGTCATCTTTCTTTTGAGACATGACTGATAAGTTTCATAAGATATAAATTTGAACGGATTCAAATATCCATCTTTATGCAACTTAGCTATTCTGGTCGTATTGATATGACCAAGTCTACAATGCCACAAGAAGGCTTCGTTCATTTCTGAACTTTTCCTCTTGTGTGTGTTCTGTATATTTAGAACTGTATTTTGATTTAGAACGTATATACCATTACACAACGTACCAAACTCAATCAACACTTGATTTAGGAAAATGTTCATAACATTTTTCTCTAATGCAAAATTATATCCTTCTTTATCTAATAAAGAAACGGATATTATATTGCACATCATCGACAGTACGAAATAACAGTCGTTTAAAATCAAGGATTACCATTTGGCAATACTAGGTGATATTCGCCGACGGCTTCTGCAGCAACAATTGCTACATTCCATACTCTGAGAGACATATCACCTTTTTCCAGTTCTTTACTTCTCTTTAACCCTTGTAACAAATTACAAATGTGGGATCCTGATCCGGTATCTAATACTAAGGACGTAGAGCATACTGAGAAACAGTTCTCAATAACTAACACACCTAAAGAAGATGCATCAGAATACTCTTTCTTCATTCGAGTTGCGTGAAAATCCTTGCATTCCCCTAACCCTTTCTCAGACTTATGACAGTTGTCATAAGATAGAGCGGAACCAACATTCCCCAGCCCAGTATAATAAGCGGGTTCGGTCAATACATCCATTTTATTATCTTGATTAAGGCATAACATGGTCGCTACTTGGAGAGAGAGAGAGAAAAACATTTTAGCGTGCGCTCTTGCAAAATTAGACTGATTATTATCTTATCTAATCAGGATGGCTCCCACTGTTTTTATCAAATCTTCCTTCAAACCTTAAAAGGTAAGATTAGTCGGGATTAATCTTACCCTACAAGTTCGCTAATCGGTCAGCCAAGCAGATGTTGATACTCCGAGGGAGTCTCCCCGTGCTTTCGTATGGAACTAATTAAATAATATCGTTTCTTCTGTGATGTTTTATTTTCGTTTCTTCTGTGATATTTAGGAAACATAAATGATGGGACGTTATTAATAAGATTAATGAAAAGAAAAGATATCTAAAATATGTTGTAGAATCAAATTTTTCAAAAAGGTATCTCTAGTTCTTACTTTGCATAGTGATATTCTATTATGAATATCCAGCACCTCATTCGATGAGGAAAGAGCCTAGATCTCTTCACCGGGAATGTCCTCTTTAGTAAAACTTAGCATATGCTACAACCCACTCGGTTTGTTTTGAAAACTGCTCAATTTTTAAAAGCGGAGCTTAAACCACTCCTTTTCAAATCACTAAATTCTACAGCGATATCAAGTTCATTATATTAAAGGATTTCTTCAAAACCAGTCGTAACCCTCCGTCATTTCAGATATGTAGTATTTAGTATTTGTGTTGTGTTTATTGACCTCCGTCAAGGCACAGTGTACGGTAGCTGGGTAATGCTTATTTGCAGCATGTTGATGTGATCGGTAGGGGCAGTGACACAGCTTTGTTGACCTCTGTCAAGGGATTGTGTGGGTGGATTCGAATCGATCAAGAAATGACGGGTTGAACTTGATTGGCGGCCTATGGTTTGTTGGCCTCCATCAAGGTCATAGATCGTTAGGGGAATAAAAACAGATATTGGGAATTTCAAGTGTTGAAATTTGCAATGAGATTACATACCTTCTATATAATAGTTGGATCCCGATGCCCGCTCCGAGTAAGTGTTACTCCTAAGAGAGTTTTCCACTTTACAATTAGCTAATCTAGTAAGTGTCTAAGAAAGGTGTTAACGGGATTATGCCCCTACAGAAATGAGGTTATTTAATTAGTTTCATGCGAAAGCACGGGGAGACTCCCTCGGAATACCAACACCTACCTGGATGACCAATTAGCTAACCTGTATAGTGTAATTAATCCCGGCTAATCTTACCTTTTAGGGTTTGAAGGAAGATTTGATAAAACAGTGGGAGCCATCCTGATTAGATAAGATAATAACCAGTCTAATCTTGCAAGAGTACACGCTAAAGTGTTTTCTTCTATCTCTCTCTCTCCAGGTAGCGACCATGTCACGCCTTAATCAAGATAATAAAATGGATGTATTGACCGAACCCACTTATTATACTGGGCTGGGAAACATTGGTTCCGCTCTATCTACAACAGTCATGAGTCTGGGCAAGGGATAGGCGAACGCAACGATTTCCACTCAACCCAAATGAAGAAAGAGCATTCTGATGCATCTTCTTCGGGTGTGTTGGTTATTGAGAACTGTTTCTCAGTTTTCTCTATGTCCTGGGTATTGAATACGGGATCAGGATCCTACATTTGTAATTTGTTACAAGGGTTAAAGAGAAGTAAAGAACTGGGAAAGGGTAATATGTCTCTCAGATTAGGGAATGGAGTAATTGTTGCTGCCGAAGCTGTTGGCGAATATCACATAATATTGCCAAATGGTAATACATTGATTTTGAACGACTGTTATTTCATACTGTCGATGATATGAAATATAATATCCGTTTATTTCTTAGATAAAAAAGGGATATAATTTTGCATTAGAGAAAAATATTATGAATATTTTCCTAAATCAAGTGTTGATTGGGTTTGGTACGTTGTGTAATAGTATATACGTTCTAAATCAAAATACAGTTCTAAATATACAGAACACACACAAGAGAAAAGTTCAGAAATGAACGAAGCCTTCTTGTGGCATTATAGACTTGGTCATATCAATACGACCAGACTAGCTAAGTTGCATAAAGATGGATATTTGACTTCATTCAAATTTACATCTTATGAAACTTGTCAGTCATGACTCAAAGGAAAGATGACCAAAACTCCGTTTACGGGACACGGAGAAAGAGCTACTGAACTCTAGGGACTGATACATAGTGATGTATGAGGTCCTTTGTCTATACATACCAAGAATGGTTCCTCGTACTTCATTATATTCACCGATGATCTCCTAAGATTCGGACATGTATTCCTGTTGAAACACAAATCAAGAAACTTTTGAGAAATTTAAGAAATATAAGAGCGAAGTAGAGAACCAGACGGGTAAAATTATTAAAATCCTTCGATCTGATCGAGGAGGTGAATACTTAAGCACGGAATTCCGGGATTATCTAAAAGAGAATGAGATTCTCTCTCAACTTACTCCTCCGTATACACCACAGCACAATGGTGTATCGGAACGGAGGAATCACACCCTAATAGATATGGTGCACTGTATGATGAGTACTGTTGAATTACCTATTTCGTTTTGGAGTTATGCACTTGAGACAGCTGCATACATATTGAATAGGGTTCCTACCAAATCTGCGCCTACCATTCCATATGAGATATGGGAGGGGAAGAGGCCATGTCTTAATTTTATTAAGATATGGGGTTATCCGGCTTATGTTAAAAAGCAAAATCCGGACAAGCTCGAGGCAAGGTTAGTTCTATGTAAGTTTGTTGGATATCCTAAACATTCGCGAGGGTATATCTTTTACCACACCGAGGAAAAAAAGGTGTTTGTTGCTCAACATACCACCTTTTTAGAAAATGAATTTCTTGTAAAAGAAATTAGTGGTAATGAGGTAGAGCTGGAAGAAGTTCCAGATACACAACCTATAACTGAAGATTTAGTAGAACCGGAGGAGTTAATAGTCTCCGAAGAACCTCAGCCACTCTGTAGATCTAATAGGGTTTCTCACCCGCCTGAGAGATACTACGTTTT
Organism: Agapanthus africanus; assembly: GCA_030015575.1. Taxonomy (NCBI): domain Eukaryota; kingdom Viridiplantae; phylum Streptophyta; class Magnoliopsida; order Asparagales; family Amaryllidaceae; genus Agapanthus; species Agapanthus africanus. Next base: position 191,176,923 of record JASDDO010000024.1, on the reverse strand, counting down.
TATCATAGACGGTGGGAGGGAGGATTGCATTATGGAAGATGATGACCCGACTAGTTTCGAGCAAGCCATCACAAGTGGGGACTCTATGAAATGGCTAGATACTATGCGATCTGTGATGGAATCCATGTACACTAACAAAGTATAGACTTTGGAAGTTGCTCCTGAAGGGGTAAAACTCATTGGGAGTAAGTGGATTTTTAAGAAGAAAATTGGTGTAGATGGAAAGGTTGAGACCTTCAAAGCTAGACTTGTAGCAAAAGGTTTTCATCAACGACCAGGTGTCGATATGATGAGACATTTTCTCCTGTGGCTATACTTAAGTCCATCTGGATCCTACTTGCCTTTGCTGCATACCATGACTATGAAATCTGGTGGATGAATGTCAAGACCGCTTTTCTAAATGATGATTTTGAAGAGAGCGTGTATATGAAAAAGTCAGAGGGCTTCGTAGACAGTGGGAGCAGCGGAAAGGTGTGCAAGCTGCTTAAATCAATCTACGGATTAAAGCAGGCATCGCGAAGCTGGAACATCTGTTTTGAAATGGCAGTCAAAGAGTTTGAATTCATCAAAAACATAGATGAACCATGTATATATAAAAATGTTGTAGAGAGTAAAGTCGTATTCCTCGTATTGTACGTGGATGACATACTCTTGATAGGAAATGATGTTCCTATGCTGCACTCGGTCAAACTCTTCCTATCACAAAAGTTCTTCATGAAAGATCTGGGTGATACCTCCTATATCCTGGGGATAAAGATCTATAGAAATATATCTAAAAGGATGTTGAGATTGTCCCAATCCAGGTACATAGACACCATACTAAAGAGATTTAGTATGGAAGATTTTAAGCGTGATAATTTACCCGCTTGTTCAGGAATCACTTTCTCTAAAGAAATGTTTCCCAAGACTGATTTGGAGAGGGCTCACATGAACGTGATACCCTATACTTCTGCAGTTAGGTCTATCATGTAAACGATGTTATGCACCAGACCGGATGTAACTTACGCACTTAGTGTGGTAAGTAGGTATTAATCAGACCCAGGGGAAAAGCACTGGATAGCTGTAAAGAACATTCTTAAGTACTTAAGAAGGGCTAAAGAGATGTTCTTGGTGTATGGTAATGGAGAACTCCAAGTGGAGTCCTTTACCGATTCGAGCTTCCAAAGTGATAAGGATGACAGCAAGTCTGTCTCGGGCTTTGTCTTCACCCTCATTGGAGATGTGGTATGTTGGAAGAATTCCAAGCAAGATATCGTTGCAGACTCGACGATGGAGGCTGAATATATCGCTGCGAACGATGTTGTCAAAGAGGTTGTCTGGATGAAGAAGTTCATTAATGAACTTGGAGTGATTCCATCCATTGAAAATCCAATACCTTTATATTGTGATAACAATGGAGCTGTGGGTTTGGCCAAGGAACCCTGGTCCCATCAGCGATCCAGACATATTCTAAGACGGCATCACCTGATCTGGAAGATAGTTGATCGCCGCGAGATCGAGGTCAGGAGAGTAGACACGGAGGACAACATGGCGGATCCACTCACGAAGGCTCTTCCCCAGACGCGGTTTGAGAGACTTTTTGGAATGTTGGGTATGCGATACTACAACAACTAGCCTTAGTGCAATTGGGAGATTGTTAGGAATATGTATGCCTTAAAGGCCATTATTGTATATTATAGTGGATGCTTGGACATATATGTAGAGGACTTACTTGCTCGACATGATAGTATGCTATCTGATTACTCTTTATCTTAACATATACATTTGTTTTAGTTTACTGTCTCTTTGATACATGTTGATAAAGCCCTCAAGATGTTAGCTTGACTACCAGGACTATGATGCAGATCATACTAGTGGGGCTTGTGTAGTCCATAAGCACATCCTTTAACAGTTCCTAGTCGAGAGAGTATCGAGACAGGGCATCGATATTCCAGAGTAGACTAGTGTGTACATTTCTTGACTCTGTATGGGGCGATGGTTGATCCCATAACCATGGTGTTTGATATCAAAGATTGTACACGGGTGCTTATTAGAGAATGGGTACACCGAACAAGACTCGCCGAGAACTCCTAGATGGTTGAATCAAGTGTTGATTTAATAATTTGACATATATATATATATATATATATATATATTAACTAATATTGAATATTAGCCGATTATATATGATATAGCCGGATTTTTTAATCAAGTGTTGATTTAATAATTTGATATACATATATATATTTGATATTAACCGGGTTATATATGATATAACCGGATTATTGAATCAAGTGTTGATTTAATAATTTGATATATATTTATATATTTGATATATATATATATATATATTAACTAATATTAAGCTCACTTAAGATTTTCTTCTCTTTATATGTGTGTGTGTTATATATATAAATGTATTTTGTATCATGGTTGATGATACAAGAAACATGGATGTATCAGAATCACACAAGATGAGAAGATAATGAAAAACATTTATGAATTAAAAAGAAATGAAGAATGAGTCATTGTTTTAGATGCTTGGAGAAGCATTGAGAAGCCATGACTCATCTTCAATTCTTGACTTATTCATAGATATTTTTGTTATTCTATTCTCATCCCATCTCTTAGATCCGATACCATTGTTCCCCTCCGAACGGCGGTCGCGACGCGATGAACGTCTGGGACTGAGGTTCGGGGCAGATGCTATATGGTTTTATCCGTCTACCTCTCCGAAGATGCTAAGTTGATTTATGGCACCGTGTATCGGAGGTTTAGACGGATGCGACCGATGTAGCAGACTTCGTCAGATTCCCCCTCGCTTGAGAGGGTTTTGATTGTGGGGACGCTCTTCCCTGCAGGCGCAAGCCCCTGCAGTTAATTACGCTACCGCATCGCGGTAGCCACTTTCTCCTTCTCCAGAATTTCACTTCGTGTCGTATGTGTTTGTTTTGTTTGTGGTTGCCCGTGGATTGTTTACGGAGACTGAGTAATGCCGTCGCCCGTAGGACGTGGATTAGTCCAAATCCGTATTTACTTAGATTTGGGTTTGGTGTTTTTAGTTTAAGGATACATTAGCCGTATTGAGGCTAAGATCAACTTAAACGTTCGTTAAGGATACGTTAGTCCTGTTTGAGACTAAGATCAACTTAACGTGGTGATCCGTTTAATATATGGCCGTCAGGACTCATCACCTCTCTGACGTCGTTGAAGGATTACAACGATAGGTGTCAGAGGAGTTCAGAGATGTACCCTTGAACCAAAGTCGATTTGGAGTTTTATAGTCCATTTAAATGTTTAAGGATACGTTAGCCGTATTTGGGGCTAAGATCAACTTAAACGGGACCGTTTACATCCGGCAAAAGAGCATTTGGAGGCTCTATTGTTCCAGTTTAGGGACGTAGTGGTCCATTTTTCCAGTTTAGGGACGTGGTGGTCCACCATTAGTTTAAGGACGTTTCGGTCCATCATTAGTTTAAGGACGTTTCGGTCCAATATTAGTTTAAGGACGTTTCGGTCCAATATTAGTTTAAGTACGTTTCGGTCCGCGAGTTTAAGGACCCCGCAGTCCATGTTGATGTGTGGTTGTCGGGACCCGTCGCCTCTCTGACGTCGTTGAAGGATTACAACGATAGATGTCAGAGGAGTTCGGAGATGTACCCTCGAACCGGAGGTAAATTGATTTAGAAGAGCAATTTTGCTCAGTCAATTTAGCTTGAGGACTTACGGCCATGATTGGGCTAAATCCAGTTGAAAAAAACATTCAACGCTTTTATTTATTTTTGGTCTATTAGACCTGTGCAAGGGCTTTGCCCACATTTAAATAATGCATTGCATTACTTTTTATTTTTATTTGGGCTCTGCCCATAAAAGATGCAGAGCATCAATTTGTTTTGGGCTCTGCCCATTTATAAATGATGCAGAGCATCAATTTTACTTGGGCTCTGCCCTTTTTATTGCTTTGCAATTTATTTTGGCCTGTTAGGTCTTTTTGACTTGGGCCTGACCCTTTAGCAAAAGAAATGCATTGCATTTTCAGACGCTTTACGCCAATCAAAGAGCGCAAGCGCTTGTGGTGACGACACGTGTCATGCAAGCGCAGTGCGCTGCGCTAGTGCGCTGAGCTTGCGCTGCTGACACATGGCGCACTCTGGTGAGTTGCGCTAATTCCAGAGAGCAAGGCTCTATTTCAAAAGCGCATAGCGCAGATGGTTCAGATGCTGACACGTGGCGCTCTCTGGTGGCTTGTGCCAATCTAGGAGCCCAACAGCGCAGTTTGCAAGTGCAAGGCACTATAATTTGAGAATCTTTTAGATTCTAGAACCAAAGGTTCATAAAAGAAGTGCAAAGCACTATTTGTTTTCTTGATCTAATTTAGATCAAAGAAAACAAGTTTCTCTTATTTTTTCTTGATCCCAAAGAACCAATGGTTCATAAGTGCAAAGCACTATTTTTATTTTGTTTTTTATTAAAGATCATTGATCTATTAGAAGAAATTCTTCTATCTAAAAGGTCTTTTACCTTTTTCTTCTTCTTAAAATTTCTTCAGAGTTCTCTCTGTTTGAAATTTTGATTTCTCACAAAATGTTGATGCCTTTGAACTGAGGTCTAGGGTCCTTTTTATAGTGCCCATAAATTAGTTAAAGAGATCTTTCTCTGAGTGATTTGGGGAATTTTCCCCACCGTTGGATCTTTGATCCAAGGGCCTCTGTTTTACAGAAGAAAATCTTTTTGTTTTAACAAGAACAGAAAGAATTCTTTAAAATCTTAATTCTATTTGGCGCAAATGCCCCAGCGTGTGACACGTGTCAGGCAGCGCACAGCGCAGCGCAACTGCGCTAGCGCATCTGCGCTGACACGTGTCGCGCAGCGCAACTGCGCTAGCGCATCTGCGCTGACACGTGTCGCGCAGCGCAACTGCGCTAGCGCATCTGCACTGACACGTATCGCGCAGCGCAGTACTTGCGCAACTGAAGCGTTGTTTCCTTTAATTTTGCTTTAAATAGAGCTTTGCTCTGATTGGGTGCGCTGCCTTGGGCGCTGCGCTGATGTATCTGCGCCTGACACATCGTGCGTTGCGCCCAGGATTTGAAGCGTTGCTTCAAAATTTGAATTTTGAATTTCCAACAGAGCTTTGCTCTGATTGGGGGAAACAAATGCCCCCCCACCGTTGCGCTCACGTGGCGCGCACGTGAGTGCAGCGGTGGCAAGCTCCTGACCATTGGATCAAGGGGTGAGCTGAAGGGGCGCAAGCGCCTTATAAATAGGACCTCTGGCCCTTAAAAAAATCTTCACCCTTTTTCAAGATTTTTTATTTCAACAGAGCTTTGCTCTTACTTAAGAACTTCAGAGCTTTGCTCATTTCCAAAGTTAGAAACTTTAGGTAAAAATTAATTTAAATCAAATTAATTTAAATCAATCTTAACCAAAAGAGCTTTGCTCTCATAGATCTTTTTATCTAAGAAATCTCTTTGGGGTTTCATAAACAGAGCTTTGCTCTCAAAAACTTATAGATCTACAGAGATCTTGTTCATGGGTTCTAACCCATGAACAGAGCTTTGCTCTTGGATCAAATGTAGATCTTTTAGATCTGAAAAATGAAGAACTTATTATAAGTTTTCATGGATTTTTCAAAATTTTAATTCTTTTAAGTGTTAAAATTTTTTATGGATCTTTCCATTATTACCACAGAGCTATGCTCTTTTAAGGAATTTTATTCTTTTCAGACCAGAATTTGACAAGTGTCATTCTGTGACAGAGCTTTGCTCTGAAAGAGGAGATTTTCTCCTTGTCTCTAGGGATTCCCCACTGATGAGAATATTCTCTTGGGGATCTTTTCTTTAACTGACAGTCTCACCCAATGATGAGGCTGTCTTATTAAATGAGGCACCGTCATCCAGATTTTGGGGGTCCCCATTTGGTCCCCTACTCACTGCACTGCTGTGTGGTGTAATTAATTGATTTTAATTTAATTAATCTTTAATTTAATTAGTTAATTAATGAATTTTTTCAAACGCCAAGCATTGGACTAACGGCTAATTTCTTTTTTCTTGCAGTGACTATGTCTTTCGACACTCCGTTCCCGTTCGTTCGGAGGAAGGGTTTCCCGAAGCGCCCTTGGATCGCGAGGTTCTAGCCATGATTAGGGACCACGACCCGGAATATAAGAGTCTCCACCTTTGGGGGTCGTGGTACAACCAGATTATCATGGATCGACGGAGCTTCACCTGCGCAGTACCGTCAGAACCCATTACAGCGATCCACTATGCCAACCCATCCTCGGTGCAGTATGCCGTGGAGATGGTTGATTGGACCTCGAAGGGCTTTATTCATCCCTCTATGGATGCGATTCCGGTCTAGCGTCCTATGGTTTTGGATATCCTAGGACGCCGTATCTGTCAGGGCGAGGCGCGACCCTGGGGGCAATCATATAACATTGGTCTGATCCCCCGCCACCCGATCGGCTATTTGCCGTAGGCCCGGTATATCCTGTCGACGAAGAAGTCGCGGTTGATAAGATTAGGATTGTACACCGCGGTCTACGTCTCTCTCTTCCAGTATCCCACGCTCCCCACCTGGTGGTTCAAGGCTTTCTTGGAGCAGTGGAACATTCCTACCCACACTTTCCTTGCCATGGATCGGGAAGTGTCAATCTCTTTGGAGGAGTTCACGGAGGTATCCGGTTTACCAGTCATAGGGGAACATTATGAGGAGTTGCTCCCGACAGACGAGTACGTCTTCGGTGCTAAGCCGGTGGTAAGAGGGCTCACACCGGAGAATGCTGTTCAACACCAATTCCCAAGCTTGATTAAAGTGTTGAACATCTATGAGTCCCTTTTTATCGAACATGGGAGTCGAGGAGTTAACTTTGAGGATTTCATCGCTCGGTTCCTTCGCCCAAGCGTCCTTTCATCAGAAGCTTCCAAGTTCGCTACCCTGGATGACCCTTTCGGTCTAGGTGTGGACAACCTGCCGGAGAAGGAGATAGACCAAAAGGGTTTTTTCCTTCCGGAATACCCGACTACGTCTTTTGCAGAAATTGCGGCCCCTGGGATGGACGAGGAGGCCTTTTTCTTAGGATTTCTCGGGTTGTGGCTGAGTTGGTTTGCGATCCCAATGCACTCTCATCGTATGCGGCCCTCTGTCTTTTACCCAGCCCACCGAATGGCCATCGGGGTAAAGGTGGCCGTTGGGATCGCCGGCTTGGCACACCTATATCATGGCCTCAGTCGAGCAGCGGATGCTAATGAGCCCGGGATACTGCACGTGGTTTTCCCGATGCACTACTTTGTATCGTGGCTCAAGCTACACACGGCGGGTGTCTTCGGCATGCACAAAAGGCCCTCGTTCTTCGACAAGTGCGGTTTCCCTCGCATTATACAGCTGATTGGCGCATCAATTGTGACCCCATCACCACGGAACGCCAGGGGTTTACTCCTTCGCCCTCACACCGTTGGAGCCGGGATTTCCTTTATTGACAAGGTGTTGACTATTGGAAAGGCGTCCACCACTGCGGTGCGACCATTACAAGACTCCTTTAAGGATGGAGCCTCAGTTTTGACGGCCCGGGAGACCCTCCACTTATATTCTATTAGACCGGGCTTCCTAGTCTTCAGGCAGAATGATGCGGCGATTTTCATGAGATACAACCCGCATCGTTTCGCCCAACAACTGGGCTACGATCAAGGGGTACCCTTGGAAGCTTTCCTACTGGAACCTGCTGCCACTGAAGAAGGGATGGAGAACGCGTTGCATCACTTCATGCGCCTGAACACGGGTTCTCATTTTTTTATCAGTGCGCCGGCCTGCGCTCCACGACTCCTTAATGTATATAAAGAGTGGTACAGTCATGCGACGGGGGCCGTTATAAAGGAAGAGAGGCGAGTGTTGGTCGACCGTAAAGGTGCACCTCCCGGCACCGACCGTAACGCTCCTTTGGTGCCTAGGACTCCGGTAGTTGCTCCTCTAAAAGATGTTAGAGCCGGGCCATCGCGTGCGCAAAGTCCTCCGCACGGATTGCCGCTCCCTGATATTACAGATGCACCTCCAGCGCCTGTGCTCCAGTGGAGACAGTGGTTGTAGCCTCGCCGGAGTCTGGCATGGGTGCGGACATCGGGACCCGCCGTCCCAAGGTGGCTGCTAAGCGTAAGTCAATCCCACGTGCACCTAGGGTCGGAGGGCAGAAGAAAAAGAAGTCGCTCTTCGCTGCAGATGTCGCGTTCGGTCAGGAACCCCACGCTCCCTATGCCGAGGGCCTGAGCGAATATGGGACTAACGAGGGATTAGTCATGCCGCCGCCGTATGATACAGACTTGGAGGTCGCTCTCGAAACTTCAGCGTGGTTGGCAAAGCGTGACGCATGGCTAGCTAAGCTTGCGCAATCAGGTAACTACTAGTTGCATTTTCTTTATTGTATCATATCCTCCTCATTGCCTTTGACTAACGTTTTTCCTTCTTTTCTTCCAACAGGCATCACTGATGAAGAAGCCATTGCCGCTTCCCTCGAGACTTTCCGAGAGGAGGAACGTCTCAGAGCGTCTATGGGCCTTAGTAAGTTTCAATTCATCAAGTTTTCATCTCCCTTGTATTATGGTGAATCTAACCTCTCCCTTTTTATCGCAAAAACCTCAATGTCGTTCCCGCCAAGTGACGCAACTGCTCTGCCAGCTGCCGATGTTCCTGCTCCCTCTGGGCTACCGCAGGAGGTCCGTCTCGAAGAGCCGATGAGAGATGCCTTAAAGGCTCTGGAGGCATCCTTGAATGAGGACGATGACGCTTCGATGAAGGAAGCGTCAAAGAGGTCCATCGTGACGGCCCTGGAGGAGAGGAAGCGGTCGAGGCGCGAAGCAAAGGCACGCAGGGCTGCCTTGGCCATTGGAGCGGGCCCAAGCACCGTTCCTCATGCCGACACCCCTTCAGAAGAGTCCCCGGTCGCCCTGCCTACAGTCCATAGACAGGCAATTCGCGCCAATAGGGAGGCTAACGAGAAGTCCACCTCAGGTAATATTTTTTCAGAATTTTGTTTGTAAAAATTGTAAACTCGCCGGTTCTTATGCATCTCATCTTGCAGGACCAAGTCTGACTGAGGGGGAGGCAGAGACTGTCGAACCCGAGGAAGCAGGGGGGGAGGCACCGGCCGAACTTGAGCCGACGGTGGGCAACGTCGCTGGGGTAATGGAGCCTGAGCTGGAGGCCGAGGGGTCCGCAGCCGAGAAGGTCATTGATGCCGAGCTTGAAGTGACGGCAGATGAAATGATTGTTATAACTGAGCCCAGGGTAGTGGTGGACGAGGCGCTTGAGGCCGGCGACCTCGTGATGATGGTGGACGAGGCAACCGTGATTGCTGAGCCCAAGGGAGTAACGGGTGAGGTAGACATGATTCCTGAAGACGAGCCAACCGCTCTTTCTCAGGAATCTGGTAATGCTCCGGTGATAGCCCTCCCTGCCTATGGTCCCCCGCCGTCTCCAGGTCTTGCGAGCACGACAACGGTCCCTATTGAGTCGGGTGACGAGGCCACGGGCGGTGGCCTCATGTCGATGGAGGAGGGAGTCGCCTCCGTTTCGGCCGGAAGCTCGTCAGGTAAATCCCAAGTTATTGTCCTCTTTATTTTACAATCCTTTCTGACAAGCTCACATTTGTTTGTAACGCAGGTGCAGCCAGTGCCGATGCCCCATTGCTCGAGGGAGCGCCTTCAACTACCGCCTTGGCGGTGGTCACTTCTCAGCCCTCTCTCATACCGTCAAAGATGTTGGAAGGTATGGGTTTGCAACTTATTAATCTTACTTTTTAGATGTATAATTTGTGTACTAAAGTCATACTTGTTATGTCTTTTCAGGAGTGCTCTTTGATCATTTATATCAAGTGTTACTCCCACACTTCTCCTTCCCATCTGAACTCGCTTCTTCCTCCGGTGGCGCGGGTAAGTATGGTTTCCATTAATATCTTTCTTTTTCATTGATGGAATTACTTCTACCTTTTTTTTCACGACTGCAGTGCTACAAATCGAAGGAGGGGATGAAAGATCGGCTGCACCACCGACCCTTCCGGCCTTGCCACCCGCCTCAGCTGGTACAGCGACTATCACATTGATAACTCCCCCGTTTTTTTTTGAACTGTTATCTGATCATATCTTGTTTCTTTTCAGCTGTTGTTCCAGTCTCGGCGCCCTTTGAATCTCGCATCACAATGCCGGCAGGTCCTTACCTGAGACGTCCATCTTCGAAAGGCGCCGCGAACAGCTTGCGTATATTGAGCGGCTACGTTGAGGAGCTCGACGTCGAGACCCCTACGCCTGCTGCGGATTTCGCTACGGCGGTTAACCCGATGCTGGTGATACTCATGAATTTCCATGACGAGTGCATCATTGCATCTTGGGTTAACCATTGTATGGAGATCGAGGCTCGCCTGCATCAGTTGGAGTCGATGCGTCTCTCCCCCGAGACTTTAGCCGCGAACAATGAAAGAGCAGTATGGATCACGGAAAGCGCTTCTTACGTCCACCACTTGGAACAAGAAGCAGCTTTAAAGCTAAGGGAATGCCAAGAGACCTCGAGCGAGACGGTCCGTTTGCGTGCTGAGGTTGAGGCGAATGCTGCCCAAGTGAAGGCTATCTTTGAGGGTCTCCTAGAGCGCATCTCCCATGGGCTAAACTTGAAGCGAAAGTTTGATGTAGCCGAGCGTGATACCCCAGGCCGCGAAGCTGCTCATCAGGCCGTCAGGGAGCAGCTTGCATCTGTCTTGCAGCAACGGGCCCGAGTGGAGGCGGAGCTGGCGGTGGTGGCCGATCAGGAGAAAGTGGGAAAGGAAGTGCGCGAACAATTGCTAGAGCTATGCAAGACGCTTCCTTCCCAGTAATTCTCCTTGTATCTAGATACTTGTAGCATTTTTCTTTTTTAAATAATATGTAGCTATTCTTCAATATTTTGTACGCTTCATCTTGTACTTGATTACATTCAATAAAGATACACATTTTTCTTTGCAATGTCTTGTACTATTTCTTTGCTTTTTCCTTTATTATTATCAGCATGCCGTCACAATTAGCAGATAATAGAGTAAGCATCTTGATTTCTTCACGAGATAGCGATGGCTTAGGCCGCAGGTTCAGATCTACCGCCTAAGACTTTTCAACTCTATGAGCCGTGAGGGTCTCATAGAGACTTTTCTCCCTACGGATCGAGAGGATCTCGTAGGTGGGTTTTCTCCTTAGGAATCGTGAGGATTCCTAATTGTGTTTTCTCTTATAAGTCGTAAGGATCCTACAAGAGAATTTTTCCCTCTTACGAGTCGAGAGGACCCGTAAGTGATTGTTTCCCTCCTTGTCGAAACTCGACTTTGGAGAGTGAGACCCGTGAATAGTATGCAAGAAACCGTTTTAGATCGACTTGCAGGGTCCCATTGTTCAGGAAGCAAGTTTTTTTTTTTTAATCCCTGTTGCCTGAGGCTTCATCTTGCAAGTTGAGACGAATCGGGAATTCCCCGTGGAGACACTGGTTTCTCTGCGAGCCGACGCGAATCAGGAGGCTCTCGTCAAGGACGCTGGTTTCCCTGAGTTGAGGTATTTGCCAGAGATTATTTGTTTCCCTGGTGTTGAGACGAATCGAGAATTTCCCACGGAGACACTGGTTGCTCTACGAGTCGATGCGAATCAGGAGGCTCTCGTCAAGGATGTTTGTTTCCCTGAGTTGAGGTATTTGCCAAGGATTATTTGTTTCCCTGGTGTTGAAACGGATCAAGAATTTCCCACGGAGACACTGGTTGCTCTGCGAGTCGATGCGAATCAGGAGGCTCTCGTCAAGGATGTTTGTTTCCCTGAGTTGAGGTTTTTGCCAAGGATTATTTGTTTCCCTGGTGTTGAAACGGATCGAGAATTTCCCACGGAGACACTGGTTGCTCTGCGAGTCGATGCGAATCAGGAGGCTCTCGTCAAGGATATTTGTTTCCCTGAGTTGAGGTTTTTGCCAAGGATTATTTATTTCCCTGGTGTTGAAACGGATCGAGAATTTCCCACGGAGGCACTGGTTGCTCTGCGAGTCGATGCGAATCAGGAGGCTCTCGTCAAGGATGTTTGTTTCCCTGAGTTGAGGTTTTTTCCAAGGATTATTTGTTTCCCTGGTGTTGAAACGAATCGAGAATTTCCCACGGAGACACTGGCTGCTCTGCGAGTCGATGCGAATCAGGAGGCTCTCGTCAAGGATGTTTGTTTCCCTGAGTTGAGGTTTTTGCCAAGGATTATTTGTTTCCCTGGTGTTGAAACGGATCGAGAATTTACCACGGAGACACTGGTTGCTCTGCGAGTCGATGCGAATCAGGAGGCTCTCGTCAAGGATGTTTGTTTCCCTGAGTTGAGGTATTTGCCAAGGATTATTTGTTTCCTTGGTGTTGAGACGAATCGAGAATTTCCCACGGAGACGCTGGTTGCTCTGCGAGTCGATGCGAATCAGGAGGCTCTCGTCAAGGATGTTTGTTTCCCTGAGTTGAGGTATTTGCCAAGGATTATTTGTTTCCTTGGTGTTGAGACGAATCGAGAATTTCCCACGGAGACGCTGGTTGCTCTGCGAGTCGATGCGAATCAGGAAGCTCTCGTCAAGGATGTTTGTTTCCCTGAGTTGAGGTATTTGCCGAAGACACTGGTTTCTTCGGAGTTGGGATGGACTGTTGAGATTTGACTTCGTTTTCTGGTGAAGCCTATTGGGAAAGTATGGTTCCCTCTTTGTTTGCGCCCTTGGATTGTATACAGGGATCGATGTGATCTCAACTGTAGGGCCAAATTTTTATCATTTCTTTTTTTTTGTTTTATTTCCGCGATACTCTATCATTTCAGCTTTTATATCGCGAAGGTCGCGATTGCCCAATCATTTCGGCTATTTTTCGCGGTGCCCGATCATTTCGGCTGTTCATTTTATTTTTACTCGCTGCTTTTTATTGCGAGTTGCCCAATCATTTCGGCTGTTCATTTTATTTTTACTCACTGCTTTTTATTGCGAGTTGCCCAATCATTTCGGCTATTTCGTGTGCATACGTTTTTACTTGCTGCTTTTTATTGCAAGTTGCCCTATCTTTTCGGCTATTTCATATGCATGTGCGGCCTACTGGCTTTTCGCTGTAAACCGATTTCGGCATCAGCACCGCTACAACTGGGATATTACTAGGAGCGAATCATCATCTGCCTCTGTCGATGTCGAACAAAGGTGGCTTAGCGACCAGGGTTAGGGTCCTGTCGACTAAAGCTTTTGACTTCATGAGCCGTAAGGGTCTCACAAAGTTATTTCTCCCTACAAGCCGTGAGGATCTTGTAGGTGTATTTTCTCCTTGGGAATCGTGAGGATTCCTAAGTGTTCGTTTCCTCTGTAAGTCATAAGGATCCTACAGGAGGGTTTTCTCCTCATAAATCGAGAGGATTTACAAAGGTTGTTCACCATGCGAACATATCCCCAGTCACGGATGGGACTTGGTTAGGGAAATGTTTATTCGCGCCCGTGGATTGTATACAAGGGTCAGTATTGAACCACTTGTAGGGCAATATCGGAAGTTGTGGGGATTGCTTAAGCACAGGTTTAGGTCTCTGTAACTTAAGACTTTCAAATCTTATGAGCCGTGAGGGTCCCATAAGAGAGTTCTCCTTACGAGTCGTGAGGATCTCGCAAGTGTATTTTCTCCTTAGGAATCGTGGGGATCCCTAAGTGTGTTGCTCCCTTGTGAGTCGTAAGGATCTCACGCGGGTGGTTTCTCCTTACAAGGTCGAAAGGACCCTATAAGTGTCTTTTAACGAGGTTGCGCCCTTTTGGGTTTTCACAAACACTCGCCGGTAGTCCTACTGTTTTTACTCACGGAGCCCTTTCGGGTTTTCATCCGTGTCCATTTTGCTTATGGACATACCCTTTTTTTTATTCTTTTTATTTTCTTCTTTTTTTACGAGGTCGCACCCTTTCGGGTTTTCACGAACACTCGCCGGTAGCCCTGCTGTTTTTACTCACGGAGCCCTTTCGGGTTTTCATCCGTGCCCTTTTTGCTTATGGACATACCGTTTTTATCATCATTTTTTTTATTTTCTTTTTCTCTTTTTTTTTATTCATCTCGTCAGCCTAAGGATGCTGCGGTAGTAGTTTACGGACGTTTCGGTCCGTCATTAAGAAGGCTGGCTGCTGCTTGTAAATCTTGAGCTTAGAAAGATAGCGAGCGGACATAGTCGTCTTCATCTATCATTGAACTAGGTTGTGGCTCATTAAGCGTAGTATTTCTTTAGGAAGCGACCGTTTATTGGCCTGAAAGGCCTTTCACCGTGCATGTCCATGAGTAGATAGGCCCCACCCTGGTAAACTTTATCTATGATGTACGGGCCTTCATAGTTTGGCTTGAATTTTCCCCGCTTGGCGCGGTTGGGGATCATAGGCCTTTTGACCACTAGCACAAGTTCGCCTTGGCGGAATGTCCTCGGTCGGGTTAATCTTTCATATGAGCGCGTCATCTTTGCTTTATAAACTTCCAGATTTTGTTGCGCTATGAGCCAGGTTTCATTAAGGGCATCAAGCTCCTCAAGCTGAAGGTGAGCATTTTCTTCGTCCGTCAGCTCGTAGTGGACTGCCACTCGTAGAGAGGGTAACTCTATCTCGAGGGGGAGTACTGCTTCCGTCCCAAATACCAACGCGTGCGGCGTTGTGTTCATGGCCGTCTTAAACGTAGTTCGATACGCCTAAAGAGCCTCCTGCAGTCTCTCGTGCCAGTCTCTCTTATTTCGGGACACCGTCTTTTTCATGATTTTCGTCAGGGTCTTGTTGAAGGCTTCAGCTAGACCATTAGCTCACGGATTGTAAATTGAAGAATATCTCCAGTCTATATTATGCTGCTGTGCGAAGCGACTGATCTTGTGGCTTCTGTAGGCTGGCCCGTTATCGGAGATGATCCGTCTTGGCGTTCCAAACCGATATATGACGTGCGTCTTGAAGAAGTGGAGGATATTCTCCGTCTTCACTTCCCTCAGCGGTACTGCCTCTGCCCATTTGGAAAAGTAGTCAGTCGTCGCCAGGATGAAACGATGTCCCCTGGACGATGCTGGTTCGATGGGGCCGACTATGTCAGTTCCCCACATTTCGAACGGCCAGCTAGCCACCGTCGGGTGTAGCGGATTTGGATGCTGATGGATGAAATCCCCATGAATTTGACATGAGTGGCACTGCTTTGCATACTCAAGGCAGTCTTGAATCATCGTGGGCCAGTAGTAGCCCATCCGTTTAATCTTCATCTTCATCTTTGGGCCTGCTTGGTGAGAACCGCAGAGTCCGTCATGAACTTACTGAACGACCCTTTCCGCTTCGTTAGGCCCTAGGCATCTCAGCCACAGAGAATCAAACGACCTCTTGTATAGAGTATCATTGACGAAGGCGAAAGACAGAGCCCGTTTCATGAGCTGATGTCTTGTGGACGCATCTTCGGGCATTCGATGGGACTTAAAGTAGTCTATGAAGACTTCCCTCCAGTCCTCAGCCTTTTCTCGTTCTTTTATTTGTAAGGTCGTCTGCTCAGTCGCTCCCTTTTCCTCGGATGATTCCGGAGGTATTTCTGCTGGGGAAAGCACCCGACGGTTTTGTACCACGATTCTAACGTCATCGAGGTTCTCGTCAGCCAGTTCTTTAGCAAGTTTGGCCAACGCGTCTGCTTTGCTGTTTTTCGCGCGCGGTATGCTTTCCAAAGTATAAGAGGGAATTTGGGTCAACTGTTGTTGCACCTTTTCACCGTACTTCACCAACTCCGGTTTGCACGTTTGGTAGTTGCCGTTTACTTGACTAACGACCAGTTGAGAATCTCCGTATATGAGGAAGTTTTCAATTCCCATGTCAATGGCGATCTCGAGGCCTGCTATCAAAGCTTCGTATTCGGCTTCGTTATTTGTCCTCGGCTCTGTTAAGGAGAAAGCGAAGCGCATTATCCCTCCTTGTGGAGTCACGAAGATGAGACCTACCCCCGATTTGATTATATGGGTACTTGGTTTGCGCTTTTTCATGGAAGATGCTCCATCGAAATAAAGTTCCCATTGGGTATCACCACCGTCGATCGCGTCAAACGCATGTTCGTCTGGCAAATCGGAATCCAGAGGAGAATCGGCAGGTATCGGGTGCTCAGCAAGGAAGTCGGCAATGGCCTGGCCTTTCACTGCCTTGAGAGGTTGATACGTTATCGAGAACTCCATCAAGAGCAGAGCCCATTTAGCGAGTCGACCTGTCAATATGGCCTTCGACATCAAATATTTAAGGGGGTCCACCTTCGATATGAGACGAACTTCATATGCCAATGCGTAGTGCCTGAGCTTTGTTATCGCGAAGATCAACGCCAGGAAGTGTTTTTCAATGGGGGAGTAGTTGCTTTCTGCCCCCAGTAGAACTCGACTTAAGTAGTAGAGTGCTCTTTCTTTCCCTTGATCGTTCTCTTGTGCCCATAATGCGCCTAAAGAACCTTCGAGGGCGGTTGTATAAAGAATGAGAGGTTTTCCCTTAACCGGAGCAGCCAACACTGGCGGGTTCTGCAGGTACTGTTTAATTTCATCCAGTGCGCCTTGGTATTTTTTATCCCAGACGAATGGAGTTCCTTTCTTCATCAGGTGGCTGTAAGGACGGCACTTGCCTGAAAGGTTGGCTATAAATCGCCGTATATACGAGAGCTTTCCTTGGAGAGACCGCAGCTGTTTGAGAGTTCTCGGCGGAGGCATTTCCATGATCGCCTTGATCTTAGACGGATCTATTTCAATACCTCGGTGCCGGACGATGAATCCCAGGAATTTTCCCGAGGAAACTCCGAACGCACACTTGAGGGGGTTTATCTTCAAGTTGTATTGTCGAAGGCGTTGAAACACG
Source organism: Agapanthus africanus (assembly GCA_030015575.1). NCBI lineage: Eukaryota > Viridiplantae > Streptophyta > Magnoliopsida > Asparagales > Amaryllidaceae > Agapanthus > Agapanthus africanus. The sequence goes on along the minus strand of JASDDO010000024.1, from coordinate 191,160,099 downwards.
GTCTTCAAATGCTCGAGATGTTCTTCGTATGATTTGCTTTTAACCACGAGATCGTCGATATAGCATTCGACGATTTCGTGTATGAGGTCATCGAAGATCTTCGTCATGGCCCTCTGGTAAGTGGCGCCGGCGTTCTTTAAACCGAAGGGCATTACCTTGTAGCAGAATATACCCAAAAGAGTCCTGAAGGCGGTGTGCTTCTGGTCTTCGGGATGCATCTTTATCTGATTATACCCTAACGAGCCGTCCATAAAGGAGAAAACCTCATGAGTGGACGTGTTGTCTATCATCAGTTCGGTGACTGGCACTGGGAAATCGTCCTTCGGGCAGGCTTTATTGAGATCCCGGAAGTCCACGCATATGCGCACTGTCCCATTTTTCTTCATCACCGGGACGATGTTGGCGATCCATTCCGGATATTGAACCTCCTGAATAAAGCCAGAGTCGATCAGCTTCTTGACCTCGGCGTTGATGCTCATCTCAAGCTCGAGCCGCATTCTTCTCGGCGCTTGTTTGACTGGCTTGACGTCCGGGGATATCGCCAATTTATGCACAGCGATTTCTGGATCTAGTCCCGGCATTTCGGAATAGTTCCATGCGAAGCAATCTCTGTGCTGCATAAGCAGGTCTTTAAGCACAGCCACCCTTTCTTCGGATAACAGCTCGCTGACGAATGTCGGTCGTGGGTCATTCACCGTTCCCAACTCAATTTTCTTGAGGTTATCTGCAGTGGTATGGATTCCATCTTCCAGCTCTTTTGGCGCTGGTGGGAATTCTGAGATTACCTCGTCGTTGCTGTTTTCGAAGCACCAGGGAAGGTCATTCATGTCCTTGGGCTCTTCTTTTGATATCATTATCACGTGACAAGTAAGAATTCGCTTCCAATCCCAATGTGGCACTGGTTCTTCTTCCATGGCCTTGGGTTCGTGCTTCTGTGGTAGCGCTACCCTCCAGTTGTCGGACAGAGCGAACTTGCCAAGCTGATACTGATCTTCGACCCAATACTTGAAGGTGAAGCATTCTTCGAGAGGATGCCCTACCACTCGGTGATAAAAGCAATAGTCTGGGTGTGAGACTTCGCCTGCTTGTTCGGGGTGTTTAGACTCCGGCAGTGTAAGCATCTGATGTTTTAGACCGAAGTCAAGTATTTTCTTCGTCTTGTCCCGAGGAAAAGAGTACGCCCGACCCATTTTTCTTATGAGGGATAGATCGGAACCGCTCGATTTTCGCTCGCGTGGCCTCTTAGCCCCGCTTTGTTGCTTTTGAGCGCCTTTTTCGCGTTTCGACTTGTTTCTGCCTCTGCGTCGAACCTTCTTTATAACAGGTTGACAAGGAGTGGCATTTTCATCTTTCACGGCCCGTTGGAGGTGGCGTTGCATTTTGGCTTTCTCGTAGATGGTCATTTCGCGGTTATGGTCGTCTCGAACTTTTTGACCAGCTTCCCTTATAAGTTTGTCCATTTGTTCTTCGAACGACGGACTGGGCACTTTTGCATCTGGAACTTTCGCTGATTCAGGATTAGCATTTTCCCATTGAGCATCCGCTTCTTCATCAAAGTCATACACAACGTAGCAACCGTGTAGTAGCTCCCGTTTCTTTGACCGGATGTATCCAAGCCCTCTTGTTTCCATTCTCCCATTAGGCAGTTTGCGTTGAGTCCTGGGAACGTTCCAGACTTTGTCATAGAACTTGGCTTTTCGAACGGTCTACTTGAAGGATATCCCCTGACGCTTCAGCAGCCTCTTCAGGCCTTCTGTATAATATCTGGGGAGACGGATGGGCTGAAGCCTATCAAGCGTAGGATCCGCGCCATGCCATATTTCTTTCTCCACTCTGGTTTCCTCAGAGCGGTATAATAGAATTTCTTTTTCGCTTTCTCTCCTGGGAGGGATATAGGACGTTTGCAGCTCTTCTACATTGTAAATATCAAGTGCATCCAGTTCTTTACGGTGTTTAAGCGGCACCATGGCGACTTGTAGACTTTGTTCCTCATTAGCAGACATTCGTATTGAAGGCCGAGCCGAGAATATAGCATGGACCTCATCTTCCGAGTCACTACCAAAGATCAATGTAGGAGCAGATGGTCCCGGCTTGTTATATTGGGGCGGGCCCGAATAAACTATCTCCTCTTCCTCCTCGGTGTCACTCCCGAAAACAGGGATGGTGGCGTTAGTTTTGTTCTCCGACTTGTGACACCTTTCCGTGTCTTCGAAATTCGGTAAGAAGTATTTGGCATCTTTATATTTGCGGACTTCGTTCACGGAGAACGGGTTCAGTTCTCCCACCACGGTATACTCGAGACCATCCCTAGCGTATTTCATACACTGATGTTGTGTAGAAGGGATGACGTTGTACTCGTGTAACCATGGTCGGCCGAGCAAAGCGTTGTAGCATGTCTTAGCGTCTATGATGTGGAACTTAATGTCCGTGACGAGTAGCCCGAAGCGTAGCGTCAGTATCACAGACCCAAGAGTTCTTGATGACTGGGAGTCGAACCCGGAGATAGTGATCTTGTCCCGAGCAAGGTGCTGGACGCTCATGCAGATTTCTTTTAACACCCGCACATTGAGGAGGTTAACGGAGGATCCATTGTCGATCAGGATTTTACCTATTTTTATATCGTGACAGTATCCCGAGACATAAAGGGGGCGATTGTGTTCGCACGTCCCAAGGAGAAGGTCTTCATCACAAAAAGCGACATCGGCCGTGTGCACTTCCTCCAATTCATCTTTCATATTTTCTTCGGCCAGGAAAGCTTGGAATTGCTCCGGATCCTGTAGTGCCTTGATTAACGAATCTCTCGCCTCCTTTGATAACAAAAGGGCGTCAAGAATGCTGAGCTGTGAGGGTAGCTTCCTCAGTTGTGCTAAGACGTTGTAATCCACCTTATTTCTTTTCGGAGGGTCCTTGGCACTTAGCTCCTCCACAACTTGGTCATCTAAGACGATATCTTCAGGGACCTTCTCTTTTCCCTTATCTTTTTTATTTGAGGGTCCGAGATTCTTTTCGGGCAGCGTCCGATTACATAGCCGGATATTTTCGCAGACCTTCGGCTCTTCTTCTTTTCCCGAGGTGGACTCTTTAAAGAGAGGGGCAAGCTCCAACTCCTCATCATAATCGCTCCCGAATGTAGGCACATGTGATCCCCCAGCGTTAACCATGCGACAATCACCGGTAGTTCTGTTAAACCCTTCGGTCATATTTTTCCGCTCCCGACGAGTTTTACGTTTCTCCCGCTTAAAATGTTGTCAATGAGCAACATATCCTTGCCACCATCTATCGAAAGCTTTGCACTTTTCAGTGGGGTGCGAAACCTTCTGATGATATAAGCAATAGGAGGGGTGCATTTCCATTTCACCAGTAATGTTTCCTTCGGAGGATGGTGGCTTCATGCCCATTGATATGGCTTTAGCAAACCTTTTCCTCATCTTGGATTTGCTTTTGTCGGTAATGGATGTATTTTGCTCCAGCGGGAGCATCTCAGCTCTTTCATCAAGTCGCTGGCGCTTGGCCCTTTCAAATATGACCGCCTCGCGTTCTCGATCAGCTTTACTTTTCAACCGAGCTTCATTAAGGAATGCGTCAATTACCTCATCTGATGGCACCGGAATTTTTGATTCGGTATCTGCCCCCAGCTTTTCAGTGCAAGGAGTCTCCTCATCGTTCATGAACGAATGGGAAATCACATGACAGCTCGCCACGTATTCTTCAGATTCATCAGATGAACTTTCTCCCTCATCTTCCTCTTGAAAGATGTGATTGAGGAACTCTTGGAATGTAATGGGAGTCCGTGCCTTCGGTTGTATTCCTCCAGCGCGTCAATTTGTTTTTGCAAGTCCGTGCGCTTGTCGCCAGGCTTCACGGGCTTCTTTGACTTATTTTTCTTCTTCTTCTTCTTTGAAGATTTTAACGGCTGGTTGTGAATGCTGGGGCCACCTCCATCGATCTTTTGAGTTGGACGAGGCTTCAACATCCCTTCAATGATCTGCGGCTCCAACGGGTTCTTCCACTTGATCGCTGGGCATGCCTGAAGGTCGTTCAGCATTTTCTTTGTCTTAGCTGATAATACAACCTCCCAAGGAGCTTCTTCAACGACAGAGCATGTTGCCCCCGGCGTACTCATCCCCTTAGAGGTGTGGGGCTGCGGGGATTCACCTTCCATTTGTCAGATAACGCGAACTTGCCCTGTCGGTACTGGTCTTCAAGACAATTTTTGAAGACGTAGCAATTTTTGATCGGATGACCCAGTACTTGATGATAAGGACAGTAGTTGGGCTCATTAACATCATTTGGTTGCGACGGATGTTTTGGATCCGGCAGATTTATGAGTCGGTTGCGCAACGCCAGCTCGAATAACCTCCTCGTTTTATCTCGGGGAAAAGAGTAAGAACGTCCTAGCCTCTCCTCAAGGGCTACGTATGGGCGCATATTATTTTGACGAACGACCGGCTTTGAGTTGCTCGGTTGTTGTTGAGCATTAGCGACAACGATCGCTTTTCCCTTCCCCTTATCATTTCGGGAGTCCGGCTTTGGAAGAGGGGGTTTATGGCCCATCTGATCCATTTGCGCTAGTTTGTCAATCAAGGCCTGGAAGGTAGTCGGCTTGAAAAACATCATAAATTGCGAGATGGTTGCTTGCGGATCAAGGGTTCCCACAAACATACCCACTGCGGGAGCTTCTTCAATGCGCTGCTCACACTTCGACCATAAGTTTCGCCACCGTATAGCATATTAGACCCATGTCTCGCCTGGCTTTACCCTGGCGTTAATCAGTGCCGTCATTGGGCTACGTTCACTGGCGCTTGCAAAACGCTGAGTAAACAACAGCTCCATCTCCGCGAAGGTCTTGATAGAGTCGTTCGGGAGCTCAGAGTACCACTCGAACGCCGTATCTGATAAACTTCCAACAAACTGGCGAAGCAACAGCTTGTCGTCACCGCCGGTGTTGCCGCAGAGTGCCCTGAACTGGGCAACATGCTGGTGAGGATTGCCCGTCCTCTTGTAGACATGGAACTTGGGAATTGTGTAACCGGGCGGGTACTTGATTTGATCATACCAACTTGGATATGGCCGCCCTGTTTTTACGACCTGGCCAGCTGCTTCAGTCGCATGATGAACCCGTATTTGTTGGGCTATGTACTCATCCAAGTCAGCTTTGGAGATTGTCTCTTCTTTAGCTGCTGACAGAGCTGGCGGAGGATTTGACGTCTCTCCCCTATCGTCTTCAAGGACGATCGGGGAATCTTCGGCCGGAGGATATTGTTGGATCATCATCCCCACCATGTCTTGGAACAGGAGGCCCATACGCTTTATGTTGGCTGCTTGTTCAGCAGCCTCTTTATCCTTCTTCTCCAATATTCGTCGAAGGAATTCGACGTCAGTTTCTTGCTCCCGGCGTTCATCCGAGGACGTTTCAGGGATTTCTTTTGGCCCAGTAAGTGCGGCCATAGCGTTCATCATCTCTTGGAGCTTTTGCTGCTGCTCCTGCGCTTTGGTCACTGATCGCGTAAGCGGTCGATGACCCGTAAATATGCGACTGTCCTCCTTACCAGACGCCACATAGACGGTATGAACTACAATGCCCCCTGACTTAGGTCATTTGGGTTCACCACCTCTGATATTTGTCGCCGGCGCGGGGGTTTTCTTCGGCCTTCTTCTTTTGTGGGCCGTTGAAGTTGAAGGGGTCGTTGCAGTGGGCACCCTAGCGATTGTTGTCCTCTGCTGTTTAATGGGACGGTCTTTTTCTTTTTGCACCTTCATCTTCTTTTGTTGACGAGAGTGATCTGGGTCGATCACGGAGTCTTGAACCCTTCGCCAAACCTTGTATATTTTTTAGGACAGCCGTTGAGGGGGCTGTTCTTGCTTTGTTTCTGGAACTCTCTCCGCGGGCGGAGGAGATCTTTTCAATGTAGCGGTTGGAGAATTCTTACGTACCCTCCTCAGCAGTTCAAAGCTGTTCCCAGTTGGAACAGCAGCGTTGACTTCTACCACTGGAGCCGGTGGAGTTAGCCCTGAGGGGGAGTTGCCCCCTGCCTTCCTCACTCATCGCCAATGGCGACGTCGAGCATGACGAGCCGTTGGGACTGGCTCGGAGATTGAGACAGCTTCTTTTTACCCCCTGTCTGAATGAGGCGCCGCTGGTGTTAACCTCTTAAAGACTGAGGTTGTCTTTTGAGGGATGATATTCAACCTGTCGAAGACAGATCCTCGAGCAGGGGCAGTAGCAGGAATAGTCAGTCTTGAAAAGACTGACTCTTTGACAAGGGAAGCCGCCTTGACGACTTCTGGAGCAGCAGTTATTGCCTTCCTTGGGACAGCCAATTTAGAGTTCTGATCCAGCCTGGCGAAAACAGAGGCTGTTGGTTTGGTAGTGGACGACCCGTTGACAGGGGCCGTCGTAGCAGTGAGCCGGTCGAAGACCGACTTCTTGTTCCCTTCTGGTGCAGGTATTGGCATAGAGAAGCTTGTAGGTGGGATCATGGTCCTGAAAAACAGGCCGGCGGTGGCCTAGGTCACCTGTTCTACCGACAAAGCGAGGAAGGAGGCCGCTTGGGGCCCATATGCTACACCTCCGGATGAGGTGGAGCGTCCGTTGCAGTGGCACTTCGAGCAGTTCGTGCAGTTAGAGGCCATTGATACTTGCGTTCTGCGCCAGAAAAAAGACCAAATCTTAGTAACTTGAAAATTCAAAAGCAACTGTTAACAAACCGCGATTGGTTCGCGAAGACGACGCACGAAGTGTGGAGTGGAAAGAGGAAAAGGTCCCACCGGGCGTGCCAGAATCTGTTCCCCTCCGAACGGCGGCCGCGACGCGATGAACGTCTGGGCCTGAGGTTCGGGGCAGATGCTATATGGTTTTATCCGTCTACCTCACCGAAGATGCCAAGTTAATTTATGGCACCGTGTATCGGAGGTTTAGACGGATGCGGCCGATGTAGCAGACTTCGTCAGATTCCTCCTCGCTTGAGAAGTTTTTGATTGTGGGGACGCTCTTCCCTGCAAGCGCAAGCCCCTGTAGTTAATTACGCTACCGCATCGTGGTAGCCACTTTCTCCTTCTCCAGAATTTCACTTTGTGTCGTGTGTGTTTGTTTTGTTTGTGGTTGCCCGTGGATTGTATACGGAGACTGAGTAATACCGTCGCCCGTAGGACGTGGATTAGTCCAAATCCATATTTACTTAGATTTGGGTTTGGTGTTTTTAGTTTAAGGATACATTAGCCGTATTGAAGCTAAGATCAACTTAAACGTTCGTTAAGGATACGTTAGTCCTGTTTGAGACTAAGATCAACTTAACGTGGTGATCCGTTTAATATATGGCCGTCAGGACTCATCACCTCTCTGACGTCGTTGAAGGATTACAACGATAGGTGTCAGAGGAGTTCAGAGATGTACCCTTGAACCAAAGTCGATTTGGAGTTTTATGTCCATTTAAATGTTTAAGGATACGTTAGCCGTATTTGGGGCTAAGATCAACTTAAACGGGACTGTTTAGATCCGGCAAAAGAGCATTTGGAGGCTCTATTGTTCCAGTTTAGGGACATAGTGGTCCATGTTCCAGTTTAGGGACGTGGTGGTCCACCATTAGTTTAAGGACGTTTCGGTCCAATATTAGTTTAAGTACGTTTCGGTCAGCGAGTTTAAGGACCCCGCAGTCCATGTTGATGTGTGGTTGTCGAGACCCGTCGCCTCTCTGACGTCGTTGAAGGATTACAACGATAGGTGTCAGAGGAGTTCGGAGATGTACCCTCGAAGAACCGGAGGTAAATTGATTTAGGAGAGCAATTTTGCTCAGTCAATTTAGTTTGAGGACTTACGGCCATGATTGGGCTAAGTCCAGTTGAAAAAAAACATTCAACGCTTTTATTTATTTTTGGTCTATTAGACCTGTGCTAGGGCTTTGCCCACATTTAAATAATGCATTGCATTACTTTTTATTTTTATTTTGGCTCTACCCATAAAGGATGCAGAGCATCAATTTTTTTTGGGCTCTGCCCATTTATAAATGATGCAGAGCATCAATTTTACTTGGGCTCTGCCCTTTTTATTGCTTTACAATTTATTTTGACCTGTTAGGTCTTTTAGACTTGGGCCTGGCCCTTTAGCAAAAGAAATGCATTGCATTTTCAGGCGCTTTGCGCCAATCAAAGAGCGCAAGCGCTTGTGGTGACGACACGTGTCATGCAAGCGCAGTGCGCTGCGCTTGCGCTGCTTACACATGGCGCACTCTAGTGAGTTGCGCCAATTCCAGAGAGCAAGGCTCTATTTCAAAAGCGCATAGCGCAGATGGTTCAGATGCTGACACGTGGCGCTCTCTGGTGGCTTGCGCCAATCCAGGAGCGTAACAGCGCAGTTTGCAAGTGCAAGGCACTATAATTTGAGAATCTTTTAGATTCTAGAACCAAAGGTTCGTAAAAGAAGTGCAAAGCACTGTTTGTTTTCTTGATCTAATTTAGATCAAAGAAAACAAGTTTCTCTTGTTTTTTCTTGATCCCAAAGAACCAATGGTTCATAAGTGCAAAGCACTATTTTTATTTTGTTTTTTATTAAAGATCATTGATCTATTAGAAGAAATTCTTCTATCTAAAAGGTCTTTTACCTTTTTCTTCTTCTTGAAATTTCTTCAGAGTTCTCTCTGTTTGAAATTTTTGATTTCTCACAAAATGTTGATGCCTTTGAACTGAGGTCTAGGGTCCTTTTTATAGTGCCCATAAATTAGTTAAAGAGATCTTTCTCTGAGTGATTTGGGGAATTTTCCCCACCGTTGGATCTTTGATACAAGGGCCTCTGTTTTACAGAAGAAAATCTTCTTGTTTTAACAAGAACAGAAAGATTTTTTTAAAATCTTAATTCTGTTTGGCGCAAATGCCCCAGCGTGTGACACGTGTCAAGCAGCGCAACTGCGCTAGCGCATCTGCGCTAGCGCATCTGCGCTGACACGTGTCGCGCAGCGCAAAGCGCGGCGCAACTGCGCTAGCGCATCTGCGCTGACACGTGTCTCGCAGCGCAGTACTTGCGCAACTGAAGCGTTGCTTTCTTTAATTTTGCTTTAAATAGAGCTTTACTCTGATTGGGTGCGCTGCCTTGGGCACTGCGCCTGACACGTGGCGCGTTGCGCCCGGCATTTGAAGCGTTGCTTCAAAATTTGAATTTTTAATTTCCAACAGGGCTTTGCTCTGATTGGGGGAAACAACCGTGAAAGTATGTCTTAGAACCTCTACTATGTTTTTATATGCTCATTGTTTCTAAGTCGATCGTAGTCTCATATACGACTAACGATCCTTAAGTCAAACCCATATATCTCATGAACTGATCGACCCCATTTATATGATAAATACGTGTTAAGTTCAAGACCCCACTTATATATAGGGATTTTACGATCAAAAATATTTTTACCGCAATCAAGAACGGCGTCGCTTGGTAGCTAGCCGGTGAATACGGGTCGGTCTACAGGGATGTTGTGTATTTCCTAATTGTTCTAACGAGTTAATTCCAATTGGTGTTTGGATCTTTATCACTAAAAACTAAATTGACTTAGAGTAGGATTAGAAATCTTGCTAGGGTTAGGTTTATGTTAAGTTTGGAAAGTAAAGATTTCCCACCGCTTTCAATGCCCTAAATTAGATCTTCTTTAGGTGTTATGGTAATTATTAATAAAGGGGATTAAGACGATCGGGAAGAAACGATGTTTCTTCCTCTAGGTCCTTATCCGTCCTTTCTTTAATCCTTACCCTAACCTCCATGGAAAACGTGCACAACCGGTCTTTTATACTACGGGATCACCGTTACCTCGTGGGTAGGGTGCCGTAGGGAGCGGTATGTGTATGTATGCATGGAGTCCTAATTATTAATATTGATGGGCAAGAAAGGGGTGAGATATTTGCATCTCTCAAACCTTCCCTATTCCTAACCCTAACAAGCGAAGAACTACTCGCTCATTAAGGGATCTATGAAAAACATGATTTTTATGAGTTTTTGATTTAAGAGATTAATTATCTAACTACTGCAGATCAATAAAAAGTTCTAATCTAAATTAAACTAGGGCAGAGAATAAATTTAACCTAAGGCTGAAAGAAGAATTAAGAACTAGGGCAAAAATAAAAGAAACTACTTACAAAATTGATGCTCTCAAAACATGAAGGAATTCTGAATTTTATTCAATGAAAAGAGGCATAACCCAAAATAAGTTTTAGGGCTTCTATTTATAGAGCATAGAAAATCCTAGGGTTACAATCGACGCACATCTGCATTTACAATTTTACCCCCTAAGAAAACCCTAGTCAACGCACCGCCAGCCGCCAAGACTTTTTCCACCCATACGGGCTTAGCACGGCCGCGGAACCGCGGCCAAGAGCCAGGTTTGGCCACGGTTCCGCGGCCATCTAGGGGCATCATGAGCTGAAAAATTCCGGTCCTCTTCTGGTTGACTTTTTCCTCTTGTTTCTTCAGTTGGTTCTTCAAAATGTCTTTTAGTTCTCTTCCAGATCTCCACAGTGAATAATGTAGTGGACTTTTACCGTTGCTTCGTGTCGAAGTCTTGAACCTTGCGCTGCCTTTGTGCTTTGTGAACTTGTTCATTGATCTTCATTGTCCTTCAAAATGTAGGCACGATCAAGATTCCATCATTTATCGGTCATAGTCTCACTTTTGTATCGTCTTTTCATCAATATCACTATTTTTATTCCGAGAACCTGTAACCTGCAACTATGTAGCAGACATGGGTCAAAAGCACCTGTTTACTTGTAAAATGACTAAGAATGGGGAATATAATAATGGAAAATTATGATATGAACAAATACCTCCAAACTTATCTTTTGCTCGTCTTTGAGCAAACCTAGTTTTATTCTCGAAAAAGACCCAGCCTCACTTTCGCAGGGAAACGTGATTGCACTGAGCTCGTACAACAAGCCGTTAAACCTCTAGGTGTCCCTAGTAGGAGGAGTGTTGTCTCCTGAGGGTTTTCAGCGTATACTACCCACAAAATCCCATCAATTAGGCCCATTGACTTTTATTCTCCAATTAGGTTTTCCAACAAGAAACTCTATTATCGTCGACTTTAGAAATTGTCCACCCGTATTCTTCACGCTTCCTTATCATTTAACTTAAGATTATATATATTCTTGTGAATTTACTTAGCTTTTGGCATCTTTTAAGTTTTCCTTCTAGAGTTCTATCTCGACTTAGGAATTTTTATCATCTCTATTAAAGATATAAGTCCTATACTTCATTCATATCTCTTATCTAAACCCCAATCACATACCCCTACGTGTGTGTGTATATCACCCCTACACTTGGAAATTCAAATCAAGCTATCATACTCTTGTCCGTCGTCCAAAGCATTTCTTAATTGGTGAATTTTTAGATGAATTTTGCTTACACATCCTTCATGCGACCATTAATACTTCTTGAGGTACCAACAACCGATTACAAAATGTGTTTACACATTAAAGCGTACTTCCTAGTCTTGTAACACCTAAGGCTTTTAGCAGTGACTCCCAAACTAGTTGGTCTAAGGCACTAGGTGATGAAGCACCCTCGCTAAATATTTTTTTCTATTCTTTAGCCTTAAGTAATTACAAAAACCAGTGTTTATTTTTTATTCTTTATTCACACTTGTATTTTATTTTATTTTTTTTCTTCGTGCTAAGGACTTTAGACAAGAGCATTTCAAGGTCTCTCCTACTATTCCAAGTTTCAAGGTTCGTGTTTGTGCAATTTGTAAGGTATATATTTTCAGAATTTAGACTTAAGCTTAGGAATTATTTTTCAGACTTATACTTTAATAAAGATATCAATATTTTTCCCTTATTTTAACTTAGCCCAAGAAGTCAACTCGAAATTTGCCTATTTCTAAATAAACTACAAAGACATATACTTTCTACCGTTAAATTTTTAGAAAGATTATTTTTAGGGTTTTTAATTTACTAAGTCTAAGATTTAGTAGTTCCTAGCTAGTTAACATATTTGTCAAACTCAAGTCAATTAAGGCCAAAATTGAATGTTTTAATTTTTATAATTTTTTTAAATTTTTCAGTTTTTATTTGATTTTTTTCTTTTTCTATTTTTTTTATTTTTCAATTTTTTTAATTTTTATGATTTTTATATAATGATGCAATGCAGAATTTAAACATGCAAAAGAAAAAGAAAAATATATACAAAAATTTAAAAATATGCAATGCAAAAGATAACTATATACACCACCATCTCCCCCAAACTTAACCAAAGCAGTGCCCTCACTGCTCGGCCCCACGCCGCGCTCTCGAGCGTGAACATGAACGCTCCTCCCTAGCCAACAAGGTTTGAATACCCCGCTCAACCTCCGTCAATCGACGGTCGTGCGCCCTCGCTGTCGCCCTAAATTCCTCCCTCAACGCATCAATACCCCTAATTGCTCTCCTCATCAATTGTGCATGCTCAAGAGGGGTCATTTCGCCTTCGCTCGCGGTCGAGCTCGAGCTAGGTGTGCGGGCAAATACATTCTCTGCCGGTTCGGTTCGAGACCACACATCAGTTAGTCGTGAGTAGGACGTAGAAACGCCCTCGATAAGAGGTCTGACCGGAATGCCTCCATGCATATAAAATTCGAACTCCTCCGCGGGGAGGAAATATCGACATAATTTTGTAACCAGCATGGGGCAAGGGTAATTAGCGGCCCGTTTACCCGCACCTATAGAGTTGAGCAATACTGTGCACATATCAAAACGGGGGTTCTTCGTCATAAGGGTGTGCACAATATGTAAGGAGGGTGTGAAAAAAGTTGTATTATGGGAGCTACCGAAAATATTATTTTGTACCCACCGGCACACAGTCAAAACATTCGCGAAAAGGGTTCGAGCTTGGATACCTTTTCACCGGCACACAGTTTCAATTTTTATGATTTTTATATAAGGATGCAAATGCAAAAATAAACATATGAATGCGAAGGAAGAAAACTTACCGAGCATACCCCCAAACTTAAACTTGACAGTGTCCTCACTGTCAGGCTACACCAAGAGGGTCGAAGATGTTGGCACTTCCCTGTTTATTTTTTTTTATGTTATTTTGTATTTATATTTACAAATGATACAACCCCCAAACTTATTTGAAATAAAGTTTTGGCAAGATGATCAAAAATTTGGGGGTAAAATGGAGGAAAATCAATCAGTGTAAATCGGCTCCTGCAAAAACAGGAGCTCCTTTGACGGGTCCACGGTGAGGAACGGTTTCAATCGATGTCCGTTTACTTTAAATAACGTACCGTCCTCCGGATTTTCAAGATCTACCGCACCGTGCGGATATGCGGTACGCACTAAAAACGGCCCTTTTCGCCTAGATCTGAGCTTGCCGGGGTGAAAGTGTAACCGAGTGTCATAGAGTAAAACCTGTTGACCAGGTTTAAACGTTTTGCGCATAAGGTGTTTGTAATGGAACACCTTAGTTCGGTTTTTAACAATGACAGCATTATCATATGTCTCATCCCGCAGCTCTTCTAGTTCATTTAGTTGCAGCTTCCGATTCCTGCCCGCATCTCCCATTGATAAATTCAACTCTTTAATCGCCCAAAATGCCTTGTGCTCAATCTCAACTGGGAGGTGGCAAGCCTTCCCATAAACAAGCCGGTATGGAGACATACCAAGATCGGTCTTGTATGCAGTACGGAATGCCCATAGTGCATCAACCAGTTTGTGTGACCAATCTTTACGGTTTTTAGAAACCGTCGTCTCCAAAATTTGTTTAATTTGTCGGTTCGAAACCTCGGCTTGCCCACATGTTTAGGGATGGTATGGCATTGACAGCTTGTGTGTAATGGAATATTTGCACATTAAGGACTCAAAAGTCCTATTGCAAAAGTGAGATCCATTATCACTTATAATTGCTCGAGGGTGTCCAAACCGAGAAAAGATGTTTTCTTTAAGAAATCGAACGACAACCTTGTTGTCATTCGTTCGGCTAGGCACAACCTCGACCCATTTTGATACATAATCAACAACTAAAAGAATATACACATTCTCAAAAGAATTGGGAAATAGTCCCATGAAGTCTATACCCCAAACATCAAAAATATCCACAACCAAAATTGGTTGGAGTGGCATTTCGTTTCTCCGCGATATCCGGCCCAAGTGTTGGCACCGGGAGCATGTCTTGCAGTATCCATATGCATCTTTAAAGAGTCGTGGCCAATAGAAACCACACTGCAAGATTTTCTCGGCTGTCTTATTTGGGCCAAAATGCCCGCCACACGCTTGATCATGGCAAAAAGACAGCACACTCTTAAACTCATTTTCCGGTACACACCGACGAATGATTTGGTCGGAACAGTATTTAAAGAGATATGGTTCATCCCAGTAAAAATGTTTTACTTGGGACAAGAATCGGAGTTTATCCTGTTTCGACCAATCTTTAGGTATCAAGCCGGTGGCCAAGTAGTTTACTATATCAGCGAACCAAGGTTCGCAAGACACGGTTAAGAGTTGCTCATCGGGAAAAAACATATTTAATTGGAATTTCAAGAGTAGGCGAAGAAGGAAGTCGTGAAAGGTGATCGGCAACTACGTTTTCACATCCTCTTTTGTTCCTTATGACAAGGTCAAACTCTTGTAGCAAGAGGATCCAACGTATTAACCTCGATTTAGCATCTTTCTTCGCAAAAAGGTGGCGAAGAGATGAATGGTCCGTATACACAATCACTGGAGAGCCGATTAAATGAGGCCAAAATTTTTCAAGTGCAAACACAACTGCTAAAAATTCCTTTTCTGTTGTTGTGTAGTTCAGTTGGGCCTCATTTAACGTTCGGCTAGCGTAATAAATTACGTGCGGCATCTTATTAATATGTTGTCGAAGAACAGCACCAATGGCGAAATCTGATGCATCGCACATAATTTCAAAAGGATGTGTCCAGTCTGGAGATGAAAGAATGGGCGCAGAAATGAGTGAGTGTTTCAATGACTCGAACGCTTCCATGCAAGTTGAGTCAAAATCAAATGTTGTGTCCTTGGCCAATAAGAGAGTCAAAGGTCTAGCAATCCTGCTAAAATCCTTGATGAACCGTCTATAAAAACCGGCATGGCCAAGGAAGGCTCGGATGTCTTTGACGCATTTAGAAGGAGGAAGATTGGAAATGACTTCAATCTTGGCTTTATCAACCTCTATGCCGTTTTGCGAGATGACATGTCCTAAAACAATGCCTTCTCGTACCATAAAGTGGCACTTCTCCCAATTTAAAGTTAGGTTCTTATCCCTACAACGGGTAAGAACCGCGTCAAGGTGTAGCAAACACTCGTAGAATGAGTCACCAAAAATGGAGAAATCATCCATAAAGATCTCCAAAAAAATTTCAACCATGTCTGAAAAGATCCCCATCATACACTGCTGAAATGTAGCGGGTGCATTGCATAACCCAAAGGGCATGCGACGATAAGCGAAAGTACCAAAAGGACAAGTAAATATGGTCTTGTCTTAATCCTCTTTGGCGATGGGGACTTGGTTATAGCCGGAATAGCCATCCAAAAAGCAGTAAAACTCGTGCCCAGCCAATCATTCTAGCATTTGGTCAATGAAAGGTAAAGGAAAGTGATCTTTCCTTGTCGCGGCATTGAGTTTTCTATAGTCGATGCAAACTCGCCACCATGTTTGGGTGCGAGTAGGTATTAACTCATTTGCCTCATTGGTTATGACTGTAATGCCCGATTTCTTGGGGACAACATGAATGGGGCTAACCCACTGGCTATCCGAGATAGGGTAAATGATACCACTATCAAGACATTTAACAATCTCCTTCTTGATAGCCTCTTTCATTATGGGGTTGAGGCGTCTTTGTGGATCCATCACTGGCTTGGCATCATCCATCAAGTGTATATGATGTTCAACTATGAGGGGACTAATCCCCTTGATGTCCGCCATAGACCAGCCAAAAGCTTGCCGATTATTTTGTAAGATCATTAAAAGGGTCTTCTCTTGCTCGAGAGCTAGAGAGGCCGATATGATAACGGGAAGGGTCTCATTCTCACCTAGGTAAGCATATTTAAGGTGCGACGGCAAAAGCTTTAGTTTGAGTTTAAGAGGTGAAACAATTGAAGGTAGCATTGGTGAAACTGTTTCAAACTCGAAGGATTCTATCAACGGTTCAAATCGAGTGTACGCAATCGAGTCGGATGGTTCAACTAACTCATCCGAAAAATCAAAAGACTCAAACTCGGGTGGTGAGTCTTCAAAATCGTCCAAAAAGGTGAAACACTCATAATCGTTGTCCGGCGTGAAAGCTGTGTCGGATTCTAGGAGGAACGCACTAGAGGCGTCAACACTTTTGTGATCGAACATAAAGTTTTCGAGCTCACAGTCCTCCTCCGTGATCTCATGGATCGAGCAAACATCAAGCATACTAGCATTAGGTTCGGAAGGCCGATTCCCCAACTTAAAGATGTTGAGTTCAATCGTCATATTTCCAAAAGAGAGGTTCATGGAACCATTACGACAATTGATCACCGCATTGGAGGTCGCAAGGAATGGTCGACCAAGTATCACCGGAATTTGACTCCGGGGGTTAGCTACAGGTTGTGTATCCATCACAATGAAGTCAACGGGGAAAATGAAATCCCCTACTCTAATTAACACATCCTCTAACTCACCTCTAGGATGGGTGATGGATCGGTCGGCCATTTGGAGAGTACAATGAGTGGGTTTGAACTCTCCAACGCCTAATTGCTCGTACACTGAATAGGGTAGCAAATTGACACTAGCACCAAGATCTAATAGTGCTCTATTGATGTTCTTGTCCCCAATTGTTATCGAAATAGTAGGACAGCCATGGTCCTTGTGCTTTTGGGGTAAAGATTGGACAAGAGCATCACTAACATCACTAGCCACGAAAACTTTCTTTGGCACTTGTGACTCCTCTTCTTGGTGCATAAGTCCTTTAAGATTTTCGCGTAAGAAGGAACTTGTTGGATTGCATCCAAGAGAGGTATATTTATGCTAACCTGTTTGAACAACTCTACAATCTTCTCCATTTGTGGAGTTGGTTTATTGGACCTCAACCTGTTTGGAAAAGGAACATTTTGAAAATTTGTTGAGTCTAATTTTTGTGGATCGGATTGTGGAGTTGGAACGGATCCCCGTGTAGATGTGTTCGGATGTGAGAAGTAGGTTCGTTCGAAGTAGAAGAAGTAGAGCCTTGTGAAGAATGAAGAATAGGCTCTAACGAAGAAGATGAAGGTGAAGAAGAAGAAGATGAAGAAGAACCACCGGCAGGGGTGTCATTATTAATACCCACGTTATTTTGCAACACTTTTCCGGATCTCAACGTGGTCACAGCATTTACGTTATGATTTTGCTGTTCAAATGCAACATGTGCGTGACCGGGATTTGGCAGTGGTTGAGATGGAAGCTTTCCCTTTTCTCGCTCGCTCAACGCAGCATTGAGTTATGCAATTTGTGCCTCAATAGATTTGATGCTTTGATCGTGTGAAGCACTGTTTTGCACCAAAGATTGAATGGAAGTCTCCAACCTTGCTGCGGATTGTGTAGATTGCTTTAGGAACGCATCTAGACTTCTTTCTAGCGAGGTAACCTTATCATTATTTGGTTGAACAAAATTATTTTGAGGGTAAGAGTTGTTGGGCACAAAATTGTTCATTTGGTTTTGGTAAGGTTGTGGGTGGAAAGGTTGCTGGTATTGAGTTTGTGGAGGTGCTTGTTGTTGTGGAGGAGGAGGCCTTTGAAACTTGTTGTTTCCTTGGAATTGCTGATTTTGATTCCAAGCAAAATTTGGGTGACTCCTCCAACCCGGATTATAAGTCGAATAGTATGGATCATTTCTTTGTCGTTACTGAAAGGCAGCATTGACTTGATCTTGTCCTTGAATAGGTGGATTGTAAGGACACTCTTCGGTAAGATATGATGGATCCGAACAACAAGCACAAACAGTTCGTGGAGGCAAAGCAGGGGCAGGAGAAGGCGATGAGATTTTGGTCTCAATTGCTTCTAGCTTTTTCGTAAGTGCGGCCATCTCGGCCTTCATAGCAATCGATATATCTAATTGATGTATGCCTGCCCTAGACTGACCAATTGAAGAAGATGAGGTGGTCTTGGTGCTTTTCTACTGAAGTGTTTGTTCAGAGATATCCTCGAGAAACTGCCACGCTTCCTCACTAGATTTGGTTAGAAAGTGACCTTGACAAATGGTTTCTAGCAACTGCTTCGTTGCTGGGTTCAATCCCTCGTATAAAGTCTGGCAAAGTTGCCAATTTTCGATCCCATGGTGAGGGCATTGAACAAGTAGGTCTTTGAATCTTTCAAAACACTTCCAAAAGGGTTCGGAAGGAAGCTGGGAAAATTGTACAATCTCATTGCGAATTCTCGCAGTCTTGTGATGAGGATAAAACTTTTTAAGAAAAGCTTTAACAAACTCTTCCCAATTCTTAATTGAATGTGATGCTGTGCTGTATAACCACTTCTCGGCTAAGTCGCATAAGGTGAAAGGAATGACCCTTAGCCTTATAGCATCATCTGATAATTGGGTTGTTTTCATCATTGCGCAAACGTTTTGGAATTTTTTTATGAAAATATAGGCATCTTCGGATTCCAGTCCGTGAAATTTTGGCAACATATTGATGAAGTGGGGTTTGATCTCAAAATTGTCCCCATTTGCCGGTGGGAGTGAAAGACAAGTAGGTACGACGGTGCAGATCGGGTAGAAGAGATCCTGGAGCACGATTCGTTGGGGCGCTTCAACAGGCGGGTGTTGCGGGTTATTCGCACCTAACGGAGGTGGAATCAGTCCCGTGGGTAAGGTGTTGTTAGGATTATATCCCGACATCCCTTCGGAGGAAGAATGTGAAGGTGAAGGTAAGGAAGTGGAAGGAATTTCGACTTCGGAGTCGAAAGCTTCGTCGGTCGGTACCAACGAGACACGGACTAATCGGGCGCTAGTGTCCCTAGTCCAACCAGACATACACTAAAGAGGTAGTGTAGTCAAAAAGGTGAAAAACAGAATGTGGAGGTAAGAAAACGTCAATGAGAAGAAAGTGGGTGTAAGTGGGGTGCACGGACTTCTTAGCGACAAGTTGCAAGTTTTTTTTGTAAATTTTTTTTTCTTTTTTCCTTTTTTATTTTTTTTATGTGGTGCTTTTTGCAAAAAGATTTTCGATAAAAAGCTTAGACACACGTTCAATCAACCACAAATGCACAATCAGGCTTAGATCTAGGGTCACCTAGGTCAGCTAGACACCTCCTAACTGTTCCAAAGGGCAAGAAGTAGGACCTCAAACCGCCTCTTCACCGCCAATTGTGGTCAGGTAAGTGCCAGGTAAGTGGGAGGCTCTCCACCACGTAAGTAGTGGACCTAATTAAGTAACCACTTGCCTTAGACACATTTTCCTAGACACCACAAAGTCAGGTTAGGATCAACGGTCGATGCGTAGAACTAGTCCTTTGTCCTATTGAGCGCGAAGTCCTTAGGGCTGAGTCTAATCTTTTTTAATTAAATGATAGTCAATGCAATATGCCTTATGTGATTTCTGGGGTCCTGGGAAGGGTAATGAAATCCCCACCCAATCTCGATTGGTTTCAAGCCCCTTAAAGTCTGATTAAATATGCAAAGCAGTGACTTGCAAACAATTTTTTTTATTTTTTAGCGCGGCGCAAAGAATCCTGCACAAGATCAATTATTGGAAGGGGGAGAGATTTTTTTAGCGCAAAGAATCCTGCAGGAGATTTTACAGAGGAGATATTGAGGTTGCAGAGAAGAAGAAGAAGGGAAGCTCACAGAAGGAAACAGGGCAGCTGACGTCACCAAGCGGCGGCGCTTCCGCGGCCAGAAGCAGGGTTCGGCGGCGGTTCCGCGGTGGAGGCAGCGGCTCAGTTCCCGAAAAAAATTATGCTCCTCTGGTTTGACTTTTCTCTGTCGTTCGGATCTAGGGTTTTCTGTTTTGATCTCTGGATTTTTCCAGATCTGAACCCGTTCGTTAATCCTGCAAAATTCACACGAAACACCCTTAAAACAATAAAAAGATGATAAAATTTTTATATTTTTGAAATTTTTCAGTTTTTATGATTTTTTTAATTTTATATTTACCCGAAATTGCAAAAAGAAAATACTATGACATCCCCGGCAACGGCACCATTTGATTTGGAGGGATTTTACGATCAAAAATATTTTTACCGCAATCAAGAACGGCGTCGCTTGGTAGCTAGCCGGTGAATACGGGTCGGTCTACAGGGATGTTGTGTATTTCCTAATTGTTCTAACGAGTTAATTCCAATTGGTGTTTGGATCTTTATCACTAAAAACTAAATTGACTTAGACTAGGATTAGAAATCTTGCTAGGGTTAGGTTTAGGTTAAGTTTGGAAAGTAAAGATTTCCCACCGGTTTCAATGCCCTAAATTAGATCTTCTTTAGGTGTTATGGTAATTATTAATAAAGGGGATTAGGACGATCGGGAAGAAATGATGTTTCTTCCTCTAGGTCCTTGTCCGTCCTTTTTTAATCCTTACCCTAACCTCCATGGAAAACGTGCACAATCGGTCTTTTATACTACGGGATCACCGTTACCTCGTGGGTAGGGTGCCGTAGGGAGCGGTATGTGTATGTATGCATAGAGTCCTAATTATTAATATTGATGGACAAGAAAGGGGTGAGATATTTGCATCTCTCAAACCTTCCCTATTCCTAACCCTAACAAGCGAGGAACTACTCGCTCATTAAGGGATCTATGGAAAAACATGATTTTTATGAGTTTTTGATTTAAGAGAGTAATTATCTAACTACTACAGATCAATAAAAAGTTCTAATCTAAATTAAACTAGGGCAGAGAATAAATTTAACCTAGGACAGAAAGAAGAATTAAGAACTAGGGCAAAAATAAAAGAAACTACTTACAAAATTGATGCTCTCAAAACATGAAGGAATTCTGAATTTTATTCAATGAAAAGAGGCATAACACAAAACAAGTTTTAGGGCTTCTATTTATAGAGCATAGAAAACCCTAGGGTTACAATCGACACACATCTGCATTTACAATTTTACCTCCTAAGAAAACCCTAGTCAACGCACCGACAGCCGCCAAGACTTTTTCCACCCATACGAGCTTAGCACGGCGGCGGAACCGCGGCCAAGAGACAGGTTTGGCCGCGGTTCCGCGGCCATCTAGGGGCATCATGAGCTGAAAAATTCTGGTCCTCTTCTGGTTGACTTTTTCCTCTTGTTTCTTCAGTTGGTTCTTCAAAATGTCTTCTAGTTTTCTTCCAGATCTCCACAGTGAATAATGTAGTGGACTTTTACCGTTGCTTCGTGTCGAAGTCTTGAACCTTGCGCTGCCTTTGTGCTTTGTGAACTTGTTCATTGATCTTCATTGTCCTTCAAAATGTAGGCACGATCAAGATTCCATCATTTATCGGTCGTAGTCTCACTTTTGTATCGTCTTTGCATCAATATCACTGTTTTTATTCTGAGAACCTGTAACCTGCAACTATGTAGCAGACATGAATCAAAAGCACCTGTTTACTTGTAAAATGACTAAGAATGGGGAATATAATAATGCAAAATTATGATATGAACAAAGCCCAACAGTCAACCCGAGATAACTCACAATTTTCCCACTACACCTGAAAAAGTAAATATACCAGAGTGTACATCAGGAGACCCCCCACCTTCCCATGCCCCGACTCGTGCGAGTCCCCAACATGGGAGTTGTGACTTTTCATTTGCCCTACCCCCCCTGCACACTCCATTTAATTGGATCGGTTCCAGAGACACCATTAATCCCCCTTTTACTCTATTTTTAATGAATTTTAACATTATTTTTACATTTTTTAATTTAAAACCCTTCATCTACCCTAACCCTAACCTAACCCTATAAATACACCCCTACTCTCTACCCACTCACCCCAAAACTCTGAGCCAACTCTCTAAAATTCTCAAGAAAACTTGTGTGCTTTGAAATCGAGCACGAAGCGAAGCTACGGCGAAATTCCCGGCGAACTTCCGGCGATCGTTCTAGGAACTCTCGGCGACGAATCGACGCACCGGCGATTCCTCTTCTTCCATCTCACTGTCGTTATTGTCCAAAACCCGTAAGTCCCAAATTCTTCCTCTCTTTTCTTTTCTAAAATACGGATTTACGAACCCAACGGAATCGGAACAAATCCGATTTCCGATTCGGTTTTCTTATAAAACTTCACTTCTCGTTAATAAAATTATGCTTAAACTCTCTCATGTTGACTATTAAACACTAATCAACCAAATTGATCAAGTTTCATTTCATAAAATGATGGCTATTTCACTTTATCGTATTTTTCATTTAAATACCACATTGTTTCAATTATACATTTAACTTCATTAAACTTGTTATACCTTTAAGTAGATCACGAGGTAACGACCTACCTCCTCACACACTCATATGCAACATAATACGATACCCTCGAGAACTTAGAATACGGGAAAACAATTATTTTCATTTAAATACCCTTTACTTAATAAAACCATTTCTAAAAGATTTAGTATTGATACATATTTACAAATAAATAACTTTTGAGCTAATAATAAAAATATCAAAACTCAGCCAATTAGGGACTGTCGCACTCATTAGGACAGAGAAAGGTTGTGGGCATTCAGTCGTTTATCTAAACCTGACTTTTTGGTGCCTAGGCTAGACAAGTGAGAAAGGTAACTTTAAAAGGTCTGTCTCACGATGATTCGTGAGCGGATCCCTCCTTTCTTCACTTGTACTTACCTGGCCACAATTGGCGGTGAAGATGCGATTTGAGGGATATCTCACAACTTGTCGCTTTGGACCAGTTAGGAGCAGTATGGTTGACTTAGGAGACCCTAGAACATAGAATACGGGAAATCGACATCTTTACAAATAAATACCATTTACTTAATAAAACCGTTTTCTAAAGGATTTAGTATTTATACAAATCTTTGCAAAGCGCCGCTACAACCCATTTTGGGGATCCCGTTCGGGATGGTGCGGATTATCGCACATTCTCGGGCTTAGTAGTACGAGATTCAGACCTCCGCAAGGAGCATTCGGTCTCGAAAGATTTAAAACACGACATCTTAAGAAAATGAGATTTTTAGAATATAATATATATATTAAAATTAGTTTTGTATAAATATATGTATATTCATCATTAAAATACATATTTTGTTATGATATAAATATTCCACCTTTTTCTAAAAATCACAAGAATCAACTTTACACTAAAATACCATGAATTCCATACAAAACCAATATTACAAATAAATACCATTTATTATGAAATTAGGATATTTTCATTAGAAATATCATAATATAAAATTTACATTCATTATAACTCTAAAAACGAATAATAAATACTTGGGGTGTATTTTGAAAAGTATATAAACGTATTTCTACATAAAAAAACCCTCAAGTTCTATGAATTACAATAAGGACCCTAGTAAACATAAGTTTAAGCGGGACCAATCTCTTGAGCTTCGGGGAGCCGGAGAAGTCGGTGCTTGCCTATCTAAGGTAGACAACTTAACAATGGTGTTATAAAAAAAGTAATCGTTTTTGAAAGAGACACAAATCCTGCCGCCCATGTGCAGCGGTTACCGATAACATCAAAACAATCAGGACTTCAATTTACTTTGAGTTTCATTATAATCTGACTTGAATATGATTCAAGTACAATCTACAATCTACAATCTATAATTTACAATATTACAATTCAACATGAATCCATGAATCCGTTATTCCATATATTCAATCTATCAACTTGACTGAACCGAACCATGGATATACATCTATTTACATGATTCTACAGTTATTCCATTTACATGATTATACAGTTACATCCGTTTACTGGTATCATGGTTTTGGTCAGTCATCCAACTATACAATCTATACAATACAATGCAACAATACAATCAAAACACTACGGGGTTTAAGGGGTAGATTGGTACGGAAGATGTTAAAAGTGGCACGAGACGGTAAGATTAAGACACCTAACCTATATTCCGTTGCTGTTGTACCGTGGCCCAATGGTTCCTTGAGTTTCTGATACCTTAGTCTCCGGGGCAAGTGAGACTCCTCTTGTATACACTGGTATCCTTCTGTACCAAGCTACAAACAACAACGTTAACACTAAATACAACAATATAAAAATATAATACAACTGTAAAAGCTACTCTCTCTCTCTCTTACTCTCTGTCTATTCTATTTCTCCTCTTATCTTTGGGACTTACCGAGCGACCTGTTCGCTGACGACATTCTCTTTCTTTCTTCTTTGAATGTCGTCAGGTGATCCGGACACTTCAGAGATCGAGCCCACTGCTAAAGACTTGGACCAGTTCAGTGAAGACTCCGAGCTCTAGTCATTGTACACTTTCCATTCAGTACTATTCATTTCTGTTATGCCATTGTTTAGGCATTACTTTATTCAGTTGTATTTACTTTCCATGCATTGTACAAAAGAATGTTAATAAATAAAGTTGTTTTTTTATTATATTTTGTCTCTTGTGTATTTACTTTATATTGCTTAGATACGCTTAGCGTATTTACTTCACAGTAAATACGTAGCAGACCAGTCGCGTCCCCTTCGCCGTATACCGGGAAGCGGGGCATGACAGATACTCCAGAGTAGACTAGTGTATACGCTTCTCATCCCAGCAGGGGAGATGGTCTGTCCCACAGCCATTAGTACGTCGTACTGGAGATAGTATACAGGTGCTCATTAGGTTATGAGTACACTGGACAGGACTCGTCGGGAACTGTTGGTGAGTATTATACCTATCGTCGGGTAGCAGTTCGCAGGTGACATGAGTACAGCTTAGTCCGTCTAATTGACACTGCTGCTTCGCCTCGAGTGTGTCCCACTGTACTTTGATTACTACCTTACCACGGATGAAAGGAGTCGTGCAAACAGGTAGTAGTTGGGTGCAGTCCCGAAGCAGTTGGAGGCAGTGGCGGTTAGATAAGATTCATCTCTCCCGATATTGGGGGTTGATATCACGCTGTGTTTGGAGAGCCATTACATAAAGTCCCTGGCCAGGGAAAACGAGATTTACTGGTAGGTATTCCAGTAGTTTCTCAGGGTGTTTTAGGCTACACTCCGCCACGACTTATTGCGCTATCAGGGGTCTGACGATTACTGCCTCCTAGGCCCAATATGTGATACTCTTAGACGAACAGACCGGACTGTACGGAGATTGTCACATACAGGCTCAGTAGGAGTTCGGATGAGTTAGCTCGTCGGCCTTCTTATCGACAGATCCTGGGTAGCCGTTACTTGCAGCTAGTACCGCTTGCGGCTTGTGGTTAAACCCACTACCAGCGTACTGTCGAGTCTTTAGAGTCCCACACAGAGGGTTTCCCTGCATCGGGAGAAAGATGTAGAGGTCGTACAGTTTTATGACAGGGCTTCGATCACGTACGTGCACTTGTGCGCGTATGATGTTCGGGCGGATAATACTAGTGGGCTTTGGTTTAAGCCGGATCCTAGTATTGTATTGATGGATTTGTTTTGTCTCTTTGTATTCGTATTCTTCGGAATGCGGATGCGGGTATGTATATATGGATGAGGGGCATTCTCGTAATTTGTCGGGAAAGCTTCTAGAAGTGGAAACCTATTAGGGTTTGATTTCTTTATTTGGATTAAACTTTATTAGGTGAGGAAATGAGGTGGATTTGAACATTGAACCTAGCATGTCTACTTAGAGACTCATGGTTATGACTCACCATAAGATATTTGTGAAACTCATTAGATATTTGTGTGAGAAATATCTCCTTAATTATTAGATAAGTTTCACTAATTAAAAAGAGGCAGCCACACTTTTTTCAAGGTTCACAACTTCACTCTCATTTTCTCAAGTCTTCTACTTCTTTCTCATGAACCCTAATTGTCTCATGAGTTGAGAAACCTAGGGTTCCAAGAGACAAACCACTCCATCTTCTTTCTCTACATCACCTAGGCCTTCTAGTTTAGCAATCTAGTTGTCCTAGTTACCTCGGATTTGAGGTTGGAGCTCGGACTGTAGACTCTCGGGTGGATCGTCTTTGAATCAAGGAAGCCGACGAGGAAGCTACGATCCGTTACGATCCTCGGAGCCTACGATGATGAGGAGGACAGCGACTAAAAGACCTGAAGGACTTGGTTTCATGAGGTATAACTTTCATCCGAGCAGTTAAACTTCACACAATATTTTGTTAGCTAGGGTTTAGCATCGATCCTGGAGTTCAAGTCCGTGTTGCGAGCTTTGAAAAATCGTTTTTTGAAAATTCTGCCTCCCCGCGGACTCGCGGGCTGCGCGACATGGACTTACAGTGTGCACCACGTGCGAGGATTCAATCCTCAAAGGAGCTTAGTTCTCCATAGGAGCTTAGTTCTCTAAGTTAGGGCATTACCTGCCCCCATAATGCGCATATGCGCAAGCGTCATGTACGCTATATGCAACGCACGTGCGCCCGCCACGTGCACACCACGTGCAACACGCATGCGCTCGCCACGTGCGCACCACGTGCGAGGATTCAATCCTTAAAGGAGCTTAGTTCTCCAAGTTAGGGCCTTAGCTGCCCATCAATGATGTGCAAGTGCCACGTGCGACGCACGTACACCCGCCACGTGCACACCACATGCAACACACGTGCGCCCGCCACGTGCACAACACATACTACGCACATGCGCCCACGCCGTGTGAAACATGTGTGCCCGCATCGTGCGACGCACGTGCGCGAATGCAAAGAAGCCTTTTTCAGCAGCGAGAAGTTTAAACTCCAACCTGTTCTCCCCCCTGATGAATGGGACATGGTTCAAAGGGTACATCCCTCCACACCTTCGATATATGGCGCTGTAATCTCTCAGTGTCGTCGGAGAGGTGGTGGGTCCCAACGACCAATGATCCTTCTTTCCAAAAAAGAAAAAGAGAAGGAACCCCCCATAAGCTTCGGAAAAAAAAAAGCAGAAAGCTTCGAAAAGGAAGCAAGAAGAAGATCTCCCTTCTTAGAGAAAGGACTTTAGGTAAATAAAAAAGAAGAGAGATCAAAACATCTCGTTTACCTATTGAAGGGTTTAACCCTTTTAAAAAGAAGAACTTAGTTCTTTCTCTGGATCTAAGATCCACAAGACAAGTCTTCCACAAGTTGAAAATTTAATTCTCATCGGGACGAACTTGTTCTTGGAGATCAAAGATTCAGAAGAGAACAAGGAAATTGAACTCCTCATAACAAAATATACAAGGAAGAACCCAGCACCCAGAGCATCGTGTGTCCCTCACGTGGGAGCTACAAAATAAGGAGTGCTTAGCACTCGGTGGCTGGCGCTCAGCGCCCAGCGCCTCATGTGCCCCTCACGTAGGCACTATAAAATAAGGAGTGCTTAGCACTCAGTGGCTGGCGCTCAGCACCCAACGCCTTACGTGACCCTCACGTGAGCGCCACAGAACATAAAAGTGCTTGACACTCATCATCCAGTGCCTAGCGCCCCATATGCTTCGCACGTGGGCTCCATAAAGAGTGCTCAACACTCTATATAGAGACAAAAGAAAAGAGAGAGTAAAGTACGAGCGTCAGAACTCACATAAGTGCTCGGCAATTTTTGCAAGGAAAAGGTACTGAGCCCAAACCAGTGCTTAGCACTTCTTTTCAAAATTAAAAGAAAACCGAGTGGGTCAAGCCCAAGTTGGCTAGGTCCCTAATTCAGATCAACTGAGCCCCATGGGTTCATGGCTTCCCAAACATGATTCATGTTCATCCCACATTTTCTAAGTTAATCTTAGTCCCCCAAAAATGGCTAATGATTCATAGATGGTCCACCATGATCTCTTCCTTCAGACACGGGAATTGGTTCAAGGGTACATCTCTCCATACCTCTGATGCATGTCATTGTAATTCTTCAACGTCATCAGAGAGGTGGCGGGTCCCGACAACCAACAACTCTTTGGTGCACTCCCAAACCGATGGGCACATCCCAATACGGACCGCAATGTCCTTAAACTATAACGGACCGCAACGTCCTTAAACTAGTTACGGACCACAATGTCCTTATACTACAACGGACTGCAACATCCTTAAACTAGATACGGACCGCAACGTCCTTAAACTAAAACAATAGAGCCCAAATGCTCTTTTGTTGGATCTGAATGATCCTAAAACCTTGTTAAGTAGATCTTAGTCTAAAATTGGACTAACGTATCCTTAACAAACATTTAAGTTGATCTTAATCTCAAACAAGATTAACGATCCTTAAATCAAATCAAACCCAAATCTAAGAATATACGGATTTGGACTAATCCATGCCCTACGGGTGGCAACATAAATTAGTCTCCATATACAATCCACGGGCAACCAAAAATAAAACAAACACACACTACATGAAGTGAACTTCTGGAGCAGGAGAAAGTGGTTATCGCGATGCGGTAACGTAATTAACTGCAGGGGCTTGCGCCTGTAGAGAAGAGTGTCCCCACAATCAAAAACCCCTTGCCAACGAGGGGGAATCTCATGAAATCTGCTACAACGGCCGCATCCGTCCAAACCTCCGATACACGGTGCCATAAATCAACTTGGCATCTTTGGAGAGGTGGACGGATAAATCCAAATTGTTGGAGATAGTGCCCTCAGAGTCAATTATTGGATCACAGGCACGTGATTGCAATGATTGAGGGAGGATATATCCCGGTAGGACAGTCTTACTCGAGATGATAGTATGCTATCTAGTTTACCTTTATCATCGTGTACTGCTTTAGGTGACCTTACTGCTTTAGGTGACCTTACATGTCACTATTGCACGTTGATAGAGCCCCTAAGATTCTTGCTTGACTGCCGGCAATATGAGGGCGATCATATACGTGGGAGCTGGTAGTCTATAAGTATATCCTTAAAAGGTCCCTAGTCGTGGGAGTTTCGAGACAGGGCATCGATACTCCAGAGTAGACTAGTGTATATAGTCGAGACCCCGACGAGGGGCCGTGGCCGGTCTCACAAGCCACTGGTGTCAGTTGGTTCACCTAAGATGTATACAGGTGCTCATTGGGTTATGAGTATGCCGGACAGGACTCGCCGGGAACATGCTAGTTGGTCTTATACCTGACATCAGATAGCAGTTCCCTGGTGACATGTGTACAGGTTAGTTCATCGACCTGGGGATCGTCATTTGTCTCGTGTAAGTTCCCACTGTACTTTGATTACTACCCTACCACGCTCAAAGGAGACGTGCAAACAGGTTTTAGTTGGGTACAGTCCCGAGCCACATGGAGGCAGTGAGCGGATCTTCGGGGGTTCGTCTCTCCCGGTATTAGGGGTGAGGTCGCGCTGTGTCTAGGAGAGCCAGAACATGAAAATTCCTTGGCCAAGGCAGGAGATTTACTGGTAGGTATTCCAGTAGTATCTCAGGGTGTTCTGGGCTGCACTCCGACACGACTTGTACCTCTTTTAGGGGTCTGACTTTTACCAACCCCCTAGGCCCTCCATGCGATGCTCAAAGACGAACGGACCGGACTGTACGGATATTGTCACTGACAGGCTCAGTAGGGTGTCAGGATGAGTTCGCTCAACGACGTCCCTTTTGGTCAATAGCCGGTAGCCCGTCACGTATGGCTAATACCTTTGACGTGCTAGTGGTTAAATCTACAGCCATAGTATTGACGGGTCTTTAGAGTCCCCCACATTCAGTTACTCAAGTTTCGGGCGAAACGCTGTAGAGGCCGTATGGAGATATGGCAGGGTTCGATCAGATACGTGCGGTATTGCACAGATCAGGATCGGACGGTTAGTACTAGAGGCCGTATGGAGATATGGCAGGGTTCGATCAGATACGTGCGGTATTGCACGGATCAGGATCGGACGGTTAGTACTAGAGGCCGTATGGATATATGGCAGGGTTCGATCAGATACGTGCGGTATTGCACAAATCAGGATCGGACGGACAATACTAGCTGGCTTTGGTTTAAGCCGGATCCTAGTATAGTACAGTGTAGATTTTGTCTCATTGCATTTGTATTCGGTCGGAATACAGATGCGGGTGTGTATGCACAGTAGCGGGGTTTTTCCTGTAATTTATTACGGGATCAGTTTTACCGGAGTTGCCAGTTTTCTTTCCGTTTCGGCCATATTTCTTTGTATCTTTCATTGGCCGAAGATTGGTGGAGGAGGGCTTATTTGCATTTGTGCAAATAAGCATTTGTGGAGGGTGTTCTTTGTATTTTGTTGCATCATGATGGTTTTCATAATGTGTGCACCATCCATTGACTTGATTAATCCATCATTGCTTGACTTCTATCTTCATGATGGCATGACTTTTGGAAGTGATGATTGTTGTTTGAGTGTTGGACTTTCCTAGTGATCATTTCTTTGCATGATAGCCTTTTCTCTCTCTCCCTTGGATTGTTGGTTGGCTCACTCATTTTCTTTTGATTGATACACTCCCTCATTCATTCTCTCCTCTCCCATTCCAAGCCATGGCCGGCCAAGCATATGGTAGGCTGTACAAAAATTTGTAGTGGGGATTTTTGCTCTCTTGATGCTAGAAAAATCCCCAAGTTCCTCCACAAAAGTTCACAGTTAATTTCCTCCACCAAAGGCGACTTCAAGTAACCCCAAAGTGAGACATGAGTTATACACACATTCTACAGTAAATCTTGGGCACGTCGACTCACCAACTTCGTGCCCGAGTTGCCTCGGTATAGAGGTGGGAGCCCGTAAAAGAAGCCGGGGACGTGGGGCCCTTCCGGCGACGAAGTGGAGACTGGAGATTCCGCTGGAGATCGGGACGACGATGAGAAGACCGGAGGACACGGATCACTCGGTACATCTCTCTTCCCATCTTGTAGTTAGCTAGGACTAGTTTAATGGCACGATCCGGGTTTATAGTGCGCGGTGGTGCCGGTTTGAAAAATTAAAGTAAATCACCGCTTCCGCATTCCGGCATCGGATTGACGGCCGGGGCGCCGCCGTGCACTTACACAAATAGCATCTGCTCCTAAATTCAGGCAAAAAGACCTACGCGGTTCGTCTCTGTTTTCGGTGGTAAACATGGACATAGACGAAACCGATAAATATAGAAAGCTCCAATTAAACGAACTTGAGGAGATACGGAACATCATACGACAACGCCAAAATTTTTAAAGAGAAATCTAAAAAAATCATTATAAATATATTGTAATGATAACATTTCATATTGGCTAAAAAGTTTTTTTTTCTGATTCTAGACTGCATTTATTTTCAGGTAAATTAAAATCTAGATGGACAGGACCCTTTATGGTAAAAAAACGTTTTCTCACATGGCGCTGTCGAAATAGAAAACCCTAATGATTGTAATGTTTTTAAAATTAATGGACAATATCTTAAACCGTATTTAGAGTTTCTGCAAATTTGGAGGAGGAGTTCATGGTTCTCCATGAGCCGGATTACTCGGCATAAAAATCGTAACCCTCTTTTGTATATTATATATTTTATATTGACTAACTTTTATTTTATTTTATTTTTCAGGTTTTAGTTACTAATTTTTATTTTGTAGGGTTTAATTTGCAAATTTTCCATCCACTTTATAAACCCTCCAAACCGAGCCCCTTTCCTCATTTCAACCGCAGAACTCGAACCCTAGCAGAGAAGAAACTTCAGGAAAAATTTAGAGCGAATATGCAGCAAAAACCCGGCTGATCGTCGACCAAATCCAGAGAATCACCGGCGATTCTTTGCAGTTTCCCCCCAGATCGCTGGAGGAGCTAAAATCCTTCTTTTACGCTATGTTTTTGCTGAAATTTTAGGTTAAACAAATCTATTAATTATGTCTAT
This sequence comes from Agapanthus africanus, assembly GCA_030015575.1. Classification (NCBI taxonomy): domain Eukaryota; kingdom Viridiplantae; phylum Streptophyta; class Magnoliopsida; order Asparagales; family Amaryllidaceae; genus Agapanthus; species Agapanthus africanus. The sequence continues at coordinate 191,128,369 of JASDDO010000024.1, read as the reverse complement.
ACTAAAAATGGTGATGGAGCGCAATTTCATTAATCTTTTGGTTACACCGCCGTATGGCGATTACTTTTTAAATAAGATTATGACTAGAGAGTAGGAATTTTTGTTATATAACTATGAATCCACCGCTATCCATACTCTAGTCCATGAATTTACAATAGTATTTTTTATTATAATGAAGAGCACCGTAATGATATTCGAACAATTAACACGGACACCATCATTACCATCACGAACATACATGATTCACAAGGCATGCAAGAGCCTCTTGATACCACTGCTTATCTCCCCCTTATAGGAGTGAATTGCGAAGCACGAGAGGACGGGAGTATTATCTCTCGGACTACCTTTAAAAATGTGCATGATGTCTGTAGGATGTTGCACCGTAACATGCTAAGCACCACACACTCCACTACTATTTATAGACATGTTTGTACATTGTTCACTGCTTGATGGTTAAAGAATATCGGTTTTGTATGTGTCGACAATTGATTAAAACGATCGTAGGAACAAGGCTTCTAGATAAATTATATTATCCCTTATCTATACTTATGACACATATCTGCCGAATTTTGTTGGGGGAGCACGCGTTTGCTTTGTATGCATAAAATTCTGAACACGCTCAAATTTAAATTGAAAAGACTATCAAATCATATAGAGATTGTGTAGGTATTTGGATGGAGCATGTTCTACAAGAGCATGTGATTTATGCAGAGTCATTTGATGATGATGATTTAGGAGAAGGGACCTCTGCAGAACCTTCGCATTCACAGCCTCAATTGCCGCCCGTTGGTCATAACCCGTTGTAGGATGAATCCGCACCACGGATCGAACGTTCTTTTACGAAGAAGGTGTGGAAGGCTCTCACAACCATTGGGTGTGTGCAAAAGAAACATTCTGGGCAGTTGGCCCGTCTTGAGCGACATAGAGATGCAACGCATAGGCGTTGTACTAGTGACGGTGGTCGACGAGGTTGACAGGGTAAAAGATGGTGAGGACACTGTCAAGATTAAGTGCGGGGGTGGGTTGCAAAGTTTTTCATTTTCATTTTTGATTTTTCTTTCTTTCTTTTTAGGTTTTGTTTTTAAAAAAAATAATAATGAATTTCCAAAATAAAAAAAGGTTTTTGAATCAAGCTAGTAATAGCTGATCTTGAATTTGAAATCTGAAAAGTTAAGCGCTATGAAGGAAACATATTGAATCTGAGGATATGAAGAAATCTGAAAATAACCCCTTATCTTAAATTCAGATTTAATGAATATACACCCGACAATTTGCACGAGCATGAATCTTGAAAGCTTTGAGATAGTAGAGGATACCTAAAAATATCTTTACCGAAATATCTAAATAAAATAAAAGATGCGCATAGTAAGTAGTCTAAACTACTGAAAGGTGCCATAGTTTAATATGTGTGGGTGTGTGGTTTTTTAGGTTACTCAGGATATATGAGCATTCATGTCCTAAGGGTGTTTCGTCACCTAGTGCCCTAAAACCAACTGGTTTGGGTGTCACTGCTGAAACTCATAAAGAGGTAACTTAACAAAACTAGACATAATAAAACGCACATGCTGAGTAATCGGTTAGTTGGTACCTCATGAAGTATTAATTGTCGCACTAAAAGGTGTTGTGGGTGTGTGTGTGTATAATAAAATATGAGGAGATGACTATATCTTGAATTTAATTCTCGGGCCTATTGATATTTTACACACACAAAGAGGTATAGGAACTATGCTTAATGGAAAGATGGGAGTGAAGAATAGGATCGAGTTTTGTTGAGAGAGGATAGAATTTCCGGAATTGAAACAATACTTTAGGATGATGATTCTTGAAAACCGAAAAACTGGCAAGATTTTACATTTTTCTTGTTTTCTTTTTCTTAGTTTATAGATCTTCTTTTTCTTTAGTTATAGTTTTTCTTTTCTTTTCTTTTCTTTTCTTTTCTTTTCTTTTATTTTGTTTTATTTTTCTTTTCCTTTTTGGAATTTTATGGGTAGTATCCGCTAAAAACCCTCACGAGACAACACTCGTCCACTTGGATAACCATGGGGTTTAACGGCTTGTTCATGTGATAAGTGCAATCGAAACGCCTGCGAAAATGAGCACAATAGGTAGACCTTAGGTAGTTTTCATTTTTCTTGGTTTTTAGTTTTTTTTTTGTTTTGCTCGAGAACTGGGAAAAGATAAGTGTGTGGGTATTTGATTGGTGTAATTTATTGCACACTTCTATATTCGTATTTACCTTATTTTATCTATTTAATGCTACTTGAGATATGTTTTATGAATATATGCAGATTATAGGGTCTCAAATGCAAAAGTACACAAAAGATAAACTTATGTGCGTTGGACGTAAACAATTTAATGAAGAAATTGATATAAGAGTTGAGCCATTGAACCAAGTAGATAGCCAAACAAGTCAACTCAGAAAACCAAAACACCATACAAAATTGGGAACCAATTGGGCCAAACAGGCCGGCAAAAAGCCAAATAAGGCTGGCGATTCGTTGCCTCCTAATCGAGTTAGGTCTTGATTTTTCACGTGCATCTCATGATTTTAAAATTATATGTTTCTATCTCTTGTAATCGGCCAGAGAGCCTATATATACTATAGCATTATTATTTAGGGTTTTGTGGATCTTCTCTTTTTGATAGCTGACGAGGGTTTGAGAGGATCAAAAGTTTGTAAGTTAATTTCTTTATTTTTTTGCAATGAATTTCCTTTTTATTATTTGTTTTTATTCTTATACTATGAGTAGGTAATTTTCTATCTCGGGTTGGATGATTCTTGATCTATGAATGGAGTTTGATTTCATTGCTCTATTCTTTTTCTAAGATCTTAATGACGAATACTTTATGATAAAAAAAATTCTTTTTATACAATTCTGATAAAATAGATAGATCGATGAGTGATTGATGACCATGAGGTTTATTTAGGGAATGAATACGCATTGCCGATAAAATAGTTAATTTGATGAGTGATTGACGATTATGAAAATTATCTAGGGAAGGTAAAGTTCATATTTTTATTATTTATGTTCGATCTAGTTAATCTAAGATTAGATTAGACTCGTCAATAAAGCAAGGTAGGCTTTTGATTGACGACCATTGAATTTACCGAGTAGAAGGTTCGATCTAACTAGTTCTTAATTAATTAGAATTTAATTTTTTTATTTATTACTTGCCTCTTGTTGATTGATATAGTAATGCTAAAATCGTATGAATTATGTTTTCTATTAGATTGATAGTTTATTGCGATAGATGTATGATTTATACGTTTTATAATTAATAAGTAATTAATTTAAAGATGGACAATCAAGAAAAGAAAAGATATTTATTTAAAACACCATGATTAGACAAGATAATTCTAAACCTTAGGTTTTTCTCTATTTTAAGAATCTATTTTATTTTGCTATTTGCTTTCTTTTGAATATTGCTTTTCATTAGTATAGTTTTTTAAATCAAAGTTTTAATTTTTAATTCGTTTAGACTAACTAGAGTTCTCATTCTCTCTGTGGATCGATCCACAAGTGGTACATCGATTGACCGTGTATTTGCGGTATAAATTTAAGACTAAAAAAATATCCATCAAAACGTCAACCCGTAAAACCATAAATCACACAAAAGACAAAAACGTTTAATTAAGCTAACCGACCATCCTAGTCCATAACAAAACTGTTTTAACTAATAGGAAAGCTATTTAATGGATAGCCATCTATATCTAAACACAGAACTAAACTATATGTATCCGACACATGAATCACTTCTATAAATATAACTGTTCATAGCGACTGACTGCTTCCACTCAATCCAATGACGAGAGAAGTTGTTCGTACTCCCAAAGTCAAAAAAATTTATGACTTGGTCTTTTCATTATTGCCATCTTGTTTTCCCATATAAGATCATTAAACTTTCGGCACGTTATTTTCTATTTTTCTTAACTCGAATGAAGTGCACGTGCGTTTAGGGCTCAAGTCCTTACGCACTGATTACTTCACTGACACGTGAGCAGCGCTCTTGGTTTATCGCCATCAGCGGCATAATCATAAGTTTCATTTATACAAACGTACTAGAAAACGCTATTACAATCGCTTTTCGGATAACTAACTGCTTTGATAGAAAAATATACATAACCGCTTAATAATGTTGCTCGATAGATAGACTGGAACAGCACACCTGCTCAACAGAGACACTAGAACAATATGCTTCACTCAACAGACAAACTGGAGGAGCATAGTATGCCCAACAGACAAACTGGAGCTGTTAACTATAAGTGATATACTTAAATTGGAAAATAAACAATTGAAACGTCGTTACTACATAACACATTGCTCAATTTGTTTAGCACATAGATAACAAAATATCTAGTGCACAACATATCACTCCACACTTCACGCGGTCATTTGATATGTAGATGTCACGCCCTGCTTCCTAAAAATGAGAAACGAGAGTGACAAGCCCGCGACGTATTCATACCGAGAAGCACTCCTTCTCGAAATGAATACGCTAAGTGTCTATATAAGCAGTAAAAGAAAAAATAGTATAAGAATTTTAAGCTTATGAAATATCCAACAATATTTATAACAGTCACAAAAACGATAACTAAACACGGTTCAAAAATTCAAGGAATTAGGAATGAAAGATAGCGTCGATCAAAAGAAGACATATTTACTGAAAAGGAAAACTAATGATCGGCTTGACTAGAAAGATATTACTGTGCTCCTCAGTTGGTACTAACTCATACCAAGCCTCTTCTCATGTCCCACTGTCGTCTGACGACATTCCCCAGAAAGGAAAACAGAAAACACGAATGTCGTCAGCGAACTAAAGTTTGGTAAGTCCCCATTTTATATATAAAAAAACAATATTTGAAAACGAGATATGGTATACATAATACTAGGTATGAGAATAACTGAGAACAATAAACGGTGGTGTGTATTAATCAGTGCAAGGTAACTAGAGTATCAGGATATTCGATATTTCAGTATTAATGATTATAACTATAAACTCGATTTGTGAGAGTTTTATAATGTAACCAGGATATTCCGTAATGCCACGGAATAACAGCAACACGAGATTCATGAGATTCAAGATTTATATATAATTCAATGTACCATTTTTCTCCGGTACCACACGAGGAACAAGATACGATCCTCTGTTACACATAAATACCCCGATTTTTCGAGCCACCTATCCCCTTGATATATATATATATATATAGTGTATATTATACATGTCATGTTCACGAGATCATGAGATTCATGATTTAAGTGGTTTATGTCAGGTTCATATCGAATTTAGGTCAATATAGTATAACCATAGGAGTATTCACAGACACAAGGCTATCATTCAGGGGAAAGAAAATACATGCTCATTCATGAGTTAGTAATGGAACTCCTGAGAAGTTCAGGTCAAGATAGTATAACCGCAAGAATATTCTCAGACCTAAAGCTATCATCCAGGGGCAATGAAACACGGGCCCACTCATGAGTTAGAAATGAGACTCCTGAGATTAACACATGTAACCAGTTCGAGTGTGATATTAAAGAATATTATTTTTTTATTAACAGTGCACTATACATTCGGTAATAGTGTTTTCACTATATGAAATAAGCAATATTATCAGTTGTGATGATTTTTAGGTTTATATTCAGTTATGTTTTGTATTAAGCATGAAGGCACAGTGAAGAAGATAAAGTAAGTTTATAAAGAATAATGAAAAGAGTAATAGAAAAGAGGGTTTGATGAAATAGTTGCAATATGTAGAGTATATAATATAGTTATAAGCATAGATATAAATTAATAAAAGTTAATACAACGGTTTTAGTATAAGCACAATGATGTTTTTACATGCGAATTCTATAGTTAAGGAAAAAAGAAAGAAAAAATCTTAAAGTGGAGTGAAAAATTAGTATCATATTAATTGATAATCGTATGAACAGATAAATAGCTGTGTAATATTATTCAGAAAATTCAAATATCAGTATTTGTGGATATTATATGAAAATCATAAATAAATATGTTGTTTGTTGAACAATAATTAGAAATTTTTAATGTATAATATACTGCATTATAACATAGCACATTATCTAATTAATTAATGAATGAACTGAAACATAACGATATTTATATTTACTATAATTAAATTATCTATTATAAATATAAAACTAATATAAAATATTATATAATACTGCTGTAGTGATTGATCTAATTAACAAATACATATTTATTGTTAACTAAAAATACAGTTAACAAACAATATCAATATCAAATATATATACATATTAATAATAAATAATGTGCTATTAAATAATAACATAATAAAACCGTATAATATACTAACCCAACAAAATATATAACTAATCAATTTACTGATAAACATAATACTGTGTCACCAAGAAATCTGTGCGTTAATAAATAATTGTATCACTACTTAGTGATTACTAAATGTATAAGAAATATACTACTATTTGCTAATGTATACTAACTAACAAATAGTATAATATTACACAAATTAAATTACATAATAAATCTTGTATTTAAATGAACTGTTAAACTAATATAATATTAGTGCTATAAATCTAATCAGAAATAAATGATATAACATAAATGATAGAACTCCTGTCTTGAACATCACTTTGTACTTTCACATGTGCTGATAATCCTGTTTATGATTTGCATATATTAACTACTAATACTTGATTATATTAATTGTGTAATCTTTGTGATGTTTATCCCATTCCATTATGATAGATTGATCATACTTTGTACTATATGTATATGCTTTGTTTATAATATGCAATATATAACACTAATAATTATAAATTGTGTAATATCCTATTTGCATTATACTTTAATATATGAACTTTTACTAATGTATAAGTAAATTATGACTGTTATTACATAAAAATAATAAAATGATAATACAATATAAAATTTAAATTTAAACTTTTACGATGAAGATCGATAGGGAAAGAGAAGATGGGACATACAATGAAGGAGAATCTAGGATCATCATTATCGGGTAGAGTGTTTGGCATTCCTAGCGTCCTGGCCATCTACCGTGGCTGATGGAGGTTAGGATCTTCTTCAGATGTTGTCCTTCGTCGATCTGTCGCGAGCGTTGGTGAACAGCTAAGATTGGTGTTGAGGGTTGTCTCCTTGAGCGTGTGGATCTCAGTGGACTTGTTGTGAGGCGAAGCCGAGCTATCTGCAAAAGAAGTCCCAGGATGGTTGTACCACCGTAAACCCTCCGACAATCAAGTTAGCCGAGGAATTTGGGCAGAGTAGCGGCTTATTGGAATAAAATTGCGTTACCTGAGTCGTCTGAGAGAGGGGTTTTTATAGTGGTCGCATGGAGCGAGCTGGCGCGAGATCTTCGCCGTCGGTTACGCCCATAGCGTTACATCTGCGTGAATAACGGGATCCCCCTATTAATGACGAGATATGCTCGTTAATGGGGAGATACGGCGGCGTGAAACACAGGATCGTGGGGTAGCAGATATCTCACGTCTGGCGAGATCCGCAGAGCCGTGACGGAGGCGCTTGGGCTCTGCATTCTTGGTTGCTCGGTAGAACCGGGGAGTCTTAGCTCGGCGAGAGGCTCAAGGTGAGCAGGAGGCCGAGGAAGCTCGGTTATGTGATAGCTCAGAGGCGAACCGGGAGGGCTGAGGAAGCTCAGCGTGTAGGAGGGCTCGGAGGTGAGCCCATGGTCATTTGTAAGGCGTGCATAGGAGTGTTCAGGGATCCATAAAAGATCGGGTCATACCTCGGGATGATAGCCCGGGGAATGCCTCCAATGCATGGTACTTGCCCTATTTCCATGAGCCCCGGGACACGTCATCTGCCACGTGTCATAATCTGGGGAGTTCCCACTTATGAGCATCATCAGTAGCCGATTGCGGAACAAAAATTTTTGCGTTTAGAAAAATTTGCGCTAGAAACAATAATCTAGAATCGAATCCAAATATGAAACTAGCAATCTAAAGGTGTTTAACTACTGTGATAGAGTGTTATACCGAACGAACCATGTCCTTCGGTCTTCCATCATCTCCCATAGCTCCTTGAGGTCCTTTGGATCGAGCTTGGCCGCTGGTCTTCCTCCGTCGAAGATGATCCACCCGAGAGATGTAGCTCATGGCTCTAGCTCCACATAAAAGATCAAGTGAAGCAACTAGGAATTCTAGATGGCTAGTCTAGAATGCCTAAGATGTAGTGGAGTGTTCTAAGTGTATCTCTACCTCACCTACTCTCTTGATTCTCAACACATGAAAGGATAAAGAGGAGGTTGAAGATGAAGGTGGAGTAAGCTCAAGAAATCTAGAGAGGAAGTGAAGCTAATGGTGAGCAGAATAAAAATCTCATATGAGAATAAACCATCCAATATTTTCATCTCATCAATCAAGTGTTATCAACTGTCCGATCGAAAGTCCGGATACATAATAAAATCAATCGATCGGAACCCTGCATGTATCCAATACGGCTACTACATCGTTTCGCCTGAACCAGGGAAACCCTCTATGTGGGACTCTAAAAACTCGTCAATACGCTGGCAGTGGTTTAACCACAAGCACATCAGCGGCACTAGCTGTATATAACGGCTACCCAGGTATTGAGCAAAAGGAAGGCCGACGAGCAAACTCATCCGAACCCCTACTGAGCCTATCCGTGACAATCTCCGTACAGTCTGGTCTGTTCGTCTAAGATTATCGCATATCGAGTCTAGGGGGTGGATAAAGTCAGACCCCTGATAACGCGATATTTCATGTCGGTATGAAGCCCATCACCAACTGAGAAACTACTGATCCAAATCAGTAATTCTCGTCTACCTTGGCTAAGTATTTCTGGTGATGGCCACCCATGCACCTTGCGACATCAACCCCTAATACCGGGAGAGAAGAATCCCCGACGATCCGCTCACTGCCTCCATATGACTCTGGACTGTACCCAACTAAAACCTATTTGCACGACTCCTTTGAGTCGTGGTAGGGTAGTAATCAAAGCACAGTGGGAACACAAACGAGATAAATGATGATCTCAGGTCGACAGACTAACCTGTACCCACGTCACATGGGAACTGCTATCTGACAATGGGTATAATACCAACTAATATGTTCCCGGCAAGTCCGTTCAGTGTACTCATAACCCAATGAGCACATGTATACTATCTTAGGCGACTGACTGACACCAATGACTTATAAGACCGGCCACCGCCCCTCGTCGGGGTCTCAATAAGTATACACTATTCTACTCCGGAGTATCGATGCCCAGTCTCGATACTCTCTCGACTAAGGATATTTAAGGATGTGCTCATAGACCACCCAGCTCCCACGTATATGATCGCCATCATAATGCAGGTAGTCTCACGACTCGAAATATTAGCTCGTGACCAGCACTTAAATCACGCAACGTCTAAAGGCGTAACGTAATTCAAGTAAGCTGAAACCCAGAAATCTAAACCTTTTAAAGAAACAAAAGATGTGAAGTTTTGAAATAAGGTATATTGAAGTAAAATGTTTTCTTAAATACATAGAAAAGGGAACATGAAAATGCAAGTATATATTACTAGCTGAATAACATGTTTCGTCTTTAAAAAATTTGGGCAGCACCTCCTTTGTATTTTTTGATCCAAAACCACAATACATGTTAATATAAAGGCATCCCCAAGCGGAAGCTAGCTCTTCGCCAATCGGTGGATCCACAACCACGCAAAGCATAAATATAAGTATACGACGCCCAACGGCGAAGATCAACACAAAAGATAATGAATAAAGCAAGACATCAACCCAAAAGCGAATATAAAACCCATCGCTCAAATCTCGCAACTACAAGTCTCACTAAGTCTTACTATTTATACAAATACTAGTTTTGATTGATGGAGTTGACTAGATACAATATAAAATATAAATACAATAGTGGCACGATCCGATATGTACCACCTACCAAAGCAAATCACCCAAAAGCAAGCTGTGTGCCAACGATGCCGCTACCGATCCATGCGGTCAACCTGCAATAACTGTGCCACAACGGGGGTGAGTTGCCAACTCGTGAGTAGAAAACATCAACAAGTAGAAATCGAATAAAATAACGATTTCCTAGGTCAACTATATCATAAAGGTAATACTGTGATAACTAGGATGACCGTATGTAAAAATGTACCAACAATAAATAAATGCAAGTATGCAAGTGGATATCATCCAGTAATATAATCAATGCCAGTATGTATGTGGATCTTGTCCACTCGAAACATCGTAATAGAATATGCATGTAAATATATGAGGATATCAAGAATGTGTGTGTTCATCAATGACACACCAAAACATGTAACCTGAGTGTCCAATATCGACACTAAAAATATCATAAAACCCGTGTCCAGCATCGACACGTAAATCCTCATATCTCAGGCTCCGGCTATCCGGACTGGCCTGTATCCATCTCATGACTCCGGTTGATATCCTCCGGATAACCGCTGAGTCCAAAAACTATCACCGGTAGGTAGTGCTCCCCTGCCAGGCTCAACGCCATCATCTGCAACTATCTTACCTCGGGGTACCTCACCGGGTCCTGTAAGTCCGCGGTGGCGCCCCGGCCGTCGATCCGACGCCGGAAACGCGGAAACAAAAAACTTTCAAAAACTATAGAACCGGCACCACCGCGCACTTTTCACCCGGATCGGGCCATTTACCTAGCTACTAGCAAACTAGAAAAGAGTAGAGAAGTTATACCAAGCGATCCGTGTCCTTCGGTCTTCGTCTCCACTCCGATCTCCTGCGGAAACTCCGTCCGTCACCTCCTCGTCTGAAAGGGAACCACGTAGCCAGAATCTTTTACGGGCTCCCACCTCTTGACCGAGGCAACTCGGGCGCGAAGTTGGCTAGCCGACGCGTCCAAGGGATGCTGTAGAATAGTGTGGTAGCCATGTCTCTTTGGGGTTTATGAGGTTGCCATTTATGGAGGAATTTGTGCACAAGAATTTTCCATGAATGCTTGATGGAAAAATGGAGCATGCAAAAATGAGCTCGGCCAAGAACAATAAAAATGTTCACTGTGGAATTATGTGGGTTGAGTGCAAATTAAAACCATGCAAAAGAAATTCCCTCCTCACTAAAACAACAGCACACTCACAAATTGGGGGGGACCCACGAAATTTACATGAAGGGAATTTTTCCCACACAAATAATCCACTCCCCTTCTCACATAGGTGCGGCCGGCCCCACTCTAGAATGGTGGAGAAAAATGGAATAAATCAAGAGGAGAATAATGAATAGATAATTATCAAAAGGTCACCCTCATCTCACTAATCAATCTCTTTTTCAAACCATCATGAAAAGCAATGAGTAAGACAAGAATGGAATCTCATCATGAAGAGGCTACAATTATGCAAGAAACCCCTCCACTAAATGTTATTTGCAAATGTGCAAATAACACCCTCCAACGGATAGTCCGGCCGTGAAAGAATAAAAGAAAACCGGCCGGAACGGAATGCAAACTGGCAACTCCAGAAAACCGATCCCGTAATAAATTACAGGAAAACCCCGCTACTGCAAATACATGCCCGCATTTGTATTCCTACTGAACACAAATGCAAAGAGACAAAATCTACACTATCAAATACTAGGATCCGGCTTAAGCCAAAGCCGGCTAGTAAAAACCGTCCGATCACGATCCGTGCAATACCGCACGTATCTGATCGAACCCTGCCATATCTCCATACGGCCTCTACAACGTTTCGCCCGAAACCTGAGTAACTGTTTGTGTGGTGGACTCTAAAGACTCGTCAATACTATGGTTGCGGATTTAACCACTAGCACGTCAGAGGTATTAGCCATACGTGATGGGCCACCAGCTATTGACTAAAAGGAACGTCGATGAGCGCACTCATCCTGACACCCTACTGAGCCTGTCAGTGACAATATCCATACAGTCCGGTCCGTTCGTCTATGAGCATCGCATGGCGGGCCTAGGGGGTTGGTAAAAGTCAGACCCCCAATAGCGGTACAAGTCGTGTCGGAGTGTAGCCCAGAACACCCTGAGATACTGCTGGAATACCTACCAGCAAATCTCCTGCCTTGGCCAAGGACTTTTCATGTTCTGGCTCTCCTATACACAGCGCGACCTCACCCCCAATACCGGGAGAGACGAACCCCTGCAGATCCGCTCACTGCCTCCATGTGGCTCGGGACTGTACCCAACTAAAACCTGTTTGCACGACTCCTTTGAGCCGTGGTAGGGTAGTAATCAAAGCACAGTGGGAACTCACACGAGACAAATGACGATCTCAGGTCGATGAACTAACCTGTACACATGTCACCAGGGAACTGCTATCTGACGTCTGGTATAATCCCAACTAGCAGGCTCCCGGCGAGTCCTGTCCGGTGTACTCATAACCCAATGAGCACATGTATACATCTTAGGTGAACCAACTGACACCAGTGGCTTGTGAGACCGGCCACCGCCCCTCGTCGGGGTCTCGACTGTATACACTAGTCTACTCTGGAGAATCGATGCCCTGTCTCGAAACTCCCACGACTAGGGACCTTTTAAGGATCTGCTTATAGACTCCAGCTCTCACTTATATGATCGCCCTCATACTGCTGGTAGTCAAGCAAGAATCCTAGGGGCTCTATCAACGTGTAATAGCGACTCATAAGGTCACCTAAAGCAGTACACGATGATAAAGATAAACCAGATAGCATACTATCATCTTGAGTAAGACTGTCCTACTGGGACAGGTCCTCCCCTCAATCATTGCAATCACGTGCCTGTGATCCAATAATTGACTCTGAGGGCACTATCTCCAACAGGTCCACCATGCACCCGCAGACGGTTCCTTCTCCTCCTCGAAACAGGTGTCACATGCCAATCTCAGAACCGAGAAAACGTATGGTGGACGCACTGAAATATCATATCAAGAGAAACCGGGTTTTTAAAACAATACATACTTTCCTTTGAAATGACCACGGTTCTCAAATCCAGAAATCCTATGAAAATAGCATATCTCAACGCGTAAAATCGTAAAGCATGATGTATGCGACATATAACAGAATGTAAGCATATCAGTAAATCATGCAATCATAGAACAGTAATATGCATATATCAAGGGGAAACCGCTCTTTAAAAGAATCCAGACTTAAAATATATCCTGCGGTCCCCAATTTCTCCAAGGTCAAATGCAACATCGTATAAGGGTGTATATGCAACTATAGAAAGTAAATTATACAAGAGTCATATCATGATGCAACAATTCTACTGTGTAGTGGCATGGCAATTATCGATGATGAAGAGTGTGAGTCGGCAAATCTGTGTAAGTGTGACATATGCATCATCGATAATGATGCAGGTGTACTAGCACAGGTATATGCAATGCAATGAGAATAGCATGAATGAAGCATAAGGTAAATAATCAGCTAAATGCGATAAGGTATACGTATCTAACATGACCGAGTCGGTGAATCTATCAAACGGCATCCTCTAGTCAAGGGTATGGATCAATCAACTATTAACTCGTCACGTACATTAAATCTTCGTACGGCGTACTTAATCAATTTGGGATCCTAACAACCTTTAAGACAAAGAGGATACGGACCTAACGTCTCATACGGCATAACTCTCAAGATTCACAAAATTATCCATATATATATACCTATCTCTCAGGTCCATCCGTATCAATCTCAGATCATGGGACCGGCAAAGTTATCAATTATCACATATCGACTCGTATCCGTATACCAACAAATCATCAAGTTATCATATCACATCGTTGTTTCCTTTTATATATACATTCTACTCTATTAAACTAGTTTCATGTTACGCTAAACTCAATGCTTATTCTAGTGTAATTACCTATCTATAAGTCGTAATTCGCTTTCACTTTTTATATCTCAAAATATATATTTAATTACTAATATTATCACTAACTATCTTTTAAACTATATCCCTAGTTTCCTAATCTAGGTTTCTACGACTGTATCCTATAGATCGGTTTCCATTTAAATATTTGCCGGGGTGCTATACGCCATCCACCCGACTTTCCCCGTAGATATAGATCTACTCACCTGATCCTTGCTCGCCGAATTCGATGACGCCACGCTCCGTCGCTTCGAAATCCACGCGAGGGTACCTATAATAAAACACAATCGAAATCGCTATTAACATCAAGTTCCGAAATCCAATACGGCACACGGTGCGTTTATAGGTTAGAACATATAGCCTCGCATGCAAAACACAACCAAATAACCCTCATTGTTGACGTACAAACGCCACACGAATGAATTCAAATCAAATACAAAAACCCAAGTTTTCAGAATCGGAAAACAAAATAAAACCAAATTCACCAACATAGGAAAACACCTCCAGATTTCACTCTAGGCTAAACTAGGGAATTTTGCATATAGGGTTAGTCTAGATATCACACATAGGAGCTATGGACCAAGAACCATACACATTCACCATGACTAGGCCACAAATTGCGGCATGGGAGAATAAATATGCGGCCATGTAGTGGGGGGAGGGGCTCAGGTTTCAGGGGGTGGTCCATGGTTGCCTGCACGTCTCATGGTGAAGGGAACTTTATTTGCAAATGTCCCAGGTCATCCCAGATCTCAAAATACACTCACAAACCATCAAATTTACCAATGTCGGAAAGTTCTAAATTCGTGTTTGGGTTCTATTTTCTGTTCTAGGTCAATAAAACACCACTCAAGTCTTGATAATAGCCACTTTACATCATCAATTCCTCACAATTACCCAAACCCTTCTCTAGGGTTTTCTATACAACACAAATCCACACCTTAACCCAATTCTAACTAACTAGAATGCTAGGAAAACATAAACTAAATCAAGTGAAGGGAATTTTACCTCAATTGGGCAACTCAAGAAAAACCCTAGCTGTCCCAAGTCATCAAAACCCCCACTTTTCTTGGTCCAAAGTGTAGAGGATGAGGAGGGGATCATCTTTTGTGAAGGGGGTATAGAGTTCGGAAGAAGAATTTGAGCTTTCACAAAAGATGATCGATCCCTTTGCATGTTAGTTTAGCACCATAAAAATTATAATTTTAGGTCATGTGATGCTTCAAAACTCTTCATAGGGTGCTATACTAACCTTTCATTGGTATCAGAGCCGACCTAGAACATTAGGCGACGTTTTTACGAAGTGAAAACCCCGATCGGACAAAAATACGACTTTTTAGGGTGCTCTCTGGAAATTTTCTAAAAACTGACTTTTTTCAGAATTAAAAATTCTCAAAAAATAGAGCAGGTAAATATAAGATAAACTGGAAAATTCGAGACAGTGAACAGTACTTTTGACCGCGGAACCGCGGCTTAAGCAGGCTTAGACCGCGGATCCGCGGCCATAAAAGGGGATCTTTTACTCCATTTTGCACAGTATTTTTCCTTACCTGCTATAGTATATTTTGAGTATATTTAATCTGAATCTGCTGTTGAAAAATTCTGGAGATGGTTTTGGACTCGTGGTTTCGATCGGAATTTTCATTTCGTTTTCTTTTCCGGGTAAACTAGAAAGTATTGAAGTGTTTGAACGAATATCATTTGCTCGCTATTCACGGGGTTTAAATACTTTGGAGATACGTGCAAGTCTTTTTGCGGTGGTCCCTCTAGAAGACAACAAACCTTAACTCGATTATGTGACCGTCTCGAACTTCCCTTTGAACCTTAGGGTTTGGGGCAGTACGGCGTGCCACATGTGAGGCGTTGGCTTGACCCTTCTACGGCTGGACCGCTACTACTGTGTCACACTCCGGATTTTTGAACCCTGCTCAAGTGTTGAGCTTTAGTGAATCTTGGGTGCTTGATCGTTCGTTCGAAAACTTTAATACTGTCTATTTGTCTGGAATGTGATACAATATGTGGAATTCATGTAGTTTAGGCATGAAATACGAAATATGTGATATTTCGCATTTATGATGTCTAAAGAGAATCTGGATTCCAAATATTGTAGTTTTACACTTTCTTTTTTGTGACCGTAAGTGTAGTATGTACGATATCGCCGGTTTCGTTGCTATACATCAACGACAATCGGGGTACGCATACTTACTTACGTTGATGATATGTGATATTGTGTGTTGCTGAGGTATGATGTGTAGGATTGTCGCGATCGAATAGCCGGGGGGGTTTTTGTGAGATGAGAGTTTTATATTTTCATTCATGTAAATTCAAATGTAATGTAATATTCTTTTATTTGGGGCACTTCCAGGTTGCGGTTGTGTCACCAGTGTTGTATATTATTTACTTTTCCGCATTAGGATGGACCCAAGGAGGGGAGCACAGGTGACCGGGTTCTGGGGTTCAATGGGAGGCCATCTCGAGGAGTCGAGACCGGGTCTCCTAAACTCCAGGATTGGTAGGGTCACTTGCCGCTCTCGTAGGGGTCCAGGGTGTGGGCTTGGCTATTCATCGCGACTGTGGAATCCGTATTTTCTATTCTGGCTAAATACTAAATACGGACGTCCTAGGACATCCCACGTTATATCTATGTTTCTGCTGCCTGTGTTCTGTGATATCTGAGACGAATGACATATTATATATATGATATATCGTAGACGTTGCTTATGTTTTACACCCGCGCTAGTCCCGTCCCGGTATGCCGTTAGTTAAGTAACCTAACGGTGCATAACGGAACATTGCGGCGAATGCGGATGGCATAAGCGTACGTGTTATTTTCGTTTCTTTTCTGTGATTGGCTTAAGGACTTAAATGATGGGATTACATTAATGTGATTAATGTAAAGAAAATAAACTTAAAAAGATGTTGTAGAATCGGATTTAAAAACTACTCGGCTATTTATGAAAAAGCTACATTTCAAAACTGCGGAGCTTAAGCCACTCCTTTTGAAAACTGTTTGATTCTACAACGATATCAAGTTCAAAGCGTTAAAGATTTTCTTAAAAATCATTCGCAACCCTCCGTCATTTTAGGAAGTAGAGTACTTAGTATTCGTGCTACGTTTGTTGACTTTAGTTAAGGCGTAGTGTACGGTAGCTAAGTGATGTCTTCCTACACTACATATGATGCAGATTAATTAGGACATTCATGCGACTTTGTTGACCATAGTTAAGGGTCATATGGGTGGGTCTAATTGATCAAGAAATGACGGGTAGAACTTGACTGGTACTTATGATTTGTTGACCATAGTTAAGGTCATAACTACTAGGGGTAAAAATTACATCGGGAATTTCAAGTGTTGAAATTTGCAATGAGATTGCATACCTTCCATGTGATGGTTGGATCCCGATCCCACTGTGGGCAATAGTTGATCCTAGGAGAGTTTTACAGTTTACAATTAGCTAACTCATTAGGTGTCTAGAAAGGTGTTAACGGGGTTCCGCCTCGGGGAAAACGAGGTTTACTCTAATTAGGTCCGTGCGAAAGCACGGGGAACCTCCCTCAAAGTACCGACACTGGCCTGGCTGAACGGTTAGCGAAGTTGTAGACTGTAATTAATCCTGGCTAGTTTTTCTTTTTAAGGTTTGAAAGAAAACTTGATAAAAAGCAGTGGGAAACATCGATTAGACAAGATAATAAACCAATCTAATCTGTGCAAGAGCTTTCGCTGAGTGTATTCTTTTCTCTCTCTTAATGGCAGTTACCAATGACTGGACTTCAGCTTCTACTAGATAAGAACAAACTGAATGGGACCAACTATAAAGACTGGCTGAGGAATCTAAAGATCGCCTTGACTTATGATAAAGTATCATATGTCCTCACGGCTTCAGCCCCGCCCATCCCAGGCCCAAAGTCCTCAGTTGCGGACATTGAAGTCCGCAAGACATGGGACGCTGACTGTGCCACGGCAAAATGCCTCGCGCTTGCATCGATGGACAACACACATCAAAAGCAGCACGAGGACATGGACATTCAAGGGATATTGCTCCATACAAAGGAGTTGTATGGGGAGCAGTCCCGCGTATTACGATACGAAACATCAAAGAAACTGTTTCAGATGCGGATGGCCCCTGGCACACCAGTAGCAGACCATGTTTTGAAGATGATAGCTCTTATAGAAGAGCTTGATGGCCTCGGATGGACAATGAACAATATATAGATATTATTCTGCAGTCCCTCCCCTCCACCTTTGCTCAGTTCATAGTGAACTTTAACATGCATGGCATGGAGAAGGAACTCCCTGAACTCCTTAATATGTTAAGGAGTGCAGAGAGCACTATGAAGTCAGCAAAGACTCTCGTTATGACTATTGGACAGTCTTCTTCTTCTCGCCCGAAAGCTAAGGCCAAGGGAAAGAAAAAGAAGAAACCCACTAATCCTAAGGGCGGAGTCAAAAAGGTGAAGGGAAAGGGAAAGTCCACAGCTGGAGACCCGGGGAAAGGCGAGTGTTTTCATTGCCACAAGACAGGACATTGGAAGCGCAATTGCACGGAGTACCTAAGTCTCAAGAAGAAGCATGGTGATGCTTCTGCTTCAGGTGCGTTTGTGACTGAAAACTGTTTTTCTATAAACTCTGCTTCCTGGGTATTGGATACCGGTTCAGGTTCTCACATTTGCAATTCTATGCAGGGGCTGAGAAATAGCAAGGTTTTGAGGACAGGTGACCATACTCTCCGTGTTGGAAATGGTTCCAATGTACATACAGTCGCAGTGGGAGAGTATCACTTGGGGTTTCCATCTGGATGTATTTTGATTTTGAATCCATGTTATTTTGTACCAAGTATGCTATGTAATATAATATCCGTTTCTTTGTTGGACAATGAAGGGTATAATTTTGTGTTGCAGAACAATATTATGAACATTCACCTAAATCAAATGTTGGTTGGGTATGGTACACTTAATAACGGAATATATGTCCTAAATCAACACACAGTTTTCAATATACAACACACTAATAAAAGAAAACTTTCAGAATTAAATGAAGCTTTTCTTTGGCATTGTAGACTTGGTCATATTAACGAAACAAGACTAAACAGGTTAGACAAAGATGGATATTTAAACTCTTTTGAATATAAATCTTATGCGACTTGCCAGTCTTGTATCAAGGGTAAAATGACCAAAACTCCGTTTACCGGACACGGAGAAAGAGCTACTCAGCTCCTGGGCCTCATACATAGTGATGTATGTGGGCCTATGTCTACACAGGCTAGAGGCGGTTTTTCATACTTCATTACATTCACTGACGATTTCTCAAGATTCGGTCATGTATTTTTATTAAAGCACAAGTCCGACGCTTTCGAGAAATTCATTGAATATAAACAAGAAGTAGAAAAACAAACCGGCTTGAGTATTAAGATGCTTCGATCAGATCGAGGTGGAGAGTATCTCAGTACAGAATTTGCAAACTTCCTAAAAGAGAATGGGATTC
This sequence comes from Agapanthus africanus, assembly GCA_030015575.1. Classification (NCBI taxonomy): domain Eukaryota; kingdom Viridiplantae; phylum Streptophyta; class Magnoliopsida; order Asparagales; family Amaryllidaceae; genus Agapanthus; species Agapanthus africanus. The sequence goes on along the minus strand of JASDDO010000024.1, from coordinate 191,109,048 downwards.
TCTCTCAGCTCACTCCTCCTTACACACCACAGCACAACGGTGTGTCAGAACGACGGAATAGGACCCTATTAGATATGGTCTGATCCATGATGAGTGACGCTGAGTTACCAGTCTCGTTTTGGGGACATGCATTGGAGACTGCAGCGTTTCTGCTAAACAGGGTTCCAACCAAAGCCGTGTCTACCACGCCATATGAGATATGGAATGGGAAGAGACCATCTCTTAAAAGAATTAAGATTTGGGGTTGCCCGGCCTATGTTAAAAAGCAGAATCCGGACAAACTCGAGACACGGTCAGTCATGTGTAACTTTGTGGGATATCCAAAGAATTCTTATGGATATCTGTTCTACCACAAAGAGGAACAAAAGGTGTTTGTTTCTCAGTATGCCACATTCTTGGAAAAAGAGTTTTTCACAGATAAAGATGACGGCAAGGTAGTAGATCTAGAAGAGGTTCTGGAAACACAAACTACAAATGACGATTTGGTTGAACCGACTGTTGCAACAGAAACTGAAGAACCTCGGCCACTCCGTAGATCTGGTAGGACTTCTCGCCCACCGGAGAGGTACTACGATTTCCTCGTTGATGGTAACGGAGAAGATTGCATCATGGATGATGATGATCCTACCAGTTTTCAGCAAGCTATCACGAGTGGTGACTCTGTGAAGTGGCTGGATGCCATGAGATCCGAAATGGAGTCTATGTACACCAACAAAGTATGGACTTTGGACGTTGTACCCCCTGGGGTAAAACCTGTAGGGTGCAAATGGATCTTTAAAAGAAAGATTGGTGTGGATGGGCAGGTAGAGACCTATAAGGCAAGACTTGTGGCGAAAGGTTTTCGTCAAAGACCAGGTTTGGACTATGACGAAACTTTTTCGCCCGTAGCCATGCTTAAATCCATTCGGATCCTACTTGCTATAGCTGCTCACTACGACTATGAAATCTGGCAGATGGACATTAAAACAGCATTTCTAAATGGAGATTTAGAAGAATACGTTTATATGGATCAGCCAGAGGGCTTCATTGACAGTGGGAGCAGCGAGAAAGCATGTAGATTGCTTAAATACATATATGGGTTAAAGCAGGCATCTCGGAGTTGGAACATCTATTTCGATGATGTTATCAAAGAGTTTGATTTCATCAAAAATCCAGATGAACCTTGTGTTTATAAGAAGGCTGTAGGAAGAGCTGTCACATTCCTCGTATTGTACGTGGATGATATTCTTCTGATAGGAAATGATATTTCTATGCTACAGTCGGTCAAATCATTCTTATCACTAAGGTTCTCCATGAAGGACCTGGGTGATGCCACATACATCCTGGGCATAAGGATCTATAGGGATAGATCCAAAAAGTTATTGGGACTGTCCCAAACCAGGTACATCAACACCATCCTAAAGAGGTTTAGTATGGAAGACTCCAAGCGGGGTGCCTTACCCGCTTGCCATGGAGTCACTCTCTCCAAGGATTCTTGTCCAAAGACCGATGAAGAGAGAGCTCGCATGAGCATTATACCTTATGCTTCGGCAGTAGGATCTATAATGTATGCGATGTTATGTACACGCCCAGATGTAGCTTATGCACTTAGTGTTGTAAGCAGGTATCAATCCAACCCAGGGGAGAACCACTGGACAGCTGTGAAGAACATTCTTAAGTACTTGCGAAGGACTAAAGAATTGTTCTTGGTGTATGGTAATACAGATCTCCAAATGGAGGCCTTTACCGATTCGAGCTTCCAGAGCGATAAGGATGACAGCAAATCTATCTCAGGGTTTGTATTTACCCTCAATGGAGGGGCGGTAAGTTGGAAGAGTTCCAAACAAGATACCGTTGCAGACTCTACGATGGAAGCTGAGTATATTGCTGCAAATGATGCCGCCAAGGAAACCGTCTGGATGAAGAAGTTCGTCTCGGAGCTAGGAGTAGTTCCAACCATTATTGATCCAATACATTTGTATTGTGACAATAATGGGGCGATGGCGTTAGCCAAGGAGCCCAGATCCCATCAGCGGTCCAGACATATCCTGAGGCACTTTCATTTGATCCGGGAGATTGTAGATCGCCGCGAGATCGAGATTAAGAGAGTAGACACAAAGAACAACGCCGCGGATCCACTCACCAAGGCCTACCCTCAGCCACAGCATGAGCGACTTTTTGAGATGTTGGGTATGAGATACGCCAATAACTGACCTTAGTGCAAGTGGGAGATTGTTGGATATATGTATGCCCTAGAGGCCATTATGTGATAGTGGATGTATCTATACATGTATATATATTCAGTTTGCATTCTTGCTCGACATGATGGTATGCTATCTGGTTCTTCTTTATCTAACATGTTTATTTGATCATGCTTCTATTCATTCATACATGCTGATAAAGCCCTGAGGATATCGGCTTGACTACTCTGATTATGATGCAGATCATACTAGTGGGACTTCTGTAGTCTATAAGCGTATCCTTGAACGTCCCTAGTCGTAGGTATATCGAGACGGGGCATTGATATACCAGAGTAGACTAGCGTATATGATACTAGACCCATACGATGGGCGATGAATGTTCCCACATTCATCGATGTTTGACATCAAGATCATATACGGGTGCTCAGTGGTGACTGGGTACACTGGACGGACTCACCGAGAACTCCTATATGGAATTATATCTATCGTCGGATAGCAGTTCTCAGGTGACACTTGTACAGGTTAGTCTATAGACCCGAGATCGTCATAGAGCCTTGTGTGTTCTCCCACTGTACTTTGATTACCACCCTATCACGGCTCTACTGAGTCGTGCAAGCAGGTGGCCGTTGGGTACAGTCCCGAGACACACGAAGGCAATAAGCGATAGGAAGGATTTCGTCTCTCCCGATATTGGGAGTTGATGCTGTACTGTGCCCGACTGGTTATATCAGTAAGTCCCTGGCCAGGGCTGCTGAGATTTGCTGATAAGTGTTATCAGTAGTTTCTCGATCTGTTATAGACCATTCACCGGCACGACTTATTGAGTTATTAGGGTCGACGTGACCATCCCTAGGCTCGATATGCAGCATATCTGACGAAGAGACCGGACTGTACGGTAGTGTTGCTGGATGGCTCGACGGGAGTTGTAGCAGGTTCGCTTGTTGTCTTCTGATCGCTCAATACCCGGGTGGCCGTTACGTTTAGCTGACCGCTTGCGGCTTGAGGGTACTTGATATGATCATCACCCTCTGCCGGCGTATTGACGAGTCTTAGAGTCCCACAGAGGAGTTACCCAGTCCAGGCGAAACGTTGTGGTGCGCGTATGCGATATGCGCTTGCACCCGATTGAAATGTGCGTATATGATACCGAACATTGATCGGGTGGCCTGCTTTTGGTGGGGTCATATGAGATATGACCGGATTGATAAATTAAGTGTTGATTTATCATCTAACCATTAGTTTTCTCACTTGAAACCTTTCTAGGGTTTGATGGATGTATGCATGCATGCATGTGTTTCTTTCTTCCTTTCTTGTTTCATGCACATGTAGATGTGCATACATGTATACATACATACACCCATCCATCATGGTTGATTGCATATGGAAATGGTGGCAATATAAGACTCACACCATAGATTAAACAATGGATTATTATTTAATTTTGGTTTTAAAGTAAAATGAAAAAGAAAAGGATAATCATTCTTGATTCTACACTCTTCTTCGAACCTAACCTATCTCAACTACCACTAACCTATGGTTATCCTTCTCTTTATCATTTAAAACCCAAGTTAAACTAACTATCCATCATTTAATCATGGTTGAAGTTAAGAAGGAAATAAATATATATAGTGATAGATATTTCTTTTTCTTCTTAACTCAAGGTTATCTTTTACACCTCTTGTTCATTTTAGCCACCATCTTCATCCTCCTTCATCTTTTCTTCTCTAGTCTTCTCTAGTGAGTGAAATACAACTAAAGAAAGGTTTTTGAAGTGAGATTCCAAACCACAACATCATTCTACTCAATTCTAGCCAACTTGATTAGAGTGTTTCCTTCAGTTTTTCCAAAGTAGCGAGCTTGGACGAAGTACTCCGTGGTGGATCGTCGTGGACGCAAGGGAACTTCAAGAGGACCTCGATTCAACACCCAAGACACCAAAGAGTCTAGCAAAGGGGAGCTACAAAGGTTGTAGCCTTCAAACCCTTACCTTTACTAGCTTAAAGTTTCTTATCCCTAATTTTCTAGGATCGATCCCTTTGCATGTTAGTTTAGCACCATAAAAATTATAACTTTGGGTCATGTGATGCTTCAAAACTCTTCATAGGATGCTATACTAACCTTTCATAAACTACATATAATAAACTTTTAAAAATGCCAAATCCGATAAATATATTTTTAAATGAATAAAATCATTTTAATTTCCAATTATTTAACAATTATTGGTATGTATTTATACCTTTTTACGAAAACCCCAATTCGCAAATCGGGTAATTTTCGCGAAATATATTATTTTAATATTAAATTCCAAAAATAATATTTTATATTTTCTAAAATGTTATAATCTTCCCCCCTTAAAGAAATTTGGTCGCCGAATTTAAATTTAAACCCCCAAATACTAAAACATTTCAGTAATCAACTCAAATCAACGGGGCTCCGAAATCTTGAAAGATATACAAAGCCACAGCGCATCGCGTGCGACTGAAAACGAATACAAACTCAAAATCGAACTTCGTCAAGCGTCTCGCAAATCATCGGATTTGCACGCATATCATCGGAGTTACAATGGAGATACAGATCTCGAAATCCCCTACTGAAATCCATCATGCATAGTCAAATACTATAATACATATATATAGCACGCATCCTTGGAAAAATCTTAAAACCGAATAAAACACATGCAAAAATCTTTCTGAATTGCCGTGTGATGCGTAACTTATGGCACAAGGGGCGGACGCTCATTGTAAAGTAGTAAATATATTTATATATGTTTTTGCCCGAATTAACGTTCCTCTGTCTTGAAATATCCCAAAAGGTTTTCCTTTATAAACGTTCGTACCGCTCACAGACATGTAGGAAATAGTGAGACTATAGCTCTTTTTTTTTAAAACCTCTTGTTAACTTTTTAGTGCATGCAAAATACTCAGGTACTGTTCTCAGATCAGTCATGTTTGGCTACTACACAATATAGTGCCCAACACGAAAACAAAGTGCTCAGAAGCAAAGTCAGCCTCAAAAGGCGTATCCAACAATCACGTGCGTCCGGTGCGCACGGAAATCAAATCCAAACACAGGTGCCACAATATGCACAAGAAAAAACTAAGTGCAACGGGTGTGCACAAAAGCATCTGTCCAGTGCAACAGGTGTGCACGACAACGATATCTGGTGCATCTATTGTGCACGAAAATCTCAATCGTGTGCATCCGGTGTGCACAAAATCACATCTCATATCATGCACGAATGAAATCTAAACCAAGTACATTCAATATGCATGAAACCCAAAACCAAGCGCCTAATATGTGCAAAATCCAAATCAAACATGTCAGGTCCGTAAAAAGCATCTAGTGCAATAGCATGTACGAAAAATATAAGTCTGGTGTAACAAATGTACAAAAATACAAATCTGGTGCATCAAATGCACGAAATACAAACAATACTCCAATGCGTAAAAAGTAACACCGAGTGTACCAAGGTGTATAAAGTCATAAACATATGCAACTGCATGCACAAAACACATATCAATGCACTGCAAGCACATATAAGCTATACCGAGTGCAAAATCAAATCGAGTGCGTACCATACGCACAAAGTCAAATCAACTGTATGAAATCCAGAAAATCATAAACATGTGCAGCCAAAGCACAAAATCAATATCGAGTGTAATATATATGCACAAATCATAAACCAACACGACGGTGTATAAAAACATATATCAAGTGCAATAACTATGCACGAAAAAGTAATGACCCGGTAGGTGCAGCAGTGGTGCATGAAAAAGTAATGACCCGGTAGGTGCAGCAGCGTGATTCTCGGATCACAATGCAAATCGCAGCAAATGACATTGAGGTGCATCTCCTACAATGTCGAAAAAATATTGGTGCGCCCAAAACTGGCAGAGCAAGAACATCCACTTGCCTCCTGCTCACGGTCTGGCATCCTCTGTCTCTGGGTCCTCATTTCTCTTTAGATTACCAATCTCGCAATCCATTGGCTCATCGGTTCAGTCAGGTGTGCTAACGGAAACGATTCCGCTCTGGCACTTCTCTGGTCGTCTCTTGGCCAATTAGTATGACCATTCGTAAAGCAGCACGTCACTCGCGTCGGCCTCTGGTCCTCTGAATACACGTCACACATCTGATCCTGGGTGAAAATCTTATTTCAGCAGTGTCCTGGAAGGAACCTGCGCAGGGTCTCTTCCGATCTTGCCTATGCCGAACTATACGGAAGCTGGTACTCTTGCCTAATCTTTTCTCGCTTTCTGGACATCTGCGTTCTCAGCACATCTTCTCCTCGGGAACTGGCCGTATCTCATGCCTTTGTATACATATCAGATCTCTAATCTCGATGGGGAGTAGCAACAGCTCGCTCGCTGACATCTCGCATGAACCTCTTGTTCCACTCATCTTTATTATCGTCTGCTTCGACGTCACGTTATGCTATCTGCGTACTGCAATTGTCTCGGCTACCAATCTGGAGTCTCTCACACGGACTCGAAATCACAAACTCGGTATCTTCATCTCTCTATAGAAGATCTCTAGCCGAACACGTCCTCGGGAAGTCGTCCATACCATCGGAGGAATACTCAATACCCGTCCGTTCTCAATCAACTCACAACGCATCTGGGTGAGGTCCTCTATCTGAAGCTGGTCCACTTACTGGTCTCCTTTCAAGTGATATCCGGACGACATTAAACTTTTCGTTTGATTTGTCAAAGTCCCATAATTCCCCGAAAACTCAACACTTGAGCACAGTTTAACAATATCTAGTACATGCCACAGTACCTATAGACCAACCATAGAAGGGCAAACCCAAGCCTCACTGATGGCACCGCTAAACTGCCGCAAACCCTAAGGGTCAAAAGCGGTTCCATGGTCATCATGTCGAGTTAGGGTTTCATTCTTCTAGAGGGTCCACAGAATTACTTGCATGTTCCTCCGAATACTTTAAACTTGGAAAAATGGGCTTCTGACATTCGTTTCGAACTTTTTAACTTTGCCTAGACAACATGTGAATACCCTTCGTCTCTCAACTCAAGATAGACTAGCTATCATCTGTCGTATCTCTGCCTGAAAACTCCAGCGATCTCAGCTCGTAAGCTCTGGAAGCGACATCACATCAATCTCAGCAACAGTTGGGCCACCTGTCTGCACGGTAGACGACATCAAAATCTCTGAGGTATGTTGTACATCAACAGTCCTCTCTCAACTGGCAACCTCTATCAATGCCCCGATCATACGGTGCAAAGTCAAACACTCGCCTCGAACGAGAAGTCACAACACCAATACAAAAATCGAGACGTTCTCGTGTCACCAGAAAACACGATGGTCGGTTCTCGTCCATGATGAGCTCGTCCTGACCGCAACACTAGCAGCAGCTCAATCTGTGCTCAAACCATGGTGATAGGAACCTCAAGTATGTATCGATGAAACCATATCAATGGAATGAAAGGAATCAACAGATCCCAAAATGGATACATGATCATAAGGAGGAATGGAATCAATAAGAGTATGATCATGGAAACAAATAGAATCAAGGATATCAATATATGTACATCCTACGATTTCTTAAGTAGAGTATCGAATCATAAATATGCCGCGGAACATACGTACGGTACGTTACTCTACTCAAGCTACCTACTCCATCAATCAGGGTCAGCCTATGTAACGAAAGCTCGGGTTTAATACCCCCCTGCCCAAGTCTAAGTTCCGTAAGGTCAAGCCTAGGTTCCGAATATATATAAACGCTCTAGACTCCACATAATCAAACCTAAACCCGAACAAAGGTTAAACATAGCGCTCTGATACCAACTTTGTCACGACCCGAAATATTAGCTCGTGACCAGCACTTAAATCACGCATCGTCTAAAGGCGTAACGTAATTCAAGTAAGCTGAAACCCAGAAATCTAAACCTTTTAAAGAAACAAAAGCGGTGAAGTTTTGAAATAGGGTATAATGAAGTAAAATGTTTTCTTAAATGCATAGAAAAGGGAACATGAAAATGCAAGTATATATTACTAGCTGAATAACATGTTTCGTCTTTTAAAAATTTGGGCAGCACCTCCTTTGTATTTTTTGATCCAAAACCACAATACATGTTAATATAAAGGTATTCACAAGCGGGAGCTAGCTCTTCACCAATCGGCGGATCCACAACCACGCAAACCATAAATATAAGTATACGACGTCCAACGGCGAAGATCAACACAAAAAATAATGAATAAAGCAAGACATCAACCCAAAAGCGAGTATAAAACCCATCGCTCAAATCTCGCAACTACAAGTCTCACTAAGTCTTACTATTTATACAAATACTAGTTTTGATTGATGGAGTTGACTAGATACAATATGAAATATAAATACAATAGTGGCACAATCCGATATGTACCACCTACCAAAGCAAATCACCCAAAAGCAAGCTGTGTGCCAACGATGCCGCTACCGTTCCATGCGGTCAACCTGCAATAACTGTGCCACAACGGGGGTGAGTTGCCAACTCGTGAGTAGAAAACATCAACAAGTAGAAATCGAATAAAATAACGATTTCCTAGGTCAACTATATCATAAAGGTAATACTATGATAACTAGAATGACCGTATGTAAAAATGTGCCAACAATAAATAAATGCAAGTATGCAAGTGGATATCATCCAGTAATATAATCAATGCCAGTATGCATGTGGATCTCGTCCACTCGAAACATCGTAATAGCATATGCATGTAAATATATGAGGATATCAAGAATGTGTGTGTTCATCAATGACACACCAAAACATGTAACCTGAGTGTCCAACATCGACACTCAAAATATCATAAAACCCGTGTCCAGCATCGATACGTAAATCCTCATATCTCAGGCTCCGGCTATCCGGACTGGCCTGTATCCATCTCATGACTCCGGTTGGTATCCTCCGGATAACCGACGAGTCCAAAAACTATCACCGGTAGGTAGTGCTCCCCTGCCAGGCTCAACGCCATCATCTGCGACCATCTTGCCCCGGGGTACCTCACCGGGTCCACCATGCACCCGCAGACGGTTCCTCCTCCTCCTCGAATCGGGTGTCACATGCCAATCTCAGAACCGAGAAAACGCATGGTGAACGCACTGAAATATCATATCAAGAGAAACCGGGTTTTTAAAACAATACATACTTTCCTTTTAAATGACCACGGTTCTTAAATCCAGAAATCCCATGAAAATAGCATATCTCAACGCGTAAAATCGTAAAGCATGATGTATGCTACATATAACAGAATGTAAGCATATCAGTAAATCATGCAATCATAGAACAGTAATATGCATATATCAAGGGGAAACCGCTCTTTAAAAGATTTCAGTTTTAAAATATATCCTGCGGTCCCCAATTTCTCCAAGGTCAAATGCAACATCGTATAAGGGTGTATATGCAACTATAGAAAGTAAATTATGCAAGAGTCATATCATGATGCTGCAATTCTACTGTGTAGTGGCATGGCAACTATCGTTGATGAAGTGTGTGAGCCGGCAAATCTGTGTAAGTGTGACATACGCATCATCGATAATGGTGCAGGTGTACTAGCATAGGTATATGCAATGCAATGAGAATAGCATGAATGAAGCATAAGGTAAATAATCAGCTAAATGCGATAAGGTATACGTATCTAACATGACCGAGTCGGTGAATCTATCAAACGGCATCCTCTAGTCAAAGGTATGGATCAATCATCTATTAACTCGTCACATACGTTAAATCATCGTACGGCGTACTTAATCAATTTGGGATCTTAACAACCTTTAAGACAAAGAGGATACGGACCTAACGTCTCGTACGGTATAACGCTCAAGATTCACAACATTATCCATATATATATACCTATCTCTCAGGTCCATCCGTATCAATCTCAGATCATGGGACCGGCAAAGTTATCAATTATCACATATCGACTCGTATCTGTATACCAACAAATCATCAAGTTATCATATCACATCGTTGTTTTCTTTTATATATACATTCTACTTTATTAAACTAGTTTCATGTTACGCTAAACTCAATGCTTATTCTAGTGTAATTACCTATCTATAAGTCGTAATTCGCTTTCACTTTTTATATCTCAAAATATATATTTAATTACTAATATTATCACTAACTATCTTTTAAACTATATCGCTAGTTTTCTAATCTAGGTTTCTACGACTGTATCTTATAGATCGGTTTCCATTTAAATATTTGCGGGGGTGCTATACGCCATCCACTCGACTTCCCCCGTAGATATAGATCTACTCACCTAATCCTTGCTCGCCGAAGTCGATGACGCCACGCTCCGTCTCTTCGGAATCCACGCGAGGGTACCTACAATGATACACAATCGAAATCGCTATTAATATCAAGTTCGAAATCCAATACGGCACACGGTGCGTTTATAGGTTAGAACCTATAGCCTCGCATGCAAAACACAACCAAATAAACCTCGTTGTTGACGTACAAACACCACACGAATGAATTCAAATCAAATACAAAAACCCAAGTTTTCAGAATCGGAAAACAAAATAAAACCAAATTCAGCAACATAGGAAAACACCTCCAGATTTCACCCTAAGCTAAACTAGGGAATTTTGCATATAGGGTTAGTCTAGATATCACACATAGGAGCTATGGACCAAGAACCATACACATTCACCATGACCAGGCCGCAAATTGCGGCCTGGGGAATAAATCTGCGGCCATGTTATGGGGGGAGGGGCTCAGGTTTCAGGGGGTGATCCATGGTTGCCTGCATGTCTCATGGTCAAGGGAACTTTATTTACAAATGTCCCGGGTCATCCCAGATCTCAAAATACACTCACAAATCGTCAAATTTACCAATGTCGAAAAGTTCTAAATTCATGTTTAGGTTCTATTTTCTGTTCTAGGTCAGTAAAACACCACTCAAGTCTTGATAACAGCTACTATATATCATCAATTCCTCACAATTACCCAAACCCTTCTCTAGGGTTTTCTATACAACACAAATCCACACCTTAACCCAATTCTAACTAATTAGAATGCTAGGAAAACATAAACTAAATCAAGTGAAGGGAATTTTACCTCAATTGGGCAACTCAAGAAAAACCCTAGCTGTCCCAAGTCATCAAAATCCCACTTTTCTTGGTCCAAAGTGTAGAGGATGAGAATGCGATCATCTTTTGTGAAGGGGGTATAGGGTTTGGATGAAGAATTTGAGATGATTTCTAGGGTTGAAGGTGGAGGGAGTGTGAAGATGAAAAAGGAGAAGAAGAAAAGAAGTAATGGGGAGGGGAAAAATGATATGGCTGCCCCCCCCCCCTTCTCTTTTCCTCTTATTCTTACCCCTCTCTCTCAAATATTACCCTTTTCTCTTTTTCTTATCTTTTAACCTTTAAACCAAAACACATAATACCCAAAACAACATAAGAAATAGCATGTAATCAAATGCGACATGACACGGTGCACTAACCATGGAAAACTGTATAAATACGGATTTGGCTTAATCGCGATTAGCGGTGCACTAATCGGGTTTTATCCAAACTGCATATAATAAACTTTTAAAAATGCCAAATCCGATAAATATATTTTTAAATAAATAAAATCATTTTAATTTCTAATTATTTCACAATTATTGGTATATTTATACCTTTTTACGAAAACACCAATTTCGCAAATCGGGTAATTTTCGCGAAATATATTATTTTAATATTAAATTCTTAAAATAATATTTTATACTTTCTGAAATGTTACAGAATCCTATGGGTTCTATCAACATGTAATAGTGATCTGTAATACCACATAATGCATGTACATGATGATAGAGACAAACCAGATAGCATACTATCATCTCGAGTAAGACTTGTTCCCTGATTAAATAATCAGGAAAGGACTCAGAAGAGGCATCACGTGCTCACACGTGACCAGCGGTCACGTGTTGGCACGTGACGTTCAAAGCAGCGGCACAAAGCGCATTCAATAAAATGCTCCAGAAAAGGTCACGTGCTCACACGTGACCAGTGGTCACGTGTTGGCACGTGACGACTGAGCAGCGGTCAGATAACAGAGCGCAAAAGGAGAAGAAAGGCCCGTTCCAGGGGTCGCGTGCCCACACGTGACCGGCTTTAAAAGCCTTATTATTTAACAGAATTGAATTCTGAGAAGAGATCATTCAAATCATTCCAAATAGAGAATGATTATTTGGAACCGTTGGATTAAAAATCTAAAGGTGATTAAATATCACCTATTTATGGGAAAATCTTGGACTTGGAAAGATTCCCCCCCCCCTAAATCTAACCGAGATAACAAAGGGATATCTCTGGATTCAAAATCCAATGGTGAATAAAATTCACTTAACAATCTAAAGGCCCAGATTAATGATAAATATAAATCAAATCTCTCAACATACAAATCAAATCTTTAAATGAGAGATTTACTAAGCAGATTGATTCTCTTTCTTCTCCTATAAATAGGAGCCAAGAAAAGAAGAGGAGAGGCCCTTTTCGAAGACCTTTTTTCTAAAACTCTTTTCTGAAATCTTGAGACCTTTGGATCTTTTGATACATAGAGAGAGAGAGAGAGAGAGCCTTGATTCTCTGCAAAAAGGAAAACCTTAGGTAAGAAAGGAAAAAGGGAGGCTTCAAAGGATAATTTAATTCTCAAAAGAGTTTAACTCTTACATAAAAAAGAACTTAGTTCTTTCTCTGGTTGAAGATCTGCAAAGTGCACATCTCCCCATGAATTGAGAATTTAATTCTCATTGGGTTGAGATCCTGCCATGTAGATCTAAAACACAGAAGAGGAACTGAGTTTAGAGAATTTAATTCTCACAAAATGATAGGAATTCAATTCATTTGAGATAAAGTAAGGGTTTAACCCTATGTTATAGGAATTTAATTCCTTCAAAATGAACAGAACTAGGGTTTAACCCTAACCAAGAATATAATTCTCTCGAACTCACAGGAATTTAATTCCTTTAAGAAAAGAAACTAGGGTTTAACCCTATTAAGAATATAATTCCTCAGAAGTTTAGGGTTTAACCCTATGAACAGAACTTTAAAGCATGCAGAGACCCACAGAATAAAACTCTGAAGCAGGCACCTCACGTGTTACCACGTGACTCCTGCGAAGATATATAAAAGAGAACTTTGAGTCAATGCCTCACGTGCCCCACGTGATCCCCGAAGCACATAAAGAAACAGCAAAATAAAAGAGAACTCTGGGGCGCCCTCACGTGTCACCACGTGACCCCTAATGAGTATTCTAATAAACCAGAGCATGAGTCCCCATCACGTGCCCGCACATGATGGCTTTCAGAACTAAAAGTGTTAAACACTTATCTGTAGAACAAAATAAAGAGAAGAAGGGCGCTCTCACGTGTTACCACGTGACCCCTCTTGCCTTAGTGTTTAACACTAAATTGAAACCTCTGTATCCAGTGTTTAACACCGATTCTCCTTAGTGTTTAACACTAATTTGGAAAACTCTATTTGCAGTGTTTAACACTGATTTGCTTAGTGTTTAACACTAATTTGAAAACTCTTTTCCCAGTGTTCAACACTGATTATCTTTTAGTGTTTAACACTAACTTGTCAATCTTTTCCCAGTGTTCAACACTGTTGGTCTCTAGTGTTTAACACTAGCCTTAGCCCAATTGGCTAAAGTTTCCAGAGGCAAAGCCTCTCCTTCAATGAATCAACAGAGGGCCAATATCCCAGATACAATTGGACTTAGCCCAAGATGGCCATAAGTCCTCAATTCAAATTCAACAGAGTCCTTAAATCCACGGACTACGGCGTCCTTAAATCCACGGACTACGGCGTCCTTAACCTTGACCGTAATATCTTAAAACTAACATCGGACTGTGGAGTCCTTAAATCCATAGACTACGACGTCCTTAACCTTGACCGCGATGTCTTAAAACTAACATCGGACTGTGGAGTCCTTAAATCCACGGACTACGACGTCCTTAACCTTGACCGTGATGTCTTAAAACTAATATCGGACTGTGGAGTCCTTAAATCCACGGACTACGATGTCCTTAACCTTGACCGCAACGTCTTAAAACTAACACTGGACCGCAATGTCTTTAAACTACCTGTTGACCGCAAAGTCACTAAACTAGACAACAGGGCTCCCCTAATCGCTCTCTTGTCGGATCTAAACAATCCCGTTAAGTAGATCTTAGTCTAAAATTAGACTAACGTATCCTTAACAAACTTTTAAGTCGATCTTAGTCTCAAACGAGACTAACGTATCCTTAAACACAACCCCCCCCAAACCCAAATCTAAGAAAGATACGGATTTAGAATAGTCCATGCCCTACGGGCGACGACATAACTCAGTCTCCGTATACAATCCACGGGCAACCAAACACGAAACAAACACCCACGACACGAAATGACCATCTGGAGAAGGAGAAAGTTGTTACCGCAACGCGGTAACGTAATTAACTGTAGGGACTTGCGCCTGCAGGGAAGAGCGTCCCCACAATCAAAAACCCCTCAAGCGAGGGGGAATCTGACGAAGTCTGCTACATCGGACGCATCCGTCTAAACCTTCGATACACGGTGCCATAAATCAACTTGGCATCTTCGGAGAGGTGGACGGATAGCACCAATTAGCATCTGCCCTGAATCTCAAGTAAGACGTCCGCGTCGCGCCGCCATTCGGAGGGGAACAGATTCTGGCACGCCGGGTGGGACCTTTTCCTCTTTACACTCCACACTTCGTGTGTCGTGATTCGCGAACCAATCGCGGTTTGCTAATGGTTGCCCTTGGGTTGCGAGGTACTAAGATTTGGCGTTTGGTGCAGAAAACAAAGGATCAATGGCTGGCAACTGCTCGAACTGCTCCAACTGTAAATGCAACCGACGCTCCGCCTCACCTGGAGGTGTAGCATATGGACCGCAGGCTGCTTCCCTATTCACTATGCCTATGGAGCAAGTGACTCAAGCTACCACCGGTCTATTCTTTGAGACTATGCTCCCGCCGGTGAACATTGACATCCCCATGCCCATACAGGAAGCTTCGAAGAAGTTGGTCTTTGATCGACTTGCTACTCCCACGGCCCCTCCCAACGGGTCGTCCAACTCCTCGGTCTTCACCAGACTGAGCCTGAACTCCAAAGGGCCCGCCGAAAAGGCCGTGATACCTGAGAAGGCCATCCCAAAGAAGACAGCTGCTCCTGAAGTCGTCAAGACGGCTTCTCCTCCCAGAAGGTCGGTCTTCGCGAGACTGACTACCTCCATTCCCGCTCCCGCTCAGAAATCTGTAGATTCTCAACGAACGTCAGTCTTCAAGAGGCTGACGCCGGCAGCAGCCCCTCCCCAGAACAGGGGGCAAGACGAAGCCGTCGCTGAATCAATCCCAACAACCCATCATGCCCGACGTCGCCACCGGCGCCGGATAAGGAAGACTGGGGGCAACTCCCCCTCCGGACTAACTCCACCAGCTCCGACGGTGGAAATTGAGGCTGATGTTCCTACCGGGAACAGCTTCGAGCTGCTAAACAGGGTATGCAGAAACTCGCCAACTGCGGTTCTCAAAAGATCCCCTCCACCTGCGAAGAACGTTACAGAAGCAAAGCCGGAACAGCCTCCTCAACGGCTGTCCTCCAGAATCTACAAGGTATGGCGCCAAGTCTAAGACTCGGTAATTGATCAAGATTATCCCCGCCGACAGAAAAAGGCGAAAGTGCAGGGAGAAAAGAACCGTCACGTCAAACAACAAAGGACGACAACCGCTTGGGTGCCTGCTGCAACGGCTCCCTCCACGTCGACTACTCAAAAGATAAGAAGGCCGGAGAAAGGCCCCAACCCTGCAGCAAAGGTCAAAGACAATAAGCCTAAACGCCTTAAGTCTGGGGACATGATGGTGCATACAGTATACATGGCGCTTGGAAAAGAGGACAGCCGTGCATCCACGGGTAATAGACCGCTTACACGGTCAGTGACCAAAGCTCAGGAGCAACAACAGAAGCTCCAAGAAATGATGAACGCGATGGCCGCACTCACTAGGCCGAAAGAAAACCCCGAAGCGTCATCTGATCAACGCCAGGAACAAGAAACTGACGCTGAGTTCCTTCGTAGGATATTGGAGAAGAAGGATAAAGAGGATGCTGAACAAGCAGCCAATATACAATGAATGGCCCTTCTGTTCCAGGACATGGTAGGTATGATGATCCAGCAAGAGCCTTCTGCTGAAGATCCTCCAATCGTTCTTGAAGACGACGGGGGAGAAACGTCAAATCCCCCGCCCGCTCTGTCCACAGCCAAGGAGGAGACAATCTCCAAGGCTGACCTGGACGAATACATAGCCCAACAGATACGCGTTCACCAGGCAACTGAGGCAGCTGGTCAAGTTGTCAGGACGGGAAGACCATATCCAAGCTGGTATGACCAGATCAAATACCCGCCGGGCTACACAATCCCGAAATTCCATGTCTACAAGGGGACAGGCAATCCCCACAACATGTCGCTCAGTTTAGGGCTCTTTGTGGCAACACCGGCGGTGATGATAAGCTCTTGCTGCTCCAGTTCGTCGGCAGCTTATCGGAGACGGCGTTTGAGTGGTACTCCGAGCTTCCAAATGACTCTGTCAAAACTTTCGCAGAGATGGAGTTGTTATTCACTCAGCGATTCGCGAGCGCCAGCGAACGCACCCCGATAACAGCTTTGATCAATGCAAGAGTGAAGCCAGGCGAAACTTGGGTCCAGTATGCTATACGCTGGCGAAACTTGTGGTCGAAATGCGAACAACGCATTGAGGAAGCGCCCGCGGTGGGCATGTTCGTGGGTACCCTAGATCCTCATGCAACTATCTCACAGTTCATGATGTTCTTTAAGCCAACCATGTTCCAGGCTCTGATCGAAAAGTTGGCTCAGATGGACCAGATGGGTCACAGACCGTCTCCCCCGAAGCCAGAACCTCAGAATGATAAGGGTAAAGGGAAGGCAACCTTCGTTGCGAGCGCTCAGCAACAACCCAGTGCCCCAAAACTGGTGGATCAGCTGGAAGAAAGACGGCGGTATTACAATGAGAAAATGAAGCGCCCCTACTCATTCCCGCGGGATAAGACGAAGAGGCTATTCGAGTTGGCAATACGCAACAGGCTTATCAACTTGCCAAACCCAAGGCGACCGCCGCAACCCAGTGAGGTGAATAACCCCAACTACTGCCCTTACCATCAAACGGTAAGCCAACCGATTGAGGATTGCTTCGTCTTCAAAGGATGGATTGAAGATCAATACCTACAGGGTAAGTTTGCGCTGTCCGAGAAGTGGAAGGTAAACCCGCCACAACCTCACACTGCTAAGAAGGTGGACACACAGGGGGCAACTTGTTCTTTCATTGAAGAAGCTCCATGGGAAGTCGTGCTTTCAGCAAAAACCAAAAGAATGCTGAACGAGCTCCAAGCTTGCCCGGCAGTCAGGTGGAAGAACCCGCTAGAACCCCAGATCATTGAAGGGATGCTGAAGCCGCGCCCAACTCCGAAGATCAGTGGTGATGGCCCAAGCACTCACAACCAGCCGTCAAAATCTTCAAAGAGAAAGAAGAAGAAATCTAAAAAGCCCGTGAAGCCTGGCAACAAGCGTACGGACTTGCAGAAACAGATTGACGTGCTGGAGGAGTACAATCAAAAGACGCGAACTCCCATCACACTCCAAGAGTTCCTCAACCACTTCTTTCAGGAGGAAGATAACGAAGAGAGCTCGTCGGACGAATCCGAGGGATACGTGGCGAGTTGTAGTATGATCTCGCACTCGTTTACCGATGATGAAAAAACTCCTGGCACTAAGAAACTGGAGGCAGAGCCTGAACCAAAGCTTGTGTGGCCAACAGACGAAATGATCGACGCCTTTCTAGACGAGATTCGTTTGAAAAGTAAAGCCGACCAGGAGCGTGAGACGGCCGCATCGGAAGAAGCCAAACGCAGGCGATTAAACGAAAGAGTTGAGGTGCTCCCGCAAGATCGAAAGGCATCCGACACGGATAAAAGCGTATTCAAGACGATGAAAAGGTTTGCTAGAGCCATGTCAATGGGAATGAAACTACCACCCTCGGAAGAAAACACGCTCGATGGAGCGGAGAGGCACCCTAATTACTGCTCATATCATCGAAAGATTTCCCACCCCACCGAAGAATGCGACGCTTTTAAAAGATGGTGGCAGGGGTATGTTGCTCACCAGCAACACGTTAAGCGGATAAAACGCAAGACTCGTCGGGAACTACGAAGTACGACCAAGGAGTATAAAGGAATTATTGGCAACTGTTGCACGGTCAACGCCTGGGGATCACAGGTTCTCACCTTTGGGAGCGACTCTGGCGAAGAAATGGCTCTCGGCCCTTTCTTCAAAGAATCCATCTTAGGGAAAGAGGAAGAACCAGAGCCCTGCGAAAACATTCAGCTGCGCAATCGCACGCTTCCCGAAAAGAACCTCGGACCCACAGCTAAAAAAGATAAGGGAAAGGAAAAGGTCGCTGAGGATATCGCCTTAGATGACCAAGTTATGAAAGAGCTGGCTGCCAAGGACCCGCCTAAGAAGAGTAAGGTGGACTATAACATCCTAGCGCACCTGAGGAAGCTACCCTCTCAGCTCAGCATTCTCGACGCCCTCCTGTTATCGAAGAAAGCGAGAGATTCGTTAATCAAGGCGCTACAAGAGCCCGAAAAATTCCAAGCCTTCCTTGCCGAAGAAAGGATGAAGGATGAACTGGAAGAAGTGCACACGGCTGATATCACTTTAGGTGATGAAAACCTGCTCCTTGGGACGTGCGACCATAACCGTCCCCTATACGTCTCTGGATATTGCCATGATATAAAGATAGGCAAAATCTTGGTTGACAATGGGTCTTCCGTTAATCTCTTCAACGTGCGGGTGTTAAAAGAAATTTGCATGAGCGTCCAGCACCTTGCTCGGGACAAGATCACCATCTCCGGGTTCGACTCCCAATCATCGAGAACTCTCGGATCTGTAATATTAACATTACGCTTCGGACAACTCGCCACGGACATTAAGTTTCACGTCATAGATGCCAAGACATGTTACAATGCTCTGCTCGGCCGGCCTTGGTTACACGAGTACAACATCATCCCTTCTACGCAACATCAGTGTATGAAGTATTTCAAGGATGGTCTCGAGTTACCGTATCAGGTGAGCTTAATCCATTCTCCGTGAACGAAGTTCGCAAATACGAAGACGCAAAGTACTTTTTGCCAGATTTCGAGGATACAGAGAGATGTCGCAAGCCGGAGAACAAAGTCGCTGCCACCATTCCCGTTTTCGGGAGTGATACCGAAGAAGAAGAAGAGATAGTTTACTCTGGACCGTCTCGACGCAATGACCCGGGACCGTCCACTCCCATATTGATCTTCGGAAGATGAGGTTAATGTTGTGTTCTCCAGTCGGCCACCAATACAAGAACTCCTTGGTGATGATCGGAGTTTGCAAATCACCATGATCCTGCCAGAGCACTACAAAGATCTTGACGCACTTAAAGCTTACAATGTGTGGGACATGCAGACGTTTTACGTCCCTCCCAAGCGAAAAGGCGATCCTATTCTATCGATCCTCGGAAACAAGAGTGGAGAAAGAAATCTGGCACGGCGCGGATTCTACACTTGACAAGCTTCAACCCATCCATTTGCCCAGATATTACACAAATGGATTGAAAAGGCTATTGAAGCGCCAAGGGGTACCCTTAAAACAGACTACTCGACAAGCTCGATTCTATAACAGGATTTGGGATGTCCCTGGGACTCAGCGCAAATTGTCCAACGGGAGAATGGAAACGCTTGGGCTTGGATACGTAAGAGCTGGAAAACGGGAACGGGTCTACGGTAGCTACGCCATATATACCTTTAATGAAGAAGAGGACGCCTTGTCAGAAAATGCCAACCCCTCATCGGAACTGGATCCCGCGATTGAAGTCCTGAGTCCATCATTTGAAGAGCGAATAGACAAGCTTATCAGAAAAGTGGGTCAAAAAGCTCGGGACGATCATAGTCGCGAAATGGCCATTTACAAGAAAGCCAGGACGCAACGCCTTTTTCAACAGGCTGCAAAAGATGAAAATGCTCCTCCCTATCAATCTGTTGTGCAGAAGGCCCGACGCAAAGGTAAAGACAAGTCAAAGAGCAGAAAAGGCGGTCAACAGCGACAAAGCGGGACCAAGAAGTCATGTGATCGGGTATTGCGCGGTCCGGATTTGTCCCTCATGAAGAAGATGAGTCAACCGTATTCTTTCCCTCAAGACAAGACACGGAAGATACTTGACCTCGCTGTAAAACATCGAATGATTGCACTTCCGAAATCTAAACACCCCGAGCAAGCTAAGGAGGTCTCTCATCCGGGCTATTGCTCTTAGCACCGAGCCATAGGACACCCTATCGAAGACTGCTTCACCTTCAAGAACTGGGTCGAAGACCAATACCAGCGAGGCAGATTTGCTTTATCCGACAGCTGGAGGGTAAAGCCGCCATAAAAGCACGAACCCAAAGCCACAAGAGCAGAACCAGATCCATATCGGTTTTGGAAGCGAGCTCGTACCTGTCGCGTGATAACGATATCAAAAGAAGAGCCCGAGAATAAGGATGACCTCCCCTGGTGCTTCGAAAACAATGACGACGATGTGATCTCAGAATTTCCACCAGCACCGAAAGAGATGGAAGATGGCATACATACTACTGCGGATAACCTCAAGAATATTGAGTTAAGGACGGCAAACGACCCACGACCGACATTCGTCAGCGAGTTGCTATTTGAAGAAAGGGTGGCTGCGTTAAAAGACGTGCTTATACAGCATAGAGATTGCTTCGCATGGAACTATTCTGAAATGCCAGGGCTAGATCCAGAAATTGCTGTGCATAAATTGGCAATATCCCCAGACGTCAAGCCAGTCAAACAGGCGCCAAGAAAAATGCGGCTCGAGCTTGAGATGAGCATCAACGCCGAAATCAAGAAGCTGATCGATTCTGGGTTTATCCAAGAAGTTCAATATCCTGACTGGATCGCCAACATCGTCCCGGTAATGAAGAAAAATGGGACAGTGCGCATATGCGTGGACTTCCGGGATCTCAATAAAGCCTGCCCGAAGGATGATTTCCTAGTGCCAGTCACAGAGCTGATGATAGATAACGCGTCCACTCACGAGGTTTTCTCCTTCATGGACGGCTCATCAGGATATAATCAGATAAAGATGCACCCAGAAGACCAGAAGCACACCGCTTTCCGGACCCCTCTGGGTATATTCTGCTATAAGGTGATGCCCTTCGGTTTAAAGAACACCGGTGCCACCTATCAAAGGGCCATGACGAAAATCTTCGATGACCTTATACATGAAATCGTCGAATGCTATATCGACGACCTCGTCGTGAAAAGCAAATCGTACGAGGAACATCTCGAGCATCTGAAGACCGTATTTCAACGCCTTCGGCAATACAACCTGAAGATGAACCCCCTCAAATGCTCGTTCGGGGTGTCCTCAAGCAAATTCCTAGGATTCACTGTCCGGCATCGAGGCATCGAGATAGATCCGTCAAAGATCAAGGCGATCATGGAGTTGCCTCCGCCAAGGACTCTCAAACAGCTGCGGTCTCTCCAAGGGAAGCTCGCGTATATACGGCGATTTATAGCCAACCTTTCAGGCAAGTGCCGTCCTTACAGCCACCTGATGAAGAAGGGAACCCCGTTCGTCTGGGACCAAAAATGCCAAGGCGCGCTAGACGAGATCAAGCAATACCTGCAGAACCCGCCAGTGTTGGCTGCTCCGGTCAAGGGAAAGCCCTTCATTCTTTATACGACCGCCCTTGAAGGTTCCTTAGGCGCATTATGGGCGCAAGATAACGATCAAGGGAAAGAAAGAGCACTCTACTACTTAAGTCGAGTTCTACTGGGGGCAGAAAGCAACTACTCCCCTGTCGAAAAACATTGCCTGGCGTTGATCTTTGCGATAACCAAGCTCAGGCACTATGCATTGGCGCACGAAGTCCGTCTCATATCGAAGGTGGACCCCCTTAAATATTTAATGTCGAAGGCCATATTGACAGGGAGACTCGCTAAATGGGCCCTGCTCTTAATGGAGTTTTCGATAACTTATCAGCCTCTTAAGGCAGTAAAAGGCCAGGCCATCGCCGACTTCCTCACTGAGCATCCGATACCCGCCGATTCCCCTCTGAATTGCGATCTTCCAGACGAACATGCGTTTGACGCGATCGACGTTGGTGATACCCGATGGGAGCTTTATTTCGATGGAGCATCTTCCGTGAAGAAGCGCAAACAAAATATCCCTATAATCAAATCGGGGGTGGGACTCATCTTTGTAACTCCACAAGGAGGGATAATGCGCTTCGCTTTCTCCTTAACAGAACCAAGGACGAACAATGAAGCCGAATACGAAGCTTTGATAGCAGGCCTCGAGATCGCCATCGACATGGGAATTGAAAACCTCCTCATATATGGAGATTCCCAACTGGTCGTTAGTCAAGTAAACGGCGACTACCAGACATGCAAGCCAGAGCTGGTGAAGTATGGAGAGAGAGTACAACAACTGCTGACTTAAATCCCGTCCTACACTTTGGAAAACATACCGCGCGCGGAAAACAGCAAAGCGGACGCGTTGGCCGAGCTCACTAAAGAATTGGCTGACGAGAACCTCGATGACGTCAGAATTGTGGTACAAAGCCGTCGGGTGCTTGCCCCAGCAGAAATATCTCCGGAATCATCCAAAGAAAAGGGAGCGGCTGAGCAGACGACCCTGCAAATAAAAGATCGGGAAAATACCGAGGATTGGAGAGAAGTCTTTATAGACTACTTCAAATACCGTCGAACGCCCGAAGATGCGTCCTCAAGACATCAGCTCATAAAACGAGCCCTGTCTTTCGCCTTCGTCAACAATATTCTGTACAAGAGATCATTTGACTCTCTGTGGTTGAGATGCCTGAGACCTGACAAAGCGAAAAGAGTCGTCCAGGAAGTTCATGACGGACTTTGCGGTTCTCACCAAGCAGGCCCAAAGATGAAGTTGAAGATCAAGCGGATGGGCTACTACTGGCCCACGATGATTCAAGACTGCCTTGAGTATGCGAAGCAGTGCCATTCATGCCAAATTCATGGGGACTTCATCCCCCAGCATCCAAATCCACTCCATCCAACGGTGGCTAGCTGGCCATTCGAAATGTGGGGAACTGACATAGTCGGCCCCATCGAACCAGCATCGTCCAGGGGACATTGTTTCATCCTGGCGATGACTGACTACTTCTCCAATTGGGCAGAAGCGGTACCGTTAAGGAAAGTAAAGACGGAGAATATTCTCCATTTCTTCAAGACACACGTCATTTATCGGTTTAGAACTCCGCGACGGATTATTTCCGATAACGGGCCAGCCTACAGAAGCCACAAGATTAGTCGCTTCGCGCAGCAACACAACATAGACTGGAGATATTCCTCAGTTTATAATCCCCGGGTTAACGGTCTAGCTGAGGCTTTCAACAAAACCTTGACAAAGATCGTGAAAAAGACGATGTCCCGAAACAAAAAGGACTGGCACGAGAGACTGCAAGAAGCTCTTTGGGCGTATCGAACTACGTTCAAGACGGCCACGAACACAACGCCGTACGCGTTAGTCTTTGGTACAGAGGCAATACTCCCCCTCGAGATAGAGTTACCCTCTCTACGCGTGGCAGTCCACTGCGAGCTGACGGACGAAGAAAATGCTCAGCTTCGGCTTGAGGAGCTTGATGCCCTTGATGAGACCCGGCTCATAGTGCAACAAAATCTGGAGGCCTACAAAGCAAAGATGACGCGCTCGTACGAAAGATTGACTAGGCCAAGGACATTCCGCCAAGGCGAACTCGTGCTAGTGGTCAAAAGACCTATGATCCCCAATCGTGCCAAGTGGGGAAAATTTGAGCCAAACTATGAACGCCCGTACATCATAGACAAAGTCCACCAGGGCGGAGCGTACCTACTTATGGATATGCACGGTGAAAGACCTTTCAGGCCAATAAACGGTCGCTTCCTGAAGAAATACTACGCTTAACGGGTTAAGGCCTAGGTCAATGATAGATGACGACGACTATGTCCGCTCGCTGTCTTCCTAAGCCCGAACTCTGAGTAGTAACCGGCCTTCTTCAAACGAAAGACCGAAATGTCCTTAAACTAACAACGGACCGAAATGTCCTTAAACTAACGGCGGACCGAAACGTCCTTAAACTAACAACGGACCGAAATGTCCTTAAACTAACAACGGACCGAAACGTCCTTAAACTAACAATGGACCACTATGTCCTAAAACTAGCTGTTGACCGAGATGTCGGTAAACTACGGTGGATTGCAGCATCCCAAAACTGATACTAAAATAAAATTTAAAAAAAAACGGTATGTCCATAAGCAGAATGGGCACAGATGAAAACCCGAAAGAGCTCCGTGAGTAAAAACAGCAGGGCTACCTGCGAGTCTTGTGAAAACCCGAAAGGGCACAACCTCGTTAGAAAATAAAAAGAATAAAAAAAAAGAAAAGAAAAGAAAACGGTATGTCCATAAGCAGAATGGGCACGGATGAAA
Organism: Agapanthus africanus; assembly: GCA_030015575.1. Lineage (NCBI taxonomy): Eukaryota > Viridiplantae > Streptophyta > Magnoliopsida > Asparagales > Amaryllidaceae > Agapanthus > Agapanthus africanus. The sequence continues at coordinate 191,084,328 of JASDDO010000024.1, read as the reverse complement.
ACCCGAAAGGGCTCCGTGAGTAAAAACAGCAGGGCTACCGGCGAATGTTTGTGAAAACCCGAAAGGGCGCAACCTCGTTAAAAGACACTTACAAGGTCCTATCGACCTTATGAGGAGAAACCACCTGCGTGAGATCCTTACGACTCACAAAGAAGCAACACACTTAAGGATCCCCACGATTCCTAGGGAGAAATTACACTTGCGAGATCCTCGCGACTCGTAGGGAGAACTTTCTTATGGGACCCTCACGGCTCATAAGATTTGAAAGTCTTAAGTCACAGAGACCTAAACCTGTGCTTAAGCAACCCCCACAACCCTCAATTTAAGCCCTACAAGTGGCTCAATACTGACCCTTGTATACAATCCACGAACGCGAATAAACATTTCCCTAAACAAGTCACATCCGTGACTAGGGTTATGCTCACATGGCAAACAGCCCTTGTAAATCCTCTCGACTTATAAGGAAAAGACCCTTTTGTAAGATCCTTACGACTTGCAAGAGGACTTGCAGTTAGGAATCCTCACGATTCCCAAGGAGAAAACACACCTACAAGATCCTCACGACTTGTAGGGAGAAATACCTTTGTGAGACCCTTACGGCTCATGAAGTCAAAAGCCTTAGCCGACATGACCCTTAACCCTGTTTACTAAGCCACCTTTGTTCAACATCGACAGAGGTAAATGATGATTCGCTCCTGGCAATATCCCAGTTGCAGCGGTGCTGATGCCGAAATTGGTGTCTAAAATCCAAGCTTGCAGCGAAAAGGCTAGCGAGCCACACATGCGTACGAAATAGCCGAAATAATGGGGCAACTTGCAATAAAAAAAGTAGCAAGTGAAAATGTATGCATGAAAAATAGCCGAAATGATGGGGCAACTCGCAATAAAAAGCAGCGAGTAAAAATAAAATAAATAGCCGAAATGATTGGGCACCGCGAAAAATAGCCGAAATGATGGGGCAATCGCGACCTTCACGATGTAAAAGCTGAAATGATAGAGCATCGCGGAAAAAGAGATAAAATAAAAATGAAATTTTCGCCATACAGGTGATGTTACATCTATCCCTGTATACAATCCAGGGGCGCAAACAAAGAAGGAATCGCACTCCTCCTCCCCCAGGTTTCATCAGAAGAAGAAGCCAAATCTCGATAAGTCGCAGATGGCCTAGAGATCATCTCGACGTTCGTCCCATTGCAGCGGACACAACATCAAGCAAAGCGGAACGGTGGCAACTCCCAGTTCCATGGCTCGGCAATATATGGATTACCAAGAGTCAAATTCCCATCCCGTGAAATGCGGATACAATCAACAAATCCCTGGTCCTCGCAGAGCACGGCAGTGAACCCGTGTGAAGCATCCAGAGCGGAGCCTAGTCCTCGCCGAGCACGGCAGTGAACCCGTGTGAAGCATCTAGTGCAAAATTCCTGGTTACGTGGAACGCGGATAACGTCACTCTTTGACCCCGTGGAAAACGTCCAGAGCAGAGCCTGGTCCTCGCAGAGCACGGCAGTGAACCCGTGTGAAGCATCCAGAGCGGAGCCTAGTCCTCGCCGAGCACGGCGGTGAACCCGTGTGAAGCATCTAGTGCAAAATTTCTGGTTACGTGGAACGCGGATAACGTCACTCTTTGACCCATGGAAAATGTCCAGAGCGGATCCTGGTCCTCGCAGAGCACGGCAGTGAACCCGTGTGAAGCATCCAGAGCGGAGCCTAGTCCTCGTCGAGCACGGCAGTGAACCCGTGTGAAAGCATCTAGTGCAAAATTCCTGGTTACGTGGAACGCAGATAACGTCACTCTTTGACCCCGTGGAAAACGTCCAGAGCGGATCCTGGTCCTCGCAGAGCACGGCAGTGAACCCGTGTGAAGCATCCAGAGCGGAGCCTAGTCCTCGCCGAGCACGGCAGTGAACCCGTGTGAAGCATCTAGTGAAAAATTCCTGGTCACGTGGAACGCGGATAACGTCACTCTTTGACCCCGCGGAAAACACCCAGAGCGAAGCCTGGTCCTCGCAGAGCACGGCAGTGAACCCGTGTGAAGCATCCAGAGCGGAGCCTAGTCCTCTCCGAGCACGGCAGTGAACCCGTGTGAAGAATCTAGTGCAAAATTCCTGGTCACGTGGAACGCGGATAATGTCACTCTTTGATCCCGTGGAAAACGCCCAGAGCGGAGCCTGGTCCTCACAGAGCACGGCAGTGAACCCGTGTGAAGTATCTAGAGCGGAGCCTAGTCCTCGCGAGCACGGCAGTGAACCCGTGTGAAGCATCTAGTGAAAAATTTCTGGTCACGTGGAATGCGAATAACGTCACTCTTTGACCCCGCGGAGAACGCCCAGAGCGGAGCCTGGTCCTCGCAGAGCACGGCAGTGAACCCGTGTGAAGCATCCAGAGCAAACACCGGACTGTGGAGTCCTTAAAATCCACGGACTATGATGTCCTTAACCTCGACCACAATGTCTTAAAACTAACGATCAACCATGATGATTCTAGACTGATTTTACCTTGGTTAAAGGGTACATCTCTTCACTCCTTTGATATTTGGCGTTGTAATTCCTCAACGTCTTCAAAGAGGTGACGGGTCCCGGTAACCACACATTTCGCGGACGGTGCAGTCCTCAAATCCACGGACTATGAGGTCCTTAACCTTGACCGTGATGTCTTAAAACTAACATCAGACTGTGGGGTCCTTAAGTCCACGGACTATGAGGTCCTTAACCTTGACCGTGATGTCTTAAAACTAACATCGGACTGTGGAGTCCTTAAGTCCACGGACTATGAGGTCCTTAACCTTGACCGTGACGTCTTAAAACTAACATTGGACTGTGGGGTCCTTAAATCCACGGACTATGAGGTCCTTAACCTTGACCGTGACGTCTTAAAACTAAAATTAGACTGTGGGGTCCTTAAATCCATGGACTATGAGGTCCTTAACCTTGACCGTGATGTCTTAAAACTAACATCGGACTGTGGAGTCTTTAAGTCCACGGACTATGAGGTCCTTAACCTTGACCGTGATGTCTTAAAACTAACATTGGACTATGGAGTCCTTAAATCCACGGACTATGAGGTCCTTAACCTTGACCGTGACGTCTTAAAACTAAAATTGGACTGTGGAGTCCTCAAGTCCACGGACTATGAGGTCCTTAACCTTGACCGCGATGTCTTTAAACTACGGTACTCTAGAGAACATCCCAAAGCAACCCCTGACCCCGTGAAATACGGATATGGGCGACCGCACTCAGCACTTGTGGGCCCTCACAACCTACAAGGAAGAAAACTCTCTTATGAGATCCTTACGACTCCCAAGGGAGAACCCGCTTAAGAATCCTCACGACTCTTAAGAAGAACTTACACCTACAGGATCCTCTCGACCTGTAGGGAGAAAAACTCTTTATGAGACCCTCACGGCTCATAAAGCTCAAAAGACTTAGGAGGCAGATCTTAACCCTGAATCCTAAGCCATCGCTACCCTGCAAAGAGATCAAGATAAATTGTCCGCAGAACACATTCAATAAAAAAGGGACACACCGCTGAGAAGAAAAATATGTCTTTATTCATAAACCAAAATGGGTACAAAGTACAATTCGTGAGAGAACAAAAAAAATATAATACTCTCATTCAGGAGTATGTACAAAAAGAAAGGAAAAGATACAATTCTTCAGGCCGGTGGGCGATTTTGCAGCTTGGTCAGCTCATCCTTCTTTCGCTGGGCCACGCCTTCGTGATTCAGTATCGCCAGAAGACGGGACTCTGCCTGAGCCTGTTGGGCCTGATATAAGGCAAGCCGACCTTCGAGCTCCTTCTCGGTAGCTTTGTGGGCCTCGACTCTTTCACGAGTAAACTCGGCGGCCTTGTCGATGGCCACTACCTCCTTGATGGCCTCCTGAAGCACTCGCCAGAGTTCATACGCTTTGTTGGCCTTGACGGTAAGATTGGCTTGAAGCTCGTTCGGCGCCTTAGAAGCCAGTTCCCTCTCCGAGAACTTGCGGCCGAGCCTCTTCTCGCACGACACCATGTTTGCCGCACATCGCTCAATCAAACTTCGCAGGCCCGCTTTCGCAGCCACAGCCTCCGAGGAAAGGTGGGTACACTCAAGCACGTGCAGACAAGCCTCCACCTGACGGCAAAACTCAACCCAGACTTGCACCACGGCCTCGCTATGATGGACAGCAAGAAAAGGAAGAGAACCGTTAGCTTCGGCGGCAAACGCTTCGGCTGTGATTACACTGCCCGCACAGAGCTCCTCGATCAGGGATGACAAGGAGTCAAGGCTTAATTTCGCCAGACGGTCTGAGGCTCGCAAAGCATAAGGACCAGGCGGCATGGCGATGCGCGACTCCAATATTGTGAGAACCGGCAGGGCTGCTCAGACTTATAAAAGATCAGTGAAACTCTTAAGCAAAGGAACAAGTGGGACCATATTGAGACGTCACTTACCCACAGTCATGCAAGAAGGTGCTGAAGGCTCCCCTGGCCCCTCGAGAATCTCAACCTCGTCATCGGCCTCCAGAACTGTAAAAGACGTCAATGTCAGTCCGCAAAATAATAACAATGATATGAAAAGATGGTGAATGACACTAACCTTGCCCAGACGAGAGGACGATGCGTTGAGGAGATATCGCCTACGGAGCGGCCATCTCCAAAAGACGCTGGAAGGATTGCCGAGGAGACAAATCGGCAATGGAGGCCGCCAGGCCGCGCAATTCTGAAAAGACAGAAGAGTTCGGGTAACAGAAAGATTACTAGCTTAAAATGTGGAAGGTTACCTTCGACACTCCTCCCATTCTGAGCTGGGGGATAGCAGCTTCAACGGCCTCCGCCGTGACCTCGGGCTCCAACAAAGGGAGGGTGATCCCGACTACCTCCATCCCAGCCTCTGGACCGCCTTCAGGAAGAGTCGTTGAGGCGGAGACCACCAAGGGAACCTCTCCCAAAGGAGCGAGTACTCCGGAATCAAGAACCGCCAACGGAGGTTCTATTGTGAGAGGAATAGCATTGTCGGCCCCCTCCGCATCGAGTAAGGCTGCATCGGGAATGCCAACGGGCTCTAGCTGCAGCAAGCCCGTAGGAATCTCTCCCATCGCCGAAGACTCTGCACAAGTCGCACAAAGAATAAGGATACATATATACGGGCATAAGCAATCTGAAGAACTGCAAAGAAATATAAAAACGTACCAATGCGTAGGGAAGCCTTCAATATGGCTTCTTCAAGCCGATGCTCCTTCTCAAGGAGGCGTGCTCGTCGGGGTTCGAGGGTAGACTCATGGCCGCCGGTCCACAAGGAAAGCGCGTCCGCAGCATCCTCCGAAGCGGCCTGCTTCAGGGCCCTTTCTCCCCATTCCTCCAAAGGGGCAATAAACCGCCGCCGGATCCACGAAGGGTCTTCATAAAAGATTACGGCAGGATAGGGCTTCTTCGGAACCCTGACGTTCTGGGACTCATCTTGGGGACGTCTTATAGACTCAGCCAATTGTGCGGCCTCCTCGGCAGCCGAACCCGGGAAAAGAAGACCAGCGTCCGACTCTTGCACGACCAACGACTCATCTGGAAGTATGGGCTCTGACTCCGTTAAAGAATCAAGTAGGTTGGTGGCCACCCTCTTCCGCCTCTTAGATCCAGAACCGACTGCCGAAGACGACCGTTTCTTTCCCCGTGGAGCCTTGGTGCGGCGGCGGCCCACATCGCCTTCAACACCCTCATCCCTATTATCCTCGCATGGTGCCACAACCGAGGATGACACCGCCATTGTCGATGCCACGGGGGGCAGTGCTGCCGCAGGCGGTGGTGCTGCTACTAGGGCCCGTCTACCCCGCGATCGGGTACCTAGGGGCATACCAGCTGTTGGAGTAAGGTCCACCCCCTGACTCCCCCGGAATGAGCGCGGTGCCAATCTCCCTCAGAGGGAAGGGGACCGGAGCTCGCGGTCGCAGCATAGCTCTCATGGCCGGAACCTGAGGAAGGGCATCATGACCAAGAAGCACGCTTCTCTCCTCAAGAATAATTGGGTTGACTCGATGGAGATACCAACCCGTGAACGATCCCACGCATCGGGGCATGTGCTCAGCTTCAGGGATCATGAAGTGGGAGCCGGTGTTCAGCCTCACGAAATGATGAGCGGCATCGCAAACGGCATCAAGTGAAGGGACCGGCGCAACTATAAAAGCCTCGAAGGGAACACCCTGGTCGTATCCAAGCTGTCGAGCGAAGCGATGCGGATTGTACCGCATGAAAAAAGCTGCACTGTCCTGGCGGAATACCAAATAGCCTGGTCTAATGGTATACAAGTGCACGGCCTCCCGGGGCCTCAGAGAGGGTACATTGTCTTTTGACCGGTCCCAGAGTTGTTGAACTGGACCTGAAGGAGAAGACAAGACCCGATCATTAAAAACCAGCCCGCCAGCAGTAGCGTAAGGAGAAATCAGCACCCGAATAGCCCCGAATTGAGTCGGCTCGGCGGCGGAAGCATCCACCAATCGCATAAGTCGCGGGAAGGGGTAGGCGTCGTAAAATACGGGCCTCTGATGCATAGCGAAAGCCCCCAACACGTGCATTTTGATCCAGGACGTGAAGTAATGAAGCGAAAAGTTTACTACATCCACGCCGGGAGTAGAGGTATTAGCTGCGGTGCCCAACCCGTGATAAAGATGCGCCAACGCCGGGATGCCGATGGCCAACCGTGTCCCCTCAGCGATACAATAAAACGGGTAGATAACCGAAGCTCTCATAAAGCGACGATGCATGGGGATGACAAACCAACTGAGCCAGACACTGACAAACCCCACGAAGAACGTCTCCTCATCCATGCCGGGAGCTGCAATGGATTCAAAAGACATCGGCGACATAATGGGGATGTAGTACTGTGGTAGATCCGATTCAGTGGTCGGAAGCTTCTTCGGACCAAACCCAAAGGGGTCTTTAATGTTTGCGAACTTCGGAGCTGTCTTCAACAAGACGTCCTCGCGAAGGAAACAGGCAATGAAGCTCTTAAAAGTAACACCCTGCTCTTCAGATTCGGTGAACAATCGGTCGAAGATACCTAGCGCCTTGATTAAGCTGGGACGCTTGTGGCGGACGGCATTCTCAGCGGACAGGCCATCAACCAGAACAGGCTCGGGCTCAAAGACGTACTCGTCAGGAGGCAGCAACTCCTCATACAGTGTACCCCTGATTGGCAATCCCGAGATTTCATAAAATTCTGCCAAAGAGATCGAAACCTCTCTGTCCCCCAGAAGAAAAGTGCTGGTGGGGAGATTCCATTGATTCAAGAACGCCTTAACCCACCAGACATGCGGGGATTGATAATGAAAGAGCGACACGTATATTGCCTGATAAAGCCCGACCTTCTGCAGCCGCGCGCAATGGGTAGCAAGGATATAGCGAGCCCAGAGGAGGTAGCCCGTGGGGTGTCGAGGAGTGAGCCCTATCTTATAAATTTGTCCCCATGGATGGGCCTCACCCTGGCAAATACGTCGTCCCAGGATATCTATAACCGGGATCGGATGGTTCGGGATACCAGTCGTTGAAGGCTCGAGCCGTCCCGCTGGAGTCCAATTTGGCATCTCCACAGCAAAAACCGTCCTCGGAGGGTCCATCGGCAAGAACGGGAAAGTAGGCTCTGTCGGTACTGCGCAGAGGAAACTCCGGCGACCCCAAATGATATGACTGTACCAAGTCCCCCATAAAAGTAAGCTGGTGCAGTTCGGGTCATGAGCCCAGATCATCGCCATCGCTTCATCGTCGGATGGTGATTGAGAAAAAGCGGCCTCTGAGCGAGTGAAGGGAAAGCAAGGAACAGAAGCCATTGCACCTGAAATAAAGTAAAGGAAAACTGTCAAAAGCGAAGCCAGCAATATATATATATATATATATATATATATGAGCATAAATATATCCGTGAAAACAGTTGAAGAAAGCGACAGCAGACTCTTTTTATGGGACCGTTGGCTACAAAAAAAACACATGGGCCCCACAGAATCAGGTTGACGGCTCGTTGGTAATGAGGCCAAGCAATCATAATAAGACAAAGAGGATATCCTCATTAAATAGGCAGTGGGTTTCAAGTGGCCCTGCACATCCTCCTAGAAGACAAATCTACCTTGGACACTACAACAAATCAAACAAGATCAAGGGAATTAAATTCCCATAAAAGAAATCATTGCAAGCTTCTTCTTCATTGATCACAGAGGACAACCTAGGGCAAGAAAACCCTAAGAAGCCTCCAGGGGAAGAACTTAGTTCTTCACAGGAATTAAATTCCTTTTGAAAAAGGGAATTAAATTCCCAGAAACTTTTTTTCTGTGGACAAAGTTAAACTCCATGAATGTGAACTATCATCATCATCTCCCTGAAGGATCAGATGAACCCTAAAGAGATTTGCTGTTGAAGATTAAATAGTTTCATATTTCGGTTGAAAAACTTAAAGGGAAAATGGGTTCATATTAAAAGGGTGAAACCCTTGAGGAGGATTTAAAATCCAGAAAACTTTATGTATAAAGGTCCTTCGTCCACTCAAGATGATTACCTGAGGAAGAGGAATCGGTCAAACAGAGTTAAACTCTGGAAAATTTTTGAGGCAGAGAACTAAGCTCTGAAAACGAGAATTAAATTCTCAAAATGAAAAGTTGCAAGGAAGAAGATAAGCAAAAGTGGAGGCGCTTCTGAAGTGACCCCTGTATTTATAAGATGTGATGGAGACGCTTCATCTCCCCGATTCCCTAGATGGATCCAACGATCACAAAAGAGACAGCATTGCACTCACGTGCAGACACGTGAGAACAACGCTGTGGGGGCATTTGTTCCCTGATTAAAAAATCAGGAAAGGACTCAGAAGAGGCATCACGTGCTCACACATGACCAGCAGTCACGTGTTGGCACGTGACGTTCAAAGCAGCGGCACAAAGCGCATTCAAGAAAAAGCTCCAGAAAAGGTCATGTGCTCACACGTGACCAGTGGTCACGTGTTGGCACGTGATGGCTGAGTAGCGGCCAGAGAACAGAGCGCAAAAGGAGAAGAAAGGCTCGTTCCAGGGGTCACGTGGCCACACGTGACCAGGGGTCACGTGGCCACACGTGACCGGCTTTAAAAGCCTTATTATTTAACAGAATTGAATTCTGAGAAGAGATCATTCAAATCTTTCCAAATAGAGAATGATTATTTGGAACCATTGGATTAAAAATCTAAAGGTGATTAAATATCACCTATTTATGGGAAAATCTTGGACTTGGAAAGATCCCCCCCCCCCAAATCTAACCAGATAACAAAGGAATATCTATGGATTCAAAATCCAATGGTGAATAAAATTCACTTAACAATCTAAAGGCCCAGATTAATGATAAATATAAATCAAATCTCTCAACATACAAATCAAATCTCTAAATGAGAGATTTACTAAGCGGATTGATTCTCTTCCTTCTCCTATAAATAGGAGCCAAGAAAAGAAGAGGAGAGGCCCTTTTCGAAGACCTTTTTTTCTAAAACTCTTTTCTGAAACCTTAAGACCTTTGGATCTCTTGATATATAGAGAGAGAGAGAGAGATAGAGCCTTTGATTCTCTGCAAAAAGGAAAACCTTAGGTAAGAAAGGAAAAGGGAGGCTTCAAAGGAGAATTTAATTCTCAAAAGAGTTTAACTCTTACATAAAAAAAGAACTTAGTTCTTTCTCTGGTTGAAGATCTGCAAAGTGCACATCTCCCCATGAATTGAGAATTTAATTCTTATTGGGTTGAGATCCTGCCATGTAGATCTAAAACACAGAGGAGGAACTGAGTTTAGAGAATTTAATTCTCACAAAATGATAGGAATTCAATTCATTTGAGATAAAGTAAGGGTTTAACCCTATGTTATAGGAATTTAATTCCTTCAAAATGAACAGAACTAGGGTTTAACCCTAACCGAGAATATAATTCTCTCGAACTCACAGGAATTTAATTCCTTTAAGAAAAGAAACTAGGGTTTAACCCTATTAAGAATATAATTCCTCAGAAGTTTAGGGTTTAACCCTATGAACAGAACTTTAAAGCATGCAGAGACCCACAGAATAAAACTCTGAAGCAGGCACCTCACGTGTTACCACGTGACTCCTGCGAAGATATATAAAAGAGAACTTTGAGTCAATGCCTCACGTGCCCCACGTGATCCCCGAAGCACATAAAGAAACAGCAAAATAAAAGAGAACTCTGGGGCGCCCTCACGTGTCACCACGTGACCCCTAATGAGTATTCTAATAAACCAGAGCATGAGTCCCCATCACGTGCCCGCACGTGATGGCTTTCAGAACTAAAAGTGTTAAACACTTATCTGTAGAACAAAATAAAGAGAAGAAGGGCGCTCTCACGTGTTACCACGTGACCCCTCTTGCCTTAGTGTTTAACACTAAATTGAAACCTCTGTATCCAGTGTTTAACACTGATTCTCCTTAGTGTTTAACACTAATTTGGAAAACTCTATTTGTAGTGTTTAACACTGATTTGCTTAGTGTTTAACACTAATTTGAAAACTCTTTTCCCAGTGTTCAACACTGATTATCTTTTAGTGTTTAACACTAACTTGTCAATCTTTTCCCAGTGTTCAACATTGTTGGTCTCTAGTGTTTAACACTAGCCTTAGCCCAATTAGCTAAAGTTTCCAGAGGTAAAGCCTCTCCTTCAATGAATCAACAGAGGGCCAATATCCCAGATACAATTGGACTTAGCCCAAGATGGCCATAAGTCCTCAATTCAAATTCAACTGGGCCAATGGGCTCATTATATAATAATTGATCTTAGTTTCCAAATTGTACTACAGATCACTTAATCTATCTCGGTTTAAGGGTACATCTCTTCACTCCTTTGATACTTGGCGTTGTAATTCCTCAACGTCTTCAAAGAGGTGACGGGTCCCGACGACCATACATTGATACGGACTGTGGGGTCCTTAAACTCATGGACTACGACGTCCTTAACCTTGACCGTGATGTCTTAAAACTAACATGACGTCCTTAACCTTGACCGTGATGTCTTAAAACTAACATCGGACTGTGGAGTCCTTAAATCCACGGACTACGACGTCCTTAATCTTGACCGCGATGTCTTAAAACTAACATCGGACTGTGGAGTCCTTAAATCCACGGACTACGACGTCCTTAACCTTGACCGTGATGTCTTAAAACTAATATCGGACTGTGGAGCCCTTAAATCCACGGACTACGACGTCCTTAACCTTGACCGCAACGTCTTAAAACTAACACTGGACCGCAATGTCTTTAAACTACCTGTTGACCGCAAAGTCACCAAACTAGACAACAGGGCTCCCCTAATCGCTCTCTTGTCGGATCTAAACGATCTTGTTAAGTAGATCTTTGTCTAAAATTAGACTAACGTATCCTTAACAAACGTTTAAGTCGATCTTAGTCTCAAACGAGACTAACGTATCCTTAAACACAACCCCCCCAAACCCAAATCTAAGAAAGATACGGATTTGGACTAGTCCACGCCCTACGGGCGACGACATAACTCAGTCACCGTATACAATCCACGGGCAACCAAACACGAAACAAACACCCACGACACGAAGTGACCATCTGGAGAAGGAGAAAGTTGTTACCGCAACGCGGTAACGTAATTAACTGCAGGGGCTTGCGCCTGCAGGGAAGAGTGTCCCCACAATCAAAAACCCCTCAAGCGAGGGGGAATCTGACGAAGTCTGCTACATCGGACGCATCCGTCTAAACCTTCGATACACGGTGCCATAAATCAACTTGGCATCTTCGGAGAGGTGGACGGATAGCACCAATTAGCATCTGCCCCGAATCTCAGGCAAGACGTCCGCGTCGCGCCGCCATTCGGAGGGGAACAAGACTGTTCTATCCGTATAGGTCCTCCCTCAATCATCACAATCGCGTGCCTGCGATTACAATAATTGACTTGAGGGCACTATAGCCAATATAGAGGATGCATCGAATTAGATCGATATGAGAGGGGTGATAACTTCTTCTCCCTTCTGTAGGGTGTTTTTCGTCACCCATTGATATGGGAATACGCAAGCACTTGTCAGGCGTATTACAGATTCCCCCTGCCTAGGATAGGCTGAGGTTTATTGATTGTGGGGATCCGAATCTTCGGCAGCCGCGGACTAAGCTGTCGTTAATTACCCCTCGCCTTTGGAGCGAGAGAACCTCCGATTGACGGGTCAAACAAGTCATGCGAACTCAATGTGCTGTGTTGTGTTTTGAAGGGGTTTTGGATAAATCGGGGGTCCCGCAAAGTTTTTACGGGGGTCCCGCTACCCGATAGCGGGCTGGGAGTCAAAGGGCTAGCAGTCCCCTTGCGGGGTGCAGGGCAGCGCCCCGTGAGAAATTTTTTTCCAACAGGGACAGTGTGGTAGAGTATGTGTGTGTGTGTGCATATATGTGTGTGTGTGTGTGTGTATAAAGGAAAGGGCATCCATAGGATGTGTAGGAGAAGGCGCCAGCGCCTCACGTGAGCGGCACGCGAGCGCATAGGCACTCAGGCGCCGGCGCTAGCTCTTTGGACGCTCGGGCGCTGGCGCTAGCGCTTTGGGCGCTTGGGTGCTAGCGCTTTGGGCGCACGTACTAAGCACGTGGGCGCTCGGACGCTGGACGGCAAAAAAGGACTTGGTCTCTGCACTGGGAGTTGTACTCCCAAAAAGAAATACTTATTATTTTGTATATTTATATATTTTATTTTATTTTTTGAGGAGTTAAACTCCTAAGATATTTTTGGAGCTGATGAAGGGGCTTCTTCTTTGAGCCCTGGATCTCCTCCAAAATGGGATTTTCGGAGATGGGTCTCCTTCTTTCTCCTCTGTTGGCCGGATCTTGAAGAACAAGAGGTATGAGATTTAAAAATCTTCCCTTTTTGAAATCTAATGGAAGATCTGGGCTCCCCTTTGTGAGTTTTGTGGTGAAAAACTATTTAGTTTTGGAAAAGGAAGAGTAAAACTCTTAATTTAATTAAAAAGAAGGGAATAAGCTTTTAGAACCTTTTGAAAGGAGGAGGCGGCATAGGAACCCTAGTTTTTGGGAAGAATGAAAAGTGTATCATTTATTCATTATCATGTTGCCCAATATAGGTTTACATATTTACATATAGTCCCTTGAGCTTTACAAAATGGCATTTTGCCCATTCCATGGCTCATGCGCTCATATTTTTTGCATATAAGCCATGGGCTTTATAAAAATTTGGCTTTATGCCCATTTTGCTTACATTCATGCATAAAAAATTATATCAAATTTATTTATTACATGATTTTTATTTTGGCATGGGAGAGGCCGGCCGTTTCATGTTCGAGCTCGACTCGGGCATGAGCTCACTTGATCTGGGCTTGGGCCCACCGGCTGGGGGTTGACCTTGAATTTGACTTGGTCAACCGGGGTGCAATTTTTGACCCCAACGCCTTCGTTCAATTGTCTCGTCATCGGGTTTCAGATCAGAGATGACAAAAAAGGAGAGGAGAAGAAATTTCAGAATCACGGTGTTTTTCTTTTGAGTTACGGCAGAAAAGAAAAAGGGTTAAGAGTTTTAGATCTATTAAAATCCTATCAATCCTCCAAAATCAAAACAATAAAAAGGAAACAGTCAAAACAAATATATCCAAATAACAAACAAATCTTTAAAATTAACATTATATAAAAAAAACCTAAATATAATTAATTCCTATACTAATTACATAGCATGTTACATAATAACTTAATCAACATATAAAATCACAATATTCCGGACAATAGGCTTAAAAATAATAAATTAATAAAAAATCAAATAATACAAACCTTGAGTAATAACATTCATGAAACAACTAATAATAAAATAATTATTGATAATAAAAACTATAATAATAAATTCTACCAATGACTTTATCAAAAATACTTTGTAAAATTGCTTACTGTTTACAATAAATAAATATTAAAAAAAATGCATGTTGTACTGATCGTACTATAAGAAAATTTATAATATTAAACAATAGTAGAATAATAAATAATATTCAATAAAACATTTGACTTATAAAAACATGGTATTAGTTTAAATTCTGGGGATTTAAAATAAAAGTAAATTAATTTAGTAGGGTTCGAAAACGTGACCTGTGGAATAAAGATGTAATGTGAAAATCAATAAATAGAAGGGTGGACCATTCATATTATATGAAAGAAAATAAATAAATACACATGTGTTTCAAAGAAAAAGGGCATTTCTTGAAAAAAGGAAATACAAGGAAAATATTAAGATTTTGTGGTCGTTATAGTAGATAACCGTATACCAATCGTACTCGTACACCGCATTAGCTTAGCAATCAACAAAATAATCCAACAACTACTAATGACTTTTTTTCTATAAAATGGCTTTTGATGCGTCAAACCTCCGAAGATTGTTGCATCTCAGGCGGCGTTGCGTCATAAAGCGTTGGCGTCTCGTCACTAGCATATAGTCCTTCAACTTGTCTATAAAACACTATCAACAAATAACTATCTATTTAGATATTTTATAGATACGTCAAGATTCTAAACATTTTTACTTTGGAGTAAGTGCAAAAAATAATTTAATTCCATCATTTAACAAAAGGTAATAGCAACAAATTTATTTTCATAATTAAGAAAAGAGAAACTAGGCGATTATAGAACTACATTTCATAGGCTATATAAATAAAAATGTTCTATAAGTAGCTGTTAAAGATATGGTATTTAGATCTGATTATTAAATGGATAGTTACATTTATTATTTCACCCGAAATCTCCCACTTGAAATCTTCAATGTTAGAACACCTAACTCTAGTTATTTTACTCTCTTCATTTAACTACCATAAATTCAAAATTTAAGACGTTCACTATATTCTAGTATCAATCAGCACCTATATGCGCTCCCACTGAAGCTGACCATCATATTCAACCTTAGATTATTTAAGATAAAATAAATATTATTTTCGGCATCACAAATTAATTTTATTTGGCTTATATTAGCCAAAATATGTCCCAAATCTCCAAAATAATTTCTGAATTTTCAAAATAATTTTCTGGATTTTTCTTCTTTTTTTGCATTTTTCTGAATTTTTGCCGATTTTAAAACAATTAAAAATCAGATAAACCCTTTATAAAATAGCCCAGCCCCTAATATAAAGCCCAAGGCCTTATTGGGCATGGGCCCTAGCCGCCTGAGGTGGCAGGCTCTGACTCGAACCAAGCCGAGATAGGCTCCTGCTCGAGCCGCCCGAATGAGCTACTCAGGCTCAAACTGAGCCAAGTCCAACGGCTCAGGCTCGAGCTGCCCGAGCATGTGGCTCCAGCTCAAGCCGGCGCCTCCGGCGAACCGAGCCGATCAATTTTTCTTTAAATTTTTTACAAAAAAATCTCTTTATTAAATCCATAAAGGTTTAATAAATCTTTAAAAATAAGAAAATGTTTATTAAATCTTGGATGGTTGGATAAATCCTTAGAAAATTCCAGAATATTTTCTAAAAAATTAGCTTTTATCTTTTCAAAAAAATCTCTGGCAAATTTTTTTTAAAAATTCTTTAGAGAAATCCCTTGACTTTTGCACACAATTTGAAAAAATCTATATAATTTTTAAAAATAAAAAATTTAGGGTTAGGATGTTGCGATCATCGTCCCCATTGTCTCTTTGCGACGGCACAATCGCAAAGATGGTGGCCGCCGCTGATGCTACTTCATCGCAGCGCTATCATCATGTACAAAAATTAATTTTTATTGCCAAAAAATTATGTTTTCCAAATTAAAAAAACATAAATTTTAATTCCTAAATCAGTGTCAAGCAAACAATTTACGAGAAACATGTGTCTTTATTATGTACTTTCTATAGATCTAATAAATATATTTTTTTTCTCTAAATCTGGTTTTTACAATAGCAGATCTAATAAAAATAAAATCTTTATGATCATAAATAATCTATACATAATCAAAACTTCCATAAAATGGATAAGATAGCCGTAATGGCTTTGATACCAATATAGGATAATGATGGAACGATCCCTAGATCGTCGATCCAATTCTTGCAGATCCGATACGCAAGAGGATCTCATATTAACAGCGAAAGTAAATATCAATTAGTATTTTACAAGTATTAAAATCTGCATATCTTTTGCAGGCTAGTAGATCACCTGAAATACCGTTGGACGGTTGATATATTCTTCATAGTTGTCTTACTCTTTGGATGGTCGTGCGGGGATCAATCACGGTGTTATTCGCAAAGTCCCCTAATTCACCGCAGTTGTTAGAGACTTTGAGGAAGACGATCAAGAACCTTAGAACTCTAATCTCCAATGGTTGCACTCACATGTATCCATTAATATTGTCTTTGGACAATATTATGATCATCCATCAATAGTTAACATTATGATCATTCAGTGCAAATCCTATCCTTTACTTACTGTATATATAGGTAGAGAGACAAACGGACGGTTGAAATTGTATCAGACCCAAACCCTTAATAGGGTTTGGCCATCTCCTAGGTTGACCCCATCATGGAGCTCGAGTCCGACTTGAACTCAGCTTCTCATAACCGGTCGGGTCAGCCGACCCCCTAGACCCATCCACTTGATTGGACGAGCCATTGGGTGGCCCTACTTGGCCCAATGCCAACAATACCCACTGATCACCAACATACAGGCTGAACTAAAAAAAAATACAAGCATGGTTATACAGTTCAAGAATAGATAACATAATGGTAATTTTCAATTATTTGAAAATTCGATCTGTTTCGCTTATGGCTAAAGAACTTATAGATTTTACATGACTAAAAAACTTCATTTTGATGAAAATCGTGACAAATGATATTATGATAATAAGTAGAGATGCCACGGAAACAAAGCAAAGCATCAAGCATGATATCTATATTTCCATTCCAAACCCAAATTCTATTCTAGTTTAATGGGAATGCTTGGGATTGGCATCTAACTATAGCGTTGGCAAAGTAAAGCCAGAAGATCGAGAGACCTTTCCTGCAGCGGATGCGAACTATCCTACCTATCACACTCCATTAGCTTCCATCTTCACAAATCACAGTGGCAGGTTAATTACATCTTTAATATTTTTTTTCTACTTCCTTTTGAATATTTTATTAAATCCCCACGAAAAAAATACTCTGCAGAATTAGTCCATCAAGTTTAATAAACCCATTACTAATAATGGTTCTGTAGAGGACTAAAGTGCTATGAATCTCCTCTTTTTAGTAACTTCATCAGTGAAGGAATGTTACTTCTGCAGTTCAGAACTTCGCGTATCTTTTTATTTTTATGATATGTAATAATGTTGTTAAGGCTTTTAGCTTTTGTTTTGCTTTTTCAGCATGTTTTGTTTTGATTTTGTTTCTATCGAAACTTTTGTTTTATTTAAATATTTATTGAACTGTATATTTGCCCAGCCTTTTCAGTTAAAAATAATAATGGGTGTCTTTTGCATGGAGGAAAAAAACACAGTTAAATAAAGTTTTGGTCACGAAGGGGCAGTTTACTGTAGACAGCCTGAACAATTAAGTTAGTTTGCATTAGTTAATGAACGCAGCCGTCTGTATCTATCAAAGTTTCCAAATATATCTGAATACAACGAATCCAAAAATCATGGTCAAATTTTACTATTTGGTTCTGTTGAAATTGAGGTATGCTAATATTTTGGTGATTGCAATTTATTATATTCCATTAATATTATTCTTGTCCAAAATTCCAAAAATATAACATATGTAATACCATGTTTCACTATTTTTGCACTTCAAAACATTAATGTATAGCACTGTACTACATTTTGGTTTTACCGCCGTATTATTCCATTATTCATTACAAACCGATTTCATGATAACTTTTATACATGATTCTAGAAATACGCCTATACAAAATAAGCATGGTGGTAAAAACAAGAGGCAGCAAAATGCTAACTGCGAAATACATTAGAATGTTAAATATTAAGAGAAAAACTATAAGACATAAAAATGTGAAGTACTGAAACATTAAGGTATAATTAAGCAATTTAACCTAGTTACTGTAACTAGCAGAAATGCTACTCTACTCATTCTTCCAAAATAATGAAACAAAAAAAGAGTTGTAAGCCTGTCGATATCATTATCAAAGAACAAAATTACTGGGAACCCCCCCCCCCCCCCCCCCCCCCCGAAATTAGCATTGAATCAGATATATGATTTTCTTTTTCCCATCTGCGACTTCACCACCCTTTCTCTCCCTTCTTAAAATGATTTAAGAGAAAAATTAGAGAACACCCTATCAAGGACCACGAGCCCCATGATAATTACAAGATCTCACACTCACCTGTACAAAAACTAACCAGAAAGTAAGAGGAAAGCGGAAAAAGGAAAAAGAAGAAAAATTGCTCTCGACCACTGAATAAGCCCTACCGAATGCATTTCAAAACTTGCTTAGCAAACATTTGTGGCATGACGTGTATTCTTTTTTCTGCGCTACAAAATTTAGGCTCAAAAATATTAACAAGCCAACGGATTTGATTTTTTGATACTGGCATTGCTGCTTGAGTCTTAAAGCAGGCAATCTGCAGAGGCCCTATTAGTCCATACGATCTCAATCTCGAGCGTTCTTGATGAATTATCCTTGTTACTATCATGATTCAGGCTGAAAAGGCCGCTGTATACACCCTCGGTGACTACTTTGTCGATCTGAATGGTTACTCTTCCAAGAGTCGTCTGCGAAAGAAGAAAAGAGAAGAAATGAAAAGAAATCCCTGATCACTTCGATGAGGTATTAGCAATCAAAGTAGTATCTAATTCCGGACATAGAAAAGGCAGACACTAATCATGTTTAATGTATCATCTAGTTCTGATTAAAACCCGTTCTATGTTCATCTTTGTATGGCTATTAGCATGTATAGATAGAATGATATAAGTCTACTTCCTGCTTTAAGTTCATGTGACTTCTGGTTTTACGATAATACTCCTTGATGAAGGAAATAAATATTCGTCAATGGAAAAATGGTAGGAAAAATTGAAGGAATTTGAGAGGAGAAAGTTGCAAAAATGACAACTGTCAAGAACCATTTTATCCAAAAGCCTAAGTTGTTTGGTTCTGCCGTTCTGGGATAACAATGTATATCAAGCTAACAAACCATTAAATACTCTCTCACGTGGGCCATTCGACCACATGGGGAAATCCCTTCACTGGAAAAACTTGCTTGTATAGGCATAACAAATGGTGGTAGTACTTTTACTTCTAAACAGATAGTGATGTGGTCTGAGCCCAAGACCCCTCGAAAGCTGGCAAGCTCTTATACAAGGCCAATAACCACTTCACTCAAAAGTTTAAGGCGTTGGGTTGTGAGATAAACATTGTATACCAAATTAATAAAAATAGTGTATGTGAAAGTTGGGGGCAAACTGTAGAATATTTACAAAAAAATAGACTGACGTAATGTTATACAGGCAAAAGTGTGGGGGTGTTTTAGTTTGTGTTTTTGTATTTTTTTTTTAATACTGTTGTTTAATTTTGTGGCAGGGGGACAGAATTCTCCATCGGACATTTTTATTGGGAAGTCTAAATATGCATTTGCTACCTGCAGGAAGAATAGAACATTAAGAAATGCAATTATCTTAAGTAATAATCATGGTTTTGGCCTGGTTTCAGCTTAATTCAAGGTAAGCGATCCTTTTGCAAATGTAGGTGTCAATTAAGGACAGCTTAAGCTGCTTAACTGCTTCAACCTTTCAATGGCTGCATTTGGAAATAGACAATGTGGGGCTTTGTTGGCACGCGAATACAAAGCGATTAACATGGGTTGATTTATATTTCCATGTACACATGTATTTATCAGTTTTTCATTTATGTTTCCCAGTTTTGAGATCTAAAACAGCAATTAGAGATCTAGAAACATAATACCAAAAGGAAAACTAATGATGCTTCATTACCTTTCCAAATGTAGTTTTGCTCTTGCAGAGGATGTAAAGCTTCTGTCCTTTCGGGGGAACATCAAATTCCCAAGTGAATCCCTCTTTCCATTCAGGGCATATACTATGGTTCACAACCTGAAATCAGATATTAACCCAACTTAAGCATCAATAGGGGAAAAATTCTAAAAATAAGCTTCCAGCTTATTAGTTATATTACCTTAGTTTGTTTCGGAGGGCTTTGCCCAATTTTCAACTGGCAAAACGCATTCGTGCTCCCCATTGTTTGCTTCAAATTATTCCCACGCTTAACAGTCACAGTCAAACACCCAGGCAAGCAATGTAATAAACTATCCGCTCTTTCATGG
The DNA here is from genome assembly GCA_030015575.1 of Agapanthus africanus. Taxonomy (NCBI): domain Eukaryota; kingdom Viridiplantae; phylum Streptophyta; class Magnoliopsida; order Asparagales; family Amaryllidaceae; genus Agapanthus; species Agapanthus africanus. The sequence continues at coordinate 191,064,122 of JASDDO010000024.1, read as the reverse complement.
AAACTTGGCGGGCAAGTTTTCATGAGTAATTGAAGTATGGGTATGGCTTCGGACGCAATTAGGGCTTGAGCCTTTGCGATATCTTCATTCATTTCTTACCATGATTCTTTTAACAGACAAAAAGTGTCGAGGACTGATTCTTGAGCGTCTTCACTTCCAGCCTTAAGCGCCCCCACAAGATGTTGAATACAGAGGGTGGCAGCTTCTGAGGTGCGAAGTTTCTTGAAGTTGGTGAATATTATGAATATTGTATGGAGAATCCCTTCCTTTACTGTTGCTGTGGACCAAAGTTCCTTTTCTAAAGCGGCTGTAGAAAGAATGAAACCAACGAAATTTTAAGTTACTGCACATACTAAATTCAAATTACAGAGCAGTGCTTTATAGTATGCCGCAAAAAGCTATGTTGCAGAGACTGGTTATTGACTTATTGTGGACACGTATCTATATCGGGTACGTATCCATACCGGATTCGTTGAGAATACTAGCGAAACTCTGTATACCACATCCTAATACTTATATTTGTATTCTAATGTATCAACAACGTATCAATGGATAAAATATCATCGATCAACGCCCACTTCAAAATTATTTGTGTTCTTAGTTTAGTTGCTAAAACAATAATTTTTGGTTATTATTTATATATCTTTAAACAGGAAATTCCAACAAACATATCCTAGGCTGTTGGAGAATTGCATATCCGACGATCCGTATTCGAATATGTGCTATTAAGGTAAAAATTATCTATTCAGATAAGATATTTGCTAAAAACTGATGTCTTGCCTCCTGCAAGCAAAACTTTTTTAATATGAAGAAATTACTGAGCGAGTAAATTTAAACTTAGGTCATGGTAGTCATAAGAGTATAGGAAGCTAAAACTTGCAGAATGATAACATTACCATGAGACGTTTGAATATATACCAGTTAGAAATGAAAACCCTACAAAATGCTTGGGGTAACATACATTAAAAATTAATAACCAAGCTAGTAGTGTCAAGCACAAGCAATTAATAGATGCCCGGTATGAGAACACAAAGGAAAACAAAAACCTGCGGGTGGTGACATTATGCATCAGAAAAATCATGTACTAAAATTTATCTATATTTCTTTATAGCAAGATATTTTAAAAGACTAAAGTGACTTACCAGTGAGAGACCTGACAAGCTCATTGGATACATATTCTTGGAGTGTGTGATTTAAAAACAAATATTTAATCAGCAATGCAGCTTGTGCAACGACTTCAGGGTTATGAGATTGCAGCAATTCTTGTACCAGCAATATTCCCCCAGCCTCTGCAACTGCCCGTCTATTTGTCCTACTATGCATCACCAAATTTTGCAATGCACAAATTGCCACCATTTTCATTTCTTCTGTTGGTTCATCTTCAAGCAAATTTATTAACGCACGACATGCCGATGCTGCGTCACTAGCCCTAGCAAGTCCATGGTTCTGAAAAAGATCACCAAGTGCAAGAGTTGCAAGAAACCGAGCAGGCTGTGATCTAGTCTGTGGGTCTAGCAAATATTGCGAGAGAGGAGCTATCGCATATTTGGCAACCTTCATTTCTCTAACCCTGATATTGTTAAATAATGCTTCGAGCAATCCCCCGGCAGCTTCTTCACATTGATGAGATCTCAGAAGCTCTATAAGTGCATCTACGGCATCGACTTCAGCCATTAGTACGGCACTTGAAGCATCGTTCCTCTCTTAAACAAGAAGGGCATCGAGAGCTACTGTAACAGTGCTTTCTAATGCAGAGTGCAATAATCGCACAAGCACTACCAATGTAACTTTGAAATAGTATTTTTTATCGGAACGGAGAACATTTGATAAGACTAGAGCTGCTGATTCCCATAATTCGTGACTTGGCAAGGGATCATCTTGAATAATGACCTTAGAGAGCTCAAGAATGCCCCTAGCTTCAGCTACAGCCTTAGGCCAACTCGTCGAAATAATCTCTAGTGCTTTCAGTGCTGTTTGTTGTAAGCTCAAAATTCCGATTCCAGCAAGCTGAACTAGAGGAACAACTGCACCTTTTGTGGTAATATCCTGCTGGAAGTGCTCTTGCTCTAAGAGATGTGATAATAATTCAGTGCCAAGCTGCTGAATAGCTTGTGAAGGCGACTCGAGGAAAGAGATTAGAGGTCCAATGATTTGATTGGGAGTTAGTTTCAAGGTTGCGAGACTTTGTGGCTTTTCCAAAACATTAACAAGCGCTTCCAAGGCACTTTGTTGCCCCCACATAGTAAAATCCGGTCTTTGTAATAACATAAATAGAGGCTCTACAGTTCTTGCAGCATCTGAGCTTCTAGCAATTCCACTATTGTTGGTTAAAATGCGAAGAAGCTCTGCGATTGAAGAACAAACTGGACCAGGTGCAACAAGGAGCATTGCAAGTGCATTATCGATTATTCCAGCTTCAATCATATCAAGCTTGCACTGAGGTCGGTCCTTCCCCAATTTAATAAGGGCACTGATACTGGTCTCTGAAAGTTTATAATTCGAGCCAGAACAAAATCCAACAAGAAAACTCACGACTTCATATGTTGCTGCAATATCTGCATGGTGTTCTTCTTCTAGTAATCTATCAAAAGCAAGCACAGCAGATTCTATCACCGGCACTGAATCTGAAGTCATGAGTGATACCAAGGGCCTGATGCACTCTGCAGCAATTGGCATTGCCCGAACACTCGAGTCACCAAACAGAACATAGCAAAGCTGGGAAGCATTTTTCTTATGTTCTAACGATGAACTTGACGACAAAATTCTGTAGAGAGTCTCAACTGGATTATTACCTTCAACGTCAGTCAAAACGGAAGCTTTTGAAACACTACCATCAATTAGTTTGATAAGTGCACCAAGTGCTGCCTCTTGTTCTTTCTCAGCCCCTAAATCAAGCATATCGACCAATGGTTGTATAGCTTGCCTGGCCATTTCTGTATCTCTGATGCTCTCTGCATCAAAAAGCTCTTGTAAAGTCCTTGCTGCACTAAACCTCGCACTTCTTGAACCCAAACACAGAACAGCAATAAGCTGATTCAAGGAACTAAATGAAACTTCATGAAGCAACAAGTCAGGATTGCTGTATAAAATACCCGAAATATCGGTTATTGAGGTCTCTGTCGGATCTTGAGGGCTTAGAGATAGATATTTAGTCAAAGCATCCAAAGCGCCGGCTTCAGCCATAACCAATTTGTTTGGCTCGTTTCCATTTGCTACAAGAGTTAGAAGGTGGACAGCAATAGGAGGAGCACCAGGTCTATCTGGGATTGGTCTCAAAAGATCAACTAATAAAGGTATAGATTTGCGAGCAGCTGAACCAACTCTCACATCTTCGATCTCAAATAAATGCTCGAGAACAAATTGATCAGGGTTTCGCACAAGATTAAATTCTTCAGATAAAGCAATGAGGTTTGGTGTATCGGACTCTATATGACCAAGTAAAGTTATTAGGCCACCTACAGCACCTGAGTTAGAAATAGCAAGCCGTATCCCTTTTCCTCCAGAACAAGCAAGGCTAGCTATTGCCTGAGCCGCAAAGTATTTGTCCATAACTTCATCAGACTTCAACAAGAATACTAGGGAAGGTATTATCCTCATGGTGGCTGAAGATTGAACAACAGATGCCTCATGGAATAAAATAGCTAGGAGAAGGGCACTGACCCATATGTTTTCTGTATCCTCATATTCTCCCTGTACAAAAATATGTTCAGTTGAACACATACCTAAAATCAATATATATTGAAATGAAAAAGAATAATTAAACATGTAAAAAAAGTTCAAGGGCATCTTTCTAGGATTGGAAGCGTCTTACTAAAAAATAAGCAAAACTAGTGTGCACCATCAAGAATAGTATATTTGACATTTGATGCATGGCGTACAAGATGAGAGCATCTTTCTTGTGCTTCAGGCAATCAAGAATTCTGGATAGAGCACTCCAAATGAGTTTTCCTTCAGAGGTCCTTGTATATCTTTCATTGATTTCTTTTTCAAACCATGGATATTTCGATACCATGAAAATCGACTTCCTAAAGGAGGTAAACCATATTCAATACATATCAAAAAATCCCATATCTGACAGATACTTGTACGATGCTCCTTTGATGTGTCCTAAATTTTTTAACCTATCTTAACTGTATCAAATATGTATAACGGATGTATTTGAGAATAACAAGATAAAAACTTAATCCATTTATAACGGATTCACAATTTCATTTGATTTTTAGATGCATTTATACTACTCTCTCTCCATTTTTAACGCATAACCATAAATATTGATTACTGTTGATTACTATAAATTAGAAATATTTTATATTTTTAAGTATATAAATGTCTATTTGAATATTATGGCCTTGCAAATCCACGTTACAGATTAGAAAAGTATCTCGTAAACTTGCATATCCAGTTTTACAATTGTACTTATAACTGTATTGGTAGCCTTGTCATAGTGCAAGCATGTATCATGTTGTCCGTGCATGTATTAGGTAGCATCGATATTTGATATTTCATATACATACAACTATACAACTGTAACATAGCAAACCAGATATCTATGCAAAGCTAAGATCATGGAATAACCTGTCCTAATCCCTCACTTGATTCAATAATTACCTCTAATACTTTGGTTCTTTTCCAAGCCCAACATGTAGCAGTCGCACAATATGATGGGTTTTCCTGTCCTACCATTATGCAAATTAGAAGATAGACAGACACATACAAAGAAACAGATCTGAGAGGACAAAGTGCAGAGGTGCTTTAGCCAAACAATAAATGCATACCTTAATCCTTGGCAAAAATTTAGGACCAATGGTCGATAATATTATGCATGAATAGCATGTGAAAGACGGATGTAGTAGAAATGAAAATGTTAAGATGCATAAGTGAATGGTAAATTTTATGACTAATGAGACAAGAAATCAGTACATCATACCACATGAATGAACATGCACAGGTTGAAAAAAAATAGTGGAAATAACAAAGTGGCAACACATCTTTTATGAGCATGTGCAGAAGAGAGTCCCGGCCTTTTTGTTTCGATATCTAAGTAGATCTACATTAAAGGACGAAAACTAAGGTGGGGAGACCAATACCATGCATACATTCGAAATTCCCTTCATGGGTATTATTGATAAGAACACAAACATCAGTTCTTATAGTTGAAACAGCTTTTGATGATTATGAATTTGGTGTGCATGAGTGGGTGGAGCATGTGGTGTGCATGCAGGTATTCGGTGTGCATGCCAATCTAGCCTATAGACATGCTCAGCTCCAAACAAATGAATAGTTTTAAATAACAGATGTTGCGTGTTGTATTCATGAAAATTAACCAAAAAGAAGATTCAATTCTGAGTTGCTGACATGAATTTGACCCACAAGCTCACACAAACCTATTTGAGATTGTTATACTTAAAAGAAACTTAAGGATCTAGCACCCAATAGTAGGATAGGCAACATAAATTGAGTGTTCTGGAATATACTTTATATGACCAGTCTCACAGGCTGGTGTAGTGGCAGTCACCTGAATTATTATTATTTTTAAAATCAGCCACTGAGGCTGACACTACAAACAAATTCCATGATAGAGGTCTCTTGGTGGCTGCTTCAAGAAGCCTTGGAACTGTGATCTAATAAACGTTGGACGTTATGGAAGCAAACCAATATGAGGCAATACTAGGAGAATCAAACAAACTTATCCTTCTATCTGATTTAGCTATCTTCTCATAGAAAATAAAAACATGATATCACAGCCACCGAGTCATGCATTGAAAGGGACTGAAATATTCAATGCGCAGAAAGTCCAGGTTTCAATATAGAAAAGTGGACCCCCCCCCCCAAACAAGAGAGAGTGGGAGTGTGTGTTAAAGAGTATGAGAGCAGTTTCCTTAACCCTCACAATTTTATAGTTCTGGTGCACCATTTCTTTGTTGTACCAAATTCTCACAATAGTGGAGAAGGTTGGCCCTTGCTAAGTGCCTTTTTCAATGGCCGAAAACTGAACCTTTGGGCATGGTATATTCTCAATTCCACTTTAAATATGTCTCCGACTCATTTGAAACTGGGTGGAACATATGCCATCTTAAAATCTCTGCAGCTCCATCAAAACTCTGAAGTACGGTGAGAGTTGAGGAAATACTTAATATTAACAATTTCCTCTCTTAGTAATCTAGATAATTTGGCTTCAGTTGTAAATATATTTATTAATTCATTATCTAAGAAGTTTTACATATATACTAAGTGAGATTTAACACATATTTGGAAGTGCAGGTTCTTCTTTTAAGTATACACCATGTAACCTAATTTAATAGCAAATAACAAATAGTTACATAAACTGAAGGATGCATGAGTAGATTCATGTGTATATATAGATGTCGATATCTACTTATTCTACTGTTTAATTTTTTAATTGGACCATCCTTATTATGTGATAGTTTGATGAATCAATATGCTTAAAGTTGCAGATCTCCCTGGCAACACTTCTTAGCCTCTAAACTCGTATCCATCTGTAGCATCACAATTTCATCATCTACCAGCATAGTTTCTTCTCTTACATCAGTAACCAATAGTAGAGATAAAGAGACCGAAATAAATGTATCTATAAGTAGAGCCAAACGAAAGTTGATGCGGAAATCATCTTATTGTTAAATGACTGCAACAAGATTAGCTAGATCAGAATTGCAAAATAATTTGGAGAAGAAAACTGTAACGAAGAAGGAAATTGAATGAGATGTAACGGGTTTATTAGATATTAACAGTATTTATCACAACCCAAAAAAAATCCAATTATATTAGATGTCACCAAAAAAAGAGCCATAAAGTTAATATGGACTCCCTGATTTCATGACACAATAAATCAAGGAAAATGGGTAAAAGTAAAATTATAGAAGTGAAGGACATACCTGTGGATTGGAAGTGTAACCTGCAAGCTTATTTAACAGAACATCAATTCCCCCAGCTTCCATGACAGCTAGTTTATTCTTTGCATTATAGGAAGAAATTATCGAGAGCATCCACATGGCAACAGTTCCACCCAAAATATTTGCTGGATCAGGAATCCCTTTGTCATCCCCATCGCGATTAATAATATTTCTATCCTTGAAACTTTGAGGATCCCACACTTCAAGTTCTCGAGAGCTAAAATGGGACTGATGTTTCAGCATATCAACCAAAGCACAGATGAGCCTCTCTAAAAGCCATGATGCATCAAGAGTGTCCATTGATTTTTCTCTATGTTCTTTTGCAGCACAGATTAATAGAGCAACCCCACCAATTCTCACCTCTATATTAGAGGACTGCATGACTCTATGAGCAAGAGATTCAACACATCCTTGGCTTCCAACTAAAAAATCTCTGAGTACTTCAAGCTGGTCTGTACATACTCTACAAAGAATTTCAATTGCCTTGTCTTGCACAGTAGGAAGCCCAATAGCCAAACATTGGACCAAAGGCTCTAAGCTTGTGGGAACTTCAACAAAGGCACTCCAAGGAAAGTGATTTATATTCACACTTTGTTTCGTCCTAGAAATTAAAGAAAGCACCTCTAAAGCATCGGAAGAATTTGTCCCTTCCAAGTCCATGGAAGCCAAGGAATCAGCAAGCGTAAGAACCCCAAAACAACATTGAGGGCTCTCTGGAAGCACATCAGCAATTGGGAAATGGTTCAGTAACTGATGAAGCGCTCGAGAAGCATTTCCCTTGCCATCCAAAGTACCTTTGTCAAGCACTCTAGTCAAAGCTGAGACGATATCTTCTTCAAGAGCATTTTCAGCAATCCGTGGGTCAAAAAGAAGATTCGCGAGAGCAGAAATTGCAGTCTCAGCACATTCCATAGAAGATGAATGAGTCATCTTTATAAGGGGTTTCACATCCCCTTCTACTATGTAGGACATCTTATGGGGAGATTTAACGTTAATTGGACGAGAAAGTGCACCTAAAGCCCGAGCTGATTGTGTTGCAATAACTTGGGTTTTGCTGGTCAAAAGTTTCATGCAGGGGTGTACAATTTCATCTGTTGCAAGACTGTCACATATATCTTGCCGAGTACTGAATAGATCAGCAAGAACAGAAGCTGCACACTCTTGAGTTTCTTCGTTTGATGAGTTAAGAACTTCGACAAGTGATCTAAGTCCTTTGTTAGCAGAAGCCCCCTTAAGTACCAAATCTTTACGAGAAGACATCATGAGAACATGGCCCAATATAGTTATCGTATGAGATTTTGAACCAGGAGAGTCATCGCTAAGAAGCAAAGCTAATAACTGATTGATGGTAACAGAGTCAGCAGAGCAGATTAGCTTCCTAAGTGCTTTTGAGGAGGCTTCTTGCCCTTTTGAACCACCGCTCTTTAAAAGCCAAAGGAGTACAGGAATGGCAGCGGCACTCTCAACACAAACACGGATATCGTCGCTGTGGCAGCATAAATTCCAAAGAATATGAGCTGCATCCTCTCTTGCTTTTTGAGACCCAGTCTCTAAAAGTTGAACAAGTGGAGGAATTCCTCCTGCAGCTGTAATTGCCCATTTGCTGTCATCTACTTGGTCTGTCAAATACGGCCAACAAAGCAATCGCAAATTCTTGATGCTGTTCACTTGAAAGTCCAAGCAATGATATCAATAACTGAATTCCTCTCTCTTCCTAAGAGCCTCCATAGGCCGACCCCATCACGACACAAGCTTGTTACCGAGATGATGAGATGTTCTTGCACATCAATCGAAGCCATTGTTATCAGCCCAATAAGCACTCGTTTTGCTTCAACACGCTGCAGGCTTGTTGGTAAAGCATCCATTGCCATAGAGACTAGCCAAAGCCTCGAGAACACGGTCCTGAACCAATTTATTATCTCGAGGTTTTAATAGGACTATTAGCATTTCCTCAACCTGAACAGGATCAAAAACTTTTTCTTCATTACTGTCAAAGACCATCAGTGAGTATGCCAAAGCTCCAATTATATCATCAACAGGAGCAGCAAGGCGACGGGATTGGGCAAGCTCACCAAGATAAAGAACAAGAGAAGACATGCCACCACAAATATTTGCTAAGGCACGAACTGCATGCCCTTGTAATTCATGGCCTGTTTCCCCTTGCATAAACTCCTTCGAGGGAGCAACTACAGCTCCAATCAGAATTGGTATGCCACCCGCATCCACTACAGCCTTTTTAGCGATAGTCGACTTTGATGAAAGAGCTTCCAAAGCATCAGCAGCACTAGCACGAACAGATATATCATTATCCCGACCTAAAAGACGAAGAAGTGCTCCAACTGCCCCAGCATCTATGACTTTAGGAATGCTATCTCCAAAGGCCAAGATCAAACGGGCCAAGAGTGAAGCGGCATTAGACTGAGCTGAGGTGTTATCTGAAGAAAGAAGGCCAGTGATGATCTCCACTCCCCCAGTCTCAAGTGTGGCTCTCCAATATCCATCCGTCCCCACAAAGATTCCTCAGGGCCCCAGTAACAAAGCCTTCAACTATTCTATCTTGTTTAAGCTCTTGGTTTAGTTGGTCCCAGAGAGTCGGCACAACACCCTCAGTAACAAATATTTTTGTTCCAATGTGATCATCTGAAAGCCACCAGAGGAAACTTCAAATATAGCCTCGGCTGCAGCTTTCCTAGCCTTCAAGGAACCTGATTTGAGAAGAGATAGTAATGGAGGTATACATCCTCCCAAAAGAACTTTTACACGCAGATCTTCTTCTTTGCACAGAGCACTGAGAGTTGCAGAGACATTCACTTTAGCAGCTGGTGTCCCGGTTCTAAGGATAGAGATGAGCAATGGCCATTGCTTGAGAATGGGAGCCAATCAAAGCTCTCGCCTCATTTCGAGCTTTGGCAACTGCGAGCAACCTTGCAGTTATCAGCTCTTTCTCGGATGGCGAAGACACGCTGGTGTGAAGATGCTCCAAAAAGCAGGCCACGGTGGCCATGGTGGATTCTGGGTCATCCATGGATGATGCTCCATTCGATTCTCTAATAAAGGGAAATTCACTGGAATAAGTTCAACATGTGTTCAACAAGCACACACGCCCGCACGCACACACGTGCCCGTGCGCACACAAACAAACACAACACTTTTATAATGCAAACTCAATGTACATGGAAAGAAGTAGATAATTGTTCTTATTCATCTCTACCATTCCAATTGCAACTCTATTGAGATGCCAAATTGATTTTGTAGCTCATTCATATGTCTATCCTTCTTAGGAATACAAGAAAGAGAGAGAGAGAGCGTAATGCCATATATAATGATTTAGGAAATATCGTGTCACCATAATAAGATAAAATAAAAATAAAGACACCTTTCCTCCATTCTCACCAAATTTGAAAGTTTAAATTCAAACCCCAAAATAGAGCCAAAGTTTTCATTCTAGAGTTATCTACAATACAAATAAACTACATTTATGAAGCCCAACAAAAAATAGCTATAAGAATGGAGAAGGGAAAAAGAGAGAGTAGAGTAAGATCAAAATATAAAAAAGATATGATTTTACAAAAAAAAAGGAGTATGTTTTCTATGTTAAAATTTTCTACTAATATATTCTTGACCCGATTTAATTATGTAGCTTATGCTATACATCTAAAATAAGTTTATTTGTGAGTTTTTAAAATTAATCATATTGTGTTAGTTTTTTAATAAAATTTCTGACTAAATATATTTTAAATTATTCAATGCAAATTCTTATTAAACTATTTTTTTTCTTTTTGAGGACAAGTAAAGAATGTAAATGTATATTTCTTCGACCTTAATTCATCTATAATTCCACTTCATATATTTTTATTCGATTCCTAAAAATTCAAATTAAATAAATCTTTATTATTATAATGCAAAATGTCAAAATGAAAAAAAAGTTTACTTTTATTATCTTCATGGCGGAAGGTAAAGTATGTAAATTTTCCCATTTTTTGTGCCACACTCAACCTTATTTTGTAATTTCACTAGTTAAATTTATATGATCTAAAAAGTTATTAAGGGGGGATAAATAGATGTAGCAAAAGAGATTATAAAATGATATATTATTGTAAAGTTAAAAAGTGTAAGAACTCAAAGAAAGGAATTTAGCATGTATG